>CM042048.1:67110309-69804059 GCA_023525745.1 Arctium lappa | reverse complement strand
CGAAGTCCAACTTACAAGTTTCCCTCCAAAGAATTGGCAACTCCCAGAGGTACTCTTTCTGTCTAGTTTGTATCCTCCGTAATATGAATCTGTATAAGCCACAAGATCAAACCCCGAGTTCTCCGGATACTAGAGGCCAAGATTCTTTGTCCCTTTTAGGTATCTGAAGATCCTCTTTACACCATGAAGATGAGATTCCTTGGGGTTAGCTTGGAATCTTGCACAGAGCCATTTGGCGAACATTATATCGGGTTGACTCGCGGTTAAGTACAGTAGAGACCCTATCATGCCTCTATAGAGTTTATACTCCACATACTTGCCCTCTGGGTCTGCATGAAGCTTAGATCCAGTGGCCATAGGGGTTTTCATTGATGAGGAGTCAGAGAGCTTGTATTTTTCAAGTATATCAGAGACATATTTGGATTGGTTTATAAAAATGCCCTCTTTGGTTTGTTTGACTTGTAATTCTAAGAAGAAGGTAAGTTCTCCCATCATGCACATCTCAAACTCACTTTTCATCAAAGACAAAAACTTTTTACAATAGGATTCGTTTGTGGACCCAAAAATAATGTCATCAACGTAAATTTGTACAAGCAGAATCTCACCTTTTCTCTTCTTATAAAATAAAGTTGTATCACTTGTACCTCTTTCGAAACCATTTGCAAGGAGAAAGTTTGAAAGTCTGTCATACCAGGCTCTGGGGGCTTGCTTGAGTCCGTACAGAGCCTTGTCCAAGAAGTACACATGATTTGGGTACTTAGAGCTTTCAAACCCTGGTGGTTGTAGGACGTATACTTCTTCTTGAATTTTACCATTCAGAAAGGTTGACTTGACATCCATTTGAAACACTTTAAAACCTCTGTGGGCTGCGAAGGCAAGAAATATTCTTATTGCTTCAAGCCTAGCCACAGGGGAAAAAGTTTATTCGTAGTCAATCCCTTCTTCTTGGCAATATCCCTTGGCCACCAGCCTTTCTTTGTTCCTGATCACCACACCATCCTCGTCCTTTTTGTTTCTGAAGACCTATTTGGTCCCTATAGCGGTTTTACCTTTCGGTAGAGGCACTAGGGTCTATACTTCATTTCTTTCAAACTGGAGAAGCTCTTCTTGCATAGCCTCTACCCAGTTTGGGTCTTCAAGTGCTTCAGAGATCTTCTTGGGCTCGATGATACTCACAAAATTTGTATAGTAACAAAAATTTGCGGTACTGGATCGAGTTTGGACCTTGTCAGAGGGGTCACCTATGATTTGGCTCTGTGGGTGACTTCTGGTCCACTTAGTCATCCGTGGTAGGTGATCATTTCAATTTTCTTGGAACACTTCTAGAGCATGTTAAGTTTCTTGAACTTGATCCCCCTCAGTGGAAGGGTGATCATTTGTACTTGTCACTAGACTTTGGTTGTTCTGAGTTGAGTTGATGAGCTCTGTGGTGCCTTGTTTAGAGTTCTCTGATTATTCTGGTGATGACCCTTCAGAGATATCGTGGAGTTGACCATGTACATGGTAGAACTTGGATCCTTGGTCAGTATTGGCCTCTGAGTGCTCCGCCTCGACATTTGCACCTGTAAAAGTGTTGGAAGAGGGTGAAGTATTGCTAGGACCAGAAAAGGACGTACCTGATTGGTCTACAGAGAATTCTTAAAAATTGATTAAGAGAATTCTTAAAAATTTAACATTCAAGCTTTTGTAATTGATTAAAGATTAGATTTAGTTTCTCTTCCAGATTAAAATTGATTGACTTTGTAAATCTCTTAAAATTTTTTAAGATATCTCTCTCTAGAACTCCATTGTTAAATCTTGTTACAAAATTTTATTGATTCAATCCTATCTCTCTCTAGAACTCCGTTGTTAAATCTTGATTGAGATAAATTGCTTGAATTTGATTGGGATTACAATATCAATTCAAAGATTAGTGTCAAATTTTTGAAGAATCAAGCGCTGAAGACTAGTGTCAAATTTTTATTAAATCTTGAATACAAAGGGGGAGATTGTTAGTGTATTATTGTATCCAAGATTTAATAGGAAAAGTCAATTCAAGTAAAGTCAACAAAGTCAATGTATGTTTAGTCAATACGAGATTAATTAGTCATTAAGCTTGTGTTTTTAGTCCTTGGTATAAATACCATGTTGCTTTGTAATCTTGTAGTAGTAGAGTTCATTGTACGTATATTGTTAGATCTATGACAAATAAGCTTTCTCTCTCTATACTCTCTCTCTAGAACTCCATTGTTAAATCTTGATTGAGATAAAATTGCTTGAATTTGATTGGGATTACAATATCAATTGGTATCAGAGCAAACCAAACAAATTCAGAAAGATCACTGAATTAGTTTTTGAATTAGATTCTTGAAAATTCAAGAAAATGGTTATTTTCGAGAAAGTTACTGTTTGATTCACGTTTTTCTTGTTTGTGTACAATTAAATCAAGAAATTGATTTGATTGTATACGTTTTATCAACTGAATCATTTTTCGTTCAGATCACACTGTCAAATTTCAATTCCAGATCGATCAATTTGATCAAAATGTTGGTTTTTTGAAAAGTTGAATACGAGCACTGTTTCTTGATTCAATTCGTTGATTTTTGTGTTTTTAATGGAAATCTTGTGAAGGAAAAGTGTTCTAATATGTTTTTCGAGTACACTGATGCATTTTGAGAATCAATTGCAGGTTTTAGAACGATTTGGAGTGATTTCGTTAACTGAAGTGTCGAAACGCGCAAGATCCAGAAAACGCGCAAGTTCATCATAGAACGCGCAAGCTTCATCAAGTGAAGAACGCGCAAGTCGCTAGAACGCGCAAGTTGAAGATTCGGTCTCAAACGCGCTAGTCAAAGTTAGCGAGTTTCTAAAACGCGCTAGTCGAAGTTAGCGAGTTTCTAAAACGCGCTAGTCGAAGTTAGCGAGTTTCTAAAACGCGCTAGTCAAAGTCAGCGAGTTCCGTACATCTACGAGTTTGCTTGCGTGTTTGCCTGCGAGTTTGCCTGCGCGTTTGTCTACAAGTTATCATCTGCGAGTTTGCTTGCGAGTTTGGATAAAAAGCGCAGATAGAGTCAAGCGAGTTTGAGAAACACGCAAGGTGAAGCGTGCGAGTTTGATTGAAACGCGCTAACAACAGTGATCTGCGAGTTGTTTGACTTGCGAGTTTGTTTTGAAACAGTGATCTGCGAGTTTTAAGACTTAGATTTTTTTTCGAAAATTTAATTTTTTTTTCTGATCCAAGTTTGACTTTTTAGTCAACATTTCTGATTTGACTTAGCGGAACCCCCGTGCTAAGTCTGCGGAACCCCCGTGCTAAGTCTGCGGAGGGGGACATATTCTGATATTGGTCATAATTTTCTGATTTTTGACGATCATTTTTTTTAAGCTAACTTTTTCTTTTAAGATGCCAAAGACAGACGAGAGAGGAAATACTGTTTTATCTGCAAGAGATATGGCTGTTTTGTACATGCCAGAAATACCAAAGATGGAAGCTGAATTAGACAAGCTGAAAAATCAGAATTCAAAGCTTCTAAATCAGATTCAGGAGTTCAAATCTAAAGTGTCAAATTCTGATAAAACTCCTGATTGTATAAAATGTGCTAATCTTGATAAATCTGATTTTGCAGATATCATGAAGGAAAGAGAGAAAGAGATTAAAGATAAAGATAATCAAATTGAAATGAAAGAAAAGATCATAGGAGTTAAAGAGAAGATTATCATGCAAAAATAGAGAAAGATTACGAATCTTCAAAGCCAACTGAAGACGATTGAACAGAAGTCATCAGAATCACAAGATGAATCAGTTAAGCTTCAACAGAAGTTTAAGGCTTTTGAAGAGAAGATATCTGCCTTGGAAATACAGAATGTTGAACTGAAAACAAGTCTCCAAGAAGAAAAAGAAAAATCAAATGTGAAGACATCTTCAACTCAACAATCATCTGAGATTTCCAAGAAAACTTTGCAAGAGAAAAAGGATCTTGAGCTGAGATGCATTAAACTTTCCAAGCAAATGTCTGATTTTGAAAAGATTCTAATTACTGAAAGAGACACATTTGCTAAGGAAAGAAAAGTTCTTGAAGATAAAAACACTGAATTTCCCAAACAGATCTCAGTTTTACAAGACTTATTAGAAAAAGAAAGACAATTTTTTAAAGAAAAGAAAAAGTCTTCTGAATCTGAAAAGAAAAATTCTGAAAAGAGAAATGTTGGGATCTTCAATGAAATTTATGATAAATCCAAGAACTTACAAAAAGATTTTGAGCAAGAACGTTCATATTTTGAAACTGAAATATCCAAGCTCATGTCCAAAATATCTGTTCTATCATCAGATATTCTAAAAGAACAGCTGGCTAGATCTGATTTGAAAAAGAAGTTTGACACAATTACTTCTGAAAGAAACATTTTAGCTGCAAAGATGAAAGACTTAGAAGCTGCAAACGTCAATTTATCAGAAAAGATTTCAGCTGATGTGATTAATCAATCACCTGTTGATCTCTCAACAGAATCAGTCTGTTCTTTCAAAACAACTTCAAGTTCAATTCATGACAAAAATGTTTTGAAAAACAAAAGTGTTAAACCAATCATTGTCAAATCAAGTCAGATCAGACCATCAAATCTATTTTATGATAAATCTGTTGATGGATCAACAAGCTATTATGTAAAATCTCTTGGAAAGTCTTCTCAGAAAAGTCAGATGGTCTGGAGAGTGAAGAGTTCTTCAGATGAAAAGAAAATGAAGAACAAAGCATTCAAATCCACAACAAATGCCAAAAAGAACACTGCGCATAAAGGTAAATCTTTTGGTAATCCTGATATATATTACTCGACTAATCATCTGATCAGGATTGCTCAAAGGAAGATTTGTTGTTCTTACTGTGGAGAAAATGACTTTGTTCAGAGAGAATCTGCTCATAACTGGTACGGATCTTACAGAATTACTTCTCAGAATTATGGATTTAAAGGATATACATCTAATGAGAAGTGGATTCCTAAATCTAACATACCAGGACCCAAATACCAGTGGGTGCCAAAACCTGTTAACTTTGTTTTGTAGGTACCACAGGTTTAGAGGGAGCAAGATGAATGACTTCTAGACAAAACAATCTAGGACTCGTACTTCAAAGTAAAAGTTAATGGCTCTTGAATAATTCAATTCAAGACCCGTACTTCAAAGTTCAAAGACTGTGGCTTCTGATCACATGACAGATCAGGACCCGTTCTTTCATGTTCAAATATGGATATTCTGCAAATATCCAGGGGGAGCTTACATGACCTAAATCATTTTATCATGATTTGAGGGGGATCTTAACGGTAAATATCTTCTAATCTAGATCTCTGATTGTTTGAAAGAAGAACAACTTTCAAGCATGAAAAACGGTTTCTTAAATGTTCAAACCACTTCTGATTCTCAAAAGGTTTCATGAATTAAGAAGTGTGTTTTTAAATGTTTTTCATTATTAAGCTTTCATGTTTAACTGACCGTGTGTTTCCAAAGATCAATACTTGCGTATTATCTTGTCTATATACTGTAAAGTATTCACACACATCGGTTCAGTACTTCATTTGAATTTGTTATTACCATGTCTCATAACGACCAAATTTTTCGATGGTAATACCCTCGTTTGCTTTCAAATGTTGTTGAGCATCATTCATCATTTCAATATTTGTGCTTTCATTGCTAAATTGTTTATATTTGTTCATATAAACAAAATATCTAGTTCTTTGATACCCTAACCATTTCATTTGATCTGATTGATACATTGTCAGATTCTCAAAACAATTCTCTTGATTTCATTTAATTCATTCAATTTCTTTGTTTTGAGAAATCTTCAAAGTTCAATTGCTCAAATCTCATGAGTATACATTTTGACAATATTAGCATTTTTGTGCTTAACTGTTCAAGTTAAATTGTTGAACAACCATTCTTTATAGGACTTACATGGGATTCATGTGTGAGCTTAAACAGAACTTCCATGGATTCACATAAACCAGTGTTTCCTACCCCGGAAGTTATCCTAGAGTGATTGAGGGGTGAGGGGTCATAAATCAAAGAGTGGGGGAGATAACTCATCCGGTTGAGTTTTTCTCATTGCGTGGAGCGGAAAAATGTAAATGAGAGTTTGGTTAGAAGTGAGCTTTAAGGTTAAAAAGAAAGAGGGTGTGAGAACAGAGTTAAAAGAATATCAAAACTCTGCACCAACCACTTTCTGAGCCGGGCGGCCACATCTACTGATTGGTTCACATTCTTTGGTGACCATCATTGAAACAGGCAGTGAGCCCATGCCAACTCTTGCAATTACTCCACCAGCCACTCGTTTCTTTCTTAACAAAGAAATGTTTCATTTTCTTTGGGGACGCAACATATCTGCTATCTGGTCTTCACTCGGAAGATTTAGGTATTGAAAAAGAAGGAAAGTTTCCCCACCTTCGCACCTCTTTCATGCACATTGAGTCCGTGTAATATCTGTTGCTATCTCAACAGTTTACACAATTTGAGCCTTATGAAACACAATCATTGTGCTAAATTCTTTCATACACAAGCACGAGTACACAGAAAATTTGTTTTTCTGTCAGAACATTCATAGATAAACCTTGTGTTTTTCAATGATTGAATGGAAGTCCTGGGGAGTCATCATCAAACCAGCTCCTTAAATTGTACATTCGTTGTACACAGTAACTTCGTGTTACTGACAGGCACTTCTAACTGTTTCATTTGTTGATTCAGGGTTACAACTCATAATTTGCCTGAATTTGAAAAGATTCGGATAAATACATTCATGAATTGACGGCTCTGTATCAGATCAAAGGGGAAAAATGTTTCTTAAAGGGGGAGAATATCTGTAAAAGGGGGAGATTCAAAGATTATGTTGAAATTGAAGATGTTTTGATGATTATGAAGACCTCACAATCATCAAAAAGGGGGAGAAATATACAAAGATTAATTTCAAAAGTTATGAAGAATGTTCAAAGACTTCAAAGAAGTTCAGAGTTTCTAAAGTCAAGACATGTGGAGAATTTCTGAATTTTCACATTAGATGAAAAGGAATAATTCTGAGATTATTCAAAGTCAAATTCTGAAGATGATTTGAGAAAGATTGTTTTTCCAAAGATGGTCAAGAGATCAAAGAGATGAAGATACAAATTTTCAAAGATTTCAAAGAAGTTTCAAAGAAGTTTTTCAAAGATTTCAAAGTTTTCAAGACTTGTTGACTTTCCAAAGCTACAAAGTATTAAAGACTTTTCAAGATTCTTCAAAGACTAAAAGACTGAAGATTGTTAAAGTCTCAAAGTTCAAGACTATCAGAGACAAAAGTTGAAGAATCAATTACAAAATTGATCTTTTGTAATTGATTCAAGATTTAACCTTTGTATTGTTAAAGATTTAACATTCAAGCTTTTGTAATTGATTAGGTAGGATGAGATAGGATTAGGATTTATTGAACATTTATTAGAAATGGAAAACTACACTAATGAGAGAGAGAACTCTTAAAAGGCTACATTTTGTAAATTGCAATTATCAAATGATTACAAGGCCTTAACCATCTATTTATAGTGTCACTAATCCTACCTACCACCTTTTCTACAACATGTAAGCACAAGCCCTTACACTTTAAGCTCTATACAATTACAATTTATAATACATTTACTTTACAAACTTTCAATGCACTAACATTCTCCCCCTAAAGTTTGTGAAAGTAAATCATCCTTCTTGAAGCTTTAAATCCTCTCCCCCTTGATTTACTTGACGAACTTTGGCGCAACTTTGACAATCAAAGGCTCGGCTCCCCCTTTGTTGTTGCTCTCACTCTTGCAGTTTCGATTTTAAAACCGAATTCGAGGTAGTCTATAAGCTCGACTAAGTGCACTTCGAAGCATCTTAAAATGTTGAAATCCAACTTGTTACGTTAAGCCCACAAGAATGACAACAAGAGGATTTTACGTGACGAACAGGTGCAAAACTTAGTTTTTAACCACGAATTCGTCGTTAAAACGTGAATCGAATAAGAATTTCCGTTTGAGAGTCGTAAACTTGTCGCTCGAAGAGGGAACGATGGATCGTGCACCAAGGGATGAGGAACAAAACTTGGTCAAATTTAACAAATTTGGACCAATTTTGTTAAAAAAAACTAACGGCACTAACGGAACCGTTAAATGTACTATTCATCTTCTTCCTCACATAAAATCATAAAACTTTGACTTTTCTTCTTCCTTTTCTTAGCATATCCACAATCAAAGGAGAGGCATCACACAATAGATTTAGACATGCATTATGAACCATAAGATCACCGGCGATCCAACAACCTTTTTCCGGCGACATTAACCAACTTTTCCGGCGATCTTTTTCAAACAACCAAAACAACAACTTTCTTACTCAAACCTTTGCAAATCATGTGCCAAATAATCAATATTAACATGAAACTCAGATCTGGACGTTTTCACGACTTTCCGACGAGACAACCATGTTTTCCGGCGAGTTGAAGCTTTTTCCGGCGAGAAGCTTTTTAACAACTCAAAACAGCCTCAAAGGTCACGTTTTCATGCAGATTTCTTTGAGATTTAAGTGCCAAATGATTAATATCACGAAAACATTTAGATCTGATCGAAATCACAGCAACAATCCGGCCAAAACAGTCGGTTTTCCGGTGGCTCGTTTTTCCGGCGAGATTTTCCGGCAACTCATCAAAACTTCAACTTTTCTTGCTCTAATCTTGTAAAAAACTTGCCAAATGATAGATATTATCATATAGAACAGTCTGCACGTTTTTGTAGTTTATTTCACGTTTTTTCCGGCGTGAAAAGTGAAAATTCCGGCGAAAACGTTTTTCCGGCGAGGTGATGTTCAACAGATCATATCTTCTCGATTTTATGCTCAAAATACACCAAATAACTCACAAACAATCGAGATAAACATTAGTAGCAGATCTGTACGAAAATTTGACAGTTTTTCAGCTCAAACCTCGATTTTCCGGTCGAATTCCGGCGAGATCTACTTTTTCTCCGGCAAAACGACATAAAATGCTCATAACTCGCTCAATTTTCGACGAAATTCAGATCCGAAACTTGTAGATCGCTCGAAATTCAATAAAGAATAGATTTTGACAATTCAAATCGATTCATGCAACGATTTTTCGGATCGATAGATTTGACGCGAAAAACGATACCGAAAATTGTTGGTCCCGAAGGTGCTAAACAAGTTTGTAGAAGGGGGGGGGTTGAATACAAACACATAATTTAAAGTTTAATAAATTGTTTATTGATAAATCAAAATACAATTTACAAGTTTGTTGCGGAATAAGATTAAGACAGACTCAATCTAAACAAACTTAAGAAACACTAAGATAATTGAACAAGAAATTCAGAGAGAGAGGTGATTAAGAGATAAAGAAAACAAGGGTTTCTATATTGAGTTCAAGGATGAAGCACACTTTCAGATGAAGGGGTGAACTTCCTATTTATACCCTATGCATTAAATGCATGGTAGGATACTTTACACGTGGCGTTCACTGATTGGATTTGGGAGTCTGACTTTTGGGAGACATGCTTTCGGCCGGGTCATGAACAGTGTAGTTGACAGAGTTGTTGTACGAATGGTTGCAGAGACTTGTCCGTTCTGACACATCGTACTAGGTTGTGCAAGGATAGACAAAAGGAAACTTGAGGCATAAGCTTTGTGATCGATTGATCGCTGAGTATTTCTAAGTTCAGAGATAAAGAGGTTCAGCTATCGCTGAAGCTTTTTCTCATGTTCCTTCGCGTATAAGTAGAGTTGTCTTTGCTTCACTGATATCCGTATCAGGTCACTAGTAGACTTATCTTTGTTCAGCAGCTTCGTCTTTGATTCAGCTATGAACATCTGTTGACGCGAGACTTGTATTCAGGGATTACGTTGGATGTTTACTTTAGGAACTATCAGTGATAACTGAACAGACTCAGTCTGATCATTGATAGTGAAACACTAATACATATAAATGTTTATAAGAAAGACTATCAGCGATAACTGAACAGACTCAGTCTAATCGCTGATGGTGAAACACTAATACATATTAAAACGTAATTTTCACTAAGTATAGAAGAGGGTCGTTATCAAATCACTGAGAGAGTTTGGATCAACAATCTCCCCCTATTTGATAATGACAAAGTAACTGAAGAAAATTACTTTATGATTCAAAATGATGGAATAATCAGGACTCGTAACATACATGTCCCAATTACTATTTTGAGGGATCTTTTACAGCACTGATGAAGTTAAGTACTTTACTGAAATTTCATTAATTCAAGAAGAGAATTACAAGGAATGAAAATTACAAGTAAATAACTAACTACTGTAAGTACAACTAATAGATTACAGAAGAGAAAACTAATCTATCAGCTATAAGAAGATTTAGGAGGATTTATCATATACTCAGGTATTTCTTCTCCTTTCTGTCTTCGTTCCAACGATTCTTGGCTGATAATTTCTTTGATTTTCTCAGCAGCAGGGAAGAAGTCACACCATAAGCATAATAGATCCGTAAGATGATTCAGAGGACAGATAGGAATCTCAGAGACTCTTTGAAATCTGAGTTCCTCATCATCATCTCTGAAGAATATTCCATAAGGATTGTCAATTACTTGACCAGCTTGGAAAGGACCACCAGGAGGCAGAGATAAATCCAGAACTGAAAGATCAGGAGGAGGACCAAACAGTGCATCTCTTGAAAATTTGATAGAAGTTTCATTCCTGATGATGGCAACGTCTTCAGAGGAGGAGGACCCAATTCTTCTCTTGAGTTTCTTGGGATTGGGAGGGATAGGAGATGGCAGATTCAGTACAGAAGTGACTCTGTTGATGAGAGCTTTAAGAAGTCCTTCAACGTAGCCTCTGTATGTAGATTTCGATTTCTTCAGCGCATCGCAGAATTCTATCCACTCTGTAAACCCGAAACCTTCAAGTTTGGAAACGTACATAGCTTTTTGAGTTCCATCCTCTCTGGTAATCTCCATGGTCACTGAGAGTTGATCCTTATTCTTGCGACCAGAGATAGTCACGGCTGTTATTGGAAGAAGATCAGAGCGATAATCCATCTTCTGTTTACACCATTCGATAGACTTATCGTTGATCTCTTGTTCTTTGGAGCGTTCCTCTTCAATTTCTTTCAGCAGTGCAGCTTGAACTTCCACAGGCTTTCTTTTCAGCTTCTTGTCCTTGACTTGAGAAGATTGAATCTTTAAAGCGAGTTGAGCATCTCGTCTGTATTCAGCGAACAGTTTCTCAGCTTTGGCAGATTCTTCTCGTTCAGCATCAGTGAGAAAGTCGAGCTCTGAGAAGGATGTTTGAAGAGGAATTTTCAGCCGTTGACTTTCTAGTTGAGCGATCATTTCACCTCTTTTCTTTATCACTTCCTCTGACCAACGAGATGGTCGAGAGGGCCTTCCTGGATGGAGCAGGGAATCTTCTTCTTCTTCTTCATCAATCTCAGCGATAGAGATTGGGATTATTTCTTCAGCGATAGTAGCTGGAATTATTTGTAGTTCAGAACCCTTAAGCAGGGGTGAGAACTGAAAAGGATGCTCCCCCTCAGATTGTGATCCAGTCCTCAAGCATTCTTCAGCGATTGGTTGCTTGTCTTTGCTCTGGGAAGGAGCGCTTGAAGATGTATCACCTCTCACCCCTGCTTTGACAACCTCTTGCGAAGTTGTCCCTGATACGTTCGGCTTGGAGAACCACATAGATTGGTCTTCTTCATCGTCGTCGTCATCATTGGAGGGTTGATCCTTTTCTTGATCAACAAGATCTAGATCATCTTCCTCTTCATCTTCTTCTTCCTCATCATCTTCAAAGAGAAGAGAATGAATAGAAGAGGGTTCTTTTGCCTTCTCCCCCTCTTTGTCATTATCAACGACAGGGGGTTGGTCAGCTGCTGGAGTAGCTGTTGAAGCTTTCAGCACTTGAACGTCAGCCTCCAGACGCTTGACCCGTTCTTCAACTGCAGGGATGTCGCATGTGGCATCATGGATGAATTCCATAGCGATGTTGAGATTTGTCCGATCATCTTCAGTGAAGGAGGGGGGCAGTGCTGGAGCTGGTGCAGTTACCTTTTGGAGAAGTTGCTGAAGAAGGGACGTGCAGAGATCAACCTTAGAAGAGAGATATCTAACTTCAGTGGTAAGAGACTCAAATCGCCCCCGAAAGAGTTGAGAGGACTCTCTGAGTTGGACGACTTGTTTTTCTACAGCTGAAAGTTGGGAGTTCTCAGCTTTGGATGAGCAGGTGGCTGTCAGCCTCTTCAGCTCCTCACCAGCCTGATTGACGGCGCTGGTGGTGTTGTTGATGGTGTTGGTGAGAGCGTCCACCTTTTCTCCCAGACTGTTGACATGCGTGTCAACAGACGCCAAACTAGGACCTGAAAATGATATCAGTTCAGATACGGGCTTATTTAGAGAGGTGGGGAAAGAAGTGTTTAGGATAATAGGTTTACCTGACGTATCAAACATTTTGTAGAACTGTAAAGATTCCTCAAACGTTTGATGTTCAGGTCCTATAGGTAAAGAGGAGGTAGCGGGTTCAGAGACCAAAGAAGGAGAGAGAAGATTTATGGGGATAGAAGTAGGGTTGGGGTTAATCTCAGTGAATGAGATAGTAGGTGGGGTCACTGATGATGTGACAGCGATTGAAATCGCTGACACGGTAGGTTGAGTGACTTCTGGAGTTGTGGAGGAAAGACCCACAAATGCATCTAAGGTAGCTTGTTGAGAAGCTCTCTCAGGTATAGTACTAGAGGGTGTACTTTCCTTAGTCTTTTTGGCCTTCTTAGAAGGACCAATCGGACTAGTTGATGGTCGTTTGGAAGTAGTGGTAGCGACAGGGATAGCAGACGAAGGAACCGTCTGCGTGGTCGCTGAAAAAGAAGAAGAATGGAGAGATAGACGAGAGCGAAGGAGAGAGATACTTACCTCGTTGGCGAGTGGCTTTACCTCCAGTGATCGTTGACCTATCCTGGCAAAAGTGCCATCATCTTTGGTGGGATAGGTGTTGGGATAGAGGAACTTGATGTACGTACATATGAAACGTACGTACGAGATCTTGGGATCTCGTTCAGGCTTCTCTAATCTCGACCTTAGGTCTTCAAAGATGGCAGTGGCGTAGTCAAAGTTTTGACCAGCGATAACTGAGTAGGCCATTTGCAGTTGTGTTTTGCTGGCTTGATCCAGCGAACCACTCTTCCCGCTCATGCACTGAATTATGTGCGAGAAGATGAAGTTCAGTTGTGAAGGCATCTGAGCTTTGAGAATCTTGGTGAGCTTTTTGTTGGGAATAGAAGATCTCAGTTTGTTTTCCCATCAATAACTCATTGCATCCAGAAAGGATATCAGCTCAGCATCAGTGGGGAGTGCGTCGAACCCACTCTTTGGTTTGTCAGGGAATCTCAAAAATTTCCTGAGGCTAAGAGCGGTCATGCTCCCTGGACCCAAATCCGTGCTGAAGGAGATTGCAGGGACTCGTTCACCCTTTTTGTTGGTGAGTTCAGTTGCATCAGCAGTGAACCAGAACTGCTGGAGTAGAGTCTTTGAAGGCTTAGGATCCACAGTGATCGCGTAAGCTATGCATGATTGTTTGAGAAATTCAGCAGCTTCCACCAGATGTGGGTATTTGTCAGCTTTAAAGTCAAGTCTTCCCAAGTGATTACATTTAGTAATCTCAACTTCAGTGATAGCGAATCGTACATGCTTGGAAGAAACGATTGAAGATTGTGCCATTTCTGTTATGGAAAGAAGCATAATAGAAGAAATGATTATGATTAAAAAATAATATGATTACCAGTTTCCATAGAAGAAGGGAAACTGGAAAAATATCAAGTTATTTTTAGGAAGAGAAAAATAGTGTTCTAGGTAGAAAGAATGAAGAACACTTTAAAAACCAAAAGGTTTTTATTTTAAAAAAACATAAAATCAGAAAGAATGATTTTTAGTTTTTAAATAAGAACGTTTTATAAAATCCATGAACAACAAGAACGAGTAGGATTTTAAAAAGAAAAGAAAGCATACGAACAATGCACATAAACATGAAATAAACCTGTTTATTCTGAAGAAGAAGAGTTGCAGATTCAATATTCTGGGTTTACTTGCTTGAGTGTTCTTGAGAAAGATTGTTTCTTGCTATGAAAGTTTTGAAAGCGTAAACCGTATAAAGGAGAGAAGAATTCCTTTTATACAAAGAGATAGAGGAGAGAGAAGGAATGAAGCGGAAAAAAATCATCATGACATTGACACGTTCCACAAAGTTGATTGGATAGAAGAGCAACGGACGAACGTGTCAGAAAAGGCGTGTCGTGAATTATCCGCTCAAATGACGTCATAGGAGAGAGACACGTTTCATTTTTCTGTTTTGAAATTTATCACTGAAGAGAAAATATCAGCAATAGAATTTTCTTTTTGAAAATATCCCTGATGAAAAGATGGGGATAGATTTTCTTTTAAAAGGATCACTGAATATAAATATGAGTGATAAATTTAATTAAAAAGCTTTTAATCATTTGAAGAAAGATTCAGTGATTAAGATTTATATTTTAAAAAAAATCTCAACTGAATGAAGATTCAGTTGTAGGAATTGAGAAAACATACCTGAGAGTCAGAATATTTATCAGAGAATGATGAAAGGGGAACTTTTGATTACTGACGCAATACATGAACGCTGAAGAATTATTCTTCAAGGTTCAGCATTCCAAGCTCACTGATGAGAAAGTTGAACCTTGTCTCATCAAGAGGTTTGGTGAATATATCAGCAAGCTGAAAGTCAGTAGGAATAAAGTGAAGTTCAATATCACCATTCATCACATGATCTCTGATAAAGTGATATCTGATCTCTATGTGTTTTGTCTTTGAATGTAGCACAGGATTATTTGCTATAGCGATAGCACTAGTGCTGTCGCAATAGATAGGAATCTTTGATAACTGAAGGTCATAATCTAACAGTTGATTTCTCATCCATAAGATTTGAGAACAACAGGTTCCAGCGGCTACGTATTCAGCTTCAGCTGTGGAAGTGGACACAGAATTTTGCTTCTTGCTTGTCCAACTTACCAGCTTTCCTCCCAAGAGTTGACATCCACCAGTGGTACTCTTTCTGTCAAGTTTACATCCTGCAAAATCACTATCAGAATAACAGTTAGATCGAACCCTGAGTCTTTGGGATACCAAAGACCGAGGTTAGGAGTTCCTTTCATATATCTGAAAATTCGCTTTATAGCGATCAGATGGGATTCCTTGGGTTCAGATTGATAGCGTGCACATAAACAAGTAGAGTACATGATGTCAGGTCGGCTTGCTGTGAGATATAACAGAGAGCCTATCATTCCTCTATAGGCAGTGACATTAACAGGTTTTCCAGAAGGATCTTTGTTAAGTGTCAGGGGTGGTGCCATAGGAGTTTTCATCGCTGAAGTTTGAGTAAGATCAAACTTCTTCAGCATATCTTTAACATATTTACCTTGGCTGATAAAAGTACCTTTGTCAGATTGTTTAATCTGAAGACCAAGAAAATATGTCAGCTCACCCATCATACTCATTTTATATTCTTTCTTCATTCTTTCAGCGAAGCGAGTACACAGAGATGGGTTAGTAGAACCAAATATTATGTCATCGACATATATTTGTACAAGAATTATATGACCTTTTATCTTTCTAAAAAATAATGTATTATCAATCTTGCCACGTTCAAAATTTTCAGAGATAAGAAAAGATGAGAGAGTGTCATACCAAGCACGAGGGGCTTGTTTTAACCATAGAGAGCCTTATCCAATTTATAAACATAATTTGGATGCTTAGGGTCATAGAACCCTGGTGGTTGTTCTACATAGACTTCTTCATTCAGCTTTCCATTTAGAAACGTTGATTTTACATCCATTTTATACACGATGAAGTCTTTATAGACTGCATAAGCTAAGAATAGTCGAATTGCTTCGAGCCTGGCCACAGGGGCAAAGGTTTCATCATAGTCTATGCCTTCCTCTTGTCTGTATCCCTGAGCAACAAGTCGATCCTTGTTGCGGGTTACAGTTCCATGTTCATCTAACTTGTTTCTAAACACCCATTTGGTGCCTATTACAATTTTATCAGATGGTCTAGGAATGAGATTCCAAACTTTGTTTCGAGAAAATTCAGTCAGCTCTTCTTGCATAGCGCTGACCCAGTTTGGATCTCTGAGGGCATCATCAGTCTTCTTTGGTTCTATTAAGGAGAGAAAGTTTACAAAGAGACAGATATTACCTGAGCTTCGTCGTGTCTAAATACCTGCATCTGGATCACCAAGAATTTGATGTATTGGGTGATCTTTGGTCCATCGCTGAGCAGGAGCATTATTGCTTAACTCAGAGGTTGGATCAACAATTTGAATGTTTACTGATGAGGACGATTGAGGTTCATCAGCGATTAACTGTTGAGTAGATTCACTGGAGAGGTTTTCAGACGAAGGCAGATTTGATGGTAGGAGTGTGTTTAGAGGTTCAGCTGAAACCCATGATTTGGATTCAGCGGTAGGATGTATAATGTTTGGATCATCATCAGCGACTGGAGGATCTGAATGCTGATGGTTTGAGAAGAAAGGTTCAGTTTCTCTGTAGTGAGAAAGCATCCAAGCATTTAACTCTTCATTGTCAGCGATTGGTTTGGAGTTCGCTGAGCGAGTTTCATCAAAAGTGACGTGAATTGTTGCTTCTACGGTTTGTCTTCTCTTGTTGAAAACTCTGTAGGCTTTGGAGATGGAGGAATATCCTAGAAATATTCCATCATCAGCTTTTGGGTCGAACTTTCCAAGTTGATCTCTGTTGTTTAAGATAAAGCACTGACAACCAAAGATATGAAGAAAGCTGATAGAAGGCTTCCTTCCAACAAAAAGTTCATAAGTTGTCTTCCCAAATCGCTTTATTATCAGCGATCTGTTTTGAGTAAAACATGCAGTGTTTACAGCTTCAGCCCAAAATTGAGTAGGGAGATGAGAATCGCTGAGCATTGATCTAGCATCTTCTATGATCGTTCTGTTTCTTCTTTCAGCGACTCCGTTTTGCTGAGGTGTTCTTACTGAAGAGAAGTTGTGAGAGATTCCCTTGTTCTCAAAGAAATTGTTCAGGGAACTATTTTTGAATTCAGTTCCATGATCACTTCTTATTGAACGAACAGTAAGATTGTTCAGCACTTCCATCTTTTTTACAAAAGATATTAGTTCTTCTGGAGTATCACTCTTACAGCGAAGAAAGATAACCCAGGTGTAGCGAGAATATTCATCTACAATGACAAGTGTATATTTCTTTCCAGCTATTGATTGGATGTTGACAGGGCCAAACAGATCCATATGCAAGAGCTGAAGAGGACTTGTCACTGAGGAAACTTGTTTCGATTTGAAACTTCCTTTTGTTTGTTTTCCTTTTTCACATGCTGAGCAGAGAGATTCTTTAGCATATGAGTGCTGAGGAAGACCAGAAACCAGTTCCTTAGATGAGAGAGAATTCAGGGTTTTGAAGTTTAGATGAGAGAGCCTTTTATGCCATAGCCAGTTGACATCAGAAGAGGCTTTAGATAGAAAACATAAGTTTTCAGTGATAGTAGAGTCCATATCTATTACATAGACATTTTCTCTACGATGACCACTGAGAGCAAGTTTTCCTTTCTCATTTAACACTGAACATGCTTTCTTAGTAAAGCATACTTCATAGTCTTTATCACATAGCTGACTGATGCTTAGAAGATTGTGCTTCAGTCCATCTACATAAGCGACTCTTCGAAAGGTAGTTGTCCCATTGCTGAGGACACCAAACCCTCGGGTATATCCTTTACCATTTCCACCAAAGGTCACAGAGGGACCTTTCTCTTCCTTGTATTCAGTGAGCAGGTCTCTTTGTCCAGTCATATGACGAGAACATCCACTATCAAGATACCAGATGCCCTTTGATCCCTGCACACATAAGGAAGATTAAGCGTTGTTTGGTACCCACTTTTCAATGGGTCCTTCAGAGTTAGTGGATAAGGTAAGTTAAGTAGTATTCTCAGCTGATGAAGATTCAGCTTCAGTGGTAATCTTCACTTTGGTTAATTTCTTAACCTTAGTGGTATTTTTCACCTTTGTTGATTTTTCAGCCTTGGTGACCTTCTTAGCTTTAGAAACATTTTTCTTCACTTTAGCTATTTTATCAGCTTCAGTGGCAGTTGGACATTTACTTGCAATATGATCAGTAAAACCACAGTGATAACATTTTCTATATCTGAAAATGGTTTTAGGATCAGAAGTAGAAGGTTTTGCAAATTTAAGATGAGCAGGGCCAGGTCCAAGAAGACTTTTCTCTTGAGATCTGGGAGGAATTTTCATTTCTTCAGATCTCGAGGTTTTAAGATCAATCTTCAGCTTTGGAGGACAGATATCAAAGATTTCTATCACAGAGCTAGAGGATTGCTTAGCTGAAGGTTTAGAAGGAACTTTCAGCTTTGCTTTCCTGGTTGCCTTCTGCGGAAGGAGAATGGACTTTCCTTTATCCGTAGACTTAGTGTCTTTGGAATTTTCCTCAGGGATGTGATTTGAAGAAGAACAGGGATAGAATTGATTATAAGAAGTGTCAAAGAAAGAGGTGACAAAAGTTCCAAATTTAAGTGCGGAACTTTCTTCCTCAGGATCGTCCTGAGGTGTCCAAAAACCAAGACCAGTTTTATCACTATCAGGAGTTTGAGCATTTATTATCTCAGAGATCTTTGTTGATGATTTGCACCATTTTTCAACTTGAGACTTTTCTGTTTTTAGAGCAGCGATGGCTTGTTCGCGTTCAATACTGATGATTTCATTTATAATGACTTGATCTTTCAACTTTTCTTCTAAAAGATTTAGTTCTTTGATCTTTTCATGACATTTCTCCAGCTCTTGAGTTAAATGAACATTTTTATTCTCAGCTTGAGTTTTGTCGTTTAGGGCATTATAAAGGTCAATCGTCAGCACATCAACAGCGCGACTTCTCTCACCTTCAGGTAGAGAGGGATTTGTAGAGATAGATACCTGAGATGATATGTAGCTCATAGAAGGTTCAGATGGTTCTTCCACTTCTTCTTTAATCTCAGCCATGAGGCAAAGATTAGCGACTTCTTCTTCATCAGAAGATGATTCTTCTGATTCATCCCAGTCGTGTTCTTCAGCGATGAGACCTTTACCTTTTCGCTGATAGCTTTTCAGCTTTTGATATTTGTTCTTCAGCTTATGGTATTTGTCATCACTGGATCTTCTTGAGGTAGAAGGTTTGAAGACCTTTTTCAACCTGCACTCACTAGCAAAATGTCCAATCTTTTCACAGTTATAGCAAGTGGCAGTAGCCTTATCAACCGGAGTTGATTTTGGCTTTTCAGTAAGAGAGAGAGGTTTACTTCTTCGGAAGTTACTCTTTCTTGCAAATCTCTTAAAAGAGTTTGTCAAGAGTGCTAAGGACTCATCAAACTCTGAAAGATCAGGGTCTGATAGATCCTCAGATTCAGAATCTAACTCAGTGATGGTGAGAGTAGATCGCTGAGATGGAATTATCTCTGAAGAGACTAAAGCAACAGGAGTACTTTTGGAGTCTTTAGAATCTTTTACAAGATTTTTCTTCAGAAGATTTGATTGCTCACAGTTGAGCAATATTCCATACAGAGTGCTTAAAGAGAGAGTATGTAAGTCTTTTGTCAGCTTAAGACATATTGAATAACTGTCCCAACTTTCAGGAAGACATTCCAAGAATTTTGTTAGGACCTCAGAATTAGAATAGGTCCTACCAACAGTTCTTAGGTCAATGATTAGGCAGTTAAACCGCTGATGGACGTCAGAAAGAGATTCATTCTTACCAGCGATGAAACTTTCATACTGTCTTACCAAGTTAATCTTTCGAGTCTCTTGGATTTCAGTGGTGCCCTCATATTGAACACATATGGTTTCCCACATTTCTTTAGAAGTTTTCAGATGCATGATGGAATGGAAAACTTCATCAGGCAGAGCCATTGAAATAATGGTCTTTGCTTTTGCATCTATGCCTACCTTCTTTTTATCTTCATCACTCCACTGTCTTATTTCCTTAACGACATATCGTTCAGGGACAGCTTCAGTGGTGGCAGTAGCGGGAACCGCAGCTATAATTCTAACAGGTTCATAGGGTCCGTTTTCTATATATTCAGGTATAGTAGGATCCGCACCTTCAAGAAATAGCATCATTCGATTTTTCCATAGAGAAAAGTTATCTCTGATAAATCGAGGAGGTTTAGAAAGTGAACCATTATCATAGTAGTTTGTGTTTGTGTTTAATGCCATTTTAGAATAGCAAGGAAGAGTATACAGCAAGATCTTGTTTATTAGATTTAAACAAACTGCTCTGATACCACTTGTTGCTCCCGAAGGTGCTAAACAAGTTTGTAGAAGGGGGGGGGGTTGAATACAAACCCAGAATTTAAAGTTTAATAAATTGTTTATTGATAAATCAAAATACAATTTACAAGTTTGCTGCGGAATAAGATTAAGATAGACTCAATCTAAACAAACTTAAGAAACACTAAGATAATTGCACAAGAAATTCAGAGAGAGAGGGGATTAAGAGATATAGAAAACAAGGGTTTCTATATTGAGTTCAAGGATGAAGCACACTTTCAGATGAAGAGGTGAACTTCCTATTTATACCCTATGCATTAAATGCATGGCAGGATACTTTACACGTGGCATTCACTGATTGGCTTTGGGAGTCTAACTTTTGGGAGACATGCTTTCGGCCGGGTCATGAACAGTGTAGTTGACAGAGTTGTTGTACGAATGGTTGCAGAGACTTGTCCCTTCTGACACATCGTACTAGGTTGTGCAAGGATAGACAAAAGGAAACTTGAGGCATAAGCTTTGTGATCGATTGATCGCTGAGTATTTCTAAGTTCAGAGATAAAGGGGTTCAGCTATCGCTGAAGCTTTTTCTCATGTTCCTTCGCGTATAAGTAGAGTTGTCTTTGCTTCACTGATATCTGCATCAGGTCACTAGTAGACTTATCTTTGTTCAACAGCTTCGTCTTTGATTCAGCTATGAACATTTGTTGACGCGAGACTTGTCTTCAGGGATTACGTTGGCTGTTTACTTTAGGAACTATCAGTGATAACTGAACAGACTCAGTCTGATCATTGATAGTGAAACACTAATACATATAAATGTTTATAAGAAAGACTATCAGCGATAACTGAACAGACTCAGTCTGATCGCTGATGGTGAAACACTAATACATATTAAAACGTAATTTTCACTAACTATAGAAGAGGGTCGTTATCAAATCACTGAGAGAGTTTGGATCAACAAAAATATCGAAAAATCTCAAAAATTATCGAAATGCGATTCTACGAATTGAGATAGATCTGGAATACGATTAAGAACAATACTTCAAGAGGATTTAAGAATTCGATGAACTTACGATTACATCGGGCTCAAAATGCTTGAAAATGTCGAGATCCGATCGTTACGAGAAAAATTTCTTCGTCAGGCTCTGATACCA
Organism: Arctium lappa; assembly: GCA_023525745.1. NCBI lineage: Eukaryota > Viridiplantae > Streptophyta > Magnoliopsida > Asterales > Asteraceae > Arctium > Arctium lappa. The sequence continues at coordinate 69,782,582 of CM042048.1, read as the reverse complement.
ATTGTAGGACCCTAGATCTGGACATTCAAGATTTTGTAATTGATTAGGTAGGATGAGATAGGATTAGAATTTATTGAACATTTATTAGAAATGGAAAACTACACTAATGAGAGAGAGAATTCTTAAAAGGCTACATTTTGTAAATTGCAATTATCAAATGATTACAAGGCCTTAACCATCTATTTATAGTGTCACTAATCCTACCTACCACCTTTTCTACAACATGTAAGCACAATCCCTTACACTTTAAGCTCTATACAATTACAATTTATAATACATTTACTTTACAAACTTTCAATGCACTAACAGCTTCAGCTCCAGAGGCTCTGTGGTCATCCTCTGTGGGTCCATCATCGAACATCTCTTCAAAAAGATAATGAAGTTCATTTGTTCTTGATGAGTCACCAGTTTTCTTATCTTGGAGCTTGAGTCCTGAGCTGATTTGCTCAGAAGTCACCTGAAACGAGTCATCAAATGAAACATTAATACTTTCAAGTATATGTTTTGATTTGAGCACATAGACTCGATAAGCCTTGGAGTTTGATGAGTAGCCAACAAATTTGGCCTCATCAGCTTTGGGACTGAATTTTCCTATTTGCTCTATGTCGTTTAACATAAAGCATCTGCAGCCGAAGACATGGAAGTACTTGATTTTTGGCTTTCTTTGATTGAGAAGGTGGTAAGGGGTCTTTTCATGTCTTTTTACTACCAAAGATCGATTTTGGATAAAGCATGTCGTGGATATGGCTTCTGCCCAAAAGGAAATTGGAAGTCCTGAGGCAGTGAGCATGGTTCTTGCGGCTTCCATAACAACCCCGTTTTGTTTTGGAGTCCTTACAGCGGAGAAGTTCTGTGAGATGCCTTATGTCGTGAGATAGGCTTCAATTGTTGAGTTCTTGAACTCTGTCCCATTGTCACTTCGAACTCTCTGAACCCTGCAATCATGAAGAACTTGTATCCTCTTAAGAAGATTGATTAGTACCTTAGGAACATCTGATTTCTTTCGAACGAATCCCACCCAAGTTTATCTAGAGAATTCATCTATGAGTACAAGGATGTACTTATTTCCACCTAGACTCTGCACAGATATAGGACCATATAGGTCTACATGAAGCATCTGCAGAGGTCTGGTGCAAGACATGTCTGTTTTGGTCTTATGGGAAGCTCTTTTGAGTTTGCCCATTTCACATGCAGAGCATAGATGATCTTTGTCGAAATTTATACTTGGTAGCCCCTTTACTAGGTCTAATTTCACAAGTTTGTCTAAAGAGTGAAAGTTTAAGTGACATAACCTCTTGTGCCAAAGCCAAGCTTCTTCGTTTTTACTTGAGACCAGACAGAGCTTTTCATCTCTGTTGATGGACTTGAAGCTCTATGGTTGTATCTTCTTTGAACAAAGAGCAGTATTTCTTTTTGAACATTAGATCGAGTTCATTATCACAGAGTTGGCTACACTTAATAGGTTGTGTTTAAGGCCATCCACATATGCAACTCTGTTGACATCGATGTCTCCGTTGGCAATGACTCCATAGCCTTTGATTTGTCCCTTCTTATTGTCTCCGAAGGTTACAGAACCACCTCCAGACTTTTCTTTTTAGGCGGAGAGCAACCCTCTATCTCCAGTGATGTGCCTTGAACACCCGGAGTCTAGGTACCAAATGGGCACATGTTGTTTCTTCTCCGGACAGATCAAGAAGATTTAGGTACCCATTTCCAAATGGGTCCAGTCTTCTTATGAGTCTTTAAAGATGCCTTAACATCTTTGATTTTGGTTTTATCCTCTTTAATGTAGGTACCATTTTGTCCTTTTTCACCCTTGAATTTGGCATTCATTTGCTTTGGGTGAGATACAAGACAGGAAGGCCTAGAGAAGTGTTGATTTAATGCATGCACAAGATCAAAACATTTGCAATGAGGAACCTTGAAAGCAAACTTCTTAAATATTTCATTAAAATTGTCAAAGGAGTGTACAGAGCTACTTTTACAAAAACCCATTTTAGATTTGGGTTTCTTTTTACAGAAAACTTTGTCTAATCTAGATTGCCTTTTGTCAAAAATTCCACTTGGATGGCTCTCTCCGTGTACTCTCCCTCGACGATCTTCCCTTTGAGCATTCACTGCAACAGAAGCATTATTTCTGTCAATTTTGGGCCGTTTTGCCTTCTGTTGCAAGGTGAGTTTTTTCTTGAAAAGGTTTTGATACAAAAACAGGTTTTGAAACTTTGGGAGTTTGAGTGATCTTGATCTTTTCACTTTTCAAATTTTCAAGCTCAAAAGAAGTCTTTACTTGAAGACACATGTCCAAGAAGTCAGGGCAGATTGGTATTCCTGTGGTTCTCCTCTTGGGAGCAATTATCCTGTTAAGGATGCCAGAGGGTAGTTTATTATCCTTTGGACCACAGATGACCATGTCAAGTTCCACATAACTTGTCTCGAATTTGACAGACGACCTAGATTCTGATTCAGAGTCTGTATCAAGAAAGTCCCTGTGACTTTCCGGAGATGTGTTTCTTTGTCCATATGTAGTGTTCTTCGGAGTATTTAAATCTTTTGAAATACAAGGAATGACTATAGGAACATTAAGACATTTTAGAAGATCTTGCTTAAAGATTTCTCTTATTTCAGAGGTTAGATTAGGATGGTTGAGAAAATGATTTTCATAGAATCTTCTCAAGTCGCTTTCCAAAAACCTTTTAAACAATTTTTCTTCCACAGAGGCAGGAAAAAACTCCGGTGCATCAGAGGATAGTTCCTTTTCAGGAATCATCATGCACATAAAAGCCATTTGAGTTTGCGTTTCTGGGTGACCAAATCTAAAGACCCCTATCTGTTTTTGAGACATATATTTCTTTGGTATAGATTTTATTTTTGATGAGAGTGAAGATGGTAAATCATTGTTTTCAGACCATACATTTGCCATCTGTAGAGGTTTTCTCAGTTGTGGTCCTTCAGAGGTTTTGCGCCTCTTAAATGTGGATAATAGGTTTGGAAGACTTGGTTTCAAAAATTGTCCAGGGCAGAAGATGTTTGATAAAGATTTGTTTCTTTTATTTCCTGTGTAAGGGTAAATATCCTCGAACCCTAATCCTCTTCTACCGATCTGGGTGTTTACCTTTTCATGAACCTTTTGAGCATCCTGATACCTCTTAATTTGGAGATCTCTGTCGAACAGATTTTGATGAAGTACTTCTCTTTCTTTTTGAAAAAGTTTTTCAAGGAAATGGCATTTAATCGATCACTTTCACTGTTCTTTAGTTCTTTCACCTTGTCTTTCAGGGTTTTGTCAAGTTTTGAAATCTTTTCTTTTAACCCATTCTTTTCACCAATATGTTCAGAAACAAGAGTTTTTCTTTCTTGATAGAGCTTGTCCTTTTCTTGAGTGAGAAGTTTTGTTTCTCTCTCAAAGAAGGCCAATTTCTTTTCTAGCTCTGAACACATGGTTTTGTTAGCAAGAAACTCATTTTGTATTGTAAGAAGTTTATTTTCAGAGTCAGAGTCATAGGAGTTAGAAGTGGATACCTCACTCTTATTCTCAGAAGAGTGGACTTCTGCCATTCCACAGAAGAGTGCGTTGTTGTCCCCTTCATCAGAGGACTCATCAATCTCAAGGTCTTGTTGCTCTGCCATCAGGGACCTCTGTGTGTAATATTCTGCCTTCTTTTTGTTGAAAGCAGCATCTCTAGTCGGCTTCCTTTTGTTGGCAGAGGACCTGCACTCTGCAGCAAAGTGGCCTGGTTTTCCACATTTAAAGCAACCTTCAGTTTGCTTTGGGGCTCTATCACCACTTTTGTCGTCTGGCCTCTGTCTGTTCCTCTTCTCTTCTTGTCTCTGCTCCTCGAATTCTTCTCTTCCATATTTTCTTACCTCACCAAATCCTCTGCTTCTGTCATCTCTATCCTCTTTTCCTCTGTACTCTGGCTTTTTCTTGAGACCACGATTGAATTGTTGGGTCATTATTGCAAGAGTCTTGGCCAAAGCAGCCATGTCAAATTCTTCCTTTCATCCATCCTCACTCTCACTCTCTGCCATGAGAACCTTTTTCTTTTTCTTCTTCCTTTGGGCATCCTCTATCGCGTTTTCCTTTCCTCTGTCCTGACCCTCTGTGGTGCTCCCAACTAATGCAAGAGGACCACCGACAGGGGTTACCAACTTTGATATTTTGTTCTCTTGACTTATCAAGGTGCCGAAGAAGTCTGAGATGGACCAAACATCGAGATCCAGTGTAGCTTGCATGGACATGGTTAGATGAAGCCATTCATCATTCAGACTCTAAAGGAATCTGACATTGTTTTCTTCAGAGGTTCTGTGGATGCCATACCTTTTGCACTTCGTTAATAAGGAATTGTACCTATTGTATGTGCTTTGAATGGATTCACTTGGCAGAGCCTTGAATGCAAAATATTCATTGATGCATTGAGCCCTGTTGTTCTTGAGGGTTTTAGCACCACCCTCAAGCTATTTCTCCAACTCCAACCATAAGTCTTTCGAAGTTTCATAGGAATCAAGGGACTGGAAGATATCATTTGGGATAGCCATAATGATTAATCTTTTGGTTTTCTTTCCAAGTTCATGTAATGCCTTTTCTTCTTCAGTCCATTCGATGATTGGTTTAGGATGCTGATACTCAGGAACATCAGGGGTGTTTGCAGTGGCAGGAACACGAGGAACGGTTGTCATTAGGATGAAAGGAGGATTGTGAAGAAACTCAACCAGACCAGGATCCACACCTTCGAGAAAGTGCACCATCCTGATCTTCCACTAAGGATATTCATCCCTTAGTAGAGTGGGAGGTTTTGATTGAGATCCTGCACTGAAATAGTTAACAGGGTTCACCATTTTTAAATGAAGAGTAAAACAGAGTACGAGAAGTTCTTTTGAGAAAGATAAGGAATGTGTCTAGCAGGGATGAATTTCTGGTATGAGGAGAGTGACAACTAACTAACTGAGCTTTGAATCTATCTTCAATGAGTTAAACACACTTGCCTTTGAATCTACGTCAAACTAGTTGAAGTAGCTCTAGAAAACAGAGTATGTTTATGAGTGGGGATTGTGGTGAAGAGACAGACTTCAAACTACTACCTGGAGCGTGGGAATCAAGTATAGAACAGGATCCTTTGATATTGAGAATCAAAGTCTGCTCTGATACCAATTGTTGATCCCAATTATGACATTCTTAACTTGATAGACCTTTAACTACACACTGATTTAAATGATGTGAGTGCAGAAGCGTTTATGATATGTAGAAAAGGTAGAACATGCAAGGTAGTAAACACACAAGTAATCAATAAACAGAATAGTAAAGTATTGCAAGAAATTACTCAAAGAACTGTTTCATTGATTACTGAAGAACACCAAGAACATGCACAAGTGTGTGCAAATGATCAGGGAAAATACAAATCTCTATTTCAGACTGTGTGTGCTCGCATTGTATTAAAACTCTAAGGTGGTGCTCCCATAAAATGCAAGAAAGGATGCACCCATTAGTACAAGACAAAGGCTAACATTCCATAAACGGAGTGCACCTATAAGGTAAAACCATCGTGCGTCGCTCGAAGGTGATCTGGAAATCTTCGTACAACAGGCATCACGTGATTTGCATTTGACCTTGTCGTGAACTGAGTTTGAACATCTTCGAACTGTCTCCAGAGGTTAGCCATCATAGAGGCTCCGTGAGTGATCACAGAAGCTCTGTGATCTGATGATCATTATCAGGTGTTGTGTCCTCTGGTAGAGTGTCGACAGATGTCTTCTGAGATTTTAACTTCTGCGGTGTACTTGGATGTTCTGCGACAGACTTCTGCGGTTCCTATTGTTTAAAGAGACAAAGAGACAAAGAGTCAAATGTTTATTTGCTGATCAAGATTCGCTAAAGATTCAATTTCTTCAGCTTTACATGTCTTTTGTTGTTTAAGCTCCGATCACCACAGCTTATTCAAGTTCATTTCAAAGAGGTGCATCGTCTAGAGCACAAGCTGATGAATCAATTGTTTTTTCAAGCTTATTACAAACTGGTCCAGTCTTTTCATGACAGCAAAAGCAACTGAGACGAAAAGATGATGAGAATAATTTTTTTTAGTCAAGAAGCTTCTTCAAAAAGTCGCTTAGATGGTCTCTGCTGATTTAGAAGATGGATATTGAAAACCACAGCGCCAATGATTACTAAGGGAGAGATTGTTAAGTCTGATTTTATAGTAATCATTGTATTTATAAGATTGGTCTAATACTGTGTCAAGTGGCTTAATCAGTATTGTATTAGCTAAGGGTATTTAAGTCCCTTTGGGCTTTGGTTGTTGTAAGTTTTTTACGCACATTCAATACAAGTTCTTCTTTGCGCTTAACTCTCTCTCTCCCTCCCTCTCTAGTTTCTCTCTCTAAGATTTAGAGGATTCATGGATTAACAATTGGTATCAGAGCCAATCTAAATCTGAGAGGATTGAGAGATTCATGTTTTAGATTCTGAATTTGTAGATTAACTAGAAAATGCGATCGATTTTCTTGATTTTTTCAAGAAAATATCATTTTTTGACTTTTCATCAAATTTGGATTGGTTTTTGAACGAAATTCTTTGATCCTTGGTTTGTTGGATCCGATTTTACAAGTAGAACACTTTTGATTAACATCAAATTTCAAGAAAAACAGTTTTTGATCATCAATTTTAAGATTTTTCGAATTCTTGAAAATTCGTTTTTTACGTTCTGTCCAATTTTCAATTCTTCGATTTTGTTGTTTTTAATCGAAATTGTTTGTTACAAAGTGTTAAAAAGGTGTTTTCTATCATATTTGTGCAAGAAATTTTCATCAAATTCTGTTTTGAAATCGTTTTTCTGGAAGATTTCTGATTTATGATTTGCGCCAGATCTATGATTTGCACGAGTTCATCGAGCTTTGCGCGAGTTCTTCTGTGGTTTGCGCGAGTTCATCTTCTTTGCGCCAGTTCGTCTTGCTGAGTTCAGAGTTCATCGAGCGAAGTCAAGAGTTGCGTCTCCTTAGTCTCACGCAAAGTCACATTTGCGTCTTCTCACGCGAAGTTAGCTTTGCGTCTTCTCACGCGAAGTTAGCTTTGCGTCATCCTCAGTTCAAGAAAAGTAAACTTTGTGCCACTTACTTGTCACGCAAAGTTAAGTTTGCATTAGCTACATATCGCGCAAATCTCTTTTGTGCCACCTCTAACTCACTCAAAGTCAAGTTCTCGCCAGCTTCTTCTCACGTGAAGTCTAGTTTGCGCTACGTTCTGCTCACACAAAGTAACATTTGCGTCCCTAGCTTCTCAAACAAAGTTAGGTTTGCGTCTTCAACGCCTCACACAAAGTTTGTTTGCACCATCAACGATTCACGCAAATCTCGTTTGCGTCTTCCACTACTCACGCAAATCTCATTTGCGCTACATACTCTCACGCAAACCTCTAGTTTGCGCCAGTTATGTCAAGACTTAGAATTTTTCTGCTTTTCTGAAGATATGGATTCTGCAAAGTTTGCTTATCAAGCCCAGTTCTACAAAAATGATCTCATGATGTCATTGTGTACAGAAAATCGTCGTCCGGTTCTAATTGATGAAAATGAGTTTACTCAGTGGCAAGATAGGTTTCTGAATTTTATCGAGCGTCCAAAAAATGGAAATGACATGATGAATATTCTATCTGAAGGACCTTTTGAAAAACCCATTCTGGCTTCTGTATTATATAAGCCTACCAAAGAATACACACCCGATGAGTTATCACAATATCAAGCCGATCATGATATAAAGGCAAATCTGATGCTAGCCTTGCCAAACTCTATCTATAACAGGATTGATTGTTTCAAAAATCATCCTAATATTATGTGGCAACAGCTAGAAAAGATTATGCTTGGATCTTGAGTTGCAACTCAACTTCGGCATACGCGCTACATGAACAACTTTGAAGAATTCAAAGCCAAGGATGGGGAGTCACTGAAAATTGTTTATGACAGATTTTGTGTCGTGATAAATGATTTGAGGAAGATAAAAGTGGAAAAGACTGAGCTTGAGAAAAATCTGAAATTTCTCAATGCACTTCAACCAAGAATGGAATAAATCTTGCCATCGCTTGAGGAATGATGTCAGAATTTCTACCATGCAAATCCAAGAGATGTTTGAGATCTTCCTGACAGATGAGTGCATTTTCATAGAGAAGAAGGCCAAACATGATAAGAAAAACAAGAAATCAGTGGACCCAGTTGCACTTCTAACGAGCCAACTGGCAAATCAAGCATTGTCTGATAATGCTTACGATGGGGTCACTGATGATGATGGTGAGGCGCTTCAGAAGGCAATGATTCTTCTCTCCCAACACTATCAGAAAAAGTTCCAAACTTGGTTGGGTTCCAATAATCTTCGCTTCACTTCTGGGTCCAAGAATGTTCAAGTGCCTGAGGCTAAGAAACCTGATGCATGCTACAATTGTGGTAAGCCGGGTCACATCGCAAAGGAGTGTCGAGTGAAGAAAGTTCGGGTTTCGGCATACTATCGGAAGAAAATGGAACTTGCCGAGAAAAGAGAGAACGGAACAGCTTTGCTCGTATTAGGGGAGTACTGTCTTGATCACTCTGATGATGAAGCTGGCAATGTTGAAATTGCTCAAATGTGCTTAATTGGAAATGATCAGAGTGATGATGATGATTTTGACACAGATGAAGATGAGGTATATTCTGATTTTGATTACAATTTAATTTCCACACAAATGATCATTATTATAACTGCTTTATCTGATCTTCGCTCGAAGTTAATATTTGAAAAGAATTTAAATTCAGAAAAGTCAGATTTGATTGACACATTGAAAATTTCTTTGAAAGATGAAAAATCTATTTTGGTTCATACTAAAGAAATCTTTCAAAAGAAATTGGATGATTTGGAAAATTCAAATAAGACTTATCTTGAGTCTTTGACTGAAATGACCAAATTAAAAGATGTTTTTTCGGATAAAATAAATAAGTTAGAAGAAAAGTTAGATCGAAGGAATCAATCTGTGCAAACAATTTTCATGAACAAACCAAGGAGTGATGAGGCTTTAAAAGAAAATTGGGGACTTGGTTTTGAAAATCCTCATTGTTTAAACAATGCGATTGAAAAATCCCCTACTTTATATAAATACAATTATCTAACTCTTGCTAAATATGCTCCTCATTGGATGAATGAAAAGCAAGTGTTAGAAATCGAAAATGAGAAAAGAATGAAAAACACGCACAAAGAATTTCCTTTTGTTTATACGCGCGAAAATGCTAAATATTTTCCTGACAAAACAAAGAGAGGCAGAAAAAGTTTAAATGATATATCTCTCGTCAAGTCTTCAGTGTCTGATGATTTTGTTGATATATTTACCAATAAATCTGATAAGAAAAATATCTCTCCAATCTTTTATGATTCTAAGAGATATACTCCTCCTTTAATATTAGAAGGCAAAATCATTGACCTTGAAGATAAGATGGAAGATCAAAATATTCAAAAAGAAATTGAATCTAATGTTATTCTTTCTTTCATGGCGTCAAGTCTTAAAGAAAAATTAATTTCTCAAAAACAAGATTAATTTTCTATTTCTAGCCTTTCTTCTTCCTTTAAAGAAAACAAAAAGGAAGTTTCCAATTCTAAAATATTTTCTCAAAATTTTTCTGACTCCGAGGTAAGTTCAGATTTATTGTCTGATCAGTTAGATTTCTTGGGTAAAATTGCTTCTTCTGATTCAAATCTTAATTCAAAAATTCTTGATGAATATTTTACACTAAATGATGATTATTATAAACCAAAGCGTAAAAGAAGAAGGTAAAAGAAGTAAAAGAAACAAGAGTCAGTAATTTGTGATAATTCTAATTCTTGTACTTCCATTATTTCAGATAGGACTTTGAGCACACTTTCAAAGCTGATATGGAGAGTAAAGCAGACATCTGATGAACCTGCTTCTACTGAGGATAGATGTGTAGACAAACATTATAAAAGTGATTCATTTGCTACTTGTAATAAAATTTCAAAATACTATATAAAGCAAATGATTAGAATTTCAAAACATGTCTCATATTCTTCCTCTGATTCTAGTTCAGATGATTATGCTTTATCTTCCTCTGATGGTTGTGCTTATTATTCTGATGATCTTTCTTGTGATTTCAATGTTAAATCTAACAAATATTTTCCCATAAGAATTGCAACTAACTTTCATGGACCCAAATACAAGTGGGTTCCAAAATCTCAAATTGATTCTAAGTTGCAGGCCTCTCAGGTTAAGGGGGAGTAAGAGAAAGTTGGCTTCTGAGTATATCAGCTCAGAACCCGTACTTCTATGGAGTACAACTTCTAAACATCTCAGTTTAGGACTCGTTCTTCAAAGCTTATATCTTCTGACGAATGAGAAAATGTGAGTACATCTACTTTATTCCGCTGCATTTTTCTCTAATAATGATGTTGTGCCAGTTTTCTCATGTTTTTAAAGAATCGGAGTTTTTCATTCAAATCTTGAATTTGTATAACCCAAGTTCTTTCAAATGAGACACAAAATTCTTTATACATTGTGTGAAAGAAAGTCTTCTTGAATTATATTTTGTTTCAACTGAATATAAACTTGCCGTTAAAAAAAATTCGTTTTAGTTTTCTGTTTTCAAATTTCGGCATGTTGAGTTTAAAAGTTTAAATCTTTACAAATTTTATTTTATAAAGTAAAAGTTTTACAATTTTTTTTTTAATAAAATGAGTGTCTAGGATAAATTTTCAAGTTGAATTGTTTATATTGAAGTTTTTATATGCTTTAAAGATATGTGATTCGGAATATTTATAGTTTACAATGCTTAGAAAACCTAAAAAGTCAGAATTATGGATTGTAATGAAAATATGGGCTAAGCACTTAGATGTAAAATTGGGTGATTGAGATGAATTATATATATATATAATTCAGAAATATCAAAGTTTAAAAGTTTGTACTTGTGACCTTTCTGGTTTGGGAAAGTAAGTTCCGTGGGATGCTTGTCATCTGGTCCACTAAGGTCAATTGGTCTGGGAGTGATCGAATCCAAATCCTTCTATAGAATCAGATCGAAAGCCATGTTCTACTGGTATGAATGGGTTTAGGATGTGTCGATGTAGCCTTTCTGATCTGGGAGAGTAAGTTCCAAGGGCTGCTTGACACCTAGTCCCCTAAGGCCAACTGGTCTGGGAGCGGCTGACCCAATTCCTGCAATAGGGTCAGATAGAAAGTTACGTTTACGACATGTTCTTTACTTAATAAACTTTTTGATTAAAAAGATGCCAAAGTGCAGTAGCTTAAAAGATGCCAAAGAGCACACTCATGTGAAGATGCCAATGTGCACACTGCTAAAAGATGCCAATGAGCACACATCTCATGATACTTGGTGATATGTTTGGAAGAAAAGCTTAAGTATGGTTAATGCTGCTGGTTCAGAGTTAATACTGCTAGAGATATTCAAGGTTAATACTGCTAAGTATTACTACTGCTAGTAGTTAATACTGCTAGTCAAAGTTAGTGCTGCTTGAACAAAGTTAGTACTGCTTAGCTAGTTAGTACTGCTAGTAGTTAGTGCTGCTTAGTAGTTAATGCTGCTAGAAGAAATTTAATGCTGCTGAAGAATTAATACTGCTTATATGATGAAGATTCGCATGAAAGGATATAGATGGAATCTTAGAGATATACATGGAAGATATACTGAAGATATGTTTATTTTTTTGTAATTATCTTTTTGTTTAGTATATGTATAGAAGATACAGAATAGTTTTAGAAGTGATTAATTAAAAAAAGATTAAGAGAGAAATCAACCTCAAGGCATAAATCCTAATTCTAGAGAAGTAGAATTCGTATTGGTGAGCCTGTTCATCAATATTGAGGTTGAGTGTGTAATCTTGTAACTTCAAAGCATTCAATACAAGTTTATAGTTTGTTCTTCATATTTTCTGTATTAATTTACTGTTTCATTGAATATCAAAGTGTTATTCCGCAAACTTCTTTGATATTGTTTCTGAGAATTAATTCTTGTTAAGAATTCGATCCTGACAAGTGGTATCAGAGCCAAACTCTCTCAGAAACATCTATTCATCATGGAAAATCTTACAGAATCAAGCAGTACTTTGGTCTCTAAGGTCCCAATGCTCAAACCCAGTGAGTTTGACATGTGGAAGATCAGAATCAGACAATATATTCTTCTCACTGACTACTCAATGTGGGATATCATTGAGAATGGTCCTTCTGAAGCTGGAAGGATAGGACCAGATGGGAAAAGACCTCCACCAAAGACAGTTGGTGAAAGGAAGATCAGACAGACAGAGATGAAGGCCTTGAGCACTCTGCTCTTGGTCATCCCCAATGAATATCAGCATCAATTTTGCAACTGCACTGATGCTCAGATTCTCTGGAACGCTCTAGAGAAAAGATTTGCTGGAACTAAGAGCATCAAAAGAAATCAAAGAGATGTTCTAAAGCAGCAGTATGAGAACTTTACTTCCTCAAAGAATGAGTCTATGACTCAAACTTTTGATAGGTTCAACAAGCTCATTGGTGAACTGGCTACTGTAGGAGTGAAGATGGATCAAGATGACATCAACAGAAAGTTCCTCAGATCTCTTGGGGATGAATGGACTATGTACACTGTCTCATATAGACAGAGTGACAATCTGGAAGAGAAAGAACTTGATGATCTATACAATGATCTAAGAGTTTTTGAAACTGAGGTAGAGATCAAGAAGAAGCCCACGGGTTATGTCCATAATGCTGCACTTCTTTCAGCATCCACTGATACTACTGCCATCCCTGAAGCAGTTAGTACTGCTAGTGGAGCAAGTTCAGAAAATGGAACTGAAACAATCTTTGAAGCCTTTTTGTCCAGTCATAGTAACAATTCATTGATTAATGATGATCTGGATCAACTTCACCCTGATGACCTGGAGGAGATGGATATTAAATGGCAGATGGCCATGTTATCAATGAGGGTGAAGAAGTTCATTAAAAGAACAGGAAGGAATAACTTCTCTCAAAGAAGAGAAGATGGAGCTGGTTTTGACAAGACCAAGGTGGAATGTTATAAGTGTCACATGAAAGGACACTTTGCTAGAGAATGCAGGAGTGTTGTTCCAAACAACAACCACCAACAAGCTCAGAATGGAGGCTACACTCAAAACAAGAATCCTGCTCAAGCCCTTGTTTCTCAACAAGGAATGGGATTTGACTGGAGTGATCAAGCTGAGGAAGCCATTCAGAATCAAGCTCTTATGGCAGAAGTGTCTGATCTCCCGTCTGAGGTAATTTCTAATCTTTGTACTAAATCTTGCATTGACACTGTCAAAAGATACAGGGATCACAATCAAAGTATGTGTGATGACCTCAAAAGATTAGAAAAGGATAGAAGAGATTTTGTGTTAATAGTAGAGAGATTTGAAGAGCAAATCAAAGGCTTTCAAGCAAATGAACTTCAACACTCTTATGACACTAACTATTGGAAGTGGGAAAAGAATGAGTTAGAGACCAAACTGTCTAAATCCTTAGAAGAGAGTGATAGGCTGAAGGAGGAACTGTCTAAAGTTAAGCTTGACATAGAAAAGTTTTCATATGCTTCAAAAGCAATGGATTCTCTTCTAAAGGCTCAGATTCATGATAAGATGAAGCATGGTATTGGATACAACAGTACACCTCCTCCTTACAACAACAATTATATCTCTCCTACTTCAGACTTGTTAGAAACCAAGGAGAAAAATGACTTATCTGAGAAAGCCTTTAAGATAGATCCTTTGGATGAAGTAGTAATAAAGGATTTAACTGAGAAAGAAGCCAGTGAGAATAGAGATAATGATGTGAGTAAAGAGATCCCATTAGAAAACAACATTATCACCAATGAGGGATGTGGGAAAATCTGGATCAAGTCCAAGGAGATAGAAAAGAACAAAGGAAAAGATAACAAGGTTCATTACAAACAAACCACGGTTGTGAATCCTGGATCTTGTAAACAGTGTGATTGCAGTAAAGCCAAGAGCCTAAATTCTGGTTTAAAAAGAGGAAATCAAAGAAACTGGAATAATCAATGGGCTCAGAAGCAAGGAGTTGATCTGAGTAAAATCAATAGACCAAAACCTTGCTTCATATGTGGCAAGTTAAATCAGTTGGCTAAATATTGTTTTTTTAACCCTATTAATCAACAGATGACCTTTCAAAGATTTGTGCAAAAACCTGTTGGTTATAGAAAGGCTGGAAAGAAACATGGTGAAAAGAAAGGCCCCATGAAGAAAAAGATTTTAAAAGAAAGTATTAAAATGTGGGTGCCCAAAAACACTAAAACTGTTAGTACTGCTGACAGGGTTAGTGCTACCTGTGTTAGTACTGCTGAAAACATTAATGCTGCTAATACAGTTAGTACCTCTTCAAAGGTTAATACTGCCAACACAGTTACTGTTGCTAAAACAGTTACTACTGCTAACAAGGTTAGTACTGCTAAGCATGCAAGTGCTGCTAAGGCAGTGAGTACCTCTAAAACTAGTACTGTTTCTAGCAAAAATGTTTCCAAGCCTATTATTGTGACAAAGTACTCCAAATATGAGGAGTTAAAGTTCAAAAATCTTGTCAAGAAAGAATGCAAGTATTTTGATGAGAAAGGGGTACCCAAGACCACTTTGGCTTGGGTTCCTAAATCATACTAACTGATCTATCTTATGTGCAGGACAACCAACAACTCAAGGGAAAGAGCATATGGCATGTGGATAGTGGTTGCTCTAGGCACATGACAGGCAACATGTCATGCCTTCAGAATTTCAAGCATATCAATGGAGGACATGTTGCATTTGGAGATAATCTTACTGGTGGTAAGATAAGTGGAAAAGGTAATGTCACCAAAGGTAAGATGACATTTGAGGATGTCTACTATGTTGATCAATTGAAGTACAACATGTTAAGTGTATCACAGGTTTGTAATAAACAACATAGTATACTATTTACAAATACTGAGTGTATGATCCTTGCTCCAGGGTTCCAGGTAGTTGATGAAAGCATGATACTACTTAGAACTCCAAGAAAGGACAATGTTTACTGTCTAGATATGAACAATGTTGATAGTGATTCATCTCTAAATTGTCTTGTTTCAAAAGCTTCTGTAGATGAATCCTCTCTTTGGGACAGAAGGATGTGTCACATGAATTTTAAGACTATGAACAAACTTATTAAAAACAACCTTGTAAGAGGTTTACCATCTAAAGTCTTTTCATGTGATGATCATTGTGTTGCTTGTCTTAAAGGCAAACAGCATAAAACTTCTCATCAGACCAAAGAGATAAATTCAATTTCTTCCTGTCTCCAGTTATTGCACATGGATCTGTTTGGTCCTACAAATGTTATGAGTATAGGCAAGAAATCTTACTGCTTGGTTATTGTTGATGATTACTCTAGATTTATCTGGGTATATTTTCTAAGGACTAAGGATGAGACAAGTGGACTGATCAAATCCTTTATCCTAAGATTTGAAAACCAAACTAATCAAAAAGTAAAAGTCATTAGATCAGATAATGGGACTGAATTCAAAAATCTGGATCTAAACACCTTTTGTGAAGAAAAAGGCATTGAGAGACAGTATAGTGCTCCTAGGACTCCTCAACAGAATGATGTTGCTGAAAGGAGAAATAGGACACTAATAGAGGCTGCTAGATCTCTGTTGGCTGATTCAAAACTGACAATTATCTTCTGGGCTGAAGCAGTTAATACTGCCTGTTATGTCCAAAACAGAGTTCTAGTAGTTAAGCCTAAGAACAAGACACCTTATGAGCTTTTAAATAAAAGAAAACCTCTCATTGGATTTTTCAAACCTTTTGGGTGTCCTTGTACAATTCTCAATACCAAATCTCACTTAGGTAAGTTTGATAGCAAAGCAGATGATGGATTTCTTGTTGGGTATTCATCTCAGAGTAAGGCATACAGAGTTTTTAACACATCTTCTAGAATAATTGAAGAAAGTGACAATGTCAAATGCAATGAGAATACACCAAATCCTAGTGGGTCTGGTCCTCAGTGGCTATTTGACATTGATTCACTAACTAACTCCTTTGGTTTTAGTAGTGATGATTATGCAGGTTCAGAATGTGGAGGATCAGGGACTATACAGGTTCAAGAAAGTATATCTAAATCAGTGATCTTTCCCATACGCACAGTGAATTCCTTTCAAGAATGTGAAAAGGAACCATCTACTGGACCAAGTCAGAGTGAAGAAGTAAGTAGAAATGAGGAGACTCAAGAAGATAAAGAATCAGAAGTAGCTGCTGAAAACACTTCAGTTGAGTTGAATGACTCTAATCTAGAGGCTGGACTTAATGAAGAACCTAGTCATAACACCAGAGTTCAAAAGAATCATCCTCCACAGCTGGTAATAGGAGATATATCCTCTCCTATGATGACTAGACACCAAAGCAGGCTTCAAGAAATGCAAGATCAACAGCATACAGTGCTTTCTTGTTTTCTATCCCAGCTTGAGCCTAAAAAGGCACATGAAGCTATGAAAGAATCCAGTTGGATAGAAGCAATGCAAGAAGAACTGTTGCAGTTCAAACTACAAGATGTATGGGATCTGGTAGACCTTCCTAAAGGTCACAGAGCAATTGGCACAAAGTGGATTTTTAGGAACAAGAGAGATGAAAGAGGTATTGTCATAAGGAACAAAGCAAGACTGGTGGCTCAAGGGTATACTCAAGAAGAGGGTATAGATTATGAAGAAGTTTTTGCACCTTTGGCTAGGATAGAAGCAATCAGATTATTCCTAGCCTATGCTTCTTACATGAACTTCAAAGTCTATCAAATGGATGTAAAAAGTGCTTTTCTCTATGGCTCAATTGAAGAAGAGGTATATGTCTGTCAACCACCAGGGTTTGAAAACCCAAGCTATCCAGACAGGGTATACAAATTGAAGAAAGCTCTTTATGGACTGCATCAAGCTCCAAGAGCATGGTATGACACTCTGTCATCCTATCTCTTAGAAAATGGCTTTGAAAGAGGAGTCATTGATAAGACTCTATTTATCAAGAGAAAGAAGAAGGATATCTTGCTGGTCCAAATCTATGTTGATGACATTATCTTTGGATCTACAAAGACAAAATGTGCAAGGAGTTTGAGGAACTAATGCATCAAAGGTTCAAAATGAGTTCCATGGGGGAACTTACTTTCTTCCTTGGACTCCAAGTTCAACAGAAGTCAGATGACATCTTCATCTGTCAATCCAAGTATGTGCAGGACATTCTAACCAAGTTTGGTTTCTCAGATTCAAAACCTGCCAGCACACCTATGGAGACACACAAGCAAATAACAGCAGATCTTAAGGGGGAGGATATGGATGTGCATCATTATAGATCCATGATTGGCTCTCTCATGTATCTCACAGCATCAAGGCTAGATATAATGTTTCCAGTCTGTGTATGTGCAAGATTCCAAGTTAGGCCAAAGCAATCTCACTTTCAAGCTGTTAAGAGGATATTCAGATATCTCAAAGGGAAACCCAGATTGGGACTTTGGTATCCTCATTACTCACCCTTTGACCTAATAGCATACTCAGACAGTGATCTAGGTGGGGCAAACTTGGACAGAAAATCTACTTCTGGAGGATGTCAGTTTTTGGGTGCTAGACTAGTTTCATGGCAGTGCAAGAAACAAACCACAGTGTCCACATCCACAACAGAGGCAGAGTACATAGCAGCTGCAAGTTGCTGTTCTCAAGTCTTATGGATTCAGAATCAAATGCTGGACTATGGGGTAACCTTTCTACACACTCCCATTTTTATTGATAATAGCAGTGCTATAAGCATTGTGAATAATCCTGTCAAGCACTCTAAAACAAAGCACATTGAGATCAGGTATCACTTCATAAGAGACTGTAATGAAAAGAAACTTGTTCAAGTTGTAAAAGTTCATACTGACAACCAGTTTGCTGATCTATTCACCAAAGCTTTTGATGTGGGTAGATTCACTTTCTTGGTAACAGTGTGGGAATGATCAACTCTGAATAAGCATCCTCTCAAACAGTGGTTAAATATCTGAATATTATAGATTCTTGGTGTTACTAATCTTCCTTTGTAGGGAATACAAAGCAGTACTCAATTCGGCTAAGCTTCAAAGAGTAAGTATGGTTAATACTGCTCTCAGTTAATACTGCTAGTGGTTAATACTGCTAGTTAGTTAATACTGCTCGCGGTTAATACTGCTTGCAGTTAATACTGCTAGTTAGTTAATACTGCTCGCGGTTAATACTGCTAGTTAGTTAATACTGCTCGCGGTTAATACTGCTTGCAGTTAATACAGCTAGTTAGTTAATACTGCTCGCGGTTAATACTGCTTGCAGTTAATACTGCTCTAGGTTAATACGGCTTATGTCCCGAATACTATAAATACCCTTTGCCCGCCTAAAAGTTCATAACGACTCTTTGTATACTGTTCACTTGCGCTCTAAACCCTTTCTCTCTCAAGTTCGAAGTTTCCAGGCAAGCTTTTCACTAAGATCAATGGCATCCATGGCATTCATCGATGAACACAATGAGATCGCAATGCTACAAAAGCCAAAGCAAGCTGCAGGATTTCATCAGATTGTGGATTTCCTCAAGTCAATCCATATTGCTCATGCTCTTATTGTATCACCTACAATCTATATCGAGCATCAAAGGCAGTTCTGGGCTAATGCCACCATTGTTGCTGAGAATGGTGTGCAAATGATCAAGACAAGGATCTGTGACAAGCCACTAACAGTTACTGAAGAGGTTATTCGCATCAGTCTACGACTAGACGATGCCTCTGGTATAACTTCTATCCCAAACGATGAACTGTTTTCCAATCTTACAAGAATGGGGTATGGAGGCCCATTGGGTGTTTTCAAATTCTCTAAAGCCTTTAAGCCCTCTAAGGGAGAATCCTCCTTTAGGGAATATCCATAGGGAAACCAAAGGGGTGTCTCCCAACCCCAAGGAGGTGCTCTCTGAGGAGGAGGAAGAGCATATGGGTGATGAGGCTGCCACTACTCCTGCTAGCACAGAGGAGGAAAGTGGTAACATAAATAAGACCTCCCCCATGGCAACTTTGAATGAGCAATCATTCGAAGGTCCCTGGTGCCAAGAAACCACGGGGGTGGATAGTGCTTCTGCTAGGCAGAAGACTTCCACTACTAAAAGATCCAATGATCCTTCAAAGGAGGGTAACACTTCTAGAGAAGGTGAGGACAGATATAACTACCAGGAATTGATGGAAACAATGGGAAACATCAACCAAGATGTCATCAAACAAGGCAAAGAGATAGAAGAAATGAAGCTGGTAATTCTGTCACAACAAGTACAGATTGCTAAGTTGAAGAAGATGGTGATCAGTCTAGTATAGAGGAAGAAGAGAAAGCAATTTCAACTAAGGAGAAGGAAATCTGAGAATGATGCTCCCAAAAAGGGGGAGATCAACATGGAAGAAGTCACAAGAAAGGGGGAGCTTGATGGAGAGAAATTTGATGTTGAGGGGGAGTAGGAAGCAGAAACAGAAAGAAATTCAGTGCCAATAGAAACACAAGAAGCAGCAGAAACAGTTACTACTGCTGACATAAATAAAGCAGCAGAAACAGTGAAAGAGGTATTAACAGATCTTGAGATTGCAGAAACCTTACTTAAGGCCAAGAATGATACTCCCAAGGTCACTTCAAAGACCAAAGGAGTAATCATCAAAGAACAAGGTGAAGTGATCAAGAAAGATAACAGTAAGAAGGAACTCAACAAAGACCAAGGAAAAACAAAGATGGTGGAATCTGAGCAACCAGTCAAGAAGCAAAGGTTGGTTGAATCAGATGAAGCCTTAGCCAGGAAGATGCAAGAGAATAGTGAAAAGGAAGAAAGAGTTCAGGTGGAAAAGAACAGGGAGATGGCAAAAGCTCTAGCTGCTGAACTGAATAAAGCTTATCAACTGAGTCTGGCAACTGAAATTGCACAGAAGAAAGCTGCAACTATGAAGAAATCAGTGGTGAAAACAGTTGCAAAGAAGAGACAACCCTCAAAGACTTTCCTAGGTACCCAAGGGAGAAACAAGATGATTATATTTCTCAAAGGTGTTGTAGGAGTCAAAAAGGAGATGTTCTCAAAGATGTCTTTTGAGAAGATTAAAGAGCTATATGATTCAGAGATGAGAAAGCTTCAGGGAAATGAAACTGCTAGGGTGGAGATGGAGAAGAGGATGAAAGAAAGTAATGACTTTGATTTTCAAAAGCCATTTCCAGATGAGCAAGAAACACCCCCTAAGAAAGAGGCCACTCTGGGAGAAAGTCTAAGGACTTTAAAGAGAACAAAAATGATGGCTAGGAGAAAGTCAATCAAGAAGCCTAGAATAGTTGAAGAAGAGGCTGAAAAGGCTGCTGAAGAAGAAGAGGCACCTGAGTCATTTAAAATGCAAGAACCTGCAAGTACTGAGAATGTCAAAATGTACATGGTAGTGATGGACAAAGTGCCTGAACCAATTTCAGCAGAACCTGTAGGGGTTAAACCTCCTGAAGTCATTCACTGGGATATCATGGAGGTGGATGGCAAGGAGTACATCAGACTGAAGAGAAAAGATGATAAATATGAAGTGTACAGCACTTGGGGCAAGATTCTCAGAACTTGTTCAAGGTCTGATATTGAAGAAATGTTTGCAATAGGGATGAAGTTATATGCAGATGAACTGAAAGCTCCAGTGATTTCAATTAAAAAGCTGGTAATGGAGTATCTGTGTATGATGTTCAAACCTGATGAAGTAGAGGAGGTAATAAGAAATGTTTTTCAAACAGTGAATAATTGGACTCTATATGAAACTAGTGGAGTATATGCAGAGACTTTGGATTTAAATCACACTGAGTACTTCCTAGTGGATAGAGTGTACATTCATAGCAGATTGAAGCTTCATGCCATGCTGAAGAAAAAGCTAGGGTGTATTCCAGATTCAGAGATGGCTAAATACTTGATCCAAAGAACCATCAATCAGAGCTTGGGATTGGATGCAAATACTGGAATGTAGGCCATTATGAAGTTTTGGGAGCATCTTGAAAAGCATCTTGAAGATTAATTCTGAAGAACTTGACTTCTTGTCCTAAAAGTCAAGTTAGGGGGAGATTGTTGGGAACTGAAGAAAAGCTTAAGTATGGTTAATGCTGCTGGTTCAGAGTTAATACTGCTAGAGATATTCAAGGTTAATACTGCTAAGTATTACTACTGCTAGTAGTTAATACTGCTAGTCAAAGTTAGTGCTGCTTGAACAAAGTTAGTACTGCTTAGCTAGTTAGTACTGCTAGTAGTTAGTGCTGCTTAGTAGTTAATGCTGCTAGAAGAAATTTAATGCTGCTGAAGAATTAATACTGCTTATATGATGAAGATTCGCATGAAAGGATATACATGGAAGCTTAGAGATATACATGGAAGATATACTGATGATATGTTTATTTTTTTGTAATTATCTTTTTGTTTAGTATATGTATAGAAGATACAGAATAGTTTTAGAAGTGATTAATTAAAAAAAGATTAAGAGAGAAATCAACCTCAAGGCATAGATCCTAATTCTAGAGAAGTAGAATTCGTATTGGTGAGCCTGTTCATCAATATTGAGGTTGAGTGTGTAATTTTGTAACTTCAAAGCATTCAATACAAGTTTACAGTTTGTTCTTCATATTTTCTGTATTAGTTTACTGTTTCATTGAATATCAAAGTGTTATTCCGCAAACTTCTTTGATATTGTTTCTGAGAATTAATTCTTGTTAAGAATTCGATCCTGACAAGTTTCGATAAACCGGTAAATTTGTGAAAATCTTAATTCTTGATGACTTAGTGTGAGTACATGCAAAGTTCTCTATTATATTTTTAGAATTGCATTTTCTTGAAGCTAATCGAAGTTTGCATTCTAGCACACTGAATAGATTGATGAAAGTTTTTGAAACTGAACATGTTTTAACTTGATATGCATTGAAACTTGTATTTGTATCTAACAACACATGTTTGACTTCAACTGATTGATAAATCTGTGATATTTTACTGATTAGAATTTAATTTGTTTTGTGTTTAAATTTTATATATTTAGTCGTTTCAAAATACTTATTCATTATGTTTTTTCTTTCTACATTGATGTTTACATTTTTTGTGTTCTCATATCTTTATAAATGGGTTTGTGCATTATTCAAGGGAGAGTGAAAAAGGAGAATATTCTGATTAGATAATATCTGTTTTCGAGGGGGAGTATCTAATTCTCTATGTGAATGCTAACTTGAATTGTCATATTTAGTGCATTTTTTGTGTTCTCATATCTTTATAAATGGGTTTGTGCATTATTCAAGGGGGAGTGAAAAAGGAGAATATTCTGATTAGATAATATCTGTTTTCGAGGGGGAGTATCTGATTCTCTATGTGAATGCTAACTTGAATTGTCATATTTAGTGCATTTGTGTAGGGGGGGTCAAAGAGCTTAACAGGTGAAATTTTTTCTGAGTTTAAGTCCACTTTGCGCCAACAGTTGGTAGCGAAACCTCACTTTGCGCCATTTTTGTCTAGCACAAAACTCTCTTTGCACCACCAACATGTAGCGCAAACCATCCCTCTTTCTCCTTTATTCTGATTTTGCAGATCTTAAGCTGTCTCGTCTCCAACATTTGCATGACCAAGTTGATCTAGATCATGAAGGTCATGAGGGGGAGAAGTTAAGGAGATGATAAAGAGACAAAGAGTTCAAATGTTTATCTGCTGATCAAGATTCGCTCAAGATTCAATTTCTTCAACTTTACTTGTCTTTTATTGTTCAAGCTCCGATCACCACAACTTATTCAAGTTCATTTGAAAGAGGTACATCGTCTATAGCACAAGCTGATGAATCAATTGTTCTTTCAAGCTTATTACAAACTGGTCCAGTCTTGTCATGACAGCAAAAGCAACTGAGACGAAAAGATGATGAGAAGAAATTTGTTTTTAGTCAAGAAGCTTCTTCAAAAAGTCGCTTAGATGGTCTGTGCTGATTTAGAAGATGGATATTGAAGACCACAATGCCAATGATTAATAAGGGGGAGATTGTTAAGTCTGATTTTATAGTAATCATTGTATTTATAGGATTGGTCTAATATTGTGTCTAGTGGCTTAATCAATATTGTATTAGACAAGGGTATTTAAGTCCTTTTGGGCTTTGGTTGTTGTAAGTTTTTCACGCACATTCAATACAAGTTCTTCTTTGCGCTTAACTCTCTCTCTCTCTCCACTTTCTCTCTCTAAGATTTAGAGGATTCTTGGATTAACACCTATACTTAGCCTATTTTTCAATACTTATATATAATGTGATTGGAGCTAACAAAATCAAAATCTTGAATCATGGTCACTAACAGACATTTATGGCACACTTGTTGCCCAATAAAAAGAAGTTGTCAAGCAAAAGACCAAAACCTCTTTGGGTGGACCTATTGCCTTTGCGTCAAAAGAAAAAGGAGTTTTAAAAGAAAACCATGATGAAAACAGATCCGAATGATCTAAAACATCAAAATAAAAGTTTTTAGAAAAGAATTCCAAAAGAAAATCAAAGAGGGCCATGATAGCTGAAGATGACAAAAATTCAGACTTGGACTTATTGATCCCAGTTATGATGTTCTTTAACTTGATTTAACCTTTTACTACACACAAATTAGTTAAACAGAGTGCGAAAGTGTTTAATATGTGTAGAAAAGATTGAACAAGCAAGGTAGTAAACACACAAGTAATTAATGAACATGAAGTAAAGTATTATAAGAAAGTTACTCAAAGAACTGTTTCATTGATTACTGAAAAACACCAAGAACACGCACTGGTATGTGCAAATATGCTCAAGGATTATACAGATTGCTGTTTTTTGTGTGTGGTCGTATTTTCACGTTCTTCAAACTCTAAGGTGGTGCTCCCATAATATACAAGAAGGATGCACCCCTTAGTACAAGACAAAGACTGACATTCCATAAACGGAATGCCACCTGTAAAGTAAAACATCGTGGGACGCCCATTACTTGATCATACGGATCTTCGTACAACAGGTCTCACGTGTTGTGCACGTGGTCTTGTCTTGAGCCATCCTGCAAAGCTCTAACACTGAACTCCATAGATTAGCCTTCACAGAGGCTCTGTGAGTGATCACAGAGGCTCTGTGATCTGAGAATCAATATCAGGTTTGTCCTCTGGAGCGTCTTCTGCGGAGTAGTCTCTGAGCTTTGTATCTTCTGCGGAGACTCTCTAGACAGCAGAGGTTTCTATACTTAGCCTATTTTTCAACACTTTTAAACATGGTAGATGGAGCTAACAATCTCCACTAAGTTTTGAAAAATAAAAAATTGAAATTTGGAGTGATGGCTAAGCTAGAAACAAAAGAGGTGAAAGGAACTCAACCTCTGTCTACTTTCATTTAATAGATATGCCAGCAGGCAATTACATTTGATTACAATAATGAAAGTAAAATAGGAAATACAGTTCTTCAGAGCCTATACTTTGGCGTCTGGGAAATCGTTGATCTTCTTTCCAAACCTACCTTCTTTCTTTAGTTCTATGTAGTAGCATACGCACAGGTCTCTGAAGCTTAAGGTTGCACCTATGTTCATCAGAAGGACATCTACAGCTTCTGTGGGTACGAGTGGTGTTCCTTTGTGCTTGATAAGTAGATCTTGAATGAGCAGCAGATATTTGGTTGAGTACTTTTGGCTTTCTATCCCCATGAATAATTTCTTTTCTCCTTTGGGATTCAAGTACACAAAACCAAAAGGTGAAGTGTTGATACAGTTCGGCAGAAAATTGGTAGAGGGTGGTAAGTTGTCTTCTGGTGGAGGGACGTTAACCTTTTTGACTCCCAAGTCAAGTGCCACTTGAAATTCGGCTATACTGTAGAACAACAGCTTTTCTCTCATGACCCTCTTGATGGTGAGATGTGCTTCTTGGTATTCCTTCTTCCAGCCAAACTTATCCTCTGTCCATTTGAATAGCTCTGGAAGATCATGAGGGTGAAGATTCAGTAGATCTCTATCTGTGAAAGTCCATATTTTCTGATCTTCCCTTTTCACAGCATATTCACTAAACCAGAAGTTCTTGCACTTTGTGTGTCCAAGTTTTATTGTCAGAACCTCTGAGATCTTGGCCATGGATAAGACTTTGAATTTTGGCTTGGCTTTCTCTTTATAGAATCTCCTTCTTTCCTCTGATACAGTTTCCTCTGCGATTCTGACAGAGGGAAGATCTTGAGCTCCGCGGCTATAGAGGTATTTGTACACTTCTTCTTCGATGTTCTTCTTTGGAGGAACAGAGAAGGGTCTCTTTAAGCTTTCAAAGCCTTGGATAACCTCTGCAACTTTATCCTTTGATGGTTTGGCAAGTGGTTCCAGGATAGGGAGTTCAGACAGATGTTGCAGATCAAAAGCCCAGTCTTCCTCTTCAGGTTTTACTCTTTTGATGGCATCGAAAGAGCTCTTTAGTAGTTTCTCAGAGGTGGGAGGAGATTTGATCTTCTTCAGAGGTTCTGTAGCTATGGCCTTGCCTTTATCTTTGGCAGTTGGTGGGCATTTTGTGATTTGGATTTTGATGGGAGAGGAGGCTGCAGAGACCTTTTGTTTAGATGATCTCTGTGGTTCAGGTTATGAGCTTATAGGGACTTGGGTCAGGGGAACTACTGGAATTGGTGCTTCCTATGTTGATAGCAGATTCTCCCCTCATGAGGACTATGGCCGGATGCATCAGGATCTTGGTCCTCATGCCGTGCCCTCTTCTGTCCCGCTTGAGCTTGGCAGGTGACAAGTTCCTTCCTTTTCTTTCGCCTGTAGAGGTTGTCATCGACATGTCTGGTTATCTTCTTCAGGACATCCTCTGTAGCCAACGATAGTCGATTGACTTCAAGATCAGATATGAACTTGATAGTGGCCACCGTTTTCGTCAAATCGGTGCGCACTTTCTTCCCTTCTGAAGTGATGTCCATGCCTATGAGATTGAGGGATCTCAAGAGCATTCGTCCCATTTCTTCTAAGTCTGCTTTGGTGGCAAGGGCAGAGATTTTGGTCACAGAGCTAGATGGTGAAGGTGCAGAGGTGGAGTTCTGTGGTTGAAACGGAACCATGACACTGCGAGTCATGTCCTTGATTTCATCTCTGAGCCTGGTCAGATGATCCACTCCGGACTGAACTGCTTGTTGAGCAAGTTTTGGTATTTTGTTTGTGCAGAGGTCTCCTATAACCTGAATTTGATTTGAGTGAGCGATGATCGTCTGTCCACATGCTCGAAGATCAACTCTGGTTGCTAAGTTTGTTCTCAGATCATTGATCGCCTCCGAATGTTGAGTTGAAGATTGTCGAAGAGCGTTCAAGGCGTCGGTGTTTGCTTTAAGAGCATCTGCAATGGTTTGGGAATCCATAGAAACCGAGCTTTTCAACTCGTCAAGTTTTCTGAGCACCATGTCAGCAAAGGCTTTAAACTCGCCCTTTGTGACAAAAGTGTCAGAGGTAACCTCTGGAACAACAATGTTCCATATTTAGCCAACGAGTCTTTGGCACCCATAGAGCCTGTGGGGATGTTGAGCTCAGTGGGATTTCCTTCCAATCCTCGATGCTCCTTAGAGGAATCATCTATGGAAGTTATGTCAACATGTTTTTTGGGAGAGGGTTCAGAGACTCCCTTAAGATTTATGTTGAATGGATCATGTGGTTGTTCTAGAGCCACAGAATCATTGTGTTCTTTCTCCACCAACTCTGAAGTGGTTTGGGGGTCACTCTTGTATGTGACAGAGGTAACAAATACCTCTGTGTGTGGAAGAGTCGTGTCCTTGGGCAAAGGGACATTTTTGTTTGCACCGTCATCCTTTTGAGAGAATGGGGTGAAGTTTGGATCCCCAGTTGTAGATGGTACAGAGGATGAAGGAATATCCTCTGTCCGGGGGGCTAGGGTTTCGTTCGGACTGTGCGGTCCTGTTTCAATACCCCTCTGCACTAGAACTGCAGGGGTAGAAGTGTGGGTTGCACTGGGAGTTGGTTTTGGTGGTGTGCCAAAGGCATCTTTTGTTACCCTCTCCTCCAACGATTTTTCTCTCTCTCTTTGCTCTTCTTCTTCACTTTGTGACTTTTTGGTCACATCCTCTATCTCCATGTCCACCGTTTCGCCTAGGTTCTCTGAGTACCTAAGATAGATCTCTCGTGTTATTGCAGAGACCACTTTGATTGGGCTCTGAGGTCTATCCTCTGGGGACTCTTCAAGGACTAGGGCTCTCTTTGCCTTCTGCAAAGGTTGTTCCTTACCCTTTACAGATTCGGTTCTAGCAACGAGGTTTTCTACCAGATCATTCCTTCTTTGCCGGATGGCTTCCACAGATTGGTCTTGTTCTGTAAGAGTTCTCAATTTTCTTTTCTTTTTCTCAGAGACTTTGATCTCTGCAGTTTCTTCTGCGGCTTTCTCTTCTGGTACTTTTTCTTCTGTTGTCCTTCTCTTGGATTTCTTAATGGACTTTGGAACCTCTACGTCTTCGGTTCTCTTTTTCTTGCTTTTCTTTTTCGCCTTTTCTCACCCTCCTCCCCTTTAACTAATAGTCTCTTTTTTTTACTCACTTGAGCCTCTGTGGCTACAACTTCTATCACTTGTTCTCCCTCATCTCTAAGGTAAATCGCTACATCTCCTATTTGAAAGCCTACACGAGGGGGGGGGGGGGGTTTGCAGGACTCAGTTGAGGAGTCCCATACCCTCGTATGTAATTCCTAGTTCCCTCTTCACTACCCAAGTAAATCAACATTCTGGTTGGCAGAGGTCTGTCTGCTGGATACCCTGTTTTGATGGTAGTTGGCTTGTGAAACTTCATCTCATGGAGTTTGATTGTCTTATCCTCTGCTGGTAGCTTTCCTTCTCCTATCAAGTCATCACCCAGAAGTAATCCTAGGAAACGTCCAAACGCGATGTTCTTTGGCTCTGTCCCCGTGTCTTGGTCTTGCTGTTTTGTAATCACGGCATTCTGGATTTCCCTGAAAATGAGTCCAGCGTAGTCCAGGGGGAGATCATAGTAAATTCCATACATTATAGCCAAAATTGTATGGCTTGATTGATCCGGGCTCCCCAACTTCGACGTTAGACATCGGTTCACAATCGAGAAGAGTACGTTCCACAGAGGGGGTAGATTCTGTCGTCTGAAGTTTGTTCTTTTGGTAATTAGATCAACATATCCAATGAACTTCAATAATTCCAGTATCTCTTCCTCTGTGGGTTTCTCTGAGAATTTGCACAGGTTCAGGTCTGATTTAGAGGGAAGTTTAAAAACATCTGACAGTTTACTAGGATTGATCCCTAAGTCCAGAATCTTTTCAGTTGATGGATGGGTTGCATAGCCAATGATGCAGTGTCCATATTTATCCATCTTGGCATGGCGAGCACTTAGCCAAAACTGTTGGTTGTAAGATTCAGGGATGTCATTTCCCTTCATTTTTAAGGCTTTAACCAGAAAGTGATTCTTGAGGATTTGAATCAAGAGTGCAACTTCAGTAGGGAAACCAGAGGGATTCAGGGTGACAAAATGGTTGTTCGGTTTATTGTTCATTTGAGTCAAGTGATAGTCATGCCTAGTGAAAGACAGCATTCTGCTTGTAAGCACTAGCTCTTGGCCAACGGAGATTGAATCAGCCTTTTGAACTGTCGAGTGATGAGAGTTTTTTGAGTTCTTGGACCCATTAGAGTTCTTGGAGGAAGCTGAGGGAGAATCCATTGATAGGATAGTAGAGAAGAAGAAGAGCTTTTGCAGGAAATTCTTGAGAGTAAAGGTTGAAGGTAAAAAGGAATAAAGAGAAGCAAAAGGGATTTTATACATAGAGAGGTAAAAAAAATGAGCGGTAAAAAATAAAAATTTCAAATCCGTGATGAGTGGAAACAGATAAGGTGTCATTTCTGCAAAATGACGGTACAGTTTCTGACCAACCAAATGTTGCCACGTCAGATAATGGCGGTGCACGATCTAGGACGTACGCCACCCTATTCTCACGCGCGTGGCATTTTCTATTTTCACATGATTGTGATGTTTAAGAAATAACCCCCAGGAAGTGAACTGAATTTCTCAAGTGAGGGGAATGACAGAATCTCTGTGGGTAAGAGGCTTCTGAGGTCACAACCGAGGTGCAGAGGATCTGTGATGGATTTACAGAAGCACTGTGCTCGACCAAAGAGGTTCTGAGACCAAAATTTCCTTTTAAGGAAAGATTTCCAAGGTTTTGATCATTTTAAAGTTTAGACATGGACTAACCTCACTCTGTAGTTTATGTCGCGCAAAACTGTTTTTCTCCCCCTCGAATAGTCAATATTTGTTTTTGATGGTTCGATCTGGTTCCCCTTCAACTATGCTTGGATCAAATAAAGATAAGATTTGTACAAGAAAAGAAACTTAAGAAACTATTTACAAACAAGGAAATATGTACAACAGAGGCTCTGAGCAAGGGTACAGAGGCTCTGTGGTCAACTCATGTTAAGCATACCAATCTTGCCAACTAGAAAAGTGAATCTTTTCTCATCCAATGCCTTCGTGAAAAGATCGGCAAGTTGATAATCTGTTGGCACAAAGTACATCTCTATCATCCCTCTGTAGAGGCCAAGATTCTTGGTCCCTTTTAGGTATCTGAAGATCCTGTTGACAGCATAAAGATGAGATTCTTTGGGGTTAGCTTGAAATCTTGCACAGAGCTATGTGGCAAACATTATGTCAGGTCTAATAATGGGTAAGTACAACAGAGATCCTATCATCCCTCTGTAGAGTTTACACTCCACAGATTTGCCCTCTGGATCTACATGGAGCTTAGATCCAATGACCATAGGAGTCTTCAGTGGTGAAGATTCAGAGAGCTTATATTTTTCAAGTATGTCAGAGACATATTTTGATTGGTTTATGAAAATACCCTCTGTAGTTTGTTTGACTTGCAATCCTAAGAAGAATGTAAGTTCTCCCATTATGACTCGAACTTTTTGCAATATATATCATTTGTAGACCCAAAAATAATGTCATAGACATAAATATGTACAAGTAGAATCTCACCTTTTCTCTTCTTATAGAATAAAGTTGTATCAGTTGTACGTCTTTCGAAACCATTTGTAAGAAGGAAATTTGAAAGTCTGTCGTACCAGGCTCTGGGAGCTTGTTTAAGTCCATACAGAGTCTTGTCCAAGAAGTAGATGTGATTTGGGTACTTTGGGCTATCAAACCCTGGTGGTTGTTGGACATATACTTCTTCTTGAATCTACCCGTTCAGAAAGGCTGACTTGACATCCATTTTATAGACTTTGAAACCTCTGTAGGCTGCGAAGGCAAGAAAGATTCTTATTGCTTCGAATCGTGCCACAGGAGCAAAGGTTTCTTCATAGTGAATGCCTTCTTCTTGACAGTATCCCTTGGCCACCAGTCTTGCTTTGTTCCTGACCACCACACCGTCCTCATCCTTTTTGTTCCTGAACACCCATTTGGTTCCTATAGCCGTTTTGCCTTTTGGCAGAGGCACTAGGGTCCAAACTTCGTTTCTCTTAAACTGTAGAAGCTCCTCTTGCATAGATTCTACCCAGTTTGGGTCTTCAAGAGCTTCGGATATCATGTTAGGTTCGATGATACTTACAAAATTTGTATAGTAACAAAAATTTGCAGTACTTGATCGAGTTTGAACCTTGTCAGATGGGTCACCTATAATTTGGCTCTGTGGGTGACTTCTGGTCCACTTGGTCATTCAAGGTAGGTGATCATTTGAAACTTCTGTGGTTAACTCAGGAGCATGTTCATTTTGATGTAGATCATCCTCTGTCGAGGGAGATTGATCATTCGTACTTGCCACAGGACTTGGTTGTTCATCATGAGTTGAGGTGGAGAGCTCTGCGAACCCTTGATCTGGTGTTGACCCTTCAGAGGTATTTTGAAGATGACCTTGATCTTGATTGAGCTTGGGGTCTGGATTCGAGTTGTTGTCTGAGTGCTCCCCCTCGACGTGTGCACCTGCAACAGTAGTGGAAGAGGGTGAAACATTACTAGGACCAGTCAGAGAAGTACCTGTTTGGTCCTCAGAGAGTTCGGCTCCAGAGGCTCTGCGATCACGTTCAGAGGGTTCATCATCATTGAACATCACTTCAAACAGATGATGAAGATCATTTGTTTTTGATGAACACCCAGGATCTTCATCTTGAAGTTTGAGTCCTGAGCTCATTTGCTCAGAAGTCATCTGAAAAGAATCATCAAATGAAACATTAATACCTTCTAGTATATGTATGGATTTAAGTACATAGACTCTGTATGCCTTGGATTTTGATGAATATCCAACAAATTTGGATTCATCGGCTTTGGGACTGAATTTCCCTATTTGTTCTCTGTCGTTTAACACAAAACATCTGCAGCCGAAGACGTGGAAGTACTTGATATTCGGCTTCCTCTGGTGTAGTAAGTGGTATGGTGTTTTTCCATGCATCTTCACTATCAGAGATCGATTTTGGGTGAAGCATGCAGTTGAAATGGCTTCTTCCCAGAAAGAAATAGGGATCCCTGAAGCAGTGAGCATAGTTCTTGCGGCTTCCACTAGTGTTCTATTCTTTCGTTCAACAACACCGTTTTGTTGTGGAGTCCTTGCAGCAGAGAAGTTCTGTGATATGCCTTCTGTCGAAAGATAGGCTTCAATGGTTGAATTCTTAAATTATGTGCCATTATCACTTCGGAATCTCTGTACCCTACATTCATAAAGAACTTGTATTCTCTTGATAAGATTGATTAGTACTTCAGGAACATCTGATTTCTTTCGAACAAATTCAACCCAAGTATATCTAGAGAATTCATCTATGAGTACAAGGATGTACTTCTTGCCACCAAGACTCTGCACGGATATAGGACCATAGAGGTCAACATGAAGCATCTACAGTGGTCTGGTGCAAGATAAGTCAAACTTAGTTTTGTGGGTAGCCCTTTTGAGTTTGCCCATCTCACAAGCTGAGCATAGATGATCCTTAACAAATCTAATACTTGGTAGACCAATTACTAGCTCTAGTTTCACAAGTTTGTCAAGTGTGTGGAAGTTTAGATGACATAACCTGTTGTGCCAGAGCCAAGCTTCTTCATTCTTACTCGAGACTAAGCAGAGCTTTTCTTCTCTATTAGTTGATTTGAAGTCCATGAGGTATAAATCACCTCGTCTTTTGGCTCGCAGAAGCTCTGTGGCGGTATCTTCCTTCAACAGAGAGCAATACTATCTTTTAAACATCACATCGAGTCCATTGTCACAGAGTTGAATTACACTCAGAAGATTGTGTTTGAGGCCATCCACATAGGCAACTCTGTTAGATGGAGCTAACAGAACTAATATAAAGATGAAGGCATAAATGCTTTTGCTAAATCCCTTGCTTTAATAACTCATCAATTTTACAAGAAATTTGGCACGAAAGTGTTTCAAAGAAGAAGAAGAGAAGAAGGGGATAGGAGGAGAAAGGAGATTTCAGAAGGGTGAATATCACAAAGAGCCATCAAAAGGTTGTTCAGTACATCCACCATGAACCTGTGCAACATTCAAGACCTCATCAACAGTTTCAACAAAAGTATCCCTAACCTCATAGATACTACAAACAACAACCTCAAAAGACAGAAGGAAGTGTTGCTCTTCCAATAAATCAAAATGATGGAAGATGCTTCAGATGTGGCAAGCTAGGCCACTTCTCTGCAAATTGCAAGGGTAGACTGATCAAAGATCAGGACTACTACAAGAATAAAGTACAAATATAATGTCAGAAAAGGGTACTTGTAGCGGAGATGGAAGACTGGATTTCAGACTCAACCAGTGATGGAGAAGAAGAGTCAACCAACCTCTATGTTATGGCTATAGTAGAAGGTGATCAATCAGATGGATCATCTCAGTACTACTCTGAAAAAGTAAATTCTCCATCTACTTCAAAAACTGAACTTGAAATGGATATTCTTAAACTCACAGATGAATTTCAGAGCTTAAAGCAAAAACTTTCGGATGAAAGAGAAAAAAGAAAACAAGTTACAAAAGACTTGAACTTTTACAAAAGAGAAGGATCTTCTAGAATCAGAGAAGAAAGAGATTTTTAATGAAAAAACCAAGCTTGAAAAATCTCAGAGAATAAAAGAAAAATCTTTCTCTGAAAAGTACAAAGAGCTTGAAAAGGCTTTTAAGGCTAAAAAAGAAGAAGTTAAAAAATCAGAGTATGAAAGGCTCAACTCTGTTGCTTTGACCAATTTTTTTCAAAAAGAAAGGAAGTTTTACATCAATATTTGGAGAGAAAAGAACTTCAAATCAAAAGTTATCAAGATGTACAAGATGTGAATATTAAAATCAACTCACAGATGGATACTCAAGGCTTAGGATTCAATGAATTGGATCCATTCATTGGAAAGAAAAAAGCATCACTATCTTCCACTTTCTGCATTGGAAAGGTCCAGAAGCCTGACTTTCGATCTCTGGAAAATTCTAATATCTTCAAAAGAGTTAAAACCTTAGAGGGATCAAAACTCAGAACTCTTAAGTTCAAAAATATTTCATACTCTGAATCTAAGACATATTCAAAACTTGTCTTGGAATCAGAAAAGGAAACTTCAAAGGTTCATTTTATAAATTCTCAGAGCAATGATCACAAAGAAATCTTCAGAATTAATTCCTTCATCATTCAAGAACCAGAGGTCTCTGAAGCAAGTACCTCTAACATTAAAACTTAGAGCTCACTTGATACAGAAACACCTCTGTACTCTCCAATGTCAGATGAAAGAATCATAATTACTTTTGAAGATGATATTATAAGGATCTACAAAGAAACTGTCATATCTGGTTTTATAAAGAAATCTTGCATGAAAAAGATATTCAAAATTTCAAAACCTAGAGAGATTGTCAAAACATCAGAGATAGTCACCTCTAACAGAGTAAAAAAAAGACTTTCTTGACTCTGACTCTGACTCTGACTTAGAGGTTGATGAACAAATATTTTTTCCCCAGAGAAGGTAATTAATAAAAGCAAACAGACTGTTGGTTCTGGAATTTTGAACATCCCTGTTCCTGTTTCAAAAGATAAACCCAGAGTACCAATTTGTCCTGATTTTTTAGACATGTGTCTAAAAGCCTATAACACCCTAAGTTTTATAGAAGAAAAAATTCGAAAATTTTTCAATAGGACGGCTATAAACTGAGAAAAATCTGGGTAAACAAAACTTGTCATGACAATCCCAAAGTATCATCCCGAGAACGGGGAATATACTTGTAGCCTTTACAAAAGAATCGAATGAAGAATAATACTTAACAACCTAGTAATCTAAGTTAAACAATAAAGATTAATATCAGGTGTTGCTATTCTTCCAAAATGTATAACCACTATGACCATCGTATCGGTCAATGCATCAACTCAAAAAGACCGCTCTCGACCCTTAGGCCATCCGCTCATCCGAGACGAATCCTATCGCTAGATTGACCTGCTATACATGTCATTTTAAGAAAAAGTGTTAGGCTAAAGCCTAGTGAGATAAAATAGTTGTATTTAAAATAATTAACTATAAACGTAAATAAAAGTGGAGTTATAATAGGAATAATTGTGCTTTTACCATAAACAGTTACCTCTTGGGTTAACGGGGGAGACCCGCTTACTAACGCAAGTGACGGAACACAAAAGTAGGCCACTTGATCGTCAGTAAAGCCAAAAACACATAAAAGTATACGCAAGGGATGTTAGGCTCAGTGGCTTTAAACGTACACCCGCAGAAAGTCAACTTAAACCCAAAAGGGCCCTTACGTTGAGATCCTCATCCAATATCGTAGTACTTAGCACGTAAGACTTATAACCCAATCTGATGCCTAAACGTGCCTCGATGAGAGAAACTAATGTCCCAACGTCGGACTAAATGCACCAACAATTATGGGGTCATGACTCCCAAATGAACTAATCATGCCACATAAGTTAATCGATTAACCAATAAATCAACATGAAGTTACGATATCCATGACATTAACCAATGAAGGCTCTTTGCATAATACATGCCTAATTTTACCAAGAGGTTCCAATTTGACATATGAATCACATACTCATTTTCCAAACATTTAAGGCATTTAAATATTTCAAACTCTAGTTTTTGGATCCCAATGACTCAACCCAAGATTATAATAAAACAAGTTTCAAATGCATAAACTTATCAGCAGTTCAACATAAACTTCATCATCCCATTATTAACTAATCTTTGAAGTTAGAGACTAAAATAGTATAATGCCAAACCTTGTTCACATCTAAATTCAAGATAGCCATTTTCTTTCTTGAAATCACATCCAAACACATAAACCCTAGAATCTCCAAAATTAGGGTTTTGGGTGATAATGAACCCCAAGATGTACAAATGAAAATGGAGATGTCTAGTGGCTTAAAAACATGATTTTTAACATGTATAAAGTTTAGATAAGGATGAACTCACTTTGTAAGGTTTATAGATTAAAACCCTAAAACTCCAAGTAATTAGTGAGGAGGTGAGATGAAGCTTGAGATGGCTAGACTTGACCAACAAGTGTTTGAAGAACCCTACAACATCATAATGATCAAAGACTTGAAATTGGTGGTGATCATTAATGGCAAGGTAGGATGAGAGGAAAGCTTACAAGATTCTCAAGAGAGAAAAACGCAACCTAGCTTCAAAGAAATCAGAAACAAATGAGGTTCAAATCGTTGAGATGTGTTTTAACACTCTGGAGGTCGCGTGCGACAATGACACGACGACTATGCCTGGGGCATAGTCGCTGGGAATTGTTGCCCAACACCAACTCCATTCTGTTTGTTGTCCAGCGAGTCCCATCCCAATTGCGACTATGACACCTGCGACTATGCCCTGTGGCATAGTCGCCGGGCATAGTCGCCCAATGCTCTTTTGGCGCAATTTCGACCCGAAACAATCCTTTTTGTCGACCAGATGCTCAACCAAAACTGAAAATCAAATCCAACCAATAATCTATCGATGTAAAAATACACAATGATCAAACAAATTCGAAATAGCATAAG
Organism: Arctium lappa; assembly: GCA_023525745.1. Classification (NCBI taxonomy): domain Eukaryota; kingdom Viridiplantae; phylum Streptophyta; class Magnoliopsida; order Asterales; family Asteraceae; genus Arctium; species Arctium lappa. The sequence continues at coordinate 69,746,635 of CM042048.1, read as the reverse complement.
ATCACCCAAAATTACGGGTGGTATAAAGCCAAAACCTCTCTGGAGTTGGAAAAGGATGTAAAAGAAAAAAGCCAAGAGTAAAACTAAAACTCACAATTCTATGCGTACAAACCAATCAAATTTACTCATGAACAAAAAGGCAAATGGCAAGAAATTAACTATTATGTTCCTGATGTGCAATGAGCAAAAGGGAAAAGAAGATATTTTGGGCCAAGAAAATCCAACTTGAAAAGAAGTCCAAGAAGTCTGAAGTAGTTAGGAATACTTGTAATGTTCCTAGTGCTAGTTCAGGCATATTTCAAAAGAAACATGTAACAAATGTCTTTAATGAAATCAAAATCTTTGCTCCAAGTTCATCTTGTTCAGTTAATTGCAATTGCATCAATCTCATGATTAAGTTGAAGAATCATTTCAATGGTTCCCATTGCTTTCTGAATAAGTCTTAAAAGAAGAAAACTTCAGAGACTAAACCTCAGAAGCAACAAAGAGACAAATCTGGAAAAACATCAAAAGATGGAATGCCAAACATTGAAAAGAAAACTCCAAAGCCTATCAAGAATGGACCCATTATGAGATGGGTACCTAAAACTCTTTAATCTGTCTTGCAGAAACAACATATGCCCATGTGGTATTTAGATTCTGGAAGCTCAAGGCATATGACTGGAGATAAGAAGTTGCTATCCTCTTTCAAAGAAAAATCTGGAGGAGTTGTAACTTTTGGGGACAACATGCAAGATCAGATTAGAGGATATGGGGAATTGTCTAGAGGGAATGACTTTGTTTCCATAGTTGCTTATGTTGATGGACTTAAGCATAACTTGCTCAGCATAAGTCAACTTTGTGACCATGGCTTTGATGTCAAATTTCAAGAGAAATATTGTTCATTGTTACATTCAAAAACAAGTAAAGAAATGCTTAGAGCTGATATATTTAAAAATTATTGGTTTAGAGAAATACTGTTTATTGTAAAACACACAGATACTGGTTCACAGAAGCTTTGTCTTGTCTCTCTGAACAATGAGGATGCCTGGATCTGGCATAAGAAGTTCTTACACTTGAACTTCTCATCACTTGATAAGTTGGTAAAACTTAATTTGGTTAAAAGTTTACCATCTCTGAAGTTTGAGAAAGACCATCTTTGTTCTGCTTGTGAGATGGGAAAACTCAAAAGATCGTCACATAAAACCAAAAGTGATAATAATTGTCCCAGACCTCTGCACATGTTTCATGTTTATCTCTATGGTTCTATTTCTGTGTAAAGTCTGTCTTGTAAAGAGTATATTATTGTATTCATAGATGAATACTCAAGATATACTTCGATTGAATTCATCAGAGCTAAGTCTGATGTACCAGAGATTCTGATAAGTTTGTTGAAAACATTTCAGGTTCTGTTCAACAACACGGTTCAAAAGCTGAGAAGTGACAATCGAACAAAGTTCAGTAATGCCAAAATAAATTTTTATATTTCAGAAGAAGGCATTACTCCAAACTTCTTTGCAGCAAGGACACGTCAACAAAATGGTGTTGTGGAGAGGAAAAATATAACACTTGTTGAAGCTGCAAGAACAATGCTTGCAGGATCTGATCTTCCAACTAACTTTTGGGCTAAAGTAGTGTCAACAACATGCTTTACTCAAAACAGAGCCACTATAGTGAAAAGATTTAAGAAAACTACAAATGAACTCATTAACAATAGGAAACCAAATGTCAAATATTTTCATGTTTTTGGGTGCAGGTGCTTTATCTTAAATGACAGAGATCGTCTTGGAAAGTTTGATAAGAAGACAAATGAAGGGAAATTCATTGGGTATTCATTAACCTCAAAATCCTTCAAAGTGTTCAACCTCAGAACCGGGACTATCCAAGAAAGCATCAATGTCTCTTTTGATGAAAAGGAATCTAGAAGCCCTGATAATTAGAATTCTCAATCAAAATCCAAAGAAGTCTCTGAATCATCAAACCTCATAGAGTTAGAACTCAACAAGATATTTGAAGACTTCTTTGATGATGAATGATAACTCTGAATTCATATTCAGAGATATTCATAGAGCACCATTAGAAGAACCACATACATCAGGTACTATTCTTACTGGTCCTTCTGATAACACACCTTCTACTTCATTCAATACAGGTCCAAGTGAAGCATCGAGACCAAATGATGAAGAACGAGAGTCTTCAAAAGAATAAGACGAACCAGAGACATCTGAAGAAACTCTAGAACCTCCATCACCATCTCTAGAGATATCTTCAGAGCCTATCAACAGCATAACAAAGATGCCTCACCACGTCATCTCTGAAGCTCAAACTCCACCACACATTCATGCTCCAATCTCAAGATGGACAAAGGATCACCCCCATGATCAAATAGTAGGATCTCCCTCTGATGGTGTAAAAACCAGATCTGCCACCATCAATTAATGCTTCTTTGCCAATTTCTTAAGCATAATTGAACCTAAAAAGGTAAGTGAAGCTCTTGCGGATCCAAATTGGATTAATGATATGCAAGAAGAGCTTCAAGAGTTCGAAAGAAATAAAGTACGGACCCTGGTTCCACTTACCAAAGGGAAATTTGCAATCAGAACCAAATGGGTTTTCAGAAACAAAAAGGATGAGGATGGCATAATCATCTGAAACAAAGCCAGATTGGTTGCCAAGGGATATTGCCAAGAAAAAGACATTGTATATGATGAAACCTTTGCACCTGTGGCTAGGCTAGAAGCAATCAGAATCTTCTAAGCCTATGTTGCACACAAAGGATTAAAAGTGTATCAAATGGATGTCAAATATGCATTTCTTAATGGAAAACTTAATGAATAATTATATGTCCAAAAACCACCTGGATTTGAATGTTCAGAGTTTCCAGACCATGTTTATCATCTTGATAAAGCTATGTGTGGCCTTAAACAAGCTCCCAGAGCATGGTATGCAACTCTGTCAACTTTTCTTCTTGATAATTGTTTTGAAAAAGGAACTATAGATACCACTATGTTCATCTAAAGGTACAAAAATGAGCTACTTCTTGTACAGATCTATGTTGATAACATTATATTTGGGTCTACAAATCAAAAGTATTGTGATAAGTTTTCATAGTTGATGAAGATGCATTTGAAATTACTCTCATGGGAGAACTCACCTTCTTCTTAGGACTGCAAGTAAAACAAATTTCAGATGGAACTTTTATAAATCAAGCCAAATATGTCTCTGATATTTTTAGAAAGTATAAGCACAATGATTCAACTCCTATGAAAACTCCTATTTCCACTGGAGTCAAGCTTGACTGTGATCCTTCAGAGAAATCTGTGGATGTTAAAACCTACAGAGGCATGATAGGTTCACTCTTATACTTAACTACAAGTAGACCTGATATAATGTTTACAAATTGTCTCTGTGCAAGATATCAATCTAATCCAAAGGAATCTCACTTATCTTTTGTGAAGAGAGTGTTTAGATACCTCAGAGGAACACTATCTCTTGGTCTCTGGTATCTAAAACTCTCTGGTTTTGAACTAATAGCTTACACTGATGCAAATCATACAGGATGAAAGTTAGATAGGAAAAGTACCTCTGGATGTTGTCAACTTTTGAGAAATAAGCTAGTGAGTTGGTCTATTAAAAAGCAGAACTGTGTGTCAACATCCATAGCAGAAGCAAAATACGTGGTTACTGCTAGTTCTTGTTCACAAGTGACATGGATGAGGACTCAACTCAGAGACTATGGTCTTGAATTTGATAAAATTCCCATCTTGTGTGACTCTAGAAGTGCAATTGCCATCTCTGCTAATCCAGTGCATCATTCCAAGAAAAAGCACATTGATGTCAGGTATCATTTCTTAAAAGATCATGTTGAAAAAGGTACAACTGAGATGTACTTTGTTCCTACTGATTTCCAACTTGCTGATATCTTCACAAAAGCTTTGGATGAACAAAGGTTCAATTTCTTGATTAGCAAGTTGGGCATGCTAAATATGTCTTGTTAGAGCATAAATCTGTTGGATACAAGATCAAGAATACTGAAAGGTCAAAATTGAGAAAGTCAAAGATGCTAAAGTCAAATCTCATTCAATGTCAAAGTCTATTTGTAATAAGTCAATGTACTTTGTATTTGTTGTTTCCTTGTATTAGATGGTAGTATAAATAGTTTTTCTATTTGTATTTTGTAGTGGTTGGAAGTTGAAAGTTGATATATCAGATTTGAGAGAATACGTTTTAGAGAGAGAGGGAGTTCTAGAGAGAGAAAGTGTAAATTGTGAAATTCAAAGTAATCAAACAGGTAATCTTTGATTTGAATCTTGTTTGTTTGATTGTTTTGTATTAGAAACTAGAATCTAGAACACACATTTGGTATCAGAGCAGATCCAAAGGTGAAATCAGATCAAGAAATTCGAGAAAAGCTTGGTTCGTCAATGTTCTTGAAAGAAAAATCGATGTTTGCGTTTGAGTGAGTTTTTGGAGCAGATTTTGGTTAGGAATCGTTACAAAAGTGTAATAGATTGAGTCTTTGTAATTAAATTTCAGTATTGCACTGTAAATCACTTGAATTTTGTGATTTTTGTTGAATTTTGTTCACGAGTCGATTATTACTGTTTCATCTATCTTTTTGGATTGTAAGTGTTTAATTGTAAAAGTTGTGTATTGTAATATGTTCTTGAGTTGATTACAAAGGATTCTGCAAAGTTACAGATCGTTTGGACAAGAAAAGATTGAAATCAGATGGAAAAGTTAGTTTTTGGGTCAACAGAAGGAAGAACGCGCTAGATCTCTCAAACGTGCAAGTTCTTTGTGAAACGCGCTAGTTCGTCGTGAAACGCGCAAGATTCATAAGCTAGAACGCGCAAGTTGAAGGAACAAATTTTTGGTCTAAAATGCGCAAGGGCTATCTGCGAGTTCTAAGAAACGCGTTAGTAGTGGCCAGTGAGTTGTACAAACTCGCTAATCGAAGCTAGCGAGTTTCAGGAGGAATAGTGATTAGCGAGTTCTTCGACGTGCGAGTTTAGTAAACGCGCAAGCCTCTGTTAGCGAGTTTTAGCGTGAACAGGTTTTAGCGAGTTTAGGCACTTGCGAGTTTCATCATCTGCGAGTTTGCCTGCGAGTTTGCTTGCGAGTTTGTCTGCGAGTTTGTTTGAGAGTTTATCAAACGCGCAAGCCTCGATTTGCGTGTTTCTCAAAATCTGCGAGTTTTAAGCTTGAATAGGGACCCCCGTGCTAAGTCTGCCGAGGAGGACATATTTCTGATTGTGGTTAAAATTTCTGAATCTCTATTTCAAGATTATTTCTTGTGATTTCACATTTTGGACTAACGATCAGTTCTAGTTTCTTATTTGATATATTTTTCAAACAGGTTTATATAAGATGACTTCCAAAGATGCACTTTCGATTGCTACTGATGTTAAGCCTCCAGTTCTTTTCAAAGGCGAGTATGAACAATGGAAGGACAAATTCTTGGATTTCATAGATCGACATTCAAATGGAGAGAATATTCTTCTGTCTATCACCGAAGGTCCAATGGCTCCAATAACAGTTCAAGTACCTGATGTTGATTCTTCTGATAGTGAAGATGGGACTGAGGAAAGAGAGCAAAAGATGAAAACAGTGACAGAGGATATTTTTCAGTATTCTGAAGAACAGAAAAGCCGATACAAAGCAGATAAACAAGCAAGATCCTTACTTCTTTAGAGTATTCCGAATGAGATCTACATCAAGATTGATCGTTACAAAGGAAATGCTAAGAAGATGTGGGATCAGTTGCATAAGATGATGATGGGATCCAAGATTGGAAATCAGATGAAAGTGGCAAACTGCATCAATAGTTATGAGGAATTCAAAGCTAAGGAGAATGAAAGTCTGGAAAATACGTATGAGAGGTTTGTATTGCTTCTGAATGAGCTGACAAAGAATAAAGTCAAAAAGAAGCAGTTGGAAAACAATGTCAAATTTCTGAGTATCCTACAAGAAGAATGAAGCAAATGAAGGATTTGAATGAAATTCCTTTACATGAGGTATTTGAGAGTTTGAAACAGAATGAAGAAGAGGTTGAAGAGAAAAGAGCTGAGAAGAAGAAGGCAACACAAGTTCCTGATCCTATTGCCTTAGTAGCTGGAGAGAAGGTGAAAGAAAAGAAAGAGAAGAAAGAGAAGAAAAAAAAGAAAGTTCTTACCAGTTCTGAGTCAGATTCTGTTTCAGATAGTGATGATGGAGAGAATTTGAAACAAGCCATCCTGCTGCTGACCCGTGCATTTCAGAAGAAATTTTACAAGAATCCGGGATCAAATTCTCAACGCTATTTTTCATCCAGTTCAAAGAACCACGAGCACCGACAAAAAGTGGAAGGTAAGAGGTATGAAGAAGATAGATATGTGGAGAAGAAATCAGATGAGAAGAAGAAGTTTATGAATGACTACACCGCTGTTGAAAAGCCAGCAACTGATTCAATCAAGTGCTACAATTGCGGCAAGATGGGTCATTTTTCAAAAGATTGTCGAAAGCCGAAAGTTCGCAACTCTCAGTACTATCAGAACAAGTTGCTTTTGGCAAGACAACAAGAAGCGTGTGTTGCTCTAATGGCTGAGGATGAGTTTTGGCTGGATTACTCAGAAGTAGAAGAGGATGACAAGAAAGAAGAAACAACTCATATCTGTCTAATGGGCAAAGAAGTAAAGGATGACGAGTCAGATGATGAGGCAGTTGATGAGGTATTAAACTTAACTGAAAAAGATTTTATTACCAAAATGGAAACCATGGTGGTTGAGCTACAAAATTTACAAAATAATCTGAAAAAGGAAAAAGAAAAAGTTGCTAAAAAGAACAAGAAGATCTTTGAGCTTAATACGTCTGTTATTTTAAACAAAGATCTGATTGATTCTTTACGTAAGTCTGATTTTGATTCTAAATCTCAAGTAGATTGTTTTGAAAAGAAGATTTCTGAGTTTGAAGGTAAAATGTCTAAATATGAGTTTGAGAAGAATGAATCTGCACTAACTATTTATAAATTGCAGGTTGAAAACAAGAATTTGAATAAGAAGGTAAATGGTCTGGAAGCAAAACTTTATGCGAGTGGTCAAACAGATCAAACCATTTTTCTAAATGCACCTAATGAAGAGGATGATGTTAAAGAGAAATGGGGACTTGGTTTTGAAAACCCCCATTATCTTAAGAAAGCCATCAGAAAACACCCGACACATTTTAACTATGATTTTCTTGTTTGTGCTGGTAAACATACTAATTTAAAACCCAAATTTGCTACCAAATTGTAAGACGAAGTTGAGGCCAAAGAAACTGAAAATAGAAAGAATAAAAAGAAAATGCTACTACCGTTTAACTATGTAAAGTTAAATGATAGTTATCTTTCAGAAACACCAAAAGTTCTTTCAAACGACTATTTTGCTAGTTATTCCACTTCTGAGATGAAGGAAAAACCTGCAATTGCAAAGGTTTATGTTCCTACATCTATTTTTGAAAGCAAAATAGTCGAGCTTGAAAATGTTTTATCTGATGAAAAACTTTTGGTTGATATAGAACAAAATGTATTTTCTACAGTTTTAAAGAACATTGTTTTTCAAGTTAAATCAACAAAGTGTTCTACAGTTTCAAAGGCACCTCAAACTTTCTCTGATAATTCTGATGACTTATTTGAGTCTGCAAATGATTTTTTTTAATTCTGATGATGGGTGCATGGAAGAATCTGATATGTTTGATGTCCATTCTAAACTTCCTGATCATTCTACTTGTCTTAAAAATGAAAGAGTGTTACCAAGTGATGTTCATATTGGTGAAACATCAACTAAGGTTGGTGATTCAATTTCTGTAACTGCTGATTACTATGCTCACGGAAAGAAACATAAGAAACAGCGATTACAGAAACAGAAATACACTGGTACACAAAAGAAAACTCAATTCCGGAAATCTACTTTTCCTAATAAATCTATATCTTATGTTTCAGATTTAAGGAAGAAAAAGATAAAACCTCAATCCGAATGGAGACCAAAACAGAAGGATGCTGAGATAGCTGAATCAGTTACTGATAATTCTTGTACTAAATCTGTTAGTAGTGATTCTTATATAGTTGGTCAATGTGCTTCTCATAAACAAAACCTTGTAACTTCTTACAAGCGTTACTCAACAAAGCAATTAATTCAATTATCTCATATTACTACTAAATCTCGTCCTAATTATCGGAAAACTGATTTTGCTTATTCTCATAATTCTTCTGATTGGTATGGATCTTATCATGTTAATTCTTCGAGATCAAATGTTTTTCAAAGTTTTCAAACGAACAGAGGATCCATTTTCAGATGGATACCAAAATCTTGTGCTAAACTGTTAGGGCCCGTTTTTAAATGGGTGCCTAAATCTATTATTGTCTGATTTCTCTTGCAGACCCGACATATGTGGTACTTGGATAGTGGATGTTCCAAGCATATGACGGGGCAAAAAACTTTATTGTCTAACTATACAGAGAAATTCAGTGGTAATGTCAGATTCGGAAACGATCAGCTTTCACCTATCTTAGGATATGGTGACATTATTCAAGACAACATAACAATAAGTAAGGTTATGTCGAAGGCTTGGGGCATAACTTATTCAGCATAGGTCAATTCTACGATAAAGGGTTAGAGGTCAACTTCAAGTCTAAGAGTTGCTCAGTTAGCACTGAAGATGGAACAAAACTCTTATCTGGATATCGAAAGACAAACCTCTACACCATCAATTTGTCCAAAGTTCAGATTGACAGTCAAGTATGCTTATTGTCAAAATCTTCAATGCAACAAAGTTGGCTCTGGCACCGACGTTTATCTCATTTGAACTTTCGTTACATCAACAAGATGGTTCGTGGGAAATTGGTCAAAGGACTTCCTGAGCTGAAATATGAACGAGAACACTTATGCGCAGCTTGTGAGAAGGGTAAGATGAAGAGAGCCGCACACAAACCGAAGCCTGAACCAAGCACTAGTTCTTCGTTAGAATTGTTACATATGGATTTGTGTGGTCCATTGAGAACTCAGAGTTTGGGAGGAAAGAAATACGTGTTGGTTATTGTGGATGATTATTCAAGATACACGTGGGTCAAATTTCTTTGTTCAAAAGATGAGACACTGGAAGTTCTCATTTCTTTCTTAAAGACGATCCAGGTGAAAATGCAGCGACCAGTTAAGTTTCTTCGTACTGACAATGGCACAGAATTCAAGAACAAGATTGTTGATGAATATCTTGAATCAGTTGGGATTTCACATCAGTATTCTGTTGCTAGAACGCCTGAACAAAATGGATTAGTCGAAAGGCGAAATCGAACATTAGTCGAGGCCGCTCGGACTATGCTTAGCCAATCAGACTTACCTCTATTCTTGTGGGCAGAAGTTGTGTCGACTGCATGCCATACTCAAAATCGTTCTATGATACACCGCCGTTTTCAGAAGACTCCATATGAGTTGATCAACAACAGAACACCAACTATCAAATATTTTCACATATTTGGGTGTAAATGTTTTGTGCCTAACGACAGAGAGAGTCTGAATAAATTCAGTGCTAAGGCGGACGAAGGCATCTTTATAGGTTATTCTTCAACATCTGCTGCATATCGTGTTTATCTGAAGAAGTCAAAGACAGTTATTGTGAGCGTCAATGTCACATTTGATGAAGATTTGGCTTCTGATCAATTCAGTTCAGAACCCGTTATCACAGGAGTATTAGCTTCTGGGCAGATCAGTCCAGAACCTGTTTCTACAACGAAAAATTCGGATAATGCTTCTACATCTACTTCTCATTTAACTGATTTAGATTTGTTATTTGAATTCTTTTATGATGAGTTTCTTGGAACTAATGTATCTAAATCTGCTTTGACTGACAGGTTTGAAGATACAAGCTGTCATCATCCAGTCACTTCAGAGGTCATTACGGAACAAGTATCCCCCGTTCAGTCAGAAACTCACATTCCTGATCTTACTCCTACAGTTGAAGTTCCACAAGTTAATGCTGAGCCAGAAGTAATTGTTTCAGTTGAGTCAGAGTCTGCTATTCCAACTGATACTTCTACACATGAACCTTCAACTGAGAACCCTCCTCATGATATTCAAACTGAAGATTCTGAAAGTGGATTTCTAGATGATGATCATATTCAAAATTCATCTACGCCACTCCCTCAAGAGCACCGCTGGACCAAAGAGCATCCATTACATCAAGTAATTGGAGATCTCAACAAGCCTGTACAGACTAGGTCAGCGACACTTAACCAATGTATGCATGACTCGTTCCTCAGCAAGATTGAGCCAACACGAGTATCTGAGGCTCTTGCTGATTCGGACTGGGTATCTGCAATGCAAGAAGAGATCAATCAGTTTGAATCCCTAAAGGTTTGGAGATTAGTTTCTAAGCCAGATGGTAAAACCGTGATCGGCACTAAATGGGTTTTCAAGAATAAAAAGGATGAAGATGGTATTGTCATAAGAAACAAAGCTAAAATTGTTGCCAAAGGCTATCGACAAGAGGAAGGCATCGATTATGATGAGACGTATGCTCCAGTAGCTCGTATAGAAGCAATCCGCATGTTTCTAGCATACGCAGCTCATAAGAATTTCCCAGTCTATCAGATTGATGTGAAAACAGCCTTTCTGAATGGCATTCTTAAGGAGGAAGTGTACGTGTCTCAACCAGAAGGGTTCGTCAATCCAGATAAGCCAGATCATGTCTACATCTTGGACAAAGCCCTTTATAGATTAAAACAAGCCCCTCGAGCATGGTATGATATTTTATCCAAATTCTTGGTCAAGTCTGGTTTCTCCAAAGGTAAGATTGGTACTACTTTATTCATCAAGGAGGAAAAAGTTGATATTATTCTTATTCAAATATATGTTGATGATATAATATTTGGTTCTACTAATCTAAAATATTGCAAAAACTTTTCTAACCTCATGGTGTCACGTTTTCAAATGAGTATGATGGGAGAGATGAATTTCTTTCTCGGATTACAAGTTAAACAATTTTCCACGGGGATTTTTATAAATCAATCTAAGTACATTTTGGACATTCTTCGGAAGTACAAAATGGAAAATTGTAAACCAATTGGAACCCCGATGGCACCAGGTACTAAGATTAACACTGATCCTTCGGGTAAAAGTGTTGATGTTAGGATTTATAGAGGTATGATAGGACCGTTAATGTATCTTACATCAAGTAGACCAGATATTATGTTTTCAACATGTTTAGGTTCTAGATATCAAGCTGCTCCCAAAGAATCCCATTTGGCCGCTGTCAAACGGATCTTTAGATATCTGAAAGGCACTGCAGACCTTGGTTTGTGGTATCCTAAAGATACTGGGTTTCAACTGACGGCATATTCAGATGCAGATCATGCAGGTTGCATGTTGGACAGAAAGAGTACTTCTGGTCACGTTCAATTTCTTGGAGACAAGCTTGTTAGCTGGCCATCAAAGAAACAATTATGCGTTTCCACATCGACTGCTGAAGCGGAGTATGTAGCTGCTGCAAGTTGCTGCTCTCAAGTCTTGTGGATGCGAACACAGTTACGAGACTATGGATTCAAATTTGATAAAATTCCAATATATCTGCTAATCCTGTCCAGCATACGAAAACCAAACACATTGATGTCAGGTATCATTTTATAAAAGATAATGTAGAAAAAGGAACAATTGAACTGTATTTTGTAAAAACAGATTATCAACTTGCAGATTTATTTACCAAACCCTTAGATGAAAAGATATTTAATTTTCTTGTCTCTAAGCTTGGTATGTTAAATCTTAAGACGTAATCGGTTGTTACCTACTAAAGTTACAAATTGTTATTTTTCATCGTTTTTCTTTATCTTTATTTTCTGAAAGATGTCTGCACTTTAATTGTTTGCTCATGATCTCAGGGGGAGTTAGAGAAGATTTTAGATGATCTACATTCATTTGAGGGGGAGCAAAACTAATTTATGCATTGTACTTAACTGACAAATTTTTGTGATGCATGATTTTAGGGGGAGCATATAAGTCAAGTCAAAAGGAATAAGACTATGATTTCTGATTACTTCAAATCAGAATTTGTACATTAATCGTTTTATTGCTTTATGTCATTCTATTTTCAAATAAATTTTTGTGAATAAATTTTGACTAGACTTTGAGACTTGTGCAGGATGAGAGAAGCTGACAAGATCATATCTTAATGACTTCAGCTTGACTTTATGAGTATTAAGATTGAGCGAAAAGGTAAATTTCTTATCTTAATCTCAAATGTATCTGAAAGAAGGACAACTTTTAGATATAAAAAACATGTTCTTAAATGTTCAAACCACTTCTCAAATTTTAAACAAATTTTATAATTTGGAAGTGTGATTTTAAATGTTTTCATTTTTTATTTTGTGCGTACATGTTTACAAACCGTGTGTTTCCAAAAGATAAATAATTGTGTATTGTCTTTTCTATATACTTTCAAGTATTCATACACACCGGTTTGAATTTTTGTTCAACATGTTCTTACCATGTCTCTAAATTGAAACATATTTTCGATGGTAAGACACCCCGCTTGTATTTCAATGAATTTTGAGCTATATTTCATTTCGAAACGATCATTTCAAGAATTTCTATATTTTGTTTCGTATAGACAAATATCAATTATTCTTGACTAAGCTTTAATTGCTTTATCATTCATTTCTGATCATTTTCATACAATGTTAGATTTTCAAACAAGTCTTTTGTATTCATTTTCATTCATTCAATATATTTGTTTGAAAATACTTCAATGTTTTAAAATGTTCATATCTTTATGATTATATTCTGAGCATACATTCATCTGACACTTGTATATAAGCTTTAACTGATAAAGCTAAATCATCTGAGCAACACATGCTTTATAGGAACTATGGGTTCTTTGTGCTAGGAATTAACTAAACTTCTATGGATTCACGTTAACCAGTGTTTCCTACCCAAGAAGTTAATCCTTTAGTGATTGAGTGTGAGGAGTCTAAAAGAAATGAGTGTGGGTGTGATGAGGTAAAAAGGAAAAGAGAGTTTGGTTATAAGTGAGCTTAATGATAAAAAGAAAGAGGGTGTAAGATCAGAGTAAAAGAATATCAAACTCTGCACCAAATACTTTCTGAGTTGGGCAACCACATTACTGGCGTTTCACAACTATTTGGTGAACGTTATTGAAAAAGGCAAATAGCCCATGCCAAATCTTGCTTAAACCCCACCAACCACTCATTTTCTTCTCAAAAAGAAAATGTTTCATATTTTTTCTGGGGAAGCAGCATATTATCTATCTGGTTTTCATTTGGAAAATCTGGATATTGAAAAAGAAGGAAGTCTGCCCCACCTTCGCACTTCAATCATGCACTTAGAGTCTTTGTTTATCTACTGTTGTCTCAGTGGTTTACACAATGTTGAGCCTTATAAAAAGCAATCATCGTGCTTAATTCTTTCTACACTTGCACGAGCACACAAAGAATTCGTTTCTTTGTCATAACATTCATAGAAATTGCCTTTGTGGTATTTCGATGATTGGATGGAAGCCCTGGGGGAGTGAACATCACAAAAGCTCCTTTATATTGTGTATTCGTTACACACAGTGACTTTGTGTTACTGACAGACATTTTAACTGATTCGTCTGTTGATTCAGGAGTTACATGTTCTTAATTTGTCTGGATTTGAAAAGATCTAGATGATTATCTTGGAGGATTGACATAATCAGAGGCTCAGTATGACAGATAAGAATGGTCAATGACATTTCTTGGAGAAAAGTTTTGATGATATAGATGCTCAAATCATCAAAAAGGGGGAGATGGTATTAAGAAATGATAAAGTTTTTGAGAGATGTTTTTCAGAAATGTTCAAGTCAGAAATGTTCAAAGTAAAGATTTGAAGACTTGAAGATGATCAAAGAATTTATGAAGACGTGCTGATTTTTTTGAGAAATTTTCTTTGAAGATTATTTGCTGAAAGCAATTCGAGTTGATTCTGAATATAATTTCTTTCCAAAGTCTGAAAGCATTCTATGAGAGTTTTGGGGAGATTGTTAATCATCTGAAGATACTTTTGGAAAGAAGATAGTTAAAGGAAAAGGGGAGATTGTTCAGACAGAGCTTGCTAAATCTTTCAACAATGTTCTTGAATCCAAAGGGGGAGATTGTTAGAGCATAAATCTATTGGATACAAGATCAAGAATACTGAAAGGTCAAAATTGAGAAAGTCAAAGCTGCTAAAGTCAAATCTCATTCAAAGTCAAAGTCTATTTGTAATAAGTCAATGTACTTTGTATTTGTTGTTTCCTTGTATTAGAGGGTAGTATAAATAGTTTTTCTATTTGTATTTTGTAGTGGTTGGAAGTTGAAAGTTGATATATCAGATTTGAGAGAATACGTTTTAGAGAGAGAAGGAGTTCTAGAGAGAGAAAGAGTAAATTGTGAAATTCAAAGTAATCAAACAGGTAATCTTTGATTTGAATCTTGTTTGTTTGATTGTTTTGTATTAGAAACTAGAATCTGGAACACACATGTCTACATGATCTTAACAAAGATCAGAGCCTCTGACACCTTCATCAGAGCCTCTAATATCCTAAGATAGCATATTTGAGTTCAGAACCTCTGATACACTTATCAGAGCTTCTGAGTCAATCACAGCAGAGCCTCTAAGTTTCGTATTCAGAGTATCAAACGTGAAGAAGATCTTCCTTGCATAAGAAGTGGCTAAGTACTTGGATGGAACACTGAAGGGAGTGCTGAGGATGATAAATGTGAAGAAGGGAAAACACATAGCAAACCTATTTGAATCCTTGTGAACAAAGATTAGCTTAATGATTCAGTTCAGAGAGTTGATCAAGAAATTTCATAATATGTGTTCTGGTGTTAGAATGTAACTTTTTCTTCATGTAATTTTTGTTTGTTATCTTCTCTTGTCATGTAACTTAAATGTTTAGTGAGAAGTAACAGTTAAATAGAGGATGATTTTCTCCTCTTTGCTTTCTAGTTAAATATCTCTGCTATTTTTCAATTTTTTATTTTCAATACTTAGGGGAGATTGGTAGCCCCCAACTCTAATATGTAAAAGTATTGAAAATAGTATAAGTCCTATTTCATAATACTTCCAGAGATAGCCTTCAAAGAGCAAGCCTGCCTATGAAATACGTTCCAGAGTTAGAGAAATTCAGCAAGAAGACATAAGAGATAGCTTCATCAGTGATACCTTCCTCAGAGCTCTGAAGACATTGTCTCGGAAGTTCCAGTTGAATAAATTCTACAAGTTATTGGCACACATACAGAAGACACGCCACCTAGTGATAAGATTTACCTTTTAGATAAGTTACTGTTCAAGCATGTCTTGTGTGTCAGGAAAGTACACTATTCACTTTATGGTCCTATAAATAGGACATGCAACCCATTGCTCAATGTGTGCATTTCTTTACCTACTTGTAAAAGAATTATTTCTATTTGTACAATGAATTGTACAAGAAGATCTTTTAAGATTAAACCACCTTTTTGGTGTTCTTCATAATCTCCATTGAATAATCTAGTGAATATTTGCTTGTTCATTTTTTGCTTTATTGGATATATCTTCTTTACTGTGAGTACGAATCAAACTTGATTTAAAAACTATTTGCTTCCACTGTTATTATCATTATTACATGTTTATTTGTTTAAATCATTGTTAAGGCTAGAATCTGGGATCCAACAGTCTTCCATGTTTGTTGTAAGTAACAGTTTCAGCCAATGCATATCTCAGTGGATGATTTGCAAGAATAGTCAGCACAAGTGGATCAATCTTTAGATGATCAAAGTCCACAAAATTATTGTTTGGAGATAACAACTTCTCCTCGGATGGTGATATGAGGATGAGATTAGGATTGATTCCAGGCTAAGGTTGGTAGTCAGATCGGGATGACGGCATAGGATAATCCCTTGAAGCCTGAGGTGAATTCTCATCCATCTAAACTTGCTGTTCAACTGATTGATTTTCATCCATTGAGCACCTGAATAGAAAAAGTATGGACAAATGTCCATTTTGTCAATTAAAATCCAAAAATTTACTTTTGAAAAACTTTTCCTGAAAAATTCCAAGTATGGAATTCGCATGAGACACACAAGATGACAGAATTCGCATGAAATAATATGCGAAATATACACTTTGAATTTTTTTGACAACATGAACAAAATTCGCATGAGACTATATGCAAATTTTAAACTTTGAAAAATGAACTGAACAAAAATAATTCGCATGAGCCCTTGTTTTGAATTTCAATTTAAATTTTACTAAGTCATTGAAATTTAACAAGAACATGCATGAATCCTCATATTCATGAAGAACACACATGAATCACACATTCAAAAACCCATGAATTTCCAGATTCAAAATTCAAAATTCAAAATTTGTCAATTAAAATCCAAATTCTTTCCACAGATTGAATCGAAATCTGTTAGAAACCTTTAATCCATCCTTAATTTTAACTTTAAAGATCATTTTGTCCATTAAATTCCAGTTTCAATCCAAGAACATCAAGAACAGTTCGAAGAATTTCGAAAGGTCACAAGTCCATTAAATTCAAACCAGTCCAAAAATGTCCAATAGAATCCAATCATTAAGTTTGAAATCATCAATTAATCAACATCATAAGGTTTAATTTCATTAACGAAGTTCAAAATCCAGATTAAAGTTCAAATATCAAGATCTCGGTTCGAAGGGGTTTAGGAGATGAATAGTCCTAATCAAAATCAAAAACTTAATTCGAAAGTATAACCTGAAAAATGAATCGAGACAAGAACAAACAAAGATATATAAACAAAAACAACACAAAACAAGAATCCATAACCTAATCTTGAATCGAAATCAAGTCTGGAGAAGAAAAGTCGTAAGAGAGGATTTTTGGAGTGTTCTAAGTGAGAAAATCGCACAAAATGCCTTAGAATGAATAGTGAGTAAAATAAAATTACAACTCGTATTTATACCCAAGATGAAAGGTGACACATGGCATGAATGAATTGGGTACTCACTTTTCAAAGGCCAAAGAAACTCAGAACTTGTCTTGAAAAATGACAAGCGTGTGTTGACTTTTCGCATGAGGCAATATGCGAAAAGTTGTGCCTTGAATAGAATTCGCATACCACTATGTGAGAAATGTAACATTTCGCATACCAAAGGATACGAAAAGTAACTTTTCGCATGCCATAAGGTAAGAAAAGTATGGAATCCACATACCATGTCATGCGAATTGAGACTTTTCGTATGACATTGCTTACGAATTGTCATTTTTCACATGACACTATGTGCAAAATCTATACATAGCAAAAAAAATCACATTTTCCAAAAATGGCATTTTGACATTTAAAAGTTTCCAAAAACAAAAACATGCCAAAAATGAAAATGTTCCCAAAAAGGAAACTTTCCAAAATTGGTATGCTTTTAAGCTCAAAATTCTTTTGCAAACATTTACACAAACAACACACTTACAAACTTTCTAGATACTCCCACTTGAACATTGAGCTATAATTTCTGCAAAACAAAAAATTCTTGGTATTCATAGAACATGAATCCCATATGTTAGAAGTATCTTTTTATAGAACTCCTCCTTGACAAATGTATATTCAAAATTTGAACTGATTAAAAGTACTTACACTCCCCCTTGATGTAAGCATGAACATTTTGATATAAGACAGATATGCTCCCCTTCATATCTGCAATCATTCAAACAATTCATCAAATGTTCTTGAACTCTTGCTAAAAAACAATTTTCAGTCTTACTCAAATATCAATCTCGCCAAATATACAAATACAAAATATTCCCTTTGAAAGATATGACAGTTAGAGTGTCCTTCTTTCTTGATCTATAAAGCATGTGTCCTAATTCGATGTGATTAGAAGTAATCATTCTTTATCTTTGAAGAATGAGTCCTAAACAGTAGTATTCAGAAGTCAATATCCTTACCCCTTAAACAGTTGATTCCTGCACTACAGGTTTAATAGGTTTTGGTACCCAGATGAACTTGGGTCGAGTAATGTTAGTACATGTAAATTTTATAGAGTTGTTTCCATATCTGTGATGTGCAGAATCATTGGAAATAACTCTGTAAGATCCATACCAATGTTTAGTATAAGCTTTATATACAAAATCATTAGTGCCACACTAAGAACAACATATTTTCTTTTTAGCCAATCTGATTTAGTGTTTTACAGAATGAGTAAAATCAGATCTAGCAAAAGATTTACCTTTTGGAGATTTTTTCTTCTATACCTTTGAATTAGAGGCAAATGATTTCTGGTATGCTTCAGCTTCAAGAGATCCTTTCACAACCCAAACCATCTGATCCCCCTTAGATGCTTTCTTTTGACCAGATTTTGAAAAATGGTTGACTTGTTTATCAACAGAATTAACATAAAATGAACTTGAAGGTTTAATCTGATCTGTTTTGAAAATGACTAATTTGACATGATTCTTTTTGAAAACCATCTTTTGAAATAAATTGGAAACAAATTGAAAAGAAAAAAACTGATTCAGTTGAATCATCTTCATAAGAACACAAATCACTTGTATCAAATGATATTTTCTCAGATAAATCTACATTTGTTGTTTCTAAATGTTTTATTTTATCAGACAATTTTATTTTCTCATTACAAAGCTTGTCCAATTTACTTTGTAGATCAGACTTACCACTTTGTTCTTTCAAAATATCTGAGGATAGAGTAGCAAGCTTTCTTGTTAGCTTGGAAATCTCAGTTTCAAAGATTTTCCTTTCTTGTTCAAAATCCTTTTCCATGTTCCTCTTCTTTTCGTAAATCTTTTTGAAAATCCCAACATTTCCCTTTTTAGAATTTTTCTTGTTAGCATCAAAAGAGTTTTTCTTTTCCTGAAAGAGTTTTCTTTCCTTTTTTAAGAAATCATGTTAAAGAATTATCTATTTGGGAATTTCAACAGATTGATTTTCAAGAACTTTTTTTTCTTTTGAAAACATGTCTCTTTCTGAAATTAAAATCTTTTCAAAGTCAAAGATTTGTTTTGAAAGTTTTACGCATCTAAACTCTAAATCTTATTTGTCTTGTACAACTTTCATTGAAAAATCAGATAATTTATAGTTGAAAGTTTTCTCTAGATCAACTTTCTCAGTCTTGTATCTCTTTTCAAACATTTTTATCCAATCAGATCCCTTTGCTTTGTATGTGCATACCTGCTTCTCAGCTTTCTTCAGTTTAACTTGAGATCAACATTCTCAGCTTTCAACTCTGAGTTTTGAAGTTTAAGTTGTTCATTTTTAGCTTCCAATGCAGGTATCTTTGGCATGTAAGCAACATCACAATCTCTCTTTGTCAGCACAGTGTTTCCTTTCTCATCAATGTAAGGCATCTTGATTAGATTCTAAAAGTTTGCTTGAAATGATTGTCCCAAAAAACTCAGATGAACTTTAACTTGAAAAGTCAAACTTGATCAACTCTTGAAAATCTTGAAAAATGCTCAAGGGTAAGAATTCGCAGACCACTAGAACAAAATATTCAACTTTGAACAACTTCAGAATTCGCAAGAGGCAAGAAATTGGCACAAGCCTAGAGTTCGCACAAGATTATGCAAATCCTGGACAGTCAAAATTATACAAATAAAATTCACACATGCCAAGAATTCACATAACACTTGAAGTAATAAACAACAACTCGCAGAGAGTAGGACGGACGTGAAATCTACACTTTTCGCATACAATGATTTTCGAAACGATGGAATCTGCAGCACGTTGAATGCAAAATATATACTTCTCGTATGATTGTTTATGCGAAATTTGAACTTTTCTCACACAGTTGCATCCGAAATCTGAACTTATCAGATCAAAACATCATGTAGCATGCGAAATCTCCATATGATCCATGCGAAATTTCTAGATCTTACGAGTTCTTCATTTTCACTTGATCCAATCTGTCAAATTCTTCAATATATTGAATTAGAGCTTGAAACTTTACAAATATGTTCCAATGAGATCGTGAACAAACCCTAATCAACAATTTTACACATTGATCACTCTACATGTGATTTTGATCCAATTACAGTGTGATGGAGATACAAACTCAAAAACCCAAAATATTCTCAATTCAAATCACAATTCAAAGAATTTGAACTTGTAATCTAAACAAGAAATGTTCCATATACATAGGCAATCAACATCCAATGAATATCGAAGATCAGTTTCAAGATAAAAATTGATGAAACAGTGAACTTTCCATAAATGGATGTGAGTTCTTCAAATCATCAAAATCTTTATCAAATCTTGCAATCAACTGAGTCTGAGTTAATCGTGTAGCTCTAATACCAATTGTGAATCCAAATTCAAGAAATTAACATCGAAGAATAAGAATAAAATCAAGAATCATCAAGAACACAAAGAGAGAATCTAGAGAGAGAATTTTCTCACAAGTGTTTTTGTCATTGATCTCACAATACTCAAAGTTACAAGTGACTCAAAAGGTTACTTACACAATTACAAGGAAAACACAAGAAACAAATCTATTTATATGGGTCAAACAAGCCTTGACCTCATACAAACATTACAAGTTAAAAATCAACAATACAAAATACAAATTGATTCAAACATAGACTTAACAAAGGCTTCTACTCATGTCTGAGTGGAACCCGCTTTAAACGACACTAAGTCTTCTACTTATAACTCAAATTCTTCTACTTCTGAGTTAGATTTACTTTTCTTTGATGCATTCATGGATATATATCCAGATTTTGACAAATCAAGTGTATCTACGCCATCAACTTCAGTGGTCTCTGATACAAGTCTTGATGTTTCTAGACCATCTGAACCAGTCAATACTTCTTCTAATACTACTAGTCAAAATAACTCTGATCAAACGAATAATGTTTCTATGTCTACATATAACAACTCTGAAGCTGAAGTCCCGAGGACTTCATCAGCTATGCCAGAGTTACGTGAATCAGAGATACAGACTAAAGAAGTACCTATAACTATTTCTGAAGTTGTACCTGCCATATAATGATCACAAAAATTAAATTAATGTTCAACTCCTACCGAGAACTAGTCGATGGACACGAGATCACCCCCTGCATAACAAAATTGGCGACATCGATAGTGGAGTCAAAACGCGAGTTGCATCAGCGAATTTTTGTTTATTCTCAAGTTTCCTCGGTGCAATTAAACTGAAGAATGCTTCTGAAGTGTTGCAAGATCACGATTGGATCCTTGCCATGCAAGACGAACTTCAACAATTTGAGCGAAACAAAGCTTGGTGTCTTACACCTAGACCAAAGGACAAATCCGTTATTAGAACAAAATGGGAATTCAGAAACAAGAAGGACGAAGTAGTAATTATGGACAGAAACAAGGACAGACTGGTAGCCAAAGGGTATTATCAACAAGAAGGAATAGACTATGACTAGACCTTTGCTCTGGTGCCGAGAATCGAAGACATTCACATTTTTTGGCCTATGCATCCCACAAGAACTTCAAGGTATATCAAATGGACATCAAGTCTGCATTTTTAAATGGGATTTTGCATGAAGAGGTCCATGTAAATCAATCGGAAGGCTTCCTTGATCCTAAGTTTCCTGATCATGTCTACGTTCTCGATAAGGTACTGTATGGTTTAAAACAAGCTCCGAGAGCGTGGTCTGTGTAACACACTAAAAATTAGGGTAAATTTAAAACTTGAAAATTCGGCATTATGACTACTGTAAACTGCGTAAACCCTGATTTAAACATTAACCTGCCAAAACATTTCCAGAGTGTCGTCCTGAAACGGGGAATAAAGCATAGTGTTTATAAAACCCAAATGAATGAAGAATATAAATACGACAACCTAATAATATAAATAGATCTATTAGATTACGGTCGGGTGTCGCTATTCTTCCAAAATTGGTAAATATCAATCGTATATACCGGTCTCTAAATCTCCCAAAAGGACCGCTCTCGACCAAGCAATCAATCACTCATTCCCGAAGGTTCCCGCCACTAAGGTGTCCTGCCATACAAGACAACCAAAGAAACAAGTGTTAGGCTAGAGCCTAGTGAGAACGTATAAGAATAATACAAATAACGGAGTGAAATTACAACATATGAACTTTTGCATTTCGATAGATCATAACCGAATTACTTCACCTGCCAATAAACAGAAAATCGCAATATAAATTCACCAACACGTTTACAATTTCTCCCAAGTCATCTAACTTGATAGCATTAATCCAAACTTGATCTTTAGCTATTTGGGAACTTAACCCAAACCGGGTCTTTATCCTATACATGACATCAACTCAAACCGAGTCTTTAGCCTCATTGGCAATCAACTCAAACCGAGTCTTTCGCTTAATTGTCAATCAACTCAAACCGAGTCTTTAGTGTATCTGTGACCTCAACCCAAACGGAGTCTTTAGTCCATTCATGAGCTCAACCCAAACCAGGTCTTTAGTCCATTCATGACCTCAACCCAAACCGGGTCTTTAGTCTATTCATTAAGTTGCCAATGTGACCAACATGTAACCCATTAGCTTTAAATCAATTCATAATACGTGCTAATAACAAGTGTCTTCTATATAATACTCATCATTTGTGACCTCATCCTCAAATGGGTTGTTAGGTTAACTTCACATTTATCAAATCAATAGGTAAGTACTTGTGAAATATAGTTAAAAGCACATAGTTAAACCTACACATGAGTAGAAGAGTCCATAATACCCTCACCTTGGTGATTCCTTAAACAATTGAGGATATCATCGTTTCATGTCTTCCTCTGCTTCCCATGTCACATTTGTGCCTCTATGGTGTCTCCATTGCACCTTAACCACCACGATCTTCGTTCGACGAAGTATCTTGGTCTCTCTCTCTAGATAGGCTTTGGGTTCTTCGACACAACGGTGGTCCTATACCTGAATTTTAGATATCGGTATGACGCTCTACTTTTCCGCCAAACACTTTCGCAAGTAACACACATGGAACGTAGGGTGGATTCCATCCATTTCTGATGGTAAGTCTAGTTTATAAGCTTGAAGTCTAATATGCTCGAGGATTTTAAATGGTCCAAAAAAACGAGGACTTAGCTTCCCTCGCTTTCCAAGCCATATCAAACCCTTCCAAGGGGACACCTTCAACATCACTCAGTCCCCCACTTGGAACTCCACCGGTCGCCTCTTCTTATCGGCTAACTTTTCTGATGGACTTGAGCCGCCTTCAGATGTTCTCGAATTGCTTTGACTTTGTCGGCCGTTTCTTGCACAACCTCCGGACCGGAAAATTGCTTCTCTCCCGCCTCTAACCAACACACGGGGGTTCTACACTTTCGCCCATACAAGGCTTCAAATGGTGCCATCCCGAGGCTAGAGTGATAACTATTCTTGTATACAAACTCTACCAAAGGTAGATGGGTATCCCAACTACCGCCGAAGTCAATCACACAAGACCTAAGCATGTCCTCCAAAGTTTAAATCGTTCTTTCGCTTTGTCCATCCGTCTGTGGGTGGTATGTCATGCTCAAATTCACCCGAGTACCCAATTCTTGTTGTAAGGCTCCCCAAAATATTTATGTGAATCGGCTATCCCGATCGAAGACTATAGACAAGGGTATGCCATGTCTAGAGACCACTTCGTCTATATGCAACTTTGCCAACTTATCCATTGGCAAAGTCTCCCACATTACTAGAAAATGCGCACTCTTCGTCAATCGATCAACAATCACCAAGATCGTGTCATTCCATCTCAAGGTCTTCGATAGCTTGGTCAGGAAGTCCATAGTAATCTTGTCCCACTTCCACTCGGGTATTTCTAACGATTGAAGGCTCCCATAAGGTCGTTGGTGCTCGACCTTCACTTGAGAACAAGTTACGTATCACTCCACATAGTGTACCAAATCTAATTTCATACTCGGCCACCAATAGTGTAACTTCAAGTCCCTATACATTTTTTTACTTCCCGGGTGGATAGAGTATTTGGACTTGTGTGCGTCTGTCAAAAGTAGTTCTCGACTCCCGCCAATCTTTGGCACCCAAACCCGTCTATTGAAAAAATCTATCCCTCGGCTATTTTCGCTCAAGAGTAGGCGTTGTTTGTCCATCACTTCCTCCTTAATATTTTCTTCCAACAAGGCCTTGGTTTGCGATGATTTAATCCTTTTATATGAGACTTGACACTAACTCGATTCTCGTAAGCTTGGCTTGTAATCTCTCGCTATACTCTTTCTGACTCAAGCCGTCGGCCACCACGTTCGCTTTCCCCGGGTGGTATAGTAGCTCACAATCATAATCCTTGAGTAGTTCCAACCATCTTCTTTGTCTCATGTTGAGCTCCTTCTGATCAAAGACGTACTTCAAGCACTTGTGGTCCGTGTACAGGGTACACTGTGTGCCATAGAGATAGTGTCGCCACAACTTCAGTGTGAACACTACCGCTGCTAATTCCAAGTCATGAGTGGGGTAATTCTTCCCATGTACTTTTCAGTTGCTTGACGCATAGGCAATCACCTTTCCCCTTTGCATGAGCACACACCCAAGCCTCATTTTAGATGCGTCGCTATAGACCACGAAGTCCTCCAATCATTCCGGCAAGGATAAAACTGAGGCCTCACACAACTGCTTTTATAATGTCCAGAAAGCTTCCTCTTGTGCTTCGGTCCATACAAATTTCACATTCTTCTTGGTCAATGATGTCAACGAAGAGGCAATCTTGGAAAAATCCTGAATGAACCTTCGGTAGTAGCCTGCCAGACCCAAAAAGCTTCGGATCTCGGATGGGCTCTTTGGAGGTTCCCAGTTCATCATAGCTTCTATCTTCGTCGGGTCCACCTTCACTCCGTATTTCGTGACCACGTGTCCCAAAACCTGTACCTCCTTCATCCAAAATTCACATTTGGTGAACTTTGCATACAACTTCTCCTTCCTCAAGAATTCCAAAACGTCTCGAAGATGACACGCGTGATTGGATTCGTCCTTGGAGTAGATCATAATATCGTCGATGAACACGATAATCTACTTATCAAGAAACTATCGACACAAAAAGTTCATCAAGTCCATGAACACCGTTGGGGCGTTCGTGAAAACCAAAGGGCATCACCAAGAACTCGTAATGCCCATAGTGTGTCCTAAACGTGGTCTCCGGGATGTCATCCTCCTTGACTTTCACTTGATGATATCCCGAATGAAGGTCGATCTTTGAAAAACATCCTGCTCCTTGAAGTTGGTCAAATAGGTCATCGATTCTAGGGAGTGGATACTTATTCTTCACGGTCACCCTATTCAACTTTCTATAGTGTATGCATATTCTCATAGTGCCATCCTTCTTCTTAACGAACAAGAACGGTGCTCCCCCTGTTGACATGCTGGGCCTCATGAATCCCTTCTCAATAAGATCTTGAAGTTGCCCCATCATTTCCTTCATTTATGATGGAGCCAACCGGTACGGGTCTGTAGCTATCGGGGCTTCTCCCGGTGCTAGGTCGATCTTGAACTGTACCTGGCGATCGGGTGGTAGCCCAGGTAAGTCATCCGGGAATACGTCGGGGAATTCCCTTGCCACATCCACATCTTTGAGCTTTTTCTTCTCATGCTTGACGTCTATAACAAATGCCAAAAAGGATGAACATCCTTTCTATAAGCACTTCTAGGCCTTCACCATGCTAATGATTGCCACATCTCCCTTTCGTATTTCACCGTACACAGTTACCGACAAGGCATTCGAGATCGGAATTCGAATCAGCTTCTTAGCACACAGGATTTCGGCAAGATTAACTGCTAGCCAGTCCATCCCAATAACGACATCAAATCCCCCGATGACCATTGGCATAAGGTCCACCGGAAATTCCTTTCCTTCGATCTCTAATTTACAACCCTTAAGAACGTCTCAAACCACTACTTGGTCACCGTCCGCTAGCTCTACCACTAAAGCATCTTTTAAACTACTAGTGGGCACTGTCAATCTTTCACAAAAGAATTTGACACGAACGAAAAACTCGCACCAGAATCAAACAATATATGCGCAGGTACGGAGTTTAGGAGAAACGTACCCGTCACTACGTCCATTGAAGCCTTTGCCTCCTAGGAGGTCATTTGAAATGCTCTTCCCAATGCTCTAGGGGGATCCGTCCTCTTTGCTCCACTTCCCCCTGTCTTCAACTTTGGACACTCACTCCAGATATGACCCGGTTCCTTTCATTCAAAGCACGTGATCCCTTTGACCGGGCAATCACGATGATCATGACTTGAATTTCCACACATGAAACAATTTGACCCACCCGAGGTGCACGGACCAAAATGTTTTCTCCGGCATTTAGAGCACCATCTAGCTTTGTGTCCAACTTCGTTCCCACGGTAATTATTGTTGAAAGGTTTTGTTTTCCTTGAGGTTGTTAAATTCCCTTCTCACCTTCTTTTCTCAATTGGTCCACTCCTCTCTATCTTGCTCGGGCCATAAGAGTCTTCCACCAACTAAGCCTCTTCGATTGCTTCACGAAGGGTAGAGGCTTTAGACACTCGAACTAGGTTTTTCATCTCGCTTAATAATCCTTTAGTGTAGGCCTTGATCTTTTCCTTTTCAGTCGGAACCAGATGTCCCACCAAGCCTAGTTTATCCATGAGCTGACGGTTATAATCTTTCAAAGACGAGCTCCACTTTTTCAAATTCTAGAACTCTTCCTCTATTCGGTCAAAGGCCCGCTCATTGCAAAACTCCTCCGTCAGTTTCTTCTTGAAGGTTGACCAACTCAATTTGGCCAAAACTGAAGCTTCCACTGAAGAGGAGTAAACGTTTCACCACGTCAGGGCCTCCCCTCTTAACATCTGTGAACCAAACATTGCCATTTGGTTTTCTCCACACTCACTTGATCTAAAAGCTTGCTCCATCTCCCGAATCCAATTCATGCACATAACTGGATCGTCTGTACCCTTGAACTCTGGTGGTCGGCACCTAAGAAATACCTTGAAAGTGCAAGTCTTAGACACTTGCCTCGCTTCTGGAGTTGGGATGTGATTAGTGGGAATTATGGCTCCTGTACCCCCGGATTCCGCCACTAGAATGTTTTCCACAACCGTCTCATGTCGGCGGTTAGCAGCATCTCTGTTTTCCAGTAACTTCAGAAACATCTCTTGTTGTTGAGCCATAGCTGCGTTCATGGCTTGCATCATTTGATCCATCATTCTAGTCTCTGGAGTTACCTCTTTCATTATTGGATGAGTCGAGGCTATATTATGATGATGTACTTGTTCGTGTCCTTCACCCAATACATTTTGTGGTCGTAGGGGCAAGTCTGTCGTTGTACCTCTAGGGTGGTTGGCCGTAGATGCCGATGCCTCATGACCCTCCGGCCGATTTCATATGTTTACCATTGTCTGCCACACACACGCGATAACATAGGTGAGGTAAAGATTATACGAATTCATAAACAGGGAAACGTACTACAACATTCATTAATCATCATAACAATGGATAACAAGCATAATCATGTAAAACATCCTGATAATAACGTTAGCTAAGCGAAATTATGAACATGCAATACATAAGAATTTTCATCAACATTACCATAACTCTCAACCTGTGTAGTTTCCATCGACTCTAATACCATCCTATCTTAGGAGCTCTACCCAATCTCACTCAATCAGAACATAATAACACAGCTTAAGTCTAGGTATTCTACATTCATACCTAGTTCACTTAAACTACTGCTCTGATACCAACTTGTAACACCCTAAAATTTAGGGTAAATTTAAAACTCGAAAATTCGGCAATATGACTATTTTAAAATGCGTAAACCCTGATTTAAACATTAACCTGCCAAAACATTTCCAGAGTGTCGTCTTGAAACGAGGAATATAGCTTAGTGATTACAAAACCCAAATGAATGATTTTTATATATACGAAAACCTAATAATCTAAATAGTTCTATTAGATTACGTCCGGGTGTCGCTATTGTTCCAATATTGGTAACTATCAATCGTACATACCGGTCTATAAATCTCCCAAAAGGACCGCTCTCGACCAAGCAATCAATCACTCATTCCTGAAGGTTCCCGCCACTAGGGTGCCCTGCCATACAAGACAACCAAAGAAACAAGTGTTAGACTAGAGGCTAGTGAGAACGTATAAGCATAATACAAATAACGGAGTGAAATTACAACATATGAACTTTCGCGTTTCTATAGATCATAACCGAATTAATTCACCTGCCAATAAACAGGAAATCACAATATAAATTCATCAACACATTTATAATTTATCCCAAGCATCTAACTTGATAGCATCAATCCAAACTAGATCTTTAGCTATTTGGGCGCTCAACCAAAACCGGTTCTTTAGCCAATACATGACATCAACTCAAACCGAGTGTTTAGCATAATTGGCAATCAACTCAAACTGAGTCTTTAGCCTAATTGTCAATCAACTCAAACTGAGTCTTTAGTCTATCTGTGACCTCAACCAAAACCGAGTCTTTAGTCCATTCATGACCTCAACCCAAACCGAGTCTTTAGTTCATTCATGACCTCAAGCCAAACAGGGTCTTTAGTGCATTCATGACCTCTGTGTGTCCTAAATTCAAGTTTCTAATTGCAAATTACACAAACAAACAAGAATGATTCAAATTACCTGTTTGATTCAATTCACAAAATCACAAGATTACAACTTTCTCTCTCTAGACTCTCTCTCTCTCTCTCTAAAACTTTCTCTCCGAATACGTATCTGAAAACGCTCAACTGAAATTCTAACAAATACAACAAAAGAAAAACTATTTATATGTATTACAAAATACAAGGAAACTAATACAAGAGACTTTGACTTTTACAATTTATTACAAAGACTTTGACTTTTAAATGAGAGTTGACTTTTCCAGCTTTGACTTCTTGAACTTTGACCTTCAGTATACTTGATCTTGTATCCAATATATTTCTGCTCTAACAACCTCAACCCAAATCGGGTCTTTAGTCCATTCATCAAGTTGCCAATGTGACCAACATGTAACCCATTAGCTTTAAATCAATTCATAATACGTGTTAATAACAAGTGTCTCCTATAATACTCATCATTTGTGACCTCATCCCCAAATGGATTTTTAGGTTAACTTCACATTTATCAAATCAATAGGTAAGTACATGTTAAATATAGTTAAAAGCACATAGTTAAACCTACACATGAGTAGAAGAGTCCATAATACACTCACCTTGGTGATTTCTTGAAAGAAATGAAACCCTAGAGATGGTAGTTGGAGAGTTGAAGACTTGAGATGATGACACAAAATAGGTCTACCAAAAGTTCACCCTAATCAAGCATTAACTCCTCATTAATGTTTGTTGAAGCTCAATAAATGAAGAGATGGAATTTAGGGTTTGGAACTTACAAAAAATCGCTGAAGAAAAGCTCTCAAATCAGTTCCCAAAACAAAAACAATCTGAAAAATCCCGAAATATGATTTTTATACAGCAGGACCCCGTTGGCGACTATGATCGAGCGACAATGCCCTGGTCATAGTTGCAGGGCATTGTCGTCGCCGAGACCCAACTCACTGACTTTGTCCAGTGAGCCTCCCCAATCCTGCGACTTTGACACTTGACTATGCCACCTGGGCATAGTCAACCCAGTCCCCTGGGCACGGCTTCGGCCCGAACTGATCCAACTTTCGATGGGGAAAAACTTGGCCTACTCGAATAATTAATCTGAAACAAGTATATACTAATGTAAGATTATTGGATGCTCAAACGAATACAAGGTAACATACGATAACCCGAAATTACGGGTGTTACAGTATGAAACTCTGACTCAATTCTTACTTGCTTCTGGCTTTAAGAAAGGTACGATCGATACTACTCTTTTTCTAAAAAAAGCATGGTGAAGACTTGATTTTAATCCAAATTTATGTTGATGACATAATATTTGGTTCTACAAATCTTTTCAAAAATCATGGAGACTCGATTCGAAATGAGTATGATGGGTGAACTTGACATTTTCCTTGGTCTACAAGTGAAACAGTCACTTGATGGCATATTCATAAATCAGTCCAAGTATATAAAAGACATTTTGAAAAAGTTTAACATGGCTGATAGTTCTTCCATGAAAACTGGAACGCTTTTGGACGCAGATTTATCTGGAAAATCCGTTGACCAAAAGAACAACATGAGCATGATTGGATCTTTATTATATCTTACAACCAGTAGACCGGATATCATGTTCGCGACATGTTTCTGTGCTCGTTATCAAGCAAATCCTAAGGAGTCTCACCTTGCAGCCGTTAAACGAATCATATGATATCTACAAGGCACTCCCAAGCTAGCCCTTTGGTATCCGAAGGATTCAAGTTTTGATCTTACAGCTTCCACTGACGTAGATCACGTAGGATGTAAGTTGGACTGAAAGAGCACTTCTGGTCGTGTCAATTTCTAGGCGACAAATTAGTGAGCTGGACATCGAAAAAGCAGAATTGTGTATCAACCTCGACTGCTGAAGCGGAGTATGTAACTGCTGCGAGTTGTTGCTCACATGTGTTTTGGATGATGACTCAACTAAAAGATTTCGGCTACACATATAAGCGAGTGCCTATTTACTGGGACTCAAAAATAGCCATTGCTATTACTGCTAACTCGGTGCAACACTCCAAGACGAAACACATAGATGTGCACTACCACTTTATAAAGGATCATGTGAAGAAAGGATATGTAGAGATGCATTTTGTACAAACCGACTACCAGCTTGTTGACCTTTTCACGAAGCCGTTGGCTGAAAAGCGATTCAAATTCTTGATCAGTATGTTAGGTATGCTCAACATTTCTTCATGAGTCTGTGACATTTTCCTACATTTATCTAGGGGCGTTTATCTTGTTCATGCTAATTTCTAGGGGGAGTTCAGAAATTTGATTATATCTTGTTATTACTAATGAGGGTGGAATCATCAAAGATGATTACCAAAATAATTCATCTTTTGCATGTTACAAAGTTGTTTTGGAAAAGTTACTAATCTCACCGGAGAATATGTGACGACGGCTTCTGAATGACTCAGATCAGAACCCGTACTTCAATGTTTTTGATATTTCCTGATTGAGTTGACTAATCAATTTTTCAGAAAGTTTTTGTTGAATTTCTAAGGGGATAAATGAATTACTCCCTCCGTCCCAAATTAAGTGTCCACAATTGAAATGGCACACAGTTTTAGACATGGATAATAATTACATTTTTTTGTTAACTAAAAGACATCTTTACCTTTATTTAATGTCTCTCTCTTCACAACTCTTAAATATTAATGCATTTATCAAAGGTAAATTTGAGAATTTAGTTTTCAATTTTTAAAAGTGGACACTTATTTTGGGACAAACATAAATAGAAATGTGGACACTTAATTTGGGACGGAGGGAGTATATCGTTATATTGGTATTTTTTTCTGGGCTAATATGTTTCACTTTTTACAGATATTGAAGGGGAGAATATCTGATGTTTTTTCAAG
The DNA here is from genome assembly GCA_023525745.1 of Arctium lappa. NCBI lineage: Eukaryota > Viridiplantae > Streptophyta > Magnoliopsida > Asterales > Asteraceae > Arctium > Arctium lappa. The sequence continues at coordinate 69,715,256 of CM042048.1, read as the reverse complement.
GGGGAGTTTACTTGATTACATTTTATTTTCATGTTCTTAAATGAAGGGGGAGATAAAACTTTGTTTTGAGAGGGATCTAAGAATCTCAAGTTGAATGTAAGTATTTCTGATTCATAAGCTTTACATATTTGGAACACGAACAACATTCAAGTATGATTGTTTTCTAAATGTTCAAACCACTTGTTGTTCTTAAAAAATTTCATGAATCTAGAACTGAGACTTTAAATGATTTTTGTTTGGAACTTTCATGCTTAACTGACTGTGTGTGATAATGTCCAATTCAAGCTTAAGGAATCAATTAACAACAATTCAAACAAGATTTTAGAGAGAGTGTTTAGAGAGAGAAACTCACAAGTCTATTAATGTCACAAGAGTTATGCCTACAATGACAAGGGTTACAAGCTTCACTCAAAGCTAAGCTATATATACTTCTAGACTTCCCTCAAACAATTACAAAATAACCTCACTACAAAGGTTCTCTCAAAATATTAAAAGTCAAACATAAAGTCAAACAAATTGATCTAAACAAATACAGTAACAATCTCCCCCTTTTAGATCAATTGTGAATATTTGGTCTGCCCCAACGTGATAGTCTCCCTTGACGAATCCCGAGCAAAGACTCAAATTTTCTGATGCCGTGCCGAAAGTTGAAACGATCATAAAGAGCATCAACTATTCTTTCAATGTTGAGTCTGACTTGCCTTGGCATACCTTTTTCACCTTGCTTCTTCTTCTCCTTGTTGTCTTTAAGATTACTCTCCAATTGCAACTTTTCTTATTCTCAGAGTTCTTGTTAACCACACCAAGTTCAGGCTTCTCAAGCACAGTGAACAAACTATACTCATCAACATTCTCCAAGCTAAGATCAGGCTTTATCATGTTGAATTTCTTTTGGTTTGTCTCTATTCAAAGCTGAAAGTCATAGCAGTAAGTGAAATTGACCTGTCTTCTCATAAACCTCTTTACAGCATCCAGTGCAACAAGAATGTTTTCCTTCCTTACAGTCATATTCCTGAAGAGATGGTACAAATACTCGATGTCATCCATATTCAGGAAACAAAAGTCAGCTTCAGAGAAAACACATTCAGTTAAGTCTCTTCGTTGCACATGTAATATCGGATACCATATACGTACAAATTGAACAAGTCTCACATGTTTTAAGAGACAATCCCTGACTTGTTTTTGACAATACTCTCCCTTTGTCTGACCCAGTTCATCATTCTTGCATATTCTTCTTGATAATCTGGATGATGGTCTGAGACACCCAATCTATTCCTCAACAATCTGACTTGAGCATCAGTAAGAACAGGAGGTAAAAATGGTTGATCAGAAAGACCAATTTGGTTTTCAACAGGGTTAGAAGGAAAGAAAGGTTCATTTACAGTGTTTGGGTTAGGAAAGTTTTCAGGGTTGGGTAGTTCAATAAATTTGGGCTTAAGAATCTTTGTGGGCTAGATAAGTTTGTTTGGGTAGGTGAAATAGGTTGGTTGGTTGGTTGGGATAGTTTGAGTTGGGGTTGGTTGGGCAGTTTGAGTAGTTTGGGGTATGTTGGGTAGATTGGGTAGGTATATCAGGTTGAGTGGGTTGGATGATTTGGATTTCTAGGCTTGATGTAGGTTAGTTTATTTGGCTAGATAGGTTAGAAGGTTGGTTAGAAGGTGCAATGACAGCCATTTCTTTAAATGAAGGAATTTCAGATTGATGAAGAGTGGTTTATGGAAGTTCAGTTTTCATAGGACTGAGTTGGATGTCTTCCTGAGAGCATGCAAGGATGTCCATAATGTTTTCTTCACCCTCTTCAAATAAATCTCTTTCTTCTTCCTTTATCTTCCAAAACCTTTCATACTTTTCATCATAAGAAGCTTCGTCATCAGAAGAAAGATCTATGGAATATATTTCTTCCAAACCAGTAAGCCTGGTCATTTCCTCCTTTGTAGCAACCACGGGCTTTTCAACCAGTGGATCTACTTCTTCATTAACATACAAAATCAGCTCCATTCTTTGACCTTCACCAACATCCATTTGTTCATCACCAACTAAATCCACCATTTCAGTATCTTCACCCCTTTCTGAATCACCAGCAGCATGTTCAGATTCTGAAGCAGTTCGTTGTCTCTTACTTATCTTCCCGTCATGGTCATGATCATGTCTTTTTCTTCAACCTGCTTGAGTCTTACAAGAATCCTGAACTGCTCTGGTTAATTCTTGGATATACTGAACCATCTCTACCGTGAAAGCATTGAACTATATAATGGAAACAACTTCAGTTTGTGATTGGGGTTGGTGAGTTCTCAGCAATCCAATCAGGTTAGCATCTTAATCCTCAGCGGGTGCCTGAGACAGTAATTTGGCAAAAAGTAGTGATTTCAGCTCCTCCACCGATAGATCAGCTTGTTTAAGGGGTGGTGGTGGAGGTGTCTGAACAGGCTCTTCCACCGCTGGGCCTTTACCCTTTAACAAACTCTTCACCTTTGCAATCTCCTCCTGAAAGTTCGCCGTTAAGCACTCAGTAATACGGTTTTCAACAGCCTTTAAGGCACCGTCGAGATGTTACTTTGACACGAAGTCGGGTAAAGTAACACCGGGGTCACTTAGACTTCCCGTTAACACAACTGTTGAGGATCCAACAGTGTGGCCTGTGTTCATCGCTGGAATTTCGTTAACAATGACAGGACTTCCACCTGATCCTTGTAATCCGGATTGCAGATCTACTACAGGTGTTTCGACCGGGTCTCTAAGACGACCGGTAATAGCAGAAGGTATTGATTATGTCCAATGAATGAAAACAGATGTATCAATTGCTTCTAGACTCAATTGTGCACTGAAAGAAGTAGAGCTCGGGGGCAGCTGAGCTCTTGTTTCAATACCTGCCAGTTCCGAGTGAACGACAGATAGAGAATGTGCTAATTCCCAGTGTGAAGATGAGACTACAGCCTGTTGAGAGGCAGTAGAATGGCTAGATGTGGTGTGCATTTGCATAAGTGGGCGACTTATGTCTTGTACTTCCGATTGCAACACATGCAATTGAGCACTTGATGTGGTTACCCGTCTAGAATGGTAGGTTATGTGACACGCTCTCCATATTCTTTTGTTTCAACCTTTCTCAGTCTCACACTTTCAATATTTTCAACTATGTCTCCCTCTGATCTCCTTATATCTCCAACTACTTGAACAATATCCATATCAGCAGTATCAATGACCATGTCCTCATGATGTAGAGAAACATCGTCTAGAAAGCCAAAACTATGCTGGAGATTTTCATTTTCAATATCAGCTTCATGAAAAATAACATCTTCAGCTTGATGATCCGAAGTAGCTGAAGGAACATGATCTGATGAACTAGTATGCCTATCCGACTCAGTATCAGATATCACATCATCATCAGCAATCCTTACCTGAGGACTTGTTTGACGGATTAAAGTTCGTTTAGGTTTGGATGCAGAAACCTCTAAAAGTGTGGCAGCTTATGTCGAGGTCCTCACAGCTTCAGATGTAATTATATGAACCCAACCATTTCCCCTCTCTAAATTTTGCCTCGTCTCTCCCCGCTCCTGAACCCCCGTGGTTTCAGGAACCCTCACCGACTCCTCTTGCCTAAGGTTTGAGTCCTGGGTAGGGATTACAGGTGATGGTATTCCCATAGACTCTCTATACCCAGCTACACACTCAGAGTTCGGATCGACATATGAGAGCAGAGCTTGTGGAACCGTCATGGAATAAGAAAACTGCTTTTTCTGCTTTTGAAGATATTTCATCTCAAATTCCGGAGCAAGTTCATGTTGAAGTCGATCGGATCATACTTCGGATAATCAGTTGTAAGAATCTTTGATAATTCAAATAGATAGGACTTTTGGATGTCCTCTTGCTGATAACCTTCTCATAAAGTTCTGTCCAGAACACCACGGAATAATCAACATGTAAGTCGTACACGACTTCATGGAATAATCTCAGTGTATGCATGTTGGTGTTGTCTAGACCATAATTCCTTGAAGTGAAGCTACGGTTGAAGATAGAGAACATTTGATAGTAGAAAGGAGGTAGATTGGTCTTCTTGAACTCACTGATCTTGGTGAGTGAACCAGTGTAACCCAAGGCTAGAATGCCTGCAAAGACTTCAGAATCCAGTGGATATTAATCAAAATGAGTTTTTCCTTCTCTGGAATTTGCCTCCGGTAAGTCTAGAATCCATCTCAATCTCTGATAAGTAAGAATAGATGTGAAGTTGTCTATTATGAGCCTGAAGTACTTGTTTGTTTCACTTTCAACCACATACTCGATCGTCTTCGAGACTTGCTGTAAGTAGATCAGTGGAACAGCAACAGTGTCTGTTATAGCATGGTGAAGTGGATGGCCTTTCAGAATCTTTACTGTAACACCCTAAAAATAGGGATAACAAAAACTTTCCAAAACAGGAGAAGGGGTATAAAATTGCCATAGCAAAAGCCTCCCAAAAATGGGGAAATATACAAATAAACCTGTTTAATAACAATTGTAATTTAACGGATTAAATAAACAACAACCAACTAATCTAATTTCTACATCTAGAAAAAAAGATTAGAAAAGGGGTGTTATCTATAAACCCAAGGCTTCTCAAAAATAGTCCAAGTGCCATATCCCCAAGCTCTCGCCCAAAGCATCTAAGCTTACCAAGGAGCAGCGCCGCTAATACCCGAGATACACATCGACACCAAACAAGTGTTAGGCCAAAATACCTAGTGAGCTGTACAAGTAAAAACATGCCAGAAATAGTTGTTCTTATCAGCAGTAAATCATTTAATCACGTAGATGTGGAGTCAATGGGAGTGACCCATATCTCCAAATCAGTTTCACCCAAAGAGCCAATGCACCTTGAAGCCACTTTCACTGGCAACCCAAAGTCCCGACACGCACCGGGGACTACCGCCTAGGAAATTCCCCGACGGCGGAGGTCTAGGCACATAGGAGACTACCGCTTAGGAAATTCCCCAAATGTCACCCACCTACATTCCTATAGTGAATCACTAATGCAAATAGGAGGTCTCAAGATGTGTTACAACCCAACATATTTAGATATCAGTCATGAATACAACATTACAATCCTAATAATGTAATTTCAACACTTAACCCAAATATCAACCAAATCCATCACGATAATGTAAGGTCGCCAAAAGGCATTCCAAGTAGGAATCATCAACATACCAAGATATACACATATAAATCATGGTAACTTTCATATACATAAATCCATAGGAAAATCCCCAAATAATCGAACAATAACCACGAACATTTGAGAAATGCATTAATACTAACAAGTATTAGATAATGATGTGTATCTAGTTTTAACAAAGGTTAGTAAACTCACCTTGCTAGATTTAGACTAAATCTAGATTTTACCCACTTAGAGTTTTCCTTGAAGAAACTTGGTTCTTCAAACCAAATATTCAAAAACCTAGATCCACAAGGTTCCAACCATAAATATACATATTCCACCATAAATAATCATAATCAACCACAAGAATCGTTTCCCAACCTTATACATGAATACCTCAACTGTTTTGGCCGTAACTTTTTCGTTATAGCTCCGTTTTTGCTCCGGAAAGAACCATTGGACTCGTAATTGAATCCTTCATCCATCTAGACTATAAAATATAGGATTCAAGTACAAAATCCAATATCTTATTTTTCCCTTAAATTACCGAGTTATGTATTAGCTTGAAACTATAGCCTTTCGAAATCAGGATGTTACAATCCTCCCAACCTTAAAAGAGATTTTGTCCTCGAAATCTGGCACCATCAAGCACCCAACATCGCACTTGGAAAGATCAATTGATTTCCTATCCAAAGGGAATGCTTTCACTAAACTTCACCTCATATTTGATCCCAATTACATCCCGTTGACGTTGCCACTGAATTCCACATAACAAACTGCCACGAACTCAAATTATAAGGTTCAATGCACCTTTCCGATGACGTAAAGAGCATCAAGTCCTTATCAATTCATTTTCCCCATCAATAACTTTTCGGTTGCCTTCCAACCTTAGATCGAACATAACACGTCAAGATAACTTACGAGTCTGAGCTAACCACTCTCACCAATGGTACCCCAGAGTGAAATTGACCTTACACACCTCTAATAACCCTTCATTGAATCACATTACACTCTTTTCTTGCTTTTTACTAACAAAACAATTTCTGTAGAAACGATCCAACTATTGATTAATCATTTTCTTAATCGTTAAATCTCGGTTGTCTCCAAACCTTAGATTGCTCATATTATCCCGAAAGCAATTTACGACCTTATCTAGTCATTTCCACCGAGAATATCCAAGGCAAATAATTCGCTTTGATACTTCTAAATACGACGCATCAAGGTCTCTTCAGTAATTGATTTATACTTTAAAGTCTACTTCGACATTCTCACCAGATGTTGCCAATAAACATTACTACCAAATAGTTATTGTCCTTTGACGAAATTTCCTAACGAATAGTTTGGTCCGCACCATCGCAACCTCTAAATTGATTCATCAAAGCTGACCCAGACACAATGTCTACAAGAGTTCCCACACTTCCATAGACCCAAACATTGTGTTTCCACCAGAAACATACTATTACGCTCTACAGATAACCGCTTAACCCCAAACTCCAAGGTTACACAACTCCCGCCATGCGCTCAAGCATCGATTTCCAAATCAGCGAAAGTCTTGACAATTACCAAAACACCAATGATTGATTCTTAATCAATAACGTCTAATTTATTTAATGTTATCGCTTGACTTGCAGACACACTATATTTGACTTGCAGACACACTATATCTAATGGAAGTACACTAAATCACACCAACATTTATTGTCCTTGAAATCGAGTGTCGACACCTAACCTCGGAATGGCCATTCTGCCAACATGGGTATACTACCAAATATTTCATTCCCGATTAGTAATGTCGATTCAAAGTTGACACCTACTCTTGGAAATGACCACCCAAATCAAACATCCTTACTAGCCCACATAACATCATTAATGTTCACAGATACCCATAGCATGTCGTCGTACCATACATCCACAAATTCAAAACCAACCATACCCAATCAACCGAACACGGTTCTAACCCGCTGGTTTAACAAAGCATAAATATCATTACTTAACTAACTGGAAGAAAGTATAAGTCTAATGCCTCAAATTCTACTGCGTGACTAGATCACCAAGATGAGATTTATAGTTTCAAAACTAACCGTAAGTCAGGTCCTCCAACACTTCAAACTCTGAGGACTCATTCAGTCCTTAAGTATAACCTCTAACAAGGGCTTACATCTATAGCTCTGATAAGTTCAAGGTTTTTAAACTACTATGCCAGTTTAACTTTTATAAAACCTCTACATGTAAAAGCTTTATAAAGATTAATTATACAATAAAGTCTGCTACCTTTTACTCGGTAGGTGTACAAATTGGTCACAACCGTTACACGCGTAAAACCATTCCAGAAAATATTTGATCAATAATCAAGGTGATACTGACACCAACGAAAGATATATTTCACAATCTTTTCCAAAGGAACCGCTGTGGTCCCAATATATATAAAGTTGTGTCACGCATTACAAGTAGTTTTGTGTACTGAAACAGTGTATAACAAAACGTTTGTGCAAAAATGCATACGGGGATATTTACTAAATTAAATCCCAAGAATTCACATTTAACCATGCGATGTCATGAAATAAAATTTCTCAACGAGACTCGCATATATCGGTTTATTCCTCAAAATTTAGTAAAGACATATGCATGCGATTTGAGTAATTGTGAGTAATTTAGTTTAATTCCAAACTGTATCAATAAAATGTTTGCAAAACCCAAAACAACATGCTCATAATATCGGACTCTTAAAGTTTTCTCTCTTTTATTCCAATGCGGCATTAAATAAGATTTTACAACAAAACTTGCATGCGACCGTTTATTTCACAAAGCTAGTAGATTGGTATGCGTATGCACCCGGTTAAAACATGAAATAATTTATGTCGTTTTCGAGTTCAATGCCAAATATAAACATGCTCTCATTGTTCTAAAACATTGGCTGAAATACCATGACAGAAATTTCCAATAAAATATGCATAAATGATATGTGCAACTGAACTGCTCCCACTAAACTCAAAGGGGAAACAATACCACTGGACGCTAATAAAATTGCCACCACTGTTTTTAAATCGGACAAATTTTCTCAAGACTCCATTTAGTTAAAACCGAGCCAACGACCCAACAACCCAACATTTTACATAAATACCCAATAAAAGGCAGTAGAGGCATCGAAATATGTTTGACCAACAATTATGCAACCACCACGACCTGAAATTGTAATCCCAATCACATTCAAGCAATCAATCTCTAAACAAGATGTAACAATGTTAATTCTAGAGAGAGAAAGTAACAATCGTATTTATCACAAGTCTTAATGTTTTACAATGAAGTCTCCTACCAATTACAAAGGATTAAAGATATTTATACCACATGTCTAAAAACACAAGCTTAACAACTAAGTAAACTCATATTGACCAAATTAAACATTGGCTTTGTTGACTTATCTTGACTTGACTTTTCCTATTAAATCTTGGATACAATAACACACTAACAATCTCCCCCTTTGTATTCAAGATTTAATAAAAATTTGACATTAGTCTTCAGCACTTGATTCTTCAATCTTTAACTCTGACGTCTTTTAACTTTGAAGCTTTAACAGTCTTCAGTCTTTCAATCTTTGAAGAATATTGAAAAGTCTTTAATACTTTGTAGCTTTGGAAAGTCAACAAGTCTTGAAAACGAATCTGAATTCTTTAAAAATCTTTTGAATCTTCAGAAATTTTCATCTTTCAACTCTTTAAACTTCTTGAAATCTTCAGAGGAATCTTTGAAAACTGTATCTTCATCTCTGTAATCTCTGATCAGTCTTCAGAAAAACAAACTTTCTCGAATCATCTTCAGAATATGTCTCTGAAACATAATATGCATCTGAATTGTCTTGACCTTTCAGAATTATCTCTTCAGGATTATCTTCACCATTTGTCTTTGAAATTGATCTTTGTAGATATCTCCCCCTTTTAGATGATTGGGAGCATCATGATCATCAAAACTTTCTCAATTTCAATACTTTCTTTGAATCTCCCCCTTTTCAAATATTCTCCCTCCTTTGAGATACATTTGACATTCTCCGCTCGTTGATCTGAATAGCTGAATCATGAACTGTATATACCCGAATCTTTTCAAAATCAGATATAATTAACGTTGGAACCCTGATTCAACAAATGAAACAGTTAGAAGTGCCTGTCAGTAACACAAAGTTACTGTGTACAACGAATGTACAATATAAGGAGCTGGTTTGATGATGACTCCCCAGGACTTCCATTCAATCATTGAAAAACACAAGGTAATTCTATGAATGTTCTGACAGAAAAACAAATTTTATGTGTGCTCGTGCTTGTGTTATGAAAGAATTTAGCACAATGATTGTGTTTCATAAGGCTCAAATTGTGTAAACTATTGAGACAGCAACAGATATTACACGGACTCAATGTGCATGAAAGAGGTGCGAAGGTGGGGCAGCTTTCCTTCTTTTTCAATATCTAAATCTTCCGAGTGAAGACTAGATAGCAGATATGTTGCGTCCCCAAAGAAAATGAAACATTTCTTTGTTAAGAAAGAAACGAGTGGCCGGTGGGGTAATTTCAAGAGTTGGCATGGGCTCACTGCCTTTTTCAATGATGGTCACCAAAGAATGTGAACCAATCAGATTTTGTGGCTGCCCGACTCAAAAAGTGGTTGGTGCAGAGTTCTGCTATTCTTTTAACTCTGTTCTCACACCCTCTTTATTTTTATCATTATGCTCACTTCTAACCAAGCTCTCATTTCCATTTTACCGCTCCACACAATGAGAAAAACTCAACCGGATGAGTTATCTCCCCCACTCTTTGATTTTGACCCCTCACCCCTCAATCACTCTAGGATTACTTCCTGGGTAGGAAACACAGGTTTGCATGAATCCATGGAAGTTCTGTTTAAGCTCACACATGAATCCCATGTAAGTCCTAAAAAGAATGGTTGCTCAAAAGTTTAACTTTAGCAGTTAAGATCAAAAATGATATCAGTGTCAGAATGTATGCTCATGAGATTTGAGCTATTGAACTTTGAAGATTTCTCAAAACAAGGATATTGAATGAATAAAATGAAATCAAGAGAATTGTTTTTAGAATCTGAGAATATATCAATCAGATCAAAATGAAATGGTTAGGGTATCAAAGAATTGGATATTTTGTTTATATGAACGAATATAAACAATTTTAGCAATGAAAGCACAAGATTGAAATGATGAATGATGTATGATGCTCAAACAACATTTGAAAGCAAACAGGAGTATTACCATCGAAAAATAGGTTCGTTTAGAGACATGGTAATAACAAATTAAAATGAAGTACTAAACCGATGTGTGTGAATACTTTACAGTATATTAGAAAGATAATACACGAGTATTGATCTTTAGAAACACACGGTCAGTTAAACATTAAAGCTCAATATTAAAAAAAATTTAAAATCACACTTCTTAATTCATGAAATCTTTTGAGAATAGAGAAGTGGTTTGAACATTTAAGAAATTGTTTTTCATGCTTGAAAGTTGTTCTTCTTTCAAACAATCAGAAATCTAGGATTAGAAGATACTTACTTTTAAGCTCCCCCTCAAATCAGTATATCATGATTTATTTTCTTTTAAGCTTCCCCTGAATATTTGCACAATATTCATATCTTTAAACATTAAAGAACGGGTCCTGATCTGTCATGTGATCAGAAGCCACAATGACATTAAAGTCCGGGTTCTAAACTGAAGTATTTAGAAGCCATAGTCTTTACATTAAGGTGCGGGTCTTGAACTATGTTATTCAAGAGCCATAAACTTGTACTTTGAAGTACAAGTCCTAGACTGTTTTGTCTAGAAGTCAAACATTATGCTCCCCCTTAAACTTTGGATGACTGCAACACAGTTTTAGCTTTTGGTACCCACTGGTATCTAGGTCCTGATGTGTTAGTTGCAGTTCTTGTGGGGGTTACATAATAAGAACCATACAAGTAATTAACAAAATTCTTACTTACAAAGTCATGTGTTCCACAGTAAGAACAACAAATCTTCTTTTGAGCAATCCTGATCAAGTGGTTAGTAGAATAATACATATCAGGATTATCAAAAGATTTACCTTTATGCACTCTGTTCTTGTTGGCATTGATTGTGGATGCAAATGCTTTGTCATTCTTTTTCTCATTATCTGAAGAACCCTTCACTCTCCAGACCATCTGATTTTTCTTTGATTGCTTCCCAAGAGATTTAACATAAAAGCTCGCTGGTCCATCAACAGGTTTGTCATAAAACAGATTTGATGGTCTGATCTGACTTGATTTGACAATTTTAGGTTTGACACTATTCTTTTTTTAAACATTTTGATTATGAATAGAACTTGAAGTTATTTTGAAAGAACAGACTGATTCTGTTGAGTTATCAACAGGTGATTGACTAATCACATCAGCTGTTACTTTATCTAACAATTCAAGGTTTGCAGCTTCTAAGTCATTTATCTTTTCAGATAAAATATTTCTTTCAGAAATAAGTGTGTCAAACTTTTGTTTCAAATCAGATCTGCCCTTCTTTTCTTTTTGATAATCTGGTGACAGAACATTGATTTTGGATTGAAGCTTTGATATTTCAGATTCAAAATGTGAACGTTCAAGCTCAAAATCTTTTTCCAAGTTTTTGTTCTTTTCAGAAATATCTTTGAAAATCCCAGTATTTCTTTTTTCAACATTTCTTTTTTCAAGCTCATAAGACCTCTTGTTTTCTTTAAAGAATTTTCTTTCTTTCTCAAGTAGGTCTTGTAAAGTAGAAATCTGTGTGGGAAGTTCAGTTATTTTAGCTTCAAGAACTTGTCTTTCCTTTGCAAATGTGTCTCTTTCAGTGATTAAATTTTTTTCAAACTCAGACACTTGCTTGGAAAGCTTTATGCATCTAAGCTCCAAATCCTTCTTCTCTTGGTTAGCTTTCTTGGAAAGTTCAGACAACTTTTGAGTATAAGATTTCTCCAAATTTGAATTTTCCTTATCTGCTTGGATGCTTTTTGACAGTTCAGCATTCTGTATCTCCAAGGCATATATTTTGTCTTCAAAAGCCTTAAACTTGTTTTAAAACTTGACTGATTCATCTTGTAATTCTGATGATTTCTGTTCAGTCGTCTTCAGTTGGCTTTGAAGATTATTTATCTTTCTCTCTTTTTGCATAATAATCTTCTCTTTAACCCCTATGATTTTTTCTTTGATTTCAATTTGATTCTCTTTATCTTTAATCTCTTTCTCTCTTTCCTTTATGACACCTGCAAAATCAGATTTATCAAGATTAGCACATTTTATACAATCAGGAGTTTTATCAAAATTTGACAATTTAGATTTGAACTCCTGAATCTGATTTAGAAGCTTTGAATTCTGATTTTTCAGCTTGTCTAATTCAGCTTCCATCTTTGGTATTTCCGGCATGTACAAAACAACCATATCTCTTGCAGATAAAACAGTGTTTCCTCTCTCATCTGTAACAGGCATCTTGTCAGAATGTTAGCTTAAAAAAAATGATCGTCAAAAATCAGACAATTATGACCACTAACAAAATATGTCCCCCTCCGCAGACTTAGCACGGGGGTTCCGCTACAAATCAGAAATTATATTTCCCAAACAAATCAGAAATGTTGACTAAAAAGTCAAACTTGGATAAAAAAAATTTAATTTAAAAAAAAATCAAGTCTTGAAATTCGCAAGACACTGTACTCACAGACCACTAAACACGCTAGTCACTATTCACAAAGAAACTCGCAGATGGTAATGTGCACGTTTCTAGAACTCCCAGGTCATTAGTAGCGCGTTTTGATCAAACTCGCACGCCTCTTAGCGCGTTTCTATCAAACTCGCACGCCTCTTAGCGCGTTTCAACCAAACTCGCAAGCTTCGCCCTGCACGTTTATAGAACTCGCTCGCTTCAGTTAGCGCGTTTTAGCAAACTCGCACGTTTTGCTTGCGCGTCTTTCAGACACTTGCGCGTTCTAGACAAAACATCAAATCTCTTTGACTTGCGCGTTTGATGATGAACTTGCGTGTTTGTTGATGAACTTGCGCGTTTGTCAGATCTTGCGCGTTTCGACACTTTTGTTCATGAAATCGATCCAATTCGACTCAAAACCTGCAAATCTAAACATGAAATTGCACCAATATGATCGAATTATCAATTATAACACAAATCTACCACAAGATTTCCATTAAAACATCAAAAATCAACAAAATGATTCACGAAACAGTGTTTGAGTTCGAGTTTCACAAAAATAGCTATTTGATCAAATTGATCAATCTAATGTTCGAATTAGACAATGTGATCAGAACGAAAGTTGATCCAATTGATAAAATGTATACAATCAAATCAATTTCTTGATTTAATTGTACAAAAACAATAAAACCACTGATCAAACAGTAACTCTCAAGAAAACAGTTCGTGAAAATGAAGATTTCGAAAAATTTAATCAAATTTTGATGTAATGATCCTTCAGATCGGTTTGGTTTGCTCTGATACCAAATTGAAATTGTAATCCCAATCACATTCAAGCAATCAATCTCTAAACAAGATGTAACAATGTTAATTCTAGAGAGAGAGTAGAGGGAGAAAGTAACAATCGTATTTATCACAAGTCTGAATGTTTTACAATGAAGTCTCCTACCAATTACAAAGGATTAAAGATATTTATACCACACGTCTAAGAACAAAAGCTTAACAACTAAGTAAACTCATATTGATTAAACTAAACATTGGCTTTGTTGACTTATCTTGACTTGACTTTTCCTATTAAATCTTGGATACAATAATACACTAACAGGACCCAAAAGGTAATTAAACAAAAACTTCTCATTGGTTGAAACAAAATGTTTTCCAAATGAACTCTTTCTCTTCATATTTCCAAAATGACTCATAGTTCAATGACATGCATTTTCTAACGGTTTATAAAATCGTATGCACCAAATGGACAATTATATAAATGACCTCCATTTATGTATTACATCGTCAAAGAAATACGTCAAAATGATTTATTTAACAAAATAAGAGAACAACTCATTTACTAATAATATGCATTTTATAAATGGATGCCTCAACGCCAAAATATTCTTTCATGGAATAATGAAATCCCACATTTATTCAAAATGAGAATAATGGTAATGCTCAAATAATGAAATTCGAGTAAACTTTAAAAAATATACACCAAAATATGAGTAAACTCAAGTTTCTAAGATTATAGCATAAGAGAGATAACTCAGACTCAAAACGAATGAACTAACGCATTCCAAAACATGAAATTCCCAAATACGATGCAATAAATACAAATCATAACCAAGCGCTCTACAGTGAGCTATCAAAACAGGACTAGTGTCCCCAAGACCCAACAAAATCGAAAGACCCAACGTTGAAAATCATAAACTTAAATCAAATGTAATGACCCGAAATAATGCAACCCATGCTTCAACACACACGAATAACTCCAACATGATTTAGATTGGAACAAAACATTTTCCAAGTGGGTTTATACCATTTATCGTTTCAAATCATCCCATGACACCCAAAAAAATGCATTTATACTCAAAATATGCTCCATGCAATGAATCGTTTAAATACCCAAATTATATTATTTATTTATCGAAATGCTCAAAATCCTAAATGTGGATGTTTTATAAGTTTATAAAGTTGAATACTTCCAATTAACCAAAACTTATCAGATGATTAGCAGTTAACAATTTTCATATAAAACATGTAAACACTTTAAAATAGACATTTTGGCATGTACACCGTTTTCACAAATCAGCTTGAACTCATGCTCCTTGATTTCTCTAGTTAAATTATCGTCATCCAGATGCTCAACATCTTAAGGCAAAGATCACGGACTTCATAGGTTCACTTCACAATTTCTCTTCGAATACATCGATTCAAAAAGTCTATTGTTCTAATCCGACTGGAAACTGTCCACTTAATGCAATCACCATACTTACCGTCACTCCAAGTAACGAATAATAAAATCATTAACTTTTTCTAATAGTTACCCATTCAGAAACTTTCTTACCTCCCCAACGGTCGACATACCAAGGCAGTTCACGCAAGTACTAGAATGAATAAGGAGGAGGTTAACAGAATTGAACATGAAGGATACGTACTACTACGTCTACCAAATATCATAACATTAGTAAACCAAGCACAAGAGAACGTACTACTACATTACCAATTGTCACAGTAATGACACTTCAAGCACCACCACGTATAAATATCCTCATAATAACATTAGCTAGGTGAGATTATGAACATATAATACATAAAGGTTCTCGTTATCATCGCCACAACGCTTGATAACCATAGTTTACGTCGACTCTAAGACTAACCCATCTTAGAAACTCTACCTATCTCACAATCATGGCATAAGATACTCAGTCTAAGTCTAGACATCTTACATTCATGCCTAATTCACTTAAACTAGAGCTCTGATACCAACTTGTAACACCTTAAAAATAGGGATAACAAAAACTTTCCAAAAGAGGAGAAGTGGTATAAAATTGCCATAGCAAGAGCCTCCCAAAAATGGGGAAATATACAAATAAACCTGTTTAATCACTATTGTAATTTAACGGATTAAATAAACAACAACCACCTAATCTAATTTCTACATCTAGAAAAAAGATTACAAAAGGGGTGTCATCTATAAACCCAAGGCTTCTCAAAAATAGTCCAAGTGCCATATCCCCAAGCTCTCGCCCAAAGCATCTAAGCTTGCCAAGGAGCAGCGTCGCTAATACCTGAGATACATATTGACACCAAACAAGTGTTAGGGCAAAAAGCCTAGTGAGTTGTACAAGTAAAAACATGCCAGAAACAGTTGCAGTTCTTATCAGCAGTTAATCATTTAATCATGTAGATGTGGAGTCAACGGGCGCGACCCATATCTCCAAATCAGGTTCACCCAAAGAGGCAATGCACCTTGAAGCCACATTCACTGGAAAACCAAAGGCCCGACACGCACCGGGGACTACCGCTTAGGAAATTCCCCGACGACGGAGGTCTAGGCACATAGGAGACTACCGCTTAGGAAATTCCACAAATTTCACCCACCTACATTCCTATAGTGAATCACTGACTCGGTTCGTCCACATAATGCAAATAGGAAGTCTCAAGATGTGTTACAACCCAACATATTTAGATATCAGTCATGAACACAACATTACCATCCTAATAATGCAATTTCAACACTTAACCCAAATATCAACCAAATCCATCACGAGAATATAAGGTCGCCAAAAGGCATTCCAAGTAGGAATCATCAACATAGCAAGATATACACATATAAATCATGGTAACTTTCATATACATAAATCCATAGGAAAATCCCCAAATACTCGAACAATAACCATGAACATTTGAGAAATGCATTAATATTAACAAGTATTAGATAATGATGTGTATCTAGTTTTAACAAAGGTTAGTAAACTCACCTTGCTAGATTTAGACTAAATCTAGATTTTACCCACTTAGAGCTTTCCTTGAAGAAACTTGGTTCTTCAAACCAAATCTTCAAAAACCTTGATCCACAAGCTTCCAACCATAAATATACATATTACACCATAAAAAATCATAATCAACCACAAGAATCGTTTCCCAACCTTATACATGAATACCTCAAGTGATACCGAAATCCTAACTTCCATAAATAAAGAGAATAGAAGATTAGCTTAACCCAAGCTAGAATACACCAACCAAAACACCTCTACTTCACCAAAATGGTTACAAACCTCCAATCTACGAAAGGGAGAACAAAGGGTGGATGAAACCCTAGAAAACTTTGGTGAAGAAGATGAATAGGGAGAGATGAGGAGCTTACCACCAAAAAATACTCTAGCATACTACAATGGACTTCTAATCTCTTGCTAGATCCTTGAAGACCTTTCAAAAACGAAATCGTGGCAACTTGAATCACTGAAATCGGAGCTAGGATGAGATAGATATGAAGAAATGAAGTTTGGGGCTGAAAATCGCGATTTAAGCTCGATCAGGGGGGTTTTGCGACTTATGCCGCTAGTGCAAGTCGCCCGTAAGTCGCGAGATGCACTGTTCGCCCGAGTTTCCCCTCGTTCACTGTTTTGGCCGTAACTTCTTCGTTATAGGTCCATTTTTGCTCCAGAAAGAACCGTTGGACTCGTAATTGAATCATTCATCCATCTAGACTATAAAATCTAGAATTCAAGTCCAAAATCCAATATCTTATTTTTCCCTTAAATTACCGAGTTCTGTATTAGCTTGAAACGATAGCTTTTCGAAATCGGGATGTTACATCTACCACATGTGGATTGACAAATAATGAGTCAAAGTCCACATGGTGGTTATTTGGATACGGCAACAGGTACTCAGATGTATTAATGAGGGCTTGATCAGGATCTTGACCAAACTCCGATTGAAAGTGAGATCGGAAGGAAGGCATAGGAGTTTCTTTTAAGCCTTGTGGATCATGTTCGTCCATGTGAACACTTTGATCATGGGTATGTTCCTCCGCCATTGATTACCTGAAAAATAGAACAAGTATTAGATAAAATCCAATATGTTAGTCAATAAGCTCAAAAGATGTTTTCAGAAAACCATTTTGATACTTGAAGTATCAAGTACATAAACAATTGTACTTTAAAGATCAGAACAGATACGCACAGAAAGTTACAAGATAACAAAATGTAACTTTTAAAAGAAAAAGACTAAAAAGACACAAACTTGAACATGACACTTGACATTTTGAATTTGTTCTGACAAAATAATGTTGTATTACCAGACACTTGAAACCTTGAGATTTGAAAAAAAAAACAATTATAAAACTCTTAAGACCAATGACATTGCAATATTACCAAAACTCTCAAACACTTAAACTCTCATAACATATAAATCTTGAAATTTTGATAGTAGAACTCTCATGAATCTGCCCTTTGTGAACTTCAAAACTCTTAAAGAACTGATATATTTGAATTTGAAATTTGAATTTGCATATTACTGTTCACTGATAATTTTGAATTTCAAATTTCTAAAATTCAAATTTGAATCTCAATAATTTGAATTAATTATTTTAATATGTATGAAATGTTCAGATTAGAGGTTCCATATCACTTTGAATTCGAATTTAGTCCAAATCAAATATTTAAAAATGAAGTCCAACAGTCCTGATTCGAAGTCCAAAATTTCCAAACTTCAGTTCATGAGTTCGAAGTCCAAAATGTCTAATCTTCAAGTCAAGAATCCATGAGTTCTGAGTCATATTCGAGTTCAAATTTATTCAAAAGTATCCCCATATTCAAAATAATCCATGAGTTCAGATTCATCCAAGTCATCGAGTTCCAAAAATCAAATCTTTCAAGTGATAAAATGTTCGAGTTCAAATAGTCCTCAAGGCAAGGTAACCTGCAAAAGAATGCAATATAAAACAAACCCAGATTCAAATCAGGTCTTATTTGCAACACAAATCATTATTTTGAAAGAACAAACTCAAAAAATATTAGTATCATTGTTCAAGTACACGAACAGACAAGTAGATGAACAGTAAAAAAAAATTCGAAACAAAACCCTAGAACTTAAAATCGAATATGAAAAATAGAACAAACACACAAAATATAAGAAACAAACATAAAATCAAGAACTCCTACACTTGAATCGACGTAAGAAATGAGTCTGAAATCTAAAATTCACAAGTATATTTTGAGAGAAAAAGCTAGGTGTGAAAACTCGCTGGAAAATATGAGAGAAGTGGTCTGAAAATGGAAAACCTTCGAATATATACCCTGAGAGTAAAGTGAGACGTCGCACGATTGGATTGGGCCAACCACTTCTTGCATAACACAGAGAAAAGAGCTTCCCGCACGATGAATGGCAAGTTGTGCGTGCACTTCGCGCATGAACAAGGTGCGCGAAGTGGTGAAACTCGCACGACTCAGCTTGCGCGAACGAGATACGTGCATGAAACTGTGTGCGCGAACCACAATGAACAGTAACTACTCGCAAGTAGTTATGTGCGCGAAGTAGAAACGCGCATGACATAGCTTGCGAGTTTTGGACTTCGCGCATCCTTTGTCATGCGCGAAGTGAGAACTCGCACAATGAAGTGTGCGCCATCTACACTTTGCGCACGCAATGATTTGCGCGAAGTGTAAACTTGCATAGTATTATGCGCGTTCTACACTTAGAATTTTTTTTTTAAAATTTTCCAACAATGGAAACTTTCCAAAAATGCATTAAGGCTTTTTCCAAAAACAACAAGTTTTATAAAACACTTTTAAGCACAAAAATTAACTTTTTCTCTGAAAAATTCTTTCTGATTTCAAAATCATTTGAAAATACACACTCACACACTAACTTACAGACTTTCCATTATGCTCCCCCTTCACATGTGCAAATCTGTGTTTCTCCCCCTTGATTTGACATTATGTTCTTCTGACTAAAGTACGAGTCCTGATATGATGTGATCAGAAGTCATGGTCCAATATATTATACTGCAAAACAAGATAAGTCTTTGGTACTCATTGAACATGAGTCCAGAAATGTTAAAAGCATCATACTTTTACAAAAATATATTGACCAAAACAGTTAAGCATATCTAGCTCCCCTTCAACAACAGGTACATAAATTAAATATTGCTATTCATCAAGGTTTACCATTCCAAGTTTGCTGACTAAAAATGTAAATCTCTTTTCATCAAGAGGTTTTGTAAAAAGTTCAGCAACCTCAAATTCAGTAGACACAAAGTGCATTTCAATATTACCTTTCTCAACATGATCTGTAACACCCTAAAAATCAGTGTAAATTAAAACCTGGAAAACCTGGCAACATGACATTCGTATTCATAATAAACTCCCAAGAACGGGAACAGTCCTTAAGACTTTACAAAAACCTGGATCGATATAGAGTTTGTCAACAAACTAATCTAGACACCTATATCAAGATTACATCAATTGACAATCCATAATATACCAAAAGAATGGGACTTAACAAATGCCCTGAAACAATACTAGTCATCTCAAAATGCCTCGAGACCAAACCCGTCTCTCAAAACCCCGGCAACCCACCACTAAGGGGAACCTGTTATACACATCATTTGAGAAAAAGTGTCAAACTTAAAGCCTGGTGAGAACATACAGTTTATAAAGTTCAAAAGATATAATCAAATGCATCAAGTAAATATTTTCAAAGGTTTAGTTATGCAAAATACAGTTCTTTGATAATAAATGGACAACCGGTCTAAAACACATCTTTCGATGACGGGGATTACCCGATTTACCAAGGAATATAGTGGAACACAGAGTAAGCCACAAATCCGAGTTATGAGCTAAATACATGGAACCATGGCCACAAACTCTTCAGTCCGTACTACGATGTGAGGGAGGCCCCCCAAGGAACCATGTCATACTCGTTCATTAGACTACATTTGACCCATGGCTAGGATCCAGTCTCACATAACCATACCTAAGTTTCCCCCGAGGATCAAATGTAACCAACTACAACGGAAGGGGCATATCCTTCCCAGCCATAAGTTGACTTGATACCTAGGGATCCACTAGTATAGTCATTACTTGTCACAATATTTCATGTGACCAACAAAGCTAGATAAATAGCTATCAACACATTTATATTTAAAAATGCCATTTTCCATACCAACTGCTGGTAAGAAAGATAATCATAAAATCAGTTTATATACATTCTTTCAATAATCCACCAACATGGGCAAGTAAAAATCCTTTTACTTCTGATAAGGCAGACCCCGTCATTTTAGTCAAAACTGATCGGGAACCCCGAAAATCACCAAAACCTTCATTTATATCAAAATGTAGAGAACATGAAATCATACCGTAGAAATACTTCGGATTTCGCAAATAAGAGTTTTGACATGTATAAAGTTTGTAAAATGGTAGTAGGAACTCACCGGTAGGTTTTCAGAATAAAACCCGGAAAACCAGATAACGATCACGACGTAGAGGTGAAGCTTAAAACACCGACCCCTTGCTAGAAACACCGCAAACTAGCTACCAACGAAGCCTTGAAGATCAAAAGAAGAAAAAGAGAAAAAGAAGAGAGAGAGAGAGAGAACTAAGATTGAGATATTTAAGAAAATATCTCTAACTCTAGATATTTAAGAAAATCTCAAAAAGCATCCTGACATGGCGCACGACCCGTGCGCCCTCAAAGAAGGAAATGCGCACGGCCCGTGCGCAACCCACTGCCTTGCCGCTGTTCACATGCACGACCCGTGCGTTTTCTCTGAAGGAGGGCACACGGGTGTAGACAGCCACAGAAACCTCTTTTTCATCAATACAACTTCGCAAAACCAAACGAAATTCGGGGTGTTACAATACTCCCAACCTTAGAATGATTTCGTGCTCGAAATCTAATCTTCTCAATGGAACCCTGATCGCAGAGAATTTCGTCTCAAACCTAAATACCAGAATCATTAACGAAATCTTAATACCGACACCCGAAATAGCTACCCTTCTTGGGCATATTTCACTCCTAACCGAGCGAACACTCAACTCTCTAAAGTAACCTTTACTCACAAGGTTACGGTTGCCTCCCAACCTTAGGTGACAATTACTACCTCCAGGAAATCAGCGACCTCAACTTTCCATCTACCAATTTCTTTTGAACTGCACGGTTCCGAACTCAAAGCTAACGGTCGACGCTAATCTTCCCAAAATTCTCAGATTTCACTGATCCATTCCTAATATCGATAAAGATATTCTTACAAGGCGCACCAATGCGTCTTTCCGGCAATTGGTTAACACAGATGCTGTTATCGCTCAACTCCGATCTGACCCCAAATCTGGAAATGGCCCTTATTCGAATTTCTTAATACTTCCATAAATACTTCGTCTACAACCATATTATAAAGATTAACTTCTAAACATACCACCAATCTATACATTCGGACTTATAAAGGACGGGCGCTACAGAAACCTATGCGTAGTCACTATCTCTAACCTATGGAAGACTTTACCAACAACTTACTCTAGCTCAAGGCTAAGGCCCGACTCCTCAAAGCACTGCTAGAACCGCACTCCCAACAGGAAATGATGCACATATAGATAAAATAAAAGGGTTTAAGCTTAACGCCTAGAGAGCTCAAGACTTTTACATAAGTAAAAGCATTTAGATTGATGAACTTCTCTTTAAATTAGAACCTTTCAAATAATGACCTTTAAAACATGGAAACAACTCGTTTTCAAAGTCATGCACTTTCAAAGATGGATACTTCATTGCAAATACGTTTTATAAATTGACACAACTTGTATAACTCGAAGTATGAAATATTAGTAACACTATCCATATCGTACGTCCGAAAACATGGACACTAGGCCCAATACTCACACGACCAAAAACAAAAGAAAACTAAATATCAACATACAGGAATAACACATTTCATTCAAACCTTAATATACGTGGGGAGAACCCAATATTAAAGCCATCATTTACCGTCGACTCCACATAACCAATAGCTGGTAAAAATATTACATTAGTGTTTAAAATACCCCAGGTCTACGACGGAGAGACCCGTACACAAAGAGGATAGAAGGACACGCAAGTAGGCCGCCCATACAACTGCCTCGCATGACCTCTAAACGTTTCCATCTTGGGTGGCGAGAACAAATGAATGGGGCCACCCGTGATGTTATTGGATTTCACCACGTATCCCGATCTTAGTCCCCATACCATACCAGACATCACAACTTCAAACCGTTTATTGCCTCTAGCCATACTTCGTCGAGTTCTACCTCAAGGGCTTACGGACACGGGTGCCTATCCAATCCAGATGAGTTCCAACTCAGCAGCTCGTGCCACCTATTGTCTACTCGCTAGCCAACCCGAGCGGTCACTAAGTGTAACCCAAAACCTCAGGCTTTACAAAACAGACAGACTGTCTATGGATTTACAGCTTTACAGTCTAAAACGCTACATGACTCCAAATGAATGACCAACGCACTCAAAGCATGTAACTCTCAAATGACACGAATAAATACCATCATACTCAAATCTTTCATTACGGTTATAAATCCGGACAAATGTCCACACGACTCATTTAGTTAAAATCCGAGCCAAAGGCCCAACACTTCACGTAAATTTCCAACGAAAGTCTCGTAAACCTTAAAACACATTTAACCGACTTTTAACGTTTCCCCAAATAATGAAATGTCTTTAAACCATGCTTATGAAAACCCACACCACAAAGACATGCTTTCCCAAAACTCAACACATATTGGGACCAAAGATTATCCAAAGGTTTTATGAATGCAAATATACTAAGATGCATATGTCATGAAACAAACTTTGCTTGCACATTAACATCAAAGATGCATAAATCATAATATAGATTTTACGTGTACAAAATCACCCGGAATACGTAAATCACGCTATTTACTTGTTGAAATATTCAAGCTCGACATGAGCAATTTATGATGTTAAAACAATCCAAGTTACCGAATACGAAAACTTAACAAAATACTCGCACCTTGAGAAATACCAAGTAAAACATACGCAATAATTTACGCTATAAACGTGAAAATAGGTTCTTGCACTTCAACATGTGCAACAATTGTTTGTACAACTCCAAAAGGGAAAATCACAATTTTATCTTTAAAATTCCTTCTCTATAACCAAGAGACGTTGCAACAAAAGAATTTTCAACTCACCCCATATGCAACAAATCATTCCCCAAAGGCGGTAAAATAACGGGGATGCAAATAAGATTTCAAATCGAGTTTAAAGCTTCACGTTGTAAAGATAAACACATCTGACCAAAATAGAAACTACAACGACAAAAATACCGCTAACTCGCTAAATGATTTGCGGAAATTTTAACAGTAAGAGTTAATGATGGAAATACGATTAGGACGAAAGTCATGTATTTAAAAAAAAATACATAAATCGTTTATGCAATCATTTACACCAACGTTATACTTAAATCCAATGCACATAGTACACGACGGTTGACATTTGTTAACAAAACCCTGAAATTAACGCAAACAATGATGCATATGCACATGTTCCTGAAATTATTTACGCGACACAAAAGTCGTAAGATGAGACACCATAATTCAACTGGATTTTCATAAAACTCCTTAATGCTAAAATCAAGTGGTGTCCAAATTTCCATCTTGCAACACAAGATAAGGCGACCATTTTGACAAGATTTTTGATGAGACACGACGCCCAAAGAACTCATAACTTGCACGCAATGAAATTTAACTCACGCATCACAAAATATACAAATGCGACAAAAGAATCCGTAAAACAAAACTTCAAGAATTCAACAAAACTCACACAACTAAAAATTCCCAAGAAACTCCTACTCAAAAGCATGGGAATAACTTTTCCTTTAAAACCATTGACATACGTGGAAGAGATCCAATGTCAAGGTCAAAATTCCACAGCTACTTGCCCATTAACTCAAAAAGCGTTAAAACAAAAATATTTCAACATCCAAAAATAGCATTTAAACACGAGACTTGAATAAAGAGAGTTTTGATAACAATTTGAAATCAGGTGCAACAAAACCATTTTAAGCATGCTTATGCTCATAGTTTAAAATATGCTGAGTGCTAAATGTTTTACCAAAACATTATAAGGTAATTTACTTTCTGGTTGGCGATCATGAAAAGCAATCTATGCAACCTTATTTTAGAAATAAATTTAATGCATGAATTCGGTCGACACTCATATCTTAATACTACGCTTCCCAACATCCCGACGTACTATAATCAACCGGATGCCTCAGGCATCATAGGGCAACCATCCCATTAATTAACTTACAAAACTCCTCAAAATAGAATTAATCTAACAAGGTATAATCCTAATTCCACCAACGAATCTGGCTCAGGATGATTAACTTAATGCGTTCAACGCACTTACTATCATCTCGAAGAGACATTGCTATAAACAACATTCATTCCTTAGCTTACTCGCTTAGAAACTTTCGCACTACTCTAACGGTCAACATACCAAGGTAGAGCAGGTAAACACAAGCACGAGGAAGGGTGAGGAAGAGTTTAACTGAAACACGCACGAAAGAAACGTACCGCTACGTCTACCAATTGTCATAACATTAGCAAACCAATTACACTTACGTAAAATATCCTCATAATTACATTAGCTAAGTGAGATTATGAACGTATAACACATAAGGGTTCTTGTTACCATCATCACAACGCCTGATGAACATAACTTCCGTTGACTCTAAGACTTTCCCATCTTATAAGTTCTACCCAATCTCACAATCAATGCCTATCAAACTCAGTCTAAGTCTAGACATCTTACATTCATGCCTAGTTCGCTTAAACTAGAGCTCCGATACCAACCTGTAACACCCTAAAAATCAGTGTAAATTAAAACCTGGAAAACCTGGCAACATGACATTCGTATTGATAATAAACTCCCAAGAAGGGGAACAGTCCTTAAGACTTTACAAAAACCTGGATCGATATAGAGTTTGTCAACAAACTAATCTAGACACCTATATCATGATTACATCAATTGACAATCCATAATATACCAAAAGAATGGGACTTAACAAATGCAAAATACAGTTCTTTGATAATAAATGGATAACCGGTCCAAAACACATCTTTCGATGATGGGGATTACCCGATTTACCAAGGAATATTGTGGAACACAGAGTAAGCCACAAATCCGAGTTATGAGCTAAATACATGGAACCATGGCCACGAACTCTTCAGTCCGTACTACGATGTGAGGGAGGGCCCCAAGGAACCATGCCATACTCGTTCATTAGACTACATTTGACCCATGGCTACGATCCGGTCTCACATAACCATACCTAAGTTGCCCCGAGGATCAAATATAACTAACTACAACGGAAGGGGCATATCCTTCCCAGCCATAAGTCGACTCGATACCTAGGGATCCACTAGTATAGTCATTACTTGTCACAATATTTCATGTGACCAAAAAAGCTAGATAAATTGCTATCAACACATTTATATTTCAAAATGCCATTTTCCATACCAACTACTGGTAAGAAAGATAATCATAAAATCAGTTTATATACATTCTTTCAATAAGCCACCAACATGGGCAAGTAAAACATCCTTTTACTTCTGATAAGCCGGAACCCGTCATTTTAGTCAAAACTGATCGGGAACCCCGAAAATCACCAAAAACTTCATTTATATCAAAATGTAGAGAACATGAAATCATACCATAGAAATACTTCGGATTTCGCAAATAAGAGTTTTGACATGTATAAAGTTTGTAAAATGGTAGTAGGAACTCACCGGTAGGTTTTCAGAATAAAACCCGGAAAACCAGATAACGATCACGACGTAGAGGTGAAGCTTAAAACACCGACCCCTTGCTAGAAACACCACAAACTAGCTACCAACGAAGCCTTGAAGATCAAAAGAAGAAAAAGAGAAAAATAAGAGAGAGAGAGAGAACTGAGATTGAGATATTTAAGAAAATATCTCTAACTCTAGATATTTAAGAGAATCTCAAAAAGCATCCTGACATGGCGCACGACCCGTGCGCCCTCAAAGAAGGAAATGCGCACGACCCGTGCACAACCCACTGCCTTGCCGCTATTTGCACGAACGACCCGTGCGTTTTCTCTGAAGGAGGGCGCACGACCCGTGCGCCCTGTAGACAGCCACAGAAACCTCTTTTTCCTCAATACAACTTCGCAAAATCAAACGAAATTCGAGGTGTTACATGATCCTTTATAAAATGATACCTGATGTCGATATGTTTAGTCTAAAAATGTTGTACCGGATTAGAAGTTATGTCAATGGCAGTCTTGGAGTCACAGTAGATAGGTACTTTGCTGAATGTGTATCCATAGTACTTCAGCTGAGTCATCATCCACAGAACCTGTGAGCAACAAGTAGCTGCTGCAACATATTCAGCTTCAGCTATAGAAGTTGATATACAGTTCTGCTTCTTAGATGACCAGCTTACTAGCTTGTCACCAAGATACTGGCACGCTCCTGAGGTACTCTTCCAGTCTAATTTGTTTCTTGTGTGATCTGCGTCTGTATAGGCCATTAGTTCAAAACCATAATCCTTCGGATACCAAAGGCCCAAATTGGGTGTGCCTTTAAGGTATCTGAAGATTCTCTTGATTGCAGCAAGATGGAACTCCTTAGGATTTGCTTGATAACGAGCACAAAAGCATGTAGCAAACATTATGTCTGGTCTAGTAGATGTCAAGTATAGAATAGATCCAATCATGCTTCTATATGTCCGTTGATCTACTGATTTTCTAGAAATATCAGTGTCCAACAGACTTCCAGCTTGCATGGGAGTCTTCATGGGTGATGATGAGTTCATGTCAAATTTATTCAACATGTCTCATATGTATTTTGCTTGATTAATAAAAATCCCTTGCGGGGTTTGTTTCACTTGCAAGCCTAGAAATTTTTATTAATTCACCCATCATTGACATTTGAAATCTTTTCTTCATGATGTTTTGGAATTCATCACAATGTTCCTTATTTATAGAACCAAAAATAATGTCATCTACATAAATTTGTACTAGCATCAAATCCTCACCTTTCTTTTTAAGAAAAAGAGTTGTATCGATCGTACCTTTTCGAAATCCAGACTTGGTAAGGTAAATTGACAGGGTTTCATACCATGCACGCGGTGCTTGTTTGAGTCCATACAGGGCTTTATCTAGCACATATACATGGTCTGGAAATTTTGGATCAACAAAGCCTTCGGGTTGACTCACGTACACCTCTTCATGTAGTATACTATTTAGGAAAGTCGATTTGACGTCCATCTGATATACTTTGATATTTTTATGTGTTGCGTACGCAAGAAATATCCTTATTGCCATGATCCTTGCCACGAGAGTGTAGGTTTCATCATAATCTATTCCTTCTTGTTGATTATAACCTTTCGCTACAAGTCGTGCTTTGTTTCTGACAATAATACCATCCTCGTCTTTCTTGTTGCGGAATACCCATTTTGTTCCAACAATGGTCTTATTCTTGGGTCTTGGTACAAGTCACCACACCTCATTCCTTTTAAACTCATTTAGCTCATCTTGCATCGCATTTATCCAATCAGGATCCTTGAGAGCTTTAGACGGCTCTTTGGGTTTCATGCTGTTGAGAAAGTTTGAGAACATGTAGAAATTGGCCGATGCAGAAGTAGTTGCAGATCTAGTAGATACTTTAGCATTTGGATCACCGATAATGTTCTCTAGGGGAAGACTTTTGGTCCACTTATGTGTACTAGGCAATACATCTCTGTCAGTTTGATTATTTGTTGTGTCAAACTCTTCAAGTATTGCAGGTTGTTCAATTTCACTTGCATTTGGACTTTGTGTACTGGAAGAAGGTTCAGCTTCTGTAGATGTGGACTCTGTCTGATGTTGTTCAAATGTTGCTGATGTTGATCCCACTTCAAATTGTGATGAGACCAATTCTGTTGTGTTTTCTAGAACACCTTGTTTAGAGACCTCTTGCCTTGTACTTGTAGAAGCTTCACCAACTTCTTCAGATGGGCCAGATATATCTGCACTGGTAGAGTGTGAGTTAGTATTTCCTAAATTTTCTTGACTATTATCTTCAACAGATAAATCATTTAAAGCATCAAGAAATAATAAGTCAAGATCATAATCAGTGTAAGAGTCAGATTTCTTATTCTGTTGACTATCAGGTTCTATTCTTGATGAAGTAGAAGCTTTGTCTTTTCCTTTAGATTCGAGTTCTGAACTGTTGTGTTCAGAAGTCCTCGTCTTGGTTTAATCAAAGGTCACGTTTGCACTTTCGATCACCGTCTTTGTTCGTGTATTGTAGACTCTGTATGCTTTGGACCGTAGAGAATACCCAATGAATATCCCCTCATCTGCTTTTGGTTGAAACTTGGATAAGTTCTCTCGATCATTGAGTACATAGCACCTGCATCCAAAGACACAAAAAAATTTAACAGTAGGATTACGACCATTAGTCAATTCATAAGAAGTTTTATTAAAACTTTTATTAATAATAGTCCTGTTTTGTGTGAAGCACGCAGTTGCTACAACTTCAGCCCATAGAAACATTGGTAGTTCTGAATATGCCAACATTGTTCGAGCAGCGTCTACCAAAGTTCCGTTCTTGCATTCAACGACCCCATTTTGTTGAGGTGTCATCGTGGCAGAAAAATTATGTGATATGCCAACAGATTCCAGAAAGGTTTGCAGAGTCGCATTCTTGAATTCTGTTCCATTATCACTTCTCAGTTGTTGTACAGGGCTTTGTATAAGAACTTGAATTTTCTTGATGAACTTGATGATTAGATCAGGATCCTCAGATTTCGTCCTTAGAAACTCTAGCCAGGTATACCAAGAGTATTCATCCACCATCACTAAGATGTATTTCTTTCCGCTTATGGATTGAGTCCTCATCGGTCCGCACAAATCCATGTGAATGAGCTCTAGACACTTGTTACAGTTGAATAACATCTTTAGTTTGTGTGAACTTCGCTTCATCTTTCCTTTTTCAAAAGTTGAACAAAGTGAATCTTGTTCAATCTTCAATTCAGGAAGTCCAGTCACTAACTGTTGTGTCCTCAACTTATTCAAATCACGGAAATGCTGATGAGATAGTCTCCGATGCCACAACCAACTCTCTTCTGTAGATGTCTTAGAGATCAGACATATTGGCTTTAAAGTTTTCAGTGTTGGGAAGTGAACACCGTATAACAACCCCATTCTACCGGCTTTGATGAGTTCTGCTCCACTGTGATCCTTGATGTAACAATAATCAGCAACAAATTCTATCTTGCATTTCTTTTCTGCAAATTGACTTATCGAGAACAGATTGTAAGCCAAGCCTTCCACATACAGAACCTTTGATATAGTGATCATGCTATTTTTGATAGTTCCGTAACCTCTGACGTAGCCTTTCATTTCGTTCCCAAAATTTACTGTACCTGCGTAATGATCTACGTAATCGAACAACAGGTGTTTATGCGTTGTCATGTGTCTTGAAGCTCCCGAATCAATGATCCACACATGGCATGCCTGAAATCAACAATCACTTAACTTTAGGTACCCATATGAATATGGGTCCTTTCTTGTTAGTACTCTTAACAGAATTTAAATTTGCTGATGACCCTTTAATGCGCCATTCAAATTTTGGTCCTTTTGGTAAAGTTTGTGTCTTAATTCAGCTTTCAGAATCCACTTCCACACAAACTTCACATCAACAATTTTATTTTCTTGAAAAACATTATTTTTTCTTTTTAAAAGAATATATCTCAGCTTTGTTAGCTTTAGAATGATTCGAAGAAGTCATGTTCTTAAATTGGACATGTTTCTTTCTATTTGAAGACTTTGGTTTCCAAGAGAATGAACTACTAAGACAATATGAACATTGCAATCTAGTAGTACGTCAACAACTCTTTTCGGGAAAATATTTTTGTTTTATTGAAACTTTGTTGATGACATTATTACAAGCACCAACTACTTTATTTCATTGACATTTAACTACTTCATTCACAGTCTTTTCCACTGAAGTCTTCTTTTGCTTCAAATAGTCTTTCTTCACTTTTTCATCTGAAACAGAAACAGATTTAGAAATATTATCAGATGATGAATAATAAGAACATTCACCTATTTCTTTTGTTTTGACAAAATCAGATGTAGACTTAACACTTTGAGTCACAGAAATTGGAATATCTTTATCAACAACAACCTCTTTGCCTTTTGATAACTTGAAAATTTGAGATTCTAGACTTCTTATTTCTTTTTGCAAAGATTCATTTTGGATAAAACTCGAGTCTAGTTCCATCCAGAAATTCTCATTTGCTTCTTCCAATTCAACAATCATGTTGTTGAGATGGGAGATTTGCCTTTGTAATTCTTCAATTTTATCTTAAGGCTTGTTGATATTCAAGATCAGAAAATTTTGAAGTACAAACAGAATCAGACTTATCTGTAATGATCTCTTCAATTTTATCTTCTAAGATTGAGCAAGTCAAAACAGTTTCAGAAGAGTCAGAATTAGATCTGGCTCTAGAAGACTCAGGTTTTTCTTTAAAAATATTTTCATATTCTTCAAATGAATCCTTGTTACTCTCGTAAGAAGAATTCAGTTCATCATATGAAAATTTAACAGATTTAAAATACTGAGTTTATGATTCAGTTTCAATTTCTGTCTTTTCTTCAACTATTTCTTCCTTTTATGTCTTAGGAGATTCAGACAAAGTAATCTCAGGTTTTAAAAATGTCTCTAGGATGTGTGGAATTGAAACAATAGGTTCATCACCCGACTTTTTATAGTTGTAAAGATTTTCGGGTGCCTTTTTCACCACATCCACATCTGAAAGACCGAGACCTGGTTTTGCTTTATAAAATTGAGTGTCTTTCTGTTTGTTGGTTAAAATCTTAAGAGTCTGTTCAGTTTGACCTCATTTAAAGTTCTTATCTTCCAATTCCTTGATCTTCGTGTAAGCTTCTGTCCTATCTTTCAAAACAACATCAAACTGAATTGTTAGTTCCATATTCTTATCCTTTAAAGTAATTATCTCTTTTTGAAGCTCAGAAATTTTTGTTTGAAGTTTAGAATTATCCAATTTTAGAACATTCTTTTCTTCTTCTCTTTCTTCAGCTAACGTTTTAAAAATAAGCACCTGATCTTGATCTCCTTGTATAGTACTCGTTTGATGTTTTAAATTTTCTTTTAATTTCAAAAACTCAAAGTTCATCAGATTGAGTTGGGACATCAAGTTCATCACTTCATCATTATCATTAAAATATTCAGAATTATCAGAAGTGGAATTTACCTCAGAATCTGACTCATCATTCATATGTGCCATTAAGTTGCAACCTCAGCCTCTTCATCATCAGAATATTCAAACCATATATCTTCTTCTGCATTCAAAGATGTCCCCCTTTCCTTCAAAGATGTTCCCTTTTCCATTGATTTTGCCAGTTGAGCTTTCTTCTTGTAATACTCATAGTTCTTGACACACTTTTCTGGGCAATCCTTCACGAAGTGGCCGACTTTTCCACAATTAAAACACTTGTCTACTTTTCTTTCTCCTCTTTCTTTTCTTCTTTTCTCTCCTCTTTCTTCTCTTTCTCTTTCCTCTCTTAATATCTGCCTTTATGCTTGCCATACTTGTAAGACTCGTGCTTCAGCTTGTTATAAAACTTTTTCCGACCAAACCACTTCTGGAAGCTTGAAGTCAAAAGTGCACGATTTTCTGCAAATTCGGTTAACTCATCATCATCAGAATCTTCCTGAGTATCATCCTCTGAACTGTCTGAACTGTTGATTATGCTGGTAATCAGAACTTTCTTCTTCATACTCTTTCCCGAACTAGAACATGACTTAACCATCTTTCCCTTGCACTGAGCTAACAATGCCAAAGAGTCTTCTACCTTCTTTTGCTTGTCTTTTAACTGTAATAATTCTTTGTTCACTGCATCTTGCTCTTTTACCTTGTCCTCGTGTTGGTTTAGAGCACAGAACAAATCATTCAGCTTTTCTTCATCCATATCTTTATTGATTTGCATTTGAATGGTGTAAACATCCCACTCTGGTTGAAGGTTCTTGATGAACTTGAAGTTTATCTCAGACTCTGATTTCTGAACCCCGTTCCTTCTCAAATCATTAAGGATGATGTTGTAATGATCATATGCCTCTCTAAGAGATTCCTCTTCATTGACTTTGAATCCTTCGTAGGCATTGATGCTTTGATTCTGTTTGGTTTTGATAGATTTTGCTGATCCCATGAACTGTTTCTCTAGCTCATCCCAAATGTCCTTGGCAGATTCCCGGCTATCAACACGGTTGAAGATGTCGTTTAGAATGGCCATAATCAAGTATGTCAAAGAAACTACATATCTTTCCACTAGCTCTTTATCTTTCTCACTATATTGAATAGGATCTCTTGCTACAATCCTTTCGGAAATTTCAGGATTATTGTAAGTAGCTGGAATTCTTGCAACCGTTACATGTGGAAAATGAGGACCATTCAGAATTGAGTTCATCAACTTCTTATCTTGATTGTTGAGAAAATTAATCATCCTTTTCCTCCACTGGCGGGTATTCATCGACTTGAAGGACCGGTGGTTTGGATTTTGAACCCATGCTGAGCAGATCTCGAGACATGATGGCAGATAACTGAGAAGGATTACTGAAAGACAACTCGAATACTGAAGATCTCCCAAAAGATTCAGAAATATTTGACAAGAAGAGTCAAATACAGATTATCACAAAAACAAATTTCCAAAAAAAATACAAGTATAAAACTCGCAGAAAGCTAGAACTCGCAAGTCACTATTCCTCAAACTTCTCGCTAAACGCCTTGTGCGCGAAACAGAAACTCGCAGAACACTAATAGAGCGAAGTGAGAAACTCGCAAACAATGTTGAGCGCGAAGTGACTTCTCGCAAGATACTTTATGCACGGACTTCACTTGTAAAATTTTCGAAACTCGAACTTCTCGCAGACAAATCTAAACTCGCACGCTAGTAGAAACTCGCAGAAGCCTTTGCGGGAACCATACTTAGAAACAATTTGAACATCTTGAAACGCGCTGAATGCAAACTTGCAAATAAGAAAATCGCAGAACAAACAATGAAACCCTATGCGCGAACTTAATTCTCGCAAGCTGTACTATGCGGCAACCTACAAAACTCGCACAACAAGCATGAATAGTGTTTTGCGCGTTCTTCCTTAGCGTGAAACTCAGATCTTGCGAGTTCTTCCCTTTGCTTCTGAAAATCGATCCAAATCTTAATTTCCCTGAAAATCTCTTTACAAACACTTACAACAGGTTCGAAAATACAACTTGAAGACAATACGAACAAACAACTATGATCAAAATTCAAAATTACAGTGCGTATTTTTCAAAATACACACTCTGTGTGTTCGTATATCTGAAAATCAAGAAAATCGAAAATTACATCAAATCAAGTGATTTATTTCGTGAAATTGTGTGAATACAATGTATTTACAATCACAAATCGATCACAACTATTACAAAGAAACACGCTAATTTCAAAAAAACAAGAAAATCTCGATCAAACAGTGAAAATTCAAGAATACGACTGTGTTCTTTAAATTTTCCAGAAATTGATCTGATTTGACAATCAAAACACTCTGAATTCTCTTGGGTAGGCTCTGATACCAAATGATAATGTCCAATTCAAGCTTAAGGAATCAATTAACAACAATTCAAACAAGATTTTAGAGAGAGTGTTTAGAGAGAGAAAGTCACAAGTCACAAGTCTATTAATGTCACAAGAGTTATGCGTAGAATGACAAGGGTTACAAGCTTCACTAAAAGCTAAGCTATATATACTTCTAGACTTCTCTCAAACAATTACAAAATAACCTCACTACAAAGGTTCTCTCAAAACATCAAAAGTCAAACAAATTGATCTAAACAAATACATTAACAATGTGTTTTCAAAGATCAATACTTGTGTATTATCTTTTCTATATACTGTCAAGAATTCACACACACCGGTTCTGTATCTTTTATTGACTTTGTTATTATCATATCTCTAAATGACACAATTTTCGATCGTAATATCCTCGCTTGTTTTCAATATTGTTGAGCGTTAGACATCATTTTCAAATTGTGTGTGTTCATTGTTAATTTGTTTATATTTGTTCATACTTATGCCACATAAACAAATAAAAAATGGGTTAACCAGTTTAAAAGGGTTATCGATTGCTACAATAGGTAGATTTTTCAAAGTACAATTACTTAATAATATTTTTTGAAAGTACGTTGTTATATTAAGGAAAAAAATGGAAATACAATGTTATAATAAGAAAATTTATATATATAGGTTGATATTTCATGCATTTAACCAATTATGTTATGTTAAGTCGCGTATTGTATTCAAGATTAAAAGAGGGGTCAAAGTTGTAAAGTTGTGAAAAATGTAAGTTGATCAAATTAATACAAGATGATTTCTACATTATAGTATGTGATTAGTAGTTTGGATATGGAACTTTCAATTGGTATCAGAGCGAATTCAGATCAATCAACTGTTCGAAATGGAAGAACTCACACTGAATATGTGTTTTGTTTGATTCTTTGATTTTGGTTGTAATTGTTTATCTTTTTGATTGCACTGTATGCGTATAGTGATTTAGAAAACTTCTTGTTCAATTTGTAATCATAAATTCACAGATTTTCTTTGTCAAAATCTTGAATTTGTCACTTTAGTGTTCGAACTCAAAACGCACTGTATTTTTTATTCAAAATTGTTGATTTAGTTGTTTATTGTTGTAATTGTTGTCATGGTTTTGTAATCTATACATTTGTGAACAAATTTTCAAAGTTTCAAATTTCAGTTTGAAGATTTGGTTCAAATCTTGGTGATCACAGTGGTTTTCAAGTCGAAAGGATCAGAATTCACAAGATCCAAACTTTTCGCATGATTCTAGAAGAATTCGCATGGCTCTTGAGTTATAAGAAGCTAAGGACAAAATTCTCATAGATTAGTATACTAGAAGGAAGGTTTACGCATCAGCCTTGTATGAAAAGATAAGATTTCGCACAAAGTCACGTACGGAAAGACAGAATTAGCACGTATCCTCATGCGAAAAGTGCATTTTTAAAATTTTAAGGGAGGATTCGCATCGTACTAGATACGAAAAGCAGAAATTTGCATCTCACAGTGTGCGAATTTTGAGGAACTCACATCGTGAAGAGGAAAAATATTCTAAGTCCAAAATTCGCATGGATGTGTGAACTTGAGAGGGTTGATTTTGACTAAGTGAGAAATTCACATTACTTTAGTGTGTGAAATGGTCAAGTTTCAGAATTCGCACCCCTCTCTTTGTGAAAAGTAGGAAATCGCATACTTCAGCGTGGGAAAAGGTGAAACTTGCATCATACAACGTGAGAATTATGACTTCTCGCATCCTTTTACGTGCGAAAAGTGAAGGTTTTAGTTCTTTGGCGTGCGGATTTCTTTTCATGTGCGAAAAGTTGATTACTTTGGTGAGCGAAAAGTTTGAGAAACTCAGTGGTGTGAGGATTCTGTACTTAGAAATTTATTTGGAGTTTTTCTGAATTTTTTTCTATGTTGACCTTTGTTGATTTTCTTATTAACGATCATTCCAAGCTACTGTATTACATAATTTACAGATGTCTAAGGATTTACTCAGTATGGGGTCTCAGTCTAAGCCACTAGTGTTGTCTATCGGGGAATATCCACAATGAAAACGTCGGATGACTCAGTTTTTGAATCATATGAATCAAAAACTTATGAAATCTATTCTTGAAGGCCCAGTAATCACAGTTGTTACTGTTAATGCCCCAAATCAAGTTCTAATTGTTACAAACAATCAAGATGACCAATTCGTGAAATCACATGTTATTGATTCAATCAAAGATTACAATCTCTCTCACTTTCTCTCTCTACATTCTCTCTCTCTCTCTCTCTCTAGAATAATATTCTATAAATCTCTTCTCTGATTCGTGTGAACATCTGATTACAAGGACAAAGACAAATGGATATTTATACCAATCATCTAAAACAAGAAAACAAAATACAATACAAGATACTTTGACTTTGACTTATTAGAAAATAGACTTTGACTTTGATGCTAAAGAGTTGACTTCTGCTTTGACTTCAATCTTCAGTCTTCTATGATCTTGTATCAACCATATTTATTCTTTAACAATCTCCCCCTTTGGATTCAAGATCATTTAAAAAAGATTTTGCAGAACAATCATTTCTCTTTAAGCTCAGATAATGTAATCTCCCTTTTTGATCAACTTTATCTCCCCTTTTCAGCTTAAAAACATTCTCCCCTTTCTTTGATAACCTATGTCTTTATACTTTTAGCAGTCTTCCAAAGTCTTTTCTTCAAGAATATAACAATTTCCCCAAAAGATGGTAGATATGCTCTTCACCAGTCTTCCCAAGATTATCTCAAACCTCTTTCAGACTTCAGAAAGAAATTATCTTCAGATTTAGCTCAGACTGCTTCAGAAAAGAATCTTCAAAGAAAATTTATGTAAACTTCAGTACATCTTCAGAAAACTTTGCACTTTGCTCTCATCTTTCAACAATCTTTCTTCAACTTTGCTGAAATTATCATAAACTCTTCTTTAAGCTCCAAACTTTCTCTATCAAAACTTCATGAAATGAATATCTCTCCCATGAGTAACATTTCTTGATTACCATCTCCCCCTTTTTTATGAAGGAAGCATGAAATCATCAAAACATTCAACAAGAAATGTCATCTTCAATTGTGACCACTTTTTAAGCACTGGTCTTTTGAACTGAGCCTCTGATTCACTATCGATCCAAAATAAGATATTCATCCATATCTTTTCAAATCCAGACAAATAAAAATGTAATACCTGAATCAACAAATGAGTCAGTTATAATGCCTGTCACTAACAACAAGATACTGTGTGTAACAGATACACATTGGAAAGGAGATTTAATGATGTTCACTCCCCCAGGTCTTCCATTCAATCATCGAAACACCACAAAGGATAATTTCTATGAACGTTATGACAAGAAAACAAAATCCTTGTGTGTTCGTGCAAGTGTTAGAAAGAATTAAGCACTTGATGATTGCTTTTATAAGGCTCAACATTGTGTAAACCACTGAGACAACAGTATAACACATACTGAATGTGCATGATCAAAGTTCGAAGGTGGGGCAGACTTCATTCGTATTCAATATCCAGATTTTCCAAATGAAAATCAGATAGATTATGTGTTGCATCCACAAAAAATATTGAAAAACTTTTTTTTAAGAAGAAAATGAGTAGCTGGTGGGGTTTTTATCAAGAGTTGGCATGGGCTAGTTACCTGTTTCAATAATGTTCACGAAGAATTGTGAAACACTAGTAATGTGGTTGCCCGACACAGAAAAAGTTGGTGCAGAGTTTGATATTCTTTTACTCTGATCTCTCACCCTCTTTCTTTTAATCATTGAGCTCACTTCTAACCAAACTCTCCTTTACATTTTACCTCAACACACAACCCACACTTATTTCTTTTTGACTTCTCACACTCGATCACTAAGGATTAACTTCTTGGGTAGGAAACACTGGTTAACGTGAATCCATAGAAGTTTCGTTTAACTCCAACACAATAAACCCATGTTTTCCTATGAAAGCATAAGGTTGCTCAAAAATGGTTTAACTTTATCAGTTAAAGCACAAATAATGAAATACAAGTCAGATATATGTATGCTCAGATATGTAATCATGAAGATTTGAACATTTTTAAACATTGAAGACTTTTCAAACAAGTATATTAAATGAATGAAATGAATACAAGAAACTTGTTTGAAAATCTGACATTGTATCAAAAAGATCAATATTGAAATGATATATCGATGAAGGCTTAGGTCAGCAAAAATTGAATGTTGTCTATATGAACCAATATATAAACATTCTTGAAAGAACGTTTCGAAATGAAATCTCGTTCAAAATTCTTTGGAATTCAATCGGGGTGTCTTACCATCGAAAAATATTGTGTCAATTTTAGAGACATGGTAAGAAAAAATTCAACAAAAATTAAATCGGTGTGTATGAATACTTGAAAGTATATGGAAAAGATAATACGCAAGTATCAATCTTTGGAAACACATGGTTTGTTAACATTTAAGCACAAGTAAAATGAAAACATTTAAAATCACACTTCCAATTCATGAAATCTGTTTAAGAATCGGGAAGTGGTTTGAACATTTAAGAACATGTTTTCTATGATTGAAAGTCGTCCTTCTTTCAACTATATATGACATTAAGAATAGAAATAAACCTTGTCTGATCTGTCTAAAATCTCATGAAGTCAGCTTAAAGTCATAACGATATGATTTTGTAAGCATATTCTCAATCTGCATCAGTCAGAAAGTCTGTCAAAACACCTTTATTCACATCATTTATTAAAAAATAAAATGACATAAAATAGTAAAACTTTGAATGTACGAGTTCTAATCTGAGGTAATCAGAAATCATAATCCTTACTCCCCCTGAAAATATGCATCTAAAATATGTCAGTGAAAAAGCACATGATAGATATCAGATACAACTCCCTTTTGAATTGTAGATCGTCATATCTTCCGAATACATATTTTCAGAAAAATATGTACTCCCCCTTGAAGGTTGATTTCATCATCTCATTATTGGAGTACAAACTCTTATCAGCCCGGGAGTATCATCTCTTTTTCATCGTTGAAGTATGAGTCCTAAATTGTTGTGTTTAGAAGTCAAACTCCGTTGAAGTACAGATCCTGAACTGATTTATTTAGAAGCCTTGTTTCCTTTACTCCCCCTTGACATTAGGTGCCTGCAACACATATTCATCATTTGGCTTTGGTACCCACTAGTATTTGGGTCCATGTTTGTGAGTTGCAGTTCTATTGGGAGTAATAGAGTAAGAACAATACCAGTAATGATCACTAGCTTTATGAACAAAATCATAAGTACGACAATAAGAACATTACCTTTTCTTGGACAACCTGATCAATTGATCTCTCGAGTAAGCGAGATCAGGTTTACTTTTCTGCACTTTGTTCTTCTTTGAATTTGATGCATGTACAAATGATTTATTTTCCTTATTTTCTTCCTTCTTTCCTTTCTTTTCTTCCTTTTTCTCATCATGCTTTTCTTCATCTACTGGTTTCACTTTCCAGACAAGTTTCTCTTCATTATATCTCTTTCTTCTCCTTCTTTGTGTACCTGAACCATCTACATTTCGATCAAAGAAAATGTTAGTACTACGAATCTGATCAAATGAGTTAACTGACCATCTTGAAGAAACAGTTTTCTGATATGAACTTGCAGCTGTCTTGAATAAACATTTAGAATCAGCTGGACCATTTCTAGGTGTGTGGATTTTTGACTCTGGAGTCGTGTGCTCAGTCACCACCACCTTGGAAACAATGTCTTCAAGCTCTTTTATTCTTGAAGAATAACTGTCTATTTCTTTAACAAGTAGGTCAATCTGTTAAGTCTGATTTTATAGTAATCATTGTATTTATAGGCTTGGTCACATATTGTGTCTATTGTCTAATACTGTGTTGTATTGACCAAGGGTATTTAAGTCCCTTTGGTCTTATTTCCTTGTAAGATCTTCACGGCACATTCATTGAATACATACTTTGCGCTTCCAAGTCTCTCTCTCTACTTTCCCTCTCTAGGATTCAGTGATTCTTGGACTTACAATTGGTATCAGAGCCAATCTGAATCTTGAGAGAATTGAGAGAATCGATTTTAGTTTTTGAATATGTGAAATAATCTGAAAATTTGATTGATTTTCTTGAATTTTTTCAAGAAAATCTCGTTTTTAGATTTTTCATCAAATTCGGCCCTGTTTGTGCTTGTTTTTCGTTGAATTTTGGTTTGTTGGATTCGTTTTTACAAGTAGAACTTTCTTAATTCACATCAAATTTCAAGAAATTCATGTTTTGATCTTCGATTTTGAGTTTTAAAGATTTTCTGAAGAAAAAAAAAACCGTTCGTGCGTACTGTTCCATTCTTGAAGTTTTAATTTTGTGGTTTTTAATGGAAATTCTTGTTTGAAAAGTGGTAGAAAGATGTTTTCGAACTAGTTTGTATAAGAATTTTTCATCAAATTCTGCTATGAAAACGACTTTTTGGCAGTTTCTTGATTTTCCTTTGGTTTGCGCTAGATTTAAACTTTGCGCCAGTTCATATGCATTTGCACGAGTTCTTCGTTTGATTTGCGCGATCTACTAATCTTTTCTTAGTGTATTTCAGGTTTTCATCTCGAGAAGTTCAACTTTTCGCATTAGGTTAGTCACGCAAAGTTAACTTTGCGTCTCCAGTGCATCAAGAGAAGTGTACTTTGCGTATCTAGTGCATCACACGAAGTTCGGTTCGTGTCACTCGTGTCCCATACAAAGTAACATTTGCATTACTAGTGCATCACGCAAAGCTCCTTTGCGCCACGGCTTGCTCACGCAAAGTCTCGTTTGCGTCTTATTTGCATCACACAAAGCTCAGTTTGTGTCTCCTGCCTCTCACGCAAACCTCTAGTTTGTGCCATATTTGTCCAAACTTAAAAAAAAATGGAATGGAATTTTTTTTTAAGTTTGTCATCTATGGATTCTGAGAAGTTTCCCTATCAAGCTCAGTCTTACAAAAGTGATCTTATGATGTTTCTGGGAATAGAAAATCGTCCACCAGTGCTAATTGATGAAAATGAATTTACTCAGTGGCAAGATCGGTTCCTAAACTTCATTGAACGACAAAATAATGGAAATGACATGATGATCATTTTGTATGAAGGACCGTTCGAAAAACCCGAATTGGCTTCTGGATTATATAAGCTTACTAAAGAGTATTCACATAATGAGTTGTCGGTATATCAAGCTGATCGTGACATTAAGGCAAATCTGATGCTGGCCTTGCCAAACTCTGTATACAACAGGATTGATTGTTTTAAAACTCATCCTAATCTAATGTGGCAACAGCTGGAAAAGATTGTGCTTGGATCTTCTGTTGCAACTCAACTTCGACACACTCGTTACATGAATAAATTTGAAGAGTTCAAAGCCAAGGACGGGGAGCCACTAAAGACTGTGTATGATAGTTTCTGTGCCGTGATAAATGATCTTAGGAAGATTAAGGTTGAAAAGACGGAACTTCAATTAAATCTGAAGTTCATCAACACTTTGCAACCAGAATGGAATAAATCATGCCATAGACTGAGGAACGAGGTCAGAATCTCCACTATGCAAATCCAGGAATTATATGAGATTCTGATAACTGATGAGAGTTTGGTGCTAGAAAAGAAAGCCAAACTGGAGAAAAAGAACAAGAAGTCAGTAGACCCGGTTGCACTCCTCACGAGCCAACTGACTGAACAAGCGTTGTTTGATAACTCTTACAACGAGTCAACTGATGATGATAGTGAGGCTCTGCAGAAAGCAATGATCCTTATCTCTCAGCATTACCAGAAAAAATTCCAACCAAGATCGGGTTCTAACATTTCTCGCTTCACTTCTGGTTCTAAATCCAAAGTACTCGAGCCAAAGACTGATGCTTGCTACAACTGTGGAAAACCGGGTCACATCTCAAAGGAGTGTAGAGCAAAGAAGGTTAAGGACTCAACTTATTATAGAAAGAAAATGGAACTGGCCGAGAAAAGAGAGAGTGAATTAGCTTTGCTAGCGGAAGAAGAATTCTGGCTAGATCACTCTGACAATGAAGCAACAAATGTAGAGATCGCTCAGATGTGCTTGATCGGAGATGATCAGTCAAACGATTCAGATACTGATGAAGATGAGGTATATTCAGAGTTTGATTTTAATTTCATATCTTCTCAAATGAATATTATTATTTCTGCTTTATCTGATCTTCGCTTAAAGTTATTATCTGAAAACAACTTAAATTCTGAAAAGTCAAATTTGATTGACAAACTGAAAATTTCTTTGAAAGATGAAAAATCTATTTTGGAAAACCCGAAAGACATCTTTCAAAAGAAATTGGATGATTTGGAAAATTCAAATAAGACTTATCTTGAGTCTTTGACTAAAATGACTACTTTAAAAGATGAATTTTCAGATAAAATTAATAAATGAGAAGAAAAGCTTAATCGAAGAAATCAATCTGAACAAACAATTTTTATGAACAAACCGAGGAGTGAAGAAGCTTTAAAACAAAGGTGGGGACTTGGTTTTGAAAATCCTCATTGTTTAAACAATGCGATTGAAAAATCCCCAACTTTATATAAATACGATTATCTGACTCTTGCTCATTATGCTCCTCAATTTAAAATTGATTGGATGAATGAGAAGCAAGTGTTAGAAATCGAAAATGAGAAAAGAACAAATAACAAGAAAAATGAAATTCCTTTTGTTTATACAAGTGAAAATGCAAAATATTTTCCTGAAAAATCAAGGAGAGGAAGAAGAATTTTAAATGATATATCTCCCATCAAATCTTCAATGTCTGATGATTTTATTGATCCTTATGCTTTTAATTCGGATAAGGAAAATATTTCTCCAATCATTTATGATTCTAAGAAATATACTTCTCCATTAGTATTAGAGAGTACAATCATCGATCTTGAAGATAAGATAGAAGATCAAAATATTTTAAAGAAAATTGAATCTGATATTTTTCTTTCTGTCATGACATCTAGTCTTGAAGAAAAATTATTTTCTCCAAACCTAGATTCTATTTCTAGCCTTTCTTCTGATGTTCAAGTAAACAAAAGTGAAGTTTCTAATTTTAAAAAATTTTCTCAAAATTCTTCAGACTCCGAGGCAAATTCAGATTTATTAGTTGATCAGATTGGTTGCTTGGATAAAATTATGTCTTCTGGTTTAAATATTTCGTTTAAAGTTCTTGATGATTCTTTTACGCTCAATGATCAATATTATAAACCTAAGCGTAAAAGAAGACGGTCAAAGAAGTCAAAGAAACAAGATAAAGTTCTTTCTGACCGTTCTAATTCTTCCGATTCAATTCTTTCAGATAGGACTTTCAGCAAGTCAAGGAAGCATATTTGGCGAGAAAAGCGGACATCAGATGATTCTATGTCTAAGTAGAATAGATATGTAGACAAACATTATAAAAGTGATTCATTTGCTTTGTGTAATAAAATTTCCAAATACTCAATAAAGCAAATGATTCAAATTTCCAAAAATGTCTCATATTCTTCTTCTGATTATAGTTCAGATGATTATGCTTTCTCTTCTGATGATTGTGCTTATCATTCGTGTGATCATTTTTCTCATGCTTCTCATGTCAAATATTACAAATTTTTCCCCATACGAACTGCAACTAACTTTCATGGGCCCAAATTCAAGTGGGTACCCAAGTCTCAATCTGATTTAAAGTTGCAGGCATCTCATGTTAAGGGGGAGTAAGAGAAATTATGGCTTTTGAACACATCAGTTCAAAACCCGAACTTCAAAGTCAACATATTGGCTTTTGAGTAATTCAGCTCAGAACCCATGCTTCAAAGAATATGACTTCTAGACATATCAGTCTAGGACTCGTTTTTCAATGCATTAAGCTTCTGACTAAATGAGATACTGTGAGTACATCTATTCTATTCTATTCCGCTGCATTTATATCTAATGATGTTGTTCCAGTTTTCTCAAATGCTTTTAAAAGAATCTGAGCATTTTCAATTT
Organism: Arctium lappa; assembly: GCA_023525745.1. NCBI lineage: Eukaryota > Viridiplantae > Streptophyta > Magnoliopsida > Asterales > Asteraceae > Arctium > Arctium lappa. The sequence continues at coordinate 69,671,062 of CM042048.1, read as the reverse complement.
TTCCTGAATTTTGATTCAACCCAATTATTACAAATGAGACACAATTTTTTTTTTCATTGTGTGAAAGATGATACTATTGAATTATATTTTGTTTCAACTGAATATAAACTTGCCGATCAAATATTTCGATTTTTAAAATTTCGGCATGTTGCTTTAAAAGTTTAAACCTTTACAAATTTTATTCTATAAAGTAAAAGTTCTACAATTTTCTTTCTTTTGAATAAAATGTGTGTCTAGGATAAATTTTCAAGTTCATTTGTTTATATTAAAGTTTTTATATGTTCATCTTTCAAGTTTAACAACAGTCGAAAAGTCAGCAACATGTTTGTAACTTTAGATTTTGCTTTAAAGTTGTGTGATTCGGAATATTTATAGTTTACAATGCTTAGAAAACCTAAAAAGTCGGAATTTTAGATCGTAATGAAAATATGGGCTAAGCACTTAGACGTAAAACCTTGTGTTTAAGATGATTTTTAAATTCTTATAAATCAGAAATCTCTAAGTTTAAAAGTTTGTACCTGTGACATTTCTGGTTTGGGAAAGTAATTTCTGTGGGATGCTTGTCATCTGGTCCCCTAAGGTCATTTGATCTGGGAGTGATCGAACCCAAATCCTTCTATAGAATCAGATCGAAAGTCATTTTCTACTGGTATGAACGGGTTTAGGATATGTCGATGTAGCCTTTCTGATCCGGGAAAGTAAGTTCCAAGGGGTGCTTGACACCTAGTCACCTAAGGCCATCTGGTCTGGGAGTGGCTGACCCAAATCCTGCAATAGGGTCAGATAGAAAGTTACGTTTATGGCATATTCTTTACTTAATAAACTTTTTGATTAAAAAGATGCCAAAAGTGCACACGCTTAAAAGATGCCAAAGAGCACACTCATGTAAAGATGCCAATGAGAACACATCTCATGATACTTGGTTATATATTTCTGAGTTGCAATAAACCTGTAAATTTGTGAAATTCTGAATTTTTGATGGCTTGGTGTGATTACATGCAAAGTTCTCTATTATATTTTTAGAATTGCATTTTCTTGAAGCTAATTGAAGTTCACATGCGAACACACTAAATAGATTGATGAAAGTTTTTGAAACTGAACATGTCTTAACTTGATATGCAATAAAACTTGTTTCTATATCCAAACACATACATTTGATTTCATCTGATGGATTTTATTGTCATATTTTACTAAGTAGAATTTTATTTGTTTCTGTTTAAATTTTTATATATTTAGTCGTTTCAAAATACATATTCAGTATATTTTTCTTTTTTACATTGATGTTGACATTCATTGTGTTCTCATAAATATATTTTAATAGGTTTGTGCATTATTCAAGGGGGAGTGAACAAAGAGAATATTTTCAAAGATCATTCCTGTTTTCGAGGGGGAGTATCTGATTTTCTTTATATGAATGTTAACTTCAATTGTCATATCTAGTGCATTTGTGTAGGGGGGGTCAAAGAGCTTAAAGAGATAAAATTTTCTAAGTATAAGTCAGCTTTGCGCCATCAGTTGGTGGTGCAAACCTTGCTTTACGTCACCTCCATCTCGCGCAAACTTCATTTTGCGCCACCTGCGTGTCGCGCAAACCTTCCCTATTTCTCTGTTTCTTTGATTTTGCAGATCTTAAGTTGTCTCGTCTCCAACATTTGCATGACCATGTTGATCCATATCATCAAGGTCATGAGAGGAAGAATTAAGAGAAGTTAAAGGAGATGATTAAGAGACCAAGAGCTCAAATGTTTATCTCCTGATCAAGATTCGCTCAAAGATTCTATTCTATCAGCTTCAACTAGTTCTTTTGCTGTTCCTGCTCCAATCACCACAATTCATTCAAGATCTTTCAAAAAAGGTGTGTTGTCTAGAGCACAAGTTGTTTAATCAACTATTCATTCAAGTTTATTTCAATCTGGTCCAGACTTGTCAAAGGCAGCAAAGACAAATCATAACTGAAAGATGCTAAGAAGAAATTTTTATCTTTAAAAGTCAGAAAGCTTCATAAAGTCACTTTTATGGTCCGTGCTGATTTAGAAGATGATTTTTGAAGACCAAAGCGCCAATGATTACTAAGGGGGAGATTGTGAAGTCTGATTTTATAGTAATCATTGTATTTATAGGCTTGGTAAAATACTGCGTCTATTGTCTAATACTGTGTTGTATTGACCAAGGGTATTTAAGTCCCTTTGGTCTTATTTCCTTGTAAGATCTTCACGGCACATTCATTGAATACATACTTTGCGCTTCCAAGTCTCTCTCTCTACTTTCTCTCTCTACGATTCAGTGATTCTTGGACTTACACAATTTTTTCTTGAAACTCAGACTTCGTTTTCTGCTCTTTCAATGCACTCGTGGATAGTTCAGATAACTTCTTTGTGAGTTTCTTTATTTCTACTTCAAATATATTTCTTTCTTCTTCAAAGTCCTTTTCCACATTCTTTCTTCCATCAGATATCATTTTAAAGAATCCAACATTCTTTTGTTCTATAGTTTTTCTTTCCTTTGCAAATTTTTCCCTTTCTAGAATGATTACTTTCTCAAAATCTGAAATCTGTTGAGAAAATTTTGCACATTTCAGCTCAACTGCTTCCTTTTCTTCAAAACTCTTTCTTGAAAAGTCTGAGAATTTCTTTGCAAATTCTTTCTTCTCTTTCTCAAAATTATCTCTGTCTTTGACTATATTTAGCTCCAGATCAGTAATCATCTTGTTCAGCTCATGATTCTCAGTCTCCAGACTCTTAGCCATCTTCTCATACTTACCAATAGTACTAGCTTACTGAATCTGAGCAATTTGATCTTCCAAATCAGAGATCTTGCTTTTTAGTTCAAAATTCTCAGCTTCCATAACATTTTCCTTCTCTTCATCCAATCCAGATATCTGTTTCAAACGATTTTCATTAATCATCTTTAATGTACTAACTTCTTCTTTCAGTATTTTCCTTTCATCAGAATATCTTCTTGATCTCTTTGAGTAGTAGTCAACGGAAGAAGCGAGATTTTGTTCTCTATTCTTAGCATGGAAATCTTCTCTTCATCATCAGAAAAACTCATCTTGAATATCTTTTATAAAAAAAACTTGAAATGATCGTCAGAAATTCAGAAATAAACTGGATCTACAAAAATCAAACTTGGTTAAACTTCAGAAAACTCAGAAAAATTCTTTGTATAGAAAAACTTTTGATTGTTCCAGATTCTAATTTCTAAAACAATATTAATCAAACAAAACAAGATTTACAATCAAATACCTGTTTGATTACTTTGAACTTCCAAGATTACAAAATCACTTTTTACCGAACTCTCTCTCTCTCTCTCAAGCTTTCTCTCTCTAAGAGTACAACTGATTAATCTCTAATACGTGCTTCTCTATTCGTCTGTAGAAAATACAAAGGAAAGAAACTATTTATACTAACACTTAATACAAGGAAAATACAAAATACAAGATACATCGAATTATTACAAATAAACTTTGACTTTGAATGAGATTTGACTTTAGCAGCTTTGACTTTCTCAACTTTGACCTTCAGTATTCTTGATCACTGTTGTAAAATCTAGCAAATCAGTCTTCACAATAAACTCTGTCAATACAATCTCCCCTTTTTCTTTATCATCATTCTTTCCAAACTATCTTCAAACAATGAACAATCTCCCCGAAGCTTTCACACAAACGCTTTCAGACTTTGGAAAGAATTTATCTTCAAATTCAGCTCAGATTGCTTCCGCAAATAATCTTCAAAGAAAATTTCCTCAAATCTTCAGAAATTCTTTGAATATCTTCAAATCTTTACTTTGAACTTTCTGACTTGGATATTGCAGAAAATCATCTCCCCCAAGCTTGAAAAACTTTAACATTTCTTCATACCATCTCCCCCTTTTTGATGATTTTGAGCATTGATATCATCAAAACTTTTCGCCAAGAAATATCTTTGAAATTCTTTCTGACCACTGATCTTTCCAACTGAGCCTCTGATTCTTTGATCCATAACCAAGTTTTCATCTAGATCTTTGCAAATCCATATAAAATAAGAACATGTAACTCCTGAATCAACAGATGAATAAGTTAAAATGCCTGTCAGTAACACGAAGTCACTGTGTGTAATGAATACACAATATAAAGGAGCTTTTGTGATGTTCACTCCCCCAGGGCTTCCATCCAATCATCGAAACACCACAAAGGCAGTTACTATGAATGTTATGACGAAGAAACAAATTCTTTGTGTGTTCGTGCATGTGTAGAAAGAAGTAAGCACGATGATTACTTTATTAAGGCTCAACATTGTGTAAACCACTGAGACAACAGTAGATAAACACAGACTCTAAGTGCATGATTGAAGTGCGAAGGTGGGGGCAGACTTCCTTCTTTTTCAATATCCAGATTTTCCAAATGAAAATCAGATAGATTATGTGTTGCGTCCCCTTGAAAATATGAAACATTTTCTTTTTGAGAATAAAATGAGTGGTTGGTAGGGTTTAAGCAAGAGTTGGCATGGGTTATTTGGCTGTTTCAATAATGTTCACGAAAGAATTGTGAAACATTAGTAATGTGGATGCCCGGCTCAGAAAGTAGTTGGTGCAGAGTTTGATATTCTTCTACTCTGTTCTCACACCCTCTTTTTTTAATCATTAAGCTCACAACTAACCAAACTCTCTTTTCCATTTTACCTCATCACACCCACACTCATTTCTTTTTAGACTCCTCACACTCAATCTCTAAATGATTAACTTCTTGGGTAGGAAACACTGGTTAACGTGAATCCATAGAAGTTCAGTTAATTCCTAGCACAAAGAACCCATATTTCCTATAAAAGCATAATATTGCTCAGATGATTTAACTTTATGAGTTAAAGCTCATATACAAATGTCAGATGAATGTATGCTCAGAATATAATCATGAAGATATGAGCATTTTAAAACATGGAAGTATTTTCAAACAAGTATATTGAATGAATGAATATGAAATCAAAAGACTTGTTTGAAAATCTGACATTGTATAAAAATGATCAGAAATGAATGATATATCAATCAAAGCTTAAGGTAAAAAATAATGGATATTGTCTATACAAAACAAAATATAGACATTCTTGAAATAACGTTTCGAAATGAAATATCGCTCAAAATTCTTTGAATACAAGCGGGGTGTCTTACCATCGAAAAATTGTTTCAATTTAGAGACATGGGAAGAACATGTTTGAACAAAGTCAAACCGGTGTGTGTGAATACTTGAAAGTATATATAGAAAAAACAATACGCAAGTATTTATCTTTGGAAACACACGGTTTGTAAACATGTAATCACAAAATAACAATGAAAACATTTAAAATCACATTTCCAAATTATAAAATCTGTTTAAAAATCGGGAAATGGTTTGAACATTTCAGAACATGTTTTCTATATCTGAAAGTTGTCCTTCTTTCAGATATATTTGAGATTAAGATAAGAAATTTACCTTTTCGCACAATCTTAATTCTCAGAAAGTCAAGCTGAAGACACTAAGATATGATCTATTCAGCTTCTCTCATCCTGCAAAAGTCTCAAAGTCTAGTCAAAAAATTTATTCATAAAATTTATTCGAACATAAAAGACATAAAGCAGTAAAACGATTAAAGAACGAGTTCTGATCAGAAATAATCAGAAATCATAGTCTTACTCCTTTTGACTTATAAGCTCCCCCTAAAATCATGCATCACAAGAATTTTGTCAGTGTAATAAAATGCAGAAATTAGTTTTGCTCCCCTCTCAAATGAATGTAGATCATCTAAAATCTTCTCTAACTCCCCCTGAGATTATGAGCAAACAATTAAAGTGCATATATCTTTCAGAAAATAAAGATAAAGAAAATGATGAAAAATAACAATTTGTAACTTTAGTAGGTAATAACCGATTATGTCTTAAGATTTAACATACCAAGCTTAGAGACAAGAAAATTAAATCTCTTTTCATCTAAGGGTTTGGTAAATAAATCTGCAAGTTGATAATATGTTTTTACAAAATAAAGTTCAATTGTTCCTTTTTCTACATTATCTTTTATAAAATGATACCTGACATCAATATGTTTGGTTTTCGTATGTTGGACAGGATTAGCAGATATGGCAATTGCACTCTTCGAGTCACAGTAGATTGGAATTTTATTAAATTTGAATCCATAGTCTCGTAGCTGTGTTCGCATCCACAAGACTTGAGAGCAGCAACTGGCAGCAACTACATACTCTACTTCAGCAGTCGAAGTGGAAACGCATAATTGTTTCTTTGAAGCCCAGCTAACGAGCTTGTCTCCAAGGAATTGAACGTGATCAGAAGTACTCTTTCTGTCGAACATACACCCTGCATGATCTGCATCTGAATATGCAGTCAGTTGAAACCCAGTATCCTTAGGATACCACAAACCAATGTCTGCAGTGCCCTTCAGATATCTAATTATTCGTTTGACAGCGGCCAAATGGGATTCTTTGGGAGCAGCTTGATATCTAGAACAAAGACATGTTGAGAACATAATATCTGGTCTACTCGAAGTAAGATACATCAACGATCCTATCATACCTCTATAAGTTCTAACATCTACACTTTTACCCGAAGGATCAATGTGAATCTTAGTCCCTGGTGCCATCGGGGTGCCAATAGATTTGCAATTTTCCATTTTGTACTTCCGAAGAATGTCCAAAATATACTTATACTGATTAATAAAAATCCCCGTAGAAAGTTGTTTAACTTGTAATCCGAGAAAGATATTCATCTCCCATCATACTCATTTGAAAACGTGACACCATGAGGTTAGAAAAGTTTTTGCAAAATTTTGGATTAGTAGAACCAAATATTATATCATCAACATATATCTGAATAAGTATAATATCAGCTTTTTCTTTCTTGATGAATAAAGTAGTATCAATTTTACCTTTAGAGAAACAGACTTGACCAAGATTTTTGATAAGACATCATACCAGGCTCGAGGGGCTTGCTTTAATCCATAAAGGGCTTTGTCCAAGATATATACATGATCTGGCTTTTCTTGATTGACGAACCCTTCAGGTTGAGATACGTACACGTCCTCCTTAAGGATGCCATTCAGAAAGGCTGTTTTCACATCCATCTGAAAGGCTGTTTTCACATCCATCTGAAAGGCTGTGAAGTTCTTATGAGCAGCGTAGGCAAGAAACATTCTGCTTGACTCTATACGCGCTACTGGAGCATACGTCTCATCATAGTCGATGCCTTCCTCTTGCCGGTAGCTTTTGGCAACAAGTCTAGCTTTGTTTCTGATGACGATACCATCTTCATCCTTTTTGTTCTTGAATACCCATTTAGTGTCGATCACGGTTTTGCCTTCTGGTTTAGGAACCAGTCTCCAAACATTTAGGGCTTCAAACTGATTGATCTCTTCTTGCATTGCATTGGTTAAGAGTCGCTGACCTTGTTTTAATAGGCTTGTCAAGATCTCCAATTACTTGATGTAATGGATGGTCTTTGGTCCAGCGATGCTCATGAGGAAGTGGAATAGATGAATTCTGAACATTGTTATCATCTTGAAATCCACTTTCAAAATCTTCAGTTTGAATTACAGGAGGGGGGTTGTCAGTTGAAGTTTCATGTGCAGAAATATCAGTGGGAACAGCAGATTCAGGCTGTTGAGTAGACAAAGTAGTACACCCAACTTAAACAGTTACTTCTGACTCAGCATTTGTTTGAACATCTTCAACTGTAGGAGTAACAATAGGAATATGAGTTTCTGTCTGAACTGGGGATGCTTGTTCAGTAATAACTTCTGAAATGACTGGATGATAACAGCTTGTATCTTCAGACCTGTCAGTCATAGTAGATTTAGGTATATTAGACCCAAGAAACTCATCATAAAAGAATTCAAATAACAAATCTAAATCAGTTAAATGTGAAGTAGATGTAGAAGCGTTATCCGAATTTTTCGATGTAGAAACAGGTTCTGGACTGATCTGTCCAGAAGCTAATACTCCTGTGATAACGGGTTCTAAACTGATATGATTAAAAGCCATTTCTTCATCAAATGTGACATTGACGCTCTCGATAACTGTCTTTGACTTCTTTATGTAAACACGATATGCAGCAGAAGTTGAAGAATAACCGATAAAGATGCCTTCATCCGCTTTAGCACGGAATTTTTTCAGACACTCTCTGTCGTTAAGCACAAAACATTTACACCCAAAAATATATGAAAGCAGATGATGGTAGGTGTTCTGTTATTGATCAGCTGATATGGAGTCTTTTGAAATCGGCGGTGTATTATGGAACGATTTTGCGTATGGCATGCAGTCGACACAGCTTCCGCCCACAAGAATAGAGGTAAATCCGATTGACTAAGCGTAGTCCGAGCGGCCTCGACTAGCGTCCTATTACGTCTTTATACTACTCCATTTTGTTGAGGAGTTCTAGCAGCAGAATATTGATGTGAAATCCCAACTGATTCGAGATATTCATCAACAATCTTTTTTTCTTGAATTCTGTTCGAAGAAAGTTGACTTGTCGCTGTATTTTCACTTGGGTCGTCTTTAAGAACGAAATGAGAACTTTCGGTGTCTCATCTTTTGAACGAAGAAGTTTGACCCACGTGTATCTAGAGTAATCGTCCACAATTACCAACACATATTTTTTACCACCCAAAAATCCATGTGTATCAGTTCTAACGGAGAACAAGTGCTTGGTTCAGGCTTCGGTTTGTGAGCGGCTCTCTTCATCTTACCCTTCTCACAAGCTGCGCATAAGTGTTCTTTCTCGTATTTAAGCTCAGGAAGTCCCGTTACCAATTTTCCACGAACCAGCTTGTTGATGTAACGAAAGTTCAAATGAGATAGACGTCTATGCCAGAGCCAACTTTGTTGTTGTGAAGCTTTTGTCATCAAGCATACCTGATTGTCAATCTGAACTTTGAACAAGTTGATGGTGTAGAGGTTTGTCTTTCGATGTCCACCCAAGAGTTCTGTTCCGTCTTCAGTACAAACCGAGCAACTCTTAGACTTGAAGTTTACCTCTAACCCTTTATCGCAGAATTGACCTATGCTGAATAAGTTGTGCCTCAAGCCTTCGACATAGCTCACCTTACTGATCGTTATCTTATCTTGAATGATGTAACCATATCCTAGAATAGGTGAAAGCTGATCGTTTCCAAATCTGACATTGCCACTGAATTTCTCTGTATAGTTAGACAATAAAGCTTTTTGCCCAGTCATATGCTTGGAACATCCACTATCCAAGTACCACATATGCCGGGTCTGCAAGAGAAATCAGGAAACAATAACTTTAGGTACCCATTTAAAAACGGGTCCTAACAGATTAGCACAGGATTTTGGTATCCACTTGAAAATGGACCCTCTTTCTTTTGAAAACCTTGAAAAACATTTGATCTTGAAGAATTAACATGATAAGATCCATACCAATCAGAAGAATTATGAGAATAAGCAAAATCATTTCTCTGATAAGGATAAGATGTAGTCGTAATAGGAGACAATTGAATCAATTGCTTTATTGAATATTTCTGGTAAGAAGTTACAAGTTTTTGATTATTTGAAGCACATTGATCAATTACATCAATATTACTAATAACTGATGTAGTAAACGAATTATCAGAAACGGATTCTACTATCTCATTCTTCTTCCTTTTTGGTCTCCATTCAGATTCAGCTTTCAACTTTTTCTTCTTTAAATCTGAAACATAGGATATAGATGTATAAGGAAAAGCAGATTTCGAAGATTGAGTTTTCTTTTGTGTACCAGTGTATTTCTGTTTCTGTAATCGCTACTTTTATGTTTCTTACCATGAGCATAGTAATCAGCAGTTACAGAAACTGATTCACCAACCTTAGTTGATGATTCAACAGAATTAACACCACTTGGTAATACTTTGTCAGTTTTAAGACAAGTACAATGATCAGGAAGTGTAGAATGAATGTCAAACATATCATATTCTTCCATGCTCTCATCATCAGAATTAAAAGAATCATTTGCAGACTCAAATAAGTCATCAGAATTGTCAGAAAAAGTTTGAGGTGCCATTGAAACTGTAGAACACTTTGTTGAGTTAATTTGAAAAACAATGTTCTTTAAAACCGTAGAAAAAACATTTTGTTGAATATCCACCAAAAGCTTTTCGTCAAATAAAACATTTTCAAGCTCGACTATTTTGCTTTCAAGAATAGATGTAGGAATATAAACCTTCGCAATTTCAGGTTTTGCCTTCATCTCAGATGCGTAATAACTAACAAAATAGTTGTTTGAAAAAACTTTTGGTGTTTCGGAAAGATAACTATCATTTAACTTTACATAGTTAAATGGTAATTGCATTTTCTTTTTATTCTTTCTGTTTTCAGTTTCTTTGGTCTCTACTTCGTCTGGCAATTTGGTAACAAATTTGGGTTTTAAATGAGTATGTTTACCAGCACATGCAAGAAAATCATAGTTATAAAGTGTTGGCTGTTTTCTGATGGCTTTATTAAGATAATAGGGGTTGTTAAAACCAAGTCTCCATCTTTGCTTAACATCAACCTCTTCATCAGGAGCATTAAGAAAAATGGTTTGATCTGTTTGACCTCTTTTATAAAGTTTAACTTCCAGATCATTTACCTTCTTGTTCAAATTCTTGTTTTCAACCTGCAATTTATAAACAGTTAGTGCAGATTCATTTTTCTCAAACTCATATTTAGAAACCTTAACTTCAAACTCAGAAATCTTCTTTTCAAAATCATCTACTTTAGATTTAGAATCAGAATCAGATTTGTGTAAAGAATCAATCAGATCTTTGTTTGAAATAATAGACGTATTAAGTTCAAAGATCTTTTTGTTCTTTTTAGCAACCCTTTCCTTTTCCTTTTTCAGATTATTTTGTAAATTTTGAAGCTCAACCACCATGGTTTCCAACTTGGTAATGAAATCTTTTGGAGTTAAGTTTAATACCTCATTAACTGCTTCATCATCTGACTCGTCATCCTTTTCTTCTTTGCCCATGAGACAGATATGAGTTGTTTCTTCTTTCACTTCTTCTTCTCCTTCTGAGTAATCCAGCCAAAACTCATCTTCAGCCATTAGAGCGACACCCGCTTCTTGCTGTCTTGCCAAAAGCATCTTGTTCTGATAATACTGAGAGTTGCGAACTTTCGGCTTCGACAATCTTTTGCAAAATGACCCATCTTGCCGCAATTGTAGCATTTGATGGAATCTGTTGCTGGTTTCTCGGCAACTGTGTAGACATTTACGAACTTTTTCTTCTCATCCGGTTTCTTCTCTACATATCTATCCTCTTCATACCTCTTTCCTTCCACTTTATGTCGATGCTCGTGGTTCTTTGAACTAGATGAAGAATACCTTTGAGAATTTGATCCCGACTTCTTATAAAATTTCTTCTGGAATGCACGGGTCAGCTATATCATGGCTTGCTTCAGACTTTCGCCATCATCACTATCTGTAATTGAATCTGACTCAGAACTAGTAAGAACTATCTTCTTTTTCTTCTCTTTCTTTTCTTTCTTCTTCTCTCCAGCTATTAATGCAATAGGATCAGGAACTTGTTCTGCCTTCTTCTTCTCAGCTCTTTTCTCTTCAACCTCTTCCTCATTCTGCCTCAAAGTCTCAAATACCTCATGTAGTGGTATTTCATTCAAATCCTTCATCTGTTTCATCCTTCTTGTATGCTTTTTCCATTCCGGACGTAGGATACTCAGAAATTTGACATTATTTTTCAACTGCTTTTTTTACTATATTCTTTGTCAGCTCATTCAGAAGCAACACAAACCTCTCATAGGTATCTTCCAGACTCTCATTCTTCTTAGCTTTAAATTCCTCATAGCTATTTATGCAGTTCGCCACTTTCATCTGGTTTCCGACCTTTGACCCCATCATCATTTTCTGCAACTGATCCCACATCTTCTTAGCATTGGCTTTATAACTGTCAATCTTGATGTAGATCTCGTTTGGGATGCTTTGAAGAAGTAATGATATCGCTTGTTTATCTGCTTTGTATCGGCTTTTCTGCTCTTCAGAATATTGAGAAATATCTACTGTCACTCTTTTCATCTTTTGCTCTCTTTCCTCAGTTCCATCTTCACTATCAGAAGAATCAACATCAGGTATCTGAACTGTTATTGGATCCATTGGACCTTCAATGATAGACAGTACAATATTCTCTCCATTTAACTGCCGATCAATAAAATCCAAGAATCTGTCTTTCCATTGCTCATATTCGCCTTTGAATAGAACTGGAGGCTTTACATCAATTCCGATTGAGAGTGCATCTTTGGAAGTCATCTTGTTTAAACCTGTTTGATTAATATAACAATAAGAAACTAGAATTGATCGTTAGTCCAAATGAAACAATCAAAAAATAAAAAAATTTGAAATACGAAAAACATAAAAATTAAGCTAAGTCTTTTCTGCTATGCGTGTCTTTCTGGAAACGCATTCCTCAATTATGCGTGTTACACTTGAACCGAATTTCTCACTATGCTTGTTGCTCTTGAACCGAACATCACGATATGTGTGTCGCACTTGACCCGAAATCCTCCACTATGTGTGTCATATAGGAACCGCACACTTTGCTTATTCTTCTCCTTTGTCAACTATGCGTTTCTCAAAGACTATCCGCACACCTCTTCTGTGCGTGTCACAAATGAATTTCAACTCTGTTATGCGTGTCACAGAGAAAACGCATTTCACAATGTGCGTGTCGTTTCACTCGTATATCAAACTGTCGAGAAGCAAACGCATTTCAACTTGTGCGTGTCTAATTACACCCGCACAACACATTATGGGTATCTCGTTGCACCCAAACAACTCATTGTGCGTGTCAAGTTAGCTTCTCAATTCTCAAACTACTTTACACCCGCAGACTTTGAATGACCCGTATTCCTCTGAAGAACTTATACACTTCTTGATGATAGACCCGCACAACTCAATGAATCAAACGCACATCTCGATGAACACCCGTATACCTTGAAAATCGTTCAAATTCACCAAAAACTCATTTCTACCTAGAATTCAGACTCGAAACTTCGACAATTTGACCTTCTAAACAACTCGAACACAAAGCTAACATTAATTTTCGATCAAATACACCAAAATTACAATTTCAAACCAAGAACAATGTGAAGAACTCGTGTATATCAAAACCACAAAATTCGAAAATTTGAATTCAATACAGTGCAATTGACAAATTTATCTATACAAACTCAATCGAATTCACATTCCTAACAAAACCTAATCGATTACAATATCAAAAACTCACTAAAACTCATAATCGATTCTGGACACGATGAACTATAAAAAAAACGAACTTTCTTGATTTCTTGATTTTTCTAATTTGGATCTGCTCTGATACCAATTGATTGTTCCAAATTCTAATTTCTAAAACAATATTAATCAAACATAACAAGATTTACAATCAAATACTTGTTTGATTACTTTGAACTTCCAAGATTTCAAAATCTCTTTTTAACAAACTATCTCTCTCTCTCTCTCAAGCTTTCTCTCTCTAAGAGTACAACTAATTAATCTCTAATATGTGCTTCTCTATTCGTGTCTACAAAATACAAAGGAAAGAAACTATTTATACTAACACTTAATACAAGGAAAATACAAAAATCAGCTCCCCTTTTTCATTATCATCATTCTTTCCAAACTATCTTCAAACAATGAACAATCTCCCCGAAGCTTTCACACAAACGCTTTCAGACTTTGGAAAGAATTTATCTTCAAATTCAGCTCAGATTGCTTCAGCAAATAATCTTCAAAGAAATTTTCCTCAAATCTTCAGAAATTCTTTGAATATCTTCAAATCTTTACTTTGAACTTTCTGACTTGGATATTGCAGAAAATCATCCCCTCCGCAGACTTAGCACGGGGGTCCCCCTTGCGGGGTCTGGGAGCAGCGCCCCTAGAGAAAAAATTTGACATTTAAAGGCCATATTACAGTTTGCAAAAATTTGATAAGATCTGGAAAAAAAAAACTCAGAAAAATTCTAAGTATGGAACTCGCTTAACAAAGGATACAGACTTTGCACAAAAACAGTAACTTGCGCGTTTGAAATTCACGCAGAAAGAATGATGCGAGTTCTGAGGTTCGCGCAAGCAGGCTCGTGGGCGTTATTTCTTCGTGCAGGTAACTACGTGAGAGTTCTTGACACTTCGTGCACACAGACTTTGCGCTATTCTTTTGCAGGTTCGAGACTTAGAAAATTTTTCAATTTTCACTTCACGCTAAATGGAAACTCGCAGACCAAATGCTTCTCACAGACTTGACTTCGCGCACAACAAGGTGAATGAACAGTACAAACTCGCAGGTAATGTTGTGTGAGTTTCTACTTCTCGCACGTCACAACTTGCGAGTTATTCATCATTATGCAAATTTCAATGTCGTGCGTGTTCTTTAGTATCTGTACGTTCTAAAATCTTGCGAGTTCTTTCCTTGTGCCTGTTCTTCCTCTGCGCGTTTCTCAATTCTTGCGAGTTCTTAGATTTCTTCGAACAAAAACTCAACTTTTCACTTGAATTCAATTGAATCCTTCACCAATAACTCTGAAATTTTACAAATTTTATCTATGAAAACCGACGAACAAATTACAACTCATTGATTTCAGTCTAATATATCAAATTACAATTTCGATCTATACACAGTGAACTTCAAAAACTCAAACTAAAATCACAAAAATCCATAATTCACATAATTCTGATGTAACTTGGACAAATTGACTCAAATCAAATCTATTCTAAACATAGAATCGAGTACAAAAACATTGAATTTAAATAAAAAAAACATCACTCTAGCTCAAAAATTGAATCTGAACAGTGATTAGCGTGTTCTTGAATATGTCCACCACAAATCTTGAAATTCAATCCATTTTGTGAATCTCTTCTACTCTGATACCAGTTGTTAATACCCCAAATCAAGTTCTAATTGTTACAAACAATCAAGATGAACAATTCGTGAAATCACATGTTATTGATTCAATCAAAGATTACAATCTCTCTCACTTTCTCTCTCTACATTCACTCTCTCTCTTTCTCTAGAATAATATTCTATAAATCTCTTCTCTGATTCGTGTGAACATCTGATTACAAGGACAAAGACAAAAGGATATTTATACCTATCATCTAAAACAAGGAAACAAAATACAATACAAGATACTTTGACTTTGACTTATTAGAAAAGAGACTTTGACTTTGATGCTAGAGAGTTGACTTCAGCTTTGACTTCAATCTTCAGTCTTCTATGATCTTGTATCCAACGTATTTATGCTCTAACAGTTACTGTTCTGGGTCAGCCAACAACTAAAACTTCTCCAAAAATTCTGGTAAGATATGTACAGAAGTCATATCAGTACTATAGTGAGAGGGAGAAAGCCCAAGCCAAGATTGACGAGGAAGCACTCATTCTACTTACAATGGCCATCCCCAACGATGTCTACAACCATGAGGATAGTCGAGAATCTGTGAAAGCTATGTGGGATGAACTTGAGCATCAGTTTTAAGGCACAAACTGATCCATGAAGGCAAAGCTTAATCAAAGCATCAATGCCTATGAGGGGCTTAAGGCCAATTAGGGTGAAACTTTGGTGGATACGTACAATAGATTCAATGTAATATTGAATGATCTGCAAAGGAACGGAATGAATAAGTCTATATCTGAAATAAACTACAAATTCATCAAGAACCTCAATCCAGAATGTAATAGTTATGCTATCAACTTGCAAATGTCTAAATATATGGATTTGGAAGACGTCAATGATATTTTTTTGACTTTATTTCTGCATGAAGATGAGGTGAAACTGATAAGTGAAGAAAAGAAGATGGTGAAAGAATCTTTAGCTCTTCTTGCTGAGAACAAAGTTGTGAAAGCTAGTTCCAGTACCGGGTCAAAGTTCAAACCAAAGTTATCAAAAGATTATTTGACTGAGTTACCAAGTTCAAATTCGGAGTCATCTGGTGAGGAAATAGAAGTGGATTCTGATGAGGGCATTCAGAGGTTTACTGAAAATCTTGCTTTGATCACTAAGCAGTTCAACAAACGTTTTGGCAAAAAGAATTACTATTCAAAGCCAAAGTTTGATGGTTATAAGAAGGACAAGACTGAGAAATACAAGCCCCGTTTTGAGAAAGAGTATGGAAAAAAGGAGGAGAGAAAGAAAGAGAAGAAAGAAGAAAAGATTGATCCACAGAGTGGGAGATGCTTTAACTGCGGGAAGCACGGACATTTCTCCAAAGATTGTCGGTTTAAGAAGGTCAAGAACTCGGAGTATTATGCGAAGAAATCTTTGTTGGTCAAGAAACAAGAGGATGGTAAGGTGCTTTTGGCTGAAGAGGCATATTGGCTTAGTGAGACATCCGATGAAGAAGAAGCTCACTTCACTCAGTTGTGTATGATGGCCAAGGTTGAAGAAGATGCACAACCTGTTTATGACAACTTCGATGTTGATTCCGAGGTAAGTGGGCAATTAGAAAATTCTGAGCTAGTTCAATCTTTAATTGTTCAAATTCAAAACATGGAAAATGAATTCAATGTTCTTAAAAGTAAACTTAGCCTTGAAAACAAACAATGATGAATTTTCGAGATGAATATGCATTGTTGAAAGTTGTCATCGAGGACAAGGAAAAAGAGAAAGATGATTTAAAAAGAGAAAAAGTTGATTTGACATCCAAGATCACTGAGCTCGAAAAGGACTTAGTGAACTTGAATTCCGAAAAGGGAGAGTTTAAAATTACATTTGAAGTTTGCTTCTGTTAGTGTATAATTGTATCCAAGATTTAATGAGAAAAGTCAAAGTGTTGTAAAGTCAACAAAGTCAACTTTAGTGGTATAAGTGTTTCTATGATGTGAGAGTTTCTGTTGTAAGCATGTAAGAGAAGTGTTGTTAGTATAAATAGTTTAGCCTTTGTAAGAGTTTGTAATAGAGTTCATTGTACGCGTAATTTTCATATCAGTATACTTGTGACTGTTTCTCTCTCTACTCTCTCTCTAGAACATATAATTGTCATGTCTTGAATTGATTGTGATTGAGATAAACTGGGATGGTATCAGAGCGAGACCACATCTTATTCAGAAAGATCACATCACTTTATCAAATCAATTTCTGGAAATTTTCAAGAAATTCAATCGACTTCTTGAACTTTCACTGTTTGATCAAGATTTTCATTGATTTGTTCGAATTAGTGTGTATTAATCGATTGATTATATTCGATTTGTGATTGTATTCACACATTTTCACAATTCAATCACTTAATCGGATTCAATTTTTGAAATTTTTGAGTTTTTTTTTTTGAAAAATGTTCGATGAACACTGTAAAATCTTCTATGGACATTGTAATTGTGTGTTTTAGTTGATTTGATGCATTGAGTAAGTGTTCTAAATGATGAATCGACATACCCTGTACAATTTCATGTTTTAAAATTGCATGTTTACCTCATTTTTGAATCGATTTTGAACGACAGAGTCAATAACGCGCAACATTCAAAGTTCGCGCTAATCAAGAACACGCTAAAATGAAGAACGCGCACAATGTTGGTATTCTTGATGTTTGCAAGTTATTGTGTGGTTCGCGCATAAAGTTGTATACGAGAAGCTAGTTCACGCATAAAAGTATTTGCCGGAATTGATAAAACGCGCACAAGTCATCTGCGAGAAGTAAGATGAATAGTGACATGCGAGTTTCTTAGTCATGCGAGTTTCCACTTAGCGAGTTATGATATTTAAAAAAATTCTAAGTAAGGAACGCGCAAGAATTTCGAGGTGCGAGTTTTCATTCACTTGCGAGAAGTTCAAAGTTCGAAATTTTTCTAAGTCTACTTCGCGAACGAAGTACTTTGCGAGAAGCAGCTTCGGGCATAACACGTACAGCGAGTTCTACATTTCGTGCAAGTAGTGGTTTGCGAGTTTTGATTTCGTGCACGAAGCTTCTAGCGAGAAGTCTTATGAACAGTGACTTGAGAGTTTTGTGCCTTGCGAGTTTTTAGTTGTCTGCAAGTTCCAGAGTTAGAATTTTTCTAGAAATATTTTTCAAGTGGTGATCTGATTTTGACTTTCAGTCAAATTTTCTGAATTGATTTGGGAACGATTATTCATTAAAGCTTATCTATCTTTCAAGATGCCAACTACAGATGAGAGAGGAAATACTGTACTAGCAGCCAGAGATGTTGTCATGTACATGCCTGCGATACCAGTAATAGAAGCTGAAAGAGATAAACTGAAAAATCAGAATTCACTCCTTCTAAAGCAAATTCAGGAGTTTAAATCTAAATTGTCAAATTCTGATAAAACTTCTGATTGTGAAAAATGCACTAATACTGTTAAATCTGATTTTGTAGGTATCATCAAAGCAAGAGAGAATGAAATCAAAGAAAAAGAAAAAGATCTTGTTATTAAAGAGAATATCATTAAAGCAAGGGAGAAAAAGATTAAAGAGAAAGAGAAAATGATTGATTTAAAACAAAATACTATTCAGACTTGTGAAAAAGAAATAAAGTTGAAAGAAAGAAAGATTGTGAATCTTCAAAGCCAACTGAAGACAATTGAACAAAAATCTTCAGAATTGCAAGCTGAATCAGTTGAGCTTCAACACAAGTTTAAGGCTTTCGAAGACAAGTTATCTGCGTTGGAGTTAAAGAATGTTGAACTGAAGAAAATACTCCAATCAGATAAAGTTAAAACCGATTCAGAGAAATCTTCTACTAAACAGATATTTTGTCTTTCAAAGAAAAATTTACAAGAGAAAAAGGATCTTGAGCTTAGATATATCAAACTCTCTAAGCAAGTGTCAGAGTTTGAAAAGATTTTAATTACAGAAAGAGACACTTTTGCTAAAGAGAGAAAAGTTCTTGAAGATAAAACTGTTGAACTTCCCAAACAGATCTCCATTTTACAAGACTTACTTGAGAAATAAAGAAAAGATTTTCAAGAAGAGAAGAAGTATTTTGAGATTGAAAAGAAGAAATCTGAGAAAAGAAATGTTGGGATCTTCAATAAATTTCTGATAAAACCAAGAACATGGAAAAAGATTTTGAGCTTGAACGTCAAAATTTTGAATCTGAAATATCTAAGCTCATGTCCAAGATATTTGTTCTATCCTCAGACATTCTTAAAGAACATATGGCAAGAAATGGTTTGAAACAAAAGTTTGACACACTTTCTGATGAAAGAAATATTTTGCCCAAAAAGATAAAGGACTTGGAAGCTGCAAACGTTGATTTGTTAGATAAAGTATCAGCTGTTGTGATTGATCAATCACCTGTTGATAATTCAACAGAATTAGTATGTTCTTTCAAAACAGCTTCAAGTTCAATTCATGATAAAAATATTTTCAAAAACAAAAGTGTCAAACCAAACATTGTCAAATCAAATCAGATCCGACCATCTAATCTATTTTACGACAAGTCTGTTGATAGTCCAGCGAGCTTTTATGTTAAATCTCTTGGAAAGCAATCTAAGAAAGTACAGATGGTCTGGAGAGTTAAAGGTTCTTCTGATGAGAAGAAGAAAGACAAAGCATCTGCTTCCACATCAAATGCCAAAAAGAACAGTGCACACAGAGGTAAATCTTTTGGTAATTCTGATATGTTTTACTCTACTAATCATTTGATCAGGGTTGCTTAGAAGAAAATCTGTTGTTCTTACTGTGGAGCAAATGACTTTGTAAGTAATAATTTTGTCAATTACTGGTATGGTTCTTACTATATAACCCCTAAAAGAACTGCAACTAACACATCAGGACCCAAATACCAGTGAGTACCAAAAGCTAAATCTGTGTTGCATGAACCCAAGGTTTAAGGGGGAGCAAGAACAATGGTTTTTGAAAAAAGCAGTTCAAAACCCGAACTTCAATGTCAAGAACAGTGGCTCTTGAATAACACAGTTCAAGACCCGCACTTCAATGTTAAAGGACTATGACTTTGAAGTAAAACAGCTTAGGACTCGGTCTTTAATGTTTAGAGTTAAGGATATTTTGAAAATATCCAGGGGGATCTTATCTAACCTAAATCATTCTATCATGATTTGAGGGGGAGTTTAAAGGTAAATATCTTCTGATCTAGATCTCTGATTGTTTGAAAGAAGAACAACTTTCAAGCATGAAAAACATTTTCTTATATGTTCAAACCACTTCTCTTAAAAGATTTTATGAATCTAGAACTGTGATTTTAAAGGTTTTTCATCATTGAGCTTTAAAGTTTAACTGATTGTGTGTTTCCAAAGATTAATACTTGTGTATTATCTTGTCTATATACTGTCAAGTATTCATACACACCGGTCCAGTACTTCATATTGATTTTGTTATTACCATGTATCAAAAGATAAATCTTTCTATGGTAATACTCCCGTTTGCTATCCAATGTTGTTTGAATCAAATGTCATTTCATCATTTTATGTGTTATCATTGTTCAAATGTTTATATATTGTTCAGATAAACAACATTCGACTTTGATTTCCCAAAATTTTATTCTTCATGATAATTTGATCTGATCTTAATCATTGTCAGATTCTCAAAACATTTCTATTTTTTCATGTATATTCATTTATATAAAGTTTTGAATAATCTTAAATGCTTAAAATGCTTAAATTTTATTTTGACTTTTTGATGAGCATACAGATACTGACTAATGATTTCTTGTGCTTAAATGTCAAGAAAATCATTGAGATACGCATGCTTTTAGAAAAAATACATGGGATTCAGTGTGAGTACTTAAAAGAACTTCCATGGATTCACGATAACTAGTGTTTCCTGCCCCGGAAGTAATCCTAAGAGTGATTGAGGGGAGAGGGGTCAAAAGATTTGAGTGTTGGTGTGTGAAGTGGTAAAATGTAAATAAGAGATTGGTTAGAAGTGAGCCTTAATGTTTAAAAGAAAGAGGGTGAGAGATCAAAGTAAAAGAATATCAAACTCTGCACCAAACTTCTTTCTGAGCCGGGCAGCCACATTACTGTTGTTTCACATTTCTTCGTGAACGACATTGAAAAAGGCACATAGCCCATGCCATCTCTTGCAAACACCCCACCAACTACTCATTTTTTTCTCAAAAAGAGAATGTTTCACATTTTCTGGGGAAGCAGGACATAAGCTATTAGTTCTTCACTTGGAAGGAAAGTTGCCCCACCTTCGACCTTTCATCGTGCATATTGAGTCTGTGTATACCATTGTTGTCTAAGTGGTTTACATACTTTGAGCCTGATGAAACATAATCATTATGCCAATCTTGAATAAATTGAACTTTCTGAATTTCTCCTCAAGTCTTTTCACTTTGAACTTTCTTTCTTTATGACATTGAAATTGAACTTTGTAAGAACAACATCTTTTCTTCTGAGCAATCCTGATAAAATGATTAGTAGAATAAAATGTATCAGAATTACCAAAAGATTTACCTTTATGCATACTGTTCTTGTTGGCATTGGTTGTGGTTGCATATGTTTTGTCATTCTTCTTCTCATCCGAAGAATCTTTAACCCTCCAGACCATCTGTCCTTTCTTAGATTGCTTTCCAAGAGAATTTATATAAAAGTTTGCTAAACCATCAACAGATTTGTCATAAAATAGATTAGATGGTCGAATCTGATTTGATTTGACAGTTTGTGGTTTGACACTTTTCTTTTTCAAAACATTTTTCTCATGAATAGAACTTGAAGCTGTTTTGAAAGAACAAACTGATTCTGTTGAATTATCAATAGGTGATTGATTAATCACATCAGCTGTAATCTTTTCTGACAATTCACTGTTTGCAGCTTCCAAGTCATTTATCTTTTTGAACAAAATGTTTCTTTCAAAAGTCAATGTGTCAAACTTTATTTCCAAATCAGATTTGGCCTTCTGTTCTTTTTGGACATCTGAAGATAGAACAGTTATTTTGGATTTGAGCTTAGATATCTCAGATTCAAAATGTAAACGTTCAAGCTCAAAATCTTTTTGTAAGTTCTTGGTTTTATCAGAAATTTTATTGAAGATCCCAACATTTCTCTTTTCAGATTTCTTATTTTCAATCTCCAAAGACTTTTTCTTTCCTTGAAAAGCTTTTTCTTTCTTTATCAAGTAAGTCTTATAGAATAGAGATTTGTTTGGGAAGTTCATTTGATTTGTCTTCAAAAAAAAATTTTCTTTAGCAAATGTGTCTCTTTCAGTAATCAAAACTCTTTCAAAATCAGACACTTGCTTTGAAAGTTTAATACATCTAAGCTCAAGAATCTTTTTCTCTTGGTCAACTTTCTTAGAAAGTTCAGATATCTTTTGATTAAAAGATTTCTCCAGATCTAATTTAACTTTATCTGCTTGAAGGCTTATTTTCAGATCAACATTCTTCTTCTCTAGAGCAGATATCTTCTCTTCGTATCATTCAACGGAAGCTTTTTGGATTTGGATAATCTGATCTTCCAAGTTAAAGATTTTTCTTGTCAGCTCTGTGTTCTCAGCTTCCAAACTCAGTATTTTCTCATTATTCAGCACAAAAGTCTGTTTCTCAAGATCTTCATTAATTGTCTTTAATGCACTAACTTCTTCTTTCAGAATGTTGGTTTCATCATAATATTGTTTTGTCTTCATAGAGTAGAAATCAACAAATAAAGCAAGATTTATGTTCTCTAATTCGAGCTTTTAATCTTCTCTTCAAGCTTAGAAAAATATCCCATCTTGAATTAGAAATCAGCTTGATATGAATGATCGTTTCCAAACAATTCAGAAAAATTTGACTGAAAGTCAAACTCAGATCACTACAAAATAATCTCAGAAAAAAAATTCTATCTCTGGAACTCTTAGAACTCACTGACTGAAATGAGCCTGACACAGATTGAATGATTTAAACCTGCAGATCAAAAACTCGCAAATCAGATCAATTGAAATTGAAATTAAATCTAGCGCAAAATGGAAATGAAGTTGGCAAAAAAGATGATAATGTTGGCGCAATCTTCATGAAGTTGGAGCAAGGTTGATGATGATGGCGCAAGACAAATAGAACTCCTTAGTTTGTATGATGATAGTGGCGCAAAATAGTTGATATTGGCACAAAGTAGATGAAACCTGCAAATCAATTGAATTATAAACATGCAAACCAATTGAGTAGATGGCGCAAAATATTATGTTGGTGGCGCCAAACAAAAAAAATCTCATCAATTTGAACTTCAATTGGAACAGACTACTTGCACTAGAAACCTGCGACCACATTGATTTTCAGATTAGAACTCGCAAGAAACTTTTATTTGAACTCCAAAACTTGTAGACACAATTAATCAGAACTTGCAGATTTAACAATTTAAAATTTGACTTAGTGACATGTGTGGCGCAAATCAAAGGGATTAAGAAATGCGCAAATCAAGAAATGAAATGGCGCAAATCTAATTATCAAGATGTGTGCAAATCAAATTGAACAATCCATCGCCCCACTAACTTGTACCCAACCTGTTTGCTCCATCTGTCAAGTTTCGAAGTGTTGAAAAATAGGCTAAGTATAGAAACTTCTGTTGTCTGCTCAAGATCGTCCAAGTCACCACAGAGGATACAAAGCTCAGAGGTTACTCCGCAGAAGACGTACCCGAGGTCAAACCTGATAATGATACTCAGATCACAGAGCCTCTGTGATCACTCACAGAGCCTCTGTGAAGGCTAACCTCTGGATGTCAGTGTTGGAGTTATTCGCAAAGATGGTTCAAGACAAAACCATTTGCAGAACACGTGATGCCTGCTGTACGAAGATTCTGAAGATCGTTAATGGGCATCCCACGATGTTTTACTTTCCAGGTGGCATTCCTTTTATGGATTGTCAGCCTTTATCTTATACTATTGTATGCTCCCCTTGCTATATGAAGGGAGCACCTCCTGCATTGTAAAGAGTGAGCACACACAAGAAAGAAATCAATCTGTATAATCCTTGAGCATATTAGCACACACCTGTGCAGAGTCTTGGAGGTAAGAAGTACATTCTTGTACTCATAGATGAATTCTCTAGATTTACTTGGGTTGAATTCGTTCGAAAGAAATCAGATGTTCCTGAAGTACTAATCAATCTTATCAAGAGAATACAAGTTCTTTATGATTGCAGGGTACAGAGAATCCGAAATGATAATGGCATAGAGTTTAAGAATTCAACCATTGAATCCTATCTTTCGACAGAAGGCATATCACTGAACTTCTCTGCTGCAAGGACTCCACAACAAAACGGTGTTGTTGAACGAAAGAACAGAACACTAGTGGATGCCGCAAGAACTATTCTTACTGCTTCTGGGCTCTTTATTTCTTTATGGGCAGAAGCCATTTCAACCGCATGCTTCACCCAAAATCGATCCTTGATAGTGAAGAGGCATACAAAAACACCATACCACTTACTACACCAGAGGAAGCCGAACATCAAGTACTTCCATGTCTTCGGCTGCAGATGTTTTGTGCTGAACGACAGAGAGCAGATAGGAAATTCAGTCCTAAAGCCGATGAAGCGAAATTTGTTGGCTATTCATCAAACTCCAAGGCATACAGAGTCTATGTACTCAAATCCAAACATATACTTGAAAGTATTAATGTTTCATTTGATGACTCTTTTCAGGTGACTTCTGAGCAAATCAGCTCAGGACTCAAACTTCAAGATGAAGATTCTGGTAGTTCATCAAGAACAAATGATCTTCATCATCTATTTGAAGAGATGTTCAATGATGATGGACCCTCTAAGGACCAAACAGGTACTTCTCTGACTAGTCCTAGTGATGCTTCACCCTCTTCCACTATAGGTGTAGGTGCCACTATCGAGGAGGAGCACTTAGAGGACAATACGAATCAAGGTCCAAAGATCAATCAGTATCATGGTCATCTTCAAAATATCTCTGAAGGGTCAACACCAGAACAATCAGAGAACTCTGACCAAGGCTCCGCAGAGCTCTCTATTTCAACTCATGGTGAACAACCAAGTCCTGTGGCAAGTACGAACGATCAATTTCCTTCAACGAAGAATGATCCACATCAAGATGAACGTGCTCCTGAGTTAGCCACAAAAGGTTCTAACGATCACCTGCCTCGCATGACAAAGTGGACCAAGAGTCACCCACAGAGCCAAATTATTGGTGACCCATCTGACAAGGTCCAAACTTGATCAAGTACTACAAATTTTTGTTACTATACAAATTTTGTGAGTATAATCGAACCCAAAAAGATATCTAAAACTCTTGAAGACCCAAACTGGGTAGAAGCTATATAAGAGGAGCTTCTGCAGTTTGAGAGAAACGAAGTATGGACCCTAGTGCCTCTGCCAAAAGGTAAAACGGCTATAGGAACCAAATGGGTCTTCAGGAACAAAAAGGATGAAGATGGTGTGGTGGTTAGGAACAAAGCAAGACTGGTGGCCAAGGGATATTGCCAAGAAGAAGGCATTGACCATGAAGAAACCTTTTCCCCTGTGGCACGACTAGAAGCTATAAGGATCTTTCTTGCCTTTGCAACCCACAGAGGTTTCAAAGTATATCAAATGGACGTCAAGTTAGCCTTTCTGAATGGGCAGATTCAAGAAGAAGTATAAGTCCAACAACCACCAGGGTTTGAGAACTCTAAGTACCCAAATCACGTCTACTTTTAGGACAAGGATCTGTATGGACTGAAACAAGCCCCCAGAGCATGGTACGACAGACTTTCAAACTTCCTCCTTGACAATGGTTTCGAAAAAGATACAACTGATACTACTTTATTTTATAAGAAGAGAAAAGGTGAGATTCTACTTGTACAGATCTATGTTGATGACATTATTTTTGGGTCTACAAATGGTTTATACTGCAAAAAGTTTGAGTCATTGATGAAAAGTGAGTTTGAGATGAGCATGATGGGAGAACTTACATTCTTCTTAGGATTGCAAGTCAAACAAACCACAGAGGGGATTTTCATAAATCAATCAAAATATGTCTCTAACATACTTGAAAAAGATAAGCTCTCTGACTATTCACCAATGAAGACTCCTATGGCCACTTGATCCAAGCTTCATGCAGATCCAGAAGGCAAGTCTGTGGAGTGTAAACTCTACAGAGGCATGATAGGGTCTCTGTTATACTTAACCGCGAGTCGACCCGATATAATGTTCGCCACATGTCTCTGTGCAAGATTTCAAGCTAACCCCAAAGAATCTCATCTTCATGCTGTTAAGAGGATCTTCAGATACCTAAAAGGGACCAAGTTTCTTGGCCTCTGGTATCCGGAGAACTCTGGTTTTGATTTAGTGGCGTACACAGATTCAGATTACGGAGGATGCAATCTAGACAGAAAAAGAACCTCTGGGAGTTGTCAATTCCTTGGAGGGAAACTAGTAAGTTGGACCTCGAAGAAGCAGAACTGTGTCTCAACCTCTACGGCCGAAGCGGAATACATTGCTGCTGCCAGTTGTTGTTCACAAGTTCTGTGGAGAAGAACCCAACTTAGAGACTATGGATTTGACATCGAGAAAATCCCCATCCTCTGCGACTCCAAAAGCGCCATTGCGATCTCCACCAATCCTATGCAGCACTCCAAGACCAAGCATATCGATATCAGGTATCACTTTCTGAAACACCATGCGGAGCATGGGACAATAGAGATGTACTTTGTGCCCACAGATTACCAACTTGCCGACCTTTTCACCAAGTCATTGGATGAGAAAAGATTCACTTTTCTAGTTGGCAAGATTGGTATGCTAAACATGAGTTGACCCCAAAGCCTCTGTACCCTTGCACAGAGCCTTGTTTGTAAATAGTTTCTTAAGCTTTGTTTACTATGTTTTTCTTCGAATCTATGTCTTGTACAAGTCTTATCTTTATATGATCCAAGCAAAGTTGAAGGGGGAACAAGACAGTTCTGGTATCTAGGGGGAGCAAGACAGTTATATGCGACATAGACTACAGAGTGATGTTAGTCCATCTGAACCAAGGGTCAAAACTCTTTCTCGAAGCACTATGCTCTTAGAAAGATCCCACTTTGTACCTAGTTTTCTGTCTAAACTTTGAATTGATCAAAACTTTCAAAATCTTTCCTTAAAAGGAAATTTTTGGTCTCAGAACCTCTGAGGTCGACCACAGAGCCTCTACACTTCAAAACTGAGGATATCTGACCGATGCACTCTAAAAGGAACTCGATAATTTCATCGCACTTTCCTTCCTCTTACAAATGCTCTTTTGATCAAAACCTTGCCTATGACCTCAGAAGCCTCTTATCCACAGAGCTTCTGTCATTCCCATCACTTCAGAAATTCAGGTCATTTGTTGCGGGTTATTTTTTTAAAACTCACTGTCATGTGGGAATAGTAAATGCCACGCGCGTGAAAATAGGGGGAGGCGCACGTCCTAGATCATGCACCGCCATTATCTGACGTGGCAATATTTGATTGGTTCGTATCTGTACCGTCGTTTTTTCAGAAATGACCTCTTATCTATTACCACTCATTTCGGATTTCAAATTTTATTTTTTCCCGCTTAATCTTTTTATCCTCTCTCTGTATATATAAACCCCTCTCATACCCTCCATCTTCTTTTTATCTGCAAATTTTTTCTCTCAAGAATTCCTTTGCAAAGAATCTACCTTCTTCATCTCTTTCCATGGCATCCAAATCTGCTTCTTCCAAAACTACAAGGGTTCTTCTACATCAAACCACTCAATGCATTCTGAGGCCAAAAAGGCCGATTCCCATTCTGTTGAACAAGAACATGTCCTCACAAGCAGAATGCTCTCCTTCACACACCATGATTACCACTCCAGACAACTAAACCTCAAACCTAACAATCATTATGTCGTCTTGGAACACAAGGGATACCCCTAGGAAGATGCTCCTTTACTTCAAATCCTGAAAAACCACATCCTCACCAAAGCCCTAACCCTAAAAAGAACTGATATCCCAAAAGCTTACATTCAACAATTCTGGTTGAGTGCTAAGCATGAAAAACTGGACCATTATGGCTACTTTGTCATGGGTTATGCCACTCATCCCTCCACTACTAAAATATTGGACCTTGGCATAAACCGTAGAAGAGTCTCAGAGGTATTCGGACTTCCTACCACGACCCAATTGAACCTGACAAAATTCTCTGACGAGCCCTCAGATGATGAAATTCTCGAGTTTCTCAGGTTCATAGGGTACGCTGCACCGATTTCCAGGAGAACTGATTTCAGACGCCAGAACCTTCCACCTTTGTGGAATATTCTCTTCTCGATTCTCAATCGCTGCTTGACTTGCAAAGTAGGTAGTCCTGACCAATCTAGCCATACCATACTTGCAATAATGTATGGCATATACTATGATTTGCCATTGGACTATGCAACACTTATTTTCAGATTGATCAGAAACGCGGTCATAGCCAAACAAGAGGACCAAGCTCGAGGAACAGAACCCAAAAATCTCGTATTCAACAGATTCTTTGCAGTTCTGTTAGGAGATGCTCTGATAGGAGAAGGGAAGTTACCTGCAGAAGGTAAAATGATCAAAGTCTATGACATGAAGTCGCACAAGCCAACCGTACTAAAGACTGGATATCCTGGAGCAAGACCTCTGCCAACCAGTATTCTAGCTTACCTGGGTAGTGAAGATGCGGTTAGGACTTACATTCGTGGGCACAGGACTCCTGCACCAAGTGGGAGATATAGTTGTTTACCTTAGGACAGAAGTGGGTGAGGGAGCTGGAGTAGATATAGCAGAAGAAACCCAAATTGGGACAGAGGTTATAGTTCACGAGAGTGGGGTGGGGAAAAAGAAGCTTAAAAGAAAAAGGAAACCCAAGAAGAGAGTCGCAGAAGAAAAGACTCCAAAATCACCCTCAGATGTTGTCAAGACAAAAAAGAAGGCTAGGAAGTTAACCAAAGTAGCAACCTCTGAACATGTCATTACACCAGAAGTGAGTAAACCCGCAGACTCAGAACAACCTCTGCAGAGGAGAAGGCGAAAAGCCCACATCATTGAAAGCTCTGAAGATAGAATCCCTAGTCCTCTCCATGTCGCAATGGACATAGCTAAGGAACTACAGAAGTTGCACTCAGTGGACTTAGATGAAACCACAGACGTTGAGGTGCAGGACATTACGGGGCTTTCAAGCTCTGGTGATGAGGGTGTGAAAATCTCGGAGAATGAGATAGGAGAAAAAGATGCCATAGGCACACAACCTGAACCAAATCCCTGTGCAACCCATGTTACTACCCCTGCAGTTCTAGTGCAGAAGGGTATTGAAGAAGGACCGTACAGTCCGAACCCAGTCCTAACCAACCGGACAGAGAATATTCCTTCATCCTCTGTGCCATTTATATCTGGGAAACCAAAATCCACCCCATCCTCTCAACAGGATGTTGGTGCAGACATAAGTGTTCATTCGCCCAAGGACATGACACATACGCACTCAGAAGCATTTGTTTCCTCTGCCACACACAAGAGTGACCCACAAACAACCTCAGAGTTGGTGGTGCGAGAACACATTGATTCTGGGGTTCTAGAACAACCACAGGGCTCATTCAAAAAGGATCTTGAAGGAGTCTCTGAACCCTCCTCCAAGAAACTTCTTGACAGAACTCCCATAGATGCTTCCTCTATGGAACATCAAGGATTGGGAGGAAATCCTCCAGAGCTCATCTTTACTTCAGGCTCTGAAGGTGCCAAACACTCGTTGGAAAAATCTGGAACATTTTTTGTTCCAGAGGTTACCTCGGACACCTTTGTCACGAAGGGCGAGTTTAAAGCCTTTGTTGACATGGTGCTCCAAAAATTTGGCGAGTTGAAAAGCTCTGTCACAAGGGAATCCGAAGCCAACTCCCAAATCCTTGCAAAGGCTCTCAAAGCCAATACAGAAGCTCTGAACTCCCTTCACCAATATTCAATGCAACATTCAGCGGTGAGCACTAAGCTGACATCGAACTGTGCGACTCGAGCTGGTCTTCAAGCATGTGGCAAAACAATCATCGCACATTCAAATCAAATTCAGATCCTGGGGGATATCTGCACAGACGAAATGGGAAAATTTGTTGCACAAGTAGTTAAGTCAGGAGTGGATGACCTGACCAAGCTTCGAGATGAAATCAAGGATATAACTCGCGGTGTTATAGTCCCTTTCCGACCACAGGCGTCCACTTCTGCACCCCCACCCGCAACCTCTGCGACTGACCTCTCTACCTTTGCCACAAAGGAGGACTTGGAAACAATGGGTAAATTGGTTCTAAGCAATCTCAACTTCATTGGATCTAACATATCTCAAGAAGGCAAGAAACTAACAGAGGATCTGAAGAAGACTGTAGCCACGATCAGGTTCAAGTTTGATCTGGAAGTCAACAAACTGTCATAGATTACAGAGGACGTTCTCAAGAAGATCTCTCGGCGTGTTGACGAGCATCTCTGCAAGAAAAGAAAGAGGAAGGCACCTGCGACTTGCCAAGCGGAGGCATTGCAGAAGAGGGCTCACCATGATGATCAGGATCCAGATGCCTCTGGCCCTGGCCATCATGAGGGGGAGAAGGCTTCAGCAACAAACAGTTCTGCAGTTGTCATCACCGCCACTCCTCTTCGAGCCCTACCTCTACAGAGAACAACCTCAGAGGTACACAAAATGCAAAACCTCAAGTCATGTGCCTTTGAGGACCCAAAACTGATTGCTCCATTTGTCCAAGGCACAACCTCTGCAGTGTCATAGAAGGGAAAGGTGAGTGTTGGATCTGAACACATTGCAGAAGGGCTCACAAAGTTCGTAGAACCTTCAAGCCCTGAACTTATGCCCACTGCACCCACGCCTGTTGTACAGTTTTAGAGCCTTGATCCCGTAAACACAAAAGATACATCAGAGACCCCTTTACAGAACAAAGAACAGAAAGCCTCTGAACCCGATAGAAACAAGCCCTCATAATATAATCAACAAGAGGATAGGGTGAAAGAGATCATTCAATCGATGGATGCCATGAGAACTCCAATCCCAAGGCCTCCACCAAAGGAACTTAAGTTCCAAGAGAACATACACACCTATCTCTACAGCGCAGATCCCGAGGCCGTCTTCTTAGCACCAAATTTGCATCCCCTAATCAAAGAAGACATCAGAAGACGTTTCGAGCAAACTGCACGAGAGAGGAATGAGGTGTTCTCTACAGAAGATATCAAGACAGTAATGAGGATCTCTCTACACTCCTTCGCCAACAAGTCAACCATGTTTGCTAAATACTTAGTTGAGAGAAAAGACGGGAAGCAGTACACATTAACAGATGCAGACTTAAAGAACCTCTGCACCTATGACCTTCCTCAACTACATGTCTTCACAGAGCAAAGACTTGAAAAGCGAAAGGAGTACATGATAGCAAATGGCAGGATCAAGGAGGTGATGCACGAACATGTCAGATACCATAGCAAAATGGATTTCGAAGTAGCTCTACAAATCAGAATCGAGAAGTTATCGATCACTAAACCAAATGACCAATTCCCCAGAATCGAAAATGTTCCATCAAACTCTTTAATCACAGAGCTTGATTTCGGATTCTTTTTCAAAGACGATGATGGGCTCAAGAAGATGTACAGGTCAAATCAAAGTCACAAGTACTCGAACAACACTCTATTGAAGATAAAGAACACGATTCTGAGGAAGAAGGGCACTGAGACTGTGCAAGCGGGACCTGAAGAGACAATGATCGGACAGATTGATGCGCAACTGAAGTACAGGGAACTCATTCTATCGATGAAGAAAACTCTAGTCGAAAGCTTTACCAATCCAATAGATGATTTTCCTCAATGACTTCTGTATTTTTCCTTTTTGCTTTTCATTCATGTATTTGCTTCTTAATGTAATTGCCTTCCGGCATTTTCCTTTATGAATGAAAATCGGTATTCAGAGGTTGAGAGTTCCTTTCACCTTTTTTTGTTTCTAGCTTAGCCAACACCTCAAATTTCAAAAATTTATTTTTCAACACTTAGGGGAAGATTGTTAGATCCATCTGCCAAGTTTAGAAGTTTTGAAAAACAGGCTAAGTATAGAAACTTCTGTTGTCTGCTCAAGATCATCCAAGTTACCACAGAGGATACGAAGCTCAGAGGTTACTCCGTAGAAGACGTACCCGAGGTCAAACCTGATAAAGATACTCAGATCACAGAGCCTCTGTGATTACTCACAGAACCTCTGTGAAGGCTAACCTCTGGAGGTCAGTGTTGGATTTATTCGCAAAGATGGTTCAAGACAAAACCACGTGCAGAACACGTGATTCCTGCTGTACGAAGATTATGAAGATCGTTAATGGGCGTCCCACGATGTTTTACTTTCCAGGTGGCATTCCTTTTATGGATTGTCAGCCTTTGTCTTGTACTATTGTGTGCTCCCCTTGCTATATGAAGGGAGCACCTCCTGCATTGTAAAGATTGAGCACACACAAGAAAGAAATCAGTCTGTATAATCCTTGAGCATATTAGCACACACTTGGGTGTGTTCTTGGTGATCTTGAGCAAGTTAATGAAGCATATGACTTAGTGAAAACGTTGCTACTTATTGTGCTTTTCATACTATATGCGTGTGTGTTTACTACCTCTTTAACTTATCTTCACTACATATTGAAACGCTTCTGCACTCTTATTTTTTAGTTCACCACGTAGTGAGATACATAAACGAGTTTAGAACATAAATCTGGGATCAACACAATCAATCAAGTTTTAACCATTGAATGATGATGCTAGCGTAAACCGTATGATTTTGGCGCAAACTTTATGAATCCTCACTAACCTTGCAAGCTGTGGAAATTTAAACTTGAATTCAAACTAGTAACCTGCACATAATCTTGAAACTCGCTAATCAAAACAATTTGAAATTTACAGATCAATTAACCAAGAACATGCAGATTTCAGCTTAGCGAGTTCTTCAACTTGAAGTTAGCGTGTTCTTCCCTGAGTTCACAAATCTGATTCAAATCTCTTCAAACCTGCAAATTAAAACTTGATAATGCGCAACAATGATCGATTCATCATATATAACACTTCTCCAATGGCAATTTCAGAATAAAATGAATACATCAAACTAATTTGATTCAAAAAGTGTTTGAAGAGCATTTTTTAAGAAAATCAAATTTGCAAAAATTAACATTGATTTAGTGATCAACCTGTGATCGATTTGAACAAGAAACATTCCAACACATTAGGTGATCAAAATAAAATCAATTTCACAATCAAAATACAACAATTCAATGAGAATTTGCGAAAAAGATCAAATTTCCGTATTCTTGATATTTTCAAGAAAATTTCAACAGTGTGATCCAAAATTCCAGATTTCAATCTAATTTTCTATTCAAATCATTTTTGAAAAATGTTTGGTACGGCTCTGATACCAATTATGAATGAAATTTCCCAATCAAATCAAGCACTCTCAATCAACATTCAAGATGTATCAGTTTATAGATCTAGAGAGAGAGAGTAGAGAGAGAAATATTCAGTATTCATAAATCTGACAATGAAAGCGTACTTACAAATCTTACAAGGCACACCCCTATTTATACCACATATTACACAAAGACTAACCTGACATGGAACTAATACAGACTTTGACTAACATTGACTAAACTTGACATAGACTTTGTTTACTTTACATCTTTGACTTAACATATTAAATCTTGGATACAATATAATGTCCTAACACAAACTTTTGTTTCAAATCAGATTTAGCCTTCTTTTCTTTTTGCACATCTGATGATACAACAGTTATTTTTGATATGAGCTTAGATATTTTAGATTCAAAATTTTGACGTTCTAGCTCAAAATCTTTTTCTAAGTTTTTGGTTTTATTAGAAATCTCATTGAAAATCCCAGTATTTCTCTTTTCAGCATTTTTCTTTTCAAGCTCAAAAGACTTTTTCTTTTCTTTGAAAATTTGTCTTTCTTTTTCAAACAAGTCTTGTAAAGTAGAAATCTGTTTGGGAAATTTAGTTATTTTTCACATTTGATCTATCTTTATCTGCTTGGAGACTTGTTTTCAGTTCAGCATTCTTCTTCTCTAGAGCAGATATCTAATCTTCAAAAGCCTTAAACTTATGTTGAAGCTTAATTGATTCATCTTTCAGCTCAAATGATTTGTGTTCAGTCATCTTCAGTTGGCTTTGAAGATTTGTAATTATAGACTCTTTGACCTTGATTACTTTCTCAAGAGACTGAATGGCATATTCTTTTATTTTAATCATTTTCTCTCCATCTTTAATTTTTGTCTCTTTTTCTCTAATTTCCTTCTTTCTTGTGCTGAATGGTACCTGCAAAATTAGATTTAGCATTATAAGTACATTTTGCACAAACAGGAGTTTTATCCGAATTTGACAAATTAAATTTCAACTCCTGAATCTGTTTGAGAAGCTCTGAATTCTGATTTTTCAGTTTCTCTCTATTTTAGGTATCTCAGGCATGTATAAGACAGTCATGTCTCTCGCTGAAAGTACAGTATTTCCTTTCTCGTCTATAGTTGGCATCTTGAATGAGAAATCAGCTTGATATGAATGATCGTTCCCAAACAATTCAGAAATTTTGACTGAAAGTCAAAAACAGATCACCACTTGAAAATAATTTTCAGAAATAAATTCAACTCTGAGACTCTTAAAGCACTGGAACTTGCAGATCAAGAACATCAAACTCGCAGATTACTTGACATGAAATACACAGACTTAAAATGAATCAAAACTCACAGAAAATTGCTATGTTTTGTGCTACAAGTGGGTGGCGCAAAAATAAGTTTTGTGCTACATACAGGTGGCGCAAAATAAATTTTGCGTTACTTGTGAGTGGTGCAAACTTATGTTTTAACTTTTAAAACTCGCAGGTTGTGTGAACCAAAACTCGCAAGCTACATGAATTTCATCATGGAAACTCGCAGATCTCTAAACACGCAAAGCACTGTTCACTGAGCTTCGCGCTAAACTTGTTGTGCGCGAATGAGAAACTCGCAGGACACTGCTTGCGCGAATTGAAAAAACTCGCTAAAGAGATGTGCGCGAAGATGCTTCTCGCAAGGTGCTTTGTGCGTGAAGTATACTTAGAATAAATCTGAACTTTGAGATTCTCGCAAATAAATGCAAACTCGCACGTCACCAGAACCTTGCGCGTTCCATACTTAGATTATTTTGACAAAATCAAAACTCGCTAAATGGAAACTCGCATATCATAAAACTCGCAAGTCACTGTTTATAGAGTTTCTCGCTAGACGCCTCGTGCGCAAACTATAAACTCGCTGAAGACTTTTGCGCGTTTTATCCACTTCTCGCAAAACCTTTATACGCGAACCACACTTAAACTTTCCAGAATCATCGTGCATGTTCTTGGTATCTAGCGCGAACTTCAGTGTGCGTGTTCTTCATATGAATGTTGCGCGAAGTCTAGATCTTGCCCGTTTTTTATTCTGTCGATCAAAAATTGGTCTAAAAACTTTAATACCAGCAATTAGAACTTGATAATGCACAGATATGATCGATTTAACAATTAGAACACATTTCTAATGTCAATTTCTGATTCACAACAACAAAATCACGAAGATTAGAATCAAACAGTATCGAACAACATTTTTCAAGATGGGTAAAAATTTCTAAAATTGAGATCGAATTAGTTCGAATTTCATGACGCAATCAATACAAGAAACAATCTAGAACATAAAACGAAAACAATGAATCCATTTTCTTGCATCAAAAATGATTTTCAAAAGAAAATTCTATTAAACAGTAACTTTAAAAAAATCGAGTTCTTGATGATTTTCATAATTCAATCCAAAACTAATGATCCAATCTTTCTGAATTATATTTGGTCTCGCTCTGATACCAATTGAAATTGTATTACCCAATTCAATTCAAGGACAATCTCAATCAAACAAGATTTGACAATCAAGAACTAGAGAGAGAGAGAGAGTAGAGAGAGAAAGTATCACGCGTCTATTGATCTAACATGAAGGTTCTTCCTTTCTATTACAAGGCTAAAGGCTATTTATACGTCAAGATTTACTCACAAAATTAAACTCACATGCTTACAAACATTTCAAACACATACAAGCTTACACACCTAGTTGACTTTACAAGACTTGACTGTTTGACTTTTCCCATTAAATCTTGGATACAATTAATACACTAACACAAAGAAATAGTAGGAGGAGTAATGGGGATAGAAGAAATATGGACAGTGGAAATTACCTCAGGTGGTTGTTGAAGAACTGAGGAGATGGGGGTCGTTACAGGGACAGTGTTAGTGATTGGCATCACTGACACAATTGTTGTAGTAGTTGCAGAGTTTGTGGAGGAGAGACCCACGAAACCATCTAAAGTAGTTTGGTGAGAAACTACTTCAGGAACAAAACCCGAAGGGGCGATCTCCTTGGTCTTTCTGGCCTACTTAGAGGGACCAGGAAGAGCAGTTGATGGTCATTTGAGAGCGGTGGTAAAGGCAAGGATAGCAGGAGAAGGAACCCCCTACGTGGCCGCTGAAGTCGAAGAATGTAGGGAGAGACGGATGCAGAGAGTTGAGAGACTTACCTCGTTGGCGACCGGCTTGAGCTCGAGTGATCGCTGACCCACATTGGAAAAACTACCATCGTGAGTAGTTGGGTATTTGTCAGTGTAGAGAAAGTGTAGGTACGCGCAGATAAAGCGTACATATGGGATCTTGGGATCCCTCTCCGTCTTCTCTATCTTTGACTTAAGATCATCAAAGATAGCGCCAGCGTAGTCGAAGTGTTTGCCAGCAATGACCGAGTAGCCCATTCGAAGCTGAACTTTGCTCGCTTGATCCAGGGAGCCAATCTTCCTACTCATACTCTGAATAATGTGAGAGAAGATGTAGTTGAGTTGGGAAGGCATGTTGGCCTTTTGGATCTTGGTCAGGCGTTTGTTGGGGATGGTGGAGCAAGGCTTGTTATCCCAACAGTATTCCATATCATCCAAGAATTGTATGAGCTCAGCGTCAGTAGGGAGTGCATCAAATCCATCTTTGGTCTTCTCAGGGAATCGAGGTGCCTTCCTGAGACCAAAAGTAGTGAGGAGACCTGAACCCAGTTCAGTTGTCAAAGAGATGGTAGGGACCACTTCCCCCTTTATGTTAGTGATAGTGGTCTCATCAGCGGTGAACCAAAACTATTTTAGAAGAGTCTTGGAAGGTTTTTGTTAGCTCCAATCACATTTATAGAAGTATTGGAAAATAGGCTAATATAGGAACCGCAGAAGTCTGTCGCAGAACATCCAAGTTCTCCGCAGAAGTTAAATTCTCAGAAGACATCTGTCGACACTCTACCAGAGGACACAACACCTGATAATGATCATCAGATCACAGAGCCTCTGTGATCACTCACAGAGCCTCTATGATGGCTAACCTCTGGAGACAGTCCGAAGATGTGCAAACTCAGTTCAAGACAAGGTCACATGCAAATCACGTGATGCCTGCTGTACGAAGATTTCCAGATCACCATGGAGCGGCGCACGATGGTTTTACTTTCCAGGTGGCACTCCGTTTATGGAATGTCAGCCTTTGTCTTGTACTAAAAGGTGCATCCTTCTTGTATATTATGGGAGCACCACCTTAGAGTTTTATGTATGCGAGCACACACAGTCTGAATTAGAGATTTGTATTTTCCCTGAGCATTTTGCACACACTTGTGCGTGTTCTTGGTGTTCTTCAGTAATCTATGAAACAGTTCTTTGAGTAATTTCTTGCAATACTTTACTATTCTGTTTATTGATTACATTGTGTGTCTACTACTTTTGCATGTTGTTAGGTCTGATTTTATAGTAATCATTGTATTTATAGGTGTTAATCATAAATCCCAATCTATCAAGCTAATTACTCAAGATTTATCTAATAAAGTTCAAGAAATAGAGAGAGAATCTAGAGAGAGAAAGTAGATCTTGAATATCACAACTCTAGAATATTACAATGAATGCATAAGCTCTAGTTCGTTACTACATTATTACAAACACAAACCTATATATATACTCAGTACTAATACAAGACTTAATGACAAAGTAAACTAAACTAGCTTTGACTTTAACAACACAAAGACTATGTTGACTTTTAAAACTTTGACTTTCTATATTAAATCTTGGATACAATATTTAGACTTAACAATTTCCCCCTTTGTATTCATAATTTAATAAAAATTTGATACTGAACTTCAGCTCTTGATTCTTCAGCTTTTGACTCTTTGAAGCTTTCACAGTCTTTACTCTTTCAGCTCGTGAAGAATCTTGGAAAGTCTTTTTATATTTATAGCTTTGAAAGTCAATAAGCCTTGAACGCAAAACAAACTTTCTTGAATCGTCTTCGAAAGAACAAACCTTCTTGAAACTTGAAATTCTTTATCAGAAACTTTTGACTTTGAATCAGTCTTTGAAACAGCAGCGGAAACATTTTGAATTTAAGGCTTGAACTTTGAACATGAAATTTGAATCTTGAACTCTGAAATTGAATCTTTATAATTCTCCCCCTTTTTGATGATGTGAGCATCATTATCATCAAAATATCATCAATTTCAGTATAGGCTTTGATTTTCCCCTTTTGTGAACAACAAACAATCTCCCCTTGATATTGTTGTACTTTTGATCTGAAGAGCCGAATCATGAACAATATATATCCGAATCTTTTCAAATTCAGACATAATGAGCGTGTAACCCTAATTCAACAAATGAAACAGTTAGAAATGCCTGTCAGTAACACGAAGTTACTGTGTACAACGGATGTACAATGTAAGGAGCTGGTTTGATGTTGACTCCCCAGGACTTCCATTCAATCATTGAAAAACACAAGGTAATTCTATGAATGTTCTGACAGAAAAACATATTCTCTGTGTGCTCGTGCTTGTGTTTTGAAAGAATTAGCACAATGATTGTGTTTCATAAGGCTCAAAGTATGTAAATCAATGAGACAGCAATGATTGTACATGGACTCAATGTGCATTAGAAAGGGTCGAATGTAGGGCAACTTTCCTTCTTTTTCAATATCAGTATCTTCCAAGAGAATATCCGATAGATTATGTGTTGCTTCCCCATAAAATGTGAAACATTATCTTTTTAAGAAAAGAATGAGTAGCTGGTGGGGTTGTATGCAAGAGATGGCATGGGCTATTTGCCTATTTCAATGATGGTCACCAAAGAAATGTGAACCAATCAGTAATGTGGCTGCCCGGCTCAGAAAGTGGTAGGTGCAGAGTTCTGATATTCTTTTAACTCTGATCTCACACCCTCTTTCTTTTTATCATTATACTCACATGTAACCAATCTCTCATTTCCATTTTACCTCTGCTCACTCCCATACTCAATTCTTTTAGACCCTTCTCCCTTAATCACTCAAAGTATTTCTTCCGGGGTAGGAAACACTGGTTATCGTGAATCCATGGAAGATCTATTAAGCACTCATACTGAATCCCATGTTCCTAAAAGTACATGCTGATCAACGATTTTCTTGAAATGAAGCACAAGAAATCATATGTCAGTGTATGTATGCTCATTTAAAAATATGAATGAAATTTGAGCATTTGAACGTTGAAGATTTCTCAAAACAAAGAGATTGAAAGAATGGAATGAAATCAAGAGAATTGTTTTGAGAATCTGACAATGATTAAAAGCAGGTCAAATGAAATAGCTAGGGTATCAACGAATTGAATATTTTGTTTATATGAACAAATATAAACAATTTATCAATGAAAGCACAAATATGAAAAAGATGTATGATGCTCATCAACTTTGAAAGCAAACGGGGGTATAACCATCGAAAAATTGGTTCGAATTTGATACATGGTAATAACAACTTCAAATAAAATACTGAACCGGTGTGTGTGAATACTAGACAGTATATGGACAAGAAAATACACAAGTATTAATCTTTGGAAACACACAGTCAGTTAAACAATAAAGCGCAAAAATTGAAAAACATTTTAAAAATCACACTTCTAAATTCATAAAGTCATTTGAGAATAAGAAGTGGTTTGAACATTTAAGAAAAGGTTTTTCATGTTTGAAAGTTGTCCTTCTTTCAAACAATCAGAGATCTAGGATCAGAAGATTTTTACCTTTTCGGCTCCCCCTCAAATCATGATAATATGATTTATGTCTTTTTAGCTCCCCCTGGATATTAGCATAATATCCTTCTTTGATCATTGATGAACGGGTTCTGATCTGTCATGTGATCAGAAGCCACTTTATTTATATTATTTATTTAAAAATAAAAGACAGAAAGCAGTAAAACAGTTTTCTAGAATGAGTTCTGATCTGAAATAATCAGAAGTCATCACCTTTACTCCCCCTTAAATTAAGCATCTGAAATATGCCAGTTAAAATAGGATAGAGATCAAACACTCCCTTTGAATTGTTAGACCATCAATATCAGAAAAATTTAGCAAAGAAAAAGTATAGGATAGAGATCAGATCAGATCAATTCTCTTGGGATGAAGACCATCAATATCCATCGGATGTAAGCATACAGGAGTAAGGTCTTTTTGATCGTTGAGGTTCGAGTCCTAAACTGTTGTGTTTAGAATTCAAACTCCGTTGAAGACCGGGTCCTAAGCTGATGTGCTTAGAAGCCATATTCTTTCAGCTTTGAAATACGGGTTTTGAACTGTTGTGTTCAAAAGCCATTTTGACATTGAAGTCCGGGTCTTGAGCTGATTTACTCAAGAGCCATTGTCTTTCTTACTCCCCCTTGGATTGAGGTGCCTGCAACACAGATTCAGGTTTCGGTTTTGGTACCCACTGGTATTTGGGTCCAGAAATGTTAGTTGCAGTGCGTGTGGGGGATACAGAGTAGGAACCATACCAAAAATGATCATTTGTTTTGTGAAAAAGATCATGTGTACAACAAATAGAACAATAAAACTTATTACCGTTAGGTGCTTTGTTCTTCTTTGCTTTATGTATAAGTACACATGATTTCTTCTCTTTCAACTCATTTTCCTTATCATCTTTGACTGGTTTCCTTTTCCACACCAGTTTCTCTTTCTTGAAACTTGTTCTCGGATAAGTATCTGAACCATCTAAAAATTCATCATAGAAAAGGTTAGTGCGACGAATCTGATTATAGGATTTGACTGACCTTTGTGAAGAGACGAATTTCTGATTTGAACTTGAAACTGACTTTTCAAGCTCTTTGATCTTTGAAGCAAATGTGTCTCTTTCTTTCACAAGTTGGCCAATCTTTGTTGTGAATTAAGACTTCGTCCTTTGTTCATTCAGCGCAGCAGCAGACAGTTCAGACAACTTTGAAGTTAGCTTCTTGATTTCAGATTCAAAAATGGATCTTTCTTCCTCAAATCCTTTTTCTGACTCTATTCTCCGGCCGGATAATTCTTTAAAGAACCCTACATTCTTTTGTTCTATGGCCTTCTTCTCTTTTTCAAACTTCTCTCTTTCTAAAATCAGTACGTTCTCGAAATCGGAGATTTGTTGAGAAAGTTTTAAGCCTTTAAGCTCCAACGACTTCTTCTCTTCAAAACATTTCTTTGAAAAATCTGAGAACTTTTTCTAAAAAATTTTCCTTTCAGAATCAAAATCAGCTTTATTATCATAAAGCTGTTTTTCCAAAATAGATAAATTCTTTTTAAGCTCAGTGTTTTCAGATTCCAAAACAGATATATTCTCTTCGAAAGCCTTCAACTTGTTTTGAAGCTCAACTGATTCTGCTTGTAGCTCAGGTGATTTCTGTTCAGTTGTCTTCAGTTGACTTTGAAGATTCATAATCTCTCTCTCTTTCTCCTTTATCTCTTTATCCCTCTCATAAAGGATACCTGAAAAATTAGAACTATTTTTAGTACAATTTATACATTCAGGAGTTTTAATACAGTTGTACAATTTCAGTTCCAACTCCTGAATCCTTCTGAGATACTCTGAATTTTTAAATTTCAGATCATTTCGTTCAGCTTCAATACCAGATATATCAGATCTGTAGTAAATTGACATCTTGAAAAAACTTGATAGGAAAGATCGTTCCCAAACTATATATCAGAAAAACAACAATCAGATCAAATTGAAAACTTAAAAAAAAATCGTGAAAATTGAAACGCAAAGAAAGGTTTGCGGGTCAGCCTTGAAACGCAAAGAAAGGTTTGCGGGTCCTGCTTGAAACGCAAAGGAAGGTTTGCGGGTCCTGCTTGAAACGCAAATGAAGGTTTGCGGGTCCTGCTTGAAACGCAAAGTAAACTTTGCGGCTTGAACTTGATGCGCGAAGAAGATATTTGCGGTTCCAACTTGAACCGAAAACCTAAATTTATGCAAAATTTATGAATGACCCGCAAAGTTTTTGAAGGACACGCAAAGTTTTATGAATGACACGCAAACCGTGATGAATGAAACGCAAAGTCAAGTTCTTGACAGATTCAAACTTAAATCGATCGAGACCTGCACAATTGATCTCAAGAACCTGTTAGCATCATCAAAAAAACAGTTCGAAACACACAAACACAATCAATTTTCGATTAAAACAACAAATCAAAGGAATTCGATCAAGAACAGAGGTCGAACTCGTTATCAAGAAAAACTCAAAAAATCCAAAATTGACATCGAATTAGAACGAATTACGAAATGGAATCAAAACAAGAATCAATCACTACAACAAATCGAACACAATGATTCCAAATTCTTTCATTAAAAACAATTTTCACTCAAAATTCGTATGAAACAGTAAAAACCGTTTTCTTGAAATTTTTTCTGAAAATGACGAATTTTAAATGCAAATCACACAAATTTCAATTCAAACTCATGATAAAATCTTTTCTGAAAAGTTTGGTTCAGCTCTGATACCAATTGTTAATCATAAATCCCAATCTATCAAGCTAATTACTCAAGATTTATCTAATAAACTTCAAGAACTAGAGAGAGAATCTAGAGAGAGAAAGTAGATCTTGAATATCACAACTCTAGAATATTACAATGAATTCATAAGCTCTAGTTCGTTACTACATTATTACAAACACAAACCTATATATATATACTCACTACTAATACAAGACTTAATGACAAAGTAAACTAAACTAGCTTTGACTTTAACAACACAAAGACTATGTTCACTTTTAAAACTTTGACTTTCTATATTAAATCTTGGATACAATATTTAGACTTAACAATAAGACTTGGTCAATACTGTGTTTAGAGGCTTATATGTCTTGTATCTGACCAAGGGTATTTAAGTCCCTTTGGTCTTGTTGGTTGTAAGAATTACACGCACATTAATCTGAATTTTCTGTTTTGCGCTCCAAAGCTTTCTCTCTCTACTTTCTCTCTCTAAGGATTTAGAGATTCTTGGGTTATCAATTGGTATCAGAGCAAACTAGATCTTGAGAGAATTGAGAGTTTGATTTTCTGTTTCTGAATTTGTTGATTGAAATCGAAAATTTGATCGATTTTCTTGATTTTTTCAAGAAAATCTCGTTTTCTTGATTTCTCATCAAATTTGGATGTGTTTGTGATCGTTTTTGTTTGAATTTGATCTCATTAGTTTCGTTTTTGATAATCGATCACATTTGTTTCACGTTGTTTTTCAAGAAAATCAAGTTTAGATCATCAATTTTGAGTTTAAAAGTTTTCTGGAAAAACTCGAGTTCGATACTGTTTCATTCACGTTTTTGGTGTTTTAGTGTTTTTAATCGAAATTTTTGTTTGAAATATGTTGAAAAGGTGTTTTCGATCTTATTTGTAAAAGGAAATTTCATCAAAATCAGTGTTGAAATCGTTTTTTTTAAAGTTTTTTGTGTTTTGCGTTCGGTTTGTTCAAGATCTAAACTTTGCCATTCATTCATATAGCTTTGCGCGTCATTCATGTTGCTTTGCGCTTCCCTCTACAAACGCAAAGTTTGATTTGCGTTTCTACCTTCAACCGAAAAATTCTTGGTTCGCGTTTCAAGTTCAACCCGCAAAGTTTACTTTGCGTTTCACACTACCCCCGCAAATCACACTTTGCGTTTCCCACTACACCCGCAAAGTTTACTTTGCGTTTCCTTCTTCACCCGCAAAGCTCAACTTTGCGTTTCCTTCTAGACCCCCGCAATGCTCTTGTTTAAAAAAAAAAATTGCGTTTCCTTCTGGAAAAATTTTTTGG
This sequence comes from Arctium lappa, assembly GCA_023525745.1. Taxonomy (NCBI): domain Eukaryota; kingdom Viridiplantae; phylum Streptophyta; class Magnoliopsida; order Asterales; family Asteraceae; genus Arctium; species Arctium lappa. The sequence goes on along the minus strand of CM042048.1, from coordinate 69,627,126 downwards.
TCATCTTTGGAAATATTTTTTTTTTACACTGCGAAATAACAAGTATTGTTCAAATTTCATTTTTCACGAAATATTTTTTTAATACTTCAATTTGATCTGATTTTTGATTTTTTGATATATAGTTTGGGTCAGTCATTCACTTCAAGTTGATTATTTTCTCAAGATGTCTTTGCAAGCACAGATCTACAAGAATGACTTCATTATGTCTTTGGGGTCTGATACTCGTCCACCAGTACTGATCAATGAGAACGAATTCGAACAGTGGCAGGATCGGTTCATCAACTTTATTGAAAGGCAACCAAATGGGGAAAACATGTTGAAATCTCTGTATGAGGGTACTGTGGTGAAGAAAATGAAAGTAATCCCAGCTACTGATACTTCTCCAGCTACAGCAGTTGAAACACCTTTAAGTGAATATGACGCTAAGGAGCTATCGAGATATCAAGCAGATAGTTTGGCTAAGTCAAATCTGATCCTTGCTCTTCCCAACTTCATTTATAACAGAATCGATTGCTTCAAACATAATCCAATGCTGATGTGGACACAACTTGAGAAGATTATGCTTGGTACTGCTATGTCTACTCAGTTACGACAGACCAGATTCATGAACAATTTTGAGAAGTTCCAAGCTAAGGATGGATAAAGTTTGAAGAGTGTGTTTGATCGATTTTGGGCTGTCATCAATGATCTTTTCAAAATTAAAGTTACCAAGACTGAATTGGAGGCTAACTTGAAGTTTCTGAACGCGTTACAACCTGAGTGGAACAAGTCTTGCCACAAATGAGAAACGATGTTAGAATCTCAACAATACCAATTCAGGAGTTGTATGAAATCTTAATGACAGATGAATCTATGGTAATGGAGAAGAAGGCAAAGATGGATAAGAAGAATAAGCCTCAGTCAGTAGATCCCATTGCTCTTATTGCTAGCCAACTGGTTGAGCAAACTTTGACTGAATCAGCCTATGATGGGTCTACAGATGATGATGGTGAAGCTCTATAGAAGTCCATGACTCTTTTGACTCAGCTTTATCAGAAACGGTTCAAGAACAAATCTGGGTCAAACAATCTTCAGTTTACTTCTTGTTCTAAGACTAGTTCTTCTTCAAAGACATACACTCCAAAGTATGAACAGGCTAAGACAGTTGATTAGAAGAAAGATGACAAAAAGGTGATGAACTACTTTAACTGTGGGAAGCCTGGACATATGGTCAAGGATTGCAGAGTCAAAGTGGTAAAGAATGCTGAATTTTACCGAAAGAAGTTAGCTCTAGCTGAAAAGTAGGAGAGTGGAACCGTCCTGTTAGCTGAAGAAGAGTACTGGTTGGATCATTCGGACGATGAGGCTGAAAATGAGGAGACTGCAGTCATGTGCTTTGTTGGTGACGATCAAATTGATGACGAGGAAGATGATACCTCATCTGATGGTTCTGAGGTAATATCTGATTTTAACTATAACTTCTTCTTATCTCAAATGAATGTTTTTATCTCTGCCTTGCATGATCTGCGTTCAAAGTTGGTTTCTGAAAAGTTTAAACATCAAGAAAAGTCTGATTTTATTGAGAAACTGCAAATTTCTTTAAAAGATGAAAAGTCAATTTTAATTGATATAAAAGAGAAATTTCAAAAGCAGTTAGTTGATCTTGAAAAATCAAATCAGACTTATCGTGATTCTTTGACTGATCTGAATTCTTCAAACAAAATTTTTTCTGAGAAAATAATTGTTTTAGAAAAGAAATTATATAAAAGAGAACAATCTGAGCAAACCATTTACATGAACAAGCCAAAGAGTGAAGAAGCTATTAAGGATAGATGGGGACTTGGTTTTGACAATCCTCATTTTTTAAACAAAGTGATAGACGAATGTCCCACTATATATAAATACGAATATCTAAATCTTGCACACTATGGTCCTCAATTCAAATTCTTTTGGACTAGTGAAAAGCAAATTTTAGATATTGAAAATGAGAAAAGGTTATATAAAAATAAAAATGAAATTCCTTTTGTTTATACTTCTGAAAATGCAAAATATTTTCCGGAAAAATCGAGAAGAGGAAAAAGAGTTTTAAATGACATATCTTCTATCAAATCTTCAATATCTGATGATTTTATTTCTCCTTATGCACCTGATACTTCTAAGGAAAATAGTTCTCCAATCTCTTATGATTCGAAGAAATATATTCCACCGATAGTATTAGAAGGAAAAATCATAGATCTTGAAGATCAGATAGAAGATCAAAATATTTTGAAGAAAATTGAATCTGACATTATTCTTTCTTTTATGACTTCAAGTCTAGAAGAAAATATATTTTCTCAAAAATCAGATTCTATTTCTAGCTTCTCTTCTGATTTCAAAGAAAATAAAAAGGAAGTTTCAAGTTTTAAACACTTTTTCTCAAAATTCTTCAGATTCCGAGGCTAGTTCTACAATATCAAATGCTAAGATTGATCTCTTTGATAAAGTTTCTTCTTCTGATTTATTTATTGATAATTTTTTTACTGCTAAATGATAATTTCTATAAAAAGAAGCGTAAAAGAAGAAGATCAAGGAAGTTAAAGAAACATGACTATGTTTTATCTGAAAATTATAATGTTTCTGTTTTTTATTCTTCAGATCGGACTGTGAGGAAGTCGCCAAGACACATCTGGAGAAATAAGCAAATATCTGAGGAATCTTTTGTTGATGGGGATAAATGTGTAGATAAACTTTATTACAGTGATTCATTTGCTTCATGTAATAAAATTTTAAAATACTCTAGAAAGCAAATGTTTCGAATTTCAAAATATGTCTCATGTTCTTCTTCAGATTCGAATTCTGATGATTATGCTTTCTCTTCTGATGAGTGTGATTATTTTTCTGATCATATTCCTCGTGCTTTATCTGATAAATCTGCTCATTATTTCCCTGTAAGAACTGCAACTAACAAACAAGGGCCCAAATTCAAGTAGGTACCCAAATCTTTAACTGATTCAAAGTTGCAGGCATCACATGTTAAGGGGGAGTAAGGGAATTTTGGCTTCTAAGTATTTCAGCTTAAAACCCGTGCTTCAACGACATTGACTTCTAAACACATACAGTTTAGAACTCGTTCTTCATAGTTAAGCTTCTGACTAATGAGATACTGTGCGTACATCAATTTTATTTCCGCTGCATATATCTCTGATTATGGTGTGTTCCAGTTTTTCTCAATGTTTCAAGAATCTGAGTTTGTTTATCTATCTCATGAATTTGTATTACCCAAAATTTTCTTTTAATATGAGACACAAATTATTTTTATAATGTGAAAGATGAAATAGTTGAATTTTATTTTGTTCCAACTAAATATTAATTAAAAGTTTAAATCTTTACAAATTTTATTCTATAAAGTAAAGTTTTACATTTTTTCTTTCCTTTGAATAAAATATGTGTCTAGGATAAATTTTCAAGTTCTTTTGTTTATATTAAAATTTTTATTTGGTCAAATTTCAAGTCTTACAAAAGTCGAAAAGTCAGCAACATGTTTGAAACTTTTATTTCTGCTTTAAAGATATGTGAGTCGGAATTTTTATAGTTTACTTTGCTTAGACTATCTAAACGATCAAAATTTTAGATTGGAATGAAAATATGGGCTAAGCATTTAGACATTGATCTGAGTGATTGAGATGAATATTAAATTCTTAAAATACAGAAATCTCTAAGTTTAAAAGTTTGTACCTGTGACCTTTCTGGTTTGGGAAAGTAAGTTTCTCGGGATGCTTGTCATCTAGTCCCCTAAGGTCAATTGGTCTGGGAGTGATCGAACAGAAATCCTTCAATAGAACCAGATCGAAAGTCATGTTCTACTGGTATGAATGGGTTTAGGATATGTCGATGTAGACTTTCTGTTCTGGGAGAGTAAGTTCCAAGGGGTTCTTGACACCTAGTCCCCTAAGGCCAACTGGTCTGGGAGTGACTGACCCAAATCCTTAAATAGGGTCAGATAGAAAGTTACGTTTACGGCATGTTCTTTACTTAATAAACTTTTTGATCAAAAGATGCCAAAGTGCACGCGCTTAAAAGATGCCAAAGAGCACACTCATGTTAAGATGCCAATGAGCACAATGTTAAAAGATGCCAATGAGCATACATCTAATGATACTTGGTGATATGTTTGAGTTGCGATAAATCTATAAATTTATGAATATCTTAATTCTTGATGGCTTAGTGTTAGTACATGCAAAGTTCTCTATAATATTTTTAGAATTACATTTTCTTGAAGCTAATCGAAGATTCGCATGTGAGCACACTGAATAGATTGCTGGAAGTTTTGAAACTGAACATGTTTTAACTTGATATGCAATTAAACTCGTTCTTTTATCTTACAACATATGTTTGATTTCAAATGATTGATAAATTTGTGATATTTTACTCTGTAAAATTTAAAATTTTATATGTTTATTTGTTTCAAAATTTACATTCAGTATATTTTTCTTTCTACATTAATTTCTGATCACTGTGTTCTCATAAATATATTTTAATGGGTTTATACATTATTCAAGGGGGAGTGAACAAAGAGATGTATTTCAAAGATTATATTTGTTTTTGAGGGGGAGTGTCTGATTTTCTTTACATGAATGTTATCTCGAATTGTCTTATCTAATGCATTTGTGTAGGGGGAGTCAAAGAGCTTTCAAAGGTAAAATTTTTCTAAGGCAGCTTTGCGCTTCACACATGGCCTGCAAAGCTTGTTTTGCGCATCAAGCATGACACGCAAACCTTGCTTTGCGTATCAAGCATGGACCGCAAACCTTGCTTTGCGTCTCCCATGTGGAACGCAAACCATAGTTTCCGCTTCCTGCATGGAACGCAAACCACCCCTATTTTCTCTGTTTCTTTGATTTTGCAGATCTTTCGTTGTCTCGTCTCCATCATTCGCATGACCAAGTTGATCAAGATCATCAAGGTCATGAGGGGGAGAAGTCAAGGAGAAGTTAAAGAGACAAAGAGCTTAAATGTTTATCTGCTGATCAAGATTCGCTCAAAGATTCTATTCTCTCAGCTACAACAAAATCTTTTGTTGTTCCTGCTCCGAACACTACAGTTCATTCAAGATCATTCAAAATAGGTGTATCGTCTTGAGCTTAAGCAGCAAAGAAAATTTCATTATTCAAGATGCTGAGAAGAAATTTTTTCTTAAAAGTCAGAAAGCTTCTGAAAGTCGCTTTGTTGGTTCGTGTTGTTATAGAAGATAATTTTTGAAGACCAAAGCGCCAATGATTGTAGATCCCAGTCCAGTGCAATCACAAGTAAATATGATCAAAGATGAACAGATTATAGATCACATCAACTAGTCATATGATTGATAATACTTCAAAGAGTTTAGGTTTACTGAGAGAATTTCTGATAAGGGTTTGTAAACCTAATAACTAGAAAACTGAATAATGAATTTCTGACCTTTCTCAACTGTTCAACCCTAATTATGAGATAAATAAGCCTTTATATACTTAGGATTTACAAGAAATTGGGCTTATGGGCTTGGACCCATCTTAATAAAACAACTATCAATTAATTACAAATCAAACCCTTATAAATACTTTATTCCACTTTCAACACTCAGGACTTTCAGTCCTAACAATCTCCCCCTAAAGTTGAATAAAGCATTTATCTTCTTGAAAAACTTCAGACCTTGATCTTCTTTCTCTTTTGAAACTTTGAAAAACTTTGGTGTTGCTTGACTCCATGTCTTTCCACGCTCCCCCTTGAAAAAGCTCTTGATCTTCATAGTTTCCACTTTGTAACTAGATTCAATGTACAGTAGCCTCGACTGAACGCACTATCAAGCAGCTTTGAGCTGTAGAAACTCAATCACATCGGATTAGCACACAAGAAAGATAATGTGAGAGTTACTTGAAATTCCACGGTGCTTCTTCAATTTAAAACAAAGAATTTGTCTTTGAACCGCGAGTTGAATATGCTTTCAGCTTAAGAACTTGTTTCAATCAGCTCGTAGGAGGAATAATGAAGAAACTTGTAGCAGACACCACATGATACGGGAAAGAATCAATAACGGGAAAGAATCAACACAATCTTTGAAATCTTCACTGTCTTTAGACAAACAAATTTAGCATTAAACTCATATCTTCATCTCTTTGATCTTTAGACCGTCTTCAGAAAAACAAACTTTCTTTCTTCAACACTGTGAAATTGAACTTTGAAAAATTCTCCCCCTTTTTGATGATTGTGAGCATCATGATCATCAAAACTTCGTCAATTTCAACGCATTCTTTGATCTCCCCTTTATGATAATATGATATTCTTCCCACCTGTGATCTGAGTATCCGTCAATTCATGAAATGTATATATCTGAATCTTTTCAAATTCAGACATAATGGACAATGTAACCCTGATTCAACAGATGAAACAGTTAGTATGTCTGTAAGTAGCACAGAGCCACTTTGTACAACAGATGTACATTATAAAGGAGCTTTTGTGATGTTCATTCCCCCAGGTCTTCCATTCAATCATCGAAAAGCCACAAAGGAATTCTCTATGAATGTTATGACAAGAAAACTCATTCCTTATGTGCTCGTGCAAGTGTATGAATGATTGAAGCTACTTAGCTTGATCAGGCTTAAATTGTGTAAACTGTTGAAACAGTAACAGATATTACACGGACTCAATGTGCATGAAAGAGGTGCGAAGGTGGGGCAACTTTCCTTCTTTTTCAATATCTAAATCTTCCGATTGAAGACTAGATAGCAGATATGATGCGTCCCCAAAGAAAATGAAACATTTCTTTGTTAAGAAAGAAACGAGTGGTTGGTGGGGTAATAACAAGAGTTGGCATGGGCTAGGTACCTTTTTTTACAATGATGGTCACCAAAGAATGTGAACCAATCAGTAGATGTGGCTGCCCGGCTCAGAAGGTGGTTGGTGCAGAGTTCTGATATTCTTTTAACTCTGTTCTCACACCCTCTTTCTTTTTAACATTAAAGCTCACTTCTAACCAAACTCTCTTTTTCATTTTGCCGCTCCACACAATGAGAAAAACTCAACCCGATGAGTTATCTCCCCCACTCTTTGATTTATGATCCCTCACCCCTCAATCACTCTAGGATAACTTCCGGGGTAGGAAACACTAGTTAACGTGAATCCATGGAAGTTCTGTTTAAGTTCTCACACAAACCCCATGTAAGTCCTAAAAAAATGGTTGCTCAACAGTTTAACTTGAACATTTAAGCCCAAATAGGATAACACTGTCAAAAAGTATGCTCAGGAGATTTGAGCAATTGAACTTTGAAAATCCGACAATGTATCAATCAAATCAACTAAACTGGTTAGGGTATCAAAGAATTGGATATTTTGTTTATATGAACAAATATAAACAATTTTGCAATGAAAGCACAAGATTAGAAATTATGATTGATGCTCAACAACATTGAATTTCAAACGGGGGTATTACCATCGAAAAATTGTTTCGCTATGAGACATGGTAATAACAGATTTCAAACGATGTACTGAACCGGTGTGTGTGAATACTTTACAGTATAAAGACAAGATAATATGCAAGTATTGATCTTTGGAAACACACGGTCAGTTAAACAGTAAAGCTCAAAATTGAAAAAAAAACATTTAAAAGTCACACTTCTAAATTCATAAAATCTTTTGAGAAACAGAAGTGGTTTGAACATTTCAGAAAACGTTTTTCATGTTCGAAAGTTGTTCTTCTTTCAAACAATCAGAGATCTAGATTAGAATATATTTACCTTTAAAGCTCCCCCTCAAATCATGATAGAATGATATAGATCTATTAAGCTCCCCCTGGATATTTGCAAAATATCCAAGTCTGAATGTTGAAGAACGGGTCCTGATCTGTCATGTGATCAGAAGCCTAACTTCGTTGAAGTCCGAGTTCTAAGCTGATTTACTTAGAAGCCATAGTTCTTCTACTCCCCCTTAACAGTAGGTGCCTGCAACACAGAATCAGTTTTTGGTTTTGGTACCCACTGGTATTTGGGTCCTCGAATGTTAGTTGCAGTTCTTGTAGGGAATATAGAATAAGAACCATACCAGAAATGATCACTGGTTTTGTGAATGTGATCATGTGTATGACAATAAGAACAGTGGTATTTCTTACCTGATAACCTGAGTAATTGATCTCTCGAGTAGATATGATCAGGTTTATCTTTACTCGCATTGTTCTTCTTTGCATTAAACGCATGTACACACGATTCTCTTTCTTTTAGCTCATCTTCAACTGGTTTCTTCTTCCAGACCAGTTCCTCATCTTCGTATCTCCTTCTTCTAGGACGTCTACCTAAACCATCTATATTTCTATCATAGAAAAGGTTAGTCTTACGAATCTGATCAAAAGATTTAGCTGACCTTTGTGAAGAGACAGGTTTCTGATTTGAACTTGATAAAGACTTTTCAAGCACTTTAATCATTGAAACGAAGTTGTCTCTTTCTTGGACAAGAAGGTCAATCTTCTTCGTGAACTCAGACTTCGTTTTCTACTCTTTTAGTGCCTTCTCAGATAGTTCAGATAACTTGGCAATAAGCTTTTTGATCTCAGTCTCAAACAAGCTTCTTTCTTCTTCAAATCCCTTCTCAGCATTGTTTTTTTGGCCAGATATTTCTTTGAAGACCCCAACATTCTTTTGTTCAATGGCCTTCTTTTCTTTGGCAAACTTCTCTCTTTCTAGAATGATTACTTTCTAAAACTCAGAAACTTGCTGAGAAAGTTTTATGCATTTCAGCTAAACTTTTTTCTTCTCCTCAGCACATTTTCTCGAGAATTCTGAGAACTTCTTTGCGAAAGATTTCTCTTTAGTCTCAAAATCAGATTTGTGTTTAGCAAGCAGTTGCTCCAAATTAGATAAACGCTTTTGAAGATCTGCATTTGCATCTTTCAGTTCAGAAATCTTTTCCTCAGAACTTTCAACAGAGACTATTTGCTGAGTTTTAGCTTCCAAAATAGAGATCTTTCCTTTTAGCTCAGAGTTCTCAGCTTCCAATTCTCTTCCTGTTAATAAACCCTTTGTCCCTAACACCAACCATTCAGTACAATCCCACAGCTCTTTTCCTGTCATATTGTTAGAATTTATTTGACCAATAATTTCCCTGAAAATGTCACTAATAAATTCATTAGAGATACTACTTTTCATATAATTTCGAGCTACATTGTTAGCCCACTCTCTTTCCACCTTTTCCACAGGTGAAGCTTCTATAGGAATCTGGGATTGCATCTCCCCTTCAGTCAAAGATAATCTGATGTAGTGCCCCACCTCATGTTCGTCCACACAGTTCAAAACATAAACTTTCCACTCTTCATATTCTCTTTTGGACTGCAGCCTTGGTAGGTACCCCATTTTGATCGTTTCGAATAGAATGTATTCGCTCCGGCTTTGAAGAGAGAGAAAATTTGAAAGTGCAGGGACCAAAAGTGACAAAATATGAAACTTGAAAGTTTAGGGTCACAAATGACGCGCTGAATCCTTGAAGAACGGGGGCTAAAATAAATGCACTGGAAAAAGATCGTGAGACAAAAAAAATTTGACCTTTTTTTTTTAAACACCTGGTCAAGCAGTGGTCCGGTCGAAGCAAAGGACCGGAATATGCAAGATATCGGTCGAAGGTAAGACCGGAGTAAGCAAGTACCCGGTCAAAGGGTAAGACCGGAGTAAGCAAGTACCCGGTCAAAGGGTAAGACCGGGGAATACACGTACCCGGTCGAAGGTGCAAGACCGGAGTACAAGTATCCGGTCGAAGGGGTAAGACCGAGGAATACACTTATTCGGTCGAAGGTGCAAGACCGGAGTACAAATATCCGGTCGAAGGGTTTGACCGAAGAACTACCCGGTCGAAGATAGGACCGGTGTTTACAAACACTCGGTCGAAGGCTCAGGTCTAATGACTATAAAAGCGATAAACACAAATATCAGATAGGATCGATTAAACATAAAAGACCGATAAACACGAAGACTCGACCGAAGAACCCGATGAGTTTCTAGGATTCGACCGAAATCAAACCCAGATCCTTCGATCGAAAGAAACACAAAAAAAAATCAAACAAAAAATTCGACCGGATGCGATAGATAACATAGAAATCACTTAGACCGAAAGTTTGCACACTGAAAAACCCAGATTCGATCGATAAAGAAAAAATTTCAGAAGAAAAAAAATTCGATCGAAAAACAGATACACAAAAAAAATTTAACTTAACAGATATCGATCAATCAGATAACACATAATGTAAACACTAACAATCAATTAAAGCAATTAAAACAATTAACACAAGTAATTGATTTTAGGGTTTCAGACAAACCTTTTTACTAGATCAAACCTTTTTGCCTATCTGCTCTGATACCAATTGTAGATCCCAGTGCAGTGCAATCACAAGTAAATATGATCAAAGATGAACAAATTATAGATCACAGCAACTAGTCATATGATTGATAATACTTCAAAAAGTTTAGGTTTACAGAGAGAATTTCTGATAAGGGTTTGTAAACCTAATGACTAGAAAACTGAATAATGAATTTATGACCTTTCTCAACTGTTCAACCCTAATTATGAGATAAATAAGCCTTTATATACTTAGGCTTTACAAGCAATTGGGCTTATGGGCTTGGGACCATCTTAATAAACAACTATCAATTAATTACAAATCAAACCCTTATAAATACTTTATTCCACTTTCAACACTCAGGACTTTCAGTCCTAACAATGATTACTAAGGGGGAGATTGTTAGGTCTGATTTTATAGTAATAATTGTATTTATAGGACTTGGTCAATGTTGTGTTTAGAGGCTTATATGTCTTGTATCTGACCAAGGATATTTAAGTCCCTTTGGTCTTGTTGGTTGTAAGAATTACACGCACCTTAATCTGAATTTTCTGTTTTGCGCTCCAAAGCTTTCTCTCTCTACTTTCTCTCTCTAAGGATTTAGAGATTCTTGGGCTATCACATGTGCTACCTTTCATACACTATATAAACGCTTTTGCACTCTATTTAATTAATCTGTATGTAGTGAAAGGTCAAATCAATTTAAGAACATCATTATTGGGATCAACAATTGGTATTAGAGCTGACTTTGATTCTCAATATCAAAGGATCTTGTTCTATACTTGATTCCCACGCTCCAGGTAGTAGTTTGAAGTCTGTTTCTTCATCTTGATCTCCACTCATAAACATGCTCTGTTTTCTAGAGCTAGTTCAAATAGTTTGACGTAGATTCAAAGGCAAGTGTGTTTAACTCTTTGAAGACAGATTCAAAGTTCAGTTTATTAGTTGTTACCTTTCTCATACCAGAAAATCATCCCTACTAGACACATTCCCTATCTTTCTCTAAAGAACTCCTCATACTCTGTTTTTCTCTTCATTTAAAAAATGGCGAACCTTGTTAACTATTTCAGTGCAGGATCTCATTCAAAACCTACCACTCTACTGAGGGATGAATATCCTCAGTGGAAGATCAGGATGGTGCACTTTCTCGAAGGTATGGATCCTGGTCTGGTTGAGTTTCTTCACAATCCTACTTTCATCCCAATGACATCCGTTCCTCGTGTTCCTGCCACTGCAAACACCCGTGAAGTACCTGAATGTCAGCATCCCAAACCCGTCATTGAATGGACTGAAGAAGATAAGGCACAACATGAACTTGCAAAGAAAGCCAAAAGATTAATCATTATGGCTATCCCAAACGATATCTTCCAGTCCCTTGATTCCTGTGAAACATCGAAAGACTTATGGTTGGAGTTGGAAAAATAGCTTGAGGGTGGTGCTAAAACCCTCAAGAACAACAGGGCTCTATGCATCAATGAATATTTTGCATTCAAGGCTCTACCAAGTGAATCCATACATAACACATACAATAGGTACAATTCCTTGTTAAACAAGTGCAAAAGGTATGGCATCCACAGAACTTCTGAAGAAAACAATGTCAGATTCCTTCAAAGTTTGAATTATGAATGGCTTCATCTAACCATGTCCATGCAAGCTACACTGGATCTCGATGTTTGGTCTATCTCAGAACTCTTCTGGACTTTGATAAGTCAAGAAAACAGGTATTGAAACTGATGACCCCTGTCGGTGGTCCTCTAGCATTGGTGGGAAGCACCATAGAGGGTCAGGACAGAGGAAAAGAAAAAGCGACAAAGGATGCTCAAAGGAAGAAAAAGAAGAAAAAGGTCATAGTGGCAGAAAGCGAAAGTGAGGAAGGATCGGAGGAAGAAATTGATATGGCTGCTTTGGCCAAGACTCTTGCATTAATGACCCGAAAATTCAATCGTGGTCTCAAGAAAAAGCCAGAGTACAGAGGAAGAGAGGATAGAGATGAAAGAAGCAGAGGATTTGGTGAGGTGAGAAAGTATGGAAGAGAAGAGTTCGAGGAGCAGAGACAAGAAGAGAAGAGGAGTAGACAGAGGCCAGACGGCAGAAGTGGTGATAGAGCCCCAAAGCAAACTGAAGGTTGCTTTAAATGTGGAAAACCAGGCCACTTTGCTACAGAGTGCAGCTCCTCTGCCAACAAAGGGAAGCAGACTAGAGATGTTGCTTTCTACAAAAAGAAGGCAGAATATTACATGTTAGAGCATAAATATGTTGGATTCAAGATCATAAAGATTGAAGACTAAACTTCAAGAAAGTCAAAGCTGGAAAAGTCAACTCTCACTTAAAGTCAAAGTCTTTTGTAATAAAAGTCAATGTATTGTATTTGTATTTTGTTTTTCTTTGTAATTAGTTGTAGGTATAAATAGTCTTGTATTCTTTGTATTTCGTAAGTAAGCAACAAACAGAAGTGGAACGTATTATTCAGTTGTATTTTAGAGAGAGAAAGTTTGTTTGAGAGGGATTTGTAGAGAGAGAGAGTTCTAGAGAGAGAAAGTTTGTAATCTTGAATTGAAAGTGAAATCAAACAGGTAATTGATTCTTGTTTGTGTTTTATTTGTTTAATTGTTATTAGAAACTAGATTCAGGGACACACAATTGGTATCATAGCAGATCCAAATTGAAAATCAAGAAAATTCAAAAGTTCGTATCGGTGTTCTTGAGTGAGAATCGAATTTCGAGTTTTAGTGCAAATTAGGTGCTGAAATCGATTAGGTTTTGTTTACTAAGTGCTATCGATCGACTCTGTATAGTTTATTTTGTGAATTGCACTGTAATCGATTTGTAATTTTGATTTTGAAGAAGTTTGAGTTCACGAGTTGTCACGCACTGTATTCACATCGATTTGTATAGTTTTTGTGGATTTGATCGAAATTAGTTGTTAAGTTTGTGTTCTAGTTGTTTAGACGAGTGAATTGTCAAAGTTGAGTGTTGAAATTCTAGGCCTAAATTAGTTTTTAGTGTTATTTTGATCGATTCATAGAGGTTTGCGTGTCATTAAGAGGTTTGCGTTTCATTCATAGAGGTTTGCGTTTCATTCAAAGGTTTGCGTTTCCTTCAAGTATCAAGAAGTTAAGTTTCGCGTTTCCTTCAAGAATCGAGAAGTTAAAGTTTGTGTTTCCTTCAAGTATCGAGAAGTAAAGGTTTGCGTGTTAAACCATATCCGCAAAGTGAGAAAGTTCATATTGTTACTTCGAGAAACGAGAAGTGGGTTTTGCGGGTTTAATGACAAACGCAAAGTAGAAGTGTTTGGGCTCAGAGACAAAGTGTGGTTTGGGATTGCAACTACAAACGCAAAGTGTATCTTGCGTTTGTAACGAGAAACGCAAAGTTTGGTTTGCGCTTGCAACTAGAAACGCGAAGTGTATCTTGCGTCTGCAACATGAAACTCAAAGTAGAAGTTTGCGATTCCTGTGTGAAGCGCAAAGTGTGGAGGACTTAGACAATTTTTTCAAAATAGTAATATGGCCTTTAATAGTGAAATTTTTTTCTCTAGGGGCGTTGCCCCTCAACCACGCAAGGGCCTTGCCCCTTGACCCCACCCGCTAACTGGGTAGCGGGACCCCCATGCTAAGTCTGCGAAGGGGGACATATTTCTGGTTGTGATCAAAATTTCTGATTTTATATTTCAAGTTTTCTGTATTTTCTTGATTGTTTCATTTGGACTAACGATCAGTTTCTAGTTTCTTATTGCATATATTTTTCAAAAAGGTTTTATCAAGATGACTTCTAAAGATGCACTTTCCATTGGCACTGATGTCAAGCCTCCTGTTCTGTTCAAAGGAGAGTATGAACAGTGGAAAGACAGATTCCTTGATTTTATAGAAAGACATGCAAATGGAGAGAATATTATGGTGTCAATCACAGAAGGTCCTATGGTACCAATCACGGTTCAGATACATGATGATGAATCGTCTGATAGTGAAGATGGTACTTAGGAAAGAGATCAAAAGATGGAAACAATGGCATTGGATATCTCTCAATATACTAAAGAATAGAAAAGCCGATACAAAGCTGATAAACAAGCAAGATCCTTACTTCTTCAAAGTATCCCAAATGACATCTACATCAAGATAGACAGCTATAAGGGAAATGCTAAGAAGATGTGGGATCAGTTGCAAAAGATGATGATGGGTTCCAAAGTTGGCAATCAAATGAAAGTAGCTAACTGCATAAAAAGCTACGAGGAATTCAAAGCAAAAGAAAATGAGAGCCTAGAGGAAACCTATGAGAGGTTTGTGCTTCTTCTAAACGAACTCTCAAAGAACAAAGTGAAGAAGAAGCAAATTGAAAACAACGTCAAGTTTTTAAGAATTCTACAACCTGAGTGGAAGAAGCATACACGTAGGATGAAGCAGATGAAGGATTTGAATGATATTCCGTTACATGAAGTTTATGAGACTTTGAGACAGAATGAAGAAGAAGTGGAAGAGAAAAGACCTGAGAAAAAGAAGGCAGAAAAGGTTCCAGATCCTATTGCATTGGTAGTCGGAAAGAAAAAGAAAGAAAAGAAAGAGAAGAAGAAAAAGAAGAAAGTGATAACAAGTTCTGAGTCTGAATCATATCTGAATCAGATGGTGATGATGGATAAAGCCTCAAACAGGCTATGTTGCTATTGACCCGTGCATTCCAGAAAAAGTTTTACAAGAAGTCGGGATCTAACTCACAGAGGTACTCTTCATCAAGTTCAAAGAATCATGAGCACCGACAAAGGGTGGAAGGAAGGAGATGTGAAGAGAACAGATATGTTGAGAAGAAACTTGATGACAGGAAGAAGTATGTGAATGAATACACTGTTGTAGAAAAGCCAGCAAGTGATTTAGTCAAATGCTACAACTGTGGCAAGATTGGTCATTTTGCAAAAGATTATAGAAAGCCAAAAGTTCGCAACTCTCAGTATTATCAGAACAAGCTGTTATTAGCCAAACAACAAGAAGCAGGCATCGCTTTAATGGCTGAAGACGAATTTTGGCTGGATCATTCAGAAGGTGAAGAGGAAGAGAAGGAAGAAACTGCTCATCTCTGTCTTATGGGAAAAGAAGTTAAGTATGATGAGTCAGATGACGAGACAGCTGATGAGGTATTAAAATTAACTGAAAAATATTTTGTAACCAAAATGGAAGCTATGATGGTTGATCTTAATGATCTTCAAGTAGAACTGAAGAAAGAAAAAGACAGAGTTGCTAAAAGAAACAATAAGATCTTTGAACTCAATAAGTCTGTTATTGGGAACAAAGATCTGATTGATTCTTTACGCAAGTCTGCTTCTGATTCTAAATCTCAAGTAGATAGTTTTGAAAAGAAGATTTCTGATTTTGAAGTTAAAATTTCTAAGTGTGAGTTTTAGAAAAGAGAATCTGCATTAACTGTTTATAAATTGCAGGTTGAAAACAAGCTTTTGAATAAGAAGGTAAATCGTCTGGAAGCCAAACTTTACGCTAGAGGCCAAACAGATCAAACCATTTTTCTAAATGCACCTAACGAAGAGGCTGATGTTAAGGAAAAATGGGGACTTGGTTTTCAAAACCCCCATTACTTAAAGAAAGCAATCAGAAAACAACCGGCACTTTATAATTTTGATTTTCTTGCATGTGCTGGTAAACATACTCATTTAAAACCCAAATTTGTTACCAAATTACCGGAAGAAGTTGAGGCCAAAGAAATTGAAAGTATAAAGAATGTTCAGAAAATGCAACTACCATTTAACTATGCAACGTTAAATGATAGTTATCTTTCATAAACACCAAAAGTTTTTTGAAACGATTATTTTGCTAGTTATTCTGTTTCTGAGATGAAGGCAAAACCTGCAATTGTAAAGGTTTATGTTCCTCCACTTATTCTTAAAAGCAAAATAGTTGAGTTGGAAAATGTTTTATCTGATGAAAAATTTTGGTTGATATTCAACAAAGTGTATTTTCTACTGTATTAAAGAACACGATTTTTCAATCTATATCTACAAAGTGTTCTAAAGTTTCTAAGGCACCTCAAACTTCGTCTGATAATTTTGATGACTTATTTGAGTCTGCAAATGATTTTCTTAATTCTAATGATGGGTGCATAGACGAAATTGATATGTTTGACTTTAATGCTATTCTTCCTGATCATTCTACTTATCTTACAAATGAAAAAGAGTTACCAAGTGGTGTTAATATTGATGAATCATCAACTAAGGTTGGTAAATCAGTTTCTGTAACTGCTGATTACTATGCTCAAGGTAAGAAACATAAGAAACAGCGATTACAGAAACAGAAACACACTAGTACACAAAAGAAAACTCAGTATCAGATATCTGATTTCCCTAATAGATCTAAATCTTTTGTTTCAGATATAAGCAAGAAAAGGTCAAAAGCTCGAACTGAATGGCGACCAAAAAGGAAGGATGATGAGATAGTTGAATCAGTTTATGATAATTCTTGTACTAGATCAGTTAGTAGTGATAATGATGTAATTGATCAACTTGCTTCACATAAACAAAACCTTGTAACTTCTTACAAGCGATATTCAATAAAGCAATTGATTCAATTATCTCCTATTTCTACTACATCTTATCATTATCGGAGAAATGATTTTGCTTACTCTCATAATTCTTCTGATTGGTTCGGATCTTATCATGTTCATTCTTCAAGATCAAATATTTTTAAAGGTTTTCAAAAGAACAGAGGGTCCATTTTCAAATGGATACCAAAATCTTGTGCTAATCTGTTAGGACCCGTTTTTAAATGGGTACCTAAAGTTATTGTTTCCAGATTTCTATTGCAGACCCGGCATATGTGGTACTTGGACAGTGGATGTTCCAAGCATATGACTGGGCAAAAAGCTTTATTGTCTAACTATACAGAGAAATTCAGAGGAAATGTCAGATTTGGAAACGATCAGCTTTCACCTATCTTAGGATACTGTGACATTATTCAAGACAACATAACGATCAGTAAAGTGAGTTATGTCGAAGGCTTGGGGCACAACTTATTCAGCATTGGTCAATTCTGTGATAAAGGGTTAGAGGTCAACTTTAAAGCTAAGAGATGTTCGGTTCGTACGGAAGATGGCAATGAACTCTTAGTCGGAAATCGAAAGACGAACCTTTATACCATCAATCTTTCAAAGGTACAAAATGACAATCAAGTTTGCTTGATGACAAAGGCTTCATTGCAGCAAAGTTGGCTCTGGCACAGACGTTTATCTCACTTGAACTTTCGTTATTTTAATAAGCTGGTTATTGGGAAATTGGTAAAAGGACTTACTCAGCTGAAATACGAGAAAGATCACTTATGTGCTGCATGTGATAAGGGTAAGATGAAGAGAGCTCCGCATAAACCGAAGCCTGAACCAAGCACTAGTTCTCCGTTAGAATTGTTACATATGGATTTGTGTGGTTCAATGAGAACTCATAGTTTGGGTGGAAAGAAATACGTGTTGGTTATTGTGGACGATTACTCAAGATACACATGTGTCAAATTTTTCGATCAAAAGATGAGACGCCCGAAGTTCTCACTACTTTCTTAAAGACGACCCAGGTGAAAATGCAGCGACAAGTCAAGTTTATTCGAACGGACAACGGCACAGAGTTCAAAAACAAGATAGTTGAAGAAATATCTCGAATCGGTCGGGATATCACATCAGTACTCTGCTGCTCGTACGCCTGAACAAAATGGAGTAGTCGAAAGGCGAAATCGGACGCTAGTCGAGGCCGCTCGTACTATGCTCAGCCAATCCGATCTACCTCTATTCTTGTGGGCAGAAGCTGTGTCAACTGCATGTCATACTCAAAATCGGTCCATGATACACCGCCGTTTTCAAAAGACTCCATATGAGTTGATCAACAACAGAACACCAACAATCAAGTATTTTAACATATTTGGGTGTAAATGTTTTGTGCTTAACGACATAGAGAGTCTGAATAAATTCTGTGCTAAGGCAGACGAGGGTATATTCATTGGTTATTCTTCAACATCGGCAGCATATCGTGTTTATATGAAGAAGTCAAAGACAGTTGTCGAGAGCGTAACTGTTACATTCGATGAAGAAATGGCTTCTGAACAACTTAGTTCAGAACCCGTTATCACTAGAGTATGAGCTTCTGGGCAGACCAGTCCAGAACCTGTTTCTACAGAGAAAAATTCGGATAACGCTTCTACTTCAGTTTCACATTTATTTGATTTAGATTTGTTATTTGAATTATTTTATGATGAGTGTCTAGGTTTTAATATACGTAAATCTGTTGTGACTGACAGGTCTGAAGATACAAGTTGCAATCATCCAGTCACTTCAGATGTCATAACTGAACAAGTATCCCCCGTTCAGTCAGAAATTCACATTCCAACATCTACTCCTACAGTTGAAGATACACAAGTAATTGTTGAGCCAGAAGTATCTATATCAGTTGGATGTGATATCATGTCTACTCAACAGCCAGAGTCTGTTGTTCCAACTGATGCTTCTGCATCTGAAACTTCAACTGCAAAACCCCCTCCTGTTATTCAAACTGAAGATTCTGATAGTGGATTTATAGATGATGATCATGTTCAATCAATATCTACTCCACTCTCACATGAGCATCGCTGGACCAAAGAGCATCCTTTACATCAAGTAATTGGAGATCTCAACAAGCCTGTACAAACTAGATCAGCGACTCTTAATCAATGTATGCATGACTCATTTCTCAGTAAGATTGAGCCAACGCGAGTATCTGAGGCTCTTGCTGATTCGGACTGGGTATCTGCCATGCAAGAAGAGATCAATCAGTTTGAAGCCCTAAAGGTTTGGAGATTAGTTCCAAAACCAGAAGGTAAAACCATGATAGGCAATAAGTGGGTATTCAAGAATAAAAAGGATGAAGATGGTATTGTCATAAGGAACAAAGCTAGACTTGTTGCCAAAGGTTACTGGCAAGAGGAAGGCATAGACTACGATGAGACGTATGCTCCAATAGCGCGTATAGAAGCAATCTGCATGTTTCTAGCCTACGCAGCTCATAAGAATTTCACAGTCTTTCAGATGGATGTGAAAACTGCCTTTCTGAATGGCATTCTTAAAGAGGAAGTGTACGTGTCTCAACCAGAAGGGTTCGTCAATTAAGATAAGCCAGATCACGTCTATATCTTGGACAAAGCCCTGTACGGTTTAAAACAAGCCCCTCGAGCATGGTATGACGTTTTATCTACATTCTTGGTCAAGTCTGGTTTTTTTAAAGGTAAGGTTGAACTTTATTCATCAAAAAGGAAAAAGCTGATATTATTCTTATTCAGATTTATGTTGATGATATAATATTTGGTTCTACAAATCCAAAATTTTACAAAAACTTTTGTAACCTCATGGTGTCACGTTTTCAAATAAGTATGATGGGAGAGATGAATTTCTTTCTCGGATTACAAGTTAAACAGTTTTCTACGGCGATTTTCATTAACCAATCTAAAGTACATTTTGGACATTCTTCGGAAGTACAAAATGGAAAATTGTAAACCAATTGGAACCCCGATGGTACCAGGTACTAAAATTAGCACTGATCCTTCGGGTAAAAGTGTTGATGTTAGAACTTATAGAGGTATGATAGGATCGTTAATGTATCTTACTTCAAGTAGGCCAGATATTATGTTTTCAACATGTTTATGTTCTAGATATCAGGCTGCTCCCAAAAAATCCCATTTGGCTGCTGTCAAACGGATTTTTAGATATCTGAAGGGGACTGCAGATCTTGGTCTGTGGTATCCTAAGGATACTGGGTTTCAACTGACTGCCTATTCAGATGCAGATCATGCAGGTTGCATGTTGGATAAAAAGAGTACTTCTGGTCACGTTCAATTTCTTGGAGACAAGCTCGTTAGCTGGGCATCAAAGAAACAATTATGTGTTTCCACATCGACTGCTGAAGCAGAGTACGTAGCTGCTGCTAGTTGCTGCTCTCAAGTCTTGTGGATGCGAACACAACTGCGAGACTATGGATTCAAGTTTGATAAAATTCCAATCTATTGTGACTCGAAGAGTGCAATCGCGATATCTGCTAATCCTGTCCAGCATACGAAAACCAAACACATTGATGTCAGGTATCATTTTATAAAAGATAATGTCGAAAAAGGAACAATTGAACTTTATTTTGTTAAAACAGATTATCAGCTTGCAGATTTATTTACCAAACCCTTAGATGAAAAAAGATTTAATTTTCTTGTCTCTAAGCTTGGTATGTTAAATCTGAAGACATAATTAGTTGTTACCTAATAAAGTTACGTATTGTTATTTTTCATCATTTTCTTTATTATTATGTTTGAAGGATATTTGCACTTTAATTGTTTGCTCATGATCTCAGGGGGAGTAAGAGAAGTTTTAGATGATCTACATTCATTTGAGGGGGAGCATAACTAATTTATGCATTTTATTTCACTGACAAAATTTTTGTAATGCATGATTTTAGGGGGAGCTTTTAAGATAAAAGGAGTGAGACTATGATTTCTGATTACTTCTGATGAGAACTCATACTTTAATCGTTTTATTGTTTTTTTGTCTTTTATATTCGAATAAATTTTGTGAATAAATTTTGACTAGACTTTGAGACTTATGCAGGATGAGAGAGGATGACACGATCATATCATTTTTTACTTCAGCGGACTTTATGAGTATTATTAAGATTGAGCGAAAAGGTAAATTTTTTATCTTAATCTCAAATGTATCTGAAAGAAGGACAACTTTTAGATATAGAAAACATGTTCTTAAATGTTCAAACCACTTCTCGAATTTTAAACAGATTTCATAATTTGGAAGTGTGATTTTAAATGTTTTCATTTTTTTTTGTGCTTAATTGTTAAATAAACCGTGTGTTTCCAAAAATAAATACTTGCGTATTGTCTTTTCTAAATACTTTTAAGTATTCACACTCATCGGTTTAATTTTTGATCAATATGTTCTTACCATGTCTTATATTGAAACATATTTTCGATGGTAAGACACCCCGCTTGTACTTCAAAGAATTTTGAGCGTCATTTCATTTCTACACATCATTTCAAGAATGTCTATATTTTTGTTTCGTATAGACAATATCCGTTATTTTTTACCATAAGCCTTAATTGATATATAATTCATTTCTGATCATTTTCATACAATGTCATATTTTCAAACAAGTCTTTTGCATTCATGTTCATTCATTTCATATACTTGTTTGAAAATGCTTCAATGTCTAAAAATGCTCAAATCTTCATGATTATATTTTATGAGCATACATTCATCTGACATTTGTATATTAGCTTTAACTACTAAAGTTAAACCATTTGAGCAACATTATGCTTTCATAGGATTATATGGGTTCTTTGTGCTAGGAATTAACTGAACTTCTATGAAATCACATTAACCAGTGATTTCTACCCAAGAAGTTAATCCTTTAATGATTGAGTGTGAGGAGTCAAAAAGAAATGAGTGTGGGTGTGATGAGGTAAAATGGAAAAGAGAGTTTGGTTAGATGTGAGTTTAATGATTAAAAGAAAGAGGGTGTGAGATCAGAGTAAAAGAATATCAAACTCTGCACCAACTACTTTCTGAGTCGGGCAGCCACATTACTAGCGTTTCATAAGTCTTTGGTGAACGTTATTGAAACAGGCAACTAGCCCTTGCCAACTCTTGCTAAAACCCCACCAGCCACTCATTTTCTTTTCAAAAAGAAAATGTTTCATATTTTTCTGGGGACGCAACATATAATCTATCTGGTTTTCATTTGGAAAATCTGGATATTGAAAAAGAAGGTAGTCTGCCCCACCTTCGCACTTCAATCATGCACATTGAGTCTGTGTTTATCTACTGTTGTCTCAGTGATTTACACAATGTTGAGCCTTATTAAAAAGCAATTATTCATGCTTAATTCTTTCTACACATGCACGAACACACAAGAAATTTATTTCTTTGCCATAACATTCATAGAAATTGCCTTTGTGGTGTTTCGATGATTGGATGGAAGCCCAGGAGGAGTGAACATCAAAAAGCTCCTTTATATTGTGTATTCGTTACACACAGTGACTTTGTGTTACTGACAGCATTTTAACTAATTTATTTGTTGATTCAGGTGTTACATTCCTATTTTGTCTAGATTTGAAAAGATCTGGATGAATACATTGTTCGAATTGGCAAATAATCAGAGGCTCAGTTGGAAAGATCAGTGGTCAGAAAGAATTTCTAAGACATTTCTTGGTGAAATTTTTGATGATACAGATGCTTAAATCATCAAAAAGGGGGAGAAGAGTTAAAGAAATGTTTTGAGTCAGATTTTAAAGGTTGAGAGAAAATGTTCAAGAATTTATTGTTAATGGAAGATTGTTGTTCAAAGACGAAAAGAGTTCAAAGATTTCAGTTTGTTGAAGATAATTTGCTGAAGCAGTCAGATTTGTTTCTGAAAGAGGTTTGTGTACAACCTTGGGGGAGAATGTTGATATTCTTAGAGATCAGACGTTGGGAAAATTGCTGAAATTTTTGAAGATAAAGCTTATCAAAGAAGAATTTCATCGTGTTAAGGGGGAGTTTGTATTTCATGTTTGTATCAAAGGGGAAATTATAAGAGAAGATAAATGTTGTTTAAAGGGGGAGTTATTTCAATCGAGCTTAAAGAGAGAAGATCGCATTGCTAAATCTTTTTAGTAATGATCTTGATCCAAAGGGGGAGATTTTTAGAGCATAAATATGTTTGATTCAAGATCATAAAGATTGAAGACAAAAGTTCAAGAAAGTCAAAGCTGGAAAAGTCAACTCTCACTTAAAATCAAAGTCTTTTGTAATAAAAGTCAATGTATTGTATTTGTATTTTGTTTTTCTTTGTAATTAGTTGTAGGTATAAATAGTCTTGTATTCTTTGTATTTCGTAAGTAAGCAACAAACAGAAGTGGAACGTATTATTCAGTTGTATTTTAGAGAGAGAAAGTTCGTTTGAGAGAGATTTATAGAGAGAGAGAGTTCTAGAGAGAGAAAGTTTGTAATCTTGAATTGAAAGTGAAATCAAACAGGTAATTGATTCTTGTTTGTGTTTTGTTTGTTTAATTGTGATTAGAAACTAGATTCAGGGACACACATTACATACAAAGGTCGCTGATGGCAGAGCAACAAGACCTTGAGACTGATGAGTCCTCTAATGAAGAAGACAACAACGCACTCTTTTATGGAATGGCAGAAGTCCACTCTTCTCACAACAAGAGTGAGGTATCCACTTCTAACTCTTATGACTCTGACTCTGAAAACAAACTTCTTACAATACAAAATGGGTTTCTTGCTTACAAAACCATGTGTTCAAAACTAGAAAAGAAATTGGCCTTCTTTGAGAGAGAAACAAAACTTCTCACTCAAGAAAAGGACAAGCTCTATCAAGAAAGAAAAACTCTTGTTTCTGAACATATTGGTGAAAAGAATGGGTTAAAAGAAAAGATTTCAAAACTTGACAAAACCCTGAAAGACAAGGTGAAAGAACTAAAGAACGGTGAAAGTGATTGATTAAATGTCATTTCCTTGAAAAACGTTTTTTCAAAAAGAAAGAGTAGCCCTTCATCAAGATCTGTTCGACAGAGATCTCCAAATTAAGAGGTATCAGGATGCTCAAAAGGTTCATGAAAAGGTAAACACCCAGATTGGCAGAAGAGGATTAGGGTTCGAGGATATTGACCCTTACACAGGAAATAAAAGAAACAAATCTTTATCAAGCATCTTCTGCCCTGGACAATTTTTAAAACCAAGTCTTCCAAACCTATTATCCACATTCAAGAGGCGCAGAACCTCTGAAGGACCACATCTGAAGAAACCTCTGCAGATGGCAAATGTATGGTATGAAAACAATGATTTACCATCTGCACTCTCATCAAAGAGAAAATCTATTGCAAAGAAATATTTGTCCCAAAAACAGATAGGGGTCTTCAGATTTGGTCACCCAGAAACCCAAACTCAAATGGTTTTTATGTCCATGATGGTCCCTAAAAAGGAACTATCCTCTGATGCACCAGAATTTGTTCCCGCCTCTGTGGAAGAAAAACTTTTTAAATGGTTTTTGGAAAGTGACTTGAGAAGAACCTATGAAAATCACTTTCTCAACCATCCTGATCTAACCTCTGAAATAAGAGAAATCTTTGAGCAAGATATTCAAAGTTGCCTTAGTGTTCCTATGGTTATTCCATGCATTTCAAAAGACTTAAACACTTCAAAGGACACTACATATGGACAAAGCAACGCATTTCCAGAAAGTCACGATCTCATTCACAAGGACTTTCTTGATACAGATTCTGAATCAGAATCTGAGGCCTCTGTCGAAACAGAGACAAGTTCTGTAGAACTTGAAGTGGTCATCTGTGGTCCAGAGGAAAATAAGTTACCCTCTAGCAACCTTAATAGGATAATCGCTCCAAAGAGGAGAACCGCAGGAATATCAATCTTCCCTGACTTTCTGGATATGTGTCTCCAAGCAATGACTTCTCTTGAGCTTGAAAAATTGAGAAATGAAAAAATCAAGATCACTCAAACTCCTGTAGTTCGAAAACCTGTCTTTGCATCAAAACCTTTTCAAGAAAAACTCACCTGGCAACAGAAGGCAAATTGGCCCAAAATTGACAAAAACAATGCTTTTGTGGCAGTGAATGCTCAAAGGGAAGGTCGTCGAGGGAGAGTACACAAAGAGAGCCATTCAAGTGGAGTTTTTGAAAATAGACAACCTAGATTAGACAAAGTTTTCTGTAAAAAGAAACCCGAATCTAAAATGGGTTTGTGTAAAAATTGCTTCTCTAGGCCTTCCTGTCTTATATCTCACCCAAAGCAAATGAATGCCAAATTCAATGGTGAAAAAGGACAAAATGGCACCTCCATTAAAGAGGATAAAACCAAAATCAAAGATGTTAAGGCATCTTTAAAGACTCCTAACAAGATTGGACCCATTTGGAAATAGGTACCTAAATCTTCTTTGTATGTCCGCAGAAGAAACACCATGTGCCCATTTGGTACCTAGACTCCGGGTGTTCAAGGCACATGACTGGTGACAGAGGGTTTCTCTCCGCCTACAAATAAAAATCTGGAGGTGGTTCTGTAACCTTCGGAGACAATAAGAAGGGACAAATCAAAGGTTGTGGAGTCATTGCCAACGGAGACATCGACGTCAACAGAGTTGAATATGTGGATGGCCTTAAGCACAACCTGCTAAGTGTTAGCCAACTCTGTGATAATGGACTCGATGTGATGTTTAAACAGAAATACTGCTCTCTGTTAAAGGAAGACACAACCACAGAGCTTCTGTGGGCCAAGAGACGAGGTGATCTATATCTCATGGACTTCAAGTCCATCAACAGAGATGAAAAGCTCTGTCTGGTCTCAAGCAAGAACGAAGAAGCTTGGCTTTGTCACAATAGGTTCTGTCACTTAAACTTTCATTCTTTAGACAAACTTGTTAAATTAGACCCGGTAAAGGGGCTACCAAGTATAAAATTCGACAAAGATCATCTATGCTCTGCATGTGAAATGGGCAAACTCAAAAGAGCTGCCCATAAGACCAAAACAGACATGTCCTGCACCAGACCTCTGCAGATGCTTAATGTAGACCTTTGCGGTCCTATATCTGTGCAGAGTCTAGGTGGCAAGAAGTGCATCCTTGTACTCATAGATGAATTCTCTAGATATACTTGGGTGAAATTCGTTCGAAAGAAATCAGATGTTCCTGAGGTACTAATCAATCTTCTTAAGAGGATACAAGTTCTTCATGATTACAGGGTTCAGAGAGTTCGAAGTGACAATGGGACAGAGTTCAAGAACTCAACAATTGAAGCCTATCTCACGACATAAGGCATATCACAGAACTTCTCCGCTGCAAGGACTCCACAACAACACGGGGTTGTTGAACACAAAAACCGAACCCTTGCGGAAGCCGCAAGAACCATGCTCACTGCCTCAGGACTTCCAATTTCCTTTTGGGGGAAGCCATATCCACGGCATGCTTTACCCAAAATCGATCTTTGGTAGTAAAAAGACATGAAAAGACCCCTTACCACCTACTCAATCAAAGAAAGCCAAACATCAAGTACTTCCATGTCTTCGGCTGCAGATGCTTTGTGTTGAACGACAGAGAGAAAATAGGGAAATTCAGTCCCAAAACTGATGAGGCCAAATTTGTTGGCTACTCATCAAACTCCAAGGCTTATCGAGTCTATGTGCTCAAATCAAAACATATACTTGAAAGTATTAATGTTTCATTTGATGACTCGTTTCAGGTGACTTCTGAGCGAATCAGCTCAGGACTCAAGCTCCAAGATAAGGAAACTGGTGAATCATCAAGAACAAATGAACTTCGGCATCTATTTGAAGAGATGTTCAACGATGATGGACCCTCAAAAGATGACCACAAAGCCTCTGGAGCTGAAGCCTCTGTAGAACAATCAGGTACCTCTCTGTTAGGTCCTAGCAATACTTCACCTTCTTCCAACATTTTTGCAGATGCAAATGTCGAGGGGGAGCACTCAGAGGGAAATCTTGACCAAAGCTCCTCGCTTAATCAAGAATATGGTCAACTTCATCATATCTCTAAAGGGTCAACACCAGAGCAATCAGAGAACTCTGAACAAGGCACCACGGAGCTCGAGACATCAACTCACAATGACCAAAGTCCTGTGACAAGTACAAACGATCACCCTTCCACAGAGGGTGATCAGGTTCAAGAAACTGAACATGCTCCAGAAGTGTTCCAAAAAAATTCAAATGATCACCTACCACGGATGACTAAGTGGACCAGAAGTCACCCACAGAGCCAAATCATAGGTGACTCCTCTGACAAGGTCCAAACTCGATCCAGTACCGCAAATTTTTGTTACTATACAAATTTTGTGAGTATCATCGAGCCCAAGAAGATCTCTGAAGCTCTTGAAGACCCAACCTAGGTAGAGGCTATGCAAGAAGAGCTTCTCCAGTTTGAAAGAAATGAAGTATGGACCCTGGTGCCTCTGCCAAAAGGTAAAACCGCTATAGGGACTAAATGGGTCTTTAGAAACAAAAAGGACGAGGATGGTGTGGTGATCAGGAACAAAGCAAGGCTGGTGGCCAAGGGATACTGCCAATAAAAAGGGATTGACTACGAAGAAACTTTTGCCCCTATGGCTAGGCTCGAAGCAATAAGAATATTTCTTGCCTTCGCAACCCACAGAGGTTTCAAGGTATTTCAAATGGATGTCAAGTTAGCCTTTCTGAATGGTAAAATTCAAGAAGAAGTATATGTCCAACAACCACCAGGGTTTGAAAGCTCTAAGTACCCAAATCATGTGTACTTCTTGGACAAGGCTCTGTACGGACTCAAGCAAGCCCCCAGAGCCTGGTATGACAGACTTTCAAACTTTCTCCTTGCAAATGGTTTCGAAAGAGGTACAACCGATACAACTTTATTTTATAAGAAGAGAAAAGGTGAGATTCTGCATGTACAGATTTATGTTGAGGACATTATCTTTGGGTCTACAAATGAATCTTATTGCAAAAAGTTTGAGTCTTTGATGAAGAGTGAGTTTGAGATGAGCATGATGGGAGAACTTACCTTCTTCTTAGGATTGCAAGTCAAACAAACGAAAGAGGGAATTTTTATAAACCAATCTAAATATGTCTCTGACATACTTGAAAAATACAAGCTCTCTGACTCTTCATCAATGAAAACCCCTATGGCCACTGGATCAAAGCTTCATGCATACCCAAAGTGTAAGTCTGTGGAGTATACACTCTACAGAGGCATGATAGGGTCTCTATTGTACTTAACCGCGATTCGACCCGATATAATGTTCGCCACATGCCTCTGTGCAAGATTTCAAGCTAACCCCAAAGAATTCATCTTCATGATGTCAAGAGGATCTTCAGATACCTAAAAGGGACCAAGTTTCTTGGCCTCTGGTATCCGGAGAACTCTGGCTTTGATTTAGTGGCATACACATATTCAGATTACGGAGGATGAAAGCTAGACAGAAAAAGTACCTCTGGGAGTTGTCAATTCCTTGGATGGAAACTAGTAAGTTGGACTTCGAAGAAGCAAAATTGTGTCTCGACCTCCACGGCATAAGCAGAATACGTTGTTGCTGCTAGTTGTTGTTCGCAAGTTATGTGGATGAGAACCCAACTTAGAGACTATGGATTTGACATCGAGAAAATCCCCATCCTCTGTGACTCCAAAAGCGCCATTGCGATCTCTGTCAATCATGTTCAGCACTCTAAGACGAAGCATATCGATATCAGGTACCACTTTCTGAAACATCATGTGGAGCATGGGATGACAGAGATGTACTTCGTTCCCACAGATTACCAGCTTGCCGACCTTTTCACGAAGGCATTAGATGAGAAAAGGTTTACTTTTCTTGTTGTCAAGATTGGCATGTTGAACATGAGTTGATCCACAGAGCCTCTGTACCCTTGCACAGGGCCTCTGTAAGTATATAATGTATATTCATTTATACTCCCTTGTGAATAAACTCCTTTTTATTAAAATGGTCCTCTTGCTTTGTGTCTTGCTCAAATCGTCTATTTTTAAACCCAAACATAGATCAAGGGGGAGCTGAGATAAAGGACCTTGACACTTCAAGGGGGAGCTCGACATCTTTTGTCAAACATGTCGCTCTGCCTCTCAAAAATGTTTTTCGCAGCTATCGAGTGATCACCAACTCAGAGCCTCTGTGACCCTTTACAGAGCCTCTGAGGTCCTCCACAGAGCCTTTGTGACCCTTTACAGAGCCTCTGTACCTCAAAGAGGTCTCATCCATTACTCAATTGGATCTGTGGTCGATCAACTCGTACGCTCTTTTGAAAGTCTTGGTCATCTCAAGAATCCTAAAACCTCATAATGACCTCAGAACCTCTTGCCCCACAGAGCTTCTGCCAAATGTGACTTCAACATTTTTTACCATGGTTATTATGTGCGGGTTATTTATCAAAATCACCGTCATGTGGGAATAGTAACTGCCATGCGCGTGAGAATTGAGGGAGGTGCACGTTCTCAATCGTGCACCGCCTATACTGACGTGCCACATTCTTATTGGTTCGTATATGTACTGTCGCTTTTTGAAAACGGCTACTTATCCGTTAGCAGTCATTACGGATTTCAAATTCTTATCTTTTACCGCTAATTCTTTCTACCCCCCCCCCCCCATCAGTATATAAACACCTCTACACCTTATTTTTCTTTTTTACCTGCAATTTTGCTCTCAAGAATCCCTTCGTAAATAACTCTTCATTTTCTCTGCAATGGCCTCCCACTCAAGCTCTTCAAAGAACTCTAATGGCTCCAAGAACTCCAACAAGTCCCACCACTCCACAACTCACAAAGCTGATTCGACTTCCACTGGACAAGAACAGGTTCTTATGAGCAAAATGCTCTCTTTCACTCGACATGACTATCACTTAACTAAAATGAAAAACAAGCCGAACAACCATTTCGTCACCTTGAACTCTTCTGGATTCCCTGCTGAAGCCACTCCCCTGATCAATATCCTCACGAACCACTTTCTGGTCAAAGATTTAACCCTGAAACGAAACGACATCCCTTAATCTTATATTCAGCAGTTCTGGTTGAGTGCTCGTCATGCCAAGATGGAGAAATATGATCATTGTATCATTGGTTATGCCACCCATACATCGACAACAAAGATCCTGGACTTAGGCATCAACCGAAGAAAATTATCTAAAGTTTTTGAACTTCCCACTAAGGCAGACCTCAATCTGCGGAAATTCTCAGAGGAGGCCACAGAGGAAGAAATACTGGAGTTTCTGAAGTTCATTGGGTATGAAGTTCCAATCACCAAACGTACAAACTTCAGAAGACAAAACCTACCCCCTCTGTGGAACGTGCTCTTCTCAATCCTAAACCGATGCCTAACGTCAAAGGTAGGAAGCCCAGACCAGTCTAACCACACGATTTTGGCCATCATGTATGGGATCTACTATGATCTCCCACTAGACTATGCAGGCCTCATATTCAGGGAGACCAAGAATGTCGTCATAACCAAACAGCAAGACCAAGATAAGGGCACAGAGCCCAAAAACATTGTTTTTGGACGTTTCCTAGGCTTGCTTCTGGGTGATGATTTGATAGGGGAGGACAAGCTGCCTGCAGAGGGAAAGACAATCAAACTGCACGAGATGAAGTCCCACAAACCCACCACTCTCCAAACCGGTTACCTATCTGCCAAACCTCTGTCAACAAAGATGTTGACCTATCTGGGTAGTGAAGATGGTACTAGGGATTACATACGAGGGAACAGAACTCCTGAACCGAGTCCTGCAACCCCCCCCCCCCTCGCATAGGATTCCAGGTAGGTGATATAGTTATTCACTTGAGAGAAGAGGGAGAAAAGTAGATAGAGGTTGTGGCTGCAGAGGCACAAGAGAGTGTAAAAGAAGAAGTGATAGTTAGAGGGGAGGGGAGTGAGAAAAAGGAGAAAAAGAAAAGTAAGAAAAAGAGAACCGAAGACGTAGAGGTTCCAAAGTCCTCTGACAAAAAGAAATCAAAGAAAAAGCGGACCGCAGAAGCAGTTCCAAAAGAAAAAAACCGCAGAAGAGACTACAGAGGTCAAAACCTCTGAGAAAAAGAAAAAGCGAAGACTGAGAACGCTTGCAGAGAAGGAACGATCTGCTGAAGCCAAGATAGAGGCTCTCAGTGCTAGAACTGAACCTGCAGAGGGGAGCGAAAAACCTCTACAGAAGACAAAAAAAGCCCTAATCTTTGACGAATCCCCTGAGGATAGACCTCAGAGCCCACTAAAAATAGCCTCTAACATAGCAAGAGAGGTCATTCTTAGGTACTCGGGGGACCTAGGTGAAACCGTGAACATAGAGATGGAGGATGTGACAAAAAAGTCACAGAGTGAAGAAGAGGAAGGAGAGGATAAAAAATCGAAGGAGGAGATAAGTATAAAAGATGCCTTGAGCACACAACCAAAACCAACTCCCCGTGCAACCCAGATCACTATCTCTGCAATTCTAGTGCAGAAAGGTATTGAAGAAGGACCGCACAGTCCGATCCCTACCCATGCCATCCGGACAGAGGATATCCCTTCATCCTCTGTACCACCATCCGGGGAAGCCAAATCCACCTCACCCTCTCATAAGGGTGAAGGTGTTGTTTCTCGTGTCTATTTTCCCCAGGACACAACTCCATCACACACAGAGGCATTTGTTGCCTCTGTCACGCACACGAGTGACCACCAAACTGCTTCAGAGATGGCAGTGCGAGATAACACTGGTTCTGTGGTTCTAGAACAACCACAAAACTTATTCACTAGGACCATTGAGGAAGCCTTTGAACCCTTCCTCAAGAATCCTACTGACAGAACTTTCATAGATGCTTCCTCTGTGGAACATCGAGAATTGGAAGGAAATCCTCCAGAGCTCAACCTAATCACAGGCTCTGAAGGTGCTAAAGACTCGTTGGCTAAATATGGAACATGTGTTGTTCCAGAGGTCACCTAGGACACCTTCGTCACAAAGGGCAAGTTTAAAGCCTTTGTTGACATGGTGCTCCAAAAATTTGACGAGTTGAAAAGCTCTGTCACAAGGGAGTCCCAAGACAACTCCAAAATCCTTGCAAAGGCTCTCCAAGCAAACGCAGAGGCTCTGAAAGCTCTTCATCAGTCTTCAGTGCTACATACTACAGAGATCAAGAAGTTGGTAGACAACTCTATGACTCGAGCTGATCTTCAAGCCTGTGGAAAAACAATCATCGCTCATTCAGATCAAATTCAGATCCTAGGGGATATCTGCATGGAGGAGATGGGAAAATTTGCCGCCAAATTTGTTCAGTCAGGGGTGGATAACCTGACCAAGCTTCGAGCCGAAATGAAGGACATAACTCGCGGTGTTATTGTGCCTTTCCAACCACAAGCGTCCACTTATGCACCCCCACAATCAACCTCTGCCACTGAGATCTCTGCCTTAGCAACCAAGAAGGAATTAGAAACAATGGGGAGAATGGTTCTAAGTAACCTCAACCTCATTGGATCTGACATTTCTCAACAAAGCAAGAAAATAGCAGAAGATCTGAAGAAGACTGTAGCCATGATCAGGTTCAAGTCCGATCTAGAGGTCAATAGGCTATCGTTGGCTACAGAGAATATTCTGAAGAAGATCTCCAGGCATGTTGACGAGCATCTCTGCAATAGAAGAAAGAGGAAGGCACCTGCGACTTTCCAAGCGGAGGCATCGCAGAAGAGGGCTAGGCATGAGACAAGGATCCTGATGCCTCTGGTCCTCATGAGGGGGAGATCATGCCATCAAAAGTGATTATCTCAGCTGAACCCCTGAACCAAGTCCTTACAAGCTCAGAGCCTGTACCACAGAAGCTGGATCAAAAACAGGCCACTGCAACTTTATCAACTCCCACAGTCCAAATCCCAAAAATCCTAATGAAAGCACCACCCACCCTGAAAAACAAAGGCAAGGCTATTGCCACAGGACCTCTGAAGAAGGCACCTCCTAGCACAGAGAAGCTCCTCCAAAGCTCCATGGATGCCATCAGAAGTGAGGCCCTGAGAGGTATAAAACCTGAAGAAGAAGAAGAAGAAGACTAGGCATTTGACTTGCAGCCCCTCTCTAACTCCCCATCATTGACCCTATTGAAAAATCATCAAAGGACAGAGTTGCAGAGGTAAGACAAGGCTTCGAGAGCTTGAGAAGACCCTTCCCCATTCCTCAAAAGAAGAGCATAGAAGAAGATGTCTACAAGTATCTCTACAGCCGTGGGGTCCATGATCATCCTTCTGTCAAACTCTCAGAGGAAATCATCTCAGAGGAGAGGAGGAGATTCTACAAAGATAAATCCAAACCAAGGGACCAAGTCTTCTCTATGTTCAAAATCGCAGAGGTTTTGTCAATAAAACTTAGCCACACAAAATGCAAAAACTTCTGGTTCTGCGTGTATGCCGTGAAGAGATAGGATGGACAGATATGGACATTCACAGATGAAGATCTGACAATTCTCCATCCCCACGATCTCCCAGAGCTGCTCAAATGGACAGAAGACAAGTTCGGGTGGAAGAGGGAGTACCAAGAAGCCCATCTCGTGATTAAAGGAACTATGATGGAAAAGTTACTCTTCTATAGCGTGGTGCACTTTTAGGTGGCACTTGACCTCGGGGTTAAAAAGGTGAACGTTCCTGCACCAGAGGACAGTTTACCACCCTCTGCCACAATACTTCCAAAATCAATAGTCAACTTACCTTTCTTTGGATTTGTGTACATAAATCCCAAGGGCGAAAAGAAGATATTCATGGGGATTGAAAGCCACAAGTACTCAACTCAGTCTCTGTTGCTCATCCAAGAACTCATCATCAAACACAGAGGAACACCACTCGTCCCCACAGAACCTGCAAACGTTCTCCTGGAAAATATTCGTGCGACTCTTAACTTCAGGGACTTGTGTGTATTTTATTATAGAGAGCTGAAGAAGGAAGGAGGGTTTGGAAGAAAAATAGATGACTTTCCAGACGCCAAAGTATAGGCTCTGAAGCAATGTATTTTCACTTCTTTTACTTTCATGTTTTGGAATCAAATGTAATTGCCTTCTGGCACTTCTTTTAAATGAAAGTAAGTAGACAGAGGTTGAGTTCCTTTCACCTCTTTGTGTTTCTAACTTAGCCAAACTCATATTTCCATTTATTTATTTTTCAATACTTAGGGGGAGATTGTTAGCTCCAATCACATTGTATAGAAGTATTGAAAAATAGGCTAAGTATAGGAACCGTAGAAGTCTGTCGCAAAACATCCAAGTTCTCCGCAGAAGTTAAATTCTTCGAAGACATCTGTCGACACTCTACCAGAGGACACAACACCTGATAATGATCATCAGATCACAGAGCCTCTGTGATCACTCACAGATCCTCTATGATGGCTAACCTCTGGAGACAGTCTGAAGATGTGCAAACTCAGTTCAAGACAAGGTCACATGCAAATTACGTGATGCCTGCTGTACGAAGATTTCCAGATCACCATGGAGCGAAATTTCTTGTACTACTTTACTATTCAGTTTCTTGTACTACTTTACTATCCTGCTATTACAAGAAATTATTTGAGTAATTTCTTGTAATACTTTACTATTCTGTTTATTGATTACATTGTGTGTCTACTACTTTTGCATGTTCTACCTTTCATACACTATATAAACGCTTCCGCACTCTATTTAATTAATCTGTGTGTAGTGAAAGGTCAAATCAAGTTAAGAACATCATTATTGGGATCAACAGTTTTGGGTCCACAGTAAGAACGAAGGCCAAGCAAGACTGTTTTAGAAATGCAGCAGCTTCCACCAAGTGTGGGTATTTCTCAGTGTCAAAATCCAACCTGGGGAGATGGTTGTTCTTAGGGACCTCGGAGTCAGTGATGTTGAACTTGACATTCTTAGAAGCAATGAGCGATGCCTGGGCCATTTCTAAATATAGAAAGAAATATATTGGAGAGAAAGGTTTAGAATGCAAAAATAATTAAATTTTTACCAGTTTCTGTATTTAGAAAGAAACATAGAAAAAAAAAACAAAGTTATTTTTAGAGTAAAATAGTGTTCTTTGTCAAGAAGAAAGAACATGTAAAAAACCAAAAGTTTTAGAGAAGATAAAATCAAAAGAAATGATTTTATTGTTTGAGAAAAATAGTTTAAAATCCATGATAATGAAACATGCAGGATTTTAAGAAGAAGATAAGAATGAGATAAACAAAAACCTGTTGATCTTGAAGAGAAGAAGTTTCGAAGACTGGAATGGATTTGTTTGCTTGAATGCCTTAGGAGAGTTTTCTTGCTTTGAAAGTTTGGAGAAAGCGTGAAAAAGATGAGAATGAAAAAGGCATTCTTTTTATATGAGGAGGAGAGAGAGAGAATGTGTGAGGCGGGAAAATAAATGCTCATCATGACATGGACACGTCATACGAACTTGATTGGATAGAACGGTAACGGACGAACGTGTCAGAGAAAAAGGCATGTCGTGGATTGTTGGTTCAAATGACGTCATAGGAGAGAGAAAAAAAACGTTTCATTTGTCCTTTTTGAAATTATACCTAAAGAAAAGTCAGAGATAGTTTTCTTTTTGAAAGAATCGCTGATAAAAATCCAGAGATCGGTTTCTTTTCAAAGGATTACTGATGAGAAATATCAGTGATAGATTTTGTTTATCAAAAAACTTATAATCATTTGAAGAAAAACAGTGATTAAAGTTTTGATTTTGAAAAACGTCTTACAGAATGAATATTTTGTGATTGAGAGTGATAGAACATACCTGAGAGTTAGAAATATTTGTTCAGAGAGTAATTGATGAAGGGGAACTTAGTATTACTGACATAATGCATGAAAGATGAAGAGTCACTCTTCAAGATTCAACATTCCAAGCTCACTAATGAGAAGTTGAATCTTGTCTCATCAAGAGGTTTGGTGAATAAATCAGCGAGCTGATAGTCAGTGGGGATAAAGTGAAGTTCAATATCACCATTCATCACATGATCTCTGATAAAATGATATCTGATCTCTATGTGTTTTGTCTTTGAATGTAGCACTGGATTATTTTCTATAGCGATGGCACTCGTGATGTCGCAATAGATTGGAATTTTTTATAGCTGAAGGTCATAGTCTAATAGTTGATTTCTCATCCATAAGACTTGAGCACAACAACTTCCAGCGGCTACGTATTCAGCTTCAGCTGTGGAAGTGGACACTGAATTTTGCTTTTTACTCGTGCATCTTACCAGCTTTCCTCCTAGAAGTTGACATCCACCAGTGGTGCTCTTTCTATCAAGTTTACAACATAAAAAATCACTATCTGAATATCATATTAGATCGAACCCTGAGTCTTTGGGATACCAAAGACTGAGGTTAGGAGTTCCTTGCAGATATCTGAAGATTCGCTAGACAACGATCAGATGGGATTCCTTTGGTTCAAACTGATAGTGTGCACACAGACATGTAGAGTACATGATGTCAGGTCGGCTCGCTGTAAAATACAGCATGGAGCCTATCATTCCTCTATAGGCAGTGACATTAACAGGTTTTCTAGTTGAATCCTTGTTTAATGTCAGTGGAGGTTTTTCATCGCTGAAGTTTAAGTTAGATAAAACTTCTTCAGCATATCTTTAACATACTTACCTTGGTTGATAAAAGTACTTTTTTCAGTTTGTTTAATCTGAAAACCAAGAAAGTACGTTAGTTCGGCCATCATACTCATCTTGTATTCTTTCTTCATTATTTCAGCGAAACGAGTACACAGAGATGGGTTAGTAGAACCAATTATTATGTCATCTACATATATTTGTACAAGAATAATATGACCTTTTATCTTTCTGAAAAACAAGGTATTATCAATTTTACCACGTTCAAAATTTTCAGAGATAAGAAAAGATAGAGAGTGTCATACCAAGCACGAGGGGCTTGTGTTAGACCACAGAGAGCCTTATCCAATTTATAAACATAATTTGGATGCTTAGGGTCAGAGAACCCTGGGGTTTGTCCTACAAAGACTTCTTCATTCATCTTTCCATTTATGAACGTTGATTTTACATCCATTTGATATACAATGAAGTCTTTGTAAACTGCATAAGCTAAGAAGAGTCGAATTGCTTTGAGCCTAGCCACAAGGGCAAAGGTTTCATCATAGTCTATTCCTTCCTCTTGTCTGTATCCCTGAGCAACAAGTCTAGCCTTGTTGCGGGTTACAGTTCCAACTCCATCTAACTTGTTTCTAAACACCCATTTGGTGTATATAACTGTTTTATCAGATGGTCTAGGAACGAGATTCCAAACTTTGTTACGAGTAAACTCAGTCATCTCTTCTTGCATAGCGCTGACCCACTTTGGATCTCTGAGGGCATCATCAGTCTTCTTTGGCTCTATTAAAGAAATAAAGTTGACAAAGAGGCAGATATTACCTGAACTTCGTCGAGTCTGAATACCTGAGTCGGGATCACCAAGAATTTGATCTATGGGGTGATCTCTGGTCCATAGCTGAGCAGGAGCCTGATCACTCACTTCAGGAGTTGGATCAACAATAGGATTCACTGATGAACAAGCCTAAGGTTCATCAGCTATTAATTGTTGAGTGTCAAACAGACCATTGTTTTCTGAGAGGTTTTCATATGAAGAAATATCTGATGGAGGTAGTGTGTTTAGAGGCTCAGCTGAAACCCATGAGGTGGATTCAGCGTTAGGAGGTATGATGTTTGGATCATCATCAGCAGCTGGAGGATCTGTGTGCTGATGGTTTGAGAAGTAAGGTTTTGTTTCTCTGTAATTAGAAAACATCCAAGCATTTAGCTCTTCATTGTCAGCGATTGGTTTAGAGTTCGCTGAACGAGTTTCATCAAAGGTGTAACACCCCCTTCCCGAGATGGAAAAGGAGGTTACGTCTGAACCTAAAACAAACCGTCAAAAAAGCATACAGAGCATTATTAAACCATATTTAAAATAAACACCATCTAATATAATAATTGTCTCAAACAATGTATTTTTTTCCGCCAATAATTGTTTTACAACATTAACAAAACCTACAAATACAAATCAACAAACCTCTTAGATACTTGGATCCCTTACTCCTTAGTTTATCCTTGAATACCTGCCGCCGCGAAGAAAGAAAACGGCTGAGCCAAACGCTCAGTGCACGGATACAATAGATAACAAAAGGATAACCGAACTCAATACCGAATACAATAAAAATCTAGATTTTGGACATGAGACTCGAATTTTTGAGTGTTCATGAAAGCTAGATCGAGTATTAATTCATTCAACATCTAACTTCAACAACAGACCAAAATATCCCAAACAAAGAAAAAGAAACCAAAAGAAGTTAGACCAAATAACTCAATTTAATTGTTCAACCAAAAGTCATAATAAAATAAATATATATCTGAATTCATTATATCGAGACAGTAATCTTGTCAAAAACCAGAACTAGAACTGTCAAATCAAAACAAATATTGTCAACTAAATAGCAAACTAATCTGAGAAGCTTAAATCAAAATCATATCATAAGATTGCATAACGAGCTCGAACAAATAATCGCATACACTTGAGTTTCATGTCACGCATAAACAGATACAACAAGTGTCAGACATAAGCCACATAGGCACGTACGTTGGACATTCTCATCCAACTGTACTAAATAATGTGAGATGCGGTGTTGGGCACTACACCGTCATCCACCCTACAAACTAGAGTCGACCCATACGCCTCCCATCACACCACGCCAGCTCTCATCATAGCACACAAAATCAAAAGGAGACGCCATGGACTGATCACACCGCCACGGTGGTGTCACGCCATCAGTGCCACAATGACGTGCCTATGGTACCCCCATATGTGGTTAGTAGCTTGATACACCTTAACGTATAAACTTCAAAAGTATGTCGCAACACATGTGATCATACTAAATGAATATCAAAACATACGAATTACAAAACGAATAAAAAAGGGTATTTAAACGTACAAAAATATTGACCGTTCCACTTAAAAGCTTTATTTTTCGAGCACTTTAAAACTAAGAGACTTACAAATCGAAAGAAAATAAATGAGACGAGTTTAGTAAACCATTGACGCAACTTCATGTACAAACCTTTACAAAAGAGTTTGAAACCAAAACGTACGGCAAATCAAATCCGAACATAGACTAGGAATTTCACACTCACAACTTTTCGAAATCATGTCGTACTATTTTTAGAACTTTACACGTTTACAAATCCGATATTTTATCATAACTCCAATAAGTTTTAGAAAACAATATCTAAACAGAAGATTCAAATAAACGTCTTAGGATTCCAACGAATCAAGAATGGACTGAATCGGATTTAAAATGGATTTTACACGAATTTTTGAAAACAGTTGCGCTGTTCTGGCCTAAAACGAGACCAGTTTTGAAAAATCCAGATTTTAGACACCTTAGCATAAAAATTACAGTTTACTCATGTGACAGTAAATCGTAGACGACATCTCCACCTTTTCAAAAACATATACTATGCCTTAATCCGATAAACGAGCGATTTGTTATGATTTTTACAAATAACACGTAATTTCTAAAAGGAAATTCAGCAGAATTATAAATTGAGTTTGACGTTTTTAAATATTCAAACCTCGATTTATCGCATGCAAAACCAATAGAGAACTAATAGATCAATTAATTGGATGGGAAGGAAACCGAATTGATGGACCAAATCGAACATTAACCCAATCGAATGAAAAGAGTCGAAACAAAAAGCAAGGAAATCATACATATATATAACGAATCGAATAAACGTAAACGGAATTAACATAAAAACAACGGATCGAATGAACAAAAAAAGTGGGGAACATGAAGAATCCATACACGTATATAACGACTCAAATAACGCAAATTAATGAGAGAAAAATAAGGAATCCGTACCTTAGCTAACATCAAAGAAAATATCCAATGAGAACTCCATCGATTTCCTTCAACAAATCTTTAATATCACGATCAAAACTTCAAACACGAACCCAATCTTAAACCCTAAAGATCGATGCTTCAAACCTCAAATATTTCAGCCGGACTCTCGTTTTTTTTCTTCCTTTTCTCTTTTCCTACACTAAACCATTTATTTTGTAGAACCCTAATGGGTTAAGCAACAATTACGAGATGGTTATCCATAATATCTAAAGTTTTATATATATATATATATATATATATATATATATTTTTTTTTTTCAAACCAAAATACATTACAAAACTACCACGTCCAAACTTAGGAGATATCCAAATCTCTTTTATTTTTTTGTTTTTTTTTTGTTTTTTTTGGCCCATTACATATCTAGCCCCTCTAGTTTCAAAAGATTTCCAAATTTGAACCAATGTATTAGCTTATTAATTTCTTAAAAATCCCGGGACATTACAATCTACCCCCCTTAAAAAAAATTCCGTCCTCGGAATTTAAGTAAACCTTATTATCAAACAAACAATCAAATACCATTCTTCTAAATGCCGAGCATAAATGGTTTTAGATTACCTTACCTTACGAGTTCTCAAAATTGAATCATAACATTAGTCAATAAATACTTAATTAAGATATCTTAATCTTCAAATGTGCAAGCGGTAACGTTATTTCAATCCACCCCACTTAAAAGAAACTTGGTATTCTAAGTTCATCACCAAAATTATCAAAATATCAATACTCACAACTTCACAAATCACAATTCAATCTTACTACAAGAGATAAAAGACCAAAATTATTTTATAATCTTATTTAACGTCTCAACTTGAATGACTCTATCAATAATAAAATGGTACCAAAATATCCACTAAAATCACCCATTTATAATTACCATATATCTTAATTCTAGGTACA
This sequence comes from Arctium lappa, assembly GCA_023525745.1. NCBI lineage: Eukaryota > Viridiplantae > Streptophyta > Magnoliopsida > Asterales > Asteraceae > Arctium > Arctium lappa. The sequence continues at coordinate 69,586,511 of CM042048.1, read as the reverse complement.
AAATTGCATACTAATATTGCCGTAGAAATCGAATTCTAACTCGAAACATTTGACTTGAGCAATCAGATATCCCCAACTAAAATGTCCTTATTTTTTATATGCACCAAAATTGCCATCTTAAAACATTTATACAACGGATATTGGAAACCGTTAAGCATTTGATAACAAATTTCCCAAAACTTTATAGTACCGCCAACTATGTGATCATCCCATATCCGATCTTATCCTTGTAAGGTATTCTAGCAATTTTTATACACCCAAAACTAATTCATCGATACCGAAACATTCTAAACAAACCAAATCGCAACTCTTCTTATGGATAACCAAGGTCAATAATTATAGCTATCTCTTTAATTCAAAAAAAATCCAAAACATAATCCTCTAAGACTGCTTAACTGCCAACCATTCTATTTTTAAATATCTTACTCGCAATGCAATGCCTACAACACGAAGGAACATTCACATATTTTATCGCTAAGCACAACATGTTGAGACTTAAATAGCATACCACCTACAACACTATCATCGAATAAAATCACCAATCTAAACTATACTCCAAAACCACACCCAACTCCTCCTGCCAACTAGGGAGCCATTTAGGATAACAAAATAATGCGACCACCACGCTTCCACTACACAATTCAAATTACATCTTTTAATCTACCCATACTAACAGGCCAAACCTATTTGATTTTCTACAAGATAGAACCTAGAGCTCTGATACCATTCTTTAACACCCCCTTCCCGAGATGGAAAAGGAGGTTACGTCTGAACCTAAAACAAACCGTCAAAAAAGCATACAGAGAATTATTAAACCATATTTAAAATAAACACCATCTAATATAATAATTGTCTCAAACAATGTATTTTTTTCCTCCAATAATTGTTTTACAACATTAACAAAACCTACAAATACAAATCAACAAACCTCTTAGATACTTGGATCCCTTACTCCTTAGTTTATCCTTGAATACCTGCCGCCGCGAAGAAAGAAAACGGCTGAGCCAAACGCTCAGTGCACGGATACAATAGATAACAAACGGATAACCGAACTCAATACCGAATACAATAAAAATCTAGATTTTGGACATGAGACTCGAATTTTTGAGTGTTCATGAAAGCTAGATCGAGTATTAATTCATTCAACGTCTAACTTCAACAACAGACCAAAATATCCCAAACAAAGAAAAAGAAACCAAAAGAAGTTAGACCAAATAACTCAATTTAATTGTTCAACCAAAAGTCATAATAAAATGAATATATATTTGAATTCATTATATCGAGACAGTAATCTTATCAAAAACCAGAACTAGAACTGTCAAATCAAAACAAATATTGTCAACTAAATACCAAACTAATCTGAGAAGCTTAAATCAAAATCATATCATAAGATTGCATAACGAGCTCGAACAAATAATCGCATACACTTGAGTTTCATGTCACGCATAAACAGATACAACAAGTGTCAGACATAAGCCACATAGGCACGTACGTTGGACATTCTCATCCAACTGTACTAAATAATGTGAGATGCGGTGTTGGGCACTACACCGTCATCCACCCTACAAACTAGGGTCGACCCATAAGCCTCCCATCACACCACACCAGCTCTCATCATAGCACATAAAATCAAAAGGAGACTCCATGGACTGATCACACCGCCACGGTGGTGTCACGCCATCGGTGCCACAATGACGTGCCTATGGTACCCCCATAGGTGGTTAGTAGCTCGATACACCTTAACGTATAAACTTCAAAAGTATGTCTCAACACATGTGATCATACTAAATGAATATCAAAACATACGAATTACAAAACGAATAAAAATGGGTATTTAAACGTACAAAAATATTGACCGTTCCACTTAAAAGCTTTATTTTTCGAGCACTTTGAAACTTACAAATCGAACAAAAAATAAATGAGACGAGTTTAGTAAACCGTTGACGCAACTTCATGTACAAACCATTACAAAAGAGTTTGAAACCAAAACGTATGACAAATCAAATCCGAACATAGACTAGGAATTTCACACTCACAACTTTTCGAAATCATGTCGTACTATTTTCAGAACTTTACACGTTTACAAATCCGATATTTTACCATAACTCCAATAAGTTTTAGAAAACAATATCTAAACAGAAGTTTCAAATAAACGTCTTAGGATTCCAACGAATCAAGAATGGACTGAATCGGATTTAAAATGGATTTTACACGAATTTTTGAAAACAGTTGCGATGTTCTGGCCTAAAACGAGACCAGTTTTGAAAAATCCAGATTTTAGACACCTTAGCATAAAAATTACAGTTTACTCATGTGACAGTAAATCGTAGACGACATCTCCACCTTTTCAAAAACATATACTATGCCTTAATCCGATAAACGAGCGATTTGTTATGATTTTTACAAATAACACGTAATTTCTAAAAGGAAATTCAGCAGAATTATAAATTGAGTTTGACGTTTGTAAATATTCAAACCTCGATTTATCGCATGCAAAACCAATAGAGAACTAATCGATCAATTAATTGGATTGGGAAGAAACCGAATTGATGGACCAAATCGAACATTAACCCAATCGAATGAAAAGAGTCGAAACAAAAGGCAAGGAAATCATACATATATATAACGAATCGAATAAACGTAAACGGAATTAACATAAAAACAACGGATCGAATGAACAAAAAAAGTGGGGAACATGAAGAATCCATACACGTATATAACGACTCAAATAACGCAAATTAATGAGAGGAAAATAAGGAATCCGTACCTTAGCTAACATCAAAGAAAATATCCAATGAGAACTCCATCGATTTCCTTCAACAAATCTTTAATATCACGATCAAAACTTCAAACACGAACCCAATCTTAAACCCTATAGATCGATGCTTCAAACCTCAAATATTTCAGCCGGACTCTCGGTTTTTTTCTTCCTTTTCTCTTTTGCTGCACTAAACCATTTATTTTGTAGAACCCTAATGGGTTAAGCAACAATTACGATATGGTTATCCATAATATCTAAAGTTCTATATATATATATATATATATATTTTTTTTTTAAACCAAAATACTTTACAAAACTACCGCGTCCAAACTTAGGAGATATCCAAATCTCTTTTATTTTTTTTATTTTTTGGCCCATTACATATCTAGCCCCTCTAGTTTCAAAAGATTTCCAAATTTGAACCAAATTATTAGCTTATTAATTTCTTAAAAATCCCGGGACATTACAATCTACCCCCCTTAAAAACAATTCCGTCCTCGGAATTTAAGTAAACCTTATAATCAAACAAACAATCAAATACCATTCTTCTAAATGCCGAGCATAAGTGGTTTTAGTTCATAAGTTGTCTTTCCAAATCGCTTTACTATAAGCGATCTGTTTTGAGTAAAGCGCATGCAGTGTTCACAGCTTCAGCCCAAAATTGAGTAGGGAGGTGAGAATCGTTGAGCATTGATCTAGCAACTTCAATGATTGTTCTGTTTCTTCTTTCAGCGACTCCGTTTTGCTGAGACGTTCTTATTGAGGAGAAGTTGTGAGAAATTCCCTTGTTCTCAAAGAAATTGTTCAGAGAACTATTTTTGAATTCAGTTCCATGATCACTTCTTATTGAACGCACAGTAAGATTATTCAGCACTTCTATCTTTTTAACAAAAGATATTAGTTCTTCTAGAGTATCACTCTTGCAGCGAAGAAAGATAACCCAAGTGTAGCGAGAGTATTCATCTACAATGACAAGTGTATATTTCTTTCCAGCTATGGAGTGGATATTGACAGGGACAAACAAATCTATATGCAAGAGTTGAAGAGGACTTGTCACTGAGGAAACTTGTTTAGATTTGAAACTAGATTTTGTCTGTTTTCCTTTTTCACACGTTGAACATAGAGATTCCTTAGCATATGAGTGCTGAGGAGGACCAAAAACTAGTTCCTTAAATGAGAGAGAATTCAGGGTTTGGAAGTTTAGATGAGAAAGCCTTTTGTGCCATAGCTAGTTGACATCAGAAGAGGCTTTAGAAAGAAAACATACGTTTTCAGTCGTAGTAGAATCCATATCTATTACATAGACATTTTCCTTACGATAAACACTGAGAGCAAGTTTTCCATTCTCATTTACCATTGAACATGCTTTCTTGGTAAAGTGTACTTCATAGTCTTTGTCACAAAGCTGACTGATGCTTAGAAGATTGTGCTTCAGTCCGTCTACGTAAGCGACTCTTCTGAAGGTAGTTGTCCCATTGTTGAGGACACCAAACCCTCGGGTATATCCTTTTCCATTTCCACTAAAGGTCACTGAGGGACCTTTCTCTTCCTTGTATTCAGTGAGCATGTCTTTTTGTCCTGTCATGTGATGAGAGTATCCACTATCAAGATACCAGATGCCCTTTGATCCCTACAAACATAAGGAAGATTAAGCTTTGTTTGGTACCCATTTTTCAATAGGTCCTTTAGGGTTAGTGGAGATGGAAGGTTCATCAATCTTCACAGTAGATGAAGATTTAGCTTCAGTGGTAACCTTCACTTTGGTTAATTTCTTAACCTTAGTGGTATTCTTCACCTTGGTCGATTTCTCAGCTTTGGTGACCTTCTCAGCCTTGGAGGCATTCATCTTCACTTTAGTTGCTTTGTCAGCTTTAGTGGGAGTTGGACATTTACTAGCAATATTGTCAGTAAACCCACAATGATAGCATTTTCTATATTTGAAGGAGGTTTTAGGTCCATGAGTAGTAGGTTTTGAGAATTTGAGATGAGCAGGGTCAGCTCCAAAAATGCATTAAACATGAGATCTGGGAGGAACTTTCATTTCTTCAGATCTCTTAGGCTTAAGATCAATCTTCAGCTTTGGAGGACAAATATCAAAGATTTCTGTCACAGAGCTAGAAGATCGATTTACTGAAAGTTTAGAAGGAACTTTCAACTTTGCTTTCTTGGTAGCTTTCTGAGGATGGGAAATGGATTTTCCTTTATACGCAGGTTTAGAGCCTTTAGATATTTCCTCAGGGATAAGATTAGAAGAAGAAGAGGAAGAGCACTGATCATAAGTAGTGTCACTGATAGAAGAGACAAACATTCCAAACTTAAGCATGGAGCTTTCTTCTTTAGGCTCATGTTGTGGTTTCCAAAAAACAAGATCAGTTCTATCACTGGCAGGGATTTGAGCACTTATAATCTCAGTGATCTTTGTTGAGGATTTACACCATCCATCAACAGTAGCCTTTTCTGCTTTTAAAGCAGCGATGGCTTGTTCACGTTCTATGCTAATGATTTCATTAACAATGACTTGATCTTTCAAACTTTCCTCTAAAATAGTCAGTTCTCTTATCGTTTCATGACATTTCTCTAGCTGTTCTGTTAAAGCACATATTTATTGGATTCAAGATCATAATTATCTGAAGATGGAAATCTGAAGTTAAAGCTGATAAAGTCGTCTCAACAAATAGTCTAGGGTCCTTTTGTAATAAATAGTCAAAGTCTGTTTACGTATTTTATTTATTAGTTAGTTTTAATTTTAGTTAAATTAGTTTGTTTTAGGTTGTTGGGCCAAGCATTGCAAAGCCCATTACAAAGCAAGCCAAGCCCATTAGGCTTACTTAGCCTAAGTATAAATTAGTTTAGGTTGTGGTAATTAGGGTTAGAGATCTTAATTGCAAAATTATTATTGAGAGTAAATTAGTGGTGGTGGTGTGAGGCGCCGTGAAGAACAAGAAGAGAGAAAAAGAGGATTTCGATTTCAACCTTGTAATCATTTGAATCCATTGAATATCAATATCAGGTTTGATTTATTATATTGTTTATGTGATTGCTTGATTGAATGATTGCGTATTGGGACACACAATTGGTATCAGATCACAGTACAGATTGGATTGAAAAAGTTTTTGTTCGGTTCTAATTTTCTGTCAAAGATTTATGTTTTTTTTTATTGTGTGATTGTTCATTCAAGTGGATATTAGTTTGATTGTATTTGTTTTGCATATTAAAGTGATTGGGTATTGTTTGATTTGATAATTGCATTGTTTCTGATTATCAATTTGTTGAATTTGGTTTTCTGGGTTCGGTTTGGAGACGGCACTGTGTGTTCAATCGATTCTTTCATAAAGTGGTTTTTACTGAAATTAATTGGTAGCAATCAGTTCTAATCGTGTAATCGATTGTTTTTGCAAAGTTTGGGAGTTTAATTTTGTGTTTTGATCTGTTTCTGGGCTGATTATTTGAGGTTCTGGGTCGATACTGTGTCAAGAACACTCCGGTCGAACATATCGGTCTTTGTTTCTATCGGTCTAATTCCACTTCCGGTCGAATACCTTTTTCAGTTTATAGCATTCGACCGGGACACTCACTGTCCCATCCGGTCTTAACACTACCGGTCTTTCATACTATCGGTCGAAGCATAGAATCGGTCGAACAACCATCCGGTCTTAACAACCATCCGGTCTTAACACTACCGGTCTTTCATATTATCGGTCTTGCACTATATCGGTCAAATCATTCGACCGAACTTTACAAGTTCCCGGTCGAAGGCAATATCGGTCTTTGCACTTCCCCGGTTGAACAAGTTCCCGGTCGAACTCTCGACCGGTCTTTACATGTCCCCGGTCGATTTTTTTTAAACTGTAATAGCGCATCTAAATGTCAAATAAATTTCTCTAGGGGCGCTGCCCCTCGACCCCGCAAGGGCCCCCCGTGCTAAGTCTGCGAAGGGGGACAAAGTTCTGTTCGTGATCAGTTTTTTTTATTATTTCATTCTATGTTTTTCAGTATTGTGTGATTTTATCTTGACTTCTAACGATCTCATTCAGTTGATTGTCTCAATATCAGATAAGTTTGATTTCTAATCATATAAGTAAAGATGTCTCGGGAAGCTCTTGCTATTGGAACAGATGTGAAGCCACCAGTACTCTTCAAGGGGCAGTACGAGCAATGGAAGGACAGATTTTTGGACTTCATTGATCGACATGATTTGGGAGATGAAATCAGAAAATCTCTGAAAGAAGGGATCATGACACCTCCAACCAAGGTTCTCACTGTAGCTGGAGAAAATGGTCAAGAAGAAGAGACATAGTACAAATTACCGATTGGTGAATATTGGGAAGATCAGCTGAAGAGACACAAGGGTGATAAGCTGGCAAGATCATTTATTCTCCAAGGCATACCGAATGAAATATATGTCAAGATTGACAGCTATAACGCTACCGGTAAGCAAATGTGGGATCAATTGGAGAAGATGATGATCGGATCCAAAGTCGGCAATCAGCTCAAAGTATCTACATGCCTGAATAATTATGAAGAGTTCAAAGCCAAAGCTGGAGAGTCTCTCGAAGCTACTTATGACAGATTTGTCACTTTGCTGAACGAGCTCAGCAAGAACAAGATCAGCAAATCTCACGTGGAGCTGAATGTGAAATTCCTCATCAATCTTCAGCCTGAGTGGAAGAGGTTCACCCGTCAGATGAGGTAGTTGAAGGATCTGCATGACATTCCTCTGCATGAGGAAGAAGTAGAAGAGATCAAGGCTGAGATGAAAAAGGCTGACAAAACTGTTGCTGATCCAGTTGCTCTTGTGGTTAAGAAGTCAAAGAAGAAGAAGCTGATTGTGAGGAAAAGTCTGAACCTGACAATTGTGAAAAGTTGATGGAAACCATGCTCATGTTAACCAAGGCTTTCCAAAAGAAGTTCTATAAAAAGCCAAACTCCAGTAGTCAGCGATACTCGTCTGGTCCGAACAACTACAAGCATAAAGAGAAAGTTGAAGAAAGGAGATCAGAAGAAATGAAGAAGGATGGAGCTGAAGAGACCAAGAAAGAAGAACCGATTAAGTGCTACAACTGTGGTAGACTCGGTCATTTTGCCAAGGACTGCCGTAAATCAAAAGTCCGAAACTCAGACTATTACAAGAATAAAATGCTTCTAGCCAAGCAACAAGAGGCTGGAAAAGCATTAATGGTCAAGGATGAATACTGGCTCGACCATTCAGATGATGAATCTGAAGAAGGAGAGAAGGACGAGACAACACATCTGTGCTTGATGGGGAAGAACCAGTCAGAACCTGAAGCTGATTCGTATGATGGAGATAATGATGAGGTATGTAACTTAACTGAATTTGATTTACTGCACCAAATGAATGTCATGATGTCTAAACTCCAAGAATTAGAGTCGAAACTGAAGCGTGAAAGAGGTGTCATAAATGAGAAAAATCAATCTATACACAAACTTAGTAATGATATTGCTGAGAAAAATGTATTAATTGAAACTTTACACAAAAATATAGACACCAGCGCTAAAGAAAAGACTATAATTCATAAAGAGTTATCTGAAACTTATTCAAAGTTTAAAGAATGTGAGTTCAAATCTAGAGAGATTGCTAAAAGGTACTTTTCTACTTCAAAAGAGAATAAATCCTTAATAGAAAAGGTGAATGCTTTGGAAGAAAAATTACATTCTTTGGGACAAACTGAACACACTATTCATTTGAACAAACCTAAAGAGAAACCTGATACTTGGGGACTTGGTTACAAAAACCCACATCATCTCAAAAAGGTGATATCTGAAGTGCCTGCACTTTATGACTTTGGGTTTATGTTATTGGCTCCTCAACATCAAGAACTCAAACCTTTTTGGACTAGTCTGTCGGAAAAAGATAAAGCCAAGGAATATGATAAAAGAAAGAACACAACTAAAGTTCAACTTCCATTTCGCTATGAGAAGTTGAATAACAGTTATCGTTCTAATAAATCAAAATTTCTTTCAAATGATTATTTTGAGAGTTATTCTGTTAAAGAGTTGGAGGCTAAACCCATTGAAGGTAAGCTGTACGTTCCTCCCCTCGTTTTGGAAAGTAAAATTTCTGAACTTGAGAATACTCTTTCAGATGAAAGAATGTTGATGGACTTAAAACAAACTGTATTTTCAACAGTGTTCAAAAATTCTAATTTTCCTAAACTCTCCAAAGCTTTAAATTTGGATGACAGATCTGGTTCACTTAATAATGAGCTTAATTTCTTAAACTCTAAAGGCGTTTTAAATAAGTGTGTTTCTCAGTTTGATTTTTCTTCTGAACTTCCTGATCATTCATCTTGTGTTGTAAATTCCTTTGGATTACCCACTGTGCATGAAAAAGGTGAAACATCAACGAAAGTTGATAAATCAGCCTCTGTGACATCTAAGAAAGTAAAGGGTAAGAAACAAAAATCTCAGCTTTCACAGAAACCGATCCTCACTGGTAAGCCAAAGAAGAAGCATTCTCATATTTCTCACCATTCTAACTCTAAAGTTTCAAATGTTTCAGATTTGATAAAGCAAAGGGTTGGAGTTAAGACTGCATGGATACCAAAACAGAAGATAGACGAGAAAGCCAAATCTAGTTCTAGTTTTGTTTTGAATAAAAAGACTTATAGTAAAGATGATGTGATTGTGAATGTTGCTACTTTTAAACCTAATCTTGTTGGTTCTCGCAAGAAATACTCTATAAAGCAATTATTCCAGTTAGCTCCATCTAAAAATAAGAAGTTTTTAAATTATGGTGAATGTGATTATGCTTCTCGTAAATTTTCTGATGTTTGGTATGGTTCATATAATGTTTCATCTTATCGTTATCATCATGATTATGGTTTTCAAGGAAAAAGCGGGCCTAATTTTAAATGGGTGCCAAAATCAAGTACTAACAGTGGAGGTCCCATTTTTAAATGGGTTCCTAAACCTCTTCTTTCTTGATTTGTTTTGTGCAGACCCGTCATATGTGGTATTTGGATAGTGGGTGTTCCAAACATATGACCGGGCAGAAGAGTATGTTGTCTAATTATAAGGACAAATACTGTGGCACAGTTCGTTTTGGGAATGATCAGTTTTCACCTATTCTGGGATATGGTGATGTTGTACATGAAAATCTTACGATCAAGAAGGTGAGTTACGTTGAAGGCTTAGGGCACAACCTGTTCAGCATTGGCCAGTTCTGCGACAAAGATTTAGATGTTAATTTCAAGGCCAAGACATGTTCAATACGCACTGAAGAAGGAAAAGAACTCCTGGTCGGATCTCGCAAGTCAAACCTCTACACCATCAATTTGTCAAAGGTCCAGGCTGACAATCAGGTCTGCCTACTATCAAAGGCCTCGATGCAACAAAGCTGGTTATGGCATCGACGGCTTTCTCACCTCAACTTTCGGTACATCAACAAGCTGGTCAGTGGTAAGCTAGTGAAAGGTCTTCCAGAGCTGAAGTATGAGAAAGAACATCTATGTGCAGCGTGTGAAAAGGGAAAGATGAAAAGAGACCCACACAAACCAAACCTGAACCTAGTACCAACTCTCCATTAGAGTTGTTACATATGGATCTATGCGGTCCTATGCGAACGCAAAGCTTAGGAGGAAAGAAGTATGTGTTGGTTATTGTGGATGACTATACGCGATACACTTGGGTTAAGTTTCTACGGTCTAAAGATGAGACTCCCGATGTTCTCATTACGTTTCTAAAGACAACTCAAGTCAATCTGCAAAAACAAGTCAAGATTCTCAGGACTGACAACGGCACAGAGTTCAAGAACAAGACAGTCGAAGAATATCTCGAATCAGTCGGGATATCACATCAATACTCTGCTGCTCACACACCTCAACAGAATGGCGTCGTCGAAAGGCGAAATCGTACACTTGTTGGGGCCGCTCGCACAATGCTCAGCCAATCTGAATTACCTTTATTTTTGTGGGCTGAAGCTATATCGACTGCGTGTGACACTCAGAATCGCTCCATGATACACCGCCGATTTCAGAAGACTCCGTATGCCTTGATCAACAACCGCACACCAACCATTAAATATTTTCATGTTTTTGGTTGTACGTGTTATGTTCTAAACGACCGAGAGAATCTGAACAAGTTCAGTGCTAAGGCGGATGAAGGCATCTTTGTTGGTTATTCCTCTACATCGTCTGCATATCGTGTTTATTTAAAGAAGTCGAAGACAGTGATCGAGAGCGTCAATGTTACATTCTATGAGGAAATGGCTTCTGAGCACATCAGTTCAGAACCCGTCATTACTGGAGTATTAGATTCTGGACCAACCAGTCCAGGACCTGCACCTCAAGAGAACAAATCAGATGGCGCTTCGTCGTCTACTTCTAATTTATCTGATTTGGATTTATTATTTGAACTGTTCTATGATGAATTTCTTGGTTCTAAATTTCCTAACTCTGTTGTGATTGACAGGATAAAAGACTCGATGACTACTCATCCGACCACTTCTAATATCTCTACTGAATTTGGTTCCCCTATTCAGTAAGAAGTTCCAGTTCAAAAGCCTACTCCGACAATTGAAGTTGTGACCAACAATGCCGAGACAGAAGTAGCTGACTCCGTAGGATGTACTGTAGGGACTGATCAACAGATTGACCAAGTTGTACCTACTGCTACTTCTGCAACAACTACTTCAACTAAAGCCCCCCTTAATTCTAAAACATCTGAAGGAGATACCAGTGGATTTTTAGATGCGGACAATGATCAACATGCATCTAATCCACTCCCTCATGAACATAAGTGGACCAAAGAGCACCCAATACATCAAATTATTGGAGATCCTTCTGCACCGGTGCAAACTAGGTCTGCAACATCAAATCTATGTATGTATGAATCCTTTCTGAGCAAGATCGAGCCTACACGCGTATCTGAGGTCCTTGCCGATTCAGATTGGGTAACTGCGATGCAAGATGAGCTGAATCAGTTTGAAGCACTGAAAGTCTGGAGACTCGTACCCAAACCGCAAGGGAAACCCATCATTGGTACGAAATGGGTGTTCAAAAACAAGAAAGATGAAGATGGCACCGTTATCCGAAACAAAGCACGACTTGTCGCCAAGGGATATAGGCAAGAGGAAGGAATAGACTACGATGAGACTTATGCTCCAGTGGCACGTATAGAGGCAATTCAGATGTTCTTAGCCTACGCATCCCACAAGAACTTCACCGTCTATCAAATGGACGTGAAGACAACTTTTCTGAATGGAGTACTCAAGGAAGAAGTCTACGTCTCACATCCAGAAGGGTTTGTAAATCCAGATAAGCCGAACCACGTCTACATCTTGGATAAAGCTCTTTATGGACTGAAACAAGCTCCTCGCGCCTGGTATGATATCCTATCTCAATTCTTGGTTAAGTCAGGTTTCACAAAAGGTACGGTTGATACCACTCTTTTTATTAAAAAGGATAAAGGCGATATCATTCTAATTCAAATATATGTGGATGATATTATTTTTGGTTCTACAAATCCTAAGTACTGTAGGAACTTTGCAAACCTCATGGTGTCTCGTTTTCAAATGAGCATGATGGGAGAGATGAATTTCTTTCTCGGATTGCAAGTCAAACAATTTTCAACGGGGATCTTTATCAATCAATATAAATACATTCTGGATATTCTTCGGAAGTTCAAAATGGAAGATTGTAAACCGATTGGTACCCCAATGGAACCTGGTACTAAGATTGGCACCTATCTTTCGGGAAAGGATGTTGATGTTTGGACTTATAGAGGAATGATAGGTTCTTTAATGTATCTCACTTCAAGTAGGCCGGATATAATGTTTTCTACATGCTTATGTGCTAGATATCAGGCCAATCCTAAAGAATCCCATTTGTCTGCTGTAAAGCGGATTTTCAGGTATCTGAAGGGGACTGCAGATCTTGGTCTGTGGTATCCTAAGGATACAAGCTTTGAACTAACATCTTATTCAGACGCAGATCATCCTCGTTGCATGTTAGATAGGAAAAGCACCTCGGGTCATATACAATTCCTCAGAGATAAACTCGTTAGTTGGGCTTCGAAGAAGCAATTATGTGTCTCCACATCAACGGCCGAAGCGGAATATGTAGCTGCTGCTAGCTGCTGTTCTCAGGTCTTGTGGATGAGAACACAACTGCGAGACTATGGATTTCATTTCAATAGAATCCCGATCTATTGTGATTCGAAGAGCGCTATTGCTATTACCGCTAACCCTGTTCAGCATACTAAGACCAAACACATAGATGTCCGGTATCATTTTATAAAAGATAATGTAGAAAAGGGGACAATTGAACTTTACTTTGTAAAAACCGATTATCAGCTTGCGGATTTGTTTACCAAACCTTTAGACGAAAAGAGATTTAATTTTCTTGTCTCAAGACTTGGTATGCTAAATCTTAAGACCTAATCGGTGGTTACCTATTAAAGTTTCTTATTGTATTTTTTTTATCATTTCTTTATTATTATTTCCGCATGATACTTGCTCTTTAATAGTTTGTTCATGATCTCAGGGGGAGTGTGAAAAGTATCTTATAGATGATCAATGTTCGTTTGAGGGGGAGCAATTATGAATGCATTGTACTTACTGATCAATGTGTTAGTTTTGCATAATTTTAGGGGGAGCGATCAAGTCAAAGGAGTATGGCGATGACTTCTGATTATTTCTGATCAGAACTCGTGCATTAATTGTTTTACAGCTTTATGTCATTTCAATTTCAGTGAATAAAGTTACTTTGACTAGACTTTTAGACTTTTGTAGGTTGAGAGATGCTTCAAAGATCATATCTTTATTACTTTAAGATTGACTTCGCGAGATGTAAGACTGTACTCTAAAGGTATAATTTCTTTCTCTTCATCTCCTCCATGGTTGAAAGACGGACAACTTTCAATCAGAAGAAAACATGTTCTTCATTGTTCAAACCACTTCCCAATTCTCAAAAAGATTTCTTGATTTGGAAGTGTGATTTTAAATGTTTTCTGCTTCATCATTGAGCCTTAACTAATAAAGTTAAAGCACCTGAGCATCTTATGCTTCATAGGAAAACATGGGATCAGTGTGCTAGGACTTAAGTGAACTTCTAGGGATTCACGTTGACTAGTGTTTCCTACCCAAGAAGTTAATCATGTAGTGAAAGAATGTGAGGAGTCAAACAAGAAATGAGTGTGGGATGTGTGATGAGGGACAATATTAAAAGAGAGTTTGGTTAGCTGTGAGCTTAAAGATTAAAAGAAAGAGGGTGAGAGATCAGAGTAAAATATTTTTTAAACTCTGCACCAACTACTTTCTGAGTCGGGCAGCCACATGTCTAATGCTTCACAATTCTTTGGTGAACATTATTGAAACAGGCAACTAGCCCATGCCAACCATTGACTTTACCCCACCATCTACTCATTTTCTTCTCAACAAGAAAATGTTTCATTTTCAATGGGGACGCAGCACATATGCTATCTGATTTTCATTTGGAAAATCTGGATATTGAAAAGAAGGTAGTCTGCCCCACCTTCACACTTCACTAATGCACATTGAGTTTGTGTTTGACTACTTGTCTCAGTGGTTTACACTTATTTGAGCCTTATAAGCAAACATCATCTGCTTAATTTATTCTATCACTTGCACGAACACACAAAGAATTTGTTTCTTTGTCATAACGTTCATAGAAATTACCTTTGTGGTTTTTCGATGATTGAATGGAAGCCCTGGGGAGTGAACATCATAAAAGCTCCTTTATATTGTGTATTCGTTACACACAGTGAGTTTGTGTTACTGACAGGCAATTTTAACTGATTCATTTGTTGATTCAGGTGTTACACTTCATTTTCTAAATTGTCTAGATTTGCAAAGATCTGGATGAACATCTTAATGAATTGACGGATAATCAGTGGTTCTGTTTGCAAGATCGGTGGTGGAAGAAATTTCTTGAAGACACGTTTTGCTGAACTCTTTTCATCAAAAAGGGGGAGAAGCGTCAATCAAGAAATGATAGTACTCTGAAGATATGATGATATGAAGAAATTTTCCTTGAAGATGCTTTACTAGAGATATATTCTTTCCAAGAGATATTCTCATCGATTGGGGAGATTGCTTCATTCTAAAGACAAAGAGGAAGATTACATTTTCTGAGCTTAAAGAATGATCTTGATCCAAAGGGGGAGATTGTTAAAGCACATATTTATTGGATTCAAGATCATAATTATCTGAAGATGGAAATCTGAAGTTAAAGCTGATAAAGTCGTCTCAACAAATAGTCTAGGGTCCTTTTGTAATAAATAGTCAAAGTTTGTTTACGTATTTTATTTATTAGTTAGTTTTAATTTTAGTTAAATTAGTTTGTTTTAGGTTGTTGGGCCAAGCATTGCAAAGCCCATTACAAAGCAAGCCAAGCCCATTAGGCTTACTTAGCCTAAGTATAAATTAGTTTAGGTTTGTGGTAATTAGGGTTAGAGATCTTAATTGCAAAATTATTATTGAGAGTAAATTAGTGGTGGTGGTGTGAGGCGCCGTGAAGAACAAGAAGAGAGAAAAAGAGGATTTCGATTTCAACCTTGTAATCATTTGAATCCATTGAATATCAATATCAGGTTTGATTTATTATATTGTTTATGTGATTGCTTGATTGAATGATTGCGTATTGGGACACACATGTTCAGTTAAATCAATGTTTTTTTTGCAGCTAGAGTTTTGTCGTTTAGAGCATTATATAGATCAATCGTCAGCACATCAACAGCGTGACTTCTCTCTGCTTCAGATAAAGAGGGATTAGTATATATAGATACCTGAGATGATATATAGCTCATGGAAGTTTCTGTAGATTCTTCCACTATTCTTTAATCTCGGTCATGAGACAGAGATTAGCGACTTCTTCATCAGAACTTGATTCTTCTGATTCAGCCCAGTCATGTTCTTCAACGATGAGACCTTTACCTTTTCGCTTAAAGTTTTTCAACTTTTGATATTTTTCTTTCAGTTTAAGGTATTTGTCATCGTTGGATCTTCTAGAGGTAGAAGGTTTGAAGACTTTCTTCGACCTGCACTCACTTACAAAGTGTCCAATCTTTTCGTAGTTAAAGCAAGTAGCAGTAGCCTTATCAACAGGGGTTGATTTTGGCTTGTCAGTGAGAGAGAGGCTTATTTCTTCTGAAATTGCTCTTTCTTGCAAATCTCTTAAAAGAGTTTGTCAAGAATGCTAAGGACTCATCAAACTCTGAAAGATCAGTGTCTGATAGTTCCTCAGATTCAGAACCTAACTCAGTGATAGTGAGAGTAGATCGCTGAGATGGAATTATCTCTGAAGAGACTAAAGCAACAGGGGTGCTTTTGGAGTCTTTAGAATCTTTTACAAGATTCTTCTTTAGGAGATTTGATTGCTCATAGTTGAGCAATATTCCTTATAAGGTGCTGAGAGAAAGAGAATTTAAGTCTTTTGTCAGCTTGAGACATATTGAATAACTGTCCCAGCATTTAAGAAGACATTCTAAGAACTTAGTTAAGACCTCAGAATTAGAATAGGTCATACCTACGGTTCTTAGATCAATGATTAAGAAGTTAAATCTCTGGTGAACATCAGAGAGAGATTCGTTCTTACCAGCGATAAAACTTTCATACTGTCTTACCAAGTTAATCTTTCGAATTTCTTGGATTTCCGTGGTGCCTTCATATTGAACACAGATTGTTTCCTACATTTCTTTAGACGTTTTAAGATACATGATGGAATGGAAAGCTTCATCAGGCAGATTCATAGAGATAATGGTTTTTGCCTTTGCATCTAGTCTGACTTTCTTTTTGTCTTCATCAATCCACTGTCTTATCTCCTTAAGAGCATAGCGCTCAGGGAAAGTACGAGTGGTGGCAGTAGCGGGAACAGCGCTTATGATAGTGAAAGGTTCATAAGGTCCATGTGCCAGCATCGTTCTAGCAGCTTCAACCAAAGTTTGATTCTTCCTTTCGACTACACCGTTCTGTTGAGGTGTGTAGACAACAGAAAAATTATGAGAGATCCCAACCGATGTGAGATAACTCTGAAGCGTATCATTCTTAAATTTTGTGCCATTATCACTTCTCAACATCTTAACCGGCAGCTGAAGTCGAACCTGGATCTTTTTTATGAAGGAAATGATTAATTCTGGCGCATCAGATTTATTCCTTAAAAACTCCAACCAAGTGTATCTGGAGTACTCGTCTATCATAACAAGTATATACTTCTTCCCGTTAATAGACTAAGTTCTCATCGGGCCGTAAAGGTCCATGTGAATAAGCTCCAGAGATGTTGAGCAAGAGAATTTTGTCTTTGCTTTATGTGAATTGTGTTTCATTTTTCCCATCTCGCAAGCGGGGAAAAGTGAATCTTTCTCAAACCTCAGTTCTGGTAGACCTTTGACTATACCATGTCTCACCAACTGATCTATCGCTTGAAAATTCTGATGAGACAGGCGCCGATGCCAAGTCCAACTTTCAACTTTTGATGCTTTGGCAATTAGACACACAGATCTAGTTGCAGAAAGTGTTGGAAGGTTCACTTCATATAGATTTCCATGTCGCTCTGCTTTAAAAATCTCACAACCGTCCTTGTCTCCAATGAAACAGCTATTAACAATAAACCGAACTTGAAATTTACTGTCGCAGAATTGACTTGTGCTGAATAGATTATGATCAAGCCCTTCTACAAACAGTACTTTCTTGATTGTCACAGTACCGTTTTTCAATGAACCGTGTCCTCTAATGATTCCGTTAAGCTCAGAATTTGCAAAATTGATTGTCCCTACAGGTTCCAGTCATGTGTCTCGAGCATCCTGAATCAATGTACCACAGATGTGAGGCCTGCAAAAAGAAAAAATCACTTCTTCTTAGGTACCTATATCCAAATGGGTTCTTCTTTGTTAGCTTCATGCAATTTATTAATATCATCTACCTTAGCCTTTATTCTTCACTCATACCTAGGCTTCGGTACCCATTTCCAGATCATTTTTACATTAAGCTCATGAAATTTATGTTTTCTAGAAGAATAAGCATTCTTAGCATGAAAGACTTTAGCATGTTGTGTTGAGGATTTAGAGACAGGTTTAGCTCGAGATGTCTTTTTAACAAATTTGGGCTTAGGAGGAATGGAGTGAAATGTAAAAGCATTGTTACCACAGTGTTTACATATAAAGTTCTTGCAAACAAATGTCAACAATTTTGATTTATCAAATTAAGTACAATTATTCATACAAAAATGATATTTAGAATCGTTTGAACTAGTACATGTCAGATCAGCACTAATGGCAACATTACAATCATTTTTATCAACATTCTTTTCACACTCTTTCTTCCTCCATTCTCCTTTATCATTTTTCTTTCTTAAATCCGAAACAAGAAATGAAACCTTGTCAGTTTTCTTCTTAAAAGATGAATTTTTCTTTAAAGTACCAGAAGACTCGCCTTTCTCAAAAATACTTGGAGGATATTCAGGAGTTTCAGTATAAACAACAGAGGTTTTGGAAGTAGTAGTTTCAACCTCTGGATTTGAATGAACATTCCATTTCTGAGATTCAAACATCTTTTTCTCATCTAAATTTTGCTTAAACAAATCAACTTTTGAACCATTTAACTCTTTTGAGAGTTCTTTGTTTTCCTTAAAAGACTTGTCAAGTTTGAATTTGATATCACAGTTCTCATCTTCCAACTCTTCAATAGTCTTTTGAAGATCTTTGATTTGTTTCTCAAAAGTAGATATTTGTTTCATCACAGAATTTGATTCTAACTTCTCAATGATAGGATCAGGATCTGAAGCATTCATCATGTTTTCAAAAATCTACTCAGTCATTTTATTTGAAAAATGAGTTTTAATTCTATGATTCATGACATTTAAGAACTCGTTAATCTTAACCTCTTTTGGAGATTCAGAAGTGATTGATTCAGATATTGGAGTTTGATTCTCAACATCAGTGTATGATTCATATTCATCATACTGACATTGAGTTTCAGGTATATCTGTTTCATTGTTGGTTGATTCTGTTGATGATTGTGTAGAAAATAATGATTGAAACTCAACAAATTCAGGTTTCCTGGTTTTATAACTCTTGTTCAAATCATTATAAGAAAAACCAACAGATTTAAAACTTGAAAGTGAATCAGCACAACTCGATGTATCATCATCAATCACCTATTTACCTTTAGAAGAGATATCAAACTTAAGAGTTTCAGCTTTAACGAATGTGTCATGAATGTCCGGGATTTTCTTAGGTTTTGACCCCAATTTATCAAAGTTATACAAGTTTTCTGGGGCTCACTTTAAAACATCATTTTCTTCAGAACCTAAACCCGTTTTAGCATTATAAAAACGGACATCTTGGAGTTTGTTCGTTAATAAATTCAATGTTTGCTTAGTCTTTCCTCTCTTTAAGTTCAAATCCTCTAGCTGCTTGATTTTGCAATATGCTTCATTTCGCTCCTGAAAACAAGCTTCAAACTTAATTTTAAATTCTCCTTTTTCAGAATTCAAATTAACAAGATTTCTTTCAAGCTCCAAAATTTTATATTTTAAAACTTTTTTTTCTTTCTTCAAATGATCTTTCTCTGATTCTTTATCCTCAACGAAAACCTTCAATAATGTGTTTTCATCACGAGAACTCATCATTGATTATCTTTCGTTGCTAAGTTTTCCTTTTAAATTCTCAAAATCTTTTTCTATATTTTGAATCTGAGCCATAAGAGATTCAACAAGTTCAGAGTTATAAAGAGTATTTACCTCAGATTCACAATCAGATTGGTCAGAAGAGGTTTCAGCTTCATCATTAATTTTTGCCATCAAACACACTTGTGTGAAGTGTGCTGATTCTTCATCTGAGCTTTGAAAGAACCAATTCTCTTCCTCAGCCATTAGCTCTTTGCCTTCTTCTGCCTTCTTTGCAAGTAAAGACTTCTTTGCATAATACTATGAGTTCTTCACCCTTTTGAACTTTCAACCTTTAGAAAAGTTTCCAGGCTTACCACAGTTGTTACACCTGCCATACTTGGGCTCACCTTTCTCTTCTTTCTTTTCTTCTCTTTTCTCTTCTCTTTTCTCATCTCTTTTATCTTCTCTCTTTCCTTCCTTCTTTCCATACCTCGGCTTGTACTTTTCTGATCTGTCCTTCCTGTACCCTTCATTCTTTGTCTTTGAAAACCTTTTCTTTCCAAAACTTTTCTTAAATTGCTTGGTGATGAGGGACAGGTTTTCAGCAAACTTTTGGATATCGTCATCAGAATGTACTTCAGTATCATCAGAGGATTCTTCAGACCTCGACTGACTAAGCTCTGTGAGGAATGTTTTGGATCTCTTGGACTTGTACTTTGATAAGGAAACGGTCTTTGAGCTTGAACCCTTTTTCTTTTCAACAAGAAGAGCTAGAGAGTCCTTGACAATCTTCTTTTCTTCATTTAACATCTTGACTTCATCCTCATGCTGAGCAAGTGTAGTGAAGATGTCATTCAAGTCCTCTAGTGCCATGTTTTTAGTCATCTGGATGTTGATGGCATAGCTCTTCCATTCGGGATTCAAGTTCTTGATGAACTTGTAGTTGATTTCAGACACGGATTTGTTCATCCCATTTCTCCTCAAATCGTTCAGTATCACATTGAACATAGTATAAGTATCCACCAGAGCTTCCCCTTCCTTGGCATGAAATCCTTCATAAGCATTGATGCTTTGGTTCAACTTTGCCTGAATTGATTTCTCTGTACCTTGAAACTGTCGTTCCAGCTCATCCCACATGGCTTTTGTTGATTCTCGACTATCTACTTTGTTGTAGATATCATTTGGAATTTCCATAGTGAGATAGATAAGAGCCTCTTCATCTATCTTGTTAAGTTCCTTCTCCCTCTCGCTGTAGTACTGATATGGCTTTGGCACATATCTAACGGGAATTTCGGGAGAGGTGTCTGTAGCAGCTTGGCCCGGTACAGTGAGAACTGGTTGAACTGGTCCGTCAATGATGGATTTCATATAGTCTCGGTTCTTATGATTCAAGAATTGAATCATCCTCCTTTTCCACTGTGAGTACTCTCCGATAGACAGTACCGGAGGTTTTAATTGGGAACCCATGGAAAGTAATTCTTTAGACATGATGAGAATATCTGCACACAAATAAATAAGCTAGTAATGATCTTTTAGTTCAACAATTTGAGCAAGACTTGAAAAACAAAAATCAGAAACATAAAATTTTTGAAAACCTTAAGTCCATAATTCGTATGCACCACTATCAAAGAGCAATTCGCATACAACAATCAATAGAATTCGTATAACACTTGGAATTCGTAGAAGCAATCTAACAATTCGCACAAGTCAGGAATTCGCACGTAAGAGACAACAAAAATCAAACAATTCGCATGAACTGATATGCGAATCCTTAAGAATTCATATAAAGCAATCTGCGAGTTCTTCATAATTCGCACGTCTCTCTTATGCGAATTCTATCCTTGAAAACATTTTCATGAAAAACTTTTCGCATATTGTATGAGGATACGAAGTCTTTCCTTAGAAAATTTTTGAGAAATTCACTAACTTTTCGTACCTCATACGAATTCTGAACTTAGAAAAAAAACTTGAAAATATTCTGCGAATTCTTACTTTTCGTTCAAGACTCATTTGCGAATTCTTCAGAATTCGTACACAACTAGGTGTGAATTCTTGCCTTAAAAACTTTAAAGAATCAACTTTTCGCTTAACGCACTTATGTGAATCCTTGCTTTTCGTATAAAGAGTTATACGAAATCCATACTTAAATGATTTTTTGATTAAATCTATGCGAATTCTATGACAATTCGTAGACAATTGTGATGTGAATTCTTTACTTAAAAAATTTAGATGAGCAAAATATGTGAATTCTTTCTACGAAATATGAGTCCTGCGAGTTCTTCGTACGAAATACACAGATCTTGCGAGTTCTTGAGTTCTAAACTTAAAAATTCGATTCTAGTCCAGAAAACAATCCAAATCTCCAATTCATAAGTTGTAACTTCACAGAATCAATCAAGTTAGTACAACAATGAATTCAATATAATATCACAATCAAATTCACACTCTAACACCAAAAATCATGATGAAAAAGTAACCAACATTCGTTCGAACAAAAGTTTCAAAAATCCACAAATTGATGATCAAAAATGGTTTTTCTTTTCAATTCAATCACACACGAATTTTCTAAAACATTTTTTGACTACTAATCAACCAACAATTTTATCAAAAACTCATTTTTGCACAAAAATCACATCAAGAACTCAAGAAACAGAATACGAACTCGTTTTTCAAAAATTGTTGAAGCCTATGCTCTGATACCAATTGTGATCCCAATTACTAGCATACGTTTTAACACATCAGATTAAGAACACAATTTTATTGATTAATCACACGAATTACAACTAGTCACAGATCTAACAGTTAGTCACAAGTTTCATGTTGTGTGTGTGTTCTCAGTGTGCGAACCCCTTACCAAAATCTGCAATTTGTATCTTTGTGCGTGTCTACAAGATTACAACAAGACAAACCTATTTATAATAAGTCAACATTAGTTAACTTTTACAACACAAAACCTCACACTATCAAACTATTACAAACTAGACCCTCTATTTTAATCATGAATACAATTCTAGTTTAACAAATGTACATTTTGTTAGAACTTGTAGTGGACTTTCACAACCTCTATGCTACCATTCCTGAAGAATTCAACAAGTCATCTCTCTCACAGCTACGTCAACCAATGCAGCTCTGCCACGTCAGCCTGAAATGGTTATTTCGCCTTTACACATGGCAACCATTGATAGGTGTTTGGGTTGACTTTCCTATGATTCTCCTATAAATAGAATATTTGTATAGGACATTTGTATGATTTCCTTGTACGCTCAACATATTTTACACACAAAACAGCACATAGTAGCTAGAGAGAGATTCACACTAAACACACGAATTTTCTAAAACATTTTTTTACTACTAATCAACCAACAATTTTACCAAAAACTCATTTTTGCACAAAAATCACATCAAGAACCCAAGAAACAGAATACGAACTCGTTTTTCAAAAATTGTTGAATCCTATGCTCTGATACCAATTGTGATTCTAATTACTAGCATACGTTTTAACACATCAAATTAAGAACACAATTTTATTGATTAATCACACAAATTACAACTAGTCACAGATCTAACAGTTAGTCACAAGTCTCATGTTGTGTGTGTGTGTTCTCAGTGTGCGAACCCCTTACCAAAATCTGCAATTTGTATCTTTGTGCGTGTCTACAAGATTACAACAAGACAAACCTATTTATACTAAGTCAACATTAGTTAACTTTTACAACACAAAACCTCACACTATCAAACTATTACAAACTAGACCCTCTATTTTAATCATGAATACAATTTTAGTCTAATAAATGTACATTTTGTTAGAACTTGTAGTGGACTTTCACAACCTCTATGCTACCATTCCTGAAGAATTCAACAAGTCATCTCTCTCACATCTACGTCAACCAATGCAGCTCTGCCACGTCAGCCTGAAATGGTTATTTCGCCTTTACACATGGCAACCATTGATAGGTGTTTGGTTTGACTTTCCTATGATTCTTCTATAAATAGAAGATTTGTGTAGGACATTTGTATGATTTCGTTGTAAGCTCAACATATTTTACACACTAATCAGCACATAGTAGCTAGAGAGATATTCAGTGAGATGGAGAGAGAATACACATACTCAGTGTGTGTTCTTGGTGTTTTTTATTGTAATAAACATTCTTCTCATCAATACATATGACGTTTGTGGATCAATCATTACTTGTTGCTTTGTATCGATTTCTCTTCTTAATCTACCACTATTTCTACCTATCTATCACATTATACACACTCAGCTTCTGTATCATACTTTGATATATTGTATTTGTTTGATTGTTTATGAGTTGAATCTAGGACAACAATTGGTATCAGAGCAGAATGATTCATTGGACTCATTTCGATCAATCTTTTGATTGTTGATTTGCTGATAGGTAGAGTATTTCTTTTTAAACCTATTTTCGATTCCTACCAGTCCCTGTTTTTCACAGATCATCGATGAGTTCGTTTTTCAGTAAATCCAGTGCATTGTTCTTCGTTTAGAAAGTAATTTAGTGTGTGTTTATCCAATCTATATTTGTTCCTAGATCTGAGCCAAAATTTCTACTCTATTTCTTCTTTAAATCCTAGATCGATTTCATTCCTGAGTTTACTCTATTTTTGTAAAAATGGAAAGCATAAATGCCATATAAAATGTCGGTTCTCAAACCAAACCTCCCACATTCTTAAGGGACGAATACCCTCAATGGAAGATTCGAATGATCAATTTCTTCGAGGGTATTTGTTGGTCCTGAAGGTGCTTAACAAGTTTGTAGAAGGGGGATTGAATACTGAAAATGTATAATCCCAGATCAATCCATTCAAGAACAAGTCGCAGACCAATTTCTTTTTCCTAGGCCCACCACCCCCCGGCCCAGGCCCACCGCACCTCCGGGGGTTTATAAACCCCGGTCGAACGATTTTCTTTCTCATTCGCTCAAACTCAGAAAACTTCTTCTTCTTCTTATTCTCTCTCTCACCCGGGATTGCTTTCGATCGGACCTTCAATCGACCCATCGATTTCTCGACCGAACGTTCGTGTTCATCATCTTCAATCGATCAGGTAGGTGGTTCGAGATGCTGTTTTTCAGGAGTGCATCGATCGATTGTAATCGATCGATGTTATGTTTAGTTCTTCAATCGACCTGAGGTCGATTTGTCTTCTCCGGGGGAATACTCCAATCTAGGGTTTCGCCCCGGTCGAACTCACCTCCGGTCGAATGATCCCCGGTCCTTGTGTTCTCCGGTCTTAATAGACCCCGGTCTCCTCCGGTCGAATGACCACCGGTCTTAACTTACCTCCGGTCTTAATGACCTCCGGTCGTAGACCGTATCCGGTCGAAGACCCAATCCGGTCGAAGACCCAATCCGGTCAAAGACCTTATCCGGTCTTAGTGACCTCCGGTCGAAGACCTTATCCGGTCGACCACTTATCCGGACTTAGTGACCTCCGGTCGAAGACCTTATCCGGTCGACTACTTATCCGGTCTTAGTGACCTCCGGTCGAAGACCTCATCCGATCCAACATCTATCCGGTCTTATGAGACCTTCGGTCGAATGCCTCGTCCGGTCTTGCTTTTATCCGGTCGAATCCAAGGTGTTGGTGCTTATAGTCATTCTTGGACTTATGTGTGTTTATGAGGAAGTGGTGCAAGTCTGCGCGCCTTGGTGACTGACCCTAACTCACGAGTAGGGTTTGCTCTTCCAAATTTTTGGAGTTACTATCTGGCGTGATCTAAATCATCACGGTATAACTCCAACGGCGTAAATTGTGTTTCCAAACCTGTGTACTAATCGATTACTTCTTCACAGGTACAATGGCTCAAAATCAGCCACCAGCGATTGATCCAATCGCAGATGCAGAACTGATTCCCGAGGATCAGTTCCTTCCACTTACAGCAAATAACTACCATCTCGATGTGACCCAACTCGCCATTCAACATCAGGTCATCATCGAGATACTAAGGGGCCATCCACTCTCCTATGCTCTAACAGAAACAGCCACCGTTCCAATCATATACCTACAGCAATTCTGGCGTTCCTTTCATGCCTTAGAGGCCGATGGCGGTTTCCATCTTGAAGGATGGATAGATCACACACCAGTGCTTCTCACAAGTGATCTATTCCGCCAATTTCTTCGATTACCGACCGCCGGATCTGTAGCTGGCCAAGAAGACTTCGACCCACTTGTCTCAGATGCTACATTGTGCACCGATCTTATCTCGTTGGGATACGGCGCAGAACTCCGCATACCATCAACATTCAACCGCAAACATCTATCGACGTTATGGTACACGCTGTTCACGTATATCAATCGGTGTCTTTCGTCTATAACGAAAGGCATTGATCAGACGAGCGCTCCGATTCTACGCATCTTTCATGCGGTGGCATTCAATCGCCACGTCGACTTTGCCGATCTTCTATGGTTTGAACTCATTCAGAGAGTTCGGTCGACTGCATCTCGGCGGTCAAACTTCGTCCCCTTCATGCGGTTCCTACAGATAATCATCCGGAACTACATGAACCTGTATCCCGAGATACAGCGCCGCTCCACTCACCCGATGTGCCCACAACATCCAACCCGGAAGATTCCTTCCCGTGCTGATCCAGAAGGTGTTGTCGCCCGACAAATCCCAGTCGGGGTACTAGACCATGCTCGTCCCACGGCACTGAGTGTGATAGCTTATAGGCATACACACAACATCCCAGCTCCTATGGTCCGGCCAGGACCGGCAGGACCTGCCCAAGGAGCAAGACCTGAGCGACGTGAGGGTCAGCATCTACGAACGAGAGGTGGGAGCGTCCGAATAGCTGGGGCTTCCGGACAGGGTGTGTCGAGGGCCATTATCATGAGGGGAACTGGAGTGGGCAGTGTCGTTGGAACGAGCCAGCCAAGTTCGTCGAGGCAACCATCTTCGCCACCAACAACAGATACTCCAATGACAGAAGAGGCAACAGATTCTGAAGCCGTTCAAGTTCAGTCCTCTTCTGTCGCTGCTACTGAAGGAACATCAGCCACTTCAGATACCGAGGAAACCCAAACCGCAACATCGGCATCAAATGAAGAGTCTTCTGACTCTGATGGTGACGATAATCAGCCTCCATCCGGAGAGATAAGGAGAGCGGAGGGAGTATTAGTTGAACATCAAGAGGTGAGCTGTGTGAGGGAAAGCCGGAGTAAGCTACATTCTGAGAGTACACGAGTGATGGGACAACCATCTTCGGTTGTATCCCCCCCAGCCACATCTAGCCAGGTAGCCACATCTGCTATCCAGTCTCATGTGTTGGGACTGGGTATTGAAGAAGCCGCCGTGGACCTAGCGGCGCAATTGCACGCCCAACCAAGCCACTCCACCATCTCTCAACAGATGGTGGTTTCACATGCTCACGGGGATTTAGCACATACGCTATCGGGCTCTCACTTGGAGGGTGCCGATATTGAAACAAGAGAACAGCTGCCCCCGTTCTCGCCGTCTTTGCATGCACGGAGTCTAGATCCATTTGTAATACATGCCATTCCTAGGTCACAGATTCCGTTTTCGGCTATCGCCGGTAGCCTAAGTGGACCGGCCGGAACATCCATAGTAAACCCACCTTCGGGTAGGTTACGAGGATTGGATGGAAGTCCTACCACGGCTATCATCACGCCAACCGTGAACGTAGGCGTCTCGACTTCTACAGTCGTAGCTACAACGGGAAGTCTAAGTGAACCCGGCGTTACCCAAACTGAGTTTGTCTCAAGGGAATATATGGACGGCGCCCTAAAGGTTGTCCAATCTATGATGACGGAGGAGTTGGACAACATCAAACGCATGGTCAAAGGCAAAGGTCCAGCAACTGAGCCGGAGACCACATCTATTCCATCTTCTCTATCAGTTGCGGATCTGTCCATACCTGAACTAAAATCTATCCTTCTCGCCAAGCTTATAGCCCAATCTCAAACCGAACCCACCCAGGATGCCGATTTGTTATCCTTACTTCGTTCTCAAGCATCTACACCGACACCACCTACACCCCAACCTATCGTTTCTGCCGAAGCCTTCCAGATCCAACAAGTCATGCTTCAGTCACTTCAGCAAACCGTAGCTGTTTTGACTGAACGCCTTTCAGCAGTGGAAGATACCTGCCGTGGCCAGGCAGAACGACTCAAGCGCCGACATGATGATCAGGATGATCCTGATCACCATGAGGGGGAGAAGCGCCAACGTCGATCTGAGCCGGAGTCTCATGTAGTGGAGTCGGAACAGGTTGAACAGGGTACGGGTTCGGGTACAAGAACAGAGGGACACAGGCAGGAACAGGAACGGGAATCAGTGACAGATCTGATACTATATGATTATCCGACGGTTGAAAAGCCTGAGGAATTTGAATTTGATTCTCCGATAGTTCCTGAAGATTGGACGATAATACTAGATCCGTATGAAGTAACAGACACGATAGAAGAATGTGCAAATTCTGAAAGAGCTCTGGTGGTAATGCAAGAAGAAATTGATGAAATACTGCATCCAGATGATCAGTCTTCTACCGTGATTCCTTTACTGACTTATCCAGTTAATTACCCTGAATTTTCTGCTACAGTAGTTCCCGAGAGATCTCCTCCAGCTTCACCAGTTAGAAAACCAGTCAATACAACTCCAGCTCGTCCATCCAAGTGGGAAAGAGTCCGAATAAAAGTTCCTTTCCTCGAAGAAAGTCAGAAGAGGATATTTGCCCACTGGATCAGAAAGTATGATGAAGTTGTTATACATGGTCTACAGTCAGTGAAAAACAAAGAAAAACAGCGTGAACTTGTGTTCGTATACCGAAAGTTCCAGCACAAGTACTCCAAGACGAAGCTCAGGATTGTATCAGTTGATAAGATTATACCTGCCTACTTTATGAAGGTCAAGTATACGGACTTTATGGTTACTAGAGAAGATGGTCAACAATATTGCTTTTCTGATGCTGATTTTCCATGCTTGGAGCCACAAGATCTGCTGTATATCTTACGTGACTTAAAGACCAGAACTGTCAGACCCGGAGAAGTCATTGATGCTCTAGAAACAGTGAAAAGATACATGAAGTGTGCAATAAAACTTGCTTCGGTGGAAGATTTTCAGATCGTGTTAGAAAGCAACCAGCCAAAGATTAATCTTCTCAAGCCTGATTTGAAGATTCCGTCTGATACCCAGAATGTACCTGCGTTTACAGTGATAAAGTTTCCAAAGTTTGGCATGACCTATGTGAATGACAAAGGAATTATGCATTTCATTCGTTTCAATCAGATTGCCAGTTTCTGTGATGGTACGTTGATGTTGCTGAAAGACAAGTTGAAGCGTGCACTTGATAAAGATGAAAAAGGGGTTCAGCTTTTGGATCCTAAATACAAGGCACTTGTTCTTGAAGCTCTGGGTGAAATTGAAGAGCGACTGGAGTACAGAACTCAGATTAGATATTTCGAGATCAGTTTTCGTTTCCGAAAAATCTTCGTTCCTAACTGGCGTGACTATCAACTTCTATTTAAAGGGGGAGATTGTTAGGGCCATTTTCTATGTTAAATAGAAGTTCAGGGTAGTTTGTGACAAGTTGTAATAGTTGTAAGCTTGTTGGGCCTTAAAGCCCATAAGCCCATTAGGCCTGCGAGCCCGAGTATTTAAAGTTATTTTCTATTTCATTTGAGAAGTTAGAGATTCATTATTCAGTTTACTAGTTTTTAGGTTTACATATTATTATCAGAAATTCTCTCTGTAAACCTTAGCCCTTTGAAGTTTATATTAATCATATGACTAGTTGTTGTGGCCAATATATTGTTCATCATTGTTCTTATATCTGTTGATTGCACTGAAACTGGGATCTACAAGAATTTACCAATCAAAGAACAATTTCTAGAGAGATAGTAGAGAGAGAAACTTGAAGTCTTATATTTCACTTAAACCATATGAGTTATAATGACATGAACCACACTAACTCTCATGATACTAAACACTCATATACCTATTACAACTATAAACACTCATACCAAAGAACATTTATACAAGAGATGACTTTCAAGACTTTGACCATGCATACTTTGACTTTCTACATTAAATCTTGGATACAACAAATACACTAACAAATACAAACACAAGTTTTTAAAGTTTTATAAATTATTTATTGATAAATCAAACACAATTTACAAGTCTGTTGCGTAATAAGATTAAGTAGGGGTGTACGCGGGTTGGGTTGGGCGGGTTGTGACGTTTTTATAACCCAACCCAATTATGACGGTTTGGAAAATCTCAACCCAACCCAACCCAACCCTTGCAGGTTATGGCGGGTTGGGTTGGGTTGGCGGGTTAGTAATATACATAAATTTGCCAATTGAAATACGATAAAAAATACTAAAATTATTCTCAACAAAGTTATTAGTTATTACAATTAGGGCTTGTTCGTGTTCGTTCGTTCAACTTAACCGAACGAACATGAACGGTAAACGAATGAAATTTTTTTAGACCAAAAGGCCTTTGGCCTAGCGATAAAAGAGTCTTTGACTTCGTAGGAGGTCAGAGGTTCGAACCTCACCAAAGGTGAGGAGAGTGTGTGAGTTTATTTGTTGCATTTTCCGTATATAAATATTATATACTTAAAAAAATAAAATTTTTTGTGTTCATGTTCATTCATTAAGAAAATGTGTTTGTTCATGTTTGTTTATGCTCGTTTGTTAAGATGCTAAACGAACATAAATTGACTTAAACAGACATAAACAAACGAACACAAATATACTTAAACAAACATAAACGAACGAACATAAATAAATAAATTTAAATGAACATAAACGAACGACCATAAATGAACAAAAAACAATCATCATTACTCATCATTCCGTTCCTAAAAACTAACATAACAAAATGAAAAACTGTGTAAACTTATCAGCGATAAAAAAAGAATTCTAAAAATTCAATTTACTTAATGATTTTACATATTAATGTCACAATATATAAATATATTTATATAATAAACAAACATAAGCAAACGTAAACGAACATAAACAAACGTAAACAAACATAAACGAATGCAAACGAACGAACATAAATGAACGAACGTTCACGAACGAGACCATTGTTCATGTTCGTTCATTTAACTAAACGAACAAAAAAAATGTGTTCATGTTCGTTCATTTATTAAATGAACGAACATAAACAAACTGTTAAGTCTGATTTTATAGTAATCATTGTATTTATAGACTTGGTCTAATATTGTGTTTAGAGTGTTATACTGAGTTGTATTAGCCAAGGGTATTTAAGTCCCTTGTGGCTTTGGGTTGTGTAAGGAACTTAACGCTTACTTTCAATACGTTGTTACTTTGCGCTTCAAACTCTCTCTCTCTCTCTCTCTACTTTCTCTCTCTATGATTTAGTGATTTTGGGATTATCAATTGGTATCAGAGTTGTTCTAAATCTGAGAGAATTGAGAGAATCATTTTTCGAAATCTAAATTTGTGTTTGAATCAGAATGTTTGATCGATTTTCTTGAATTTTTCAAGAAAATCTCATATTTTGAATTTCATCAAATTTGGACTGGTTTGTGATCGAATTTTGTTGTAAATTGATTCGTTGGAACCGTTTTCCTTAGTAAATCATTTTTGTTTCACATCGATTTGCAAGAAATTCACATTTTGGGGTTCAATTTCAATAATTTTAGTTTTTCTGGAAAAACCGTTTTACGTATTGTTCATATTACGAATTTCAATATTTTGTAGTTTTTAATCGATTCGTTTGCTTGAAAGTTGATAGAAAGTTGTTTTTGAACGTTTATGTGCAAGAAAATTTTATAAAATTCTGTTTTGTAATCGATTTTTGAAAGGTTTCTTGATTTTCTCACGTTTTGCGCCAGATCCAAGTTTTGCGCGAGTTCATCGAACTTTGCGCCAGTTCATCTTGTCAAGTTTAGGGTTCGACAGTTCTTCAAGCAAAACAAGTTTTGCGTCCTATCATTCTCGCGCAAATCTAAGTTGTGCGCCACCTACTCTTCACGCAAAGAAAGGTTCTCATCATCATCAGCTCACGAAAACTTAAGGTTCTCTCTATTGCAGTTCGCGCAGAGTAAAGTTTGCGCTATCCTTATCTTACGAGAAGTTCAGTTCAAAGTAAAGTGATCTTTTGCGCCACCATCTTCTCACGCAAAGTCTATTTTACGTCATCAGTTCATCACGCGTAGTTTAGTTTCTCGCCAATAGTTCTTCACGCAAAAGAGAGGTTCTCACCATCAACGAGTCACGAAAATCTCTTTTGCGCGACTTACTACTCACGCAAATCTTCATTTGCGCCATCTGCTTCTCACGCAAACCTTCAGTTTGCGCCGGCTCTTCTGTTTCAAGACTTAGCATTTTTCTGACGATTTTTCTATGGATTCTGCAAAGTTTGCTTTTCAAGCTCAGTTCTATAAGAGTGATATCATGATGTCATTGGGCACTGAAACTCGTCCTCTGGTTCTAGTTGATGAAAATGAATTCACTCAGTGGCAAGATCGATTTCTCAATTTCATTGAACGACAAAAGAACGGAGATGACATGATGAAGATTCTCACTGACGGACCTTTTGTAAAACCCATTCTGGCTTCTGGATTATCAAAGCCTACCAAAGAATATACACCCGATGAGTTAGCACAATATCAAGCCGATCATGATATAAAGGCTAATCTGATGCTAGCCTTGCCAAATTCTATATACAACATGATTGATTGTTTCAAAAATCATCCTAACCTTATGTGGCAACAGCTAGAAAAGATTATGCTTGGGTCTTCAGTTGCAACTTAACTTCGACATACACGTTACATGAACAACTTTGAAGAATTCAAAGTCAAGGATGGGGAGTCACTGAATATTGTTTATGATAGATTATGTGTGGTAATAAATGATCTGAGGAAGATTAAAGTGGAAAAGACTGAGCTAGAGAAGAATCTGAAATTCCTCAATGCACTTCAACCGGAATGGAACAAATCTTGCCATCGCTTGAGGAATTATGTCAGAATATCTTCCATGCAAATCCAAGAGATGTACGAGATTTTACTGACAGATGAGTGCATAGTCACAGAAAAGAAGGCCAAACTTGAAAAGAAAAACTAGAAGACAGTGGACACAGTTGCACTTCTCACTAGCAAACTATCTGAACAAGCATTATCCGAAAATGCTTATGATGGTGCAACTGATGATGGAGAGGCTCTTCAGAAAGCAATGATTCTTCTCTCTCAACACTATCAGAAAAAGTTCCAACCTCGTTCGGGTTCAAACAATCTTCGCTTCATTTATGGGTCCAAGAATGTTCAAGTGCCCGAGGCTAAGAAACCAGCTGCATGCTACAACTGTGGAAAGCCCGGTCACATCCCTAAGGAGTGTAGAGTGAAGAAGGTTCGGGATTCGGCATATTATCGGAAGAAATTGGAACTGGCCGAAAATAGAGAGAATGGAACTGTTTTGCTTGCCGAAGAAGAGTTTTGGCTAGATCACTCTGATGAAGAAGCTGAAAATATCGAGACTGCTCAGATGTGCTTCATCGGAGATGATCAAAGTGATGATGATGATTCTTCTACTGATGAAGATGAGATAATTTCTGATTTTGATTACAATTTTATTTCTTCACAAATGAATATTATTATAATTGCTTTACATGATTTACGCTCGAAGTTAATATCTGAAAAGATTTTAAATTCAGAAAAGTCAAATTTGATTGATAAATTACAAATTTCTTTGAAAGATGAAAATTTTATTTTAAATCAAACAAAAGACATATTTCAAAAGAAATTGCATGATTTAGAAAAATCAAATATGACTTATCTCGATTCTTTGACTGAGATGACCAAATTAAAAGATAATTTTTCAGATAAAATAAATGAGTTGGAAGAAAAATTATATCGAAGAAATCAATCTGAATAAACTATTTATTTGAACAAACCGCGGAGTTATGAGTCTATAAAAGAAAAATGGGGACTTGGTTTTGAAAATCCACATTGTTTAAACAATGCGATAGAAAAATCCCCTACTTTATATAAATTTGATCATCTAACTCTTGCTAAATATGCTCCTCAATTTAAAATTGATTGGTTGAATGAAAAGCAAGTTTTAGATATCGAAAATGAGAAAAGGATGAATAATAAGAAAAAGGAAATTTTATTTGTTTATACGAGTGAAAATGCCAAATACTTTCCTGACAAATCAAAGAAAGGCAGAAAAGTTTTAAATGACATATCTCTCATTAAGTCTTCAGTATCTGATGATTTTGTTGATATGTATGCCACTAAATCTGATAAGGAAAATATCTCTCCAATCTTTTATGATTCTAAGAGATATACTCCTCCATTAGTTTTAGAAGGCAAAATCATTAACCTTGAAGATAAAATGGAAGATCAAAATATTCAAAAAGAAATTGAATATGATGTTATTCTTTCTTTTATGACTTCAAGTATTGAAGAAAATTTATTTTCTCAAAAACAAGATTATGTTTCTGGCCTTTCTTCTAATTTTCAAGAAAACAAAAAGGAATTTATAAAATCTGAAAACTTTTCTCAAAAAATTTCTGACTCCGAGGTGAATTCAGATTTATTGGTTGATCAGTTGGGTTTAATAGGTAAAGTTGTTTCTTCCAATTCAAATATTAAATCAAAAATTCTTGATGATTCTTTTACTCTCAATGATGATTATTATAAACCAAAGCGTAAAAGAAGACGGTCAAAGAAGTCAAAGAAACAAGATCAAGTCATTTCTGACAGTTCTAATTCTTCTGATTCAATGATTTCAGATAGGACTTTGAGCGCTCCTTCAAAGCAGATATGGAGAGTCAAGCGGACATCAGATGGTTCTACGACTGATGAAGATAGATATGTAGACAAACATTATAAAAGTGATTCATTTGCTTCTTGTAATAAAATTTCAAAATATTCAATAAAGCAAATGATTCAAATTTCAAAAGATGTCTCATATTCTTCTTCTAATTCTAGTTCAGATGATTATGCTTTCTCTTCTGCTGATTCTTATGTTCATTTGTCTGACAATCTTTCTCATGCCTTGTATGTCAAATCTTACAAATATTTCCCCACAAGAACAGCAACTAACTTTCATGGACCCAAATACAAGTGGGTACCAAAATCACAGATTGATTCTAAGTTGCAGGCATCTAATGTCAAGGGGGAGTAAAAGCAAGTTGGCTTCTGAGTACTTCAGCTCAGAACGTGTACTTCAATGGTTTACGACTTCTAAACATGACAGTTTAGGACTCATTCTTCAAAGTTTTTAGCTTCTGACTAATGAGAAACTGTGAGTACGTCTATTTTATTCCGCTGCATTTATCTCTGTTAATGATGTTGTTCCAGTTTTCTCATGTTTTTCAAGAATCTGAGCAAATTCAACTAACTTTTGAATTTGTACAACCCAAATTTTTTTCACATGAGACACAAATTCATTATACATTATGTGGAAGATAATATTATTGAATTTTATTTTGTTTCGACTAAATATCAATTTGCCGAATTCTTTACATTTGTCTTAAATTTTCAAACTCGGCATTTGAATTTAAAAGTTTAAATCTTTACAAATTTTATTTTATAAAGTAAAAGCTTTACAGTTTTTCTTTCTTTTGAATAAAATGTGTGTCTAGGATAAATTATCAAGTTGTTTTTTTATATCAAAGTTTTATATGTTCATCTTTCAAGTCTTACAAAAGTCGAAAGGTCAGCAACATGTTTGAAACTTTTTATACTACTTTAAAGTTGAGTTATTCGGAATATTTATAGTTTACAATGCTTGGAAATCCTAAAAATTCAGAATTATGGATTGTAATGAAAATATGGGCTAAGCACTTAGATGTAAAACTAAGTGATTAAGATGAAATTATATATATATAATACAAAAATCTCTTAGTTTAAAAGTTTGTACCTGTGACCTTTCTGGTTTGGAAAAGTAAGTTATGTGGGATGCTTGTCATCTGGTCCCCTAAGGTTAATTGATCTGGGAGTGATCGAACCCAAATCCTTCTATAGAATCAGATCGAAAGTCATGTTCTACTGGTATGAATGGGTTTAGGATATGCCGATGTAGTCTTTCTAATCTGGGAGAGTAAGTTCCAAGGGGTGCTTGACACCTAGTCCCCTAAGGCTAACTGGTCTGGGATCAGCTGACTCAAATCCTGCAATAGGGTTAGATAGAAAGTTACGTTTACGGCATGTTCTTTACTTACCAAACTTTTTGATTAAAAAGATGCCAAAGTGCACAAGCTTAAAAGATGCCAAAGAGCACACTCATGTGAAGATGCCAATGTGCACAATGCTAAAAGATGCCAATGATACTTGGTGATATGTTTGAGTTGCGATAAACCTATAAATTTGTGAAAATCTTAAATTTTGATGGCTTAGTGTGAGTACATGCAAAGTTCTCTTTTATATTTTTAGAATTACATTTTTCTTGAAGCTAATCAAAGTTCGCATGCTAGCACACTAAATAGATTGATGAAAGTTTTTGAAACTGAACATGTATTAACTTAATATGCAATAAAACTTGTAGTTGTATCCAACAACATATATTTGATTTCATTTGATAGATAAATTTGTGATATTTTACTAAGTAGAATTTAATTTGTTTAGTGTTTAAATTTTTATATGTTTAGTTGTTTCAAAATACATATTCCGTATATTTTTTCTTTCTACCTTGATGTTTCAGTTCCTGTGTTCTCATATGTCTTTGTCAATGGGATTGTGCATTATTCAAGGGGGAGTGAATAAGGAAAAATTTTCTGAAAGATCATATCTGTTTTCGAGGGGGAGTATCTGATTCTTTATACAAATGCTAACTTGAATTGTCATATTTAGTGCATTTGTGTAGGGGGAGTCAAAGATCTTAACAGGTGAAAATTTTCAGATTCCAAGTCATTTTTGCGCCAACAGTTGGTAGAGCAAAACTTAGATTTGCGCCAACAGTTTCTAGCAGAAAACGAGCTTTGCGCATTCTTCAGCTAGCGCAAATGTAACACCCCGAATTTTCGTTTGGTTTTGAGAGGTTGTAATGAAGAATTGAAGATGATGTTTCTGTCTACAGGGCGCACGGGTCGTGCGCCATCCTTCAGGAAATGCGCACGGGTCGTGCGCATGAAACAGTGTGCGAGGCAGTGGAAAACGCACGGGCCGTGCGCCCTCCCCTTTGGAAAACGCACGGGTCGTGCGCTGTGTTGGGAGGTGTGCAAAGCCTTGGCTAAATATCTCATTTGGGTTGTATTTCTTGAAAACCCAGATTTTCTCTCTCTCTCTCTTCTTTTTCTCTCTTTTTCTTCTTCGATCTTCAAGGCTCGTTCAGTTGCTAGTTTTCGGTGTTTCTAGCGAGGGGTCTGTGTTTTAAGCTTCACCTCTACGTCGTGGTCATTATCTGGTTTTCCGGGTTTTATTCTGAAAACCTACCGGTGGGTTCCTACTATCATTTTACAAACTTTATACATGTCAAAACTCTTATTTGGGAAATCTGAAGTATTTCTACGGTATGATTTTATGTTCTCTACATTTTGTTGTAAATGAAGTTTTTGGTGATTCTCGGGTTTCCCGGTCAGTTTTGACCAAAATGACGGGTTCCGCCCTATTGAAGTAAAATGATGTTTTACTTGCACATTACGTGATTATGTAAAAAGAATATTTATGAACTCATTTTAATGATTTTCATTCTTACCAAAAGTTGAACTGGAAGTAGCATTTTGTTTATAAAATGTACTTATTACCATATATTTATTTATGGTTGGTCACATATGTTGTTGTGACGAGTACTTACCATTTCTAGTGGATCCCTAGGTTTTGGAGTAGACTGTTTTGTTAGGAGGCTATATTCCCCAAATTGTAGCTATGGATCACATGTTCCGTGATAAGTTTATGGTACGGTTATGTGAGGCCGGTTACTAGCCATGGTTCATGGTGATCCTAGTGAAGGAGTATACATTGGTTTCCCTTGGGAGCGCGATCTCACCTCGTAGCATGGACTCTGGGTTCATTGTTGAGGACTCCAAGTGTTTAGCTCATAACTTGGATTTGTGGTCTACTTTGTGTTACACCACTCTCCTTGCTAAAATGGTCCTTTTATCACCGTTTAAGAGTTTTGGACCGAAGAGGCCCGGTTGTGGCGAAATGTTATCTTTACAAATTAAACCTTTATGAAAAGATTTCTTTATGATACTGATGTTTATATCCTTCGAGCTTTATAAACTGTATGTTCTCACCAGGCTTTATAGTCTGACACTTTTTCTCAAATGATGTGTATAACAGGTTTCCATTAGCGGTGGGTGTCGGGGTTTTTGGAGAGACGAGTTTTGAGTCTCGGGGTTTTGGAGATGTTTTAAGTATTGTTGCTGGGCATTGTTAAGTCCCATTCTTTTGATGAAATCCTTGTATAGAATTGTATAGTCTTAAGGACTGATCCCATTTATGGGAAGTTAATGGAATTGCTTTCGTCATATTGTCAGGTTTCCAGGTTTTTATTTACTCTGATTTTTGAGGTGTTACAAGTTGGTATCAGAGCTCTAGTTTAAGCGAACTAGGCATGAATGTAAGATGTCTAGACTTAGACTGCGTATGCTAAGAATTGATCCGCGAGATTTGGGTAGAGCTCTTAAGATGGGTTAGTCTTAGAGTTGACGGAAAGTACGTTTATCAGGTGTTGTAGTAGTGGTGACAAGAACCGTTATGTATTGTATGTTCATAATTTCACTTAGCTAATGTTATTATGAGGATACTATACGTAAGAGTGCTTGAATTACTGTTAATATGACAATTGGTAATGTGGTAGTACGTTTCCTTTGTGTTTATTCAATCTCTCTCTTATCTCTGTCTCTGTTCTGTGAAACAGTTCAGTATGGTGAATACGCGTGGTAGACCGCGTACTCGTGTTGACGGACTGGAAGCGACAGCCTCCACAGCTGATCAGCCGGAAGGAGTTGAGGTTGTCGTGCGTCTGCCAGTTCAACAAATACTAGGTGGGGGGCCAGAGGTCATTCCCCGTGTGGACCTGGCTTCGTCCCACCCAGTAATCAGGGATGCTAGTTCCCCGTCTGAGTTGATGGCCAGCATGATGTTGGCGATGAGAGAAGAGATGGCAAAGCAGCAAGAGTTTCTACTAAAAGTGATTGAGGACCGTGATGTGAACAATCATATAAGTGAGACGGTTGTGGAAAACGTCGTAGCAGGTTCTGGAGGCGATGGTATAAGGGTCACAGCGGTAAAGCGCAGGATTTCTGATGCTCCGGGGAATAGGAAGAGTTGTTCCTATAAGTCCTTTCTGAGCTGCGGACCGCCTGAATTCTTCGGTTCAGATGACCCGGCGGTGTGTGTAAAGTGGATTCGAGCGGTTGAGCAAGCTTTTGGCTCTTCCGAATGTGGTGATGATCAGAGAGCGCGATTCGGTACCCAATTGCTGAGGGACACTGCACTTATCTGGTGGAATATCATCCAATCCACTCTATCTCCTGAAGTGTTGGCCCAGTTGTCTTGGGCCGAGTTCAAAAAGAAGCTGCTAGAAGAGTTCTGCAACGAGAGGACCATGGACCGAATTGAGAAAGAATTCCGGTCCTTGGTAAAGGGAAGTCTGACGGTGAGGGAGTACACCCGTCAGTTTATGGAGAAGTTGGGTCTGGTGGGGCACGCTGCCCCAACAGAGAAAGATAAAATGAAAGCTTATCTCAACGGCTTACCAGCGGACATGCAATCGATGGTCCATAATTTCAAAGCTTCTAACCTCCGAGAGATGGTCGAGGAAGCTCAATTCATGGAAGAGATGTTCGCGAAGAGCAAATCTGAGAATTCTGTGATAGTGTCTGATAAGAGAAAGTGGGAGAGCAGTTCAGTACCTCCCAAGCGGACCCGACCTTTTGTTGGGAACCGCAACCTCAGCAGTTATTAGGAAGCTAAGTGGTGCCCGAGGTGTCGAACCAAGCATCACGGTAACTGTTACAACAATTCTCAAACTTGCTTCAAGTGTGGGAAGCCTGGTCATACTGTCAGAGATTGCCCGGTCAGAGGGATCATCTGTTTTGAGTGCAAGACACCGGGACACTCGAGGAAGGATTGCCCGAAGCTTGTGTCGGGTAGCGCGCCAGCAAGGAAGGAGAACCCTCCTAAGGTTCAGAGTCGAGCTTTTCAGATGACGGCTGAAGAAGCTAGAGCATCCGCAGATGTGGTATCGGATACTTTTCTTATAAACTCTGTACCTGCTCGTATTTTGTTCGATACGGGTGCTAGTTTCTCTTTCGTATCTGAATTGTTCCGTCAGAAAATTGCTATGCCCACTACTAGTCTTGAGAATGCATTAGTGGTAGAAATAGCCGATGGTAGTCAAGTTTTGATCCACGAGGTTCTGAGGCAGTGTACTCTTAATATC
Organism: Arctium lappa; assembly: GCA_023525745.1. Classification (NCBI taxonomy): domain Eukaryota; kingdom Viridiplantae; phylum Streptophyta; class Magnoliopsida; order Asterales; family Asteraceae; genus Arctium; species Arctium lappa. Next base: position 69,546,814 of record CM042048.1, on the reverse strand, counting down.
GAAGGGAGAGAATTCTCGATCGATCTATTACCGATGTTAATCGGGGGTTTTGATGTGATAGTCGGTATGGATTGGTTGTCAAACAATCAGGCCGAGTTCGTGTGTTCCAAGAAGATGATTCGACTTCCCAACCCCTCTGGTGAAGTCGTTGTCATCTATGGTGAGAAGAGAAAGGGTGAAGTGGCAATAATCACAATGGCAAAGGCACGCAAGTGCTTAGTAAAAGGATGTTCGTCTTTCCTAGCCTATGTGATCGATGCCAAATTAAAGAAATCAAAGCTAGAAGATGTGAAGATCGTGCGTGAGTTTCCAGATATCTTTCCGGACGACTTGCCCGGGTTTCCACCCGATCGTCAGGTAGAGTTTCGGATTGATCTTGTGCCTGGTGTTGCACCGATCGCTAAAGCACCCTATCGTTTAGCGCCATCGGAGATGCAACAAATGGTAGCACAACTCCAAGAGCTATTGGAGAAGGGATTCATAAGACCGAGTTCGTCACCTTGGGGAGCTCCGGTCCTATTTGTCAAGAAGAAGGATGGCACAATGAGAATGTGCATTGACTATCGTGAGTTGAACAAAGCTACAGTGAAGAACAGATATCCGCTTCTGAGAATAGACGATTTGTTCGATCAACTTCAAGGAGCGGGTTGTTTTTCCAAAATCGACTTACGATCAGGTTATCACCAAGTGAAGGTAAGAGAAGAAGATGTTCCGAAGACGGCTTTCAGAACGCATTACGGCCATTACGAGTTCCTTGTAATGCCTTTTGGCCTGACGAACGCACCAGCAGTGTTTATGGACTTGATGAATAGAGTGTGTCGACCTTTCCTCGACAAGTCGGTTATTGTATTCATTGATGACATACTAGTGTACTCCAAGAGTGAGTCGGAACACGAACAACATCTACGTGAGGTTCTGGAAGTGTTGAGAAGAGAAAAATTGTACTCCAAGTTTTCCAAGTGCGACTTTTGGCTTAAAGAAGTACAATTTCTAGGGCACGTAGTCACTCGAGACGGAGTGAAAGTAGATCCCTCCAAGATTGAAGCTATGATGAATTGGGAGCCTCCTAAAAGTCCGTCAGAGATCAGAAGTTTCTTGGGTCTGGCGGGATATTACAGGAGATTCATTCAAGACTTTTCCAAGATCGCTTCTTCCTTGACAGTTCTGACTCGGAAGAATGTGAAGTTTGAATGGACCGAAACCCAAGAGAAGGCATTCCGGATCCTTCAAAAGAAGTTGTGTGAAGCTCCGATCTTGACATTACCTGAAGGGTCGGAAGATTTCGTGGTTTACAGCGACGCTTCAAAGATGGGATTGGGTTGTGTGTTGATGCAACGAAGTAAGGTAATCGCTTATGCCTCGAGGCAGCTCAAAATACACGAGCAGAATTATCCAACTCATGATCTGGAGTTAGCAGCGGTGGTGTTCGCCTTGAAACTTTGGCGACATTATTTTTACGGCACGAAGTGTACTCTTTTAACATATCACAAGAGCCTGAAGTATGTCTTTGATCAAAAAGAGCTGAATATGAGGCAAAGGAGGTGGCTTGAGTTGCTGAAAGATTACGACTGTGAATTGCTTTACCATCCAGGTAAGGCGAACGTGGTGGCCGATGCGCTAAGTCGGAAGGACTATAGCGGGAGTATTCGGGCTACCCATTCAAGGATCGAGCTAGTGTCTAGCCTTGTTGAGAAGATCAAGGCATCACAGGTGGAAGCACTGTTAGAAGAGAATCTCAAAGAAGAAGTCATGACAAAACAGCGTTTACTCTTGATGGAAGATAGCCGTGGAGTGAAACTGTTCAGCGGTCGTGTGTGGGTGCCCAAGATAGGGGGTAACCGTGAGCTGTTGCTAGAAGATGCACACAAGTCAAAGTATTCCATACATCCGGGAAGCACAAAGATGTACAGGGACTTGAAGTTGCACTATTGGTGGCCGGTAATGAAGCTTGATGTGGCACGTTACGTTGAGCGTTGTGTGACGTGTTCGCAAGTTAAGGCCGAACATCAGAGACCGTATGGGAGTATTCAGTCTTTAGAGATTCCCGAGTGGAAGTGGGAGCATATCACCATGGAATTCGTGACGAAGTTACCTAAAACTCTTCGAGGTCACAATACAATTTGGGTGATAGTTGATAGATTGACAAAGAGCGCTCACTTCTTGGCTATGCGCGAGACTCTACCGATGGATAAGTTAGCAAAGCTTTATATCGATGAGGTGGTCTCGAGGCACGGCATACCATTGTCGATCGTGTCGGATCGCGACAGTTGGTTCACTTCGAACTTCTGGGATGGATTTCAGAAAGAGCTTGGTACTCGAGTGAAGTTGAGTACGGCTTACCATCCGCAAACCGACGGGCAGAGCGAACGAACGATCCAAACTTTGGAAGACATGTTGAGGTCTTGTGTCATCGATTTCGGGGGTAGCTGGGACACTCACCTGCCTTTGGTGGAGTTTGCCTATAACAATAGCTACCACTCGAGTATCGGAATGGCACCCTTTGAGGCTTTGTATGGGCGAAAGTGTCGGACTCCCGTATGCTGGCTTGAAGCGGGAGAAAAGCAGTTCGCTGTACCTGAGATCGTGCAAGAGACTTCCGATAAGGTCAAGTGCATTCGTGAAAGAATGAAAGCGGCTCAAGATCGTCAGAAGAGCTATGCCGATAAGAAGAGGCGGCCGATGGAATTCCAAGTAGGCGACCGTGTTATGCTTAAAGTGTCGCCGTGGAAAGGCATTATACGATTCGGAAAACGTGGGAAGTTGAGTCCCCGTTTCCTCGGACCTTTCAAAGTGCTTAAACGGGTGGGTTTGCAAGCCTACCAGTTGGAACTGCCACCGGAGTTGAGTAGAATACACAACACGTTTCATGTTTGCTACCTCCGGAAATGTTTGGCGGTGGAAGACAGCGTCATTCCCCTTTCAGAGTTAAGGGTTGACGAAGGAAATCGTTGTGTGGAAGAACCCGACGCCATCTTAGAGAGAAAGTCTAAGAAGTTGCGTCGTAAAGAAGTCACCTTGGTCAAGGTGCAGTGGAAGCATCACCGGGGAGCAAATGTGACGTGGGAAGCCGAGGAGGATATGAAGCGAAGATATCCTCACTTTTTTGAGTAGTTGGGATTTCGGGGACGAAATCATTCCCAAGTTGGGGAGGATTGTAACACCCCGAATTTTCGTTTGGTTTTGAGAGGTTGTAATGAAGAAATGAAGATGATGTTTCTATCTACAGGGCGCACGGGTCGTGCGCCATCCTTCAGGAAATGCGCACGGTTCGTGTGTATGAAACAGTGTGCGAGGCAGTGGAAAACGCACGGGCCGTGCGCCCTCCCCTTTGGAAAACGCACGGGTCGTGCGCTGTGTTGGGAGGTGTGCAAAGCCTTGGCTAAATATCTCATTTGGGTTGTATTTCTTGAAAACCCAGATTTTCTCTCTCTCTCTTCTTTTTCTCTCTTTTTCTTCTTCGATCTTCAAGGCACGTTCAGTTGCTAGTTTTCGGTGTTTCTAGCGAGGGGTCGGTGTTTTAAGCTTCACCTCTACGTCGTGGTCATTATCTGGTTTTTCGGGTTTTATTCTGAAAACCTACCGGTGGGTTCCTACTATCATTTTACAAACTTTATACATGTCAAAACTCTTATTTGCGAAATCTGAAGTATTTCTACGGTATGATTTTATGTTCTCTACATTTTGTTGTAAATGAAGTTTTTGGTGATTCTCGGGGTTCCCGGTCAGTTTTGACCAAAATGACGGGTTCTGCCCTATTGAAGTAAAATGATGTTTTACTTGCACATTACGTGATTATGTAAAAAGAATATTTATGAACTCATTTTAATGATTTTCATTCTTACCAGAAGTTGAACTGGAAGTAGCATTTTGTTTATAAAATGTACTTATTACCATATATTTATTTATGGTTGGTCACATATGTTGTTGTGACGAGTCCTTACCATTACTAGTGGATCCCTAGGTTTTGGAGTAGACTGTTTTGTTGGGAGTCTATATTCCCCAAATTGTAGCTATGGATCACATGTTCCGTGATGAGTTTATGGTACGGTTATGTGAGGCCGGTTACTAGCCATGGTTCATGGTGATCCTAGTGAAGGAGTATACATTGGTTTCCCTTGGGAGCGCGATCTCACCTCGTAGCACGGACTCTGGGTTCATTGCTGAGGACTCCAAGTGTTTAGCTCATAACTCGGATTTGTGGTCTACTTTGTGTTACACCACTCTCCTTGGTAAAATGGTCCTTTTATCACCGTTTAAGAGTTTTGGACCGAAGAGGCCCGGTTGTGGCGAAATGTTATCTTTACAAATTAAACCTTTATGAAAAGATTTCTTTATGATACTGATGTTTATATCCTTCGAGCTTTATAAACTGTATGTTCTCACCAGGCTTTATAGTCTGACACTTTTTCTCAAATGATGTGTATAACAGGTTTCCATTAGCGGTGGGTGCCGGGGTTTTTGGAGAGACGAGTTTTGAGTCTCGGGGTTTTGGAGATGTTTTAAGTATTGTTGCTGGGCATTGTTAAGTCCCATTCTTTTGATGAAATCCTTGTATAGAATTGTATAGTCTTAAGGACTGATCCCATTTATGGGAAGTTAATGGAATTGCTTTCGTCATATTGTCAGGTTTCCAGGTTTTAATTTACTCTGATTTTTGAGGTGTTACTGCAAAACTAATTTTGCGCTTTCTTCTGCTAGCGCAAAACTAAGTTTGCGCCACCAACAGTTAGCGCAAACCTTCTCTTTTCTTCCTTTACTCTGATTTTGCAGATCTGAAGCTGTCTCGTCTCCAACATTTGCATGACCAAGTTGATCCAGATCATCAAGGTCATGAGGGGAAGAAGTTAAGGAGAAGTTAAAGAGACAAAGAGTTCAAACGTTTATCTGTTGATCAAGATTTGCTCAAGATTCTATACTCTCTCAGCTACTTATTCTTTTGTTGATCAAGCTCCTACCATTACAGCTTATTCAAGTACATTTGAAAGAGATGTGTCGTCTAGAGCACAAGCTGATGAACCAATTGTTCTTTCAAGATTATTACATACTGGTCCAGTCTTGTCAAGGCAGCAAAAGCAACTGAAATTGAAAGATGCTGAGAAGAAAAAAAAAATTAGTCAAGAAAGCTTCGCAAAGTCGCTTAGATGGTTTGTGCTGATTTAGAAGATGATTTTGAAGACCACAGCGCCAATGATTACTAAGGGGGAGATTGTTAAGTCTGATTTTATTGTAATCATTGTATTTATAGGCTTGGTCTAATACTGAGTTTAGAGGTTTATTCTGTGTTGTATTAGCCAAGGGTATTTAAGTCCCTTGTGGCTTTGTGTTGTGTAAGTAACTCACGCATTACTCAATACGATTACACTTTGCGCTTTAATCTCTCTCTCTCTACTTTCTCTCTCTAGTGATTTAGTGATTTTGGGAATATCACAAACTTCCCGCCAAACGGTTCACGAACGGTTCACTTGAAGGTTCAGTTCGTTTACATCTCTAATTACAATCATCCAATTATAAATTATAATCCATAAGTCTTAAAGTTAATTTGGGTTGTGAATAAACTGCATATATATATATATATATAATTATATAAAAAAATAGCGGCGGGTTGGCAGTTTGGGTTGGGTTGAGTTTTCCTAACCAAATTTCAACCCTTCTAATTAGCGGTTTGCCGCTTTTGCGGTTTCGCGGGTTGGGTTTAATTGGGGAGCGGGTTGGGTTGGTCGGATTTCGTGGGTTGACGGTTTTATGTACACCCCTAAGATTAAGTAGAACTCAATCTAAATAAACTTAAGAAACACTAAGATGGTTGAACAAGAATATAGAGAATGGGAGATTTGAGAATAAAGAAAACAAGGGTTTCTATATTTTAGAAAGATGAACGCTTAGGGCTTCTCTCAGATGGAGAGTTGATCTTTCTATTTATACCCTATGCATTAAATGCATGACAGAGAACTTTACACGTGTCCTTCATTGATTGGCTGAGAGGGTCTGACTTTGGGAGACATGTTTTCGATCGTATCATGAACAGTGTAGTTGATAGAGTTGTTGTGTTAATCACAATTTCCCAATCACATCAAGCAATTACACAAGATTTAATCAATATGCTCAAGAACTAGAGAGAGAAAGTCTAGAGAAAGAAAGTAGATCTTGAATTCATCAACTCTAGAATTACAATGAATGCTTAGACTAGTTCGTTATTACATGATTACTAAGACAAGCCCTTATATACTATCATATCAAATACAAAGCCTTAAAGGCTAAGGAAAGTAAAACATACTTTGACTAACTATTACAAGGTCAATGTTGACTTTTACATATTTGACTTTCCTATTAAATCTTGGATACAATATTTAGACTTAACAATCTCCCACTTTGTATTCAAGATTTAATAAAAAATTGATGCAGATCTTCAGCTCTTGATTCTTCATCTTTCATCTCTTGAAGCTTTCACAAACTTTGCTCTTTTGCAGCTTTTGAAGAATTTTGGAAAGTCTTTTTAACATTTAAACTCTGAAAGTCAACATGTCTTGAAAACGCGAAACGGAATTCTTGAAACTCCTTTGAAACTTCAACTTTGAAATATCTTTGAACTCTTCAGCTTTGAACATTGAAACAGCTTTGATTGAGGAATCTTTGAAAAAATTGTATCTTCATCACTTTGATCTCTTAATCATCTTTGGAAGAACAAACCTTCTTGAATCTTCTGACTTTGAATTAGTCTTTGAAACAGCAGTGGAAACATTTTGAAATTAAGGCTTGAACTTTGAACTCGCACTCTGAAATTGAATCTTTATATCGTTCTCCCCCTTTTTGATGATGTGAGCATCAGATCATCAAAATTTCTTCAATTTCAGCTCAGACTTTGATAACCCATTTGAAACAATCTCCCCTTTGATAAATGATGTACTTTGATCTGAAGAGCCGAATCATGAACTGTATATATACGAATCTTTTGAAATTCAGACATAATGAGCGTGTAACCCTGATTCAACAAATGAAACAGTTAGAAGTGCCTGTCAGTAACACAAAGTTACTGTGTACAACGGATGTACAATTTAAGGAGTTGGTTTGATGTTGACTCCCCAGGACTTCCATTCAATCATTGAAAAACACAAGGTAATTCTATGAATGTTATGACAGAAAAACATATTCTCTGTGTGCTCGTGCTTGTGTTTTGAAAGAATTAGCACAATGATTGTGTTTCATAAGGGCTCAAAATATGTAAATCACTGAGACAGCAATGATTGTACATGGACTCAATGTGCATGAGAAAGGGTCGAAGGTGGGGCAACTTTCCTTCTTTTTCAATATCAGTATCTTCCAAGAGAAGATCTGATAGATTATGTGCTGCTTCCCCAGAAAATGTGAAACATTCTCTTTTTAAGAAAAGAATGAGTAGCTGGTGGGGTTGTATGCAAGGGGTGGCATGGGCTATTTGCCTATTTCAATGATGATCACCAAAGAAATGTGAACCAATCAGTAATGTGGTTGCCCGACTCAGAAAGTGGTAGGTGCAGAGTTCTGATATTCTTTTAACTCTGATCTCACACCCTCTTTCTTTTAAACATATAAGCTCACGTCTAACCAATCTCTCATTTCCATTTTACCTCTGCTCACTCCCACACTCAATTCTTTTAGACCCCTTTCCCCTCAATCACTCGAGGATAACTTCCTGGGTAGGAAACACAGGTTGCGTGAATCCATGGAAGTTCAATTTAAGCTCACACACGAATCCCATGATATTTCCTATGAAGAGCGGTTGCTCAACAGTTTAACTGAAACAGTTTAGCACAAGATATATGATACCATTGTCAATATGTATGCTCGTGAGATTTGAGCAATTGAACAATGAAGATTTCTCAAAACAATGATATTGAATGAATGAAATGAATTCAAGAGAATTGTTTTGAGAATTTGACAATGAATCAATCAGATCAAATCAAAAGGTTAGGGTATCAAAGAATTGGAAATTTGTTTATATGAACAAATATAAACAATTTATCAATGAAAGCACAAATATGAAAAAAAATGAATGATGCTCAACAACTTTGAATTTCAAACGAGGATATTACCATCGAAAAAATTGTTTAAATTTAAGACATGGTAATAACAATTTCAAATAAAATAATGAACCGGTGTGTATGAATACTTGACAGAATATGGACAAGATAATACACAAGTATTGATCTTTGGAAACACACGGTCAGTTAAACAATAAGCTCAAAATCGAAAAAACATTTAAAATCACACTTCTAAATTCATGAAATCTTTTGAGAATAAGAAGTGGTTTGAACATTTCAGAAATTGTTTTTCATGTTCGAAAGTTGTCCTTCTTTCAAACAATCAGAGATCTAGGACAGAAGATTTTTACCTTTTCAGCTCCCCCTCAAATCAAGATATAAAGATTTTAATCTTTTAAGCTCCCCCTGGATATTAGCACAATATCCATCTTTGATCATTGATGAACGGGTCCTGATCTGATCAGAAGCCACTTTATTCATATTATTTATTTAAAAAAATAAAAGACATAAAGTAGTAAAACGGTTTTCTAGAATGAGTTCTGATCTGAAATAATCAGAAGTCATCACCTTTACTCCCCCTTAAATTAAGCATCTGAAAAATGACAGTTAAAACAGGATAGAGATCAAACACTCCCTTTGAATTGTTAGACCATCAATATCAGAAAAATCTAGCAAAGAAAAAGTTTAGGATAGATATCAGATCAATTCACTCGGGATGAAGACCATCAATATCCATCGGATACAAGCATACAGAAGTAAGGTCTTTTTGAACTCTGAGGTACGGGTCCTAAGCTGTTTTGCTTAGAAGCCATAATCTTGACATTGAAGTCCGGGTCTTGAGCTGATTTACTCAAGAGCCATTGTCTTTCTTACTCCCCCTTGGAGTGAGGTGCCTGCAACACAGATTCAGGTTTCGGTTTTGGTACCCACTGGTATTTGGGTCCAGAAATGTTAGTTGCAGTTCGTGTGGGGGTTATGGAGTAAGAACCATACCAGTAATGATCATTTGTTTTGTGAAAATAATCATGTGTACAACAAATAGAACAATAAAATTTCTTACCGTTAGGTGCTTTGTTCTTCTTTGCTTTGCGTACAGGTACACATGATTTCTTCTCTTTCAACTCATTTTCCTTATCATCTTGGACTGGTTTCTTTTGCCAAACCAGTTTCTCTTTCTTGAAACTTTTCTTCGGATAAGTATCTGAACCATCTATAAATTCATCATAGAAGAGGTTAGTGCGACGAATCTGATTAAAGGATTTGACTGACCTTTGTGAAGAGATAAATTTCTGATTTGAACTTGAAATAGATTTTTCAAGATCTTTGATCTTTGAGGCGAAGTCGTATCTTTCTTTCACAAGGTGGTCAATCTTTGACTTGAACTCAGACTTCGTTCTTTGTTCATTCAGCGCATCTGCAGACAGTTCAGACAACTTAGAAGTTAGCTTCTTGATTTCAGATTCAAAAATGTATCTTTCTTCCACAAATCCTTTTTCTGATTCATTTCTCTGGCCAAATAATTCTTTAAAGAACCCTACATTCTTCTGTTCTATGGCCTTCTTCTCCTGAGCAAATTTCTCTCTTTCTAAAATCAGTACTTTCTCAAAATCTGAGATTTGTTGAGAAAGCTTAAGGCATTTAAGCTCCACTGACTTCTTTTCTTCATAGCACTTCTTGGAAAAGTCTGAGAACTTCTTGGAAAAAAATTTCTTTTCACTTTCAAACTCAGCTTTATTTGCAACAAGCTGTTTTTCCAAATCAGATAAATTCTTTCGAAGCTCAACGTTCTCAGATTCCAATCTCTTTATCTTCTCTTCATTCTGCCCAGCACTGATATTCTTTAAGGTACTAAGTTCTTCTTTCAGTGATATGACTTCAGTAAAATACTCTCTTGACTTTTGTGAATGAAAGTCAACTGCATGATTCAGATTAATCTTCTCTAATTCCACCTTTCTAATCTTCTTTTCAAGTTCAGCAAGATATCCCATCTTGAATGAGTACATCAGCTTGATATGAATGATCGTTCCAAACTGTATATCAGAAAATCAGAAATCAGATTGAATTGAAATCTTAAAAAAATATTTCGTGAAAATTGAAATTTGAACAATACTTGATATTTCGCAGTGTAGAAAAAAATATTTCCAAAGATGACCAAAAAAAAAATTCCAGACTTTTTTTTTTAAACAAGTCTTGAAGACCCACACAACTCAAGGTATTCGGGTCACAGAAGAATTCGGATCACAGAGGAATTCGGGTCACAGAGTTTCAAGAAATGCGGGTCCTGAAGGGAACGCATAAGAGACTTTGCGGGTCTAGTAAGACACGCATTTGATGCTTTGCGGGTCTAGTAAGACACGCACAATAAGCTATGTGTGTTCAGCAGAGCACGCACTTGAAGATATGCGTGTGAAGTGTGACCCGCACTTTGAATGCTATGCGGGTTCAGAATGATCCACACACTAAGATGAATGACACGCACACCTCAGATGAATGAAATGCATATCTTATGAATGAAACGCATATCTATAAAATCAACAAATTTGCACCAAAAACACATCTAGACTTCGAATTTCAATCTGAAAATTTGACAATTCACTCACCTACACAATTCGAACACAATTCTAGCAAGCAATTTCGATTAAAAACACAGAAATCAACAAATTTGATTCAAGAACAGTGACAGAACACGTTTTTCACGAAAAACTCAAAAATCAAAAATTGAAACCGATTTTGATCGAATTTTGAGATGGAATCAAAACAACAAACAATCACCAACACTAATCGATCACAATGAAACCAATTTCTTGCATTAAAAATGATTTTTTCACTGAAAATTCGAATGAACAGTAACAAACTCGTTTTCTTGAAAAACTTTTGAAAAAATCAAATTTTCGATCCAAAAACACCAAATTTCAATTCAAATCATGATAAAATCTTTTCTGAAAAGTTTGGTTCAGCTCTGATACCAATTGTTAATCACAATTTCCCAATCACATCAAGCAATTACACAAGATTTAATCAATATGCTCAAGAACTAGAGAGAGAAAGTCTAGAGAAAGAAAGTAGATCTTGAATTTATCAACTCTAGAATTACAATGAATGCTTAGACTAGTTCGTTATTACATGATTACTAAGACAAACCCTTATATACTATCATATCTAATACAAAGCCTTAAAGGCTAAGGAAAGTAAAACATACTTTGACTAACTATTACAAGGTCAATGTTGACTTTTACATATTTGACTTTCCTATTAAATCTTGGATACAATATTTAGACTTAACATGTTGTACGAATTGTAGCAGAGGTATGTCCGTTCTGACACATCGTACTGGGTGTGCAAGGGAAAGACAAAAGAGACTTGAGGCATAAGCTAAGTGATCATCGATCGCTGAATATCTTCTCCTTCAGAGATACAAAGAAGTTCAGCTATTGCTGAAGCTTTTCCTCAGGTTTCTTCGCGTGTGTAGATTTGTATTTGCTTCACTGATATCCGCATCAGGTCACTAGTAGAATTGTCTTTGTTCAAAAGCTTCATCTTCGATTCAGCTATGAACATCTGTTGACGCGAAACTTGTTTTCAGGGATTACGCTTGACTGTTTACATTAGAAACTATCAACAATACTGAACATACTCAGTATTTAACTGCTGATAGTGAAACACTAATACATATGAATGTTTATAAGAAAGATCATCAGTGATAACTGAACAGACTCTGTTTGATCGCTGATGATGAAACACTAATACATATTTATTAAACGAAATTTTCGCTATGTGTAGAAAAGGGTCTTTATCAAATCACTGAGAGAGCATGGATCAACAGTATTGACAAAATTCCTGTACAAAGTTGTTCTAAGGAAACCTTGTGTTCCAATTATGACAGTTCCTCGAGTCCCTGCTACTGCAACCACTGAAGAAAATAATTGCTTATGATAAACCTAAAGATTTGGCTTCTTACAGTGAAGAAGATTGGGAGAAAATTGAAGCAAAGAAAAAGGCCAAAAGACTATTGATTATGGTCATTCCCAATGATATTTTATTTTCACTAGATGCTTGTGATACTGCTGAAAGTCTCTAGGTTGAACTGGAGAAGCAACTGGAAGGAGGAATCATAACTCAAAAGAACAGAAGGTCACAATGCCTGAATGACTACTACAATTTTTCTGCCAAGCCAGAGGAAACTCTGCAACAGACCTATGATCGATTCAATGGATTAATCAACAAGTGCAGAAAGGTTGGCATTTTGTGCACCAATGAGGAGAATAATGTTATGTTCTTGAAAAGTCTTGGTGACGAATGGCTCCAGCTTTTCATGTCCCTACAGTCCAATCAAGACCTTGATGCATGGTCTTTACATGACAGTGTTGGCACTCTAGTTGCTCAAGAGAAACATATCCTGAAGTTGAAAGCAGTGGTTGGAGGCCCTCTGCCTTTATTTTTAGAGTCCACAAAGGTTCTGGCACATAAGCCTAAGGCAATGTTGGCACTCTAGTTGCTCAAGAGAAACATATCCTGAAGTTGAAGGCAGTGGTTGGAGGCCCTCTGCCTTTATTTTTAGAGTCCACAAAGGTTCTGGCACAGAAGCCTAAGGAGAAAATCTTTGAGGGGAGTTCCAGAGGGAAGGTCAGAAGGAAATGAAAAAAGGTCTTGGTAGCAGAGAGTGAAGTGGAAGAGGAAAGTGATGAAGAGGAAATGGATAGTATGAGCTCAATAGCAAAATCTTTGGCTCTACTTACCAGGGAGTTCGGTAGAGGGTACCCGAAGAAGCAGAGTACATTCAGAAGAGATTATGAAGATAGAGGAGATAGATATCATAGGGTTGTCCCCATGTACCAGAGGCAGTACAAACCCCCACAGTCTTCTTAGATAGGAGAGGGTTCCAAACCTTTCTTTAATCATACGGAAGAAAGAGATAACAATTGCCAATCCTACAAGCCAAGGTACTCGTACAGAGATGACGCATATGAACCAAGGGCAATGGAACAGAAGCCATATGAGCATAAGCACGTTGAGTACAGATCCTCTGAACACAAGTATCCACAGAAGTTGGTTCAGAAGGAAGATGGAAAAGGTGAGAGATCCTAGAAGATAGATGACAAATGCTACAAATGTGGCAAACCTGGTCACTTCTCTGCCAACTGTAGAAGCCCTCAAACGAAAGATATTGCCTTCTACAAGAAGAAAGATAAATTCTATGCTCAGAAGAGCCTTATGGGTGAGCAAGAGAAATGGACTTCTGACAATACCTCTGATGAGGAATGCCGACAAGCTTTGTTCTAGCGGCATGGCAGAAGTGAGCAAGACCGAATCTGGTGATGACTCTCAGGTACCCTCTACTTCTGATCCTTCTATTTTACCATGTTTAGAGGTTGCTAACTCTTTACAGGAAAATTTCAAACATATGGAAAAGAAGCTCTTTGAAAACCAAAAACATTTGGATTTTTACAAAACGGATAAGGAGCTTCTGGAAAAGGAAAAACATGAGATTTTCATAGAAAAAGACAGCTTGATCAAAAAATAAGAGCTCCAAGACATACTTGTGTATTATCTTTTCCATATAATGTCAAGTATTCACACACACTGGTTTAGTATTTTCTCAATTTGATATTTGTTAGTACCATATCTCAAATTGAAACGTTTTTCGATGGTAATACACCTCGTTTGAATTTTCAATGTTTGTTGAGCGTTACATTCATTCAAAACTAACCAATTCTTTCATGACAATCTATATTTGTTCATACAGACACATTCCAATTTTTCATGCCCTAAGCTTTTAATGATTATCATTCATAGTTGATCTTTCGATACATTGTCAGATTCTGTAACACTCTAAAATTCAGAGTAAATTAAAACCTGGAAATATGGCAACGAGACATCCGTGATGATATAAACTTCCCATAAAGGGGATCAGTCCTTAAGACTATACAAAAACTCATACGGATATAGAATTTATCAACAATACCAATCTAAACATAACCGTCTAGACTACAACACTTGACGAACCAAAATTCACTAAAAGATGGGACTTAAACAATGCCCAACACCAAAATACTAGACATCTCAAAATATGCCTCGAGACCACGCTCGACTCTCAAAGACCCTGTGCAACCCACCGCTAAGGGGAACCTGTTATACACATCATTTGAGAAAAAGTGTTAGGCTTAAAGCCTAGTGAGAACATACAGTTTATTCAAAATCAGAGATATAAACATCAGTATCATAAAGAAATCTTTTCATAAAGGTTTAGTTTATAAAAGATAACATTTCGCCACAACCGGGCCTTTTCGGTCCAAAACTCATTATATGATGACAAAAGGACCATTTTACCAAGGATCATGGTGTAACACTAAGTAGACCACAAATCCGAGTTATGAGCTAAACCATTTGGAATCCGCGGATGCGAAACACAAAGTCCGTGCTTCAACGTGAGATCAAGCCCCAAGCGCAAAACCAAGGTATACTCCTTCGCTAGGATCACTATGAACCATGGCTAGTATCGTACCTCACATAACCGTACTAAGTTGCCCCCAAGGAACATATGATCCATAGCTACAAAGTTGGGGAATATAACATCCCAACAAAACAGTCGACTCAAAACCTAGGGATCCACTAGTAATGGTACAGACTCGTCACAACAACATATGTGACCAACCATAAATAAACATATGGTATTAACACATTTTATAAACAAAATGCCATTTCCAGTTCAACTTCTGGTAAGAATGAAAATCATTAAAATGAGTTCATAAACATTCTTTTCACAAAACCACATAATGTGCAAGTAAAACATCATTTTACTTTAATAAGGCGGAACCAGTCATTTTAGTCAAAACTGATCGGGAACCCCGAAAATTACCAAAAACTTCATTTATATCAAAATGTAGAGAACATGAAATCATACCGTAGAAATACTTCGGATTTCGCAAATAAGAGTTTTGACATGTATAAAGTTTGTAAAATGGTAGTAGGAACTCACCGATAGGTTTTCAGAATAAAACCCGGAAAACCAGATAACGATCACGACGTAGAGGTGAAGCTTAAAACACCGACCCCTCGCTAGAAACACCGAAAACTAGCAACCAAACGAGCCTATGAGGATTGAAAGGGAAAAAGAGAGAAAAGGAAGAGAGAGAGAGAAAGAAATCTGAGATTAACAAAGAAAATCAACAAAATGAGATATTTAGACAAGGCATCTCACGCTTCCCAACACAGCGCACGGCCCGTGCGTTTTCCAAAGAGGGAGGGCGCACGACCCATGCGAATATCACTGCCTCACACTCTGATTCATGCGCACGACCCGTGCGTTTTTCCTGAAGGAGGGCGCACGGGTAGCACTCTGATTCATGCGCACGACCCGTGCGTTTTTCCTGAAGGAGGCAGAAACAGGAACTTCTTTAACTTAACTCTTCTTCGCAAAACCAAACGAAATTTGGGGTGTTACAACTCAAACAAGTCTTTCGTATTCATTTCATTCATTCATTCAATATACTTGTTGTGAGAAATCTTTAAAGTTCAAAATGCTCAAATATTCATGACATTTTTAAAGAGCATACATTTATCTGACATTGTGATTTACATTTCTGAGCTTTAAATGTTTAAGTTAAACTGTTAAACATTATTCTTTTTAGGACAAATTTTCATGGGATCAATGTGAGAACTTAAAGAACTTCTATAGATTTACGTTAACCAGTGTTTCCTACCCAATAAGTTATCTCTTGAATGATTGAGGTACGAGGGTCATCTATCAAAGAGTGGGGAGGAATTTCATACGGTTGAACAACCTCATTGTTTTGAGCGGTAAAATGGAAAAGAGAGTTTGGTTAGAAGTGAGCATAATGATAAAAAGAAAGAGGGTGTGAGAACAGAGTTAAAAGAATATCAGAACTCTCCACCAACCACTTTCTGAGTCGGGCAACCACATTACTAATTGTTTCACAATTCTTTCGTGAACATCATTGAAACATGCAGTGAGCCCATGCCAACTCTTGATTTAACCCTACTAGCCACACATTTTTTTCTTAACAAAGAAATGTTTCATATTTTTATGGGGACGCATCATATATTCTATATGATCTTAATTTGGAAGATTTGGATATTGAAAAAGAAGGAAGTTTTCCCAACCTTCGCACTTCGATCATGCACATTGAGTCGTGGAAAACTTGTTGTGTCTCGACAGTTTACACATTTTGAGCCTGATAAAACACAAAATGCTTAAATTCTTTCATAACACAAGCACGTACACACAAAAAAAATTATTTTTCTGTCGGAACATTCATAGAATTACCTTGTGTTTTTTGATGATTAGATGGAAGCCCTGGGGAGTGAACATCAATAAAACTCCTTATACAGTACATTCGTTGTACTAAGTGGCTCTGTGCTACTTACAGGCATTTTAACTGATTCATTTGTTGATTCAGGGTTACAACTCAATTCTTAATTTAAAAAGATTCGGAATCATTATGAATTGACGGATGTTACTATATCAGTGCGATATATCAAATGATATTCGGTCAGAAATTGAAAGAAGGCATTTCTTGAAAAGTTTTGATGATGTTCATGCTCGCATTCATCAAATAGGGGGAGAAAGTATCAAGAAATGATGGATTTTGAAAAAGTTCAAGTATGTAATGGGGAGAGAATATCTAGAAATAAAGGTTTGTGAAGATTCAATTTCTAAGATATAAAGAGAAAGTTCAAGAAATCAAAGAAAGAAAAACAGCTTAGAATGCATTGATTCAAAGACTTTAAGAAAATTCAGTGAAGATTACAGAAATTTTTCTTTGAAGATTGTTTGAAGAAGAAAGTGAGCTAAAGCTGGAGATAATTTCTTTTCTGAAGAGGTTTCATGATTCTAAAGACGGAGATTGCTAAAGACTTTTAAGAGATTTTTTAAAAGATCAATTTCTTTCCAAAAAGAGAAGATAAGGGAGATTGTATTTGCTAAAGGTTACTTCAAAGGGAAGATTGTTACAGACTTTGGGGAGATTGTTAAAACTTGAAGAAGTTCCAAAATTAGGGGAGATTGTTAAAAGATTTTGAAGAAGATTATCACAAATTTTGGTAAGTTTGATAGGTAGTTTGAATTCACCCAAAGGGGGATATTGATTTTCAAAGGAGGTGATTATCAGTATTCATATCAAAAGGGGAGATTGTTGTTGATTTTGAAATTCTTTTTGAAGATGATCTTGAATCCAAAGGGGGAGATTGTTAATGCAAGATTTGTTGTATCCAAGATCATTAAATGAAAAGTCAAAGTTTGAAGTCCAAGCCTCAATGCAAAAGTCAAAGTCAACAAGCTTAAATGAGAAGTCGAAATCAAAGTTCTCTTGTTAGTTTTGTTAGTTGGTTTTTGTTCCTTGTAATGTAGAAAAACATAATTGGAGAATTATTCTAGTGAGAGAGAGAGAGAGATACATTGTAGAGAGAGAAAGTGATTGTAATCTTTGATTGTTCAATACATATGACGATTTGAGTTGATTTGAATAGTTCATCTTGATTAAATCTTGCATAGTGGGACACACAAGTATCATTGCCATAATTTTCTGATTTTTCAGGGGGAGATATAGAAAATGAATTGTTGATATTTTACTTTGATTTTGATTTTGATATGTTGATGAGATTTTGACTTTCTACAGATATCAAGAGGGAGATTATCAGTTTTTTAGTTAATTAATCATGATCTGAGGGGGAGTAATCTCAAAATGTTTGAAAGAAGAACAACTTTCAAGCATGAAAAACTTTTTCTTAAATGTTCAAACCACTTCTTATTCTCACAAAGATTTTATGAATTTAGAAGTGTGCTTTTAAACGCTTTTCCTGTGAATATTGACTTATATCATTTCTGGTCGTGTGTTTCTAAAGATTAATACTTGTGTATTATCTTGTCTATATATTGTCAAGTATTCATACACACCGATACAGGTTCATTTGACTTTGTTGTTACCATATCTCTAAACGAAACATTTTTCGATGGTAATACCCTTGTTTCCTTTCAAAGTTGTTGAGCATCGAACATCATTTCTAAATTTGTGCATTCATTGTAAAATTGTTTATATCCATTCATATAAACAAATATCAAGTTCAATGATACCTTAACCTTTCAAGTTCATGATATTTGATCTGATTGATACATTGTCAGATTCTCAAACAAGTCTATTGTTTTCATTATATTTATTCAATTTTCCTCGTTTTGAGAAATCTTCAACGTTCAAATGCTCAATGATCATTCATATTCTTGAAGAGCATACATTCATGTGACAATGTTATCACATTTTGTGCTTTATTTGTACAAAGTTAAATTGTTGGACAATACATGTTATAGGACCAAATTTTCATAGGATTCGTGTGTGAGCTTAAAGAACTTCTATGGATTCACATTAACTAGTGTTTCCTACCCAAAGAGTGGGGGAGATAACTCAAAGGGTTAAGTTTTTCTCATCGTGATGAGTTAATATGTAAATGAGAGTTTGGTTAGACGTGAGCTGATTAAAAATAGAAAGAGGGTGTGAGATTAGAGTTAAAAAAATATGAGAACTCTGCACTAAATCTTTTCTGATTCGGGCGACCATATTACTGTTGTTTCACAATTCTTTGATGAACTTCATTGAAACAGGCAGTAGCCCATGCCAACTCTTGCATTAACCCCACCAACCACTCGTTCCTTTCTTAAAAAAGAAATGTTTCATTTTCTTTGGGGATGCAACATATCTACTATCTAGTATTCATTTGGAAGATATGGATATTGAAAAAGAAGGAAGTTTTCCCACCTTCACACCTATTTCATGCACATTGAGTTCGGGTAAAACTTGTTGTTGTCTCAACAGTTTACACATTTTGAGCTTGAAAAAGCTTAAGTAGCTTCAATCATTCCTACACTTTCACGTACACACAAGGAATATGTTTTCTTGTCATAACGTTCATAGAAAATTTCTTTGTGGTTTTTTCGATGATTGAATGGAAGCCCTAGGGGAGTGAACATCAAAAAGCTCCTTTCTAAAGTTCATTCGTTGTACTAAGTGGCTCTGTGCTACTTACAGCCATACTAACTGATTCATATGTTGATTCAGGGTTACAAATTTCAATTTGTCTGATTTTGAAAAGATTCGGATGAATACATACTTGAATTGATGGTTTCTCAGATCAATGAAAGATGTCTACAAAGGGGGAGTTTATATTCAAAGAAAGTAATGACTTGAAACGATTTTTGATGATTTTGCTTCTCACAAATTCATCAAAAAAGGGGGACATAATCTGAAAGATTTTTCAAGTCAGATGATTCTGAAGAAAGTTTGATTTCAAATTAGTGGGAGATGTTCTAAATTTTTTGATGGTTTCGTATCAAGTGAGAAATATCAATTTCTGAATTTGAAGAAGAAATTAGGGGAGATTGTTTTTTAAAGAAAGGAAGTATACACTGAAAGGATGGTGCAAAGAAAAGAAAAGGAGAGAAATAGGAAGTTTTATTGAAAGAGTTATAAAGGGAAGATGTACAAGAAAGATATATTTGTCAAAACTAAGGTCGATAAAGTCAAAGAAAGGGTGTTCAAGTCGATATGAGAAGAGTTTGTGATAAAGTTGATTAAAATAGATGAATATTTTAAAGTTTCAAGTTGTGAGAGATCTAAAGTTGAAGAATATTCATATTCAAAAGAGCTGAAAAGCGTTAAAGTTCTAAAGAAGAGAGAGCTGAAGATTCTTGTCAAAAAAAAATTAAATCTTGAATTCAAAGGGGGAGATTGTTGAGCCTAAGTGTTGTATTCAAGATTTAAGGGGATTGTATTGGTAAGAGTTTAAAAGTGTCATGTAAAGTCGAAGGTTTTGACTTTCTTTAATTAGGATTGTGTTGTAAAGTCAACTATGTTGACTTAGTATAAATAGTTAGCTTCTTTTGTAAAGTATGTAACCACGACACATTGAGAGAGTGAAATTGTATGTGAGACTTGTGGCACATAGAGAGAGAGAGAGAGAGTCATTGAGCTTTAGAGAGAGAGTATTGTAAATGATTCAAGATGAAAACATATGACTTGTGGTTAAAAGATATGTGGTTAATATGATTGAACTTGATTCTGGAACAACACCTTAAATTGATCATTAACCAACGAGAAATCTCGGACAATAATGACCTTTTGGAGGGAAACCTTTATAAGTTAAATTGAGACGCTACTTTTTCATAAACGGTATGGAGCTTAAATGTTAATGAATCATATTAGCAGAACCAAGAAAAAGAGGAGATTGTGAGAATTCCTAGAAATTGTGGCATAGATGTCCAGGCCACATTTCTAGAGACATAATTAATAATACATCTAGTTAAATATGGAACTTCCATTGATTTGAATTTCTCAAACTACGATCAATATGTTTAGAGTATGAATTTTGAAATGGCAATAGGATCAAGAAATGGGAGATCATCACTTGGCTTTATGAAAATACTAAATTTATAATTGATTGGGATCCCATGTCGTTCCATATGTGTTAGATTGTATCCATTTTCCTTAGTATTTCATTCAGTCATGGTGTAATCATTAGATTAACAATTAGCCATGTTAAAACACTTAAAGTAAATGGTCATGGGTTAAGTGGGAGAATGTGCAATTATAACTGTAATGTGGCCATGACTATTTATGTATTTGTGTAAATCTTAAATGAATATGGTAATGTTACATTTATAACTCACTACTTATTGTTAATCACCAAATGGCCTTGTAGAATCTTGATGGAAGATTTACTCCTAATAACTAGCTATGTAATAGGTAGTTATCTTCGTATATCAATATACCATAATTTCTATAATCAAGTATAAGGAAGATCAACACATAAATTAATCATTTTCTATCATTAAAGTGGCAAAATTGAAGTTTTTTACTCTACCAATCAATCTAACTTATGGCTTTATAAAATTTGCTTAAATTGAGACTCTTGCAAATAAGTTTATGGAAATTCATAACTACTAAAAAGATTATAGTTATGTTATGGCATATTTACTATAGAAGATTTTTAAGTGGGTTAATGTCAAGCAAACATTGTGATAACCATACACAATCTAACACAATGTTGATGACATTTTTATGTCTCTAATTTACATATCAATTCGATTTCGGTATTTCATTTGAACAAAAACAAATTTATAGACTTGTAGTTTTATTCAAATTTGAATGCACAATACAAGAATCGTATAGATCGGTTCATACACTTCTTATTTTATTTAGAACACTCAATAGAACAACATATAATGGTTGATGAGTTTCATTGATGATTATAATGGTTGATAAGATATCCACCTTTTGAACATGGCAAAGCATTCGTCAGGGTTGGACTCAGCAGCTGTATGCCCACCACCCTGCAACGTAACAAAAGTGCTTCAGTCAACAAAATTATTATTTTAACTCAAAATGATAAGACTCAAATTTCTTACCTTTATGGTGGCATATGTCATCATATTGGAATAACTCTCTGTGTACCTGTAGAAATAGCATAACCCAACTTCAATGCATTTTTTTTATGTCATGGCAAGAACATCACTTGCCACTACAAGAAAATTGATTCTATAAAATATCATATTATGTCTAATTGTCCTAATAAACTTCGTAATAGGACTTATGTACATATTACGAAGTTTATTAGGACAATTAGACATAATAACTATCCGTCGGTAAACGTCGTCGTCACTTATTTGTCGTTAATCCGTCGGTAATACTGACCGTCGGTAATCCGTCGCTAAATATCGTCGGTAAATCAAGTTCCTACGATATAATTTCCGACGCCGATTACCGACGGATTTTAGCCTTTACCGACGGATCGGGCCGTCAGAAGTGACATTATTTTAAAAAGATGTGTTCAAAAGAGTATCCATAGAGAAGCTAGTAGGACATTTCATTTCAAATATGTCCAAATATTCTATCGTAAAACCGTTTATATAGGACGGACAATTGTTAATTTGGTCCATAAACTTATATCCTCTAAAGTATAGTATTTGAACTTTTAGAAATTTTTAGTGTCTTGTAAAACCGATTTTGTTGTACTGTGTACATGCATTACCCAGCAATTTGACCATGAAACTTCCATGATCGCCATTGATCGATGAAAGAGTAGTTTAGGTCCTTTATCCATGCTTGAGTTGACTGGTGTGGAACAACCATATCATGATCACCGCTGTGCCAAATTATGGATGTTCAGTGGCAAGATTGAAAATTTTCACCATATATCAAATCTTAATTCATGTTGTAAAATAAAGAGGACCTGAATATGAGAGAGCGACAACCCTTCTTGCTGAGGTTCAGATGATAGGCTCTAACGTCGTCCAATGTTTTCGTGAAACTTAAATTTGAACTACATCTTACCCAGTCTCCTATGCTTCCCTGTGTTGTTGTAGCATGTGTAAGCAACACTAGAATTCTATTTCCTAGTATAAAGTAATTAAGGAATACCTTTTGAATATGTAGTGCTTCTCTAACACTCGGATCATTGGCCCAATATTCTGTCAAGCTAGTTACTTCATCCTGCACCCATCAAAACCATATACTATAATTCATTATAACTAGTAATTGGTTTATTAATTCGGATATATATAAGAAATGTGTTGTAAGGGTTTTAGGCAACAATGATTAGATAATAAAACTTGCTCGACAGTAAAATGCAGAAAGAGGTAATTGATGCTCTGTAGACCACATTTGACTCGGAAGTTTGATTGGCATAACCGAGGCACTACAATTTGGTTCCAAAATATGGTGCTTTTCAATTCCGTCTATGCACTACAAAAAAAAAAAAAAAAAAAATCGTTTAGTTTTTCGTTTCTCCTGTTGCATCAAACATCAATTTATTATAAACGGAAAATCCCATGTAAAATATGTAAAGAACCTGTTGGTACAACTTAAGATTTTGCACACATGCTAGGTTGTTGGGGCTTATATATTCTGATCGATACTCTCCACCACAACTATGTAATAACGACTATATAGACATAGGCAATAATTAATTAAAGAGGATGAGTCGACGTCAATACAAGTAGTAATTTAATATATAGTTATGATAGGAGAAGGACAAACCTTATAGAGTTCATCTGAAACAAGTCCCATACCTTTAGCAAATTGAATTTCAAAATTACTTTCATTTGGAAAAGTCTTAGGGTTGCCAAGAACATACCCCTGTCGCACAAAACTCATTCCTTTAATTAGTAATTCGACTTTCTAACAAACTAACACAACTATGCATAGAGTTGCAGGTTTTAAAATACCAGATCAAGTAAATTATTGTAATAATATGTTCCTTAATTGCTCACTTAATTTCATCATTAGAAAGCAATGGAGATTAATTCATCTGTTTATAATTATGAAAATTAATGTGTTAGAAATATAATTAATATTAATCGAGGGAATAGTAGTAAAGACCTCCAAGTTAATGTAAGGCTCGGTGCCAACTTCATTTCCTACACATTGCAAGATACTTTTTCATTAATGCCATCATATATATGCTTATGAGTAAATTATATTTTTTGTCCATTTGGTTGTCACTCACTATCAAGTTTGGTCTCTGTTTTAAACTAATTACAGTTTTCTTCACTGTGGTTGCCATTTTTTAAGAATAAAATAAACTATATAATGACAAAAAATTAATGTAATTAGTTTAAAATATGGAACAAATTTAATTGTGAGTGGCAACAAGATGACCAAAAAATGTATTTTACTCTAGTTATAATTAATGGCGCGACCATTTGATGATAAAATTATTACTAAATACACAAATATGTGTTAGCATGACCAATAAATAATGATGAAAAGTGTTACCTTCTAATATTAGTTGTGTGATCATTGGGACAGGGATTCCAGAGTATGAGCCTCCTCCAACATAAAAAGGGTTGGAAATAAACTCTGGATGACTATTTAACCACTGCAGATGCATAATGCTTCAAAATATAAATAATACTTGCAAAATTTGAGATGAAACAATATCATTGTGGTTGGGCGCTAGGTTCAGCGTAAGCTGGGCCAGGACAGCGGCGAATTAGTGGGCTACTCGTGGATGGCCGATACCGCCGGAGAGGTGTGCGTGCATGTGTGCGTGTGTTCGTGGTAATCGTTCGTTGGTTCGATGCCGCTATGCCTTCCAAAAAGAAAAGTAAGTGGACCACATATCTCTTTATTTTTCACTTGAACAAGAAAGCACAAATCAATATCTATCATAAAATGCCACTAAAAAATGCATACTAACAAAGTCAGAGGTTTTAGCATATTGCTATATATATATATATATATATATATATATATGTTAGAAGAGGGTGGGTTATTTACAAAAAACAAAATGTACCTTTCTCATAAATTCATAGGCGTGGTCAACATATTGGATGTTAGTTGAATGAGCAGCACGAGTCGTTCTCGCATACGAGAATCCAGTACCAACAGGAATATCTAGGAAAATTATGTTTGCCACCTGCATTTATTACATTAAAATTCCTAGACCATCAACGATAATGATAGATGTTCACATGCATGCATAAATAATTTCTAAGTAACACGTAAGCAATGTCGTGAAGGACGTGTAGCAAGCCCTAAACGGAAAAACTTTATTCCACAAATATTTCCTTAATTATGGAGTAGTATCCTCAAATAAAAAAAATTAATATACATAATCCTGTGAGAGCCACAAAGAGGTTACAAACACATGAGAATCAATCTCAATGTAGTGTTTCACATGATTTTTTTATTTAATGTTAGAATTTAAGATATTATTTCACATATATTTTTAATGTATCAGTTTCACATAACATTTTAATGTTTATTTTATGTTTTCACAATGTGAGACACTCCAAATCTCTCTCTCTCTCTCTATATATATATATATATATGGGGGGAGGGGAGTTCAAAAGTTAAAAATAAGTTCAAATATGAAAAACATGATGACCCCTATGTTACATGTGATTTTGCAATGAAATCAAAATTAATATAGGTATTCTCATGTTTTCTTATTTTGACTATGTTTTCGTTTGAACTCAACTATATATATATATATATATATATATATATATATTGTGTGTGTGTGAGAGAGAGATTCAACTGAGAAGCCGGAAAATTTAAGAACGGGAGAATCAATCTCAACCACTAGTGTAAAATTTGATTTCCAA
Organism: Arctium lappa; assembly: GCA_023525745.1. NCBI lineage: Eukaryota > Viridiplantae > Streptophyta > Magnoliopsida > Asterales > Asteraceae > Arctium > Arctium lappa. The sequence continues at coordinate 69,521,683 of CM042048.1, read as the reverse complement.
TTCTTTTTTCACTAATTAAGATAAATATTGAAAAATCAAATATTCTAATTTATCTTCTATTTTTATAACTCTTTTTGAATATTTTTTTTTTGAACGGCAGATAACACACACACACGTTCCCGCGGTATCCGGGCATCCGAGGGCAACACCGACTAATCCACGACGACCCGGCCCAGCCCTTTGGACTGGACCCATCCAGGCGCCGACTAATCCCGGCCCAAGGACCGAACCCGCAACTCATAGATTGGTTGCCCGGAAACCTGGACCCGAGCCGACCCAAAGGCCGACCCAGAGTCTGGGATGCTCCTTATACGCCCAAAGCTTCCCCCTAGGCTCGAACCCGGGTAGACTGGGATACCATCCACAGTCCCCCCCCCTCCCGGGGTGTTACTGAGCTTCAGGTTACCACTCAGGCAAGACATGATTTTTTTGAATATAATCACGAGATGTTTTTCCACTTTGAAATCATTGGTGATTTTACAATCTACAGATCGAATTAAATCTCATATGTGAACATGAGCATCGATATATTCTTCATTGGTTGCTTGAAATGTGACATTATCAGACCTTGATAGTTAGGTGTACGTTGGTTCATATATGAACATGTGAATCCTAGCATAGATTCACATGTGATTCATATCATAGATTCACATGTGGTTCATATGTTAATCTTAATCATAACTTGTACGTGAATTAATTTAAAATTTATAACTAAGATTTTGAATCAGTTTAAGATTCATATGTGAACATGTGAACCCTAACATAGATTCACATATGTATCTTAATTATAGCTTGTATGTGAATCAATTTATAACTTATAATCGATATTTTGAATCAATTTAAGATTCATATGTGAATCTTAGGGGCTGTTTGGTTGGTTTTCCATTAAGTTCTGTATGGATAAAGTTGTCTGTGTGGATTAATCTGTCTGTATAGATTTAGAAGGTTTTTATTTGAGAGAGTTTTTTCATAGATGGAAGGAACGTGTTTTTTAATGGGAGGACCTGGTTTGAAAAAAACTTGGCTTTTTGCATAAAGTTCCCCCTTAAAATCTTACTGAATAAGCCACTTTCTATATCATTAAGCCACTACCAAACAGTCATATATAGTTGACTGAATAAGCTGTGAGTTGCATTAAACTCATTAAACTGCTAACAAACAGACCCTTAATATAATTATATATATATATATATATATATGAACATATAAAAAAATTAATAAGTATCTAAACATTAATGATATACAAACTTATAAGGTGTTTGACCATTAATAGAACGTGTGACATGAACATATATGAACAAAAATTAAATATATGACATGAAGAAATATGAACAGTAATAAAACGTGTGAAAAAATGTTTGGATGTACATGAACACATATGCAAATGTTATTACCAAAGACCATAAGGTCCAACTTTCTATTTTTATGAAAATATACGAACAAATGACTAGGCATCCAAAACATGAATGATATACAAACTTATAAGGTGTTTGGCCATTAATAGAACGTGTGACATGAATATATATGAACCATCGGGCCCAAACACCAATGTACACTAAAATTATTGTTTGGGGAGTAGTTTGTCGGGGGGAGGGGGGGGGTGTTACAAAAGGTAAAAGAAATATATTTTCTTCAGTTACCCTTGAACACCAATGTTCACTAAAATTATTAACCATTTGCCCATATTATAATTAAAAAAAACATTATACAAGTTTTTATATTTTCAACTAACTATATTTATTTATATTTTTGACCTTAGGCAACATAGAAACAAGAAAAATATGTTGCCTAAGATAACTTTCATTGATTAAAAAAAACACTATACAAGTTATTAAATTTTCGATTACCTATATTTAGTTATATTTATGACCTTAGACAACATATAAACAAGACAATATGTTGCCTAAGATAACTTTCATTTATTAAAAAAAAACATTATAAAACTAAGGCAACATAAAGAAAAATGTTGCTTAAGATAGTTGAGGCAACATATAATTATTCATATGTTGCATAAGGTCTGACTTAGGCAACATAGAACTACATGTTACCTAAGAGGAAACTTAGCCAACATTTATTAGCCTTTGTTACGTAAGCTTATATTAAGCAACATAGCCAATTAGCATATGTTGTCTAAGACAACATTTGGTGTAGTGTATATTAATTTTATTTTGTTGATTATATATTGAATCATTCAGTTATATAATACTAAAATATCATTTCGGTAAAACTGTTTGTTAATCTATTTATTTAACAATAAAAATTTTAGTTGAGAACTTTTATTTATTTTACACTTATGTATTTAATTTTGTAAAGATATAATCATAAATATCTGAACAAAATACTTTTACTTTAAAATATCTAAAATATTAATTTTTAAAGTATTTAAGTCTTAAATTGTAGATCTCCATATCTAGTTTTTTGTTCGTTGAGATCTTCAAATATTCATATTTTATTATATCAGAGAAATTGTTGATCACAACTCTATAAAAATCTTAATTTGACCTTTCATATATATAAGTTTTTTAACTCTCTACAAATACAATTGGTTCAGTTTGATTTTGGAATCGACAAAAATAAGTTAGTTTATTTTCAGAATGCATGTTTAGATTTAAATAAACTAGCTTATAAGAGCATCTCTAACAACTTCTCCATTTTAAAGAAAATAAATATTTTTGGTCTAAATTGGACTCCAACAGTTTCCCAAAAACTATCTTCAAAATGAAGAAAGCAAGATAGAAAAAAGTTTTTTCTCCAAATATGGAGATTACCCTAAAAATGATTACAAAGTGAGAGAATCAATCGAAAACTTTGAAAATAAATATGTAAAGAAAAAAATATAATAACTAATAAATGAATTGAATTTTTTTAATATTATAATTAATGTTGGATCCTCCAAAATGGAGAATATGCTGAAAATGAATGTAATTTTTTTTTTTTATTTTGAATTGTGGTTCTACATTTTGGAAAATTTTTAGGGAAGCTATTGGAGATGCTCTAAGTTAACTTTTTGATAAGTTATTTGGAGTAGGTTAAGAGGGGTTTTTTGTTATTATTCCAATTATGCCTTCATTAATATTTATTATTATATATTAACTATTACTTATAAATAAATATTTATTATTATTAATTAATATTATCTGAAAATTATAACATAAACTTTAATTATATATTGATATTAATTTTTAATTATTATTTTTTTAATATTGATCAATATATTTTTAGCTATCAATTATTATTATTTTTATAATTATTATTTGATTATTTTTTCCATATTATATGTAATATTTATTTAAAATAATAAGTTAATGTAATTTTTTTTGTTAAATTTGATTTAAAATTCAAAATTTATAATATATATAATAATAAATTTTAAATTCTTTTAATTAACATACTAGGTATATCCCCGCACGCTGCAACAGAACGTAAGTAAAAACGAACACTTAATGCTATTTCCTTATAGACATGTCATCAACAATCAACCATGACCTAAAATCACAATTTATGAAACCCTAAACTCATAAAGATATTCAATAATTAGTTTATATTACAATTATTGAAGGAAAAAATTACAATGATATAATTTATAATAAGAATGAAACGTATTTTACGATTATATATTTTTAATGTGCTAACGGTGGAAAATAATAAAAACGTATGAATAGAAAACAAATTAATTCGTATATATTAATGATATTTAATAGTACGGTTAAATTAAAAATATTCAATATTGGGCTCGATTTGAAGGTATTGGCGAGACGATTATAATGTTATAATTTGTAAAAAAGAAACGTAATTTTTATTGCATTTTTGTTCATATATGATTATTTGTGTTAATATGATAATGGTGTAAAATTAGAAATGAAAAAACAAAGGATATACAATAAATTAAATAAGTAAGTTTAAGGGTGGTAAATGTAATATTGTACAAGAAACACTTTGTACAAATAACGTTTTAGAATCTTTTTAATATAGTATATATATATATATATATATATATATATATATATATATATATATAGAGAGAGAGAGAGAGAGAGAGAGAAAGAGAGAGAGAGAGGTGGTTTCAATTGGAAACCATATTAGATTGAAAACTTTGGAAATCGTCAATTTCATTGGTTAAATTAATAAAATTGGTTCATAAAGTTGTTTAATATGATCAAGTTGTTTCATGTAATTCTTTTGTTAATGAAATTGTTTCATATATTTGTGTTTATTTATGTAGTTTCATCTATTTTTCTCATTTTGATGAAATTGTTTCATGTATTTTCGCAGTCTGATGAAATTATTTAATTTTTACATAAAAAACACAAATATATGCAACGATTTCATCAATAAAAAAATTATATGAAACAATTTCATCAAATTAAATAATTTTATGAAACAATTTCATTAACTTAACCAATGAAATCGAGGGTTTGCACGGTTTTCAAAATTAGAGTGGTTTTCATTTGATCGCTCCCCTATATATATATATATATATATATATATATATGACAGAGATCAAATGGAAACCACTCTAATTTTGCAAACCGTGTAAGCCATCGATTTCATTGGTTAAGTTAATGAAATTGGTTGATGAAATTGTTTCATATATTTGTATTTTTTATGTAAAAATGAAATTGTTTCTTGTATTTTCTCATTCTGATGAAATTGTTTCATTCATTTTCTTAATCTGATGAAACTTTTTCATTTTCACATAAAAAATACAAATATATGAAACAATTTTATCAAAAAAAAATTATATAAAACAATTTATCAAGTTTCACAAGTTTATATATATATATATATATATATATATATATAGTTATAGTTATAAGCCCACACAATGCGGCGGGTGTAAAAATTTATTTTTATCTTCCAAATTTATTTAAAAAGTTAAATAAAGGTCAAAATGTGCAGTTGAAGATAGACGTAAATTCCAATAATTTAATTCTTATAGTATAATCAAATCAAGGATAATAAATATCACTTCGCTATACGGAATTCGCTAGTTGGTGATTTATGTGAACTATTTCAATAATTTGTTATGTCTTATGTGTGTTACAATGTAACTTTTTCAAAATAAAATGAATTGATGAAACATGTTTTTAATATATTTTAGTTGATTTACGTATTTTTAATATGCTAAAGGTGAAAATAAAATAAAGTGTAACGATATACAACAATCTTATTTGTAGATATTCATTATATTTAATAGTACGATTAAATAAAAAAATCTTCAATATTGGGCTTGTTCGTATACGATTATTTATGTTAACAGGATAAGGGTATAAAATGGAAAGTAAAAAACAAGGGATATAAAATAAATTAAATAACTAATTGTAAAGGTGATAAACGTAACATATAATTTAATTAAGAAGTGGAACACGGGGGATAAAATTTTGGCTTTCAAATGTTTGTAAAAAACTGTATTAGAATTTTTTTAATATAGTAGAGATTATAGTGATGTAATTTATAATAAGAATGAAACGTATTTTTAATATATTTTACGATTATGTATTTTTAATGTGTTAACGGTGAAAAAAATAAAACGTATGGATATAAAACAATTTAATTCGTAGATATTCATGATATTTAATAGTACGGTTAAATTAAAAAATATTTAATATTGGGCTCGTTTTGAAGTTATTGACGAGACGATTATAATGGTATAATTTGTAGAGAAATGAACGTATTTTTTCATTACATTTTTGTTCATATACGATTATTTTTGGTAATATGATAATGGTGTAAAATGAAAAAGTAAGAAATATAAAGTAAATTAAATAAGTAATTGTAAGGGTAACTTTGTAAGGTGGTAAATGTTATTGTACAAAAGATTGTACAATAACCGTTTTAGAATTTTTATATAGTAGTATATATTATATTATTTACTACCTTATTTGTATTAATTAATATATTATATTACTATAAATTTATTTAAATTATATTATTAAATATTGTAATTGATTAAATTTTATAGATGTCATTTTTGGTAATTTTACATGCTACGTGACTTTTTCATCAGCTAGCTTATCAGTTACCATTACCAACTAGCTTATCAGCTAGTTTGACAAACACAACCTTTATATTAACTTTAAAGTTCTAATTAACCAAATGGTTATTATCACTATAATAAATTAGGTTTATAAGACACCCAAAATATCTAAACATCATAATAGAATGTTTTATAGGACCAAATAAAACACATTATATCTAAAAATATTACAATAGATCTATAGAAGAACATTTTTGGATGTTTTAACAAGTTTTTTAAAACGTTTTGTAAAATAAATTTCCGTATTAACAAATTTATACGATGCTATTTGAAATGTATCATATAAATATAAGTGTCTTATAAAAATATAGAACACTTATCAAAATTTTCCTATAAAATTTATTGTAACACTTAATTAGAGAAATGGAATGTTAGTTCCCTCATTCAAAAAAACTCAATTTCTTCTAATTGAAAAATTAAAATATTTTGTTTAGTTCTAATGTGTAGAGAGAGAGATAAACCTTGGTCCATGAAGTAGGGCTCAGAATCAAGGATGGCAAGCTTCCATTGTAATGCAATTCCACAAACTCTATTGGACCTGCATGCTTTGTTCAAATTATGTTATGATGGAAAATACCCATGCAAAAGAAACATATTATTACTTATAAAATAAATTACTTTTATCCATAAAATTTATTTAAGGAAATTTATTTAAAAATGTTCATATATTCTTTCTGTTTCAAAATAAATTTTCACAAAAAAATGTCATATATTTTAAAAAATGCGTAGTTATTATATATTTTAATAAACTAAATGACATTTTTAACCTCAATAATAAATAAAGATAAAAAAAAATTCATCTCATAATTAAGAGTATAATAGAAAATTGAACACTTATTTAAGAAAATGAATATTTATTTTATAAGAAAGTAAAATAAAAATATAAACACTTATTTTAGAACAAATGAACAAATAGTAAATAAAGATATACCGATCCATTCCAAAATTAGAGTCAACTCTTCAATTGTAACATTGCCCATATGTAGATAATACTCCAAATATTGATGCGGTAGGTAGCATCATTGTAATATTTTTTTTTTTGAACGGCAAGTTAACACACGCACACGTTCCTGGGGTATCCGGGCTTCCACTTAAGGGTGCCACCCGACTAATCCTCGTCGATCACGACCCAGCCCAATTAAGGGTACCACTATGTGGCAGACCCATGATCATGGATGTCACAGGATGCTCACCACGGGGTTCGAACCTGGGTAGTCAGGATACCATCCACTGACCCCCAGGATGTTACCTTACCACTGGGTTACAACATGAAGGACAGGTAGCATCATTGTAATGATAAACCAATTTTAATTCACAACCAACAACTACTTCTCATCTACTGTTTCTAACATAGAGAAATAATAATACCAATCTCAAAGAGGAGGCCGGAGATGGAAGAACAACCCGGACCACCGGTAAGCCATAGCAGGATGGGATCATTTTTGGGATCTGATTCTGACTGAATGAAGTAGTAAAACAGTTGAACATCCTCATTCTTGTCCACTCCCAAATAACTACATAAATACACACAAATTAATATATATATGCAGAAAGTAATTAAATAGCAAATAGAAAGACAGTACCCGGTTTCCAAATGAAAAGGGAGGGGTGCTTGGAAGCCTGGAAGATATTCTACTCTTCCCATTGAAATTGAGATGGCATGACGAAAACAGACAAGGACGATGAGAATGAGGAGAAACCGATCCATTATCTTCACTTAGTAATTCAATCTACCTCTCTACGTTAGCATTGCTTTTCGTATATTAATTATGTTGCTCGTGGGCTTTCTATGATCAAATGTGTGTATATATATATATATATATATATATATATATATATGGTTATGTAAGAGTGGATGAAAATGAGAATATTCAGCTATTTTATTACTTATTTTATTGAAATCAAATCTGAAAGACTATGCCTCTCATACAATGAGATTGATGTTTCAACTGTTTGTACATGTATGAGACGTAGTGGTTGAGGAGTTTGTCGGATGTGAATTAAAAATGATTAATTTATCATACAATAATGACAATGCTAACTATTAATTGAATCATCTTCATTCCCAAGACAATATTATAACAATTCTTATAAAAGGTTTTGTAGAAACCAACAAATTTGATTCCTATCCTAGCCTTTAAGAGTTAACAGCATCCGTACGAGCTTTTCACTAAGTTTTTTCATAGTTTTTTTCTTATACATTGTTGTCATATCAACAACTTAAAAACTTTTATATACCTCCACTATGTGAAAAACTCACCGAAGATTTTTCATTACTTTTTTAAACTATTCAAGTTCCCACTCTTTTAACTTTATATCATTTTTATTCTTATTTATAAAAATAAATACATTAAAATTCATACAAATTAATAAAAATTAGGTTATTAAGAAATATATAAAAGTTGTATAAAAAGTTTGTAAAATAAAAATTAAAAAATGTTAAATTTAAAAGTATGTATAACCGAAAATAAAAAGTGGGTCATTAAGAAATCTGTTAAAATTGTATAAATATGTCAAATTTAAGATATTATTTTCAAAATATAAAATATAATTACTTTCATTATGTATTTATTTATATTACTTATTTAATAATTATATTTAAATAGGATTACTTTAAATATATTAATAAATAAAAGTGATTAAATACGAAACTTTTATAAAATTCTATAAAGTTAAAACTGATTAAATAGGAAAAAGCTATGAAAAAGCAGGTCGTGCAGTTACGTGCTATGACGAAAAACCTCGCGAAAAACCTCATGTGAAAAAGCTGTACAATATTGGTAAAACCTCAAAAGGAGGTTTTTGTTTTATGAAAAACCTCTGAAAAAGCTTTGAAAAAGCTTCCTACGAGCACATTGTGGATGCTCTAACTCCAATTTCGGTGTTGAGTGGTATAAACACTACCAACTAAACCTGACAAAAAAGAACACGACACGTTAATTCGATACGAACTCAACGCGAAATAAACGGGTTTGGGTAATTCATTTAAACCCGTTTAAGTAAACGGGTTGACACGACACAACACAAAAATTAAACGGGTAAGGTCAGTGTCAAACTTTTCAACTCGAAAATGACACGATTAACCCGTTTATATATAGGTATATATATATATATATATATTATAAGTTTTCTTTTTAATGTTTGGATTTTTAATGTTTCAGATTTGGTTAAAACTTTAAAGTTTGAACTATAAAATTTGGATTTATAATACTTTCATTTGAATTTTGGATTTATACATTTTTGTGAATTTTCGATTTTTAATTTTTAGTTTTATAAATATTAAACGGGTTAGACGGGTCGGGTCGGGTTAGAGTTGAGATTTTCTGACCCGTTTATTAAACGGTCCGGGTTAGGGTTATACACTCTCAATCCGTTTAACTTTGAACCCGACACGACACGTTTGCGAGGTCTACTACCAACACATGTAAAAAACGATGAGCAATTTTCGAAATACTTTTTACATGGTTTTGTATAAAAAAATCATGTAAGATGTTCAGTTATTTTACATTAGGGCATGTTTTTAAATACAATTCTTTCTAACAAACATGTAAAATGTTTATTATATAATGCTGATGCACTCTCTAAAAAAAAGGTTCTCTTCTTCTCCTTCAATTTGCGTTAAACTTTTTCTTGAAACAGTTGTATGATGACTTGGTTATTCACATAACCAAATCCGAACTTCAATATTAGGTAACTAGGTAACTGAACTGCGCATTGCACGGCGTATACAAATGTTATATATAAATATAAATACGACAAATATTAATTTATGAACATATTATATTTGAACTTATCTATTATGTAACAGTAGAAACAGGCCTGATCCTGACATTTTTTAGGCCCTGGACGAAATGTAAAAATGGGCTTTCGATAACTACGAAATTATTTTCAATATATTGTTTATATCATCAAAAATAACATTGAATTCAAATAATACTAATGATACAGATCGCCTAGCCCGACAGATCGAGGAGAAACGCGACCGAGCCGTCCAAAAGTATTTTCGCGCCGCAAGATCTTAGCTCGCGCCGCGAAACGTGTCAGCTCCACCTTAATTATTTAGTTTCCTTTTCATAGTTTTCTTAGCCTTCAAGTTAGGATTATTTTAGCTAGTTTAGTTTCCATTCCTTTAACGTTTCCTAGTTTAACTACAATTCTTAGCCTATTTAATAATGTTTTAGCGTGTCACTTTTTATTCATTCAATTAATCAAAGCCTTTGAGCAAGTTTATCAGCTTACAAGTTCTCTCGTTTTAAAGCTTCACGCTTGTGAAGGTTGTCTTAATTTCGGGTTTGACGCTAGTCGATCCATTCCACGTTTCTCACTGCGTCAGTTGGTATCAGAGCACAGAATCCCTGTCTCTTTTCCGACGTCATAATGGGAGATCAACCAACACTCAACCAAGCCGATATTGAGGCAATCACCGCGGCCTTTTCCGCGACCCTCGATACCGCCTTCGCGAACGCCAACAACAACCTCACCGAACAAATCGTCACCGCACTCAACGCCAACACCACCATCCTCACCAATAACCTCACCAATAACCTCGCCAATCTCCTCAACGGGCATCCGATACGAGATAGGCCTCCCGTCCATAGACACCCACCCCGTCACCAACCAACCCCTAGTGTTCTTTCCAGTTCCGAATCAGAACATGAGGAGGAAGAACGACCACCCCGTAACGACCCCGACTATCGAATGAAAGCCGACATCCCGTACTTCTACGGCAACACCAGCGTAGAAGAATTTCTCGACTGGAAAATCGAAGTCGATAGATTTTTCGAAATCATGGAGATTCCGGAACAAAAGCAGATAAAGATGGTTGCTTTCCGCCTAAAAAGCACCGCCGCAGTCTGGTGGGACAAACTAGTGACTCAACGACAACGTTAACGCCGAGGTCCCGTACGATCTTGGAGACGGATGAAGCAATTAATGACGGAGCGTTTTCTTCCAGAAGATTATGAACAAATCCTCTACAAGATGTATCTAGATTGCTCTCAAGGGTCTAGATCTGTATCCGACTACACGGTCGAATTCATTCGTATATCGGACCGAAACGAGATCGGTGAGTCCGAAGGTCAAAGAGTCGCCCGCTACATCAATGGCTTGAAAACTTCGATTCAAGAAAAGATTGGGCTTCAAACCGCTTGGACCGTCGCGGAAGCATCCAGTTTGGCCTTGAAGGCAAAACTTCTAGAGAAGTCCACGCGATCATCACCCTATCGAATGTACCCATCTCAAACCAAAACCGACGCCTCTAACTCTACATCCGATAAAGGAAAAAACGTCATAACCAACCAAGCTCCTCGCAACCCTACTCCACCCCAAACTACAACCATTGCTAAACCAACCGCACCAAAACCCGTCAACCCTTACGCGAAACCAATGGGTTCCAAGTGTTATCGTTGCGGTGAACCCGACCACCGATCCAACGAGTGTACCCAACGGCGGACTACCGCACTCGTCGAAGAAGGAGAAAACGAAGAAGAAAACGAATACGATGATCTAGACTTTGCGGAAGAAAATCTGGAGGAAAAGGTGACGATCGTACTCCAGCGCATCCTTCTCGCTCCAAAAGAAGAAGGACAACGGAAGAATCTCTTTCGTACATATTGCGCGATCAACAAGAAAGTTTGCAACTTGATTGTTGATAATGGAAGTTGCGAAAACTTGGTGTCACAAAAACTCGTTGACCACCTTGGTTTGCCGACCCAACCACACAACGTGCCTTACTCCCTTGGGTGGGTGAAGAAAGGACCCCAAGTGCATGTTACTCAAACATGCAAGGTTCCTCTATCGATTGGAAAGCACTACGAAGCGGAAGTTCTTTGAGATGTACTCGAGATGAACGCATGTCACATTCTACTCTGCCGACCATGACAATTCGACCATGATGTGACTTATCGGGGAAGAGACAACATCATGTTCTTTCGTTGGGGTGATCGTAAAATCGCCATGGCACCCGTAGCTCAATTAGACCGCATCCCGGAAAATAAAGGTGAAAGCTTTCTAGTCGTCACATCCAACGAACGCCTCCTCGAAGACACTTTCAAGGAAACACAAACCTTTTGCCCCGTCGTTGTTAAAGGTTTAATGAGCGTCGAAAAGTCTAACGAGGCCCCGGAATAAGTTGAAGAGATACTCCGAGATTTCAAAGACTTAACCGTGGAAGATTTACCGCCCGAGCTACCTCCCATGAGGGATATTCAACACCAAATAGACCTCATTCCGGGTGCCAGTCTACCGAACCTTCCTCACTATCGCATGAGCCCAAAAGAAAACGAGATATTGCGGGAGCAAGTCGAAGACCTTTTGAAGAAAGGTTTTATTCGGGAAAGTTTAAGTCTATGTGCCGTTCCTGTTCTTCTCGTGCCGAAAAAGGGTAATCAGTGGCGGATGTGTATTGATAGTCGCGCCATCAACAAAATCACGATCAAGTACCGTTTTCCCATTCCTCGTTTGGAAGACATGCTTGATTCGCTATCCGGCGCCAAGATCTTCACTAAGATCGATCTCCGAAGTGGTTACCATCAGATTCGAATCCGTCCGGGTGATGAGTGGAAGACGACATTCAAAACCCCTTTCGGATTGTATGAGTGGCTCGTCATGTCTTTTGGGACGTCTAACGCCCCAAGTACTTTCATGCGGACTATGAACCAAGTCCTACGCCCCTTTATGGGATCCTTTGTCGTCGTCTACTTTGACGACATTCTTATCTATAGTCGAAGTAAGGACAACCATCTCACGCATTTACGACAAGTTTTAACCGTACTCCAAGAAAATAAGCTTTACGTTAATCTCAAAAAGTGCACCTTTTGCACCCCAAAGCTTCTATTTTTGGGTTTTATCATTGGAGAAGTTGGTATTGAAGTCGATGAAGAAAAGGTGTGTGCAATACGAGAATGGCCCACTCCTAAAACCGTGTCCGATGTTCGTAGCTTTCAAGGATTGGCCACTTTTTATTGGAGATTCATAAGGGATTTTAGCACGATTACCGCCCCCATCACGGAATACCTCAAGAAAAACAAATTCCAATGGGGCCCCGATCAAGATCATAGCTTTGCCTTAATCAAGGAAAAGCTAAGCTCCACTCCGGTCCTTGCCTTACCCGATTTCGATAAAGTATTTGAAGTTGAATGCGATGCAAGCGGAATTGGGGTAGGAGCGGTTCTTTCCCAAGAAAAGCGACCGGTTGCCTTCTTTAGCGAAAAATTGAGTGAAGCTCGACAAAAGTGGAGTACGTACGATCAAGAGTTTTATGCCATTTTCCGTGCCTTAAAGCAATGGGAGCATTATCTTGTGCAAAAAGAGTTCGTCTTATTTACCGACCATCAAGCCTTGAAGTTCATTAATAGCCAAAAATCGGTGAGCAAAATGCATGCTCGATGGGTTAGTTACTTGCAAAAGTTTCCTTTCGTGATCAAACACAAATCCGGAATTTTCAATCGCGTGAGTCGACGTGCCACCTTGATGATTACTCTTGCCCAAGAAGTTACCAGATTTGAAGCCCTCAAAGAACAATACGAAGAAGATGACGACTTCAAGGATATTTTTCTCAAGTGCAAATCCGGGTCACCGATGGATGACTACCACATGCGGGATGGTTATCTCTTCAAAGGCAATCAATTTTGTGTCCCTAACTCGTCCCTTCGTGAAAAATTGATTAGGGATTTGCATGAAGGAGGTTTAAGTGGCCATCTTGGTCGCGATAAAACCGTCGCTAGTGTGCTTGAATGGTACCATTGGCCGCATCTACGACGAGATGTTGGTACTATTGTGCGAAAGTGTTACACCTGTCAAGTTGCAAAAGGTCAAAGCCAAAACACCGGTCTTTATTTACCGCTACCGATTCCGGAGGATATTTGGCAAGATTTGTCAATGGATTTTGTTCTTGGCTTACCTCGAACTCAAAGAGGAGTTGATTCGATTTTCGTTGTTGTGGATCGTTTTTCGAAGATGACCCACTTTATTGCATGCAAAAAGACGGCGGACGCGAGTAACATCGCCAAACTATTCTTCAAGGAGATTGTCCGTCTTCATGGTGTTCCGAAAACTATCACTTCCGATCGTGATGCAAAGTTCCTAAGCCACTTATGGATCACTTTATGGCGTCTGTTCGGAACCACGCTTAACAAGAGCACTACAGCGCACCCACAATCTGACGGTCAAACGGAGGTTACGAATCACACACTTGGGAATATGTAACGAAGTTTTGCGGGGGTAAACCAAAACAGTGGGATCTTGCCCTCCCACAAATTGAGTTTGCTTACAATATGAACCTGGTTTACACCTCTGTTCCAAAGCATGTTGTGGATTTAATCCAACTCCCTCGACTTCCAGGAACAAGTGTTGCCGCTGAAAATATGGCCAAAGATGTCCAAGATGTTAAAGAAGATGTAAAGGCCCGTCTTGAAGCCGTTGCCATACGGAACAAGGAACTAGCGGATCAACACCGACGAAAGAAGGTATTTCGAGAAGGGTATGATGTGATGGTATTCCTTCGAAAAGAGCGTTTTCCCGTTGGAACCTACGGAAAACTCCAACCCAAAAAGTACGGACCTTTCAAGATTACCAAAAAAGATTAACGACAATGCCTATGTCGTCGCTCTTCCCGATTCGCTTCACATCTCCAACACTTTCAATGTCGCCGATCTGTACGACTACTACGCGGATGATTTCCCCTTAGATGAGAACTCGGGGTCGAGTTCTTCAGAGGTGGAGGAGACTGATACAGATCGCCTAGCCCGACAGATCGAGGAGAAACGCGACCGAGCCGTCCAAAAGTATTTTCGCGCCGCAAGACATTAGCTCGCGCCGCGAAACGTGTCAGCTCCACCTTAATTATTTAGTTTCCTTTAATTATTTAGTTTCCTTAATTATTTAGATTCCTTTTCATAGTTTTCTTAGCCTTCAAGTTAGGATTATTTTAGCTAGTTTAGTTTCCATTCCTTTAACGTTTCCTAGTTTAGCTACAATTCTTAGCCTATTTAATAATGTTTTAGCTTGTCACTTTTTATTCATTCAATTAATCAAAGCCTTTGAGCAAGTTTATCAGCTTACAAGTTCTCTCGTTTTAAAGCTTCACGCTTGTGAAGGTTGTCTTAATTTCGGGTTTGACGCTAGTCGATCCATTCCACGTTTCTCACTGCGTCAACTAATAATTCATATAAAACACTACTAAAATAAATCGTATTACCGACGTCTGAAACAGTCGGTAAACCGTCGGAAAAAGGCTTTAGCGACGGTTTTGTGACGGGAATGATCGTTGGTAAAAAACTGGTCAGTAATATTCAGCGACGGTTTTCCGACGACAACTACCGACGGTTCTAGTTACCGACGGTTTTCCGACGGTATTTACTTATTAAAAATAAATATAAAATAAAATGAAAAAAACAACCGTCGGTAAGCCGTCGGTATTTCACTAATTTTTCCGACGGTTTTCCGACGACTTATTAAAAATAAATAAAAAATAAAATTAAAAAGATACCGTTGGTAGGCCGTCGGTAAATACCGACTGTTTTTTGCCGTCGGTCATTGTCGTCGGTATTTCACATTTTTCTAGTAGTGAAACCGATTTCCCCAGTATTCCTAGCACAAGATCAATCAATATCATTTCTAAAGTAATATTATCTACCATATCATTTTTACATAACATCGTCAATCAGTTCCACCATCAAAGACATCTTATGATATACTTGTAATATATAGATTGAAATCAATTGACTTCACTATGTTGACCATTCAGAGTAACAATTTAAGTAAATCATCATAAATCAGTAGATATTCCACATGTTACTTGATGTTAATTATCATTTTAAACTTTTAGGGATGAAACAAAATTTTTAAGAACCATCAATCTTAGAATCAAAAGTCTATGTTGATTATAGTTTGAAACCTTATTCTTATTTTAGAGATAAGAGAGTACTTAAGATTCATGCACCCAATATTAGATATAAAGAGTCAATAATGTATGAAAAAGAAGTATGTTTGAAATCCTAAATATAGATATATTGGGTCGTCTCATATAGTTTGGTAATTGTTTTTAAAATGTAGGAGTTTTTTTAGTTAATAACAAGAAATCTACTATATTCTAACACAATTATAAAATTAATGTGGATGGAATAATGAAAAATGTATATAGAAGATAAGTAATGGAGTATATATCAAATATTATAGGCAAAAATAGTTTTTAGATATTAGTACTAGATAAAAAAGTTTAGAGAAACAATAAGCAATACTATAAAATGAAAGACTAAATAACTTTTTACAAATTTTCTTGTCCAATGTTATTAATTAATACATATTTGGGGCCTTAATATAATGTTAAATTTTTTTGGGTCCTATTATATACTAATTTTTTTTGTCTTTTTCATTTACAATTTTTTTAACTACTAATATATAGTATATACTAAAAAATTTGGGCCCCTATTTCGTTTGGGCTCTGGGCGTACGCCCAACCCGCCCTCCCCTAGGGACGACCCTAAGTAGAAATAAATGTCAATCGGATTTGGAAGTAATCAAATCAACAAAATATATTTTATGAAATTCAAAAAAAAACATTCCATACAAGAGAAGGGGGGTTTTAGAGAAGCAACCTTTAGGGTGCGTTTGGTTTGTAGACTAGATGGGACGGGACGGGACAAGACAAAAACTCATTGTTCCACGTTTGGCGTGACATGGGACAGGATAAAAATTCACTGTCCCACGTTTATCGCGACATGGGACAGGGACAAAGACTGGACAAGGTGGGACAAGATGGTGAAAATGTATGATCCTAATTCAATCAAGCATAAACAATGAAAGATTTGACAATCTAAGAACTTAGAGAGAGAGAGTAGAGAGAGAAACAGTCACAAGTATATTGATATGAAAGTTATGCGTATGATACTTGGTTACAAGATTTACAAAGCAACATGGTATTTATACCACAAGCTTACAAAATAGAACTCTAAGATACACTTAACTAACTTTGACTTATCAAGACTTTGACATTGTTTGACATTTCTTGACTTGACTTTTCCTATTAAATATTGGATACAATAATACACTAACAATATCCCCCTTTGTATTCAAGATTTAATAAAAATTTGACATTAGTTTTCAGCGCTTGATTCTTCAATCTTTAACTTTGACGACTTTGAACTTTGAAGCTCTTTCTGAAGTTGTTGAAGAATCTTGAAAAGTCTTTAACACTTTACATCTTCGGAAAGTCAACAAGTCTTGAACAAATCATTGAAACCTTTAAAAACTTCTTTGAAACTTCGAGGGATCTTTGAAAACTGTATCTTCATCACTGTAATCTCTGATCAGTCTTCAGAAAAAGAAACTCTCTCGAATCATCTTAACTTGTCTCTGAAACATAGTAAGCATCTGAATTGTCTTGAACTTTCAGAATTATCTCTTCAGGATTATCTTTACCATTTGTCTTTGAAATTGATCTTTGTAGATATCTCCCCCCTTTTGATGATTGTGAGCACCATAATCATCAAAACATCTTCAATTTCAACATTCTCTTTGATCACCCCCCTTTGTATTCAACGTAACAATCTCCTCCTTTATGATAATTTGACATTTTCCATCCTTTGATATGAGTATTTGAATCATGAACTGTATATACCCGAATCTTTTCAAATTAAGATATAATGAACTTGGTAACCCTGATTCAACAAATGAAACAGTTAGGAGTGTCTGTCAGTAACACGGAGTTACTGTGTACAACGAATGTACAATTTAAGGAGCTGGTTTGATGATGACTCCCCAGGACTTCCATTCAATCATTGAAAAACACAAGGTTTATCTATGAATGTTCTGACAGAAAAACAAAATTTCTGTGTGCTCGTGCTTGTGTATGAAATAATTTAGCACAATGATTGTGTTTCACAAGGCTCAAATTGTGTAAACTGTTGAGACAACAACAGGTATTACACGGACTCAATGTGCATGAAAGAGGTGCGAAGGTGGGGCAATTTTCCTTCTTTTTCAATGTCTAAATCTTCCGAGTGAAGACTAGATAGCAGATAAGCTGCGTCCCCAAAGAAAATGAAACATTTCTTTGTTAAGAAAGAAACGAGTGGCTGGTGGGGTTAATGCAAGAGTTGGCATGGGCTCACTGCCTTTTTCAATGAAGGTCACCAAAAAATGTGAACCAATTAGTAGATGTGGCTGCCCGACTCAGAAAGTAGTTGGTGCAGAGTTTTGATATTCTTTTAACTCTGTTCTCACACCCTCTTTCTTTTGAACATTTAAGCTCACTTCTAACCAAACTCTCATTTACATTTTACCTCAGCTCAATGAGAAAAACTCAACCAGATGAGTTATCTCCCCCACTCTTTGATTTTGACCCCTCACCCCTCAATCATTAAAGGATAACTTCCGGGGTAGGAAACACTGGTTAACGTGAATCCATGGAAGTTCTGTTTAAGCTCACACATGAATCCCATGTAAGTCCTATAAAGAATAGTTGCTCAACAGTTTAACTTGAACAGTTAAGCACAAAAATGATAACATTGTCAAAATGTATGCTCATTAAAAATAAGAATGAAATTCGAGCGTTTGAACAATGAAGATCTCTCAAAACAAGGATATTGAATGAATAATTTGAAATCAAGAGAATTGTTTTGAGAATCTGACAATGTATTAATCAGATCAAATGAAATGGTTAGGGTATCAAAGAATTGGATATTTTGTTTATATGAACGAATATAAACAATTTTGCAATGAAAGCACAAGATTAGAAATGATGATTGATGCTCAACAACATTTGAAAGCAAACAGGAGTATTACCATCGAAAAATTGTTTCGTTATGAGACATGGTAATAACAAATTCAAATGAAGTACCGAACCTGTGTGTGTGAATACTTTACAGTATATGGACAAGATAATACACAAGTATTAATCTTTGGAAACACACGGTCAGTTAAACATTAAAGCTCAATAATGAAAAACATTTAAAATCACACTTCTTAATTCATGAAATCTTTTGAGAATAGAGAAGTGGTTTGAACATTTAAGAAACTGTTTTTCATGTTCGAAAGTTGTTCTTCTTTCAAACAATCAGAGATCTAGATCAGAAGATACTTACATTTAAGCTCCCCCTCAAATCATGATAGAATGATTTAGGTCAGATAAGCTCCCCCTGAACATTGAGGAACGGGTCCTGATCTGTCATGTGATCAGAAGCCATAATCCTTTACATTAAAGTTCGGGTTTTGAACTGTTTTGTTCAAAAGACTATGTTTTTTTTAAACTTTGAAGAACGAGTCCTAGACTGATTTGTCTAGAAGTCAAACACCTTTGACTTTGAAGTCCGAGTTCTAAGTTGTAGTACTTAGAAGTCAAAGTCTTTTAACTTTGAAGTCCGGGTCTTGAACTGAATTATTCAAGAGCCATTGTTCTATGCTCCCCCTTAAACTTTGGGTGCCTGCAATACAGATTTAGATTTTGGTACCCACTGTTGTTTGGGTCCTGAAGTGTTAGTTGCAGTTCTTGTGGGGGTTACATAATATGAACCATACCAGTAATTGACAAAATTCTTACTTACAAAGTCATTTGCTCCACAGTAAGAATAACAAATCTTTTTTTGAGCAACCCTAATTAAATGGTTAGTAGAATAAAACATATCAGGATTACCAAAAGAGTTACCTTTATGCATACTGTTCCTTTTGGCTTTAGATGTGGATGCAAATGCTTTATCCTTCTTCTTCTCTTCATCTGAAGAACTCTTCACTCTCCAGACCATCTGATTTTTCTTAGATTGCTTTCCAAGAGATTTTATATAAAAGTTTGCTGAACCATCACCAGATTTGTCATAGAATAGATTAGATGGTCTGATCTGATTTGATTAGACAATTTGTGATTTGACACTTTTCTTTTTCAAAACATTTTTCTCATTAATAGAACTTGAAGCTGTTTTGAAAGAACAAACTGATTCTGTTGAATTATCAACAGGTGATTGATCAATCACATTGTTAGAGCACAGTCTCATTGGATTCAAGACAATCCAATATGAAGATTGCAATCTAAAGCTAAAGCTGGAAAGTCGACTCTTAATATTAGTCTATTGTCGTTTGTAATAAAATGTCAAAGTTAGTTTTATTGTATTTTATTGTTTCTAAGTAATTAGTTAGTTAGTTAATATCTATTTGTTTAGATATTATATTGTTAGATAATGTCTAAATATTAGTAAGTTTATTATATTAGTTTTTGATAATATCTTTGTTAGATATTATGTAGGAAGCTTAGATCAGAAAACAATTAACACACATAACACACATCCACAGTGTAAAAGTTGAGAGCTTCAAAGATCAAATACCAAACCTTGTAATAATTATTTGTTTATCTATCAAACAGGTTGGTAATCGTTTATTATGTTTGTGATTTATCTGGTAAGATCCTTGTTCGAATCAGGGACACACAATTGGTATCAGAGCTGAACCAGATTCAAAAATCATTTTTTTATAAAACTCGACTGTGTTCTTCATATGCAAAATCATTTTCGTGTTTTAGGTTGTTTTAGGTGTTGAAATCGATCAGGCTGTGATCGATAGGCATTGTAGAATGATTGGGTATACTTTGATTTCATTATTGCACATCAATCGACTCCCAATTTGTGACAATTGTGTCTGAGTTCACGTTTCAAAAAAAAATGCACTGTTCCATTGATTTTATTTTCAAAAACTGATTTTTATCGAGATCAAAGGGTTATAACCTGTTCTAGAAGTGTTAGTGGTCATTTTATTGCATATTGGGACAGCTAATCGTGGAAAAACAGGTTAATTTTGAGAAATCAGATCGTTTTTTGGAGAACAGGGACGAACTCGCGCAAACACAGGGACGAACTCGCGCAAACACAGGGACGAACTCGCGCAATTTGAACTTTGCGCCACCCACTTTTAGCGAGAAACAACTTTTGCGCCATCAACTACTCGCGCAAAACTCTACTTTGCGTGACCAACTACTCGCGCAAAACTCAAATACGCACGACCTACTTCTCACGCAAACTTTGTTTTGCGCCAACCACTTATCACGCAAACCTTCAGTTCGCGCGACCCTCCTATTCACAAGAAACTAACTTTCACGCCAACCTCATCTTGCGCGAAGTTGTAATTTGCGCCAGTCCTCGCGCAAACCTCCTTTTGCGCCAACTTCTGTTCATGCAATTTTCCTTTTGCGCCATCCTTAGTTCGTGCAAACTTGAATTTTGCGCCAATTTCACACTTAGTCAATTTTTTGCAAACTGTAATATGGACCCCCGTGCTAAGTCTGCGAAGGGGGACATAGTTCTGATTATGATCAAAATTTCTATTCAAAGATTCTGTATCTTTGTGATTTTATCTGGACTAACGATCAAGAACAGGTTCTTATTGCATATCTATATCACACAGGATGTCAAGAGAAGCTCTAGCTATCGGAACCGACACGAAGCTACCAATACTCTTCAGGGGAGAGTATGAGCAGTGGAAAGATCGGTTCATGAACTTCATTGAAATACAAGAGTTAGGTGATTTCATCAGGAAATCTTTGGAAGAGAGAGTTATGGCACCTATAAAGAAGACTCGTATGGTGGGAACAGTGGATGATACGTATAAACTTAAGTATCATGAGTTGATGGTGAAAACCTAAACAGAGCAAAAGGTGATAGATTAGCAAAGTCATACATTCTACAAGGAATTCCAAATGAAATCTATGTAAAGATTGACAGCTATAAAGCATCTGGAAAAGAGATGTGGGATCAGCTAGAGAAGATGATGCTAGGTTCAAAGGTTGGGAACCAACTCAAGATATCCAACTGCCTAAACAATTATGAAGAATTCAAAGGCAGAGTTAGAGAAACCCTAGAAGGAACATACGACAGGTTTGTGACCTTGCTAAATGAGTTGAGCAAGAACAAGGTCTACGAATCACAAATAGAGTTGAATGTTAAATTCCTCAGCAACCTCCAGCCTGAATGGAAGAGGTTTACCAGGCAAATGAAGCAAATGAAGCAAATGAAGGATCTAAACAAGATTCCACTTCACGAGGTGTATGAAACCCTCAAACAAAATGAAGAAGAGGTGGATGAAATCATGGCTGAAAAGAGACAGACTGAAAAGACAAGTGCTGACTCAGTTGCTCTAGTGGTGAAGAAGAAGAACAAGATGAAAATGTCTGAACCAGAAGAACTTGAATGTGAACTGAACTCTGACTCAGATGACTGTGAACAACTGAAGCAGGCAATGCTAATGTTGACAAAGGCTTTCCAAAAGAAGTTTTACAAAAATCCAAGCTCAAACAGTCAGAGATAATCTTCTGGTCCAAACAATTATATTCACAAGGAGATATTTGAAGGGAAGAGAATGGAAGAGAGGAAGCCAGAAGAGAGAAAGTATCATGCTGAAGGATCCAGTCAGTCAGAACCTCCCAAATGCTACAATTGTGGCAAAACAGGTCACTTTGCCAAAGACTGTCGAAGACCCAAAGTCAGAAACTCTAACTATGACAAGAACAAAATGCTTCTTGCAAAGCAACAGGAGGCAGGTAAGGCATTGATAGCAGAAGATGAGTACTGGCTAGATCATTCAGACCAGGAAGATGAGGATGAAGAGAAAGACGAAACAGCAAACATGTGCTTGATAGGCAACATGGAAACAGAAGCGGAAGCTGATTCCGATGATGATGAAACTGGGGTATGTGATTTATCTATATCAGATTTCATGAATCAACAGAAGGGGTTATCAATGACAAAAACCAGTCAATACAGAAACTTAGCGAGAATATTGCTGAGAAGACAGTATTGATTGAGACAATGCATAAAAACTTTGATAACTGCGCTAAAGAAAAGACAATAATTCTTAAAGAAATAACTGAAACAAACTCTAAATTGAGAGTGTGTGAGCTTAATTTCTGTGAGCTTACGAAAAAGTATTCTTTGTGTTCTGAAGAGAACAAAACTTTACTTGCAAAACTAAATGCTTTAGAGGAGAAGTTATACTCACAGGGTCGAACTGAACAAACCATTCATCTAAACAAACCCAAGGAGAATAGAGAGAATTAAGGAATTGGTTATAAGAATCCCCACTTTCTTAAAAATGGTATATCTGAAGTGCCTGCACTTTATGATTTTACTTTCTTAAGACTCTCTCATAGATTCCCTGACCTTGAAGTTTTCTGGACTGGACTGTCAAAAGAGGATGAAGCCAAGGAAACAGAGAAGAGAAAGAATACAACTAAATTCCAACTTCCATTTTGTTATGCAAAGTTGAATAATAGTTATAGTTCCGCTCCATCAAAAACTCTTTCGAATGAATTTTTCCAAACCTATTCTGAAAAGGAATTGGAAGATACGCCTATCAATGGTAAGTTTTATGTTCCTCCTCTTGTCTTGGAAAGTAAAATTTCTGAGCTTCAGAAATTTTTAGCAGATGAAAGAATTTTGATGGAAGTTGAACAAAATGTGTTTTCAACTGTACATAAGTATTCTGTTCTTTCCAAAGCAACCAAGGCTTCAAAATCTAATGACATTTTTGGTCTACTTGATGAAGGGTTAGATTTTCTAAACTCTGATGGTGCTTTATATGATTGTTTTGATCATTTTGATTTTAGTGCCAAACTTCCTAATCATAACTCATTTGTTGTGAATTCCTTTGGATTATCTAGTAAGTTTGTTAAAGGTCAAACATCAACGAAAGTTGATAAGTCAGTCTTTGTGAAAGCTAAAAATGCTAAAGGTAAGAAGCATTCACATAAACCGATCACTGCTGGTAAGCCAAAGATGAAGCATTCTCTTGAAACTCACAAGTCTAAATCAACAGTTTCAATTGTTTCAGATTTGAGCCAAAAAAGGCAAGGAGTTAAGTCTGTATGGCAGCTAAAACAGAAGCTTGACGAGACTGCTAAATCTTTTGCTAGTGTTAATTGTAATAAGACTACAAATAGTAAAGATGTTTTTGTGGATATTGATAATTCAAAACCGAATCTTGTTGTTTCTCACAAGAAATATTCTATAAAGCAATTATTCCAGTTACTTCTACCTGCTAGAAAGTTTTCCAATTATGATAAACATCTTATGCTTCTCGTAAAGATTCTGATGTCTGGTTTGGAACTTATCATGTGCATTCTTATAATTCAAATTCTTTGTTTGATTTTCAAAAGAAAAGCGGACCCAAATTTAAATGGGTACCAAAATCTAGTGCTAACACAGTTGGACCCAATTTCAAATGGGTACCAAAAGCTAAATCTGTGTTGCAGGCACCCAAAGTTTAAGGGGGAGCATAAAAGTGAAATAACTTCTAGACAAAACAGTCTAGGACTCGTACCTCAACGAACAATGGCTCTTGAATACAATAGTTCAAGACCCGCACTTCAATGCTCAAAAGTCTTTACTTCAAATTTTGTCTTATGGATATCTAAATCTCTTGTTTCGTAATTTCTCTTGTGTAGATCTGTCATATGTGGTACTTGGATAGTGGATGTTCCAAGCATATGACTGGACAAAAAGGTACGTTGACCAACTTTACAGAGAAGTACTGCAGAATAGTTATGTAGATCCCAGTACAATGCAATCAACGAATAATATAATCAATGATGAACAATATTTAAGCCACAACTACTAGTCATATGATTAATATGCAATCAAAGGGTTTACAGGTTTACAGAGAGAATATCTGATCAGAGAAAGTAAACCTATTGACTAGTAATCTGGAAAATATGAGACTAAACTGATAACCTTCCTAATGAAAATGTCTAACCCTAATTATGAGATAAAAACGCCTTTATATACTTAGGCTTACAATCAAAATGGGCTTATGGGCTTTAGGCCCATCTACAAAAACAACTATTAAATAATTACATTATGCACCCTTATAAATACTTTATTCCACTTTCAACACATAGAACTTTCAGTCCTAACAATCTCCCCCTAAAGTTGAATAAAGCATTTAACAACTTGAAAAACTTCAGGCCTTGATCTTCTTTCCCTCTTGGACCTTTGAAGAACTTTGGTGTTGCATGTCTTCATGTCTTTCCACGCTCCCCCTTGAATAAAGCTCTTGGTCTTCATAGTATCAACTTTGTAACCAGATTCAATGTATAGTAACCTCAACTGAATGCACTATCAAGCAGCTTTCAACTGTACAAACTCAACACATCGGATTAGCACACAAGAAAAATAATGTGCGAGTTACTTGACATTCCACGGTGCATCTTCAGTTTAATAACAAAGACTCTGTCTTTGAACCGCGAGTTGACTAGACTTTTAGCTTAAGAACTTGTTTCAATCAGCTCATAGGAGTAAATGACTTGAAGCAAACACCATATGATACGGGATAGAAGAAATACAATAAAACCTTTTGAAATCCTCATTTCTTTGATCTCTAGACTGTCTTCAGAAAAACAAACTTTCACGAATCATCTTCATTCATAACCAATCTTGAAAAACTTGAACTTTCTTTCTTTAAAACTTTGAAATTGAACTTTGAAAAATTTATTCCCCTTTTTGATGATTGTGAGCATCAAGATCATCAAAACTCTTCAATTTCAACACATTCTTTGATCTCCCCTTGAGAATATGACATTCTCCGCCCTGTGATCCGTCAATTCATGAAATGTATATATCCGAATCTTTTCAAATTCAGATATATTAGGAATTGTAAACCTGAATCAACAAATAATACAATTAGTATGCCTGTAAGTAGCACAGAGCCACTTTGTACAACAGATGTACATTGGAAAGGAGCTTTTGTGATGTTCACTCCCCCAGGGCTTCCATTCAATCATCGAAATCCACAAAGGAATTTTCTATGAATGTTATGACAAGAAAACTCATTCCTTGTGTGTTCGTGAAAGTGTAGAAATGATTGAAGCTACTTAGCTATATCAGGCTCAAATTGTGTACACTGTTGAGACAACAACAGATATTACACAAACTTAATGTGCATGAAAGAGGTGCGGATATGGGGCAACTTTCCTTCTTTTTCAATATCTAAATCTTTCGAGTGAAGACTAGATAGCAGATATGCTGCGTCCCCAAAGAAAATGAAACATTTCTTTGTTAAGAAAGAAACGAGTGGTTGGTGGGGTTAATGCAAGAGTTGGCATGGGCTCACTGCCTGTTTCAATGATGGTCACCAATGTTGGGAACTGAAGATTTGTTTAAGTATGATTACTGCTGCCAGTACAACATGGTTACTACTGCTGAGACAAGTTACTACTGCTGAGCTAGATTAATACTACTTGAAGAAATTAATACTGCTAAGCATAGTTAGTACTGCTGAAGATTAATACTGCTCAGAGTGTTAATGCTGCTATGACTTAATACTGCTTATGTGATAATCTTGATAAGTCGTGCAGATCAAGGTTTGAAGATAATCATGGAAGGTTTGAAGATAATTATGGAAGAATATACTGAAGATCTTTTATGTTTTGTAATTATCTTTTATTTTCAGTATATGTATAGAATTATTCAGAATAGTTTGTAAGACGAGTATTCTGAGTTTTTGTTTTGAGAGAGAATTAACCTCAAGGTTTACAACCCTAGTTCTAGAGAAGTAGAATTCGTCTTGGTGAGCCTGTTCATCAAGATTGAGGTTTTGTGTGAAAGCTTGTAACTTTAATCATTCAATAAAGTTACAAGTTGTGATTTCTACTTTACTGTTACATTGATATTTGAATATTAAAGTGTTTTCCGCAACTTCTTTAATATTGTTTATGAGTTTCATTATTCTTGTTAAGAATCAGATCCTGACAAGTGGTATCAGAGCCTAGTATTCTCAGAAAGCTTCATTCATCATGGACAACACAGTTGAATCAAACAGTACTCTTGTTTCAAAGGTTCCCATGCTCAAACCTAATGAATCTGTTTTTGAAGCCTTTCTTTCTAGCCCTGGTAACTCTTCTTTAATCAATGATGACTTGGAACAGCTTCATCCTGATGATCTTAAAGAGATGGATATTAAATGGCAGATGGCCATGCTTTCTATGAGGGTGAAGAAGTTCATCAAAAGGACTGGGAGGAACAACTTCTCCCAAAGAAGAGAAGATGGAGCAGGCTTTGATAAGTCAAAGGTGGAGTGCTACAAGTGTCATATGAAGGGACACTTTGCAAGGGAATGCAGTAGTGGAGTGTTTCACAACAATCACCAAGAAGCTCAGACTGGTAACTTCAACCAGAACAGAAACTCTGCCCAAGCTCTTGTTTCTCAACATGGAATGGGGTTTGACTGGAGTGATCAAGCAGAAGAGGCCATTCAAAATCAAGCTTTCATGGCAGAGGTATCTGATCTCCCAACCGAGGTACTTTCTAATCTCTGTTCTCAAACTTGCATAGACACTGTTAAAAGGTACAGGGATCACAACCAGAGTATGAGTGATGACCTTAAGAGGTTAGAAAAGGATAGAAAAGACTATGTGAAAATTGTTGAGAGGTTTGAGGAACAAATTAAAGGTTTCCAAGCCAATGAACTTCAACACACATATGATACAAATTACTGGAAGTGGGAGAAAAATGATCTAGAAATCCAACTGACAAAGTCTAGAGAGGAGAATGAAAAGTTGAGAGGAGAGCTAGCCAAGGTTAAGCTAGATGTGGAAAAGTTTTCATATGCTTCTAAAGCCATGGATTCAATTCTAAAGGTTCAAATCCATGATAAGCTTAAACCAGGAATTTGGTACAATACCACACCACCACCATATAACAACAACTACATCCCTCTTAAATCAGACTTGCTAGATGTTAGAGCATAAATCTGTTGGATACAAGATCAAGAATTCTGAAGGTCAAAGTTGAGAAAGTCAAAGCTGAAGAAAGTCAAATCTCATTAAAAGTCAAAGTCTTTTGTAATAAAAGTCAATGTATTAGTTTAGTTGTTTTTGTTGTTTTCTTGTATTAGATGTTAGTATAAATACTTTTTCTCTTTGTATTTTAGAGAGGTGTGACATTAGAACATATAACAGATTTGGAGAATACGATTTAGAGAGAGAGAGTTCTAGAGAGAGAAAGTGTAATTTGAGAAATCAAGTAATCAAACAGGTAATTTGATTGTTCAATTTTGTTTGTTTGATTGTGTTATAGATTAGAAACTAGAATCTGGAACACACAATTGGTATCAGAGCAGATCCAAAAGGTGAAATCGATTCAAGAAATTCAAGAAATCGGGTTACTGTTCATCGTATATGTGGTCGTTACTGTTCAGAATCAATTTTTGATTTTGAATGTGTTTTTGGAGCAGATTTTGATTAGGATTTGTTATAAAAGTGTATTAGATCGAGTTCTTGTAATTCAATTTCAGTTTAGCACTATAAATCACACGAATTTAGTGATTTTAGTTGAGTTTTTTAATTTGTTAACGAGTTGTTTTTACTGTTACATCGATTCTTTTGATTTTTAAGTGTTTGTTTGTAAGTTTCTTGAGTTGTAATTCGTTCTAGAGTTGTAATCGAGTAACAATCCTAAGTTTCAGATCATTTGGACCATGTTTGGATCATTTTTTAGATGAAAAGTTTGTTTTTGGGTCGACAGAAGGAAGAACGCGCTAGATCCCTCAAACGCGCAAGTTCTTCGTGAAACGCGCTAGTTCATAAGTTAGAACGCGCAAGCTGAAGGAATCAATTTTGGTAAAAACGCGCAAGTAACTACTAGCGAGTTTTCAAAACGCGCTAGTTGAAGTCTGCGAGTTTGACGAAATGCGCACGTAGTGATCTGCGAGTTCACCAAACGCGCTAATCAAAGTCAGCGAGTTTTGGGTGGAATAGTGACTTGCGAGTTCTTAGGCTTGCGAGTTTGAGGAGAAACAGTGATTAGCGAATTCATCGATCTGCGAGTTTGAAGATTTCAGAAATAATTCTAAGTGTTGAAACGCGCAAGCTTCGATCTGCGAGTTTGGGAAACGCGCAAACTTCGATATGAGAGTTTGGGAAACGTGCAAGCTTCGATCTGCGAGTTTGGGAAACGCGCACATCACAGTTAGCGAGTTCAAGCATTTGCGAGTTTCGTCGATCTGCGTGTTTCATCTACGAGTTTTATCTGCGTGTTTGCTTGCGAGTTTCTCAAAACGCGCAAATTTCTGCGAGTTTGCTTGCGAGTTTGTCTGCGCGTTTGGTTGAGAATTTATAGAACACGCAAGTCCTAGTCTGCGAGTTCTTCAGTCTTCGTGTTTTAGGGTTTACGAGTTCAATAGTGACTTGCGAGTTCTGATACTTAGTCAAAATTTTCGAATTTTCTGATTTTTCCAGATTTCAAGATTTTTCTTGTGATTTCATATTTTGGACTAACGATCAGTTGTAGTTTCTTATTTGTTATATTTTTCAAACAGGTTAAAGAAGATGACTTCCAAAGATGCACTCTCAATCGGAACAGATGTTAAGCCTCCAGTTTTGTTCAAAGGCGAATATGAACAATGGAAGGACAGATTTTTAGACTTCATAGACAGACATTCAAATGGAGAGAACATACTTCTGTCTATCACTGAAGGTCCAATGGCTCCAATTACAGTTCAGATACCTGATGTTGATTCTTCTGACAGTGAAGATTTATGTTCCTACATCTATTCTTGAAAGCAAAATTGTTGAACTTGAAAATGTTTTATCTGATGAAAAACTTTTGGTTGATATAGAACAAAATGTGTTTTCTACAGTTATAAAGAACACTATTTTTCAAGAAAAATCAACAAAGTGTTCTACAGTTTCAAAGGCACCTCAAATTTTCTCTGATAATTCTGATGACTTATTTGAGTCTGCAAATGATTCTTTTTATTCTGATGATGGGAGCATGGAAGAATCTGATATGTTTGACATTCATTCTAAACTTCCTGATCATTCTACTTGTCTTGAAAATGACAAAGTGTTACCAAGTGGTGTTAGTAATGACAAAGTTTCTGTAACTGCTGATTACTATGCTAATGGTAAGAAACATAAGAAGCAACGATTACAGAAACAGAAATACACTGGTACACAAAAGAAACCTCAGTCACAGAAATCTATTTTTCCTAATAAATCTACATCTTATGTTTCAGATTTAAGGAAGAAAAAGTTGAAAGCTCAATCGCAATGGAGACCAAAACAGAAGGATGCTGAGATAGCTGAATCAGTTACTGATAATTTTTGTACTAAATCTGTTAGTAGTGATTCTGATGTAGTTGATCAATGTGCTTCTCATAAACAAAACCTTGTAACTTCTTACAAGCGTTATTCAATAAAGCAGTTGATTCAATTATCTTCTATTACTACTAAATTTCCTCATAATCATCGGAAAACTGACTTTGCTTATTCTCATGATTCTTCTGATTGGTATGAATCTTATCATGTATATTCTTCAAAGTCAAATGTTTGTAAAAATTTTTAAAAGAACAAAGGATCCATTTTTAAGTGGATGCCAAAATCTTGTGCTAATCTGTTAGGGCCCGTTTTTAAATGGGTACCTAAATCTATTATTGCCTGATTTCTCTTGCAGACCCGGCATATGTGGTACTTGGACAGTGGATGTTCCAAGCATATGACTGGGCAAAAAGCTTTATTGTCTAACTATACAGAGAAATTCAGTGGCAATGTCAGATTTGGAAACGATCAGCTTTCACCTATCTTAGGATATGGTGATATCATTCAAGACAAGATAACGATCAGTAAAGTGAGCTATGTTGAAGGTTTGGGGCACAACTTATTCAGCATAGGTCAATTATGCGATAAATGGTTAGAGGTCAACTTCAAGTCTAAGAGTTGCTCAGTTCGTACTGAAGACGGAACAGAACTCTTGGGTGGATATAGAAAGACAAACCTCTACACCATCAACTTGTCCAAAGTTCAGATTGACAACCAAGTATGCTTGATGACAAAAGCTTCGTTGCAGCAAATTTGGCTCTGGTACAGACGTTTACCTCTACCTCTATTCTTGTGGGCGGAAGCTGTGTCGACTGCATGCCATACGCAAAATCGTTCCATAATACACCGTCGTTTTCAGAAGACTCCATATGAGCTAATCAACAACAGAACACCAACTATCAAATATTTTCACATATTTGGGTGTAAATGTTTTGTGCTTAACGACAGAGAGAGTCTGAATAAATTCAGTGCTAAAGCGGACGAAGGCATCTTTATCGGTTATTCTTCAACTTCTGCAGCATATCGTGTTTATATAAAGAAGTTAAAGACAGTTGTGGAGAGCGTCAATGTAACATTTGATTAATAAATGGCTTCTGATCATCTCAGTTCAGAACCCGTTATCACAGAAGTATTAGCTTCTGGGCAGATCAGTCCAGAACCTGTGTCTACAGCGATAAATTCGGATAACGCTTCTACATCTACTTCACATTTAACTGATTTAGATTTGTTATTTGAATTCTTTTACGATGAGTTTCTAGGATCTAATATATCTAAATCTGTTGTGACCGACAGGTCTGAAGATAAAAGTTGTAATCATCCAGTCACTTCAAAGGTCATTACTGAACAAGTATCCCCCGTTCAGTCTGAAACTCATATTCCTATTGTTACTCCTACAGTTGAAGATGCACAAGCAAATATTGAGCCAGAAGTAACTATTTCAGTTGGGTGTAATACTTTGTCTACTCAACAGTCTGAATTTGTTGTTCCCACTGATACTTCTGCACATGAAACTTCAACTGACAACCCCCTCCTGTAATTCAAACTGAAGATTTTGAAAGTGGATTTCAAGATGATGATCATGTTCATAATTTATCTATTCCACTCCCACATGAGCATCGCTGGACCAAGGACCATCCATTACATCAAGTAATTGGAGATTTTGACAAGCCTATTCAGACAAGGTCAACGACTCTTAATCAGTGTATGCATGACTCATTCCTCAGCAAGATTGAGCCAACTCGAGTGTCCGAGGCGCTTGCTGATTCGGACTGGGTATCTGCAATGCAAGAAGAGCTCAATCAGTTTGAAGCCCTAAAGGTTTGGAGATTAGTTCCTAAGCCTGAAGGAAAGACCGTGATAGGAACTAAGTGGGTATTCAAGAATAAAAAGGATGAAGATGGTGTCGTCATCAGAAACAAAGCTAGACTTGTTGCCAAAGGCTATCGGCAAGAGGAAGGCATTGATTATGACGAGACGTATGCTCCAGTAGTGCGCATAGAGGCAATCAGAATGTTTCTCGCCTACGCCGCTCATAAGAACTTCACAGTCTTTCAGATGGATGTGAAAACAACCTTTCTAAACGACATTTTTAAAGAAGAAGTGTATGTGTCTCAACCAGAAGGGTTCGTTAATCCAGATAAGCCAGATCATGTCTATATCTTGGACAAAGCCCTTTATGAATTAAAGCAAGCCCCTCGAGCCTGGTATGATGTATTATCAAAATTCTTGGTCAAGTCTGGTTTCTCAAAAGGTAAGATCGACAGTACTTTATTCATCAAAAAGAAAAAGCTGATATTATACTTATTCAGATATATGTTGATGATATAATATTTGGTTCTACTAATCCAAAATATTGTAAAAACTTTTCTAACCTCATGGTGTCACATTTTCAAATGAGTATGATGGGAGAGATGAATTTCTTTCTCAGATTACAAGTTAAACAACTTTCTACGGGGATTTTTATAAATCAATCTAAGTACATTTTGGACATTCTTCGGAAGTACAAAATGGAAAATCACAAATCTGTTGGCACCCCGATGGCACCAGGAACTAAGATCCACACTGATCCTTCGGGTAAAAGTGTTGATGTTAGAACCTATAGAGGTATGATAGGATCGTTGATGTATCTTACTTCGAGTAGACCAGATATTATGTTCTCAACATGTCTTTGTTCTAGATATCAAGCTGCTCCCAAAGAATCTCATTTGGTCGCTGTCAAACGGATCTTTAGATATCTGAAGGGGACTGCAGACCTTGGTCTGTGGTATCCTAAGAATACAGGGTTTCAACTGACTGCATATTCAGATGCAGATCATGCAGGTTGCATGTTGGACATAAAGAGTACTTCTGGTCACGTAGAATTCCTTGGAGACAAGCTTGTTAGCTGGGCTTCAAAGAAACAGTTATGCGTTTCCACATCGACTGCTGAAGCGGAGTATGTAGCTGCTGCTAGTTGCTGCTCTCAAGTCTTGTGGATGCGAACACAGCTACGAGATTATGGCTTTAAGTATGATAAAATCCTAATATATTGTGACTCGAAGAGCGCGATTGCCATATCTGCTAATCCTGTCCAACACACCAAAACCAAACACATTGATGTAAGGTATCACTTTATCAAAGATAATGTAGAAAAAGGAACAATTGAACTTTATTTTGTAAAAACAGATTATCAACTTGCAGATTTATTTACCAAACCCTTAGATGAAAAGAGATTTAATTTTCTTATCTCTAAGCTTGGTATGTTAAATCTTAAGACGTAATCGGTTATTACCTACTAAAGTTACAAATTGAAATTTTCATCCTTTTCTTTATCTTTATGTCTGAAAGATATCTGCACTTTAATGGTTTGCTCATGATCTTAGGGGGAGTTAGAGAAGATTTTAAATGATCTACATTCATTTGAGGGGGAGTAAAACTAATTTCTGCATTTTGCTTAATTGACAAATTTTTTGAAATGCATGATTTTAGGGGGAGCTTATAAGTAACATGGAGTAAGACTATGATTTCTGATTATTTCTGATCAGAACTCGTATCTTAAAAGTTTTGTTGCTTTATGTCGTTTATTTTCGAATAAATTTTGTGAATAAATTTTTTACTAGACTTTGAGACTTACAGGATGAAAGAAGCTGACACGATCATATCTACATGACTACAGTTGACTTTCTGAGATTTAAGATTGAGTGACAAGGTAAATTTTTTTTGTCTTAATCTCACATATATCTGAAAGAAGGACAACTTTCAGGTATAGAAAATATGTTCTTAAATGTTCAAACCACTTCCCGATTCTTAAACAGATTTTATAATTTGGAAGTGTGATTTTAAATGTTTTCATTTTATTTTTGTGCGTAATTGATAAACAAACCGTGTGTTTCCAAAGATAAATACTTGAGTATTGTCTTGTCTATATACTTTCAAGTATTCACACACACCGGTTTGAATTTGTTCAACATGTTCTTACCATGTCTCTAAATTGAAACTATTTTTCTTCGATGGTAAGACACCCCGTTTGTATTTCAAAGAATTTTGAGCGATATTTCATTTCGAAACGGTCATTTCAAGAATGTCTATATCTTGTTTCATATAGACAAATATCAATTATTCTTGACCATAAGCTTTAATTGATATATCATTCATTTCTGATCATTTTATACAATGTCAAATTTTCAAACAAGTCTTTTGCATTCATGTTCATTCATTCAATTTCCTTGTTTGAAAATACTTCAATGTTTTAAAAATGCTCAAATTTTCATGATTATTTCATCTAAGCATCCATTTATCTGACATTTGTATATGAGTTTTAACTATTAAAGTTAAACCATTTGAGCAACTCAAGCTTTATAGGAACTTGGGTTCTTTGTGCTAGGAATTAACTAAACTTCTATGGATTCACGTTAACCAGAGTTTCCTACCCATGAAGTTAATCCCTTAGTGATTGAGTGTGAGGAGTCAAAAGAAATGAGTGTGGGTGTGCTGAGGTAAAATGGAAAAGAGAGTTTGGTTAGTAGTGAGCTTATTGATTAAAAAGAAAGAGGGTGAGAGATCAGAGTAAAAGAATATCAAACTCTGCACCAACTACTTTCTGAGCCGGGCAGCCACATTACTAGTGTTTCACAATTCTTTGGTGAACGTTATTGAAACAGGCAAATAGCCCATGCCAACTCTTGCTTAAACCCCACCAACTACTCATTTTCTTCTTAAAAAGAAAATGTTTCATATTTTTCTGGGGACGCAGCATATAATCTATCTGATTTTCATTTGGAAAATCTGGATATTGAAAAAGAAGGAAGTCTGCCCCACCTTCGCACTTTAATCATGCACTTAGAGTCTGTGTTTATCTACTGTTGTCTCAGTGGTTTACACAATGTTGAGCATTATTATAAAAGCAATTATTCGTTCTTAATTCTTTCTACACTTGCACGAGCACACAAAGAATTTGTTTCTTTGTCATAACATTCATAGAAATTGCCTTTGTGGTATTTCGATGATTGGATGGAAGCCCTGGGGGAGTGAACATCAAAAAGCTCCTTTATATTGTGTATTCGTTACACATAGTGACTTTGTGTTACTGACAGGCATATTAACTGATTCATCTGTTGATTCAGGAGTTACATGTTCTTATTTTGTCTGGATTTGAAAATATCTAGATGAATATCTTGGAGAGTTGACAGAATCAGAGGCTCAGTATGACAGATCAGAATGGTAAATGACATTTCTTGGCGTAAAGTTTTGATGATATCAGATGCTCAAATCATCAAAAAGGGGGAGATGGTATGAAGAAATGTTAAAGTTTTTGAAGTTAAAGGGAGATGATTTCAAAGAATTGATAAAGATTTGAAGATTTGAAAGTGATCAAAGAGTTTCTGAAGATTTTAAGGAAATTTTCTTTGAAGATTATTTGCTAAAGCATTCGAGCTGATTCTGAAGATAATTTCTTTCCAAAGTCTGAAAGTGTTGTGTGAATGCTTTTGAAAGAAGACCATCAAAATAAAAGGGGAGATTGTTTTTGATAGAGCTTAAAGTGAAGACTGAATTGCTAGATCTTTCAACAGTGATCTTGAATCCAAAGGGGGAGATTGTTAGAGCATAAATCTGTTGGATACAAGATCAAGAATTCTGAAGGTCAAAGTTGAGAAAGTCAAAGCTGAAGAAAGTCAAATCTCATTAAAAGTCAAAGTCTTTTGTAATAAAAGTCAATGTATTAGTTTAGTTTTTTTGTTGTTTTCTTGTATTAGATGTTAGTATAAATACTTTTTCTCTTTGTATTTTAGAGAGGTGTGACATTAGAACATATAACAGATTTGGAGAATACGATTTAGAGAGAGAAAGAGAGTTCTAGAGAGAGAAAGTGTAATTTGAGAATCAAGTAATCAAACAGGTAATTTGATTGTTCAATTTTGTTTGTTTGATTGTGTTATAGATTAGAAACTAGAATCTGGAACACACACTAGAGACCAAGGATAGGAAGGACTTGCATGAGGGAACCACGAAGATAGATCCTTTAGATGAAGTAGTTGTTGAAGACAAGACTGATAAAGAAGCTGATAAGAGTAAGGATAATACTGTGAGTGGTGAGATTCCCTTAGAAAATAACATTCTTACCAATGAGGGTGGTGGAAGGGATTGGGTCAAATCTGATGACATAGAGAAGACTGAGGAAAAGTCTAAAAAGGTCCATTACAAGCAGACTACAGTTGTGAATCCTGTTCTTTGCAAACAGTGTACGGGTAATAAGTCTGAGCCCCTAAAACATGATAAAAGGAGGGGAAATCAAAGAAATTGGAATAATAAGTGGGCTCAGAAACAAGGAGTTGATCTGAGTAGAATCATCAGACCAAAACCTTGTTTCATATGTGGCAAAATGAACCATCTTGCCAAGCACTGTTATTTTAATCCTATTAACCAAAGGATAAATTTTCAAAGATCTGTGCAAAAACCCTTTGGTTATAGGAAGGATGAAAGGAACTATGTGGCTAAGAAACCTGTTAAATCTAAAAGCCACATGAAGAAAAAGACTATAAAAGAGAGTGTCAAGATGTGGGTTCTCAAAAGCACTAAAACTGTTAGTACTGCTACCAGAAATAGTGCTGCTGACAAAGATAGTGCTGCCAGAAGCAATACTGCTGATATCAATGTTAGTGTTGCTGAGAGTATTAGTACTTCTAAAACTAACATTGTTAGTACTTCATCAAATGTTAATACGGCTAACTCTGTTAGTGCTTCTAACAAGGTTAGTACTGCTAAACCTGTTAGTGCTGCTAACTCTGTTAGTACTTCTAAAATTAGTACTGCTTCTAGTGTTAGTGCTTCTAGACCAATCATCTTGACAAAGTACTCCAATAAAGAGTATTCTAAATTTAAAAATCTCATCAAAAAGGAGTGTAAGTACTTTGATGAGAAAGGGAGGCCCAAGACCACTTTGGCTTGGGTTCCCAGTCAATACTAATTGATTTATCTTATGTGTAGGGCAACCAGCAGCTCAAGGGAAAGAGCATTTGGCATGTTGATAGTGGTTGCTCTAGGCACATGACAGGGAACATGGCTTGCCTCAAGAATTTCAAGAAAATTGATGGAGGGCATGTTGCCTTTGGTAATACTCCAGATGGAGGTAAAATTAGTGGTAAGGGAGATGTAACAAAAGGTAAGATGACCTTTGAAGATGTTTACTATGTTGAGAAGTTAAGGTACAACCTGTTAAGTGTATCACAGGTTTGTGACAAAAAGCATAGTATATTATTCACTGATTCAGAATGCCTTATCCTTGCTCCTGGATTCAAGGTAGTTGATGAAAAGATGATACTACTAAGAACTCCCAGAATGGATAATGTCTATTGTTTGGATATGAAAATGTTTCAAATGATTCATCCCTAAACTGTCTTGTTTCAAAAGCCTCTTTGGATGAATCATCACTTTGGCACAGAAGGATGTGTCACATGAACTTTAAAACAATGAATAAACTTGTTAAAAACAACCTTGTAAGAGGTCTGCCTTCAAAAGTCTTTTCATGTGATAATCATTGTGTTGCTTGTCTCAAAGGCAAACAACACAAAACTTCTCATAAGTCCAAAGAGTTGAACACAATTTCTTCTTCTCTTCAGTTGTTGCATATGGATCTGTTTGGTCCTACAAATGTCATGAGTATAAGTAAGAAATCATACTGCTTAGTTATTGTTGATGATTACTATAGATTTACTTGGGTGTATTTTCTAAGGACTAAGGATGAGACAAGTGGACTGATCAAATCCTTTATTCTAAGAATTGAAAACCAAACAAATCAAAAGGTAAAAGTCATTAGGTCAGATAATGGTACTGAATTTAAAAATCTTGACCTAAACACCTTTTGTGAGGAAAAAGGAATTGAGAGGCAATACAGTGCTCCTAGGACTCCACAACAAAATGGTGTTGCTGAGAGAAGGATTAGGACACTGATTGAGGCTGCTAGATCTCTGTTAGCTGATTCAAAACTTCCAATTACTTTCTGGGCTGAAGCAGTTAATACTGCTTGCTATGTCCAAAACAGAGTTCTAGTAGTCAAGCCTAAGAACAAGATACCATATGAGCTTTTAAATAAAAGAAAACCATTTATTGGTTTTTTCAAACCTTTTGGGTGTCCTTGTACCATTCTCAATACCAAAACTCACTTAGGAAAGTTTGATAGCAAAGCAGATGATGGTTTTCTTGTTGGTTACTCATCTCAGAGTAAGGCCTACAAAGTGTTTAATTCTTCTTCTAGAATAATTGAGGAAAGTGACAATGTCAAATGCAATGAGAACATACCAAATCCTATTGGTTCAGGTCCTCAGTGGTTATTTGACATTGATTCACTAACTAACTCTTTGGTTTTCAGTAGTAATGATCATGCAGGATCAGGAAGTAAAGGATCAGGGGGTGAACAAGTACAAGATATTATTCCTCAGCCTGTGATCTTTCCCATACCTACAATGAACCCTGTTGAAATCTGTGAAACAGAGACTGTTACAGAACCAATTCTGAGTGAAGAAGAAAGAAGAGATGAGGAGAATCCAGAGCATGAAGAGCCAGAAGTAGTTGATGAGATCCCCTCAGCTGACTTAAATGACTCCAATTTAGATGTGGGAATTAATGAAGAATCTAGTCATCAGACAAGAACTCAGAAGAATCATCCTCTTGAGCTAGTAATAGGAGACATCACTTCTCCTATGATGACTAGGAATCAAAGCAGACTTCAAGATTTGCAGGATTAGCAGCATACAGTACTCTCTTGCTTTCTATTTCAGATTGAGCCTAAGAAGGCTTATGATGCAATGAAAGATTCAAGTTGGATAGAAGCCATGCAAGAAGAGTTGCTACAGTTTAAATTGCAAGATGTTTAGGACTTGGTGGACCTTCCAAAAGGTCATAGAGCAATGGGCACCAAGTGGATTTTCAGAAATAAAAAGGATGAGAAAGGAATAGTAATCAGGAACAAAGCAAGGCTAGTGGCACAAGGGTACACTCAGGAAGAAGGCATAGACTATGAGGAAGTCTTTGCTGCAGTTGCACGGGTAGAGGCAATTAGGCTGTTTCTAGCCTATGCCTCATATATGACGTTTAAGGTATATCAGATGGATGTGAAGAGTGCCTTTTTATATGGAACAATTGATGAAGAAGTATACGTCTGTCAGCCCCCTGGATTTGAAAATCCATCATATCCTGACAGAGTATACAAACTTAAGAAAGCACTCTATGGTCTACATCAAGCCCCAAGAGCATGGTATGATACTCTATCTACCTATCTCTTGGAAAATGGGTTTGAAAGGGGAATCATTGACAAGACCCTTTTCATTAAAAGAAGTAAGAAGGACACCCTACTTGTTCAGATCTATGTGGATGACATCATATTTGGATCCACAAAAGATCAGATGTGTAGAGACTTTGAAGAGTTGATGCACAAGAGCTTCAAAATGAGTTCAATGGGTGAACTCACTTTCTTCCTTGGGCTTCAAGTGAAACAGCAGAAAGATGGGGTTTTCATAAGTCAATCAAAGTATGTGAAAGACATCCTAGAAAAGTATGGTTTATCAGACTCAAAGCCAGGAAGCACACCAATGGAAACACACAAACAGATCATTGCTGATCTCGAGGGGGAGGATGTTGATGTCCATCTTTATAGATCAATGATTGGATCTCTCATGTATCTCACAACCTCAAGACCAGATATCATGTTTCCAGTGTGTGTGTGTGCCAGATTCCATGTCAAGCCAAAGTAGTCACATCTTCAAGCTGTTAAGAGGATTTTCAGATACTTAAGAGGGCAACCTAGATTAGGTCTTTGGTATCCTTATGAATCTACTTTTGACTTGATTGCATATTCAGACAGTGACTTGGGTGGTGCCAATATGGATAGAAAGTCTACTTCAGGAGGATGTCAGCTTTTGGGTGCAAGACTAGTATCTTGGCAGTGTAAGAAGCAAACCACAGTGTCCTTATCCACAACAGAAGCTGAGTACATTGCTGCTGCAAGTTGCTGCTCTCAGGTTCTATGGATTCAGAATCAAATGCTGGACTATGGGGTAACCTTTCTTCACACTCCAATCTTCATTGATAATAGCAGTGCTATTAGCATTGTTAACAATCCAGTCAAGCACTCCAAAACAAAGCACATTGAAATCAGGTTTCACTTTATTAGAGACTGCAATGAAAAGAAGCTTATTCAAGTTGCTAAAGTTCATACTGATAACAAGTTTGTTGACCTATTTACTAAAGCTTTTGATGTGGGTAGATTCACTTTCTTGGTCACAAGTGTGGGCATGATCAACTCTGAATGAGCTCATGTTTAAAAAGTGTTTGTATACCTGTTATTTGTTTATTTTTTTGTGCTACTAATCATCTTTCTCAGGAAGTTTATTGCCTTTCTCAGACTAACACAAGCTTCAACAGTGCAAGTATCGTTAATGCTGCCAGTGCAAAGTTACTACTGCAGGTTCATTATTACTACTGCTAGTCTAAGTTACTACTTCAGGTATGTGTTATTACTGCTAGTTAGTTAATACTGCTAGTTAGTTAACACTGCTAGTTGGTTATTACTGCTCTCAGTTAATACTGCGAGTGGGTTAGTACTGCTTTAACTGAAATTAGGGTTAATACTGCTTCTTTCCTGAATCATATAAATAACCTCTTTGCCCGCCTAAAAGCTCACAACGACTCTTTGAATACTGTTCATCTTCTCTCTAACTCTTTTCTCTCAAGCAACCAGTGTGTTTCAGTCAAGAATCCTCAAGTCCGATGGCATCCATGGCATTTATTGATGAACACAATGAGATCGCAATGCTTCAAAAGCCTAAGCAGGCTGCTGGATTTCATCAAATAGTTGATTTTCTCAAGTCCAGTCATATAGCTCATGCTCTTACAGTGTCACCAACAATGTACATCGAGCACCAGAAGCAATTTTGGGTAAATGCCACCGCTGTTACTGAAAACGGTGTGCAGGTTATCAAGACAAGGGTGTGTGACAAACCCTTAACAGTCTCTGAAGAGGTCATTCACATCAGTCTACGACTAGACGATGCCTCAGGTATTACCTCTATCTCTAGTGAGGATTTGTTTTCCAATCTCACAAGAATGGGGTATGAAGGCCAACTGGGTGTTTTCAAATTTTACAAAGCTAACTTTTCTCCCCAATGGCGTTTCTTTGTTCATACTCTTATGCACTGTATTTCTCGAAAAACTACTGGATGGAGTCAGTTCAGTAGTACCATTGCTTATGCTTTGGTCTGCTTGTCCACTGCCAGAAAGTATAATTTCTCAAAAATGATTTTCAATGACCTTGTGTCAAACTTGGATAACAAAAAGAGTTTCTATATGTATCCAAGATTTGTCCAGGCAGTTATCACCTCTGAATTGACGGATATACCTCAGTTTAATGTGGAATATGTACCTAAAATCCCTAAGGGCAAGGTCTTTTCAAATATGAAAAGATCTGCTAAGGACTCGGAAGGAGTTGACACCCCATTGTTCTCTACAATGTTGGTGGTGTCCCACAACCAAGAAGGTATGGCATCAAGGTCAAGGCCCTCACTAGACCATCCCACTGATAGCCCAACCCAACCTTCAACCACTATATCACTCTATCAGTCCCTTGTTCTTAAGCCAACCCCAGTTATATCCAAAACTTATACTAAGAGAAAGGTACACAAGGCTCCTTCCCTTGTTGTACCTCCTACAAACCCAGAACCTCAAAGCCCTCTAATGGAGCATTCTCTATTAGAGAATATCCATAGGGAAACCACTGGGGTGTCTCCCAACCCCAAGGAGGTGCTCACTAAGGAGATGCATGAGCATGTGAGTGAGAAGGATGCCACTACTCCTGCTAGCACAGAGGAGACCAGTGGTAACATCACTAAGACCTTCCCCACGACAACTTTGAATGAGCAATCATTCAAAGGTCCCGGGTGCCCATAAACCAAGGGAATAGGTGGTGCTTCAGTCTGGCTGGAGATCCCTATTAAACATTCCAATGATCCCTCAAAAGGGGGTAACACTCCTGGAGAAGGTGAGGATAGATATGACTACCAGGAATTGATTTATGCCATGACCAAAATGGCAACTGAACTGGATTCTCAAAAGAAGGTTGTAAATGAACTCAAGAAAGTCATCATCAACCAACAAGAAGAAATCAACACCTTAAAGAAGTTGGTTAAGAAGGTGGTTCAAAGAAGGTCCAAGAAAAGATTTGAGATCAGAAGAAGGAAACTAGTGGATGATGCTCCCAAAAAGGGGGAGTCAGAAGCTGAGGTCAACATGGAAAATGCTAAGAATAAGGGGGAGAAACATGGAGATGAGGGGGAGTTTGCTGGTGGTAGTGGGGATAAGGTACAAGCAGTAGAAACAGAAACAGTGTTTGAGAAAGCAGCAAAAACAGTTAATGCTGCTGAAGCAAGCAAAGCAGCAGAAACAGTTAATGCTTTTGAAATAAATGAAGCAGCAGAAATTGTTCAAGAGATATTAACAGACATCCTTAGCAGCAATTTGGAAGAAA
Organism: Arctium lappa; assembly: GCA_023525745.1. Classification (NCBI taxonomy): domain Eukaryota; kingdom Viridiplantae; phylum Streptophyta; class Magnoliopsida; order Asterales; family Asteraceae; genus Arctium; species Arctium lappa. Next base: position 69,479,086 of record CM042048.1, on the reverse strand, counting down.
TTGAGATAGCTGAAGCATTAATCAAGGCTAAACATGACATTCCTAAGGTCACTTTAAAGACCAAAGGAGTTGTCATCAAAGACAATGCTGAGGTTATCAAGAAAGCTAGTGTTGATAAGATAGCAAGCAAGGACAAAGGCAAAACCAAGATAGTGGAATCTGACCAACCACTTAAAAAGCAAAAGTTGGTTGAGTCAGATGAAGCTTTGGCTAAGAAAATTCAGGCAGAACTTGAGCAAGCAGAAAAGGATCAAGTGGAAAAAGATAGGGAGATGGCAAGAGATCTAGCTGCAGAGCTTAATGAAGCATATCAAAAGAGTATGGCAACAGAGATGGCATAGAAGAAATCTGAAATTCTAAACAAGCCTGTGATAATCAAAATGGGTGCAAAGAAGAGGCAACGTTCACAGACCTACCTTGGCACTCAAGAGAGAAAGAAGATGATCACTTTCCTCAAATGTGCCGTGGGAGTCAAAAAGGAAATGTTCACAAAAATGTCATTTGATCAAATCAAAGTTTTGTATGAGGCAGAGATGACTAAGTTACAAGGGAATGACAAAGCAAGGGTTGAAGTGGAAAAGAAGATGAAAGAGAGGCATGACCTTCTAATACAAAAATCCTTTCCTAATGATCAAGAAACACCAAGGAAGGAAGCTACTCTAGGTGAAAGTTTGAGGACTTTGAAAAGAACAAAAATGATGGCAAGAAGAAAATCAGCTAAGAAACCTAGAGTGGATGAGGAAGAAGCTGAGAAAGAACAGAAGGTAGCTGAAGAAGAAGGGGCACCTAAGTCTGATGAAAAGAAAGCTCAATCTCAGGAAGAACTATCCAGTACTTATGATGTGAATATGTACATGGTGGTGATGGAAAAAGTGCCTGAGCCTATAACAGCTGAACCGGTTGCTGTCAAGCCTCCTGAGATTATTCACTAGGATACCATGGAAGTAGATGGAAAGGAGTATATCAGGCTGAAGAGGAAAGATGACAAATTTGAAGTGTATCCTACTTGGGCCAAGATTGTTAGAGTATGCTCCAGATCTGATTTAGAGGAAATGTTTGAGGTGGGGATGAAATTATATGCTGATAAGCTGAAAACTCCAGGGATACCAGTTACAAAACTTGTGATGGAATATCTATGTATGTTATTCAAGCCAGAGGAAGTTCAACATGTTATCAGAAATGTTTTCAAGACCATTAACAACTGGACTCTGTATGAAAGAAGTGGAGTATATGCACTGGCTATGGATACATGTCACTTTGAAAACTTCTTAGTGGATAGAATTTACAACCATAGTAGGCTAAAGCTGCATGCTATGTTGAAGAAAAAGCTTGGTTGTGCACCAGATTCTGCAATGGCAAGATACTTGATCCAGAGAACTATTAATCAAAGTTTGGGGCTGAATCCTGATATAGGATTATGAGCAACAGAGTTTTGGGAGCATCTGAAGAACTTGACTTCTCTTCTCTAAAAGTCAAGTTAGGGGGAGATTGTTAGGAACTGAAGATTTGTTTAAGTATGATTACTGCTGCTAGTACAACATGGTTACTACTGCTGAGCTAGATTAATACTGCTTCAAGAAATTAATACTGCTAAGCATAGTTAGTACTGCTGAAGATTAATATTGCTCAGAGTGTTAATGCTGATATGACTTAACACTGCTTATGTGATAATCTTGGTAAGTCGTGCAGATCATGGTTTGAAGATAATCATGGAAGGTTTGAAGATAATTATGGAATAATATACTAAAGATCTTTTATGTTTTGTAATTATCTTTTATTTTCAGTATATGTACAGAATTATTCAGAATAGTTTGTAAGACGAGTATTCTGAGTTTTTGTTTTGAGAGAGAATTAACCTCAAGGTTTACAACCCTAGTTCTAGAGAAGTAGAATTCGTCTTGGTGAGCCTGTTCATCAAGATTGAGGTTTTGTGTGAAAGCTTGTAACTTTAATCATTCAATAAAGTTTACAAGTTGTGATTTCTACTTTACTGTTACATTGATATTTGAATATTAAAGTGTTTTTCCGCAACTTCTTTAATATTGTTTATGAGTTTCATTATTCTTGTTAAGAATCAGATCCTGACAAGTGGTATCAGAGCCTAGTATTCTCAGAAAGCTTCATTCATCATGGACAACATAGTTGAATCAAACAGTACTCTTGTTTCAAAGGTTCCCATGCTCAAACCTAACGAGTTTGACATGTGGAAAATTAGGATCAAGCAGTACATCCTCCTTACAGACTTTTCTATGTGGGACATTGTTGAGAATGGTCCCTCTGCTGAAGGTAAAATTGGACAAGATGGAAGAAGACCACCTCCAAAAACTGATGCTGAGAAGAAAGTGAGACAATTGGAGATGAAAGCCTTAAGCACCCTGCTTTTGGCCATTCCTAATGAGTATCAACATCAGTTTCACCAATGCACTGATGCTCAGATTCTGTGGAATGCTTTAGAGAAGAGATTTTCTGGCACTAAGAGCACTAAGAGGAATCAAAAGGATATTCTCAAGCAGCAATATGAGAATTTTATATCTTCAAAGAATGAGTCTATGACTCAAACTTTTGATAGATTCAATAAGTTAGTTGGTGAGTTGGCTACTGTTGGAGTCCAGAAGGAACAAGATGATGTCAACCGAAAGTTCCTCAGATCTCTTGGAGATGAATGAACCATGTACACTGTTTCATTCAGACAGAATGACAAATTGGAAGAAAAGGAACTGGTTGATCTGTACAATGATCTGAGAGTGTTTGAATCTGAGGTGGAAGCAAAGAAGAAGCCTACTGGATACATTCAGAATGCTGCACTCCTATCAGCATCAACTGTTTCTACTACTAACCCTGAATTAGTTAATGCTGCCAGTGGAGTAAATCAAGAAAAAGGCAATGAATCTGTTTTTGAAGCCTTTCTTTCCAGCCATGGTAACTCTTCTTTAATCAATGATGACTTGGAACAGTTTCCTCCTGATGATCTTGAAGAGATGGATATTAAATGGCAGATGGCCATGCTTTCTATGAGGGTGAAGAAGTTCATCAAAAGGATTGGGAGGAACAACTTCTCCCAAAGAAGAGAAGATGGAGCAGGCTTTGATAAGTCAAAGGTGGAGTGCTACAAGTGTCATATGAAGGGACACTTTGCCAGGGAATGCAGAAGTGGAGTGTCTCACAACAATCACCAACAAGCTCAGACTGGTAACTTCAACCAGAACAGAAACTCTGCTCAAGCTCTTGTTTCTCAACAAGGAATGGGGTTTGACTGGAGTGATCAAGCAGAAGAGGCCATTCAAAATCAAGCTCTCATGGTAGAGGTATCTGATCTCCCAACTGAGGTACTTTCTAATCTCTGTTCTCAAACTTGCATAAACACTATTAAAAGGTACGGGATCACAACCAGAGTATGAGTGATGACCTTAAGAGGTTAGAAAAGGATAGAAAAGACTATGTGAAAATTGTTGAGAGGTTTGAGGAACAAATTAAAGGTTTCCAAGCCAATGAACTACACACATATGATACAAATTACTGGAAGTGGGAGAAAAATGATCTAGAAATCCAACTGACAAAGTCTAGAGAGGAGAATGAAAAGTTGAAGGAGAGCTAGCCAAGGTTAAGCTAGATGTGGAAAAGTTTTCATATGCTTCTAAAGCCATGGATTCAATTCTAAAGGTTCAAATCCATGATAAGCTTAAACCAGGAATTCGGTACAATACCTCACCACCACCATACAACAACAACTACATCCCTCTTAAATCAGACTTGCTAGAGACCAAGGATAGGAAGGACTTGCATGAGGGAGCCACTAAGATAGATCCTTTAGATGAAGTAGTTGTTGAAGACAAGACTGAGAAAGAAGCTGATAAGAGTAAGGATAATACTGTGAGTGGTGAGATTCCCTTAGAAAATAACATTCTTACCAATGAGGGTGGTGGAAGGGATTGGGTCAAATCTGATGACATAGAGAAGACTGAGGAAAAGTCTAAAAAGGTCCATTACAAGCAGACTACAGTTGTGAATCCTGTTCTTTGCAAACAGTGTACGGGTAATAAGTCTGAGCCCCTAAAACATGATAAAAGGAGGGGAAATCAAATAAATTGGAATAATCAGTGGGCTCAGAAACAAGGAGTTGATCTGAGTAGAATCATCAGACCAAAACCTTGTTTCATATGTGGCAAAATGAACCATCTTGCCAAGCACTGTTATTTTAATCCTATTAACCAAAGGATAAATTTTCAAAGATCTGTGCAAAAACCCTTTGGTTATAGGAAAGATGAAAGGAACCATGTGGCTAAGAAACCTGTTAAATCTAAAAGCCACATGAAGAAAAAGACTGTAAAAGAAAATGTCAAGATGTGGGTTCCCAAAAGCACTAAAACTGTTAGTACTGCTACCACAAATAGTGTTGCTGACAAAGATAGTGCTGCCAGAAGCAATACTGCTGCTATCAATGTTAGTGCTGCTGAGAGTATTAGTACTTCTAAAACTAACATTGTTAGTACGTCATTAGATGTTAATACTGCTAACTCTGTTAGTGCTTCTAACAAGGTTAGTACTGCTAAACCTGTTAGTGCTGCTAACTCTGTTAGTACTTCTAAAATTAGTACTGCTTCTAGTGTTTGTGCTTCTAGACCAATCATCTTGACAAAGTACTCCAGTAAAGAGTATCCTCTTATTTGTATATTCTTCTTCTTTGATTTGTACCTGAACCATCTATATTGCTATCATAGAAAAGATTAGTTTTACGAATCTGAGCAAACGATTTAACTGACCTTTGTGAAGAGATAGATTTTTGATTTGAACTTGATACAGACTTTTAAAGCACTTTAATCGTCGAAGCAAAGTTGTCTCTTTCTCTAACAAGCAGGTCAAACTTCTTCGTGAACTCAGACTTCGTTTTCTGCTCTTTTAGTGCATTTGCAGATAGTTCAGATAGCTTCTCAGTAAGCTTTTTGATCTCAGCCTCAAACAAGCTTCTTTCTTCTTCAAATCCCTTCTCAGCATTGTTTCTCTGGCCAAATATTTCTTTGAAGAAACCAAAATTCTCTTGAACAGAGTTATCAGATTCCAGTCTCAGTATTTTCTCATCATTCAGCCCAGAAGTCTTTGTCAGAAGATCTTTATTAATTGTTTTTAATGCACTAACTTCCTCTTTCAGTGTGTTGTTCTTATCAGCATATTGGTTTGCCCTCTTTACGTAAAAAGTTAAAGCTAAGTCGAGCTCATTATTCTTCTCTTCAAGCTCAGCAACATATCCAAATCCCATCTCGAATGAGAAATCAGCTTGATAAACTTGAAGTCTAGGGACTAAACTTGACAAATTATGAAAGAATTAATGTGCAAGGACCAAAAGTGACAACGAGTGAAACTTGGAATTTTAGGGTCACAAATGACAAACTACTATAACCTTGAAGTACGGGGGCTAAAAGAAATGCACTGCAAAATGATCGTGAGACAAAAAATTTGAATCTTTTTTCCTTTTCCTTTTTTTTAAGAAACCCGGTCGAACAAAGGATACCGGTCAACAGGGTACCGGTTGGGACAAAGGTCAGGTCGAATAGATATTGGTCAAACAGGAAGAGTATCGGTCAAGCAAAGGACCGGTAACGTACCGGTCGAACCAAAGGACCTGTAAATACAATGTACCGGTCGAAGGATATCGGTCCAATATCTATCGGTCGAATAAACTGTCAGTCAAAATCTATCGGTCGATAACAGATTAGCAGATAAGGATCGATAAAATCAAATAATGACCGATAAACACGACGAACAATCCGATGAACACGATGAATTTTACGATCAATCAACCCAGAAACAGATAAATTAACCCAGAAATTCAATCGATTTTGCAACAATTTCAACTCGATTAGCAGATTTAAACTTAAACACACTTATGCAAATCGATAAGCACACCGATAAACACACAAAAAAATTCAACCGATAAACTTTTACTTTTCCAGAAACCACCAGACCGATAAACTTACTGACTTTTCAGAAAGCAATCGACCGATAATTAATTAGAACTAAAACGGACCGATAAAAATATCAAACAAACCCAGGCCGATAATCACTTTTCGAGAAAAACCAACAGATCGATCGATAAAACTCAGAAACAGATAATCAATTAAAACAGATAAAAACGATTAACATAAATAATTGATTATAGGGTTTAAGACAAACCTTTTTCTGGATCAAACCTTTAGTCTCTTGGCTCTGATACCAATGGTAGACCCCAGTACAGTGCTATCAACGAATAATATAATCAATGATGAATAGTATTTAAGCCACAACTACTAGTCATAGGATTAATATGCAATCAAACGGTTTACAGGTTTACGGAGAGAATATCTGATCAGAGAAAGTAAACCTATTGACTAGTAATTTGGAAAATATGAGACTAAACTAATAACCTTCCTAATGAAAATGTCTAACCCTAATTATGAGATAAAAATGCCTTTATATACTTAGGCTTACAATCATAATGGGCTTATGGGCTTTGGGCCCATCTACTAAAACAACTATTAAATAATTACATTATGCACCCTTATAAATACTTTATTCCACTTTCAACACATAGGACTTTCAGTCCTAACAAGTTAGATTCGGGAATGATCAGTTTTTACCAATACTGGGTTATGGTGATATGGTACATGACAATGTCACGATCAAGAAGGTGAGCTATGTTGAAGGCTTAGGACACAACCTGTTCAGTATAGGCCAATTCTATGACAAAGGCTTAGAGGTCAATTTCAAAGCCAAGAGGTGTTCTTTTCGCACTGTAGAAGGTATCGAACTCTTGGTTGGCACTCGAAAGTCCAACCTCTACACAATCAATTTGTCAAACGTCCAGACTGACAAGCAGGTTTGTCTACTCTCTAAAGCCTCGATGCAGAAAAGCTGGCTATGGCATCGAAGACTCTCTCACCTCAACTTTAGGTACATCAACAAGCTGGTCAGTGGAAAGCTAGTGAAAGGACTTCCAGAGCTTAAGCATGAAAAAGAACATCTTTGTGCAGCGTGTGAAAAAAGGAAAGATGAAGAGAGCTCCACATAAACCAAAGCCTGAACCGAGTACAAGCTCTCCATTAGAGTTGTTGCATATGGACTTATGTGGTCCAATGTGAATGCAGAGTCTAGGGGGAAAGAAGTACATACTAGTTATCGTGGATGACTATTCGCGATACACTTGGATCAATTTTCTACGTTCAAAGGATGAGACACCTGATGTTCTCATTACATTCTTAAAAATGACCTAGGTGAATCTGCAGACACCAGTATAACGTCTAAGAACAGAAAACGACACAGAGTTCAAGAACAAAACAGTTCAAGAATATCTCGAATATGTCGGGATATCACATCAATACTCTGCTGCTCGTACACCTCAACAGAATTGAGTGGTCAAAAGAAGAAATCGTACGCTAGTTGAGGCTGCTCGTACTATGCTAAGTCAATCTGACTTACCTCTATTTCTATGGGCTGAAGCTGTATCGATTGCGTGCTACACTCAGAATCGATCCATGATACACCGCAGATTCAAGAAGACTCCTTATGCGTTAATCAACAACCAAACACCGACAATCAAATATTTCCATATATTTGGGTGTAAGTGTTTTGTTCTAAACGATTGAAAGAGTCTGAACAAGTTCAATGCCAAGGCGGATGAAGGCATCTTCATTGGCTATTCATCTACATCAACTGCATACCGTGTATATCTGATGAAGTCAAAGACAGTTATTGAAAGCGTCAACGTTACGTTTGATGAAGAAATGGCTTCTGAGCACGACTGTTCAGAACCCGTGATAACCGGAGCACTAGCTTCTGGGCAAATTAGTCCAGAACCTGTGTCTCAAGCGATCAAATCAGATGACGCATCAACATCTACTAATCATTTATCTGATTTAGATTTATTATTTGAACTGTTTTATGATGAATTTCTGGGATCTAATGTGAAGAAATCTGTTGTGGTTGACAGGATGGAAGACTTAACGACTACTCATCCAACCAGTTCAGATATCTCTACTGAATCCAATTCCCCGATTCAACAAGAAATTCCAGTTCAAATGCCGACTCGAACATTTGAAGCTGTGGTCAATAATGAAGAGACAGAAGTTGCTGAACAAGCTGAACCTACTGAGACTTCTGCACCTACTACTTCAACTGCAATCACAATTCCTCCTGAACAACCTGAAGAAGGTACCAGTGGATTCATAGATGATAATATTGATATATATTAATATAATCCACTACCTCATGAACATAAATGGACCAAAGAGCACCCGATAAGCCATATCATTGGCGATCCAACAAAACCGGTGCAAACTAGGTCAGCATCAATGAATATGTGTATGCATGAATCCTTTCTGAGCAAGATTGAGCCTACTCGCGTATCAGAGGCTCTTTCCGATTCAGACTGGGTGACTGCAATGCAAGAAGATCTGAATCAATTCGATGCACTTCAAGTCTGGAGACTCGTACCCAAACCTCAAGGTAAAACCATTATAGGTACGAAATGGGTTTTCAAAATCAAGAAGGATGAAGATGGTATCGTTATCAGAAACAAAGCAAGACTTATTCTCAAAGGATATAGGAAAGAGGAAGGAATAGACTACGACGAGACTTATGCTCCTGTGGCGCGTTTAGAGGCAATTCGAATGTTTCTAGCCTACGCAGCCCACAAGAACTTCACGGTCTTTCAAATGGACGAGAAGACAACATTTCTGAATGGAATTCTGAAGGAAGAAGTCTACGTCTCACAGCCAGAAGGCTTTGTCAACCAAGAGAAATCAACTCACGTCTACATTCACGACAAAGCACTCTATGGACTGAAACAAGCTCCTCACGCCTGGTATGATGTCCTATCTCAATTTTTAGTCAAGTCTGGTTTTTCAAAAGGTACGGTAGATACCACTTTGTTTATTAAAAAGGAAAAATCCGATATCATTCTCATTCAAATCTATGTGGATGATATTATTTTTGGCTCTACAAATCCTAAGTACTGTAAGAATTTTTAAAACCTTATGGTGTCAAGATTTCAGATGAATATGATGGGAGAAATGAATTTCTTTCTCGAATTACAAGTCAAACAATTTTCATCGGGGATTTTTATCAATCAATCAAAATACATTCTTGATATTCTTCGGAAGTTCAAAATGGAAAATTCAAAACCGATTGGTACCCCAATGGCACCAGGTACTAAGATTGGCAGCGATCCTTCTGGAAAGGCTGTTGATGTTAGGACTTATAGAGGGATGATAGGTTCTTTAATGTATCTTACTTCGAGTAGGCCAGATATAATGTTTTCTACTTGCTTATGTGCAAGATATCAGGCTAATCCCAAAGAATCCCATTTGTCTGCAGTTAAGCGCATTTTTAGGTATCTGAAGGGGACTGCAGATCTTGGTCTGTGGTATCCTAAAGATACTAGCTTTGAACTAACAACATATACAGATGCAAATCATGCTGGTTGTATGTTAGACAGGAAAAGCACGTCAATTCATATACAGTTCCTCGGTGATAAACTCGTAAGTTGTGTTTCAACTTACAGGAAAAGCATCGAAGAAGCAAATTTGTGTTTCAACTTCCACGGCCGAAGCAGAATATGTAGCTGCTGTTCTCAGGTCTTATGGATGAGAACACAACTGCGCGACTACGATTTTCACTTCAACAAAATCCCGATCTACTGTGACTCAAAGAGCGCCATCGCGATAACAGCGAATCCTGTTCAGCACGCCAAGACCAAGCACATAGATGCCAGGTATCACTTTATCAAAGATAATGTCGAAAAAGGAACAATTGAACTTTTCTTTGTAAAAACTGATTATCAGCTTGCAGATTTGTTTACCAAACCTTTAGATGAAAAGAGATTCAACATTCTTATCTCTAAGCTTGGTATGCTAAATCTTAAGACCAAATCAGTAGTTACCTATCAAAGTTTTCTATTGTATACTTTTTCATCATTTCTTCATGATTATTTCTGTATGATATCTGCACCTCAAATATTCTGTTCATAATCCAAAGGGGATTTTGAGAAGAATCTCATACATGGTCAATAGTATTGAGGAGAAGACTACCCAATTTCTGCATTTACCTTTTTAATGTCAAATTTTTGTGAAGCATGATTTTTGGGGAGTTTTACAAATCAAAGGAGTTAGGATATGACTTCTGATTATTTCGGATCAGAACTCGTACATTCCTTGTTTTACTGCTTTTTGTCTTTTCAATTAAAGTGAATAAAGTTACTTTGACTTGACTTTTAAGACTTTTGTAGAATTTTTGAGTAACGCTTACAAGATCATATCTTTATGACTTTAAGCTTGGCTTCATGAGATGTAAGATCACACGTTAAGGTATAATCCTTTATCTTAATCTCATATATGATTGAAAGAAGGACAACTTTCACTCATTCAAAACATGTTCTTAAATGTTCAAATCACTTCCCGATTTTTCAATAGATTTTATATTTTGGGAGTGTAATTTAAATGTTTTACATGAGATTACATGATTATAAATCAGTTTGAGCAACATATTCTTTATAGGATATACGAAATCATTGTGCTAGCATTTAACACAACTCCTACGGATTCACGTTAACAAGTGTTTCCTACCCAAGAAGTTATTCCATAGTGATTGAGTGTGAGAAATCAAAAGAAATGAGTGTGGATTGGATAATGAGTTATAATGCAAAAAGAGTTCGGTTAGCAGTGAGCTAAATGATTAAAAGAAAAAGGGTGTGAGAACAGAGTTAAAAGTATATCAGAACTCTGCACCAACTACTTTCTGAGCCGGGCAGCCAATTTCTAGTGTTTCACATCTCTTTAGTGAACATTATTGAAACAGGAAACTAGTCCATGCCAACTCTTGATTAACCCCACCAACTACTCATTTTCTTCTTAAAAGGAAAATGTTTCATTTTCAAAAGGGGAAGTAGCACATTTGCTATCTGATTTTCAGTTGGAAAATCTGGATATTGAAAAGAAGGAAGTCTGCCCCACCTTCGCACTTCACTCATGCACATTGAGTCTGTGTTTAACTTACTGTTGTCTCAGTGATTTACATAATTTTGAGCCTATAAGTAGTCATCCGTGCTTAATTCTTTCCATCACATGCACGAAGACACAAGGAATTTGTTTCTTTGTCATAACATTCATAGATATTACCTTTGTGGTTTTTCGATGATTGAATGGAAGCCCTGGGGAGTAAACGTCAAAAAGCTCATTTCCAATGTGTATTCATTACACATAGTGACTTAGTGTTACTGACAGGCATTTTTAACTGATTCATTTGTTGATACAGGTGTTACACGACTAATTTGTCTGGATTTGCAAAGATCTAGATGAATATCTTATGAATTGATGAATCAGAGGCTCCGAAAGATAGACATTTCTAGACAAAAAGTTTTGATGAACTTCTTACTCTTTTCATCAAAAAGGGGGAGAAGGGCCGAACCAAGAAATGTGGAACAACACAAGATTAGAGCAAGTATTTTGAAAACATGCTGAATTGTAAGAAATTTTCTTGGAAGATACTTTGCTACAACAATCTGAGCTACAACTAGAGATAATTTCTTCCCAACATCTGAAATAGAGTTTATCTACATCAAAGGGGAAGATTATTACATACTGAAGACAAAGAGGGAGATTGCATCTTCTGAGCTGAAAAAGAAGACTGAATTGGATACATTTTTTTGAATGTTCTTGATCCAAAGGGGGAGATTGTTAGAGCATAGTCTCATTGGATTCAAGATCATCCAATCTGAAGATCGCAATCTAAAGCTAAAGCTGGAAAGTCGACTCTTAATATTAGTCTAATGTCGTTTGTAATAAAATGTCAAAGTTAGTGTTATTGTATTTTATTGTTTCTAAGTAATTAGTTAGTTAGTTAATATCTATTTGTTTATATATTATATTGTTAGATAATATCTAGATATTAGTTAGTTTATTATATTAGTTTTTGATAATATCTTTGTTAGATATTATGTAGGAAGCTCTTAGATCAGAAAACAATTAACACACATAACACACATCCACGGTGTAAAAGTTGAGAGCTTCAAAGATCAAGTACCAAACCTTGTAATCATTATTTGTTTATCTATCAAACAGGTTGGTAATCGTTTATTATGTTTTTGATTTATCTGGTAAGATCCTTGTTCGAATCAGGGACACACACACATCAGCTGTAATCTTTTCTGAAAAATTAACGTTTGCAACTTCCAAGCTTTTTATCTTTTCGGATAAAATGTTTCTTTCAGAAATCAGTGTGTCAAACTTTATTTTCAAATCAGATTTGGCCTTCTTTGCTTTTTGTACATCTAATGATAGAACAGTTATTTTGGATAAGAGCTTAGATATTTTCGATTCAAATTTTAAACGTTCTTGCTCAAAATCTGTTTCCAAGTTCTTGGTCTTTTCAGATATATCTTTGAAAATCCCAACGTGTCTCTTTTGATAATTTTTCTTTTCAAGCTCAAAAGACTGCTTCTTTTCTTTGAAAATCTGTCTTTCTTTTTCAAGCAAGTCTTGTAAAGAAGAAATCTGTGTGGGAAGTTCAATTATATTAGCTTAAAGAACTTGTCTTTCTTTCGCAAAAGTGTCTCTTTCAATGATTATTATCTTTTCGAATTCTGACACTTGCTTAGAAATTTTTGAACATCTCAGCTCAAGATCATTTTTCTCTTGGTTAACTATCTTAGAAAAGTCAGAAAGCTTTTGAGCAGAGGAAGCCTCCAGATTTAATTTTTCTTTCTCTGCTTCGATGCTTTTCAGTAGTTCAACATTCTTGGCTTCCAACGCAGAGATCTTCTCTTCGAAAGCCTTAAACTTGTTTTGAAGCTTGACTGATTCATCTTGCAATTCTGATGATTTCTGTTCAGTCGTCTTCATTTGGCTTTGAAGATTCTCTTTAACTTTATCTTCTTTGATGCTTTTCATCAAGTCAGCATTTTTTACTTTCAATGCATATACATTTTCTTCAGAAGCCATATACTTTTGTTGAAACTTAACTGATTCATCTTGTAGATCTAATGATTTCTGTTCAGTTTTCTTCAGTTGGCTTTGAAGATTTGTAACATAAGACTCCTTGAGCTTGATTACTTCTTCAAAAGACTGAATGGTATTATCTTTTATTTCCATCATTTTCCATCTATCTTTAATCTCTTTTTATTGTTCTTTTATTTCTTTTTCTTTTGCGCTGATGATACTTGCAAAATTAGATTTATCCATATCAGTACATCTTAGATCAATTTTTTTTATAGTAATCATTGTATTTATTTTACTGCTTTCTTAGTGTTATCTGTTCTGTTAGTGCCTAGGGGTATTTAAGTCCCCTTGGCTTGTTAGTTTTGTAACGAACGTACACTGTTTGAATCTAAATATACTGTTACTTTCCAGAGCTCACTTTCTCTCTCTAGATTCTCTCTCTATGATATTGTGATCTTGGCTCATCAATTGGTATCAGAGCCTCCAAGATCTTGAGAGGATTGAGATTTAGTGTAATTGCTACTGATTTGTGTGATTAATTCGGAAAATTTGATCGATTTTTTTTGTTTTCCAAGAAAATTCTCGTTTTTTGGATTTTCATCAATTTCACTCTGTTTTGTGATTGAATTGTTTTGAAATTGATGTTTTTAGATGCATTTTATATAGTCGATCTAGTTTGTTTCTTGTTGATTTGCATAAAAACGTGATTTGGTGCTTCGATTTTGTCAGGATCGAATTCATAACAAGAATAAAGTCTCAGAAACAATATCAAAGAAGTTGCAGAATAACACTTTGATATTCAATGTAACAGTAAACAAACAGTATATGATTAACAACTTGTAAACTTGTATTGAATGATTAAAATCACAAGGTTACACACTCAACCTCAATCTTGAAGAACAAGCTCTTTCAAGACGAATTCTACTTCTATAGAATTAGGATCTATGCCTTGAGGTTGATTCTCTCTAGAACTTAGAATGAATAATTATATTTTTAAACTATTCTATACATTCTATACATATACTGAATAAAAGATAATTACAATAAATAAAATATCTTCAGTATATCTTCCATGAATATCTTCAGCTTTCCATATTTATCTTTAACCACGATCTCTTCATCATTATCTTCATATTATCTTAGAAGCAGCATTAACTGAGTCTTGACAGCATTAACTACTAAGCAACACTAACCACTAGCAGTACTAACTAGCTAAGCAGTACTAACTTTGTTCAAGCAACACTAACTTTGACTAGCAGTATTAATTCTACTAGCAGCAGTAATACCTAGCAGTACTAACTGTTGAAGTCCTTTGGCAGTAGTAATCTTATACTAGCAGCATTAACCATACTTGGTAAATTCTTCAGTTCCCAACAATCTCCCCCTAACTTGACTTTTAGGAAGAGAAGTCAAGTTCTTCAGATCTGATCTTCAAGATGCTTTCAACACTTCTCATTAAGTTGCCCAAAATTGGATCTAGCCCCAGACTTTGATTTTCAGTTCTTCTCACCACAATTTTAGCCATCTCTGAATCCTTTGTGCATACAAGTGTAGCTTTAAGCATCCCTTCTAGCTTCTCCTTGCTATGCTCATAGATTTTGTCCACCAGGTAGTATTCATGATAACAGTTGTCAATAGTAATCATGTATACTCCACAGTTTTCAAATAGTATCCATTTATCAATCTTCTTGAATATAAACTCATGATTATGATCTTTAATCCTATAAGCCACCCTTTCTGGATCAAACATCATGCACAAGTATTCCATTGGTATCTTGATAAGATTCTCTTCAGTACCTTTCAACACAGGCTCATAGAGTTTCATCCCCACTTTGTATAATTCTTTTATATCAGCTCTTGAACAACTTCTGATAACTCTCCCCCATGTTGAATATGCTTCAAATGAACCATCAGCTCTCTTGATTCTGAAGAAATCCTTTCCATTATCTCTTAGAATGTCCTAAAAGGTAATCTCAGGAGCTTTCATGGAGATTGGAACAGCCTGTACAGGTTTTACTATAGTCATGTACAGCCCCATATGCTCATTTGATTGCTCTTTGGACTGTTCTGGGTTCTGCACAGGTTCTGTTGAAGGTGTGACTGAAGGTTCTGCTTCAGTTTCTTCTCTTTCTTCCACTCTTGGCCTTTTAGACTGCCTTTTGGAAGCAATTGTCTTCACCCTCTTTGCAGATTTAATTTCTTTACCAGCATTCTCTTGTTCTTCCTTCATTTCTTCAGCATTGTCCTTTGAAGGTGTGGTCTCCTCAGGGAATGGTTGTTGAATATTTAGGTCATGCCTTTCCTTCATTCTTCTTTCAGCCTTTTCCCTTTGAGATGAGTCCCCTTGAAGCTTGGCCATTTCTTTCTTGTACAAATCCTCAACCTGACTGTATGCCATGTTGGTAAACATTTCCCCTTTGACACCAATTGCACCTCTCAGGAAGTTAATCATTCTTCTTCTTTCCTGATTGGCCAAAAAGGTCTTAGAAGATTGTCTTTTCTGCTTCATTACTGGCATTCTCTGCTTAGACACTTTCACAGAGCTTTTCTTGGCTTCAGTTGCTGCTTTTAAACTTTCTTGATACTCAGCATTTAGTTTTCTGGCCATTATCTTTGCAAGCTCTCTATCTGTTTCTGTTTGAATCTGTTCCTCTTTTTCCATTTGCTCTTGAAGCTGCTTTGCCATCTCCTCATCCATTTCAATCTGACTCCTCTTCTTTGAAGGCAATTCAGTTTCAATAAGCTTTTCCTTTCCCTTTCCCTTTGTATCTTTCAAAGTTGCTTTACTTGATTCTTTTCTTTTCTTTGAGCCTCCTCCTTCATTAATGATCACTCCCTTGACCTTTTGACTAGCCTTAGGAGTGTCATTCTTGGCTTTAACCAATGTCTCTGCAATCTCCAGTTCCTCTACAGAGAGCCCTGTTACTGCTTCTTCTCTTTCTGCTGCTTCTTTTGTTTCAGCAGCATTAACTATTTCTGCTGTTTCAGCAGCATTAACAGTTTTTGCTGCTTGAGCAACTTCTATTTCTGCCTCTATTGCATCCTCTGTCTCCCCATCAACTTCAACTCTCTTTTCAGCTGAACTTTCTTTTTTCTGTTTCCCTTTCTTGCTTCTCCCTCTTGTTGGAAGCATCTTGAGCATTGTTCCTCTTCTTTAGAACAAACTGCTTTCTCCTCTTCTTTTGCAATAACCTTGTCACCATTTTCTTTAGCTTGGCAATCTGGACTTGTTGGGACAGGATTACCAGCTTCATCTCTTCAATTTCTTTCCCTTGTTTAAGAACATCTTGGTTGATGTTGCCCATTGTTTCCATCAATTCATAGTAGTTATATCTATCCTCACCTTCTCCAGAAGTGTTACCCTCTATTGAAGGATCATGGGATCTTTTTGTAGTGGAAGCCTTCTGCCTAGCAGAAGCACTATCCACCCCCGTGGTTTCTTGGCACCTGGGACCTTTGAATGATTGCTCATTCAAAGTTGCCATGGGGGAGGTCTTATTTATGTTACCACTGTCCTTCTCTGTGCTGGCAGAAGTAGTGGCAGCCTGCTCACCCATATGCTCTTCCTCCTCCTCAGAGAGCACCTCCTTGGGGTTGGGAGACACCCCTTTGGTTTTCCTATTGATATTTTATAAAGGAGAATTCTCCCTTAGAGGGCTTAAAGGCTGAGTGGGTGAAGGTACAAGAAGGGAAGGAGCCTTCTTTACCTGTTTCCTTTTGTATGTTTGGGTGATTGGTGAAGTTGGTTTATCAAGGAGAGACTGGGGAATTGATTTAGAGTGGGAAGGTTGGGATTGACTAGCAGTGGGATGGTCTAATGGGGGCCTTGACCCTGCTGCCATACCTTCATCAGTGTGGGACACCACCATCATTGTAGAGAACAATGGGGTGTCAACTCCTTCCGAGTCCCCAGCAGATCTTCTCATGTTTGAGAAAACCTTGCCTTTAGGGGGTTTAGGTACATATACCCCATCAAAATGAGGCATATCCGTCAATTCGTGGGTGATAACTGCTTGAACAAACCTGGGGTACATATAAAAGCTCTTTTTGTTTCCCAAGTTTGAGACAAGATCATTGAAAATCATTTTAGAAAAATTGTACTTTCTGCCAGTGGCCAAGCACACCAAAGCATAAGCAATGGTTCTACTGAACTCACTCCATCCAGTAGTCTTTTTAGAGATGCAGTGCATAAGGGTATGGACAAAGAAACGCCATTAGGGTGAAAATTTGGCTTTTGAGAACTTGAACACACCCAATGGGCCTCTATACCCCATTCTTGTAAGAGTAGAAAACAGTTCATCATTAGAGATAGAAGTTATACCAGAGGCATCTTCTAGACGTAGACTGATGCGAATTACCTCTTCAGTAACTGTCAATGGCTTGCCACACACCTTTGTCTTGATCATTTTCACACCATTCTCAGTACCAATGGTGGCATGTGCCCAGAATTGCCTTTGATGCTCGATAAAGATTGATGGCGAGACAATGAGAGCATGAGCAATGTGGGTTGTCTTGAGGAAATCCACAATCTGGTGGAAACCAGCGGCCTGTTTGGGCTTCTGTAGCATCGCGATTTCATTGTGCTCGTCGATGAATGCCATTGATGCCATTGATCTTTGAAAATTCTTGCCTGAAAACTTGATACTTGAGAGAGAAAGGGTTTAGAGCGCAAGTGAACAGTATGCAAAGAGTCGTTATGAACTTTTTAGGCGGGCAAAGAGTATTTATAGTATTCGGGACATAAGCAGTATTAACCTAGAGCAGTATTAACTAATAAGCAGTATTAACGGCAAGCAGTACTAACTACTAGCAGTATTAACTGCGAGCAGTATTAACTACGAGCAGTATTAACTAACTAGCAGTATTAACTGAGAGCAGTATTAACCACTAGCAGTATTAACTGAGAGCTGTATTAACTGAGAGCAGTATTAACCACTAGCAGTATTAACTGAGAGCAGTATTAACCACTAGCAGTATTAACTGAGAGCAGTATTAACCACTAGCAGTATTAACTATGCACAGGCAGTATTAAAACTGTACTGGCAGTATTATCCATACTTTTACTCTTTTAAGCTTGTGATACACTGAGTACTGCTATACATATCCTGAAAAAGAAGATTAGTAACACCAAGAATAAACAATATACAGGTATGTAACCACTTTTTGAGAAGGGGCTTATTCAGAGTTAATCATTCCCACACTTGTTACCAAGAAAGTGAATCTACCCACATCAAAGGCTTTGGTGAATAGATCAGCAAACTGGTTATCAGTATGAACTTTTACAACTTGAATAAGTTTCTTTTCATTGCAGTCTCTTATAAAGTGATAACTGATCTCAATGTGCTTTGTCTTTGAGTGCTTGACATGATTATTCACAATGCTAATAGCACTGCTATTAGCAATAAAAATTGGAGTGTGTAGAAAGGTTACCCCATAGTCCAACATTTGATTCTGAATCCATAAGACTTGAGAACAGCAGCTTGCAGCTGCTATGTACTCTGCCTCTGTTGTAGATGTGGACACTGTGGTTTGTTTCTTGCACTTCCATGAAACTAGTCTTGCACCCAAAAACTGACATCCTCCAGAAGTAGATTTTTTGTCCAAGTTTGCTCCACCTAGATCACTATCTGAGTATGCAAGTAGGTCAAAGGATGAGTCATGAGGATACCAAAGTCCCAATCTGGGTTGCCCTTTGAGATATCTGAATATCCTCTTAACAGCTTGATAGTGAGATTGCTTTGGCCTAACTTGGAATCGTGCACATACACAGACTGGAAACATTATATCTGGCCTAGAGGCTGTAAGATACATGAGAGAGCCAATCATGGATCTATAATGATGAACATCCATATCCTCCCCCTCAAGATCTGTTGTTATCTGCTTGTGTGTCTCCATAGGTGTGCTGGCAGGTTTTGAATCTGTGAAACCAAACTTGGTTAGAATGTCCTGCACATACTTGGACTGACAAATAAAGATTCCATCTGTCTTCTGTTGAACTTGGAGTCCAAGGAAGAAAGTAAGTTCCCCCATGGAACTCATCTTGAACCTTTGATGCATTAGTTCCTCAAACTCCTTGCACATGTTATCTCTTGTGGATCCAAAGATAATATCATCAACATAGATTTGGACCAGCAAGATATCCTTCTTGTTTCTCTTGATGAATAGAGTCTTATCAATGACTCCTCTTTCAAAGCCATTTTCCAAGAGATAGGATGACAGAGTGTCATACCATGCTCTTGGAGCTTGATGTATTCCATAAAGTGCTTTCTTCAATTTGTATACCCTGTCTGGATAGCTTGGGTTTTCAAACCCTGGAGGTTGACAGACATATACTTCTTCTTCAATTGAGCCATAAAGAAATGCACTTTTGACATCCATTTGATAGACTTTGAATTTCATATAAGAAGCACAAGCCAGAAATAATCTAATTGCTTCTATCCTAGCCACAGGTGCAAATACTTCTTCATAGTCTATTCCTTCTTCTTGTGTATACCCTTGAGCCACCAACCTTGCTTTGTTCCTTATGACTATGCCTATTTCATCTCTCTTATTCCTGAAGACCCATTTTGTTCCTATTGCTCTTTGGCCTTTAGGAAGGTCTACCAGATTCCAAACATCTTGCAGCTTGAACTGCAGTAGCTCTTCTTGCATGGCTTCTATCCAACTGGACTCTTTCATAGCATCATGTGCCTTTTTAGGCTCAAGCTGGGATAAAAAGCAAGACAACACTGTATGTTGTTGGTCTTGCATTTCTTGAAGCCTACTTTGATTTCTAGTCATCATAGGAGAAGATATATCTCCTATTACTAGCTGTGGAGGATGATTATTTTGAATTCTGGTGTGATGACTAGGTTCTTCATTAAGTCCCACCTCTAGATTAGAGTCATTCAAGTCAACTGAGGTGTTTTCAGCAGCTACTACTGGTTCTTGATTTTCTTGATTCTCCTCATCTCTGCTTTCTTCTTCACTCTGATTTGGTCCAGTAGATGGTTCCTTTTCACATAAATCCACTGTTGGTATGGGAAAGATCACAGATTGAGATATATTATCTTGAACTTGTGTAGTTCCTGATCCTCCACTCCCTGAACCTGCATAATCAGCACTACTGAAACCAAAAGAGTTAGTTAGTGAATCAATGTCAAACAGCCACTGAGGACCAGACCCAATAGGATTTGGTGTGTTCTCATTGCATTTGACATTGTCACTTTCTTCAATTATTTTAGAAGAAGAGTTAAAAACTCTGTAATCCTTACTCTGAGATGAGTAACCAACAAGAAATCCATCATCTGCTTTGCTATCAAACTTACCTAAGTGAGATTTGGTATTGAGAATTGTACAAGGACACCCAAAAGGTTTGAAAATCCAATAAAGGGTTTTCTTTTATTTAAAAGCTCATACGGGGTCTTGTTCTTTGGATTGACCACTAGAACTCTGTTTTGGACATAACAGGCAGTATTAACTGCTTCAACCCAGAAGGTAATTGGCAGTTTTGAATCAACCAACAGAGATCTAGCAGCCTCTATTAGTGTCCTATTCCTCCTCTCAGCAACTCCATTCTGTTGAGGAGTCCTAGGGGCACTATATTGTCTCTCAATTCCTTTTTCTTCACAAAAGGTGTTTAGATCAAGATTTTTAAATTCAGTCCCATTGTCTGATCTAATGACTTTTACTTTTTGATTAGATTGGTTTTCAATTCTTAGAATAAAGGATTTGATCAGTCCACTTGTCTCATCCTTAGTCCTTAGAAAATATACCCAGGTAAATCTAGAGTAATCATCAACAATAACCAAGCAGTAAGATTTCTTGCCTATACTCATAACATTTGTAGGACCAAACAGATCCATATGCAATAACTGGAGACAAGAAGAAATTGTATTTATCTCTTTGGTCTTATGAGAAGTTTTGTGCTATTTGCCTTTAAGACATGCAACATAATGATCATCACATGAAAATACTTTTGAAGGTAAACCTCTTACAAGGTTGTTTTTAACAAGTTTGTTCATTGTCTTGAAATTCATGTGACACATCCTTCTGTGCCAGAGAGAGGATTCATCCACAGAAGCTTTTGAAACAAGACAATTCAGGCATGAATCACTATCAACATTGTCCATATCTAGACAATAAACATTGTCCTTTCTTGGAGTTCTAAGTAGTATCATGCTTTCATCAACTACCTTGAACCCTAGAGCAAGGATCATACACTCTGTATTAGTAAATAATATGCTATGTTGTTTGTCACAAACCTGTGATACACTTAACAGGTTGTACTTTAATTGATCAACATAGTAGACATCCTCAAATGTCATCTTACCTTTTGTAACATTACCTTTTCCACTTATTTTACCACCAGTAAGATTATCTCCAAATGCAACATGTCCTCCATTGATGTGCTTGAAATCCTGAAGGCATGACATGTTGCCTGTCATGTGCCTAGAGCAACCACTATCAACATGCCATATGCTCTTTCCCTTAAGCTGTTGGTTGCCCTGCACATAAAGTAATTCAGTTAGTATGAAATAGGAACCCAAGCCAAAGTGGTCTTGGGTACCCCTTTCTCATCAAAATATTTACATTCTTTCTTGACAAGATTTTTAAACTTTGACTCCTTATTTCTGGAGTACTTTGTCACAATGATTGGTTTGGAAACACACTTGCTAGAAGCAGTACTGGTTTTAGAAGTACTAACTGTATTAGCAGCACTTGCATGCTTAGCAGTACTAACCTTGTTAGAAGTAGTAACTGTGTTAGCAGCAGTAACTGTGTTAGCAGTATTAAAATTATCAGCAGTACTAACACTGGTAGCAGCAGTAATGCTTCTAGCAGCACTATCTCTGTCAGCAATACTAACAGTTTTAGTGCTTCTAGGCACCCATATTAAAACACTTTCTTTTAAAACCTTATTTTTTGGGGCCTTTGGTTTCAACAGATTTCTTCATCACATGTTTCTTTCCAGCCTTCCTATAACCAACAGGTTTTTGCACAAATCTTTGAAAGTTCATCTGTTGGTTAATAGGGTTAAAGAAACAATACTTAGCCAAATGGTTTATCTTTCCAGAAATGAAACAAGGCTTTGGTCTATTGATTTTACTCAGATCAATGCCTTGTTTTTGTGCCCATTCGTTATTCCAGTTTCTCTGATTTCCCCTTGGTTTATCATGTTTTTGGGGCTCAGATTTACTGCATGCACACTGCTTACAAGGGACAACAGTGGTCTACTTATAATGAACCTTATTGTTCTTTCCCTCAGTCTTCTCTATCTCATTGGACTTGATCCAATGTTTTCCACATCCCTCATTGGTGATTATGTGGTTTTCTATAGGAATCTCACCACTCACAGTATTGTCCTTATCCTTGACAACTTCTTTCTCAGTTTTATCCTTAACAACTACTTCATCTAAGGGATCTATCTCAGTGGCTCTCTTAGATAGGTCCTTCATATCCTTTGTTTCTAACAAATCTGAACTAGGAGGGATGTAGTTGTTGTTATAGGGTGGTGTTGTGGTATTGTACTCTATTCCTCTTCTCAGTTTATCATGAATCTGAGTTTGTGGCAAAGAATCCATTGCTTTGGAAGCATTGGAAAACTTTTCTACATCTAGTTTGACTTTAGCTAGCTCTCCTCTTAGCTTTTCACTCTCTTCTTTGGATCTGGTCAGTTGAAGTTCTAAGTCATTCTTCTCCCACTTCCAGTAGTTTGTGTCATAAGAGTGTTGAAGCTTATTGACTTGAAAACCCTTAATCTGTTCTTCAAATCTCTCAACAATCCTCACATAATCTTTTATGTCCTTTTCCAATCTCTTAAGGTCATCACTCATTTTCTGATTGTGATCCCTATATCTTTTAACAGTGTTAATGCAATTTGGAGAGCAAGTTAAAGAAGAGAAGACAAAAGTTAAACATTGTTTCTTCAACTAAATCTTCTAAATCAAATGAGTTCTTTGATTTAAATGCAACTAATCCTAATAAGGATAATATATCTCCAGTGTCTTATGATACTAAGCGATATATATCTCCATTAGTATTAGAATGCAAAATATTTGATCTAGAAGAACAATTGGAAGAACAAGAGATTTTGAGAAAAATTGAAAATGATGTCATTTTTTCTTTTATGACATCGAGTTTTAAAGAAAATAATTCTGATCTTATCAAATCTTCCATCAACTTGTGTTCATCTGATGTTTCTTGCTCTGAGGTTTATTCAAATAAAATAAATGATCAGTTTGATTTTATTGATAAAACTTCCTCTTCTAAATCAAATATTTTATCTAAAACTGTTGATGACACTTTTACGCTAAATGATCATTTCTATAAAACAAAGCGTAAAAGAAAAAGGTCAAAGAAGAAAAAGAAGAAAGAGTTTGATATTTCTGAAAATTCTAACTTTTCTGATCCATCTATTTCAGATAGGCCTTTGAAGAAGTCTGTAAAGTCTGTTTGGCTAAAGAAACAGAGATCTGAAGAATTTGTTTCTCTAGAGGATAAATGTGTAGATTTTCTTTGTAAACAAGACTCATTTGCCTTTTGTAATAAATCTACAAAATATTCTGTAGAGCAAATGTTTCAATTTTCGAAGAATAATTCTGATTCTGATGATTGTGTTTCTTCTTTAATATGTGATGATGTTCATGCTTTATTTGATCAATCTCAGATGTTTTGGAAAAATAAAATTTTTAAAAAGAAAAAGGAAAGGACTAACAAGAAGGGACCCATATTTATATGGGTACCTAAATCTCAGTAATTGTTGATTGTGCAGCTAAATCAATTATGGTATCTGGATTCGGGTGTTCCAAACACATGACTGGCAACAAATCTCTACTTACAAATTTTAAAGAAAAATGTTGCGGTCGTGTCAAATTTGGAAACTGCGAGACGACTCCCATTCTTGGTTATGGTGATCTTGTTCAAGGTAACATAACTGTCAAAAGAGTAAGCTATGTCGAAGGTTTAAGTCACAATCTCTTCAGCATCGGAAAGTTCTGCGATAAAGATCTTGAAGTTAGTTTCAAGTCTAAAATGGTTGCTGCAAAGAATAGTAGCGGCATGGATTTACTTGTTGGAAAGAGACGATCAAATCTTTATACCATTAATCTTTCTGAAGTAAAGGTTCCATCAGATGTTTGTTTTTTATCAAAAGCCTCTATTCATGAAACCTGGGTGTGGCACCGTCGACTAGCTCATCTCAATTTCAAATATATGGATCGCTTGGTCAAGAATGATGCAGTGAGAGGTCTTCCAATCCTCCGTTTTTAGAAAGACCATCTCTGTCAGGACTGCGAGAAAGGAAAGATGAAGAAAGCATCTCATAAGCCAAAGCCTGAACATTGCACTACGGACATTCTAGATCTAATTCATGTTGATTTGTGCGGACCAATGAAGACAAAGAGTATTGGGAAGAAGAAATATGTTTTGGTTGTTGTTGATGACTACTCTAGATACACATGGGTGAAATTTCTCAAATCTAAAGACGAGACACCTGAAATTCTCATCAACCTCATCAAAACCATTCAAACAAATAAGCAAAAGCAAGTCAAAGTTGTGAGATCAGATAATGGCAAAGAATTCAAGAATTCAACTCTTCAAGCATTCTATGATAATCAAGGTATACAACAATAGTTTTCTGCTGCAAGAACACCGCAACAGAATGGGGTTGTTGAAAGAAGAAACAGAACGCTTGTGGAAGTTGCGAGATCTATGCTTGCTTATTCAGGTCTCCCTTTGTCTCACTGGGCCGAAGCCATTTCAACTGCTTGTTATACTCAAAAGAGATCAATTCTACACCGCCGGTTCAACAAGACTCCATATGAATTGATGAATGGTGTGTGTCCCAATACGCAATCATTCAATCAAGCAATCACATAAACAATATAATAAATCAAACCTGATATTGATATTCAATGATTCAATGAGTTACAGACTTGAAATCAAATTCTCCCTTTTCTCTTCTTGTTCTTCACGGCGCACCACACCACCACCACTAATTCTCTCTCAATAATAATTTTGCAAATAAGATCTCTAACCTAATTACTCTAACCAAAAACTAATTATATTTAGGCCATAAAGCCTAATGGGCTTAGCTAGCAAGGCTTGGCCCAAATATCTAAGAACAACTAACTTATTTAACTAAATAAAAGACTAATAAATAAAATACGTAAAAATACTTTTGACCAATTATTACAAAAGGACCCTAGACTATTTCTTGAGACGACTTTATTAGCTTTAACTTCAGATTTCCATCTTCAGATAATTATGATCTTGAATCCAATAAATATGTGCATTAACAAATGGTATCAAACCCAACATCAAATATTTCAAGTCTTTCGGGTGTAAATGCTATGTTTTGAATGACAGAGATAATCTGAACAAATTTAGTCCAAAGGCAGATGAAGGCATATTTCTGGGCTATTCTTCTAACTCTGCTGCTTATAGAGTATTTCTTCTCTCGGCAAGAAAAGTGATAGAGTCAGTAAATGTCAAATTTGATGAAGCTGCCAATTTGGCTTCTGGACAACACAGTTCAGAACCCGCTATTACTGGAAATTCAGCTTCTAAACAAATTAGTTCAGAACCTGCACTTCAGTCGACAAATCAGGATCCTTCTACTTCTCTGTCTAATTTTTCTAATCTTGATTTTTTGTTTGAAAATTTTTATGATGATGTTCCTAAACCAAACACTGATTATGTGTCAAATGTTTTGAATCAGGAATTTGTGAGTGCATCAAATCCTAATTCCGCTGCATCAATCTCTGAACCTGATGCTTCTTCAGTATCTCCTGAGATTCAAGACATACCTTCTGAACATCATCCTGATCAAGTCTTTCATGAACCAGAAACTTCTGAAACTATTCATGAGGAGTCTGTAGAAGATGAAGTTGTTCCAGAAGAAAATGTTCAACAAGAAGTACAAACTACGACTGGTCAACAAGAGACTGAATCTGATGTCATGGAAATACCCCCTCCTCCAGTTGAAACCATATATGTGTCATCTTCTGACATTATTCCTTCTGAAGATCCTCCTCAACAAATAGAAGTGGTTCAAGAAGTTATTGATCCTCTCCCTCATACAACAAAATGGACAAGATCTCATCCAATCCATCAAATCATTGGGGATCCTCAAGCTAGTGTTTCTACACGCTCCAAGTCGGCTTCTTCCAACGAATGTTTGTACACTTGTTTTTTATGCAAGATTGAACCTAAAAAAGTATCTGAAGCGTTGGAAGACCCGGAATGGATTTTAGCAATGCAAGAGGAGCTCAATCAGTTTGACGCACTCAAAGTGTGGAGACTTGTACCACGGCTAAAGGGTAAAAGCATCATTGGTACAAAGTGGATATTCAAGAATAAAAAGGACAAAGATGGTATCGTCGTTCAGAACAAAGCAAGATTAGTAGCCAAAGGATATCGACAAGAAGAAGGTATTGACTATGATGAAACATTTGCACCCGTCACCAGATTGGAAGCTATCAGAATGTTTTTAGCCTTCGCTGCTTATCGCAACTTCACAGTATATCAAATGGACGTCAAGACAGCATTTCTCAATGGCAAATTGAAAGAAGAAGTATATGTATCTCAGCCAGAGGGATTTGTTGACAAAGATCGCCCTGATTACGTTTATTTTCTCGATAAAGCTTTGTATGGTCTAAAACAAGCTCCAAGGGCATGGTATGACGAGTTGTCAGCTTTCTTGGTCAAATCCGGCTTCACCAAAGGATCGATAGATACTACTCTTTTCACTTATAGAACTAATCTTGATATTTGCTTAGTACAGATATACGTAGATGATATTATTTTCGGTGCGACTAACAAATCTCTGTGTAATTGGTTTTCTGATTTAATGACCTCTAGATTTCAGATGAGCATGATGGGAGAAATCAATTTCTTCCTTGGCTTACAAGTGAATCAACTTCCAGATGGAATTTTCATCAATCAGTCAAAGTACGTATTTGACATTTTGAAGAAATTCAAAATGGACAAGTCTATTTCAATCGGCACGCCTATGGCTCACGGTGCTAAACTCGGACTGGATCCAGATGGAAAAGTTGTGGATCAAAAGACATACAGAGAGATGATCGGATCACTGAAGTATCTTACTGCAAGCCGCCCGAACATAATGTTTTCAACGTGCTTCTGTGCCCGTTTTCAAGCTAAACCGAAAGAATCTCATCTTTTAGCAGTCAAACGCATTTTTAGATATATTAAAGGAACTCCTTATTTAGGATTATGGTATCCTAAAAGTTCTGACTATAGTTTGATTGCTTATTCTGATGCAGATTATGGTGGTAATCAATTGGACAGAAAAAGTACTTCTGGTCATCTTCAGTTTTTGGGTGACAGACTGATAAGCTGGGCGTCGAAAAAGCAAAATTGTGTTTCAATATCAATAGCCGAAGCTGAATACGTCGTTGCAGCTAGTTGTTGTGCTCAAGTGCTTTGGATGAAAACGCAACTTCGCGATTACGGGATGCTATACAAGACTGTGCCAATATATTGTGACAGCAAGTCTGCGATTGCGATATCAGTCAATCCTGTCTAGCACACCAAGACCAAGCACATAGACATGCGATATCATTTTATAAAGCATCACGTGGAAGAAGGTACTATTTAACTATATTTTGTACCAACTTAATATCAACTTGCTGATATTTTTACAAAAGCTTTAGATGAAAAACGATTTAATTTTCTGCTTTCAAAACTTGGCATGTTGAATTTAAAAGTTTAAATCTTTACAAATTTTATTCTATAAAGTTTAATATTTCAGATTTTCTTTCAGTTGAATAAAATGTGTGTCTAGGATCTTTGACAAGTTGCCTTGTTTATATTTAAAGTTTCATATGTTCAATGTTCAAATCTTTCAAACATCGAAAAGTCAGCAACATGTTTGACGCTTTAGATACTGCTTTAAAGATATGTGAGTCGGCATATTTATGGTTTACTTTGCTTGAACAACCTAAGTGATTGAAATTGTAGATCGTAATGAAAATATAGTCTAAGCTATTCGATATAGATCTGAGTTATTGAGATGATTTTATTTTTAAGAATTTAAAATACAGAAATCCTTGAGTTTAAAAGTTTGTACCTGTAACCTTTCTGGTTTGGGAAAGTAAGTTCCGAGGGATGCTCGACATCTGGTCCCCTAAGGTCAATTGATCTGGGAGTGATCGAACAGAAATCCTGCAATAAAATCAGATCGAAAGTCATGTTTTACTGGTATGAATGGGTTTAGGATATGTCGATGTAACCTTTCTGATCCGGGAAAGTAAGTTCCAAGGGGTGCTTGACACCTAGCCCCCTAAGGTCAACTGGTCTGGGAGTGACTGACCCAAATCCTGCAATAGGGTCAGATAGAAAGTTACGTTTACGACATGTTCTTTACTTAATGAACTCTTTGATTAAAAGATGCCAAAGAGCACACTCATGTGAAGATGCCAATGTGCACACAGCTAAAAGATGCTAATGAGC
Source organism: Arctium lappa (assembly GCA_023525745.1). Lineage (NCBI taxonomy): Eukaryota > Viridiplantae > Streptophyta > Magnoliopsida > Asterales > Asteraceae > Arctium > Arctium lappa. Next base: position 69,450,668 of record CM042048.1, on the reverse strand, counting down.
ACACATCTCTTGATACTTGGTAATATATTTTGAGCTGCGATAAACTTGTAAATTTGTGAAAATCTTAATTCTTGATGATTTAGTGCCTGTACATGGAAAGTTCTTCATTTTATGTTTAGAATTACATTTTTCTTGAAGCTAATCAGAGATCGCATGCGAGCACACTGAATAGATACCTACAAGTGTTTAACTCTGAACATGTCTTAACTTGATATACAATGAAACATGTTTCTGTATCCAACAACTCACGTTTGATTTCAACTGATTGATAAATCTGGAATATTCTACTGAGTAGACTTTAATTTGTTTAGTGTTTAAAAATTTATATATTCAGTTGTTACAAAATTTATATTCAATATGATCATCTTTTAATATTGATGTCTCTATGTTTGTTGTCTGTGTTTTTGTCATATGGTTTGTGCATTTTTCGAGGGGGAGTGTATATCTGAGTTGTTTATCTGAGAATATTCTATTTTTGAGGGGGAGTGATTTTTTGCTGATTAATTACTTCATGTGCTGATCAGAAATTCATAAGGTAAGTATTTATGAATTTACTATGCAAATGCTAAACTAATTTGATAAATTTTGTGCATTTGTGTAGGGGGAGTAATGGGGGCTTATCAGGTATTTTTTTTAGTAGTTAATATTTTTTTTAATAGTTATTTTTTTTAGTGTTTTGTTTTTTGTTTTTTAGAATATATAGATGTAATAGTGTTTTTTCTTTTCTTTATTCTTTTTTGAACGTGTGTGGCTATTCCCCTTCCCTTCTTCTTATCTGAGTATTCTTCTTCTTGTTCCTTTACTGTTCATATTTCAGATTGTGATTTTAGAAAGATCAGGTATGTTTAGTGTTTTTCATTCTATGTTTGTAGTTTGTTTAGTGTTATTCATTCTATGTTTGTAGTTTGTTTTGATTTATTTTTTGGCTTTGTATTGTGAGTTTTAACTGATATGCGTTATTTTCTCTGTTCATCGATTTCTAAAACTCAGATTCGAGTTGAAATAGATCGATTTACTATTTGGGATTTGTTTAGATCTTATAATCGACATTCAGGTATGTTTTATTTTACTTTAACTTCGTGTTAGTGCTTCGTTTTTTAGTTTTTTTGTGGATTTCGGGTTCGAGCAGGCGTTTTTCTAGGGTTTTGTTTTTAAACAAGTGAAAAATGCGTTTCACCTGTGACACGCATTGTAAGAAATACGTTTCACTTGTGACCCGCATTTCTGAACAATGCGTTTCATTTGTGACCCGCATATGTGAACCCTCATAGTATATTTTGTTCTTAACCCGAGACCCTCATAGTATATTTTGTTCTAGTATCTGTTGTGTATTTGTTTTTGTTTGTTTTGTTGTTTCAAGTATGCAATGTGTTCCATTAAGGACACGTATTTCCTTATATGCGTTTCCTTCAGGATATGCATTCCTCATAAATGCGTTTCCTTCTTCACCCGCAATCCTCAAAATGCATTTCATGAAGGACCCGCGTTCCTTGTAATGCGTTCCGTTCTTCACACGCATTCCTCAAATGCGTTTCCTGAAGGACCCGCATTTCTTCCTTCGTGTCTCCTTAAGGACCCGCATTCCATACTTAGTATTTTTTTTTCTTCTTCTGTTAAACTTTGAATTGTGTTTTGTTTCAGGATATCATGACTTCTCAAACAAATACTGATCCAATGATTCAAGATGAGAATGTCATTCTTCAGGATCCGACTGATCAGGCATCTCATGATACTCCAATGCCGTCTGTTCCATCTGTTGGGGCAGATCTTTCTATATCAAGGCGAAATCCAAATGATGTGTTCCCGAATGTCATGTACATGCCTTATAAGCATAACAATTACTTTGTTGATTTTGATCGCATCAAGATTCATCCTGTCATACGCATTATTCTTCATGGACATCCGCTTTCTCAAGCTCTCTGTTGAGTTGCTGATGTTCCGGAAGTCTACGTCCAGCAAGTATGGCACACTATCACTAAGAATGAACTGGCACGTCCTCATCGATTTGATATCCAAATTGATCGATTTGATTCATATCTGTCTTACAAACGGTTAAGGTTGATTCTTGAGCTTCCTGAGCCTGATTCTAGACCTGGAAGGACAACTTTTGATCAGTTTCCATCTGAAGAAGAAGTGTATGAAGGCATCAAACGACTAGGCTATGTTGGTCAACTGAACAGGGTTGTAGACTTTGACAAGTATAATCTTCCTCCTGTCTGGTATTCTTTATTTTCGGTCATCAACAGGTGCTTAACGTCCAAACATACCGACATGGATAGTTCTAGTCTTCACTATCTACGACTGTTCCATGCAGTAGTCGATGACCTACATGTCGACTATACGATTATTTTCTGGAACGATCTGTCTGAAATAGTGCAAGACAAGTTAACCAACAAGCGACGGAAGTTCATTCCTTTTATCAGGTTTCTAAAGCTGATCATTAGAAGCAGGTTTCGAAGCAATCCGACAATTCCTCGAAGATTATCTTGGCCGCAAGTTCAAGATACTGAGATGCTTTTTCTTAAGAAACAGAAGAAGTCATTCACATTTTCTATGACCATTCCTTATGGTCTTATTGCCAATTATGCTGACATGACCGATCCTAGTTTCATTGATTATTGTTTAGAAAATGACTTTGAAGAGGCTGAACAGGAAGTACCTTCTTATGGTACTCCAGCTGCTACTACTCATGAAGAGCAAGTTGACGCATCCACTCAGGAAATAGTGACTACTGTTGTAACTACCATAGTGACAGATGTTGATCCTTCTATAGTTTTACAAGATGTTGCTACTCTTCACATAGAATCTGTCATTGCTGATATTGAATCTGAAGTTGATGTTGATATTAGAGAGGATGTTACTCTTGATGAAACGGTTGTTGCAGATGATGATGTGACAAATCCTGAGGTTGCTGATGATGATATGATTGTTGTTGATCTTGCTGATGATGATGCAACAAATGATGATTTTTCTGATAATGGTGATAATACAACTAGTGATTCAGATGCTGGTGATGATGATGATGATCAATTGCGCATGAAAGTGTATGAAAGGAAGTCCAAGACACCAGAAGTGCTTGTCTCAACAGAAGTTATATCTGATGATGATTCTGTTCCAGTTAATCCTTCAATTGCACATCTTCAAGTTGATGAATTGGATACAACTTTTGATCAAGCCACTGCATTAGTTCAAAGTCAAGATCCAGCAAGTACACTTGAATATATTCAGTCTACCTCAGTAGCTGTAGAGCTTACATCTGATCAAGCCCGGGTTTCCACTGATAAATTCTCAACTTTGAATGATGTAATTCAGCAATTATCGGATAGAATGGATGCTGAAAAGGAAGCACAAATTATGAAGTTAAAAGCTTTATTCAAAGGGAAGATGCCTGAGATTGATACTTCAGTGATTCCTACAGAGATTCCGTTCAGACGCCCATCTGGGGTTGTTCTAAGAGAGCCGTCTTCTATTGTTTAATCTTTTGCTCCAGCAATCATGTCTATTCCTCTACCTCCGTTGTTTACACAGTCAGTTGGTATCTCTTCATCTACTAGTATACCTGTGTCTTCTTCTAGCACTCCAAATCTTCCTATTTCAGAGTTGAAAGATTTGCTCTATGCTCGTCTTATTTCTATATCGCCACCAGAACATCAGGATCAAGATCTCATTTCTCTGCTTCGAAACTTCCAACCTACGCCGCCTCTAGTTTCTTCATCTGAATCTGACCGGATCTATGTTTCATCTACTGAATTTCAGGAATTCAAATAAGAAGTTAGATCTAGTTTATCTGATCTTCGTTCTTTCATGACAGAGGCTTTTTCAGATCTATCTAACAAGATTGATCATCTAGATCAATCATGCAGGACTGAGGCTGGCCCGTCTCTTAAACGCCGACATGACCAAGATGATCCTGATCATCAAGGCCATGAGGGGGAGATGGCAAAGAGACAAAGAACAGAAGGTTCTTCTGAAGCAAGAGAAGTTGGTCAAGAAGGAGTGGTTGGAGATAGAGAAAAGAATGCTGATACTGTTCAAGATTGCAGTATTCAAGACTTAATGGATGTCATGATTGACAATGCTAATGTAACTACTTTGCATAATGAATTTAATTTGTCTGAAGCAAATTTTAATAATATGCAAGTTGTAGTTTATGTGGATCCAGATGTCTCAGGTAGAGCTAATGAAGTTGAAGAATCAGAAGCAGCAAATGATTTGAGATCTTTCTTCGCAAATTTCATTGAGATAAATTCAGATGATGATGAAGAAGTTAGATTTGAGAAAGTTGCTCAAGTTAAAGAAGAATATTGCAACAATATCATTATCTTATCTGATACAGAGGATGATTCGGTTTTCATGGATGCAACAGTTACAAAATAGGCTGAATTGTTATATGTTGATCTTCCGAGTCAAGGTGAGATTCCAGAAGTTGATCAACCTTCGTCTACTCCAGTAATTACTTCTTCTCCGACAACCAATATTCCATCAAGTGCATTTGAAGTTGGTGAGTCATCTAGAACTCAAGTAGTTATTCCTTCTTCTGAACCAGTAATTCCTCCATCTCTTCTAGAAGAAGGAGAAGCTTTAACTAGGCAGCAAAGGCAGAGAAATCTACAACAAAGATATATGGCTTCTAGACTCAGAACTGCTTTTCTTGAAGATATCTAAAGCAATATCTTTGTTTCTAGAAGAAGGACACTCAATATATATGCCATTCTTGGAGTAGAGAAAGAATCAGAAGCCTATCAGCATGAGTACTTAGCATTTATCAAGTGTCAACGCAGAAGAAATAACACTGTTAATTTTCCTCATCTAATAGTTCGAGTTCTCAGTGTTACAATTTTTAAGTTCATGAACATTTGGTATCCAAATCTTGAAGTGGAAAGAAGAGACTGCAAGCGGTACATTTTTTCAGAGGCTGATTTCGTTGATCTTTCAATTGATGATATTGATTTCCTACATGATCACTTCAGGAATCTTTATCACCGGACTCAGGATGTTTCTCAAACTCTTTTTGTTCTTAAACGATTTATTCGACGGCAGATCCGATTTTTTCGTGTTTTTGACTTCCATATGGTTGTCGAAAGTTTTCAGCCTGTGGTTAATCTTGATAGGCCCAACCAGAGTTTGCAGAATCTAGAATCATATCCATTATTCACCATTATCGAAGATCCATTCGGAGTAGTTTACAAGAACAACTCAAGTGAAAAATGCTTTCTACGATTTGATGAAGTTGGATATTACTCTGATGGAACTCTAAAGGTGATCAAACTTCAGTTGGAGCATCGTTTGCAAGAGGCTAGAAGAAAGTTTTTGGAAACAAGAAAAGAGTCATATTTGTTTGAAAATGATGAAATTCGTCTGATTCGTAAATCTTTGAATTCTATTCAAGACAGACTGAATCTCCGTTCAACTCTGCGACGATTGGAAGTGTTAGTTGGGCTGAACAGACTACGTCAAAGAGAAGAACGTCAATGATCCTTCAAAGTCGTCTAGATGGTCAATGCTGTTTTTGAAGACCTCGGCGCCAATGATTACTAAGGGGGAGATTGTTAGATCAGTTTTTTTTATAGTAATCATTGTATTTATTTTACTGCTTTCTTAGTGTTATCAGTTCTGTTAGTGCCTAGGGGTATTTAAGTCCCTTTGGCTTGTTAGTTTTGTAACGAACGTACACTGTTTGAATCTGAATATACTGTTACTTTCCAGAGCTCACTTTCTCTCTCTAGATTCTCTCTCTACGATCTTGTGATCTTGGCTCATCAGTACACTTTTTACAGTCAGGAGTTTTATTAGAGTTTGACAGATTAAATTTCAACTCCTGAATCTGCTTAAGAAGCTTTGAATTCTGATTTTTCAGTTTGTCTCTTTCTGCTTCTAGAACAGGTATCTCAGGCATGTACAATACTGCCATGTCTCTGGCTGATAGTATTGTATTTTCTCTCTCATCTGTCTTTGGCATCTTGAAAGATATATGAGCTTGATATGAAATGAGCATTCCCAAACAATTCAGAAATGTTGACTAAAAAGTCAAACTTGGATCACAAAAAAAATTTAATTTCAAAAAAAATTCTATCTCTGAAACTCGCAAGTCACTGAAACTCGCTAAGCACTGAACTCGCTAAGCACTATTCACTGAGGAACGCGCTAGTAGTTGTTAGCGCGAAACTAAAACTCGCTAGACGTTGGTAGCGTGAAAGTAGAAACTCGTAAGGCACTGGTAGCGCGAAACTAGAAACTCGTAAGGCACTGGTAGCGCGAAACTAGAAACTCGCAAGACACTAAACACGCAAAGTACTATTTACTGAGGAACGCGCTAATAGTTGTTAGCGCGAAACTAAAACTCGCTAGAGGTTGGTAGCGCATTTCAACACTTAGAATATTTTTCAATGAATTTCAAACTCGCAAGACTCTTCTAGCGCGTTTCTAAAACTCGCAAGTCTCTTCTAGCGCGTTTTTCAAGAACTCGCAGGCCACTATTAGCGTGTTTATGACCAAAATTGAAATCCTTTGGCTTGCGAGTTCTTCAGCATGACTCTTGCGCGTTTTACGGATATTGCACGTTCTTGGGTTTTCTTGCGCGTTTTGACAGTTATGATCACGAAATCGATCCAAATCGATTCAATCCTGCAAATTAATTCTTGAAATTTCACCAGTATACTCGAAATGGATATTTGAACATTTTTCTATCAATCCAAAATAGCTAAAAACATGAAATTACAGTGCAATTGATCGAAATACAGTGTGTTTGTGTTCTTGTTTTCAAAAAATCACGAAAATTCAAAATTCAAACGATTTAGTGAGTAATTCGTGCACAAATTTGAGTACAATGTGATCAATGATCCTAATTGATCACAACTAAATCAATTTAACAATCTAAGAACAACAAAATAATGCAAAATCGATTCAACAGTGAAATTTTCAAGAAACGAGTTCGTAAAATCAAGATTTTTTCAATTTTGATTCAATCTGATAATCCGATCCTTCTGAATCTGTTTGGTTTGCTATGATACCAATTGAAAATGTATGATCCCAATTCAATCAAGCACAAACAATGAAAGATTTGACAATCTAAGAACTTAGAGAGAGAGTAGAGAGAGAAACAGTCACAAGTATATTGATATGAAAGTTATGCGTATGATACTTGGTTACAAGATTTACAAAGCAACATGGTATTTATACCACAAGATTACAAAATAGAACTCTAAGATAGACTTAACTAACTTTGACTTATCAAGACTTTGACATTGTTTGACTTTTCTTGACTTGACTTTTCCTATTAAAACTTGGATACAATAATACACTAACAAATGGGACAAAAAATGGTATTTTCTTGTTCCACCAAAATAGGTGGAACAATATGGGACAAAATTGAGACAGAAACTAAAAATCATTGATCTACCATCATTTGATGTATAATCCTAATATGGTATTAGTCTTAAGGGTCACCACTACCCATCGCCACCACTACCACCATCGGCGGCCACCAGTAGCCACTGCTAACCACCATCGGCCACCTCTACCTATTTCTCCACCATAACCTCCTCCACCACCCCCACAACCATCGACCATCGCCGCCACCACTACCATCGTCGACCACCTCCACTAACACCGATCACCACCACCTTTGGCCGCCACCACCATCAACGGCCACCAGTAGCCACCACCAACCATCATCGACTTTCCCAAAAAAAAAACCATCGTCGACCACTTCTACCTCTTCCTCCACTACAACAACTTCCTCCACCGCATCTACAACCTTTGCCTATCACCACCTCCACTGATCACCATCGCCTATTGCCGCCACCACCACTGACGCTCACCGCCAACCACCGTCGGTGACCTCCGCCTCTTCCTCCACTACAATGACCTCTATTACCCTTGTCCACCGCCACCAGCACTACCATTGTCGGCAACCTATACTTCCACCACATCAACCATAATATCACCTGCATCACCACCATCCACTATCTTTCACGTTCTTCACAACTACCGTCCTTTACGGGTCACCCATCGCATTTATCTTTATTTGTTGCTGCAACTATGCATCCGCCAATTCATTAAAATCCTCCAAATTGAATCAAATATTATATTTTCTTTATATGAATCGGATTTTCTCGAACTGCCATCAATTATTTCAGATTCTTCATTCAAATTTCCTACCATTGTTTTTCTATGTATTTATATGTATGAAAATCGTTTAAAAAATGTTTTTTAATTAAATTATTTAAAGATATACTTTATTTGTGTTATTTATTAGTATTATATGATATATAAAACTATGAAACAACGTTTAGGGAAATTTGTCCAATCCTGTCCTATTCAGTCCTAGCCATACCAAACACAAGACAGACATTTGTCTTGTCCTGTCCAGTGTCGTCCAGTCCTGTCCTAGCCTCTTGTTCTATCCTAACCAGTCCCGTCCAATCATGTCTGCATACCAAACGTTACCTTAGAGAAGATTTTGTGAGTGTATCTAAAAACACATTTTAGAGAAAAAATTAAATGTAAAAAAAAAACGTATCTAAAGGTAGGATAACTTTCAGAAAAGGATTCTGTAGATCCCAGTACAGTGCAATCAACAACAAATATTCAATGATCAACAATATTTAAGCCACAACTACTAGTCATATGATTAATATGCAATCACAGGGTTACAGGTTTACAGAAAGGATTTCTGATCAGAGAAAGTAAACCTATTGACTAGTAATCTGGGAATTATGAGACTAAACTTCCCTAAACTCTCTAAACTGAAATATGAATATCTAACCTTATTAATGAATTAAATACGCCTTTATATATTTAGGCTTTCAAGGCTTAATGGGCTAATGGGCTTTAGGCCCAACTAACAATCAACTATTAAAGAATTACATTATGCACCCTTATAAATGCTTTATGCCACTTTCAACACACAGGACTTTCAGTCCTAACAATCTCCCCATAAAGTTGAATAAAGCATTTAACAACTTGAAAAACTTCAGGCCTTGATCTTCTTTCCCTCTAGAATCTTTGAAGAACTTTGGTGTTGCTTGACTTCATGTCTTTCCACGCTCCCCTTGAATAAAGCTCTTGGTCTTCATAGTATTAACTTTGTAACCAGATACAATGTACAGTAGCCTCGACTGAACGCACTATCAAGCAGCTTTCAACTGTAAAAACTCAATCACATTGGATCAGCACACAAGAATGATAATGTGAGAGTTACTTGACATTCCATGGCGCATCTTCAGTTTAAAAATTAAGGAATCTGTCTTTGAACCGCGAGTTGAATATGCTTTCAGCTTAAGAACTTGTTTCAATCAGCTCGTAGGAGGAATCAATACAAACTTGTAGCATACACCACATGATACGGGAAAGAATCAATACAAACTTTGAAATCTTCACTGTCTTCAGAAAAACACACTTAGCATTAAACTCATATCTTCAGCTCTTTGATCTCTAGACTGTCTTCAGAAAATCATCTTCATTCAGAAATTCAATCATATTATAACTTTGAAATTGAACTTTGAAAAACTCTCCCCCTTTTTGATGATTGTGAACATCATGATCATCAAAACTCTTCAATTTCAACACATTCTTTGATCTCCTCCTTTGTGATGATTTGAACTTCTCCGCCCTTTGATCTGAGTATCCGTCAATTCATGAAATGTATATATCCAAATCTTTTCAAATTCAGACATAATGAACAATGTAACCCTGATTCAACAGATGAAACAGTTAGTATGTCTGTAAGTAGCACGATACTACTTTGTACAACGAATGTACTTTGGAAAGGAGCTTTTGTGATGTTCACTCCCCCAGGGCTTCCATTCAATCATTGAAAAACCACAAAGGAATTTTCTATGAATGTTATGACAAGAAAACTCATTCCTTGTGTGCTCGTGCAAGTGTAGAAATGATTGAAGCTACTTAGCTTGATCAGGCTCAAATTGTGTAAACTGTTGAGACAACAACAGATATTACACGGACTCAATGTTCATGAAAGAGGTGTGTTATTCCCAGATATTCAAGTTCTAATCACTAACAAGTAATCAAGATGAGAATTCGTAAATCATATGTCATTGATCTCAATTGAATATTACAAACTCTCAACTTTCTCTCTCTACAAACACTCTCTCTCTCTAGAATTATTTTCTAATCACATCTTCTCTAATTTGTTTACAATGAGTGTTCTACTGAATACAAAGACAACAAAGGTATTTATACCCTAGACAATTACAAAGAAACAAAATACAAATACATTGACTTTGACTTTATTTACAAAAGACTTTGACTTTGATGAGAGTTAACTTTCCATCCTTTGACCTCTTGATCATTTGTCTTCAATCTTTATGATCTTGAATCCAACATATTTATGCTCTAACAATCTCCCCTTTGGATCAAGATCATTACTAAAAGATTTAGCAATAGTAACTCCCCCTTTGATCAACCTTTATCTTCTCTTGTAATCTCCCTTTTGATATAAACATGATAAACAAACTTCCCCTTAACATAATGAAGTTCTTCTTTAGCTTTGTCTTCAAAAAACTTTCTACAATCATCCCAACGTCTGATCTTCAAAAATAGTAACAATTTCCCCCAAGGTTGTAAACAAACCTCTTCCAGACATTGAAAGAAATTATCTTCATTTTCAGCTCTGAATGATTTATCCAACTTTCTTCAAATAGACTTTCTCCAAAATCTGCTTGCTTTCGAAATTCTTTGAACTTTCTCTTATCAATTTTGATCAAACTTCAAATCTAAAATATCTCTCTCCATATGCAATACAAACACTTCTTTCCGGACATTTCTTTCAACTTTAACATTTCTTTGAGTCACACATTTCTTTATCTTCTCCCCCTTTTTGATGATTAGAGCATCAATATCATCAAAACTTTCTCCAAGAAATGATTTTGACCCATTATGATCTGTCAAACTGAGCCTCTGATTTTGTGATCCATAACCAAGTATTAATCTAGATCTTTTCAAATCTAGACAAAATAAGAACATGTAACTCCTGAATCAACAGATGAATCGGTTAACAATGCCTGTCAGTAACACAAAGTCACTGTGTGTAACAAAGACACAATATAAAGGAGCTTTTTGATGTTCACTCCCCCAGGGCTTCCATCCAATCATCGAAATACCACAAAGGAAATTTCTATGAATGTTATGACAAAGAAACAAATTCCTTGTGTGTTCGTGCATGTGTAGAAAGAATTAAGCACAGATTATTGCTTTTAATAAAGGCTCAACATAGTGTAACCACTGAAACAACAGTAGATAAACACAGACTCAATGTGCATGATTGAAGTGCGAAGGTGGGGCAGACTTCCTTCTTTTTCAATATCCAAATTTTCCAAATGAAAACCAAATAGCATATGTGTTGCGTCCCTTTGAAAATATGAAACATTTTCTTTTTGAGAAGAAAATGAGTAGCTAGTGGGGTTTAGTCAAGAGTTGGCATGGGCTATTTGCCGGTTTCAATAACGTTCACCAAAGAGTTGTGAAACATTAGTAATGTGGCTGCGCGACTCAGAAAGTAGTTGGTGCAGAGTTTGATATTCTTTTACTCTGATCTCACACCCTCTTTCTTTTTAATCATTAAGCTCACTACTAACCAAACTCTCCTTTACATTTTACCTCATCACACCCACACTCATTTCTTTTAGACTCCTCACACTCAATCACTATTGGACTAACTTCTTGGGTAGGAAACACTGGTTAACGTGAATCCATAGAAGTTCAGTTAATTCCTAGCACAAAGAACCCATAATATCCTAATAAGCATGTGTTGCTCAGATGATTTTACTTTATCAGTTAAAGCTCATATACAAATGTCAGATGTATATATGCTCAGAAATATAATCATGAAGATATGAGCATTTTAAAACATAGTGGGGTTTAGTCAAGAGTTGGCATGGGCTATTTGCCGGTTTCAATAACGTTCACCAAAGAGTTGTGAAACATTAGTAATGTGGCTGCGCGACTCAGAAAGTAGTTGGTGCAGAGTTTGATATTCTTTTACTCTGATCTCACACCCTCTTTCTTTTTAATCATTAAGCTCACTACTAACCAAACTCTCCTTTACATTTTACCTCATCACACCCACACTCATTTCTTTTAGACTCCTCACACTCAATCACTATTGGACTAACTTCTTGGGTAGGAAACACTGGTTAACGTGAATCCATAGAAGTTCAGTTAATTCCTAGCACAAAGAACCCATAATATCCTAATAAGCATGTGTTGCTCAGATGATTTTACTTTATCAGTTAAAGCTCATATACAAATGTCAGATGTATATATGCTCAGAAATATAATCATGAAGATATGAGCATTTTAAAACATTGAAGATATTTCAAACAAGTTAATTGAATGAATGAACATGAATGCAAGAGACTTGTTTGAAAATCTGACATTGTATGAAAATGATCAGAAATAAAATGATATAGCAATTAAGGCTTATGGTCAAGAATAATGGATATTGTCTATACGAACCAAGAAATATAGACATTCTCGAAATGACGTTTAGAAATGAAATAACGCTCAAAATTCTTTGATTTACAATCGGGGTGTCTTACCATAAATAAAAAATTGGTTACAATATGAGACATGGTAAGATCATTTTGAACAAAGTCAAACCGATGTGTGTGAATACTTGAAAGTATATAGAAAAGACAATACACAAGTATTAATCTTTGGATAACACACGGTTTGTTTAACAATGAAGCACAAAAATAAAATGAAAACATTTAAAATCACACTATTAAATTATAAAATCTGTTTAAGAATCGGGAAGTGGTTTGAACATTTCAGAACATGTTTTCTATATCTGAAAGTTGTCCTTCTTTCAGATATATTTGAGATTAAGATAAGAAATTTACCTTTTTGCTCAATCTTAATACTCATAAATTCATGCTTAAGTCATTAAGATATGATCGTGTCAGCTTCTCTCATCCTGCATAAGTCTCAAAGTCTAGTCAAAGCAAATTTATTCACAAATTTATTTGAAAATAAAAGACATAAAGCAATAAAACGATTAAAGTACGAGTTCTGATTTGGAATAATCAGAAATCATAATCCTTTTAACTCCCCCTGAAAATATGCATCTGAGATTTATCAATTAAAAAAGCACATGATAGAGATCTACAACTTCCGTTGAAGTGTAGTTCGTCATATCTTCTGAATACATATTTCCAGAAAAATTTATGTACTCCCCCTTGAAGGTTGATTTCCTCTTCTAAGTACCTGAGTACATCTTCATATCAGCCCGGGAGTATCATTGCTTTTGATCTTTGAAGTACGAGTCCTAAACTGTTGTGTTTAGAAGTCAAAGTTCGTTGAAGTACGGGTTCTAAGTTGATGTACTTAGAAGCCTTTGTTCTTTTACTCCCCCTTGACTTGTGGTGCCTGCAACATAGAATCAGTTTTCGGCTTTGGTACCCACTGGTATTTGGGTCCATGTGTGTTAGTTGTAGTTCGAATGGGAGTAACTGAATAAGAACCATACTAGAAATGATCACTAGCTTTATGAACAAAATTATATGTATTACAGTAAGAAAATACCTCTTTTTAGATAACCTGATCATTTGATCTCTCGAGTAAGCGAGATCAGGTTTACCTTTCAGCACTTTGTTCTTCTTGGCTGTTGATGCATATACAAATGATTTGTTTGTTTTCTTCTCTCCTATCTTTTCTTCCTTCTTCTCATCATCATCCACTGGTTTCACTTTCCATACCAGTTTATCTTCTTGATATTCTCTTCTTCTTCTTTGTGTACCCGAACCATCTACATGTTGATCATAGAAAATATTAGAAGTACGAATCTGATTGAATGAATTGACTAACCTTCCTGAAGAAACAGATTTCATGTGTGAGCTTGAAGCTGTCCTTTTAAAGTCAGTTGAATTATTTCTAGGTGTGTGGATTTTTGACTCTGGAGTCGTTTGCTCAGTCACCACCACCTTTGAAACAATCTTTTCAAGATCTTTTACCATTGAAGAGTAACTGTCTCTTTCTTTTACAAGAAGATCAATCTTTGTCTCAAATTCAGACTTTGTTTGCTGCTCTTTAAGCACACAAGTAGATAGCTTAGATAGCTTTGCAGTTAGCTTTCTAATCTCAACTTCAAACAAGCTTCTTTCTTCCTCAAAGCCCATTTCAGCATTTGTCCTCTAACCAGATTTCTCTTTGAATATCCTAACATTCTTTTGCTCTATTAACTTCTTTTCTTTAGCAAAATTCTCCCTTTCCAGAATGATTACTTTCTCAAAATCAGAGATTTGTTGAGAAAGCTTAATGCATTGAAGCTCAACCGTCTTCTTCTCGTCAGCACTTTTTCTGGAAAACTCGGAGAATTTCTTAGCAAATTCTTTCTTTTCTTTCTCAAAAACTGATCTTTCTTCAAGAATTTGAAATTCTAATTCAAAGATCTTCTTTTCATTAGCACACCCTGTTTGCTGAAACTTGACGATGTGATCTTCTAATTCTGAGATCTTGTTCTTTAACTCAATATTTTCAGCTTCCAAACACAAGACCTTTTCTTCATTAAACCCAGAAGTCTGTTTCAGAAGATCTTCATTAATAGTCTTTAAAGCATTGACTTCTTCTCTCAATAGTTTCCTGTCATCAGAAAATCTCTTTGACCTCTTTTTGTAATAATCAACGAAGGAAGAAAGATTGGTGTTTTCTAATTTGAGATCGGCAATCTTCTTTTCATCATCATCAAAAAAATATCCCATCTTGAATATCTGATTCAAAAAGAACTTGAACTTGATCGTTAATCCAAATGAAATCACAAGAAAAATACAAAAATCTAAAAAAAAATTCAGAGATTTTGATCACAGAAAAAACTTTTGTCCCCCTCCGCAGACTTAGCGAGTGGGGTCAAGGGGCAGCGCCCCTAGAGAAAAAATTTTCACTATTAAAGGGCATATTACAGTTTTGAAAATTTCTCAGAATTTTTTTTTCTAAGTCTTCCACGCTTTGCGCTTCACACAGGAATCGCAAACCTCTACTTTGCGTTTCAAGAGGCACACGCAAACCTTAACTTGGCGGTTCAATCGGCAAACGCAAACCACCACTTTACGGTTCAAGTGGAAAACGCAAACCACCACTTTGCGGTTCAAGTGGCAAACGCAAACCACCACTTTGCGGTTCAAGAGGGAAACGCAAACCACTACTTTACGTTTCTCGTTACAAACGCAAGATATACTTTGCGTTTCTATTTCCAAACGTAAATCACAAATTGTCTCTGATCCCAAACACTTCTACTTTGCGTTTGTCCCTTTTCGTTTGTTTAAAAATGCACTTCTCGATTCTCAACTCTTAATGAAGGAAATGCAAACTTTTAAGAACACACTCAATCCTTGATGAACATCCGCAAACCTGATGAATGACCCGCACACCTGATGAATGACTCGCAAACCTCTAAAATCAAACAAAATCGCACTAAAAACTCATTTAGACCTAGAAATTCAACACTATACTTCGACAATTCACTCGTTTAAACATCTAGAACACAAAACTAACACTGATTTTTCGATCAAATACACAAAAATTACAAATTTGATATAGACACAGTGTCAAGAACTCGTGAACACAAAAACCACAAAAATTCGAAAATTCGAGTTGATTACAGTGTTATTGACAAATCTTTCTATACAAACTCGATCGATTTCACTTTCCTAACAAAACCTAATCGATTACAACTCAAAAAACTCACTAAAACTCAAAAATCAAATCTGAACCTCAAAGAACACAGATACAAACATTCTGACTCTCTTGAATTTCGATTTGGATTTGCTCTGATACCAATTGTTATTCCCAGATATTCAAGTTCTAATCACTAACAAGTAATCAAGATGAGAATTCGTAAATCATATGTCATTGATCTCAATTGAATATTACAAACTCTCAACTTTCTCTCTCTACAGACACTCTCTCTCTAGAATGATTTTCTAATCACCTCTTCTCTGATTTGTTTACAATGAGTGTTCTACTGAATAGAAAGACAACAAAGGTATTTATACCCTAGACAATTACAAATAAACAAAATACAAATAATTGACTTTGACTTTATTTACAAAAGACTTTGACTTTGATGAGAGTTGACTTTCCAGCCTTTGACCTCTTGATCTTTTCTATTCAATCTTTATGATCTTGAATCCAACATATTTATGCTCTAACAAGGTGCGAAGGTGGGGCAACTTTCCTTCTTTTTCAATATCTAAATCTTACGATTGAAAACTAGATAGCAGATATGCTGCGTCCTCAAAGAAAATGAAACATTTCTTTGTTAAGAAAGAAACGAGTGGTTGGTGGGGTTAATGCAAGAGTTGGCATGGGCTAGGTGCCTTTTCAATGATGGTCACCAAAGAATATGAACCAATCAGAATATGTGGCTGCCCGACTCCAAAAGTGGTTGGTGTAGAGTTCTGATATTTTTTAACTCTGTTCTCATACCCTCTTTCTTTTTAACATTAAACCTCACTTCTAACCAAACTCTCTTTTTCATTTTTTCGCTCAGCACAATGAAAAAAACTCAACCGGATGAGTTATCTCCCCCACTCTTTGATTTATGACCCCTCACCCCTCAAGCACTCTAGGATAACTTCCGGAGTAGGAAACACTGGTTAACGTGAATCCATGGAAGTTCTGGTTAAGCTCACACATAAATCCCATGTAAATCCTATAAAGAATAGTAGCTCAAAAGTTTAACTTGAACATTTAAGCTCAAATAAGATACCACTGTCAAAAAGTATGCCCATGAGATTTGAGCAATTTAACTTTGAAACTCTGAAAATGTATCAATCAGATCAAATAAACTGGTTAGGGTATCAAAGAACTGGATATTTTGTTTATATGAACAAATATAAACAATTTAGCAATGAAAGCACAAGATTAGAATTAATGATTGATGCTCAACAACATTGAATTCCAAACGGGGGTATTACCATCGAAAAATTGGTTTGTTATGAGACATGGTAATAACAATTTCAAATAACTACTGACCCGGTGTGTGTGAATACTTGACAGTATATAGACAAGATAATACACAAGTATTGATCTTTAGAAACACACAGCCAGATAAACATTAAAGCTCAAAAAGTGAAAAACATTTAAACTCACACTTCTGAATTCATAAAATCTTTTGAGAACCAGAAGTGGTTTGAACATTTCAGAACACGTTTTTCATGTGCGAAAGTTGTTCTTCTTTCAAACAATCAGAGATCTAGATCAGAAGATATTTACCTTTACGCTCCCCTTCAAGTTATGATAAACAGATATATATCAGATAAGCTCCCCCTGGATATTTGCAGAATATCCAAGTCTGAATATTGAAGGACGGGTCCTGATCTGTCATGTGATCAGAAGCCAAACTTCGTTGAAGTCCGGGTTCTAAGCTAGTTTACTTAGAAGCCATGGTTCTCTTATTCCCCTTGACAGTAGGTGCCTGCAACAAAGAATCAGTTTTCGGCTTTGGTACCCACTAGTATTTGGGTCCATGAATGTTAGTTGCAGTTCTTGTGGGGGTAATAGAATAAGAACCATACCAGAAATGATCACTGGTTTTGTGAATGTGATCATGTGTGCGACAATAAGAACAATAATTTTTCTTACCTGATAACCTGATTAAATGATCTCTCGTATAGATATGATCAGGTTTCCCTTTACGCACATTGTTCCTTTTGGCATTACATGCATTTACACATGATTCTCTTTCTTTCAGCTCATCTTCAACTAGTTTATTCTTTCAGACCAGTTCTTCTTCTTTGTATCTCCTTCTTCTTTGATGTGTACTTGAACCATCTATATTGCTATCATAGAAAAGGTTAGTTTTACGAATCTGATCAAACGATTTTACTGACCTTTGTGAAGAGACCGATTTCTGATTTGAACTTGATGCAGTATGTTCAAACACTTTAATCGTCGAAGCAAAGTTGTCTCTTTCTTTAACAAGCAGATCAATCTTCTTCGTGAACTCAGACTTCGTTTTCTGCTCTTTCAACACACTTTCAGATAGTTCAGATAACTTCTTAGTAAGCTTTTTGATCTCAGCCTCAAACATACTTCTCTCTTCTTCAAATCCCTTCTCAGCATTGTTTCTTTGGCCGGATATTTCTTTGAAGACGCCAACATTCTTTTGTTCAATGGCCTTCTTTTCTATTGCAAACTTCTCTCTTTCAAGAATGATTACTTTCTAAAAATTAGAAACTTGCTGAAAAAGTTTTATGCATTTCAGCTCAACTTCTTTCTTCTCATCAGCACATTTTCTCGAAAAATCTGAGAACTTCTTTGCGAAAGATTTCTCAAATTCGGATTTATCTTTAGCATGCTTTTGTTCCAAATCAGATAACTTATTTTGAAGATTGGCGTTTGCATCTTTCAGTTCAGAGATCTTTTCCTCATATCTTTCAACAGAGACTGTTTGCTGAGGTTTAGCTTCCAAAATAGAAATCTTTCCTTTTAGCTCAGAGTTCTCAGCTTCCAATTCTCTTCCGTTCAACAGTTCCCTTGGCCCTAGCATCAACCATTCAATGCAATCCCATAACTCTTTTCCTGTCATTTTGTAATTATTTATTTGACTATTAATTTCACTCAAAATGTCACGAAAAAGTTCACAAGAAAGACTATCAGTCATATAATTTTGAGCTAAATTATTAGCCCTCTCGCTTTTCTCCTTTTCCACAGGAGAAGCTTCTGTCTGAATTTGGGATTGCATCTCTCCTTTCGTCAATAATAATCTGATATAGGGACCCACCTCATGTTCATCTACAAAACACAAAAAATTAGCTTTCAACCGTTCATAATCTCTTTTGTACCGCAGACTTGGTGGGCACACCATTTTGATCGTTTCGAATAGAATGTATTCGCTCCGGCTTTGAAAAGAGATGAAACTTGAACGGGATTAAAATTAATTCTTAACTGCACTGTAGCGATCATGAGACAAACAGGATGATCCAAAAAAAATGATATATAAAATAAAATAGGTAAAAGACCCGGTCGAGCAAGGTACCGGTCAACTGGGTATCGGTCCACAAATAATATCGGTCGATATCACACCGGTTGATACTCAGTACCGGTTGAATGAAGTATCGGTCGAAGGATTGAACCGGTAAAGCAATGTACCGGTCGAGGACAAAAAGATATCGGTCGATAGGATCTACCGGTAAAGCAGGGTACCGGTCGAATCTAGTTATCGGTCAAAACAAAACCGATCGAACCAAAGGACCGGTAAAGGCAGAGTATCGGTTGAACCAAAGGACCGGTAAAACAATGTACCGGTCGAAGGATATCGGTTCAATTACTATCGGTCGAATAATCTGTCGGTCAAAATCTATCGGTCGATAACAGATTAGCAAATAAGGATCGATAAAATCAAATAATGACCGATAAACTCGACGAACAATCCGATGAACACGATGAATTTCACAATCAATCAACCCAGAAACAGATAAATTAACCCAGAAATTCAATCGATTTTGCAACAATTTCAACTTGATTAGCAGATTTAAACTTAAACACACTTATGCAAATCGATAAGCACACCGATAAACACACAAAAAAAATTCGACCGTTAAACTTACTGGCTTTTTAGAAAGCAATCGACCGATAATTAATTAGAACTAAAATCGACCGATAAAAATATCAAACGAACCCAGACCGATAATCACTTTTCCAGAAAACCAACAGATCGACCGATAAAACTCAGAAACAGATAATCAATTAAAGCAGATAAAAAACGATTAACACAAATAATTGATTATAGGGTTTTAGACAAACCTTTTTCTGGATCAAACCTTTAGTCTTTTGGCTCTGATACCAATTGTAGATCCCAGTACAGTGCAATCAATAGAAAATATTCAATGATCAACAGTATTTAAGCCACAACTACTAGTCATATGATTAATATGCAATCACAGGGTTACAGGTTTACAGAAAGGATTTCTGATCAGAGAAAGTAAACCTATTGACTAGTAATCTGGGAATTATGAGACTAAACTTCTCTAAACTCTCTAAACTGAAATATGAATATCTAACCTTATTAATGAATTAAATACGCCTTTATATATTTAGGCTTTCAAGGCCTAATGGGTTTAGGCCCAACTAACAATCAACTATTAAAGAATTACATTATGCACCCTTATAAATGCTTTATGCCACTTTCAACACACAGGACTTTCAGTCCTAACAGATTTTGAGTCAAAGTGTAGGTTATGAAAATCGTCTCTAAAACATTTAGAGACGCTTTTTATAAAAGATGTCCCTAAAAATTAGAACAAGGCTTTTAGTAACGCTTTCTAGGTGCCTCTAAAGTTAAGGTTTTTATTTAAATTAATAAATAAAATGTTTTTGTCACGCTTTTTGTTACTCTGACAAACGTATCTAAAATTGTTTTCAAATAAATAAAAATTTGAATGAAGAAAATGCCATAAAAATCAACGGAGCACTACCTTTTCTTTTCCGACTTTCTAGCCTGTCTTCGGCGCTTACTTTCTCCTCGTCCAATCGCCAACTGGTTCGCTGTTACTCGCTCGTCGCCATTCACCTCGCTCACGGTTGTCCCCATCACTCACCGTCCTAGATAGGTTTCCGAGTTCTGGTTCAGTCGACAATCGAACTGATTGTCATACGTGATCCAATCGAACTACAATGACGTATGTTGCCTTCAGAAACCCTAATTCCAGATGTATATTTAGACTACCTTCTCAATTACGCTCCGGTTGTCGAGGATCAGTCGTACTACTTCTCCTTCTATTTCTTTGGTCTCTAATCTCCCACCCTTACAACAACCTATTCTTCAAGCTGCAAACGTAGGACCTGGTGGCCTCCCATTTGGAGGTTTGCCTCAAACATCACTGCCATTTCCTTCTTTTGAGGGAGACCTGGCATTGTACAATATGTATGACACATCAGGTAACTCTAAATCTATATACACTTCTCCTACCTCTCTAAATAAGCCTAAGCAACGTTTTGCTCAACTGCTAACTTGTTTTTCAGGTCGTACTTTGGGAACTGTTGATGCCTCTTTGTAAAAGCTAGCTGAGAGAGTGGACTCCCTAGCTGCTTCCCTCAACACCAACACTACTGTTGTCAACAGTGCTGGTGCAGACCTAAAGAATCTCTCCACCACAATCTCCACAAAAGTTGATGCTTCTCAGATCAACTCTCTTCAAACAGAGGTCAGCACGCTGAATGAGAACGTGGCCAACAACTCTCTTCAACTATAATTTTTAAATGGCCACGTTGATCATCTCACCAGTAAAGTCAAGATCCTTGGTGGAAAGGTTGACGACTCAAATCAGCTTCTCACTCAGATTCCGTCAAAGCTGAATGAACCAGCTCCCGCTCCTACTCCCTCTTTCACTGACGATGACAGAATGTCGTTGAACCTGGCTGTCGAGTTCATTCAGCATGCTACGTCTGCCATTCCAGAGATAGAAGGTCATCTGGATGCATTGGAGGCTGATGCCCATACATCAACTGATGCGGAAGCTGAAGCTTTTTCCACATCTCTCCCCCATGATGATGACGAAGAGTGGGAGAAGGATCTGAATGAATAAAATGCAGCAACCGCTCAGGAGAATGTGAAAGAACCTCTCTCTCAGGCTGAGGGGGAGAAGACATCTAATGAATCAGCTGTTGCTGAAGAGAAATCCCCTCCCTTCCCTTCTCCAGTGCTTGTTGAAGAAGAAGAGGTATAGGAGGAAAAAGAGGAAGAACTTGATCTTCAGGATCAAGAGGTTGACGATGTTATCGTTGATGATGATGAAGACGAAGATCCTTCCCAATGGTTCTCTGCAATAAACGTCTCATCAGCTCCAACGATGAAAGGCATCGTACTAAATGAAGTAGGGGGAGACAGAAGGACAAAGCCCCAGATACCTCATCCCAAGGCAAGCAGAAGGGAATCGATGCCCAGGGAAATCTGAAACTTTTGTCACCTTCTGAGGGGGAGCTACCTTCTCAGATATGTCTCTTCATTGTACCTCTATCTTTCTTTCCCTACCAACCACCCCTGTCTTTCTAGCCTTTATCTCTCTCTTCCTAAAAACATACACTAACTCCTTTTTCTTTTTGCTCTGACAATTCTCTCCCCTGCTTAAGGGAATGTCTCAACAAATAATCCCAGCTCAAATAGTTGAAGAATCAATAATCCTAATATCTGTCAATGAAATTGATGAAGAAGAAGAGGATTGTGTATCCCACAATGCGTGCAATTCAATTCAGATGACAACAAGATTTAATCAAACAAATTCTATTAAGTTTGATTTTGATTACAATGATATGCTCTCACTATTTCTCTCTCTATAAACGCGCTCAACTCAGTTTCACACCTTTATCCATATGAGTCTACAAATAAAAAATAAAAGTATTTATACTCTAACACATTACAAGGAAACTAAACACTTTGACTTTTAACAATGACTTATTACAAAGACTTTGACTTTAGCTTGAGAGTTGACTTGAGCTTTTGACTTGACCTTCATGATCTTGCATCCAACATCTTTGTGCACTAACAATCTCCCCTTTTGGATTCAAGGTCATCTTTATGTTAGACTAGAATTGTATTCAAGATTAAATAGAGGGTCAAAGTTGTAATAGTTTGAAAGTTAAGGGTTTGTGTTGTAAAAGTCAACTAATGTTGACTTAGTATAAATAGGTCTGTTTATTAGATTTGTAGACACGCACATAGATACGAACATAAGTCAGATTGGTAAGAACTCGCACACAGAGAACACACATACGTGCGACTTGTGATTACGAGTTAGATATGTGACTAGTTGTAATCATATGATTTGATCTATAAAAGTTGTGTTCTTAATCTATGTATTGAATATATGCTAGTAATCTGGGATCACACTTTAAAAAGATATGCAATACAATCTCCTCTATCACAAATTATATAATCTCCCCTTTTGCTCAAAATCAATATTTCTTTCCTTTGAACTGTCTTCAGAAGTTTTTGTAATCTTCCCCAAAGTCTGTGATAATGTTCTTCAAGAATCTTAAACAATCTCCCCCAAAGGTTGTAAAAACCTCTTTCAGACTTCAGAAATATATTATCTTTAGATTTAGCTCACTTTACTTCCGCAAACCAACTTCAAAGAAAATTTCAGCAAATTTCAGCGAACATTGTGAATTCTTTGAACTTCCTCTTTCAATTATGTGCAATCTTCCCACAACTTGCATTTCTTGACAAATTCTTGCAACGAACTTTCTCCAAATCATATTTCTTGACATTAATTTCTCCAAAATTATTACAAACTTTTCTTCAACCAACATTTCTTGAAATTAATTTCTCCCCCTTTTTGATGATGTAGAGCAGAGAAATCATCAAAACTTCACCAAGAAATGTCATTAATTTTGTCTGACCATGGATCTTTATCACTGAGCCACTGAACATCCGTCAATTCATAAAATATTCATCCGAATCTTTTCAAATTCAGACAAATAAGAGTGTAAACCTGAATCAACAAATGAATCAGCTAATAATGCATGTCAGTAGCACGAAGCCACTGTGTGTAACAAATACACATTGGAAATAAGCTTTTTAATGTTCACTCCCCCAGGTCTTCCATTCAATCATCGAATAACACAAGTTTAAACTATGAACGTTTAGACAAAAAAACGAAATTCCTTTGTGTACGTGATTGTGTATGAAAGAATTAAGCATGATGATTGTTTTATCAATTAGGCTCAAAATGTGTAAACCATTGAGACAACAATAGTAATACACAGACTCAATTGTGCATGATCGAAGTGCGAAGGTGGGGCAGACTTCCTTCTTTTTCAATATCCAGATTTTCCAAATGAAAATCAGATAGATTATGTGTTGCATCCCCAAGAAAATTGAAACATCTTCTTTTTAAGAAAAAGATGAGTAGCTGGTGTGGTTTTAAACAAGAGTTGGCATAGGCTAGTTGCCTGTTTCAATGATGTTCACGAAAGAATTGTGAAGCAACAGTAATGTGGCTGCCTGACTCAGAAAAAGTTGGTGCAGAGTTTGATATTCTTTTACTCTGATCTCTCACCCTCTTTCTTTTTAACATTGAGCTCACTTCTAACCAAACTCTCTTTTCGTTTTATCTCAGCACACACCCACACTCAGATATTGACCCCTCGCATCTTGATCACTCAAGAATAACTTATTGGGTAGGAAACGCTGGTTATCGTGAATCCATAGAAGTTATGTTAAGCTCACACAATTCCCATGTAATTGTCCTATAAGCAAAATGTTGCTCAAATGGTTTAACAGTTTCAGTTAAAGCACAAAATAAAATACATGTCAGATATTTGTATGCTCTATAAGATAATCATAACGATTTGAGCATTTTAATCATGAAAGATTCTCTCAAAACAAGGATATTGAATGAATGAAATGAATACAAACTGCTTGTTTGAGAATCTGACTATGTATGAAAAGATCAAATATGAATGATTTATCAATAAAAGCTTAGGTCATGAAAAATTGGAATTTGTCTATAAGAATCAAATATAGACAAGTCTTGAAAGAAACGTTTTGAATGAATCAACGCTCGAATATCAATGAAGTTCAAACGGGGTGTCTTACCATCGAAAATTAGTTTCTAATTTGAGACATGGTAAGAACTTAGACAATAAAAGTACTAAACCGGTGTGTGTAAATACTTGACAGTATATGGAAAAAATAATACACAAGTATTTATCTTTGGAAACACACGGTTGTAGTAACAAATATGAATACCATTCATAGCTTCTCCTCAAATCATGTTTAACTAATCTTGTAAGAAAACATTTAAAATCACACTTCTGTATTCATGAAATTTGTTTAAGAATCAAGAAGTGGTTTGAACATTTAAGAACATGTTTTCATGTATGAAAGTCGCCCTTCTTTCAAACATGTATGAGATTAAGGTTAAAATAATCTTTACGCTCAGCTTGAATCTCATAAAATCGGTTTCAAAGTCTTGATAGATATGATCATGTAAGCTCCCCCTCAAAATCTGGATTTAGTCAAAAAATCGTCAAAGTACAAAGTCTTATTCACAAACTTTATTGAAAAATAAAAGACATAAAAGCAGTAAAACTTGTTAATAACGAGTTCTGATCAGATGTAATCAGAAGTCATTTTCCTTACCCCCGCTGAAAATATGCATCACTAGATATGTCAGTGAAAAATATATGCAAATATCTACAACTCTACCTAGAATGTAGATCAAGTAAGCTTTATCTAACTCCCCCTGAAAACAAGAAAAAAACCTTTCAGTGCAGATATCTTTCAGATTAAAAATAAAGAAATGAAGAAAAATAACAAAAGTAAACTGTACTAGGTAACAACAGATTAAGTCTTGAGGTTTAACATCCCAAGTTTTCAAATGAGAAAATTAAATCTCTTTTCGTCTAGTGGCTTAGTAAACAAATCTGCAAGTTGATAATATGTGTTTACAAAGTAAAGTTCGATTGTATCTTTTTCAACATTATCTTTAATAAAATGATATCTCACATCAATATGTTTAGTTTTAGTGTGCTGAACAGGATTAACTGATATTGCAATAGCGCTCTTCGAATCACAATAGATTGGAATTTTGTTGAATTAAAATCCATAGTCTTGAAGTTGTGTTCTCATCGACAACACTTGAGAGCAACAACTACGTACTCTGCTTCAGCAGTCGATGTGGAAACACAAAGTTTTTTCTTTGATGCCCAGCTTACGAGCTTGTCACCAAGAAACTCTATGTGCCCCATGTGTTCTTTCTGTCTAGCATACAACCTGCATGATCTGCGTCTGAATACGTTGTTAACTCAAAACCTGTATCTTTAGGATACCACAAACCAAGGTCTGCAGTTCCCTTCAGATATCTAAATATGCACTTTACAACAGACATATGGGATTCCTTGGGTGAAGCTTGATATCTAGCACATAAACATGTAGAGAACATTATATCTGGACGACTAGATGTCAAGTACATTAAAGAACCAATCATCCTTCTATAGGTTCTAACATCAACAACTTTTCCCGAAAGATCAGCTCCGATTTTAGTTCCTGGGGCCATCGGGGTAGAAATTAGAGTACAATTTGACATATTAAATTTCTTTAAAATGTCAGCAATATACTTTGCTTGATTTATAAAAATCCGCATAGAAAATTGTTTAACTTGTAATCCGAGAAATAAATTCATCTCTCCCATCATACTCATCTGAAAACATGACACCATGAGGTTAGAAAAATTCTTACAGTACTTTGGATTAGTTGAACCAAATATGATATCGTCCACATATATTTGAATTAAAATGATATCAACTTTCTCCCTTTTAATGAATAAAGTGGTATCGATTTTACCTTTTGAGAAGCCAGACTTGACAAGGAATTTGGATAAAACATCATACTAGGCGTGAGGGGCTTGTTTGAGTCCGTAAAGTGCTTTGTCTAGAATATAGACGTGATCTGGTTTGTCTGCACTTACGAATCCTTCTGGTTGAGAAACATACACCTCTTCTTTTAACAATCCATTGAGAAAGGTTGTCTTGACATCCATCTGATAGACCGTAAAGTTCTTGTGTGCAGTGTAGGCTATGAACATCCTAATTGCCTCAATACGCCAACTGGTGCATACGTCTCGTCATAATCAATGCCTTCCTCTTGATAGTATCCTTTGGCAACAAGTCGTGCTTTGTTTCGAATTATAACACCATCTTCATCTTTCTTGTTTTTGAATACCCATTTGGTGCTAATAATTGTCTTTTCTTCAGGTCAGGGCACCAATCGCCAAACTTTTAACGCTTCGAATTGTTTGAGCTCTTCTTGCATGGCTGTAACCCAATCTGGATCACTAAGAGCTTCTAAAACTTTTGTTGGTTCTGTTTTGCTCAGAAAAGAGTCAAATAGGCATTCGTTTGCAGTTGCAGACCTACTTTGCACCGGCTTAGATGGATCTCCAATGATTTGATGAACCGGATGCTCTTTGGTCCACTTGTAAACATGAGGTAGTGGATTAGATGCAGATTGATCATGTTGAGCATCTAGATATCTACTTTCATCTTGTTGTTCAGTAAGGGGTTTAGTTGAAGCAATCGGTGCAGATGTTTTAGTTGGTTGGACACTTGATGTCTGTTGAGTAGGTGTTGCCGAACATCCAATTGATTGTGTAACTTCTGGCTCGGAAATTTCATTAGGAACTTCAATTGATTGAGTAGGTGTTTGAATTTGAGTTTCTTCCTGAATCGGGAGATCGGATTCAGTTGAGACATCTGAAGTGATTGGATGATGATTGCTTGAATCTTCAGATCTGTCAATCACAATAGGTTTAGTCACTCTAGTACCAAGAAACTCATCATAGAAAAATTCAAACAGTAAATCTAAATCTGTTAAATGAGATGTAGATGTTGACGCTTTATAAGACTTAGTAACATTAACCACAGGTTCTGGACTGATTTGCCTAGAAGCTAAGACTCCAGTTATCACGGGTTCTGAACTGCTTTGATCAAAAGCGATATCTTCATCGAATGTTACGTTTACGCTCTCCACCACAATCTTCGACTTCTTCAAGTAAACTCTGTATGCAGTAGATGTTTGAGAATATCCGATGACAATGCCTTCATCAGCCTTAGGACTGAACTTGTTCAAGTTCTCCTTGTCGTTTAGCATGAAACACCTGCATCTAAAGATGTGAAAATGTTTAATTCTAGGTATTCTATTGTTAATCATAGCATATGGTGTTTTACCAAACCGTCGATGGATAATGGAATGATTCTGCGTATAGCATGCAGTTGACACAACTTCAGCCCACAAAAATAGAGGTAGATCAGATTGACTCAGCATAGTGCAAGCAACCTCTACTAGAGTTCTGTTTCGCCTTTCTACTACTCCATTCTGTTATGGTGTTCTGGCAGCAGAAAATTGATGTGTTATCCCCACCGATTCGAGATAATCGTCAACAATTTTGTTCTTGAATTATGTGCCATTATCAGTTCTAAGAAGCTTTAATGTCTTATGAAAATTCACTTAAGTGGTCTTTAAGAATGAGATGATGATATCAGACGTCTCATCTTTCGATCTTAGAAATTTGACCCAAGTGTATCTTGAATAATCGTCCACAATCACTAAAACATATTTCTTGTCGTTGATGCTTTGAGTTCGCATTGGACCACAGAGATCCATAGGCAGCAGTTCCAATGAAGTACTTGTACTCGGTTAAGGCTTAGGCTTATGAGAAGCCCTTTTTATCTTGCCTTTCTCACATTCAACACACAGATGTTCTTTAACATATTTCAGCTCAGGAAGTCCTTTCACCAAATTACCAGTCACCAGTTTGTTGATGTATCAAAAGTTGAGATGAGATAGCCATCTATGCCATAACCAACTCTGTTGCATAGAGGCTTTTGAAAGTAGACACACCGCATTATCAGTCTTGACTTTTGACAAATTGATCGTTGTTGGGAACTGAAGAAAAGCTCAAGTATGGTTAATGCTGCTAGTTCAGAATTACTACTGCTAGAAGACTTAAAAGTTAATACTGCTGAGTATTACTACTGCTAGTTCAGAATTAATACTGCTAGTCAAAGTTAGTGCTGCTTGAACAAAGTTAGTACTGCTTAGCTAGTTAGTACTGCTAGTGGTTAGTGCTGCTTAGTAGTTAATGCTGCTAAGACCAAGTTAATGCTGCTTGAAGAAATTAATGCTGCTGAGCATAATTAGTACTGCTTATGAATTGAAGATTCGGATGGAAAGGATGACAGCTGGAAAGAATCAAGATATTCATGGAAGGCTTGAAGATAATGATGGAAGATATACTGAAGATATTGTATTTATTGTAATTATCTTTTTGTTCAGTATATGTATAGAATTGATAGAATAGTTTAGTGATTGATTTAAAATTTTTATTCATTCTAAGTTTAAGAGAAAATCAACCTCAAGGCATAGATCCTAATTCTAGAGAAGTAGAATTCGTATTGGTGAGCATGTTCATCAATATTGAGGTTGTGTGTTTAATCTTGTAACTTCAAGCATTGAATACAAGTTTACAAGTTGCTGATTATAAACTGTTTTGTTTACTGTTATATTAAATATCAAAGTGATATTCCGCAACTTCTTTGATATTAGTTTCTGAGACTTTATTCTTGTTAAGAATTCGACCCTGACAAGTGGTATCATTGTGACAAAGTACTCCAAAAATGAGGAGTCAAAGTTTAAAAATCTTGTCAAGAAAGAATGCAAGTATTTTGATGAGGAAGGGGTACCCAAGACCACTTTAGCTTGGGTTCCTATTTCATACTAACTGATTTATATTATGTGCAGGGCAACCAACAACTCAAGGGAAAGAGCATATGGCATGTTGATAGTGGTTGCTCTAGGCACATGACAGGCAACATGTCATGCCTTCAGGATTTCAAGCATATCAATGGAGGACATGTTGCATTTGGAGATAATCTTACTGGTGGTAAAATAAGTGGAAAAAGTAATGTCACCAAACGTAAGATGACATTTGAGGATGTCTACTATGTTGATCAGTTGAAGTACAACCTGTTAAGTGTATCACAGGTCTGTGACAAACAACATAGCATATTATTTACAAATACTGAGTGTATGATCCTTGCTCCAGGGTTCAAGGTAGTTGATGAAAGCATGATACTACTTAGAACTCCAAGAAAGGACAATGTGTATTGTCTAGATATGGACAATGTTGATAGTGATTCATCCCTGAACTGTCTTGTTTCAAAAGCTTCTGTGGATGAATCCTCTCTTTGGCACAGAAGGATGTGTCACATGAACTTCAAAACCATGAACAAACTTGTTAAAAACAACCTTGTAAGAGGTTTACCTTCAAAAGTATTTTCATGTGATGATCATTGTGTTGCATGTCTTAAAGGCAAACAACACAAAACTTCTCATAAGACCAAAGAGATAAACTCAATTTCTTCTTGTCTCCAATTATTGCATATGGATCTGTTTGGTCCTACAAATGTTATGAGTATAGGCAAGAAATCTTACTGCTTGGTTATTGTTGATGATTACTCTAGATTTACCTGGGTATATTTTAAGAATTGAAAACCAAACTAATCAAAAAGTAAGGACTAAGGATGAGACAAGTGGACTGATCAAATCCTTTATCCTAAGAATTGAAAACCAAACTAATCAAAAAGTAAAAGTCATTAGATCAGATAATGGGACTGAGTTTAAAAATTTTGATCTAAACACCTTCTGTGAAGAGAAAGGCATTGAGAGACAATATAGTGCTCCTAGGACTCCTCAACAGAATGGAGTTGCTGAGAGGAGAAATAGGACACTAATAGAGGCTGCTAGATCTCTGTTGGCTGATTCAAAACTGCCAATTACCTTCTGGGCTGAAGCAGTTAATACTGCTTGTTATGTCCAAAACAGAGTTCTAGTGGTCAAGCCAAAGAACAAGACCTCTTATGAGCTTTTAAATAAAAGAAAACCTTTCATTGGATTTTTCAAACCTTTTGGGTGTCCTTGTACAATTCTCAATACCAAATCTCACTTAGGTAAGTTTGATGGCAAAGCAGATGATGGATTTCTTGTTGGTTACTCATCTCAGAGTAAGGCTTACAGAGTTTTTAACTCTTCTTCCAGAATAATTGAAGAAAGTGACAATGTCAAATGCAATGAGAACACACCAAATCCAATTGGGTCTGGTCCTAAGTGGCTATTTGACACTGACTCACTAACTAACTCTTTTGGTTCCAGTAGAGATGATTATGCAGGTTCAGGGAGTGGAGGATCAGGATACAAAAGAATCATCCTCCACAGCTGGTAATAGGAGACATATCTTCTCCTATGATGACTTGAAATCAAAGTAGGCTTCAAGAAATGCAAGACCAACAACATACAGTGCTATCTTGCTTTTTATCCCAACTTGAGCCTAAAAAGGCACATGATGCTATGAAAGAGTCCAGTTGGATAGAAGCAATGCAAGAAGAGTTACTGCAATTAAAGCTGCAAGATGTTTGGGATCTGGTAGACCTTCCTAAAGGCCAAAGAGCAATAAGAACAAAATGGGTCTTCAGGAATAAGAGAGATGAAAGAGGTATAGTGATAAGGAATAAAGCAAGGCTGGTGGCTCAAGGGTATACACAAGAAGAGGGAATAGACTATGATGAAGTATTTGCACCTGTGGCCAGGATAGAAGCAATTAGATTATTCCTGGCTTATGCTTCCTATATGAAATTCAAAGTCTATCAAATGGATGTGAAAAGTGCATTTCTTTATGGCTCAATTGAAGAAGAAGTATATGTTTGTCAACCACCAGGGTTTGAGAACCCAAGCTATCCAGACAGGGTATACAAATTGAAGAAAGCACTTTATGGACTACATCAAGCTCCAAGAGCATGGTATGACACTCTGTCATCCTATCTCTTGGAAAATGGCTTTGAAAGAGGATTCATTGATAAGACTCTATTCATCAAGAGAAAGAAGAAGGATATCTTGCTAGTCCAAATCTATGTTGATGATATTATCTTTGGATCAACAAGAGACAACATGTGCAAGGAGTTTGAGGAACTAATGCATCAAAGGTTCAAGATGAGTTCCATGGGGGGAACTTACTTTCTTTCTTGGACTCCAAGTTCAACAGAAGTCAGATGGAATCTTCATCTGTCAGTCCAAGTATGTGCAGGACATTCTAACCAAGTTTGGTTTCTCAGATTCAAAACCTGCCAGCACACCTATGGAGACACACAAGCAGATAACAACAGATCTTGAGGGGGAGGATATGGATGTTCATCATTACAGATCCATGATTGGCTCTCTCATGTATCTTACAGCCTCTAGGCCAGATATAATGTTTTCAGTCTGTGTATGTGCAAGATTCCAAGTTAGGCCAAAGCAATCTCACTATCAAGTTGTTAAGAGGATATTCAGATATCTCAAAGGGCAACCCAGATTGGGACTTTGGTATCCTCATGACTCATCCTTTGACCTACTTGCATACTCAGATAGTGATCTAGGTGGAGCAAACTTGGACAGAAAATATACTTCTGGAGGATGTCAGTTTTTGGGTGCAAGACTAGTGTCATGGCAGTGCAAGAAACAAATCACAGTGTCAACCTCTACAACAGAGGCAGAGTACATAGCAGCTGCAAGTTGCTGTTCTCAAGTCTTATGGATTCAGAATCAAATGCTGGACTATGGGGTTACCTTTCTACACACTCAATTTTTATTGATAATAGCAGTGCTATTAGCATTGTGAATAATCCTGTCAAGCACTCAAAGACAAAGCACATTGAGATCAGGTATCACTTCATAAGAGACTGCAATGAAAAGAAACTTATTCAAGTTGTAAAAGTTCACACTGATAACCAGTTTGCTGATCTATTCACTAAAGCTTTTGATGTGGGTAGATTCACTTTCTTGGTAACAAGTGTGGGAATGATCAACTCTGAATAAGCCCCTTCTCAAAAAGTGGTTCTATACCTGTATATTGTTTATTCTTGGTGTTACTAATCTTCTTTTTCAGAATATGTATAGAAGTACTCAGTGTATCACAAGCTTAAAAGAGTAAGTATGGTTAATACTGCCAGTAAAGTTTTAATACTGCCAGTACAGTTTTAATACTGCCAGTGCATAGTTAATACTGCTCTCAGTTAATACTGCTAGTTAGTTAATACTGCTAGTGGTTGATACTGCTCTCAGTTAATACTGCTAGTGGTTAATACTGCTCTCAGTTAATATTGCTAGTGGTTAATACTGCTCTCAGTTAATACTGCTAGTGGTTAATACTGCTCTCAGTTAATACTGCTAGTTAGTTAATACTGCTAGTGGTTAATACTGCTCTCAGTTAATACTGCTAGTGGTTAATACTGCTAGTCGTTAATACTGCTCTCAGTTAATACTGCTAGTGGTTAATACTGCTAGTCGTTAATACTGCTCTCAGTTAATATTGCTAGTGGTTAATACTACTGATGGTTAATACTGCTATCCGTTAGTACTGCTTATTAGTTAATACTGCTCTAGGTTAATACTACTTATGTTCCGAATACTATAAATACTCTTTGCCCGCCTAAAAGTTCATAACGACTCTTTGCATACTATTCTCTTGTGCTCTAAACCCTCTCTCTCTCAAGTATCAAGTTTTCAGGCAAGAACTTTCAAAGATCAATGGCATCAATGGCATTCATTGACGAGCACAATGAAATCGCGATGCTCCAAAAGCCAAAGCAAGCTGCAGGATTTCATCAGATAGTGGATTTTCTGAAAGCTAGTCATATCGCCTATGCACTGACAGTGTCTCCATCAATTTATATTGAGCATCAAAGGCAATTCTTGGCACATGCCACCATTGTTACTGAGGATGGTTTGCAATTGATAAAGACGACAGTGTGTGGCAAGCCATTGACAGTTACTGAAGAGGTGATTCGCATCAGTCTACGTCTAGACGATGCCTCTGGTATAACTTCTATCTCTAATGATGAACTGTTTTCTACTCTTACAAGAATGGGGTATGGAGGCCCATTGGGTGTGTTCAAGTTTTTAAAAGCAAAATTTTCACCTCAATGGCGTTTCTTTGTCCATACTCTTATGCATTGTATATCTAAAAAGACTACTGGATGGAGTGAGTTCAGTAGCACCATTGCTTATGCTCTGGTATGCTTAGCCACTACCAAAAAGTATAATTTTTCTCAAATGATTTTCAATGATCTTGTCTCAAACTTGGGAAACAAAAAGAGCTTTTATATGTATCCCAGGTTTGTTCAAGCAGTAATCACCCACGAATTGACGGATATTCCTCACTCTGATGGGATATATGTACCAAAACCCACTAAAGGCAAGGTTTTCTCAAATATGAGAAGATCTGCTGGGGACTCGGAAGGAGTAGACACCCCATTGTTCTCTACAATGATGGTGGTGTCCCAAACCAATGAAGGTATGGTAGCAGGGTCAAGGCCCCCATTAGACCAACCCACTGCTAGCCAATCCCAATATTCCCTCTCTCAAATTTTCCCTCAGTCCTTTGCTGCTAAACCCACTCCCAAAATATCCAAGACTTATGTCACGAGAAAGGTACACAAGGCTCCTTCCCTTGGTGTACCTACTATTAACCAAGAGCCTCAAAGCCTTCTATTGGAGCACTCTCCAGTAGAGAATATCCAAAGGGAAACCAACAGGGTGTCTCCCAACCCTCAGGAGGTGCTCTCTAAGGAGATGGAAGAGCATATGGGTAAGAAGGCTGCCACTACTCCTGCTAGCACAGAGGAGGACAGTGGTAACATACATAAGACCTCTCCCATGGCAACTTTGAATGAGCAATCATTCAAAGGTCCCTGGTGCCAAGAAACCAAGGGGGTGGATAGTGCTTCTGCTAGGCAGAAGGCTTACACTACTAAAAGATCCCATGATCCTTCAAAAGGGGGTAACACTCCTGGAGAAGGTGAGGACAGATATGACTACAATGAATTGATGGAAACAATGGGCAACATAAACATGGATGTCATCAAGCAGGGGAAAGACATTGAGGAGCTGAAACTGGTTATTCTATCTCAACAAGTACAGATCACCAAACTGAAGAAATTGGTGACAAGATTGGTACAGAAAAGGAGAAGAAAGCAATTTGTATTAAAGAAGAGGGCAATAGCTCCAGATGCTTCCAACAAGGGGGAGAATCAGGAGAATCAAGAGAATGAAAAAGAGAAGGAAAGCAAATCTGAGATGGGATTTGATGTTGAGGGGGAGATAGAAGCTGAAATAGAGAAAGACACAGAATTTGCCCAAGCAGCAGAAACTGTTAATGCTGCTGAGGTTAAAGAAGCAGCAGTAACAGGGCTTTCTGTAGAAGAATTGGAGATAGCAGAAACTCTGGTAAAAGCAAAGAATAACACTCCTAAGGCTACTCAAAACTCCAAGGGAGTGGTCATCAATGAAGGAGGACTTCAAAAGAAGAGAAAAGAAAGAAGTGAGGCAGATTTGAAGGATTCAAAGGGTAAAGCTAAGATGGTTGAACCTGGACAACCCTCAAAGAAGAAAGATCAGATTGAGCTGGATGAAGAAGTGGCAAAGCAGCTTCAGGCAGAAATGGAAAGGGAGGAACAAATTCAAACAGAAACAGATAGAGAACTTGCAAAGATAATGGCCAGAAAACTAAATGCTGAGTATCAAGAAAGTTTAAAAGCAGAAACTGAAGCCAAGAAAAGCTCTGTGAAAGTGTCTAAGCAGAGAATGCCAGTAATGAAGCAGAAAAGACAACCCTCCAAGACCTTTTTGGCCAATCAGGAAAGAAGAAAGATGATAAATTTCCTGAAAGGTGCAATTGGAGTTAAGGGGGAGATGTTTACCAACATGGCATACAGTCAAGTTGAGGAGCTCTACAGGAAGGAAATGGCAAAACTCCAAGGGGATTCCTCTCAAAGGGAAGAAGCAGAAAGAAGGATGAAAGAGAGACATGATCTCAACATCCAACAACCATTCCCTGAGGAGACCACACCCTCAAAAGACAAAGCTGAAGAGAAGAAGGAAGAACATGAGGGTGTTGGTATAGAAGCCAAGTCTGGAAAGAGAGTGAAGTCAATTGCTTCAAAAAGGCAGTTGAAAAGGCCAAGGGTGGAAGAAACTGAAAAGGAAGCAGAACCTTCAGTCACATCTCCAACAGAACCTGTGCAAAGTTCAGAGCAGTCCAACAAGCAAACTGTTGAGAGTATGGATTTGTATATGACCATAGTAGAACCTATGAAGGCTATTCCAATCTCCATGAAAGCTCCTGAGATTACCTTCTGGGACATTCTAAGAGATAATGGAAAGGATTTCTTCAGAATCAAAAGAGCTAATGGTTCATTTGAAACATATTCAACATGGGGGAGAGTTGTCAGAAGTTGTTCAAGAGCTGATATAGAAGAATTATACAAAGTGGGGATAAAACTCTATGAGCCTGTGTTGAAAGGTACTGAAGAGAATCTTCTCAAGATAGCAATGGAATACTTGTGCATGATGTTTGATCCAGAAAGAGTGGCTTATAGGATTAAAGATCATCAGCATGAGTTTATATTCAAGAAGATTGATAAATGGATACTTTTTGAAAACTGTGGGGTATACATGATTACTATTGACGATTGTTATCATGAATACTACCTGGTAGACAGAATTTATGATCATAGCAAAGAGAAGCTAGAAGGGATGCTTAAGGCTACACTAGTATGCACAAAGGATTCAGAGATGGCCAAGATTATGGTGAGAAGAACTGTCAATCAAAGTTTGGGCTTAGATCCAAATTTGGGAAACTGAATCTGAAGTGTTGAAAGCATCTTGAAGATCAAATCTGAAGAACTTGACTTCTTTTCCTAAAAGTCAAGTTAGGGGGAGATTGTTGGGAACTGAAGAAAAGCTCAAGTATGGTTAATGCTGCTAGTTCAGAATTACTACTGCTAGAAGACTTCAAAGTTAATACTGCTGAGTATTACTACTGCTAGTTCAGAATTAATACTGTTAGTCAAAGTTAGTGCTGCTTGAACAAAGTTAGTACTGCTTAGCTAGTTAGTACTGCTAGTGGTTAGTGCTGCTTAGTAGTTAATGTTGCTAAGACCAAGTTAATGCTACTTGAAGAAATTATTGCTGCTGAGCATAATTAGTACTGCTTATGAATTGAAGATTCGGATGGAAAGGATGACAGCTGGAAAGAATCAAGATATTCATGGAAGGCTTGAAGATAATGATGGAAGATATACTGAAGATATTGTATTTATTGTAATTATCTTTTTGTTCAGTATATGTATAGAATTGATAGAATAGTTTAGTGATTGATTTAAAATTTTTATTCATTCTAAGTGTTAGAGAAAATCAACCTCAAGGCATAGATCCTAATTCTAGAGAAGTAGAATTCGTATTGGTGATCCTGTTCATCAATATTGAGGTTGTGTGTTTAATCTTGTAACTTCAAGCATTGAATACAAGTTTACAAGTTGCTGATTATAAAATGTTTTGTTTACTGTTATATTAAATATCAAAGTGTTATTCCGCAACTTCTTTGATATTAGTTTCTGAGACTTTATTCTTGTTAAGAATTCGACCCTGACAATCGTGTAGAGGTTTGACTTCCGCGTCCCGACTAAAAGTTCTTTACCATCTCTAGTTCTCACACAATAACGCTTGGCCTTAAAATTCATCTCTAAGTCTTTGTCACATAACTTACCAATGTTGAATAGGTTGTGCCCTAATCTTTCAACGTAGATCACCTTCGTAATCGTTACATTGTCTTAGATAACATCTCCATATCCCAAGATTGGTGAAAACTGGTCATTTTCAAATCTGTCGTTCCCGCAGAATTTCTCTGTATAATTAGATAAAATATCTTTCTTCCCGGTCATATGCTTGGAGCAACTAGAATCCAAGTACCACATATGACGGGTCTGCACATGAAAAATCAAGGAACAACAGGTTTAGGTCCCCACTTATATATGGGTCCCTTCATGTTAGCACAAGATTTTGGCATCCATTTGAATTTGGGTCCTCTTTGACTTTGAAAACCTTTTGAAACGAATGAATTAAAATAGACATGATATGAACCAAACCAATCATCAGAATATTGTCGAGATACAAAACCATTTCGACGATATGTAGAAGACTTATTAGTAGACAGAGATAATTGGAGTAATTGCTTTATTGAGTAATGCTTGTAAGAAGTTACAAGTTTTGTTTTGTGAAAAGCAACATTACCAACTACATCAGTGTTAGAGCATAAATATGTTGGATACAAGATCAAGAAGTCAAAAGTCAAAATTCAAGAAAGTCAAAGCTGATAAAGTCAACTCTCAAGTGGAAGTCAAAGTCTATTTGTAATAAAAGTCAAAGTCAACATTTGTATTTTGTTTTTAATTTCTTTGTATTTCTTGTAGGTATAAATAACTTTGTATTTCTGTTTTTTAGGAGTGGTATTTTCAGTTGTACGTTTGACAGAAAGAGATCTGTAGAGAGAGAGAGAGAGAGTTGTAATCTTGAATTGGATTGAAATCAAACAGGTAATTGATTGATATATTTTTGTTTGTTTGATTAATTGCATTTAGAAACTAGAATCTGAGAATAACAATTGGTATCAGAGCAGATCCAAATCGAAATCAAGAAAATTCAAAAAGTTCGACACTGTGTTCTTGAGCGAGAATTGAATTTCGAGTTTTTGTGCGAATTTCGAGTTGTTTTTTATTAGGTTTTGTTAGAAAAGTGTAATAGATTGAGTTTGTATAGAAAGATTTGTGAATTGCACTGTAATCAATTCGAATTTTTCGAATTCTTGTGGTTTTTATGTTCACGAGTTCTTGACACTATGTTCAAATCAAATTTGTATTTTTTGAGTTTTAGATCGAAATTCTTGCATTGTAATATGTTCTAGTATTGTAATCGAGCATCCATTCAAAGTTTCAGACCAATTCACAAAGGTTTGATCGCTAAACAGATGGAAAAATCAATTTTCTGGGTCGATATTCTTAAGAACGCGCTAGATCTGAAGAACACGCAAGTTCGTCGTTAGAACGCGCAAGCTGAAGGAAATCGATTTTGGTCAAAACGCGCAAGTAACGATTAGCGAGTTTTAGAAACACGCTAGTTGAAGTCTGCGAGTTTGGAAAAGTTGGAAAATTTTCTAAGGACCAGAACGCGCACATAGTGGTTAGCGAGTTCTTCAAACGCGCTAATCAAAGGGTGCGAGTTTGAGCTGAAACAGTGGTTTGCGATTTCATTCGACGTGCGAGTTTGAAATTTCAAGAAAAAGTTCTAAGTATGGAAACGCGCAAGTATAGCTAGCGAGTTTGTTCAAAACGCGCTAGCATTGACGAGCGAGTTTTGGAAACGCGCACGTCTCAGTTAGCGAGTTTCGTCGGGAATAGTAATCTGCGCGTTTAGACGTTAGCGAGTTTCAGAGGGAATAGTCACTTGCGAGTTTCAGTGTCAAGCGAGTTTGGTAGATCTGCGAGTTTTTCAGATCACGCAAGCCAGTTTTTGCGAGTTTCCCAAACGCGCATGTCTTGATCTGCGTGTTTATCAGAGAATAGGGATTTGCGAGTTTCAGAGCCTTTTTTATCAAGATGACTTCTAAAGATGCACTTTCCATTGGCATTGATGTCAAGCCTCCTGTACTGTTTAAAGGAGAGTATGAACAATGGAAGGACAGATTCCTTGATTTCGTGGACCGGCACACAAATGCAGAGAATATTCTTCTGTCAATTACAGAAGGTCCTATGACACCAATCATAGTTCAAGTACCTGCTGATGATGATTCATCTGATAGTGGACATGGTGATGAAGAAAGAGAACAAAAGACAAAACCAGTTAAAGTGGATTTATCTCAGTATTCTGAAGAACAGAAAAGCCGATATAAAGTTGATAAACAAGCAAGATCTCTTCTACTTCAAAGCATTCCTAATGAGATTTACATCAAGATTGATAGCTACAAGGATGATGCTAAGAAGATGTGGGATCAATTGCAAAAGATGATGATGGGATCCAAGGTCGGGAATCAGATAAAAGTGGCTAACTGCATCAATAGCTACGAGGAATTCAAAGCCAAAGAGAATGAGAGTTTGGAAGATACTTATGAACGATTTACTTTGCTTCTGAATGAACTGATAAAGAACAAAGTGACAAAGAAGAAGCTGGAAAACAATGTCAAATTCCTGAGTATCCTACGACCTGAATGGAAGAAACATACACGTAGGATGAAGAAGATGAAATACTTGAATGACATACCTCTTCACGAAGTCTATGAGACTTTACGTCAGAATGAAGAAGAGGTTAAGGAGAAAAGAGCTGAAAAGAAGAAGGCTGAAAAGGTTCCTGATCCGATTGCTTTGGTTGTTGGAGAGAAGAAGAAACAAAAGAAAGCAAAGGCAGAGAAGAAGAAAAAGAAGAAAGTGCTTACGAGTTCTGAGTCAGAATCTGAATCAGATGGTGATGATGGAGTAAGTCTGAAACAAGACATGATGTTACTGACTCGTGCTTTTCAAAAGAAATTCTACAAGAAGCTGGGATCAAATTCTCAAAGGTATTCTTCCTCAAGTTCAAAGAATCATGAGCACCGAGAGAGGGTGGAAGGAAAGATATATGAAGAAAACAGATATGTTGAGAAGAAACCTGATGAAAGGAAGAAGTTCGTGAATGATTACACTGTTGCCGAAAAGCCAGCAAGTGATCCAGTCAAATGCTACAACTGTGTCAAGATTGGACATTTTGCAAAAGATTGTAGAAAGCCAAAAGTTCGTAATTCTCAGTACTATCAGAACAAACTGCTACTGGCCAAACAGCAAGAAGCGGGCATAGCTTTAATGCCTGAGGACGAATTTTGGCTGGATCATTCAGAGGGTGAAGAGGAAGAGAATGAAGAAACTGCTCATCTCTATCTAATGGGAAAAGAGGTCAAGTATGATGAGTCAGATGATGAGACAGCTGATGAGGTATTAAACTTAACTGAAAAAGATTTCATAACCAAAATGGAAGCTATGATGGTTGAGCTTAATGATCTTCAAATAAAATTGAAGAAAGAAAAGGACAGAGTTGCTAAAAGAAACAACAAGATCTTTGAGCTTAATAAGTCTGTTATTGGGAACAATGATCTAATTGATTCTTTACGCAAGTCTGCTTCTGATTCTAAACTTCAAGTAGATTGTTTTGAAAAGAAGATTTCTGATTTTGAAGTTAAAATTTCTAAGTATGAGTTTGAGAAGAAAGAATCTGCACTAACTGTTCATAAACTGCAGGTTGAGAACAAGCTTTTGAATAAGAAGGTAAATGGTCTGGAAGCCAAACTCTATGCAAGAGGCCAAACAGATCAAACTATCTTTCTTAATGCACCTAACGAAGAGGCTGATGTTAAAGAAAAATGGGGACTTGGTTTTGAAAACCCCCATTATCTTAAGAAAGCTGTCAGAAAACAACCAACACTTTATAATTTTGATTTTCTTGCTTGTGCTGGTAAACATACTTATTTAAAACCCAAATTTGTTACCAAATTACCGAAAGAAGTTGAGGCCAAAGAAACTAAAAATAGAAAGAATGTAAAGAAAATGCAACTACCATTTAACTATGCAAAGTTAAATGATAGTTATCTTTCAGAAACACCAAAAATTCTTTTAAATGATTATTTTGCTAGTTATTCTGTTTCTGAGATGAAGGCAAAACCTGCTGTTGCAAAGGTTTATGTTCCTCCACTCATTCTTGAAAGCAAAATAGTTGAGTTGGAAAATGTTTTATTTGATGAAAAACTTTTGGTTGAAATTCAACAAAGTGTATTTTTTTACTGTATTAAAGAACACAGATTTAAATCTACATCTACAAAGTGTTCTAAAGTTTCTAAGGCACCTCAAACTTCGGCTGATAATTTTGATGACTTATTTGAGTCTGCAAATGATTTTCTTAATTCTAATGATGGGTGCATAGAAAAAATTTATATGTTTGACTTCAATGCTCCTCTTCCTGATCATTCTACTTGTCTTATAGATGATAAAGTGTTACCAAGTGTTATTAATATTGGTGAATCATTAACTAAGGTTGATGAACCAGTTTCTGTAACTGCTGATTACTATGCTCGAGGTAAGAAACATAAGAAACAGCGATTACAGAAACAGAAATACATTGGTAAACAAAAAAAAACTCAATTTCATAAATATGATTTTCCTAATAAATCTTAATCTTTTGTTTCAGATATTAGCAAGAAAAGGTTGAAAGCTCGAACTGAATGGCGACCAAAAAGGAAGGATGATGAGATAGCTGAATCAGTTTCTGATAACTCTTGTAATAGATCAGTTAGCAGTGATAATGATGTAATTGATCAATTTGCTTCACATAAACAAAACCTTGTAACTTCTTACAAGCGATATTCAATAAAGCAATTGATTCAATTATCTCCTATTACCACTAAATCTTATCATTATCGGAGAAATGATTTTGCTTATTCTCATAATTCTTCTGATTGGTTTGGATCTTATCATGTGTATTCTTCAAGATCAAATATTTTTAACGTTTTTCAAAAGAACAGAGGGTTCATTTTCAAATGGATACCAAAATCTTGTGCTAATCTGTTAGGACCCGTTTTTAAATGGGTACCTAAATCTATTGTTTCCTGATATCTCTTGCAGACCCGGCATATGTGGTACTTGGACAGTGGATGTTCCAAGCATATGACTGGGCAAAAAACTTTATTGTATAATTATACAGAGAAATTCAGTGGAAATGTCAGATTTGGAAATGATCAGCTTTCACCAATCTTAGGATATGGTGACATCATTCAAGACAACATAACGATCAGTAAGGTGAGTTATGTCGAAGGCTTAGGGCACAACTTGTTTAGCATTGGACAATTCTGTGATAAAGGGTTAGAGGTGAACTTCAAATCTAAGAGTTGCTCGGTTAAATTTCTTCGATCAAAAGATGAGACGCCTGAAGTTATCATTACTTTCTTAAAGACGACCCAGGTGAAAATACAGCGACAAGTCAAGTTTCTTCGAACAAACAACAGCACAGAGTTCAAAAACAAGATAGTTGAAGAATATCTTGAATCGGTCGGGATATCACATCAGTATTCTGCTGCTCGTACGCCTGAACAAAATGGAGTAGTCGAAAGGCGAAATCGGACGCTAGTCTGTTGGTTCTAAGTGTTCAAGAATGATTATAAAATAATATTGCCGGTAATTTATGATCCTATAGGGTCACACCAAAAAAACAAGTAGACACTAAATTAATATTTATAAGATTTTGATTCTTGATAAATATTAATAATTTCTTGAAAATTATTGTTGAATATGATTAACAATAATTGATGCAATAAAAGGATTCTAGTTAACTTATAAACTTATATATAACTAGAATTAAAAGTGGGAATTATAATTATAAAGTTTGAATTGTTAAAATATGGATTTTAACAAATTCAAACTAGAAGGACCAAGAAAGAAAGTCTTGCATGATCAAGTCCTAAACTAGAAGGTTAAAAAGGAAAATTTGCATGGAAGGATGAAAGGTCATTGGTGGATTTGGTGGTTCTTGGAAACCATCAAATCTATACCATGGGTAATTAAGAGGGTTTTTAGTTTTCAAACGTGTGTGTATTTTTTGGTTAAAAGGTTGAACTTTTCTCCTTCTTCCTCCCCCTTCTATACTTTCGGCCACCACCACCATTTTGGGGTAGTGGATTTTCTTTTCTCCTCCCATTCTCTTGGTGGTTTCGGCCAAACACCACCAACAAGTGGTGGTTGTTTTTCTTCTACAAAACTATTGTAGTTTTGGTGAAGAACCTTTTTGCATCTTCAAGAAGGAACTAACATTCTATAGTGTTGAAACTTGTTGGTGGATACCAATAAAGAAACTCTATTTTGGGTTCTACATTCATCATCAACGATCAACCTCCCGTGAGG
Organism: Arctium lappa; assembly: GCA_023525745.1. NCBI lineage: Eukaryota > Viridiplantae > Streptophyta > Magnoliopsida > Asterales > Asteraceae > Arctium > Arctium lappa. Next base: position 69,407,369 of record CM042048.1, on the reverse strand, counting down.
ATCCAAAGGCTTCAAAGGTTGTAGTTCCAAACTTTTATTTTCAAGTTAAATCTTTACATGCATGTAACAAGATCCTATTGTGGGAGTTAAAACTTGTTTAATTTTGTTTATGTTCAAAATTTTATTTCGCTTCCGTTGCTCAAATTTTATTTTGTGGTTTTTGAAACTCTTTTTTGAACATAAAATCCCATCAAGTATTATCAGAGCCAATGTTATATGCATGTTTAGTTTAAAAATATACTTGGTTTTTGTAAGCCATGGGTAAATTTTTTTTTTAAATGTTCCATGCATGGCTTCTTTTGGCAATTTTTTGCTAGTTTTATTTTATATTTTTTATGTATCAAAATTTAGATGGATTTTTTAATCCATGGTTTATTTTTGTTACATAAAATATTGCCATTAGAAAAACAAAGTGTTGTTTTTTCTATTTTATGTTGCATGTTTTTTGTGCATAAACAAGCCATGGACCCATGTGTTTATATTCGATATGGTTGTAAAAACCTTTTCTTTTATGTTGGCATGTAATAGTAAATAGGTTTATTATTTTTCTCTCTTGTAAGTATTAGATAGTTTTTTTTTTGAAAATGTACCAAGAGAGAAAGGCCAACATAAGGTCCAAGATGGAAGCTTTTTGGGCTATATTGGTGTCATCACCAATTTTGGGCTTTGCAAGTCCATATGGGCTAGGTGGACTTTTTCAACACATGAAGAAGGACTTGAACACTTGGATGCATGGAGATGTTGGAGCAAGTGGGAGATTCAAGACTTTTATTTTCTTTTTTTGTCCCTTAAGAAAGGACTAGGCATTCTTTTTCGCCTCACAAGAAATGCCATTAGAATTGGCTTGGTTTTTATGCAAATTCTTATGCACTTTTTATGCATGTTATAGTTGCTTATGTTCTTTTATTATATTGCCTTAATATATAGAATATTTTTGCATTTAAAAGAACATATAATTGGTCCTATGACATTTTAAAATGATTTAAAATTATAGTAAGAACTTTTAAAATATGTTTTAAAAGTGAAATGGACCAAACCTTAAAATTGAGATTTTAGGTTAAGCAAAAGTTTAAAATGAAGATTTTAAATCTATAACATGTAAATTGGTTCAATTGTGTTTTCGAATAAAAAGGTTTATTAAAAACGCTCTAACTTTAAAATTGGATTTTAAATGAACCAAACAATTTAAAATGGAGATTTTAAATATTTTTGAAGAATTTTTTTTTCAAAAAAAAAAATTAAGAGTTATTTTGACGCGTGTAGTTACATGGTACTAAGAGTTTGGAAATCAAGTTTTGACGTTTTTTTATCATAAGATGCTAAATGGTTTTATAAGTTTTTTTGTTATAAAATTCCAAACGTTAAATTTTTTTGAAATTAGTGAAAAGGGATTAAAATGGAGTTTTAAGACTCATTCAAACTCATAGTCTAAATAATAAAATGTTTATTATAAGACTATAAATGGTTCTTTAGTGATCAATCATAAATCTTAATATGTGATATTACTAAATTGATCAATTTTGGATTGATAAAAAAAAGGATTTTATTTTCTCTAAAAGGAACCATATCTTAAAAATAAAGTTTTTATAGTACCATGTATTATTGGATGCATGCAATAACTCTTAATACTAAAAATGTTTTCAAAACTATAATTATAGAACATATGAATCCCTCTTACAAGGCAAGTCTATGCCGCCCTTTTGAGAGACACTCATTTCATCACTATGGCACCCTTGTGGGATAATGGTCACCTAACCGCTTGGATTGTCTTGTGATGAATGAGGTGATTCTTGTGTCCTTGTGGGATAAAGGTCACCTAACCACATTGATATGATTTTCACACGTTGTCTCAAGTAGGATGACTTGATCGGGAATCTTTTGTGATAAAGGTCACCTAAGCAAAAGAGACCCGAGGCAAAGATGGGATCAAAACATGCCTAATTGACAAAAGTTGTTAAGGATCCCATACCACTAGAAGTTACATCTTGATGTAATTGGTAAGCGTTGCCTACCTTGTTGGATTGAATATACGGGATAAAGGTCACCTAACCGTTTTGTTAAGTCTAAATATTGTATCCAAGATTTAATATAGAAAGTCAAAGTTGTAAAAGTCAACATAGTCTTTGTGTTGTTAAAGTCAAAGCTAGTTTAGTTTACTTTGTCATTAAGTCTTGTATTAGATAGTGTGTATAAATAGGGTTTGTCTTCTAATCATGTAGTAACGAACTAGCTTATGCATATTGTAATAGTCTAGAGTGTGATATTCAAGATCTACTTTCTTTCTCTAGACTTTCTCTCTCTAGTTCTTGAGCATTATTAGATAAATCTTGAGTAATTAGCTTGATAGATTGGGATTTTATGATTAACAATTGGTATCAGAGCTGAACCAAACTTTTCAGAAATGATTTGATCAGAGTTTGAATTGAAATTTGTTTGATTTGAATAGAAAAATCGATTGTTTCAAAAGTTTTTTCAAGAAATTGAGTTGGTTACTGTTCATCCGAATTTCATGTGAAAAATCGTTTTTGATGAAAGAAAATGGATTCATTGTGTTCGATTTGGTGTAATGATTGATTGTTGTTTAGATTCCATATCGAAATTCGTTCAAAATCAATGTCAATTTTTGATTTTTTTTAGTTTTTCTTGAAAACGAGTTTGACCTCTTTTCTTGATCGAATTCCTTTGTTTTGTTGTTTTAATCGAAAATTGAATGTATTTGTATGTTTAGAACTGTTTTTCGATGCTGCTGACAAATTTTTTAGATCAATTTTGCAGGTTTCGATTGATTTAAGTTTGAATCTGTCAAAAACATGAAATGCGGGTCATTCATCTGAAATACGGGTCATTCATCTGAAATGCGAGTTATTCATCAGGAAATGCGGGTCATTCATCATGTTATGCGGGTTGTTGATTCTTTGGAAACGCGTTTCTTCAATTGCGGGTCTGCCTTAACACGCGTTTCTACAAGTGCGTGTCAGCCTTAAGACGCATTTCTTCAAATGCGTGTCAGCCTTAACACGCATTTCTTCAAGAGCAGATCACTCTAGACACGCATTTCTCTTGGACGCTCATTTGTCTTGGACGCAAGGACCCGAATTTCTCTCAACACGCATTTCTTAGTAGTGCGGGTCTTCAAGACTTAGTTTAAAAAAAAAAAAAAATTAACATTGCGAAATATCAAGTATTGTTCAAATTTCAATTTTCACGAAATATTTTTTTTTAAGATTTCAATTTGATCTGATTGTTGTTTTTCTGATATACAGTTTGGGAACGATCATTCTCATCAAGCTATTTCTAAGATAGAGATGAGTTCACCAATTTTGCTTAGAGGGAGATACGAGAAGTGGAAAGCTGATTTTTTCAAATTTGTAGATACAAATGAGCTGAGTTGCTATATCAGATTGTCATTGACTGAAGGAGTGATGACACCTCATACTCCAACAGAAGATTGTACTGAGGATCGAGAGAAAAGAAAGAATGCTGATATTATGGCTCGAACTTTTCTGTTGAATAGTATTCGTCATGAGATTAAATGTCACATAGATACATATCGGTTGACAGGAAAAGATTTGTACAAATCAACTGGAAAGGAGATATGGGACTATCTTGAATGGACGATGATAGGGCCAACAGTTGTGTCAGATCTAAAAGGAAAGATTTCTGAGTTGGAAGCTAAAATTCAGCAGACAGTGTCTGTTGAGAGCAATGAGCAGAAAGTTAAGGGATTGGAATCTGAAAACACTGAGTTTAGAAAGAACTTATCTGTTTTGGAAAAACAGCTTTCTAATAATAAAGCTGATTTTGAAAATGAAAAGAAAAAATTTTCAAAGAAGTTTTCAGATTTTTCAAAGAAGTGTTTTGAGGAAAAGAAGTCAGTAGAGATTAAATGCTTAAAACTTTCTCAACAAATCTCAGATTTTGAGAAAGTACTGATTTTAGAAAGAGAGAAATTTGCTCAGGAGAAGAAGGCCATAGAAAAAAAAGAATGTAGGGTTTTTTAAAGAATTATCCGGCCAGAGAACTGAGTTAGAAAAAGGATTTGAGGAAGAAAGATCCATTTTTGAATCTGAAATCAAGAAGCTAACTTCAAAATTGTCTGAACTGTCTGCAGATGCGTTGAAAGAGCAGAAGACGAAGTCTGAATTCAAGTCAAAGATTGACAAGCTTGTGAAAGAAAGAGACGACTTCGCCTCAAAGATCAAAGAGCTTGAAAAATCTGTTTCAAGTTCAAATCATAAATCTGTCTCTTCAAAAAGGTCAGTCAAATCATTTAATCAGATTCGTCGTACTAACCTTTTCTATGATGAATTTTTAGATGGATCAGATACTTATCCAAGAAGAAGTTTCAAGAAAGAGAAACTGGTTTGGCAAAAGAAACCAGTCCAAGATGATAAGGAAAATGAGCTGAAAGAGAAGAAATCATGTGTACCTGTACACAAAGCAAAGAAGAACAAAGCACCTAATGGTAAGAAATTTTATTGTTCTATTTGTTGTACACATGATATTTTTCACAAAACAAATGATCATTTCGGGTATGGTTCTTACTCTGTTTCCCCCACACGCACTGCAACTAACATTTCTGGACCCAAATACCAGTGGGTACCAAAACCGAAACCTGAATCTGTGTTGCAGGCAACTCACTCCAAGGGGGAGTAAGAAAGAAAATGGCTCTTGAGTAAATCAGCTCAAGACCCGGACTTCAATGTCAAAATGACTTCTAAACACAACAGTTTAGGACTCGTACCTCAGAGATCAAAAAGACCTTACTCCTGTATGCTTGCATCCGATGGATATTGATGGTCTTCATCCCAAGAGAATTGATCTGATCTCTATCCTATACTTTTTCTTTGCTAGATTTTTCTGATATTGATGGTCTAACAATTCAAAAGGGAGTGTTTGATCTCTATCCTGTTTTAACTGTCATTTTTCAGATGCTTAATTTAAGGGGGAGTAAAGGTGATGACTTCTGATTATTTCAGATCAGAACTCATTCTAGAAAACCGTTTTACTGCTTTCTGTCTTTTATTTTTTAAATAAATAATATGAATAAAGTGGCTTCTGATCACATGACAAATCAGGACCCGTTCATCAATGATCAAAGAAGGATATTATGCTAATATCCAGGGGGAGCTAAAAAGACATAAATCATATTATCATGATTTGAGGGGGAGCTGAAAAGGTAAAAATCTTCTGATCCTATATCTCAGATTGTTTGAAAAAAGGACAACTTTTGAACATGAAAAATAATTTCTGAAATGTTTAAACCACTTCTTATTCTCAAAAGATTTCATGAATTCAGAAGTGTGACTTTTAAATGTTTTTAATTTTTTGTGCCTTATTGTTTAACTGACCGTGTGTTTCCAAAGATAAATACTTGTGTATTATCTTGTCTATATACTGTCAAGTATTCATACACACCGGTTCAGTATTTTATTTGAAAATGTTATTACCATGTCTCAAATTCGAACCAATTTTTCGATGGTAATACCCCGTTTGAAGTTCAAATTTGTTGAGTATCATTCATCTTTTTCATATTTGTTTCAAAATTTTTCAAAATTTTTCATATTTGTGCTTTCTTTGATAAATTGTTTATATGTGTTCATATAAACAAAATTACCAATTTTTTGATACCCTAACCTTTTGATTTGATCTGATTGATTCATTGTCAGATTCTCAAAAACAATTCTCTTGAATTCATATTCATTCATTCAATATCCTTGTTTTGAGAAATCTTCAAAGATCTAATGCTCAAATTTCATTCATATTTTTTAATGAGCATACATACACTGACATATGATTTTTTGTGCTTTACATGTCAAGAAAATCATTGACCAGCATGTACTTTTAGGAACATGGGATTCAGTGTGAGTGCCTAATAGATCTTCCATGGATTCACGATAACCAGTGTTTCCTACCCCGGAAGAAATCCTTTGAGTGATTGAGGGGAGAGGGGTCTAAAAGAATTGAGTGTGGGAATGAGCAGAGGTAAAATGGAAATGAGAGATTGGTTAGATGTGAGTATAATGATAAAAAGAAAGAGGGTGTGAGATCAGAGTTAAAAGAATATCAGAACTCTTCACCTACCACTTTCTGAGTCGGGCAACCACATTACTGATTGGCTCACATTTCTTTGGTGACCATCATTGAAATAGGCAAATAGCCCATGCCATCTCTTGTATACAACCCCACTAGCTACTCATTCTTTTCTTAAAAAGAGAATGTTTCACATTTTCTGGGGAAGCAACACATAATCTATCAGATCTTCACTTGGAAGATACTAATATTGAAAAAGAAGGAAAGTTGCCCCACCTTCGACCCTTTCTCATGCACATTGAGTCCATGTATAATCATTGCTGTCTCAGTGATTTACATACTTTGAGCCTTATGAAACACAATCATTGTGCTAATTCTTTCAAAACACAAGCACGAGCACACAGAGAATATGTTTTTCTGTCAGAACATTCATAGAATTACCTTGTGTCTTTCAATGATTGAATGGAAGTCCTGGGGAGTCAACATCAAACCAGCTCCTTACATTGTACATCCGTTGTACACAGTAACTTCGTGTTATTGACAGGCATTTCTAACTGTTTCATTTGTTGAATCAGGGTTACACGCTCATTATGTCTTAATTTGAAAAGATTCGGATATATACTGTTCATGATTCGGCTCTTCAGATCAAAAGTACAGCAATATCAAGGAGAGATTGTTTGTTGTTCACAAAGGGGGAAATCAAAGCCTATGCTGAAATTGATGATATTTTGATGATAATCATGCTCACATCATCAAAAAGGGGGAGAATTATAAAGATTCAATTTCAGAGTTCAAGTTCAAAGTTCAAGCCTAAAGTTCAAATTGCTTCCGCTGATTTAAAGTTCAAGTCTAATAAAGAAATTCAAAGCCAAAAGCTTCTGAAGGAAGAATGTTCAAAGTTAAATCAAGATAATTCGTGAAAGTTTGTTCTTCCAAAGATGGTTCAGTGATCAAAGTGATGAAGATACATTTTTGATTGAAGACAAAAGTTTTTCGATTGTTGTTCAAGGCATGTTGACTTTCCAAAGCTTCAAAGATTAAAAAGACTTTTCAAGATTCTTCAAAAGCTGCAAAAGAGCAAAGTTTGTGAAAGTTTCAAGAGATGAAAGATGAAGAATCAAGAGCTGAAGATCTGCATCAAATTTTTATTAAATCTTGAATACAAAGGGGGAGATTGTTAAGTCTAAATATTGTATCCAAGATTTAATATAGAAAGTCAAAGTTGTAAAAGTCAACATAGTCTTTGTGTTGTTAAAGTCAAAGCTAGTTTAGTTTACTTTGTCATTAAGTCTTGTAGTAGATAGTGTGTATAAATAGGGTTTGTCTTCTAATCATGTAGTAACGAACTAGCTTATGCATATTGTAATAGTCTAGAGTGTGATATTCAAGATCTACTTTCTCTCTCTAGTTCTTGAGCATTATTAGATAAATCTTGAGTAATTAGCTTGATAGATTGGGATTTTATGATTAACACGTTTGTTCGTTTCGCAACTTGGATTCTAGATTTGACTAAATAATGTTTAAGAAACACAAGAGGGTATTATTTGAGTCAAATATTAAAAATTGAAAATACTAAATGAATGTTGTTATTTTTGTAGATGAATCAAAATACCGCCATTGACCCATTCTTAAGAGCTTTTCTTATGCAAGAAAGGCTAACAGAACAAAATTTCTCTTCTTTGTTTTCAAGGTTGAGACTTGGTCTCAGACATAAAAGGATATCACACGTACTTTTTGTTCCCCTTCCAGAAGAACCTCCTCTTACCTCCACAGAGGCCTACAATGCATGGTTAAGGCATTGTAAAGATTCATATGATGTTTCATGCCACATGCTAGAAACCATGGATCCACTTTTACGAGAAAAGGTGCAAAGGTTTCCAGACACAGCATATGACCTTATGGAGCGACTATGGTATTGTCACAAAGAATTTGTGATAACTGAAATGCTTAAAATATGTTGGGAACTTCATCATACCAAGATGAAAGAAGACCAATCTGTGGGCTCTCATCTTGAAACCATGAGAATGCATTTGCACTACTTGGAGAAACTTGGCTATCCGTATCATGATACACTAGCCAAGAGTGCGATTCTCGGGTTGTTGAACAAAAGATTCAATGGTTTTGAAGTGAATCTTGAGGAGTTTTCAATCTCGGAATTGTGTATGTTACTGGAAACATATGAGAGAAATCCTTCTGAATTCAGTGACTTCAAGTGTTGATCTCTAAGGAGAAGATTTTCCTTTGTGAAATAAAATCCTTCAGGTATCTATGAGATAGAAAGAACTTTTACCTTTCTCTTATACACTTGTATATGATACTAAGTGTAAAACTCTATCTTGTAATTGTTACAGATATTCTTGAAAGGCAAACGACTGAAAGACAAGCGTGATGGTGATCAATATAAGCAAGGAAGCAACTTTGAACACCAAGCTTATAGAAGATTTATTTTGAAAACCATATGGCTTGTAATGTTAAAACAATGGTTGTTTTTGAACGACATTTTGAATTTAGTTTGACTAAATTATTATTTCAGTTGCATGGTTAATGATTGGATGAAATTCACTCAAGCGTTTTGGAAACGATAATTTTCATATTCAAAATGAATTATTTTATTTCGAGAACCAGATCTCTTAATCGAATAATAAAGTGAATCTCATTAACTTTCTAAAACACAGTTCACTATGATACCAAGGACTCAAATGAGATTTAAATCAAATCTATGGCAAGGAAAATGACAAGTTGAATAAAGTTTTTTCCTCTGGTTATTGTAACAAAAGAAAAATTGAGAAGAAAACATTTGGATGTATATGTCTTCTCAATTCTTTGTCTAGTCTTGATGATAGGTGACAGAATATCTTCGCTACTTTACGATTCAAGTGTTGAAGTGTTAAACATGAAGCATTTGATATAATTCAGTCGCTTCAAAATGAAGATTGGAGAAAAGGTCACAAAGAAAAATGAAGTCTTTTATGATATAAAAGAATAATATCTCGAATAGGAATTCATGAATCATCTTAGAAGTTGTGGGATATTCTCACAAACTTGGTTCATCACAAACACCATTTTCAAATTAAAAGTTTTTGATGAACTAAACCTTGTCAGACATGGTTCACTCTATGATGAAAGAAATTACTATTCTTATTCAAATTAAGAATTCTGACTTTAATTACTGTAAACTATATTTTACCAAGCACTAGTTCTCTGTTAGAATTGTTACATATGCATTTGTGTGGTCCAATGAGAACTCAAAGTTTGGGTGGAAAGAAATACGTGTTGGTTATTGTGGACGATTATTCAAGATACACGTGGGTCAAATTTCTTCGATCAAAAGATGAGACGCCTGAAGTTATCATTACTTTCTTAAAGACGACCCAGGTGAAAATGCAGCGACAAGTCAAGTTTCTTCGAACATACAACAGCACAGAGTTCAAAAACAAGATAGTTGAAGAATATCTTGAATCGGTCGGGATATCACATCAGTATTCTGCTGCTCGTACGCCTGAACAAAATGGAGTAGTCGAAAGGCGAAATCGGACGCTAGTCTGTTGGTTCTAAGTGTTCAAGAATGATTATAAAATAATATTGCCGGTAATTTATGATCCTATAGGGTCACACCAAAAAAACAAGTAGACACTAAATTAATATTTATAAGATTTTGATTCTTGATAAATATTAATAATTTCTTGAAAATTATTGTTGAATATGATTAACAATAATTGATGCAATAAAAAGATTCTAGTTAACTTATAAACTTATATATAACTAGAATTAAAAGTGGGAATTATAATTATAAAGTTTGAATTGTTAAAATATGGATTTTAACAAATTCAAACTAGAAGGACCAAGAAAGAAAGTCTTGCATGATCAAGTCCTAAACTAGAAGGTTAAAAAGGAAAATTTGCATGGAAGGATGAAAGGTCATTGGTGGATTTGGTGGTTCTTGGAAACCATCAAATCTATACCATGGGTAATTAAGAGAGTTTTTAGTTTTCAAATGTGTGTGTATTTTTTGGTTAAAAGGTTGAACTTTTCTCCTTCTTCCTCCCCCTTCTATACTTTCGGCCACCACCACCATTTTGGGGTAGTGGATTTTCTTTTCTCCTTCTATTCTCTTGGTGGTTTCGGCCAAACACCACCAACAAGTGGTGGTTGTTTTTCTTCTACAAAACTATTGTAGTTTTGGTGAAGAACCTTTTTGCATCTTGAAGAAGGAACTAACATTCTATAGTGTTGAAACTTGTTGGTGGATACCAATAAAGGAACTCTATTTTGGGTTCTACATTCATCATCAACGATCAACCTCCCGTGAGGATCCAAAGGCTTCAAAGGTTGTAGTTCCAAACTATTATTTTCAAGTTAAATCTTTACATGCATGTAACAAGATCCTATTGTGGGAGTTAAAACTTGTTTAATTTTGTTTATGTTCAAAATTTTATTTGGCTTTCGTTGCTTAAATTTTATTTTGTGGTTTTTGAAACTCTTTTTTGAACATAAAATCCCATCATAGTCGAGGCCACTCGGACTATGCTTAGCCAATCGGACTTACCTCTATTCTTGTGGGCAGAAGCTGTGTCGACTGCATGCCATACTCAAAATAGATCCATGATTCAGCGCCGTTTTCAAAAGACTCTATATGAGCTGATCAACAACATAACACCGACAATCAAGTATTTTCACATATTTGGGTGTAAATGTTTTGTGCTTAACGACAAAGAGAGTGTAAATAAATTTAGTGCTAAGGCGGACGAAGGCATCTTTATCGGTTATTCTTCCACATCTGCAGCATATCGTGTTTATCTAAAGAAATCAAAGACAGTTGTCGAGAGTGTGAATGTAACATTCGATGAAGAGATGGCTTCTGATCAAATTAGTTCAGAACCCGTTATCACTGGCGTATTAGCTTCTAGGCAGATCAGTCCAGAACCTGTTTCTACAGAGAAACATTCGGATAACGCTTCTACTTCAGTTTCACATTTATCTGATTTAGATTTGTTATTTGAATTCTTTTATGATGAGTTTCTAGGATCTAATATACCTAAATCTGCCGTGACTGACAGGTTTGAAGAGACAAGTTGCAATCATCCAGTCATTTCAGATGTTATAACTGAACAAGCATCCCCTATTCAGACAGAAACTCACATTCCTACTTTTACTCCTACAGTTGAAGATGCACAAGCAAATGCTGAGTCAGAAGTAACTGTTTCAGTTGGATGTGATACAATGTCTACTCAACAGCTCGATTCTGCTGTTCCAACTGATGCTTCTGCACCTGAAACTTCAACTGCAAACCTACCTTCTATTATTCAATCTGAAGAGTCTGATAATGGATTTTTAGATGATGATCATGTTCAATCAGTATCCACTCCACTACCTCATGAGCATCGCTGGACCAAAAAGCATCCATTACATCAAGTAATTGGAGATCTCAACAAGCCTGTACAAACTAGGTCAGCAACTCTTAATCAATGTATGTATGACTCATTCCTCAGCAAGATAGAGCCCACGCGAGTATCAGAGGCTTTAGCTGATTCGGATTGGGTATCTGCTATGCAAGAAGAATTAAATCAGTTTAAAGCCCTAAAGGTCTGGAGATTAGTTCCAAAACCGGAAGGTAAATTATTGATTGGCACTAAATGGGTATTCAAAAACAAGTAGGATGAAGATGGTATCGTCATAAGGGACAAAGCTAGACTTGTTGCCAAAGGTTACCGGTAAGAGGAAGGCATAGACTACGATGAGACGTATGCTCCAGTAGCGCGTATAGAGGCAATCCGCATGTTTCTAGCCTACGCAGCTCATAAGAATTTCACAGTCTTTCAGATGGATGTGAAAACAGCCTTTCTGAATGGTATTCTTAAGGAGGAAGTATACGTGTCTCAACTAGAATGGTTCATCAATCCAGATAAGCCAGATCATGTCTACATCTTGGACAAAGCCCTGTATGGTTTAAAACAAGCCCCTCGAGCATGGTATGACGTTCTATCTAAATTCTTGGTCAAGTCCGGTTTTTCTAAAGGTAAGGTTGATACCACTTTATTCATCAAAAAGGAAAAAGCCGATATCATCCTTATTCAAATATATGTTGACGATATAATATTTGGCTCTACTAATCCTAAATATTGCAAAAACTTTTCTAACCTCATGGTGTCACGTTTTCAAATGAGTATGATGGGAGAGATGAATTTCTTTCTCGGATTACAAGTTAAACAGTTTTCAACGGGGATTTTCATTAACCAATCTAAGTACATTTTGGACATTTTTCGGAAGTAAAAAAATGGAAAATTGTAAACCTATTTGAACCCCGATGGCACCAGGTACTAAAATTAGCACTGATCCTTCGGGTAAAAGTGTTGATGTTAGAACTTATAGAGGTATGATAGGATCGTTAATGTATCTTACATCTAGTAGACCAGGTATTATGTTTTCAACATGCTTATGTTCTAGATATCAGGCTGCTCCTAAAGAATCCCATTTGGCTGCTGTCAAAAGGATTTTTAGGTATCTTAAAGGGACTACAGATCTTGGTCTGTGGTATCCTAAGGATACTGGTTTTCAATTGACTGCCTATTCAGATGCAAATCATGTAGGTTGCATGTTGGACAAAAAGAGTACTTCAGGTCATATTCAATTTCTTGGAGACAAGCTCGTTAGCTGGGTATCAAAGAAACAATTATGCGTTTCCATATCGACTGCTGAAGCAGAGTATGTAGCTGCTGCTAGTTGCTGCTCTCAAGTTCTGTGGATGCGAACACAACTGCGAGACTATGGATTCAAGTTTGATAAAATTCCAATATATTGTGACTCGAAGAGTGCAATCGCGATATCTGCTAATCCTGTCCAGCATACAAAAACCAAACACATTTGACGTCAGGTATCATTTTATAAAAGATAATGTCGAAAAAGGAACAATTGAACTTTATTTTGTAAAAACAGATTATCAGCTTGCAGATTTATTTACCAAACCATTAGATGAAAAGAGATTTAATTTTCTTGTCTCTAAGCTTGGTATGTTAAATCTTAAGACGTAATCGGTTGTTACCTAATAAAGTTACGTATTGTTATTTTTCATCATTTTCTTTATCTTTTTGTATGAAGGATATCTGCACTTTAATTGTTTGTTCATGATCTAAGGGGGAGTAAGAGAAGATTTTAGATGATCTACATTATTTTTATGGGGAGCATAACTATATTCTACATTTTACTTAACTGACAAATTTTTGTAATGCATGATTTTAGGGGGAGCATATAAGTCAAGTCAAAAGGAGTAAAGGCTATGATTTCTGATTATTTCAAATCAGAACTCGTACTTTAATCGTTTTATTGCTTTATGTCATTTACATTTGAATAAATTTTGTGAATAAAGTTGCTTTGACTAGACTTTGAGATTTTTGCAGGATGAGAGAGGATGACACGATCAAATCATTTTGACTTAAGCATGACTTCATGAGAATTAAGATTGTGCGAAAAGGTAAATTTCTTATCTTAATCTCAAATATATCTGACAGAAGGACAACTTTCAGATATAGAAAACATGTTCTGAAATGTTCAAACAACTTCCTGATTCTTAAACAGATTTTATAATTTGGAAGTGTGATTTTAAATGTTTTTATTTTATTTTTGTGCTTAATTGATAAACAAACCGTGTGTTTCCAAAGATTAATATTTGCGTATTGTCTTTTCTATATACTTTCAAGTATTCACACACACCGGTTTCAATTTTTGTTCAATATGTTCTTACCATGTCTCTAAATTGAAACAATTTTTCTTCGATGGTAAGACACCCCGCTTGTACTTCAAAGAATTTTGAGCGATATTTCATTTTGAAACGTCATTTCAAGAATGTCTATATTTTGATTCGTATGGACCATATCCGTTGTTTTTAACCATAAGCCTTGATTGCTATATCATTCATTTCTGATCATTTTCATACAATGTCAGATTTTCAGACAAGTCTTTTGCATTCATATTCCTTCATTCAATATACTTGTTTGAAAATAGTTCAATGTTTTAAAATGCTCATATCTTCATGATTATATTCTGAGCACATATACATCTGACTTGTATTTTGAGCTTTAACTGATAAAGTTAAACCATATTGAGCAACATTATGATTTCATAGGATTACATGGGTTCTTTGTGCTAGGACTTAATTGAAACTTCTATGGAATCATGTTAACCAGTGATTTCTACCCAAGAAGTTAATCCTTTAGAGATTGAGTGTGAGGACTCGAAAAGAAATGAGTGTGGGATGTGTGACGAGGTAAAATGGAAATGAGAGATTGGTTAGTAGTGAGCTTAATGATCAAAAGAAAGAGGGTGTGAGATCAGAGTAAAAGAATATCAAACTCTGCACCAACTACTTTCTGAGCCGGGCAGCCACATTACTAATGATTCACAATTCTTTCGTGAACATTATTGAAACAGGCAAATAGCCCATGCCAACTCTTGATAAAACCCCACCATCTACTCATTTTTCTTCTCAAAAAGAAAATGTTTCATATTTTCTGGGGACGCAACATATAATCTATCTGGTTTTCATTTGGAAAATCTATATATTGAAAAAGAAGGAAGTCTGCCCCACCTTCGCACTTCAATCATGCACATTGAGTCTGTGTTTATCTATGTTGTCTCAGTGGTTTACACTATGTTGAGCCTTAAAGCAATCATCAAGTGCTTAATTTTTTCTACACTTGCACGAACACACAAAGAATTCGTTTCTTTGTCATAACGTTCATAGAAATTGCCTTTGTGGTATTTCGATGATTGGATGGAAGCCCTGGGGGAGTGAACATCAAAAAGCTCCTTTATATTGTGTATTCGTTACACATAGTGACTTCGTGTTACTGACAGGCATTCTAACTGATTCATTTGTTGATTCAGGAGTTACATGTTCTTATTTTGTCTGGATTTGCAAAGATCTAGATGAATACTTGGTTATGGATCACAGAATCAGAGGCTCAGTTTGACAGATCAGAATGGTTAAAGACATTTCTTGGAAGAAAAGTTTTGATGATATAGATGCTCAAATCATCAAAAAGGGGGAGATAGTATCAAGAAATGATAGAGTTTTGAGAGATAATTTTCAGAAATGTCCAAGTCAGAAAAGTTCAAAGTAAAGATTTGAAGATTTGAAGATTTGAAGTAGATCAAAGATTTTCTGAAGATTTTGAGGAAATTTTCTTTGAAGATTATTTGCTATAGCAATCCGAGATGATTCTGAAGATAATTTCTTTCCAAAGTATGAAAGTATCTTGTGAAAGTTTTGAGGAGATTGTTAATCATTTGAAGACAGTTTTTGGAAAGAATATCGTTAAAGGAAAAGGGGAGATTGTACTGACAGAGCTTAAAGTGAAGATTGTATTGCTAGATCTTTCAATAGTGATCTTGAATCCAAAGGGGGAGATTGTTAGAGCATAAATATGTTGGATACAAGATCAAGAAGTCAAAAGTCAAAACTCAAGAAAGTCAAAGCTGATAAAGTCAACTCTCAAGTGAAAGTCAAAGTCTATTTGTAATAAAAGTCAAAGTAAACATTTGTATTTTGTTTTTAATTTCTTTGTATTTCTTGTAGGTATAAATAACTTTGTATTTCTGTTTTTTAGGAGTGGTATTTTTAGTTGTACGTTTGACAGAAAGAGATCTGTAGAGAGAGAGAGAGTGAGTTCTAGAGAGAGAAAGTTGTAATCTTGAATTGGATTGAAATCAAACAGGTAATTGATTGATATATCCTTGTTTGTTTGATTAATTGCATTTAGAAACTAGACTCTAGGAATAACAATCAGTATTACTAACAGTCATTCTATTACAATGAATATCAGAACATGGTTTTGTATTCTCATCAATTTTCTTCTTTGGTATCCACTTTGATTTCACTTCAGGCTTTTTCTTTTTCACATCAAAAACATATGAACTTTGAAAGTTAGAACTGTGAGATTTAAAAGATTGTCTTTTCCTAGATTTACAAGTGTTAATCGGTTTCTGTGAATGCCTATTCTTTTTCTTCTTACCTTTGGCTTGAGTAGTACTCACAGAAACTAGTTTATCAACTTTCGTTGATGATTCACCTTTCTCATACACACTGGGTAAACCATTAGAATTAATAATGAATTGTGTATGATTGGAAGTTTTGCACTAAAATCAAATAGATCAACACATTCATCAAAACAACCATCAGAGTTTAGGAAACCAAACTCTTTATCAAATAGACTATTAACATCATTCGATTTAGAAGCTTTGGAAGACTTTGACAAATCAATGTTAATAAAAACAGTTGAAAAGACCATTTGTTCTAACCCAATCAAAATTCTTTTTTCTACAAGAGTGTTCTCAAGTTCAGAAATTTTACTTTCTAAAGTGAGTGTAGGAACATAAATTTTTCCTTCAATTGGTTTTGCCTCCAATTCCTCTGTAGAATAGCTTTGAAAATAATCGCTAGAAAGACATTTTGACTGTTCGGAACTGTAACTAGAATTCAACCTCTCATATCGAAATGAAAGTTGCATTTTAGTTTTATTTTTCCTTTTCTCAATTTCCTTAGCTTCATCCTCATCTGATAATTTTGTCCATTTAACTTTGAGTTCAGGGTATTGAGGTGCCAATTTTAGAAAACCAAAATCGTATAAAGCAGGCACTTTGGAAGTACCCTTTTTCAAGTAGTGTGGGTTATCATAGCCAATACCCCAACACTCACTACTCTCTTTTGGTTTGTTGAGATGAATGGTTTTCTCAGTCTGACCTAGAGTATAAAGTTTCTCTTCCAAACCACTCACTTTTTCAACTAAATATTTGTTTTCTTTCTTTAATGATAAACACTTTTTCGCAACTTCTTTAATCTCAAGTTCACACAGTTTAAATTTTGAAGATGTTTCAGATAGTTGATTATGGATTATACTCTTTTCTTTAGCACTAGTATCAATATTTTTGTGTAAGTTTCAATCAATACATTCTTCTCAGCAATATCATTTTTGAGCTTCAGTATTGCTTGGTTTTTATCTTTAATGATACCTTTTTTGCGTTTAAGCTTAGACTGTAAATACTGAAGTTTAATCATCATGGATTGCATTTGTGATAAGAAATCAGATTCAGTCATATCGTTTACCTCTTCAGTATCCTCAGCATCAGAATCCTCTTTAGTGACATTCTGACCCATAAAACACATATGAGCAATTTCTTCCTTGTCAGTGTCAGAATCTGAGTGATCCAGCCAGTATTCCTCTTCAGCCATTAATGCTTAGTCAGCTTCTTGCTGCTTGGCCAAAAGCATTTTGTTCTTGTAGTACTCTGAATTGCGAACCTTCTGCTTCCGACAATCTTTAGCATAATGACCTACTTTGCCGCAATTATAGCACTTGACCGGTTCAGACTCTTTCTTCTCCTCATATTTGTTCCCATACTTCTTCTCTTCTGGCCTTTTCTCCTCAAACCTTTTTCCTTCTATTCTCTCCTTATGCTCGTAGTTTCTAGATCCTGATGAGTACCTCTGACTGTTTGACCCCGGTTTCTTGTAAAACTTCTTCTGAAAAGCTTTGGTCAACAGTAGCATTGCTTGCTTTAAGCTCTCTCCATCATTAGAATCAGAATCAGCACTACTTTCCTCTTCAAACTCAGACACCAACACTTTCTTTTTCTTCTTCAAACTAATAGATCTTTTCTCTTTCTTCTTCACTACCAAAGCAACCAGATCAGATATTGGTTTTTCAGTTTTCTTCTTTTCATCTCTTATCTCCTCTACCTCTTCCTCGTTCTGTCGTAAAGTCTTATACACTTCATGTAACAGTATTTCATTGAGATCTTTCATCTGCTTCATCTGGCGGGTAAACCTCTTCCACTCAGGTTATAAGATACTCAAGAATTTCACATTTAACTCAATCTGAGACTTCTTGACTTTGGCCTCAAGACTTTCACCTTCCTTTGATTTGAACTCTTCGTAGTTGTTGAGGCAGTTTGATACTTTCAACTGATTACCAATTTTAGACCCTAGCATCATCTTCTCCAGTTGATCCCATATTTCCTTCCGTGTAGCATTGTAGCTATCTATCTTCACATATATTTTATTGGGAATTCCTTGCAGTATAAAAGATCTTGCCAATCTGTCAGCTTTTTGCCTTTTCTTCAATTGGCAATGGATACTCTTTGTTTACAACTTCCTCTCCATCAGTTTCAGTAGTATGAGTCTTTGTTGGAGGTTTCATCACTCCTTCTTTCAGAGACAGTCTGATGTAGTCACCTAGATCCTAATTGTCTATGAAGTCCAATAATCTGTCTTTCCATTGCTCGTACTCGCCTTTGAATAAGACTGGTGGCTTTACACCTGTTTCAATAGCAAGAGCCTCTCTGGAAGTCATCTTTGACTTTGCACTAATTTGAAATGATCGTCAAAAATTCAGAAATAAATTTGACCTGTAAAGTCAAACTTGGTCAACGCTGAAAAACTCAGGAAAAAAATTCTAAGTGTTGAAACTCGCAGAACAATGAAACTGAACTTCGCGCAGAAAGTGCTATGCGCGTTCAAGGTTCGCGCAAAAGGAACCGTGCGTGTTCTAAGTTTGCGCAAAAGGAAGGTTGCACGTTTTAACTTCGCGCAAACTGAACCGTGCATGTTCTAGCTTCTCGCAGAAAGAGTTATGCGAGTTCTAGCTTCTCGCAGGCCAAGACTTGCGTGTTTCTTGAAAATCACTTCTCGAAAACACTTCGCGCAATCATGTTGCGTGTTCTGATACATAGAATATTTTTCCAACTTTTAGTTCGCGCACAAAGTTTACTTCTCGCAAAGTACCACCTTCACGCAGATCAAATAGGCACCAAAACTCGCATACAAAGACGTGCATGTTTCTACTTCTCGCAGGCTGAGTCTTGCGTGTTCTTCACCCTTTGCGAGTTTGAACCCTCTGTGTGTTCTTCCCTATGAACTTTGCGTGTTCTTCAGATCTAGCTCGTTCTTCACCATTTCGACCAAAAACCAACTTTTTCCATTTGAATTTGATTCAAACATGAGAAATTCACAATGAAACTTTGCAGATATTCTCTAGAACATATCTCAAACAGGTTACAAAAGATTGATTTCAATCAAAAACACCAAAATTACAACTTTGATCTAAAGTCAGTACGTTTTCTCACTAGAACAAGAAATGCAAAGAAATCCAAAATTCATACCGATAAGTTGTGAATTAGGTAAAACAGTACAAATCAAATGTATTCTATACACAAAAATAAATACAACAAAACCAAATTCAGATAAAAAAAACATAAAAATTACTACGAAATTCTAATCTTCAGAGTGTCTTTGCGAGTTCTTGATAATGTCGACCAAAAACTCATATTAAGATCATAATGCTGAATTCTTGTTATGCTCTGATACCAATTGTGTGTCCCACAATGCATGCAATTCAATTCAAATGACAAAAAGATTCAATCAAACTAATTCTATTAAGTTTGATTTTGATTACAACGATATGCTCTCACTATTTCTCTCTATAAACACGCTCAACTCAGTTTCACACCTCTAGCCATATGAGTCTACAAACAAAAAAGAAAAGTATTTATTGTTAGCCCCAATTCTGAATTATAGAAGTATTGAAAATAGTTCAAGTCTTCCTTTGAAGACCTTCAGAGACATCAGCAGAAAAAGACAAGTCAAGCTCTGAAGTCAGTTCAGAGACAGACTCTTCAGACGGGAAGACATCAGAGATAGCTTCATCAAAGATCTATTTCAGAGCTCTGAAGGTGTTCTCTCTGAAGATCAAAGCTGAAGATTTACAAGTATTGACAAAAGAACAGATGACACGTCACCTAGTGATAAGATTTACCTTTTAGGGTAGGTCATTGTTCAAGCATGTCTTAAGCTTACCTTTTAGGCAAGACACTATTCAAGCATGCTTCTAATGTCAAGATAGTACACTGTTCACTTTATGGTCCTATAAATAGGATCATCACTCCATTGACAAAAGTGTGCTTTTTGATAGATCTTGTAAATGAATCATCTTTTAATATACTGAAAGTGTGTGTCCCTGTTTCAAGCTTCTAATCACAAACAAATCAATACAAACAAGATTGTTTAACTACCTGATTTGATTCAATTCCAAATTCAAACTGTTTACAATGTGTGTATCACTTTCTCTCTCTAAATGTCTCTTTCTCTCTCTACAAAACTCTCTCAGGATGCATATCAAACTTTCTAGTCATCTATCTATTAAAACAAAACAACACTATTTATACCTAGCTACTAAAACAAGGAAACAAAAACAATACATTGACTTTGACATTTTATTACACTTTGACTTTGACTTTACTGAGAGTTGACTTTCTAGCTTTTGACTTCTTGATCTTTGACATTCAGTCTTCAGAAATTATGATCTTGCATCCAACGTATATTTATGCTCTAACATAAAGTATTCAAGAGAAAGATCTTCTACGATTTATATATATATTATTATAAACTGTGATATTGAATCTGCTTTGATATTAAAACTATATTGCTTCCGTTGTTCTTATTCTTATTAATTGTTTTATATCGTTGTTATAAGATTAAATCTGGGATCCAACAATTGGTATCAGAGCCTTATTTGTTTTTAAAAACAAAACAAGATCATATCTGCATACCCGGATAGATTTATATCTTACTGATTCAAGCTTTCAATATCTGTGCATGTTCGTATAAACCTTGGTTTATTAAAAAGAACTTCATATGTTCCAGATTTAAAAGTAAATCACAATTTCACTTCTTGATAAAAGATCTTTTTAGAAAAGCATTTGTTCTTCAAATCTTCATCTTTTCTTCAAAATAACAAACTCCAGTATAAGTGCCATTTATACAGCTGGATCATTAACCAAACCTCCTACACTTCTAAAGGATGAATATCCCTAATGGAAAATAAGGATGGTAAATTTCTTGGAAGGTATGGACAGGGATCTTTTAAGATCAGTGAATGATCGACCTCACCAACCAATGGTGTTGGTACCAAGAGTTCTAGCAACAACAGATACTACTGAAATACCTGCATACTATGAAAAGAAAACTTCAAACTTCACTGATGAAGAAACTAGAATGATGGAAAATGAATCAAAAGTTGTTAGATTACTTATTATGGCCATTCCCAATTATATCTTTCAAGAACTTGATTCTTGTATGTTGGGTCTGAAATATGCCAAGGATGGTTACTACTTCTAGTTCAACATGGTTACTACTTCTAGTTCAACATGGTTACTACTTCTAGTTCAACATGGTTACTACTTCTAGTTCAACAGTTAATATTCATCATGGTTACTACTTCTGTGATTAATACTTCTAGTTAATACTGCTAGAAGAAAACAGTTAATACTTCTAGTTGTTAATACTTCTAGTTAGTACTTCTGATATTAATGCTTCTAGTTGATGGTTAATGTTGCTCAACAAGATTAGTACTGCTAGTTCAAAGTTAGTACTGCTTGAAGAGATTAATGCTGCTGAGCATGGTTAGTACTGCTAGAGTTAATACTGCTCAGAGTATTAATGTTGCTGAAGATTAATACTGCTTATAAGATGGAGATTTGTATGGAAAGGATGACAGCTAGATAAACTGAAGATATTCATGGAAGCTGAAGATATTGATGGAAGATATTCTGAAGATATTTTATTAATTGTAATTAGCTTTTATCTTCAGTATATATATATAGTATTGTTTAGAATAGTTAGATAACTTTTTGAGAATTAATTATTCATTCTAAGTTCTAGAGAAAAATCAACCTCAAGGCATAGATCCTAATTCTAGAGAAGTAGAATTCGTCTTGAAAGAGTCTGTTCTTCAAGATTGAGGTTGAGTGTGTAATCTTGTGATTTTAATCATTCAATACAAGTTTACAGTTTGTTATTCATATTTACTGTTTGTGATTACTGTTTCATTGAATATCAAAGTGTCATTCCGCAAACTTCTTTGATATTGTTTCTGAGAATTAATTCTTGTTGAGAATTCGATCCTGACAAGTGGTATCAGAGCTAGTATTCTCAGAAACCTGGAATCATCATTCTTCCTTGAAATCAGAAATCATCAATGGCTAAAGTTTCAGATTCTTCAAGCACAGAAATCCCCACAGAGGTAATGTCTAATCTTTGCTCTAAAACTTGTATGGAAACTGTTAAAATGTACAGGGATCACAACCAGACAATGAGTGATGACCTTAAAAGATTAGAGAGAGATATAAAAGACTATGTAAGAATTGTTGAGAGTTTTGAGGAACAGATCAAAGTTTTCCAAGCCAATGAACTTCAACCTTCTTATGATACAAATTACTGGAAGTGGGAGAAGAATGACCTAGAACTTCAGCTGAAAAAGTCTAAAGAGGAGAATGAGAAGATAAAGAGTGAGTTTGAGAAAGCCAAGCTGGATATTGAGAAATTTTCCAATGCTTCTAAAGCAATGGACTCTTTGCTCCAAACTCAAATCCATGACAAACTTAGAAGAGGAATAGGCTATAACACCACACCACCACCATACAACAATAATTACATTCCTCCTATATCAAACTTACTAGAGACCAAGGATAGGAAGGAATTGCCTGTTGGAGCCACTAAGGTAGATCCTTTAGACAAAGTGGTGGTTGAAACAGACTCTGAAGAAGAGAACTCTAGTGAAAAGAGTAAGGAGAACACTGGGAGTGGTGAGATTCTTCTAGAAAATCACATTATCACCAATGAGGGATGTGGAAAGACTTGGGTCAAATCTTAGGACATAGAGAAGACTGAGGGAAAGTCTGAGAAGGTCCATTATAAGCAAACCATAGTTGTGAATCCTGTCCCTTGCAAACAGTGTTCTTGCAATAAATCTGAGCCCCAAAAACATGATAAACCAAGGGGAAATCAGAGAAACTGGAATAATCAGTGGGCACAAAAACAAGGGGTTGATTTAAGTAAAATCAATAGACCAAAACCTTGTTTTATCTGTGGCAAATTGAATCATCTTGCCAAACACTGTTATTTCAACCCTATCAACCAAAGAGTCACTTTTCAAAGAAAACCAAAAAACTCTTTTGGTTATAGGAATAAAAGAAGGAATCAATTGGCTGAGAAAAGAGCACCTTTAAAGTCTCATGCTCAGAACAAGTTTGCTAATACAAAGAAAAATGCTCCAAATAAGCCAAGGAGTAATTTAAAGACAAAGAAAGCAAACAACTTTGTTCAAGTTTGGGTTCCAATTGTAAAGAAACCTGTTAGTACTGCTATCCCAGATAATACTGCTAACAGAAATAGTGCTGCTGCAACCAATACTACTGCTAACAAGGATAGTGCTTCTACTAGTATTAATGTTGCAAAGCCTATAATCTTGACAAAGTATTCCAGCCATGAGATTCCTAAACAACTCATCCAGACCAAACTGACAGATTATATAAATGAGAAAGGACAACCCAAGACCACTTTGGCTTGGGTTCCCTCAAAGACTAACTGATTTATCAAGTGTGCAGGGCAATCAAAAGCTCAAGAGGAAGAGAATTTGGAATGAAGATAATGGTTGCTCTTGGCACATAACAAGGAACATGGACTGCCTTCAAATTCTTTAAAAGATTTGATGGAGGACATGTTACTTTTGATCCAGCAGAAGTGTTTCAAGTTGATAATACTGAAAGGTAGTTAGTACTTCTAGTTCAATGAATACTGTCAGACTGTGTTAATGCTGCTGGTATGTGTTACTACTGTCAGTCTGTGTTAATGCTGCTGATAAGTGTTACTACTGCTAATGTAAGTTTTCTATACCTAAAATGATCTTCAATGATTTAATGTCAAACCTGGATATCAATCAAAAAGCTTTTATCTGTATCCAAGGTTTGTACAAGAAGTACTTAATACGGAATTGACGGATTAACCTCATTTTAATGAGATATATGTACCTAAACCCCCTAAGGGCAAGGTCTTTTCAATCATGAAGAGATCTGCTAGGGACTCGGAAGGAGTTGACATACCATTGTTCTCTACAATGATGGTGATGTCCCACAATCAAGAAGGTAAGGCATCAGGGTCAAAGCCCTCATTAGACCAACCCACTGATGACCTATCCACACTTTCCACTACCAAGCATAAATCTTCAAATTCCTTTTGTCAAACCAACATTCCCCATTACTCTATTATATAAGGAAAAGATACTGAAGGTTCCTTCCCTTCTTGTATCTTCAACATCAAAACCTACAAGCCCTCTGATGGAGCATTTTTCATCAGAGAATATCCAAAGGGAAACCATAGGGGTGTCTCCCAAACCCAAGAAGGTGCTCAATAAGGAGATGCAAGAGCATATGGGTTGTAAGGCTCACACTACTGACTTTGCACAAAGTGCATGACAGGACAGTGTGAACATATCTAAGACCTTCCCCATGGCAACTTTAGATGAGTAATTATCTAAAGGTCCCAGGTGCCAAGAAACCAAGGGAATAGAAGGTGCTTCTGCTAGGCAGAAGATCTCTACTAAAAGATCCAAGGATCCTTCAAAGGTGGTAAACACACCTAAAGGAGGTGAGGACAGTTTAACTACAAATAATTGATGGATACACTTGGTACAATTAGTCTGAAAGTTCACAATCAAATTATGAAGATAAAAGAGATGAAAAGGAGCACAGATCATGATTATTTCAAAGAGGGGAGACTTAAACAACTGAACTTGAGAAGACATGAGAAGGAGAATCAAGTTGATATGAAATCTTATTTTGAGGGGGAGATAAGTGAAGAAGCTGAAATAAAGCATTAACTACAGCAGAAACAGAAAAGAAGATAACAGCAGAAACTGAATCAAGAAGAACTAGTAATTGCAGAAAGTTTTGAAATTATCATAAATACCCTATGTTGAAGAACTTAACTTCTCAGTTTTGAAAAGTTAAGTTAGGGGGAGATTGTTGGGTCTGAAATATGCCAAGGATGGTTACTACTTCTAGTTCAACATGGTTACTACTTCTAGTTCAACATGGTTACTACTTCTAGTTCAACATGGTTACTACTTCTAGTTCAACAGTTAATATTCATCATGGTTACTACTTCTGTGATTAATACTTCTAGTTAATACTACTAGAAGAAAACAGTTAATACTTCTAGTTGTTAATACTTCTAGTTAGTATTTCTGATATTAATGCTGCTAGTTGATGGTTAATGTTGCTCAACAAGATTAGTACTGCTAGTTCAAAGTTAGTACTGCTTGAAGAGATTAATGCTGCTGAGCATGGTTAGTACTGCTAGAGTTAATACTGCTCAGAGTATTAATGTTGCTGAAGATTAATACTGCTTATAAGATGGAGATTTGTATGGAAAGGATGACAGCTAGATAAACTGAAGATATTCATGGAAGCTGAAGATATTGATGGAAAATATTCTGAAGGTATTTTATTAATTGTAATTAGCTTTTATCTTCAGTATATATATATAGTATTGTTTAGAATAGTTAGATAACTTTTTGAGAATTAATTATTCATTCTAAGTTCTAGAGAAAAATCAACCTCAAGGCATAGATCCTAATTCTAGAGAAGTAGAATTCGTCTTGAAAGAGTCTATTCTTCAAGATTGTGGTTGAGTGTGTAATCTTGTGATTTTAATCATTCAATACAAGTTTACAGTTTGTTATTCATATTTACTGTTTGTGATTACTGTTTCATTGAATATCAAAGTGTTATTCCGCAAACTTCTTTGATATTGTTTCTGAGAATTAATTCTTGTTGAGAATTCGATCCTGACATTGTACAACTGCAAAAGAAATATTGGATCAGTTGTTAAATCAACTTGAAGGTGGCCTACAAACACAGAAAAATAGAAGAAATCTTCGCATAAATGAGTACCATGACTTTCATGCACTACCTGAAGAAACCTTGCACCAAACATACTCAAGATTCAACATTGTTAGATCATAATTATGTTGGATACAAGCTCATAGAATGTTGGGTCTGAAAAAAGTTAAGTATGGATAGTGCTGCTTAGACTTGAAGATTACTACTTCTGAAGATATTAGTACTGCATGAAGGATTAGTACTGCTAGTGGAAAAGTTAGTACTGCTTAGAGAGTTAATACTGCAAGTTAGAAATTACTACTGCTAGCATGTTAGTACTGCTGAGGATGAAGATACTGCTAAAAGGATTAATGTTGTTGATGTTAATAAATATGACTTGAAGCGAAAGACAAGGAGTTGAAGATAATTATGGAATGGTTACTGAAGATCAACGTTTCTTTAGTAATTATCTTGTAATCTGTTTTATATATATAGTTTAGAAGTTTTAGATTAAAAAGATATACGTATTTTTTGTTCTAGAGAGAATTAGCCTCAAGATTATTAGTGATCCTTTCATTAGAGAAGTATTGAACGCATGTTGAGCCTGCTCAACAGATTGAGGCTTTGGTTGTAATCATCAAGTTAATTCAATATAAGTTGTGATTTGAATTCATATATTGTTTCATTGATTTATTTTTAAAGTGTTATTCCGCAACTTCTTTAACAAAGTTTCTGAGTGTTTATTTAAATTCTTGTTTTTAATTTCGATCCTGACAAGTGGTATCAGAGCCATAGGAACTCAGAAATCAATAATCATAATGGATGGATCACACGACAGTGTTCTTGTTTCAAAGGTTCCCATGCTCAAACCTAATGAGTTTGACATGTGGAAAATCATGATCAGGCAGTATATACTTCTTACAGACTACTCAATGTGGAACATCATTGAGAATGGTCCCTCCAATGTAGGAGAGATTGGAGCAGATGGCAAGAGACCTTCACCAAAGACTGATGGAGAAAGAAAGATGAGGCAGACTGAGATGAAAGCCTTGAGCACTCTGCTCTTGGCAATTCCTAATGAATATCAACATCAGTTTTGCAACTGTGTTGATGCCAAAATATTGTGGAATGCTTTGGAGAAGAGGTTTTCAGGTACCAAAAGCACTAAGAGAAATCAGAAAGCAATTCTCAAGCAACAATATGAAAATTTTATGTCCACAAAGAATGAGTCTATGATTCAAACCTTTGATAGGTTCAACAAGTTGATTGGAGAATTGGCCACTGTTGGTGTCAAGATGGACCAGGATGGTGTCAACAGAAAGTTTCTAAGATCTCTTGGTGAAGAATGGGTAATGTATACAGTATCATTCAGGCAGAATGATAATATAGAGGATAAGGAACTTGATGATCTCTACAATGATCTCAGGGTGTTTGAAGCAGAAGTTGAATCTAAGAAGAAGCCATCTGGATACTCTCACAATGCTGCTCTCTTATCATCTACTACTGATTCTTCTGCAAACACAGAATCAGTTAGTGCTGCTTATAGCTCAAAACAGGATGGACCCAATGATTCTGTTTTGGAAGCTTTCCTTGCTAGCCATGCTAAATCTTCTCTTATTAATGATGATCTGGAGCAGATCAATGTTGATGATCTTGAAGAGATGGACATCAAGTGGCTAATGGCAATGCTCACCATGAGAATCAAAAGATTCATTAAAAGAACTGGAAGAAACAACTTTGCCATGAGAAGAGAAGATGGTGCTGGATTTGACAAATCCAAGGTGGAGTGCTACAAGTGCCACAAATTGGGGCACTTTGCAAAAGAATGCAGAGGAGGAATGTCTCAACAGCATGGGAGCAACAATCAACAATTAAATTCCACAAACTACAACAATAACAGGAACTCATCTCAAGCACTTGTCTCATAAGAAGGAATGGGATTTGATTGGAGTGATCAAGCAGATGAGGCAATCCAGAATCAAGCATTGATGGCTGAGGTTTCAGAGTCTTCAAGCACAGCAATCCCCATATAGGTAAAATCTAAACTTTGCTCTAAAGCCTGTCTCGAAACTGTTAGAAAGTACAGGGATCACAATCAGAGCATGTGTGATGATCTTAAAAGGTTGGAGAAACATAGGAGAGAGTCTGATTTGATCATTGTAACTTTTGAAGAACAAATTAAGGCATATCAGGCTAATGAACTTCAACATTGATATGATCACAACTATTGGAAGTGGGAGAAGAAGGAGTTAGAAATTAAGCTAGAGAAGGCCAGAGAGGAATGTGAGAAAATTAGGAGTGAATTTGAGAAGGCCAAATTAGATATTGAAATTTTTTCCAATGCTTCTAAAGCAATGGACTCTTTACTCAAAACTCAAGTTCGTGACAAACTGAAGAGAGGTCTAGGCTACAACAACAACCCTCCACCTTACAATAACAACTATATTCCACCCACCTCAGACCTCTTAGAAAGACAAGATAAGAATGACTTACCTGCAGGAGCCACAGAAGTAGATCCACTAGACAATGTAGTGATTGAAGTAGAGTCTGAAGAAGAGAACACTGAGGATAAGAATAAGGAAGACCAGAAAGAAATTACCTTAGAAAACCATATTCTTACAAATGAGAAGGGGGGTAAACCATTTGTCAAGAGTGAGAAAGTGGAGATGTCTAAAATAGGGAAAGAGAATGTTAAGAGTGAGAAAGTTGAGACCTCTAAGACAGAGAAGGAAAAGGTACATGGAGTTCACTATATGCAAACTACTGTTGTAAATCCCTGTACTTGTCAACAGAACAAGCCCCATCAACATGATAAAATTAGGGGAAATCAGAGAAACAGAAATAACCAGTGGGCTCAAAAACAAGGAATTGCTCTAAGCAAAATCAATAGACCAAAGCCTTGTTTTATTTGTGGCAAGTTGAATCATTTAGCCAAACACTGTTATTTCAATCCTGTTAACCAAAGAATTACTTTTCAAAGACAAATACGAAATTCTGTTGGTTATAGGAAGCAATCAATACAATCAAGGAACCACATGGCTGATAATGTGAGAACAGCACCAATGAAAATTGGCACTGCAAAATCTCATATTCAGAAGAAGTTTGCTAAAGTAGAAGAAAATACTCCTAGCAAACCAAGGAGTAACTCAAAGAATAGGAAAGCAAACAACTTTGTCAAAAATTGGGTTCCAAAAGACACTAAATCTGTTAGTACTGCTACCTCAAATAGTACTGCTAACAGAAATAGTGTTGCTGAAAGCAATACTACTGCTGACCAAGTTAGTACTACTAATAAAGTTTGTACTGCTAACAAAGTTAGTACTGCTGACCAAGTTAGTACTGCTAATAAAGTTAGTACTGCTAACAAAGTTAGTACTGCTGACCAAGTTAGTACTGCTAACAAGAATAGTACTGCTACCAGTGTTAATACTGACAAGCCTATAATTATGACAAAGTATTCCAGCCCTGAGATTCCTAATTCTAATCATCTCATCAATACCAAGCTTTCTAAGCATGATTATGTTGATGAGAAAGGGCAACCCAAGACCATTTTGGCTTGGGTTCCCTCAAGACACTAACTGTTTTATCTTATGTGCAGGGCAATCAACAGCTCAAGAGGAAGAGCATTTCGCATGTAGATAGTGGTTGCTCTAGGCACATGACAGGTAACATGGACTGCCTTCAAAATTTTAAAAGGTTTGATGGAGGATGTGTTGCTTTTGGTGACAATCCAACAGGAGGTAAGATAAGTGGTAAAGGTATGGTTTCAAAAGGTAAGATGACTTTTGAAGATGTTTACTATGTTGAGCAATTGAGATACAACCTGTTAAGTGTATCACAGGTTTGTGACAAGAAACATAGTATATTATTCAGTGATACTGAATGTATTATCCTTGCTCCAGGATTCAAGGTAGTTGATGAAAATATGATACTACTTAGAACTCCTAGAAAGGATAATGTTTATTGTTTGGACATAGAGAGTGTATCATCTGATTCATCACTAAACTGTCTGTTTTCAAAAGCTTCTTTAAATGAATCATCTTTTTGGCACAGAAGGATGTGTCACATTAATTTTAAAACTATGAACAACCTTGTGAAAAACAACATTGTGAAAAACAACCTTGTGAAAAACAACCTTGTGAGAGGTTTGCCTCAAAAAGTGTTTTCATGTGATGATCATTGTGTTGCATGTCTTAAAGGCAAGCAACACAAAACTTCTTATAAGTCCAAAGAAACAAATACAATCTCTTCACCCCTTCAGTTATTACATATGGATCTTTTTGGTCCTACAAATGTAATGAGTATTGGTAAGAAATCCTATTGCTTAGTCATTGTTGATGACTTCTCTAGATTTACTTGGGTATATTTTCTGAGGACTAGGGATGAGACAAGTGGACTGATCAAATCTTTTGTCCTTAGGATTGAAAACCAAACAAATCTAAGAGTTAAAGTTATCAGATCTGATAATGGAACTGATTTTAAAAACAGTGACTTAAACAGCTTTTGTGAGACTAAAGGTATTGAGAGACAATTCAGTGCTCCTAGGACTCCTCAACAAAATGGTGTTGCTGAGAGGAGAAATAGGACATTGATTGAGGCTGCTAGATCTCTGTTGACAGATTCAAAATTACCCATTACTTTTTGGGCAAAAGCAGTTAATACTGCTTGTTATGTCCAAAACAGAGTTCTAGTAGTCAAATCCCAAGGAAAGACACCTTATGAACTTTTCAAAAAGAAGAAACCTTTTATTGGATTTTTCAAACCTTTTGGGTGTCCTTGCACAATTCTCAACACCAAATCTCATTTAGGCAAGTTTGAAAGTAAAGATGAGGATGACAGATTTACTCTCTTTTGAAGAGGTATATGTACCTAAACCTCCCAAAGGGAAGGTATTTTCCAATATGATAAGGCCTCGTAAGGACTTCTCTGGAACAGACACACCATTGTTCTCTACAATGATGGTTGTGTCTTATTCCCATGGTGAGGCATCAGGGTCACAGCCCATATCTGACCAACACACTGATGACCTACCCACACCATTCACTTCCAATATTCTTCCTCAGACCACTGTTGATAAGCCAATTCCCCCCATCACTCAACAATATGCAAGGAAAAAGGTACAGGAGGTTCCTTCCCTTCATGTACCTACACCTCAAAAGCCTACAAGCCCTCTGATGGAGCATTCTTCATCAGAGAATATCCAAAGGGAATCCACAGGGGTGTCTCCTAACCCTAAGAAGGTGCTCTCTAAGGAGAAGGATGAGCATGTGGGCAGCAAGGCTCACACTACTGATTCTGCACAAGGTGTGGATCAGGACAGTGTGAACATGAATAAGACCTTCCCCACGGCAATTTTGGATGAGAAATCATTCAAGGGACCCGGGTGCCAAGAAACCAAGGGGGTAGTAGGTGCTTTTGCTAGGCAGAAGGCCTCTACTAAAAGATCTCATGATCCTTCACGGGTGGTAAACACACCTAAAGGAGGTGATGACATATATAACTATGATGAATTGATGGAAACCATTAGAAATGTGAACTTGGATGTAATCAATCAGTGCTTGGAGATAAAGGAGTTGAAAAAGGTGATCACTTCTCAACAAGTGAAGATAAACAAACTCAAGAAGATGGTACTCAGTTTGGTGCACAAAAAGAAGAGAAAGCAATATGTATTGAAGAAAAAGGGAAGTGCTCATGATGCTTCCAAAAAGGGGGAGAATCAAGAAGCAGAAGTTGAGAAGGAGAGTTCAGTGGATATGGAATTTCAATTTGAGGGGGAGATTAGTAGTGATGCTGAAAAGAAGGTTGAAGAAGATCAAAGTGTGAAAGCAGCAGAAACAATAATGAAAGAAGCAGAAACTGTAGAAGCAGCAGTAACTACTGAACCAGAAGTAGAAATTGCCAAAGCAGTAGAAATACAAAAAGCAGCAGCAGAAACTGAAATATCTATAGAAGAAATAGAGATTGCAGAGACTTTGGTCAAGGCGAAGAATGACACTCCTAAGGCCACTCAAAAGGCTAAGGGAGTAGTGATTAAAGAAGGAGGCTCAGAGAAGAAAAAGAAAGAGGTCAGTGTGTCAGAGGCCAAGAAGAAAGGGAAAGAGAAGATGGTTGAGCCTGTGAAACCATTAAAGAAGCAGAAGCAAATAGATTTGGATGCAGAATTGGCTAAAGAGTTAAATGCACAGTTTGAGAAGGAATTTGAAAAGGAGAATGAAATCCAAAAGGCCAAAGACAGAAAGTTGGCTTTAGATTTGGCAACAAGGCTTAAGGAAGAATATCAGAAGAGTTTGAAGACTGCTGCAAAGAGGGTTACAATGAAAGCAACCAGACAAAGGCATCCTTCAAAGAAAAGACAGCCTTCAAAGATCTTTCTAGCTACACAAGAAAGAAGAAAAATGATAAACTTCTTGAAAGGATCTGTTGGAGTTCTTGAAGGGATGTTCACAAAAATGTCTTTTAGTAGGATAGAAGACTTATACAAAAAGGAGATGGCCAAGTGGCAAGGAGACTTCAATCAGAGGGTTGAATTTGAAAGAAAGATGAAAGAAAGACATGATCTAAACATTCAACAGCACTTTCCTGATAGTGAAGAAGGCACTCCTACTAAAGAAAAGGTAGAAGTCAAGAAGGAAGAGACTTTAGCTCTGAAGATTGGAGTTGTCAAAAGAATGAAGTCAATTGCTTCAAAGAAAAAGGCAAAAAGACCAAGAACTGAGGAAGTTGAGAAAGAGCAGGGAAGTGAAAGAATGGAAGCTGAATCATCAAGACCTACTGATGCACCTCCTGTGCCTGCTACTCCAGTTAGTTCAATACTTCCAAAGATTATATTTTGGGATGTATGTGTGGAGAAAGAAAAGCATTTTCTCAGGATCAAAAGAGAAAATAACATATTTGAGGTCTACACAAGCTTTCATCTATTCATGCGACAGTGCTCAAGAAGTGACTTGGAAGAAATGTATTCTATTGGGATGAAGTTGTATGAAGACAGTATTCAGCAAAGAGCTCAGGATGATACAAGGCTGATCATGGAATGGATATGTCTTATGTTTGAACCTGACAGAATACAACTTAAGAAGCAGAATGTGTTGAGATGGAGCTTGCTTAAGCAATGTGGAGTCTATGTTTTGTTCATGTCAAATGCAAAGATAGAATATTATCTGGTGGAAAAGCAATATAAGCATGATTTGATCAGATTGAAAGGAATGCTGCAATTAAAGCTGAGTAGTGGAAGAGGATCAAAAATGGAGAAGGATCTAATCCAGTTACTCAAAGAGCATAATACACAAGAGCAGCATCAACCACAAGAGCAGCAGAAACAAGAAGAATCTGTTAAAAGTCAAGAGCAATCAAGTCAACAACCTCCAAAACAGCAAAACCAGTATGAAAAGCAGTTTGAGTTGCATTTAACAGTGATAGTGTTAGGACTGAAAGTCCTGAGTGTTGAAAGTGGAATAAAGTATTTATAAGGGTTCATTTTGTAATTACTTAATAGTTTATTTAGTTAGATGGGCCCAAGCCC
Organism: Arctium lappa; assembly: GCA_023525745.1. Taxonomy (NCBI): domain Eukaryota; kingdom Viridiplantae; phylum Streptophyta; class Magnoliopsida; order Asterales; family Asteraceae; genus Arctium; species Arctium lappa. Next base: position 69,374,110 of record CM042048.1, on the reverse strand, counting down.
ATAAGCCCATTAGGCCTTGTAAGCCTAAGTATATAAAGGCTTATTTAGTTCATAATTAGAGAGAACAGTTTTGATAGGAGAGAAATTCATTATTCAGTTTACTAGTCGTTAGGTTTACATACCCTTATCAGAAATTCTCTCTGTAAACCTAAACCCTTTGAAGTATTATCAATCATATGACTAGTTGTTGTGGCCTATAATCTGTTCATCATTGTTCTTAATTACTTGTGATTGCACTGCACTGGGATCTACAATTGGTATCAGAGCAGATAGGCAAAAAGGTTTGATCCAGTAAAAAAGGTTTGTCTGAAACCTTAAGATCAATTACTTGTGTTCATTGCTTTATTTGCTTGAATTGAGTGTTAGTGTTTGCGTTATACGTTTATCTGATTTATTTGTTTCTGCAAAGTTAAAAGTTTTTTGTTCGATCGATTTTTTATGGGAATATAAAAGTTTATTTTTTCTTCGATCGAATCTGAGAAAATTTTTTTCTTCTTTGTTTGCTATCGGTCTTAGGGTTAGCCATTGTTTTTTACCGATTTTGTTGATTATATCGCATCCGGTCGAATTTTTTGGTTGATTATCTGGGCTTTATTCGATCGAAGATCGAAGGTTCTGGGTTTGGCTTCAGTCGAATCCCAGAAATTCTTCGGGTTCTTTGGTAGATTCTTCATGTTCTTCGGTCGTTTGTGATTTATCGATCTTATCTGTTTTTTTTTGTGTTTATCGTTTTTTTTAGTCTTTAGACCTGAGCATTCGACCGGGTAATTCCTCAATCCGGTCTTATCCATTCGACCGGACACTTGATCCCCGGTCTTATCCTTTCGACCGGATACGTGTATCCTCGGCCTTACACTTTCGACCGAATACTTGTTTAATTCGGTCTTACCTTCGACCGGGTGGTTGTAAACCCTTCGACCGGACCTTATCTTTCCTGGTCTTTCCTTCGACCGGACCTTATCTTTCTGGTCTTACCCTTCGACCGGGTTCTTGCTACTCCGGTCTTACCTTCGACCGGGTGTATATCAAAAAAAAATTTGTCTCACGATCTTTTTGCAGTGTATTTATTTTAGCCCCCGTACTTCAAGGATTCAGCGTGTCGTTTGTGACCCTAAACTTTCAAGTTTCACAAGTTGTCACTTTTGGTCCTTTCACTTTAGCGTACCATCTCTTTGAAAACTTCAGTCCCTGTATATCAAAAGGAATGCCTTCAAGCGAAGCTCTTTCAATAAGTATGGATGAGATGCCACCGGTTCTTTACAGAGGAGAATATGACAAATGGAAGATTCAGTTCTTAGACTTCATTGATAAACATGACTTGGGTGATTATATTAGATTATCTCTGAGGGAAGGAAAAATGGAAACTCCGACAGATATTTGTTATTATATGGGAGAAAATAGAAGAACGGAACACTTAGTGTACACAATACCATTTAAGGATTACACAGATGAGCAAAGAAAGAGATTTGAAGCTGATAAGTTATCTAAAGCTTTTATCTTGCAAGGAATTTCCGAGGAGATTTCAAAAGAGATTTCTGTAAGTTTAGACAGTAAAAAGGCTACAGGAAAACAGTTGTGGGAACATCTTGAAAAGATAATGACAGGAACAAAGATGTCTTCAAGAGTAAAATTTTTGGAAACTGAGAACTCTGAACTAAAAAGACAGATTTCTGATCTGGAAGTTCGAATTTTCCAAATCCAACAAGCAGCATCTGTTGAAAGTTCTGAGGAGCAGATTGAGCATCAGAAAGATACAATTGCTGAGCTTCAAAAGCAAATATCTGATTTGGAGCAAAAGCATGCTCAAGATAAATCCGAGTTTGAGAAATCGTTCGCAAAGAAGTTCTCAGAATTCTCGAGAAAATGTGCTGATGAGAAGAAAGAAGTTGAGCTGAAATGCATAAAACTTTCTCAGCAAGTTTCTGATTTTCAGAAAGTAATCGTTCTTGAAAGAGAGAAGTTTGCAACAGAAAAGAAGGCCATTGAACAAAAGAATGTTAGCGTCTTCAAAGAAATATCCGGCCAAAGAAACAATGCTGAGAAGGGATTTGAAGAAGAACGAAGCATGTTTGAGACGGAGATCAAAAAGCTTACTGCCAAGTTATCTGAACTATCTGAGAAGGCACTAAAAGAGCAGAAAACGAAGTCTGAGTTCACGAAAAAGATTGACCTGCTTGTTCAAGAAAGAGACAACTTCGCTTCAACGATTAAAGTGCTTGAAAAGTCTGTATCAAGCTCAAATCAGAAATCTGTCTCTACACAAAGGTCAGTTAAATCTTTTGATCAGATTCGTAAAACTAACCTTTTCTATGATAGCAATATAGATGGTTCAGGTATACATCAAAGAAGAAGGAGATACAAAGATGAGGAACTGGTCTTGAAGAAGAAACCAGTTGAAGATCAGCTGAAAGAAAAAGAATCATGTGTACATGCGGTCAATGCCAAGAAGAACAAAGTACATAAAGGTAAACCTGATCATATCTACTCGAGAGATCAATTACTCAGGTTATCAGGTAAGAAATACCACTGTTCTTATTGTCATACACATGATCACAATCACAAAACCAGTGATCATTTTTGGTATGGTTCTTATTCTATATCCCCCACAAGAACTGCAACTAACATTCATGGACCCAAATACCAGTGGGTACCAAAGCCGAAAACTGATTCTTTGTTGCAGGCACCTACTGTCAAGGGGGAGTAGAAGAACAATGGCTTCTAAGTAAATCAGCTTAGAACCCGGACTTCAACGAAGTTTGGCTTCTGATTACATGACAGATCAGGATCCGTTCTTCAATGTTTAGACCTGGATATTTTGCAAACATCCAGGGGGAGCTTAATAGATCTATATCGTTCTTTCATGATTTGAAGGGGAGCTTAAAAGGTAAATATCTTCTAATCCTAGATTTCTAATTGTTTGAAAGAAGAACAACTTTCAAGCATGAAAAACAGTTTCTGAAATGTTCAAACCACTTCTGATTCTCAAAAGGTATCATGAATCTAGAAGTGTGAATTTAAATGTTTTTCAATTTTTGAGCTTTAATGTTTAACTGACTGTGTGTTTCTAAAGATCAATACTTGCGTATTATCTTATCCTTATACTGTAACGTATTCACACACACATGTTTAGTACTTCATTTGTAGTTGTTATTACCATGTCTCATAGCGAAACAATTTTTTCGATGGTAATACCCCCGCTTGAAATTCAATGTTGTTGAGCATCTATCATTATTTCTAAATTTGTGCTTTCATTGCTAAATTGTTTATATTTGTTCATATAAACAAAATATCCAATTCTTTGATACCCTATCCATTTTATGTGATCTGATTGATACACTGTCAGATTCTCAAAACAATGCTCTTGATTTCATTTCATTCATTCACTATATCTGTTTTGAGAAATCTTCAAATTTCAATTGCTCAAATCTTATGAGCATACATTTTGACAGTGTTATCATACATTCTGTGCTTAAATGTTCAAGTTAAACTGTTGAGTAAATATTTTTTTAGGACTTACATGGGATGTGTGTGAGAGCTTAAACAGAACTTCCATGGATTCACGTAAACCAGTGTTTCCTACCTCGGAAGTTATCCTAGAGGGATTTGAGGGGTGAGGGGTCATAAATCAAAGAGTGGGGGAGATAACTCATCAGGTTGAGTTTTTCTCATTGTGTGGAGCGGAAAAATGGAAAAGAGAGTTTGGTTAGAAGTGAGCTTCAATGATAAAAAGAAAGAGGGTGTGAGAACTGAGTTAAAAGAATATGAAAACTCTGCACCAACCACTTTCTGAGCCGGGCAGCCACATATTCTGATTGGTTCACATTCTTTGGTGACCATCATTGAAAAAGGCACCTAGCCCATGCCAACTCTTGCTATTACCCCACCAACCACTCGTTTCTTTCTTAACAAAGAAATGTTTCATTTTCTTTGGGGACGCAGCATATCTGCTATCTAGTCTTCACTCGGAAGATTTAGATATTGAAAAAGAAGGAAAATTGCCCCACCTTCGCACCTCTTTCATGCACATTGAGTCCGCGTAATATCTGTTGCTGTCTCAACAGCTTACACAATTTGAGCCTGATCAAGCTAAGTAGCTTCAATCATTTCTACACTTGCACGAGCACACAAGGAATGAGTTTTCTTGTCATAACATTCATAGAAAATTCCTTTGTGGTTTTTTTTCAATGATTGAATGGAAGCCCTGGGGGAGTGAACATCACAAAAGCTCCTTTCCAAAGTACATCCGTTGTACAAAGTGGCTCCGTGCTACTTACAGGCATTCTAACTATTTCATCTGTTGATTCAGGTTTACAATTCCTATTATATCTGAATTTGAAAAGATTCGGATATATACATTTCATGAATTGACGGATACTCAGATCACAGGTGGGAGAATGTCATCTTATCATAAAGGGGAGATCAAAGAAAGTGCTGAAATTTAAGAAGTTTTGATGATCATGATGCTCACAATCATCAAAAAGGGGGAGAATTTTTCAAAGTTCAATTTCAAAGACAGTGAAGATTTCAAAGATTGAAGATTTCAAAGTTTGTATTGATTCTTTCCCGTATCATGTGGTGTTTGCTATAAGTTTGTTTCTCATTCCTCCTACGAGCTGATTGAAACAAGTTCTTAAGCTGAAAGTCTATTCAACTCGCGGTTCAAAGACAGATTTTTTGTTTTAAACTGAAGATGCACCGTGGAATGTCAAGTAACTCTCACATTATCTTTCTTGTATGCTGATACGATGTGATTGAGTTTCTACAGTTAAAAGCTGCTTGATAGTGCGTTCAGTCGAGGCTACTGTACATTGAATCTGGTTACAAAGTTGATACTATGAAGACCGAAGAGCTTTATTCAAGGGGGAGCGTAGAAAGTCATAAAGACATGCAACATTAAAGTTCTTCAAAGATTCAAGAGGGAAAGAAGATCAAGGCCTGAAGTTTTTCAAGTTGTTAAATGCTTTATTCAACTTTAGGGGGAGATTGTTAGGACTGAAAGTCCTGAGTGTTGAAAGTGGAATAAAGTATTTATAAGGGTTCATTTTGTAATTTCTTAATAGTTTATTTAGTTAGATGGGCCCAAGCCCATAAGCCCATTAGGCCTTGTAAGCCTAAGTATAAAAAGGCTTATTTAGTTCATAATTAGAGAGAACAGTTTTGATAGGAGAGAAATTCATTATTCAGTTTACTAGTCGTTAGGTTTACATACCCTTATCAGAAATTCTCTCTGTAAACCTAAACCTTTTGAAGTATTATCAATCATATGACTAGTTGTTGTGGCCTATAATCTGTTCATCATTGTTCTTAATTACTTGTGATTGCACTGCACTGGGATCTACAGATAGATGAAGAACCATTAAAAGTTGATCCTATCTCAGTGAAAGCTCCAGAAATCATACATTGGGATACTATGATGGATAAAGGCACAGAATTCTACAAAATCAAGAAAATGGATGGAAAGTATGAAGTCTATTCAACATGGGATAAAATCATCAGAAGCTGTACCAGATATGATTTGGAAGACTTATACAGAGTTGGGTTGAATTTGTATGGTGACTTGTTGAAAGGAGCAAGGATGAGCTTAACAAAGATGGCTATGGAGTATTTGTGTATGATGTTTGACTCTGATAAAGTTGGAATATCTTTTCAAAGACTTGCATCATAGAGAAGGATTTAACATCATTGATCATTGGATGCTTGTTGAAAGATCTGGAATATATATCATAACCATTGATAACAGCTGTCATGAGTATTATCTGGTTGATAAAGTGTATGATCACAGTAAAGAAAAGTTGCAGAGGATGCTAAAGGCAAAGTTGGTCTGCACTACAGGTTCAGAGATGGCAAGAATCTTGGTTAGAAGAACAATCAATCAAAGTATGGGATTGAATCCTGATTTGGGAATTTGAGCAGTGGTTTTGAAAGCATCATGAAGACCTTATTCTGAAGAACTTAACTTCTTGGTTTCAAAAGTTAAGTTAGGGGGTGATTGTTGGGTCAGAAAAATGCTAAGTATGGATAGTGCTGCTTAGACTTGAAGATTACTATTTCTGAAGATATTAGTACTGCTTGAAGGATTAGTACTGCTAGTGGAAAAGTTAGTACTGCTTGTAGAGTTAATACTGCAAGTTAGAAATTACTACTGCTAGCATGTTAGTACTGCTGAGGATGAAGATACTGCTAGCTGGATTAATGCTGTTGATGTTAATAAAGATGACTTGAAGCGAAAGACAAGGAGTTGCTGATAATTATACTGCAAAATCTTTAAGAGATGATCTTGAATCCAAAGGGGGAGATTGTTAGATCATAAATATGTTGGATACAAGATCATAGAAGACTGAAGATTGAAGTCAAAGCTGAAGTCAACTCTCGAGCATGAAAGTCAAAGTCTAATGTAATAAAAGTCAAAGTCAAAGTTGTATTTTGTGTTTTCATGTATAGTGTGCGTTTTTAGTTGTTGTAAGAGTTTAGTAGCGTGCGTGTTTTAAATGTTTGTATAAATAGTTGTGTTGTGTGTGTAATAGACATATGACTTAATCAGAGTGATATACGAGTTTCATTGTTAGAGAGAGAAAGTTTGAGAGTGTTTGTAACAATGATTTATGAGATTAATAGAAAGTTGTTCTTATTTGAAATTGGTTGTCATCAAGTTGATTGGATTGTTATCTGGGATAACAATTGGTATCAGAGCAGATCGAAATTTAGAATCATGGATTAAATTTCAAGATTTGGTCGACTTTTCAAGAACTCGTAAAAACATCCTGTTCAGATTCAAATTTTGAGCTACTGTGTTGTTTTTTATTCGAATTTGATTGTATTAGACTCATTTTTACATCTTGTTTAAGTTTGGTTTGTATTGATTAGAAGAATTCACAATAGAATAGTGTGAATTTTGAAATTTGTTTGTACGAGTTTGTATTTCGTACTGTCATTAGATCGAATTCATAGATTTGATGTATTAGTTTGAAATTCACTATTTGTAACCTGTTCGAATCATTGAATCGAAGTGTTCTGCAAATTTTCAGAGAGTTTGATAAAGATGTGGATCGAAATCAGTGAAAAATTCAAGTTTTTTGGTCGAAATACTAAAGAACACGCTAGATCTAAAGAACTCGCAAAGGCTATGTGTGTTCCAGATTCTAGTTCCTATTTGATAACAATCAAACAAACAAGATTTAACAACAACAATTACCTGTTTGATTACTCTTTCAATTCACAAATACACTTTCTCTCTCTAGAACTCTCTCTCTCTCTCTCTCTACGTATGCTCTCTTTCTAACTTCTATCTCTTGTCACTCAACTACTTAATGAAAATACAAAAAGAAAAACTATTTATACTACCTTCTAAAACAAGGAAACAACAAATACAAATACATTGACTTTTATTAATAGAGTTTGACTTTTAATGAGGTTTGACTTTAGCAGCTTTGACTTTCTCAACTTTGACCTTCAGTAAGCTTGATCTTGTATCCAACATATTTATGCTCTAACAATCTCCCCCTTTGGATTCAAGATCATTGTTGAAAGATCTAGCAATTCAGTCTTCACTTTAAGCTCTGTCAAAGCAAACTCCCCTTTTTCATTGATGATCTTCTTTCCAAAACTGTCTTCAAACAATTAACAATCTCCCCAATGCTTACATAAAGACGCTTTCAGACTTTGGAAAGAAATTATCTACAGATTCAGCTCAGATTGCTTCAGCAAATAATCTTCAAAGAAACCTTCAGAAATTCTTTGATCGTCTTCAAAACTTATAATATTTACTTTGAACTTTTCTGATTTGAGCATTTCAGAAAAAATAATCTCCTCCAAACTTGAAAAACTTTAACATTTATGCATACCATCTCCAATCTTTAACATTTCTTCATACCATCTCCCCCTTTTTGATGATTTGAGCATCTATATCATCAAAACTTTTCTCCAAGAAATGTCATTTACCATTCTGATCTGTCATACTGAGCCTCTGATTCTGTCAACTTTCCAAGATATTCATCTAGATCTTTTCAAATCCAGACAAAATAAGAACATGTAACTCTTGAATCAACAGATGAATCAGTTAATATGCCTGTCAGTAACACAAAGTCACTGTGTGTAACGAATACACAATATAAAGGAACTTTTTGATGTTCACTCCCCCAGGGCTTCTATCCAATCATCGAAATACCACAAAGGCAATTTCTATGAATGTTATGACAAAGAAACGAATTCTTTGTATGTTCGTGCACGTGTAGAAAGATTTAAGCACGAATAACTGCTTTCATAACGCTCAACATAGTGTAAACCACTGAGACAACAGTAGATAAACACAGACTCTAAGTGCATGATTGAAGTGCGAAGGTGGGGCAGACTTCCTTCTTTTTCAATATCCAGATTTTCCAAATGAAAACCAGATAGATGAGTAGTTGGTGGGGTTTAAGCAAGAGTTGGCATGGGCTATTTCCCTGTTTCAATAACGTTCACCAAAGAATTGTGAAACGCTAGTAATGTGGTTGCCCGGCTTGGAAAGTAGTTGGTGCAGAGTTTGATATTCTTTTACTCTGATCTCACACCCTCTTTCTTTTTAATCATTAAGCTCACTACTAACCAAACTCTCTTTTCCATTTTACCTCATCACACCCACACTCATTTCTTTTAGACTCCTCACACTCACTCACTAAGGGATTAACTTCATGGGTAGGAAACACTGGTTAACGTGAATCCATAGAAGTTTCAATTAACTCCTAGCACAAAGAACCCATATTTCCTATAAGGCATGAGTTGCTCAAATGGTTTAACTTTAACAGTTAAAGGTCATATACAAATGTCAGACATAAGTATGCTCAGTGATATAATCATGATGATATGAGCATTTTAAACCATTAAAGTATTTTCAAACAAGGAAATTGAATAAATGAACATGAATGCAAGAAACTTGTTTGAAAATCTGACATTGTATAAAATGATCAGAAATGAATTATATATCAATTAAAGCTTAAGGTCAAGGAAAATTGATATTTGTCTATACGAAACAAGATATAGACATTCTTGAAATGACCGTTTCGAAATAAAATATCGCTCAAAATTCTTTGAATACAAGCGGAGTGTCTTACCATCGAAGAAAAATTGTTCCAATTTAGAGACATGGTAAGAACATATTGAACAAAAATTCAAACCAGTGTGTGTGAATACTTGAAAGTATATAGAAAAGACAATACTCAAGTATTTATCTTTGGAAACACACGGTTTGTAAACATGTAAGCACAAAATAAAATTGAAAACATTTAAAATCACACTTCCAAATTATAAAATCTGTTTAAGAATTGGGAAGTGGTTTGAACATTTAAGAACATGTTTTCTATACCTAAAAGTTGTCCTTCTTTCAGATATAAATGAGATTAAGATAAGAAATTTACCTTGTCGCTCAATCTTAAATCTCAGAAAGCCAGCTGTAGTCATGTAGATATGATCGTGTCAGCTTCTCTCATCCTGTATAAGTCTGAAAGTCTAGTCAAAATTTATTCACAAAATTTATTCGAAAATAAACGACGGAAAAACAGTAAAACAATTATAGAACGAGTTCTGATCAGAAGTAATCAGAAATCATTGTCTTACTCCTTGTTACTTATAAGCTCCCCCTAAAATGCATTGCAAAGATTTTGTCAGTTAAGCAAAATGCAGAAATTAGTTAATACTCCCCCTCAAATGAATGTAGATCATCTAAAATCTTCTCTTACTCCCCCTGAGATCATGAGCAAACAATTAAAGTGCAGGTATCTTTCAGAAATAAAAATTAAAGGAAATGACGAAAAATAACAATTTGTAACTTTAGTAGGTAACAACCGATTATGTCTTAAGATTTAACATACCAAGCTTAGAGACAAGAAAATTAAATATCTTTTCATCTATGGGTTTGGTAAATAAATCTGCAAGTTGATAATCTGTTTTTACAAAATAAAGTTCAATTGTTCCTTTTTCAACATCATCTTTTATAAAATGATACCTTACATCAATGTGTTTAGTTTTGGTGTGTTGGACAGGATTAGCAGATATGGCAATCGCACTCTTCGAGTCACAATATATTGGGATTTTATCATACTTAAAGCCATAATCTCGTAGCTGTGTTCGCATCCACAAGACTTGAGAGCAGCAACTAGCAGCAGCTACATACTCCGCTTCAGCAGTCGATGTGGAAACGCATAACTGTTTCTTTGAAGCCCAGCTAACGAGCTTGTCTCCAAGGAATTGTACGTGACCAGAAGTACTCTTTCTGTCCAACATACAACCTGCATGATCTGCATCTGAATATGCAGTCATTTGAAACCCTGTATCCTTAGGATACCACAAACCAAGGTCTGCAGTCCCCTTCAGATATCTAAAAATCCGTTTGACAGCAGCCAAATGGGATTCTTTGGGAGTAGCTTGATATCTAGAACAAAGACATGTTGAGAACATAATATCTGGTCTACTCGAAGTAAGATACATCAACGATCCTATCATACCTCTATAGGTTCTAACATCAACACTTTTTCCCGAAAGATCAGTGTGGATCTTAGTTCCTGGTGCCATCGGGGTGCCAATAGATTTGTGATTTTCCATTTTGTACTTCTGAAAAATGTCCAAAATGTACTTAGATTGATTTATAAAAATCCCCGTAGAAAGTTGTTTAACTTGTAATCCGAGAAAGAAATTCATCTCTCCCATCATACTCATTTGAAAACGTGACACCATGAGGTTAGAAAAGTTTTTACAATATTTTGGATTAGTAGAACCAAATATTATATCATCAACATATATCTGAATAAGAATAATATCAGCTTTTTCCTTCTTTATGAATAAAGTAGTGTTGATCTTACCTTTTGAGAAACCAGACTTGACCAAGAATTTTGATAATACATCATACCAGGCTCGAGGGGCTTGCTTTAATCCATAAAGGGCTTTGTCCAAAATATAGACATGATCTGGCTTGTCTTGATTAACGAACCCTTCTGGTTGAGACATGTACACTTCTTCTTTAAGAATGCCGTTCAGAAAGGCTGTTTTCACATCCATCTGAAAGACTGTGAAGTTCTTATGAGCGGCGTAGGCGAGAAACATTCTGATTGCCTCTATGCGCGCTACTAGAGCATACGTCTCGTCATAATCAATGCCTTCCTCTTGCCGGTAGCCTTTGGCAACAAGTCTAGCTTTGTTTCTGATGACGACACCATCTTCATCCTTTTTGTTCTTGAATACCCACTTAGTTCCTATCACGGTCTTTCCTTCAGGCTTAGGAACTAATCTCCAAACCTTTAGGGCTTCAAACTGATTGAGCTCTTCTTGCATTGCAGATACCCAGTCTGAATCAGCAAGAGCCTCGGATACTCGTGTTGGCTCAATCTTGCTTAGGAACGAGTCATGCATACACTGATTAATAGTCGCTGACCTTGTCTGAACAGGCTTGTCAACATCTCCAATTACTTGATGTAATGGATGGTCCTTGGTCCAGCGATGCTCATGTGGAAGTGGAATAGATAAATTCTGAACATGATCATCATCTTGAAATCCACTTTCAAAATCTTCAGTTTGAATTACAGGAGGGGGGTTTTCAGTTGAAGTTTCATGTGCAGAAGTATCAGTGGGAACATCAGATTCAGGCTGTTGATTAGACAATGTAGTACACCCAACAGAAACAGTTACTTCTGACTCAGCATTTGTTTGAACATCTTCAACTGTAGGAGTAACAATAGGAATATGAGTTTCTGTCTGAACTGGGGATGCTTGTTCAGTAATAACATCTGAAGTGACTGGATGATAACAGCTTGTATCTTCAGACCTGTCAGTCACAGCAAATTTAGATATATTAGATCCTAGAAACTCATCATAAAAGAAATCAAATAACAAATCTAAATCAGTTAAATGTGAAGTAGATGTAGAAGCATTATCCGAATTTATCGCTGTAAACACAGTTTCTGGACTGATCTGCCCAGAAGCTAATACACTAGTGATAACGGGTTCTGAAATGAATTGATCAGAAGCCATTTCTTCATCAAATGTAACATTGACGCTCTCCACAACTGTCTTTGACTTCTTTATATAAACACGATATGCAGCAGAAGATGAAGAATAACCGATAAAGATGCCTTCGTCCGCTTTAGCACTGAATTTATTCAGACTCTCTCTGTCGTTAAGCACAAAACATTTACACCCAAATATGTGAAAATATTTGATAGTTGGTGTTCTGTTGTTGATTAGCTCATATGGAGTCTTCTGAAAACGGCGGTGTATTATGGAACGATTTTGCGTATGGCATGCAGTCGACACAGCTTCCGCCCACAAGAATAGAGGTAGATCCGATTGACTAAGCATAGTCCGAGCGGCCTCGACTAGCGTTCGATTCCGTCTTTCTACTACTCCATTTTGTTGAGGCGTTCTAGCAGCAGAAAACTGATGTGAAATCCCAACTGAATCGAGATATTCATCAACAATCTTGTTCTTGAATTCTGTGCCATTGTCAGTTCGAAGGAACTTGACTTGTCGCTGCAGTTTCACCTGGGTCGTCTTTAAAAATGAAATGAGAACTTCCGGTGTCTCATCTTTTGAACGAAGAAATTTGACCCACGTGTATCTTGAATAATCATCCACAACAACCAACACGTATTTCTTTCCTCCCAAACTCTGAGTTCTCATTGGAACACATAAATCCATGTGTAGCAATTCTAACGGAGAACTAGAGCTTGGTTCAGGCTTCGGTTTGTGAGCGGCTCTCTTCATCTTACCCTTCTCACAAGCTGCGCATAAGTGTTCTTTCTCGTATTTCAGCTCAGGAAGTCCCTTTACTTATTTCCCACGAACCAGCTTGTTGATGTAACGAAAGTTCAAGTGAGATAAACGTCTGTTCCAGAGCCAACTTTGCTGCAACGAAGCTTTTCTCATCAAGCATACTTGGTTGTCAATCTGAACTTTGGACAAGTTGATGGTGTAGAGGTTTGTCTTTCTATGTCCACCCACGAGTTCTGTTTCGTCTTCAGTACGAACTGAGCAACTCTTAGACTTGAAGTTGACCTCTAACCCTTTATCGCAGAATTGACCTATACTGAATAAGTTGTGCCCCAAGCCTTCGACATAACTCACTTTACTTATCGTTATGTTGTTTTGAATGATGTCACCATATCCTAGAATAGGTGAAAGCTGATCGTTTCCAAATCTGACATTACCACTGAATTTCTCTGTATAGTTAGACAATAAAGCTTTTTGCCCAGTCATATGCTTGGAACATCCACTATCCAAGTACCACATATGTCGGGTCTGCAAGAGAAATCAGACAATAATAGATTTAGGTACCCATTTAAAAACGGGCCCTAACAGATTAGCACAAGATTTTGGCATCCACTTGAAAATGGATCCTCTGTTCATTTGAAAACCTTTAAAATCATTTGATCTAGAAGAATATATATGATAAGATCCATACCAATCAGAAGAATCATGAGAATAAGCAAAGTCAGTTTTCCGATAATTATAATGAAATTTAGTAGTAATAGGAGATAATTGAATCAACTGCTTTATTGAATAACGCTTGTAAGAAGTTACTAGGTTTTGTTTATGAGAAGCACATTGATCAACTACATCAGAATCACTACTAACAGATTTAGTACAAGAATTATCAGTAACTGATTCAGCTATCTCAGCATCCTTCTGTTTTGGTCTCCATTTGGATTGAGCTTTCAGCTTTTTCTTCCTTAAATCTAAAACATAAGATGTAGATTTATTAGGAAAAATAGATTTCTGTGACTGAGATTTCTTTTGTGTACCAATGTATTTCTTTTTCTGTAATCGCTGCTTCTTATGTTTCTTACAATTAGTATAGTAATCAGTAGTTACAGAAACTTTGTTATTACTAACACCACTTGGTAACACTTTGTCATTGTCAAGACAAGTAGAATGATCAGGAAGTTTAGAATGGACGTCAAACATATCAGATTCTTCCATGCACCCATCATCAGAATTAAAAGAATCATTTGCAGACTCAAATAAGTCATCAGAATTATCAGAGAAAATTTGAGGTTCCTTTGAAACTGTAGAACACTTTGTTGATTTTTCTTGTAAAACAGTGTTCTTTATAACTGTAGAAAACACATTTTGTTCTATATCAACCAAAAGTTTTTCATCAGATAAAACATTTTCAAGTTCAACTATTTTGCTTTCAAGAATAGATGTAGGAACATAAACCTTTACAATCGCAGGTTTTGCCTTCATCTCAGATGCGGAATAACTAACAAAATAGTCTTTTGAAAGAACTTTTGGTGTTTCTGAAAGATAACTATCATTTAACTTTACATAGTTAAACGGTAGTTGCATTTTCTTTTTATTCTTTCTGTTTTCAGTTTCTTTGGCCTCATCTTCATCTGACAATTTGGTAACAAATTTGGGTTTCAAATGAGTATGTTTACCAGCACAGGCAAGAAAATCATAGTTATAAAGTGCCGGCTGTTTTCTGATAGCTTTCTTAAGATAATGGGGGTTGTTAAAACCAAGTCCCCATCTTTGCTTAACATCAACCTCTTCATTAGGAGCATTAAGAAAGATGGTTTGATCTGTTTGATCTCCTTTATAAAGTTTAACTTCCAGACCATTTACCTTCTTGTTCAAATTCTTGTTTTCAACCTGCAGTTTATAAATAGTTAGTGCATATTCATTTTTCTCAAACTCATATCTATTTACTTTACCTTCAAACTCATAAATCTTCTTTTCAAAATTATCTACTTTAGATTTAGAATCAGAATCATATTTGCGTAAAGAATCAATTAGATCTTTGTTTGAAATAACAGAAGTATTAAGTTCAAAGATCTTCTTGTTCTTTTTAGCAACCTTTTCCTTTTCATTTTTCAGATTATTTTGTAAATTTTGTAGCTCAACCACCATGGTTTCCAACTTGGTAATGAAATCTTTTGGAGATAAGTTTAATACCTCATTCACTTCTTCATCATCTGACTCGTCATTCTTGTCCTCTTTGCCCATTAGACAGATATGAGCATTTTCTTCTTTATCTTCTCCTTCATCCTCGGAATGATCCAACCAAAACTCATCCTCTGCCATTAAAGCAACACCAGCTTCTTGTTGTCTTGCCAAAAGCAACTTGTTCTGATAATACTGAGAGTTGCGTACTTTTGGCTTCCGACAATCTTTGGCATAATGACCCAACTTGCCGCAATTGTAGCATTTAATTGAATCAGTTGCTGGATTCTCAACAGCAGTATAGTCATTTGCAAACTTCTTCTTCTCATCCGGTTTCTTCTCACCATACCTATTCTCTTCAAATCTATTGCCTTCTACCCTCTCTCGGTGCTCGTGGTTCTTTGAACTTGATGACGAATAGCGTTGAGAATTTGATCCCGGCTTCTTATAAAATTTCTTCTGAAATGCACGGGTCAGCAATATCATGTCTTGTTTCAGACTTTCGCCATCATCACTATCAGACACAGAACCAGACTCTGAACTTGAACTCACTTTCTTTTTCTTCTTCTTCTCAATCTTCTCTTTCTTTTCTTTCTTTGTCTCTCCAACCAAAGCAATCGGATCAGGAACCTTCTCAGCCTTTTTCTTTTCAGCTCTTTTCTCCTCGACCTCTTCCTCATTCTGACGTAATGTCTCATAAACTTCGTGAAGAGGGATTTCACTTAAATCTTTCATCTGCTTCATCCGACGTGTGTGTTTCTTCCATTCAGGACGTAAGATACTGTTGATCCAAACTCTCTCAGTGATTTGATAACGACCCTCTCCTATACTTAGTGAAAATTACGTTTTAGTATGTATTAGTGTTTCACCATCAGCGATCAGACTGAGTCTGTTCAGTTATCGCTGATAGTCTTTCTTATAAACATTTCTATGTATTATTGTTTCACTATCAGTGATCGAACTGAGTCTGTTCAGTTATCACTGATAGTTCCTAAAGTAAACAACCAACGTAATCCCTGAAGACAAGTTTCGCGTCAACAGATGTTCATAGCTGAATCAAAGACGAAGCTGCTGAACAATGAGAAGTCTACTAGTGACCTGATGCGGATATCAGTGAAGCAAAGACAACTCTACTAATACGCGAAGGAACATGAGAAAAAGCTTCAGCGATAGCTGAACCTCTTTATCTCTGAACTTAGAGATACTCAGCGATCAAACGATCACAAAGCTTATGCCTCAAGTTTCCTTTTGTCTATCCTTGCACAACCTAGTACGATGTGTCAGAACGGACAAGTCTCTGCAATCATTCGTACAACAACTCTGTCTACTACACTGTTCATGACCCGGCCGAAAGCATGTCTCCCAAAAGTCAGTTTATCAAAGCCAATCTGTGAACGCCACGTGTAAAGTATCCTGCCATGCATTTAATGCATAGGGTATAAATAGGAAGTTCACCCCTTCATCTAAAGGTGTGCTTCATCCTTGAACTCAAGATAGAAACCCTTGTTTTCTATATCTCTAAACCCCCATTCTCTGAACTTCTTGTGCAACTATCTTAGTGGTTCTTAAGTTTGTGTAGATTGAGTCTGTCTTAATCTTATTCCGCAACAAACTTGTAAATTGTATTTTGATTCTTCAATAAACAATTTATTAAACTTTAAATTCTGTGTTTGTATTCAACCCCCCCCCCTTCTACAAACTTGTTTAGCACCTTCGGGACCAACAAGTGGTATCAGAGCAGTTTTTTAAATCTAATAAACAAGATCTTGCTGTATACTCTTCCTTGCTATTCTAAAATGGCATTAAACACAAACACAAACTACTATGATAATGGTTCACTTTCTAAACCTCCTCGATTTAGCAGAGATAACTTTTCTCTATGGAAAAATCGAATGATGCTATTTCTTGAAGGTGCGGATCCTACTATACCTGAATATATAGAAAACGGACCCTATGAACCTGTTAGAATTATAGCTGCGGTTCCCGCTACTGCCACCACTGAAGCTGTCCCTGAACGATATGTCGTTAAGGAAATAAGACAGTGGAGTGATGAAGATAAAAAGAAGGTAGGCATAGATGCAAGAGCAAAGACCATTATTTCAATGGCTCTGCCTGATGAAGTTTTCCATTCCATCATGCATCTGAAAACTTCTAAAGAAATGTGGGAAACCATATGTGTTCAATATGAGGGCACCACTGAAATCCAAGAGACTCGAAAGATTAACTTGGTAAGACAGTATGAAAGTTTCATCGCTGGTAAGAATGAATCTCTTTCTGACGTTCATCAGCGATTTAACTGCCTAATAATTGACCTAAGAACTGTTGGTAGGACCTATTCTAATTCTGAGGTCCTAACAAAATTCTTGGAATGTCTTCCTGAAAGCTGGGACAGTTATTCAATATGTCTTAAGCTGACAAAAGACTTACATACTCTCTCCTTAAGCACTCTATATGGAATACTGCTCAACTATGAGCAATCTAATCTACTGAAAAAGAATCTTATAAAAGATTCTAAAGACTCTAAAAGCACTCCTGTTGCTTTAGTCTCTTCAGAGATAATTCCATCTCAGAAGTCTACTCTCACTATCACTGAGTTAGATTCTGAATCTGAGGATCTATCAGACCCTGACCTTTCAGAGTTTGATGAGTCCTTAGCACTCTTGACAAACTCTTTTAAGAGATTTGCAAGAAAGAGTAACTTCCGAAGAAGTAAACCTCTCTCTATTACTGAAAAGCCAAAATCAACTCCGGTTGATAAGGCTACTGCCACTTGCTATAACTGCGAAAAGATTGGACATTTTGCTAGTGAGTGCAGGTCGAAAAAGGTCTTCAAACCTTCTACCTCAAGAAGATCCAGTGATGACAAATACCTTAAGCTGAAGAACAAATATCAAAAGCTGAAAAGCTATCAGCGAAAAGGTAAAGGTCTCATCGCTGAAGAACACGACTGGGCTGAATCAGAAGAATCATCTTCTGATGAAGAAGAAGTCGCTAATCTTTGCCTCATGGCTGAGATTAAAGAAGAAGTGGAAGAACCATCTGAATCTTCTATGAGCTACATATCATCTCAGGTATCTATTTCTACAAATCCCTCTCTACCTGAAGCTGAGAGAAGTCGCGCTGTTGATGTACTGACGATTGACCTTTATAATGCCCTAAACGATAAAACTCAAGCTGAGAACAAAAATGTTCATTTAACTCAAGAGCTGGAGAAATGTCATGAAAAGATCAAAGAACTAAATCTTTTAGAAGAAAAGTTGAAAGATCAAGTCATTATAAATGAAATCATAAGTATTGAACGCGAACAAGCCATCGCTGCTTTAAAAACAGAAAAGGCTCATGTTGAAAAATGGTGCAAATCATCAACAAAAATCTCTGAGATAATAAATGCTCAAACCCCTGATAGTGATAAAACTGGTCTTGGTTTTTGGACACCTCAGGATGATCCTAAGAAAGAGAGTTCCTCGCTTAAGTTTGGAACCTTTGTCACCTCCTTCATTGACACTTCATACAATCAACTCTATCCCTGTTCTTCATCAAATCCCATCCCTGAGGAAAAATCCAAAGACACTAAGTCTACGTATAAAGGAAAGTCCATTCTCCTTCCTCAGAAGGCAAACAGGAAAGCAAAGCTGAAAGTTCCTTATAAACCTTCAGCTAAGCAATCCTCTAGCTGTGTGATAGAAATCTTTGATCTCTGTCCTCCAAAGCTGAAGATTGACCTTAAACCTTCGAGATCTGAAGAAATAAAAATTCCTCCCAGATCTCAAGAGAAAAGTCTTCTTGGACCTGGCCCTGCTCATCTTAAACTTGCAAAACCTTCTACTTCTGGTCCTAAAACCATTTTTAGATACAGAAAGTGTTATCACTGTGGTTTTACTGATCATATTGCAAGCAAATGTCCAACTGCCACTGAAGCTGATAAAATAGCTAAAGTGAAGAAAAATGTCTCTAAAGCTAAGGTCACCAAGGCTGAAAAATCAACCAAGGTGAAAAACTCCACTAAGGTTAAGAAATTAACCAAAGTGAAGATTACCACTGAATCTGAATTTTCATCAACTGAGAATACTACTGAACTTACCTTATCCACTAACTCTGAAGGACCCATTGAAAAGTGGGTACCAAACAACGCTTAATCTTCCTTATATGTGCAGGGATCAAAGGGCATCTGGTATCTTGATAGTGGATGTTCTCGTCATATGACTGGACAAAGAGACCTGCTCACTGAATACAAGGAAGAAAAAGGTCCCTCTGTGACCTTTGGTGGAAATGGTAAAGGATTTACCCGAGGGTTTGGTATCCTCAGCAATGGGACAACTACCTTTCGAAGAGTCGCTTATGTAGATGGACTGAAGCATAATCTTCTAAGCATCGGTCAGCTATGTGATAAAGACTATGAAGTACGCTTTACTAAGAAAGCATGTTTAGTGTTAAATGAGAAAGGAAAACTTGCTCTCAGTGGTCATCGCAGAGAAAATGTCTATGTAATAGATATGGACTCTACTATCACTGAAAACTTATGTTTTCTATCTAAAGCCTCTTCTGATGTCAACTGGCTATGGCATAAAAGGCTCTCTCATCTAAACTTCAAAACCCTGAATTCTCTCTCATCTAAGGAACTGGTTTCTGGTCTTCCTCAGCACTCATATGCTAAAGAATCTCTCTGCTCAGCATGTGAAAAAGGAAAACAAACAAAAGCAAGTTTCAAGTCGAAACAAGTTTCCTCAGTGACAAGTCCTCTTCAGCTCTTGCATATGGATCTATTTGGCCCTGTCAACATCCAATCAATAGCTGGAAAGAAATATACACTTGTCATTGTAGATGAATATTCTCGCTACACCTGGGTTATCTTTCTTCGCTGTAAGAGTGATACTCTAGAAGAACTAATATCTTTTGTGAAAAAGATGGAAGTGCTGAACAATCTTACTGTTCGTTCAATAAGAAGTGATCATGGAACTGAATTCAAAAATAGTTCTCTGAACAATTTCTTTGAGAACAAGGGAATCTCTCACAACTTCTCTTCAGTAAGAACACCTCAGCAAAACGGAGTCGCTGAAAGAAGAAACAGAACGATCATAGAAGTTGCTAGATCAATGCTCAGCGATTCTCATCTCCCTACTCAATTTTGGGCTGAA
The DNA here is from genome assembly GCA_023525745.1 of Arctium lappa. Classification (NCBI taxonomy): domain Eukaryota; kingdom Viridiplantae; phylum Streptophyta; class Magnoliopsida; order Asterales; family Asteraceae; genus Arctium; species Arctium lappa. The sequence goes on along the minus strand of CM042048.1, from coordinate 69,354,065 downwards.
GCTGTAAACACTGCATGTTTTACTCAAAACAGATCGCTGATAATAAAGCGATTTGGGAAGACAGCTTATGAACTTTTTGTTGGAAGGAAGCCTTCTATCATCTTTCTTCATATCTTTGGTTGTCAGTGTTTTATCTTAAACAACAGAGATCAACTTGGAAAGTTCGACCCAAAAGCTGATGATGGAATATTTCTAGGATATTCCTCCGTCTCCAAAGCCTACAGAGTCTTCAACAAGAGAAGACAAACCGTAGAAGAAACAATTCACGTCACTTTTGATGAAACTCGCTCAGCGAACTCCAAACCAATCGCTGACAATGAAGAGTTAAATGCTTGGATGCTTTCTCACTACAGAGAAACTGAACCTTTCTTCTCTAACCATCAGCATTCAGATTCTCCAGTCGCTGATGATGATCCAAACATTATACATCCTACCGCTGAATCCAACTCATGGGTTTCAGCTGAACCTTTAAACACACTCCTACCATCAAATCTGCCTTCGTCTGAAAATCTCTCCAGTGAATCTACTCAACAGTTAATCGCTGATGAACCTCAATCGTCATCATCGATAAACATTCAAATTGTTGATCCAACCTCTGAGTTAAGCAATAATGCTCCTGCTCAGCGATGGACCAAAGATCACCCAATAGATCAAATTCTTGGTGATCCAGATGCAGGTATTCAGACACGACGAAGCTCAGGTAATATCTGTCTCTTTGTAAACTTTCTCTCTTTAATAGAACCAAAGAAGACTGATGATGCCCTCAGAGATCCAAACTGGGTCAGCGCTATGCAAGAAGAGTTGACTGAATTTTCTCGAAACAAAGTTTGGAATCTCATTCCTAGACCATCTGATAAAACTGTAATAGGCACCAAATGGGTGTTTAGAAACAAGTTAGATGAACATGGAACTGTAACCCGCAACAAGGCTCGACTTGTTGCTCAGGGATACAGACAAGAGGAAGGCATAGACTATGATGAAACCTTTGCCCCTGTGGCCAGGCTCGAAGCAATTCGACTATTCTTAGCTTATGCAGTCTATAAAGACTTCATCGTCTATCAAATGGACGTAAAATCAGCGTTTCTAAATGGAAAGCTGAATGAAGAAGTCTATGTAGAACAACCACCAGGGTTCTATGACCCTAAGCATCCAAATTATGTTTATAAATTGGATAAGGCTCTCTATGGTCTAAAACAAGCCCCTCGTGCTTGGTATGACACTCTCTCATCTTTTCTTATCTCTGAAAATTTTGAACGTGGCAAGATTGATAATACGTTATTTTTCAGAAAGATAAAAGGTCATATAATTCTTGTACAAATATATGTCGATGACATAATATTTGGTTCTACTAACCCATCTCTGTGTACTCGCTTCGCTGAAAGAATGAAGAAAGAATATAAAATGAGTATGATGGGTGAGCTGACATATTTTCTTGGTCTTCAGATTAAACAATCTGACAAAGGTACTTTTATCAACCAAGGTAAGTATGTTAAAGATATGCTGAAGAAGTTTGATCTTACTCAAACTTCAGCGATGAAAACTCCTATGGCACCACCCCTGACACTTAACAAAGATCCTTCTGGAAAACCTGTTAATGTCACTGCCTATAGAGGAATGATAGGCTCTCTGTTGTATCTCACAGCAAGCTGACCTGACATCATGTACTCTACTTGTTTATGTGCACGCTATCAATCTGAACCCAAGGAATCCCATCTGATCGCTGTAAAGCGAATTTTCAGATATCTGAAAGGAACTCCTAACCTCGGTCTTTGGTATCCCAAAGACTCAGGGTTCGATCTAACTGGTTATTCTGATAGTGATTTTGCAGGATGTAAACTTGACAGAAAGAGTACCACTGGTGGATGTCAACTCTTGGGAGGAAAGCTGGTAAGTTGGACAAGCAAGAAGCAAAATTCTGTGTCCACTTCCACAGCTGAAGCTGAATACGTAGCCGCTGGAAGCTGTTGTTCTCAAATCTTATGGATGAGAAATCAACTATTAGATTATGACCTTCAGCTGTCAAAAATTCCTATGTATTGCGACAGCACTAGTGCTATCGCTATAGCAAATAATCCAGTGCTACATTCAAAGACAAAACACATAGAGATCAGATATCACTTTATCAGAGATCATGTGATGAATGGTGATATTGAACTTCACTTTATCCCTACTGACTTTCAGCTTGCTGATATATTCACCAAACCTCTTGATGAGACAAGGTTCAACTTTCTCATCAGTGAGCTTGGAATGCTGAATCTTGAAGAATAATTCTTCAGCATTCATGCATTGTGTCAGTAATCAAAAGTTTCTTTTCATCATTCTCTGATAAGTATTCTGACTCTCAGGTATGATTTCTCAATCCCTACAACTGAATCTTCATTCAGTTATATAAAACTTAATCACTGAATTTTTATTCAAATGATTAAAAGCTTTTTGAAATTAAATTTATCACTGATATTTATATTCAGTGATCCTTTTAAAAGAAAATCTATCCCTATCTTTTCATCAGGGATACTTTCAAAAAGAAAATTCTATCGCTGATTTATCTTCAGTGATAAATTCAAAACGGACAAATGAACAGTCTCTTTCTTAACTATGACGTCATTTGAACCGACAATCCACGACATGCCTTTTTCTGACACGTTCGTCCGTTGTTCTTCTATCCAATCACCTTCGAGGGACGTGTCCATGTCATGATGTGCATTTGTTTTCCCGCTTCTCTCACACTCTCTCCTTCTCACATATAAAAGGAATGCTTTTTCCATTCTATCAATTTACGTTTTCTGGAAATACTTTCTAAACAAGAATACTCTCTCAAGCATTCTAACATTCTCAAGCTTTCTGCATCATCCTCTTCAAGATCAACAGGTTATTCTTGACTTCTTATCTTGAATCTTTTCACATAAACCCCATTTATGGGTTTATAAGACTCAAATCTCATAAAATCATTTGTTTTGATTTTATTCTTTAAAAACCATTTTATTCTTTATTCAAAATCAATGGTTTTTCTTCTTATTCTTGAATCTTGTTCTAAGATAAACTGTTTTTCTCTAAAAATATGTTGATTTTCTATGTTTCTTTCCCCAAATAGAAACTAGCAAATCTTCTTTATTTTTCGACTAAACCTTTCTTCTACTCGTTTATCTACTCAAACAGAATGACTCAATCTGCACTTATCGCCTCAAAGAATGTCAAATTCGCCATTTCTAACTCAGAGCTCCCAAAGAACAATCATCTTGCTCGCCTCGAGTTTGATGGTATCAAGTACCCACATCTGGTGGAAGCTGCACAATTCCTAAGGCAATCCAGCATTGCCTATGCTATCACTGTGGATCCAACACCTTCGAAAGCTCTACTTCAGCAATTCTGGTTTACCGCTGAAGAAACCTCTCTCACCAACAAGAAGGGTGAACAGGTTCCTGCTATATCCTTCAGCACTCAACTAGGCTCAGGGATGATGACTGCCCTAGGCCTGAGGAAAGCCCTGCGTTTCCCCGACAAATCCAGGAATGGATTCGACGCCCTGCCAACTGACGCTGAACTCATCCAATTCCTGGATGCCATGGAATATGCTTGGGAACCCAAACCAAGATCTACAATTCCCAACAAGAAGTTGACTCTTGTGAAGAAGGCACTGATGCCTTCCCAGCTCAACTACGTCTTCTCACACATCATTCAGTGTATGAGTGGGAAGAGTGGGTCACTGGACCAAGCTAGCAAGGTTCAGGTCCAGATGGCTTACTCAGTGATCACTGGACGTAACTTCGACTACGCAACAGCTATCTTTGATGACCTTAAGTCAAAGATAGAGAAGACCGAGAGGGATCCCAAGATTCCCTACGTACGCTTCATCTGCGCGTACCTGAAGTTTCTCTACCCTACCACTTACCCCACCAACTCGGATGCATCTTTTCCAAAAGTGGGTCAGAGATCACTGGAGGTCAAGACACTCCCCAACGAGGTAAGTCTCTCTCAACTTCGCTCTCGTCTCTCTCTCCTCACTTCTTCGTCTTCAGCGGCCACGCAGGAGGTTCCTTCTTCTGCTATCCCTGCCGCTACCCCTTCCAAACGACCATCAACTGGCTCCCTTGGTCCTTCAAAGAAGGCCAAGGTAACCAAGGAGAAAGCTACTTCTAGCTCAATACCTAAGGATGTTTCTCTACAAACTTCCTTAGATGATTTCGTGGGTCTCTCCTCCACATCCTCAGCTCAAACCACTACAACCGTGCCAGCGATCTCGGTCGCTGTCACAACAACAGTGACAAAACCTGCGGTAACTACCTCTATCCCTACATCCTCTATCCCCATCTCTAGTCCCCCTATTTCTTTGGTCTCTACCACTCAGCTTGGACCAATAGGACCTGAACATCATTCTTTTGAGGAATATTTACAATTCTACAAAATGTTTGATAATTCAGGTAATCCTATAACCTTATACACTTCTCCCAACTCACCAAATAAGCCTGGTTCTGAAAAATTAACTTATCTTTCAGGTCCTAGTTTGGCGACTGTTGACACCAATGTCAACAATTTGAGTTCAAAGGTGGATTCTCTCTCTGCTTCTCTCAACAACACCACCAGCGCTGTTCAAACAGCTGGTGATGCATTGAAGACGTTGACTGCGACCTGCGCCTCCAAAGCTGATATTTCTCACATCGCTACTCTTCAGGCAGCGATTGTCAAAGTCAGGGAAGAATCCAAGCAGCAGTATGATGATCTGTCTGCAAAGATCGATGCCTGCACTACGACTCTTCAGCAAGTCCTCGACAAGCTGAATGCACCAGCTCCAGTTCCTGCTCTATCATTTACAGAAGATGATCGTTCAGCCCTGACCATAGCTGTGGAATTTATTCACCTAGCTACGTCCGACATCCCTGCACTTGAAGGACGACTCACAGGTCTGGAGGCTGAAGTCCAGAAGCTGGCTACTGCAACAACTTCATCTCCACAAGATCTCTCCCTTGTTGATAATGACAAAGAGGGGGAGAAGACAGCTGAAGAAAACACGGATGCTGAAGTTATTGCTGAACCACCGAAGGAAACTCCCTCTCAGGTTGAGGGGGAGATAGTTGCTGATAAAGCCCCTCCCACCATCGCTGAAATAGTCGATGATCAAGAGGAGGATGAAGATGATGATGAAGACCTTGATCTTGAAGATCAAGTGGATGACTCTCATCAAGATGATGATGATGACGATGAGGAAGATCCATCTCTCTGGTGTTCTTCAGCCGTCACATCATCAGCGATAGCTTCGAAAGAAGTTATCCAAGCAGGGGGGAGACAAGGATCATCTTCAGGAACGCCTTCCCAAAGCAAAGGTGCATCTGCTAAGGAAACCCTGATGATGATCTCACTACCTGAGGAGAATCCTTCTCAGGTATGCCTTACTCTTGTTCCCTTATCTTTCTATAAAAATTCTACCCCTGTTTATTTCTAGCCTTTATCTCTCTTCTTTCCTTAAAAATAATCTAAATTCTTTTTCATTTTCTGACCAGACAGTTCTCTCCCCTGCTTAAGGGTTCTGAACTACAAATAATCCCAGCTGCAATCGCTGAAGAAATAATCCCAATCTCTATCGCTGAGATTGATGAAGAAGAAGAAGAAGATTCCCTGGTCCATCCAGGAAGGCCCTCTCAACCATCTCATGGGTCAGAGGAAGTGATGAAGAAAAGAGCTGAAATGATCGCTCAACTAGAAAGTCAACGGCTGAAAGTCCCTCTTCAAACACCCTTCTCAGAGCTCGACTTCCTCACTAAAGCTGAACGAGAAGAATCTGCCAAAGCTGAGAAACTGATCGCTGAATGCAGACGAGATGCCCAACTCGCTTTAAAGATTCAATCTTCTCAAGTCAAGGACAAGAAGCTGAAAAGAAAGCCTGTGGAAGTTCAAGCTGCACTGCTGAAAGAAATTGAAGAGGAACGATCCAAAGAACAAGAGATCAACGATAAGTCCATTGAATGGTGCAAACAGAAGATGGATTATCGCTCTGATCTTCTTCCAATAACAACCGTGACTATCTCTGGTCGCAAGAAGAAGGATCAACTCTCAGTGACCATGGAGATTACCAGAGAGGATGGAACTCAGAAAGCTATGTATGTTTCCAAACTTGAAGGCTTCGGGTTTACAGAGTGGATAGAATTCTGGGATGCGCTGAAGAAATCGAAATCTACATACAGAGGCTACGTTGAAGGACTTCTTAAAGCTCTCATCAACAGAGTCACTTCTGTACTGAACCTGCCATCTCCTATCCCTCCCAATCCCAAGAAACTCAAAAGAAAAATCGGGTCCTCCTCCTCTGAAGACGTCGCCATCATCAGGAATGAAACTTCTATCAAATTTTCAAGAGATGCACTGTTTGGTCCTCCTCCTGATCTTTCAGTTCTGGATTTATCTCTGCCTCCTGGTGGTCCTTTCCAAGCTGGTCAAGTAATTGATCATCCTTATGGAATATTCTTTAGAGATGATGATGAGGAACTCAGATTTCAAAGAGTCTCTGAGATTCCTATCTGTCCTCTGAATCATCTCAAGGATCTCTTATGCTTATGGTGTTACTTCTTCCCTGCTGCTGAGAAAATCAAAGAAATTATCAGCCAAGAATCTTTGGAACGAAGACAGAAAGGAGAAGAAATACCTGAGTATATGATAAATCCTCCTAAATCTTCTTATAGCTGATAGATTAGTTTTCTCTTCTGTAATCTATTAGTTGTACTTACAGTAGTTAGTAATTTACTTGTAATTCTCTCAGTGATTTGATAACGACCCTCTCCTATACTTAGTGAAAATTACGTTTTAGTATGTATTAGTGTTTCACCATCAGCGATCAGACTGAGTCTGTTCAGTTATCGCTGATAGTCTTTCTTATAAACATTTCTATGTATTAGTGTTTCACTATCAGTGATCGAACTGAGTCTGTTCAGTTATCACTGATAGTTCCTAAAGTAAACAACCAACGTAATCCCTGAAGACAAGTTTCGCGTCAACAGATGTTCATAGCTGAATCAAAGACGAAGCTGCTGAACAATGAGAAGTCTACTAGTGACCTGATGCGGATATCAGTGAAGCAAAGACAACTCTACTAATACGCGAAGGAACATGAGAAAAAGCTTCAGCGATAGCTGAACCTCTTTATCTCTGAACTTAGAGATACTCAGCGATCAAACGATCACAAAGCTTATGCCTCAAGTTTCCTTTTGTCTATCCTTGCACAACCTAGTACGATGTGTCAGAACGGACAAGTCTCTGCAATCATTCGTACAACAACTCTGTCTACTACACTGTTCATGACCCGGCCGAAAGCATGTCTCCCAAAAGTCAGTTTATCAAAGCCAATCTGTGAACGCCACGTGTAAAGTATCCTGCCATGCATTTAATGCATAGGGTATAAATAGGAAGTTCACCCCTTCATCTAAAGGTGTGCTTCATCCTTGAACTCAAGATAGAAACCCTTGTTTTCTATATCTCTAAACCCCCATTCTCTGAACTTCTTGTGCAACTATCTTAGTGGTTCTTAAGTTTGTGTAGATTGAGTCTGTCTTAATCTTATTCCGCAACAAACTTGTAAATTGTATTTTGATTCTTCAATAAACAATTTATTAAACTTTAAATTCTGTGTTTGTATTCAACCCCCCCCCCCTTCTACAAACTTGTTTAGCACCTTCGGGACCAAGATACTCAGAAATTTTACATTGTTTTCCAGCTGCTTCTTCTTGACTTTGTTCTTTGTCAGCTCATTAAGAAGCAAAGTGAATCTTTCATAAGTGTCTTCAAGACTATCATTCTCTTTTGCCTTGAACTCCTCATAGTTATTGATGCAATTGGCCACCTTTATCTGATTCCCTATCTTTGATCCCATCATCATCTTTTCCAATTGATCCCACATCTGTTTAGCATCATGCTTGAAGCTGTCAATCTTGATGTAGATATCATTTGGAATGCTTTGGAGTAAAAGAGATCTTGCTTGCTTATCAGCTTTAAATCTACTCTTTTGTTCTTCTGAGTACTGAGAGAAGTCAACTTTAACTGGTTTTGTCTCTATTTCCTTTTCTCCATCTCCATCATCACTTTCACCATCAACATTATTACCATCATGATCATCAACAGGTACATGAATTGTGATTGGTTTCATGGGACCTTCAGTGATAGATAGAAGTATATTCTCTCCATTTGAATGTCTATCTATGAAATCCAGGAATCTGTCTTTCCATTGTTCATATTCGCCTTTGAACAATACTGGAGGCTTGACATCTGTTCCGATTGAGAGTGCATCTTTGGAAGTCATCTCGTTTAAACCTGTTTGAAAAATATATCAATAAGAAACTAGAACTGATCGTTAGTCCAAAATATGAAATCACAAGAAAAATCTTGAAAAGAAAAACAGAGATTTTGATTACAGAAAGAACTATGTCCCCCTAGGCAGACTTAGCACGGGGGCAGACTTAGACTTGCGGGGTCGAGGGGCAGCGCCCCTAGAGAAATTTTTTTCACTATTCAAGGCCATATTACAGTTTTGAAAAAATCGAAAAAAATTGACTAAGTGTAAGAACTCGCAAGTTACTATTTAACTCGCAAGCCCTAAAACTCGCAGACTAAGACTTACGCGTTCTATAAATTGTCAACCAAACGCGCAGACAAACTCGCAAGTAAACTCGCAAGAAAACTCGCAGATATTTGCGCGTTTTGAGAAACTCGCAAGAAAATACGCAGATCAAACTCGCAGATCAAACTCGCATGCGCCTAAACTCGCTAACCACTGTTCACACTAGAACTCGCTAACTGTGATGTGCGCGTTTCCCAAACTCGCAGATCAAAGCTTGCGCGTTTGAACTAAACTCGCTAGCCACTCTTGCGCGTTTCAACACTTAGAATTATTTTCTGAATTTTCAAATTCGCAGGTCGATAAACTCGCTGATCACTGTTTCTCCTCAAACTCGCAAGCCTAAGAACTCGCAAGTCACTATTCCTTCTTAAACTCGCTAGCTTCAATTAGCGAGTTTGATGAACTCGCTGGCCACTACTAGCGCGTTTCTTGAAACTCGCAAGTAGCCTTGCACGTTTTAGACCAAATTCTTCCTTCGACTTGCGCGTTTTACCCTGATGAACTTGCGCGTTTCACGAAGAACTTGCGCGTTTTGGCGATCTAGCGCGTTCTTCCGTTTTTCGACCCAAAAACCATCTTTTTCACCTTAAGTCGATCTTTTCTTGTCCAATTGATCTGTAACTTTGCAGAATCCTTTGTAATCAACCCAAGAACAAGTTCCAATACACGATTTTTACAATTAAACAATTACAAACCAAAAAGATTGATGAAACAGTGACTAACGACTCGTGTACAAAAAATCAACCAAAATCACGAATTCGAATGAAATTACAGTGCAATACGAAAATTAAAGTACATAGACTCGATCTAATACACTTTGCGATCAAAACCTAATCAAAATCTGCTCCAAAAACTCAGAGAAACTCAGAGTTCGAAATTACTTGAAAGAACAGTAACGAACCAAACTTTCTTGATCTGATTTCACTTTGAATCTGCTCTGATACCAATTGTGTGTTCCAGATTCTAGTTCCTATTTGATAACAATCAAACAAACAAGATTTAACAACAACAATTACCTATTTGATTACTCTTTCAATTCACAAATACACTTTCTTTCTCTAGAACACTCTCTCTCTCTCTCTCTACGTATTCTCTCTTTCTAACTTCTATCTCTTGTCACTCAACTACTTAATGAAAATACAAAAAGAAAAACTATTTATACTACCTTCTAAAACAAGGAAACAACAAATACAAATACATTGACTTTTATTAATAGACTTTGACTTTTAATGAGGTTTGACTTTAGCAGCTTTGACTTTCTCAACTTTGACCTTCAGTAAGCTTGATCTTGTATCCAACATATTTATGCTCTAACAGGCTATAATGAAGAACACGCACAAGCCTGAAACATGCTTGAAGTGAAGAACTCGCAAAGGGCTTTGTGCGAGAAGTAGAAACGCGCAAGACAAAGTGTGCGTGTTTCTACTGTTCAAACTCTTCATCGTGCGCGAAGTGAAGACTGCGAGAAGTAGTGTGCGAGTTTACGTTTAGCGCGAAGTAAAAAGTGTGAAATTTGTCTAAGTCTAGAACGCACAAACATATTGTGTGAACTGTGTGCGCAAAGTGTCAAGAACTCGCACGTAGTTACCGGTGCGAAGCAAGAACGCGCACGAGACTTCTTGTGCGAACCTCAGAACTCGCATCATTCGATGTGCGCGAAGTTCAAACGCGCACATCATATTTTACGCGAAGCTTGTTCTCATATCATTCTTTATGTGCGAAGTTCAAAACGCGCAAGATACTGTTTTTGCGCGAAGTTCAATTTTCTTTGTTCTGCGAGTTTTGTATTTAGAATATTTTCCTGAGAATTTTTCAAAGTTGTAGTTTGGCCATTAAACAGTGTACTATTCTGAAAAATAGAAGCATGCTTGAATAGTGTCTTACCTAATAGGTAAGCTCAAGACATGCTTGAACAGTAACCTACTCTATAAAGTAAATCTTATGACAAAGTGATTGGTTATATGTTTTGATACTTCAGGAAAGTCTTCAGCGTCATCTTCAGAGAGAATGTCTTCAGAGCTCTGACGTTGTCTTCAGAGCCTCTGATGAAGCCATCTCTGATGTCTTATGTTGAAAGTTGCAATCTCTGATAAGTACTTCAGAGGCAGGTTTGTCCTCTGAAGTCTTCGTCCTCTAAAGTCTATGTCTTCTGAAGTCTATCTTTGGAAGTCCTTTGAAATAGGACTTGGGTATTTTCAACACTTTAACAAACAAAAGATTTAGAGCTAACAATCTCCCCCTAAGTGTTGAAAATAAAAGATAAAAATAGCAGAGAATAGAAGATTTAAACTAGAAAGCGTAGAGGAGAAAATCATCCTCTTAAATATTACTTCTTACACATTTAGAAGTTTAATACAAAGAAAGTAATATTCAAAAATAAAGAAACAAACTAAAATTTGTCACTTGAACAGATTCCATGGAACTTCATGATCAGAGCTCTAAAGTTGATCATCGAGTCAATCTCTAAGTCAAGCTTTGCAAGTAAATCTGCTTTGTGCCTTTCTTCCTTCACATGGATCATTTTCTTTATACCTATCAAGGTTTCATCAGAGTACTTTGAAACTTCCGAAGCGAGAAAGATCTTCTTTACTTGGTTTACTTTGTAGACGAAACCCAGAGGTTCTGCAATGATTGATCCAGTCTTCTTTGCCTCAAGATTAACGATCGACTCCACAGGTTCAGTTACCTCCAGCTTTTCTTCCCCCAGGTTCAGAGCAACTTGGAAGTCACGTTTTGCTCGGTGTTTGACATAGGCCTCCATTGCCCGTCTGACTTCAACCATGCCCATCCTGATTTCCCTTCTTCCCTGATCATATCTGGCAGAGCAATAGGCATACAAATGAGGTAAATCATATGGATTTAGATTTACGAGATCATTATCATTGAACTCGTAAATCTTCTGATCAGATCGAGTTACCACATAATGCCTATAGATGATCTTGTTATAAGCAAAGGTCTTCTCTGATATTTTGTTGATTTTGATGATTGGATCATCAAAGAGGACTTATGATCTGGGTGAGGTTTTATCTCTAACAAATCTTCGCTCATAGTCCGGCATGTTCTCTTTGATCCTTGGATTCAGAGGAATGACTTGAGTGTCTGCCATATTGAACTCACAGTAGATGTATCTGAAGTGGTCTTCTATGGAAGCTTCGGGATTGGTTGCAAGGAATGTAGGAGGTTGAGTAAACACTTTGGCTGGTAAACCAATGCTTGCCTTCTGAACAGGATTCTCTGAAGGAGCCTGTTCATCAGCAACCATGGTCTCTGGTTCTTTTGTCTGTGGAGGATCTTCTGTTGTAGGTTCAGAGATGTAGCCATCTATCTCTGGTGAATCCCTCAGCTCTGTTGCTGTTGAAGTATGATGTGGTTGAGCATTCTTGAATACATACTCTTCAACATCAATTACTTCAATCTGTTCTTCAACAGCTTCTTTTCCAGAATCTGATTTTTCTTCTTTTTTAGATTCTGGTTCTACTCTTTCAGCCTCTGATTCGTAAGCATCTCTTATCACATAAGTTGGTCTTTCTGGTGATGAGAATGCATCTTCTGATGTAGAGAAGTCTACTAGCTGTTCGTCTTCATCTTCTTCCAGAGCTCCAATAGTTTCTGGAGTTGCAGCTATTATTGGAACTATTGGAGCACTCGAAGTAGATGGTGCTAAAAATATAACAGGTATTGGCGACTTTAGAGTGGCCTGGTTATCTTCAGCAGAGGTAGAGGTTGAAGGTCTTTCTGTTCCTTTTTCCTTGTTGTGGTTTGTTTCAGAGGGAGTGGACTCCTTTTATGTTTCAACAGTTTTTGGTGTAGAAGTCTTCTCCCCCTTATGAAGATCGGATGACCCCTGAGGTTGGTCATCATGGTCATCAGAGTCTTCATATCAGGCCTTCTTTCGGGCTTCCTCAGAGCATGCGACCTCTGGTTCCTTCCTCTTCAATGATCCCTCTGAAGATTTGACATTCTCCAGAAGGTATTCAATCTTTTTGTTCTGCTGAGTGGTCTTGGAGACGAACTTGCTGGAGATATTCATTATATTGCTGGTGATCTTCTTGGAGAAGTTGGTGAGGTCAGCCTTTGTAACAAATTCGGATGTAGCAGGATCAGCAGCAGAGGAGGTAGGGATCTTTGCAATCACCTCTGCCAAAGAACGCAACACTTCCTCTTTGAATTGAGAAAATTCTGCATGTGTTGGAGTGGGGACAGAGGGAGTTGGAATCGCCTTGAGGATCTCTGTGGTGGATTTCTGAATTTCTCTGGATAGAACCGAGTCATTTTTGATGACCAGGCTTTCCAGAACATCCAGTTTATCGTTCTGAGAGATAATGGTTGTGCGTAGCTCAGAGACCTCTGAAGTGAGCTTTGCAACTTCAGAGTGAGAGGCAGAGGCCTCTGAGGTCTTCTCTATTTGAAGTTTAATCTCCTTCAGAGATTCTCTGATTTCATCACCAAAGATTCTAAACTCCTCTTTGGTAACGTAATCAGAGGGGGTGACCTTAGGATCAACACATGATTCTAAGTTTCCCTCGAGTTCAGAAGGGCCTTCTCTCGTAGTTGGCTTGATATTGACTCCGGAAGTACTTCCCATTAATCCTTGGGGACCCTTTTTCAAGGATTTCCCTATAATGGTTCTGATTGGTCTCTGATCATCAGAGTCAGAATCTGATGATGAGAAACGAATGTGGGTGGAAACCTTGCTGTCCAGGCTAAAGAGTCCATGTACAAGAAAGTCGTGCCATTCTTTTTCTGACAAGCAATCCTTACAATAGATCTTAGGTCTCTCCTGATCTAAGGGACGGTCCAACTTTTTATGAGCCACAAAGGCATCATGTGTGTGAGGAGGTGACATACTCTGGGGTGAATGAGTATTTTTATCTTGGTCTAAGTCCTGTTGGGAGGACTTAGCCGTATCAGAGGTTTCTCCTTTGGTGCGTGCTTCAGAGGCAGAAGAAGATGCCTCTGAGCGGCTAGGATGGGAAAGGTTCGAGGTGTGCACCTCTGTTTCAATGTCCACTGATGCTGGACCACCTTGGACAGTAAATGTGTTTGCACGGGGATTTGGGCTTTGGAATCTCTCATGTGTGCCAACAAGGACATCTTTTTCTACCTCGCCACCCTTGGATTCTAAGTTTAGAAACTCACCCTCTGGAATTCTCTCTTCCTCAACTTCCTCTGCTCTGACAGAGTTATTCTCTTCGTCAGAGGGAGGGTTCTCTTGTCTTCTCTCCCTTACTCTCTCAGAGCCACCCTCTGGTTGTGCTCTGTTAACGTTTTGAGCAGTATCAGAGATATCACTCTCTGATTCAGGCTCAGGCTCAGAACCTAAGTGTGTTGGGTATCCCATCATCGGTTCTGATGATTGGGCAACACGACTAAGTAGGAGGTGGGTAGTAGAGTCAGCAGGAATTACCTCAATCATGGTGTGTGGGAAACGTCGGTCATTTGGATAAGGAGGAACCTCTGTAGCTTTGAACGAGTTCATGATAAACATAGGTGTCCTTGGACCCTCCTCAGTGATGGAGAATTTCTCCATTGCTCGTTGAATGATCACAGAGATGAATCTGGGAAACAGTACTGAAATTGGTTGTTTTCCTTTGGCTAAGTCTTTGTTCTTCTTGTCCACTGCCGTCAGCATCTCACATAAGAGAATGTGAGCCATTTTTATGCTTCTGTTGAAGAAGAGAGCATACATTATGGCTAGAATCGTTGGATGGGTCTGATCCTGGCTTCCAATCTTGAAGGTAATTTTTCGGTTAAGAACACTAAACATAAAATTCCACTTGGGAGGTAGGTACTGACGTCTGAATTGACTTAGGCGTGTGATCTCCTTATTGTAGCCTAAGTGGTGGAGGAACTGAAGAAGGACTTCTTGAGGTGGTAATTTCTCAAAGGTTTCTATTTGAAGATCAGTTTTCGTGAGCAGGTTGAATCGGCGAGTTAGGGTTTGTGGGGTGATTCTTATGTTCATGCTTTGTTCACCTAGGTCAATGTACCCAACCAGTCCTTCCTTTTCATCATCGTATTCACTTGAATACCACCATTGTTGGACAAAGCGTAGAGGAATATCTGAAGCATGTTTGGTGAGGACATCGTTGAGTTCGCAGTTGGTCAAAAAGTCTAGGACTGGGCGAAACTGCTCATCGTATTTGGTAGGGGTGACGTCTAGAAAGTAGTTGTTACCTTTTACTGGAACATCGAACTGTGCCATATTCAAGATTGGAACAAGTTTGCTGGAGTTATCTGAAGTTTGGGAATGAGCCGCCATTGTTGCAGGTTTTCGAGAAAGATGAGAGCTCAGAAAGAGAGATTTTGGATTTTGGATTCTGGGAGCGTAAAGAATAATGAGAAGAGAAAGGGTTTTTTTATGGACAGAAAAAAGGTAGAGGGAGAGGTTATGGAAACGACGATTGAGAGTTCCAATGTCAGAAAGGACGTTCCATCATCCCCTAATTAATAGGTGACACGTTGAGGTGTGTAGGGGAGAGCCGCTTGGTGTCATAAAACCGCCAGTTTGATTTTTGAAAAGAAACGAATGGTTATCCAAAAGATTTATTATTAAAAGAATTTCCTGGAATATTCGTTTAATGAGAAAAGATCAGAGGCTCTGATATAAATATCAAAGACAAGATCAGAGGCTCTGATATTAGTATCAGAGAAGCTCACTTTCTCCCCCTTGAAAGAAGAAAGGTTCTTTGTCTCCCCCTTGACCAAAGAATAATGTCTTTATCTTCTCCCCCTTGACACATGCTTGGAGATACATGAAAATGATTTTTACCATTTGTGAAAAAGTCCAGAGGCTCTGAAATTAGTTTCAGATGTTCTGGTTGAACATGCTACGCATGTCAGAGGTTCTGATGAATGGATCAGAGACTCTGATGTTTTCCTGTGTTAGGCAGACATATTCAACATACCCAACTTGCTAATTAAAAAATTGAACCTTCGTTCATCTAAAGCTTTTGTGAAAATATCAGCAAGTTGAAGTTCAGTTGGTACAAAATACATCTCTATTGTTCCCTTTTCAACATGATCTTTCAGAAAGTGGTACCTTACATCAATGTGCTTTGTTTTGGAGTGCTGTACTGGATTGACAGAAATGGCTATGGTACTTTTTGAATCACACAGAATTGGAATTCTGTCATATTGTAAGCCATAGTCTCGGAGCTGAGTTTACATCCATATGACTTGAGAGCAACAACTAGCAGCAGCAACATATTCTGCCTCTGCTGTGGAAGTTGAAATACAATTTTGCTTCTTGGATGTCCAACTTACCAGCTTATTTCCCAACAATTGACAGCATCCTTATGTACTCTTTCTGTCTAGTTTGCATCCTGCATGATCTGCATCAGTGTATGCTGTTAAATCAAAGCTAGACAGTTTTGGATACCAGAGACCTAAATAAGGTGTGCCTCTAAGGTATCTAAAAATCCTTTTAACTGCTGACAAATGAGATTCTTTTGGATTAGCTTGATATCGAGCATAGAGACATGTTGTGAACATTATATCAGGCCTGCTTGCAGTTAAGTATAGAAGTGATCCTATCATGCCTCTATAGGTTTTGACATCTACAAATTTTCTCGAAAGATCAGAGTCAAGCTTGACTCCTGTGGCAATAGGGGTTTTCATAGAGGTTGAATCATTGAGTCTGTATTTTTTCAAAATGTCAGAGACATACTTAGATTGAGTTATAAAAGTACCCTCTGATGTTTGCTTTACTTGTAAGCCTAGAAAGAATGTTAATTCTCCCATAAGACTCATCTCAAATTTACTCTTCATCAACTCTGAAAACTTATCACAATACTTTTGATTTGTAGAGCCAAATATAATGTCATCAACATATATCTGTACTAAAAGCATCTCATTTTTGTACCTCTTGATGAACAAGGTTGTATCTATTGTACCTTTTTCAAAACCATTATTTATCAGAAATGTGGACAGAGTAGCATACCATGCTCTTGGAGCTTGTTTAAGTCCATATAGAGCTTTATCAAGATAATAAACATGGTTTGGAAACTCTGTATTTTCAAAACCAGGTGGTTGCTGGACATAAACCTCTTCATTTAATTTACAATTTAGAAAGGCAGATTTGACATCCATCTGATATACTTTGAACCCTTTGTGTGCAACATAGGCTAAGAAGATTCTTATTGCTTCTAGCCTAGCTACAGGTGCAAAGGTTTCATCATAATCAATACCCTCTTCTTGGCAATATCCCTTAGCAACCAACCTTGCTTTGTTTCTGATTATAATGACATCCTCATCCTTTTTATTTCTAAAGACCCATTTAGTTCCAATTGCAAATTTTCCTTTAGGAAGGGGAACTAAGGTCCAGACTTTGTTTCTTTCAAACTCTTGAAGCTCATTCTGCATTGCAGTGATCCAATGAGGATCTTCAATAGCTTCATTTACCTTCTTTGGTTCAATGATACTTCAAAAATTTACAAAAAAACATTCATTGATTGTGGTTGATCTGGTTTTGACACCCTCTGAAGGTGATCCAATGATCTGATCATGGGGATGATCCTTTGTCCATCTTGTGAGTGGAGCATGAACATGAGGTGGAGTTTGAGCTTTAGAGATGACAGTTGGAGACATCTCTATTGTGTTGAGCAGAGGCTCTGATGTTGATTCCAGAGGCGCAGGATTTGATTCAAGAGGCTCTGAAATTGATTCCAGAGGCTCTGAAATTGATTCTAGAGGCTCTGAAATTGATTCCAGATGCTCTGAAGTGGATTCATTTCTTGGACCTGCATTCAAGGAGGCAGAAGTTGTGACTTCAGAGGGACCAGTGAGATTTGTACCTGACGTTTGTGGTTCCTCTGAAGTTGCTCTGTGAATATCTCTGAAAATAAACTTTGTATTTTCATCATCAAAGAAGTCTTCGAATATTTGGTTTAGTTCAGATTCTTTTGTCCTTGATGATTCAGAGATATTTTTGGCAATTTGATTGATATCTTTGTTGGCCAGACTTTTGTCATCATCAAAAGACACATTGATACTATCTTGGATTGTTCTGGTTCTTTGATTGAACACTCTGAAAGCTTTTGAGGGTAATGAATAGCCAATGAATTTGCCTTCATCTGCTTTCTTATCAAACTTTCCAAGAGACTCTCTATCATTTAGAATAAAACATTTGCATCCAAAAACATGGAAATATTTAACATTAGGTTTCCTATTGTTAATGAGTTCATAAGATGTTTTCTTGAATCTTTTGACAATTGTAGCTCTGTTTTGCGTGAAATAGGCTGTTGCCACTGCCTCTACCCAAAAGTTTGTGGGAAGATCTGATCCTGCAAACATAGTTCTTGCAGCTTCAACCAGTGTTCTGTTTTTCCTCTCAACAACACAATTTTGTTGAGGTGTTCTAGCTGCAGAGAAGTTCGGAGTTATGCCTTCCTCTGAAAGATATGAGTTGATTTTTGCATTTCTGAACTCTGTTCCATTATCACTTCTCAGCTTCTGAACTTTGGTATCAAACAGAACCTGCAATCTTTTTAACAATCTTATTAAAATATCAGGGACATCAGACTTGGCTCTGATGAATTCTATCCAAGTATATCTAGAGTATTCGTCAATCAAAACGAGGATATACTTTTTACCTGACAAACTCTGTACAGAGATAGGACCACAGAGGTCCACATGAAGCATATGCAGAGGTTTTGGACAATTATTATCACTTTTGGTCTTGTGGGAAGATCTTTTCATTTTTCCCATTTCACAAGCAGAACAAAGATGATCTTTGTTAAACTTCAGAGATGGTAATCCCTTAACCATATTTAGTTTGACCAATTTATCAAGTGAAGAAAAGTTCAGATGTGAGAACTTTGTATGCCAGAGCCAAACATCTTCACTGTTCAGAGATACTAGACAGAGTTTCTCTGAGTCAGTTTTTATGTGTTTGGAAAAATTCATTCTGTATAAATTCCCCTTTCTGTCAGCTTTGAGCATTTCTTGACCTATTTTTGAGTGAAGTAGTGAACAATGTATTTCTTGAAATTTCACATCAAAACCATGGTCACAAAGTTGACTTATGCTGATCAAGTTATGCTTTAACCCATCAACATAAGCAACATTTGATACTGAAGCATTACCTCTTGTAAGCTCACCATAACCCTTAATTTGTCCTTGCATATTGTCTCCAAAAGTTACTGCTCCTCCAGATTTAGCTTTGAAAGAGGATAGTAACTTTTTATCTCCAGATATATGCCTTGAACATCCAGAATCTAAGTACCAGATCGGCATAGACTGTTTCTGCAAGACAGATTAGATTTTCTTAGGTACCCATCTCATTATAGGTCCTATTTTGTTAGACTTCTGAATATCTTTTTGAACTTTTGCCTTCTTATCTTTTGATGTTTTGGCAGAATTGTCCTTTTTCTTTTGAGGCTTTGTCTCTGAATTTTTATTCAAAGATTGATTAAAAAAACAGTGAGAACCTTTGAAGTGATTTTTTAGTTTCATCAAGAGTTGGATGCAATTGCACTTTACAGAACAAGAAGAAGTAGAAGCAAAGGATTTCATTTCATTAAATGCATTCGATACATTATGATTCCTTTTTGAATTAGTACTAGGAATATTACAAGTATTCCTAGCTACTTTTCTTTTAGCTTGAGAGACAGCCTTCTTTTCAAGTTGCCTTCTCTTGTTCAGAAACATCCTCTTCTCTTTGTTGCTCACTGCACAAATAGGATCAGAATGGTTAATTTCTTGCCATTTTCCTTTTTGTCCAGGAGTAAACTAGATTGGTTTATAAGTGTAGAGTTGAGAGGTGATAGTTTTATTCTTTGCCTATTCTTGTAATTCTTTTTCAAGTTCCAGAGAAGTTTTTGCTTGAAGACACATTTCTGCAAAGTCAGGACATATTGGTATTCTGGGTTTAATTTTTAAAACAGAAATAGGAATGTTCAAAATTCCAGAACGAACAGTATCTATCTTTTTATGAATTACTTTCTCTGGTTTGTAGAAAATATGTTCATCTACCTCTAGATCAGATTCAGAATCAGAGTCAAGAAAGTCTCGTTCAGTCTTACCAGAGATAACTACCTCTGATGGTTTCTCAATTTTCTTAGGTCTTGAGACTTTGATGATTCTTTTCATGCTTTCTTTCTTCTTTAAATTAGGTATTATATTTTCTTGATTTATTCTCTTGATGTCATCTGCAAATGTAGTTCTGATGCATTCATCAGAGATTGGTGAATACAGAGGGGCATCTGGATTAAGTGAACTCTGAGGTTCATCTTCAGAAGTACTTGCTTCAGAGGTACTTTGTTCAGATGTCTCTGATTCATCTTTGATGAATGCATTAAACTTAAAAATCTCTTTAGGATCATTGCTCTGAGGTTTTGTGAAAAATACCTCTGAAGTTTCCTTTTCTATTTTTAATATGGAATCTGGAAAGCTTTGTACTTCAGAGTATGCTACATTTTTAAAGTTCAGAGCCCTTATTTTTTTATCTCTCTGAGGTTTTTATTCTCTTGAAATTGTTCAGTGATGGACAGTCAGAGCTCTGGACCTTTCCTTTACAGAAAGTGGAAGAAAGTGAAGTTTTCTTCAATCCAGTGAATGGATCCAATTCAATGAATCCAAGCCCTTGAGTATCCATTTGAGAGTTTATCTTTATATGAACATATTGAGCATCAAGATAGCTTTTGATTTGAAGTTCTTTCCTTTCCAGAGATTGATGTAAGATTTCTCTTTCTTTTTGGAAAAAATTGGTTAAGGCAACAGAATTGAGTTCTTTGAATTTTTCTACTTTAACTTTTAAAACTTTCTCAAGTTCTTTGAATTTTTCTGAAAATGATTTTTCTTTTTGTTTCTGAGCTTTTTCAAGATCAGATTTTTCAACAAAAATATCTCTCTTTTCTGATTCAAGAAGATCTTTTTCCCTTTTGTAAAAATTGAGATCTTTTGTCATTTGTTTTGCTTTTTCTTTTTCCTCAACAAGTTTTTGCTTTAGGATTTGAAATTCATCTGTTAGTTTAATAACATCCAATTCAAGATCACTTTCAGAGGTGGAAGGAGAGTTTACCTTTTCAGAGTAGTCCTCTGATGATCCGTCACTTTGATCATCTGTGAACGCCATACCACAGAGATTGGTAGGTTCTTCCTCTCCATCGCTTGTTGAGTCTGACAGCCAGTCTTCCATCTCTGCTACAAGTACTCTTTCTTTGACATTGTATTTGTACTTGTTTTTGTAGTTGTCTTCATCCTTGATGATTCTACCTCTGCAGTTGGCGGAGTAATGGCCTGGCTTTCCACATCTAAAACATCTTCCATCGTTTTGGTTTGATGGAAGAGCAGTGTCTGATTATGTCTTTTGTGCTTGTACTTGTGATTGTGGCTTGAATTACCTCTGAGGTTGAGGATACCTTGGCTGAAATGATTGTTGAGATCTTGATTGTTGAGTAGAATCATGATTGGTGAAATGAACGCCCTTTTGATCACTATGCAGAGTAGATCTGGGCTCTTGTTGATATTCAGTTTTCTGAAATTTTCTTTCTGGATTTCCTCTTCTTTCTTCATCATCTCTTATTCCTTCAAAGACTTTCTTGCCAAATTTCTTGTTAAATTGATGGGTGATTAATGCAAGAGATTTGGCAAAGGCATTGATGTCATCATCTGAGTCAGAATCTGTTGTTGTCTCAATGGTTTACACATTGATCATACAGACATCTGTGCTTAATTTTTTTTTCAAACACATGCACGAACACACAAGGAATACATTTTCTCGTCATAACGTTCATAGAAATTCCTTTGTGGTGTTTCAATGATTGAATGGAAGACCTGGGGGACTGAACATCAAAAAGCTCCTTTCTAATTTGTATTCGTTACACACAGTGACTTCGTGTTACTGACAGACAACTTAACTGATTCATTTGTTGATTCAGGTGTTACATTCTAATTTGTCTGAATTTGCAAAGATTCAGAAGAATATCTTTTTGGATCGATAGATGGTCAGAGGCTCAGTATGAAAGATCAGTGGTCAGAGCAGATTTTAGAGACATTTCTTGTAATGTTTTGATGATTTCATGCTTCTATCATCAAAAAGGGGGAGAGAGAATCAAGAAATGTTATAGATAGGGGAGAAGATCAAGTAATGATTGGGAAGTTTTTGTTCAAGAAATGTCCGGAAAGCAAAGTTTGTATCTGAAATGTCAGAGATGATCAAGCAAAGTTCAAAGAATTGCAAAATTTGGCAAAGATTGAAAGCTTGAAAGAGAAAAGTTCAAAGATTTCTGAAGAAGTTTTCTTTGAAGATAATTTTGCTGAAGCAAGATGAGCTAAATTCGAATATAATTTCTTTCCAAGTGTCTGAAAGAGGCTTATACCCTATTTGGGTAGATTGTTACTATTTTTGAAGATAGATGTTGGGGAGATTACAGAATTTTATGAAGACTGTTTTTGTGCATAAAGGGGAAATTGCACAATTTGAGCTTAAAGAGAAAAGATTATACCGCAAAATCTTTAAGAGATGATCTTGAATCCAAAGGGGGAGATTGTTAGATCATAAATATGTTGGATACAAGATCATAGAAGACGGAAGATTGCAGTCAAAGCTGAAGTCAACTCTCGAGCATGAAAGTCAAAGTCTAATGTAATAAAAGTCAAAGTCAAAGTTGTATTTTGTGTTTTCATGTATAGTGCGCGTTTTTAGTTGTTGTAAGAGTTTAGTAGCGTGCGTGTTTTAACTGTTTGTATAAATAGTTGTGTTGTGTGTGTAATAGACATATGACTTAATCAGAGTGATATACGAGTTTCATTGTTAGAGAGAGAAAGTTTGAGAGTGTTTGTAACATCGATTTCTGAGATTAATAGAAAGTTGTTCTTAATTGAAATTGGTTGTCATCTAGTTGATTGCATTTTTATATGGGATAACAAACATTCTCATCAATAAATGCAAAAAGTTTGGAGTTATGAGGACAAAAGAAGAAAACAATGTTCTTTTCCTTAAAAGTTTGAATGAAGAATGGTCACAACTATCCATGTCAATACAGGCCAATCAAAATCTTGAATCATGGTCATTGACTGATATTTATGGCACTCTTGTTGCTCAGGAAAAAGAAGTTGTTAAAAAAAAGTCAAAAACCTCCTTAGGTGGACCACTTGCCCTCATTTCAAAACAAAAAGGCGTATCAAAAGAAGGCTGTAGTGCAGAAACAAAGAACTCTATGAAAAAGGAACTACAAAGGAAATCTAAAAAGGTTTTAATGGCTGAAGAAGATGAACATTCAGACTTAGACTCAGATGATGACATCAATGCCTTTGCCAAGTCTATTGCATTAATCACTCACCAATTTAACAAGAAAATTGGCAAGAAAATTTTGAAGACAGGAGATATGATGAAGAAAGAAGAAATCCAGAAAGAAGATTTCAACAAGAGCCCAGATTCACTCCACATAGTGATCAAAAGGGTACAAATTTCAACAATCATGATGCTGCACAACAATCAAGAACTCATCAACCATTCCAACCCAAGTATCCTCAACCTCAGAGATACTTTCAGCCACAATCACAAGTTTAGAAAACAAAAACTGTTGTTCCTCTTCCACCAAATCAAAATGATGGAAGATGTTTTAGATGTGGAAAACCAAGCCATTTCTCTGCAAACTGCAGAGGTAGACTTGTCAAAGATCAAGACTACTACAAAAATGTTAGAGCACAAATATGTTGGATTCAAGATCATAAATATTGAAGACAAAAGATCAAGAAGTCAAAGCTGAGAAAGTCAACTCTTACTGAAAGTCAAAGTCTTTTGTTAATAAAAGTCAAAGTCAATGTATTTGTATTTTGTTTCTTTGTATTTGATAGAGTGTATAAATACCTTTGTCTTTGTCTTTGTAATTAGAAATACACGCATATTAGAGAAGAGCTTATTTGTATATCTTTCTAGAGTGAGAAAGTAGAGAGAGAAAGTTGTGAGATTGTAATCTTGTGAATAATTCAATGACATGTGATTACGAGATTCATCTTGTTTACTTGTTACTGAATTAGAACTTGAAATAGGGAATAACAATTGGTATCAGAGCAGATCCAAAGGTGAAATCAGATCAAGAAAAGGTGGTTCGTCACTGTTCATCGAAGAGAAAATCAAGATTCTGATTTTTGAGTGTTTTTGAGCAGATTTTGATTAGGAGTTGTACGAAAAGTGTACTAGATCGAGTCTATGTACTTTAATTTTCGTATTGCACTGTAATTTCAATCGAATTTGTGATTTTGGTCGAGTTTTGTTACACGAGTTGTTTTTCACTGTTTCATCGATCTTTTGGATTGTAATTGTTTGTTTGTAAAATTCATGTATTGTAATCTGTTCGTTGATTGATTGTAAAGACTTCTGCAAAGTTTCAGATCATTTGGACCAAGAAAAGATCGATTTCAGTTGAAAAAGATGGTGTTTGGGTTGACAAACGCTAGAACGCGCTAGATCGCTAGAATGCGCAAGTTCTTCGTGAAACGCGCTAGTTTATCAGGGTAGAACACGCAAGTCGAAAGGAAGAATTTGGTCTAAAACGCGCAAGGGTTATCTGCGAGTTTCAAGGAAACGCACTAGTAGTGACCAGCGAGTTCTACAAACTCGCTAATCAAAGTCAGCGAGTTTTGGGTGGAATAGTGTTTTGCGAGTTCTTTGGCCTGCGAGTTTGAGGAGAAACAGTGACCAGCGAGATTTATCGACCTGCGAGTTTGAAACTTCAAGAAATAATTCTAAGTGTTGAAACGCGCAAGAGTAGCTAGCGAGTTTGGTTTAAACGCGCAAGCTTCGACGTACGAGTTTGGGAAACGCGCACGCTTCAATCTGCGAGTTTGAGCGTGAATAGTCTTTAGCGAGTTTAGGCACTTGAGAGTTTCGTCGATCTGCAAGTTTTATCTGAGAGTTTGATCTGCGTGTTTGCTTGCGAGTTTCTCAAAAACGCGCAAATATCTGCGAGTTTGCTTGCGAGTTTGCTTGAGAATTTATAGAACGCGCAAGACTCAGTCTGCGAGTTATTCAGTCTGCGAGTTTTAGGGCTTGCGAGTTCAATAGTGACTTGCGAGTTCTGATACTTAGTCAAAATTTTCAAAATAATAATATGGCCTTCAATACTGAAAATTTTTTCTCTAGGGGCGCTGCCCCTCGACCCCGCAAGGGCGTTGCCACTTGACCCCACCCGCTAACCGGGTAGCGGGACCCCCGTGCTAAGTCTACGGAGGGGGACAAAAGTTCTTTCTATGTTCAAAATCTCTGAAGTTTTATTTCAATTTTTTCTGTATTTCTTGAGATTTCATATTTTGGATTAACGATCACTTTTCAAGTTCTTTTTCAAACAGGATGACTTCCAAAGAAGCTTTCATAGTTGAATCAGATGTGAAACCTCCTGTTTTAGTCAAAGGAGAGTTTGAGTCTTGGAAGATTAGTTTTCTAGATCTCATAGATAAACATGAGTCGGGAAAATATATCAGATTATCTTTGCAGGAAGGAAGGATGAAAACTCCAACAAAGTTTTACTATTATCCGGGAGCGTATGGACTCGAAGAAAAAGGAGAGTGTGTATTATCACTTGAGGAATATTCAAATGAGCAAAGAAAGAGATTTGAAGCTGATAAATTGGCCAAACTGTTTATTTTGAAAGGAATTTCAGATGAAATTTCTATTCAATTAAATATCAAAGAGGCTACAGCAAAACAGTTGTGGGATCAGCTTGAAAATAAATCAAAGTTGTCTTTAAGGAAAAAGTAAAGATTTTGGAATCTAAGAATTCTGAGCTGAAAAGAAAGATTTCTGACTTTGAAAATCAGATTGTGCCACTTCAGCAAGTAGCATCTGTTGAAAGTTCTAAGGAGAAGATTAAGAATCTGGAGGATGCTAATGCTGAGCTTCAAAAGAAAATATCTGATCTGGAGAAAAAGATGGTCAAAGAAAGATCTGATTTTGAGATTGAAAAGACATCATTTGCAAAGAAATTCTCCGAGTTTTCCATAAAAAGTGTTGACGAGAAGAAGACGGTTGAGCTTAAATGCATTAAGCTTTCTCAACAAATTTCTGAGTTTGAGAAAGTAATTATTCTGGAAAGAGAAAAATTTGCAAAGGAAAGAAAGATCATAGAGCAAAAGAATGTTGGGATATTCAAAGAAATACTTATCTGGTCAGAGGACAAATGCTGAAAATGGTTTTGAAGAAGAAAGGAATATTTTTGATTCAGAGATAAAGAAGCTAACTGCAAAGCTATCTGAGCTATCTACAATTGCATTGAAAGATCAACAAGCGAAGTCTGAAATCAAGAAAGAGATTGACCTGCATATCAAAGAGAAGAACAGTCTATCTTTAAAGATTAAAGAGCTTGAAAAGATTGTTTCTAAGGTGGTGGTGACTGAGCAAACGCCTCCAGAGTCACAAATCCACACACCTAGAAATAATTCAGCTGACTTTAAAAAGACAGCCTCAAGCTCACACATGAAACATGTTTCTTCAAGAAGGTTAGTCAATTCATTCAATCAGATTCGTACTTCTAATATTATCTATGATCAAAATGTAGATGGTTCGGGTACACAAAGAAGAAGAAGAAGATATAATGAAGAGAAGATGGTATGGAAAGTCAAACCAGTGGATGAGAAGAATGATGAGAAGAAGGAAGATAAGAAAGGAAAGAAGGAAGAGAACAAATCATTTGTATCTGCCTCAAATGCAAAGAAGAACAAAGTACTGAAAGGTAAACCTGATCTTGCTTACTCGAGAGATCAAATGTTCAGGTTATCTAAAAAGAGGTATTGTTCTTATTGTCATACATATGATTTTGTTCATAAAGCTAGTGATCATTACTGGTATGGTTCTTATTCAGTTACTCCCATTCGAACTGCAACTAACACACATGGACCCAAATACCAGTGGGTACCAAAACCAAAACCTGATTCTGTGTTGCAGGCATCTACGGTTAAGGGGGAGTAAGAGAACCGAGGCTTCTAAGTACGTCAGCTTAGAACCCGTACTTCAACGAAGTGTGACTTCTAAACACAACAGTTTAGGACTCGCTCTTCAATGATGAAAAAGAAATGCTACTCCCGGGCTGATATGAGATTGTACTCCGAGAATTCAATAAGGATATCAACCTTTAAGGGGGAGTACATATTTTTTTCTGAAATTTTTGCATCAGATAGATATGACGAACTACATTACAAAAGGAGTTGTAGATCTCTATCATGTGCTTTATAACTGACATATTTTAGATGCATAATTTCAGGGGAGTACAAGATTATGATTTCTGATTATTTTAGATCAGAACTCGTACTTTAATCGTTTTACTGCTTTATGTCTTTTAATTTTTGTGAATAAATTTGTTTTTGACTAGACTTTGAGACTTGTGTAGGATGAGAGAAGCTGACACTATCATATCTAAATGACTACAGCTTGTCTTTCGGAGATTTAAGATTGAGAGAAAAGGTAAATTTCTTATCTTAATCTCAAATATATCTGAAAGAAGGACAACTTTCAGATATAGAAAACATGTTCTTAAATGTTCAAACCACTTCCCGATTTTTAAACAGATTTTATAATTTGGAAGTGTGATTTTAAATGTTTTCATTTTATTTTTGTGCTTCATTGATAAACAAACCGTGTGTTTCCAAAGATTAATACTTGTGTATTGTCTTTTCATATACTTTCAAGCTTCACACACACTTGTTTGATTTCTTGTTCAAATAGTTCTTACCATGTCTCATTTTGAAACATAATTTTTTTCGATGGTAAGACACCCCGCTTGTACTTCAAAATTTTTTGATCAAAACGTCTTTTCAAGAATGTCTATATCTTGGTTCATATAGACAATATCCATTATTCTTGACCTTAAGCTTTGATTGATACATCATTTCATTTCTGATCATTTTCATACAATGTCAGATTTTCAAACAAGTCTTTTGCATTCATGTTCATTTCTTTAGTATACTTGTTTGAAAATATTTCAATGTCTAAAAATGCTCAAATTTTCATGATTATATCATTTGAGCATACATTCATCTGACATTTGTCTATGAGCTTTAACTGGTAAAGTTAAACCATTTGAGCAACACATGCTTTATAGGACTGGGTTCTTTGTGCTAGGAATTATCTAAACTTCTATGAAATCACGTTAACCAGTGATTTCTACCCAAGAAGTTAATCCCTTGGTGATTCAGTATGAGGAGTCAAAAGAAATGAGTGTGGGTGTGACGAGGTAAAATGGAAATGAGAGATTGGTTAGTAGTGAGCTTAATGATAAAAAGAAAGAGGGTGTGAGATCAGAGTAAAAGAATATCAAACTCTGCACCAACTACTTTCTGAGCCGGGCAGCCACATTACTAGCATTTCACAATTCTTTGGTGAATGTTATTGAAACAAGCAAATAGCCCATGCCAACTCTTGCTTAAACCCCACCAACTACTCATTTTCTTCTCAAAAAGAAAATGTTTCACATTTTCAAGGGCACACAGCATATAATCTATCTGATTTTCATTTGGAAAATCTGGATATTGAAAAAGAATGAAGTCTGCCCCACCTTCGCACTTCAATCATGCTGTTGGATTCCAGATCTAATCTCGTAACAATGATATAAACAATAAGAGTAATGACAGCGGAAGTAATACAGTTTAATATCAAAGGAGATTCAAATATCACAGTTCATAAAGCAGATAAAGATAAACAAGATATTCTTAGAATAAAGTATTCAACTTATATTATCAGATATATAACTTCTTAAGCACACTTTGAACAATAAGGTGATGGTCCTATTTATAGGACCATAAAGTAAGCAGTGTACTTGTATGACGAGAAAGAGCATGCTGAACAGTGACCTACTCTAGAAAGTAAATCTTATCACTAAGTGACGTGTCATCTGTTCTTCTATTCATTCTCTGAACTTCAGAGAACATCTTCAGAGAGAATGTCTTCAGAGCCTCTGATGAAGCCATCTCTGATGTCTTCATTCTCACGTGAACATCCAGAGAGAATGTCTTCAGAGCTCTGACGATGTCTTCAGAGCCTCTGATGAAGCCATCTCTGATGTCTTCATTCTCACGTGAACATCCAGAGAATGTCTTCAGAGCTCTGATGATGTCTTCAGAGCCTCTGATGAAGCCATCTCTGATGTCTTAGTCACTGAAAAGTACTTCAGAGGCAGGTGTGTCCTCTGAAGTCTTCATCCTCTGAAGTCTTCATCCTCTGAAGTCTTCGTTCTCTAAAGTGTATCTTCTTGAAAGTCCTCTGAAATAGGACTGGTATTTTCAACACTTTAACAGATGATTTGGAGCTAACAATCTCCCCCTAAGTGTCGAAAATAGAAGATACAAAAAAAAATAACAGAGAATTGAATTTTAAACTAGAAAGCATAGAGGAGAAAATTATCCTCTTAAGTATTACTTCTTAAACATTTGGAAGTTTAATACAAAGAAAGTAATAATAAAAGAAATACAGAAACAGACTACTATTTGTCACTTGAACAGATTCCATGGAATTTCATGATCAGAGCTCTGAAGTTGATCATCGAGTCGATCTCTAAGTCAAGCTTTGCCAGTAAATCTGCTCTGTGCCTTTCTTTCTTTGCATGGATCAATTTCTTTATACCTCTCAAGGTTTCATCAGAGTACTTCGACACTTCTGAAGCTAGAAAGATCTTCTTTTCTTGATTTATTCTGAAGACGAAACCCAGAGGTTCTGCAACGATTGATCCAGTCTTCTGTTCTTTAAGTTTGTCGAATGACTCCACAGGTTCAGTTACTTCCAGCTTTTCTTCCCCTAGGTTCAGAGCAATTTGAAAGTCACGTTTTGCTCGGTGTTTGACATAGGCCTCCATTGCTCGTCGGACTTCAACCATGCCCATCCTGATTTCCCTTCTTCCATGATCATACCTGGTAGAGCAATAGGCATATAAATGTGGTAAATCATATGGATTTAGATTTACGAGATCATTGTCATTGAACTCGTAAATCTTCTTATCAAATCGAGTTACCACATAATTCCTATAGATCATCTTGTTGTAAGCAAAGGTCTTTTCTGAGATTTTGTTGATTTTGATGATTGGATCATCAGAGAGGACCTGTGCTCTTGGTTTTTTTTTATCTCTGATAAATCTTCGCTCATAGTCTGGCATGTCCTCTCTGATTCTTGGATTCAGAGGAATGACCAGTGTATCTGCCATGTTGAACTCACAGTAAATGTATCTGAAGTGGTCTTCTATGGAAGCTTCTGGATTTGATTCGAGGAATGTGGGTGGTTTATTGAACACTTTTGCTGGAAGACCGATGCTTGCTTTCTGAACAGGATTCTCTGAAGGAGCCTGTTCATCAGCAACCATGGTTTCTGGTTCCATTGTTTGTGGAGGATCTTCTTTTGAGGGTTCAGAGATGTAGCCATCAATCTCTGGTGATTCCCTCAGCTCTGACGTTGTTGAAGTATGATGTGGTTGAGCATTTTTCAAGACATATTCTTCGACATCAACTACTTCAACTTCTTTTTCAGAATCTGATTTTTCTTCTTTTTCAGATTCTGATTTTTCTTCTTGTTCAGATTCTGATTCGTAGGCATCTCTCATCACATAAGTTGGTCTTTCTGGTGATGAGAATGCATCTTCTGATGTTGAGAAGTCTACGAGCTGTTCAGCTTCGTCTTCGTCCAGAGCTCCAATAGTTTCTTGAATTGCAGTTGTCATTTCAGCTGTGATTGGAACTATTGGAGCACCTGCAGTGGATGGTGCTAGAAAGATGACAGGTACTGGCGATTTTAAAGTTGCCTGAAGATCTTCAGCAGAGGTGGAGGTTGAGCGTCTTTCTATTCCTTTCTCCTTGCTTTGGTTTGTTTCAGAGGGAGTGGACTCCTTTTGTGTTTCAACAGGTTTTGGTGTAGGAGTTTTCTCCCCCTTATGAAGATCGGATGACCCCTGAGGTTGGTCATCTACGTCATCAGAATCTTCATACCTTGCCTTTTTCCGTGCTTCCTCAGAGCATGCGACCTCTGGTACCTTCCTCTTCAATACTCCCTCTGAAGATTTGACATTCTTCAGAAGGTCTTCAATCTTTTTGTTCTGCTGAGTGGTCTTGGAGGCGAACTTGCTGGAGATATTCAGAACATTGCTGGTGATCTTCTTTGAGAAGTTGGTCAGGTCAGCCTTTGTAATGAATTCTGTTGTAGCAGGAGCAGCAGCAGAGGAGGTAGGAATCTTTGCAATTACCTCTGCCAAAGAACGCAAGACTTCCTCTTTGAATTGAGAAAAGTCTGCATGTGTTGGAGTGGGGGCAGAGGTAGGAGGAATCGCCTTGAGGAGCTCTGTTTTGGAGTTCTGAATCTCTCTAGACAAAACTGAGTCATTTTTTATGACCAGGCTTTCCAGAGTATCCAGTTTTTCGTTCTGATTGAGAACCGTCTTTCGCAGCTCAGAGACCTCTGAAGTGAGCTTTTCAACTTCAGAGTTAGAGGCAGAGGCCTCTGAGGTCTTCTCCATTTGAAGTTTTATCTCCTTCAGAGATTCTCTGATTTCATCACCAAAGATTTTGAACTCCTCTTTGGTAACGTAATCAGAGGGGGTAACCTTAGGATCAACACATGATTCTAAGTTTCCCTCGAGTTCAGAGGGGCCTTCTGTCGGAGGTGGTTTGATGTTGTCTCCGGAAGGACTTCCCATTAATCCTTGGGGACCCTTTTTCAAGGATCTCCCTATAATGGTTCCGATTGGTCTCTGATCATCAGAGTCAGAATCTGATGATGAGAACCGAATGTGTTTAGAAACCTTGCTGTCCAGGCTAAGGATTCCTTGTGCAATAAGGTCGTGCCATTCTTTTTCTGACAGGCAATCCTTACGTTCTAAGGGACGGTCCAACTTAGTTTGAGACACAAAGGCATCATGTGTGGGTGGAGGTGACATACTCTGCGGTAATTGAGTATTTTTATCTTGGTCCAAGTCCTTTTGGGAGGACTTAGCCGTATCAGAGGTTTCCCCTCTGGTGCATGCGTCAGAGGCAGAAGCAGATGCCTCTGAGCGGTTAGGATGGGAAGGGTTCGAGGTGTGCACCTCTGTTTCAATGTCCATTGATGCTGGACCATCTTGGACAGTAAATTTGTTTGCACTGGGATTTGGGCTTTGGATTCTCTCATTTGTGTCATCAAGGACATCTTTTTCTACCTCACCGCCCTCAGATTCTAGGTTTAGAAACTCACCCTCTGGAAATCTCTCGTGCTCACCTTCCTCTGCTCTGACAGAGTTATTCTCTTCGTCAGAGGGAGGGTTCTCATGTTTTCTCTTCCTCACTCTCTCAGAGCCACCCTCTGGTTGCGCTCTGTTGATGTTTTGAGCAGTATCAGAGATATCACTCTCTGATTCATGCTCAGGCTCAGAACCTAAATGTGTTGGGGATCCCATCATCGGTTCTGATGATTGGGCAACACGACTAAGTAGGAGATGGGTAGGAGAGTCAGCAGGAATGATTTCAATCATGGTGTGTGGGAAACGTCGGTCATGTGGATACGGAGGAACCTCTGTGGCTTTGAATGATTTCATCATAAACAGAGGTGTCATTGGGCCTTCCTCAGTGATGGAGAATTTCTCCATTGCTCGTTGAATGACCACTGAGATGAATCGTGGAAACAGTACCGATATTGGTTGTTTTCCTTTGGCCAAGTCCTTGTTCTTCTTGTCCACCGCTGTCAGCATCTCACAGAAGAGAATGTGGGCCATATTGATGCTTCTGTTGAAAAAGAGAGCATACATTATGGCTATTATCGTTGGATGAGTCTGATCCTGACTTCCAATCTTGCAGGTTATTGTTCGATTGAGAACACTGAACATAAAGTTCCATTTGGGAGGCAGGTACTGACATCTGAATTGGCTGATGCGTGTTATTTCTTTGTTGTAGCCTAAGTGTTGGAGGAACTGAAGAAGAACTTCTTGAGTTGGGGGTTTCTCAAAGGTTTCTATTTGAAGATCAGTTGTGGTGAGGAGGTTGAATCGGCGAGTTAGGGTTTGTGGGGTTATTCTTATGCTTAAGCTTTGTTCACCTAGGTTAATGTGCCCAACCAGTCCTTCCTTTTCATCGTCGTATTCACTTGAATACCACCATTGTTGGACAAAGCGAAGGGGAATGTCTGACGCATGTTTGGTTAGAACATCATTGAGTTCGCAGTTGGTGAAAAAGTCGAGGATTGGGCGAAACTGTTCATCATATTTTGATGGGGTTACGTCCAGAAAGTAGTTGTTTCCTTTGACTGGAACGTCGAACTGTACCAAATTCAAGCTTGGAACAAGTTTGCTTGAGTTATCTGAAGTTTGGGAATGAGCCGCCATTGTTGCAGGTTGAGAAAGATGAAAGCTTAGAAAGAGAGAATCGGCTTTTGGATTTTGAGAGCGTAAAGAGTAATGGGGAGAGAACAAGGGTATTTTATAGCTACAAAAGGAAGGTAGAGGGAGAGGTTATTGAAGCGGCGAATGAGAGTCCCAATGTCAGAAAGGACGTTCCATCATCCCCGAATTGATGGGTGACACGTTTAGGCGTGTAGGGGAGAACTGCTTTGAGTCAGTAAACCGTCAGAAAAGAAACGAGTGGTTATCCAAAAGGATTTTAAAAAAAATCCTTGAGGATTTGTTTAATGAGACCAGATCTGGGTTCTGATAAAATCATCAGAGACAAGATCAGAGGCTCTGATATAAACATCAGAGACAAGATCAGAGGCTCTGAGATCAATATCAGAGAGGATCAAAGGCTCATAAATATCAGAGACAAGATCAGAGGCTCTGATATAAACATCAGAGACAAGATCAGAGGCTCTGATATAAACATCAGAGACAAGATCAAAGGCTCTGATATAAATATCAGAGACAAGATCAGAGGCTCTGATATAAACATCAGAGACAAGATCAGAGGCTCTGATATAAACATCAGAGACAAGATCAGAGGCTCTGATATAAATATCAGAGACAAGATCAGAGGCTCTGATATAAACATCAGAGACAAGATCATTTCTCCCCCTTGAAAGATGAAAGGGTCGTTGTCTCCCCCTTGACACATGCTTGGAGATTCATAAGAGTAATTTTTACCATATTTGAAAGTCTAGAGGCTCTGATGAAAGGATCAGAGACTCTACTCGATTCAGAGACTCTGCTCTTTTGTTAGGTAGACATATTCAACATTCCCAACTTGCTAATTAAAAAATTGAACCTTCGTTCATCTAAAGCTTTTGTGAAAATATCAGCAAGTTGAAGTTCAGTTGGTACAAAATACATCTCTATTGTTCCTTTTTCAACATGATCTTTCAGAAAGTGGTACCTTACATCGATGTGCTTGGTTTTGGAGTGCTGTACTGGATTGGCAGAGATGGCTATGGCACTTTTTGAATCACAGAGAATTGGAATTCTGTCAAATTGTTGGCCATAATCTCTGAGCTGAGTTTTCATCCATAATACTTGTGAGCAACAACTAGCAGCAGCAACATATTCTGCCTCTGCAGTTGAAGTGGAAACACAGTTTTGTTTCTTGGATGACCAACTTACCAGCTTATTGCCCAATAACTGACAGCATCCTGAGGTACTCTTTCTGTCAAGCTTACATCCGGCATGATCTGCATCAGTGTAAGCTGTTAGATCAAAATTTGAAAGTTTTGGATACCAGAGGCCTAATGTTTGTGTCCCTCTGAGGTATCTGAAAATTCTTTTCACAGCAGTTAAATGAGATACCTTTGGATTTGCTTGATATCTAGCACAAAGGCATGTTGCAAACATTATATCAGGCCTACTTGCAGTTAAGTATAATAGTGAACCTATCATCCCTCTGTAGGTTTTTATGTCCACATTCTCTCCTGATGGATCAGAGTCAAGTTTGACTCCGGTGGATAAAGGTGTTCTCATTGAAGTTGAATCATTGAGTTTGTATTTTAGCAAAATTTCAGAGACATACTTAGATTGACTTATGAATGTACCTTCTGAAGTTTGTTTTACTTGTAAGCCTAGAAGGAAAGTTAATTCTCCCATGAGGCTCATCTCAAATTTACTCTTCATCAACTCTGAGAACTTGTCACAATACTTTTGATTGGTAGAGCCAAATATAATGTCATCAACATAAATTTATACTAAAAGCATCTCATTCTTGTACCTTTTGATGAATAAGGTAGTATCAATTGTGCCCTTTTCAAATCCATTGTTAATCAGAAAAGTGGACAGAGTCTCATACCAAGCTCTTGGGGCTTGTTTGAGTCCATACAGAGCTTTATCCAAATAATACACATGATTAGGATACTCTGTACTTTCAAATCCAGGTGGTTGTTGGACATAGACTTCTTCATTTAATTTACCATGAAGAAATGCAGATTTAACATCCATTTGATAAACTTTGAATCCTTTGTGTGCAGCATAGGCTAAGAAGATTCTGATTGCTTCTAGCCTAGCTACAAGTGCAAAGGTTTCATCATAATCAATGCCTTCTTCCTGGCAATATCCTTTTGCAACCAACCGGGCTTTGTTTCTGATTATTATGCCATCCTCATCCTTTTTGTTTCTGAAAACCCATTTTGTTCCAATTGCAAATTTTCCTTTAGGAAGGGGAACTAGGGTCCAGACTTTGTTTCTTACAAACTCCTGAAGCTCATCCTGCATTGCAAAAATCCAATGAGGATCTTCAAGAGCTTCTTTTACCTTCTTTGGTTCAATATTGCTCAAAAAGTTTACATAGAAGCATTCATTGATGGTGGCAGATCTTGTTTTAACTCCTTCGGATGAGGATCCAATGATCTGATCAATTGGATGATCTTTTGTCCATCTGGTGATTGGAGCAATAATTTGTGCAGTTTGAGATTCAGAGGCTCTGACGTCTGGTGATACCTCTGTTGTATTGTTCAGAGGCTCTGTTGGTGATGCCTTTGTTGTACTGTTCAGAGGCTCTGATGGTGATGCCTCTGTTGTACTGTTCAGAGGCTCTGAGTTTTGTTCCAGAAATGTATAGTCTTGTTCATCATTTGGTTCTGGAGTTGCTTCAGATACTTCGTGATCATCTTCTGATTCACTTTGCTGATCTGCATTTGGTGAGACAGAAGGTGTTAGTTCAGAGGGCCCTGAAAGGGTTGTACCTGTTTCTTGAGGTTCTTCTGAATTCTCTCCCTGTCTTTCTCTGAAGATAACTTCCGAGATATCTTCATCATCAAAGAAATCTTCAAATATTTTATTTAATTCAGATTCCCTTGATGATTCAAATATTTGTGATGAACTTTCTTGTTGTTCAGAGCTTTTATTGTCGTCAAAAGTGATATTGATGCTCTCTTGGATAGTCCTTGTTCTAAGATTGAACACTCTGAAAGCTTTTGAGGCTAATGAATATCCAATGAATTTGCCCTCATCAGCTTTCTTGTCAAACTTTCCAAGATATTCTCTATCTTTCAGAATATAGCACCTGCATCCAAAAACATGAAAATATTTAATGTTAGGTTTTCTATTGTGAATGAGTTCATAAGATGTTTTCTGAAATCTCTTCACAATTTTAGCTCTATTCTGAGTGAAGCAGGCTGTTGCTATTGCTTCTGCCCAAAAATTTGTTGAAAGATTAGATTCAGCAAGCATTGTTCTGGCAGCTTCAACAAGTGTTCTGTTTTTCCTTTCAACTACTCCATTTTGTTGAGGAGTTCTTGCTGCTGAGAAGTTAGGGGTAATGCCTTCTTCTGATAGATAAGAATTGATTTTGGCATTTCTGAATTCTGTTCCATTATCACTTCTTAGTTTCTGAACTTTGCTGCTGAATAGAACCTGTAATCTTTTCAACAATCTTATTAAAATTTCAGGTACATCAGATTTAGCTCTAATGAATTCTATCCATGTATATCTTGAAAATTCATCAATTAGAACCAGAATGTATTTCTTACCTGCTAGACTCTGTACAGAGATAGGACCACAGAGGTCCACATGAAGCATGTGCAGAGGTCTAGGACAGTTGTTTTCACTTTTGGTTTTATGGGAAGATCTTTTCATTTTACCCATCTCACAAGCAGAACAAAGATGATCTTTGTTAAACTTTAGAGATGGTAATCCCTTAACCAAATTAAGTTTAACTAACTTATCAAGTGAGGAAAAGTTTAGATGTGAAAACTTTTTATGCCAGAGCCAGATTTCCTCACTATTCAGAGATACAAGACAAATTTTCTCTGAATCAGTGTCTGTGATTTTGGTAAAGTTCATTCTGTAGAGGTTACCTCTTCTGTCTGCTCTCAGCATTTCTTGACCTGATTCTGAGTGAAGAAGTGAACAATATTTTCTTTGAAATTTCACATTGAAACCATGATCACAAAGTTGACTTATGCTTATCAGATTGTGTTTTAATCCATCCACATAAGCAACCTTTGATACAGAAACATTTCTTCTTGATATTTCACCATATCCTTTAATCTGTCCTTGCTTGTTGTCTCCAAAAGTAACTGCTCCTCCGGATTTTGCTTTGAATGAGGATAGCAGTTCTTTATTTCCAGTCATATGCCTTGAACATCCAGAATCTAGGTACCAGATTGGCATTGACTGTTTCTGCAAGACAGATTATTGTTTCTTAGGTACCCACCTCATTATGGGTCCTTTTGTGTTAGACTTTGGTGGATTCGTATGACTTTTTGGCATCTCATCATTTGATGTCTTGCCTTTCCTCGTCTTTCTTTGAGATTTTGTCTCTGAGATATTTTCCAGATATTTATTCAAAAGACAGTGTGATCCTTTAAAATGATTTTTCAGTTTCATCAAGAGATAAATGCAGTTACAATTAATGGAACAAGAAGAAGTAAGAGCAAAGTTTTTCCTTTTATTAAAAGCATTTGTTACATTTTGACTTCTTTTGTAACTAGCACTAGGAATATTACTTTTATCCCTAACTAGTTCTTTTCTTTTTGCTTGATAGACAGTCTTCTTTTCAAGTTGCTTTTTCTTGTTCAAAAACATCTTCTTTTCTTTGCTGCTTACTGCACAGACAGGATCAATATGGTTAACTTTTGTCTATTTGCCTTTTTGTTCAGGAGAGAATTTTATTGTTTTATAGGTGTAAGAACCAGAAGTGTTTGTTTTATTCTTTGCCTTTTCTTGCAAATCTTTTTCAAGTTCCAGAGATGTTTTTGCTTGTAAACACATATTTGCAAAATCAGGATTTATTGGTATTCTGGTTTTGGTTTTCAATACTGAAATTGGAACATTCAAAATACCAGAGCCAACAGTTTCTATTCTTTTGTGAATTACATTCCCTGGTTTACAAAAAATCTGTTCATCAATCTCTAAATCAGATTCTGAATCAGAGTCAAGAAAGTCTCTCTTAGATTTAATAGAGATATCTATCTCTATTGGTTTTTTTATTTCTTTTGATCTAGAGACTTGATGATCCGTTTCATGCTTTCTTTTCTTTTCACGTCCTCCATGACATTTTCTTCCCAAATCTTTTGAACATCATCTTTAAACGTAGTTCTGATGTTTTCATCTGACTTTGGTGAATACAGAGGAGCATTCGGATTAAGTGAATTCTGAGATTCATTTTCAGAAGTACTTGTATCAGAGGTACTTGGTTCAAATGTCTCTGATTCTCTTGAGATGAAAGCATCAAACCTGAAAATTTCTTTGGAATCATAGCTCTGAGGTTTTGTAAAGTGTACCTCTGAAGTTTCTTCTTTTATCTGTAACACAGATTCTTTCATGTCTTTTACTTCAGAGTACTTTGTATTTTTGAAATTTAAAGCTCTTGCTTTTGATCCCTCTGATGTTTTCATTCTTTTGAAATTATTCAGAGATGGATCTTCAAAGGTTTGGACCTTTCCTATACAGAAAGTGGAAGAAAGTGAAGTTTTCTCCAATCCATTAAATGAATTCAACTCATTGAATCCTAGCCCTTGAGAGTCCATTTGAGTTTTTATTTTATCGAAAACACTTTGTGCATTGACATAGCTTTTGATTCGTAGATTTTGTCTATCTAGAGATTGATGTAAGATTTCTCTTTCTTTTTGAAAAAATTTGGTTAAGGCAATAGAATTGAGCCTTTCATACTCAGATTTCTTTACTTCTTCTTCTTTTCCTTTTAAAACTTTTTCAATTTCTTTTCTTTCTTCCGAAAATGATTTTTCTTTTTGCTTGTTGGTTTCTTCAAGTTTGGTTTTTTCAAGAAAAATTTCTTTCTTTTCTGATTCCAGAAGATTCTTTTCTCTTTTGTAAAAAATGAGCTCTTTTGTTACTTGCTCTCTCTTTTCTTTTTCTTCAACAAACTTTTGCTTTAGATCCTGAAGTTCATTAATTAGTTTAAAAGCATCTATTTCAGGATCACTGTCAGAGGTGTAAAGAGATTTTACCTTTTCAGAGCTATCTTCGGATGCTTCATCAGTTTGATTTCCATCTGAAAAAGCCATACCACAGAGATTGGTAGGCTCTTCCTCACCATCACTTGTTGAGTCAGATAGCCAGTCTTCTATTTCTTCTACAAGAACTCTTTCTTTTACATTGTATTTGTATTTGTTCTTGTAGTAATCTTGATCTTTGACATGTTTTCCTCTGCAGTTTGCAGAGAAGTGGCCTGATTTTCCACATCTGAAGCATCTTCCATCATTTTGATTTGGTGGAAGAGTGGTAGAGCTTGTCTCTGGCTTCTGTTCTTGAGGTTTGAAGTATCTTTGTGGTTGTGGATACCTTGGTTGGAATGGCTGTTGTGGTCTTGTTTGTGGTGTTGCATTTTCATGGTTGAAGTTTGCACCCTTTTGATCACTATATGGAGTGAATCTGGGTTCTTGTTGAAATCTTCTCTCCGGATTTCTTCTTTCTTCATTCTCTCTCCTTCCTTCAAATACCTTCTTACCAAATTTCTTGTTAAACTGATGAGTGATTAATGCAAGAGATTTGGCAAAGGCATTTATATCTTCATCTGAGTCTGAATCAGTATGGGTTTCTTCTGCTATCAAAACCTTTTTGGATCTTCTTTTTGTTTCCAAACATTTTTGTGACTCTTCACAGTTGTTTTCTTTTGATGTTTGTTTTGAAACAAGTGCAAGGGGTCCACCCAAAGAGGTTTTTGATTTTTGCTTCATAACTTCTTTTTCATGTGCAACAAGAGTACCATAAATGTCAGTTAATGACCATGACTCAAGATCTTGATTAGCCTGTATAGACATGGACAGTTGTGACCATTCTTCATTCAAGCTTTTCAAAAAAAGAACGTTGTTTTCCTCTTTTGTTCTTATCACTCCAAACTTTCTACATTTGTTTATTAGAATGTTGAATCTTGAGTAAGTTTGGTGTAACTTTTCTTCTGGTAGAGCATGAAAATCATGATATTCATTGATGCATAGATTTCTTCTGTTTTTCTGAGTTTGTAGGCCACCTTCAAGTTGATTTAACAACTGATCCCATATCTCTTTTGCGGTTTTACAAGAATCAAGTTCTTGAAAGATATCATTGGGAATGGCCATTATGAGTAATCTAACAGCTTTTGAGTCATTATCCATCATATTATTTTCTTCATCAGTGAAGTTTGTGGTTTTCTTTTCATAATATGCAGGTATTTCGGCAGTATCTGCTGTTGCAGGAACTCTTGGTACCAACACCATTGGAATGTGAGGTCCAATGTTCACAGATCTAAAAAGATCCCTGTCTATACCTTCTAGAAAATTTACCATCCTTATTTTCCATTGGGGATATTCATCCCTTAAAAGTGTAGGAGGTTTTGTTAATGACCCAGCTGTATACATGGCACTTATGCTTGAGTTTGCCATAAAAAAAATTTAAGTGCAGATGCTTTGAGTAATGAACTGTGATTTACTGTCAAATCTAGAGCATATGATGTTCTTGAATAAACTGGGTTTATATGAACATGCACAGATATTGAAAGTTTTAGAATCAATGAGATGTAAATCTATCCGAGTATGCAGATATGATCTTTCTTTGTTTTAGAAACAAAGGAGGCTCTGATACCAATTGTTGGATTCCAGATCTAATCTCGTAACAATGATATAAACAATAAGAGTAATGACAGCGGAAGTAATACAGTTTAATATCAAAGGAGATTCAAATATCACAGTTCATAAAGCAGATAAAGATAAACAAGATATTCTTAGAATAAAGTATTCAACTTATATTATCAGATATATAACTTCTTAAGCACACTTTGAACAATAAGGTGATGGTCCTATTTATAGGACCATAAAGTAAGCAGTGTACTTGTATGACGAGAAAGAGCATGCTGAACAGTGGCCTACTCTAGAAAGTAAATCTTATCACTAAGTGACGTGTCATCTGTTCTTCTGTTCATTCTCTGAACTTCAGAAAACATCTTCAGAGAGAATGTCTTCAGAGCCTCTGATGAAGCCATCTCTGATGTCTTCATTCTCACGTGAACATCCAGAGAGAATGTCTTCAGAGCTCTGACGATGTCTTCAGAGCCTCTGATGAAGCCATCTCTGATGTCTTCATTCTCACGTGAACATCCAGAGAATGTCTTCAGAGCTCTGACGATGTCTTCAGAGCCTCTGATGAAGCCATCTCTGATGTCTTAGTTACTGAAAAGTACTTCAGAGGCAGGTGTGTCCTCTGAAGTCTTCATCCTCTGAAGTCTTCGTTCTCTGAAGTGTATCTTCTTGAAAGTCCTCTGAAATAGGACTGGTATTTTCAACACTTTAACAGATGATTTGGAGCTAACACATGCACATTGAGTCTGTGTTTATCTACTGTTGTCTTAGTGGTTTACACAATGTTGAGCCTTTTAAAAAGCAATCATTCGTGTTTAATTCTTTCTACACATGCACAAGCACACAAAGAATTTGTTTCTTTGTCATAACATCCATAGAAATTGCCTTTGTGGTATTTCGATGATTGGATGGAAGCCCTGGGGGAGTGAACATCAAAAAACTCCTTTATATTGTGTATTCGTTACACACAGTGACTTTGTGTTACTGACAAGCATTTTAACTGATTCATCTGTTGATTCAGGAGTTACATGTTCTTAATTTGTCTGGATTTGAAAAGATCTAGATGATTATCTTGGAGGATTGACAGAATCAGAGGCTCAGTTTGACATATCAGAATGGTCAAATGACATTTCTTGGTGAAAGTTTTGATGATATCGATGCTCTAATCATCAAAAAGGGGGAGAAGAGTTCAAGAAATGTTTGAAAGAGTTTGAATGAAAAAGAATTGTCCGAATGAAGAGTTTGAGTTAAAGCTGGGAGAAAATTTTCAAGATTATTGAAAGATGAAAGCAACAGAATTGTTGAAGATTATTTGCTGAAGCAAAGTGTGCTAAATCTGAAGATATTTTCATGTCTGAAAAAGGTTTGAGTACAACCTTGGGGGAGATTGTTATTATTTTTGAAGATCAGACATTGGGAAGATTGTTGAAAGTTTTTTAATACAAAGCTAAAGAAGAATTTCATCGTGTTAAAGAGGAGTTTGTATATCATGTTTGTTTCAAAAAGGGAGATTACAAGTGAAGATACAGATTGTTCAAAGGGGGAGTTTATTCAATCGAGCTTAATCAAAGAGAAGATCGCATTGCTAAATCTTTTAATAATGATCTTGATCCAAAGGGGGAGATTGTTAGAGCACAAATATGTTGGATTCAAGATCATAAATATTGAAGACAAAAGATCAAGAAGTCAAAGCTGAGAAAGTCAACTCTTACTGAAAGTCAAAGTCTTTTGTTAATAAAAGTCAAAGTCAATGTATTTGTATTTTGTTTCTTTGTATTTGATAGAAGGTATAAATACCTTTGTCTTTGTCTTTGTAATTAGAAATACACGCATATTAGATGTTGGGTCTGAAATATGCCAATCATGGTTACTACTTCTAGTTCATCATGGTTACTACTTCTAGTTCATCATGGTTACTACTTCTAATTCAACATGGTTACTACTTCTGAAGTTAATATTCATCATGGTTACTACTTCTGTGGTTAATGTTGCTAGTTGTAGTTAATGCTACTGGAACAAAGTTAATGCTGCTAGAAGAAAACAGTTAATACTTCTAGTTAGTACTTCTGTTATTAATGCTGCTAGTTGATGGTTAATGTTGCTCAACAAGATTAGTATTGCTAGCTTAAAGTTAGTACTGCTTGAAGAGATTGATGCTGCTGAGCATGGTTAGTACTGCTAGAGTTAATACTGCTCAGAGTATTAATGTTGCTTATGATTAGTACTGCTTATGAGATGGAGATCTGTATGGAAAGGATGACAGCTAGATAAACTGAAGATATTCATGGAAACTGAAGATATTCATGGAAGATATTCTGAAGATATTTTATTAATTGTAATTATCTTTTATCTTCAGTATATATATATAGTATTGTTTAGAATAGTTAGAGATAACTTTTGAGGATTAATTATTCATTCTAAGTTTTAGAGAGAATCAACCTCAAGGCATAGATCCTAATTCTAGAGAAGTAGAATTCGTATTGGTGAGCCTGTTCATCAATATTGAGGTTGTGTGTTTAATCTTGTAACTTCAAGCATTCAATACAAGTTTACAAGTTGTTGATCATATACTGTTTTGTTTACTGTTTCATTGTATATCAAAGTGTTATTCCGCAACTTCTTTGATATTAGTTTCTGAGAATTTATTCTTGTTGAGAATATGAATCCTGACAAGTGGTATCAGAGCTAGTATTCTCAGAAACCTGCAATCATCATTCTTCCTTGAAATCAGAAATCATCAATGGCTAAAGTTTCAGATTCTTCAAGCACAGAAATCCCCACAGAGGTAATGTCTAATCTTTGCTCTAAAACTTGTATGGAAACTGTTAAAAGGTACAGGGATCACAACCAGACAATGAGTGATGACCTTAAAAGATTAGAGAGAGATATATAAGACTATGTAAGAATTGTTGAGAGTTTTGAGGAACAGATCAAATTTTTCCAAGCCAATGAACTTCAACATTCTTATGATACAAATTACTGGAAGTGGGAGAAGAATGACCTAGAACTTCAGCTGAAAAAGTCTAAAGAGGAGAATGAGAAGATAAAGAGTGAGTTTGAGAAAGCCAAGCTGGATATTGAGAAATTTTCCAATGCTTCTAAAGCAATGGACTCTTTGCTCCAAACTCAAATCCATGACAAACTTAGAAGAGGAATAGGCTATAACACCACACCACCACCATACAACAACAATTACATTCCTCCTATATCAAACTTACTAGAGACCAAGGATAGGAAGGAATTGCCTGTTGGAGCTACTAAGGTAGATCCTTTAGACAAAGTGGTGGTTGAAACAGACTCTGAAGAAGAGAACTCTAGTGAAAAGAGTAAGGAGAACACTGGGAGTGGTGAGATTCCTCTAGAAAATCACATTATCACCAATGAGGGATGTGGAAAGACTTGGGTCAAATCTAAGGACATAGAGAAGACTGAGGGAAAGTCTGAGAAGGTCCATTATAAGCAAACCACAGTTGTGAATCCTCTCCCTTGCAAACAGTGTTCTTGCAATAAATCTGAGCCCCAAAAACATGATAAACCAAGGGGAAATCAGAGAAACTGGAATAATCAGTGGGCACAAAAACAAGGGGTTGATTTGAGTAAAATCAATAGACCAAAACCTTGTTTTATCTGTGGCAAATTGAATCATCTTGCCAAACACTGTTTTTTCAACCCTATCAACCAAAGAGTCACTTTTCAAAGAAAACCACAAAACTCTTTTGGTTATAGGAATAAAAGAAGGAATCAATTGGCTGAGAAAAGAGCACCTTTAAAGTCTCATGCTCAGAACAAGTTTGCTAATACAAAGAAAAATGCTCCAAATAAGCCAAGGAGTAATTTAAAGACAAAGAAAGCAAACAACTTTGTTCAAGTTTGGGTTCCAATTGTAAAGAAACCTGTTAGTACTGCTATCCCAGATAGTACTGCTAACAGAAATAGTGTTGCTGCAACCAATACTACTGCTAACAAGGATAGTGCTTCTACCAGTATTAATGTTGCAAAGCCTATAATCTTGACAAAGTATTCCAGCCATGAGATTCCTAAACAACTCATCCAGACCAAACTGACAGATTATATAAATGAGAAAGGACAACCCAAGACCACTTTGGCTTGGGTTCCATCAAAGACTAACTGATTTATCAAGTGTGCAGGGCAATCAAAAGCTCAAGAGGAAGAGCATTTGGAATGAAGATAATGGTTGCTCTTGGCACATAACAAGGAACATGGACTGCCTTCAAATTCTTTAAAAGATTTGATGGAGGACATGTTACTTTTGATCCAGCAGA
The DNA here is from genome assembly GCA_023525745.1 of Arctium lappa. Taxonomy (NCBI): domain Eukaryota; kingdom Viridiplantae; phylum Streptophyta; class Magnoliopsida; order Asterales; family Asteraceae; genus Arctium; species Arctium lappa. The sequence continues at coordinate 69,309,316 of CM042048.1, read as the reverse complement.
AGGTAAGAAAAGTGAAAAAGTGTTTCAGGTTGCTAATACTGAAAGGTAGTTAGTACTTCTAGTTCAGTGAATACTGTCAGACTATGTTAATGCAGTTGATATGTGTTACTACTACCAGTCTGTGTTAATGTTGCTGATAAGTGTTACTACTAATGTAAGTTTTCTATACCTAAAAATGATCTTCAATGATTTAATGTCAAACCTGGATATCAATCAAAAAGCTTTTATCTGTATCCAAGGTTTGTACAAGAAGTACTTAATAAGGAATTGACGGATTAACCTCATTTTAATGAGATATATGTACCTAAACCCCCTAAAGGCAAGGTTTTCTCAAACATGAGAAGATCTGCTAGGGACTCTGAAGGAGTTGACACCCCATTGTTCTCAACAATGATGGTGGTGTCCCAACCACAAGAAGGTATGGCAGCAGGGTCAAGGCCCTCATTAGACATTCCCACTGCTTGCCAAACCCAACCTTCCCACTATATATCTATCCCACAGTCCCTACTTCATAAGTCCACTTCTCCAATTACCCAAACTTATACAAGGAAACAGGTAAAAAAGGCTCCTTCCCTTCTTGTACCTTCACCCACTAAGCCTTTAATCCCTCTAAGGGAGGATTCTCCTTTAGAGAATATCCATAGGGAAACCACATGGGTGTCTCCCAACCTCAAGAAGGTGCTCAATAAGGAGATGCAAGAGCATATGGTTGTAAGGCTCACACTACTGACTTTGTACAAAGTGCAGGACAGGACAGTGTGAACATATCTAAGACCTTCCCCATGGCAACTTTAGATGAGTAATTATCTAAAGGTCCCAGGTGCCAAGAAACCAAGGGAGTAGAAGGTGCTTCTGCTAGGCAGAAGATCTCTACTAAAAGATCCAAGGATCCTTCAAAGGTGGTAAACACACCTAAAGGAGGTGAGGACAGTTTAACTACAAAGAATTGATGGATACACTTGGTACAATTAGTCTGAAAGTTCACAATCAAATTATGGAGATAAAAGAGATGAAAAGATCATTTCAAAAAGGGGGAGACTTAAACATCTGAACTTGAGAAGACATGAGAAGGAGAATCAAGTTGATACGAAATCTTATTTTGAGGGGGAAATAAGTGAAGAAACTGAAACAAAGCAGCAACTACAGCAGAAACAGAAAAGAAGATAACAGCAGAAACTGAAAAGAAGATAACAGTAGAAACTTAATCAAGAAGAACTAGTAATTGCAGAAAGTTTTAAAATTATCATAAAGACCCTATGTTGAAGAACTTAACTTCTCAGTTTTGAAAAGTTAAGTTAGGGGGAGATTGTTGGGTCTGAAATATGCCAACTGAAATATGCCAATCATGGTTACTACTTCTAGTTCATCATGGTTACTACTTCTAGTTCATCATGGTTACTACTTCCAGTTCAACATGATTACTACTTCTGAAGTTAATATTCATCATGGTTACTACTTCTGTGGTTAATGTTGCTAGTTGTAGTTAATGCTGCTGGAACAAAGTTAATGCTGCTAGAAGAAAACAGTTAATACTTCTAGTTAGTACTTCTGTTATTAATGCTGCTAGTTGATGGTTAATGTTGCTCAACAAGATTAGTACTGCTAGCTTAAAGTTAGTACTGCTTGAAGAGATTGATGTTGCTGAGCATGGTTATTATTGCTAGAGTTAATACTGCTCAGAGTATTAATGTTGCTTATGATTAGTACTGCTTATGAGATGGAGATCTGTATGGAAAGGATGACAGCTAGATAAACTGAAGATATTCATGGAAGCTGAAGATATTCATGGAAGATATTCTGAAGATATTTTATTAATTGTAATTATCTTTTATCTTCAGTATATATATAGAGTATTGTTTAGAATAGTTAGAGATAACTTTTGAGGATTAATTATTCATTCTAAGTTTTAGAGAGAATCAACCTCAAGGCATAGATCCTAATTCTAGAGAAGTAGAATTCGTATTGGTGAGCCTGTTCATCAATATTGAGGTTGTGTGTTTAATCTTGTAAACTGAAGATATTCATGGAAGCTGAAGATATTCATGGAAGATATTCTGAAGATATTTTATTAATTGTAATTATCTTTTATCTTCAGTATATATATATAGTATTGTTTAGAATAGTTAGAGATAACTTTTGAGCATTCAATACAAGTTTACAAGTTGTTGATCATATACTGTTTTGTTTACTGTTTCATTGTATATCAAATGTTATTCCGCAACTTCTTTGATATTAGTTTCTGAGAATTTATTCTTGTTGAGAATTTGAATCCTGACATTAGAGAAGAGCTTATTTGTATATCTTTCTAGAGTGAGAAAGTAGAGAGAGAAAGTTGTGAGATTGTAATCTTGTGAATAATTCAATGACATGTGATTACGAGATTCATCTTGTTTACTTGTTACTGAATTAGAACTTGAAATAGGGAATAACAAAAAACAAGTACAAGTACAATGTCAAAGAAAGAGTACTTATTGCAGAGATGGAAGATTGGCTATCAGACTCTACATGTGATGGAGAGGAAGAGCCTACCAATCTCTGTGGTATGGCTTTTGCAGATGATCAGATTGATAGATCATCAGAGGACTGCTCTGCAAAGATAATTCTCCTTCCACCTCTGAAAGTGAACTTGAAATGGACGTTCTTAAGCTAACAGATGAGTTTCAAAATTTAAAGCAAAAACTCTTTGAAGAAAAGAAAGGAGAAAATAAATGACAAAAGATCTAAGTTTTTATAAAAGAGAAAAGGATCTTCTTGAGTCAGAAAAGAAAGAAATTTTTGTTGAAAAATCTGAAATTGAAAAAGCTCAGAGACAAAAGGAAAAATCTTTTTTCTGAGAAACTCAAAGAATTGGAAAAAGTGTTAAAAGCCAAAGAAGAAGAAGTTAAAAGATCTGAGTATGAAGGGCTCAATTTTGTTGCCTTAACGAACTTTTTTCAAAAGGAAAGAGAAATCTTACATCAATCTATAGAAAGGAAAGAACTTCAAATCAAAAGTTATCTAGATGCTCAAGATGTGCATATAAAAATAAATTCTCAAATGGACACTCAAGGACTGGGATTCAATGAATGGGATCCATCCACTAGATTGAAGAAAACTTCACCTTCTTCCACTTTCTGTATGGGAAAGGTTCAGAGCTCTGACTGTCCATCTCTGAACAATTTCAAAAGAACAAAAACCTTAGAAGGATAAAAAACAAGAGCTCTGAATTTTAAAGATGTCTTATATTCTGAAGCAAAAACATTTCAAGAACTTATCTTAGAGATAGAAAAAGAAACTTCAAAGATATTCTTTACAAAACCTCAGAGCAATGATCCTAGAGAAATTTTTAAGTTTGATACTTTTATCACAAAAGAATCAGAGATGTCTGAAACAAGTACCTCTGAGGCAAGTACTTCTGAAGATAAACCTCAGAGTTCACTCAATCCAGATGCACCTCTGTATTCTCCAATATCAGATGAAAGCATTGTAGAATACAGATGCACCTCTGTATTCTCCAATATCAAATGATGCATTAGAACTACATTTGAGGATGACATTAAAAGAATTTATAAAGAAAATGTCATGGCTGATTTAAAAAAGAAAGAAGGCATGAAAAGAATCATTAAAGTCTCTAGACCTAAAGAAATTATGAAAACTACAAAGGTAGTTATCTCTGACAAGGCTAAGAGATACTTTCTTGACTCTGATTCTGAATCTGATCCAGAGATAGATGAATAAATATCCTTTAAACCAGATAAAGTAATTCATAAAAACATACAAACTGTTGGTTCTGGAATTCTGAACATCCATGTTCCCATTTTGAAAAACAAACTCAAAATACCAATATGTCCTGATTTTTTTGACATGTGTCTACAAGCAAAAACTTCTCTGGACCTTGAGAAAGAGTTAAAAGAAAAGGGCAAGAATAAAACTAACACTTCTCAACTCTACACTTATAAACCAATCAAATTCACTCCTGAACAAAAAGGCAAATGGCAAGAAATTAACCATTATGATCCTGTTTGTGCAGTGAGCAAGAAAGAGAAGAAGATGTTTTTGAACAAGAAAAGGCAACTTGAAAAGAAGACTGTCTTTGAAGCCAAAAAGAAGGAAGTAGTTAGGAATACTTGTAATGTTCCTAGTGCTAGTTTGAAAAAGAATCAAAGTGTACCAAATGCATTCAATGATATGAAAAATTATTCTCCTACTTCTTCTTGTTCTGTTAATTGCAAGTGCTTTCAACTCATGATTAAACTGAAAAATCATTTCAGAGGTTCTCATTGTTTTCTGAATCAGTCTCTGAATAAAAATTCAGAGACAAAGCCTTAGAAGAAAAAGAAGAGCAATTCTGGCAAAACATCAAAAGATGAAATGCCAAATGTTCATCAAAACCCTCAGAAGTCTAACAAGAAAGGACCCATAATAAGATGGGTACCTAAAAAACTCTAATCTGTCTTGCAGAAACAACATATGCCCATCTGGTATCTAGATTCTGGTTGTTCAAGGCATATGACTAGAGATAAAAAGTTGCTATCCTCTTTCAAAGCAAGATCTGGAGGAGCAGTAACTTTTAGAGATAATATGCAAGGTCAGATTAAGGGTTATTATTATTCCCTAAATTCAAGTTCTAATTACAGTTTAATCACAATAACAAGATGATAACAAACAAACACTCAACCTGTTTTCAATTTCAATGAAGAATTCGTATACAATGAGCTCTCTGACACTTTCTCTCTCTATAACTCTCACATATACAATACTAACACTTGCAACTCTTGTTGTAACTACCCTTAGTCATATCCCTATTTAACACAAGCGGGACAAAATACTTACAACACAAAACAATTACAAGACTTTGACTTTATTACAAAATAGACTTTGACTTTCTGCTTGAGAGTTGACTTGACCTTTGACTTGCTTGACTTTCAGTCTTCAGTCTTCATGATCTTGTATCCAACATATTTATGCTCTAACAGTTATGGTGAGCTAACCAGAGGTAATGTTTCTGTATCAAAGGTTGCTTATGTTGATGGGTTAAAACACAACTTAATAAGCATAAGTCAACTCTGTGACCATGGTTTTGATATGAAGTTTCAAGAAAAACATTGTTCACTTCTTCACTCAAAAACAGGTCAAGAAATGCTGAGAGCAGACAGAAAGGGTAACTTATATAGAATGAATTTTACCAAGCACTTAAATACTGACTCAGAGAAACTCTATCTAGTATCTCTAAACAGTGAAGATGTCTGGCTCTGGCATAAGAAGTTTTCTCATCTGAACTTTTCTTCACTTGATAAGTTGGTCAAACTCAATCTGGTTAAGGGATTACCATCTCTGAAGTTCAACAAAGATCATCTTTGTTCTGCTTGTGAAATAGGAAAAATGAAAAGATCTACCCATAAGACCAAAAGTGATAATAATTGTCCTAGACCTCTGCATATGCTTCATGTGGACCTCTGTGGTCCTATCTCTGTGCAAAGTCTATCAGGTAAAAAGTATATGTTGGTTATAATTGAAGAATACTCTAGATATACTTGGATAGAATTCCTCAGAGCCAAATCTGACGTACCTGATATTTTGATAAGGTTGTTAAAAAGATTGCAGGTCCTGTTCAACAACAAAGTTCAGAAGCTTAGAAGTGATAATGGGACAGAATTCATAAATGCCAAAATCAACTCCTATCTTTCAGAAGAAGGAATCACTCCTAACTTCTCTGCAGCAAGAACCCCTCAACAAAATGGTGTTGTTGAAAGGAAGAACATAACACTTGTTGAAGCTGCAAGAACAATGCTTGCAGGATCTGATCTCTGAATAAACTTTTGGGCAGAAGCAGTAGCTACAGCCTGTTTTACTCAAAACAGAGCTACCATTGTCAAAAGATTCAAGAAAACATTTTATGAACTCATTAACAATAGGAAACCTAATGTTAAATATTTTCATGTTTTTGGGTGCAGATGTTACATTTTGAATGATAGAGAGTCTCTTGGAAAATTTGACAAGAAAACAGATGACGGAAAATTCATTGGCTATTCATTAGCCTCAAAAGCCTTCAGAGTGTTCAATCTGAAAACAAGAACAATCCAAGAGAGTATCAATGTGTCTTTTGATGATGCCAAAAGCCTTGGCAACAGAGATATCAACCCAACAGCCAAAAGTATCTTTGAATCATCAAAGTTGAGAGAATTTGAACTCAATAAGATATTTGAATATTTCTTTGATGATGAAAACTCATAATTTCTTTTCAGAGATATTTACAAAGCAACTTCAGAGGAACCCCAAAATACAGGTACAACTCTCTCTGGTCCCTCTGAAATCACAACTTCTGCTTCTTTAAATACAGGTCCAAGCAATGAATCAAGACAAATTAAAGAACAAATCTCTTCAGAAGCAGAAGATGAACAAGAGACATCTGAAGAATCTCCAGAGACATCTGTTGAAGAGACTTCAGAGCCTGCTTCACCATCTCTGGAACCCACTTCAGAGCCTCTGAATAACACAACAGAGATGTCACTACCTACCATCTCTGAAGCTCAAACTCCACCTCACATTCATGTTCCAATAACAAGATGGACAAAGGATCATCCCCATAATAAGATCATTGGATCACCTTCAGATGGAGTCAAAACCAGATCTTCCACAATCAATGAATGCTATTTTGTAAACTTTTTGAACATCATTGAACCAAAGAAGATCATGCAGGTTGCAAGCTAGACAGAAAAAGTACCTCTAGCTGCTGTCAATTATTAGGTAACAAGCTAGTGAGTTGGTCATCCAAGAAGCAAAACTGTGTTTCAACTTCTACTGTAGAGGCAGAATATGTTGTTGCTGCTAGTTGTTGCTCCCAAGTCATTTGGATGAAAACTCAACTCAGAGACTATGGTTTGCAATATGACAGAATTCCCATTCTATGTGATTCCAAAAGTGCCATAGCCATCTCTGCCAATCCAGTACAACATTCCAAGACAAAGCACATTGATGTCAGGTATCATTTTCTAAAAGATCATGTTGAAAAGGGAACAATTGAAATGTATTTCGTACCAACTGATCTCCAACTTGCTGATATTTTCACAAAATCCTTAGATGAAAGAAGATTCAATTTTTTAGTTAGCAAGTTGGGAATGCTGAACATGTCTACTTAAACTCAAAAGGACCTCAGAGTCTCTGATCACTACATCAAAGTCTCTGACATTGGAAGCATGTTTTAACCCAGCATGTTCAGAGCCTCTGGACTCCCAATCAAGCATGGTCAAAATCATTCTTTTTATATCTCCATCATCTGTCGAGGGGGAGCAAAGAAAGGTATCCATCATCTATCAAGGGGGAGCTAGATAACAATTGAAAGTTTGTCTTTATCTTCATATCAGAGCCTCTGATCTTATCTCTGATATCACTTTCAGAGCCTCTGATATTTATAAGAGTATGTTTTTCAAGGCACCAATGCTTTATTCAAGGGGGAGAGTGAAACTCACACCATCTATTGTCAAGGGGGAAGAATAAAAGTTCAGAGCAGACTAAAAATCATTTCTTTTGAATCTTTTTACTTGTTTAGCAATCTCTCATATCATTTGACATGAAAACTCAGATTCTCTGAATTCCTTTTCACACTTATGATATCTTTCAGAAAACAAAGAAATTATTCTTTCAGAAAACAAGGTGAAACGTTTGTCTAGTAAGCAAAATAATTATTCCATTTAAATATTCATAACTGGCACCCATTCCTATTTTCTTGGCAACTAAACAATTATGTGCAACAGTTACCAAGAAGACGTGTCACCACAGGGTTGAGTGAAAGGTCAAACGGCTTCTTTCAAAAGGTCTAATCACTGTCGTTTCACCTTATGCACTCGAGTGTAACTTTTCTAAATATGGATATAAAAGTATTTTTAAATCTGAATATCCATTTTTACACAAACAAATTACTCTCGATTAATCTTTTCTCTCTCAAAGACCTTGAACTTCATCTTCTTCGTTTCAACTCTCTAATGGCTTCTTCAATGGACAGGTGCAAACTATTCCCCAAAACCGGTGAACCTTCAAGAGTGTATCAATTTCCAATCAAGGACAACAACCACATGATACAACTTGATTCTCCCAGGTTCGAGGAATAATACCGAATCATCTGTGAGTTCTTCTCCAACTGTGAACTTACTCAGGCCCTAATCGCGTCCACCACTGAATGTCCTCTCACATTCGTCCAAGAGTGGTTCTCTTCAAGTTACTACAGTGAAAACCATGGCGGAATCGTTGGTGAGTTTCAAATCTCTCAAACTGTGAAGTGTCGAGTCCTAATAAACCCTGTTGTTCTACGTGAAGTCATCCCATTCCTCACTGCTGAAGAACTTCAAATCAATCGATTTCAAAAACGTCCCTCTTCTAAAACCCTACTCCAGTTTGTTCGACTGCTTGTGTAATATCCCATACTAGCTATACTCGCTTAAATGCATACAGAGCAACTAAGTAACCTTTATAGCAATATAGTAATAGTTATAGACAACCGGATGTTAAGGTACATATATAAATATATGTAATACCAAAAGTTTCTATACAAAAGTAAGGTTGTCCGGTAAGTTAGTCTTCAAAATATCCACTCTTGGTCTCTCAACTCGGATATTCCCCAAATCTGTCTCTAGAACCTGCCACGGAATAACAAACGTGGTTGAGCAATAACTCCGTGAACAAATCAATGAAATCAACAATAAACAATATAGGGTGAGTACAAAATATCCCTATAATCATGAAACGATAAAATAAGCAATCGAATATCACAAAGATATAACAAAGGGTTCACGTAATCACCCGTTCCATGTTTCGTGTTATTCAAGTTCACATAAATCACCCGAATACACGAAACTCGTTGTTCCCAAAGAATGTACGGTTCTATGGGCATAAGTGAGAACTAGCGGTGTGGGCACGACACCCACTAGCCCTCGACTACTATTAAAGCAGTCTTGGTTCTGTTTTGTTCCTAGGATATCCATTCGCCCCTATGGCCGGATTAGGGCCAACGTACTTTCCATGCATACACAGGGACGCCATAGTGATTATAGCCACCATGGAAGCATCACAAAGTCGGTGCCCCGACTAAGTGTCTGGGTAAAGGATCACAACATATGTGATCTAACCGAATCACAAAGATATAACAACAATCAATGAACAATGTCAATATGGCTTGACTCTATCTAGTCGTGCCATTCTCAATCTGATAATATCACGATCATTGGACCGATTCAACAAACCATATTTATCACATTCCATTCGCGCCTCAGCATTTAGAGTAAAACTCAAGAATCGGGCCAACGGTCCCAATTAGGGGCAGCAGACTTTGGAACAGTCCTAAGTCGTGCTCAACTAATGGAACACCAAATGGAATTCAACAAAGGAAAGACAAATGAAAATGCGAGAAACAACATCGTTGAGATCTTTTTGAACCTCAAATTTACTTTTCGGTAAATCAAATTTGAATGGAATGACCCTCCACAAAAGGTCACTCCCGTTCCATGAAGATAAGAGATCCATACATTTATATATCCGAGAAGATCAGACAAGATGCTCGAATGCCAATGTTTCCAATTCTTGCTAATCGGATTTCCTATCACAAGTAAGATACACTTAAAATTATACAATGATTTCGTTTGATCTCTTTAACCTATTGGCACCCTTTTATTAGTTTATGTTAACTTTATTTCCACCTTATATGCTTATAGTTCAATGCTAGTGTTTATGAAATGGTGCAAAAGGACTTGAACAAAACAACCAAAATATTGCAAAAGAAAGTTCCCCTGCACATTTCAGCTTATGTCCATCTCTGTGTTGGACATATTACTCATACATAGGAGCACAATTTGGTGATATTGTCTAAACGATAGTTGTACCTATGCCTCTTAGGAGTCCAATAGCACTAGATTCATGTTGTTTGAAGCTATGATCTATTTTATATGAATTTTGCACTAACAGTGTGCAAATCCCGAGTTTACAGAGACCAGCTGCTGTAATTGGGTATTGTGGCACACTTAAGCTCAAAATTAGCTTTTCGACTCTTCATAACAATTGTTCTAGACATACTAAGGTTTTCAACCACATATCACACACCTCATTTGGATAAATGGTTAATTTTATACACATTTTAAAAGTAACCTGCAGATTTGGGTTTGTTCCAACAGCATTATTTTTAACTATTTCAAGATATCAACACTACCATTTTGATTTGGTAACCATTCTAAACCATCTATGAACAAATTTGAAGTATTTTCATTTTGGTTTTACAGCCTTGAACATCACATAATCAAAAACTCACTAAAAGTTTAGGTTACCAAACATCTAATCAAAGATTTCCTAATTTCTTACCTTGATTAAAATATCTTCAAGATGTGGATTCCTTCATTTCCTTACAAACTCCAGACCCTAACAACAAGAATACACATAATCTTAATATGTATTTCAACCAAATAACCTAAAATTCAAGACTATAATCTTACCCAATGGTTTACCTTCATGATTTAGCTCCAATTCTACAAAATCTCATCATTTCATCAAGTTATGAGGCTTAATTTCATGGTGGATGGGTTGGGTCTAGGGTTTTAATCGATGGAGAGAGGAGAAGAATGAAAATGAACTTTATTAATTTCAAAATTGTTTTTATATTTTTCAATTCTTCACTTTTAGTCCTTCAAGTTTCATAAGTTGCATATTTACCATGATTAGTCAATTCTTTTACACTTTGGTTTAAGTTAAGTTTCACTTGTCCATGTTTAACCCTTACGATGGCCATGTTTGACAAAGTTAGTTCGGTTTAAGTCCATATGCTATATATATATATACAAGCATACAAAGCAATGACTAACTCTAAACACTAACTTTTCACTTAATGTTCGATATAAATGTCCGGTTATTATAGCTTGGCTACAATACTGAGATCACCAGACTAAGCAACTTCAGGAGACAACATCTTCCTCCTATGTGAAACTTTATGTTCTCAGTGCTGAACAAAACTCTTACCTGCAAACTGGGAAGCATGGATCAAGCAACACCAGAATTTATGTCTATCATGTATGTTTTATTCTTTAATCGCAACATTGATATGGCAAGAATCATCTATGAACTCATTTTGACTTCTATTGAGAAGAAGAATAAGTGTCTGGCAAAGGACCCAGAACAAATTACCCCATCTTCCAAAGTTCCCTCAATCACATTCCCAATATTTCTTGCTTTGATCATCAAAGTTGCAATTGACAAACTTCAAATTCTTACTCACTCTGATCAAAGCATGACTCCTTTCTACATAATGAACAGCTTCAAACCAACAATCCTTTCTGATGGCTATCTAGGAGCAAGGAGGATCTCACACCATATGCTGAATCAAGTAAACTCTCAATTTGTAGCCCTAGCCTCTTACCTCCGTGTTGCCCAAGAACTAGAGTCAGTCTTGGGAACCCCAACACACTTAGGTCCTATGACCGAAATAGAGAGTCATAGCATCTCCGCTTCAGAGGGATCAGAGGACCCTGAAGTTCAGACCTCTCTTAGGAGTGAACCAGAGGGTACTCCTATCTGAGAAACCGCAGTTGAGAGAAATGACAGCGTACCCGAAGGGGATGTCAACGAGGGAGTAAGGGAAGTTCCTTCAGATGCTAGTGAAGAGCGTAGCTTTACTAGTTCTGAATCAAGTGAGGATGAATCTTCAGAGACTAGCTCTAAAGATTCTCTGAGTGAGAAGAGAGAGTCCCCTATGGGCTTAGAAGCACCAGAGATTTCTCACCCCTCCTCTGAAAAAGATGCCAGAAGGCACATATACTTTAGGACTCCCACACCAACTCCCAGTGCATCCACACCTTCTAACCAGCCTGATCCAGAGGCGATGGTTATTGAAACAGAGGCGCACACCTCGAACCCATCCCAGCAAGCCACTTCAGAGGTGCCTTTTTCTACCTCTGAAGTTCACAAACCTGAGGAAAGCCAAATTCTGGATGAGTCTTCCCAACAGGACTTAGCCAATATGATAAGTACCCAGTTGCCTCAGAGTACGACATATTTCCCTACACATGATGATGCCTCTCTGGCTCATATTTCCCTACACATGATGATGCCTCTGTGGCTCAACTCCCACATTCACTTCCAGTCTTTTGAATCTGAGGAGGAAGACTTGGCTGTGAACAGAACGCTTAGAGATAAATCTCCAGATCATCGAGGACTGAGCGGAAGTCCTTCCAGAGATAACATCAAACCATCTCTGAAAGAAGGCTCCTCTAGACTCGAGGAAAAATTGGCAACATGTGTTGTTGCCAATGTACCCATCTCTAACATTCTCACAAAGTCAGAGTTCGAAAGACTTTGTGAGGAACTCAGAGTCTCCTTGAATGAGCATAAACTTCAAGTAATTGACAGTTCAGAGACCTCTACACTTCGCTCTGAAAATGACAAACTCAAATCAGAGGTCTCTACTCTGAAGACCCAACTTCTGCATTCCAACAACAGGATTTAGGGGTTGGAAAGACAGTTATTTCAACACAAGGTTGTCTCATCTCTGTAGATTGCGGCTCTCAAAGCCCAAGTTGTCAACCTTCAGAGCCACTCTTCCACAATCGCAGATGTACAGAAGGAGGTCAAGGAACTCAGGGCAGAGATAGTGGCCCCTAGATCAACTTCACTATCGACAGAACAAATGGCCTCTATCTCTGACCTCATCAAGTCTACCATTCAAGCCTCTCTTCCAACCGCAATAACTTCAGAGCTCCCACCTCTACATGCCAGAACGGTTGAAGACCTTATCACTAAGAATGATTTGGCCTCTTTCAAGGAGGGGATTATGAGCAGAATGTTGACCTGCTCCTCCAAAATCTCTTCTGTCGCCCAAAACCAAGTCAAGGCTACACTAGAAGTCCACAGGTACAGTACAGAGAATCAGGTCGCTGAACTCCTTCAAGCAACTACAGAGGCAATAAACTCCATCCAACAAGCTGTAGTCGACCCCAAGGGCAAAGGATTCGTTGCATCAGAGTCTCCAAAGTACAAAAGAAAATTTGGAGATGCCACTTGAAGTGGGGCAGCTAAAAAGTTTAGATTTGATGATTCAGAGGACTCTGACGAGGATGGAGCCTCTAAATCTCAAAAGGGGGAGACCGCAACTAAAAGAGCAGAACAATCATCTGAACCAGGAAAAGCCAGTGGCTCTGCTCCACCAATGTCTAAAAAGGGAGTTCAAGAGAAAGAACCAGAGAGGCACTCCACCTCTGCTGAAGACAACCAATCGATCTCTAAATCTCCAGTTCCAGTGGTCCAGCTAGCACCATCATCATCAGAGGCACCTATAATCCAACTAGTAGATGCTACTCCATAAGCTATAGGTGCTCTGGATATAGAAGAAGAAGAAGATGAGTAGCTGGTTGACTTCTCTAGCTCTGAAGATGCATTCTCTTCTCCAGAACGACCGAACATAGTTATGAGAGATGCATTTGGAACAGACTCAGAGTAGTCATTGATGTAGATTCCTATGTGTAGGACCCTAGATCTAGACATCTCAAGTGTTTGTAATTGATTAAGTAGAATGAGATAGGATTAGGATTTATTGAACATTTATTAGAAATGGAAAACTACACTAATGAGAGAGAGAGAATTCTTAAAAGGCTACATTTTGTAAATTGCAATTCTCAATTTATTACAAGGCCTTAACCATCTATTTATAGAGTCACTAATCCTACCTACCACCTTTTATACAACATGTAAGCACAAGCCTTACACTTTAAGCTCTATACAATTACAATTTATAATACATTTACTTTCCAAACTTTCAATGCACTAACAGTCTCTCCCTAAAGTTTGTGAAAGTAAATCATCCTTCTTAAAGCTTTAAATCCTCTTCCCCTTGATTTACTTGACGAACTTTGGCACAACTTTGACAATCAAAGGCTCGACTCCCCCTTTGTTGTTGCTCTCACTCTTGCGGTTTCGATTTTAAAAACGAATTAGAGGTAGTCTATAAGCTCGACTAAGTGCACCAAGACAACTTTGACTTTTGTAAACCCAACACATTCCTTAACGTCCACAAGAATGATATGCGTTGATTATGACATGAAAACCGAGTGCAAAACTTAGTTTTTAACCACGAATTCGTCGTTAAAACGCGAATCGAATAGGAATTTCCGTTTGAGAGTCGTAAACTTGTCGCTCGAAGAGGGAATGATGGATCGTGCACCAAGGGATGAGGAACAAAACTTGGTCAAATTTAACAAATTTGGACCAATTTTGTAAAAAAAAAATCTAACGGCACTAACAGAACCGTTAAATGTACTATTCATCTTCTTCCTCACATAAAATCACAACCTATACAATTTTCTTCTTCACTTTTCTTCATAAAATCACGTTCAAGCAAGCTGTTAAGTGAATCTAATGGCTTAATTAAACCACAAATTAATGTTTTCAAGCAGTTAAAACATCCATGCATCGTGAATAAAACTTCCGGCGATGTAACAGTTTTGTCCGACGAAGTATCAGAAATTTTCCGGTGAGTTCATCCAATCAACCAAAATTCACGATTTCGTGCTGGAAAACATGTAACAAACTTGCAAATCGATCAATGTGATGAAACAACCAGACCTGAACGATTTTACAGAAAAATCCAGCCACACAGTAAGTTTTTCGGCTAATTAGTTTTCCCGGCGAGGTTTACCGGTGACTTCGTCTAACAGTTCATAAACCACGAATTCAAAATGTAAACGTTTGACTAAACACATTAAATCTTGACAAGGACTATGTTGACTTTACACCTTTGACTAAACACATTAAATCTTGGATACAATATAATGTCCTAACACTATGTCTACAAGCATGCTCAATCTCACATCCCTTCTACATCAGACACAAAACATAGAGCTGAAGACACTACTGAAATGACAAACTTGATCTTCTCAGCTGTAAATGAAACTCCACCATAATCCCCTAAAATCCAAATGAATGAAAAAGAGATAACTCCACAGTTATCTGCTGAAGAAACCCACATGGTTGTTGATGAACAAACTCCTCCAGAGGCACCTGTTCAAAAAACAAACATTGGCATTCCAACTCTCTCAAAGTACACTCAGCCTCTAAAATTTCTCACCTTTGAGCCACAGACTTCAATTGAATACCACTTCAGATATCTCTACTGTGAGTTCAGCTTAGAAGATACCCAAGTTCTTCCTCTGAATCCCAGAATTAGAGAAAATGTGGCAGACTATGAGCAGAGATTCATCAGAGATAAGACTAGTCCCAGAGCAAAAGTTCTCTCAGATCTTCCTATCACAGAGATAAACAAAGTCTCTGAAAAGAAATTTGCTTATAATAAGATCATCTACAGACACTATGAGGTAATACGCTCTGATGGGAAAGTTTATGAGTTCAATGACAATGATCTCGTAAATCTTAACCCCTATGATCTGCCTCATCTCTACGTCTACTGCTCAGCCAAATATGAACGAGATAGAGCATACAAAATGGGTCTCTACGAAGTCAGGCGTGCCATGGAATCTCATGTCAAACTAAGGGCCAGACTTGACTTTCATATCGCTCTAAATTTGGGAGAAGAAAAACTTGGTGTAACTGAACCAAAGGAGACTACCGAAAATCTTGAGAAGTGCAAAACTGGATCAATAAACCCTGAGCCTCTAGGTTTTGTCTACAAAGTCAGCTTGATCAAGAAAATATTCTTGGCTTCAGAGGTGTCCAAGTACTCAGATGAAACTCTAAGAGGTGCACTAAAGATGATACATGTGAAGGAAGAACGACACAGAGCGGATCTATTGGCGAAACTAGACTTAGAGATTATCTCAATGATTAACTTCAGAGAGCTCATTATGAAATTCCATAGGATTTGTTCTAGTGATAGGTGTTAGTTCTTTTCTTTACTTTGCTATTACATTCTCTGTTTGTAATTCCTAATATCTTGAGAAGTAACATTTAAGAGGATGAATTTCTCCTCTATGCTTTCTAGATTAAACTTTTGTTATGTTGAATTTTTTATTTTCAATACTTAGGGGGAGATTGTTAGCCCCAATTATGAATTATAGAAGTATTGAAAATAGTTCAAGTCTTCCTCTGAAGACCTTCAGAGACATCAGCAGAAAAAGACAAGTCAAGCTCTGAAGTTAGTTTAGAGACAAACTCTTCAGACGGGAAGACATCAGAGATAGCTTCATCAGAGATCTATGTAGATCCCAGTGCAGTGCAATCACAAGTAAATATGAACAATGAAGAACAGATTATAGGCCACAACAACTAGTCATATGATTGATAATACTTCAAAGGGTTAAGGTTTACAAAGAGAATTTCTGATAAGGGTATGTAAACCTAATGACTAGAAAACTGAATAATGAATTTCTCTAACTATTCTAAACTGTTCTACCCTAATTATGAACTAAATAAGCTTTTATATACTTAGGCTTTACAAGAAATTTGGCTTATGGGCTTGGGCCCATCTTAATAAAATAACTTTCAATTAATTACAAATCAAACCCTTATAAATACTTTATTCCACTTTCAACACTCAGGACTTTCAGTCCTAACAATCTATTTCAGAGCTCTGAAGGTGTTCTCTCTGAAGATTAAAACTGAAGATTTACAAGTATTGACATAAGAATAGATGTCACGTCACCTAGTGATAAGATTTAATTTTTAGAGTAGGTCACTGATAGGTTGGGTTTACACCCTTCTCACACGAACCGCAAGTGTACGGTGTCGTATCAAGTAATATGTACGTAAGTACGGGTATCGAACCGTGGAAACTTGGTATTAATTACCGCAAATCTATAACTATTATTAACTAGACTTGACAAAAAGAGGTTGTTGATATTATATTTTTAAGGTAAATGACTTATACGACTAACAGAATTATTCGACAAACAACGAGATAACAATTGCAGAAAAGGAGGTTGAGGGTTGGTTTCATAAAAAGTTTTGTAATGAAAACCTGGGTTGAGTTGTACACGATGTAAAACTGATTCAATGAAATTAAATTAAAATTTATTGTTACCCTTTTTCAAGCAATAACAATGTTAGCAATTAACACTGACATTTATTCTCTCGAACTCAATAATCAAGTTAGATTGCTTATAAAGAACAAATTATAGATCTATGGTGAAAGTGGTATATCTCTATCCGATTTTCACCATACGCATTAGACAAACACATCTAATCATTTTACACTCCTCTCGAAGAGTAAAATGATCAAGGGATACCCAAATAGCTGATCAAACTACAAAGATTTTATTCAAAGTTCGTCATATGCTTCATTGATAAAAGAATTTATCGGAGTACAAATCAAACCACAAGTTTAAAGAACATCACGAATTAATCAACCAACCCCTAACATGAACTGCTTAGCTCATGTTGGGGTGAACGAAAATGATAACGGAAAGTAAAGACAACGCAGATCTAAACATTGTTCCTAAAGAAAAACAAATGGCTTCAAAAGTTTAACATTCCCTGAGATCTTTAATCTTGCAGCAAGGTTGTGTCAAGATCGGGGATCCGTTTCCACTGAGTTTTCCCACCTTTACGTATCATTCGTGCCTTCGTCTTCTCTTCCAAAATCACCTCCAGTCGCCGTCGTCTTTTCTCTGCTATTCGATAATCCTTTACCCTAACAGAATCAGGTGAGTAAACGACTCCAGAAGGTTTCACAACTTATGTCGTGAGTTAAGGTCATGGCATAAGTCGCCCGTGTCTCCCAACTCGCGAGAATTGGCTAACTCGCGACACAAATCGCCCAATCCACTATATGCTTCAGCCTACTTCTTATCCTTCACCCGCAATTGAACTAGTTCTTTTTATTTGAGACTTTTTAGATTATTTTCTTCTCTGAACTTCTTTCTTCTATGATCTTGCCTTATCCTGTAATTTTCTTTAAAATCGCAATTACCACTATTTTACTCGGGATCGTGCAATTTCTACTCAATTTAGTGTATAAATAATGTCAATTGTGACATTATCAATCACTGTTCAAGCATGTCTTGAGCTTACCTTTTAGGTAAGACACTATTCAAGCATGCTTCTAATGTCAAGATAGTACACTATTCACTTTATGGTCCTATGAATAGGACCATCACTCCATTGACAAAAGTGTGCTTTTTGATAGATCTTGTAAATGAATCATCTTTTAATATACTGAAAGTATTCAAGAAAAATATCTTCTACGATTTATATATATCTTATTATAAATTGTGATATTGAATCTGCTTTGATATTAAAACTATATTGCTTTCGTTGTTCTTATTCTTATTAATTGTTTTATATCATTGTTATAAGATTAAATATGGGATCCAACATTTATACTCTAACACATTACAAGGAAACTAAACACTTTGACTTTTAACAATGACTTATTACAAAGATTTTGACTTTAGCTTGAGAGTTGACTTTAGCTTTTGACTTGACCTTCATGATCTTGCATCCAACATCTTTGTGCACTAACAAGGATGAATCCCTGAGTCATCCAAGAAGACCCTCTCAACCTCTTCAAAGGTCAGAGGATGAAGTACAAAGACGAGCAGAGATGATCTCCAACCTGGAGAGTTTACGGCTGAAGATCCCTCCTTAAACCTCCGATGAAGAGTTTGACTTCCTTTCCAAAGTTGAAATTGAAGAATCTGTCAGAGCTAAAAAGTTAATTGTTGAACGCCAAAAAGATGTTAATATAGCTCTTGAGGTACATTCATCTCTATTCAATGATGACAAGATGAAAAAGAATCCAGTGAAAGTTCAAGCTGCTCTTTTGAAATAGATAGAGGAGGAAAACACTAAAAGAAAAGAAATCAGCGATGCCAGTCTAGCTTGGTGCAAGAAAAAGCTCGACCATTGATCTGATCCAATGAAGATCATTGTCGTGACAATCTCAGGAAGAAAATAGAAGGACCGAACAACTATCACCATGGAGATATTCAGAGAAGATGGAAGTGCAAAAGCAATGTTCTTATCAAAACTGGAACACTTCGGCTATTCAGAATGGTTAGAGTTCAGAGAAGCACTGAAGAAATCAAGATCAACATACAGAGGCCATGTTGAAAACCTTCTTGAAGTTCTCATCAACAGGGTCACTACCAAAACAAATGTGCCCTCAGCTCCTCCATCTCAGCCAAGACCAGTTAAACGAAAGCATGCCTCTTCTTTTGAAAATGATGCAGTTATCAGAAATGAAACCTCCATCAAATTATCCAGGGATGCACTATTCGGGCCTTCTCCTGATCTCTCAGCTCCAGATCTATCATTGCCTTTTGATGGACCCTTATTACCAGGGCTAGTGTTAAAGAAGCCTTATTGAATCTTCTTCAGAGATGATGAGAAACAACTTAGGTTTCAAAGAGTCTCTAAAATTCCTCTTTGCCCACTAAGCCATCTTCAAGATCTTCTCTGCTTGTGTTGTGGATACTCTTCATTGGCAGATCCAATCAAAGTTCTTATTCGACAAGAAGCCGCTGATCGAAGAAGGAAAGGAGAAAAGATACCAGATTTCAAGATCTCTCCGGAGAACTCCTGAAAACATAGCTGATAGATTCTCTTCTGTCTCTTGTAATCTATTAGTTAGTCTTACAGTAGTATAGGACTTCTCTTGTACTTACAATTTTCATGTTCTAATTTGTAACCTCTTTTTACAATATTAATGAAAATTTTAGTGAAGTACTTAAACTCATCAGTACTGTAAAAGATCCCTAAAAATAGTAATTGAGACATGTATGTTACGAGTCCTGACTATCCTTATATTTTGACTTAAAGTAATTTTTTTCATAGTTATTTTGTCATCATCAAATAAGGGGAGATTATTGATCCAAACTCTCTCAGTGATTTGATAATGACCAGCTGTTATACTTAGTGAAAATTACGTTTAACATCTGTATGTATAAGTGTTTCACCATCAGCGATCAAATACTGAGTGTGTTCAGTATCGCTGATGATCTCTCTTGTAACTGTTAGACGTAATCCCTGAAGACAAGTTTCGCGACAAAGATGTTCATCACTTAGTCTAAGACAAAACTGCTGAATAACTGACATGTCTACTCATGATCTGATGCGGATATCAGTGAAACCAAGATAAGTCTACCTACACGCGAATAAACCTGAAGAAAAGCTTCAGCGATCACTGAACCTTCTTCTATCTCTACGATGGAAGAGATATTCAGCGATTGAAGATAACATAGCTTATGCTCCAAGTTTCTTTTGTCTTATCCTTGCACACATAGTACAAATTTCAGAAGAGAGATACCTTTGCGACAGATCGTACAACAACTCTGAAGACTACACTGTTCACCATTCGACCAAAAGCATGTCTCCAAATGTCAGAGGCATGCAACGAACCATCAAAGGACACGTGTAAAGTACTCTGCCATGCATTTAATGCATAGGGTATAAATAGAAAGATCAAGACTATATTTGAGTGTGGCCTTCTATCTTTCTTATCATATAGAAACCCTTGCTTTCTATATTCTCTCAATCTCTATTTTCTAATTCTTGTGCAACAATCTGTGTGATTCTTAAGTTTGTTTAGATTAGGTTTTACTTAATCTTATTCCGCAACAAACTATAAATTGTGATTTGATTTATCAATAAACAATTTATTAAACCTTTAAATTTTGTGTTTGTATTCAACCCCCCCCCCCCCTTCTACAAACTTGTTAAGCACATTCGGGACCAATAAAACTGCTTCATTTTCATTGACTTCAAATATTACAACAAACCAAAAGACATTCTTGTCAAAGTTCAACTACATCAGAAGCTTACAATAGACCATTTAAAGAACCTAATTGAAGAAGTAAATTACAATAGAAACCCAGGTTATACAAAACAAAAGCTTCCATCTACGAGCTTGATGTTCCAGGTCTGTCATTTTTGCTTCAAGGTAGTTCTTCGAGCTCAGTAACCCTGGTATAATCTCCATTGAACGAGAACACATTGTTGGGTCAAACCATCTTATGAATCCACAACATCGTTCCTGCAAGAAAGTGAAAATTAGGGCAAAACAAGTAAAGAAAAAACCAAAATTAATGCTAACCATGTTTGAACAAGTGTAGAATCGCGTCCTAGATTTCTTGCAGTCCACGATGTTCGCGTGATTGCTATTGAACCGCAAATGCATCTTGGAGGAGCCATTAAAGGGTTTTGTCGAGTTTGAAACTTGGTTAGTATCGATGGTGTACTGAAGAAATAGAGAAGGAGATGCTACACTTTTAAATAACACATTTGGTCCCTTAATATAAAATGACCAATATACCATCATGTGCAGTCCACATGATGGCTTTAACGGCTGAAAATCAAACATAGTTAGTTTTAGGGAACAAACACGTTATAAAATTCAAACCATGAGGATGCAAGCCATAGATATTTCATTTTAGGGACTAAGAGTGTTAAAACCACCAAACCCTAGGGATCAAATATGTAATTTACTCTACTTTGTTTAAACACAACCCGACCAAACCGACCAACCTGAACGGGTTGGGTTGGGTTGCACTTTTGTTTGGGTTGGGTTGGGTTGAAAATTCTCAAACCGCCAACATTGGGTTAGGTTGTTGAAATGCCTTCAACCCGATCAACCCAACCCGTGAGCACCCTTAATCCCGACCGATTAAAGGAAAGAGCGAGATACCAATTCCTGTAGGCTTTTCCTGTGCTTAGTTCACCTAGCATGGAAAGAAATTTATCTGTGCTAGTAATATCGTGAGCGTGAATAGATGTCATGAAGAGTTATCTTGGCGCTAATATTTAAACGACAACTTTTGAGAATTTTGTTTTTACATGTTTCCATGTAATACTATTAGAGTATCTCCAACCTAACCACTATAAAAAAATCACTAAAAACATTAAAAATGACGCGTCCCTTGAATAATAAAAAAAATTCAACTCCAATGACACATAAGAAAAATACTAAAAACATCTTTAATATTATAATAATAATAAAATAATATTATCTATTGCATTAACCTATTAATCTATATATAAAATATATAAAAGTTGAATAAAATATCAGTATTTAGTTTTAGAGACCTACTTGATTGGTTTTCAAATATAGATGTCACCTTTAAAGCATCTTTAATACATAGTTCTTACAAATAAAAAGTGTAATAACTTGTAAGAACTACCATTGTGAATAATTTTTATATATCACTAAATCATGTATAATTCTTGATAAGTTATTTTTAACGGTTTTTATTACCTAATTTATAGTTTTATGAAAAATATGAGTAAAAAGCTGAATATTTTTAATTATACTAGGCATATGCCCGCGCGCAATGCGACGCGATGGTTAAACTTTCTTGTAAATTGAGACTGAGAAATTAATACAATTATTTACAGAATGTTCTATAGCCTCTAAAATATGGGATTATTTACAAGTAAAATGTTATAATGAAGCCAAATGAAAAATACGAAGGTTAAAGCTTATAAGAATCAATCATTTTATATGATTTATTTGAAGAAATAGTCCATTTATTAGATCTCAAAAGAATTTGAGGACTTTGTTTTTGGCAACTCCATAAGTCTATATTAACCAAATACAAATAATAAAATGTCTTTCAAAAATCAGCGATAATATACAAACATCAAAATAATAATATTAAACTTTACAAACATTTATTTGAAATAAAAATATGTAAAAAAACATGATGCGTTGAATATTGAAATTACCCTATAGGAGTTTAAACAAGCATTCATTTACCCTTTTTATCTCTTGTCCATATAAGAAACCTCACATCACTTTCTCTATTTCCTTAAATATAAGAAGTGTGATATTCTCCATTAATCAATGCAAAAGAAAACCATTGGTAAGATAGTATCAAATTATATATAGTCTTAAAGGTTTAAGTTATGATCTTGATCTCAAAAGTCAAAGCATAATACCAAGTTTAGTGATGAACCTGTAGTCGTCCAATACATGGTTGATGGTTCCTAAACCAAAAGCTAATGGTAACACTCTCTTTATACATGTTCAACCATCTCTAGTCACCAAGTAAAATCCCCCAGAAGTTATTAAAATGGGAAAAATAGTCCTCAAGTACATAGTAACACATGCTCGAACTGTCCTTATGTTTTGCAAGTAAATAGATCTTGCTTTAATTGGCGATAGCTTATACGAGAGTTTAGACTTTAAAGTCTTTATTTCTTCTAAGATTCTTCTAATTACTCCTGGATTTATTAAGATGACTCTCACTTCAGAAACTATAAGAAATTGTACCAAATAATGATATCTTTTTGGGACCATTACCAATCTATGTCGATCGCATCACTATCTAAAAAGGATTGAGCTGTGACCAACTTTGTTTTTACGATTTTTCCTCTTGAACTCGATCAAAATCAACATCAAATGAAACAAAAACGACTTGAAGAAAGAAGTTGGATGGTCGTAATTCGGGGGTTGTAGCCCGTGGCCGAAAACCTAAAGTAACCTGTTGCTTCAGTCAACAAAACACGTGTTTTTCTAAACGTAAATGACAAAAGATACGTCCTTTTAGGGGTCGATTGAGACCGTATTCGATTGAGAGTCGCCGCGGCCACTGGCAAACTATCACCATCGATCTCAATTTTAGACACCTCTAATTATCGGAAAAGGAAATTAAACATGTGCGATCCCATAGACAATCAAATCTAAGAATTAACAACATAAATGAATGAAATAAAAATTACTTGATCATCGGATTCGATGAAATCCAAATTGAATTTTGCGGCTGCAATAAGAGCAAGAATTGAATCCCTATTGAAGAATTTCTTTCTAGGATCAAACGATTGCAATAAATACCTTTAAATTCATTTTAGAATGTGTTTATTAAATGAAACTCATCATAATCCATATAATCTGAATACATGTTAATGTTATGAATCTACAATTTAATTTCAATATGATTTATACCACCACATGATGCATGGAAACATCACAATTTGCATCAACAAAATTTAGATGAATTATTGCAGAAAAATATCAACACTATTTTATTCTCTAGTTGTGTCTTGTAAATCCAAGTGCCAGTAAATCCGGATTTGTGCCGATGAAGTCGTAATTACCTCCGGTGTTAAGATCAAAACTGATGGAGCTACCGCCACTTCATATTTTCCTTTACCGCCATGTTACCGCCCTTCCACCAACACAAGCATGCACCTTCACACCAATGTAGTCCCCAAGTGCTCGCATAACCTTTTCAATTTGCTGCGCAAGTTCACAGGTAGGTGCCAAAACCAATGCCTGACACTCGACCACATTATAGTCAAGTTGTTGAAGGATACCAGAGCAAAAGGTTGCAGTCTTCCCGGTTCCAGACTGTGCTTGTTGGATAACGTCAAGACCCTTGCAGAAAGGAACGATTCCCCTCTATTGAATTGCTGATGGCTTTTCAAAATCTGCATTCAAATGAAATATGTCATATCTGAGTCTGGTTTTGCATTAATTCACAAGAAAATTAGCTTATTATATGAAGTAAAACCATATGCAAAATAAGAATATCGATTTTACCATATGCATAAATGCCTCTCAAAAGATTTTCTTGCAAACCCATAGCATCAAAACTATCATAAACCTCGTTGTATGATGTAAAAAAGTCCTGCCCATCGGTTGACAGCCATTAGCAAAATAATGTCATCAGCATGTGCAAAACAAGTACCTTTCTCAAAATCCCCCTTGAAAGCTAGACCTAATGCTTCTTGAATAAAACCAACATCTGAGTTAGCAACAACATGAAAACAAAAAACAAAATCGCACAAACTTACAACTCATTCATTTTTTAATCAAATTGGCGAGTATCAAACTGGGAACCTTCTGGTGCTACGCCTGCCATGACTGCAAAAAGAAATAGCAACAGTTAATCTCAACATATAGGAGAAGGTAAAAACATGCAGATCTACACATATGCCAAGTTCTCATAACAACAAAAGTTTTTACATAATTTCTGTAACTTGCACATCTTCCTGAATTAAAAGTAAAAGAAGCACCTCTAAAAATATTCAAGCACCAAAACATACATAGTATATAATTTGATATTGTTGTGCCATCAACTCCATCCCCCCTCCCAAAAAAAAGATGAAAAAGAAAAGTACAGCCTACTTACCAACCCTCTTTCTATTTAATCTCAAGCAACACTTATCGCAACTAACATTCTACACGATCAAACCACGAGATATAGCTACTCTTTTCACAGGGTAATGCAATACAAACAAAAAAATATTTGATAAACCTCTAAAAAATTACATAGCAATTTAACAAACTTCACTTCTTCATTTAATTTTGTAAGTTAAATTGTATAAACAATCTTCCAAGATCATACATCTATATTAATCCAGCATATATCCCAATTCAAACTCATGTTACTCCACATCCTTCGAAAAAAACAGCAACTTAATTGAAAAGTTATACATCAAGACTGAAATAATGCAAACATACTATAAAATAATCAACAAAAATACACACACACACACGGATATGCTTATATACGTCTGAATAGCAAAAAGATACAATCATCCATAATATAAAAGATCTCGACTATATTCAAGCAAGCTCTGAAAGACCTTAGCAGAACCATCCCCCACCAAAAAAAACATAACTTCCAAAATACCAAACATAATATCAACTACAAATCTGACATACTGAAACAGTCGTTAGCAGACAAAACAATAACTTCAAATCTTCTTTTAAGATTTCTCTACAAAAATCTCAACATCAATCAAGTCCATCACTATTTTCAATAATCAGTTTATTTATTAGTCCTAACAGAGTAGCAGAACTAATCCAAAACGCAAACAACACAAAAAAAACCTCACCTTCACTTCGCAAAAAAATTGAACAGTTAATTCATCAAGTATAACATCAACACGCATGACATCCAATACTCAAATTAAAACACACACACACACACACACACACACAAACTTCTAAAGTTCACAAAATCCATACCAATCTAGACAAAATCCCGATTTAAAGTCATGTTACATCTGAATCTCCAAAAAACTCAAAAGCAAAACACTTAAACTAACAACTGAGTAAACAAACATGAGTTAATCAAGCATAAAAACTCAACGATAAACATCGATCTATATATTCATACACACATAAAACACAGATCGGTAAAACATATACACAACAAGAGAGAAGTTATCGAGTGAAGCCTAATTTAAAGATAATATTCAAAACCAGTAGCAAAATAGCTAGGCTACGTGAAAATTATGAATAAACTCGCTGACTTAGAACAATAAAGGAACTACAAAGAATTTCAGCAAATGTTCAATGCAAGAAATTACAATGTAACAACTCAAATCCTATGTTGGACCGCTCACTGCGCTGATCAATAATAAAAAACCACAAACCAGTTCAGCAATTAAATCGATATCCTTTGAATATGATGAACAAATCACACAAACCCAAAAAGTTCGAATAGATAAAGTCCGATTTCGTGCACCACCATGTTTACATATCTATAAGAATTTGAAATTGAAGCATGAAACATATCGCAAAAGATGGTAAAAAAATCAAAACTTACTAAAAAACTAAAAGGGTTAGTAAATAAAGATCACATTACACCTAAAATGTTATCAATCTAAATGCTTTAGATGAGTTGGGTTATCCTCATTGAAACAAACATAAATAAACAAAAAAAATTCCCAAATTAAGAACCGTATGATTTGTAGTGAAGCTTCAATCGATGCTTAAAATTACACCTAAATTCATAGAATCAGGTTTAATTACTGAAATCCCAACTAATTCCCCCCAAAATGAAATACAATTGCCATTTCAGGAAAATTCATTCTCAGTCAACAAGATTTCAACCTCGTCTGAATTTGATAATCGAAACGAACAAACAAAACAATCGAATGAAAAATCCACCAAAATGCAAACGGATTGTTTTCGTTACCGCTATTGAATCTTAAATTTGAAGATGAGATAACTGAGGGTAAGAATCTGTGGTACAGAAATGAAATGTTTTCATCTTTGCAACAACATTGATAAAAACATGTATGAATTCATGGCATAAATGAGGGAAATTAAGCACATAGAGAAGTAGGAACACACCGTTTTGGCCTGAATGTGTCATAAACACAAATTACCACCAACGATACCGATATAGAGAGCAGTATTCAGTGCTCCAAACGCTACCTTCAATTCCATCGTTGCTGCAAAAAAAGGGAACAAATCAGGAGACGAAATGAGTAAAACAGAAATCAAATGCTTCCATTGGTTGCATTTTCAATACCTTGCTCCACTGGAAAACCTCACCATCATCAAATTCTAAGGTAAGAATACCAACAGGATCGAGTTGCTATCCCCCAAAATTTCCACCATTTACCTTCAGAATGATAGATTTAAACCGATCAGATTTAAACCAAATCAAATTTAAGAAACAATGAAATTCAAAACAAAAAGGCGTTCGTACCATGCTTGAATGAAACTGGAGATGGATTTAGGATTTAGGTTTAGAAATATGGAAATCGGTAGCTTAAGAGACGAGACCTGGAAGCGAGGCGAAAAAGAGGATGGAGTCGATTGAAGGACCAGATGATGGAGTCGATGAACCCACGGTTGAGATGATGGAATTGATTGAAGGATGCAGCGAAAGATAACCTCTGTGCTCTTCAATAGATTGTCGTCGGAGAAATAGAGTATCTATGGTGAGGGAATAAACGAGGAGAGGGAGTGATCGAGAGGAGAACGTGGGAGGAAGAATGGAGAATAATACAGGGAAGAATGGTTAAAACAAATGGGAAACCCAAATCGATGCAGAAAGAATACTTAAGAAGAAGAAGAAGAAGAAGAAGAAGAAGAAGAAGAAGAAGAAGAAGAAGAAGAAGAAGAAGAAGAAGAACCTTAATTGATGCATAATCAAAACTGAGGAAGAAGGAAAGCGTACTTTGGAAAAGCAGAGCGGCCGATTGCATCGTTGAAGGATGGTTTCATTGGTACTGTATAGCAAAGCGAGGAGGTCGTGCAGGACGGGGGGGGGGGGAGAAGACCTACAAAGCTGGGTTTCCAAAAACTGAATTCCAAAAACCGATTTTTCCAATAACGGTAATAGAATTTTCATATAATAGTAGAGATTATTATTTTAATTTGTTTTAAAATAAATGTCTATTTTTAAAAGAAAATATCTATTTTTTTCATTTTATTTTTAATTATGAGATGATGAAAATTTATCTCTTTATAACTAAGGATAAAATTGCTTTTTTCTTACTTAAAAAGTATAATAATTATATATTTTTAAAACTATATGTCTTTTTTATTATTTACAATTGACAGAGTAACTATTATGATTTAAAACTGTATTTTTGAAAAGAAATATTGTTATCATTAATCTATACTATTATATTAAAATTGTAAAACGGTTATTTTCAAGATTCAAAGTTACATTTAACGCCCTTACAATTAGTTATTTAATTACTTTATCCTTCATCATGTTAAAACAACTAATCGTATATGAACAAAAACACAATCAAAAAATACGTTTCTTTTTTTACAAATTATACTATTGTAATTGGTTCGTCAATACCTTCAAAATGAGTCCAATATTGAATATTTTTTAATTTAACCGTACTATTAAATATTATGAATATTTACGATTTAATTTGTTTTATATCCATAAGTTTTATTTTATTTTTTCACCGTTAGCATATTAAAAAATATATAATTATAGATCAACTAAAATATATTAAACATACGTTTCATTCTTATTATAAATTATATCATTATAATTTTTTCGTCAATAGTTTTAGTATAAACTAATTATTGAATATTTTTATGGGTTTTATAATATTTTAAAATAACATAAATGTGTAAGAATTATATATACTATCTATATCTATATCTATACCAGTGTTCAAAAAGACGTGTTTCCGCCGTTATGAAATAGCCCATAACGTTTCTGTAAGCCGTGGATCACGTTATGGCACCTTAAGGCGCCATGGCGCGTGTTTTTTCTAAGACGTGATTTTTTTTTTCAAAAAAAATATTTTTTTTAATTTTTGATTTTTTTTTATCTTTTATGCTTTTACATTTTTAACTTTAAATTTTACATTTTTATAAATTTATCTGATCAATCACTCACAGTTTCACGAAATCATAAACGTTATGGACTCACGATTAAAACGATGTTGTAAAATTATCTTTTTATGTTCTATTTTAAATATTAAATCAAAAACTATTTTTATACTATTAATTTATATGATTTTTTTCTTCCAATATGAATGTACATACTTTAATATCATTATTTTATTAGAATAATATATATAAAACATATATGTATATATATAATTTTGAATATGACATACAAATTTGTCACCTTATGTCACGCCTTGAAAAACGCCGCGTCCTCGCCGTGGCGTGTAAGGCTTAAGGTTTGACCTTGCCGCCACGCCACGCCTCACGCTATTTTGAATCTTGATCTATACTAGATTCGCCCGCGTGTATTACATGGGGTAATTTAAAAAATTAAATCATGTCAAAAAACTTATCTTACATATATGAATGATCATCGAAAGTACGATGTTATTTTTCCAAGTTTTTTTCCTTTCAAAGTTTTTTTTTGCAATTGATCATAAAATGTCCTTGTTTTAGGCAGTTTTCAAAAAGGATGTTTGCAAAAAATTAATAAAAAATATGAATAAATATTAAGAATTTATAAAACAAAATTTATAATAGAACGTAAATGAAATTATGGAAAAGTGCATAGTTAAAATATTAATAAAATAAGAATCACGTATCATATATTACCAAATACTTCTTTATATACAACATTCTTTGTTTTATTGTTAATTATACTTTCATCATCTACAATTAATATTTTTAAAATTAAAATATCATAATGTCAAGAAAATAAAATTAAAAATTAAAAATATTATTTTATAAAACTTCATGATAAAAATCAAAATTCTTGTATAAAATTTTAAAGAGTATGAGGTTTTTATAAAATACCTTTGAAGTAAAAATTGATATGAAATAGTCAAAAGAAAATTAAGGGGCTATTTACCAAAGTCCTGTATGGATAAATTTATCTGTCCGAGTAAATTTGTCTGTCTGGGTAAATTAGTGTTGTTGTTTACTTTTTTTTTTCCTGAATCAACAGTCTGAATGAAGGAAATGACCAATTTACCCTGAATATGTATTATGTCCAATTTGATAATGAATGCATCTTTCTACTTGTCTGCATATTTTTGAATAACAGATGGCAAAAAACCGATATAGAAATCAATATACAAACATGTAAATATCGATGTGAACGTCCATAGAAGCAAAATTCCATGTTGAAATCGATATACAAACACATAAAAATCGATTAGAATCGATTTCCAAAAGATTAATCAAAACAGAAAAAAAGGGCAGAAATCAAGCTAGCTTTTGTAGAAATTGTTTTGGAATCGATTTCAGAATCGATTTTCAGAATCGGGAATCCAGAATCGATTTTCACGATCGAGAATCGAGAATCGAGAATCGAGAATACATAATCGAGGATACATAATCGATTTTCAGAATCGAGAATCGATTTTCAGAATCGAGAATCCAAAATTGATTTTCATAATCGATTTTCAGACATCAACTTCCAGAATTGATTTCAGAATCGATTTGGTTCTATACAAGCCCTAAAAACCAAGAACAACATCAACTTCCAGAATCGATTTCAGAATCGATTTGGTTTGATACAAGCCCTAAAAACCAAGAACAACATCAACTTCCATAATCGAAAATCAAACCAAAATCAAACCCAGAATCGAAAATCAAATCGAAAATCAAACCCAGAATCGAAAATCAAATCGAAAATCAAACCAAAATCGATGTCGCCGTTTTGTTCACCAGAGAAGAAGGTCGCACTGTGTAGAAGAAATGAGTGGTTCGCCGGAGGAGAGGTTCGTCGGAGAGAGAATGTCACCGGAGAGAGAAGGTTCGACGTGGGAGGGAAAGCTAACATGGAGGCGTATGTGGGAGGAAGCAATCTGATAGTTTTTTTTTATTTCTTTTTGTTAAAGGGTAGAATTATCAAATTTTTGGCTTAATGGGGACAACACCTCCCTTACCCACTTAGTGAATAAGCCACTTTTGTCTTCGCGAATAAGTCATTAAGCCACAAGTAAACACTCCAAACGTCTGCGCGAATAAGCCATTTTTTTCATTAAGCTCATTAAGCCACAAGTAAACACCCCCTAAGACAATTTAGTGATTATTTGTATCAAACCGCATACTAATAATGACACATTAATTCGTACATATTTATGATATTTAATAATATAATTAAATCCAAAAATATTCAATATTAGCCTCATTTCGAAGGTATTGACGAAACAATTACAATGGTATAATTTGTAAAAAATAAAAATGTTTTTTAATGCATTTTAGTTCATATACATTATTTATGTTTATATAATAAAAGTATAAAATGAAAAATAAAAAAGTAATGGATTAAAAGTAAACTACATACCTAATTATAAGGGTAGTAAATGTAAGGTATAAATTAAAAAATATTGAATTAAGGAAAGATTTAAGGAGTAATGAATGTGGATGTGCTAAATGAACTTATAATGGGCTCACCAGAAGGCGACACGTGTCCTTGTAGTTATTTATTTATTATATGTATAGATTATTGTAAAACGTTTATTTTCAAGATTCAAGGTTACATTTAACACCCTTACAATTAATTATTTAATTTTACTTTATATCCTTTCATTTTACACCTTTATCATGTTAACACAAATAATCGTGTATGAACAAAATTGCAGTGAAAAAATATGTTTATTTTTTACAAATTATATCATTATAATTGTGTCATCAATACCTTCAAAACGAACCCAATAATGAATATTTTTTTTAATTTAATCGTACTATTAAGTAATATGAATATATACGAAATAATTTGTTTTCTATCCATATATTTTATTTTATTTTTCACTGTTATCATATTAAAAATAAATAATTGTAGATCAACTAAAATATATTAAAAATACGTTACCTTCTTATTATAAATTATATTATTATAAGTTTTTCGTCATTAAATTTAATATAAACTAATTATTGAATATTTTTATGTGTTTTGTAATATTTTAAAATAGCATAAATGTGTAGCATTATTTATACTATATATATATATATATATATACTACCTTAATATGAATTTACACCAAATGTTTTAAACACAACTCTTTAAGCATGTAATACAGACTTTAAAACATAAAAATAAAAAAACTCTTAATTACAATATTTAAGGATGATGTACACTCAAAGCAGATTTCTTTTCTTCTACCATACATCAAAACCATAGCAGATTTCATACACTTTCTTCTACCTATTCACGTCATTTTTTCTACCTTTTCACGTAAGAGACCATACCCATTTGGAAGACTCCATACTCTTTCTTCCTGACATGGAAGATTTCTCCCCTTCCTTCTACCTGCTACTTACCAGCTCCCAGACTTCTCCTTGCATATAACCCACCGCGAAGAAACCAGATAATTAATCGAACAACGCAAACAACTTTCCAAACGATTAGGCCGTACTCTTTTCCATTACGAGGCAAGTTAATTACTATCTTCTTCCATGTTTCTTCCATTTACTCTGTATCTAGATACATGAAAATGTTAGATAATTGGATGAATTTCAAATGTAATTCTTTATTTCTATTGTGTTCTATATTGTACGTTTCGATTGAGTTAGGGTTTCTTCATTTTTGGAATTCTAATGTGGTTATGTATACTAGAATTCAATTGGGTAGTGGGTACTATCATTTTCTTCATTATAATCAAATGTATGTTACTTCATCTTTTTGCCTACCCTAACTAACTTGCGATTGAATACCTTGCACCAACAGGACTACATGCTACACAACTTTTGAGTTCTGGCCATGATGTAGCCATTCTCACTGTTGGTGATGAGGGTTCTAATAAGATGAAAAAGCCTCCATTCTCAAGATTCTCTGTAAATACTAATTTTCGTTGTTTGATTTATTTATTTTGATGTTTTTTGGTTTCTGGGTGTTGTGGATTTCAATAGGTTTTGC
Source organism: Arctium lappa (assembly GCA_023525745.1). Taxonomy (NCBI): domain Eukaryota; kingdom Viridiplantae; phylum Streptophyta; class Magnoliopsida; order Asterales; family Asteraceae; genus Arctium; species Arctium lappa. The sequence goes on along the minus strand of CM042048.1, from coordinate 69,276,374 downwards.
CATAGAAATGTGATTTTTGTTGTGGATCTTGTTGATTTCATCAAGTTTCAGCATAAAAATGTGATATTTTTAATGGGAGATTTTAAAAAATCATGGATGTTGTGAATTTCTTCAAACTTCAGCAATAAAATGTCAACTTTTTGTTGTGGGTGTTGTCAATTTAATCAGGCTTCATTATAAAAATGTTTCAGGGGTTGTTTATTTAAACACTTAGGGGCTGTCTAGGGACAATAAAAAAAACTCAATTAAAAACACTGCACAGATGTGAAAGGGTTGGTTAGGTTCTTGTAATAACCTGTATTGTAGAGCTTTATTTTGTTGAGGTAGTGCAGATGTAAAAGCAAAAAGCAGAAAATGAGGTTCTTGTAAGTTGTAAGAAGCTCCATTGTGAATGCTCTAAGTCTGAGTACACATTTAAGCATTATTTCTATGTGCAAAAGGGAGCCTTTTATTCAACTCAATGACATTGCAAAAGCTGTGATTCCCATTTTATCTCATTTTCGAGCTTCCATGTAATAACTCCTTCCATCCTATCATCTAAAAGACTAAAACCTTTGTCAAAAGGTTGATATATGGTAATATCTCAGTACAGGGGATGTTGCTAAAGATATGTATTTGTTTAGACTTCAAAAATGTCGATTTCTCCACTAACCATAACTGTTGCTGCACTTGACAGCTTAATTATGAACCTCTTCTTTTCAAGCATTTTTCTCCTACTTAGAGGCCAAAACAGATTATAATGTCTAAATGAAAGTTGTTCTATGTCCTCTTATGGTTCTACTCGAATTGGAATAACCCCATTTCGATCATCCATCGATTTTATAAAATTTTTACAAAAACACAGGGACTGATCCCGAGTACACTGTGATCAGTCCCCAAAACACACAGTTTTGAGCCACTTAGAGTCTCAACTAGGTCTGAGGCCCTTCATAAGAGTTGTAGTATACATTTAGGTCGTTCTACCTGTAAAATTTGAGCTCATTCAGACTTGCGGTTTGAGAGTTATGCACTGTTTTTGTTGTTTACTGTATCAAATGTTGTTATGCTTACTGCTGCTTGCAAATGGTGTTGTTGCTTATTACTGCTCCTTGTATCAAAATGTTGTTGTTATTTGATATCCGTTTATTCGAATGATTAGTAGGTAGGTTTGCATTTACCCTACCTTTTAGCACAAATGTTGTGGATTTAAATGTTGTAAATGCTCTTGTAAATTTTGCACCGGTGTAAAATTTGAACTTATTGAACAGTTGTTGGCAGGTGGCAGGAGACAACAGGTAAATCTTGAACTTATAGAAGAGTTGTCTTCCCACTTTTTTGTTTATGTTTCTTTATTATTTTACGTTTTCGTGTCTACTTATTATTTTTATAGTTCATTTCAATAATGGTTTTTCCAATAGACCGTTGGTTTTTTTGTTATTCATTGGTTTCAAGAGATAATCAAAGAATGGCAGGAAGAAGTTGGTTGGTATATTGTTGTACAAGGAAAGCAGTTGTCTAGAAAAATTCCCAAAAAATCTGAGAAGCTTTAAGACTTCATGAAATATGTTGGTATTTGTTGTTCATACTTTTTGTATCTCTTTATTTTACCAGATAGTTCCCAATATAACTTTGTTAGTAGTTAGTACTAAATATCTCTTAATCGTAGATTCTGAGCACTAAATATTTTATCAGGAGTTGGGATTCCCAATAGAACTTTGTTAGTACCATTTATATCTTTTCTTTATTAGTCCCAATTTGCTCTCGAGGACACAACACATCATTCACCTTTATATTCTCTTTACTTGATAAATCTTCCATTGCTGAAGTTGCTTGGATTTCTTTGATGTTTGCAGTTAAAGCAGATCCAACCCTAGATTAAATTCATGTTCAAACATGCATTACTATTTGTTTAAGCATGTGGTTATTTGGTTTTGAGGATTGGTAATATCACATGGTATATAGAAAGGACACTTGGAAGTTCTTTTAAGTCACTATATATTTATGAGGACTCCGAGATATTGATTATGGTCTTTTATATTGTTTTTTACCGGATAACAATCTGGTATAGTACTTTTTTACTTGGATGATCTTTTATCATTCTCCTTTATTCTTTACCACAGATTGTGTAGAAGATATTGATGCTCAGAGGGTTTTTGGATATGCTCTTTTCAAGGACGGAAAGAATACCCGGCTCTCTTATCCTTTGGAGAAGTTTCATGCAGATGTTGCAGCAGAAGTTTTCACAATGGCCGATTTATACAGAGAATGAGGGAGAAAGCCTCATTGCTTCCAAAGTATTATTTATATCCTTACTTATTCGTTATTATTCAATATTTACATTTTGTCTAGATACAGATGTATTAATGTTGACGAACCCTTGTCCCTTTTGCATATGTAGTGTTCAATTGGAGCAAGGAACGGTCTAATCTCTTCTCGAAGACTATGGGACTATAAAAGGTGTGATGTACAAGACTAAAACTGGCGAAGTGATGAAAGCATATGTACCGCTAACCTTTGTATGCGATGGCTGTTTTTCAAATTTGCGGGGCTCTCTTTGCAATCCCCAGGTGATGATAACTTCAACTTCTATTGATTTTGTTAGGCTGCTCATATTTTTACAGCAACTGTTGATTTTTTATGAAACCATTAACATGACAATGTATTGTATAGGTGGATGTGCCGTCATGTTTTGTTGGTTTAATCTTGGAGAACTGCCAACTTCCGTACGAGAACCATGGGCATGTCGTTTTAGCAGACCCATCACCCATATTGTTCTACCGAATCAGCAGTACATAAATTCGCTGTCTGGTTGATTTACCTGGTCAAAAGGTACCCTCCATTGCAAACGGTGATTTATCCAAGTATTTGAAGACTGTTGTTGCTCCTCAGGTATGAATAGACCCTCAAACTTCTTATGCTTTTAATGTCCACATAGAATGAAATATGGGATTAGGGCTAGCCATAATTGCACTTTCAAGATGAGCATCTTGATTCTTTGGTTTTTTTTTGTCCTTTTGAAGTATATAATATTTATATACGGACTCAAACGTTGTTGAGGCTTGAACCCTTAGACCTCCAAGAAGGTTGAGATCTATGAGTAACCCAGGTACCATTAGATCAATGACCCTTTGGTTTCTTAGTTGCATTTGTTTTGTTGTATGTAGGTCCCTGTGGAAATGCAAGAAGCTTTTGTGGCAACAATTGATAAAGGAAACATAAGGACAATGCCAAACAGAAGCATGCCTGCTGCTCCTCACCCAACTCCAGGCGCTTTGTTAATGGGTGATGCATTTAACATGCGTCATCCTTTGACCGGTGGAGGAATGACTGTAGCGTTATCTGATATAGTCGTGCTACGCAATCTTCTCATGCCTCTCCATGATCTCCATGATTCATATACTCTCTGCAAGTATCTCGAGTCCTTTAACACTCTGCGTAAGGTCAGTTGCCTACATTGCACTATCCTACCATCTTGTATGCATGTAAGACTATATCTAGCCAATAAAAAATTGAAACTCGTTGGAATTTTCTAAAGATCTATTCTCGTTCACAATGTTGGACCCATTTAAAGACATGATTTTGGGTCTTCTTTACTTAATTCAAGGAGAAATAAGAGAAGATCCACAAGATGGTAAAAACCAAATGAACCCCAATATATCCCACATAGAGATAGGATCCGACATACCTTGATTATGTATTATTTCTGTTAATTGTGGGTGTCCAGACCAACTTTTGCGCAACTCGAATAAGAGGCTGTTTACCAAACGCTTACCCGTAAGCGCTTACCAAGCTTACCAAGTTATATTACCTTAACCGATGAATATGGCAATGACCAATAATCTTACCCGGTAAGAGCGAAAGCAATGGTCGAGAGTCTTACCCGGTAAGTGAGGGCGACGGCTCTTACGCGGTTAGCGCTTACGGGTAAAATTTTGCATACGATACCAGTTTTAATGAACTAAAATCTTACTCGATAAGGTAAGTGATAGCGTTGAATTTATCGGTAAGTGTTTACTGGGTAAGTGTTTGGGTAAACAGCCCCTAAGTGACCTATGGGGAGGAGCCCCAAGCCCCCAAGGCCTAGCCTTTATTTGCTAATTGAGCTAGCCCTTAAGGTTGTTACTTGTTAGTGGATGATGATTTTTGTTTCTACAATGACTTGCACAGAATGTCTCTAACCCTCTAAACCAAACCAAAGGAGCGCAGTATATCCCACCTGGAGGTGGGGTCCAGGGGTATGACATACGCAAACCTGACTTCTGCCCCAAAGCGATCGTTTCCATGAAGACCCGCAACTTATGACGTCTCTAACTCTATATCATGTGATTTTGCAGCCAGTGGCATCCACAATTAATACATTAGCAGGAGCGTTGTACATGGTGTTTTGCGCTTCATCCGATCAAGCAAGGCAAGAAATGCGAGAAGCGTGCTTTGACTATTTGAGCCTGGGAGGCGTCTTCTCAAATGGACCCGTATCTCTGCTCTCGGGTCTGAACCCTCGGCCCTTGAGTTTGGTTGTACATTTCTTTGCAGTTGCAATATATGGTGTTGGTCGCTTGCTACTTCCATTCCCCTCCCCTAAACGAATGTAGATGGGTGCCCGATTGATCTCTGTGAGTATTACTCAGCTTCTATGTGTTTTCTTTTGGGGAGGAAATTACATGAAAATACAACATATAATGGTCTAATTCATACATCTACTTTTGTGTAACGTATCAGAACCTTCATCTTGGTATCTGATATTTCAAACATTTAGACTAAAATACTTTACATGCAATAGGTTTCGAGCCATTGCATTTTCATGCATTCTCATCTTGGTATGTCACATCCCATAACAAAATACATTCTTTTCTCAAAAGTGTTAGGATAAGATATTGGAATCTAAAAATGGGGTACGACTAAAATGCAGGGAGCCTCTGGGATAATATTTCCGATCATTAAGGCAGAAGGAGTTAGGCAGGCAGGCAGATGTTCTTTCCTGCATATTACAGAGCTCCTAAAAGTAATGGTTTAAAGCCGGTCATTGAGTAGGCTTTGAAATGAGTGTGTTGATTGTTTGTACTTGTTTTTTTAATGTTAATTTATAACTTTGGAAATTTAAAAAGCTATTTTGATGTTAATGTTTGTGAAGGGAGAGGTTAAAATAGCAATTGTATTATATTCTTTAAATCCCTTTTTCTTTTTCCTTTTCGTTCATTGGACTTGGCTGCTTTCAGTTTTGGCATTCCTTGTAAAATGCAGGTTTGAAAAATTCCTTTATATAAATAATAGAACTTGTTTTTACAAAAAAAACTTTGTTATTATAAAATAGAGAGGGACAAAAACCGTCCCGGGCAAGGCCGTGACTAAATTGGCCCCGAGACTTTCCTCTTGTAACTGGTCCCGGTCCCCATCAAAAATACTTGTCCCATTCTCCATGCACAAATCCCTGTCCTAGACCGGGCCAAATTAGTGCCAAATTTTTTTCTTTCCAAAAATCATTTCTTAACATATAAAAAATCTTGTTTGAAGATTTTTTTTTTCGTTATCTTATTGAAATATGGTTTAAAATCTCTCGTTGGGTCATTCAATTACACTTTAAATATTTTTAAAAATCTTTTTTACACAAAAGTTGTAATACATGTTTTTATAAATATAATTTTTAAGATTTAGTATAGAAACACTTAATTTTTTTTTTAAATTCAGTATAGAAACACTTAAAAAAACTTGAAAAACTTAAAAAAAAAATCTTCGAAGTTTTTGATGAAAAAACTTGAAAATCTTGTAGAATTTTTGAAAAACTTGACAAATAATTTATAAAAACTTAATTTAAAAAAATAGGCATATGTATAATAGATCCCGTAACCGGTCCTAGACTGGGCCGAGCCTTGAATTTTCGCAAAAAAACATAATTTGTCCAGGACCGTCGGACCATAATCTAGTCCTGGTCTTCATCGATGCCAAATCAGGCCCTTCTCGTGTTTCTATAGGGAATTAGAGATGGTCAAATTCAAAGTTGTTCTATTTTTTTGTTGAGTTGGATAGCTAGTGTTTACGGTTTCTCTTAGGTGTTTTGAGGCATTCACTATGAATATTGTTGATGTGTTCTAACAGTGATTAAACCAAAACAACTACAAAACAGAGATGAGTATGCGGGAGCGATTTATATGTAGATGTATGGTTTGATTTGGTAGTAAACACACTAACAAGTAACAAGAATATCAATGCACAAGTAAGATTTAGTCATAGAAAGATATTTCTCATTCACTTGCCAAATTACACGAAGAACACACTGTAGTGTGTGTAGGAATGCTCTCAACAGACTTGAATTTTAAAATAAAGCATGGGTGAGTTTGTGTGTACTTGCTTGCTGTGAATTTAGGAGGTGCTCCCTTCATATACAAGGGGAGAGCACACAATGGTATAAGACAAGGGCTGACATTTCATAAAAGGAATGCCACCTGTAAAGTAAAACCATCGTGGGCGTGTACTATTGATCTTGAGGATTGTTATTCCCAGATTCTAGTTCTAATTGCTACACACAATCAAGATGAGAATTCCAAATCCATATGTCATTGATTTAAACACAAGAATTACAAACTCACAACTTTCTCTCTCTATACCCTCTCTCTAGAACGATCTTCAATAAACTCTTCTCTAATATGCTCCCTCTCTACAATCTGAAATCTACTCACTTACATACACGCTTACTACTGAATTCAAACAAAGATATCAAAGGTATTTATACCCACAACAAATACAAAGAAACAAACAAAATACAAGTGTTGACTTTGACTTTTATTAACACATAGACTTTGACTTTTATGAGAGTTGACTTTTCCAGCTTTGACTTCTTGAACTTTCGTCTTCAATCTTTATGATCTTGAATCCAACAATTCTGTGCTCTAACAAGGATCTTCGTACAACAGGGGTCACGTGATTTGTGCGTGGTCTTGGCTTCTCCTTGAAATTCACAAGTCTTCAGGTCTTCCATCTTTAGAGCTTAGCCACCACAGAGCTCTGTGAAGAGTCACAAAGGCTCTGCGGTCTGAGAATTATCTTCAGGTTAAGAGCTTCTCGAGTGGATGGTCGACAGAGTGTAAATGTATTAGTTTAGATCAACTTGTTGACTTTGATGTTTGACTTTATGTTTTGTAAGCTCATGAGAGTTTTAGTCTTGTGAATGTTTTGCTTCATATATAATGTTTAGTTTCTTGAGAGAAGTAGGTGACCATGTGATGTGAGCGTTCATTGTAACCATTTTTCTTCAAGGGATATGCGACTTCTACACTTTCTCTCACTACATTCTCTCTCTAGTTCTTGATCAATTGTGTTAAATTAATTGATATGGCTTGATTAGTGGACTTACATTTGGTATCAGAGCCTACCCAATTTCATTCAAAGAGTTAGATTACACTTGATTTTGATCATTTTTCTCATTTTTCACGAAGAAGACACACGAGTTTCACAGTTTGATAAAATTCGCATTTGATAATCGATTTTAGGATTCGAAAATGATTCTACAGTGATCATTGGGTGAATTAGACACTTTCTTGTTCACAATTTGTTTCGAAATTTTCACTCAATCGAATTGAATTTTGGATTTTTTGAATTTTTTCAAGAAAATAGTCGAACACTGTATTCTCATGGATCGCACTGTAATTTTGATGTTTTTAGCCATGTTTGTCTATTAGAAAAGTGATTAGTATCATATATTGATCGTTTTGGTGCAATCTTGAAAGCAATTGACAGGTTTACAAAGTGTTTGATCGATATGGTGTTGAATAGTGAAGAACAAGCTAGATCTGTATTTCACGCAAGGAAAGAACACACACATCTCTAAACACGCTAGTCTGAAGAACACACACGATGAAGAGATTTGTCATTTTCATGGTTTATGTGAGTTTTGCTTGATTCACGCTGTTGGATCAAATAATTGTATTCAAGATTAAAGTTAATAAGGGGGTCTAAATTGTAAGAGTATTTAATACTCTAGGGGGTATTTGAGTTTATTTAATAGTTAGTTTGTTGGTGGGCCTCAAGCCCATTAGGAATTAGGCCTATACGGCTTAATGTATAAATAGATTTTATTAATTAGGTTTTAGAGTGGATACCAATAATCATAATTAGAGATTAATAGTTGTAGCCGTACGTATACTCTGTAATCCTACATTTAAGGTACCAAGAACACACAAGGTTTAATTGATTATTCAAGGGATCGTGGTATGTTATTCTGATTTATTATCTCTTGATCTATATTATTGTGTGTGATTGTTTATCAACTAGAATACTGGGTTTAACAAGTGGTATCAGAGCCTAAAGAATCAAGCTTTTTGGATTGAAACTATGTTTATCGATAACTACTGTGTGCATAATTGAGTTCATGAATTAATGAGTTTTTATGCATAAAGTTGATTCAATTAGGTGCGTTTTATGTTATTGAATGTTATATGATAAGTTAATTGCACTTTAAACCTTCAATCGATTGATTTTTTGATGATTTTTGGATACTGGGTTCGACAACTTCTTAAACCTGTCGACATCTGCTTCTATCAAATTGAGTAATAAAAAGTTGTTTTTAGTTATCTAGTTTTTGATTGGGATTTGTTCAATACATGTTTATGGATTCAAAAGTGTGGTTTTTGCATTAAGATTGTGTGTTTGAAGTGTTTTTCTGGGTTCATAATCGTGTTCTGGGTCGAAGTAAGAACACCGGTCGTTATTCAACAAAGTCCGGTCCCGGTCGCAAAACACTATACCGGTCGATACCGGTCACTACAGTCCGGTCGCTGACACTGGTCCACACCGGTCGACGTAGGATACTGGTCAATACACAAGTCCGGTCGTAAGAGACACCGGTCAAGCAACTTACTGGTCGACCAAGACCCCAGTCGAAGTAAGGACCCGGTCGAGCAAGGCAAGGACCCGGTCGGATCCGGTCGAGCAAGGATCCAGTCGAGCAAGGATCCGGTCGAGCAAGGCAAGGACCCGGTCGATCCAGGCACCGGTCAACAAACCACCGGTCAACAAGACCCCAATCGCTTTATTTTGTGCCATCAGTTATTCGCACAATCCTCAGGTTTGCGCCATCCGTTCATCGCGCAAACATCCCTTTTGCGCCACCCATTCTTCCCGCAAAACCCATCTCTCGCGACCCACGTCTCGCGCATACCTCAGATTTTTGCTAGCTTAAGTTAGCGCAAAACTCAGTTTTTGCGGCAACTGCCCATAGCGCAATTTACACTTTTGCGCCAGTTTTTCTATGATTAATTTATTTGTGCTTTATACTGTGCTAATTCTGCATTTGATTATTTTTTGGAAATTTATGTTAGCTCCAAATCATCTGTTAAAGTGTTGAAAATACCAGTCCTATTTCAGAGGACTTTCAAGAAGATACACTTCAGAGGACGAAGACTTCAGAGGATGAAGACTTCAGAGGACACACCTGCCTCTGAAGTACTTTTCAGTAACTAAGACATCAGAGATGGCTTCATCAGAGGCTCTGAAGACATCGTCAGAGCTCTGAAGACATTCTCTCTGGATGTTCACGTGAGAATGAAGACATCAGAGATGGCTTCATCAGAGGCTCTGAAGACATTCTCTGAAGATGTTCTCTGAAGTTCAGAGAATGAACAGAAGAACAGATGACACGTCACTTAGTGATAAGATTTACTTTCTAGAGTAGGTCACTGTTCAGCATGCTCTTTCTCGTCATACAAGTACACTGCTTACTTTATGGTCCTATAAATAGGACCATCACCTTATTGTTCAAAGTGTGCTTAAGAAGTTATATATCTGATAATATAAGTTGAATACTTTATTCTAAGAATATCTTGTTTATCTTTATCTGCTTTATGAACTGTGATATTTGAATCTCCTTTGATATTAAACTGTATTACTTCCGCTGTCATTACTCTTATTGTTTATATCATTGTTACGAGATTAGATCTGGGATCCAACAATTTATTTTTCTGAAATTTTTTGAGTGTAGTTTTTATCTAATTCTTGATTCTAACGATCTCATCTAGTTGATTCTCTTGGTACAGATAAGTTTGCTTTCTAACCTTACAGCTAAAGATGTCTGAAGGTTATAGCTATGATTTTGACAAGATGACTCTTTCTGAAGCAAAAGCAAATGTTAAACGTCTTGTTAGATAGTTGTCAAGATATACAAGCATGGTTTTTGATTATGAAAAGGAGAATAAAAAGCTCAAATCCGAGATATTACCTCTAGAAGCTGAGAATAAAGATCTGAAGATTCAGAACTCATCTCTTCTAGAACAGATTAATAAGTTGAAAGATGATAAGGACTTAGAGAAAGACTTTGTTTTCTCAGAATGTATTTCTAACTCAAAGATTAATTTTGCAGGAATTATTGAGTCGAAAGAGAAAGAAATCTTAAATCTTCAAGCTAAAGTAAAAAGTCTTAACTCAAGCTCTACATGGTCAAAGAAGGATTCAATGCAAAGAGAGCTTGAGAAGCTTAGAAGGAGAGCAAGTGTTGCAAGTGATACTAGTAATGGACTGAGAAAGATGAATTCTCAAGCCTTTGCGGAAAGAGATAAACTGAAAGATAAAGTCTTCAGTCTTGAGGTTGAGATTGATATGCTGAAAGAAAAGGCAACCCAAGACAAAGACAATACAAAATTCCAAGATGAAATGTTGAAGATTGAGAAAGAAAGAAAAGAATTTGCTAAGAAATTCTCTGATTTCTCCAGAAAAGCCTTTGAAGAGAAGAAATCTTTAGAGCTTAAATGTGTTAAGCTTTCTCAACAAGTTTCAGACTTTGAGAAGGTTATCATTCTTGAGAGAGACAAGACTGAGAAAGAAAAGAAGAAAGCTGAGCAGAAGGAAGTCAATAAAGACTTTTCTAAAGAAAAGAAAGATCTAGAGACTGAGATAGCTAAGCTGACAAGAGAGCTATCTGAGCTATCAACAATCATCTTGAAGGAGAAGAATGCAAAATCTGAGTTGCATAAGATGTTTGATCTGATTGAAAAGGAAAGAAACAGTTTGTCTTCAAAGATAAAGGAAATTGAAGAGATCGTATTCAAGGTGAAGCTAACTGAGCACAAGACGCCATAGTCAATAGCTCAATCACCGAGAGATGATCAAACCGATTCAGATTGTTCACTCAAAAAGGCTTCGAGTTCACATTTTTCAAATGTTTTCTATAATCCTTTATGTGATTTAGATGATGGTCTTACTTCTAAATCTACTGATCAGATTCGTCCTTCTAACCTTTTCTTTAATAAAAATGTTGATGGTTCAGGTAACTTAAAGAAGACTAAGTCTCAGAAGAAAAGATTCTGGAGAAGGGAAGATGGACAAAAAGATAGAGGAAATTGGATCAGGAAAGTTAAAGGATCTTCAGAGGAAAAGAAGAAAGATAAATCATTTGTGCATACATCAAATGCTAAATGGAACTATGCTTCAAAAGGTAAATCTTTTGGCAAACCTGATCTGGTTTACACAATCAATCAATTGATCAGGTTAGCACAAAAGAAAATTATTTGTTCCTACTGTGGCTTAAATGATTTTGTAGGAAAAGATTATATGAATAACTGGTATGGTTCTTATTTTATATCTCCCATTAGCACTGCAACTAATCCATTAGAACCCAGTTACCAGTGGGTACCAAAAGCTAAATCTGTGTTGCAGGCACCCAATGTTTAAGGGGGAGAAAGAACAATGACTTTTGATTACTACAGATCAGGACTCTTGCCTCATTGTCAAAAAGATGACTTCTAAGTACAACAACTTAGGACTCAGACCTCAATGACAAAGCGTTTGACTTCTGAATGCACATATTAAATGGGAGCTTATATGCTTTATACTTTTACTGATGCATTTTCTGATTTTTCAGGAGAAGATTAAATATTATTCTCACCGAAGAATATGTCATCATGGCTTCTAATCACATCTGATTAGAACCCACACTTCAGTGCTTTATTTTTCTGTTTTCTGATTAAAAAAAATCTTTAAGTTGAGGGGGAGCTTAATCGTCTATAAGCTTAATTGTCATACTCTTTTAGTTTGAGAGGGAGAATTGCATTGTCAAACATATTATGTTTTGACTTCTCCAAGTTTTTATTCTTCATGTTTGTATTCCTTTGTGCTTTCATGTACAAAAGACTGTTGAACAACATGTTCTTTTAGGAAAATACAAGGGATTTTGTGTGTGAGCTTAACAGAACTTCCATGGATTCATGATAACCAGTGTTTCCTACCCAGGAAGTATTCCCTGAGTGATTGAGGGGAGAGGGGTCAAAAGAATTGAGTGATGGTGTGTGAAGAGGTAAAATGGAAAAGAGAGATTGGTTAGAAGTGAGCATTAAAAGAAAGAGGGTGAGAGAACAGAGTAAAAGAATATCAAACTCTGCACCAAACTTCTTTCTGAGCCGGGCAGCCACATAATCTGATTGGTTCACATTCTTTGGTGACCATCATTGAAAAAGGCACCTAGCCCATGCCATCTCTCATATACAACCCCACCAGCTACTCATTCTTTTCTCAAAAAGAGAATGTTTCACATTTTCTGGGGAAGCAACACATATGCTATTGGTTCTTCACTTGGAAGATACTAATATTGAAAAAGAAGGAAAGTTGCCCCACCTTCGAACCCTTTCTCATGCACATTGAGTCTTTGTATAATTTGTTGTTGTCTCAACAAGTTTACATACTTTGAGCCTACATTAAAAAGCAATCATCGGTGCTTAATTGTTTTATACACATGCACAAGCACACAGAAATTTGTTTTCTGTCAGAACGTTCATAGAGAACTATGTGTTATTCGATGATTGAATGGAAGTCCTGGGGAGCCAACATCAAAACCAACTCTTTATATAGTAACTTTGTGTTACTCAGTAACTCTGTGTTACTGACAGGCATTTTAACTGAGTCATTTGTTGATTTAGAGTTACCACATTTTACTTATTTGAATATGAAAAGATTGAAATAATCACTCTTTCCATTTGGAGAGACTGCTCTTATTTCCACACAGGGATCTATACATGAAGACAATGCTAAATTGATGATCATTCACAAAGGGGGAGATTGTTTTGATATGTTTTGATGATGATGATTCTCACCACTCATAAAAAAGGGGGAGACTAATCAAAAAGGGGGAGAATAATCAGAAAGGGACAATACAAGAAGATTACAAGAATTTTTGGTTGCTGAAGATTTCAAAGAATTCAAAGTGTCTGAGCTTATTTGATCTATCAAAAGTCTGATTGAAGATAATTGTCAAAAGGACACTTGCATTCAAAAGAGGTATTTGAAGACTGTGTAAAGATACAAGATCTGAAGATGTTAACAAGTTTTCAAGAGAAGTGAAGACCCGAAGCAAATTGCTAAATTTTTTTTTAATCTTGAATCCAAAGGGGGAGATTGTTGGATCAAATAATTGTATTCAAGATTAAAGTTAATAAGGGGGTCTAAATTGTAAGAGTATTTAATACTATAGGGGGTATTTGAGTTTATTTAATAGTTAGTTTGTTGGTGGGCCTTAAGCCCATTAGGAATTAGGCCTATACGGCTTAATGTATAAATAGATTTTATTAATTAGGTTTTAGAGTGGATACCAATAATCATAATTAGAGATTAATAGCTGTAGCCGTACGTATACTCTGTAATCCTACATTCAAGGTACCAAGAACACACAAGGTTTAATTGATTATTCAAGGGATCGTGGTATGTTATTCTGATTTATTATCTCTTGATCTATATTATTGTGTGTGATTGTTTATCAACTAGAATACTGGGTTTAACACACGTATAGAGTGATTTGCGAGAAGTTAAAACGCGCTAATCACGTGGTGCGAGTTTCTTGGTTACTCTACGAGTTCTTAGTTCTGCGTGAAGTAGTTGGTTGCGAGTTTGTATTCTACGAGTTTCTTGAAATTTTTCTAAGTATGGAACACGCAAAGTGACTTGCGAGTTTTGATTCGATTTCTTGATCTGCGAGTTTGCATTTGTTTGCGCGAACCTAAATTGATACAAAACTTCTAAGTACAAAATACGCACGTGGTGGTTTGCGAGAACACGAAACGCGCACGTCGAAGTCTGCGAGAATTTTGAACGCGCACGTAGTAGTCTGCGAGAACTAGCTACATGCACAAGGCTATCTGCGTGAAGTTAAGTCAGTGTTTTGCGAGTTATAGTGCTCTGCGAGTTTTGGAGTTAGAAAATTTCTCTGATCTTTTTCAAGTGTTGATCCAAGTTTGACTCTTCTAGTCAACTTTTTAAGAATATTTTGGGACGATCATTTCTTTCAAGCCTATAATCAGTACTCTTTCTCAATTTGCAAAGATGTCTCGTGATATTCTCAGTATGGGTTCCAAGTCAAAGCCTCCGGTTCTACAAGCGGACGAATATCCTCAATGGCGGAAGAGAATGATTAACTTTTTGAACAACCAAGACAAGAAGTTAATGAATTCTATCATTGATGGACCACACTTCCCACATGTCACAATTGCCAGGATTCCTGCAACAGATACAAATCCTGAGATCCCTGAGAAGAACATAGCTAGAGACCCAATCCAGTACAGCAAACAAGACAGAACTTACTATTTTTGGAAAGTGGGAAAAATCATTTTTGGAAAGTTTCCTTTTTTTGGAAAATTTCAAAATTTTTCTTAGTATAAAACGTGCAGAGTGTGTCATGCGAGTTTCAGGTTTGTGAACACCATTGCATGCGCAATGTGTAGAACGCACACCTTTGGTATGCGAGTTCTCACTTCGCGCATAGCAAAGGCTGCGCGAAGTATGAAACATGCACACAATGCCATGCGAGTTCCTACTTCCCGCATGACCCTTCATGCGAGTTCTTCATCTCTTCACCACTTCGCGCAAATTGCTTCTTGCGCGAAGTGCTCACACTTCTTGCCCTTTGTTGTGCGGCAAGTGTTTTCTCTTTGGTTTGCGCGAAGTGATCATACACTCAGATCGTCCCATGTGTCAACGAGTTCTCAAAGTAGAAAATCGATGTTTTCCCCTTCAAATTTCACTTATCTCAGACCATTCTTAGCGAGTTCTACACTTAGACACTTTTCTCTCAAAATACCTTCTGGCGACTTTTAGTTTCATCGATCTCAGACCTCGATTCAGTGTAGGTTTCCTTTGTTTGTCGATTGTTTGATGTTCGTTTATCTTTCTTATGTATTATTTTTGTATTTTGCAGATTTGGTTGTCGATTTTCTAGGGTTTCATTCAATTTTTTTTGTGACTGTTCATCTTTGTGAACGACTTGTTTAAAGTTTTGATTTTGTGCTCATAAAATGTTGCTTATTATTTGTTTGAACTCGATATAGCTTCTGAGTTATGTTCGAATCGATTGTTTCTCTTTGCAGGGTACCTTGACATGAAATTTTGGATTTAATTTGACCTATGAACTGTTGGAACCTTATCGAACTGTTGGACATTTTTTTGGCCCAAATTGAATTTAACAGATGGATTATTGTTTGATTTTCGATGTTAAATCTATAATAAAACCTTAATCGACCTTAACAAAGAAACGATTTTCAGTTTAAAAGGTAAAATTTTGGGTTTTGTAAGTTCAAAAATTCAAAATTTTGAAGGAACGGTGGTTTGAGTGTTCTTGACATGAACCCAGGTTCATGCGTGTTCTTGTCCTTGAACACAATGTCTTTCGAGTTTGTTCCTTCAATTCTGTTCTATGCGAGCTCTTGGCTGAATTTAATGTTCATGCGAGTTCTTGGTTTCACCTTAGTGTTCTGAGAGTTTGAGGTGAACTCAGTGTTTTGAGTGTTTTGGACTTAGATTTTTTTTTGAAGTTCCAACATTATTTAAGGGAAATTGTTCATGTGTTTTAGAGTTCATGCATTACAACTTCATTTTTGAGAACAAAATCAAAACAACAAGTGTTTTGGTCACTTTGGTCATTTTTTTTTGTATTTTTTTTATCTGTGTTGTTGCATCTTGTATCTTGCAACATTGTGTGCTTTTCTTGTGAGCTGAAAGTACAATCATTCTGTATCAAAATATTTTTCTGAAAACACAAGTTTTTGAGCTTATTGCTAACACATTGGATTTTATCCAATACTTTCTTTCTATTTCAGGTACTACTATGGCAGATGATCTTTCTCATGACCCCATTGTACAAATGGATGAGAATGACCTGCATGTGTCCAAAGAAACACCTATGCCATCTTCCAGATCCCATATACAGTCAGCTATCGGTGGTGATCCTGATCTTGCCCTTATTAATCCTGATGATTATCTGCTACTGTCTCCGAACAACCACTATGTGGACTTTGATGTTCTAAATGTCAATCAATTGTCATAGAGATTCTGAAAGGTCATCCTCTGAACAAAGCTCTGACATATACGGCTACTGTACCACTGATATATTTGCAGCAAGCTTGGAAGACCATAGAGTATGCGGTGGAGAGCAATAACGACAAATATTTCAGAATCAGAATTGACAACTTCACTTCTATTCTGACTTACAAGAGACTCAGACTCATTTTGGATTTACCTAAAGCCGATTTTAGAGAAAGGAGAACATCATTTAACCCATACCCAGTCGATTCTGAAGTTTTTGAAGGCATCCGAGCCTTGGGGTATGTAGGCCAATTAACCAAGATCAGTGAGTTCAAAAAGACAAATCTACCACCATTCTATTATCAGATGTTCTCAGTTATTAATCGTTGCTTGACTTCAAGTCACTCAGGCCTCGACAACACCAATATGAACACTTTGAGATTATTTCATGCTATCGTGTATAATCTACACGTTAACTACTCAGTGGCATTCTGGACCGAACTCTATGAAAAAGTCATCAGCAAGCGCACTTCCAAGAAACCATTGTATGTTCTTTACCAGAGTTTCCTTCAGTTGATTGTCCGGAGTATGATCCGCTCTAACAGAGATATCCCGAAAAGATCCCATCATGAAGTGGCACCTGAATGTGAAATGACATATCTTCAGAAACAGAAGAAAACATTCAGCTACTCAATGCCTATCCCTGTAGCTCTACTTGCCTACGCTGATCCAGACTCCGAGTGTGTTAGGGAATACAGAGAGTCTATGGGATTGCCAGAACTGGCTATCCCTACCCAAGACTCCAACCTTAGAAGAGAGGAGTTAGTGAGGGTTCGTGAGGCTATGGGAGTCCAGGAACTGGTCGAGCTGAGAGAAAATATCGAGAGGGGAATAGAAGGGGGTCAGGATTCTCGACCTGAAGTTGTGGAGACTCAAGCACTTGATGCTACTCATCTAGTAGTTTCCACATATCAACCTGAGAGAGCTATTACTCATCCTTTGAGCCCTCAGGAAGGGATTGCTGATGATGGTCAGAACTCTGAAACAGAGTCGGATCAACATGCTAATTCTTTTACAGATTCAGTACCATCTGCAACTCCAGGACCAAATGAAGGAAATGATAATGTACATGATGATGACATGGGACACAACTTTGGTTTTCTTGATGACATATCTTTACATCATGAGGATATGGACATTGATAATGCTGCAACGTCTATACAGAATGTCTTGGAATAAATAAGGATGGATGAGGGAGTTCAAGTAGAAAATATAGAAAATATGAGGCAGAGAGAAATTGCAGAAAAAGAACAAGGTGAGCATGTGTGTACTGTAACCTACATATCCAAAAGGGAAACCGCACCAAATACTCCATCGCATGTGTTGCGTTCGGGTATTCAAGACATAAGTAGCCCACTTATGCAACTGCACACGCCACCCACCCATTCTATTGCATGGGGATTTAGCACATACTCTATCTAGCTTTCATTCGGAAATTTTAGATATTGAAAACAAATCTCAGCTGCCCCAGAGCTCAATTCCATTCAGTGCACAGTCGCGTCTAGCGCCAATTGAACTACCAGTTCCAATTCCTCGGACACTTATTCAATCTGCTACCATCGACCATCTTAGTGACCCGATCGGAACATCTGTAGTAGAACCGCAATCCGGTCTACGAGGATTAGATGGAAATCCTGTCATTGCTTACACCATGCCAGCTTTGAACACAGGCCACACGGTTGAATCTTCAAATGTTGTGTTAACGGGAAGTCTAAGTGACCCCAGTGTTAGTTTACCAGACTTTGTGTCGAAGGAATTTCTCAACGGTGCCTTAGAGGCTGTTGAAGATCGTTTGTCTGGGAAATTTGAAGAGGAGTTGGGTAAAGTAAAAAGTTTGCTGAAAGGTAAAGGACCAACTGTGGAAGAGCCTGTTCAGCCACCTCCACCACCTCTAGTACAACCAGTAGACTTATCTGTGGAGGAGCTGAAATCTTTGTTATACGCAAAGTTATTATCCCAGGCTCTAGCTGATGATTCAGATGCAGATTTCGTTAGTGTGTTAAGATCTCAGCAAACTCAAGTACCTTTAGAAACCGTCTCTGTCATAGAGTTCAATGCATTCAAGTCTAAAGTGGTACAACATATTCAAGAGCTAACCCGAGCAGTTCAACAAGCTTGTAAGGTTCAGGCAGTTACAAAAAGAAGGTGTGATCATGATTCTGATCAAGATCATGAGGGGGAGATGAGAAAAAGACAAAGAACTGCCATTGTAACTGAAGCTGCTCAGGGTAATGTAGAAACTGAAGAGGATGTTGTGATGACTGATGCTGGAAATTGTTAGGTCTAGTTTTATAGTAACCATTGTATTTATTGTGTGTTGCCTAAACTGTGTCTAGAGAGTTTATTTGTGTTGGGGTATTTAAGTCCCTTTGGGCTTTGGGTGTTGTAAGAATTCACGGATATTCAATTTTCAAGAACACATTTACGCTTTCAACTTTCTCTCTCTAAGATTTGGTAGATCTTGGACTTTCTCTGATTTTCGTTTATGAATTTTTAGATTAATCAGAAATTTTGATCGATTTTCTTGAATTTTTCAAGAAAATCTCGTTTTCTTGGTTTTTCATCAA
This sequence comes from Arctium lappa, assembly GCA_023525745.1. Classification (NCBI taxonomy): domain Eukaryota; kingdom Viridiplantae; phylum Streptophyta; class Magnoliopsida; order Asterales; family Asteraceae; genus Arctium; species Arctium lappa. Next base: position 69,257,502 of record CM042048.1, on the reverse strand, counting down.
ATTCGGACTGGTTTGTGATCATTTTTTCTTGAAATTCGGTTTGCTGAATTCGTTTTTAATAGGAGAACATTTTTGATTCACATCGTTTTTCAAGAAAATCAGTTTTTGATAATCAATTTTGAGATTTTAAAAGTTTCTGGAAAACTCGTTTTTGCGTTCTGTTGATTTCACGAGTTCTTGATTTTGTGAATTTTGATCGAAATGTTTGATTCAAAAGTATTAGAAAGTTGTTTTCGAACTTGTTTGTATAAGAAAATTTCCTCAAATTCAGTTTTGTAATCGATTTTTGAAAGAATTTTGTGTTTTATCTTCGTTTTGCGCCAGATCTTAAGTTTGCTCTAGTTCATATATGTTTGCGCTAGTTCATACTAGTTTGCGCTAGTTCATACTGTTATTCTAATTGTTGATATAATCTTTGCGCCAGTTTATCTCAGGTTTATTTCAGAATTCTTCTCGCGAAAAGTTGAAGTTTACTTCTTCAGTTCATCACGCAAAGAATTTGTTTGCGTCTTCTGCACATTGCGCAAAGTGCAATTCTCTTCATCAACGATTCGCGCAAAGTAAACTTTGCGTCACCTACACCTCACGCAAAGTAAACTTTGCGTAATCCTCAGTTCTCAAGATTAGTAGGAAGTTCGCGCAACTCTTTGTTTGCGTCATATACAGCTGACGCAAAGTGACATTTGCGTCTCTAGCTTCTCACGCAAAGTTTAGTTTGCGTCTTCAACTACTCAGGAAAATATTCTTTTGTGTTATCATCACATTGCAAAAAGTCAAGTTCTCGCCATCCTTGTCTCACGCAAGAGAGGTTCTAGCCATCAACATATCACGCAAAGCTTTATTTGCGTCATCTTCGCCTCATGCAAATCTAAGTTTGTGTTACCTACTGCTCACGCAAACCTTCATTTGTGCCATATCCTTCTCACGCAAAACCTAGTTTGCGTCATCAATTGCTCGCGAAAATCTAGTTTTGCGTGACCTTCTATTCACGCAAATTCAGTTTGCGCCATTGACTTCTCACGCAAAACCTAGTTTGCGTCAGCCACAGCTAGCGCGAATTTCAGTTTGCGCCAACTCTTCTGTGTTCGAGACTTAGTTTTTTCTGACGATATGAATTCTGCAAAGTTTGCGTTTCAATCTCAGTTCTACAAGAATGATCTTATGATGCAATTGGGCACATAATATCATCCTCCGGTTCTGATTGGCGAAAACGAATTCACTCAATGGCAAGATCGGTTCCTGAACTTCATCGAGCGTCAAGTTAATGGAGATAACATGATGAAGTCTCTCACTGAAGGACCTTTCATAAAGCCTAACAAAGAGACTCCCGTAACAATTGAAGAGGCTTCGCGTATGAAAGCTGATATAGAATTAAAAGCTAATCTGATGTTAGCTTTACCAAACTCTATCTACAACTGGGTTGATCATTGCAAGGATTATCCAAATCTGTTATGGGCACAATTGGAAAAGGTTATGCTTGGTTCGTCAGTCGCAACCCAACTCCGACATACACGTTATATGAAATTTTTTGAGGAGTTTAAAGCCAAAGAAACTGAGTCTCTAAAGAGTGTTTTCGACAGATTTTGCACAGTACTGAATTATCTGCGCAAGATAAACGTGAATAAGACAGAACTCGAGATAAACCTGAAATTTCTCAACGCTCTTCAGCCAGAATGGAACAAGTCTTGTCACAGATTGAGAAATGATGTTCGGGTTTCTTCAATGCAAAGCCAAGAGATGTACGAGATCTTGATGACTGATGAGAGCATAGTACTTGAGAAGAAAGCAAAACTGGACAAGAAGAACAAGAAGTTAGTAAACCCGATTGCTCTTTTAGCAAATCAGCTGCCAGAACAAGCTTTATCAGAACATGCATGTGATGGATCGACTGATGATGATGGCGAGGCGCTCGAGAAAGCTATGATACTTCTCTCTCAACACTATCAGAAAAAGTTCCAACCTCAGTCGGGTTCCAAAACTCCTCACTTCACTTCTGGTTCGAAGAATGTCTGAGTGCCCGAGGCTAAGAAACCTACTACGTGCTTCAAATGTGGAAAGACCGGTCACATCTCTAAGGAGTGTAGAGTGAATAAGGTTAAGGATTCTGCTTATTACAAAAAGAAATTGGAACTTGCCGAGAAAAGAGATAATGGAACAGCTTTGCTCGTAAAAGAAGAGTATTGGCTTAATCACTCCGATGATGAAGCTGACAATGTGGAAACAACTCATTTGTGCTTATTTGGATATGATCAGAGTGTTGATGATAATTCTGACTCTGATGAAGATGAGGTAATTTCTGAGTGTGATTACACTTTCATTTCTTCTCAGATGATCATTATTATAATTGCTTTATCTGATCTTCGCTCGAAGTTAAAATCTGAAAAGAATTTAAATTCAGAAAAGTCAAATTTGATTGATAAATTACAAATTTCGTTGAAAGATGAAAAATCTGTTTTAGATCATACAAAAGACATCTTTCAAAAGAAATTAGATGATTTAGAAAAATCAAATATGACTTATCTTGAATCTTTGACTGAAATGACCAATTTAAAAGATAAAATTTCAGATAAAATAAATTAGTTGGAAGAGAAATTATATTGAAGAAAATCAATCTGAACAAACTATTTATTTGAACAAACCACGGAGTTATGAGTCTATAAAAGAAAAATGGGGACTTAGTTTTGAAAATCCACATTGTTTAAACAATGCGATCGAAAAATCCCCTACTTTATATAAATACGATTATCTAACTCTTGCTAAATATGCTCCTCAATTTAAAATTGATTGGATGAATGAAAAGCAAGTGTTAGAAATCGAAAATGAGAAAATGATGAATAATAAGAAAAAGGAAATTTCTTTTGCTTACACGAGCGAAAATGCTAAATATTTTCCTGAAAAATCAAAGAAGGGCAGAAAAGGTTTAAATGACATATCTCCTATTAAGTCTTCAGTGTCTGATGATTTTGTTGATTTATTTGCCAATATATTTGATAAGGAAAATATCTCTCCAATCTTCTATGATTGTAAGAGATATACTCCTCCATTAGTATTAGAAGGAAAAATCATTGACCTTGAAGATAAAATGGAAGATAACAATATTCAAAAAGAAATTGAATCTAATATTATTTTTTCTTTCATGACTTCTAGTCTTGAAGAAAAATTATTATCTCAAAAACAAGATTCTATTTCTGGCCTTTCTTCTGATTCTAAGGAAACCAAAAAGGAATTTCTAAAATCTGAAAACTTTTCTCAAACTTTTTTTGACTCTGAGGTAAGTTCAGATTTATTAGTTGATCAGTTGGGTATCTTGGGTAAAATTGTTTTCTTCTGATTCAAACATTAAAACAAAAATTCTTGATGAATCTTTTACGCTCAATGATGATTATTATAAACCAAAGCGTAAAAGAAGAAGGTCAAAGAAGTTAAAGAAGAAAGATACTGTTATTTCTGAAAATTCTAATTCTTCTGATTCAATTCTTTCAGATAGGACTTTGAGCACTTCTTCAAAGCAGATATGGAGGGTGAAGCGAACATCAGATGATTCTCAGACTGATGAGGATAGATACGTAGACAAACATTACAAAAGTGATTCATTTGCTTCTTGTAATAAAAATTCAAAATACTCAATAAAGCAAATGATTCAAATTTCCAAAAATGTCTCATATTCTTCTTCTGATTTTAGTTCAGATGATTATTCTTTCTCTTCTGCTAATTCTTATGTTCATTTGTTTGATCATATTTCTTGTGCTTCTCGTGTCAAATCTTACAAGTTTTCCCCACAAGAACTGCAACTAACTTTCATGGACCCAAATACAAGTGGGTACCAAAATCTCAGATTGATTTTGAGTTGCAGGCACCTAATGTCAAGGGGGAGTAAGAGAAAGTTGGCTTCTGAGTACTTCAGCCCAGAACCCGTACTTCAATGGTCTTTGACTTCTAAACATGTCAGTTTAGAACTCGTTTTCAAAGCTTTTAGCTTCTGACTAATGAAAAACTGTGAGTACATCTACTTTAATTCCGCTGCATTTATCTCTGATCATGATGTTTTTCATGAATCTGAGCAAGTTCAACTAACTCTTGCATTTGTATAACCCAAATCTTTCTTTTGAGACACAAATTTATTTTACGTTATGTGGAAGATAATATTATTGAATTTTATTTTGTCTAAACTAAATATCAATTTTGCCGAATTCTTTACATTTGTCTTAAAATTTTTTCAAACTCGACATTTGAATTTAAAAGTTTAAATCTTTACAAATTTTATTCTATAAAGTAAAAGCTTAAGAGTTTTTCTTTCTTTTGAATAAAATGTGTGTTTAGGATAAGTTTTCAAGTTGCTTTGTTAATATTAAAGTTCTATATGTTCAATTTTCAAGTCTTTTTAAAAGTCGAAAAGTCAGCAACATGTTTGAAGCTTTTGTATTTTGCTTTAAAGATATGTGATTCGAAATATTTATAGTTTACAATGCTTGGAAATCCTAAAAAGTCTGAATTATGGATCGTAATGAAAATATGGGCTAAGCACTTAGATGTAACACATAGTGTTTGAGATGAAAATTTATATTTCTAATATACAGAAATCTCTAAGTTTAAAAGTTTATACCTGTGACCTTTCTAGTTTGGGAAAGTAAGTTCCGTGGGATGCTTCTCATCTGGTCCCCTAAGGTCAATTGGTCTGGGAGTGATCGAACCCAAATCCTTCTATAGAACCAGATCGAAAGTCATGTTCTACTTGTATGAATGGGTTTAGGATGTGTCGATGTAGCCTTTCTGATCTGGGAGAGTAAGTTCCAAGGGGTGATTAACACCTAGTCCCCTAAGGCCAACTGGTCTGGGAGCGGCTGACCCAAATCCTGCAATAGGGTCAGATAGAAAGTTACGTTTACGACATGTTCTTTACATACCAAACTTTTTGATTCACAAGATGCCAAAGTGCACAAGCTTAAAAGATGCCAAAGAGCACACTCATGTGAAGATGCCAATGTGCACAATGCTAAAAGATGCCAATGAGCACACATCTCATGATACTTGGTGATATGTTTGAGTTGCAATAAACCTATAAATTTGTGAAAATCTTAAAATTCTGATGACTTAGTGTGAGTACATGCAAAATTTTCTATTGTATTTTTAGAATTGCATTTTCTTGAAGCTAATCGAATTTCACATGCGAGCACACTGAATAGATTGCTGGAAGTTTTTGAAACTGAACATGTCTAAACTTGATATGCAAGGAAACTTGTCTTTGTATCCAACAATACATATTTGATTTCAACTGATTGATAAGTCTGTGATATTTTACTAAATAGAATTTAATTTGTTTAGTGTTTAAATTTTTATATGTTTAGTTGTTTCAAAATACTTATTCAGTATATTTTTCTTTCTACATTGATATTTCAATTCTTGTGTTCTCATATATATGTTTAAATGGGTTTGTACATTATTCAAGGGGAGTGAAAAAGGAAATTTTTTCTGAAAGATAATATCTGTTTTAGAGGGGGAGTATCTGATTCTCTATATGAATGCTAACTTGAATTGTCATATTAAGTGCATTTGTGTAGGGGAGTCAAAGAGCTAATCAGGTGAAATTTTTCCAAGTATAAGTCATATTTGCGCCAATAGTTGGTAGAGCAAAACTCAGATTTGCGCCAACAGTTTCTAGCGCAAACCAAGCTTTGCGCATCCTTCAGCTAGCGCAAACCTAACTTTGCGCTTCTTTCTGCTAGTGCAAACCTAAGATTGCGCCACATACTGTTATCGCAAACCTCTCCTATTTTTCTTTTATTCTGATTTTGCACATCTTAAGCTGTCTCGTCTCCAACATTTGCATGACCAAGTCGATCCAGATCATCAAGGTCATGAGGGGGAGAAGTTAAGGAGGTGATAAAGAGACAAAGAGTTCAAATGTTTATCTGCTGATCAAGATTCGCTCAAGATTCTATATTCTCTCAGCTATATCAATTCTTTTGCTGTTCCAGCTCCGATCACCACAGTTCATTCAAGTAGATTTAAAAGAGGTGTGTCGTCTAGAGCACAAGCTGATGAACCAATTGTTCTTTCAAGATTATTACATACTGGTCCAGTCTTGTCAAGGCAGCAAAAGCATCTGAGATTGAAAGATGCTGAGAAGATTTTTTTTTAGTCAAGAAAGCTTATTTGCAAAGTCGCTTAGATGGTCCGTGCTGATTTAGAAGATGGATATTGAAGACCACAGCGCCAATGGTTACTAAGGGGGAGATTGTTAGGTCTAGTTTTATACTAACCATTGTATTTATTCTGTGTTGCCTAAACTGTGTATAGAGAGTTTATCTGTGTTGAGGTATTTAAGTCCCTTGGGTCTTTGGTGTTTGTAAGAATTCACGGATATTCAATTTTCAAGAACACATTTGCGCTTTTAACTTTCTCTCTCTAAGATTTGGTAGATCTTGGACTTTCAATTGGTATCAGAGCAATTCTGAATCAGAGAGGGTTGAGAGAAATTCTTAGGTCTAGTTTTATAGTAACCATTGTATTTATTCTGTGTTACCTAAACAGTGTCTAGATTGTTTTTCTGTGTAGTTTTAAGGAGGTGATAAAGAGACAAAGAGTTCAAACGTTTATCTGCTGATCAAGATTCGCTCTAGATTCTATATTCTCTCAGATATATCAATTCTTTTGCTATTCCAGCTCCGATCATCATAGTTCATTCAAGTAGATTTAAATGAGGTATGTCGTCTAGAGCACAAGCTGATGAACCAATTGTTCTTTCAAGATTATTACATACTGGTCCAGTCTTGTCAAGGCAGCAAAAGCATCTGAGATTGAAAGATGCTGAGAAGATTTTTTTTTAGTCAAGAAAGCTTCTTCGCAAAGTCGCTTAGATGGTCCGTGCTGATTTAGAAGATGGATATTGAAGACCACAACGCCAATGGTTACTAAGGGGGAGATTGTTAGGTCTAGTTTTATAGTAACCATTGTATTTATTCTGTGTTGCCTAAACTGTGTCTAGAGAGTTTATCTGTGTTGGGGTATTTAAGTCCATTTGGGCTTTGGGTGTTGAAAGAATTCACGGATATTCAATTTTCAAGAACACATTTGCGCTTTCAACTTTGTCTCTCTACTTTGTCTCTCTAAGATTTGGTAGATCTTGGACTTTCAGAAATGATGAGCCAATTGATGCTGGAGAGAGTATGGATATTGTGTTATATGTAAATGAGGAGGTTGAACCAAGGGTTGAAAATCCTAAGGTTGCTACAAGGGAGGAGATCTTGATGCTAACAGGGAAGCAAGCAATAGACATTGTTGACTTATCATAAGATGAAAATGAGTCAGCAAATGAAAAGTATGAGAAATTTTGGAGAATAAAGGAGGAGGAGAGATATCAGTTAATGGGGTCTGATGATGAAGGTGATGAGAACATCCTAGACATTCTTTCCTGCACTCCAGATGATATCCAACTGATCCCGGTACATCATGAGCTTCTAGAAACCACAAGAACCCCACCTGAAATCCCAACCTTTAAAGAAATAAACCTCTCTGAACCTGTTGATCAACCACAAAACATCCCTAGCCCAATAAACCTATCTAGCCTAGAAAAACAACCTAGCCCAGTAAACCAACAAATTCCTAGCCCACAAAACCAACCTATCCCTGATAACCTACCTAGCCAAACAAACCTACCTTTCCCAAACAGAATCTCTAGCCCAATCCATGATAGCCAACCCATATATGACAACCTACCTGAAAACTAACCTGAACCCAACATCGAAGCCGAACCTAAACTACACTTTCCTTCCAACCTAGTAGAAGCCCAAGCTGGTCCCTCAAACCAACCTGAAGCACCTTTAGTTCTCAATGAATCCTAACTCAGACAAATGAAAAATGTTCTGAGAGCACCATTTCTGGAAGAAGAAATGAAGAAGATTTTCGTGCACAGGCTCAGGAGGATGGACATATACATGGTTCTGGGTGTTTCTCATCTACCAAAGGAATACTAGGAGAAGTATGCTAGTATGATTGGTTGGGTGAGGAAAGCATAGAAGTATGTAAAGAATAATCCAGGGATTGTCACGGTGAAAGAAGTCAGGATGAGGAAATTTCAGAAAATATGGTATCCGGTCTTCTTTGTACAAAGAAGAGATCTGACAAATTGTGAATTCTCTGAAGTTGATTTCAAATACTTGGATGTGGATGATATTGAATATATTTATCACCTGTTCAGGAGCATGACCATCAGACCAGAAAATATCATCTTTGCCTTAGAAGCTGTAAAAAGATTCATGAGCAGGCATGTCAACTATACTTACTGCTACGACTTTCAGCTGGCAATTGAAACTAATCAAGGGAAAGTCAACATGATCAAGCCCAATCTGGAGTTAGAAGATATTGACATTTATGACTTGTTCACGATCATTGAAAATCCGGAACTTGGAGTGATTTACAAGAATGGGGAAAACAAGAAAAGATTTCTCAGAATTTCGGAGATTGCCAAGTTTTCGGATGAAACTATCAAAGTGGTCAAACTGCAGCCGAACTAAAAATTCAAAGAGAATGAGAAGAAGGTCAAGCAAGGAGAAAAAGGTCTTGGAAAGTTTGACAGACTCGCTTTGATCATAGTTTTGGATGCTTTAGAAGACATAGTCCATTTCAGGCGAGGCATAAGGATATTTGAGTCTCTGCTCGGTATTCGTCAAGGAAGCTATTCAAGATGGGTAGATGAAGCTATTGTTGAGTTGATCTAAAAGGGGTAGATTATAAATGTATTAGTTTAGATCAACTTGTTGACATTGATGTTTGACTTTATGTTTTGTATGCTCATGAGAGTTTTAGTCTTGTGAGTGTTTTGCTTCATATATACTGTTTAGTGTCTTGAGAGAAGTAGGTGCCATGTGATGTTAGCGTTCATTGTAACCATTAGACTTCAAGAGATATGCGACTTCTACACTTTCTCTCACTACATTCTCTCTCTAGTTCTTAATCAAGTGTGTTGAATTAATTGATATGGCTTGATTAGTGGACTTACACAGAGCTTCTGAGCTCGACACTTCTGTGGTGAAGCTTGGTGGTTTGGCAGAAGTCTTATGAGAATCCTACACTTAGCCTATTTTTAAATACTTCTATACAATGAATGAAGCTAACAATCTCCCCCTAAGTATTGAAAAAAAATTGAAATTGTGGAGTGTATGGGCTAAGTAGGAAACGTAAGAGGTGAAAGGAACTCAACCTCTGAAGACAGATTTCATTCATACATAAAAGATGTCAGAAGGCATTTACATAACATGAATAAAATAAGTTACAAAATTACATAGGGAAATCATTTATCGGCTGAGTGAATCTCTCAGCTAATGTTTTTCTCATAGTAAGAATGAGATCGCTAAACTTGAACTAAGCATTGATGCTCTCAATCATCCTCTCTGCAGGCCCCCTCAGTACCCTTTCAGAGGTTTTCTTCTTTAGAATGGTATTCCGAATTTTTGACAGGGTATTGTTTGAATACTTGTGGCTCTGATGAGGTTTGAATATCTTCTGCTTTCCATCATCGTTTTTGTAAACAAACCCATTCTCCGGTTCAACTATCAAAGAGTTGGATGGGATGTCCTCTATTACAGGAATGAGATCATCCAACTTTGTCACTGCAAGCTTGTCAACTCCAAGTTGTAGAGCAACTTCAAAGTCCGTGTGTCCCACAATCAGTTCAAATCAATCAAGATGACAACAATTAAATTCAACAATTTATTTCTATTTCAGTTCTCAAATCTAAATACAATGAAACTCTCACAATATTTCTCTCTTTAAAATGTGCTTGATACTTCTAGTCATATGAGTCTATAAACAAAAAATCAATTTATACTAAGACTACACTTACAAAGCTAAACACTTACAACACTAATTGACATTGACTTTATTACAAAGACTTTGACTTAGCTTGAGAGTTGACTTGAGCTCTTGACTTGACTTTTATCTTCAGTTTCTATGATCTTGTATCCAACATATATTTGTGCACTAACAATCTCCCCCTTTGGATTCAAGATCATCTTTAAAAAAATTTTGCAATACAATCGCCCCCTTTAGCACAAATTTATACAATCTCCTCCTTTGTAAACTTCTTTCAACAAGAATCATTTTCAGAAAATAAGCATTGAACCACAATCTCCCTTTTAGAATAAGCAGTCTTCAAAAATTCTGCAATCTCTCCAAAGTCTTTGAACAACATCTTTTTCAATAAGCTTTAACAATCTCTCCAAAAGGTTGTAGAAACCTCTTTCAGACTCTAGAAAGAAATTATCTTCTGATTTAGCTCAGTTTGATTCAGCAAATCATCTTCAAAGAAAATTTCAGTAAATTTCAGCAATCTTCCCAAAATATCTGAACTTTCTCTTTCAATTCTGTACCATTTCCACATAACTTGCATTCTTTGACAAAACTTGCAACGGACTTTCTCCAAATCATCTTTCTTGAAATTGACTTCTCCCATAACTATTTTTCATTTCTTGACTGTCTCCCCCTTTTTGATGATGTAGAAAAGAGAAATCATCAAAACTTCACCAAGAAATCTCATGAAACTTTTCTGACCATTGACCTGTATTACACGAGCCTCTGATAATCCATCAATTCATAATGTATTTATCCGAATCTTTTCAAATTTAGACAAATATGAATGTAACACCTGAATCAACAAATGAATTAGTTAAAAATGCCTGTCAGTAGCACGAAGCCACTGTGTGTAACAAATACACATTGGAAAGGAGCTTTTTGATGTTCACTCCCCCAGGTCTTCCATTCAATCATCAAATAACACAAGGTTAAACTATGAACGTATAGATCCCAGTACAGTGCAATCACGAACAATAATATCAATGAAGAACAGTTAATGAATCACAACCTCTAGTCATATGATTAATATTCAAGAAAGGTTTAGGTTTACAGAAAGAATATCTGATAAGCAAAGTAAACCTATTGACTAGAGAATTATGAATGAGATCTAAACTGAATAATGAAACTAAACAAGCCTTTATATATGGCGCTTACAATATTAATGGGCATAATGGGCTTTGGGACCAACTAATAAATAACTATCAACTAATTACAATTTAAACCCTTATAAATGCTTTATACAACTTTCAACACACAGGACTTTCAGTCCTAACAATCTCCCCCTAAAGTTGAATAAGGCATTTATCTTCTTGAAATCATCAGGCCTTGATCTTCTTTCCCTCTTAAATCTTTGAAGAAAACTTTGGTGTTGAGTGTCTTCATGTCTTTTCAAACTCCCCCTTGAATAAAGCTCTTGGTCTTCATAGTTTCAACTTTGTAACCAGATTCAATGTACAATAGCCTCGACTGAACGCACTATCAAGCAACTTTCAACTGTAGAAACTCAACACATCGGATCAGCACACAAGAAAGATAATGTGCGAGTTACTTCACATTCCACGGTGCATCTTCAATTTAAAACAAAGAATTTGTCTTTGACTACGAGTTGAATAGAATTTCAGCTTAAGAACTTGTTTCAATCAGCGCGTAGGAGGAACAAACTTGTAGCAGACACCACATGATACGGGATAGAATAAATGCAATAAAATCTTTTCTGCTTAGCTGCAATCTTTGAATCTAATGGCTTTTCAACCTTAGATTTAAGAAAATCTCTGATTTTAGGACATTGAAATTGAACTTTGTAAATCCCTCCCCCTTTTTGATGATTGTGAACATCATGATCATCAAAACTCTTCAATTTCCACACATTCTTTGATCTCCTCCTTTGTGATGAACTAACAATCTCTCCTTTATGATAATTTGACATTCTCCGCCCTTTGATCTGAGTATCCGTCAATTCATAAAATATATATATCCGAATCTTTTCAAATTCAGATATAATAGGAATTGTAAACCTGAATCAACAAATGATACAGTTAGTATGCCTGTAAGTAGCACAGAGCCACTTTGTATAACGGATGTACTTTGGAAAGGAGCTTTTGTGATATTCACTCCCCAGGGCTTCCATTCAATCATCAAAAAACCACAAAGGAATTTTCTATGAATGTTATAACAAGAAAACTCATTCCTTGTGTGTACGTGCAAGTGTAGAATGATTGAAGCTACTTAGCTTTCTCTGACTCAAAAATGTGTAAACTGTTGAGACAACAACAAATATTACACAGACTCAATGTGCATGAAAGAGGTGCGAAGGTGGGGCAACTTTCCTTCTTTTTCAATATCTAAATCTTCCAATTGAAGACTATATAGCAGATATGTTGCGTCCCCAAAGAAAATGAAACATTTCTTTGTTTAAGAAAGAAACAAGTGGCTGGTGGGGTAAAAAGAAGAGTTGGCATGGGCTCACTGCCTGTTTCAATGATGGTCACCAAAGAATGTGAACCAATCAGTAGATGCGGCTGCCCAACTCAGAAAGTGTTTGGTGCAGAGTTTTCATATTCTTTTAACTCTGTTCTCACACACTCTTTCTTTTTGTCCTTAAAGCTCACTTCTAACCAAACTCTCATTTACATTTTACCGCTCAGCACAATGAGAAAAACTCAACCGGATGAGTTATCTCCCCCACTCTTTGATTTAACATCCCTCACCCCTCAATCACTCAAGGATAACTTCCGGGGTAGGAAACACTGGTTAATGTGAATCCATGGAAGTGTTGTTTATGTTCTCACACAAATCCAATGTAAGTCCTAACAAAGAATGTATGCTCAACAGTTTAACTAAACAGTTAAGTACAAAATGTATGATAACACTGTCAAAATGTATGCTCATAAGATTTGAGCAATTGAACTTTGAAGATTTCTCAAAACAAAGATATTGAATGAAAGAAATGAAATCAAAAGAATTGTTTTGAGAATCTGACAATGTATCAATCAGATCAAATGAAATGGTTAGGGTATCAAAGAATTGGATATTTTGTTTATATGAACGAATATAAACAATTTTGCAACGAAAGCACAAGATTAGAAGTTATGATTGATGCTTAACAACATTGAATTTCAAACGGGGGTATTACCATCGAAAAATTGGTTCGTTATGAGACATGGTAATAACAATTTCAAATAAAATACTGAACCGGTGTGTATGAATACTTGATAGTATATGGACAAGATAATACGCAAGTATTGATCTTTGGAAACACACAGTCAGTTAAACATTAAAGCTCCAAACTTGAAAAACATTTATAAGACACACTTCTAAATTCTTAAAATCTTTTGAGAACCAGAAGTGGTTTGAACATTTCAGAAAACGTTTTTCATGTTCGAAAGTTGTTCTTCTTTCAAACAATCAGAGTTCTAGATCAGAAGATATTTACCTTTAAGTTCCTCCTCAAATCATGATGTAATTATACTCTGATAAGCTCCCCCTGGATATTTGCAATATATCCGTACTTCTTAACTTTGAAAAAGTCAGCTGCAGAAAAAACAGTTAAAAATCCGAGTGCTGATTTGAATTAATCAGAAGTCATAATAAATTTACTTCCCCTGAAATTATGCATCAGTAGATCTATCAGTGTAAAGGTACAGGATAGAGATCCACAATTCCTTCTGGAATGTAGTCCATCATATCTCTCTAATGCATATTTCAGAATATATAAGTACTCCCCCTTGAAGGTTGATCTTCTCATTTCAGCCCGGGAGTATCTTTTCTGTAAGCATTGAAGCACGAGTCCTGATCTGTCATGTTATCAGAAGCCAAACTCCGTTGAAGTACGGGTTCTAAAATGATTTACTTATAAGCCTTAGTTCTTCTACTCCCCCTTGACAGTAGGTGCCTGTAACACATAATCAATTTTAGGCTTTGGTACCCACTGGTATTTGGGTCCATGAATGTAAGTCGCAGTTCGAATGAGAGTAATGGAATAAGAACCATACCAGTAATGATCACTAGTCTTGTGAATAGGATCATGTGTACGACAACAAGAACAATAGTATTTCTTACCTGACAACCTGATTAATTGATCTCTCGAGTAGATATGATCAGGTTTACCTTTACGAGCATTGTTCTTTTTGGCTTTGTATGTATGTACACATGATTTCTTTCCTTTCAGCTCTTTCTTCCCATCTTTCTTCTCATCTTCAACTGGTTTCTTTCTCCAGACCAATTCTTCTTCTTTGTATCTCCTTCTTCTTAGATGTGTACCTGAACCATCTATATTTCTATCATAGAAAATGTTAGTACTACGAATCTGAATAACTGATTTAACTGACCTTTGTGAAGAAACAATTTTCTGATTTGAACTTGATGTTGTCTTTTCAAGCTCTTTAATCTTTGAAGCAAATCTGTCTCTCTCTTTGACAAGAAGGTCAACCTTCATCTCGCATTCAGACTTCGTGTTCTTCTCTTTCAGCACACTTTAAGATAGTTCAGATAACTTCTCAGTAAGCTTTTTGATCTCAGCCTCAAATATGCTTCTTTCTTCTTCAAATCCCTCCTCAGCATCCTTTCTTTGGCCGGATATTTCCTTAATAAATCCAACATTCTTCTGTTCAATCTTCTTCTTCTCCTTGACAAACTTTTCTCTTTCCAAGATTATTACTTTCTCAAAATCAGAAACTTTCTGAGAAAGCTTGATACATTTAAGCTCAACTGCTTTCTTCTCATCAACATATTTTCTTGAAAAATCTGAGAACTTCTTTGCAAATGATTTCTCAAATTCGGATTTATCTTTAACAAGAGTTTGCTCCAAATCAAATATTTTCTTTCGAAACTCAGTATTAGCATCCTTCAGACTCTTAATCTTCGCCTCATAACTTTCAACAGATGCTTTCTGGATTTGGATAATCTGATCTTCCAAGTTAAAGATTTTTCTTGTCAGCTCTGGGTTCTCAGCTTCCAAACTCAGTATTTTCTCATTATTCTGCCCAGAAGTCTTTTTCAGAAGATCTTCATTAATTGTCTTTAATTCACTAACTTCTTCTTTCAGTATGTTGCTTTCATCATTATATTGTTTTGATTTCTTCAAGTAGAAATCAACCGATACATCAAGATTTATGTTCTCTAATTCGAGCTTAGCAATCTTTTCTCTGTCCTCATCATAAGAAAAATATCCCATCTTGAATGAGAAATCAGCTTGATAAGAATGATCGTTTCCAAACAATTCAAAAAATTTGACTGAAAGTCAAACTTAGATCAGCACAAAAAATAAACTCAGAAAAATTCTATCTCTGGAACTCTCAAAATACAGAAACTTAAAACTACAAGGACTAAAAGTGACACAAACTGAAACTTAAAACTAGAAGGACTAAAAATGACACAAACTGAAACTTAAAAACTAGAAGGACTAAAAATGACACAAACTAAAACTTAAAAACTAGAAGGACTAAAAATGACACAAGCTAAAACTTAAAAACTAGAAGGACTAAAAATGAAATAAAACTAACCAAACTAACTGACTAACAGGACTAACGAAGAATTAACGGAAAAGGACCAAAATGTTAAGCATTTAACGGCAAACTAACGGAAAAGGACTAAAAATGAAATAAAACTAACCAAACTAACAAACTAACCGGACTAACGGAAAATAGACCAAAATGTAAAGAACTTAATGGTAAACTAACGGAATTCGTTAGTTACTATTCATCATCTTCTCCAACGAGACACACCTACAAAACTCGAAAACGGTTAGAAGTTTTCAACGCAAGACGATCGTTAAAGCTCCCTGATCAGTCCTTACCAGATTAAAACTCAACCGGTCAACCCACGATCACAAACGAGCGAAAACTTAACGAAAAACGAGCGAAAACTTAAAAATTTAGTATGGGTAAAAATTTACGACCAAAAATGATTGTTTATGTCCACTTAAGCTCCCTCGACTGATTAAATCTCGAAAGAGTCTCTCAAACTCTCGAACGAAGCAACCGAAGATTTTTTCGGAAACCGAATGAGAATTTAAAAACTTGATATGAGATGAAATTTTTCGATAGAAATCGATCGTTTAGACTTTGTAAGCAACTCTTAACAATTTAAAATCGAAAAAGTTCGTTCACAAACTCAACCGAATCAATCGAAAATTTTAAAACATCGATCAAAAACTACCGGGGCTAGACACCGGTCTTAGC
The DNA here is from genome assembly GCA_023525745.1 of Arctium lappa. NCBI lineage: Eukaryota > Viridiplantae > Streptophyta > Magnoliopsida > Asterales > Asteraceae > Arctium > Arctium lappa. The sequence continues at coordinate 69,241,474 of CM042048.1, read as the reverse complement.
TAGACACCGGTCGGGGAGGGACCGGGCGAGGTACCGGTCGGGGAGAGACCGGTCGCTAGATACCGGTCGGTCTTGGTACACACCGTTCGATTAAAAACAGACACCGGTCGGGGAGATGATAGTCCGGTCGATATATATATATATATATGTATATGTGCGATGGATATATAAAAATGTATGTATGCGATGGATATATAAATATGTAAGTAAATATGTATGAATGTGATGGATATGTATATGCATGCGATGAAGAGAGTTGCAGGAAAAAAAAATCACAAAATAACCCAATCATAAACCTTCCAATCACAACCCCACTATACTTTTATAACCCAATCACAAAATAAAATAAATTAATTTGGGAAACTCTAAACATGGTTAGAACCCGGGAGTTAGCAAGAACTTCCAAGGACCGGGAGATTTCACACTGGGAGACAACACCCCGGTCGAAGAGACAACCCGGTCGAGGACCCGGTCAACAAGGCACCGGAGTCCGATCGCAAGGGGCAGGTCGCAAGGGGTTCGGTCGAAGGTCCGGTCGATATCAAGATAAGCACTTTTCAATAACAGATAATACAATACAATACGATAACAGATAATTTGCCGATAAAATCGAACGAACTCAAATTTTGAACCCAAAAAATTTGATTTAGACAGAAAACTTAATCGATTTGCAAACACACAAAACTTTAATCGACCAAAAATCAATCGCTGCAGAAAACTTTAATCGAACTTAACCCAGAAAACTCAATCGATGCAGAAAACTTTAATTTCTTCGAATAATCACAAAATCAATTGGATTTGGCATAAATCAATCCAGAAACAGAACACAGACCAACCAATTTTAACCCATAAATCGATTTCAATAAGAAAAGAAAAAAACTATGCAGACTTATCTTCAGAAAAAAAAATCGATTTGCAGATATGATTCTGATCTTAAGCAGTTCGATAACACAGATGAATAATCTTAACCCAGAATATAATCGATCAAAACGAATATTATCGAATAAGCTCTTAAAGGGTTTTAGACAAACCTTTTGATCGTATCGAATAAAAGATAAATTCGAACCTGCTCTGATACCAATTGTAAATCCCACTCTAAAGATGCAAACTTTAAAGAGTAACTCACGACCGGTGTTGCCCAACCTGGGGACCGGTGTGAGTTCTATGGTCCGGTCAAGGAATGCACCGGTCAAGCAATGCACCGGTCGCAGCCGGTCGGATCCGATCGCAGGCACACCGGTCAAGGGTCCGATCGAAGGCAATGGGTCCGGTCGATAACAGATAAACACTTTTCAATTAAGAAAATTAACCAGATCAAATCGAACAGAAAATGCAATCGTAAATCGAACTTGAAACGATTAATCAGTAATATGCAAACCTAGAAAATTGATCAATATGCAAACCTAAAAGAAATCGATAAAGCAGACTACGAACCCAGAAGTCGATAAACAGATGAGAATTCGACCAAAAACTTTTCTAAACTTAAAAAAAATTAATCGATATTTTAAACCAATCAATCTTTTTCAAATAAGTGGATCAAAACACAAGAAATTTCATGAAAAATTTCAAGAAATTGATGAACAAAGTAAGCACCGTATCAAACTATAATTCGATAAAAGATAGGAGTTTAGGCAAACCTTTTGATCTTATCGTATGAAGATTAATTAGATCCTGCTCCGATACCAATTGTAGATCCCAGTACAGTGCAATCACGAACAATAATATCAATGAAGAACAGTTAATGAATCACAACCTCTAGTCATATGATTAATATTCAAGAAAGGTTTAGGTTTACAGAAAGAATATCTGATAAGCAAAGTAAACCTATTGACTAGAGAATTATGAATGAGATCTAAACTGATTAATGAAACTAAACAAGCCTTTATATATGGCGCTTACAATATTAATGGGCTTAATGGGCTTTGGTCCCAACTAATAAATAACTATCAACTAATTACAATTTAAATCCTTATAAATGCTTTATACAACTTTCAACACACAGGACTTTCAGTCCTAACATAACGTTTAAACAGAAAAACAAATTTCATGTGTGTACGTGCTTGTGTATGAAAGAATTAAGCACAAGATGATTGCTTTTAATAATTGGCTCAAAATGTGTAAACTATTGAGACAACAACAATATTACATGGACTCAATTGTACATGATCGAAGTGCGAAGGTGGGGCATACTTCCTTCTTTTTCAATATCTAGATTTTCCAAATGAAAACCAAATAGATTATGTGCTGCATCCCTAGAAAAATTGAAACATCTTATTTTTAAGAAAAAGATGAGTAGCTGGTGGGGTTTAAAAACAAGAGTTGGCATGGGCTAGTTGCCTCTTTCAATGATGTTCACGAAGAATTGTGAAACAATAGTAATATGGCTGCCCGACTCAGAAAAAGTTGGTGTAGAGTTTGATGTTCTTTTACTCTAATCTCACACTCTCTTTCTTTTTAACATTGAGCTCACTTCTAACCAAACTCTCTTTTCATTTTACCTCATCACACATACCCACACTCAGATATTTTCACTCCTCGCCTCTCGATCACTCAAGGATAACTTCTTGGGTAGGAAACACTGGTTAACGTGAAGTTCTGTTAAGCTCTCACACAATGAACCCATGTTGACCTAAAAGAATATGTTGCTCAACGATTATCTTAATAATTAAGCAAAAGATATCATAGTCAGTGTATGTATGATGCACATTATCAATGTGTGAGCTTTTGAACATTTAAGATTTCTCAAAACAACGAAATTGAACAAATGAAACGAATTCAAGTGAAGTGTTTTGAGAATCTGACAAAGATACAATTAGATCAAATAAGAATGATTTAACAATCAAGGTTTAGGTCATGAAAAATTGGATGATGTTATATGAATAAAATATAGACAAGTCTTGAAAGAAACGTTTTGAATGAAATCGCGCTCAAATATCAATGAAGTTCAAACGGGGTGTATCACCATCGAAAGATTTGTTAATTTGAGACATGGTGATAACATAAATAACAAAATACTAAACCGGTGTGTGTGAATACTTGAAAGTATATGAAAAAGATAATACACAAGTATTTATCTTTGGAAGCACACGGTTTGTGTAACAATGAAGCCCATAAATGAAAACATTTAAAAATCACACTTCTGTATTCATGAAATCTTTTTAAGAATCGAGAAGTGGTTTGAACATTTAAGAACATGTTTTCATATTTGAAAGTCGTCCTTCTTTCAGACATGTATGAGATTAAGTTTAGAATGAACCTTACGCTCAACTTAAATATCATGACGTCAGCTCAAAAGTCATATTAGATATGATCAGGTAAGCTCCCCCTCAAAAGCTGCATTCAGTCAAAAATCGTCAAAGCACAAAGTCTTATTCACAAAATTTATTGAAAAGTAAAGACATGAAAGCAATAAAACATTTTAAGAACGAGTTCTGATCAGATGTAATCAGAAGTCAGTTACTCCCCCTGAAATATTGCATTCACAATATTTAAAAACAGGAAAAATATGTACTCCCCCTTGAAGGTTGATCATCTTTTTTATGCATCGGAGTACAATCTCATATATGCACGGGAGTATAATCTCTTTTGATCATTGAAGTATGAGTCCTAAACTGTTGTGTTTAGAAGTCAAACTCCTTATTATTGAAAAATGGGTCTTGAACTGTGTTATCCAAGAGCCATGGTTCCTTTACTCCATCTTGACTTGAGGTGCCTGCAACATAGAAGAATCTTTTGGCTTTGGTACCCACTAGTATTTGAGTCCATGTTTGTTATTTGCAGTTTTGTTAGGAGTAATAGAATAAGAACCATACCAGTAATGATCATAAGTTTTATGAACAAAATCATTTGCACGACAGTAAGAACAATAACTATTCTTATGAGCTAACCTGATTAAGACGATACACCTCTTTTAAATGACCTTGAATGAATTGTGGTGATCGGAGTAGAAACAACAAAAGAAGAAGTTGTAGCTGAGAGAATAGAATCTTTGAGCAAATCTTGATCAACAGATAAACTTTTGAGTTTCTTTGTCTCTTTATCATCTCCTTGACTTCTTTGATTTCTCCCCCTCATGACTTTGATGAACTGGTTCAACTAGGTCATGCCAATGTTGGAGACGAGACAACTTAAGATCTGCAAAATCAAAGAAACAGAGAAAGCAGGGGAGGTTTGCGTGTCATGTTGGATGCGCAAACCAAGGTTTTCGTTTCATGAAGGATACGCAAAACAAGGTTTGCGTTTCATGAAGGATACGCAAAACAAGGTTTGCGTGACCAACGGAATGCGCAAAGCTGACTTAAACTCAGAAAAATGTTACCTTTTGAAGCTCTTTGACTCCCCCTACACAAATGCACTAGATGTGACAATTCAAGTTAGCATTCATATAAGGAAAATCAGATACTCCCCCTCAAAAACAGATATAATCTTTGAAAAATAATCTCTTTGTTCACTCCCCCTTGAATAATGCATAAACCCATTAAAATATATTTATGAGAACACAATGATCAAATATTAATGTAGAAAGAAAAATATACTGAATGTAAATTTTGAAACAACTAAACATATAAAATTTTAAACACTAAACAAATAAAAGTCTACTTAGTAAAATATCACAGATTTATTAATCACTTGAAATCAAACATATGTTGTTGGATATAGAAACAAGTTTCGTTGCATATCAAGTTAAAACATGTTCAGTTTCAAAAACTTCTGGCAATCTATTCAGTGTGCTCACATGCGAATCTTCGATTAGTTTCAAGAAAATGCAATTCTAAAAATATTATAGAGAACTTTGCATGTACTCACACTAATCCATCAAAAATTAAGATTTTCTCAAATTTATAGGTTTATCGCAACTCAAACATATCACCAAGTGTCATGAGATGTGTGCTCATTGGCATCTTTTAGCATTGTGCACATTGGCATCTTGACATGAGTGTGCTCTTTGGCATCTTTTAAGCGCGTGCACTTTGGCATCTTTTGATCAAAAAGTTTATTAAGTAAAGAACATGCCGTAAACGTAACTTTCTATCTGACCCTATTGCAGGATTTGGGTCAGCCGCTCCCAGACCAGTTGGCCTTAGGGGACTAGGTGTCAAACACCCCTTGGAACTTACTCTCCCAGATCAGAAAGGCTACATCGACATATCCTAAACCCATTCATACTAGTAGAACATGACTTTCGATCTGGTTCTATTGAAGGATTTCTGTTCGATCACTCCCAGACCAAATGACCTTAGGGGACCAGATGTCAAGCATCCCAAGGAGCTTACTTTCCCAAACCAGAAAGGTCACAGGTACAAACTTTTAAACTTAGAGATTTCTGTATTTTATGAAATTATAATTCATCTCAATCACTCAGGTCAACATCTAAGTGCTTAGCCCATATTTTGATTCTAATCTATAATTCTGATTAATTAGGTAGTCTATGCAAAGTAAATTATAAAAATTCCGAATCACGCAACTTTAAAGCAGTAATAAAAGTTTCAAACATGTTGCTGACTTTTCGACTTTTGTAAGACTTGAAATTTGATCATATAAAAACTATAATATAAACAAAAGAACTTGAGAATTTATCCTAGACATATACTTTATTCAAAATAAAGAAAAAATGTAAAACTTACTTTATAGAATAAAATTTGTAAAGATTTAAACTTTTAAACTCAATATGCCGATGTTAAAAATTTTCCTTAAAGACAAAATGTAAAGAATTCGGCAAATTGATATTTCGTTGGAACAAAATGAAATTCAGTTATTTCATCTTTTACATTATAAAAAAAAATTTGTGTCTCAAATTAAAAAAAAATTTGGGTTATACAAAATCAGGTAAAAAAAAATATGAACAAGCTCAGATTCTTGAAAAATAATGAGAAAAACTGGAACACATCATAATCAGAGATAAAATGCAGCGGAAATAAAATTGATGTACTCAGAGTATCTCATTTAGTCAGAAGCTTAAATCATTGAAGAATGAGTTCTAAACTGATTTGTTTAGAAGTCGAAGTCTATGAAGTACGGGTCCTGAGCTGAAGTACTCAGAAGCCAAAGTCTTGACATTGAAGTTCGGGTTTTGAACTGCTATGTTCAAAAGCCATACTTTCTCTTACTCCCCCTTAACATGAGATGCCTGCAACTTAGAATCAGATTTAGACTTGGGTAACCACTTGTATTTGGGCCCTTGAAAGTTAGTTGCAGTTCGTATGGGGAAATACTTGTTATATTTGAAAATATAAGCACATGAAATATTATCAGACAAATAATCACAATCATCAGAAGAGAAAGCATAATCATCTGAACTAGAATCAGAAGACGAATATGAGACATTTTTGGAAATTTGAAACATTTGCTTTATAGAGTATTTTGAAATTTTATTACAATAAGCAAATTAATCACTTTTATAACAATTGTCTACATATCTATCTTCCTCAGTCAAGGAACATTTGATGTCCGCCTCGCTCTCCAGATTTGCTTCTTTGACCGGTTCAAAGTCCTATATGAAAGAATGGAATCTAAAGAATTAGAATTGCCAGAAAGAACTGTATCATGTTTCTTCGACTTCTTTGACCGTTTTCTTTTACGCTTAGGTTTATAATATTGATCATTGATCGTAAAAGAAAACGGTCAAAGAAGTCTGAATTTGCCTCAACAATCTGAAGAAATAAGTTTATCCAAGCAACCAATCTGATCAACTAATAAATCTGAATTTGCCTCAGAGTCTGAATAATTTTGAGAAAACATTTTAAAATTTGAAACTTCCTTTTTATTTTCCTTAGAATCAGAAGATAGGCTGGAAATAGAATCTGATTTTTGAAAAAATATATTTTCTTCAAGACTAGACATCATGAAAGAAAGAATAATATCAGATTCAATTTTTTTCAAAATATTTTGATCTTCTATCTGATCTTCAAGATCTATGATTTTTCCTTCTAATACTAATGGAGGAGTATATTTCTTCGAATCATAAATGATTGGAGAAATATTTCTTTTATCAGAATCATGTGCATAAGGAGCAATAAAATCACCAGACATTGAAGATATGATAGGAGATATATCATTTAAAACTCTTCTTCCTCTTCTTGATTTTTCAGGAAAATATTTTGTGTTGGGTCTGAAATATGCCAAGGATGGTTACTACTTCTAGTTCAATATGGTTACTACTTCTAGTTCAATATGGTTACTACTTCTAGTTCAACATGGTTACTACTTCTAGTTCAACATGGTTACTACTTCTGTAGTTAATGCTGCCAGTTGTAGTTAATGCTGCTAGAACAAAGTTAATGCTGCTAGAAGAAAACAGTTAATACTTCTAGTTAGTACTTCTGTGATTAATACTTCTAGTTAATGCTGCTAGAAGAAAACAGTTAATACTTCTAGTTGTTAATACTTCTAGTTAGTACTTCTGTTATTAATGCTGCTAGTTGATGGTTAATGTTGCTCAACAAGATTAGTACTGCTTGAAGAGATTAATGCTGCTGAGCATGGTTAGTACTGCTAGAGTTAATACTGCTCAGAGTATTAATGTTGCTGAAGAATAATGCTGCTTATGTGATAAAGAATTCGCATGGAAGGATGACAGCTGGATGGACTGAAGATTATGGAAAGCTTGAAGATAATGATGGAAGATATTCTGAAGATATTTTATTAATTGTAATTAGCTTTTATCTTCAGTATATATATATATATATATATATATAGTATTGTTTAGAATAGTTTGAGATAACTTTTGAGAATTAATCATTCATTCTAAGTTTTAGAGAAAATCAACCTCAAGGCATAGTTCCTAATTCTAGAGAAGTAGAATTCGTCTTGAAAGAGTCTGTTCTTCAAGATTGAGGTTGAGTGTGTAATCTTGTAACTTCAAAGCATTCAATACAAGTTTACAGTTTGTTCTTCATATTTACTGTGTTGATTTACTGTTTCATTGAATATCAAAGTGTTATTCCGCAAACTTCTTTGATATTGTTTCTGAGAATTAATTCTTGTTAAGAATTCGATCCTGACAAGTGGTATCAGAGCTAGTATTCTCAGAAACCTGCAATCATCATTCTTCCTTGAAATCAGAAATCATCAATGGCTAAAGTTTCAGATTCTTCAAGCACAGAAATCCCCACAGAGGTAATGTCTAATCTTTGCTCTAAAACTTGTATGGAAACTGTTAAAAGGTACAGGGATCACAACCAGACAATGAGTGATGACCTTAAAAGATTAGAGAGAGATATAAAAGACTATGTAAGAATTGTTGAGAGTTTTGAGGAACAGATCAAAGTTTTCCAAGCCAATGAACTTCAACATTCTTATGATACAAATTACTGGAAGTGGGAGAAGAATGACCTAGAACTTCAGCTGAAAAAGTCTAAAGAGGAGAATGAGAAGATAAAGAGTGAGTTTGAGAAAGCCAAGCTGGATATTGAGAAATTTTCCAATGCTTCTAAAGCAATGGACTCTTTGCTCCAAACTCAAATCCATGACAAACTTAGAAGAGGAATGGGCTATAACACAACACCACCACCATACAACAACAATTACATTCCTCCTATATCAAACTTACTAGAGACCAAGGATAGGAAGGAATTGCCTGTTGGAGCCACTAAGGTAGATCCTTTAGACAAAGTGGTGGTTGAAACAGACTCTGAAGAAGAGAACTCTAGTGAAAAGAGTAAGGAGAACACTGGGAGTGGTGAGATTCCTCTAGAAAATCACATTATCACCAATGAGGGATGTGGAAAGACTTGGGTCAAATCTAAGGACATAGAAAAGATAGAGGGAAATTCTGGTAAGGTCTACTACAAACAGACAACAGTTGTGAATCCTGTCCCTTGCAAACAGTGTTCTTGCAATAAAACTGAGCCCCAAAAACATGATAAACCAAGGGGAAATCAGAGAAATTGGAATAATCAATGGGCACAACAACAAGGGATTGATCTGAGTAAAATCAATAGACCAAAACCTTGTTTTATCTGTGGAAAGCTTAATCATGTTGCCAAATACTGTTATTTCAATCCTATCAACCAAAGAGTCACTTTTCAAAGACAACCACAAAACTCTTTTGGTTATAGGAATCAAAGAAGGAATAAAATGGCTGAGAAAAGAGCACCTAAAAAGTATCATGCTCAGAACAAGTTTGCTAATACAAAGAAAAATGCTCCAAATAAGCCAAGGAGTAATTTAAAGACAAAGAAAGCAAACAACTTTGTTCAAGTTTGGGTTCCAATTGTAAAGAAACCTGTTAGTACTGCTATCCCAGATAGTACTGCTAACAGAAATAGTGTTGCTGCAACCAATACTACTGCTAACAAGGATAGTGCTTCTACTAGTATTAATGTTGCAAAGCATATAATCTTGACAAAGTATTCCAGCCATGAGATTCCTAAACAACTCATCCAGACCAAACTGACAGATTATATTAATGAGAAAGGAAAACCCAAGACCACTTTGGCTTGGGTTCCCTCAAAGACTAACTGATTTATCAAGTGTGCAAGGCAATCAAAAGCTCAAGAGGAAGAGCATTTGGAATGAAGATAATGGTTGCTCTTGGCACATAACAAGGAACATGGACTGCCTTTAAATTCTTTAAAAGATTTGATGGAGGACATGTTACTTTTGATCCAGCAGAAGGTAAGAAAAGTGAAAAAGGTATAGTTTCAAAAGATAAAGTAACTTTTGAAAATTTTATGGTATATGGTACTACTAACCTTGTGTCTGTAAGTGTTTCAGGTTGCTAGTACTGAAAGGTAGTTAGTACTTATAGTTCAGTGAATACTGTTAGACTGTGTTAATGCTGCTGGTATGTGTTACTACTGCCAGTCTGTGTTAATGTTGCTGATAAGTGTTACTACTGCTAATGTTTGTACAAGAAGTACTTAATAAGGAATTGACGGATTAACCTCATTTTAATGAGATATATGTACCTAAAACCCCTAAGGGCAAGGTCTTTTCAAGCATGAAGAGATCTGCTAAGGACTCGGAAGGAGTTGACATACCATTGTTCTCTACAATGATGGTGATGTCCCACAATCAAGAAGGTAAGGCATCAGGGTCAAAGCCCTCATTAGACCAACCCACTGATGACCTATCCACACCTTCCACTACCAAGCATAAATCTTCAGATTCCTTTTGTCAAACCAACATTCCCCATTACTATATTATATAAGGAAAAGATACTGAAGGTTCCTTCCCTTCTTGTATCTTCAACCTCAAAACCTACAAGCCCTCTGATGGAGCATTTTTCATCAGAGAATATCCAAAGGGAAACCATAGAGGTGTATCCCAACCTCAAGAAGGTGCTCAATAAGGAGATGGAAGAGCATATGGGTTGTAAGGCTCACACTACTGACTTTGCACAAAGTGCAGGACAGGACAGTGTGAACATATCTAAGACCTTCCCCATGGCAACTTTAGATGAGTAATTATCTAAAGGTCCCAGGTGCCAAGAAACCAAGGGAGTAGAAGGTGCTTCTGCTAGGCAGAAGATCTTTACTAAAAGATCCAAGGATCCTTCAAAGGTGGTAAACACACCTAAAGAAGGTGAGGACAGATTTAACTACAAAGAATTGATGGATACACTTGGTACAATTTGTCTGAAAGTTCACAATCAAATTATGGAGATAAAAGAGATGAAAAGGAGCACAGATCATGATTATTTCAAAAAGGGGGAGAATTAAACAACTGAACTTGAGAAGACATGAGAAGGAGAATCAAGTTGATATGAAATCTTATTTTGAGGGGGAGAGAAGTGAAGAAGCTGAAATAAAGCATTAACTACAGCATAAACAGAAAAGAAGATAACAACAGAAACTGAATCAAGAAGAACTAGTAATTGCAGAAAGTTTTGAAATTATCATAAAGACCCTATGCTGAAGAACTTAACTTCTCAGTTTTGAAAAGTTAAGTTAGGGGGAGATTGTTGGGTCTGAAATATGCCAAGGATGGTTACTACTTCTAGTTCAATATGGTTACTACTTCTAGTTCAATATGGTTACTACTTCTAGTTCAACATGGTTACTACTTCTAGTTCAACATGGTTACTACTTCTGTAGTTAATGCTGCTAGAACAAAGTTAATGCTGCTAGAAGAAAACAGTTAATACTTCTAGTTAGTACTTCTGTGATTAATACTTCTAGTTAATGCTGCTAGAAGAAAACAGTTAATACTTCTAGCTGTTAATACTTCTAGTTAGTACTTCTGTTATTAATGCTGCTAGTTGATGGTTAATGTTGCTCAACAAGATTAGTACTGCTAGTTCAAAGTTAGTACTGCTTGAAGAGATTAATGCTGCTGAGCATGGTTAGTACTGCTAGAGTTAATACTGCTCAGAGTATTAATGTTGCTGAAGAATAATGCTGCTTATGTGATAAAGAATTCGCATGGAAGGATGACAGCTGGATGGACTGAAGATTATGGAAAGCTTGAAGATAATGATGGAAGATATTCTGAAGATATTTTATTAATTGTAATTAGCTTTTATCTTCAGTATATATATATAGTATTGTTTAGAATAGTTTGAGATAACTTTTGAGAATTAATCATTCATTCTAAGTTTTAGAGAAAATCAACCTCAAGGCATAGTTCCTAATTCTAGAGAAGTAGAATTCGTCTTGAAAGAGTCTGTTCTTCAAGATTGAGGTTGAGTGTGTAATCTTGTAACTTCAAAGCATTCAATACAAGTTTACAGTTTATTCTTCATATTTACTGTGTTGATTTACTGTTTCATTGAATATCAAAGTGTTATTCCACAAACTTCTTTGATATTGTTTCTGAGAATTAATTCTTGTTAAGAATTCGATCCTGACATTTTGCATTTTCACTTGTATAAACAAAAGGAATTTCATTTGTCTTGTTATTTGTCCTTTTCTCATGTTCGATTTCTAACACTTGCTTCTCATTCATCCAATCAATTTTAAATTGAGGAGCATAATGAGCAAGAGTCAGATAATCGTATTTATATAAAGTTGGGGATTTTTCAATCGCATTGTTTAAACAATGAGGATTTTCAAAACGAAGTCCCCACCTTTGTTTTAAAGCCTCTTCACTCCTCGGTTTGTTCATATAAATTGTTTGTTCAGATTGGTCTCTTCGATAAAGTTTTTCTTCTAACTTATTTATTTTATCTGAAAATTCATCTTTAAAATTAGTCATAGCTGTCAAAGATTCAAGATAAGTCTTATTTGAATTTTCCAAATCATCCAATTTCTTTTGAAAGATGTCTTTAGTATTTTCTAAAATAGATTTTTCATCTTTCAAAGAAAATTTCAGTTTGTCAATCAAATCTAACTTTTCAGAATTTAAATTCTTTTCAGATAAAATCTTTGAGCGCAAATCAGATAAAGCAGTTATCATGATATCAAACTGAGAGGTAATAAATTTGTAGTTAAATTCAGAATATACCTCATCTTCATCAGTTTCAAAATCATCTGACTGATCATCTCCGATCAAGCATATCTGAGTGATCTCTACGTTTGATGCTTCATCATCGGAATAATCCGGCCAGAATTCTTCCTCGGCCAGCAAAGCAGTTCCGTTCTCTCTCTTTTCTGCTAGTTCCATTTTCTGCCTGTAGTAAGCTGAATCCCTAATCTTCTTAGCTCGACACTCCTTTGAATAATGACCCGACTTTCCATAGTTATAACAAGAAGCAGTCTTAGGCTCGGGCAGTTTGACTGTAGAGCTGGAAGTGAAGCGAGAAGAGTTGGAACTCGATCGGGGTTGGAGCTTTTTCTGATAGAGTTGAAAGAGAAGGATCATAGCTTTCTGTAAAGCTTCACCATCATCTTCAGTTGACCCGTTGTAAGTGTTATCAGGCAACGCTTGTTCAGATAAGTGCTTTGTGAGGAGTGCAACCGGGTCTACTGTCTTCTTGTTCTTTTTCTCTAGTTTGGCCTTCTTTTCTATCACCAGGCTTTCATCAGTCATCAGAATCTCGTATAATTCTTGGATTGGCATAGTGGAGATTCTGACATCGTTCCTCAATCTGTGGCATGATTTATTCCATTCAGGTTGCAATGTGTTGAGGAACTTCAGATTTAATTCAAGCTCAGTCTTTTCAACCTTTATCTTTCGAAGATCATTGATGACGGCATATAAACGATCAAATACAGTCTTTAGTGGCTCCCCGTCCTTGGCTTTGAATTCTTCAAAATTATTCATGTAGCGCGTATGCCTGAGTTGAGTAGCTACTGAAGAACCAAGCATAATCTTCTCAAGCTGTTGCCACATCAGATTAGGATGAGTTTTGAAACAGTCAATCCTGTTGTATACAGAGTTTGGCAAGGCTAGCATTAGATTTGTTTTAATATCCCTATCAGCTTGATAAGCAGACAACTCTTCATGTGTGTACTCTTTAGTAGGCTTGTATAATCCAGAAGCCAATTTGGGTCTGTCGAACGGTCCTTCAGATAAAATGGTCATCATGTCATTTCCATTCTTTTGTCGTTCAATAAAGTTCAGGAACCGATCTTGCCACTTTGTAAACTCGTTTTCATCGATTAGTACCGGTGGACGATTTTCTGTACCCAATGACATCATAATGTCATTTTTGTAGAACTGAGCTTGGAAAGCAAACTTGGCAGAATCCATAGATGACAAAAAAAAAAAAATTCCCAGACTCCTTGGCAGAATCCATTTTTTTTAAAATCTAAGTCAAGCAGACGCGCAAACTATAGGTTTGCGTGTGAAAACTGAAACGCAAAGAATGTTTTGCGTGTGTAAGCAGAAGCGCAAACTAGAACTTTGCGTTTGAAGAAGGGAGCGCAAACTTCACTTTGCGTATGCAGAGGGAAGCACAAAGCAGACTTTGCGTTTGTAGAGGGAAGCGCAAAGCAGACTTTGCGTTTGTAGAGGGAAGCGCAAAGCAGACTTTGCGTTTCCAACGTGAACCGCAAACCTGAAAATTCACTAACACAAGAGTTAGACCACAAAGAACTTTAAGCAAAATACATGAATGAAACGCAAAGTAGCATGAATGAAGCGCAAACTTATATGAAAGAAGCGTAAACTTATATGAAGGAAGCGCAAACTTTACCAACACACAAATTTTCGCAAGATCAAATCAAACCAAGAAAATTATGCATGAAAAAACACACACTTAATATTGAAAACACCTTTCTAACAACTTTTGATCAACAATATCGATTAAAATCAACAAAATCTAAAAATCTAGAATGAAACAGTACCGAACTCGTGTTTTTCCAGAAAACTTTTAAACTCAAAATTGATTATCTAAACTGATTTTCTTGTAAAACAACTTGAAACAAAAGAGATCGATTAACAAAAACGAGTCTACTGAAATAAAAAACAAACACAATTGATCACAAACACATCCAAATTTGATGAGAAATCAAGAAAACGAGATTTTCTTGAAAACTTCAAGAAAAATCGATCAATTTTTCGATTTCAATCACCAATTCAGATTCGAAAATACAAACTCTCAATCCTCTCAAGATTCAGATTGCTCTGATACCAATTGATAGTCCAAGAATCTCTAAATCTTTAGAGAGAGAAAGTAGAGAGAGAGAGACAAGATGCGCAAAATAGAAAGTATTCAATATGAGTGCGTGAGATTCTTACACAAACCAAGACCAAAGGGACTTCAATACCCTTGGTAAAATACAACATAGTATGACTTTAGAAACAGTATTTGACCAAGCCCTATAAATACAATGATTACTATAAAATCAGACCTAACACCTTCTTCTTCTGTATGTACCTGAACCATCCACATTCCTATCATAGAAAATGTTAGTAGTACGAATCTGATCTTTTGAATTGACTAACCTCTTGGTAGAAACAGTTTTATGATGTGAACTTGATGTTGTCTCATCTCTAGATGTGTAGATTATTGACTTTGGAGTCTTTTGCTTAGTCATCACCACCTTAGAGACAACTTCTTCAACATCTTTTATCTTGGAAGATAAACTATTCCTTTCTGTCGTGAGTAGATCAATTTTCTTCAGGAATTCAGACTTTGTGTTTTGTTCTTTTAAAGCACTTGTTGATAGTTTAGATAATGACTCTGTAAGCTTCCTAATTTCTGACTCAAAAATCTTTCTTTCTTCTTAAAAATCTTTCTCAACATTACTTCTCTGACCATATATTTCTTTTAAGATTTCGACATTTTTATGTTCAATTACCTTATTTACTTTTGCCAATTTATCTCTTTCAATGATGTTTACTTTCTCAAAATCAGTCACTTGTTGAGAAAGTTTTGCACATTTAAGTTCGACAACTTTCTTCTCTTCAAATGTTTTTCTTGAAAATTCAGAAAATTTCTTTGCAAACATTTGCTTTTCACTTTCAAAACCTTTCCTCTTTTTCAAATACATCTCTGTCTTTGGAAATCTTCTGTTACAATTTTGAAATCTGCTTTTTCAGCTCTGCATTTTGAATTTCCAAGACTTGGGCTTTCCCTTCAGTTTCGTTGCTCTTATCACTTTACTGTAAATCAGAAATCTGTTTTGTGAACTCTTCAATTGTGTTCTTTAATGCACTGATTTCTTCACCAAGTAGTTTCTTAGCATCTTCTTTCTTTTTGCAAATTATAACATATTTATCCATTGTTGTCTCAAGCATATTATTCCTTCTTTTGAGTTCAATATTCTCTTCTGTGAGTTTCTCTATTTCTCCTTGATCGTCAAAATATCCCATCTTGAGCTTTGCACTGATTTGAAATGATCGTCAAAAATTCAGAAACAAACTGGACTCTGAAAGTCAAACTTGGTCAACCCTGAAAAATCTTAGAAAAAATTGCTAAGTATGGAAAATCGCAAACCACAGAAAAACAACTTTACGCAAACCGTATTGTGCGCGTTTGAGGTTCACATACACCGAAAGATGCGAGTTTGAGCTTCTCGCAAAGAGATATGTGCGAGTTTGGAGTTCACACACACTGAAGGATGCACGTTTCTACTTTGTGCAAACAACTACTTGCGAGTTCATGAGAATGTCACTTCGCGCAATGCTTCTGCGCGTTTGACACTTAGAAAATTTTTCGACTTTTCACTTCACGCAAATCGATCACTTCTCACAGATCAACCGCTTTGCGAAGAACAAATCAATTAAACAGTACAAACTCGCACAAAGAAACTTGCGCGTTTCTACTTCTCGCATAACACTTCTTGCGTGTTCTTCATTCTTTTGCGAGTTTATGACTTTGCGTGTTCTTCCTTATGATGTTTGCGTGTTCTTCAGATCTAGCGAGTTCTTCAACCTTTTGTCCAAAAACTTAGCTTTTTCCACTGAATTCGATCCAAAACTTCACCAAATGATCTGAAATTTCGCATACTGCTTCTATTACATTCCACAAACATATTACAATCGAATGATTATACTCAAAAACACAAAAATGTACACCTTGATCTAAAGTCAGTACACTTTCTACATTCGAACAAAAACCTTACAAAAATTCAAAATTCACACCGAAAAAGTATGAATTAGGCTAAGCAAATCAAATGAAAAATGTTTTAGACATCAAATCGACTCTAAAACAATAATTTACAAGACCAAATCAACACTGAATCTCCAAAAATCGAATCTGAACAGAAGGTTTGCGAGTTCTTGAAATGACGACCAAAAATCTTGAATTAGACCATGTTTCTTGAATTTCCGTATGCTCTGATACCACATGTTAGGATCAAGCGCTTACCACTACGCCAAAAGCAATTGCTGATGGAGAAGGCACAACTTTATTTCCATATAGCGTAGCAACCAGCGCCACATTTCAATTTAGGAAGATGCTGGTCAATGACCCAACAATCCCCCCCCCTAGCATCTGCCAGCACTTACAAGATCTTCGCTAGAAGTCAATGGCTGCACAACATGCCTTTGGCATTTAAATGCATTCCATGGGATTCGAACCCGTGACCTGCTCTGATACCAATAGTGTGTCCCACAATCTGTGCAAATCAATGAAGATGACAACAATTGAATTCAACAATGCTCTCACTGTTTCTCTCTCTACAAACCGATACACGCATAACCTCTCCTAGTCTTCTAGTCTCTCTCAAACTTTCTCTCACTAAACTCAAAATCTTATCTCGTCATATGAGTTTACAAACGAAAAATCAATTTATACTAAGACTACACTTACAAAGCTAAACACTTACAAAACTAATTGACATTGACTTTATTACAAAGATTTTGACTTAGCTTGAGAGTTGACTTGAGCTCTTGACTTGACTTTTATCTTCAGTCGCTATGATCTTGTATCCAACATATATTTTTGCACTAACAAAGTCCATCCTTTTGTGGTATCTGATTTCTTCGTGCATGACTTCTTTTATACATCCATTTGCGATTTTGAACTCTTTTCTCTTGTCCAGCCTCTACTCTGTGTATGCATGAAGTTGAGGAAGATCGTAAGGAGAGAGGTTCTTTAGGTCTACATCTGTGAATTCATACCTCTTCCCATCCTTTCTTTCAACGGCATACTTCACATACATAATTGTTCTCTTGGCAAAAGAATGCAAGGAGAGCCTAGAACCTGCTTTATATCAGAGAGTGACCAGACCTCTGACTTCTCTTGTGTAGTATTTAAGAATCTTCTTCTGACATCCTCCTTTATCAGAGGATGTATGTTGGGTTGTAAGAACACCTCTTCACATTCTGCGCTGTAGAGATAATTGTAAATATTCTCATGAAAAGACAGTTCCTTCTTTGGTGGCCTTGGAATTGGTATCCGTATGGCGTCCATTGATTCGACTATGCTCTTCACTCGATCTTCTATTGGTTTCTTTTTCTCAGAGACAATAGCTGCAGAGGGTGTCTTCCCTTTGTCTTTAGATTTTGAAGGAGTAGGATTCAGAGTCTTCTGTGGCGGGTTCTTGATGGGAGTCATCTTAGTATCTTCACCATCATCATTGGCATTGATTGGCTCTAGAGCAGAAAATTGGACAGAGAGTATAGGGGCTACAGGCATGAGCTTTGAACTTGATGGCTCTACGAACTTCTCAAGCCCTTCTGCGATTAATTCAACTCCTATGTTGATCTTTGCCTTGATAGAGGGTTCTGCAAGGGTGACAGGGATGGAGACATCAACGTTCAAGTTCTTCATCTTAGAGGCACAGGATTTTGATCTCTGAGTTGTTCCTTCTGAGGTTCCCTTCTCTTGTGGCACAGTGTTAAGGGGAGTAGTAATGGGGTTTTCAGATAAAGCTGGTAGAGCTTTCTCCCCCTCATGACGACCAGAAGGACCGGACCCATCTGGCTCTTGGTCATCATGCCTCCTCTTCTTCTGAGATGCCTCTGCTTCTGAGATGCCTCTGCTTGGCACGAAGAGAGGTAATTTCTCTTCTTTCTTCGGCAAAGGTTGTATCTGCCATGGTGTTTGATCATGGAGACTACATCGTGTGCGGCCATGGTTGCTTTATTAACTTCATAATCGGTGTAAAATTTCATAAGGGATACTGTTCTTTTTAGTTCCTCTGATACGGATTGACCCTTAGAGACCATGCCTTAGCCTATTTTGTGCACTTCCTGCAGAAGCTTCTCCCATATCTTGTGTAGTTCAGCTTTAGTGGCCAAGGTAAAAGGATAGCTGACTTCTGCACGATTCCCGGGTTGAGAAGTAGATGGTGGCAGAGAGACCATGGCACTGTGAGCCATATCCTTGATTTCTCTTCCCAGAGCCGCCAAGTCATCTACCGTAGAGGCTGCTGTCACTACTGCGACTTTTGGGGCTTCATCTATCACAATATCTTCTGAAATCTTAAGAGCATCTAACTGCTTATCCACAACCTTGATTATTCGGTTGGAGTCCTTGTGAGTGGCATTTGTGGCAGAGGACTGGACCAACTTCTGAATTTCCAGAGAGTTTTGGGCTTGGATTTTCTTTAAGTCAGCCAAAACTTCTGTATTGGCCTTCAGAGCCTCTGTAAGCAGGTGGAAGTCAGCCATGGATATGGAGTTTTCGGTGGAGATGAAGCTTTGCAACTTATCAAGACGTTGATACACATTGTCCTCGAAGGTTTTAAACTCATCCTTCGTGACATATGCACCAGAGGTAACCTCTGGACCAACACATGGTCCAGATTTGGCCAATGAGTCTTTGGCACCTAGGGAGCTTGTTTTGATGCTGGGATCCTTAGGATTTCCTTCCAATCGTCGATGTCCCTTAGAGGGGGAATCATCTATAGAAGTTCTGTTATCGATTTTCTTAAGTGAAGATTCAGAGTCAATCACTTGAGTTTTGATAAGTGGATTCTGTGGGTGATCTAGACCCACAAAGTCATTGTGTTTTCTCACGGGCACCTCTGAAGTGCCTTGGTTTTCACTCGTGTGTAGTGGTGAGTGGCGTGCTCAGGGGTAAATGAGCACTTATGACTGCACCACTATCCTTTTGAGAGGATGAGGTGGTTTGGGTGTCCCCGGTTAAAATAGGAACAGAGGATGAAAAAGGCTCCTCTGTCCTGGTGGTTTGGGTAGTGTTCGGAGTGTGCACTCCTTCTTCAACATCCTTCTGCACTAGATCTGCACGGATGAATGGGTGGCTAACACCTAGAGGGGGTTTTGGATATATGCCAAAGGCATCTTTTTCGAACACTCTCTCCTCCTCCCATTGTTTTTTCTTCTCACTTTTCTCCACTTCTTCATCACTGCTCAAGAGAACAGTGACATCCTCCACCTCTACGGTAGTATCCATCACTCATGGAGCCTCTGGCACATATATCTGTGCTTCATCTTACTTTGGTGGGGAACTTAATTGTTCCACCACCTCTTGGGCGATTTCTACGGCCATTTTCAGAGGGATCTGAGGCTTGATTTGCTCTTTGATGTTGGCCTCTTCGGTATCCAGGGTTTCAACAAATACAACCCTATATTTTCTTCTCCTCTGCAGAGGTACCTCTTCATTCTCTGCAAGTTTCCTTGAGTCCATATTTGCTTGTGCCATTTGAGTGGGCACAAATGCATTTTTGGTAGCAGCTCTGTCAGCCATTTTTATCAGCCTTCTCTTCTTCTTCTTCTTCTTCTTCTTCTTCTTCTTCTTCTTCTTCTTCTTCTTCTTCTTCTTCTTCTTCTTCTTCTTCGACGACTCTTCAGAGGATTATACCTCTAGAGGGGGTACAGAGGCCTTTTCAGCATTGGCCTCTTGAGCATTGGTCCTAGGATTTTTGGCCTTCTTCTTCTTCCTTTTCAGAGGGACCTGTACCTCAGGCACTTCCACCTCTGTGGGGATTGGGACTTCTTCTTCTTCTACAGTCCTCTTCTTGGGTTTATTTTTCTTTTTCTTCTTAGAAGTCTCACCCCCGCCCCACTCTATGGTGTTTTCCCTCTCTTCTACTCTCTCCTCACATTCTGCGGCCTATACTCCCTCATCTAGACTAGGCCTAAGGTAAATCGCAATCTCTCCCACAAGGAAACCTATGCGTGGAGGGGTAGAAGGACTCGGTTCAGGAGTCCTGTATCCACGAATGTAGCCCAACCTATCTTCTTTACTACCCAGACATGACAGAAGTTTGGCAGGCAGAGGTCATGCTGCAGGGTATCCGGTTGCTAGCATAGTGGGTTTATGAGACTTCATCTCATAGAGCTTGATCATCTTGCCTTCAGAGGCTAGCTTTCCAGGTCTTATCATCTCATTGCGAAGAAGTATGACGATGAATCTATTGAACACCAGGGTTGTAGGTTCCTTGTCCCTCCTTTTGTCATCCTCTTTGGTGATCACAGCGTTGATCATCTCTCTAAGGATATAGTAGATTCCGTACATGATGGCCAGTATGTTGTGGCTTGACTGGTCAGAACTACCCACCTTGCACGTCAGAGCCCTATTGAGTATGGAACAGAGGACGTTCCACGGAGGGGGTAAGTTCTGTCTTCTGAACTCCGTCCTCTTAGCAATGGGCTTGGCATACCAAGTGGACCTAAGAAATTCTAAGATTACCTCATCAGAGGGTTCTTCAGAGAACTTAATAAGATTTAATTGGTCCTTAGTGGGGAGTTCAAATACCTTAGAGACAAGTGTTTTGTTTATGCCAAGTTCAAGGACCTTTTCATTTCCGGCAGAAGTAGCATATCCCATAATGCAGTGGCCAAACTGAGGATGTTTCTCATATCTTCATCCTTTCCAGAATTGTTGAACATAGGACTCAGGGATATAAGTCCTAGTCACAATTAGATCCTTGTTCAAGAAATGATTTTTCAGTATTTCTATCAAGGGTTCAGCTTCAGTGGGGTATCCCTTGGGTTCAAGAACAACGAAATGGTTGTTTGATTTCAGTTGAAGGGAAGTCATATGGTATTGGTGCCTAGTGAAGGAGATGATTCGGCTAGTTAGTTGTTGGTCTACAGATGCAAAGTCATCTTTCTGGGCAATAGAGTGCTGAGAGTTTTGGGAGTTTTCACCGGATGCAGATCGAGAAGCCATTGTTTGTAAGAAAGTAGGAGAAAAAGAGTTGCAGGTATGTGTCTTGTTCTTTAGAGAGTAAGAAATTTCAGGTAAAAAATGAAGGAAAGGAAGGGTTGGGGTATTTATGGTGTCAGAGGGGTAAAAAAATAAGCGGTAAAATATAAATATTTGAAATCCGTAATAAGTACCTAGACGTCTAAGGATCCATTTGAAAAACGATGGTATAGTTCATGGTCCAATCACATTTTGCCACGTCACTGAGGGTGGTGCACGATCGAGTACGTGCGCTTCCCAGTATTCTCACACATGTGGCATTTGCTATACCGAAATGTCTGTCACTTTAAAAAAAAATTACCCGCAACCCAAAACATTTGAAAAGAGATAAGTATTCAAAATGACAGAAGCTTTATGGATTAAAGAGCTTCTTAGGTTTGGGGTTGGCTCTTTTACGCATATTGATACAGTTTGTACCCAAAAACATTTGAAGTCGATGGAATGATCGAGTTTGTCTTTCTAGAAGAAAATTTGATGTCAGGAAGTATCTTTGTGGGATACAGAGGCTCTGGTTCATCTCGCAGAGGCTCTGAGAGAGAGGCCTTAGAGGCTCTTTGACAAGAAATTTCTAATAAAAGAAAGACATTTCAGTGTTTTGATCACCCAAAGTTTGGGATTGTTTTTGTAAGAGATTTGGGACCTATTTGGAAACTGGTGTCCGAGAAAAGTGTTTTTGTCCTTGAAGATGTGCGAAGAACTTACCTGACATTGCAATCTTTCTCAATAGAAATGGCTTCTTTGGCTCCCCCTTGAATGATCAACCTCTGTGATCAACTTCAAGGTCTCCTTTCCTTAACTCCTTCTGCTCCCCCTTGACCTATGCTTGGAACATATATGATAAGCTTTCACAAGACATAGATCAAAGAACCACATTGTTTTAACCACAAGAAATGACTTAAATAACATAACTATACATGCAGAAGGATGAACTATACAAACAGATGTAGAGACAAAATACTGAGAATGAAATATGTACAACAGAAGCTCTGTGACAAGGTACAGAGGCTATGTGAATCAACTCAGATTGAGTAATCACCTCAGATTGAGCATGCCCAACTTGCCAACAAGAAAGGAGAATCTCTTTTCATCTTGAGCTTTTGTGAATAGGTCAGCAAGTTGATAAACTGTGGGCACAAAATACATTCCAATTTTGCCTTCTTTGACATGATGCTTAAGAAAATGGTACCTAATATCAATATGTTTAGTCTTAGAGTGCTGATCAGGATTGGCAGAGATCGCAATGACACTCTTGGAATCACAGAGGATGGGTATTTTGTCGATAGCAAGACCATAGTCCCTAAGTTGGGTTCACATCCACAGAACTTCTGAACAACAACTAGCGACAACTACATACTCAGCCTCTGCCGTAGAGGTTGACACGCAGTTTTGCTTCAATGAAGTCCAACTTACAAGTTTATCACCTACGAATTGGAAACTCTAGGGGTCCTCTTTCGGTCAAGCTTGCATCCTCCATAGTCAGAATCTGTATAAGCCACAAGATCAAAGCCAGAGTTCTTTGGATACCAAAGTCCAAGATTCTAGGTGCCCTTTAGATATCTAAAGATCCTCTTAACAGCAAGAAGATGAGATTCTTTTTGGTTAGCTTGGAATCTTGCACAGAGACATGTGGCAAACATTATATCTGGTCTAGTAGTAGTAAAATACATAAGAGACCCAATCATGCCTCTATAGAGTTTACACTCCACAGATTTACCCTCTGGATCAGCAAAGATGATAGTCACAGTTTCAAGATTAATCACACATAATTAATCACAATGTCATTTGTATTTGATATCACAAGTGTTACAAACGAATTCTCTCAATATGTACAAAAATATTTCTCACTCTAGAATCTGTGTTTTTGTTTGTGTGTGTGTCTAATGGTTACAAGGAACACAAAACTTTTATTCCTAGTCAACATAAGTTGACTTTACAACTTAAACACATATTAAAAAAGTCAAACATCTTGAATTTTAATCTTGAATACAATATCTTGACCCAACATTCTCCCCTTTTGGATTCAAGATAATTTTTTTTTGACAATAATCTTCAGGACATCTTCTAGCTGCAAAAATCTTCAATATGAAATATTTAATAACTTCAAATCTTAAATAAACTCTCTCTTTAAAAAACTTTTCAATAGAAATTTTAAATCATCAGAACTTTGATAATCTCTTCAATCTCCCCCTTTGGTAGATCATGATTTGAAATTTCTCATAAATTATCTTCAGATAAGCTTCAAACTTTCTTTAACAATCAACTTTCTTTGACATTTTGACTTTCACTTTGACTTTGAAATCTTCTGAAATTGATCTTCGAAAATTCCCCCCCCCCCTTTTTTGATAAGATCAATCATAAATCTGACATTGAAATTCTTGAAATTTCTCCCCCTTTTTGATGAATGATGAGAAATCAGAATCATCAAAACATTTCAACGTCGGCTTGGTCTTAAAAATATCCCCCCCAAACATCAATATAAGCACAATCTTCTTGAGAAACAAAGATATTCTCCTCCAATGAAGAAAATAGACAATCTCTCCCAAAGAAAATATGAACTGCGTCTGATCTGATATGAACATTTAGCCGTCAATTCATAAATGTATTCATTCGAATCTTTTCAAATTCAGACAAATTATGATTGGTAACCCTGAATCAACAGATGAATCAGTTAACATGCCTGTCAGTAGCTCAAATCCACTGTGTACAACAAATGTACATTGGAAAGGAGGTTTTTGAAGTTCACTCCCCCAGGGCTTCCATTCAATCATTGAAAAACCACAAAGGAATTTTCTATGAATGTTAAAACAAGAAAACTTATTCCTTGTGTGCTCGTGCAAGTGTAGCAATGATTGAAGCATTTAAAGCTTGAACATGCTCAAAATATGTAAACCATTGAAAGAACAATGTTACATAGACTCAATGTGCATGAACAAGGTTTGAAGGTGGGGCAACTTTCCTTCTTTTTCAATATCCGATCATCCAAATGAAGATCAGATAGATTATGTGCTACTTCCCCTTTAAGATTTGAACCATCCTTTTGTTGAGAAAAGAATGAGTAGCTGGTGGGGTTATATACAAAAGTTGGCATGGGCTAGTTGCCTGTTTCAATGAAGTAAACGAAAGAATTATGAAACAACAGATTATGCAGCTGTCCGACTCAGAAAAAGTTGGTGCAGAGTTTGATATTTTTTTACTCTGATCTCTCACCCTCTTTCTTTTTAACATTTGAGCTCGCTTATAACTAAACTCTCTTTCACATTTTATCTCAGCACATACCCACTCTCTATTCTTTTGATCCCTCTCCCCTCAATCACTCAAGGATAACTTCTGGGGTAGGAAACATTGGTTAACGTGAATCCATAGAAATATTTTAAGCGCACACACTGATTCCCATGTGTTATTCCCAGTTTGATGTGCAAGTATAACAAGATTGACAATTACAATCACAAATACAAGGTATTTATACCTAGACATAAGCAAGTAACACTTAACTAAACATGTTGACTTTGGTTGACTTTGACTTTCCACTTTAAACAACGTTGACTGTGACATGCAATCTTGAGGATTTGACTTGAGCTTTAGACTTTCAATCTAGATGATCTTGAAGACAAAAATCTGTGCTCTAACATTCTCCCCCTTTGGATTCAAGATCATCTTCAAAAACAAAATTCATTTTCAAAAAAAATTCTCCCCTTTCATTCAGAAACAAGTGATCTCCCCCTTTAGATAAACTTGCACTAATCTTCAAATGAATTTCATCTTTAAAGCACGTTCTCCCCCTTTAAAGAACATTCTCCCCCTTTGAGGCAAAAACTGGTTTTCTCAGGTAATCAACATTCTCCCCTTATTGAGATGAAAATTGATAATCTTCACTTTTAAACTGATAATGATAGCAACAACAACTATCTTGAACATTGATCTCTCCTTCTTGTGATCTTAATATTCTCCCCCACATACTTTGATAAACATCATCATCTCTAGCAAAGAAATTATCTTCGGTTGTAGCTCACTTTTCTCTTTCCAAAATAATCTTCAAAGAAAATTTCTTGAACTTTCTTGACTTCTTGAAATTTCTCCTCATATCTCTGAAAATGAACTTTCACAAACTTCATTTCTTGATAATTTCTCCCATATATAACATTTCTTGACTATTTCTCCCCCTTTTTGATGATGTAGAGCATAGAAATCATCAAAAATTCATCAAGAAATGTCATGTACATAATCTCTGACCATGATCTTTCGAACCGAATCCGTCAATTCATAATGTATTCATCCAAATCTTTTCAAATTCAGAGAAATAAGAATGTAACCCTGAATCAACACATAAAACAGTTAGAATGCCTGTAAGTAGCACCGAGCCACTTTGTACAACGAATGTACTTTGGAAATGAGCTTTTTGATTTTCACTCCCCAGGGCTTCCATTCAATCATCGAAAATCGCAAAGAATTTTCTATGAACGTTATGATAAGAAAACAAATTCCTTGTGTGGTCGTGCACAGTGTAGAATGATTGAAGCTACTTAGGCTTTTCAAATAGGCTCAAAATGTGTAAACCATTGAGAAAACAATAGTAATACACAGACTCAATGTGCATGATCAAAGTGTGAAGGTGGGGCATACTTCCTTCTGTTACAATATCCACATCTTCCAAATGAAGACGAGATAGATTATGTGTTGTGTCCCCAAGAAAAATTGAAACATCTCTTTGGTGAGAAAGAAATGAGTAGCTGGTGGGGTTAAAATAAGAGTTGACATGGGCTAGTTGACTGTTTCAATGATGTTCTCGAAAGAATTGTGAAATAACAGTAATGTGGCTGCTCGGCTCAGAAAAAGTTGGTGCAAAGTTTGATATTCTTTTACTCTGATGTCTCAACCTCAGCTCTTTCTTTTTAACATTGAGCTCACTTCTAACCAATCTCTCTTTTCATTTTACCTCATCACACATCCACACTCATATATTGACCCCTCGCCTCTCGATCACTCAAGAATAACTTCATGGGTAGGAAACATTGGTTATCGTGAATCCATAGAAGTTCTTTGAAGTTCTCACACTGATTCCATGTATATTGTCCTAAAAGCAAAATGTTGCTCAATTGGTTTAACTTTTTCAGTTAAAGCACAATATAAAATACATGTCAGATATATGTATGCTTAATAAGATAATCATGAAGATTTGAGCATTTTAATCATGAAAGACTCTCTCAAAACAAATAAATTGAATGAATGAAGTGAAATCAATAGAAATGTTTTGAGAATATGACAATGTATGGAAAATATCAAATAAGAATGATTTATCATTAATAGCTTAGGTCATGAAAAATTGGATGTTGTCTATAAGAACAAGTATAGACATTCTTGAAAGAAACGCTTTGATGAATTAACGGTCAATATACATTGAATTTCAAACGTGGTTTCTTACCATCGAAAATTAATTTCAATTTGAGACATGGTAAGAACATAGTCAATAAAGTACTAAACCGGTGTGTGTGAATACTTGGCAGTATATGGAAAATATAATATACAAGTATTTATCTTTGGAAACACACGGTTAGTTAAACATTAAAGTTCATAACAAGAAAACATTTAAAATCACACTTCTGTATTCATGAAATCTGTTTAAGAATCGAGAAGTGGTTTGAAGTTTTAAGAAAAATGTTTTCATATCTGAAAGTTGTCCGTCTTTCAAAGACATATGAGATTAAGATTAGAATTTCAACAAAGTCTTATTGAAAAAAAACATTTATTGAAAATTAAAAACATAAAAGCAGTAAAACTTTTAAGAACGAGTTCTGATCAGATGTAATCAGAAATCATTTACTCCCCCTGGAATATTGCATTCACAATATTTATCAGAAAGGATGATGTGTACTCCCACTTGAAGGCTGACCTTCTCTTATGCATCGGAGTACAATCTCTTTTGATCGTTGAAGTATGAGTCCTAAACTATTGTGTTTAGAAGTTAAACTCTTTGACATTGAAGGACGGGTCTTGAACTGTGATAATGTCCCTAATTCAAGTTCTAATCGTAGAAACAATCAAGATGACAATTTCCAAATCATATGTCATTGATTACAAATCACAAAGATTACAATCTCACTTTCTCTCTCTACAATCTCTCACTAGAACGATATTACCATCGGTTTAGTACTTCATATTGATTTTGTTATTACCATGTCTCTAAACGAACGTATTTTTCGATGGTAATACTCCCATTTGCTTTCAAATATTGTTGAGCATCAATCATCATTTCTAATCTTGTGCTTTCATTGCAAAATTGTTTATATTCGTTCATATAAACAAAATATCCAATTCTTTGATACCCTAACCATTTTATTTGATCTGATTGATACATTGTCAGATTCTCAAAACAATTCTCTTGATTTCATTTCATTCATTCAATATCTTTGTTTTGAGAAATCTTCAAAGTTCAATTGCTCAAATTTCATTAGCATTCATTCTGACACTGTTATCATTTTGTGCTTAACTGTTCAAGTTAAATTGTTGAGAAACTGTTCTTTTAGGACTTACATGGAATTCGTGTGTGAGCTTAAACAGAACTTCCATGGATTCACGTTAACCAGTGTTTCCTACCCAGGAAGTAATCCTTGAGTGATTGAGGGGTGAGGGGTCATAAATCAAAGAGTGGGGGAGATAACTCATCTGGTTGAGTTTTTCTCATTGTGTGGAGCGGTAAAATGTAAATGATAGTTTGGTTAGAAGTGAGCTTAAATGTTAAAAAGAAAGAGGGTGTGAGAACAGAGTTAAAAGAATATGAAAACTCTACACCAACTACTTTCTGAGCCGGGCAGCCAAAAATCTGATTGGTTTACATTCTTTGGTGACCATCATTGAAACAGGCAGTGAGCCCATGCCAACTCTTGCATTAACCCCACCTGCCACTCGTTTCTTTCTTAACAAAGAAATGTTTCATTTTCTTTGGGGACGCAACATATCTGCTATCTAGTCTTCACTCGTAAGATTTAGATATTGAAAAAGAAGGAAAGTTGCCCCACCTTCGCACCTCTTTCATGCACATTGAGTACGTGTAATACTTGTTGCTGTCTCAACAGTTTACACAATTTGAGCCTTATGAAACACAATCATTGTGCTAAATTCTTTAATACACAAGCACAAGCACACAAAAAATTTGTTTTTCTGTCATAACATTCATAGATAAACCTTGTGTTTTTCAATGATTGAATGGAAGTCCTGGGGAGTCATCATAAAACCAGCTCCTTAAATTGTACATTCGTTGTACACAGTAACTCCGTGTTACTGACAGGCATTTCTAACTGTTTCATTTGTTGAATCAGGGTTACCAAGTTCATTATATCTAAATTTGAAAAGATTCGGGTATATACAGTTCATGATCCAGTTCAGATCAAAAGGAGGAGAATGTATTTTCAAGGGGGAGAATCAAAGATTATGTTGAAATTGAAGATGTTTTGATGATTATGACGCTCACAATCATCAAAAAGGGGGAGATATCTACAAAGATCAATTTCAAAGACAAATGGTGAAGATAATCCTGAAGAGATAATTCTGAAAGTTTAAGACAATTCAGATGCTTACTATGTTTCAGAGACAGTTTCTGAAGACGATTCGAGAAAGTTTGTTTTTCTGAAGACTTGTTGACTTTCCAAAGCTGCAAAGTGTTAAAGACTTTTCAAGATTCTTCAACAACTTCAGAAAGAGCTTCAAAGTTCAAGACCGTCAGAGTTAAAGATTGAAGAATCAAGTGCTGAAGACTAATGTCAAATTTTTATTAAATCTTGAATACAAAGGGGGAGATTGTTAGTGTATTATTGTATCCAAGATTTAATAGGGAAGGTCAAGTCAATATAAGTCAACAAAGTCAATGTTTAGTCTAAGTCAATATGAGTTTACTTAGTCATTAAGCTTGTTGTTTTAGTCCTTGGTATAAATACCATGTTGCCTTGTAAATCATGTAGCTAGACACATTGTACTCAAGATTGTTAGATCAATGACTAATGAACTTTCTCTCTCTACACTCTCTCTCTAGAATCTTGATATTGTCATATATTGAATAGAGATTGCTTGATTTGGATTGGGATCATACAATTTCAGAGAAACTCATCTTGAATTATCAGTTACAAAAAGAACATGAAATGATCGTAAGTCCAAAATGAAATCAAGTAAACCAGAAAATCTTAGAAAGAAAATCAGAAATGAAATTTCCAAATTTCTCTAAGTCTGGAATTCGTAGATCACAATGAAGCACAAGGAATTCGCAAATCACAGACATAATTAGTAGACAAGCACAAACAAGAATTCACACACAAGATCTGTAAGCAATTAGAATTCGTAAGCAATTAGAATTCGTAAGCAAACAGAATTCGCAAGCAATAAGAAGTCACAAATTCGCAGACTACAAAGATTTCAAAATTCCCAGACAAGACAAATTACACATAATTTGCACACGCATACAAATATCAACTTCAGAATTCGCAGAATATAAGAAATCAGTATTCGTATGCACATAATTCGTAAGGTACTCTTCTGCGAATTCTAAGGAATTTGTAGTTTCGACTTTTTCGAATTCTAAGAATTCGTAGGGTACTCTTTTGCGAATTCTATCCTTAAGAAAACTTTTAGCAAAATCACATGTATACGAATTTTGATGGTTTCTCAATACTCTCACATGCGAATTCTAAGCAATTCACAAGAGACCCATCTGCGAATTCTATCCCTGTGAATTCTTTCCTTGTGATTTTTCAGAAATAACAACTATGCGAAATCTAATATAAACTTGCGACTTCTTCAAGATTTCTGCGAGTTCTTGATCTTTCTGCGACTTCTTCATATTTGGAATGAAAATAGCCTCTGATTTGCTAAAAAACACATCAATTCTTCAAATTTTAGATTGAAACTTTGACAATTTGATCACCTATACTTCTTGAACTTAATTCGACCAATGAATTTCAACAAGATACATACAACAATGAAAATTGATCTCATTACAGTGCGATGAACTCGTGAAAACAAAACTCATAAAATCATCAAATTGATGAAAAATTACAGTGCAATTTTCTATAAAACCTACACAAGATTTATCTAGAACATGAATCGAACCCAATCTAATCCATAAATCTCACAAATTTGCACAAAAACTCAAAATTGAATCTACAACTCAATGAAACAGTGTCGACTCCAAATTTTTCTGATTTCACTCTAGATCTGCTCTGATACCAATTGATAATGTCCCTAATTAAAGTTCTAATCGTACAAACAATCAAGATGACAATTTCCAAATCATATGTCATTGATTACAAATCACAAAGATTACAATCTCACTTTCTCTTCTATAATCTCTCACTAGAATGATACAACATTGATGATAAACCAGGATCAATCTAATCTATGTGAGAGAAAGTAGGGAGAGAAAGTATAAGACACAAAGTATGTGTATTCCAATCAGAATGTAGCGTAGAGTTACAAAACTCAAAATCCACAAGGGACTTAAATACCCTTGGCCAATACTAGATATAAAAGCGCTAAGTACACAGTATTATCAACAAGGTTATAAATACAATGATTACTATAAAATCTGAATTAACAATCTCCCCCTTAGTAATCATTGGCGCTCCGGTCTTCAATGTAAGATGATATACCCATCTTCCAATTCAAATCAGACCTTCTAAGCGTCTTAGCGTAGCTTCTTGACTAAAAAAAATTTCTTCTCAGCATCTTTCATTCTATGTTGTCTTCGCTGCCTTGATAAGACTGGACCAGTTTGTAATAATCTTGGAGAAACAATCGGTTCAGAAACAGGAACATCAGCTTGTGCTCTAGACGACACACCTCTTTCAAATGTACTCGAACGAGCTTTGGTGGTCGGAGCTGGAACAACAGAAGGACTAGTATAGCTGAAGAAATAGAATCTTTAGCAGATAAACTTTGAACTCTTTGTCTCTTTAACTTCTCCTTAACTTAACCCCCTCATGACCTTGATGATGTGAATCATCTTGGTCATGTCTACGCTTGAGAAGAGACAGCTTCATATCTGATGATCTCTTTTACTCCCCTACACAAATGCACTTTCCACTGTATTCACTTTATGTACTCCCCCTCGAATTGAGATATGATCAGATGTTCTTTCAGATTTTTCTCCTTATGCACTTCCCCTTGAAATATGCACAGACCTACTAACACAGATATGAGAACACCAGTATCGAAACATCAATCGTAGAAAGAAAAATATACTGAATATAGATTTTGAAACAACTAAATATATAAAATTTTTAAACACTATACCAATTAAATTCTACTCAGTAAAATATCACAGATTAAGCAATCAAATTGAAATCAAGTGTGTGTTATTGGATGCAGAAACAAGTTTCATTACATATCAAGTTAATAGATGTTCAGTTTCAAAAACTTTCATCAATCTATTCAGTGTGCTACATGCAAACTTTGATTAGCTTCAAGTAAATGTAATTCTAAAAATATAATAGATAAATTTACCTTTACTCACACTAAGCAGTCAATAGTTAATACTTTCAAAATTTTATAGGTTTATCGCAACTTAAAAATATCACCAAGTATCATGAGATGTGTGCTCATTGGCATCTTTTAGCGATGTGCATATTGGCATCTTCACATTGTTGTGCTCTTTGGCATCTTTTAGCGTTGTGCACATTGACATCTTTTGATCAAGAAGTTTTATAAGTAAAAAAAAATGTCATAAACGTAACTTTCTATCTGATCCTATTGCAGGATTTGGGTCAGCCGCTCCCAGACCAGAATCTTGAACTGAAGAATTGAACAGTACTATAAAATCTGACTTAACAATTGACCTCTTCTCTCATATGCTCCGTTTTCTAATAATGACTTACACATACTAATCTGACAAGCTTACTCTGAAAGGGCTTACTTCATCTTACAAAGACAAGGCTATTTATACCTATAAACAACAAGGAAACAAAACACAATACTTTGACTTTATTAAAAAGACTTTGAAATTCTTGCTTGAGAGTTGACTTTGAGCTTTGACTTGCTTGCCTTTAATCTTCATTCTTTATGATCTTGTACGCAACAAATATGTGCTCTAACAAACTATGTTATTCAAGAGCCATTATTCGTTGAAGTATGAGTTCTGAACTGATGTATTCAGAAGTCTAACTTCTTAACATTGAGGTGCGGGTTTTGAACTATATTTTCCAAAAGCCATGGTTTTTTTACTCCCTCTAGACTTGAGATGCCTGCAACACCGATGGATCTTTTAGCTTTTATACCACTAGTATTTAGGTCTAGGTTTGTTAGTTGAAGTTCTTTTAGGAGTAATATAATAAGAACCATACCAGTAATTAGCAAAATCTTTACCAACAAAATCATTTGAGCCACATTAAGAACAATTAATTTTGTTCTTAGCTAACCTGATTAATTGATTTATCGAATAAACAAGATTAGGTTTACCTTTATTTACAATGTTCTTCTTGGCATTGGGGTTTTGCACAAATGATTTTTGATCATTCTTATCATCAGAAGTTGCTTTCACTCTCCATACGAACTTCTCATGACCATTCCTTCTTCTAAATATACCTGAACTATAAACATTCTTATAGAAGAGGTTAGTAGTACGAATTTGATCATTTGAATTAACTGACCTCTTTGTAGAAACAGTTGTATGAGGTGAACTTGCTACTTTCTTGAATGGGCATTTAGAATCAGCTAAATCATCTCTAGGTGTTTGAAGAATTGAATCTGGAGTCTTCTGCTTAGTCAAAACCACCTTAGAGACAATTTCTTCAAGTTCTGTTATCTTGGAAGATAAACTGTTTCTTTCCTTGGTGAGCAGGTCAATCATTTTCTGAAATTCAGACTTCGTGTTCTGCTCTTTCATGGCCTTTGTTGACAGTTCAGATAACATCTTTTTCAGCTTCTTAATCTCCATCTCAAAAACCTCCCTTTCTTCTTCAAAATCTTTCTCGACATTCTTTCTTCGATCATATATTTCTTTGAAAAATCCAACATTTTTCTGCTCTAATCTTTTCTTATTCTTCTAAAACTCTTTTCTCTCTTTGTCCAACAGGCTTTCTAAGTCAGAAATCTTTTCTTTGAGAGTTTTTTCTTCAGAATCAAACTCAACTTTCTCTTTCTCAAGCCTGTCTCTTTCAACAATTATTACCTTTTCAAAATCCGATACTTGTTTTGAAAGCTTTGCACACTTGAGCTCAACACCTTTCTTCTCTTCGAAAGTCTTTCTTGAGAATTCAGAGAATTTATGTGCAAATCCTTTCTTTTCTTTTTCAAATTCATCTTTGTTTTTGGTAATCTTTTGTTCCAAATCTGAAATATTTTTTTTCAGTTTTGCATTAGCACTTTCCAAACTCTTAGTTGTCTCCTCTTTCCTACTGACATAATCTTCTTCCTGGATTTTGACAATTTGAGCTTCCAAATCTGAAATCTTACTTCTTAACTCAATATTTTCTTTTTCCAAAGCCTTTGCTTTATCTTCATTGCTCTTACCATCTTTTAATTGTTGAGAATCAGAAATCTGCTTCTAAGATCCTCATTATTCTTCTTTAACTCATTTACTTCTTCACGTAGCAATCTCTTTTCAGCATGATATTTCATTGATCTCTTTGAATAATAATCAACATATGAAGTGAGATTTTCATTCTCTGTTTTGAGTTTAATAATTTCTTCTTCATCGTCAAAATATCCCATCTTGATAACACTTGCACAAATGATCTTTAAACATAGAATCATAAAATTTTGATCACAATCCAAAATATTTATCTTGTCCTAAAAAGTAATGTTGTTCAACAGTTTATCTTGATAAATAAGCACATGGTATCATTATCAGAAAATGTATGCTCATCAAAGATAAGAATGAATTTTGAGCATGTTGAACATTTAAGATCTCTCAAAACAATGAAATTGAATAAATGAAACGAATACAAGTGAAGTGTTTTGAGAATCTGAAAATGATGAGATCAGATCAAATATCATGAAGAAAAATATTTTGCGATATCAAAGACCGAATATTTGTTTTTATGAACAAGATATAAACATATTAGCAATGAAAGCACATAATAAAGAAATGATGTCTGATTTCAAACAATTTAGAATTTAAACGGGAATATTACCATCGAAAGATTTATCTATTTGAGACATGGTAATAACAAAGTCAATGAAAATGTACCGAACCAATGTGTGTAAGAATACTTGATAGTATATGAAAAGACAATACACAAGTATTTAGATTTTTAGAAACACACAATCAGTTAAGCGATAAAGTATCAATATGAAAAACATTTAAAAATCACACTTCTAAATTCATGAAAACATTTAAAGAATAAGAAGTGGTTTGAACATTTAAGAAATTGTTTTTCATACCCGAAAGTCGTTCTTCTTTCAAAATGTAAGATAAATAATCAGAAATACTTACATTCGACATAGGATTCTCCCCCTATAATGAATAACAATCTACACATATTAGAAAGAATTGAATCTCCCTTTGACAAAAACATCTCCCTTTGACAAAAACATCAGATACTCCCCCTCTTTATCTGTAAAAAGTCAAATATTAGACAAGAACAATATGAATATAACAATGAAATATATTTTTCTTTTCTATTCTCTCTCTTAAAAATATGACAGTGAAAGGTTTACTAATCATTTCAGCTTCATTAAGAATGAAAACATTTAAGTACGGGTTCCACAGAAGTATTCAGAAGCCAATGTTACAAATTCTCCCGTGAGAATAGTAACTCCCCCTAAAAGTAACAATTAAATTATCTTTTAATCTCCTCCTGAAAAAAAAACAGAAATTGTATTAGTGAAAATATATAACATATAAGCCCCCCTTAACATTTGCATAATCCTTAATCATTAAACCGAGTTCTGAATTACTAGGATTGAAGTAAATTCAGAAGTCAAACTCCCTTAAAAATTTGTATGCACAAATTTATTAGAAGAAATAATAAGTACTCCCCCTTGAAGGTTGATCATCTTTTATACTTCGGAGTACAAAAATTCTTTTGTTCTTTGAAGTGTGAGTCCTAAACAGATGTGTTTAGAAGTCTATATGCTTTAACATTGAAGACCGGGTCTTGAACTGCTTTGTTCAAAAGCCAATGCTATTACTCCCCCTAAACCTGTGGTACCTGTAAAACAGATTTGACAAGTTTTGGTACCCACTGGTATTTGGGTCCAGACTGGTCAGATTTTGGAATCCACTTCTCAATTGATTCAAATCTTTTAAGTTCATTTTTTTTGAGAAGTGATTATGTATGTTCCATAGCAATTATGAGCATAATATTTATTAACAAAATAATCAGTTCCACAATAAGAACAACAAATTTTCTTTTGTGCAAGTCTGATTAAATGATTTACAGAATATGAAGAATTAGACTTACCAAAAGATTTGCCTTTTGGAGCATTGTCCTTTTTGTTCACTTGAGGTGTAGAAACAAATGACTTTGAATTTTCTTTCTCATCTTTTTTCCTCTAAACCATCTTTTATTGAGACTTGTTCTTTCTAATGGTACCTAAACTATCAATAGATTTGACATAGAAAAGGTTAGTAGGACAAATCCGATCTTCATGATGAGATACAATATCATCTGAATCAACAAATAAAGGATTATTAGAAACATTTGCAAAAAGTGAACTTGTAGCTGATTTGAATGAACATTCTGAAATAGCTGAATCATTCATGGGTGATTGAGCAATTATATATGGACTTCTTTGTGCTTTCAAATCCACCTTGAAAATGATTCCTTCAAGTTCTGTGATCTTGTTTGACAAACTATTTCTTTCTTCAGACAATATATCAATCTTTTTCTGTAGTTCAGACTTCGTCTTTTGTTCTTTCAGTGCAGTTGCAGGTATTTCAGATAGCTTCTTTGATAGCTTGTTGATCTCTGTCTCAAATATTTTTCTTTCTACTTCAAAACCCTTTTCAACACTTTTTCTTTTATCATATACTTCTCTGAATAATCCAACATTCTTCTGTTCTATTAGCTTCTTTTCTTTCTCAAACTTATCTCTTTCCAAGATAATTACTTTCTCAAAATCTGACACTTGTTAAGAAAGTTTTGCACATTGGAGTTCAACAACCTTCTTTTCTTCAAATGATTTTATGGAAAACTCATAAAACTTTTGAGCAAAAGTTTTTCTTTCTTTTTCAATCTCTTCTCTTTTTTTAACAATCTGCTTTTCTAACACTGATATCTTCTTTTGTAGCTTTGCATTTGCAGATTCAAATCCTCTAGCTATCTCCTCACTTTTCTTGACTAAGTCCTCTTGTTTGATTTTGACAATTTGAGCTTCCAATTCCAAGATATTCTTTTTCAACATAATATTTGTTCTTTCTAATTTCTTTCTATTCTTTTCACTCTTCTTTAATTCATCTTGCACACTGGAGTTGTCTTTTATTTGACAGGCTACTTCTTTTAGCACATTTATTTCCACTTCAAGGCAAAACACTTTCTCTTTTAATTTGTCTATTTCTGCTTTAAGATATGGGCTTTCAGATTTGATTTTTAGATATTGTATTTCCAATTCAAGAGCAGAGACTTTACTTTGCAACTTAGCTTTCTCAACTTTAATCTTTGTATTTTCCCTTGAGCAGTCATTTGCCATCCTGGTATAGATAGATAACTGTCCAGCAAGATGCTTCAAATTTGCTTTAGCCTCAAAAATTTTAATCTATCCGAACTCAAAACTGTAACCTTGAGACATTTTGAAATCTGTAAAATAAGAGCTTGAAATGAATGTTAGTTCGAAAAATCAACAATCAACAACTCAGAAAAATTTCCAGAAAGAAATTCGCACGCCTAATACTCCAAAATTCGCATAGGGAACAAAATTCGCACGCCTTTATATGCGAGTAGTCACTTTTCGCACGCAACTGTATGTGAATTGAAGCTTTTCGCACGCTTCGAGATGCGAATTTGTCACACCCCGCTAAAGCGGAAATACGGAATATGACAGTTCGATAAACATAGCATTAGGAAATGATAAAATACCTCCATACATTTCAACCATAGTTTACATCATGTTCCAAAATAAGCTTTCTTTACATAACCCAAATCTTAATTACAAGATACTATTAAACGATAAAGTGCAATATCTAAATCTCAATCATTATCCGGATACCTTCTTGTTCCCTGAAAAGCATGTATAAAACAAGGTCAACTACAAAGAGTTGGTGAGTTCACAAGTTTTAAAGATGCACAAAAATAAATTTTTATATGCAGAAATGACCAATTAAAAACATATTATCAAATCAACCCTTTGAACCATAATTCACGATTATAAATTTTAAATTATATGACAGAAAATATGCCTCAATAACCTTTTGTATGTTGAACCTCTACTAGACTGTCCACTGACCAAACAAATATGCCCCAAAAAGAAATACCGTTGTGGTCATGAATCACATTGATAGTCCCTATTTCTCTAGAATTAGTGCACCCTTACTCGTCAGTATAAGGTGGGCTTGTCACACCAAATAGCGCTATCCACTAAGACTATAGGCTCCCGCAGGAGTTAACTAGTAGAGTCGGGGACTTAAAGAAACAATCCAACATACTAGTATCCGCATATATATCATATAATGTCCAAAACAAACGCTTTATTACCAAGGCAACCAAAATCATCCATGATAATCATAAACAAACTTCGTGAATTATTGAAATAAATAACATGCCTTTCACCCCAAAATATATAAAACATTAAAATAGGGGTTGTGAATACTCACCTTTTATGATGATGCAAAAGTATAACAACACAATTCTTTAGCCCGGACCTTTAATCCCTATAGAGTAATTGTACCAAAAATTAATTCCCATCCTCAAAACCTATCTCGACCATTCTTACATCTCAATATGTATATATATATATACACATGCCATTATGTTTAACTTATTGTCTAGAATAAGATTTTAGAATTTACAATACCAAACTAATCACCAAAACATAAGCTTTTAAAGTTTTAGGATCACTTTTTGGATTCAGCACTTGCTGTCCAAAATTTGTGATCTCAAAATAAGTTTTAAAATAACATTTCCCAAATACCAAAAATAACCATATTTTTACAGTAATCAATATACTGAGTTATGAACTAATCTGCAAAATTTTATGATTTAAAGAAGTGTTTTGGTGCCCCAAATAAATTCCACAAAACAGATTGTCACTGATTTTCAGATTAGTGACACACTTCACTTGCAGCTTACATTTGGGATATCAAATCTCAGAATTATGCACTGAGCCATATATGGTTGTAAAACTAACTCAAAAATATAACATGTGGAAAAAGATTCACTCAATTTGGACAATAATTGAGGGGGTTATGGTCTTTCAAAGTTGGGTATATGAATCTGCCAATTCTGGACAGATTACACCACTTTCTTCTAAAATACAAATGAGTGACCAAACCTCCATAATTTTGAGTGATTCTTGATGCTATAAATCACTAATACCTTAAATTGAAGTTTTGCAACAAAAATCCCAAATTTTTAAGGAGTATAAATTGACTTATAAAGCTTGAAAGTGAATGCACAATCCATGACAGCAAGCTGTTGACATGATGAAGTTTATATTAACATAAAATGATGATCATTTGGCATGGTTTTCTTTAATAACTCATGGCCTCACATCTCAAGTGAATATACAAAGATTCTAATAACACAAATATACATCATGGATTCATAGCAACTACAAGTGCTCATCCAATCCCATGCATGACAACATAATCACTAAATAAGTGATATTACACCATTTTAGATGCTCTTAATCATATGAGATTTGAGTAATCTCATCCTAAGAGTTTCTTTATACACAAAATCGTTGTAAATATATAAATTTCAGTCCAAATATCACCAAATTTTCGTGGACCATAGTACCACATTTCATAACACTATTATGTTGATAAAATCTCAAAAATCTCACTTAAATTCCAAGTTTTATGGGAAGGTCATTCAATGGTTTACTTGGCAAATGTAATATTTACCAAATGCATCCCATTTCTCTTCTAGAACAAGGATTTTATAACTTTTGCATGAGATGGTATGAAACCCTCACATATTGAATAAAAACTTGAAAAATGAAGATATAAAGTGATTACCTTCTTACTTGATATTTTCTGAAAATTTGATGATGATGGTGGTGGGTGTATGCTGGCCGATTGAGAGGAAGAAGAAGAGAGGAGTTGAGGAGTTTACTTGAAAAATGAAATGAGTTAATAACCCCTAATCTCTCAAATTTTAAATTGTAAAATGAAGAAAAGGAGAGAGAGGAGGTCATATTTTCGGCCACGTGGCCTTAATGACTCACCTCAAAGAAATAAAAAAAATACATATATAATTATGATGTATACTTGTTTTAAAAATCAGATAAGTTTGAGAACTGTAACCCTAAATTCTTAGTTTACATCTAAAAATAAACATTATAAATGGATAAATATATTTTACTATGAAAATAATAAAATCCTATTATTTTAGGTATTTTAGACTCACAACATAATTTCTGGCATTTTTGAGATGTAACGGTCAGTTATCAGTCCGAACCGGGTATTTTTACGCGACTTCCGAAATTTTTCAGATAAACTTCTAATTTAATCATTCTAACTAGACATTAAGGGATTTAACTTCATAAATAAATTCTAATAGGTCAGAGATTGCTAACCTTAACATACTGGTTATTAGGCAGTTGTCACATTTTCCCCCCGTTAAAAGAATTTCGTCCCGAAATTCATACTTAAATTCCTTCTGATTAAATCTTTTCAAATAACTGAGGATATTGGTTCCTCATAAGATCTTCTCTTTCCCAAGAATATTCCGGGCCGAATCTTGATTTCCATCGAACCTTTAGGATTGGAATTTTGCGGTGCTTTAATCGCTTAACGTCTCGATCGAGAATCTCAATGGGTTCTTCTTTAAAACACAGACGTTCATCGACCTTGATTTCTTCTGGTGAAACAATCAATGATTCATTGGTCACGCACTTCTTTAAATTTGATACATGAAATGTATCATGAATGGCACTCAATTCTTGGGGTAGTTTGAGTTTATATGCCACTGATCCAATTCTCTTTGTGACTTCGAATGGTCCAATAAACCTTGGACTTAACTTACCCCGCTTCCCAAAGCGAATGATGCCTTTCCAAGGTGATACTTTTAATAACACTTTATCACCTACTTGAAACTCCAATGGCTTTCTTCAATTATTAGCATAACTCTTTTGGCGATCTCTTGCTGCCTTAAGCCTATCCCGAATAACTGATATTTTATCGGTGGTTTCCTGAACAATGTCCGGTCCAAACAATTTACTTTCTCCGGCTTCTATCCATCCCAGTGGTGATCTGCACTTTCGCCCATAAAGAGCTTCATATGGTGCACATTGGATACTGGCGTGATAACTGTTGTTGTAAGAGAATTCAACCAATGGTAAATGTTGATCCCAATTTCCGCCAAAATCTATCGCGCATGCACGCAACATGTCCTCCAAAGTCTGAATGGTCCTTTCCGTTTGACCATCCGTTTGAGGATGATAAGCTGTACTTAGATCCAATCTAGTGCCCAAAACCTTTTGAAATATCTGCCAAAATCTGGAGGTAAAGCGACTATCTCTATCGGAAATGATAGAAATGGGTACTCCGTGGCGAGAAACGATTTCATCAATATACAATTGCGCTAACTTTTCCATTTTGAAATCTTCTCGTATTGGTAGAAAGTGCGCAGACTTTGTAAGTCGATCCACTATTACCCAAATAGCGTCATGACCTTTCCTAGTTCTGGGTAATTTGGTTACAAAGTCCATTGAAATTTGATCCCATTTCCATTGAGGTATTTCGGGTTGTTGAAGAAGACCCGAAGGCTTTTGGTGTTCTGCTTTCACCCTTGCGCAGGTCAAACACTCACTTACATACATAGCAACATCTCGTTTCATTCCTGGCCACCAATAATAGCTTCTCAGATCCTGATACATCTTGTCTGCTCCTGGATGAATCGAATATCTTGATTTATGAGCTTCTTCCAAAATTTTGGACCGCAGGTTGTCAGCCTTTGGTATTCAAATTTTATCCTTAAAATAACGTACTCCATCCGCTCTTGTTTCAAAACCCTT
The DNA here is from genome assembly GCA_023525745.1 of Arctium lappa. Taxonomy (NCBI): domain Eukaryota; kingdom Viridiplantae; phylum Streptophyta; class Magnoliopsida; order Asterales; family Asteraceae; genus Arctium; species Arctium lappa. The sequence continues at coordinate 69,199,989 of CM042048.1, read as the reverse complement.
CTCCAAATGATGAAGAGACTCATTTCTCAAATTATCAGACTTTAATCCTTCCTCCTGAGCTTCAAGAATTTGCGCCTTAAGATTTGTCTGAACAGTTACTCCCATAGCTCGTATTCTCAAGGGCTTTACTCTCTCCTTTCTACTTAACGCATCTGCTACAACATTAGCTTTTCCTGGATGATATTTTATTTCACAGTCATAATCACTGAGCAATTCCACCCACCTTCGTTGTCTCATATTAAACATCTTCTGATCAAAGATGTGTTGAAGACTCTTATGATCAGTAAAAATGGTACATTTTGTCCCATAAAGATAATGTCTCCAAATCTTTAGTGCAAAAATTACAGCTCCCAGTTCCAAGTCATGGGTGGTATAATTTCTCTCATGCACTTTTAACTGCCTAGACGCATACGCAATCACCTTATCCTTTTGCATTAGAACACACCCCAATCTTTGGCGTGATGCGTCGCAATAAACCACGAAATTGTCAGTGCCCTTAGGCAATGCTAAAATTGGAGCATTGCAAAGTCTTTGCTTGAGCGTCTGAAAAGCTTCTTCCTGTTTATCTGTCCATATAAACTTTTCATCCTTTCGAGTTAATGTTGTTAAAGGCTGCGCAATCTTGGAGAAGTTAGAAATAAATCGCCGATAATATCCTGCTAAACCAAGAAATTGACGAATCTCCGTGGGGGTCTTCGGAATCTCCCATTTCTTGATGGCTTCCACCTTTGCTGGATCAACTTGAATTCCTTCTTGATTAACTACGTGCCCAAGAAAATGAACTTCTCGTATCCAAAATTCGCATTTGGAAAATTTGGCATATAGTTTCTGATCCTTGAGTAATTCGAGTATCAGCTTCAGATGCTGCTCGTGATCCTCTTTTCTTCGGGAGTAGATGAGAATGTCGTCAATGAACACGATTACAAATTTATCCAAGTATGGTCTGCATACTCTGTTCATTAGATCCATAAAAACTGCTGGTGCGTTCGTTAATCCAAAAGGCATAACCATAAATTCGTAATGTCCATACCGAGTTCTAAAGGCTGTTTTGGGAATATCTTCATCACGAACTCTCATCTGATGGTATCCTGATCGAAGATCGATCTTTGAGAAATAAGCAGCTCCTTGTAATTGATCGAACAAATCATCGATTCGGGGAAGAGGATATCAATTTTTGAGAGTTAGCTTATTGAGCTCTCTATAATCAATGCACATTCGGAAGGTTCCATCCTTCTTTTTGACAAAAAGAACTGGGGCTCCCCAGGGCGAAGAACTTGGTCTGATAAATCCCTTTTCAAGAAGTTCTTGGAGTTGTTCGGACAATTCTTTCATCTCCGATGGTGCTAGACGATATGGAGATTTTGCTACCGGTGCAGCTCCAGGGATTAAATCAATGTGGAACTCAACTTGTCTTTGCGGTGGCAATCCAGGTAATTCATCGGGAAAAACTTCTGGAAAATCTTGGACTATTGGAATATCCTGGATGCGCTTCTCTTTTAACTTCTTATCTACTACATGCGCCAAAAATGCAACCCACTCTTTTCTTAAATACTTACGCATTTTCATACACGATACTATTTTTAAACTTGTTCTTGACTTCTCTCCATAAACTAAAAGTATTCCTCCTTCTGATGGTTGAATTCGAAGTTTCTTCTCGGAACAACAAATTTCTGCTCGGTTCTCGGATAACCAATCCATACCCACCACTATATCGAAACTTCCTAATTTAATTGGAATCAGATCTATGCTAAACTCCTTTTCCGCCAAAACTAATGTACAATTAGGAACTACTTCGCTAACCCTAATTTCTTGACCGTTAGCAAATTTAATGACATAATCTTCCTTTAACTTTTGAGACTTTTGTCCAATTTTAGATATGAATTCTAATGATATAAAACTCTTATCTACTCCAGAATCAAATAATACGGACGTAGAGTGATTATTTAAGAGAAACGTACCTGTAATCACGTCCGGATTTTGTCTTGCCTCTTCCGCTCCAATTTCGAACACTCGTGCTCTTGCTGGCCTTCCTGAGTTCCCCCGATTAGCTGGTTGGCCTTGATTTACAGGCATCCTTCTGTTATATTTAGGACAGGCACTCCTTAGATGATCCATACTTCCACATTCAAAACATACCCGCTTTTGAGTGCTCTTGCAATCCTTAGCAAAATGGCCTACTTTGCTGCACCTATGACATATTATACAACGCCCTTGATGGTAATAATTACACTTATCACATTTTGGCACCATCCCTTTTTCTTTACCCGCAGTCTGGGCCTGAATTCCAAAATTTCCTGTTATTCTCTGCTCTTTACCTTTCCTCCCATCAAACTGTCTTCTCCGGGGTTCCTCCATCTTCCTTTTACCTTTGGCTTTTTCGTTTGAAAACAGTCCTGAACGGGTCGCGTTATCAGTCAACTTAGCGGCTAAGCTTACTGCTTCCTGCATAGTGTTCGGCCTTCCCGAAGTCACATCTCCCCTTATTTCAGGTGCTAATCCCCAAATATACCTATCAATTCTGTTCTCTTCTGGTGTTACCAATTGAGGAACTAACTTTGCTAATTCGTGAAATCGAGCCGTATAGGTATCCACATCATTCCCTTTCATCTCGTGGTTCCACAATTCTGCTTGAAGCTTCTGCATTTCGCTCCTTGGGCAATACTCTTCCTTGAGCATTTCTTTAAATTCGCTCCATGAAAGTCTATTCACTGCCTCTCGTCCACGAGTTTGGACTAGGGTATTCCACCAAGTTAACGCTCGCCCTTGCAGTAGGCAAGCTGCAAACTCCACTTTGTTTGCCTCTGAACATTTGCTAATGTGGAGTACCGATTCCATACTCTCAATCCATGATAGTAATCCAACTGCCCCTTCGGTTCCATGAAATTCTTTTGGATTACATGTCCTGAATGTTTTATAGGTGCACTCCTTTTCTCCGGTCGGTCTTAAATTATTCTCGCGATTAACATTTAAACCTGCCGCAACTTGGCTAACGATGTTTGGAAGTGCCGCTATAAGCTGATCGGACACAAGACGTGCTAGATCGGGATCTTCTCTTCTAGGAGGCATAATTCTATTACAAAATTTCCAGGTTGGAGTTTAATTAATCGCCTAATCCGGCAATTTATTTATATAACGCACAACAACAACATTTATTTTATAAATCATGCATAATACTAACGATCATAATTAAATTCCACCAAAACTATCAATTTTTTTTTTTTTTATAGATGATAATTGTTCATCATAAACAAATGATATCTTCAAATCCACAAAATACATATCCCCAAAAGAAATAAGTTTTAAAGATTACGGAATATTATCAAAGAAGACAAACATGTCTAATGCACATAGAATAAAACAAACCAACCCATAATAACTATCAGGGCTCCCAAAACTAAGGCTAAACTCGCGTATAGCCTTTGAATCACTCTTCTAGACTCCGCAAGCATGATCAATACTCCATTCATGGTCTGGTCTTGGATGTGCAACATCCCAATTACTTTATCAAGAGATTGACCATAGTGGTCTAATCTGGTTTTAGATATCTCCAACTCTCGGGACAAACCCGAAACCCAAAAACTCTCAAGTGCTGACATACCGGTCGGCTGTCCTGCCGGCCTGGCTACCTGTGAAGAAGAAGGTGCGTCACGCCTAACCCTCAGTCGGGAGGGTCCCACCTCATCCCTAGATGGAATGATAAAGGTCTCCCTAACTGGTGCTGGAATACTAATCCGAGCGGTCGTCCGAACCCTAGCTCGAGACGCCGACTGTGAAGGTGCGGACATAAGGGATGACGACCTTGCTGGCGATAATTCAGATCCCGAGTAACTATGCTCAGATGGATCATAGTTATCACTCATGTTGGCTCTCCTAGATTGACTAGAAATATGTCCGGACTCTTCAGAAGGTGACTCAGAAGATGAAGAAGAATGCGACATGGTAACTGCAAATAAATGACAAATTTTTAATCATTAGCATGCTAAAATAAGTATTGAAATTTCAAAATACTTATGTGGACTCTCTTATTAATCATGCTTCTTCATTTTTGGAACAAAAAGTTTCTATTTTTAGCAACTCTTAATATAACTATTTCAAGTCCCTTCTTAAGCATACCAAATTAGACATAGGTGATCAAGCTTTGCCTAAGTGTAATATGCTAAGCTGACACTCGTCTTAGTTATACTAGTAGTATGCTCAAACTCAAGATTGTTTATGAAAATAATTTTTGAAAATAGTGGTTATAGTGTATGGTTTTTATAGTAAAAACCGATATTCTCTATAACCTATGGCTCTGATACCAAGTCTGTCACACCCCGCTAAAGCGGAAATACGGAATATGACAGTTCGATAAACATAGCATTAGGAAATGATAAAATACCTCCATACATTTCAACCATAGTTTACATCATGTTCCAAAATAAGCTTTCTTTACATAACCCAAATCTTAATTACAAGATACTATTAAACGATAAAGTGCAATATCTAAATCTCAATCATTATCCGGATACCTTCTTGTTCCCTGAAAAGCATGTATAAAACAAGGTCAACTACAAAGAGTTGGTGAGTTCACAAGTTTTAAAGATGCACAAAAATAAATTTTTATATGCAGAAATGACCAATTAAAAACATATTATCAAATCAACCCTTTGAACCATAATTCACGATTATAAATTTTAAATTATATGACAGAAAATATGCCTCAATAACCTTTTGTATGTTGAACCTCTACTAGACCGTCCACTGACCAAACAAATATGCCCCAAAAAGAAATACCGTTGTGGTCATGAATCACATTGATAGTCCCTATTTCTCTAGAATTAGTGCACCCTTACTCGTCAGTATAAGGTGGGCTTGTCACACCAAATAGCGCTATCCACTAAGACTATAGGCTCCCGCAGGAGTTAACTAGTAGAGTCGGGGACTTAAAGAAACAATCCAACATACTAGTATCCGCATATATATCATATAATGTCCAAAACAAACGCTTTATTACCAAGGCAACCAAAATCATCCATGATAATCATAAACAAACTTCGTGAATTATTGAAATAAATAACATGCCTTTCACCCCAAAATATATAAAACATTAAAATAGGGGTTGTGAATACTCACCTTTTATGATGATGCAAAAGTATAACAACACAATTCTTTAGCCCGGACCTTTAATCCCTATAGAGTAATTGTACCAAAAATTAATTCCCATCCTCAAAACCTATCTCGACCATTCTTACATCTCAATATGTATATATATATATACACATGCCATTATGTTTAACTTATTGTCTAGAATAAGATTTTAGAATTTACAATACCAAACTAATCACCAAAACATAAGCTTTTAAAGTTTTAGGATCACTTTTTGGATTCAGCACTTGCTGTCCAAAATTTGTGATCTCAAAATAAGTTTTAAAATAACATTTCCCAAATACCAAAAATAACCATATTTTTACAGTAATCAATATACTGAGTTATGAACTAATCTGCAAAATTTTATGATTTAAAGAAGTGTTTTGGTGCCCCAAATAAATTCCACAAAACAGATTGTCACTGATTTTCAGATTAGTGACACACTTCACTTGCAGCTTACATTTGGGATATCAAATCTCAGAATTATGCACTGAGCCATATATGGTTGTAAAACTAACTCAAAAATCTAACATGTGGAAAAAGATTCACTCAATTTGGACAATAATTGAGGGGGTTATGGTCTTTGAAAGTTGGGTATATGAATCTGCCAATTCTGGACAGATTACACCACTTTCTTCTAAAATACAAATGAGTGACCAAACCTCCATAATTTTGAGTGATTCTTGATGCTATAAATCACTAATACCTTAAATTGAAGTTTTGCAACAAAAATCCCAAATTTTTAAGGAGTATAAATTGACTTATAAAGCTTGAAAGTGAATGCACAATCCATGACAGCAAGCTGTTGACATGATGAAGTTTATATTAACATAAAATGATGATCATTTGGCATGGTTTTCTTTAATAACTCATGGCCTCACATCTCAAGTGAATATACAAAGATTCTAATAACACAAATATACATCATGGATTCATAGCAACTACAAGTGCTCATCCAATCCCATGCATGACAACATAATCACTAAATAAGTGATATTACACCATTTTAGATGCTCTTAATCATATGAGATTTGAGTAATCTCATCCTAAGAGTTTCTTTATACACAAAATCGTTGTAAATATATAAATTTCAGTCCAAATATCACCAAATTTTCGTGGACCATAGTACCACATTTCATAACACTATTATGTTGATAAAATCTCAAAAATCTCACTTAAATTCCAAGTTTTATGGGAAGGTCATTCAATGGTTTACTTGGCAAATGTAATATTTACCAAATGCATCCCATTTCTCTTCTAGAACAAGGATTTTATAACTTTTGCATGAGATGGTATGAAACCCTCACATATTGAATAAAAACTTGAAAAATGAAGATATAAAGTGATTACCTTCTTACTTGGAGATGAGAACTTGAATTCTTGAAGTAAAAGAGTGTTTAAATCTTGTTTTCTTCCATGATATTTTCTGAAAATTTGATGATGATGGTGGTGGGTGTATGGTGGCCGATTGAGAGGAAGAAGAAGAGAGGAGTTGAGGAGTTTACTTGAAAAATGAAATGAGTTAATAACCCCTAATCTCTCAAATTTTAAATTTTAAAATGAAGAAAAGGAGAGAGAGGAGGTCATATTTTCGGCCATGTGGCCTTAATGACTCACCTCAAAGAAATAAAAAAAATACATATATAATTATGATGTATACTTGTTTTAAAAATCAGATAAGTTTGAGAACTGTAACCCTAAATTCTTAGTTTACATCTAAAAATAAACATTATAAATGGATAAATATATTTTACTATGAAAATAATAAAATCCTATTATTTTAGGTATTTTAGACTCACAACATAATTTCTGGCATTTTTGAGATGTAACGGTCAGTTATCAGTCCGAACCGGGTATTTTTACGCGACTTCCGAAATTTTTCGGATAAACTTCTAATTTAATCATTCTAACTAGACATTAAGGGATTTAACTTCATAAATAAATTCTAATAGGTCAGAGATTGCTAACCTTAACATACTGGTTATTAGGCAGTTGTCACAGAATTCTTGTCTTATGAGGATTCTATACTTAGCCAAATTCTTGATCTCAAACTTTTCGTATCGATACAAATTTTGTACTTCAAAAATTTCAGCTTCCTTATTCGAATTTCTTAGAATTCGTATACAATGCGATGTGAATTCCTCAAATTCGTATGATGACCGATGCAAGTTCCAGTAATTCGTATCCTTCGGGATGCGAAATCTTCAATTATCGTATCCTTTGAGAAGCGAATTTCGTACTTAGAATCTTGATAAAAAAACTTTTCGTAAGACACTTGATGCGAATTCTTTCGTTCCGTACACAGGTTGAAGCGAAATCCCTTATTCTCGCACATAACGTGGTACGAATTTCACACTTAGCTTTTTCAACACTTCAATGCCATGCGAATTTGTTAAACCCAAATATTAGTTGATAAATAGACAACACAACTCAATAAAGATAAGAGATCGATATGATTCAATCACAATAGTCACAAATCTCTTTAGTCACAACTAAATGTGTGAGTGTGTGTTCTTGGTGTAATCACTACCTTGTGTGTGTAATATTCAAATGATGCCCTAGGGATTCTAAAATAAACTACGCCTTATATAGGTCTACATGACCAAGGCAAGACCTAGCCTAAATAACTACTAAAACATTCCCTAGGAAAATATAAACATTTACATTTAAGACCCCTCTCAACATTTTAATCTTGAATACAATTACTGATCCAAAAATCTCCCCCTTTGAATTCAAGATTAATTTTTTTTCAATTCTCTTCGGGTCTTCACATCTCTTGAAAACTGTAGCAGATATGTCGATAACAACTTCAAAGCTTGTAGCTCTTCACAGTCTTCAGAACTTTGAGGAAACTGATATCTTCCTCTTTCTGCTGAAATTTGAATGAAGTGTCCTTCTGACGATCATCTTCATTCAGACTTTTGATAGTTCAGAGAGGTTCAGACACTTTGTAATCCTTGAAAACTTGAATTCTTTAGCAATCTTCAACAACCTTTCTTTCTTGAACAAACAAACTCAGATCTGACTTTGAAACCCTTGAATATTCTCCCCCTTTTTGATGAGTGTTGAGAATCAGCGTCATCAAAACATTTCAAAGCATTCTTGGAATTCTCTCTCCCAAATCAACAATTAAGCTAAGTCTTCATGTATATCTCCCTCTTTGTAAATAAGAGCAGTCTCTTCCCAGATAAAGAGAATGTAATTATTTGAATCTTTGCAAATTCAGACAATTTAGGATTGGTGACCTTGAATCAACAGATGACTCATTTAGGAGTGCCTGTCAGTAACACAAAGTTACTGAGTAACACGAAGTTACTATATAAGGAGCTGGTTGTGACGTAGACTCCCCAGGACTTCCATTCAATCATCGAATAACACATGGTTATCTATGAGTGTTCTGATAGAATTTTTTTTTCTGTGTGCTCGTACATGTGTAAGAAAGAATTAAGCATAGATGATTTCTTTTTAACTATGGCTCAAAGTGTGTAAACTTGTTGAGACAACAACAAACTATACAAAGACTCAATGTGCATGAGAAAAGGGTCGAAGGTGGGGCAACTTTCCTTCTTGTTCAATATCCGAGTTATCCGAGTGATAATCGTATAGAGTATGTGTTGCTTCCCCGTTCAAATATGAAACATCTTCTTGTTGAGAAGAAGATGAGTAGCTGGTGGGGTTATAAGCAAGAGGTGGCATAGGCTAGTTGCCTGTTTCAATATTGTTCACCAAGGATTGTGAAGCAATAGATTATGTGGCTGCCCGAATCAGAAAAGATGTGGTGCAGAGTGTATGTTTCCTGTACTCTGCACGTTTCCTGTACTCTGATCTCTCACCCTTTTTCTTTTAAATCAATTTAGCTCATTTTTAGCCAAACTCTCATTTGCATTGTAACTCAACACTCTCTCCAACTCTATTTAATGAACCTCTCTCCCTTTAATCACTCAGGATTACTTCCGGGGTAGGATACACTGGTTAGTGTGAATCCATGGAAGTGCTGATAAGCTCATATTGAATCCCGTATTGTCCTAAACGAACATGCTATTCAACAGTCAGTTGTACAAGAAAGCACAATAGAGCACAATGAATCATGAAGAATAAAGATATGGAGAGACCAAAGACGTAAGATGTTTATACGAGCAATGTATAAACGTATTGGCAATGAAAGCTCATGAAAGTGAAATGACGTCTGATTTTCAAACAAGCAGTGAAATTGCAAACGGGAGGATTATCATCGAAAGATTTGTCTTTTGAGATGTGGTAATCACAAAGTCAAAAAATGAGTGTACTGACCAATGTGTGTAAGTATACTTGGTAAAGCATAACAAAATGGCAGGTACATAAGTATTTGTCATTAGAAACACATGGTCCGTTGATGTCATGGAGTTTAAGGATTAGAAAGATATACCTGTAGTGTAGTATCCTAAACTCCCCCTAAAGATATTATATTTTGTGTTCTATGACAAAACTCAGGTTCTCCCCCTATAACCTGTGAAAAGTAAACTCATTAGAAAATTTTGAAAAAAATCAAAGCGCATACCTTTTTAAAATAATTCTCCCTTTTTGAAGAAAATCTTTGAAGTACGGGTTCTCATCAGATGTGATTAGAAGTTGTTAGCTCCAAATATTCATTTGTTAAAAGTGTTGAAAATATCTAGTCCTACTTCAGAGGACTTCCAGAGAACAAAGATTTTAGAGGACGAAGACTTCAGAGGACATACCTGCCTCTGAAGTACACATCAGAGATGAACACCTTCAGCAGAAGACATCAGAGATGGCTTCATCAGAGGCTCTGAAGACAACGTCAGAGCTCTGATGATATTCTCTCTGAAGAAGGCGTTGAAGACTTTCCTGAAGTATCAGAACAGATAACCAAGCACTTAGTGATAAGATTTACTTTATAGAGTAGGTTACTGTTCAAGCATGTCTTGAGCATACCTTTTGGGGAAGACACTATTCAAGCATGCTTCTATTTGTCAGAATAGTACACTGTTTACTTTATGGTCCTATAAATAGGACCATCACTCCTTTGACAAAAGTGTGCTTTTTGATATCTTGTATTAGAAGAATCAACTGAATATATCTTGAGAAGATCTTGTTCTTACTGCTTATCTTATTATATGAACTGTGATATTTGAATCTGCTTTTGATATTAAACTATATTGCTTCCGCTGTTATTACTCTTGTTGTTTATATCATTATTATCGTAAGACTAAATCTGGGTTCCAACAGAAGCCATGGTCACTTGAAATATCCTGCAGAAACAAAAAAAATTGGTAATCATTTATGAAAATGATTCCGCTATCGTTAGTAAAACATATGAATAGCAATTGTTTGAGAAGCAATACACAAGCCACAAGATTAAGATTCAGAAAACTCCCCCTCGAGTCATGAGAAAAGTCTAAGAGGACATGTTCAACATTCCAAGTTTGCTGATTAGAAACTTGAACCTCTTTTCATCCAACGGCTTGGTGAAAAGGTCAGCTAACTGGAAGTCGGTTTGAACAAAGTGCATTTCAATATCACCTTTTTCTACATGGTCTTTTATGAAGTGATAGCGTACATCTATATGTTTGGTCTTCGAGTGTTGGACCGGGTTAGAAGTTATTGAAATTGCGCTCTTGGAATCGCAATAAATAGGAACTCTCTTGTAGTTGTACCCAAAGTCCCTCAACTGGGTCTGCATCCAGAGGACTTGCGAACAACAACTAGCAGCAACTACGTATTCTGCCTCATCAGTGGATGTTGAAACACAGTTTTGTTTCTTTGATGTCCAACTTACAAGTTTGTCTCTTATAAATTGACATGATCCAGAAGTACTCTTTTGGTCTAGCTTACATCCTGCATGGTCAACATTTGTAAAGTCAGTGAGATCAAAATGGGAATCCTTTAGATACCAAAGGCCTAAATCAGGAGTGCCTTTGAGATTTCTAAGGATTCTCTTAATTAGCTTGATATCTCGCACAAAAGCAGGTTGCAAACATGATATCTGGGCGACTTGCAGTCACATAAAGTAAAGAACCAATCATGCTACGATACACCTTTTGATCAACAGGTTTACCAGATAAATCTGCGTCTAAGAGTGTACCAGTAGCCATTGGTGTTTTCATGATAGAACTGTCTGACATATTGAACTTTCTTAACATATCTTTGATGTATTTGGCTTGATTAATGAAAATGCCTTCGGGTAATTGCTTTACTTGAAAACCAAGGAAGAAATTTAATTCACCTATCATCGACATTTCAAATTTCATTTCCATTATCTTTGAAAATTTCTTGCAGAATTTAGGATTTGTCGACCCAAATATAATATCGTCAACATAAATCTGTATGAGAATCAAATCCTCATCTTGCCTTTTTAGAAATAAGGTAGTGTCAAATGTACCTTTCATGAAACCAGAAGCAAGGAAAAATTTAGTAAGAGTATCATACCATGCTCGTGGTGCTTGTTTGAGACCATATAGCGCTTTGTCTAACACGTAGACATGATCAGGGTGATGAGGATCGACGAAACCTTCAGGTTGAGCAACATAAACCACCTCATGCAGAACGTCATTCAGAAAAGCTAACTTTACGTCCATTTGATAGACAGTAAAGTTTTTGTGCGCTGCATATGCTAAGAAGATTCTGATGGCTTCGATCCTTGCAACAGGGGCGAACGTATCATCGTAATCAATTCCCTTCTGTTGACAGTACCCTTTTGCCACCAATCGAGCCTTGTTTCTTACCACTACTCCTGCCTCCATCCTTCTTATTTCTAAACACCCACTTAGTTCCAATAACTGATTTACCGTTAGGTAGTGGGATCAAGCGCCAAACCTTGTTCCTTTCGAATTGCAGAAGCCCATCTTGCATAGCAGAAATCCAATTGGGATCGCGGAGAGCTTCTGATGCTTTCTTTGGTTCTAGGGAACTAAGGAAGCTTGAGAACATGCAGAAATTTGCTTATACAACACGTGTCTTGACACTAGATTGTACGTCACATATCACGTTGTGTAGGGGATGATCCTTTGTCCATCTGTGTGTTCTTGGCAAAGATTCAACGGTTTGTTGCATATTCGATTCATTATATTCATCATGAACTGCAGGTAGATCCTCAGATGTGCTCGTGACATCTTGTACAGAAGTTTCCGATACCGAAGCCTCAAGAATTGCAACTGAAGTACTCGGGACTTCATTTCCAGAAGGAATATCTACAGAAGCAGATTAAGTATTTGTCGAGTCAGAAACTAACGGTGTAGTTGTACCTGATGGGGATGCAGTTTCAGTGACTTCTTCGGAAGGTCCAGATACGTCTTCAACTAGAGTAGGAACCTCCGAGCTTGGTGTTGATTTTTTTATGCCTTTATCAAACTCTGCACAAATTTCATCAAAGACATCAATAAACAACAAATCTAACTCAGATGAAATAGAGTTAGAGTTAGAAGAAGTAGACGGTTTGGAAGCTAGTTCTATTCTAAGATGGATAAAAGCTTTGTGCTTGAGTCCAAGTTCTGAACAGTTGTGTTCAGAATTCCGAGTAGAATTGTCATCAAAGGATACGTTCATGCTTTCAACAATCGTCTTGGTTCGTGTATTGTAAATCCGATAAGCTTTGGATGTTAGTGAGTATCCAACAAGATTTCCTTCATCCGCTTTCTTATCGAATTTTGAAAGTCCTTGACGCTCTCTTAGAATGTAACACCTGCAACCAAAGACACGAAGGAATTTGATATTAGGTTTACGATTGTTGATCAACTCATATGCTGTTGCATTGAAGCGTTTGACCATAGTGGTACGATTCTGAGTGAAGCAAGTTGTTGCGACCGCCTCAGCCCAAAGATACATAGGTAGATCAGCATATGCAATCATAGTACGAGCAGCTCCAACAAGAGTCCGGTTCTTCCGTTCAACAATGCCATTCTGTTGCGGAGTGTAGGCGGCATATAAGTTGTGTGAAATTCCCATAGAGATAAGATAGCTCTATAAGGTGTCATTTTTGAACTCCTTGCCGTTATCACTGTGAAGTGTCCGAACTGGCAATTGCAGACGTACTTGAATACGCTTAATAAAGGCGATAATCAGTTTTGGCGCATCCGACTTGTTTCGAAGAAACTCGAGCCATGTGTATCTTGAATAGTCATCTATCATTACTAAAACGTATTTCTTTCCGTTGATAGACGTTGTCCGCATTGGGCCGCAAAGATCCATGTGAATAAGTTCAAGCGCAGATGAGGTTGATGATTCAGTCTTGGACGTGAATAAGCTTCGCTTCATTTTGCCCATCTTACATGTGTGTGTCCCTTAATTAATGAATCAATCAAGTAATCAAATAAACAATAACAATATGCAAACCTGATACGATTATACCAACGAATTGAACGATTAGAAACTTGAAGATCGATCAATCTCTCTCTCTGTTTTCCTCTTTCTCTCTCGACGCTGTTCTCTCCCTCTATCTCTCTGTGTACGGCTCAAAAAAGCAGCCTCGCAACAATTAACCAAACTAAACCTAATTAACACAAACAATCTAAATTACTTAGGCATATAAGCCTAATGGGCTTGGGCCCAACTACTCAAACAAATTTAAATAAAGGAATGGACTAAAAACGAAAATACGGAAAACACACTTTGACTATTTATTACAAATGACCCTATACTATTTGTTGAGACGACGTTTCCAGCTTTGACTTCAGATTTCCATCTTCAGATAATGATGATCTTTAATCCAATAAAACTGTGCTTTAACAATCTCCCCCTTTGGATCAATATCATTACTAAAATAAATTTAGCAATTCAATCTTCTCTTGAAAGATTAGAAGATGCAATCTTTCTCTTTGTCTTCAGAATGTAGCAATTCTCTCCAAACAATTAGAATATCTCTTGGAAAGAAATTATCTTCAGTTTCAGCTTAGAATGCTTCAGCAAATCATCTTCAAAGAAAATTTCTTCAATTCAGCATATCTTCAGAAATTCTTTCAAAAACTTGTGTTCTCTCCATTTCTTGGTTGACACTTCTCCCCCTTTTTGATGAAAAGAGCAAAGAGTTCATCAAAACTTTTTTTCAAGAAATGTCTTTCACCACTGATTTTGCAAACAGATCCACTGATTATCCGTCAATTCGTAAAGATGTGCATCCAGATCTTTGCAAATCCAGACAAAAATAGAAAGGTAACACCTGAATCAACAAATGAACCAGTTAAAATTGTCTGTCAGTAACACAAAGTCACTGTGTGTAACAAATTGATTGTTCCAGAATCTAGTTTCTAAAACAAGATTAATCACACAAACAAGAATTAAGAAACAATTACCTGTTTGATTAATTTCTCAATTCAAGATTACAATCTCTCTCTCTCTAGAACTCTCTCCAACGATCTCTCTCTCTCTCTCTCTGATATTTCCCTCTCTAGAATACAACATAATGATTTTTTTCAATTCAGTTCATATATAAAATACAAAGGAAAGAAACTAATTATACTAACTACTAATTACAAAGAAAATACAAATACAAAATACATTTGACTTATTACAAATAGACTTTGACTTTTAATGAGATTTGACTTTAGCAGCTTTGACTTTCTCAACTTTGACCTTCAGTATTCTTGATCTTGTATCCAACAGATTTATGCTCTAACAATCTCCCCCTTTGGATTCAAGATCATTGTTGAAAGATCTAGCAAGTCAGTTCTTCACTTTAAGCTTTGTCAAAATAATCTCCCCTTTTTCATTGATAGTCTTCTTTCCAAAACTGTCTTCAAATGATGAACAATCTCCCCAAAACTTCATATAGAACGCTTTTAGCCTTGTGGAAAGAAATTATCTTCAGAATCAGTTCGAATTGCTCCAGCAAATAATCTTCAAAGAAAATTTTCTCAAAACTTCAGAAATTCTTTGATCATCTTCAAATCTTTATCATTTCTTTGAAATCATCTCCCTCTAACTTCAAAAACTTTAACATTTCTTCATACCATCTCCCCCTTTTTGATGAATGGAGCATCTAGATCATCAAAACTTTTCCTCCAAGAAATGTTATTAACCATTCTGATCTGTACAACTGAGCCTCTGATTCAGTGATCCATAACCAAGTATTCATCTAGATCTTTGCAAATCCAGACAAAAGAAGAACAGGTAACTCTTGAATCAACAGACGAATCAGTTAAAATGCCTGTCAGTAACACAAAGTCACTGTGTGTAACAAATACACAATATAAAGGAGCTTTTTGATGTTCACTCCCCCAGGTCTTCCATCCAATCATCGAAATACCACAAAGGCAATTTCTATGAATGTTATGACAAAGAAACAAATTCTCTGTGTGCTCGTGCATGTGTAGAAAGAATTAAGCACGATGATTGCTTTTATAAGGCTCAACATTGTGTAAACCACTGAGACAACAATAGATAAACACAGACTCTAAGTTCATGATTGAAGTGCGAAGGTGGGGCAGACTTCCTTCTTTTTCAATATCCAGATTTTCCAAATGAAAACCAGATAGATTATATGTTGCGTCCCCAGAAAAATATGAAACATTTTCTTTTTGAGAAGAAAATGAGTGGTTGGTGGGGTTTAAGCAAGATTTGGCATGGGCTATTTGCCTCTTTCAATAACGTTCACCAAAGAGTTGTGAAACGCTAGTAATATGGCTGCCCGGCTCAGAAAGTAGTTGGTGCAGAGTTTGATATTCTTTTACTCTGATCTCACACCCTCTTTCTTTTAATCATTAAACTCACTTCTAACCAAACTCTCTTTTTCATTTTACCTCATCACACCCACACTCATTTCTTTTAGACTCCTCACACTCAATCACTAAAGAACCCATAATTTCCTAAAAGAACGTATTGCTCAATAGAAGTTTAACTTTATCAGTTAAATCTCAAAATACAAATGTCAGATAAATGGATGCTCAGATGATATAATCATGAAGATTTGAGCATTTTTTTTTAAACATTGAAGTATTTTCAAACAAGTATATTGAATGAATGAAAATGAATACAAAAGACTTGTTTGAAAATCTGACATTGTATGAAAAATGATCAGAAATGAATGATATAACAATCAAAGCTTAAGGTCAAGAAAAAATTGATATTTGTCTATACGAAACAAAATATAGACATTCTTGAAATGACCGTTTCGTAATGAAATATCGCTCAAAATTCTTTGAATACAAGCGGAGTGTTTTACCATTGAAGAAAAATTGTTTCAATGTAGAGACATGATAAAAACATGTTGAACAAAGTCAAGCCGGTGTGTGTGAATACTTGAAAGTATATAGAAAAGACAATACGCAAGTATTTATCTGTTGATACACATGGTTTGGTTATCAATTAAGCACAAAAAAAAAGTAAAAAAAAAATTAAAATCACACTTCCAAATTATAAAATCTGTTAAAAATCGGGAAGTGGTTTGAACATTTAAGAATATGTTTTCTATACCTGAAAGTTGTCCATCTTCCAGATATATTTGAGATTAAGATAAGAAATTTACCTTTTCGCGCAATCTTAATTCTCATACAGTCAGCTGAAGTCATTAAGATATGATCGTGTCAACTTCTCTCATCCTGTATAAGTCTCAAAGTCTAGTCAAACTTTATTCACAAAATTTATTCGAAAATTAAAATGACATAAAGCAGTAAAACAATTAAAGAACGAGTTCTGAACAGAAATAATCAGAAATCATAGTCTTACTCCTTTTGACTTATAGGCTCCCCCTAAAATCATGCATCACAAAAATTTTGTCAGTTAAGTATAATGCAAAAATTAGTTTTGCTCCCCCTCAAATGAATGTAGATCATCTAAAAACTTCTCTTACTCCCCCTGAGATCATGAGCAAACAATTAAAGTGCAGATATCCTTCAGACATAAAAATAAAGAAAATGATGAAAAATAACAATACATAACTTTATTAGGTAACAACCGATTACGTCTTAAAATTTAACATACCAAGCTTAGAGACAAGAAAATTAAATCTCTTTTCATCTAAGGGTTTGGTAAATAAATCTGCAAGTTGATAATCTGTTTTTACAAAATAAAGTTTAATTGTTCCTTTTTCTACATTATCTTTAATAAAATGATACCTTACATCAATGTGTTTGGTTTTCGTATGCTGGACAGGATTAGCAGATATTGCGATTGCACTCTTCGAGTCACAATAGATTGGTATTTTGTCGAACTTGAAACCATAGTCTCGCAGCTGTGTTCGCATCCACAGGACTTGAGAGCAACAACTGGCAGCAGCTACGTACTCTGCTTCAGCAGTCGATGTGGAAACGCATAATTGTTTCTTTGATGCCCAGCTAACGAGCTTGTCTCCAAGAAATTGAACGTGACCAGAAGTACTCTTTCTGTCCAACATGCAACCTGCATGATCTGCATCTGAATATGTTGTCAGTTGAAACCCTGTATCCTTAGGATACCACAGACCAAGATCTGCAGTCCCCTTCAGATATCTAAAAATCCGTTTGACAGCAGCCAAATGGGATTCTTTGGGAGCAGCTTGATATCTAGAACATAGACATGTTGAGAACATAATATCTGGTCTACTAGATGTAAGATACATTAATGAACCTATCATACCTCTATAAGTTCTAACATCTACACTTTTACCCGAAGGATCAGTATGGATCTTAGTACCAGGTGCCATCGGGGTTCCAATTGATTTATAATTTTCCATTTTGTACTTCCGAAGAATGTCCAAAATGTACTTAGATTGGTTAATGAAAATCCTCGCTGAAAATTGTTTAACTTGTAGTCCGAGAAAGAAATTCATCTCTCCCATCATACTCATTTGAAAACGTGACACCATGAGGTTAGAAAAGTTTTTGCAAAATTTTGGATTAGTAGAACCAAATATTATATCATCAACATATATCTGAATAAGGATAATATCAGCTTTTTCTTTCTTGATGAATAAAGTGGTATCAATCTTACCTTTGGAGAAACCAGACTTGACCAAGAATTTGGATAAGACGTCATACCATGCTCGAGGGGATTGTTTTAATCCATAAAGGGCTTTGTCCAAGATGTAGACATGAATTGACTTATCTGGATTGACGAACCCTTCTGGTTGAGACACGTACACTTCCTCTTTAAGAATGCCATTCAGAAAGGCTGTTTTCACATCCATCTGATAGACTGAAATTTTTATGAGTTGCGTAGGCAAGAAACATTTTGATTGCCTCTATACGCGCTACTGGAGCATACGTCTCATCATAATCTATGCCTTCCTCTTGCCGGTAACCTTTGGCAACAAGTCTAGCTTTGTTTCTTATGACAACACCATCTTCATCCTTTTTATTCTTGAATACCCATTTAGTGCCGATCACGGTTTTACCTTCAGGCTTAGGAACTAACCTCCAAACCTTTAGGGCCTCAAACTGATTGATCTCTTCTTGCATTGCAGATACCCAGTCCGAATCAGCAAGAGCCTCAGATACTCGTGTTGGCTCAATCTTACTAAGGAATGAGTCATGCATACACTAATTAAGAGTCGCTGACCTAGTCTGAACAGGCTTGTTGAGATCTCCAATTACTTGGTGTAATGGATGCTCTTTGGTCCAGCGATGCTCATGTGGAAGTGGAGTAGATACTGATTGAATTTGATCATCATCTAGAAATCCACTTTCAGATTCTTCAGCTTGAATAATAAGAGGGGGGTTTCTCAGTTGAAGTTTCATGTGTAGAAGTATCAGTTGGAACAACAAATTCTGTCTGTTGAGTAGACAATATATCACATCCAACTGAAACAGTTACTTCTGGCTCAGCATTTGCTTGTACATCTTCAACTGCAGGAATAACAATAGGAATATGAATTTCTTTGAATAATGGGGATGCTTGTTCAGTAATAACTTCTAAAGTGACTGGATGATGACAACTTGTATCTTCAGACCTGTCAGTCACAACAGATTTAGGTATATTAGATCCTAGAAACTCATCATAAAAGAATTCAAATAACAAATCTAAATCAGTTAAATGTGAAGTAGATGTAGAAGCGTTATCCAAATTTTTCGCTGTAGAAACAGGTTCTGGACTGATCTGCCCAGAAGCTAATACTTCTGTGATAACGAGTTCTGAACTGATATGATCAGAAGCCATCTCTTCATCAAATGTGACATTGACGCTCTCCACAACTGTCTTTGACTTCTTTAGATAAACACGATATGCAGCAGATGTTGAAGAATAACCGATAAAGATGCCTTCGTCCGCCTTAGCACTGAATTTATTCAGACTCTGTCTGTCGTTAAGCACAAAACATTTACACCCAAATACGTGAAAATATTTGATAGTTGGTGTTCTGTTGTTGATCAGCTCATATGGAGTCTTTTGAAATCGGCGGTGTATCGTGGAACGATTCTGAGTATGGCATGCAGTCGACACAGCTTCTGCCCACAAGAATAGAGGTAAGTCCGATTGGCTAATCATAGTCCGAGCGGCCTCGACTAGCGTTCGATTTTGCCTTTCGACTACTCCATTTTGTTCAGGCGTTCTAGCAGCAGAATACTGATGTGAAATCCCAACTGATTCGAGATATTCATCAACAATCTTGTTCTTGAATTCTGTGCCATTGTCAGTACGAAGAAACTTGACTGGTCGCTGCATTTTCACCTGGGTCGTCTTTAAGAAAGTAATGAGAACTTCCGGTGTCTCATCTTTTGAACGAAGAAATTTGACCCACGTGTATCTTGAATAATCATCCACAATAACCAACACGTATTTCTTTCCTCCCAAACTCTGAGTTCTCATTGGACCACACAAATCCATATGTAACAGTTCTAACGGAGAACTAGTGCTTGGTTCAGGCTTCGGTTTATGAGCGGCTCTCTTCATCTTACCCTTTTCACATGCTGCGCATAAGTGTTCTCGTTCATATTTCAGCTCAGGAAGTCCTTTGACCAATTTCCCACGAACCAGCTTGTTGATGTAACGAAAGTTCAAATGAGATAAACGTCTATGCCAGAGCCAACTTTGCTGCAGTGAAGCTTTTTTCATCAAGCATACCTGATTGTCAATCTGAACTTTGGACAAGTTGATGGTGTAGAGGTTTGTCTTTCGATGTCCACCTAAGAGTTCTGTGCCGTCTTCAGTGCGAACTGAGCAACTCTTTGACTTGAAGTTGACCTCTAACCCTTTATCACAGAATTGACCTATGCTGAATAAGTTGTGCCCCAATCCTTCGACATACCTCACTTTACTAATCGTTATCTTGTCTTGAATGATGTCACCATATCCTAGAATAGGTGAAAGCTGATCGTTCCCAAATTTGACATTACCACTGAATTTCTTTGTATAGTTAGACAATAAAGCTTTTTGCCCAGTCATATGCTTGGAACATCCACTATCCAAGTAATACATATGTCGGGTCTGCAAGAGAAATCAGGAGATAATAGATTTAGGTACCCATTTAAAAACGGGTCCTAACAGTTTAGCACAAGATTTTGGTATCCACTTAAAAATGGACCCTCTGTTCTTTTGAAATCTTTGAAAAACATTTGACTTTGAAGAATAAACATGATAAGATCCATACCAATCAAAAGAATTATGAGAATAAGCAAAATCAGTTTTCCGATAAGAATAATATGTAGTAGTAATAGGAAGTAATTGAATCAATTGCTGTATTGAATATCTCTTGTAAGAAGTTACAAGGTTTTGATTATTAAAAGCAATTTGATCAATCACATCAGTATCACTACTAACTGTTCTATTACAATTATTATCAGAAACTGATTCTACTATCTCATCATCCCTCCTTTTTGGTCTCCATTCAGATTGAGCTTTCAACTTTTTCTTCCTTAAAACTGAAACATAAGAGATAGATGAATTAGGAAAAGCAGATTTCAAAGTTTGAGCTTTATTTTGTGTACCAGTGTTTTTCTGTTTCTGTAATCGCTGTTTCTTATGTTTCTTACCATGGGCATAGTAATCAGCAGTTACAGAAACTGATTTACCAACCTTAGTTGATGATTCAACAGTATTTACAGCACTTGGTAACACTTTGTCATTTTCAAGACAAGTAGAATGATCAGGAAGTTTAGAATGAATGTCAAACATATCAGATTCTTCCATGCTCCCATCATCGGAATTAAAAGAATCATTTGCAGACTCAAATAAGTCATCAGAATTGTCAGAAAAAATTTGAGGTGCCATTGAAACTGTAGAACACTTTGTTGAATTAATTTGAAAAATTGTGTTCTTTAAAACGGTAGAAAATACATTTTGTTGAATATCCACCAAAATCTTTTCATCAAATAAAACATTTTCAAGCTCGACTATTTTGTTTTCAAGGATAGATGTAGGAACATAAACCTTTGCAATTTCAGGTTTTGCCTTCATCTCAGATGCGGAATAACTAACAAAATAGTCGTTTGAAAATACTTTTGGTGTTTCGGAAAGAGAACTATCATTTAACTTTACATTGTTAAATGGTAGTTGCATTTTCTTTTTATTCTTTCTGTTTTCAGTTTCTTTGGCCTCTACTTCGTCTGGCAATTTGGTAACGAATTTGGGTTTCAAATGAGTATGTTTACCAGCACATGCAAGAAAATCATAGTTATATGAGGGTTGTTAAAACCAAGTCCCCATCTTTGCTTAACATCAGCCTCTTCATCAGGAGCATTAAGAAAAATGGTTTGATCTGTTTGACCTCTTTTATAAAGTTTAACTTCCAGATCATTTACCTTCTTGTTCAAATTCTTGTTTTCAACCTGCAATTTATAAACAATTAGTGCAGATTCATTTTTCTCAAACTCATATTTAGAAATCTTAACTTCAAACTCAGAAATCCTCTTTTCAAAATCATCTACTTTAGATTTAGAATCAAAATCAGACTTGCGTAAAGAATCAATCAGATCTTTATTTGAAATAACAGAAGTATTAAGTTCAAAGATCTTCTTGTTGTTTTTAACAACTCTTTCTTTTTCCTTTTTCAGATTATATTGTAAATTTTGAAGCTCAACCACCATGGTTTCCAATTTGGTAATGAAATCTTTTGGAGTTAAGTTTAATACCTCATTAACTGCTTCATCATATGACTCGTCATTTTTTTCTTCTTTGCCCATGAGACAGATATGAGCATTTTCTTCTTTCTCTTCACCTTCATCCTCGGAATGATCCAACCAAAACTCATCCTCGGCCATCAAAGCTACACCCGCTTCTTGTTGTCTTGCCAAAAGCAACTTGTTCTGATAGTACTGAGAGTTGCGTACTTTCGGCTTCCGACAATCTTTAGCAAAATGACCCATCTTGCCACAGTTGTAGCATTTAACTGGATCACTTGTTTTCTTCTCAGCAACCGTGTAGTCATTCGCAAACTTTTTCTTCTCATCCGGTTTCTTTTCCACATATCTTTGCTCTTCATACCTTTTTCCTTCCACCCTTTCCCGGTGTTCATGGTTCTTTGAACTCGAAGAAGAATACCGTTGAGAATTTGATCCCGGCTTCTTATAAAATTTCTTCTGAAAGGCACGGGTCAGCAATATCATAGCTTGTTTCAGACTTTCTCCATCATCACTATCTGAAACAGAATCAGACTCTGAACTGGTAAGAACTATCTTCTTTTTCTTCTCTTTCTTTTCTTTCTTCTTTTCTCCAGCTACTAAAGCAATCGGATCAGGAACTTTTTCTGCCTTCTTTTTCTCAGCTCTTTTCTCTTCAACTTCTTCTTCATTCTGTCGCAAGGTCTCAAATACCTCATGTAGTGGAATTTCATTCAAATCCTTCATCTGCTTAATTCTTCTTGTATGCTTTTTCCATTTCGGACGTAAGATACTCAAAAATTTAACATTGTTCTCCAACTGCTTCTTTTCGACTTTGTTCTTTGTCAACTCATTTAGAAGCAACACAAACCTCTCATAGGTATCTTCCAAACTCTCATTCTCCTTTGCTTTGAACTCTTCATAACTATTTATGCAGTTCGCCACTTTCATCTGGTTTCCGACCTTTGATCCCATCATCATCTTTTGCAATTGATCCCACATCTTCTTAGCATTGGCTTTATAGCTGTCAATCTTGATGTAGATCTCATTTGGTATGCTTTGAAGAAGTAATGATCTCGCTTGTTTATCTGCTTTGTATCGGCTTTTCTGCTCTTCAGAATATTGAGAAATATCCGTTGTCACTGTTTTCATATTTTGCTCTCGTTCTTCAGTTCCATCTTCACTATCAGAAGAGTCAACATCAGGTACTTGAACTGTTATTGGAGCCATTGGACCTTCGGTGATAGACAGTAGAATATTCTCTCCATTTGAATGCCGATCCACGAAATCCAAAAATCTGTCTTTCCATTGTTCATATTCGCCTTTGAATAAAACTGGAGGTTTGACATCGGTTCCAATTGAAAGAGCATCTTTGGAAGTCATCTTGTATAAACCTGTTTGAAAAATATATGAATAAGAAACTAGAACTGATCGTTAGTCCAAATGAAATAATCAAGAAAATACAGAAAATTTGAAAAAAAAAATCAGAAGTTTTAATCACAAAAAGAACTATGTCCCCCTAGGCAGACTTAGCACGGGGGTCCCGCTATTAAAGGGCATATTATAGTTTTGAAAACTTTATCTAAGTCCTCCACACTTTGCACTTCAAGTAGCAATCGCAAACTTCAACTTTGCGTGTCACACGTGAAACGCACATCACACTTTGCGTTCCTCACATGGACCGCAAACCTCTACTTTGCGTGTCGAGAAGCAAACGCAAACCACAAGTCTCAACTCAACAACCTCTACTTTGCGTTTGTCACTTTGCGTTTATCACTTTGCGTGCTATGAACTTTGCGGGTCAAATGATAAACTTTGCTTGTCACGTTACACCCGCAAGACGCACTTTGCGTGTCTCGTTACGCCCGCAAGACACATTTTGCATGTCTCGTTACACACGCAACACGTACTTTGCGTGTTTGAGCTCCAATCTTTCTACTTTGCATTTCAAGAAGCACACGCACACCTTAACTTTGCGGTTCAATAAGCAAACGCAAATCTCCACTTTGCGTTTTTCTAGTTGCAAACGCAAACTACAATTAGTCTCTGATCCCAAATGAAACGCAAACTTTGAACGACCCGCAAACCTGATTTATGCTCTAACACGAATACACATTATAAAGGAGCTTTTATGATGTTCACTCCCCCAGGGCTTCCATTCAATCATCGAAACACCACAAAGGCAATTTCTATGAACGTTATGACAAAGAAACAAATTCTTTGTGTGTTCGTGAAAGTGATAGAAAGAATTAAGTATATGATGATTGCTTATAAAGCTCAAAATGTGTAAACCACTGAGACAATAAGTAGTTAAACACATACTCAATGTGCATTTGTGAAGTGTGAAGGTGGGGCAGACTTCCTTCTTTTCAATATCCAGATTTTCCAAATGAAAATTAAATAGCATATGTGTTACGTCCCCTTTGAAAATGAAACATTTTCTTGTTGAGAAGAAAATGAGTGGTAGGTGGGGTAATGGCAAGAGTTGGCATGGGCTATTTACCTGTTTCAATAATGTTCATGAAGAAGTTGTGAAACATTAGTAATGTGGCTGCCCGACTCAGAAAGTAGTTGGTGCAGAGTTTAATATTCTTTTACTCTGATTTCTCATGCTCTTTCTTTTTATCATTAAGCTCACAGCTAACCAAACACTCTTTTACAATATCTCTCATCACACATTCCACACTCATTTCTTTTGACTCCTTACATATAATCACTAAGGATTTACTTCTTGGGTAGGAGACACTGGTTAACGTGAATCTATAGAAGTTCAGTTAAGTCCTAGCACACTGATCCCATGTTATCCTATAAAGCATATGATGCTCAGATGGTTTAACTTTATCAGTTAAAGTGCATAGATGAAGCAGAAAACATTTAAAATCACACTTCCAATTCAAGAAATCTGTTTGAGAATCGGGAAGTGGTTTGAACATTTAAGAACATGGTTTTTATGATTGAAAGTTGTCCTTCTTTCAACCATAGATGAGATAAAGATAAGAAATTATACCTTTTGAGTGCAGTCTTACATCTCACGAAGTCAAGCTTAAAGTCATAAAGATATGATCTTGTAAGCATCTCTCAAACTGCAAAAGTCCTAAAGGTCTAGTCAAAGAAACTTTATTCACTGAAATTGAAATGACATAAAGCAGTAAAATAATTATGTACGAGTTCTGATCAGATACAATCAGAAGTCATAGCCATACTCCATTGACTTTTACGCTCCCCCTAAAATCATGCATCACTAACGAGTTATAAGTAAACACAATGCAATTAAATATGCTCCCCCTCAAAGTAACATTGACCATCTATGAAGTAAGTCTCACACTCCCCCTGAGATCATGAACAAACTATTAAAGAGCAGATATCTTGCGAAAATAATGATAAAGAAATGATAAAAAGATACAATAAGAAACTTTAATAGGTAACCACCGATTAGGTCTTATGATTTTGCATACCAAGCCTAGAGACAAGAAAATTGAATCTGTTTTCATCTAAAGGTTTGGTGAATAAATATGCAAGCGGAAAATCAGTTTTTACAAAGTAAAGTAAAATTGTTCCCTTTTCCACATTATCTTTTATAAAGTGATACCTGACATCTATGTGTTTGGTCTTAGTATGCTGAACAGGGTTAGCGGTAATCACAATAGCGCTCTTCGAGTCACAATAGATCGGGATTCTATTGAAATGAAATCCATAGTCTCGCAGTTGTGTTCTCATCCACAGGACCTATTCTGCTCTCGCAGTTGAGAACATCAGCTACATATTCTGCTTCGGCCGTTGATATAGAGACACATAATTGCTTCTTCGATGCCCAACTGACGAGTTTATCTCCGAGAAATTATATATGACCCGAGGTGCTCTTCCTGTCTAACATGCAACCAGCATGATCTGCGTCTGAATAAGCTGTTAGTTCAAAGCTAGTATCTTTAGGATACCACAGACCAAGATCTGCAGTCCCCTTCAGATACCTGAAAATCCACTTAACAGCAGACAAATGAGATTCTTTAGGATTGGCCTGATATCTAGCGCATAAGAATGTAGAAAACATTATATTCGGCCTACTAGAAGTAAGATACATTAAAGAACCTATCATCCCTCTATAAGTCCTAACATCAACATCCTTTCCCGAAAGATCGGTGCCAATCTTAGTACCAGGTGCCATCGGGGTACCAATCGGTTTACAATTTTCCATTTTTAACTTCCGAAGAATATCAAGAATGTATTTAGATTGATTGATAAAAATCCACGTTGAAAATTGTTTGACTTGCAATCCGAGAAAGAAATTCATCTCTCCCATCATGCTCATCTGAAAATGTGACACCATGAGGTTTGCAAAATTATTACAGTACTTAGGATTTGTAGAACCAAAAATAATATCATCCACATATATTTGAATAATAATGATATCGCCTTTATCCTTTTTAATGAAAAGAGTGGTATCGACCGTACCTTTTGTAAAACCTGACTTGACCAAGAACTGAGATATGATATCATACCAGGCGCAAAGAGCTTGTTTAAGTCCATAAAGAGCTTTATCCAAGATGTAAACATGATTAGGCTTATCTGGATTTACAAACCATTCTGGATGGGAGACGTAGACTTCCTCCTTGAGTACTCCATTCAGAAAAGTTGTCTTCACATCCATTTGATAAACGGTGAATTTCTTGTGGGCTACGTAGGCTAAGAACATCCGAATTGCCTCTACACACGCCACTGGAGCATAAGTCTCATCATAGTCTATCCCTTCCTCTTGCCTATACCCTTTGGCAACAAGTCGTGCTTTGTTACGGATAACGGTACCATCTTCATTTTTCTTGTTTTTGAATTCCCATTTCGTACCAGTGATGGTGTTACCTTGAGGTTTGGGTACGAGTCTCCATACTTTAAGTGCTTCAAACTGATTCAGCTCATCCTGCATCACAGTTACCCAATCTGAATCGGCAAGGGCCTCAGATACGCGAGTAGGCTCGATCTTGCTCAGAAAGGATTCATACATACATAGATTTGATGTTGCAGACCTAGTTTGCACCATTTTAGAAGGATCTCCAATAATTTGATGTACCGGGTTCTCTTTGGTCCACTTATGTTCATGAGGGAGTGAGTTAGATGTAGATTGGTCATGTTCAGCATCTAGAAATCCACTGTTATCTTCTTCAGAGGGTTCAGACTTAATGGGATTTTTAGTTGAAGTAGTAGTTGCAGAAGTTGCAGTAGGTACAACTTGATCAATCTATTGATCAGTCCTTACAGTACTTCCTACTGATTCAACTACTTCTGTCTCGTCGGTGTTGGTCACAACTTCAACTGTCGGAGTAGGCATTTGAACTGGAACTTCTTGCCGAATCGAGGAGTTGGATTCAGTAGAGATATCAGAAGTGGTTGGTTGAGTAGTCATCGAGTCTTCCATCCTGTCAACCACAACAAATTTAGGCATACAAGATCCAAGAAATTCATCATAAAACTGTTCAAATAATAAATCCAAATCAGGGGGACAGTTAGGTTTATGCTGTTCTGGTTAGTCTTTACTCCCAATTGGAAATCAAGAATGTATGCGTTGTTGACCTGACACCTCATAAATCGCTTCACAGCTTCAACGGGCAAACACTACAACTCTCGGTCTAACTGCTCTACTTCTAAATTCATGGTATATGAACTCCAGGTCTGATATGTTCAAATTTTCAAAGTCAGCTTCGCTAAAGGTTGATTCCTTAAGATATCTCATTTGATCGTCAAACTCTGGATACCAGACAGCAAAGTAGTTGTTCATTCTAACTTCTTTGATTTGATGGATTTCTTCTCTGTGAGTGTAGCCTTTTGTTCTGGAGAAGTTCTCAATGAACTTCAGATAGTTTCTTTGATACTCAAGAGGTCGGTCAATTATGCCATACAACTTGCAAGCATCAATCAATGCCTATTCTTTCACAAAAATTCTGATGGATTCTTCAAGAAATGGAACCCTGAGAGACTTTCGGATCAACCGGATAAGCTCTAGAGATGTACCCTATTCCTCGTACCTAGTGAAAGGTGTAGATCCAACTCTGACTGGAGTAGAGGGACCTTCATCTATATCATGATGTCTCTTCGCAAGGGATTCTGCTTCTATGGGAGCAACGAATACAGGCTTGGGTCGTTCAACTCTGCTCAGAATTCTTGGACTGTCTGGGTTTCTGATGTAAGGTAGGGTTTCAACTTCAGTTCTTTCTCTTTCAGCTTTTTCATTTTCTTTTCTTTCTTCAGCTTCCCTTTTTCTTCTTCTTTCTTCTTTCTCCACCCTTCTCCTTTCTCTGTGTAGAGATATTCTTAGCTTATCCATATCAATCACAATTGGAGCAGTAGGATCTTAGACATTTGTCTTTAGAACTTTTTCTACGCACTTGTGTAAGGGCAAAGCTATGTTTTGAGCAGAAGGTATTGAGGCTTCATTGGCTGATGGAAAAACACAATTTTTATCCGGTGAAACTATCGGAATCCCAGTTGGAATATAGGGATCATCTACTTGATCTTCTACATTCACCTGTACTTGTTCAACAACCTGTATTGGTTCATCATCATGATCTTCTTCCTGATCGTCTACTCCAAAATCATCTGCAAAAATATCTTCAAGAATACGTTCTGCCGGGAACTTTTGATTCTGATGCATGTTTGACAAAATCTTCAACACGTACAGAGTTCTCAAGTTGTGTTGGACTTTGAATACCGAAATCCATCTCTCTTTCTCCTTCCTCTTTCATCCTCCAGAACATCTCATATTTTGCTTCAGCATGTTCGTCAGTGTCAAGATCATCAACATCAATGGTATTGTAAGCTGATATTCCCATTGCTTTCATGACCTCTTCACAAGTGGCAGTCTTAGGCTTTTCAACCCTTGACTCATTATCAGCAGAATAGACAATTAAGCTTCGTGATTCTCCTTGTTCTTGACTAGTACTTGTACCTTGATTGCTAGAACTTTGTCTTCCAGGCACAATACTTATCGGCATAACACTTTCAACCACTACTAACTCTCTTCCTGCACCAGACTGTTCTTCCCTGGTCTCCCCCTCATGATCATGATCAAAATCATGGTCATGCCTTGTAGATGGAACATCTGTTTGAGTCTGTCAAGACAACTAGAAAGCTTGATTGAGCAGATTATAAGCCTTCAGTACATCTGCCTTTGATGGTTGTCGTCGTTGTTGTTGTTGTTGATGATGATGATGA
The DNA here is from genome assembly GCA_023525745.1 of Arctium lappa. Taxonomy (NCBI): domain Eukaryota; kingdom Viridiplantae; phylum Streptophyta; class Magnoliopsida; order Asterales; family Asteraceae; genus Arctium; species Arctium lappa. Next base: position 69,170,722 of record CM042048.1, on the reverse strand, counting down.
TGAGAATGTAGAAGAGTGAAGAGATCTGCACCCTGCTGGTTGTCAGGAGCTTGTGATAGAAGTTTGGCTAGAAGCAATGATTTGAGCTCGTCTATGGACAGATTAGAAGGATTTGGAGTGATTGGTGGTGGAGTTGGTGATACTGAGGCTCTCCTTTCGGGCTCGGGTTCAGCAACTTGCTACCCCGTTAACAATCTTTTGATGTCTCCCAGTTCTTTCTCGATACGATCAAATTTCTTCGCCCACCTGTTTTCAATAGCCTTTAGGGCGCCATTGAGATATTCCCTTGACACAAAGTCAGGTAAACTAAATCCAGGGTCAGTTACATTTCCCGTTCGTACAACAATCGAAGATTCAACTATGTGGCCTGTACTCAGAGTTGGCATAGTGTTAGCAGTGACATGACTTCCATCTGTGTGACATCTGTCCATCAATCAAAATTCTAAGGTTAGTAATCTTTGACCTTTTTAGGATTTAATTATAAAGTTAAATTCTTTAGTATTAAACTTGATTGAATAGATTAGAATTTTTCCCGAAAAATTTCTGTAGTCGCGTAGAATACCCGGTGCGGACTGATAACTGACCATTTCATCTCAGAAATGCCAAAAATTATGTTGGAAGGCTAAAATATATAAAATAATAAGACTATATTATTTTCAAAAATAAAAATTTAGTTATTAATTTATAATATTTAATTTTAGCATAATCTGATAATTTAAGGTTGTGATACTAAAATTTATCTGATTTTTCTTTTTAAAAACCAAGTTATCTTCATAAAAAAAATATAGTAAATATGTTAATGACTCAAGGCCACATGGCTGAAAATTAAAACCCTTTCCTTTATTTTCATTTTTAAATTAAAACCAAAAATTGTTAAGAATTATCATCACTTTCAAATTTCCAAGATTAACTCCTCATCTCCCTCTTCTCTCTACCAAAAATCGGCCACCACACCACCACCACACCACCACCGATTTTTAGAGCATCATCAAAGAAAAAATCAAGTTTTTAGCACTCATCTACATCAAGGAATCAAGCATTCATCTCATCTTTGTGAAGGTAATCACATTATTTCATCATTTCTCAAGTTTAAAATTTAAAAATTCTTGTGTTCTTCATCATTTTATGTAATGGTTATATAATCTTGATTTTTTTTGGAAGTGAAAAGGGGTGCAATAGATGTAATAAACATTTGCAAAGTAAACCCCTAAATGATCTTCCAATAAACTTTGATATTTAAGTATGATTTTTGAAATTTCAATGAAAATATCATTTATGTGGAGATTTGGTTTATGGTCCACGAAATTTTAATGGGTGTGAGATTAAAATTTATGTATTTGACATTGTTGGCATGTAAAAGAAACTTTTAAGATAAGATTTCTTAAATCTTAAGTGATTAAAAGTTTCCAAATGGTGAAAAATCACTATTTTAGTGGTTATTTTGCTTTGCATGTGATTGGATGAACACTTGTTGTTGTTATGACTCCATGATGCAAAATTTCTTTTATAAGAATCATTGATTAATGATTTAAGATGTGAGGCCATGTGTTATTAGCAAAAACCATGGCAAATGATCATCATTTCATGTTAAAATAAACCTCCTCATACCAACAGCTTGCTGTCATGGACTTTGTATCCACTTTCAAGCTGTATAAGTCGGTTTATAATCCTTAAAAATTTGGGCTTTTTGCTTCAAAACTTCAATTTAAAGTATTAGTGATTTATAGCATCAATAATCACTCAAAATTATGGAGTTTTGGTCACTCATTTGTATTTTAGAAGAAGGTAGTGTAATCTGTCCAGAAATGACAGATTGGTACACTCAACTTCCAAAGGCCATAACTCTTTCATTATTCTTCCAAATTGAGTGAATCTTTTTCCACATGTTAAGTTTTTGAGTTATCTTTGCAATCATATATTCCTCATTTCGTAGTTTTTAGTTTTGGTATCCCAAATGCATGATACAAAAGAAGTGTGTAACTGATGCAAAACTCAGTGACCTTCTGATTTGTGGAAATTCTTTGGAACATCAAAACATCTCCAAAATTTATGAAATTTTGACTAAATGTTCTTAACTCAGTATATTAGTTCCTATAAAAATTTGGTTATTTTTGATATTTGGGAAGTGTTATTTTGAAGCACATTATGTGATCACAAATTCTGGACAGCAAGTGCTAAATCCAGAAGATTGATCTTAAAAATAAAAAGGGTATGTTTTAGTGATTATTATTGATATTTTAATCCTATATTCTATTTTAGACAACAAATTAAACATAAAGGCATATGTTGAGATGTAGGAATGGTTAAGTTAGGATTATTGATGGATGTTGACTTTTGGTGTTCATTTATGCAAATAACTCTAGGGAAGTAAAGACTCCGGTCGAGAGATTCGCGTTGTTGCGTTATTTTAGCATTATCATCATTTGAGGTGAGTATTCACAGCCCCACTTTTATTGTTTTGATTGAACTTGGGGTGAAAAGCATGTTAAAATTGAATATTTAAAGATTCATGAGACTTTGATATAAAGCGTTATGTATTGAAATTTATGAGGCTTTGTTGTAAAACGGTTGGTGTAGAAGTTATATGACATGTATGCCAATGATATGTTGAGTATTAAAAATAGTTAAGTCCCCGGGTACACTACTAGTTAACCCATAAATGGGCCTATAGTATTAGTGGATAGCGCTATTTGGTCTGACAAGCCCACCTTATACTGACGAGTAGGGGTGCACTGTACTAGAGAAATATGACTACACATGTGGTTAAAGCCCACCTCTGAGGTAGATCATGGGGCGTTGATTTGGTCCGGAAAGGTTTAGTAGTGGCTCAACGTGGTTATATCAATGCATACCTTTTGTCATATAAGCTAAATTATGATACTCATGAATCAATGGATTGAAGTTTGGATTATGCGTATGATTTTCAAAGACAGCTTGCATATAAACTTGACTTGTGCATATTTAAAAACCTGTGAACTCACCAACTCTCGTAGTTGACCATATTTTGAACAAGCTTTTCAGGGAACAAGAAGGTACATGGAATCGATTAAAGTTTATCTTTTGTGTAAACCGCATGCAATACTTTTATAATGGAGATTTTTGTACTTCAACTTTTGAAGATGTAATAGAATTGTAAACTTTTGGAACTTATTGTAAACAATGGTTGAATGTATGGTGGTATTTCTTTTTGTATCCTAAAGCTATGTCTATCGAACTGTCATGTTCCGTGTTTCCGCTTTAGCGGGGTGTGACAGATTTGGTATCAGAGCTATAGGTTATAGAGAATACTGGTTTTACTATAAAACCATACACTATAACCACTATTTTCAAAATTACTTCTGTAAACAAGCCTCGAGTTTGAACATATTACTAGTATAACTAAGAATGGGTGTCGGCTTAGCATATTACAATTGGGCAAAGCCTGATCACCTATGTCTAATTTAATATGCATAAGAAGAGACTTTAAATGGTTATATTAAGAGTTACTAAAAATAGAAACTTTTTGTTCAAAAATGAAGAGCATGAGTCAGTATGTGAGTTCGCATAAGTATTTTGTGATTTCAACGTTTATCTAGCATACTAATGTTTAAAAACTTATTATTTACCGCAGATATCATGTCTCATTCGTCGTCACACTCTGAGTCGTCCCCAGACGAGTCCGGATATATCACAGGCCGACCTAGGAGGGCACGTGTTAGTGAAGACTACGACCCATCCGAGCATAGTTACTCGGGGTCCGGACATTCACCAGCTAGGTCGTCTACTCCCATGTTTGTGCCCTCACTGCAGTCGGTGCCCCGACCTAGAGTTCGGGCGACCGCGCAGATCAGTGTTCCGATGCCGGTCAGGGAGACCTTCATCATTCCACCTAGGAATGAGGCGGGGCCCTCCCGACTGAGGGTTAGACGAGTTATGCCACCACCACAGGTTGAGGAGCCGGCAGGACAGCCGACTGGTATGACATCACTTGAGAGTTTATGGGTCACAGGTTTGTCCCATGATGCGGAGATGTTTAGGGCTAGACTAGACCATTTTGGTCAGTCTCTCGACGGGTTGATGGGGATTCTGAGCACACACGATCAGACCATGAGCGGAGTCTTGGCTATGCTTGCGAACACTAGAAGGGAGGTTCAGAGGTTATACATAGGTTTAGCCTTGATGTTGGGAGCGATGGTAGTTGTTATGGGATGGTTTATCTTGTATCTCAGGTTATGGGATGGTTTATCTTGTATCTTGTTGGGAGCGATGATAGTTGTTATGCGATGGCAGGACAGCCGACTGGTATGACATCACTTGAGAGTTTATGGGTCACAGGTTTGTCCCATGATGCGGAGATGTTTAGGGCTAGACTAGACCATTTTGGTCAGTCTCTCGACGAGTTGATGGGGATTCTGAGCACACACGATCAGACCATGAGCGGAGTCTTGGCTATGCTTGCGAACACTAGAAGGGAGGTTCAGAGGTTATACATAGGTTTAGCCTTGATGTTGGGAGCGATGGTAGTTGTTATGGGATGGTTTATCTTGTATCTCATGCGTTAGGTGTTGGATATCCGATGATATTTTGGGAACTTTAAAACTTGTTTCTTTTGGGGCATATAGCCCATGAATTTGAAAGTATTTTATGCTTGATGGTAAACTTATGAAATTAATGGTTGATATTTTGAATTATAAAGTTTGGATGTTATGATAAAATTTTAACTGCAATATCTAATGTTTCGTATAATTGAAATATATGTTATTATTGTATGATATGTTGAATGTATGATTAATTATTAGATAAGTATTGTATGATGCGCGACGCATAAATGGATTGCTGGTTCAGACAAATAATTAGATTCCGATTTGGAAATTTTGTAGTAGAGTTATGCCTCCAAGAAGGGAAGACCCAGAAATTGCACGATTAGTGTCCGAGCAAATTCTTGTTGCCCTCCCCAATATAGTTAGTCAGGTAGTAGCAGGCCTGAATGCTAATCAAACTAACAATCCTAGAGTCGGTGTGAATGAGAACAGAGAATGTACGTATAAGACTTTTAGATCTTGCAACCCGAAGGAGTTCCATGGTACCGAGGGAGCCGTTGGATTATTAACTTGGTTAGAAGGAATGGAGTCCGTCCTGCATATTAGTAAGTGTACAGAAGCAAACAAGGTGGAGTTTGCAGCCTGTTTACTGCAAGGGCGAGCGTTAACCTGGTGGAATACTCAAGTACAAACAAGAGGAAGGGAAGCAGTTAGTAGACTCACGTGGGACGAGTTCAAAGAGATGCTTAAGGAGGAGTACTGCCCGAGGAATGAGATTCAGAAACTTCAAGCAGAATTGTGGAATCATGAGATGAAGGGAAATGATATAGACTCTTACACTGCTCGATTTCATGAGTTGGCAAAGTTAGTACCCCATTTAGTGACACCGGAGGAAAACATAATTGACAAATACATTTGGGGTTTAGCTTCCGAAATACGGGGAGATGTGACTTCAGGAAATCCAAAAACGATGCAGGAAGCATTGAGTCTAGCAACCAAACTTACTGACAATGCAAACTGTTCAGGGTTGTTCTTAAATGACAAAGCCAAGGGCAAGAGAAGGATGGAGGAACCCATGAGAAGACAATTTGTTGGTAGGAAGGGTAAGGAGCAAAGGGTGGCAGGTAATTATGGAATCCAGGCACAGAATGTGGGTAAGGGGAAGGAGGTAAGTCCTAAATGTGACAAGTGTAACTACTATCATCAGGGACGATGCGTCATATGTTATAAATGCAACAAAGGAGGACATTTTGCAAGGGATTGCAAGGAGGCACCAAGAAGAGTGTGTTACGAATGTGGAAGCCCGGATCACGTAAGGAGTTCTTCTCCTAGATTTAATAAGAGGGTGAATGCTAATCAAGGTCGACCAGTTAATCAGGGGAATCCAGGGAGACCAGCACGAGGGCGAGTGTTTGAGATCGGGGCAGAAGAAGCAAGACAGAACCCGGATGTAATTACAGGTACGTTTCTCTTGAACAAGCATTATGCATCTGTATTGTTTGATTCTGGAGCAGATAGGATTTTTATATCGTTAGACTTCAGGACTAAAATTTGCCTAAAGTCTCAAAAACTAAAAGAAGATTATGTTGTCCAATTTGCTAATGGACAAGAGGTTAGGGCCAAGGACGTAATTTCAAACTGCACTTTAGAATTGGCTGAAAAGGAGTTCAATATAGATCTAATTCCAATCAGATTAGGAAGCTTTGATATAGTGATAGGCATGGATTGGCTATCTGTAAACCGAGCAGAAATTTGTTGCTCCGAGAAAATTCTCCGAATTCCATTACCGGAAGGAGGGATACTTCTAGTACAAGGAGAAAAGTCAAGGAGGAATTTAAAAATGGTGTCGTGCATGAAAATGCGGAAATATTTGAGGAAGGAGTGTGTTGCGTTTCTGGCTCATGTGGTAAATAAGAAGATCAAAGGGAAGCGCATTCAGGACATTCCAATAGTTCGAGATTTTCCAGAAGTATTCCCAGATGATTTACCAGGATTACCCCCACCGAGGCAGGTTGAATTCCACATTGATTTAATTCCTGGAGCTGCACCAGTAGCTAAAGCACCATACCGCTTAGCACCGTCGGAAATGCAGGAATTGTCCGAACAACTTCAAGAACTTCTCGACAAGGGATTCATCAGACCTAGTTCATCGCCGTGGGGAGCTCCAGTTCTCTTTGTCAAGAAGAAGGATGGAACCTTTCGAATGTGTATCGATTATAGAGAGCTTAATAAACTAACTCTCAAGAATCGATATCCACTACCCCGAATTGATGATTTGTTTGATCAATTACAAGGAGCAACGTATTTTTCAAAGATCGATCTCCGATCCGGATACCATCAGATGAGAGTCTCTGAAGAAGATGTTCACAAAACGGCATTTAGAACTCGATATGGACACTACGAGTTTCTAGTTATGCCCTTTGGACTGACAAATGCATCAGCGGTTTTCATGGATTTGATGAATAGAGTTTGCAGACCATACTTGGACAAGTTTGTAATCGTATTCATCGATGATATATTGATATACTCCCGAAACAAAGAAGATCATGAGCAACATCTAAAGTTGGTGCTAGAATTGCTCAAGGACCAGAAATTGTACGCCAATTTTTCTAAATGTGAATTTTGGAATCGTGAAATACATTTTCTTGGTCATGTGGTCAACGAGAAGGGAATTCATGTTGACCCGGCGAAGGTCGAGGCCATTAAAAAGTGGGAAACTCCGAAGACACCAACGGAAATTCGTCAATTTCTCGGCTTAGCAGGATATTATCGACGATTTATCGCCAATTTTTCCAAGATTGCGCAACCTCTAACAACTCTGACACGAAAAGATGAGAAGTTCACATGGGGAGAGAAACAGGAGGAAGCCTTTCAGTTACTCAAGCATAAGCTTTGTAATGCACCAGTTTTAGCTCTGCCAGAAGGAATTGAAAACTTCGTGGTTTATTGTGATGCATCACGTCAAGGCTTGGGATGCGTATTAATGCAGAAGGATAAAGTCATCGCATATGCGTCCAGACAACTTAAAACCCACGAGAGAAATTACACCACTCATGTTTTGGAGTTGGGAGCTGTAATTTTTGCTCTAAAAATCTGGAGACATTATCTTTATGGCACAAAATGTACAATCTTCACCGATTACAAAAGTCTTCAGCACATTCTTGATTAGAAGATGCTCAATATGAGGCAACGAAGATGGGTCGAGTTGCTTAACGACTATGATTGGGAGATAAAATACCACCCAGGTAAAGCTAATGTGGTAGCAGATGCGTTAAGCAGAAAAGAAAGAATAAAGCCCGTAAGGACACGAGCTATGGGAGTAATTGTCCAGACAAGCCTTAAGACGCAAACTCTCAAAGCTCAAGAAGAAGCATTAAAGGCGGAAAATTTGATTGGCGAAACTTTACACCATCTGGAAAAGGAATTTGAAATAAGATCTGATGGAGTGTGTTATTTTAAGAATAAGGTTTGGATACCAAAGGTTGACAACCTGCGGTCCACAATTATGGAAGAAGCACACAAATCAAGGTACTCGATTCACCCAGGAGCAGACAAGATGTATCAAGATTTAAAAGAGCATTATTGGTGGCCAGGAATGAAGCGGGACGTTGCCTTGTACGTAAGCAAGTGTTTGACTTGTGCAAAAGTGGGTGACAAGGTACTTTTAAAAGTATCACCCTAGAAGGGAATAATACGTTTTGGGAAGCAAGGAAAATTGAGTCCAAGGTATATTGGTCCATTTGAAGTGTTGGAAAGAATTGGATCAGTCGCATACAAACTCAAGTTACCCCAAGAATTGAGTGCCATTCATAATACTTTTCATATTTCAAATTTAAAGAAGTGTCTGACCGATGAATCATTGATTATCTCTCCAGAAGAAATTGAAGTTGATAAGCGTCTGTATTTTAGAGAAGAACCCATGGAAATTCTTGATCGAGACATTAAACGATTAAGGCACAGCAAAATTCTGATCATAAAAGTTCGTTGGAATTCGAAGCACGACCCGGAATATTCTTGGGAAAGAGAAGACTTTATGAAGACCAAATATCCCCAATTATTTGAAAACTTTAGAACGAAAGGATTTAAAGTGTGAATTTCGGGACGAAATTCCTTTAACAGGGGGAAATCTGTGACATCTGTCCATCAATCAAAATTCTAAGGTTAGTAATCTTTGACCTTTTTAGGATTTAATTATAAAGTTAAATTCTTTAGTATTAAACTTGATTGAATAGATTAGAATTTTTCCCGAAAAATTTCTGTAGTCGCGTAGAATACCCGGTGCGGACTGATAACTGACCATTTCATCTCAGAAATGCCAAAAATTATGTTGGAAGGCTAAAATATATAAAATAATAAGACTACTAGGATCCATACTTTGTTGCGCTCAAACTGCAGAAGCTCATCTTGCATAGCCTCTATCTAGTTTAGGTCTTCTTGGTCCTCAGAAACTTTTTTGGGCTTAACGATACTAACAAAATTTGTGAAGAAACAGAAATTTACAGTAGCAGATAGAGTCTTGACTTTATCAGAAGGATCACCTATGATTTGGCTCTGTGGGTGACTTTTGGTCCACTTGGTCATTCTGGGGTGATGGTCATTGGAGCCATCCAGTTGTATATTTGAAGAGGTTTCTTTCTTTTAATTAGCTTCTATAGCAGAAGGCAGATCATTTGTGCTTACCACAGGGCTTGATTGTGGTCTTTGAGTTGATGTGGAGAGCTCTGTAGTATCTCGGTTAGAGTTCTGTGATTGCTTTGGCGTTGGCTCCTTTGAGATTGTTAGAAGATGATCTACAACTTGGTTGAGCATGGAGCCTTGATTGATGTTGGTCTCTGCGTGCTCCCCCTCGACGTTTGGTCCTTTAAAAGTAGATAAAGAGGGTGAAGTGTCACTAGGTCCAGTTAGGGATGTACCTGTTTGGTCTGCAAAGGTCTCGACTTTAGAGGCCCTGTGATCATCTCCAGATAGGTCATCATCATTGAACATTTCTTCAAACAAATGATGTAGTTCACTTGCTCGTGTAAATGATTTACCAGAGTCTTGCGATTTAAGATCGAGTTCTGAGCTGATTTGTTCAGAAGTCACCTAAAACGAGTCATCAAAGGAAACATTAATACTTTCTGTTAGAGCATAAATATGTTGGATACAATATCATAGAAGACTGAAGATTAAAGTCAAAGAGGAATTCAACTCTCAAGCATCAAAGTCAAAGTCAGTGTAATAAAAAGTCAAAGTCAACGTTGTATTTTGTGTTTTCTAGTTTTGTGTTGTGCGCGTTTGTCTTGTTTAGTAGCGTGCTTGTTTCATTGTTGGTTTAAATAGTGTAGTGTGCGTGTAATAGGCAAGTAGCACTTCATTTAGAATCATACGAGTTTTCTGTTTAGAGAGAGAAAGTGTATTGAGTGAACTTTTTTAATTGAGAGTTGTGCTTAATTCAAAGTGAGATTTAATGGAATTGATTGTCATCTTGTGATTACATTGTTATCTGGGATAACAATTGGTATCAGAGCAAGCTTAATTCAGAGAAACATGGATCTAATTCAAGATTTGTGATCGACATTTTTCAAGAACTCGCAAGTTCCTTTTCAGAATCAATTTTTGACAAATTAATGATGATTTGATTTTGTTTTTGTTATTTTTGTAATCGATTTTGAGTCTAGAACACATTTCGTTTGTATCTCATAGACTAATTCACACTTGTTAGGGAGAATTTTGAAATTTTTCTTGAATTTTGTGTTCGAAATTGATTACATACTTAGTAAGAATCAAATTTGTAATCTTGATGTTTTAACTTGTAATCATATACTTGTATTCTGTTCGAGATCGATTTTTGAGAAAGTCCACAAAATTTCAAGGCAACTGAAAATTATTTGAATCGAATCAGTGCAAAAATCGAGTTTTTGGAACTGCAAGTCAAGAACTCGCAAGATCCAAAGAACTCGCAGACCAAGGACTCACAAGGACCAAGAACTCGCAAGGACAAAGAACTCGCAGGATCAAAAACTCGCAAAGGCTTGAGTTGGTGGTTGAAGTGAAGAACTCGCAAACAGTTTTGTGCGTGAAGCAAGAACTCGCACAACACTAGGTGCGAGTTTGTACTGTTCAATCCCTTTGTCGTGCGTGAAGTGAATGTTACTAGAAGTGTTTGGTGTGCGAGTTCCCATTTAGCGAGAAGTATCCTTGTTCAAATATTTCTAAGTCCAAAACTCGCAATCCCTGTTCTTGCGCGTTTGCATTTATCGCGAATCAAGTTTCTGAATTTTTCTAAGTCTCGATCACGCAAGATTTTGCGCGAAGTTCCAAAACTCGCACATAGTGGTGTGCGAGAACTAAGAACTCGCATAAGCCTACGTGCGCGAACTTTGGTTCATGCAACCTTTGTTGTACGCGAACTTCAGTTCTCGCATCCAGTGTCTTGTGCGAACCACGAACTCGCACAACCCAGTATGCGAGAAGTGAGTTCACTTGATTCAATTGTGTGCGCGAAGTTCAATATTCGCATAGATTGTTTTGTGCGAAGTGTTTCATTTCAGTGTCATGCGCGTTCTATACTTAGTAAATTTTTCTGATTTTTTTTTCTGAATTTAACTGAGTTTGATTTTTGTAGATCCAGTTTGTTTTCTGAATTTTGACGATCACAGTAAGTAGTGTAGATCAACATGACTTCAAAATATGCTCTCTCTATCGGTACGGACGTAAAGCCCCCTGTTCTATTCAAAGGTGAATACGAACAGTGGAAGGATTGTTTTCTCGACTTTGTCGACCGACATGCAAATGGGGAAACATTATATTATCAATTACAGAAGGTCCCATGGTTCTACCCACTGTCGAAATACCCGATGATGAATCCTCAGACAGTGAGGATGGAGACGAAGACAAAGTGATAAAGATGAAAACTGTTCCGAAGGAATTTACACAGTATTATGATGAGCAGAAAAACAGATTTAAAGCTGATAAACAAGCAAGATCTCTTGTGTTACAAAGTATCCCGAATGAGATTTATATCATAATCGACAGCTACAAAGCGAATGCAAAGAAGATGTGGGATCAGTTGCAAAAGATGATGATGGGCTCTAAGGTGGGAAACCAGATGAAAGTGGCCAACTGTATCAACAACTATGAAGAATTTAAAGCCAAATAAAGTGAGAGACTGGAGGAAACTTATGAGAGATTCGTGCATCTTCTGAATGAATTATCAAAGAATAAAGTAAAGAAGAAGCAGATCGAGAACAATGTTAAGTTTCTCAGTATCCTACGGCAGGAATGGAAAAAGCACACCCGCCGAATGAAGCAAATGAAAGATTTGAGTGACATACCCCTCCATGAAGTTTACGAGACTTTGAGATGGAATAAGGAGGAGGTTGAAGAGAAAAGAGATGATAAGAAGAAAACTGAGAAAGTGTCAGATCCCATAGCATTGGTAGCTGGAGAGAAGGAGAAAGAAAAGAAAGAAAAGAAAGAGAAGAAAAAGAAGAAGAAGATAGTGATTCCAAATTCTGATTCTGAGTCTGATTCGGATAGTGATGATGGTGAAAACCTCAAGCAAGCTATGATTCTATTGACCCGAGCATTCCAGAAGAAATTCTACAAGAAACCGGGTTCAAACACACAGAGGTACTCTTTGTCAGGTTCAAAGAATCATGAACATAGGGAAAGCGTTGAAGGCAAAAGATATGAAGAGAACCGGTATGTGGACAGAACGCCGAAAGATAAGAAGAAGTATCTGAATGACTATGTTGGTGCTGAAAAGAAGACAAATCATCTGATCAAGTGCTACATCTGTGGTAAGGTCGGTCATTATGCAAAGGACTGTCGGAAGCCAAAAGTCAGAAACTTGGAGTATTATAAGAACAAAATGCTCTTGGCCAAGCAACAAGAAGCTGGTAAAGCACTCATGGCTGAAGATGAGTTCTAGCTAGATCATTCGGATGAGGAGGAAAGAGAAGAAATTACTCACATGTGTTTGATAGGAAACACGATGAAATATGATGATAGTGACGAAGAAACAGCTGATGAGGTACTTAATCTTTCTAAATATGATTTTATGACCAAAATGGAAGCCAGGATGGTTGAACAATAGGATCTTCAATCTAAATTGCAAAAGGAAAATAGTAGAATCACAAAGAAAAATCAAAAGATATTTGAACTCAACAAGCAAGTTGTTGGGAACAAAGAGCTGATTGATTCTCTACGCAAATCTATTTCTGATTTTAAACAATCTAATATTTCTAAGTCTGTTTCAGAAAAGCAATAAAGTAATCTAAAAGTTTTTAAATTGCAGGTTGAGAACAAGACTTTAGAGAAAAAGGTAAATGGTTTGGAAGCAAAAGTATATGGTAGAGGCCAAACAGATCAAACCATTTTCTTAAACACACCAAATGAGGAAGCTGATGTTAGAGATAAGTGGGGTATCGGTTATGAAAACCCACACTATCTAAAGAAAGCTACCAGAAAACAGCCAATTTTGTATAATTTTGATTTTTTTTGTGGCTGGTAAATATCCTCATTTGAAACCCAAATTTGTTACCAAATCATCGGATGATGTAGAGGCTAAAGAGGATGAGAAAAGAAAGAACTTAAAGAAAATGCAACTACCATTCTGCTATCAAAAGATGAATGATAGTTCTATTTCAGATAAGCCAAAATGTCTTTCCAATGATTATTTTGAAAGCTATTCGACAAAAGAGTTGGAGGCAAAACCTTTAAAAGCTAAAATTTATGTTCCTCCACTCATTTTAGAAAGCAAAATAATCGAGCTTGAAAATGTTTTATCTGATGAAAGAATATTGGATGACATTGAAAAAGTTGTATTTTCTACTGTTATAAAGAACACAACTTTAAATGTTGAATCTCAAAAGTATTCTAAATCTACTAAAGTACCTCACACCTCTGAAGTTGATCTTGATGACTTATTTGCGTCTGCAAATTATTTTTTAAATTCTGATGAAGGGTGTGTAGATGAGATTGATATGTTTGGCTTCAATACTAAACTTACAGATCATTCTACTTTTGTTATAAATGGACAAGTTTTACCAAGTGTGCATGAAGTTGGTGAATCATCAATTAAGGTTGGTGAATCAATTTATGTGAATGGTGATTATTATGCTAAAGGTAAGAAGCAAAAGAAACAACACTCACAGAAACAGACTAACACTGGTACACTTACAAAAAGACATTCTCAGAAATCTAACTTTCCTAACAAATCTAAATCTTATGTTTCAGTAAAAAAGGGAAATATCTGAAGAACGAAAGGAATGGCGACCAAAAAGGAAGATCGATGAGAGTTCTGAATCAATTCCTGATATGGATTGTAATAGATATACTAGTAGTTCTTCTGATGTAGTTGGTAGTGTTGCTTCAAATAAACAAAACCTTGTAATTTCATACAAGCGATATTCAATAGAGCAATTACTCCGATTATCTCAATCTACAACTATGTCATCTAATTATAGATGGAATGATTTTAGTTCTCACCGATTTTCTGATGATTGGTTTGGTACTTATCATGTTGGTTCTTATAAGCCATATGTTTCAAAAGTTTTTCAAATGGTCAGAGGATCCATATATAAATGGATACCAAAATCTTGTGCTAAACTGAAAGGACCCGTTTTTAAATGGGTACCTAAATCTGATATTCCCTGATTTCTGTTATGCAGACCCATCATATGTGGTACTTGGATAGAGAGTGTTCTAAGCATATGACTGGGCAAAGGGATTTATCGTCTAATTATACAGAGAAATTATGCGGAAATGTCAGATTCGACAACGACCAGTTCTCACCGATTTTAGGATATGGTGAAGTGATACAAGAGAATGTAACGATAACGAAGGTGAGTTATGTAGAAGGATTAGGGCATAACCTATTCAGTATTGACCAGTTCTGCGACAAAGGATTAGAGGTAAATTTCAAGGCTAAGAGTTGCTCGGTGCGTACTGAAGATGGCAAAGAACTCTTGGTCTGCACTCGAAAGTCTAACCTCTACACGATAAATCTGTCAAAGGTCCAGACTGACAATCAGGTTTGCTTATTGACAAAAGCCTCGATGCAACAAAGTTGGCTTTGGCATCGAAGGCTGTCGCACCTGAATTTTTGGTACATAAACAAATTGGTCAAAAGCAGATTGGTGAAAGGTCTTCCTGAGCTGAGATATGAAAAAGAACACCTATGCTCAACATGTGAAAAGGGTAAAATGAAGAGGTCAACTCACAAGCCAAAACCCGAACCGAGTACAAGTTCTTCACTTGAGTTGTTACACATGGATTTATGTGGTCCGATGAGAACTCAGAGCATAGGAGGAAAGAAGTATGTTTTGGTAATAGTGGATGATTATTCGCGTTACACATGGGTAAAGTTTATAAGGACAAAAGATCAGATGCCCGATGTACTCATCAATTTTTTGAAGACTACCCAGGTGAACTTGCAGAAGACAGTAAAGCTGCTAAGGACGGATAACGATACAGAGTTTAAGAACAAAATTGTTGCAGATTATCTCGAATCGGTCGGGATGACACATCAATTCTCTGCAGCTAGGACGCCAGAACAGAATGGAGTAGTAGAAAGACGCAATCGAACTCTATTCGAGGCCGCTCATACTATGCTCAGTCCGTCCAATCTACCTCTATTTCTGTGGGCAGAAGTTGTCTCTACTTCATGTTATACGCAGAATCACTCCATTATTCATAGACGGTTTGGTAAAACTTCTTATGCATTGATTAACAATCATACACCTAACATTAACCACTTTCATGTTTTTGGATGCAGGTGCTTCCAAAAGAATCCCATATGTCTGCAGTAAAGCGCATACTTAGATATCTGAAGGGACTGTAGATCTTGGTCTGTGGTATCCTAAAGATACTGGTTTTGAACTGACGGCTTACTCAGATGCAGATCATGTTGGATGTATGTTAGACAGGAAGAGCACATCGGTTCATATACAATTTCTTGGAGATAAACTCGTTAGTTGGGCATCAAAGAAACAATTGTGTGTTTCCACTTCAACGCTGAGGCAGAGTATGTACTGCTGCAAGCTGCTGCTCTCAAGTGTTGTGGATGAGGACGCAACTACGAGATTATGGTTTCAAATTCGACAAAATCCCGATATACTGTGACTCTAAAAGTGCCATTGCAATATCAACAAATCTTGTACAACATACAAAGACAAAACACATAGACCGATATCAATTTATCAAGGACAATGTTGAAAAAGGTACAATAGAACTTTATTTTGTAAACACTAATTAGCAGCTTGCTGATTTGTTTACCAAGCCTCTCGACGAAAAGAGATTTAATTTTTTTGTCTCGAAACTTGGTATGCTAAATCTCAAGACATAATCTATGATTACCTATTAAAGTTTTTCTTATTGAAATTTTCTTCATTTCTTTATCTTTACTCTGAAAAGATATCTGCATTTTAACATGTGTTCATGATCTCAGGGGGAGTGAGAGATGATGAAAGGATGATCTATATTCATTTGAGGGTGAGTTCATATATTTTTGCATGTTTAACTGATGATTTTTCTGATGCATAAATGCAGGGGGAGTTAGAGTATTAAAGATAAGGAGTAAGGATTATGACTTCTGATTATTTCAGATCAGAACTCGTACATTTAAAGTTTTAATGCTTTATGTCATTTTATTTTTCAATAAATGTTGTGAATAAAGTTTCTTTGACAGACTTTATGACTCATGCAGATTGAGAGGATACTTAATGATCATATCATTATGACTTTAAGCTGACTTCATGAGATTTAAGACACATTGAAAAGGTTTATTTCTATTCTTAATCTCATATATGGTTGAAAGAAGGACGACTTTCAATCATAGAAAACATGTTCTTAAATGTTCAAACCACTTCTGATTCTTAAACGATTTCATGAATATAGAAGTGTGATTTTTAAATGTTTTCATTATTACTTGTGCTTCAATGATCAACAAACCGTGTGTTTACAAATATTAATACTTGTGTATTATCTTATCTATATATTGTCAAGTATTCACACACACACCGGTTTAAATTTTGTTGAATTTGTTCTTACCATGTCTCTAAATTGAAACAATATTTTTCGATGGTAAGACACCCCGTTTGTTATTCAAAGTTTGAGGGTGATTTCATTTCTAAACGTTCTTTCAAGAATGTCTATATTCTTCTTTCGTATAGACAATATCAATTTTTGATGACCTAAGCTTTAATAATGAATCATTTCAATATTGATTTTTTTCATACAATCTCATATTTTCAAACAAGTTTCTTGTATTCATTTCATTCATTCAATTATCTTGTTTGAAAATTATTCAATGTTTAAAAATGCTCAAATCTTCATGATTACATCTTTGAGCATACATCTATCTGACTTGTATATTTTGTGCTTTAATAGGAAAATATGGGTTCATTGTGTAGGACTTAAACGAAACTTTTATGGATTCACGTTAACCAGTGTTTACTACCCAATAAGTTAATCTTTAGTGATAGAATGTGAGGAGTCAAAAATAAATGAGTGTGGGTTGTGTGACGAGGTAAAATGAAAAAAAAAGAGTTTGGTTAGAAGTGAGCTCAATGTTTAAAAGAAAGAGCGTGAGAGAATAGAGTAAAAGAATATCAAACTTTGCACCAACTACTTTCTGAGTCGGGTCGGGCAGCTACATTGCTAGTGTTTCACAATTCTTCGTGAACATTATTGAAATAGGAAAATAGCCCATGCCAACTCTTGCTAAAAAAAAACCGCCACCAGCCACTCATTTTCTTCTTAAAAACAAATGTTTCATATTTCAAGGGGGCGCAACACATTATCTATCTGATTTTCAATTGGAAAGTCTGGATATTGAAAAAGAAGGAAGTCTGCCCCACCTTCGCATATTGATCATGCACAATTGAGTCTGTTTTTAATTACTGTTGTCTCAGTGGTTTACACAATGTTGAGCCTTATTAAAAGCAATCATCATGTGCTTAATTCTTTCTAACACTTGCATGAACACACATGGAATTTGTTTTCTTGTCATAACGTTCATAGAAATATCTTTGTGGTGTTTCGATGATTGAATGGAAGCCCTGGGGAATGGAACATCAAAAAACGCGTTTCCAATGTGTATTCGTTACACACAGTAACTTTGTGTTACTGATAGGCATATTAACTGATTCATTTGTTGATTCAGGTGTTATACTCTAATTTGTCTGGATTTGAAAATATCTAGATGAATATCTTATTTTGGATCGACTGATAATCAAAGGCTCTTGTGTTCAAAAGATCAGTGGTCAGAGTTGATCATGACATTTCTTGGAGAAAGTTTGGATGATCTAAATGCCGTAATCAACAAAAAGGGGGAGAGAGAATCAAGAAATGTTTGTTTCAGATTTGTTATAGAAGGGGGAGAAGATCAAGAAATATTTGTGGTCAAGAGTTATTTGTTTGAAGTTTGGCAAAGATTGAAAGTTCAAAAGAGCAAATTCAAAGTTTTCTGAAGATGTGATGAATTTTACAGAAATTTTCTTTGCTGAAGCAGTCTGAGCTAAAACTGAAGATAATTTTCTTTCTGGAGTCTTAAAGAGGTTTGAGATAACCTTGGGGAGATTATTGAAGAACATTTCTACCATCTTTAGGGGAGATTGTTATTTATTTGAAGACAGGCTTTGGGAAGATTACAGATTGTTAAAGATCAAAGAATGAAGAGATTGTTTCTGGCATATATAGAAGACTGATGTTCAAATGCAAAACTTTTACAAAGTGAGAGATTGT
The DNA here is from genome assembly GCA_023525745.1 of Arctium lappa. Classification (NCBI taxonomy): domain Eukaryota; kingdom Viridiplantae; phylum Streptophyta; class Magnoliopsida; order Asterales; family Asteraceae; genus Arctium; species Arctium lappa. Next base: position 69,152,471 of record CM042048.1, on the reverse strand, counting down.
TTTGCAAAATCATTTTGAGATGATCTTGATCCAAAGGGAGAGATTGTTACAGCATAAATATGTTGGATACAATATCATAGAAGACTGAAGATTAAAGTCATAGCTAAAGTCAACTCTCAAGCATCAAAGTCAAAGTCAGTGTAATAAAAAGTCAAACTCAAAATTGTATTTTGTGTTTTCTAGTTTTGTGAGAGTTTTGTGTTGTGCGCATTTGTCTTTTTTAGTAGCGTGGGTGTTTCGTTGTTGGTTTAAATAGTGTAGTGTGCGTGTAATAGGCAAGTAACACTTCATTTAGAATCATACGAGTTTTCTGTTTAGAGAGAGAAAGTGTATTGAGAGAACTTTTGTAATTGAGATTTGTGATTAATTCAAAGTGAGATTTAATGGAATTGATTGTCATCTTATGATTACATTGCTATCTGGGATAACACTTTCGAGTATATGTTTTGATTTCAGCAAGTACACTCGTTATGCCTTAGAGGAAGCTGAATAACCGATGAACTTGGTTTCATCAGCTTTGCGATCAAACTTTCCTATGCTTTCTCTGTTGTTGAGAACAAAACATCTGCAGCCAAAGACATGAAAGAACTTTATATTGGCCTTCCTCTGGTTCAGAAGATGGTAGGGGTCTTTGAGTGCCTCTTCACGATTAATGATTTGTTTTGAGTGAAGAACGTCGTAGAGATGACTTCTACCCAAACATAAGTAGATAATCCAGAAGCAGTGAGCATTGTTCTGGCAGCCTCCACAAGTGTCCTATTTTTGCGTTCAACGACACCATTCTGCTGCAGAGTTCTTGCAACAGAGAAGTTATGTGAAATGCCTTCTTCTGGGAGATAGGCTTCAATGGTTGAGTTCTTAAACTCTGTGCCATTGTCACTTCGAATCTTCATCACCTTGCTGTCATACAGAACTTGAATCCTCTTCATAAGATTGATTAGTACTATAGGAACATCATACTTCTTTCGGATAAACTCTACGCAAGTGTATCTAGAGAATTCATCTACTATCACAAGTATGCACTTCTTGCCACCTAATCTCTGTACTGAAATAGGACCACAGAGGTCAACATGCAGCATATATAGAGGCCTAGTGCATGATACATCTGACTTGCTGTTATGGGCGGTTCTTTTGAGTTTTCCCATTTCACAAGTAGAGCATAGATGATCTCTGTCAAATTTAATATTGGGAAGTGTGTGTCCCAGTAAACACAAATCAGATCAAGATGACAACAACAATTCAAATCAAATTCTCCATGTTATTGATTCAATTCCACTGTTTACAATAATACTCTCTCTATGAAAATATTTCTCTCACTACAATTACAATGTCATACGCGTTCTTAGTCTAATGAGTCTACAAACATAAAAAATACTATTTATACTATAACTACAATACAAATACAAAACACAAAATACACTTTGACTTTGACTTTACTTATTACAAAGACTTTGACTTTTGCTTGAGAGACTTTGACTTGAGCTTTTGACTTTGACTTTCATGATCTTGTATCAAACATATTTTTGTGCATTAACAATCTCCCCCTTTGAATTCAAGATCATCTTCAAAAAGATATGCAATACAATCTCCCCCTTTGTTAAGAATCATTAACAAAACATAATCTTCTTCTTTGGAAATAACACTAATCATCTTCAAAGAATAAGATATTGAGCACGCCTTTTGAATTAGTAACAAATTATCTTCACCTTTCAGATAAGCAAACTCAACTTTCAGCATTCTCGAGCAATCTTCTTCTTTAAGTTCTATAATCTTCCCAAAGAATATTTAACAATCTCCCCCAAAGGTTATTACACATAGTGGCTTCGTTCTACTGTATAAAACTTAGTAGAGATAGGTATAATCTAATCATGTATACTGTCATTTTTGCAGTTTCATATACATTTAGAAGCATAAATGTATACAATATTTTCCCTAAAAAAAATTGGGATCCCAGTATCTAGCCATCAAATTAACACACATATTATCAAAATGTCATTTGTATTGAAGTCACAAGATTACAGTGACACATATCTCACGATTACAAATCTCACTTTAGAAAGTATGTGAGTTCTCTGTGTGTGTTCTCTTTGAATGAATGTATCTAACTTGTGTGTGTGACTTAAAGTTTACAAGGACACAAAGCTATTTATACCATGTAAACAAAGGTTGACTTTACAACAAAACCCTTTGACAATTAAACAATTACAAAATAGTCCCTCATTTAATCTTGAATACAATTCATATCTAACAATATCCCCCTTTGGATTCAAGAATAAAACATTTTTAGGCAAATATCTTCAGGTCTTCTTTTCTTCAAAACAATTTTTAGGAAACAATCTTTTTTAGCTTTGACAACTTCAAATCTTTAAAATCTTTCAAACATTGAAATCTTCAAATCTTTGATGTGTTGGAAGTTCTTTGACAACTTTAAGCCAATCTCCTCCTTTGAATTACTTTTCAACAAAACCATATGCTCTTCAGAAAAATCTCTTTAACACAACAGACTTTACTTCAACTTTCCATCTAACTTTAATTTCTTTCCCTTTCATTTCATCTCACTAGACATTGCTTTCGCTTTAAAATTAATATGACATTGAAATCTCGAACTATCTCCCCTTTTTCTTGCTTTTTCATAACTTTGCTCTCTCTTTAAAAATTTATCTTTGAAGAATTTCGCCCTTTCTGATACGATCTGATAACCCAGATTCTAGCATATAATTCACATTAAGATTGACAAGAACAGATTTATTGATTAAATTGTATAGTCACAACAAAGTCAAAGATCTAACTCGTAGTCATATATCTCACATGTACAAACCTCTCACATACGAGTTCTCATATTTCTCTCTAAAATGAATGTGTGCGTGTGAATGTTATTTACACAGACAACAACTAAAACTATTTATACAAAGTCAACTTTTGTTGACTTTACAATTAAACCTCCAAACTAAACAACAATTACAATCTAGACCCTCACTTTTAATCTTGAATACAATATCAGTCTAACAATCTCCCCCTTTGGATTCGAGATTAAAAAAAAATTGACAATAATCTTCAGGTCTTTTTATCTTCAGAAAAATCTTCAACTTTATATCTCTTTCAGCTTTGACATCTTGAAATCTTTGTCAACTTTAGCGAACTTTGCAACTTTGACATCTTTCAACATTGAAATAAGTCTTTCTTTGCATGATCTTTAATCTCTCCATTTGGTATCTTCCACTTTGACTTTTCACTTTGATTCAACTTCCCTTTTCATTTCATATTCTGAAATCTGACTTTGAACTTATCTCCCTTTCTGTTCAAGACTTCTCATTTTAACTTGAACTTTGAATTATCTCCCCCTTTTTAATGATTTGTAAGAATCAAAATCATTAAAACTCTTCAAGTTTAGATTTATCTTTGGAACATCTCCCCCAAATGAACAAGTAAGCACAGTCTTCATGATCTCTCCCTTTGATAAAATATGAGCAATCTCCCCTAGATAGGAAAAAATATCATTCTCCCCAATGAATGATAAGAGAGAATCTGCCGTCTGATCTGAATGAGCTGTTGAATCATGAATGTATTCATCTAAATCTTTTCAAATTCAAACGAATTAGGAATGGTAACCCTGAATCAACATATGAAACAATTAGAAATGTCTGTCAGTAACTCAAAGTTTCTGTGTACAACGAATGTACATTGTAAGGAGCTTGTTTGATGTTGACTCCCCAGGACTTCCATTCAATCATTGAAAAACACAAGGTATTTTCTATGAATGTTCTGACAGAAAAACAAATTTTCTGTGTGCTCGTGCATGTGTATGAAAGAATTAGCACAATGATTGTGTTTCATAAGGCTCAAAGTATATAAACCATTGAGACAACAATGATTATACATAGACTCAAATGTGCATGATGAAGGATCGAAGGTGGGACAACTTTCCTTCTTTTTCAATATTAGTATCTTCCGAGTGAAGAACCAATAGCGTATGTGTTGCATCCCCAGAAAATGTGAAACATTCTCTTTTTGAGAAAAGAATGAGTAGCTGGTGGGGTTGTATGCAAGAGATGGCATGGGCTCACTGCCTTTTTCAATGATGGTCACCAAAGAATGTGAACCAATCAGATTATGTGGTTGCCCAGCTCAGAAAGAAGTTTGGTGCAGAGTCTGATATTCTTTTACTCTGTTCTCTCACCCTCCTTCTTTTAATCATTTAAGCTCACATCTAACCAATCTCTCTTTTCCATTTTACCTCTTCACACACCAACATTCAATATTTTTACCCCTCTACCCTCAATCACGCAGGGAATACTTCCTGGGTAGGAAACACTGGTATTCGTGAATCCATGGAAGTTCTTTTAAGCACTCACACTGAATCCCATGTATTTTTCCTAAAAGAACATGTATCTCAATGATTTTCTTGACATTTAAGCACAAGAAAAAATGTCAGTATATGTATGCTCATTGAAAATTAGAATGAAATTTGAGCATATTAAGCATTTAAGATTTCACAAAACTTTGTATGAATGAATAATCATGAAAGAATAGAAATGTCTTGAGAATATGACAATGATTAAGATCAGATCAAATTATCATGAAGAAAAAAAAAGGGAAATCAAAGACGTAATATGTTTATATGAACAGTATATAAACATTTTTATCAATGAAAGCACATATAATAATGAAATGACGTTTGATTCAAACAACAGTGAATAACAAACGGGAGTATTACAATAGAAAGATTAAACGTTTGATACATGGTAGTAACAAAGTCAAGAAATGTACTGAATCGTTGTGTGTATTAATACGTGACAGAGTATAAAGATATGACAATTACACAAGTATTTGTCATTAGAAACACACGGTCATATAGTCATCAAAGTATCCAAAATAAAATCATTTAAAGTCACATTTCTCAATTCATGAAAATATTTTAAGAATGTGAAGTGGTTTGAACATTTAAGAAACCATTTTTCACAAGTGAAAGTTGTTCATCTTTCAACAAGTGATAGAGTATAAGGATTATAAATATATACCTTTAGATCAAAATCCTTAACTCCCCCTGAAATGAATATTTTCAAGTTAAGTATCCTTGACAAAAACATAGATATCCTCCCCCTTGATACCTGTAAAAATTCAAGTTATTAGAAAAATATAACAATGAAAATATAAAGCATTTATATCTCCTCCCCCTAAAAGATATAACAATTAACTCCCCCTCAAATCAAAAACTTCTAGAAAAGATGTTATCATTTAATCATCCTATCAGAAGAAAAACATTTGAGTACAGGTTTTGAACTTAAGTATTCAAAAGCCATGATTACTTATTCTCCGGTGATAATAGTAATTCCATCTAAAAATGTAAATCATTTAGTATCCCCCTGAAAAATTAGAAACTATATTAGTAAAAAATATAAAACATGTAAGCTCCCCCTTAACATATGCAAAATCCTTAATCATGAAACGGATGTAATTCAAAACTCGGTTAAATTTACTTCCCCTCTTTTGATCTTTGAAGATCGAGTACTGATCTGTATATGATCAGAAGTCATCATTCTTTCACATTAAGGATCGAGTCCTAGACTGCTTTGTCTAGAAGTCATAGTTCTTTGAAGCACGGGTTCTGAACTGATTTATTCAGAAGGCATGGTTCTTTCTCCCCCTTAGTCTTTATTTGCCTGCAACACATGTTTAGCTTTTGGTATCTACTGGTATTTGGATCCAGATTTGTTAGTTGCAGTTCTATTAGGAGAGATATAATAAGAACCATACCAGTAATTTTCATAATTTTTGTTTACAAAATCATTTGAGCCACAGTAGGAACAACTAATTTTCTTTTGAGCTAACCTGATCAATTGATTTATAGTGTAAACCAGATCAAGTTTGCCAAAAGTTTTACCTTTCGAAGCATGGTTCCTTTTTACATTAGATGAATGCTCATATGATTTTTGTTCCTTCATTTCCTCTGAAGATCCTTTAACTCTCCAAATCCACTTTTCATTATCTTTATGATCTTTCCTTCTCCAAAATCTTTTCTTCTGAGACTCATTCTTCTTGATGTTACCTGAACCATCAACATTTTTATCAAAGAATAGGTTAGAAGGACAAATCTGATCATTTGATTTAGAAGTATGACTGTTAGTGGAATCAAATAAAGGATTAATAGAAACATATGTGAAAATTGAACTTGCTGCTGGTTTAAATGAACATTCAGATGCAGCTAGATCATCTCTCGGTGATTGAGCAATTGATTCTGGCATTTTGTGCTCAGTCAGCTTCACCTTGAACATGATCTCTTCAAGTTCCTTAATCTTTGTAGACAGACAGTTTCTTTCCTTTGACAGTATGTCAAACTTCTTATGCAATTCAGATTTGGCATTCTTCTTCTTCATAATAGTTGTTGACATGTTAGATAGCTTCTTGTTAAGCATTGCAATCTCAGACTCAAATACTTTTCTCTCTTTTGTAAAATCTTTTTCTAAACTCTTTTGCTCAACTATTTTCTTCTTCTCTATAGCAAAATTTTCTCTTTCCAATAGGACAACTTTCTCAAATTCTGACACTTGTTGAGAAAGTTTAATGCATTTCAGTTCTACTGATTTCTTTTCTTCAAAAGCTTTTCTAGAAAATTTAGAGAACTTTTGAGCAACAGCTTTTCTTTCTTTCTCAAAATCAACTTTTTCTTTCTTCTCATTCTTCATTTGATCTTCTAGTTCAGTAACTTTCTCAGCTCAGCATTATCTTTCTCTAATTCTTTTCTCTTCTTCTCAATCTTCTTCATTTCATCTTGAGCTTTTGTGTTGTTTTTGACTTGGGTTGCTTTTTCCTTCATCATATTCATCTCAACCTCAAGACTAAAGACTTGATCTTTCAATTTATCTCTTTCCGCAAAGACTTGAGATTTTATCTGTCTCAGTCCATTACAAGTATCACTTGCAACATTTGCTCTTCTTCTAAGGTCATCAAGCTCTTTTTGCATTAACTCCTTCTTTGACCATGTTAAGCTTGAAGTAAGATTTTCAGACTTCTTCAGATTTGCTTGAAGAATTGAAATCTCTTTTTCTTTTGCTTCAATAATACCTGCAAAATCAGTTTTGGGGTTAGAGATACAGTTTGAACAAATAAAATCTTTGTTTGAATCTTTTGAATCTTCTTTCAACATATTAATTTCATTAAGAAGAGATGAGTTTTGAATCTTTAAACTCTTGAGTTCAACTTCCATTTTTGGAATCTCTGGCATGTACGCTAAAGCACAATCTCTGTTAGTTAGCACCAGATTTCTTTTCTCGTCTGTGTATGGCATCTTGAAATCTAAAAAATATGCTAGAAATGATCGTTAGCAAAAATCAGAAGTTTTAATCTCACTCATAATTATGTTCCCTTACGCAATCTTAGCACGGGGGTCCCGCTAATTCTAAGCTTTTTGTAGAAGATTCAGTTGCGAACTCTGAGCTTTTCGCAGAAGACTCAGTTGCGAATTCTGAGCTTTTCGCAGAAGACTCAGTTGCGAATTATGTCCTTAACTTTCTCAAAATTCATGTTCTATGCGAATTCTTGTCACTGTGCGAGTTCTTCATACGAAATCTATAAATCATGCGAGTTCTTCAGTTCCTAAGTGAATTATTTAGATCTCGACTCAAAGTCTTCAATTTTAATCCAAAATCTATCCAAATCTTTGAATTAGGCCATGAAACTTTGTCTATTTGATCTCGATCACACCTAGAGCTGATTACAAACGATCAATTTCAACAAAATCAACAACAAATTCCAATTGATGACACTACAGTGCGTTTTTCAAGTTCGAACAAAATTACACTAAATCCAAAATTCATCTAAATTTGTTGTGAATTGCACGAAGCATCACAAATCAAATGTGTTCTGGATCATAAAACGAGTACAGTGCATGAGAAAATACAATCAAAACAACAAAGAATCACAAAATCAAACTTGGAACAGTGAAGTCTGCGAGTTCTTGAATATCAAACTTGATTTCTGATTTCTGATTTCTGTTTGCTCTAATTCCAATTGATAACCCATATTCTAGCATATAATTCACAATAAGATTGACAAGAACAGATTTATTGATTAAATTGTATGGTTACAACAAAGTCAAAGATCTAACTCGTAGTCATATATCTCACATGTACAAACCTCTCACATACGAGTTCTCAGATTTCTCTCTAAAATGAATGTGTGTGTGTGAATGTTACGTACAAAGACAACAACTAAAACTATTTATACTAAGTCAACTTTTGTTGACTTTACAATTAAACCTCCCAACTAAACAACAAATACAAACTAGACCCTCACTTTTTATCTTGAATACAATATTGTCAGAAGGATCCCCCTTTATGATGAATTTTGAGAATCAGAATCATCAAAACTTTTCAATGTCAACTCTGTCTTTGAATGATCTCCCCCAAATAATCATAAAAGCAAAGTCTCCATGAATAACAATCTCCCCTTTTGATAAGATATGAACAATGTCCTCCAACTGATCTGATAAGTTTCCGTCAATTCATGAATGTATTCATCTGAATCTTTTCAAATTCCGACAAATTATGAGTGGTAACAGTTAACCCTGAATCAACGAATGAAACAGTTATAGTGCCTGTAACTAACACGAAGTTTCTTAGTAAAATGAATGTACTTTATAAGGAGCTTGGGTGATGTTCACTCCCCAGTACTTCCATTTAATCATCGAAAAACACAAGGTTAATCTACGAACGTTTTGACAGAAAAACAAATTTTCTGTGTGTACGTGTTTGTGTATGAAAGAATTAGCACAATGATTTCTTTTATAAGGATCAAATTATGTAAACCATTAAGACAACAACAGTTATACATAGACTCAACGTGTATGAGAAAGGGTCGAAGGTGGGGCAACTTTCCTTCTTTTTCAATATTAGCATCTTCCAAATGAAGATCAATAGAGTATGTGTTGCTTCCCCTTTAAAAATGAAACATTCTTTTGTTGAGAAAAGAATGAGTAGTAGTTGGGGTTGTTTGCAAGAGTTGGCATGGGCTAGATGCCTTTTTCAATGAAGGTCATGAAGAATTGTGAACCAACAGATTATGTGGTTGCCCGACTCAGAAAACGTTTGGTGCAGAGTTTGATATTGTTTTACTCTGTTCTCACACCCTCTTTCTTTTAAACAATAGAGCTCGCTTCTAATCAAACTCTCATTTCCATTTTACCTCAGCATACACCCACTCTCAATTCTTTTGACCCCTCTCCCCTCAATCACTCAAGGATTACTTCCGGGGTAGGAAACACTAGTTAACGTGAATCCATGGAAGTCGTTTAAGCACTCACACTGAGTCCTATGTATATTAACCTAAAAAGAATGAGTTGCTCAATGTTTTTCTTGACAATTAAGCACAATAAATCATTGTCAGTGTATATATGCTCATTAAAGATAAGAATGCAATTTCAGCATTTTAAACATTTAAGATCTCTCAAAACAATAAAGTGAATGAATGTGTTGTTCCCTGCAAATCAGTTTCTTATAACAATAAACATATAATCACAACAAGAGATTAACAAACCTGATTTTGATTTCAACAATCAAAGGATTACAAGTTCTCTCTTGAATGATTTCTCTCTCTAAGCTCTCTCTCTCTCTCTCTCTCTCTCTCTAGAATGCGGTTGTTGATTTTCTATTCTTGGCACACACTACACCTAGCAACCCTAGCAACCTATAATAGCCATATACCTATTTAGGTAAAAACAAAATACATAAAATAAACTTTGACTTTTTATTACAAAGTGACCTAGACTTTAATTGAGAATTGACTTTGCCGCATTGACTTCAGATTTCTGTGTTCAGTCTTGATGATCTTGAATCCAATAAATATGTGATCTAAAAATCTCACCCTTTGGATCAAGATCATTACTAAAAAGATTTAGCAATCCAATATTCTCTTTAAGCTCAGAAAAATGCAATCTCCCTCTTTTTCTTTAACACATCTTGTAATCTTCCCAAGAGTCGTAGAAAAACACTCTTTCAGATAATGGAAAGAAATTATCTCTAGATTCAGCTCAGAATGCGTTAGCAGAATATTTGCAAAGAAAAATTCCTCAAAATTTGAATGTTCTGACTTGGACATTTCTTTAAAATTGTATTCTCTCCATTTCTTGGTTAACTCTTCTCTTTTCAAACTTCTCTTGAGACAAAACTTGTAATGGACATTTCTTTGAATTCTATCTTCTCCCCTTTTTGACGAAAAATGCATCAATATCATCAAAACTTCCCTTCAAGAAATGTCTTTGAAATTCTTTCTGACCTCTGTTCTTTGATAATGAGCCACTGATTCGTTGCCAATTCGAACAAATGTATTCATCTAGATCTTTTCAAATCCAGACAAAAAAAGAAAGTAACACCTGAAGCAACAAATGAATCAGTTAATATGTCTGTTAGTAACACAAAGTTAATGTCTGTAACGGATACACATGGGAAAGGAGATTTTTGATGTTCACTCCCCCAGGGCTTCCATTCAATCATCGAAACACCACAAAGGCAATTTCTATTAACGTTATTACAAAGAAACAAATTCTTTGTGTGTTCGTGTAAGTGATTGAAAGAATTAATCACGAATAATTGCTTATAAAGGCTCAACATTGTGTAAACCACTGAGACAACAGTTGATAAACACAGACTCAATGTGCATGAATGAAGTGCGAAGGTGGGACAAACTTCCTTCTTATCAATATCCAGATTTTCCAAATGAAAATCAGATAGTAAATGTGCTGCTTCCCCTTTGAAAAATAAAACATTATCTTGTTAAGAAGAAAATGAGTGGCTGGTGGGGTTAATGTCAAAAGTTGGCATGGGCTAGTTGCCTATTTCAATAATGTTCACGAAGAAATGTGAAACATTAGTAATGTGGTTGCCCGACTCAGAAAGTAGTTGGTGCAGAGTTTGATATTCTTTTACTCTGATCTCACACCCTCTTTCTTTTAATCATTAAGCTCACATCTAAACAAACTCTCTTTTCCATTTTACCTCTACGCACAACCCACACTCATTTCTTTTCGACTCCTCACACTCAATCACTAAGGATTAACTTCTTGTGTAAGAGAAACTGGTTAACGTGAATCCATAGAAGTTTCAATTAAGTCCTAGCACAAAGATCCCATGTTATCCTAGAAAGCATGTGTTACTCAGATGATTTAACTTTATCAGTTAAAGCTCAAATACAAGTCAGATATTTGTATGCTCAGAATATAATCATGAAGATTTGAGCATTTGAAACATTGAAGTATTTTCAAACAAGTAAATTGAAAGAATGAACATGAATGCAAGAGACTTGTTTGAAAATATAATATTGTATGAAAATGATCAGAAAAGAAATGATACAACATTTAAAGCTTATGGTCAAGAATAATAAATATTGTCTATACGAACCAGGATATAGACATTATTGAAATGACGTTTCGAAATGAAATGACGATAAAAAATTATTTGAAATACAAGTGGGGTGATAACTTATTCAACAAAAGAATTAAATCGGTGTGTGTGAATACTTGAAAGTATATAGACAAGAAAATACACAAGTATATATCTTTAGAAACACATGGTTTGTTAAGCATTGAAGCACAAATTAAAAATGATAACATTTAAAATCACCCTTCCAATTCATGAAATCTGTTTAAGAATCGGGAAGTGGTTTGAACATTGAAGAACATGTTTTCTATGATTGAAAGTTGTCCTTCTTTCAACCATATATGAGATGAAGATAAAGAATAATACCTTTTGCGTGCAGTCTTACATCTCATGAAGTCAAGCTTTAAGTCATAAAGATATGATCTTGTAAGCATCTCTCAAACTGCAAAAGTCTTAGATAAAGTCAAATCAACTTTATTCACAAAAATTAAAAGACATAAAGCAGTAAAACAATGAAATGACCGAGTTCTGATCTGAAGTAATCAGAAATCATCATTCTTTTACTCCCCTAGAAATTATGCATCAGAAAATTTTTTAGTTAAAATATAAGCATGAACTCCCCCTCAAATGTAAATCATCATATCTGTTAGATGCATAATTTTTCAGACAAATATGTACTCCCCCTAGAATGTTGATCTTCTCAGATATGTATCTAGGAATATAATATCATTCAGCTCAGGAGTAAATTCTTTTGATCATTGAAGTACGTGTCTTGAACTATTGTATTCAAGAGCCATCGTTCTTTCACTTAACTTTAATTTCAGATACCTGCAACACAGATTCCTCTTTTGGTTTTGGTACCCACTGGTATTTGGGTCCATGTTTGTTAGTTGCAGTTCTTATGGGAGAAACTGAGTAAGAACCATACCAGTAATGATCACTTGTTTTATGAACAAGATCATATGTACGACAATAAGAACAAAAGTATTGCTTACCTTACAACCTGATTAATTGATCTCTCGTGTAGATATGAACAGGTTTACCTTTCAGGACGTTGTTCTTCTTTGCTATAGTCTCATGTACACATGTCTTCTTTCCTTTCTCGTCTTTCTTCTCATCTTCAACTTGTTTCTTCTTCCAGACCAATTCTTCTTCGTTGTACCTCCTTCTTCTTATTCTTCTTCTGTTGTATGTATCTGAACCATCTACATTTTCATCAAAGAAAATGTTAGTAGTACGAATTTTATCAAATGAATTGACTAACCTTCTTGAAGTAACAGGTTTCAAGTGTGAGCTTGAGGCTGTCTTTTTGAAGTCTGATGAATTATTTCTAGGTGTTTGGATTTATGACTTTGGAGTCGTTTGCTCAGTCACCACCACCTTTGAAACAATCTTTTCAAGCTCTTTAATCTTTGAAGCAAAACTGTCTCTTTCTTTAACAAGAAGGTCAATCTTCGTCTCAAACTCAGACATCGTTTTCTTCTATGTAAGTACACTTTCAGATAATTCAGATAGCTTCTCAGTAAGCTTCTTAATCTTTGCTTCAAACACAGTTCTTTCTTCTTTAAAATCCTTCTCTGCATCATTTCTCTGACCGGATATCTCTTTAAAGATCCCAACATTCTTCTGTTCAATGGTCTTTCTTTCTTTGACAAAATTTTCCCTTTCCAAAATAATTGCTTTCTCAAACTCAGAAATCTGTTGAGAAAGCTTTAAACATTTCAGCTCAACCGCCTTTTTCTCGTCAGCACATTTTCTGGAAAAATTCTGAAAACTTCTTTGCAAATGATTTCTTTTCAGTTTCAAACTTGTAACACCCATTTTTTTTCAAAGTGTTACTTTAACTAAAACAATCCCTAAAAAAAAACTCCAAATTTTTGGCTAAAATGAAACTTTAAACCTTTTACAGTGGAAGACTTTAACAATAAAGATGTAACATAAATGCTAACTCGTCCCAAACCGAGTTGCGTTACAATATTTATTCGTAGTCGATGCCTGAACATAACTTAGATGACGGAAGTCTCTATGTGTGATCTTTTCTTTTGTCCAACCTGAAACTTTTCGTCCCTGAGATGCATACTATAGTCAGCTTATAAACCTCAGTGACATCATGGTTTGCATGGATGAAGTCATATATTATCACACATATCAAACATGCAAGCTTCACATGAAATAATATGCATTTTCTGAAAACATGCAATATCAAAAGAAACGAGACCTCATGACTGTCTCCTCGAGTAAGGACTGATAAGTTGCAAGCATTCCCTGGGTGTGTACGGCCCACCTATAGCCAATAACCCATTACGGGGTCATGCTTCCATGTCACAGGCATTTCCTGGTGTGTACCACTCACACAGAGCCAGTCACCCTCTTAGAGCATAAATATGTTGGATACAAGATCATGAAGACCAAAGGTCAAAGGTACAAGATGTCAATGCTGGAAAGTCAACTCTCATGGAAAGTCAAAGTTATTTTGTTAATAAAGTCAAAGTCAACATTTGTATTTTGTATTTTGTTTCTTTGTATATCTTGAGGTATAAATACCTTTGTAAGTCTTTGTAACAAGTGTGTATGTCATTTCGTAACAATTCAGATTAGAGAGCGAATTAGAGAAAAGCATCATTAATATTATTCTAGAGTGAGAAAGTAGTGAGAGAAAGTTGTGAGATTTGTAATATTTGAGATTGAAATCAATGACATATGACTACAATTCATCATCTTGATTATGTTTTAGCAATTAGAACTTGAATATTGGGAATAACACACCCATTTCGAGGTCGTGCCTCCCCTTAAGTGTGACAAACCAAACCAACCTCTTATATTCCGAAACATGCACCATTTGTACCATATAAACCAACTGAAAATCCAAGCATGCTAAATACGTTTAAAAACCGGAAAACAATTAGCATGTGTGCTCCACAAAACTCCACATACATGTAAACATATACCGATGACATGTATTTAAATCATTATCATGCATAATATTCACCACCACAAAATCATATAATGCTCAAAAATAAATTTGTACATAGGTATGCATCTAGTGTAAGTCTCATGAAAACTCACCTGATCGTGTGTAGATCGGCTACTGATAGCCCTCATCTGAACACCCACAATCGACGATAAACGGAGCTTTTCAACACCGAACTTCAACCTACGATTTCTCCTTCTAAACTCGACCAAAACTCGATTTTCTTAAACCCATATGCTTTCTAACCGGTTACCTTTGTTTATATGATTTTTATTTTGTCTTACTAGTTGAAAATTGGAGCCAATAGGAAGCTAGAAATTGTCCCGTCGTTTTCAATTCTGAAAACTTTCAGATTTCAGATATTTACAAAACAGGTCCCTCTGGTTTGGTCCTGTTGATGTCTGACACCGCCCCTGAACTTTTAAAAACTACATTCGCCCCCTGGCTTCAAAACTTTTGCCAAGCTTACATTCTCACCCCCCCAATCTGACATTTTCTTTCATTTTTAATCCAATTGCATAATAACTCATTTATTCATTTCCCACTTTCATTAAATAACATAATTAAACCCTTTTCACATTTTTGGTCCAATAAAATAAAATGCGTTTTTTTTTCTTTTATTTTTCTTTTCACCCTTTTTTTTATAAATAAATATTTACCCTATTTTGGGGTGTCACAAATCTCCCTCCTTTAAGGAATTCCATCCTCGGAATTATCTGAATGAAAAGTTGTGAACTTTTAGTCATCATCCACTCTTCAGATGTCATTTCTGAACCTTTAATAAACTTTCGTCGGACTAGCAAGAGTCATATATTACACTTTAAACTTTTCGCTATCCTACTCAACATCTCAATGGCCTCCTTTTCATAAGTGAGGTCGTCACTAAAGCTTGATAACTTCCAAATTTACTCTAGTTAACTCACCAACTAAACATTTCATCGAATCAATGCTCGAAGAGTGTCGAGAGCACAAATTACAACATCACTGGCCCACTTGGATGGTAGAGTACTCTATCAACTATTACAACTAATTCTTAAGTCCAACATCTTTGAACTTTATTTTTCTTACTTTCCACATATGACTATGTACTTTCAAAGTGATGACTTTAACCTCGTTCTGCCCCTTGCCTGAAACTTTAGTGGTCTACGTCACTTATTACCATGACTTTTCATGTAACATGTATTTCGAATATACCCATGTCGTTACTTTACTCGTTACTGGTAACATGCTTGACTATTGCACTTTTATGCATATGAGCTTGCTTTGTCTCGTTGCATCAATACTAAGTCTAACTTGGACTTGAGGTATCACTTGAAAACTATAAGGTTTTCTAGTACTTATGGCAACCATCAAATTTACACATAACTTCACCTTTGCTTTCAATAATGAAAGGCCTGATATTTCTGACCCCAGTCTAATTTATTGTGCTTATATGTCAATGCACACACAAAATACACAATTTAGAGAACTCTGGATGAATTCCTAACAATCATCTAGAACCAACATAAACGTTTATCCCAATTCCTGATCTTGGCTGATTTAAATCTACATAACCTTTGAGTTTGTTGCATTTTACTTAGATGTCTTTCTTGTCAACTACGTGACCAAGAAAACAGAGACTTTGCATCTATATCTCAGACCCTTTTTTTCATCTTATATTCTTTCACGGTTGTGGGACCAACTTTTGTTGTTATACATGCTTAGCCCGATTTCTTGAATAATTGAGCGCACTGCAATTAACAATGATAACAACTTCTCCAAACGTGGTTTACACACTACGTTCACTAGGTCAATAATGCTACTGTCGCGTTTCTCAACCTAGATGGCATTACTGAAAACCCATGGTTTTGAACTAAAAGATATATGAGCAAATGTTACTCCAAAACACATAACATTTAAGTCGATCTGAACTACTGAATTGATGTCTAAAAGCCTCTGAACACTTTGTATTTAAACGAAATACAAAGCTAGACACTTTCGAGATCTTAACTCTCTTAGCGTAGTGTGGGGGTCATCTATATATCTGAACCATCCATGTACACCGGCCACAGTATGAGTTAGTTACTTAACTAAACTGAATACATATGTACAGAGGCACCCTCGCGGTACATGTATCATTTGTGCATCTTTACAGTGTCTTCCTGATTTACTAATACCCCGGAACGTGAACCCTTAACCCACACACACACACACCCAATTTAACATGCATTACTTAAGCTAACTGAAACTGAAATTGTCGACTGCAAACTGATATTATATGAAACAACTCAAGTTCTAACTAACACTTCTGGTGCTATTAAAATATGACTATTTTTTATGCTTCTAAATCTGAACACTTACATGACTAACTTTCGAGCCTAAGCCCATACTAGTTGTTCTGTTATACTCCGCCACAGTTTACTTCTCAGCACCCTACGTGCATTCTTAACGCCAATCAACTCTAAAAGGACGAGATTTGATCAATTATATCTTCACTTAAATTTATTGCATTGTCACAACAATGTTATATTGTACTTACGTTGAATTATATTGCGTCTAATATGTGTTATGCTCATATTGACCAATGTACGATACTAATATTGATTCGTACCTGAAGCTGAAACATCATTCTTACAACTAATAGTTCAAGCTTAGGCTATAGATCATAACCCATTTCTCTTGAAATACGGCTCTGATACCAACTTGTAACACCCATTTTTTTTCAAAGTGTTACTTTAACTAAAACAATCCCTAAAAACAAAACTCCAAAATTTTGGCTAAAATGAAACTTTAAACCTTTTACAGCGGAAGACTTTAACAATAAAGATGTAACTTAAATGCTAACTCGTCCCATACTGTCACACCCCGCTAAAGCAGAAACACGAGGCGTAACAGCTCTGATGCCACAGCACAAGATTATAAACATACCAACATTTATTTAACAACCAAAATACATTACATTTTAGAGAACATAATATCGTTAACGTTTACAAATTCCAAGTCTTTTAAACATAAGATACGCTTAACACGAAAATAGTCTTGTGCTTGAAATACGAGTACGCTGATAAGGCATCATGGGATTACCTTCTAGATTCCTGAAAAGCATGAATAAAAACCAAGGTCAACTACAAAGAGTTGGTGAGTTCACAGGTTTGAATATGCACAAATCATTTTTATATGCAAGTTGTCATTCGTAGAGCGTACGTAAAAACCAACTTCAATTCTTTGATTCATGAGTACCACAACTTAAATATCTTTATGATGAGTGTAAGAAAAGACGTATTATTACGTTGAGCCACTACTAAGCCGTCCCTGACCAATTACAACGCCCCCGATGGACTAACTCAGCGGTGGTTCATGCCACATGTTTAGCCATCTTCTCTAGTATAGTGCACCCCTGCTCGTCAGCATTAAAGTGGGCTTGTCACACCAAATAGCGCTACCCACTAATACTATAGGCCCGATTTTCTTCGAGTTAATAGTAGTGTCACGGGGTCTTAACATTAAAAACTCAACACATCAAATGCATACTCATCATAAGCTTAATTTTGCAAACGCTTTTAACAAAGCCTTATAAATTGCCAATTCGCAATTCTTTCAACCAATTCTCATGAATATTTAAATACGCAATTTAAACATGCTTTTCACCCCAAAATTAATTAAAACGATAAAAATGGGGCTGTGAATACTCACCTTGATGCAAGCAACGAGTGAAGCTTTACTTTAAACTTTATGAGTTTTGTCACGCCTTAACTTTCCCTATATAAGAGTTGCCATAAGAAACACATTAATACCCTATTCTGATGTCCAACCAATATGTCCAATTGTCCCATGAAATGCCATCCAATAAGTTTCTTATCCATAATTATTTTGTCTAGACAAAGTTCCAATTATAAGACATTACTTAAGCTTGATAACACAACTTTTCTGGATTCAGCACATGCTGTCCAGAAAGTTCTCCGGTAATTTCAACACGGAAACTTAACTTTTCAAGAGAGTTATTTAATCAAAATTTTTGGGTTGGAACTATGATGTGTTTAGATCAAATCTGCACTTTTTCTTAATTTTTGAATTACTTTTGGTACATCAAATAATTTTTGTAAAATAAAGTGTCACTGATTTTCGGATCAGTGACATACCTCACTTATAACAGGTTTTTGAGGTATCAATTCTTGGAATTTGCTAGTGATCCATATATGGATGCAAAACTAACTCAAAATCCTAACATTTGGAAAAAGATTCACTTAATTTGGATGAGTAGTGAGGGAGTTATGGCCTCTACAAAATAGGTATATGAATCTGTCTTCACTGGACAGATTGCACCATTTTCTTATAAAATCCATTTAAGTGCTTAAATCATCTCCAAATTCTATGTTTTTGGACTTTTTAGAAAGCTAACACTCTAAACTGAAGTTTAGATGCAAAAACCCCAAATTTGGACATGTGGTTTGTGAGTTGTGTAAGCTAGAAGTGAGGTCCATTTTCTGGACAGGTTCTAGAAAGATGTGAATGCTAATTTAACTCACAAATAATGATCATTAGACATGGTTTTTGGTTAAAACCATGTCTTCACCTTTCAACACATGAAAACTAACACATGCATCATGGATTCATGGCAATCTAAATGCTCATCCAAATGCATGCATGAACACAAATAAAGAAGATAAGACATTAATATTGATACAATGTTCTTAATCATGTAAAACTTAGAAACTTCCTTCATAAGAACATTTTTATGCTAATACTCAATGTATCAAGAGTCAAAAACTCATATTATATAAATATCAAAGGTAAACCATCTTATTAACAAGTTTTCACCCACATGCAAGATAACATAAACACTATATTAGTGATTTAACATTATATAGAACTCTTAATCATATGAGATTGAACAATCTCATCCTAAGAGTTTATTTATACACAAAATTGATATAAATGCATAAATTTCAATCCAACCTTAATAAAATTTTGTGGACCAAAAACCACATTTCATAAAATCATCATCTCTTTGACAAAATCTCAAAGTAACACACATGGAAACCCTAGTTTCATTGGAAGATCATTAAATGGTTCATTAGCAAATGTATAGGTACTAATGCATCCCATTTCACTTCTAAAACTTGGATTGTACATCATTTACATAAAAGATATGAAAATAGAAGCTTTTTGATTATGAACTTGAAGGAAAATGGAGGGTTAAATGATTACCTTTAACAAAAGAGATGAAGACTTGGATTCCAACTTCAAAATGGGGATAGATGCTTGGTTGGATTCTTGAATCTTAACAATGGAAGGAGAAAGTGAAGAAAGAAAAATGAAAATGGTGGTGGTGGTGGTGAAGTTCGGCCGAAAATGAGAGAGAGAGAGGAGAGAGAGAGGAGGTGAGGAGTTAATCTTGAAAAATGAGAAGTGTGGATAGTTTTTAGTTTGATTTTCAAATAAAGATAATGATTAAAATGAGTAGGTTTAGGACAAGTGTCCTAGTGACTCATTAATACAATAAAAAAAAAATTTAATCTAATACCATTAATTGAATTACTAGCTTTAAACTATACAATGTCAGATATATTTGAGAACCGAAATACCCGATTCTCAATTTTTGCTAAATAATTGACAAATTTGAAAATTTTGCAGTGTAAGAGAAATTAATATTTTAATTTTTATAATCTAAGAATTTTGGACTTTTATTCACTTATTTGGCATTTCTGGACAGTGACGGTCAGATGCGGAACTGTTCCGGGTCTTTAACGCAACTTCTAAATTTTTCGGGGAAACTTTTTATCTTAAAGGCTTTCAATAAAATTTAAAAAGTGACAAAACTTATAAAATTATTCTGAGGGTGCTGACCTCTTTACTCAAAATTTGACAGTTGTCACACATACCGAGCTACGTTACAATATTTATTCGTAGTAGATGCCTGAACATAACTTAGATGACGCAAGTCTCTATGTGTGCTCTTTTCTTTTGTCCAACCTGAAACTTTTCGTCCCTGAGAAGCATACTATAGTCAGCTTATAAAGCTCAGTGAGTTCATGGTTTGTATGGATGAAGTCATATCTTGTCACACATATTAAACATTCAAGCTTCACATAAAATAATATGCATTTTCTGAAAACATGCAATATCAAAAGAAACGAGACCTCATGACTGTCTCTTAGAGTAAGGACTGATAAGTTGCAAGCATTCCCTGGGTGTGTACGGCCCACCTATAGCCAATAACCCATTATGGAGTCATGCTTCCATGTCACAGGCATTCCCTGGTATGTACCACTCACAAAGAGCCAGTCACCCATTTCGGGGTCGTGCCTCCCCTTAAGTGTGACAAACCAAACCAACCTCTTATATTCTGAACCATTCACCATTTGTACCATATAAACCAACTGAAAATCCAAGCATGCTAAATATGTTTAAAAACCGGAAAACAATTAGCATGTGTGCTCCAAAAAACTCCACATACATGTAAACATATACCGATGACATGTATTTAAATCATTATCATGCATAATATTCACCACCACAAAATCATATAATGCTGGAAAATAAATTTGTACATAGGTATGCATCCAGTGTAAGTCTCATGAAAACTCACCTGATCGTGTGTAGATCGGCTACTGATAGCTCTCATCTGAAAACACACAATCGACGATAAATGGAGCTTTTCAACACCGAACTTCAACATCCGATTTATCCTTCTAAATTCGACCTAAACTCGATTTTCTTGAACCCATATGCTTTCTAACCGGCTACCTTTGTTTATATGATTTTTCTTTTGTCTTACTAGTTGAAAATTGGAGACAATAGGAAGCTAGAAATTGTCCCGTCGTTTTCAATTCTGAAAATTTTCAGATTTCAGATTTTTACAAAACAGGTCACTCTGGTGTGGACCTGTTGATGTGACACCGCTCCTGAACTTTTAAAAACTACATTCGGCCCCCTGGCTTCAAAACTTTTGCCAAGCTTATATTCTCACCCCCCAATCTGACATTTTCTTTCATTTTTAATCCAATTGCATAATAACTCATTTATTCATTTCCCACTTTCATTAAATAACATAATTGAACCCTTTTCACATTTTTGGTCCAATAAAATAAAATGCGCTTTTTTTCTTTTATTTTTCTTTTCACCCTTTTTTTATAAATAAATATTTACCCTATTTTGGGGTGTCACAAAACTGATCTTTGTCTTTGACTACCTTTTGTTCCAATTCAGATATTTTCTTTTGAAGATCATCATTTGCACTCTCCAAATCATTAACTTTCTTCTCATTGTTCTCAATGGAATCTTGTTTTTGGATTTGAGCTTCCATATCAGAAATATTTCCTTTTAGATCAGAATTCTCAGTTTCCAAAAACTTAACTCTTGATAACATCTTTGATCCTATCATTCTCCATTCAAGATAATCCCACATCTCTTTTGCTGACGAATGGTTGATATCAATGTTACTAAAAATCTTATCAGACATACTTCGCAGCAAGAGATTTTTAGTTATTTTATCAGCTTCCAGATATCTCTTCTATTCCGCAGTACACTTTTCTATTGGAATTTGAGGTTTCTTCACTCCTTTTATCAATAATAATCTGATGTAGCAACCAAGAGTTTGTACATCTGTACATTTTAAGAATCTCACTTTCCACTGTTCGTATTCTCCTTCGAACAACATTGGAACTTCTATTGCAGATATCTGTTTTTGATAAAAATATGCAATAAGAAACTTGAAATTGATCGTTAGTCCAGATAAAATCAAAAGAATTTCAGAAATATATTGTATTACAAAAAGTCAAATTTTGGTCAACCCACAAAAAATCTCAGAAAAATTCTAAGTATGAAAACTCGCAATTCACATTAATGAACTTCACGCAAACACAGTGATGTGCGCATTTTGGACTTCGCACACAAAGAATGAAATTAGATCCAACATCGCGCAAACAGTGATTTGCGAGTTTGAGATTCGCGCTAACTGAAGGTTGCGAGTTCTGAGATTCGCGCTAACTGAAGCTTGCGAGTTCTGAGATTCGCGCTAACTGAAGCTTGAGAGTTCTGAGGTATGCGCTAACTGATGCTTGCGAGTTCTAAGGGTTTGCGCTAACTGAAGCTTGCAAGTTTCTGAGGTTTGCGCTAACTGAAGCTTGCGAGTTTCTGAGGTTTGTGCTAACTGAAGCTTGTGAGTTCTTCAACTTTACTTGCGAGTTCTTCACGTATGCTTCGAAAGCCGACTCTAAATCATCCAAAAACCTATCTAGACTTCGATTTGCAATCCCAAACTTTGACAATAAGACCACAAACACATCTAGAACAAATTACAACCAAATAATTTCAAAAACAAAGACTCTACGAAGAATCAATCGATGTAACAGTGGTAGTGGACTCGTGAAAACCGAAAACACTAAAATCATCAAAATGACAATCGATTACAGTGCAATACTTGAATAAAACACTACAATCTCAATCTAATATTGATTTCGACCTTAAACCAAATGATTTATAAACCAATTTCAAACATAAACTCAAAAATAGATCTGGATATCGATGAAACAGTACTCAATAATGTTTTTCTTTTGATTTCAATCTGGTTAGGCTCTGATACCAATTGTTTTTCCCTGCAAATCAGTTTCTTATCACAATAAACATATAATCACAACAAGAGATTAACAAACCTGATTTTGATGTCAACAATTAAAGGATTACAAGTTCTCCCTTGAAGGATTTCTCTCTCTAAGATCTCTCTCTCTCTAGAATGCGGCTGCTGATTTTCTATTCTTGGCACACACTACACCTAGCAACCTATAATAGCCATATACCTATTTAGGGAAAAACAAAATACATAAAATAAACTTTGACTTTTTATTACAAATTGACCTAGACTTTAATTGAGAATTGACTTTCCCGCATTTACTTCAGATTTATGTGTTCAGTCTTGATGATCTTGAATCCAATAAATCTGTGATCTAACAGAGTTAAATGAAATCAATTTAAGTGTTTTGAGAATCTGACAATGATTTAATCAGATCAAATATCATGAAGAAAAAAATGTTTGGGGTATCAAAGAACGAATGTTGTTTATATGAACGAGATATAAACATAAATGAAAGCACATATAAAGAGAAATGACGTCTGATCTCAAATAATTTATAGTTCAAACAACGGGAGTATTACCATCAAAAGATTAAACTTTTAGAGACATGGTAATAACAAAGTCCATTAGAATGTATTGAACCGATGTATGTGAGAATGTACTTGACAGTATATGACAAGATAATACAAAAGTATTGATCTTTTGGAAACACCCGGTCAAATAGTTATGAAAGTATCCATATGAAAAATCATTTAAAATGACACTTCTCAATTCATGAAAAGATTTTAAGAATAACAAGTGGTGTGAACATTTAAGAAAACGATTTTCACACTTGAAAGTTGTTCTACTTTCAAAGTATGATAGATTTTGAGGTTCAGAAAAATATACCTTTTTAGCATAGAAATTCTCAACTCCCCCTCAAATGAATATCAACATTTAAGCATCATTGACAAAACTTCAGATATTTTCCCCCTCGATATCTGTAAAAAAGTCAAGTCATTAGAAAAATATGACATTTAAAGAATAATTTTCTTTTATCTACTCCCCCTAAAAATATGACAACTTAATTCTCAGTAACTCGCCCTCAAAATAAAACTCCTTGAAAAGATGTTATCTAGTAAGCATCCTTCAGAAGAAAAACATTTAGGAACGGGTTCTGAACTGAAGTATTCAGAAGCCATAATCACTTGAAATCAACCTGCAAAATAAAAGATTTTGCTAATCATTATAAAAATGATTATGCTTTAGTCAGTACATGATGAATAGTAGAAACTGTTCATTATATCCAAAAACACATGCAATGTAAGCAAACAAATAAGATACACTCCCCCTTGGATCATGGACTGGCATTCAACATACCTAATTTGCTGATTAAGAATTTAAAACGCTTTTCATCTAGCAGTTTAGTGAAAAGATCAACCAATTGGTAGTCGGTTTGCACAAAATGCATTTCGATATCGTCCTTTTCCACGTGATATTTGATAAAATGGTAGAGTATATGAATGTGTTTCATCTTTGAGTGTTGCACTAGATTAGCAGTTACCGCTATCACGCACTTGGAATCGTAGTAAATAGGAACTCGTTGGTATGAGTAGCCAAAATCTTTCAATTGTGTTTTCTTCTAGAGGACTTGTGAACAACAGCTAGCCGCAACTACATATTCTGCCTCAGCGGTGGATGTAGAAACGCAATTTTGTTTCTTTGAAGTCCAGCTAACCAGTATGTCTCCTAAAAACTGACAAGATTCAGATGTTCTCTTTCGATCCAGTTTGCAACCTACATGGTCAACATCCATATAGGCAGTTAAATCAAAACCAGAATCCTTAGGATACCAAAGGCCTAACTCGGGAGTGCCTTTGAGGTATCTAAGAATTCTTTTAATAGCGACCAAGTGACATTCCTTCGGATTCGCTTGATATCTAGCACAAAAGCATGTAGCAAACATTATATTAGGTCTGCTAGCTATTAGATACAGTAATGATCCAATCATGCTTCAGTACACTTTTTGATCAACAAATTTTCCAGACAAATCAACATCTAAAAGTGTTTTGGTTGCCATAGGCGTTTTCATTACTGAACTATCAGTCATATTGAACTTTTTCAGGATATCTCTAATGTATTTCGACTGGTTTATGAAAATGCCTCCGGGTGATTGTTTTACTTGAAGTCCAAGAAAAAATGTTAGTTCACCCATCATTGACATTTCAAAACGAGATTCCATAATTTTAGAAAAGTTCTTACAAAATTTTGGATTAGTAGACCCAAATATAATATCGTCCACATAAATCTGTATTAGAATTAAATCATCACCTTGCTTTTTCAGAAACAGGGTTGTATCGATTGTACCTTTTTTTAAATCCAGAGGCGAGTAGGAACTGAGTTAAAGTTTCATACCAAGCTCTTGGTGCCTATTTCAAAGCATATAGCGCTTTGTCTAGAACGTAGACATGATCTGGGTGTTTCGGATCAACAAAACCTTCAGGTTGAGCCACATAAGGTTCCTCATGTAGAATACCATTTAAGAACGCAGACTTTACGTCCATTTGATAGACAATAAAGTTCTTATGGGCTGCATAAGATAAGAAGATTATGATGGCTTTGATTCGTGCTACAGGGGCAAACGTCTCGTCGTAGTCTATGCCTTCCTGTTGGCAGTAACCCTTAGCTACTAGGCGAGCTTTGTTCTTTACTACAACTCCAGCTTCATCCCTTTTGTTCCTGAAAACCCACTTTGTGCCTAGCACAGATTTACATTTCGGTAGTGGGATTAGCCGCCAAACCTTTTCCTTTCAAATTGCAGAAGCTCGTCTTACATAGCTAGAATCCAATCGGGATCGTGCAAGGCTTCTGAGACTTTCTTAGGCTCCAAGGAACTAAGGAAGCTTAAATATAAGCAAAAATTTGCGGATGCTGCACGCATTTGAACACCACTGTATACGTCACCAATGATATTATGTAGGGGGTGATCTCTTGTCCAACGTGTTGTGATCGGAAGTGATTGAACAGATACTTGCGTCTTTTGCTCATCATATTCATCATAAATAGCAGGTACAACCTCGGATGTAGACGGGATATCTTGTACATCTGTTTATGAGGAAGGTAGTTTTGGAGCTACAGAGGAAGTACTCGGGACTTTTCTACCTGAATTTGTATCTGTAGAAGCAGAATCAATATTAGCATTTTCAAAAATATTTGGTGTAGATGAACCTGACGAGGTTGTTGTAGTGACTGGTTCAGATGGTCCATATATGTCTTCAGTAACAATTGGGACCTCTGAATTTGATGTAGCCGCTTCATATTTGTCAAAATCTGCACAAATGTCCATAAAAGCATCAATAAATAATAAATCTAACTCTGATGTGACAGTTGATGAGTTAGAAAGCTTATTCTATGAAGATTCGGGTTCTATTCTATTTTGAATAGAAGCCTTGTCCTTAAGCTTGAGTTTTGAACTGTTGTGTTCAGAAGTTAATGTAGAATTCTCATCAAATGACACATTCACGCTTTCCATGATACTCTTGATCCGTCTGTTGTATACATGATAGGCTTTAGACATCAAAGAATATCCCACAAAGTAGCCTTCGTCAGCTTTCTTATCAAACTTTCCAAGATTATCACGGTCGTTCAGTATGTAGCATCTGCAACCAAAGACACATAAAAATTTAATGTTCGACATTTGTTGGGAACTGAAGAAAAGCTTAAGTATGGTTAATGCTGCTGGTTCAGAGTTAATACTGCTAGAGATATTCAAGGTTAATACTGCTAAGTATTACTACTGCTAGTAGTTAATACTGCTAGTCAAAGTTAGTGCTGCTTGAACAAAGTTAGTACTGCTTAGCTAGTTAGTACTGCTAGTAGTTAGTGCTGCTTAGTAGTTAATGTTGCTAGAAGAAATTTAATGCTGCTGAAGATTAATACTGCTTATATGATGAAGATTCGCATGAAAGGATATACATGGAAGCTTAGAGATATACATGGAAGATATACTGAAGTTATGTTTATTTTTTTTGTAATTATCTTTTTGTTTAGTATATGTATAGAAGATACATAATAGTTTTAGAGGTGATTAATTCAAAGATTAAGAGAGAAATCAACCTCAAGGCATAGATCCTAATTCTAGAGAAGTAGAATTCGTATTGGTGAGCCTGTTCATCAATATTGAGGCTGAGTGTGTAATCTTGTAACTTCAAAGCATTCAATACAAGTTTACAGTTTGTTCTTCATATTTTCTGTATTAATTTACTGTTTCATTGAATATCAAAGTGTTATTCCGCAAACTTCTTTGATATTGTTTCTGAGAATTAATTCTTGTTAAGAATTTGATCCTGACAAGTGGTATCAGAGCCAAACTCTCTCAGAAACATCTATTCATCATGGAAAATCTTACAGAATCAAGCAGTACTTTGGTCTCTAAGGTTCCAATGCTCAAACCCAGTGAGTTTGACATGTGGAAGATCAGAATCAGACAATATATTCTTCTCACTGACTACTCAATGTGGGATATCATTGAGAATGGTCCTTCTGAAGCTGGAAGGATAGGACCAGATGGGAAAAGACCTCCACCAAAGACAGATGGTGAAAGGAAGATCAGACAGACAGAGATGAAGGCCTTGAGCACTCTGCTCTTGGCCATCCCCAATGAATATCAGCATCAATTTTGCAACTGCACTGATGCTCAGATTCTCTGGAATGCTCTAGAGAAAAGATTTGCTGGAACTAAGAGCATCAAAAGAAATCAAAGAGATGTTCTAAAGCAGCAGTATGAGAACTTTACTTCCTCAAAGAATGAGTCTATGACTCAAACTTTTGATCGGTTCAACAAGCTCATTGGTGAACTGGCTACTGTAGGAGTGAAGATGGATCAAGATGACATCAACAGAAAGTTCCTCAGATCTCTTGGGGATGAATGGACTATGTACACTGTCTCATATAGACAGAGTGACAATCTGGAAGAGAAAGAACTTGATGATCTATACAATGATCTAAGAGTTTTTGAAACTGAGGTAGAGATCAAGAAGAAGCCCACTGGTTATGTCCACAATGCTGCAATTCTTTCAGCATCCACTGATACTACTGCCATCCCTGAAGCAGTTAGTACTGCTAGTGGAGCAAGTTCAGAAAAAGGAACTGAAACAATCTTTGAAGCCTTTTTGTCCAGTCATAGTAACAATTCATTGATTAATGATGATCTAGATCAACTTCACCCTGATGACCTGGAGGAGATGGATTTTAAATGGCAGATGGCCATGTTATCCATGAGGGTGAAGAAGTTCATTAAAAGAACAGGAAGGAATAACTTCTCTCAAAGAAGAAAAGATGGAGCTGGTTTTGACAAGACCAAGGTGGAATGTTATAAGTGTCACATGAAATGACACTTTGCTAGAGAATGCAGGGGTGCTGTTCCAAACAACAACCACCAACAAGCTCAGAATGGAGGCTACACTCAGAACAAGAATCCTGCTCAAGCCCTTGTTTCTAAACAAGGAATGGGATTTGACTGGAGTGATCAAGCTAAGGAAGCCATTCAGAATCAAGCTCTTATGGCAGAAGTGTCTGATCTCCCCTCTGAGGTAATTTCTAATCTTTGTACTAAATCTTGCATTGACACTGTCAAAAGATACAGGGATCACAATCAAAGTATGTGTGATGACCTCAAAAGATTAGAAAAGGATAGAAGAGATTATGTGTTAATAGTAGAGAGATTTGAAGAGCAAATCAAAGGCTTTCAAGCAAATGAACTTCAACACTCTTATGACACTAACTATTGGAAGTGGGAAAAGAATGAGTTAGAGACCAAACTGTCTAAATCCTTAGAAGAGAGTGATAGGCTGAAGGAGGAACTGTCTAAAGTTAAGCTTGACATAGAAAAGTTTTCATATGCTTCAAAAGCAATGGATTCTCTTCTAAAGGCTCAGATTCATGATAAGATGAAGCCTGGTATTGGATACAACAGTACACCTCCTCCTTACAACAACAATTATATCTCTCCTACTTCAGACTTGTTAGAAACCAAGGAGAAAAAGGACTTATCTGAGAAAGCCTTTAATATAGATCCTTTGGATGAAGTAGTAATTAAGGATTTAACTAAGAAAGAAGCCAGTGAGAATAGAGATAATGATGTGAGTAAAGAGATCCCATTAGAAAACAACATTATCACCAATGAGGGATGTGGGAAAATCTGGATCAAGTCCAAGGAGATAGAGAATAACAAAGGAAAAGATAGCAAGGTTCATTACAAACAAACCACGGTTGTGAATCCTGGATCTTGTAAACAGTGTGATTGCTGTATAGCCAAGAGCCTAAATTCTGGTTTAAAAAGAGGAAATCAAAGAAACTGGAATAATCAATGGGCTCAGAAGCAAGGAGTTGATCTGAGTAAAATCAATAGACCAAAACCTTGCTTCATATGTGGCAAGTTAAATCATTTGGCTAAATATTGCTTCTTTAACCCTATTAATCAACAGATGACCTTTCAAAGATTTGTGCAAAAACCTGTTGGTTATAGGAAGGCTGGAAAGAAACATGGTGAAAAGAAAGGCCCCCTGAAGAAAAAGATTTTAAAAGAAAGTATTAAAATGTGGGTGCCCAAAAGCACTAAAACTGTTAGTACTGCTGACAGGGTTAGTGCTGCTGGAAGTATTACTGCTGCTACCTGTGTTAGTACTGCTGAAAACATTAATGCTGCTAATACAGTTAGTACCTCTTCAAAGGTTAATACTGCCAACACAGTTACTGCTGCTAACATAGTTACTACTGCTAACAAGGTTAGTACTGCTAAGCATGCAAGTGCTGCTAAGGCAGTGAGTACCTCTAAAACCAGTACTGTTTCTAGCACAAATGTTTCCAAGCCTATTATTGTGACAAAGTACTCCAAGAATGAGGAGTTAAAATTCAAAAATCTTGTCAAGAAAGAATACAAGTATTTTGATGAGAAAGGGGTGCCCAAGACCAATTTGGCTTGGGTTCCTAATTCATACTAACTGATCTATCTTATGTGTAGGGCAACCAACAGCTCAAGGGAAGGAGCCTATGGCATGTGGATAGTGGTTGCTCTAGGCACATGACAGGCAACATGTCATGCCTTCAGGATTTCAAGCATATCAATGGAGGACATGTTGCATTTGGAGATAATCTTACTGGTGGTAAGATAAGTGGAAAAGGTAATGTCACCAAAGGTAAGATGACATTTGAGGATGTCTACTATGTTGATCAATTGAAGTATAATATGTTAAGTGTATCACAGGTTTGTGACAAACAACATAGTATATTATTTACAAATACTGAGTGTATGATCCTTGCTCCAGGGTTCCAGGTAGTTGATGAAAGCATGATACTACTTAGAACTCTAAGAAAGGACAATGTTTACTGTCTAGATATGGACAATGTTGATAGTGATTCATCTCTAAATTGTCTTGTTTCAAAAGCTTCTGTAGATGAATCCTCTCTTTGGCACAGAAGGATGTGTCACATGAATTTTAAGACTATGAACAAACTTGTTAAAAACAACCTTGTAAGAGGTTTACCATCTAAAGTCTTTTCATGTGATGATCATTGTGTTGCTTGTGTTAAAGGCAAACAACATAAAACTTCTCATAAGACCAAAGAGATAAATTCAATTTCTTCTTGTATCCAGTTATTGCACATGGATCTGTTTGGTCCTACAAATGTTATGAGTATAGGCAAGAAATCTTACTGCTTGGTTATTGTTGATGATTACTCTAGATTTACCTGGGTATATTTTCTAAGGACTAAGGATGAGACAAGTGGACTGATCAAATCCTTTATCCTAAGAATTGAAAACCAAACTAATCAAAAAGTAAAAGTCATTAGATCAGATAATGGGACTGAATTCAAAAATCTGGATCTAAACACCTTTTGTGAAGAAAAAGGCATTGAGAGACAGTATAGTGCTCCTAGGACTCCTCAACAGAATGGTGTTGCTGAAAGGAGAAATAGGACACTAATAGAGGCTGCTAGATCTCTGTTGGTTGATTCAAAACTGCCAATTACCTTCTGGGCTAAAGCAGTTAATACTGCCTGTTATGTCCAAAACAGAGTTCTAGTAGTTAAGCCTAAGAACAAGACACCTTATGAGCTTTTAAATAAAAGAAAACCTTTCATTGGATTTTTCAAACCTTTTGGGTGTCCTTGTACAATTCTCAATACCAAATCTCACTTAGGTAAGTTTGATAGCAAAGCAGATGATGGATTTCTTGTTGGGTATTCATCTCAGAGTAAGGCATACAGAGTTTTTAACACATCTTCTAGAATAATTGAAGAAAGTGACAATGTCAAATGCAATGAGAATACACCAAATCCTATTGGGTCTGGTCCTTAGTGGCTATTTGACATTGATTCACTAACTAACTCCTTTGGTTTCAGTAGTGATGATTATGCAGGTTCAGAATGTGGAGGATCAGGGACTATACAGGTTCAAGAAAGTATATCTAAATCAGTGATCTTTCCCATACCCACAATGAATTCCTTTGAAGACTGTGAAAAGGAACCATCTACTGGACCAAGTTAGAGTGAAGAAGTAAGTAGAAATGAGGAGACTCAAGAAGATAAAGAATCAGAAGTAGCTGCTGAAAACACTTCAGTTGAGTTGAATGACTCTAATCTAGAGGATGGACTTAATGAAGAACCTAGTCATAACACCAGAGTTCAAAATTATCATCCTCCATAGCTGGTAATAGGAGATATATCCTCTCCTATGATGACTAGACACCAAAGCAGGCTTCAAGAAATGCAAGATCAACAGCATACAGTGCTTTCTTGTTTTCTATCCCAGCTTGAGCCTAAAAAGGCACATGAAGCTATGAAAGAATCCAGTTGGATAGAAGCAATGCCAGAAGAACTGTTGCAGTTCAAACTACAAGATGTATGGGATCTAGTAGACCTTCCTAAAGGTCACAGAGCAATTGGCACAAAGTGGATTTTTAGGAACAAGAGAGATGAAAGAGGTATTGTCATAAGGAACAAAGCAAGACTGGTGGCTCAAGGGTATACTCAAGAAGAGGGTATAGATTATGAAGAAGT
This sequence comes from Arctium lappa, assembly GCA_023525745.1. Classification (NCBI taxonomy): domain Eukaryota; kingdom Viridiplantae; phylum Streptophyta; class Magnoliopsida; order Asterales; family Asteraceae; genus Arctium; species Arctium lappa. The sequence goes on along the minus strand of CM042048.1, from coordinate 69,120,541 downwards.
TTTTGCACCTGTGGCTAGGATAGAAGCAATCAGATTATTCCTAGCCTATGCTTCTTACATGAACTTCAAAGTCTATCAAATGGATGTAAAAAGTGCTTTTCTCTATGGCTCAATTGAAGAAGAGGTATATGTCTGTCAACCACCAGGGTTTGAAAACCCAAGCTATCCAGACATGGTATACAAATTGAAGAAAGCTCTTTATGGACTGCATCAAGCTACAAAAGCATGGTATGACACTCTGTCATCCTATCTTTTGGAAAATGGCTTTGAAAGAGGAGTCATTGATAAGACTCTATTTATCAAGAGAAAGAAGAAGGATATCTTGCTGGTCCAAATCTATGTTGATGACATTATCTTTGGATCTACAAGAGACAAAATGTGCAAGAAGTTTGAGGAACTAATGCATCAAAGGTTCAAAATGAGTTCCACGGGGGAACTTACTTTCTTCCTTGGACTCCAAGTTCAACAGAAGTCAGATGGCATCTTCATCTGTCAATCCAAGTATGTGCAGGACATTCTAACCAAGTTTGGTTTCTCAGATTCAAAACCTGCCAGCACACCTATGGAGACACACAAGCAAATAACAGCAGATCTTGAGGGGGAGGATATGGATGTGAATCATTATAGATCCATGATTGGCTCTCTCATGTATCTCACAGCATCAAGGCCAGATATAATGTTTCCAGTCTGTGTATGTGCAAGATTCCAAGTTAGGCCAAAGCAATCTCACTTTCAAGCTGTTAAGAGGATATTCAGATATCTCAAAGGGAAACCCAGATTGGGACTTTGGTATCCTCATGACTCACCCTTTGACCTAATAGCATACTCAGACAGTGATCTAGGTGGGGCAAACTTGGACAGAAAATCTACTTCTGGAGGATGTCAGTTTTTGGGTGCTAGACTAGTTTCATGGCAGTGCAAGAAACAATCCACAGTGTCCACATCAACAACAGAGGCAGAGTACATAGCAGCTGCAAGTTGCTGTTCTTAAGTCTTATGGATTCAGAATCAAATGTTGGACTATGGGGTAACCTTTCTACACACTCCCATTTTTATTGATAATAGTAGTGTTATAAGCATTGTGAATAATCCTGTCAAGCACTCTAAAACAAAGCACATTGAGATCAGGTATCACTTCATAAGAGACTGTAATGAAAAGAAACTTGTTCAAGTTGTAAAAGTTCATACTGACAACCAGTTTGCTGATCTATTCACCAAAGCTTTTGATGTGGGTAGATTCACTTTCTTGGTAACAAGTGTGGGAATGATCAACTCTGAATAAGCATCCTCTCAAACAGTGGTTAAATATCTGAATATTATAGATTCTTGGTGTTACTAATCTTCCTTTGCAGGGAATACAAAGCAGTACTCAATTCGGCTAAGCTTCAAAGAGTAAGTATGGTTAATACTGCTCTCAGTTAATACTGCTAGTGGTTAATACTGCTCGCAGTTAATACTGCTCGCGGTTAATACTGCTCGCGGTTAATACTGCTCGCGGTTAATACTGCTCGCGGTTAATACTGCTCGCGGTTAATACTGCTCGCGGTTAATACTGCTCGCGGTTAATACTGCTCGCGGTTAATACTGCTCGCGGTTAATACTGCTTGCGGTTAATACTGCTTGCAGTTAATACTGCTCTCAGTTAATACTGCTAGTGGTTAATACTGCTAGTTAGTTAATACTGCTCGCGGTTAATACTGCTTGCAGTTAATACTGCTAGTTAGTTAATACTGCTCGCGGTTAATACTGCATGCAGTTAATACTGCTCTAGGTTAATACTGCTTATGTCCCGAATACTATAAATACCCTTTGCCCGCCTAAAAGTTCATAACGACTCTTTGCATACTGTTCATTTGTGCTCTAAACCCTTTCTCTCTCAAGACTCGAAGTTTTCAGGCAAGTTTTGCACTAAGTTCAATGGCATCCATGGCATTCATCGACGAGCACAATGAGATCGCGATGCTCCAGAAGCCAAAGCAAGCTGCAGGATTTCATCAAATAGTGGATTTCCTCAAGTCAAGCCATATTGCTCATGCTCTTACTGTATCTCCTACAATATATATCGAGCATCAAAGACAGTTCTGGGCTAATGCCACCATTGTTGCTGAGAATGGTGTGCAAATGATCAAGACAAGGATCTGTGACAAGCCACTAACAGTTACTGAAGAGGTTATTCGCATCAGTCTACGTCTAGACGATGCCTCTGGTATAACTTCTATCTCAAATGATGAACTATTCTCTTCTCTTACAAGAATGGGGTATGGAGGCCCATTGGGTGTTTTCAAATTCCTAAAGCCAAATTTTCACCCCAATGGCGTTTCTTTGTCCATACTCTTATGCACTGTATCTCCAAAAAGACAACTGGATGGAGTGAGTTCAGCAGCACCATTGCTTATGCTTTGGTGTGCTTAGCCACTGCCAGAAAGTATAACTTTTCTAAAATGATTTTCAGTGATCTTGTCTCAAACATGGGAAACAAAAAGAGCTTCTTTATGTACCCCAGGTTTGTTCAAGAATTTATTACTCATGAATTAACGGATATACCTCAACCTGTTGGGGTATATGTACCTAAACCCCCCAAAGGCAAGGTTTTCTCAAATATGAGAAGATCTGCTGGGGACTCGGAAGGAGTTGACACCCCATTGTTCTCTACAATGATGGTGGTGTCCCAAACCAATGAAGGTATGGCAGCAGGGTCAAAGCCCCCATTAGACCATCCTACTGCTAGCCAATCCCAACCTTCCCTCTCAAAATCTATCCCCCAGTCCCTTCTTGAAAAACCAACCTCTCCTATCACCCAAACTTACAACAGGAAACAGGTAAAGAAGGATCCTTCCCTTCTTGTACCATCTACCCCCAAGCCTTTAAGCCCTCTAAAGGAGAATTCTCCTTTAGGGAATATCCATAGGGAAACCACAGGGGTGTCTCCCAACCCCAAGGAGGTGCTCTCTGAGGAGGAGGTTGAGCATATGGGTGATGAGGCTGCCACTACTCCTGCTAGCACAGAGGAGGAAAGTGGTAACATAAATAAGACCTCCCCCATGGCAACTTTGAATGAGCAATCATTCGAAGGTCCCTGGTGCCAAGAAACCACGGGGGTGGATAGTGCTTCTGCTAGGCAGAGGACTTTCACTACTAAAAGATCCAATGATCCTTCAAAGGAGGGTAACACTTCTAGTGAAGGTGAGGACAGATATAACTACCAGGAATTGATGGATATAATGGGAAACATCAACCTAGATGTACTGAAACAAGGAAAAGAAATAGAGGAGATGAAGCTGGTGATCCTGTCACAACAAGTCCAGATTGCAAAACTAAAGAAGATGGTGACCAGGCTGATCAAAAGAAGAAAAGGAAACAGTTTGTGCTAAAGAGAAGGGAACCAGTGTCTGATGCTCCCAAAAAGGGCGAGTCAGAGGCTGAAGTAAACCTGGATGAGGAAAAAGAAAAAGTTGAGGGGGAGCATGATGGGGAGAAGAACAGTATTGAGGGGGAGTTAGAAGCAGAAACTGTTAGTGCTGCTGAAACTTCACAAGCAGTAGTAACAGAGTTATCTCCAACAGAAATTGAAGTAGCTGAAATGCTCATCAAAGCAAAGAATGACACTCCCAAAGCAAAGGGAGTGGTCATAAATGAAGGGGGAGCAAAAGGAGAAGTGAGCAAGAAAGATAACAGTAAGAAAGCAATGAACAAAGACAATGCAAAAGCAAAGATGGTGGAATCTGATCAACCAGTCAAGAAGCAAAGGTTGGTTGAATCAGATGAAGCCTTAGCCAGGAAGATGAAGGAGGATATTGAAAAAGAAGAAAGAGTTCAGGTTGAAAACGACAGGGAGATGGCAAAGGCTCTAGCTGCTGAATTAAATGAAGTTTATCAGAAAGGGCTTGAAACAGAGAAAGCTAAGCAAAGGGCAATAAGCTTGAGAAAGGCCATGATAGTCAAATCAAGTGCAAAGAAAAGAAGACCTTCACAAACTTATCTTGCCACTCAGGAAAGAAACAAAATGATAACTTTCTTGAGGAGTGCAATTGGGGTAAAGAAAGAAATGTTTGTGAAGATGAATTTTGATCAAATCAGGGATCTCTATGAGAAAGAAATGGGGAAGCTGAAAAGTAATGAAAAGGATAGAGTGGAGTTTGAAAAGAAGGCAAAGGAGAGACATGATGTGAATATGAATCAACCATTCCCTGAAAGTGAAGAGGGAACTCCTATCAAAGAAAAGGCAGAGAACAAGGAAGAAAAGAAGAAGGAAGCTACTTTAGTGCAGGTTCAAAAGACTCTGAAAAGAACCAAAATGATGGCTAAAAGAAAGAAAAGTGTAAAGAAGCCTAGAGTAGAAGAAGAGCAAAAGGTTGCTGAAGAAGAAGAGGCACCTCAGAATGAAGCTAAATCTCAGGAAGTACCACAGAGTTCAAATGTAAACATGTACATGGTGGTAATGGATAAAATTCCAAAGTCTATTTCAGTTGAACCTGTTGGATTTAAACCTCCTGAAGTTATCCACTGGGATACTATGGAGGTGGATGGCAAAGAATACATCAGATTGAAAAGAAATGATGAGAAGTATGAAGTATACAGCACCTGGAACAAAATTGTCAGAGAGTGTTCAAGATCTGATTTGGAAGAAATGTTTGAAGTGGGGATGAAAATTTATGCAGATCAGTTGACAGCTCCAGGGTTACCTATAGTGAAGCTGGTCATGGAATACTTGTGCATGTTATTCAATCCAGAAGCAGTGAAGCACTTAATCAGAGATGTGTTCAAAACTGTTAGAGGATGGACTCTCTATGAAAGGAGTGGAGTCTATGAACTATCATTGGATACTTTTCACATGGAGTACTACTTGGTGGATAGGGTCTACAATCACACAAATCTAAAGCTTCATGCCATGTTGAATAAGAAGTTGGGTTGTGCACCAAATTCAGAAATGGCCAAGTATCTAATTCAGAGGACTATCAATCAGAGTATGGGACTGGATCCTAATATTGGAGTAGATCAATGAAGATTTTGGGAGCATCTGAAGAACTTGACTTCTTGTCCTAAAAGTCAAGTTAGGGGAGATTGTTGGGAACTGAAGAAAAGCTTAAGTATGGTTAATGCTGCTGGTTCAGAGTTAATACTGCTAGAGATATTCAAGGTTAATCCTGCTAAGTATTACTACTGCTAGTAGTTAATACTGCTAGTCAAAGTTAGTGCTGCTTGAACAAAGTTAGTACTGCTTAGCTAGTTAGTACTGCTAGTAGTTAGTGCTGCTTAGTAGTTAATGTTGCTAGAAGAAATTTAATGCTGCTGAAGATTAATACTGCTTATATGATGAAGATTCGCATGAAAGGATATACATGGAAGCTTAGAGATATACATGGAAGATATACTGAAGATATGTTTATTTTTTTGTAATTATCTTTTTGTTTAGTATATGTATAGAAGATACAGAATAGTTTTAGAGGTGATTAATTCAAAGATTAAGAGAGAAATCAACCTCAAGGCATAGATCCTAATTCTAGAGAAGTAGAATTCGTATTGGTGAGCCTGTTCATCAATATTGAGGTTGAGTGTGTAATCTTGTAACTTCAAAGCATTCAATACAAGTTTACAGTTTGTTCTTCATATTTTCTGTATTAATTTACTGTTTCATTGAATATCAAAGTGTTATTCCGCAAACTTCTTTGATATTGTTTCTGAGAATTAATTCTTATTAAGAATTCGATCCTGACAAGATTAATAAGTTCATACGCTGTTTTATTGTGTCTTTTAATCACAATGGTCTGGTTCTGAGTAAAGCAAGCGGTTGCAATGAATTTAACCCAGAGATACATTGGAAGACCAGAATACGCCAACATCGTTCTTGTAGCTTCAACCAAGGTTTGATTTTTCCTTTCGACCATGCCATTTTGTTACAGGGTGTAGGCAACAGAGAAATTGTGAGAAATACCAAAAGATGTGAGATAACTCTGAAGAGTATCGTTTTTGAACTATGTGTCGTTATCACTACGCAAGGTTTTAACTAGCAGTTGAAGTCGAACTTAGATCTTCTTGATGAAGGCAATGATTAGATTTGGTGCATCAGATTTGTTTCGCAGAAACTCCAACCAACTGTATCTCGAATACTCGTCTATCATCACAAGAATGTACTTTTTGCCGTTAATAGACTGAGTACGCGTTGGGCAACAAAGGTCCATATGAATTAGTTCCAGAGGTGTTGAGCAGGAAAATTCAGTCTTTGCATTGTGTGAACTCCTTTTCATCTTTCCCATCTTCCAAGCAGGACAAAGAGAATCTTTCTCAAACCTCATCTCAGGTAGACCTTTGATAATTCCTTGTCTCGCTAACTGATCAATCGCTTTGAACTTCTGGTGAGACAAGCGCTGATGCCAAGTCCAACTTTGAGCTTTCGATGCTTTTCAGTTAAGCATATAGAACGTATTGCTGAAAGCACTGGAAAGTTCACCGCGTAAAGATTTCCATAGCGTTCAGCTCTAAAAATCTCATTACCGTCTGAATCTTCAATAAAACAACTATCAATGGTAAACCGAACTTGATACTGACTATCGCAGAATTGGCTGGTCCTGAATAGATTATGATCAAGTCCATCCACGTACAGTACTTTCTTTATTGTTAAAGTGCCATTCTTGAATGAACCATCTCCTCTGATGATTCCATGAAGCTCAGAATTTGCGAAGCTGACTGTTCCTCCAGGTTCTTCAATGTAATCGTGCAGTAAATGCTTAAATCTTGTCATGTGTCTAGAACATCTTGAGTCAACGTACCACAAATGACAGGCCTGCAAAAAGAACAAATCACTTCTTTTTAGGTACCCATATCCAGATGGGTCCTTTCTTGTTAGCCTCATGCAATTTCTTGATATCATCTACCTTAGCCTTAATTCTCCATTCATATCTCGGCTTTGGTACCCATTTCCAAACCATTTTAACATTCAGCTCATGAAATTGCTTTTGCTAAGAAAAATGAGCAGGGTTAGCATGAAACACTTTGATTTGTTGTGTTGAGGACTTTGATTCAGTTTAAGCTTTAGATGCCTTTTTGTTGGGAACTGAAGAAAAGCTCAAGTATGGTTAATGCTGCTAGTTCAGAATTACTACTGCTAGAGGACTTCAAAGTTAATACTGCTGAGTATTACTACTGCTAGTAGAATTAATACTGCTAGTTAAAGTTAGTGTTGCTTGAACAAAGTTAGTACTGCTTAGCTAGTTAGTACTGCTAGGGGTTAGTGCTTCTTAGTAGTTTATGCTGCTTATGATTAGTACTGCTTATGAATTGAAGATCCGGATGGAAAGGATGACAGCTGTAAAGAATCAAGATATTCATAGAAGGATTGAAGATAATTATGCAAGATATACTGAAGATATTTTATTTATTGTAATTATCTTTTATTCAGTATATGTATAGTATTGTTTAGAATAGTTAGAGGATAATTATTCATTCTAAGTTCTAGAGAGAATCAACCTCAAGGCATATATCCTAATTCTAGAGAAGTAGAATTCGTCTTGAAAGAGCTTGTTCTTCAAGATTGAGGTTGAGTGTGTAATCTTGTGATTTGATAATTGATTACAAGTTTACAAGTTGTTAATTATATAGTGTTTGTTTTCTGTTACATTGAATATCAAAGTGTTATTCCACAAACTTCTTTGATATTGTTTCTGAGACTTTATTCTTGTTAAGAAATCGATCCTGACAAGTGGTATCAGAGCTTGCTCTCTCAGAAACATCTATTCATTCATCATGGAAAACTTTGCAGAATCAAACAGTACTCTGGTCTCTAAGGTTCCAATGCTCAAACCCAATGAGTTACATGTGGAAGATCAGAATTAGACAATACATTCTTCTCACTGACTACTCAATGTGGGATATCATTGAGAATGGTCCTTCTGAAGCAGGAAAGATTGGACCAGATGGGAAAAAACCTCCACCAAAGACAGATGGTGAGAGGAAGATCAGACATACAGAGATGAAGGCCTTGAGCACTCTGCTCTTGGCCATCCCCAATGAATATCAGCATCAATTTTGCAACTGCACTGATGCTCAGATTCTCTGGAATGCTCTAGAGAAAAGATTTGTTGGAACTAAAAGCATCAAAAGAAATCAAAGAGATGTTCTAAAGCAGCAGTATGAGAACTTCACTTCTTCAAAGAATGAGTCTATGACTCAAACTTTTGATAGGTTCAACAAGCTCATTGGTGAACTGGCTACTGTAGGAGTGAAGATGGAGCAAGATGATATCAACAGAAAGTTCCTCAGATCTCTTGGGGATGAATGGACTATGTACACTGTCTCATATAGGCAGAGTGACAATCTGGAAGAGAAGGAACTTGATGATCTATATAATGATCTAAGAGTTTTTGAAACTGAGGTAGAAACCAAGAAGAAGCCCACTGGTTATATCCACAATGCTGCACTTCTATCAGCATCTACTGATATTACTGCCAACCCTGAAACAGTTAGTACTGCCAGTGGAGTGAATTCATAAAAAGGCACTGAAACTATCTTTGAAGCCTTTTTGTCCAGTCATAGCAACAATTCATTGATTAATGATGATCTGGATCAACTTCACCCTGATGACCTGGAGGAGATGGACATTAAATGGCAGATGGCCATGTTATCTATGAGGGTGAAGAAGTTTATCAAAAGAACAGGAAGGAACAACTTCTCTCAAAGAAGAGAAGATGGAGCTGGTTTTGACAAGACAAAGGTGGAATGCTATAAGTGCCACATGAAAGGACACTTTGCTAGAGAGTGCAGAAGTGGTGTTCCAAACAACAACCACCAACAAACGCAGAATGGAGGCTACAATCAAAACAAGAATCCTGCTCAAGCCCTTGTTTCTCAACAAGGAATGGGGTTTGACTGGAGTGACCAAGCTGAGGAAGCCATTCAGAATCAAGCTCTTATGGCAGAAGTGTCTGATCTCCCCTCTGAGGTAATTTCTAATCTTTGCACTCAATCTTGCACAGACACTGTCAAAAGGTACGGGGATCACAACCAAAGCATGTGTGATGACCTCAAAAGATTAGAAAAGGACAGAAGAGACTATGTGTTGATAGTAGAGAGTTTTGAAGAACAAATCAAAGGCTTTAAAGCTAATGAACTTCAACACTCTTATGACACAAACTATTGGAAGTGGGAAAAAAATGAATTAGAGACCAAACTGTCTAAGTCCTTAGAAGAGAATGATAGGCTGAAAGAGGAACTATCTAAGGTTAAGCTTGACATAGAAAAGTTTTCATATGCTTCAAAAGCAATGGATTCTCTTCTAAAGGCTCAGATTCATGATAAGATGAAGCCTGGTATTGGATACAACAATACACCCCCTCCTTACAACAACAACTATATCTCTCCTACTTCAGACTTGTTAAAGACCAAGGAGAAAAAGGACTTGTCTGAGGAAGCTTTTAAGATAGATCCTTTGGATGAGGTAGTAGTTAAGGATTTGACTGAGAAAGAAGCCAGTGAGAATAGGAATAATGTTGTGAGTAAATAGATACCATTAGAAAACAACATTATCACCAATGAGGGATGTGGGAAAATCTGGGTCAAGTCTAAGGAGATAGAGAAGACCAAAGGAAAGGATAACAAGGTCCATTACAAACAAACCACGGTTGTAAATCCTGGACCTTGTAAACAGTGTGCTTGCAATAAAGCTAAGAGCCTAAATTCTGGTATAAAAAGAGGTAACCAAAGAAACTGGAATAATCAATGGGCTCAGAAACAAGGAGTTGATCTAAATAAAATCAATAGACCAAAACCTTGTTTCATATGTGGCAAGCTGAATCATTTGGCTAAGTATTGTTTCTTCAATCCTATTAACCAACAGATGAACTTTCAAAGATTTGTGCAAAAACCTGTTGGTTATAGGAAGGCTGGAAAGAAGCATGTTGGGAAGAAATATGTTGAAACCAAAGGCCCCATGAAAATAAGGTTTTAAAAGAAAGTGTTTTAATATGGGTGCCTAGAAGCACTAAAACTGTTAGTACTGCTGACAGAGATAGTGCTGCTAGAAACATTACTGCTGCTACCAGTGTTAGTACTGCTGAAAATTTTAATGTTGCTAACACAGTTACTACTGCTAACAAGGTTAGTACTGCTAAGCATGCAAGTGCTGCTCATGCAGTTAGTACTTCTAAAACCAGTACTGCTTCTAGCAAATGTGTTTCCAAGCCTATCATTGTAACAAAGTACTCCAGAAATGAGGAGTAAAAGTTTAAAAATCTTGTCAAGAAAGAATGCAAGTATTTTGATGAGAAAGGGGTACCCAAGACCACTTTGGCTTGGGTTCCTAATTCATACTAACTGATTTATCTTATGTGCAGGGCAACCAACAGCTCAAGGGAAAGAGCATATGGCATGTTGATAGTGGTTGCTCTAGGCACATGACAGGCAACATGTCATGCCTTCAGGATTTCAAGCACATCAATGGAGGACATGTTGCATTTGGAGATAATCTTACTGGTGGTAAAATAAGTGGAAAAGGTAATGTTACAAAAGGTAAGATGACATTTGAGGATGTCTACTATGTTGATCAATTGAAGTACAACCTGTTAAGTGTATCACATGTTTGTGACAAACAACATATCATATTATTTACAAATATAGAGTGTATGATCCTTGCTCCAGGGTTCAAAGTAGTTGATGAAAGCATGATACTACTTAGAACTCCAAGAAAGGACAATGTTTATTGTTTAGATATGGACAATGTTGATAGTGATTCATCCCTGAACTGTCTTGTTTCAAAAGCTTCTGTTGATGAATCCTCTCTATGGCACAGAAGGATGTGTCACATGAACTTCAAGACTATGAACAAACTTGTTAAAAACAACCTTGTAAGAGGTTTACCTTCAAAAGTATTTTCATGTGATGATCATTGTGTTGCATGTCTTAAAGGCAAACAACACAAAACTTCTCATAAGACCAAAGAGTTAAACACAATTTCTTCTTGTCTCCAGTTATTGCATATGGATCTGTTTGGTCCTACAAATGTTATGAGTATAGGCAAGAAATCTTACTGCTTGGTTATTGTTAATGATTACTCTAGATTTACCTGGGTATATTTTCTAAGGACTAAGGATGAGACAAGTGGACTGATCAAATCCTTTATCCTAAGAATTGAAAACCAAACTAATCAAAAAGTAAAAGTCATTAGATCAGATAATGGGACTGAATTTAAAAATCTTGATCTAAACACCTTCTGTGAAGAGAAAGGCATTGAGAGACAATATAGTGCCCCTAGGACTCCTCAACAAAATGGAGTTGCTGAGAGGAGAAATAGGACATTAATAGAGGCTGCTAGATCTCTGTTGGTTGATTCAAAACTGCCAATTACCTTCTGGGCTGAAGCAGTTAATACTGCTTGTTATGTCCAAAACAGAGTTCTAGTGGTCAAGCCAAAGAACAAGACCCCTTATGAGCTTTTAAATAAAAGAAAACCTTTCATTGGATTTTTCAAACCTTTTGGGTGTCCTTGTACAATTCTCAATACCAAATCTCACTTAGGTAAGTTTGATAGCAAAGCAGATGATGGATTTCTTGTTGGTTACTCATCTCAGAGTAAGGCCTACAGAGTTTTTAACTCTTCTTCTAGAATAATTGAAGAAAGTGACAATGTCAAATGCAATGAGAACACACCAAATCCTATTGGGTCTGGTCCTCAGTGGCTATTTGACATTGATTCACTAACTAACTCTTTTGGTTTCAATATTGATGATTATGCAGGTTTAGGGAGTGGATGACCAGGAACTACCCAAGTCAAAGACAGTTTATCTCAATCTGTGATCTTTCCCATACCCACAGTGGATCCTGTTAAAGACTGTGAAAAGGAATCATCTACTGGACCAAGTCAGAGTGAAGAAGAAAGTAGAGATGAGGAGAATCAAGAAAATCAAGAACCAGAAGTAGCTGCTGAAAATACCTCAGTTGACTTGAATGATTCTAATCTAGAGGTAGGACTTAATGAAGAACCTAGTCATCACACCAAAATTCAAAAGAATCATCCTCCACAGCTGGTAATAGGGGATATATCTTCTCCTATGATGACTAGAAATCAAAGTAGGCTTCAAGAAATGCAACACCAACAACATACAGTGCTATCTTGCTTTTTATCCCAGCTTGAGCCTAAAAAGGCACATGATGCTATGAAAGAGTCCAGTTGGATAGAAGCCATGCAAGAAGAGCTACTGTAGTCAAGCTACAAGATGTTTGGGATCTGGTAGACCTTCCTAAAGGCCAAAAAGCAATAGGAACAAAATGGGTCTTCAGGAATAAGAGTGATGAAAGAGGAATAGTCATAAAGAACAAAGCAAGGTTGGTGGATCAAGGATATACACAGGAAGAAGGAATAGACTATGAAGAAGTATTTGCACCTGTGGCCAGGATAGAAGCAATTAGATTATTCCTAGCTTATGCTTCTTATATGAAATTCAAAGTCTATCAAATGGATGTCAAAAGTGCATTTCTTTATGGCTCAATTGAAGAAGAAGTATATGTCTGTCAACCACCAGGGTTTGAAAACCCAAGCTATCCAGACAGGGTATACAAATTGAAGAAAGCACTTTATGGACTACATCAAGCTCCAAGAGCATGGTATGACACTCTGTCATCCTATCTCTTGGAAAATGGCTTTAAAAGAGGAGTCATTGATAAGACTCTATTCATCAAGAGAAAGAAGAAGGATATCTTGCTGGTCCAAATCTATGTTGATGATATTATCTTTGGATCAACAAGAGATAACATGTGCAAGGAGTTTGAGGAACTAATGCATCAAAGGTTCAAAATGAGTTCCACGGGGGAACTTACTTTCTTCCTTGGACTCCAAGTTCAACAGAAGTCAGATGGCATCTTCATCTGTCAATCCAAGTATGTGCAGGACATTCTAACCAAGTTTGGTTTCTCAGATTCAAAACCTGCCAGCACACCTATGGAGACACACAAGCAAATAACAGCAGATCTTGAGGGGGAGGATATGGATGTTCATCATTATAGATCCATGATTGGCTCTCTCATGTATCTTACAACCTCTAGGCCAGATATAATGTTTCCAGTCTGTGTATGTGCAAGATTCCAAGTTAGGCCAAAGCAATCTCACTATCAAGTTGTTAAGAGGATATTCAGATATCTCAAAGGGCAATCCAGATTGGGACTTTGGTATCCTCATGACTCATCCTTTGACCTACTTGCATACTCAGATAGTGATCTAGGTGGAGCAAACTTGGACAGAAAATCTACTTCTGGAGGATGTCAGTTTTTTGGTGCAAGACTAGTTTCATGGCAGTGCAAGAAACCAACCAAAGTATCCACATCTACAACAGAGGCATAGTACATAGCAGCTGCAAGTTGCTGTTCTCAAGTCTTATGGATTCAGAATCAAATGCTGGATTATGGGGTAACCTTTCTACACACTCCAATTTTTATTGATAATAGCAGTGCTATTAGCATTGTGAATAATCCTGTCAAGCACTCAAAGACAAAGCACATTGAGATCAGGTATCACTTCATAAGAGACTGTAATGAAAAGAAACTTATTCAAGTTGTAAAAGTTCACGCTGATAACCAGTTTGCTGATCTATTCACCAAAGCTTTTGATGTGGGTAGATTCACTTTCTTGGTAACAAGTGTGGGAATGATCAACTCTGAATAAGCCCCTTCTCAAAAAGTGGTTACATACCTGTATATTGTTTATTCTTGGTGTTACTAATCTTCTTTTTCAGGATATGTATAGCAGTACTCAGTGTATCACAAGCTTAAAAGAGTAAGTATGGTTAATACTGCCAGTACAGTTTTAATACTGCCAGTGCACAGTTAATACTGGTAGTTAGTTAATACTGCTAGTGGTTAATACTGCTCTCAGTTAATACTGCTAGTTAGTTAATACTGCTAGTGGTTAATACTGCTCTAAGTTAATACTGCTAGTTAGTTAATACTGCTAGTCGTTAATACTGCTCTCAATTAATACTGCTAGTTAGTTAATACTGCTAGTGGTTAATACTGCTTTCGGTTAATACTGCTTTCAGTTAATACTGCTCTAGGTTAATACTGATTATGTCCCGAATACTATAAATACTCTTTGCCCGCCTAAAAGTTCATAACGACTCTTTGCATACTGTTCACTTGCGCTCTAAACCCTTTCTCTCTCAAGTTCAAAGTTCTCAGGCAAGAACCTTCAAGATCAATGGCATAAATGGCATTCATAGACGAGCACAATGAAATCGCGATGCTACAGAAGCCCAAACAGGCCGCCGGTTTCCACCAGATTGTGGATTTCCTCAAGACAACCCACATTGCTCATGCTCTCACTGTCTCGCCTTCAATCTTTATCGAGCATCAAAGGCAGTTCTGGGCACATGCCACCATTGTTACTGAAAATGGTGTGCAAATGATCAAGACAACGGTGTGTGGCAAGCCATTGACAGTTACTGAAGAGGTAATTCGCATCAGTCTACGTCTAGACGATGCCTCTGGTATAACTTCTATCTCTAATGATGAACTGTTTTCTACTCTTTCAAGAATGGGGTATGGAGGCCCATTGGGTGTTTTTAAGTTCTCAAAAGCTAAATTCTCACCCCAATGGCGTTTTCTTGTTCATACCTTGATGCACTGCATTTCTAAAAAGACTACTGGATGGAGTGAGTTCAGCAGTCCCATTGCTTATGCTTTGGTCTGTTTGGCCACTGCCAGAAGGTACAATTTTTCTCAAATGATTTTTAATGATCTTGTCTCAAATCTAGGAAGTAAAAAGAGTTTTTATATGTACCCCAGGTTTGTCCAATAAGTTATCACCCACGAATTGATGGACATGCCACATTTTGATGGGCTATATGTACCTAAACCCCCTAAAGGCAAGGTTTTCTCAAATATGAGACGATCTGCTGGGGACTCAGAAGGAGTTGACACCACATTATTCTCTACAATGATGGTGGTGTCCCAAACTGATGAAGGTATGGTAGCAGGGTCAAGGCCCCCATTAGACCAACCCACTACTAGCCAATCCCAACCTTTCCACCCCTAAATCAATTCCCCAGTCTCTTCTTGATAAACCAACTTCACCAATCACCCAAACATACAAAAGGAAACAGGTAAATAAGGCTCCTTCCCTTCTTGTACCAACAACCCCTAAGCCTTTAAGCCCTCTAAGGGAGGATTCTCCCTTAGAGAATATCTACAGGGAACCCACAAGGGTGTCTCCCAACCCAAAGGAGGTGCTCTCTGAGGAGGAGGTTGAGCATATGGGTGCTGAGGCTGCCACTACTCCTGCTAGCATAGAGGAGGACAATGGTAACATAAATAAGACCTCCCCCATGGCAACTTTGAATGAGCAATCATTCAAAGGTCCCCGGTGCCAAGAAACCAAGGGGGTGGATAGTGCTTCTGCTAGGCAGAAGGCTTCCACTACAAAAAGATCCCATGATCCTTCAATAGAGGGTAACACTTCTAGAGAAGGTGAGGACAGATATAACTACTATGAATTGATGGACACAATGGCAAACATCAACAGGGATGTGATCAACCAAGGAAAAGATATCGAAGAGCTGAAACTAATAGTTCTGTCCCAACAAGCTTAGATTTCCAAACTGAAGAATATGGTAAAGAGATTGCTACAGAAAAAGAAGAGGAGGCAGTTTGTGCTAAAGAGAAGGGAACCAGTATCTGATGCTCTCAAAAAGGGGGAGTTAGAGGCTGAAGATAACTTGGAAGAGGAAAAAGAGAAACACAGTGTTGAGGGGGAGCTAGTAACAGAAACTGAAAAAAATTCAGAACAAGCAGCAGAAACCATTAATACTGCTAGTTCAAGTGGAGCAGTAGAAATGGTTACTACTGCTGACATGAACAAAGCAGCAGAAACAGTGAAAGAAGTTCTAACAGAGCTGGAGATTGCAGAAACCTTACTCAAAGTCAAGCATGATACTCCCAAGGTCTCCTCAAATACCAAAGAAGTAGTCATCAAAGAACAAGGGGAAGTGCTCAAGAAAATAAATGTAGAAAATAAGGTGATGAGCAAAGAAAAAGGTAAAGCTAAGCTAGTGGAATCTGATCAACCAATCAAAAGGCAAAAGTTGGTTGAATCAGATGAAGCTTTGGCCAGAAAGATACAAGCTGATATTGAGCAAGAAGAGAGGGTTCAAGTAGACAAAGACAGGGAGATGGCTAAGGCTCTAGCTGCTGAACTGAATGAAGCTTATCAATAAAGCCTCGCAACTGAAATTGCACAGAAGAAAGCTGCAACTCTGAAGAAATCAGTGGTGGTAAAAACAGCTGCAAAGAAGAGACAACCCTCAAAGACATTCCTAGGTACCCAAGAGAGAAACAAGATGATTATATTTCTCAAAGGTGCTGTAAGAGTCAGAAAGGAGATGTTCTCAAAGATGTCTTTTGAGAAGATTAAAGAGCTGTATAATTCAGAGATGTTAAAGCTTCAGGGGAATGAAACTGCAAGGGTGGAGATGGAGAAGAGGATGAAAGAAAGTAATGACTTTCTGATACAAAAGCCCTTTCTAGATGAGCAAGAAACACCACCAAAGAAAGAAGCAACTCTTGGTGAAACTCTAAGGACTTTAAAGAGAACCAAGATGATGGCAAGGAGAAAGTCAACCAAGAAGCCTAGAAGAGTTGAAGGAGAGGCTGAGAAGGTTGCTGAAGAAGAAGGGGCACCTGAGTCATCTAAACAGAAAGAGCCATCAAGTACAGATGATGTAAATATGTATATGGTAGTGATGGACAAAGTGCCTGAACCAATTTCAGCAGAACCTGTAGGAGTTAAGCCTCCTGAGGTCATTCTCTGGGATACATTGACAGTGGATGGAAAGGAATACATAAGGCTCAAAAGGAAGGATGAAAAGTATGAGGTGTTCAATACTTGGGCAAAGATTGTAAGAACATGCTCTAGGTCAGATCTTGAAGAAATGTTTGAGATAGGAATGAAGTTGTATGCAGATATACTGAAAGCTCCAGAGATTTCAATTACAAAACTGGTGATGGAGTATCTGTGTATGATGTTCAAGCCTGATGAAGTAGAGGAGGTAATAAGGAATGTTTTTCAAACAGTAAATAATTGGACTCTATATGAAACTAGTGGAGTATATGCAGTGACTTTGGATTTAAATCATACTGAGTACTTCCTAGTGGATAGAGTGTACAACCATAGCAGATTGAAGCTTCATGCCATGCTGAAGAAGAAGCTAAGGTGTATTCCAGATTCAGAAATGGCTAAATATTTGATCCAAAGAACAATTAATCAGAGTTTGGGGTTGGATGCAAATACTGGAATTTAGGCCATAATGGAGTTTTGGGAGCATCTTGAAGAAAATCTGAAGAACTTGACTTCTTTTCCTAAAAGTCAAGTTAGGGGGAGATTGTTGGGAACTGAAGAAAAGCTCAAGTATGGTTAATGCTGCTAGTTCAGAATTACTACTGCTAGAGGACTTCAAAGTTAATACTGCTGAGTATTACTACTGCTAGTAGAATTAATACTGCTAGTTAAAGTTAGTGTTGCTTGAACAAAGTTAGTACTGCTTAGCTAGTTAGTACTGCTAGGGGTTAGTGCTGCTTAGTAGTTTATGCTGCTTATGATTAGTACTGCTTATGAATTGAAGATCCGGATGGAAAGGATGACAGTTGTAAAGAATCAAGATATTCATGGAAGGATTAAAGATAATTATGCAAGATATACTGAAGATATTTTATTTATTGTAATTATCTTTTATTCAGTATATGTATAGTATTGTTTAGAATAGTTAGAGGATAATTATTCATTCTAAGTTCTAGAGAGAATCAACCTCAAGGCATAGATCCTAATTCTAGAGAAGTAGAATTCGTCTTGAAAGAGCTTGTTCTTCAAGATTGAGGTTGAGTGGGTAATCTTGTGATTTGATAATTGAATACAAGTTTACAAGTTGTTAATTATATACTGGTTGTTTACTGTTACATTGAATATCAAAGTGTTATTCCGCAAATTTCTTTGATATTGTTTCTGAGACTTTATTCTTGTTAAGAAATCGATTCTGACACTTTTTAACAAATTTTGGCTTTGGAGGAATGGAGTAAAGTGAAAATGCATTGTCACAACACAGTGTTTGCAAATTAAGTTCTTACGATCAAATGACATCATCTTTGATTTATCCAAAGACATACAATTATTCAAACATTTTTGACATTTATTATCGTTTGAACTTTTACATTTCAAATCACCACTATCAATGACAATACAATCATTTCCCCTATCTATTTTGTCACTCTCTTTCTTCCTCCATTCTCCTTTACCATCACCTTTTCTCATATCTGAAACATGAAAGAAAACTTTGTTAGTTTTCTTCTTCAAAGATGAATTTTTCTTTAAAATTACTAAAGTCTCTCCTTTTTCAAAAATACTGGGTAAGTATTCAGGACATTCAGAGTAAACAACCGAGGTTTTTGTTGAAGTTTCAAACTCTGGATTAGAATGCACATTCCATTTTTGAGAATCAAACATCTTTTTATCATTCAAATTTTGTTTAAACAAATCAGTTTTGAGTTCATTCAACTCTTAGGAAAGCTCTTTGTTTTCTTCAAAAGACATGTCTAGTTTGAATTTGAGATCACAGTGCTCATCTTCTAACTCTTCAAGAGCTTTTTGTAAATCTTTGATTTGTTTTTCAAAATCTGATGTTTGATCTATCACAGAGTTTGAGTCAAGCTTCTCTAATAAAAGAACAGGATCTAAGGCATTAATCATTTCATCAAAAATCTCCTCAGTCATTTTGTTTGCAGACTCTTTTTGAATGCTAGGATTCATGACATTTGAGCACTCTTCAGTCTTAACTTCATGTGGGGATTCAGAAGTAACAGATTCAGATATAGGAGTCTGAGTACCAACATCAGTATCTGATTCATATTCATCATCAGTCTCAGGGATATCTGTGTCATTATTGGCGTATTCAGTTGGAGATGGTGTTGAAAACAATGATTGAAACTCAACAAATTCAAGTTTTCTGTTTTTATAACTTTTGTTCAAATCATTGTATTGAAATCCAACTGATTTAAAATTTGATTGTGACTCTGCATACCTAGACGTATCATCATCCATCACCTCTTTACCCTTAGATGAAATACCAGACTTAGGAGTTTCAACCTTAATGAACGTGTCACGAATATCCGGGATTTTCTTTACTTTTGAGCCCAATTTATCAAAATTGTATAAGTTTTAAGGGGCTTTCTTCAAAACATCATTTTCAGTTAAACCCAATCCCGTCTTAGCATTATAAAATCTGACATCTTGGAGTTTGTTAGTTAACAAATTTAATGTATGCTCAGTCTGTCCTCTTTTCAGACTTAAATCCTAAAGTTGTTTAATTTTGCAATAAGCTTCATTCCTTTCCTGAAAGCAAGCTTCAAATTTAATTTTAAATTCATCTTTTTTAGAATTTAAATTAACCAAGTTTCTCTCAAGTTCCAAAATATTTGTTTTTAGAACTGCTCGTTCTTTCTTTAAAGCATCCATTTCAGATTCCTTATCCTCAACGACAACTTTCAATAATGCGTTCTCATCACAAAAACTCATCATTGTTTGTCGTTCAATGCTAAGTTTTCCTTTTAAGGTTTCAAACTTTTTTCAATGTTCTGGATTTGTGCCCTCAATGATTCAACAAGTTCAGAGTTTTCAAAAGTAATACTTACCTTGGAGTCACTGTAGGATTGATCAGAAGAGGGTTCTACATTGTCATCTACCTTTGCCATCATACAGACTTGAGTAAAATGAGCTTATTCATCATCTAAACTTTGAAAGAACCAGTTCTCCTCTTCAGTCATAACTCTTTTCCCTCCTCTTGCTTTTTAGCAAGTAGTGACTTCTTGGCATAGTATTCGAAATTCTTTAATCTCTTGAACTTGCAGTCCTTTGAAAAATGTTCTGGCTTATCGCAGTTAAAGCATCGTCCAGATTTTGGATATATCTTCTCTTTTTTCTTCTCTTCTCTTTTCTCTTATCTCTTCTCTTCTTTCTTTCCAAATCTAGGCTTGTATTTCTCAGCTTTTCCTTTCCTATACCCTTCATAGTTTCGCTTTGAACCATATATCATCTTCCCAAAACTTTTCTGAAACTGTTTTGTGATGAGGGCAAGGTTATCAGCAAATCTCTGAATATCATCATCAGTGTAGCTCAGTTTCCTCAGAAGACACTTTAGAACTGGATTCAGTTAGCTCAGTAAGGAAAGCTTTGGACTTCTTTCATTTGAATTTGGAGGAAGAAACAGTCTTGGAACTTGAACCCTTCTTTCTCTAAGATAATAGAGCCAGCGAGTCTTTGACAATCTTCTTCTTCTCATTTAGTATTTTGACCTCATCCTCATGCTGTGAGAGGGTTGTGAATATGTCATTTACATCCTCTTGAGCCATGTTCTTGGTCATTTGGATGTTTATCGCGTAGTTTTTCCATTATGGGTTCAGATTCTTGATGAACATGTAATTTATCTCGGAAACAGACTTGTTCATCCCATTTCTCCTCAAATCATTCAGAATCACATTAAAGCGGTTGTATGTGTCAATCAAAGCTTCCCCTTCCTTTGCATGAAAACCCTCATAAGCATTTATGCTCTAGGTAAGCTTTGCTTGAATAGACCTTTCTGTGCCCTGGAACTGCCTTTCAAGCTCATCCCACATGGCCTTTGTAGATTCGTGACTATCTACTCTATTGTAGATATCATTGGGAATAGCCATTGTGAGGTAAATAAGAGCTTCTTCATCTATTTTATGCAACTCCTTCTCCCTTTCACTGAAGTATTGATATGGCTTGGGCACATATCTGACTGGGATTTCAGGAGAAGTATCTATGGCAGCTTGTCCAAGTACAGTGACAACAGGCCCAACTGGTCCATCTATGATTGACTTGATATAATCACGGTTCTTGTGATTTAGGAACTGAACCATCCTTCTCTTCCACTGAGCATACTTCCCGATTGACAATACCGGAGGCTTCGATTGAGAACCCATGGAAAGTCGATCTTTATACATTTTGAATAGTCTGATAATCTGCACAAAGAAAAAATTTTGAAAGATTTGATCGTTAGTCCGACAAATTTAGACAATAGATGCAAGACTTCAAATTTTTTCAGAAAATGAAATTTTCCAAAAATTCCCAAGTATAGAATTCGTATGTTTGAGATCAAAGAGCAATTCGCATGAAAATTGAAACAATTCACATGAAATGATGACATTATTCGTATAACACTCAGAATTCGTATAAAGCAAACTAAAATTCGCACAAGTCCACAATTCGCATACAAGAGACACTCAAAACTTCACAATTCGCATGAGCCTTTATGCGAATTCTTAGAACTCGTATATAGCTTTATGCGAATTCCTTACAATTCGTACACATCTCTTATGCAAATTCCATCCTTGAAAAATTTAGAATTGAAACTTTTCGCTCAAAACTTTTTGCACGAGGATTTCGTATGAGAAGATATGTGAATTCTTTACTTGTTAAAAATTTTCAGATTTCAAAAAACTTTTCGCATCTCATACGAAATCTGAACTTAGAAAAATTTCAAAAAGGTTATGCGAAATCTTATAGAATTCGTATAAATCAATGTGCGAAATCTCACAATTCGTACCTCTTAGATGTGAGAATTCTACACAATTCGCATCTGAGACATGTGCGAATTCTCTCCTTAGAATTTTAAAAACCAAACCTTTCGCACCAGGGTCAAATGCGAATTCTTGCTTTTCGTATATATGCTTATACGAATTCTGCACTTATCAAAATTTCAATTAAAAACTTATGCGAATTGTCACTTTTCGTACTACTCGGATGTACGAGTTTTGTACTTAAACAAATTTTAATTGAAACTTATGCGAATTCTGTCACACCCCGCTAAAGCGGAATCACGAGGCGTAACAGCTCCGATGTCATAGCACAAGATTATAAACATACCAACATTTACTAATCATTCAAAATACATTACATTTTTAAAAACATAATATCATCATCGTTTACAAATTCCAAATCTTTTAAACATAAGGTACGCTTAAAGCGAAAATAGTCTTGCTTCAAAATATGAGTACGCTGATAAAGCATCATGGAATTACCTTCTCGACTCCTGAAAAGCATGAATGAAAACCAAGGTCAACTACAAAGAGTTGGTGAGTTCACAGGTTTTAAATATGCACAAATCATTTTTATATGCAAGTTAACATTCGTAGAGCGTACGTAAAAACCAACTTCAATTCTTTGATTCATGAGTACCACAACTTAAATTTCTTTATGATAAGTGTAAGCAAAGACGAATTTTACGTTGAGCCACTACTAAGCCGTCCCTGACCAATTACAACGCCCCCGATGGACTAACTCAGCGGTGGTTCATGCCACATGTTTAGCCATCTTCTCTAGTATAGTGCACCCCTGCTCGTCAGCATTAAGGTGGGCTTGTCACACCAAATAGCGCTATCCACTAATACTATAGGCCCGATTTTCTTCGAGTTAATAGTAGTGTCACGGGGTCTTAACATTAAAAACTCAACACATCAATTGCATACTCATCATATAGCTTAATTTTTCCAAACGCTTTTAACAAAGCCTTATAAATTGCCAATTCGCAATTCTTTCAAACAATTCTCATGAATCCTTAAATACGCAATTTAAACATGCTTTCCACCCCAAAATCAATTAAAACGATAAAAGTGGGGCTGTGAATACTCACCTTGATGCAAGCAACGAGTGAAGCTTTACTTTAAACTTAATGAATTTTGTCACGCCTTAACTTTCCCTATATAAGAGTTGCCATAAGAAACACATTAATACCCTATTCCGATGTCCAACCAATATGTCCAATTGTCCCATGAAATGCCATCAAATAAGTTTCTTAGTCCTAAATTATTTTGTCTAAACAAAGTTCCAAAATATAATAAGACATTACTTAAACTTGATAAAACAACTTTTCTGGATTCAGCACATGCTGTCCAGAAAGTTATCCGGTAATTTCAACACGGAAACTTAACTTCTCAAGAGAATTATTTACTCACAATTTTTGTGATGAAACTATGATATGTTTAGATTAAATCTGCACTTTTTCATAATTTTTGAATAACTTTTGGTACATCAAATAATTTTTGTAAAATAAAGTGTCACTGATTTTCGGATCAGTGACATATCTCACTTGTAACAGGCTTTTGAGGTATCAATGCTTGGAATTAGGTAGTGATCCATATATGGATGCAAACCTAACTCAAAATCCTAACATTTGGAAAAAGATTCACTTATTTTGGATGAGTAATAAGGGAGTTATGGACTCTCCAAGATAGATGTATGAATCTGTCTTCACTGGACAGATTGCACCATTTTCTTATAAAATCCATTTAAGTGCCCAAATCAACTCCAAATTCTATGTTTTTGGACTTTTTAGAAAGCTAACACTCTAAACTAAAGTTTAGAAGCAAAAACCCCAAATTTGGACAAGTGGTTTGAGAGTTGTGCAAGCTAGAAGTAGAGTCCATTTTCTGGACAGATTATGAAATGATGCAAATACTATTTTAAACCAAAAATAATGATCATTAGACATGGTTTTTGATTATAAACCATGTCTTCACTCTTCAACACATGATAAACTAACACATGCATCATGGATTCATTGCAATCAAAATGCTCATCCAAATGCATGCACGAACCCAACATAAGAAAATATGACATTAACATTATTACAAGTTCTTAATCATGTAGAACTTAGAAAATTCCCTCATAAGAACATTTTTATACTAACACTCATTGAAACAAGAGTCAAAAACTCATATAATATAAGTATCAAAGGTAATCCTTCTCAATATAAAAATTTCAACCACATGCAAGACAACATAAACACTAACTTAGTGATTTAACACTATTTAGAACTCTTTAATCATATGAGATTTAACAATCTCATCCTAAGAGTTTATTTATACACAAAATTAATATAAATGCATAAATTTCAATCCAACATTAGTAAAGTTTTGTGGACCAAAAACCACATTTCATAAAATTTTCATCTCTTTGACAAAATTCTAAAATAACACACATGGAAACCCTAGTTTCATTGGAAGATCATTAAATGGTTCATTAGCAAATGTATAGATACTAATGCATCCCATTTCACTTCCAAAACTTGGATTGTACAACATTTACATAAAAGATATGAAATGTACCACTTTTGATTATAAACTTGAAAAATGGAAGTGTTAAGTGATTACCTTCACAATAAGAGATGAAGACTTGGATTCCAACTTCAAAATAGTGAAGGATTCTTGTTTGGCCCTTTGATTCTTAGCAATGAAAGGAAGAGATGAAGAAGAAAAAAAAAATAGAAATGGTGGTGGTGGTGGAGTTCTTCGGCCGAAAGAAAGAGAGAGAGAGGAGAGAGAGAGGAGGTGAAGAGTTAAAAATGAGAAATGAGGATGATTCTAGTTTTTAAATTTGTTTTTAATGGTAAACAAGATGTTGTAGGATTAGGACAAGTGTCCTAAGTGACTCACCAACAAAAATATTTAATTTAGTATTACTAATTAAATTACTAGTCTAATCTATAAATATCAGATATATTTGAGAACCGAAATACCCGATTCTCAATTTTTGCTAATTAAATGAAAATTTTGAAAATTTTGCAATGCAAGAGAAATTAAAATTCTGATTTTTATAATTTAAGAATTTTGGACTTTTATTCACTTATTTGGCATTTCTGGACAGTGACGGTCAGATGCGGAACTGTTCCGGGTCTTTAACGCAACTTCTAAATTTTTCGGGGAAACTTTTTATCTTAAAGGCTTTTAATAAAATTTAAAAAGTGACAAAACTTATAAATTATTCTGAGGGTGCTGACCTCATTAATCAAAATTTGACAGCTGTCACAGTCTCCCCTCCTTCAAAGAATTTCGTCCCGAAATTTATGACTGATATTTCTGGACGGGCTTATCATCAAACAACTTAGGATACTTGCGCTTCATGAAGTCTTCTCTTTCCCAAGTATATTCAGGTCCATGACGTGAATTCCAACGGACCTTTATGATTGGAATTTTGCTGCGCCTAAGACGTTTAAGTTCTCGATCAAGAATTTCGATAGGTTCCTCTCTAAAACAAAGGCGCCCATCAACCTTTACTTCATCTGGGGACACAATCGCTGCTTTGCCTATCAGACATTTCTTTAAATTTGACACATGAAAAGTGTCATGAATGGCACTTAACTCTTGAGGTAGACTCAACTTATAGGCTACTGGTCCAATTCTATCCAGTATCTCAAATGGACCAACATATCTCGGACCTAGCTTACCTCTTTTCCCAAATCTGATTAATCCCTTCCATGGTGATACTTTCAAAAGAACTTTGTCACCTTTTTGGAATTCTAATGGCTTTCTGCGGTTATCCGCATAACTCTTTTGGCGATCTCTTGCTGCTTTGAGTCTTTCCTTGATGATTGATATTTTATCGGTGGTTTCTTGAATAATGTCAGGCCCAATCAGTTGGCTATCACCAATTTCTATCCAACTAAGTGGAGATCTACACTTGCGTCCATAGAGAGCTTCGTATGGCGCACATTGAATGCTGGTGTGATAGCTGTTATTGTAAGAGAATTCAACTAACGGCAAATGCTTATCCCAGCTTCCTCCAAAATCTATAGCACACGCGCGTAGCATATCTTCCAAAGTTTGAATGGTCCTTTCCGTTTGTCCGTCTGTCTGTGGATGATATGCAGTACTCAGATCCAACCTGGTACCCAGCGCTTTCTGAAATGCTTGCCAAAATCGGGAAGTGAAACGACTATCTCTATCAGAAATGATAGATAGGGGTACTCCATGCCGAGAGACAATTTCGTCTATGTACAACTACGCCAACCTTTCTATTTTGAAGTCCTCTCTTATAGGGAGAAAATGCGCAGATTTCGTAAGTCGATCCACAATGACCCAAATTGCGTCGTTCCCTTTTTCAGTCCTGGGTAGTTTGGTGATAAAATCCATAGATACCTGATCCCATTTCAATTGTGGTATCTCAGGTTGTTGAAGAAGTCCAGAAGGCTTTTGATGCTCTGCTTTGACTTTAGCACAAGTCAAACATTTACTCACAAATTCAGCAATGTCCTTCTTCATTCCCGGCCACCAATAATATTCCTTCAATCCTTTGTACATTTTATCGGCTCCGGGGTGGACCGAGTACTTTGATCCGTGAGCTTCTTCCAAAATAATTGTTCGCAGATCATCAACCTTTGGTATCCAAACTTTATTCTTGAAATAACGAACTCCATCTGATCGTGATTCAAACTCTTTTTCCAGGTTATGCAAAGCTTCACAACAAATATTTTCTATTTTCAATGCTTTTTCTTGAGCTTCACGAACTTGCGTCTTAAGGCTTGATTGGACCAACATTCCCAAAGCTCGTGTCCTTATTGGTTTTACTCTTTCTTTCCTGCTTAATGCATCAGCTACCACATTAGCTTTACCAGGATGATACTTTATTTCGCATTCATAATCATTAAGTAGCTCAACCCATCTTCGTTGTCTCATGTTCAACATTTTCTGATCAAAAATATGTTGGAGACTTTTGTGATCAGTATAGATTGTACATTTAGTGCCATAAAGGTAATGCCTCCAAATTTTTAATGCGAACACTACTGCTCCCAATTCCAAGTCATGAGTGGTGTAGTTCTTTTCATGAACCTTGAGTTGTCTTGACGCATAGGCTATAACCTTATTCCTCTGCATTAATACACATCCTAAGCCTTGATGTGATGCGTCACAATACACCACAAAGTCATCCGTACCTTCCGGTAACGCAAGAATTGGTGCGTCACATAACTTGTGCTTGAGTATTTGAAATGCTTCCTCCTGTTTTTCTTCCCAGACAAATTTCTTATCCTTCTGTGTCAGTGCTGTCAGAGGTTGAGCGATTTTTGAAAAATTCGCTATGAACCTTCGGTAGTAGCCTGCCAGACCAAGAAATTGACGAATTTCTGTTGGTGTCCTTGGGGTTTCCCATTTCTTGATGGCTTCAACTTTTGCCGGGTCAACATGAATTCCCTTTTCATTAATCACATGACCCAGAAAGTGTACCTCTCGAAGCCAAAATTCACAGTTGGAAAACTTAGCATACAACTTCTGATCTTTGAGAAGTTCTAAGATCAACTTCAAATGTTTCTTATGATCTTCCTTACTTCGCGAATAAATCAAAATGTCGTCTATGAAAACAATCACGAACTTGTCTAAGATACGGCCGACAGACTCTATTCATCAAGTCCATGAAAACTGCCGGTGCGTTCGTTAATCCAAAAGGCACAACTAGAAACTCATAATGTCCATAACGAGTTCTAAATGTCGTCTTATCAATATCCTCTTCGCGAACTCTCATTTGATGATATCCAGAACGTAAGTCAATCTTTGAGAAGTACGTTGCGCCTTGCAGTTGATCAAACAGATCATCAATTCGGGGAAGTAGGTATCGATTCTTGAGGGTTAACATATTGAGTTCTCTGTAATCGATACACATTCGGAATGTTCCATCTTTCTTCTTAACAAAAAGGACTAGAGCTCCCCATGGCGAAGAACTGGGTCTGATGAATCCTTTGTCAAGCAGCTCTTGGAGTTGTTCAGACAGTTCTTGCATTTCGGATGGCGCCAAACGGTATGGTGACTTGGCCACTGGTGCAGATCCCGGAATTAAATCAATACGGAATTCGACTTGTCTCGGTGGAGGTAACCCAGGTAGACCTTCAGGAAATACTTCGGGAAAGTCTCGAACCACTGGAATATCTTGTAAGCACTTCTCCTTGATCTCTTTGTTGACTACATGTGCTAAATACACAACATATTCCTTCCTTAAATACTTCTGCATCTTCATGCAGGACACTATTCTTAACTTCCTTTTGGATTTTTCTCCGTGTACTATAAGTACTTCTCCTTGAGGTAACGGAATTCGAAGAGTCTTTTCGGAGCAACATATATCCGCTTGGTTATTAGACAACCAGTCCATGCCCACAACTACATCAAAGCTTCCTAACTTTATTGGAATTAGATCTATCTTAAATCCCTTTTCAGCTAGCCTCAAGGTACAATTCGAAAATACAACATCAACCCTAACCTCTTGTCCGTTAGCGAACTCAATGACATACGTTTCTTTTAGCTTTTGCGGCATTTGATTAATTTTTGATCTAAAACTTAATGACACAAAGCTTCTATCTGCTCCGGAATCAAATAATACAGATGCACGATGATTATTTAAGAGAAACGTACCTGTGATCACATCCGGATCTCGTCTCGCTTCTTCCGCTCCAATTTCAAATACTCGTCCTCGTGCTTGCCCTTTTTGATTCCTCTGGTTTGTCGGTCGAGTCCGATTTGCGTTCATCCTTCTGACAAACTTAGGACAGGCATTCCTAAAGTGATCCTGACTCCCACATTCAAAACAAGCTCGCTTTCCCCCATACTTACAATCTTACGCATAATGACCTCCTTTGTTACATTTGACACAAATAACACAATTTCCGAAATGTCGATTGTTGCACTTGTCGCATCTCGGGTATACTTCCTTTCCTTTATCAGCTGTTTGAGTTTGAATTCCATAATTACTCATCGTTCTCTGTTCCTTCCCCCTTCTTCTGTCAAACGGTCTCCTTGAAATTTCCTCGACCTTCCTTTTTCCTTTCACTGAATCACGAAAGAAAAGCCCCGATCGATTGGCATTGTTGGTGAGCTTGGTTGCCAGACTTACCGCCTCCTGAATGGTTTTTGGATTACCCGAGGTCACATCACCTCGGATTTCTGGAGCTAAACCCCAGACATATCGGTCTACCCGATTCTCTTCGGGCATAACCAGATGTGGCACCATCTTTGCCAGCTCATGAAATCGTGCCGTGTACGCTTCAATGTCATTTCCTTTCATTTCATGCTCCCATAATTCTGCGTGTAATTTCTGCATTTCACTTCTTGAACAATATTCTTCCCTAAGCATTTCCTTAAACTCCTCCCAAGTGAGTTTGTTAGCTGCTTCTCTTCCTCTAGTCTGCACTTGAGTGTTCCACCACGTCAGTGCTCTCCCTTGTAGTAAGAAAGCTGCGAATTCTACCTTATTTGCTTCCGAACATTTGCTTATGTGAAGGACGGATTCCATTCCTTCAATCCAAGATAATAATCCAACCGCTCCTTCAGTACCGTGAAATTCTTTTGGATTACAAGACCTAAAAGTCTTATAGGTGCATTCTTTTTCTATATTTGCACCGACTCCTGGTTGATTAGGTTGGTTAGCATTTAAACCCGCTGCTATCTGACTGACTATGTTAGGAAGTGAAGCTAAGATTTGCTCGGATACGAGTCGTGCAATCTCAGGATCTTCTCTTCTTCGCGGCATAATTCTATTGCACAATTTATTTTAAAGCCACGTCAATATTTAATTCCAAATTCTTATTTCCCTTATTCCTATCCCTTAATCTTAATACAATATAAATTGTATTTGATTGATCATACATCTAATATATCAAAAATCAACCTTATGGAATTGAAATTCACAATTCTTAAACATACATAAACAATATAACATAAACATAATCATTATCATTACAAAACTACGCCATACATTCAATCATTCATCCAAAAATAATAGTCAAGCTATTTAATAATGTACTAATATGACGAGTTACACATCTTCAAAAGAAAGTTAGTTGTCCAAATATCCATAAGTAAACCACGCTACTAATGTCCGAAAAATGACACCATCATCCACGCTATCACAACCACTAAAAGTCCCATCACCACCGATAAGCAAGAGTGCAACCATGCTACCATGGCCCTAGTTTCCACCAATTCTCTCATAATTCCACTCATAGCTTGATCGTCCGCACTCACCATTGATATCAGTCCATTTAGGATCTGATCACTTGAATTCATTATCATCATGAGTGCATCGATGGAATGCCCATGATGGTCTACTTCCATTCTAACCCTTTCTACTTCTCGAGCCATACCTGAAACCCAGTAGTTTTCTAATGTTGTCATGCCAGTTGGTTGGGACATTGGTATATCGGTGCATGGCGGTGGCGATACCCTCCGACTCCGAAGTCGAGAAGGCCCCGCCTTGTCCCTACGTGGAACGGGTGAAGTCGGCTCCAAGGTGGGGGTGACCGATCTTTCCGGTGATCGATCAGAATCAGTGTATTCGTGCTCGGATGGGTCATAATCGTCAAGTGACTGATCTCGGTGCGAGGGTGATCGAGACATGATGACTGCGATAATTAATAAAGTTTAATTGTCAATCATGCTATAATTTTTATTAATAATCAAAAGTACCATGCAAACTCACATAACAATCATGCTTCTCATTTTTGTATCAAAAAGTTTCTATTTTTAGTAATCCCTAGTATAGCCAATCCATGTCCCCTTTATACACACTTAAATTAAACAAAGGTGATCAAGCTTTGTTTAAGTTAAAATATGATAATGTGAAACACATTTTAGTTATACTACAGCGTACCTTAATTTTGAAAATTTTATTTGTAAAAGGTTATAGTGTGTGGTTTTTAAAATAAAACCGGTATTCCCTATAACCTATAGCTCTGATACCAAATCTGTCACACCCCGCTAAAGCGGAAACACGAGGCGTAACAGCTCCGATGCCATAGCACAAGATTATAAACATACCAACATTTACTAATCATTCAAAATACATTACATTTTTAAAAACATAATATCATCATCGTTTACAAATTCCAAATCTTTTAAACATAAGGTACGCTTAAAGCGAAAATAGTCTTGCTTCAAAATATGAGTACGCTGATAAAGCATCATGGAATTACCTTCTCGACTCCTGAAAAACATGAATGAAAACCAAGGTCAACTACAAAGAGTTGGTGAGTTCACAGGTTTTAAATATGCACAAATCATTTTTATATGCAAGTTAACATTCGTAGAGCGTACGTAAAAACCAACTTCAATTCTTTGATTCATGAGTACCACAACTTAAATTTCTTTATGATAAGTGTAAGCAAAGACGAATTTTACGTTGAGCCACTACTAAGCCGTCCCTGACCAATTACAACGCCCCCGATGGACTAACTCAGCGGTGGTTCATGCCACATGTTTAGCCATCTTCTCTAGTATAGTGCACCCCTGCTCGTCAGCATTAAGGTGGGCTTGTCACACCAAATAGCGCTATCCACTAATACTATAGGCCCGATTTTCTTCGAGTTAATAGTAGTGTCACGGGGTCTTAACATTAAAAACTCAACACATCAATTGCATACTCATCATATAGCTTAATTTTTCCAAACGCTTTTAACAAAGCCTTATAAATTGCCAATTCGCAATTCTTTCAAACAATTCTCATGAATCCTTAAATACGCAATTTAAACATGCTTTCCACCCCAAAATCAATTAAAACGATAAAAGTGGGGCTGTGAATACTCACCTTGATGCAAGCAACGAGTGAAGCTTTACTTTAAACTTAATGAATTTTGTCACGCCTTAACTTTCCCTATATAAGAGTTGCAATAAGAAACACATTAATACCCTATTCCGATGTCCAACCAATATGTCCAATTGTCCCATGAAATGCCATCAAATAAGTTTCTTAGTCCTAAATTATTTTGTCTAAACAAAGTTCCAAAATATAATAAGACATTACTTAAACTTGATAAAACAACTTTTCTGGATTCAGCACATGCTGTCCAGAAAGTTATCCGGTAATTTCAACACGGAAACTTAACTTCTTAAGAGAATTATTTACTCACAATTTTTGTGATGAAACTATGATATGTTTAGATTAAATCTGCACTTTTTCATAATTTTTGAATAACTTTTGGTACATCAAATAATTTTTGTAAAATAAAGTGTCACTGATTTTCGGATCAGTGACATATCTCACTTGTAACAGGCTTTTGAGGTATCAATGCTTGGAATTAGGTAGTGATCCATATATGGATGCAAACCTAACTCAAAATCCTAACATTTGGAAAAAGATTCACTTATTTTGGATGAGTAATAAGGGAGTTATGGCCTCTCCAAGATAGATGTATGAATCTGTCTTCACTGGACAGATTGCACCATTTTCTTATAAAATCCATTTAAGTGCCCAAATCAACTCCAAATTCTATGTTTTTGGACTTTTTAGAAAGCTAACACTCTAAACTAAAGTTTAGAAGCAAAAACCCCAAATTTGGACAAGTGGTTTGAGAGTTGTGCAAGCTAGAAGTAGAGTCCATTTTCTGGACAGATTATGAAATGATGCAAATACTATTTTAAACCAAAAATAATGATCATTAGACATGGTTTTTGATTATAAACCATGTCTTCACTCTTCAACACATGATAAACTAACACATGCATCATGGATTCATTGCAATCAAAATGCTCATCCAAATGCATGCATGAACCCAACATAAGAAAATATGACATTAACATTATTACAAGTTCTTAATCATGTAGAACTTAGAAAATTCCCTCATAAGAACATTTTTATACTAACACTCATTGAAACAAGAGTCAAAAACTCATATAATATAAGTATCAAAGGTAATCCTTCTCAATATAAAAATTTCAACCACATGCAAGACAACATAAACACTAACTTAGTGATTTAACACTATTTAGAACTCTTTAATCATATGAGATTTAACAATCTCATCCTAAGAGTTTATTTATACACAAAATTAATATAAATGCATAAATTTCAATCCAACATTAGTAAAGTTTTGTGGACCAAAAACCACATTTCATAAAATTTTCATCTCTTTGACAAAATTCTAAAATAACACACATGGAAACCCTAGTTTCATTGGAAGATCATTAAATGGTTCATTAGCAAATGTATAGATACTAATGCATCCCATTTCACTTCCAAAACTTGGATTGTACAACATTTACATAAAAGATATGAAATGTACCACTTTTGATTATAAACTTGAAAAATGGAAGTGTTAAGTGATTACCTTCACAATAGGAGATGAAGACTTGGATTCCAACTTCAAAATAGTGAAGGATTCTTGTTTGGCCCTTTGATTCTTAGCAATGAAAGGAAGAGATGAAGAAGAAAAAAAAATAGAAATGGTGGTGGTGGTGGAGTTCTTCGGCCGAAAGAAAGAGAGAGAGAGGAGAGAGAGAGGAGGTGAAGAGTTAAAAATGAGAAATGAGGATGATTCTAGTTTTTAAATTTGTTTTTAATGGTAAACAAGATGTTGTAGGATTAGGACAAGTGTCCTAAGTGACTCACCAACAAAAATATTTAATTTAGTATTACTAATTAAATTACTAGTCTAATCTATAAATATCAGATATATTTGAGAACCGAAATACCCGATTCTCAATTTTTGCTAATTAAATGAAAATTTTGAAAATTTTGCAATGCAAGAGAAATTAAAATTCTGATTTTTATAATTTAAGAATTTTGGACTTTTATTCACTTATTTGGCATTTCTGGACAGTGACGGTCAGATGCGGAACTGTTCCGGGTCTTTAACGCAACTTCTAAATTTTTCGGGGAAACTTTTTATCTTAAAGGCTTTTAATAAAATTTAAAAAGTGACAAAACTTATAAATTATTCTTAGGGTGCTGACCTCATTAATCAAAATTTGACAGCTGTCACAAATTCTCTCAATGAAATTCAATTGTGCGAGTTCTTCATACGAAAAGAATGGATCCTGCGAGTTCTTGAAGTTTCGGTCCTAAAAATCACTTTCTAGTCCAAATTTCCACTCAAATCTTCAATCCAGAAGCTGTAAACTCATAGAAATGATCACGTTAGTATGAGAAAAAATCCAAAACCATCAAATAACACCATTATACAATTAATTTCAAGAAATTTGATCATACAGTGATCAAGACTCGTACGTATCAAGAATTTCAAAAATCCAAAATTCAGTGATCAAAATTGTTTTTTAGTGCAATTCAATCAAACAAACATAATCAATAACATCAATCGACCATATTTCTCACAAAAATTCGTTCAAAAACACCTTAAATCTCAAAAATCCAATCAAGACTCAAGAAAGCAGTTTTGTACTTATTTCTCTAAAAAATGTCGGATTTGAGCACTGATACCAATTGTAATCCTAATATCTATCTATCTAATTAACACACATATTATCAAAATGTCATTTATATTAAAGTCACAAGATTACAGTGCCACATATCTCACAATTACAAATCTCACTTTAGAAAGTATGCGAGTTCTCTGTGTGTGTTCTCTTTGAATGAATGTATCTAACTTATGTGCGTGACTTAAAGTTTACAAGGAGACAAAGCTATTCATACCAAGTCAACAAAGATTGGCTTTACAACAAACCCCTTTGACAATTAGACAATTACAAAATAGACCCTTATTTAATCTTGAATACAATTCATATATAACACATTCAATCATCGAATAACAAAAGGTTAAACTATGAACGTTTAGACAGAAAAACAAATTTTCTGTGTGTTCATGCTTATGTAAGAAAGAATTAAGCATGATGATTGCTTTATCAATTAGGCTCAAAATGTGTAAACCATTGAGACAACAACAGTATTACACAGACTCAATTGTGCATGATCGAAGTGCGAAGGTGGGGCAGACTTCCTTCTTTTTCAATATTTACATCTTCCGAATGAAGACAATATAGATTATGTGTTGTATCCCCATTAAAAATTGAAACATATCTTTGTTGAGAAAGAAATGAGTAGTTGGTGGGGTTTAAATCAAGAGTTGGCATGGGCTAGTTGCCTGATGTTCACGAAAGAATTGTGAAACAACAGTAATGTGGTTGCCTGACTCAGAAAAAGTTGGTGCAGAGTTTGATATTCTTTTCCTATGATCTCTCACCCTCTTTATTTTTAACATTTGTGATCCCAGATTCTAGCAATATAATTCACAATACAGATTATCAAACAATCACTTGTATTAAAGTCACAAGATTACAACATAATCACAAATCTCACATGTACCATTTATATGAGTTATGTGTACTCTCAAACTACAAATCTTGTGTTTTCTAAGTGTGCGTTCATACCTGTGCGTGTCTACCAAACTATCAAAGAACAAAACCTATTTATACTAAGTCAACTTATGTTTACTTTACAACCAAACACTTAAACTATACATCAATTACAAAACAGACCCTGACTTTTAATCTTGAATACAATATTAGTCTAACAATCTCCCCCCTTTGGATTCAAGATTAAAAAAATTTGACAATAATCTTCAGGTCTTCTTGTCTTCAAAAATATCTTCAGCTTTGACATCTTGAAAGCTCTGATTTGTAGAAACTCTTTGAAAGCACTTTAAATGAATCTCCCCCTTTGGATTAGCTTTTAGATCAACCTTTTCTTCAATCTCTAACCTTCTTCAATACTTTGAAACTTTCAACATACTTCGAAACTTTGACATTCTTCAACTTTGAAATGAATCTCTTTCTTTGTCTTTTCAAACATCTTCAATCTCCCCCATTATTTACAACAATATCCTATTTCTTTACAACAATCGTTTCTTCAACTTTCAAACTAACTTTGAAAATCATCTGTCACTCTTTCTTGAACTCTGATTTATTTTGAACTCTGATTTATCTCCCGAATCCTGATATAAACTTTTCATTTGAACTTGAACTTTGAATTATCTCTCCCTTTTTAATGATTTGTAAGAATCAAAATCATTAAAACTCTTCAAGTTTAGATATGTCTTTGCAACATCTCCCCCAAATAAACATTTTAGCACTGTCTTCACGATCTTTTATCTCCCCCTTATGATGGAAATAAGAACAATCTCCTCTTTTTTAGAGAAATAGACAATCTCCCCCAGATAGGAAAATTAGCAATCTCCCCAATACATGATATGAAAGAATCGTTCATCTGATCTCAATGAGCCATTGAATCATGAAAGTATTCATCTGAATCTTTTTAAATTCAAACAAATTAGGAATGAAAAACCTGAATAAACAAATGAAACAGTTAGGAATATCTATCAGTAGCACAAAGCCACTGTGTACAACGAATGTACAATATAAGTGAAATTGTCTTCCCTTATCAAATCAAGCAATTCTCAAGATCTAAGATATAACATTATTCAAGATCTTAGAGAGAGAGTAGAGAGAGAAACATGTTCATGTTATAGATCTCACAATGATATTACAATCTATCGAGCTCTTGTTGTTGTTACTAGATTACAAAACACCTAAGATATTTATACCAAGGATGCTATCACATGCTTAACAACTAAGTAAACTCATATTTGACTTAGACTAGACTTTGACTTTGTTGACTTATCTTGACTTGACTTTTCCTATTAAATCTTGGATACAATAATACACTAACAATATTAACAAAAATTTGACACTAGTCTTCAGCGCTTGATTCTTCAATCTCTAACTCTGACGGCTTTGAACTTTGAAGCTCTAACAATCTTCAGTCTTTAATACTTTGCAGCTTTGGAAAGTCAACAAGTCTTGAAAACTTTGAAATCTTTGAAAACTTCTTTTAAACTTTGAGGAATCTCTGATCTTTGTATCTCCATTTCTGCAATCTCTGATCATTCTTCAGAAAAACGAACTTTCATGAATCTTCTAATTTGACTTTGAATAATCTCAGAATGATTTCTTTTCATCTGGCTTGTACTTTCAGAATCATCTTTAGAAAGTCTCTTTTCTTCAAATCAGCTTTGAAATTTGAATATCTGAAATTGATCTTTGTAGATTTCTCCCCCTTTTTGATAATTGCGAGCTTCATGATCATCAAAACATTTCAATTTCAACATTCTCTTTGATCATCCTCTTTGTATTCAACGTAACAATCTCCTCAATTATGATGATTTTACATTTTCCATCCTTTGATCTGAGTATCTGAATCATGAACTGTATATACCCGAATCTTTTCAAATTCAGATATAATGAACTTGGTAACCCTGATTCAACAAATAAAACAGTTAGAAGTGCCTGTCAGTAACACGGAGTTACTTTGTACAACGAATGTACAATTTAAGGAGCTGTTTTGATGATGATTCCCCAGGACTTCCATTCAATCATTGAAAAACACAAGGTTTATCTATGAATGTTGTTACAGAAAAACAAAGTTTCTGTGTGCTCGTGCTTGTGTATGAAAGACTTTAGCACAATGATTGTGTTTCATAAGGCTCAAATTGTGTAAACTGTTGAGACAACAACAAGTATTACACAGACTCAATGTGCATGAAAGAGGTTCGAAGGTGGGGTAACTTTCCTTCTTTTTCAATATCTAAATCTTCCGAGTGAAGACCAGATAGCAGATGTGTTTCATCCCCAATAAAAATTGAAACATTTCTTTATCGGGAAAGAAATGAGTGGTTGGTGGGTTTAATGCTAGAGTTGGCATGGGCTCACTGCATGTTTCAATGATGGTCACCAAAGAATGTGAACCAATCAGATTTTGTGGCTGCCCGACTCAGAAAGTGGTTGGTGCAGAGTTCTGATATTCTTTTAACTCTGTTCTCATACCCTTTTTCTTTTTAAGATTTTGCTCACTTCTAATCAAACTCTCATTTACATTTTACC
Source organism: Arctium lappa (assembly GCA_023525745.1). NCBI lineage: Eukaryota > Viridiplantae > Streptophyta > Magnoliopsida > Asterales > Asteraceae > Arctium > Arctium lappa. Next base: position 69,083,077 of record CM042048.1, on the reverse strand, counting down.
GCTCCACACAATGAGAAAAACTCAACTGGATGAGTTATCTCCCCCACTCTTTGATTTTGACCCCTCACCCCTCATTCACTCAAGGATAACTTCCTGGGTAGGAAACACTGGTTTGCGTGAATCCATGGAAGTTCTGTTTAAGCTCACACATGGATCCCATGTAAATCCTAAAAAGAATGGTTGCTCAACAGTTAAGTTCAAAATGATAATATTGTCAGAATGTATGCTCATTTAAAATTAAGAATGAAATTTGAGCATTTGAACAATGAAGATCTCTTAAAACCAGAATATTGAATGAATGAAATCAAATCAAGAGAATTGTTTTGAGAATCTGACAATGTATCAATCATATCAAATAAAATGATTAGGGTATCAAATAAATTGATGGTTTGTTTATATGAATGAATATAAACAATTTAACAATAAAAGCACAAATTAGAAATGATGATTGATGCTCAACAACATTTGAAAGCAAACGGGAGTATTACCATCGAAAATTTTGTTCGTTATGAGACATGGTAATAACAGATTCAAATGAAGTACTGAATCGATGTGTGTGAATACTTTACAGAATATAGACAAGATAATACGCAAGTATTGATCTTTAGAAACACACGGTCTGTTAAACGTTAATGCTCAATAATGAAAAACATTTAAAATCACACTTCTTAATTCATGAAATTTTTTGAGAATAGAGAAGTGGTTTGAACATTTAAGAAAAATGTTTTTCATGCTTGAAAGTTTTTCTTCTTTCAAACAATCAGAGATCTAGATTAGAAGATATATACCTTTAAGCTCCCACTCAAATCATTATAGAATGATTTAAGTCTATTAAGCTCCCCCTGGATATTTGCAAAATATCCATGTCTAAACATTGAAGAACGGGTCATGATCTGTCATGTGATCAGAAGCCACAATAACATTAAAGTCCGGTTCTAAACTGAAGTGTTTAGAAGCCATTTTTGTTTGACTTTGAAGTCCGAGTCCTGAGTTGATTTACTCAGAAGTCATAATCTTTTAACTTTGAAGTCAGGGTCTTGAACTGAATTATTCAAGAACCATTACTTATACTTTGAAGTACGAGTCCTAGACTGATTTGTCTAGAAGTCAAACATCTTGCTCCCCCTATACCTGTGGTACTTGCAAAACAGATTTAACAGGCTTTGGTACCCACTGGTATTTGGGTCATGGTATGTTAGATTTAGGAATACACTTCTCATTAGATGTATATCTTTTAAATCCCGAATTCTGAGAAGTAATTCTATAAGAACCGTACCAGTTGTGAGCAAATTGTTTCTGAACGAAGTCATTCTCTCCACAGTAAGAACAACATATTTTCTTCTGTTCAATCCTGATCAAATGATTAGTAGAGAAATATATATATCAGGATTACCAAAAGATTTACCTTTATGTGTTCTGTTCTTTTTCGCTTTGGATGTGGAATTGAATGCTTTGTCCTCCATCTTCTCATCATCTGAAGAACTCTTCACTCTCTAAACCATCTGATTTTTCTTAGAAGACTTTCCAAGAGATTTGATGTAAAACTTTGCTGAACCATCAACAGAGTTGTCATAAAATAGATTAGATGGTCTAATCTGATTTGAATTGACAGTTTGTGATTTGACACTTTTGTTTTTGAAAACATTTTTGTCATGGATAGAACTAGAAGCAGTTTTAAAAGAGCAAACTGATTCGGTTGAATTGTCAACTGGTGTTTGATTGATCACATCAGCACAAACTTTTTCTGACAAATCAACATTTGCAGCTTCTAAGTTCTTTATCTTTTCAGATAAAATGTTTCTTTCAGAAATAAGTATGTCAAATTTTTGTTTCAAATCAGATCTAGCCATCTGTTCTTTAAGAATATCTGATGATAGAACAGAGATCTTGGACATGAGCTTGGATATTTCAGTTTCAAAATATGAACGTTCTTGCTCAAAATCTTTTTGTAAGTTCTTGGATTTATCAGAAATTTCATTGAAGATCCCAGCATTTGTCTTTTCAGAATTTTTCTTTTCAGACTCAAAAGATTTTTTCTTTTCTTTGAAAATATGTCTTTCCTTTTCAAGCAAGTCTTGTAAAATTGAGATCTGTTTGGGAAATTAAGTGTTTTTATCTTCAAAAACTTTTCTTTCCTTAGCAAATGTGTCTCCTTCAGTAATTAGAACCTTTTCAAAATCAGACACTTGCTTGGAAAGTTTAATGCATCTCGGGCTCAAGATCCTTTTTCTCTTCCAAAGTTTTCTTAGAAAGTTTAGACATCTGTTGAGTAGAAGATGTCTTCACACATGATTTTTCTTTTTTTGCTTGGAGACTTTTTTTCAATTCAACATTTTTCTTCTCTAAAACATATATTTGATCGTCAAAAGCCTTAAACTTCTGTTGAAGCTTGACTGACTCATCTTTCAGCTCGGATGATTTCTTTTCAATCGTCTTCATTTGGCTTTGAAGATTCACCTGAACTTTATCTTCTTTTATGCTTTTTATCAAATCAGCATTTTTCACTTTCAATTCATATGCAGTTTCTTCAGAAGCCATATACTTTTGTTGAAGTTTAACTAATTCATCTTGTAGCTCTGATGATCTTTGTTCAGTTTTCTTCAATTGGCTCAGAAGACTTTCAATGTAAGATTCCTTCATCTTGATTACTTCTTCAAGAGATTGAATGGTATTGTCTTTTATCCCCATCATTTTCTCTCTATCTTTTATCTCTTTCTCTTTCTCACTGATGATACCTGCAAAATGAGATTTATCCGTATTAGTACACTTTTTACAGTCATGAGTTTTATCAGAATTTGACAAATTTAATTTCAACTCTTGAATCTGCTTTAGAAGCACTGACAATATAGCACAATCTCTGGCTGATAATACAGTATATCCCTTATCATCAACAGTAGGCGTCTTGACAGATTAGCTTGATGTGAAATGATCGTTCCCAAACAAATCAAAAATGTTGACTAAAAAGTCAAACTTGGATCACACAAAAAAAAATTAATTTTCAGAAAAAAAAAATTGAAGTCTTGAAACTCGCAAGTCACTATACGCTGAGAAATGATTGAAACTCGCAGACCGACAAAACTCGCACACCACTGTTTCGAACAAACTCCCAGACTAAACGACTCGCAGAACACTGTTCCTGATGAACTCGCTAGACGTTATGTGCGCGTTTGAAAAACTCGCAGGCCATTGTGTGCGCGTTTCAACACTTAGAATAATTTTCAAGGATACCAAACTCGCAAGCCTTTTTAGCGCGTTTCTGAGAAACTCGCACGTCTCACTTAGCGCTTTTGCTCAAACTCGCAAGCTTTGTTTTGCGTGTTTCTGAAACTCGCACGCCTCTGTTAGCGCGTTTCTGGCCAAAAATTAAATCCTTTGACTTCCGCATTTGATGGTGAATCGCAGGCTTTTCTTGCGCGTTCTTCAGACACTTGCGCGTTCTTCACTTGATGAAGCTTGCACATTTGTCAGATCTTGCGCGTTCTTGACACTTGTTTACGAAATCAATCCAAATCGTTCTAAAACCTGCAATTTGATTTTCTAATCCATCCACAGTGATCGAAATGCAACTTGTAACACATTTCTATCAATACAAACTTGCTAAAATTATCAAATTACGGTGTAATTGATCGAACATACAAACTCTGAGTTCGTGAAACAGAAAAATCAAGAAAATCGAAAATTACATCAAACAAATGATCAATTCATGTTTGTGTGTGAATACAAAGTGTTTACAAACATAAATCAAATCCAAATGAACCAATTATGTGACAACCGTCCAGTAACCAGAATTTTAAGGTTAGCAATCTCTGAGCTATTAGGAACTAATCATAAAGTTGCTCCTTTAAAATTTTACTCGATTAATTAGATTAGAATTTTTACTCGAAAAATTTCGGTAGTCACGTAGAATACCCGGTTCGGACTGATAACTGACCATTACACCTCAGAAATGCGAAAAATTATGTTGAAAGTCTAAAATACATAAAAATGGGATTTTATTATTTTCAGATAAAATATATTTATCTATTTATAATATAGTTATTCTTGGCATGAACTGAGAATCGAGGGTTACGATTCCCAAATTTATCTGATTATTTAAATAAAATTTTATCACATTTACATTACTAATATTTTTTTTAAATATATGGGTGAGTCAAGGGCCACTTGGCCGATTTCCATGCTCTCTCTCTTTTTTCATTTTAATTAAAACCAAAACTTAGTGATTAATCCTCTCATTTTCAAAATTACAAGAAACCTCTCATCTCCCTCTCCTCTCTTCTTCCTCACGCCGGCCACCATAGACTACCACCACCATCATCGATTTTCAGAAAATTCCAAGGGAGAAATCAAGATTTAAACATCATTTTACTTCAAGAAATCAAGTTTGCATCTTCAATTGAGAAGGTAATCACTTTATATCTTCATTTCGCAAGTTTTTATTCAAAAATGTGAATGTTTCATATCATTGCATGTAGAAGTTGTATAATCTTAGTTTTGGAAGTGAAATGGGATGCATTTGGTAAATAATACATTTGCAAATGAACCATTGAATGATCTTCCAATAAAATTTGGGAATTCAAGTAAAAATTTTTTTGAGATTTTATCAAAATGTCAATTTTATGAAGTATGGTTCTAAGGTTCATGAAATTTTGATAATTTTGGATTGAAATTTATGTTATTTCAACAAAATTAGTGTATAAGGAAAACTTTTAGGATGAGATTACTCAAATCTCATATGATTAAGAGCTTGTAAGTGGTGAAATATCACTTAATTAGTGATTTTGGTTATCATGCATGAGATTGGATGAGCACTTGTAGTAGCTATGAATCCATGATGCATACTTGTCTCATTAGAATCATTGTATATTGATTAAAAATGTGAAACCATTTGGTATTATTAAAAACTATGCCAAATGATCATTTTATTATATTATGCAAAGTTTCATTTTGTTTTATCACAACTTGCTGTCATGGACTTTTGCATCCACTTTCAAGCTTCATAAATCATTTCCTACTCGATAAAATTTGGGCTTTTTGCTACCGAACTTTAATTTAAGGTGTTATCTATTCTAAGAATCAAGAATCACTCAAAATTATGAAGTTTTGGTCATCCATTTGTATTTTAGAAGAAAGTAGTGAAATCTGTCCTGAGTTGACAGATTGGTACACTCAACTTCTAAAGGCCATAACTCTTTCATAAATCAACCAAAATGAGTGAATATTTTCCATACGTTATATTTTTGAGTTAGCTTTGCAACCATATATGTATCACTGAGTAGTTTTGAGTTTTGGTATCCCAAATGCATGCTACAAAAGAAGTGTGCAACTGATAGAAAAATCAGTGACCTACTGATTTGTGGGAATTCTTTGGGACATCAAAACATCTCCAAAATGCATAAAACTTTGACTTGATGTTCTTAACACGGTATATTAGTTTCCATAAAAATTTGGTTATATTTGGTATTTGGGAAGTGTCATTTTGAAGATTATTTTGTGATCACAAATTATGGACAGCAAGTGCTGAATCCAGAAAGTTGATCTTAAAACCTTAAAGGTTTATGTTTTGGTGATCATTGTTGATATTTTAATCCTAAATTTATATTTTAGACAACAAAATAAACATGAAGGCATATATTGAGATGTAGGAATGGTTAAGTTAGGTTTATAGTTGGATGTTGATATTTTGGCACTTCTTTATGCAATTTACTCTATAGGGATTTAGAGGCTCCGGACTAGAGTTTTGCGTTGTCGTGTTACCTAGCATCATCATTTGAGGTGAGTATTCACAACCCCTCTTTTACAGATTTTATACGTTTTGGGGTGGAAAACATGTGAATTTACAAATTGTTTCTACTGAATGATTGTTCGTTAAAATTGTAGAATTTTGAATTAATTTGTTTATGCACTATGGTATGTATACTTTACGCTGCAATTGAGTATTCACAGCCCCACTTTTACTGTTAAAATTGATTTTTGGGGTGGAAAGCATGTTTAAATTGTGTATTTAAAGATTCATGAGAATGTTTATAAAGTATTGTGTAATAACAATTTATAAGGCTTTGTTATAAGCGTTTGAAATCATAGTTATATGACATGTATGCTATTGATATGTTGAGTTTATCAAATGTTAAGTCCCCTTAAGCACTACTATTTAACCCAAAATTGGGCTTATAGTATTAGTGGATAGCGCTATTTGATCTGACAAACCCACCTTATGCTGACGAGTAGGGGTGCACTATACTAGAGAATATGACTATCCATGTGGTATAAACTACCGCTGAGGTAGTTCGTGGGGCGTTGAAATTGGTCAGGGATGGTTTAGTAGTGGCTCAACGAAATTTTATCATTGCGTACACTTGTCATATAAAATTTGATTTGTAATACTTATGAATTCAAGATTTAAAGTTGTTATGAATTCTAATACCTCAATTAGAATTTTATGCATACAAAAATGATTTGTGCATATTTAAAACCTGTGAACTCACCAACTCTTTGTAGTTGACTTTGTTTTATACATGTTTTTCATGAGTCAAGAAGGTAGGCATCGATGTTTAAGCTACATGAATAATGTTTTGAAGCAAGTTACCTTTACGAATATTTTCCATTATGCATAAGTTTTTGGGAATTGTAAACGATGATAAATATTTATTGTTTATCTTTTTATTAAAAATTGTAATGATTTAATAATTAAATTGTATGGTGGTATGAACCTTAATCTTGTGCTATGAGATTGAAATTGTTATGCCTCGTGTTTCCGCTTTAACGGGGTGTGACAGATTTGGTATCAGAGCCACAGGTTATAGAGAATACCGGTTTTATGATAAAACCATACACTATAACCACTATATTCTAAAACTAATTTTGCAAACAAATTTCGAACTTGAGCATACTATTAGTATAGCTAGGATAGGTGTCAACTTAGCATATTACAATTCGGCAAAGCTTGATCACCTATGTCTAATTTGATATGCATAAGGAGAGACTTGGAATGGTTATATTTGGAGTTGCAAAAAATAGAAACTTTTTATTCAAGGATGAAAAGCATGTTTTAGTATGTGAGTTCACAAAAGCATTTCATGATTTCGACATTTATTATAGCATAATAATGATTAAAAATTTGTTATTTATCAGTTGTCATGTCTTATTCATTGTCACACTCCGAGTTATCCCCAGATGAGTCCGGTTATATTACCGGCCATCCTAGGAGAGCATCACATGACAGTGAAGATTATGATCCATCCGAGCATAGTTACTTAGAGTCCAGACAGTCACCGGCCAGGTCATCTACCCCCGTGTCTGCACCCACACTACATTCGGCGCCCCGACCAAGGGTTCGGGTGACCGTACGGATTAGTGTACCATTACCAGTCAGGGATACCTTTTTCATCCCACATAGGGATGAGGCGGGTCCCTCCTGACCGAGGGGTAAAAGAATGTCGCCAACACCTCAAGCGGAGGAGCTGATAGTACGTCCAGCCGGTATGTCAGCGATTGAGAGTCTTTGGGTCTCAGGTATGTTCCGAGAGATGGATTTGTTCAGGATGAGATTGGATCATCATGGAGAGTGCATCGACAAGCTAATGTCGCTCTTGAGTTTAAGTGATCAGAATATGAATAGGATGATGGATGCATTAGCTGCTACTAGGATGACCGTGAGGAGGCTATACACTGGTTTAACCATATTTGTGGGACTTCTGATGATTGTGATAGGATGGTTTGCTTTGTTTTTCATGCGACCGTAGTGTTGGTTTGGTGATGGATACTTTGGATTTTAAATTTTCTTTTGGTGGCATGTAGCCCTTTGTTTTAAACAATTACTTCTGTATGGTTACTACTTTTGGTTGGATATTAAACTTTTGATGTGGTATCTTTATAATTTTGAAAATGTCTATGAAATGCTGATTATGATTACCTACAACGTGTGGTTTTGAAATATATGTTGTTAATATATGATGTATCGAATGTATGTTTAATCAATTGTAATGAATATATATTGTATTAAGAACGTAGAATAGATATAAAATGAGTGTGGATATAGTAATAGATGATGATTAGATTTTAATTTGAAAATTTGCCTTAGAATTATGCCTCCAAGAAGGGAAGACACCGAAATTGCACGCCTCGTGTCCGAGCAAATCCTAGCTGCACTTCCCAATATAGTGAGTCAGGTAGCGGAAGGTTTGAATGCTAACCAAGTTAACAATCCAAGGGTCAGTACAAGCGGAGATAAAGAATGTACATATAAGACTTTTAGATCTTGTAACCCGAAACAACTTCATGGTTCTGAGGGAGCTGTTGGATTATTAATTTGGTTTGAAGGAATGTAGTTCATACTTCATATTAGTAAGTGTGCAGAAGCAAACAAGGTGGCGTTTGCAGCTTGTCTACTACAAGGGCGAGCGCTGACATGGTGGAATACTCAGGTTCAAACACGAGGACGGGATGCTGCTAACAAAGTCACATGGGATGAATTTAAGGAGATGCTTAAAGAGGAATATTGTCCGAGGAGTGTAATGCAAAAGTTACAAGAGGAGTTGTGGGATCACGAAATGAAGGGAAATGATATTGATGCATACACAGCACGATTTCATGAATTGGCAAAGATGGTACCACATTTGGTTACACCATAGGAGAATCGGGTGGACAAGTACATCTGGGGTTTAGCTCCAGTAATCCGAGGGGATAAGACTTCGGGCAATCCAAAAACCCTCCAAGAAGCAGTCAACCTAGCAACCAGACTTACCAACAATGCCAACCATTCGGGACTTTTCACTAATGACAGAGCTAAGGGAAAGAGGAAGATTGAGGAAACTTCAAGGAGACAGTTTGACAAGAGAAGAGGAAAGGAGCAAAGAATAGTGGGGAATTATGGAATCCAGGCTCAGGAAACTGGCAAAGAAAAAGGAACGTATCCAAAATGTGAAAAGTGTAACAACAATCACACTGGGAATTGTATTATTTGTTACAAATGCAACAAAGGAGGTCACTATGCAAAGGATTGTAAAAGTGGGGGAAAACGAGTTTGTTTTGAGTGTGGAAGTCCGGATCACTTCAGGAACACCTGTCCCAAGATGAACAGAAGGTTGAATCTTAATCAGGCTTGACCGGCCAACCAAGGGAATCAAAGAGGTCAGGCGCGGGGCCGGGTATTTGAAATTGGGGCAGAGGAAGCAAGGCAGAACCCAGATGTGATCACAGGTACGTTTCTCTTAAATAATCATCCTGCATCTGTATTATTTGATTCCGGGGCAGATAGAAGTTTCGTATCACTAAATTTTAGATCAAAAATTAATCGAAAACCCCAAAAGTTAAAAGAAATTTATGTCATCGAATTTGCTAATGGACAAGAAGTTAGGGTCAAGGATGTAATTTCGAACTGTACCCTAAACCTAGCTGAAAAGGAATTTAGTATAGACTTAATTCCAATTAAGTTAGGAAGTTTTGATATAGTTGTGGGCATGGATTGGTTGTCTAAAAACCAAGCGGAAATATGTTGTTTTGAGAAGACTCTTCGAATTCCATTGTCGAAAGGAGAAGTACTTTTAGTACATGGAGAGAAGCCAAAAAAGAATTTAAAGATGGTCTCATGTATGAAGATGCGGAAATATCTGAGGAAAGAGTACGTTGCATTTCTGGCACATGTAGTAATTAAAGAGACTAAGGAAAAACGCATTCAAGATGTTCCTATAGTCTGGGATTTTCCCGAAGTATTTACTGATGAATTACCCGGATTACCTCCACCAAGACAAGTTGAATTCCGCATAGATTTAATTACAGGAGCTGCACCAGTGGCCAAATCACCATATCGATTGGCGCCATTAGAAATGCAAAAATTGTCTGAACAACTCAAGGAGCTACTCGATAAGGGATTTAACAGACCCAGTTCTTCACCTTGGGGAGCTCCAATTCTATTTGTCAAAAAGAAAGACGGAACTTTCCGAATGTGTATCGATTACAGAGAACATAATAAGTTAACCCTAAAAAATCGATACCCTCTTCGTCGAATTGACGATTTGTTTGATCAATTACAAGGCGGGACGTATTTCTCAAAGATCGATCTCCGATCCGGATACCATCAAATGAGAGTCCGTGAAGAAGATATTGATAAGACAACATTTAGAACTCGTTATGGTCATTACGAGTTTCTAGTTATGCCCTTTGGGTTGAAAAACGTGCCAGCAGTCTTCATGGATCTGATGAACAGAGTCTGTCGACCATATTTAGACAAATTCGTGATCGTATTCATAGATGATATTCTAATTTACTCACGAAACAAGGAAGAACATGAACAACATTTGAGGTTGATGTTAGAATTACTCAAAAACCAGAAATTGTACGCCAAGTTCTCCAAATGTGAATTTTGGCTTCGTGAGGTACATTTTCTTGGTCATGTGGTTAATGAGAAAGGAATTCATGTTGACCCGGCAAAGGTGGAGGCCATTAAGAAATGGGAAACTCCAAAAACCTCGACGGAAATTCGTCAATTTCTTGGCCTAGCGGGTTATTATCGGCGATTCATCGCAAATTTTTCCAAAATCGCGCAACCATTAACAACAGTAACCCAGAAATATAAGAATTTTATCTGGGGAGAAAATCAAGAGGAAGCATTTCAAATGCTTAAGCAGAAACTATGTAACACACCAATTCTAGTGTTGCCAGAAGGCACGGATAATTTCGTGGTGTATTGTGACACATCACATCAAGGCTTGGGATGTGTATTAATGCAGAAAGATAAGGTCATAGCTTATGCATCAAGACAACTTAAGGTCCATGAAAAGAATTATACCACCCATGATTTGGAATTGGGAGCAGTGGTATTTGCACTTAAAATCTGGAGACATTATCTCTATGGCACTAGATGTACCATCTACACTGATCACAAAAGTCTTCAGTATAACTTTGATCAGAAAATGTTGAATATGAGGCAGCGAAGATGGGTGGAATTGCTTAATGATTATGATTGTGAAATAAAATACCATCCAGGAAAAGCTAATGTAGTAGTGGATGCGTTAAGTAGAAAAGAAAGAGTAAAGCCCTTAAGAACGCGAGTTATGGGAGTAATAGTACATACAAGTCTTAAGGCACAAATTCTTGAAGCTTAGGAGGAAGCATTGAAGCCAGATAAATTAAGCGATGAAACTTTACATCATCTGGAGTAGGAATTTTAGATGAGATCGGATGGAGTACGCTATTTTAAGGATAAGGTATGGATACCAAAGGCTGACAACCTGCGGTCCAAAATTTTGGAAGAAGCACATAAATCAAGGTACTCAATCCATCCAGGAGCGGACAACATGTATCAAGATTTAAGAGAGCATTATTGGTGGCCAGGAATGAAACGAGACATTGCTATATATGTATGTAAGTGTTTGACATGCGCAAAAGTGAAAGCAGAGCATCAAAAACCTTAGGGTCTTCTACAACAACCTGAGATACCACAATGGAAATGGGAGCAAGTATCAATGGATTTTATCACTAAGCTACCCAGGACTGGAAAAGGGCATGATGCAATTTGGGTCATTGTGGACCGACTTACGAAATCTGCGTATTTTCTTCCGATAAGAGAGGACTTCAAAATGGAAAAGCTTGCACAGTTATACATAGATGAGGTCGTTTTACGTCATGGTGTACCTGTTTCTATCATTTATGATAGGGATAGCCGTTTTACTTCCTGATTTTGGCAAACATTTCAGAAAGCGTTGGGTACCAGATTAGATTTAAGTACAGCGTATCATCCTCAAACGGATGGACAGACGAAGAGGACCATTCAAACATTGGAAGATACGTTGCGCGCTTATACTATAGATTTTGGAGGTAGTTGGGATAAGCATTTACCACTAGTGGAATTTTCTTACAACAACAGCTACCACACCAACATCTAATGTGCGCCATATGAAGCTTTATACGGACGTAAGTGTAGATCCCCACTCAGTTGGATGGAAACCGGTGATAGTCAATTGATCGAGCCTGATATTATACAAGAAACCACTGATAAGATATCTACTATCCGGGATAGACTCAAAGCTGCGCGAGACCGTCATAAAAGTTATGCAGATAACCGTAGAAAGCCGTTAGAATTCCAAACGGGTGATAAAGTCCTTCTGAAAGTGTCACCTTGGAAAGGATTAGTTCGATTTGGGAAAAGAGGTAAACTGAGTCCAAGATATATTGGCCCATTCGAGATACTGGAAAGAATTGGACCAGTAGCTTATAAACTCAAATTACCACAAAGTTGAGTGTTATCCATGACACTTTTCATGTGTCAAATCTAAAGAAATGTTTAACTGATTGACGAGCGTTTGCGCTTTGTAGAAAAACCAATTGAAATTCTTGATTGTGAAATTAAAAGTCTAAGGCACAGTAAAATTCCAATTTTCAAGGTCCGCTGGAATTCACGACATGGACCTGAGTACACTTGGGAACGAGAAGATTTTATGAAGCACAAGTACCCCTACCTCTTCGCAAAGAATCAGTCCAGAGATAGCAGTCATTAATTTCGGGACGAAATTCTTCTAAGGAGGGGAGACTGTGACAACCGTCCAGTAACCAGAATTTTAAGGTTAGCAATCTCTGAGCTATTAGGAACTAATCATAAAGTTACTCCTTTAAAATTTTATTCGATTAATTAGATTAGAATTTTTACTCGAAAAATTTCGGTAGTCACGTAGAATACCCTGTTCGAACTGATATGTCAGGATCGAATTCTCAAAAAGAATAAATACTCAGAAACAATATCAAAGAAGTTTGCGGAATAACACTTTGATATTCAATGTAACAGTAAACAAACAGTCTAAATTTGATGAACAACTTGTAAACTTGTATTGAATGATTGAAGTTACAAGATTACACACACAACCTCAATCTTGAAGAACAGGCTCTTTCAAGACGAATTCTACTTCTCTAGAATTAGGAACTATGCCTTGAGGTTGATTTTCTCTAGAACAAAAACTTAGAATGAATAATCTCTCTAAAACTATTCTATCAATTCTATACATATACTAAAGACAAAAGATAATTACAACTAATAAAATATCTTCAGAATATCTTCCATTAATATCTTCAGTCTATCCAGCTGTCATTCTTGTAATTCGAATCTCCATCTCATAAGCAGCACTAATCATCTTGGAAGTATTAACTCCAACTTGACAGCATTAACTACTAAGCAGCACTAACCTCTAGCAGTACTAACTAGCTAAGAAGTACTAACTTTGACTAGCAGTATTAATTCTAGTCGAAGTAGTAATACCTAGCAGCATTATCTTTGAATTCCTCTGGCAGTAGTAATTATGTACTAGCAGCATTAAACACTTAAGGTTTTCTTCAGTTCCCAACAATCTCCCCCTAACTTGACTTTTAGGAAGAGAAGTCAAGTTCTTCAGATTTTCTTCAAGATGCTCCCAAAACTCCATCATGGCCTAAATTCCAGTATTTGCATCCAACCCCAAACTCTGATTAATTGTTCTTTGGATCAAATATTTAGCCATTTCTGAATTTGGAATACATCCTAGCTTCTTCTTTAGCATAGCATGAAGCTTTAGTCTGCTATGGTTGTATACTCTATCCACTAGGAAGTACTCAGTGTGATTCAAATCCAAAGTCACTGCATATACTCCACTAGTTTCATATAGAGTCCAATTATTCACTGACTGAAAGACATTCCTTATTATCTCCTCCACTTCATCAGGTTTAAACATCATACACAGATACTCCATGATTAGCTTTGTAAGTGAAATCACTGGAGCTTTCAGTTGATCTGCATATAACTTCATCCCTATCTCAAACATTTCTTCAATATCTGATCTTGAGCAGGTTTTAACAATCTTGTTCCAGGTGTTGTAAACTTCATATTTCTCATCTTGTCTCTTCAGTCTGATATATTCCTTTCCATCTACCTCCAAGACATCCCAGTGAATAACTTCAGGAGGTTTAACTCCAACAGGTTCTGCTGAAATTGGTTCAGGCACTTTGTCCATCACTACCATGTACATCTTGACATCCTCAGTACTTGCAGGTTCTTTCATTGTAGATGACTCAGGTGCCTCTTCTTCTTCAGCAACCTTTTCAGCCTCTTCTTCTGCTATTCTAGGCTTCTTTGTGAATTTTCTCTTTGCAATCATCTTTGGTCTCTTTAAAGTCCTTAGACTTTCACCAATTGTTGCTTCCTTCTCAGGAGTTTCTTGCTCATCAGGGAATGGTTTTTGTAAGAAATCATTGCTTTCTTTCATTCTTTTCTCCATTTCTACCCTTGCAGTATCATCCCCTTGGAGCTTGATCATCTCAGTATCATACATCTTCTTGAGTTTCTCAAAAGACATCTTTGAGAACATCTCCACCTTGACACCTACTACACCCTTGAGGAAAGTAATCATTTTCTTTCTTTCTTGAACACCAAGGTATGTCTTTGAAGGTTGTCTTTTCCTTGCAGCCATTTTGATCTTGGTAGGCTTCTTCAAAGATGTGGCTTTCTGCTTGGCTTGTTCTGTTGCTAAGCTTTGTTGATAGACTTTGTTTAACTCTGCAGCCATTGCTTTAGCTATTTCTCTATCCTTTTGCACTTGCATAGCTTCTGCTTCTTCTTGTTCAGCCTGTATCTTCCTAGCTAGAGCTTCATCTGAATCAATCAACTTCTGCTTTTTCATTGGTTGATCAGATTCAACTAGCTTTACCTTACCCTTTTCTTTGCTTATCACCTTCTCTTTACTTGAAATCTTTTAAGCATCACCTCTTTCTTTGATGACAACTCCTTTGGCCTTTGAGATGACCTTGGGAGTATCATGCTTTGCTTTGATTAGAGTTTCTGCTATTTCAAGATCTGTGAGCACTTCTTTCACTGTTTCTGCTGCTGCCATAGGTTCAGCAGTATTAATCATTTCTGCTGCTAAGCTTGTACCAGCAGTAGTAAAGGTTTCTGCTGCTTGCACTGTTACTGCTGCTTCTTGTGCAACATTTTCTGCAGCTACTTGCTCCCCCTCAAACTTTGCATTCTCTTGCTCCCCCTTAGCTTTAGCATCTTCCATATTGTCTTCAGCTTCTGACTCCCCTTTTTTGGGAGCATCAGGCACTGGTTTCCTCCTTCTGAGTACAAATTGCTTCTTCTTCTTTTGGAGGATCAATTTCCTTACCATTTGCTTCAAATTGAGGATCTGCTCTTGTTGTGACAGAACAATATGTTTAAGCTCTTCAATCTCTTGACCTTGTTTGATCACATCCATATTGATGTTTCCCATTGCATCCATCAATTCCTGATAGTTATATCTGTCCTCACCTTCTCCAGAAGTATTACCCTCTTTTGAAGGATCATTGGATCTTTTTGTAGTGGAAGCCTTCTGCCTAGCAGAAGCACTATCCACCCCCGTGGTTTCTTGGCACCTGGGACCTTTGGATGATTGCTCACCCAAAGTTGCCATGGGGAAGTTCTTAGAGATGTTACCACTGTCCTTCTCTGTGCTAGCAGAAGTAGTGGCAACCTTCTCACCCATATGCTCTTCCTCCACCTTAGAGAGCACCTCCTTGGGGTTGGGAGACACCCCTGTGGTTTCCCTGTAGATATTCTCTAAAGGAGAATCCTCCCTTAGAGGGCTTAAAGGCTTAGTGGGTGAAGGTACAAGAAGGGAAGGAGCCTTCTTTACCTGTTTCCTTTTGTAAGTTTGGGTAATAGGAGAAGTGGGCTTATAAAGTAGGGACTGTGGGATAGATATAGAGTGGGAAGGTTGGGTTTGGCTAGTAGTGGGAATGTCTAATGAGGGCCTTGACCCTGCTGCCATACCTTGTTGTGGTTGGGACACCACCATCATTGTTGAGAACAATGGGGTGTCAACTCCTTCCGAGTCCCTAGCAGATCTTCTTCATGTTTGAGAAAACCTTGCCTTTAGGGGGTTTAGGTACATATACCCCATCAAAATGAGGTATGTCCATCAATTCATTAGTAATAACTGCCTGAACAAACCTGGGATACATAAAGAAACTCTTCTTGTTGTCCAGGTTTGAGAAAAGATCATTGAAGATCATTAAAGAAAAGTTGTATTTTCTAGCAGTGGATAAACATACCAATGCATAGGCAATTAGACTCCTAAATTGGCTCCAGCCAGTTGTTTTCTTAGAAATACAATGCATGAGGGTATGAACAAAGAACCTCCACTGGGGTGAAAACTGAGCTTTGAAAAACTTAAAAATCCCCATTTGGCCTTCATACCCCATCCTTGAAAGAGTTGAGAATAGTTCCTCATTAGGAATAGAGGTTATACCTGCAGCATCATCTAGACGTAGACAGATGCGTAGTACCTATTCAGTAACGGTTAGGGGTTTTTCACCCACCCTTGTCTTTATCATTTGCACACCATTCTCAGTAACAATGGTGGCATTAGCCCAGAACTGCCTCTGATGCTCTATGAAGATGGTAGGAGACACGGTGAGCGCATGAGCAATGTGACTTGTCCTCAAAAAGTCGACTATCTGGTGAAAACCTTCGACTTGTTTTGGCTTTTGGAGCATGGCTATCTCGTTGTGTTCATCAATAAACGCCATTGAAGCCATTGAACTTGAGTGTTCTTGCCTGAAAACTTGGTACTTGAGAGAAAAAAAAATCCATTCAAGAAGAAGTTAAAGAGACAAAGGGTTCAAAAGATTATCTGCTGATCAAGATTCGCTAAAAGATTCCATTCACTCAGCTATTTCAAATTCTTTTGTTGTTCTTGCTCCGAAAACCACAGTTCATTCAAGATCATTCAAAAGAGGTGTATCGTCTTGAGCTTAAGCAGCAAAGAAAATTTTCAATCTGCAAGATGCTGAGAAGAAATTTTTTCTTAAAAGTCAGAAAGCTTCCGAAAGTCGCTTTGTTGGTCCGTGTTGTTATTGAAGATATTTTTTGAAGACCAAAGCGCCAATGATTACTAAGGGGGAGATTGTTAGGTCTGATTTTATAGTAATCATTGTATTTATAGGACTTGGTCAATACTTTGTTTAAAGCTTATCAGTATTGTATTTGACCAAGGGTATTTAAGTCCTTTTGGTCTTGTTGGTTGTAAGTTTGACACGCACACTCAATACATTTTCTACTTTGCGCTCCATCTCTCTCTCTCTCTACTTTTTCTCTCTAGAAGTTCTAGTGATCTTGGACTTACAATTGGTATCAGAGCATACTAGATCTTGAGAGGATTGAGAGATTGTTTTCTGAATCTGAATTTGTGATCGAAATCGAAAATTTGATCGATTTTCTTGAATTTTTTTCAAGAAAATCTCGTTTTCTTGATTTCTCATCAAATTTGGAAGTGTTTGTGATCGTTTTTGGTTAAATTTGATTTCATTAGTCTCGTTTTTGTGAATCGATCATGTTTGCTTCATAGAGTTTTACAAGAAAATCAAGTTTAGTTCATCGATTTTGAGAAATTGAATTTTTCTGGAAAAACGAGTTCTGGTACTGTTACATTCATGATTTTCAGTTTTAGTGGATTTTAATCGAAATCTTTGTTAGAAATGTATTGAAAATCTGTTTTCGATCAAGTTTATAAAAGGAAAGTTCATCAAATTTGGTGTTGAAATCGAGTTTTTAGAAGTTTTTTGTGTTTTGCGTTCGGTTTATTCAAGATCCACAATTTGCGTTTCATTCATATTGCGGGTCATTCATATTTCTTTGCGTCACTTTCATCATCTTGTTTTTCAGGTTTTTGCTTGAAGCCTCAAACGCAAAGTCTCAGTTTGCATTTCTTGCCTAACCCGCAAAGCTCAACTTTGCGTTTCCCATTACACCCGCAAACCTCATTGTGCGTTTCCCATTGCAAACGCAAACATCAGTTTGCGTTCCTCACAACACCCACAAAGTCCACTTTGCGTTCCTCTCTTGACCCACGAACTTCATCTTGCGGTTCCAGTTGCACCCACAAACCTCAGTTTGCGTTTCTGTCTTCACCCGCAAAGCTCTACTTTGCGAGTCTGGAATTTTTTTTTTGTGTGTGTCTTCTAAATTTTTTTTCTTTTTAATCTTTGTGTCATTTCAAGTGTTTTTCAAATTTACAATTTTTAATATTTTTTTTACTATTCATTCTGACTTTGTTTTGCAGATACATCAGCAATGGATTCTGCCAAGTTTGATTTCCAAGCTAGGTTCTACTCAAATGATCTATTGATGCAATTGGGAACAGATACTCGTCCACCAGTCTTAATCAACGAAGATGAGTTTAGACAGTGGCAAGACAGGTTCATAAATTTCATTGAGCGTCAGAGTAACGGAGAGTACATGATGAAATCTTTGTCTGAAGGACCATTTGTCAAGCCAAAAGGTGACATTCCTTTGACAGATGATGAAATCAAACGTGAAAAAGCCGATAGAGAAGCAAAGTCCAATTTGATGCTAGCTCTACCTAACACGATCTACAATCGAATTGACTATTTCAAACATAATCCGAATATGATGTGGACTCAGTTAGAAAAGATCATGCTTGGGTCATCAGTTGCTACTCAGATTCGCCAGACACGCTTCATGAACAACTTTGAGGAATTTAAGGCGAAGGACAATGAATCTCTGAAGGCTATCTTTGACCGGTTTTGCGCTGTGATTAATGATCTTAGAAAGATTAAAGTGGAAAAGACTGCTCTGGAGACGAATCTGAAGTTCCTTAATTCTCTTCAGCCTGAATGGAATAAATCATGTCATAGACTGAGGAACGATGTCAGAATTTCCACGATGCAGATTCAAGAGCTGTATGAGATTATGCTAACTGATGAGAGCTTGGTGATAGAGAAAAAGGCCAAGTTAGACAAAAAGAACAAGAAGACAGTTGATCCGATTGCTCTTCTCACGAAGCAACTGAATGAACAAGCGTTGTCTAATAACGCTTACACCGGATCAATTGATGACGATGGAGAGGCCTTACAGAAAGCTATGATCCTTCTCTCCCAACACTATCAGAAGAAGTTCCAACCTAGATCGGGTTCCAACTCTTCTCGCTTCACTTCCGGTCTTAAAGTAAAAGTACCCGAGCCAAAGACTGCTGCTTGCTACAACTGCGGAAAGCCGGGTCACATCTCAAAGGAGTGTAGAGCAAAAAAAGTTAAGGACTCAGCTTATTACAGAAGGAAATTGGAGCTGGCTGAGAAAAGAGAGAATGGAACAGCTTTGCTGGCAGAAGAAGAACTCTGGATGGATTATTCCGATGATGAAGCATCGAACGTCGAGATCGCCCATTTGTGCTTAGTCGGAGATGAACAGTCAGATGACTCTGACACTGATGAGGATGAGGTATATTCTGAATTTGACTACAACTTTATTACCTCTCAGTTTGATATCATGATTAATGCTTTGTCTGATTTGCGCTCTAAATTTTTATCTGAAAGAGTTTTAAATTCTGAAAAGTCAGATTTAATTGAAAAGCTGAAAATTTCTTTGAAGGATGAAAAATCTATTTTAGAAAATACTAAAGACATCTTTCAAAAGAAATTGGATGCTTTGGAAAATTTAAACAAAACTTATCTTGAATCTTTGACATCGATGACTACTTTAAAAGATGAATTTTTTGATAAAATAATTAAGTTAGAAGAAAAGCTTTATCGAAGAGACCAATCTGAACAAACAATCTATATGAACAAGCCGAGGAGTGAAGAGGCTTTAAAACAGAGATGGGGACTTGGTTTTGATAATCCTCAATTTTTAAACAAAGTAATAGACAAAGTTCCCACCTTATATAAATACGATTATCTGACACTTGCTCATTATGCTCCTCAGTTCAAATTTCATTGGACTAGTGAAAAGGAAGTGTTAGATCTCGAAAATGAGAAAAGGATATATAAAAAGAAAAACGAAATTCCTTTTGTTTATACGTCCGAAAATGCCAAATATTTTCCGGAAAAATCAAGAAGAGGAAGAAGAGTTTTAAATGATATATCTTTTGTTAAATCTTCAGTGTCTAATAATTTTATTCCTTCTTATGCCCCTGATTCTGATAAGGAAAATATTTCTCCAATCATTTATGATTCAAATAAAATATACTCCTCCGTTAATATTAGAAGAAAAAATCATAGATCTTGAAGATCAGATAGAAGATCAAAATATTTTGAAGAAAATTGAATCTGACATTATTCTTTCTTTTATGACTTCTAGTCTTGAAAAAAATTTATTTTCTCAAAAATCATATTCTATTTCTAGCCTATCTTCTGATTCTAAGGAAAATAAAAAGGAAGTTTCAAATTTTAAAATCCTTTCTCAAAATAATTCAGACTCCGAGGTGAATTCAAATTTATTAGTTGATCAGATTGGTTGTTTGGATAAATTTATTTCTTCTGATTTAAATATTTCTTCTAAAATTCTTGATAATTCTTTTACGCTCAATGATCAATTTTATAAACCCAAGCGTAAAATAAGACGGTCAAAGAAGTCGAAGAAACGAGATACAATTTTTACTGGCAATTCTAATTCTTCCGATACTATTATTTCAGATAGGATTGTGAGCCAGTCAAAGAAGCAGATCTGGAGAGCTAGGCGGACATCAACTGATTATATGTTTGATGGAGATCGATGTGTAGACAAATTTTATAATAGTGATTCATTTGCTGTTTGTAATAAAGTTTCAAAATATTCTATAAAGCAAATGTTTCAAATTTCCAAAAATGTCTCACATTCGTCTTCTGATTCTAGTTCAGATGATCATGCTTTCTCTTCTGATGGTTGTGATTATTTTTTTGATTATATTCCTCGTGCTTTATCTGATAAATCTGCTCATTATTTCCCAGTAAGAACTACAACTAACAAACAAGGGCCCAAATTCAAGTGGGTACCCAAATCTTTATCTGATTCAAAGTTGCAGGCATCACATGTTAAGGGGGAGTAATAGGAATATTGGCTCTTGAATACTACAGTTCAAGACCCGTTCTTCATTGAATATTGGCTTCTGAGTACTTCAGCTCAGGACCCGTGCTTCAATGACATCGACTTCTAAACACAACAGGTTAGAACTCGTTCTTCATAGTTAAGTTTCTGACTAATGAGATACTGTGAGTACATCAATTTTATTTCCGCTGCATATATCTCTGATTATGGTGTGTTCCAGTTTTTCTCAATGTTTCAAGAATTTGAGTTTGTTTATCTATCTCATGAATTTGTATTACCCAAAATTTTCTTTTAATATGAGACACAAATTATTTTTATAATGTGAAAGATGAAATAGTTGAATTTTATTTTGTTTCAACTAAATATTAATTAAAAGTTTAAATCTTTACAAATTTTATTCTATAAAGTAAAGTTTTACATTTTTTCTTTCCTTTGAATAAACTATGTGTCTAGGATAAATTTTCAAGTTCTTTTGTTTATATTAAAGTTTTTATATGGTCAAATTTCAAGTCTTACAAAAGTCGAAAAGTCAGCAACATGTTTGAAACTTTTATTTCTGCTTTAAAGATATGTGAGTCGGAATTTTTATAGTTTACTTTGCTTAGACTACCTAAACGATCAAAATTTTAGATTGGAATGAAAATATGGGCTAAGCATTTAGATGTTGATCTGAGTGACTGAGATGAATATTAAATTTTTAAAATTCAGAAATCTCTAAGTTTAAAAGTTTATACCTGTGACCTTTCTGGTTTGGGAAAGTACGTTCCGTGTGATGCTTGTCATCTGGTCCCCTAAGGTCAATTGATCTGGGAGTGATCGAACAAAAATCCTGCAATAAAACCAGATCGAAAGTCATGTTCTACTGGTATGAATGGGTTTAGGATATGTCGATGTAGCCTTTCTGATCTGGGAAAGTAAGTTCCAAGGGGTGCTTGACACCTACTCCCCTAAGGCCAACTGGTCTGGGAGCGGCTGACCTAAATCCTGCAATAGGGTCAGATAAAAAGTTACGTTTACGGCATGTTCTTTACTTAATAAACTTCTTGATTAAAAAGATGCCAAAGTGCACGCGCTTAAAAGATGCCAAAGAGCACACTCATGTTAAGATGCCAATGAGCACAATGCTAAAAGATGCCAATGAGCACACATCTCATGATACTTGGTGATATGTTTGCGTTGCGATAAATCTGTAAATTTATGAATATCTTAATTCTTGATGGCTTAGTGGTAGTACATGCAAACTTCTCTATAATATTTTTAGAATTACATTTTCTTGAAGCTAATCGAATATTCGCATGTGAGCACACTGAATAGATTGCTGGAAGTTTTGAAACTGAACATGTTTTAACTTGATATGCAATTAAACTCGTTCTTTTATCTTACAACATATGTTTGATTTCAAATGATTGATAAATTTGTGATATTTTACTCTGTAAAATTTAATTTGTTTAGTGTTTAAAATTTTATATGTTTAGTTGTTTCAAAATTTACATTCAGTATATTTTTCTTTCTACATTAATTTCTGATCACTGTGTTCTCATAAATATATTTTAATGGGTTTATGCATTATTCAAGGGGGAGTGAACAAAGAAATGTATTTCAAAGATTATATCTGTTTTTGAGGGGGAGTGTCTGATTTTCTTTACATGAATGTTATCTTAAATTGTCTTATATAATGCATTTGTGTAGGGGGAGTCAAAGAGCTTTCAAAAGTAAAATTTTTCTAAGGCAGCTTTGCGCTTCACACATGGCCCGCAAAGCTTGTTTTGCGTATCAAGCATGGCACGCAAATCTTGCTTTGTGTATCAAGCATGGCACGCAAACCTTGCTTTGCGTCCTTCCATGTGGAACGCAAACCTTAGTTTGCGCTTCCTGCATGGAACGCAAACCACCCCTGTTTTCTCTGTTTCTTTGATTTTGCAGATCTTTCGCTGTCTCGTCTCCAACATTTGCATGACCAAGTTGATTAAAATCATCAAGGTCATGAGGGGGAGAAGTCAAGGAGAAGTTAAAGAGACAAAGAGTTCAAAAGATTATCTGTTGATCAAGATTCGCTCAAAGATTCCATTCACTCAGCTATTTCAAATTCTTTTGTTGTTCTTGCTCCGAAAACCACAGTTCATTTAAGATCATTCAAAAGAGGTGTATCGTCTTGAGCTTAAGCAGCAAAGAAAATTTTCAATCTGCAAGATGCTGAGAAGAAATTTTTTCTTAAAAGTCAGAAAGCTTCTGAAAGTCGCTTTGTTGGTCCGTGTTGTTATTGAAGATATTTTTTGAAGACCAAAGCGCCAATGATTACTAAGGGGGAGATTTTTAGGTCCGATTTTATAGTAATCATTGTATTTATAGGACTTGGTCAATACTGTGTTTAAAGCTTATCAGTATTGTATTTGACCAAGGGTATTTAAGTCCCTTTGGTCTTGTTGGTTGTAAGTTTGACACGCACACTCAATACATTTTCTACTTTGCGCTCCATCTCTCTCTCTCTACTTTCTCTCTCTAGAAGTTCTAGTGATCTTGGACTTACAAGGGGTTAGAACGCAAGTGAACAGTATGCAAAGAGTCGTTATGAACTTTTTAGGCGGGCAAAGGATATTTATTGTATTCGGGACAAAAGCAGTATTAACCTAGAGCAGTATTAACCCCTAGCAGTATTAACTGAGAGCAGTATTAACCACTAGCAGTATTAACTAACTAGCAGTATTAACTGATTGTAGTATTAACTAGTAGCAGTATTAACTAACTAACAGTATTAACTGAGAGTAGTATTAACCACTAGCAGTATAAAAACTATACTGGCAGCACTAAAACTGTACTGGCAGTAGTAATTCTACTTACACTTTTAAGCTTGTGTTGGCCATAAACTTTCTTTTTACCTCACACTTTTATTCCATCTCTTCATTTGCCACCATCCTTTTACTACTTCTCTTACCTCTGATCTTACCTCCATCTGGAGTATCATACAAAGAGCAACAAGTCCTCCATCAAATCTTTTGAAGTTTTGAAGGCAGTCCATGTTACTTGTTATGTGCCAAGAGCAACCACTTATTTACATGCCAAATGCTCTTCCTCTAAAGCTATTGGTTGCCCTGCACACTTGATAAATCAGTTAGTTTTGGAGGGAACCCAAGCCAAAGTGGTCTTGGGTTGTCCTTTCTCATCAATATAATCAGTAAGTTTAGTCTGGATGAGTTGTTTAGGAGTCTCATGGCTGGAATACTTTGTCAAGATTATAGGCTTGGAAGCATTACTACTAGAGGCAACACTAGCCTTGTTAGCAGTACTAACTTGGTTAGCAGTATTAATTGAGTTAGCAACACTATTTCTATTAGCAGTACTATCTAGGATAGCAGTACTAACAGGTTTCTTTACAATTGGAACCTAAACCTGAACAAAGTTGTTTGCTTTCTTTGTCTTTAAATTACTTCTTGGCTTATTTGGAGTATTTTTCTTTATATTAGCAAACTTGTTCTGAGCATGAAACTTTTTAGGTGCTCTTTTCTCAGCCATTTGATTCCTTCTTTGATTCCTATAACCAGAAGAGTTTTGTGGTTGTCTTTGAAAAGTGACTCTTTGGTTAATAGGATTGAAATAACAGTATTTGGCAAGATGATTCAATTTGCCACAGATAAAACAAGGTTTTGGCCTGTTGATTTTACACAAATCAATCCCTTGTTTTTGTGCCCACTGATTATTCCAGTTTCTCTGATTTCCCCTTGGTTTATCATGTTTTTGGGGCTCAGGCTTATTGCATGTACACTGCTTGCAAGGGACAGGATTCACAACTGTGGTCTGTTTGTAGTGGACCTTTCCAGACTTTCCCTCTGTCTTCTCTATGTCCTTAGATTTGACCCAAGTTTTTCTACATCCCTCATTGGTGATAATGTGATTTTCTTGGGGAATCTCACCACTCACAGTGTTCTCCTTACTCTTATCATTAGAGTTTTCTTCTTCAGAGTTTGTTTCAACCACCACTTTGTCTAATGGATCTACCTTAGTGGCTTCATCAGATAATTCCTTCCTATTCTTGGTCTCTAGCAAGTCTGATATAGGGGGGATGTAATTGTTGTTGTATGGTGGTGGTGTGGTGTTATAGCCTATTCCTCTTCTAAGTTTGTCATGGATTTGAGTTTGGAGCAAAGAGTCTATTGCTTTAGAAGAATTGGAAAATTTTTCAATATCCAGCTTGGCTTTCTCAAACTCACTCTTTATCTTTTCATTCTCCTCTTCTTTCTGTTTCAGCTTCAACTCATACTGATCTTTCTCCCACTTCCAGTAGTTGATGTCATATGAGTGTTGGAGATCATTGGCTTGGAAACTCTTAATCTGTTCCTCAAAGCTCTCAACAATTTTTGCATAGTCTTTTATATCTCTCTCTAATCTTTTAAGGTCATCACTCATTGTCTGGTTGTGATCCCTGTACCTTTTAATAGTTTCAATACAGAATTTACAACAAAGATTAGATGTTACCTTTGTAGGAATTTCTGAGCTTGAAGACTCTGAACCTTTATTCATGATGATGTGATTTTGAATGTAGGTTTCTGAGAATACTTGCTCTGATACCACTTGTCAGGATCGAATTCTCAACAAGAATAAATACTCAGAAACAATATCAAAGAAGTTTGCGGAATAACACTTTGATATTCAATGTAACAGTAAACAAACAGTATAAATTTGATGAACAACTTGTAAACTTGTATTGAATGATTGAAGTTACAAGATTACACACACAACCTCAATCTTGAAGAACAGGCTCTTTCAAGATGAATTCTACTTCTCTAGAATTAGGAACTATGCCTTGAGGTTGATTTTCTCTGGAACAAAAACTTAGAATGAATAATCTCTCTAAAACTATTCTATCAATTCTATACATATACTAAGGACAAAAGATAATTACAATTAATAAAATATCTTCAGAATATCTTCCATTAATATCTTCAGTCTATCCAGCTGTCATTCTTGTAATTCGGATCTCCATCTCATAAGCAGCACTAATCATCTTGAAAGTATTAACTCAAACTTGACAGCATTAACTACTAAGCAGCACTAACCTCTAGCAGTACTAACTAGCTAAGCAGTACTAACTTTGACTAGCAGTATTAATTCTACTAGAAGTAGTAATACCTAGCAGCATTATCTTTGAATTCCTCTTGCAGTAGTAATTTTGTACTAGCAGCATTAAACACTTAAGCTTTTCTTCAGTTCCCAACATAATAACTGACCATTACATCTCAGAAATGCGAAAAGTTATGTTGAAAGTCTAAAATACATAAAAATGGGATTTTATTATTTTCAGATAAAATATATTTATCTATTTATAATATAGTTATTCTTGGCATGAACTGAGAATCGAGGGTTACGATTCCCAAATTTATCTGATTATTTAACTAAAATTTTATCACATTTACATTACTAATTTAATTTTTTTTAAATATATGGGTGAGTCAAGGGCCACTTGGCCGATTTCCATGCTCTCTCTCTCTATCTCTCTCTCTCTCTCTCTTTTTCATTTTAATTAAAACCAAAACTTAGTGATTAATCCTCTCATTTTCAAAATTACAAGAAACCTCTCATCTCCCTCTCCTCTCTTCTTCCTCACGCCGGCCACTACAGACCACCACCACCATCATCGATTTTCAGAAAATTCCAAGGGAGAAATCAAGATTTAAACATCATTTTACTTCAAGAAATCAAGTTTGCATCTTCAATTGAGAAGGTAATCACTTTATATCTTCATTTCGCAAGTTTTTATTCAAAAATGTGAATGTTTCATATCATTGCATGTAGAAGTTGTATAATCTTAGTTTTGGAAGTGAAATGGGATGCATTTGGTAAATAATACATTTGCAAATGAACCATTGAATGATCTTCCAATAAAATTTGGGAATTCAAGTAAATTTTTTTTGAGATTTTATCAAAATGTCAATTTTATGAAGTATGGTTCTAAGGTTCATGAAATTTACATTATTTCAACAAAATTAGTGTATAAGGAAAACTCTTAGCATGAGATTACTCAAATCTCATATGATTAAGAGCTTGTAAGTGGTGAAATATCACTTAATTAGTGATTTTGGTTATCAAGCATGGGATTGGATGATCACTTGTAGTAGCTATGAATCCATGATGCATACTTGTCTCATTAGAATCATTGTATATTGATTAAAAATGTGAAACCATTTGGTATTATTAAAAACTATGCCAAATGATCATTTTATTATATTATGCAAAGTTTCATTTTGTTTTATCACAGCTTGCTGTCATGGATTTTTGCATCCACTTTCAAGCTTCATAAATCATTTCCTACTTGATAATATTTGGGCTTTTTGCTACCGAACTTTAATTTAAGGTGTTAGCTATTCTAAGAATCAAGAATGACTCAAAATTATGATGTTTTGGTCATCCATTTGTATTTTAGAAGAAAGTAGTGAAATATGTCCTGAGTTGACAGATTGGTATACTCAACTTCTAAAGGCCATAACTCTTTCATCAATCAACCAAAATGAGTGAATCTTTTCCATAAGTTAGATTTTTGAGTTAGCTTTGCAACCATATATGGATCACTGAGTAGTTTTGAGTTTTGGAATCCCAAATGCATGCTACAAAAGAAGTGTGCAACTGATACAAACATCAGTGACCTACTCATTTGTGGGAATTCTTTGGGCCATCAAAACATCTCCAAAATGCATAAAAATTTGACTTGATGTTCTTAACTCGGTATATTAGTTTCCATAAAAATTTGGTTATTTTTGGTATTTGGGAAGTGTCATTTGAAGTGTTATTTTTGGTAATTATGGACAGCAAGTGCTGAATCCAGAAAGTTGATCTTAACACCTTAAAGGTTTTTGTTTTTGTGATCATTATTGATATTTTAATCCTAAATTTATATTTTAGACAACAAAATAAACATGAAGGCATATATTGAGATGTAGGAATGGTTAAGTTAGGTTTATAGTTGGATGTTGATATTTTGGCACTTCTTTATGCAATTTACTCTATAGGGATTTAGAGGCTCCGGACTAGAGTTTCGCGTTGTCGTGTTACCTAGCATCATCATTTGAGGTGAGTATTCCCAATCCCTCTTTTACAGTTTTTATACGTTTTGAGGAGGAAAGCATGTGAATTTAGAAATTGTTTCTACTGAATGATTGTTCATTAAAATTGTCGAATTTTGAATTAAATTGTTTATGCACTATGGTATGTATACTTTACGCTGCAAATGAGTATTCACAGCCCCACTTTTACTGTTAAAATTGATTTTTGGGGTGGAAAGCTTGTTTAAATTGTGTATTTAAAGATTCATGAGAATGTTTATAAAGTATTGTGTAATAACATTTTATAAGGCTTTGTTATAAGCGTTTGAAATCATAGTTATATGACATGTATGCTATTGATATGTTGAGTTTATCAAATGTTAGTGGATAGCGCTATTTGGTCTGACAAACCCACCTTATGCTGACGAGTAGGGGTGCACTATAGTAGAGAATATGACTATCCATGTGGTATAAACCACCGCTGAGGTAGTTCATAGGGCGTTGAAATTGGTCAGGGATGGTTTGGTAGTGGCTCAACGAAATTTTATCATTGCGTACACTTGTCATATAAAATTTGATTTGTAATACTCATGAATTCAATATTTAAAGTTGTTATGAATTCTAATACCTCAATTAGAATTTTATGCATACAAAAATGATTTGTGCATATTTAAAACCTGTGAACTCACCAACTCTTTGTAGTTGACTTTGTTTTATACATGTTTTTCACGAGTCAAGAAGGTAGGCATCGATGTTTAAGCTACATGAATAATGTTTTGAAGCAAGTTACCTTTACGAATATTTTCCGTTATGCATAAGTTTTTGGGAATTGTAAACGATGATAAATATTTATTGTTTATCTTTTTATTAAAAATTGTAATGATTTAATAATTAAATTGTATGGTGGTATGAACCTTAATCTTGTGCTATGAGATTGAAACTGTTATGCCTCGTGTTTCCGCTTTAACGGGGTGTGACAAATTATACACACAAATTTCAACAATTCAATGAAAAACTTGATCAAATAGTGACTTTTTCAAGGAACGACTATTTTCTTGATTTTTTCAAGAATTTGAATCTGATTTGGTGATGAAATCTTTCTGAAATTGTTTGGTTTGCTCTGATACCAATTGAAATTGTCCTCCCTTATCAAATCAAGCAATTCTCAAGATCTAAGATATAACAGTATTCAAGATCTTAGAAGGAGAGTAGAGAGAGAAACACGTTCATGTTATAGATCTCACAATGATATTACAATCTATCTAGCTCTTGTTGTTGTTACTAGATTACAAAGCACCTAAGATATTTATACCAAGGATATTATCACATGCTTAACAACTAAGTAACTCATATTTGACTTAGACTAGACTTTGACTTTGTTAACTTATCTTGACTTGACTTTTCCTATTAAATCTTGGATACAATAATACACTAACAATAAGGAGCTGGTTTGATGATGACTCCCAGGACTTCCATTCAATCACTGAAAAACAAAAGGTATTTTCTATGAATGTTCTGACAGAAAAACAAATTTTCTGTGTGCTCGTGCTTGTGTATGAAAGAATAAAGCACAATGATTGTGTTTCATAAGGCTCAAAATATGTAAATCACTGAGACATCAATGATTATACATAGACTCAAATGTGCATGAGAAAGGGTCGAAGGTGGGGCAACTTTCCTTCTTTTTCAATATCAGTATCTTCCGAGTGAAGAACCAATAGATTATGTGATGCTTCCCCAGAAAATGTGAAACGTTTTCTTTTTAAGAAAAGAATGAGTAGCTTGGTGGGGTGTTTGCAAGAGATGGCATGGTCTAGTTGCCGATTTCAATGTCGTTCATGAAGAAATGTGAAACAACAGTAATGTGGCTGTCGGGCTCAGAAAGAAGTTTGGTGCAGAGTCTGATATTCTTTTACTCTGTTCTCTCACCCTCTTTCTTTTAATCATTTAAGCTCACTTCTAACCAATCTCTCATTTCTATTTTACCTCTTCACACACCAACACTCAAATCTTTTTACCCATCTCCCCTCAATCACTCAGGGAATACTTCATGGGTAGGAAACATTGGTTATCATGAATCCATGGAAGTTATGTTAAGCACTCACACTGAATCCCATGAATTTTCCTAAAAGCATGTATCTCAATGATTTTCTTGACATTTTAGCACAAGAAATCATTTGTCAGTATATGTGTATGCTCATCAAAAAAATCAGAATGAAATTTGAGCACTTTAAGCATTTAAGATTTCTCAAAACCTTATAAGAATGAATAATCATGAAAGAATATAAATGTTTTGAGAATCTGAAAATAATTAAGATGAGATCAAAATTCATGAAGAATAATATTTTGGGAAATCAAAGACGAATGCTGTTTATATGAAAGATATATAAACGGGTTAGCAATGAAAGCACATAAAATAATGAAATGACGTTTGATTCAAACAACATTGAATACAACCGGGAGTATTACCATAGAAAGATTAAACATTTGATACATGGTAATAACAAGTTCAAGAAAAATGTACTGAACCGATGTGTGTATGAATACTTGACAGTATATAGATAAGACAATACACAAGTATTTATCTTTTGAAACACACGGTCAGATAAGCATATAAGTATCCAAAAATCATTTTAAAAAACATATCACAATTCGCAATTCATGAAAACATTTTAAGAATAGGAAGTGGTTTGAACATTTAGGAAACCATTTTACACAAGTGAAAGTTGTTCATCTTTCAACAAGTGATGAAGTGTAAGGTAAAGAAAAATATACCTGTAAGCTCACTTAGACAAAATGTAACACCCCAAATTTCGTTATGTAACCTTGGTATTCTAGTGTTAAGCTTTTGTCGTTAGCACCGCGATTGGTTCCAAGTTTGAGTTTGGCTTTTGGTGGTTTTGGACAAACCACAGTGAACTACGCGAGTTGCACCACGACTTGAGGTCGCTGCACAACCCGCGAAACCCTCTGGATGGCTTTGGTTTTGTGTAAGCAGGCGAGTTATGCCGTGGGTTGAGGTCGCGGCATAACCCGCGAAAGTCCCTGGACCGACTTAAGGGTTTCAGTTTCCAAAATATCTCATTTAGATCTCATCTCTCAATCTCTAAACTCTCTCCTCTCTCTCTAAGTTTGGTTGGTATTCTTTGGATCTTTGAGCTTCCGTTAATCGCTAGTATTAAGTGCATTGCTCGGGGTTTCGGTGTAGAAAGCTTCGTCTTCGCAAGGGGGTCGATATCTGGTTCTTCGGGTTTTCGTATAAACCTATTGGGTGAGTTCCTACTACTTTTCTAAAACTTTATACATGTCAAAATGGTTACATTTTGAACTCCTATGTATCTCCATGATTTCAGATTTAAGTTTTCTACATATTTGATATAACTTGAGTTTTGGGAGATTTTAGGGTTCCGATCATTTTATGATGGATTCTATCTTATTTGAATTAAAATATGTTTTACTTGCATATTATGTGGATATGTGAAAAGAATGTTTAAGAACTCATTTTTAATGATTTTCATTCTTACCAGAAGTTGAACTGGAAATGACATTTTGTTTATAAAATGTGTTTATACCATATGTTTATTTATGGTTGGTCACATATGTTGTTGTGACAAGTCTGTACAATTACTAGCGGATCCCTAGGTTTTGAGTCGACTGATATTATTTGGTGGTTACCAAGTAAAGAAAATATAGAGCTACATGTGCATTAAATTTTGAGGCTCTGGCCATTAACAAATAAGAACTACATGTGCATTAAATTGTGAGGTTCTGGCCGTTAACAACTTATTTTTGGGATGTCACATTCCCCATTTGTAGCTATGGATGCATATGATCCTCGGGGGCAACTTGGTATGGTTATGTGAGGCCGGATACTAGCCATGGTTCATAGTGATCCTAGTGAAGGAGTATACATTGGTTTTGCTTGGGGATAGATCTCACGTTTTAGCACAGACTTATGTGTTTGTATCCTCGGATTCCAATTGTTTAGCCCATAACTCGGATTTGTGGTCTACTTTGTGTTACACCAGAATCTTTGGTAAAATGGTTCTTTTGTCATCGTATGATGAGTTTTGGACCGAAAAGGCCCGGTTGTGGCGAAATGTTATCTTTTATAAAATAAACCTTTATGAAAAAATTTCCTTATGATACTGATGTTTATATCTCTAATTTTGAATAAACTGTATGTTCTCACTAGGCTTTAAGCCTAACACTTTTTCTCAAATGATGTGTATAACAGGTTTCCCTTAGCGGTGGGTTGCTCAGGGTCTTTGAGAGTCGAGCGTGGACTCGAGGCATATTTTGAGATGTCTATTATTTTGTTGTTGCGCATTGTTTAAGTCCCATCTTTTAGTGAATTTTGGTTCGTCAAGTGTTGTAGTCTAGACGGTTATGTTTAGATTAGTATTGTTGATAAATTCTATATCCGTATGAGTCTTGTATAGTCTTAAGGACTAATCCCCTTTATGGGAAGTTTATATCATTACAGATGTCTTGTTGCCATATTTTCAGGTTTTAATTTACTCTGAATTTTAGAGTGTTACAAGTTGGTATCAAAGCTCTAGTTTAAGCGAACTAGGCATGAATGTAAGATGTCTAGACTTAGACTGAGTTTGATAGGCATTGATTGTGAGATTGGATAGAACTTCTAAGCTGGGTTAGTCTTAGAATCGACGGAGGTTATGTTAATCAAGCGTTGTGATGATGCTAACAAGAACCCTTATGTGTTATATGTTCATAATCTCACTTAGCTAATGTGATTATGAGGATATTTTATGTGAGTGTAATTGGTTTGCTAATGTTATGACAATTGGTAGATGTAGTGGTACGTTTCTTTCGGGGGTGTTTCAGTTAAACTCTTCCTTGCCGTTTCTCGTGCTTGTGTTTACCTTCTCTACCTTGGTACATTGATCGTTAGAGTAGTGCGAAAGTTTCTAAGCGAGTAAGCTAAGGAATGATTGTTGTTTATAGCAATGTCTCTTCGGGATGATAGTAAGTGCGCAGAACGCAATAAGTTAACCATCTAGAGCCAGATTCGTTGGTGGAATTAGAACTATATCTTGTTAGATCGATTCTATTTCGAGGAGATTTGTAAGTTAATTAATGAGATGGTTGCCCTAAGATGCCTGAGGCATCCGGTTGTTTATAGTACGTCGGGATGTTGGGAAGCGTAGTATTAAGATGTGAGTGCCGACCGAATTCATGCATTAAATTTATTTCTAAAATAAGGTTGCATAAATTGCTTTTCATGATCGCCAACCATGAAGTAAATTACCTTATAACGTTTTGGCAAAACCTTTAGCACTCAGCATACTTTAAACTATGATCATAAGCATGCTTAAAATGGCTTTGTTCCACCTGATTTCAAATTGTTATCAAAACTCTCTTTATTCACGTTTTGAGTTTAAATCCTATTTTTTGATGTCGAAATATCTGTGTTTTAACGCTTTTTGAGTTAATGGGCAAGTAGCTATGGAATTTTGACCTTGACATTGGATCTCTTCCACGTATGTCAATGGTTTTAAAGGAAAAGTTATTTCCATGCTTTGAGTAGGAGTTTCTTGGGAATTTTTAGTTGTGTGAGTTTTGCTGAATTCTTGGAGTTTTGTTGTACGGATTCTTTTATCGCATGTGTATATTTTGAGATGTGTGAGTTTAATTTCATTGCGTGCAATTTATGAGTTATTTGGCGTCGAGTCTCATCAAAAATCTTGTCAAAATGGTCGCCTTACCTTGTGTTGCAAAATGGAAATTTGGACACCACTTGATTTTAGCGTTAATGAGTTTTATAAAATCCAGTTGGATTATGGTGTCTCGTCTCACGACTTTTGTGTCGCGTAAATAATTTCAGGAACATGTGCATATGCATCATTGTGTGCGTTAATTTCAGGGTTTTGTTAACAAATGTCAACCGTCGTGTACTATGTGCATTGGATTTAAGTATAATGTTGGTGTGAATGATTGCATAAACGATTTATGTTATTTTTAAAAACAGGACTTTCGTTCTGATCGTATTTCCATCATTAACTCTTACTGTTAAAATTTCCGCAAAGCATTTAGCGAGTTAGCGGTATTTTTGTCGTTGTAGTTTCTATTTTGTCAAATGTGTTTATCTTTACAACGTGAAACTTTAAACTCGATTTGAAATTTTATTTGCATCCCCGTTATTTTACCGCCCTTTGGGGAATGAATTGTTGCAGATGGGGTGAGTTGAAAATTCTTTTGCTGCAACGCCTCTTGGTTATAGAGGAGGAATTTTAAAGACAAAATTGTGATTTTTCCTTTGGAGTTGTACAAACAATTGTTGCACATGTTGAAGTGCAAGAACCTATTTTCACGTTTATAGTGTAAACTATTGAGTATGTTTTACTCGGTATTTCTCAGGGTGGGAGTATTTTGTTAAGTTTTCGTATTCGGTAACTTGGATTGTTTTAACATAATAAATTTCTCATGTGGAGCTTGAATATTTCAACAAGTAAATAGCGCGATTTACATATTCTGGGTGATTTTGTACACGTAAAATCTACATTATGATTTATGCATCTTTGATGATTTTGTGCAAACAAAAGTCTATTTCATGACATATGCATCTTAGTATATTTGCATTCATAAAACCTTTGGGAAAATCTTTGGTCCCAATACGTGTTAAGTTTTGAGAAAGCATGTATTTGTGGTGTGTGTTTTCATAAACATTGTTTAAAGAAATTTCATTATTTGGGGAAAACCGTTAAATGTCGGTTAAATGTGTTTTAAGGTTTACGAGGCTTTCGTTGGAAATTTACGTGAAGTGTTGGGCCTTTGGCTCGGGTTTTGACTGAATGAATCGTGTGGACATTTGTCCGGATTTATAACCGCAATGAAAGATTTTAGTATAATGGAGTTTAATTGTGTTTTTGGTGAGTTAAAGTTGATTTGTGAAAACGGTGTACATGCCAAAATGTTTATTTTAAAGTGTTTGTGTTTTACATTAAATTGTTAACTGCTGATAAGTTTTGTTTATTTTGAAATGTTTAGTTTTATGAACATGTTGAGACACCCATTTTGGGATCTTTGGTTATTTTGGTAAATAAATCATGTTGAAGTGTTTCTTTGATGATTTTACATATATAATTGGAGTTCAATTGACGTAAGTGTCATTTGGTGTATTTGATCTTATAAACCTTTTCAGAAAATGCATATTATTGTGTTATGAGGCATTTTGAAAACATAAGGGTATGAGTTCATTTGGAAAACGGTTTGTTTCAACCAACGATGAGATTTGAGTTAATTATACTTTTGGTCGTGTTTGCATAATAGTTGGTCAAACATGTTTCAATATTTATATCAGCTTTCATTTGGGTATTTACGTAAACTGTTGGGTCGTTGGCTCAGTTTTGACTAAATGGAGTCTTGAGAACATTTGTACGGGTTAAAAACAATTGAGAAATTTTTGGAGTATGATGGCGATTATTTCATGCCATTGGGAGTTACATGTTTTGGGAACTTTGTTTTTTTTTTCAGTTGGAGTCATGTAATGTTAGACAGTGTTGTAGATCCATAGACAGTCTGTCTGTTTTGTAAAGCCTGAGGTTTTGTGTTACACTTAGTGACCGCTCGGGTTGGCTAGCGAGTAGACAATAGGTGGCACGAGCTGCTGAGTTGGAACTCGTCTGGATTGGATAGGCACCCGTGTCCGTAAGCCTTTGAGGTGGAACTCGACGGAGTATGGTTAGAGGCAATAAATGGTTTGAAGTTGTGATGTCTTGTATGGCATGGGAACTAAGATCGGGATACGTGGTGAAATCCAATAACATCACGGGTGGACCCATTCATTTGTTCTCACCACCCAAGATGGAAACGTTTAGAGGTCATGCGAGGAAGTTATATGGGCGGCCTACTTGCGTGTCCTTCTATTCTCTTTGTGTAAGGGTCTCTCCGTCGTAGACCCGGGGTATTTAAAACACTAATGTTATATTTTTACCAGCTATGGTTATGTGGAGTCGACGGTAAATGATGACTTTAATATTGGGTTCTCCCCACGTATATTAAGGTTTGAATGAAATGTGTTATTCCTGCATATTGATGTTTAGTTTTCTTTCGTTTTTGGCCGTGTGAGTATTGGGCCTAGTGTCCATGTTTTCGGACGTACGATGTGGATGGTGTTACTAATGTTTCATACCTCGAGTTATTACAAGTTGTGTCAATTTATAAAGTATCGTTGAAATAAAGGATCCATCCTTGAAATTGCATAACTTTGAAAAGGAGTTGTTCCATGTTTTAAAATTCATTATTTGAATGGTTCTGTTTTGAAGAGAAGTTCATCAATTTAATTGCTTTTACTTATGTAAAACTCTTGAGCTCTCTAGGCGTTAAGCCTAATCCTTTTTTCAGCATGTGCATCAAATTCCTGTTGTGGGTTTTATTAGCGTCCGTCCTTTATAGTCCGAATATATAGATTGGTGGTATGTTTAGAGGTTAATCTTTATAATGTGGTCGTAGACGAAGTATTTATGGAAGTATTAAGAAACTTGAATAAGGGCTACTTCCAGATTTGGAGTCGGATCGGAGTTGAGTGATAACAGAATCTGTGTTAACCGATCGCCGGAAAGACGCATTAGTGCGCCTTGTAACAATATCTTTATCGATATTAGGAATGGATCAGTGAAATCTGAGAGTTTTGGGAAGATTAGCGTCGACCGTTAGCTTTGAGTTCGGAACCGTGCAGTTCGAAAGAAATTGGTAGATGGAAAGTTGAGGTCGCTGAATTCCTGGAGGTAGTAATTGTCACCTAAGGTTGGGAGGCAACCGTAACCTTGTGAGTAAAGGTTACTGTAGAGAGTTGAGTGTTCGCTCGGTTAGGAGTGAAATGTACCCAAGAAGGGTAGCTATTTCGGGTGTCGGTATTAAGATCACGTTAATGATTCTGGCATTTGGGTTTGAGACGATACTCTCTGCGAACAGTGTTCCTTTGAGAAGAGTAGATTTCGAGGACGAAATCATTCTAAGGTTGGGAGTATTGTAACACCCCAAATTTCGTTATGTAACCTTGGTATTCTAGTGTTAAGCTTTTGTCGTTAGCATCGCGTTTGGTTCCAAGTTTGAGTTTGGCTTTTGGTGGTTTTGGACAAACCACAGTGAACTACGCGAGTTGCACCGCGACTTGAGGTCGCTGCACAACCCGCGAAACCCTCTGGATGGGTTTGGTTTTGTGTAAGCGGGCGAGTTATGCCGCGGGTTGAGGTCGCGACATAACCCGCGAAAGTCCCTGGACCGACTTAAGGGTTTCAGTTTCCAAAATATCTCATTTAGATATCATCTCTCAATCTCGAAACTCTCTCCTCTCTCTCTAAGTTTGGTTGGTATTCTTTGGATCTTTGAGCTTCTGTTAATCGCTAGTATTAAGTGCATTGCTCGGGGTTTCGGTGTAAAATGCTTCGTCTTCGCAAGGGGGTCGATATCTGGTTCTTTGGGTTTTCGTATAAACCTATTGGGTGAGTTCCTACTACTTTTCTAAAACTTTATACATGTCAAAATGGTTACATTTTGAACTCCTATGTATCTCCATGATTTCAGATTTAAGTTTTCTACAAATTTGATATAACTTGAGTTTTGGGAGATTTTAGGGTTCCGATCATTTTATGATCGATTCTATCTTATTTGAAGTAAAATATGTTTTACTTGCATATTATGTGGATATGTGAAAAGAATGTTTAAGAACTCATTTTTAATGATTTTCATTCTTACCAGAAGTTGAACTGGAAATGACATTTTGTTTATAAAATGTGTTTATACCATATGTTTATTTATGGTTGGTCACATATGTTGTTGTGACAAGTCTGTACCATTACTAGCAGATCCCTAGGTTTTGAGTCGACTGATATTATTTGGTGGTTACCAGGTAAAGAAAATATAGAGCTACATGTGCATTAAATTGTAAGGCTCTGGCCGTTAACAAATAAGAACTACATGTGCATTAAATTGTGAGGTTCTGGCCGTTAACAACTTATTTTTGGGATGTCACATTCCCCATTTGTAGCTATGGATGCATATGATCCTCGGGGGCAACTTGGTACGGTTATGTGAGGCCGGATACTAGCCATGGTTCATAGTGATCCTAGTGAAGGAGTATACATTGGTTTTGCTTGGGGATAGATCTCACGTTGTAGCACGGACTTATGTGTTCGTATCCTCGGATTCCAATTGTTTAGCTCATAAATCGGATTTGTGATCTACTTTGTGTTACACCACAATCCTTGGTAAAATGGTTCTTTTGTCATCGTATGATGAGTTTTGGACCGAAAAGGCCCGGTTGTGGCGAAATATTATCTTTTATAAAATAAACCTTTATGAAAAGATTTCCTTATGATATTGATGTTTATATCTCTAATTTTGAATAAACGGTATGTTCTCACTAGGATTTAAGCCTAACACTTTTTCTCAAATGATGTGTATAACAGGTTTCCCTTAGCGGTGGGTTGCTCAGGGTCTTTGAGAGTCGAGCGTGGACTCGAGGCATATATTGAGATGTCTATTATTTTGGTGTTGGGCATTGTTTATGTCCCATCTTTTAGTGAATTTTGGTTCGTCAAGTGTTGTAGTCTAGACGGTTATGTTTAGATTAGTATTGTTGATAAATTCTATATCCGTATGAGTCTTGTATAGTCTTAAGGACTGATCCCCTTTATGGGAAGTTTATATCATTACGGATGTCTTGTTGCCATATTTTCAGGTTTTAATTTACTCTGAATTTTAGAGTGTTACACCAAAACCTTATATATCCTTTCTCTTGATGCCTGTAAAAATTCAAAATATCAAAAAAATATAACAATTAAATTATAACCAACTATAATCTTCTCCCCCTTAAAAGATATAACATTTAACTCCCCCTCAAATCAAAAACTTCTAAAAAAAATGTTATCATTTAAGCATCCTATAAGAAGAAAAACATTTAAGTACGGGTTTTGAACTTAAGTATTCAAAAGCC
The DNA here is from genome assembly GCA_023525745.1 of Arctium lappa. Classification (NCBI taxonomy): domain Eukaryota; kingdom Viridiplantae; phylum Streptophyta; class Magnoliopsida; order Asterales; family Asteraceae; genus Arctium; species Arctium lappa. Next base: position 69,044,271 of record CM042048.1, on the reverse strand, counting down.
ATGATTACTCATGCTCCGGTGAGAATAGTAATGATCAGTTTTACCAATGAAGCACGGGTTCTGATCTTATGTAATCAGAAGCCAAATTTCTGAAACATTGAGGAACGGGTCTTGAACTGTTTTAATCAAAAGCCATAGTTCTTTCAAGCACGAGTTCTCAACTGATTTATTCAGAAGCCTTGGTTCTTTCTCCCCCTTAAACTTTGTTTGCCTGCAACACATATTGAGCTTTTGGTATCCACTGGTAGTTGGATCCAGATTTATTAGTTGCAGTTCTATTAGGAGAGATGTAATAAGAACCATACCAGCTATTTTCAAAAAATTTATTAACAAAATCATTTGAACCACAGTAGGAACAACTAATTTTCTTTTGACCTAACCTGATCAATTGATTGACAGTGTAAATCAGATCAGGTTTGCCAAAAGTTTTACCTTTCGAAGCATAGTTCCTTTTTGCATTTGGTGTAAGCTCGGATGATTTATGTTCCTTCTTCTCCTCTGAAGAACCTTTCACTATCCAAATCCTTTTTTCTTTTTCTTTCTCATCTTTCCTTCTCCAAAATCTTTTCTTCTCAGACTCATTCTTTTTTATGTTACCTGAATCATCAACATTTTTATCCTAGAAAGGGTTAGAAGGACGAATTTTATCATTAAGTTTAGAAGTATGATTATCATTAGCATCAAACAAAGGATTATTAGAAACATTAGTAAAAATAGAACTTGCTGCTGATTTGAATGAGCATTCGGATGTAGCTAGATCATCTCTCGGGTGATTGAGTAATTGATTCTGGCGTTTTGTGCTCAGTCAGCTTCACCTTGAACATGATCTCTTCATGTTCTTTTATCTTTGTGGACAAGCAGTTTCTTTCCTTTGCAATCAGATCAAACTTCTTATGCAACTCAGATTTTGCATTCTTGTCCTTCTGAATATTTGTTGACAACTCAGATAGCTTCTTGTTAAGCTTTGCAATCTCATACTCAAATACTTTTCTCTCTTCTACAAAATCATTTTCAACATTCTTTCTCTGTCCAGAAATCTCCTTGAATATACCAACATTTTCCTGTTCAACTTTTTTCTTCTCCTTTTCAAATTTATCTCTCTCCATGATGATTACTTTATCGAAGTCTGAAACTAGTTGAGAAAGTTTTATGCATTTCAGCTCCATGGATTTCTTTTCTTCAAAAGCTATTCTAGAAAATTCAGAGAAGTTTTGAGCAAAAGATTTTCTTTCTTTCTCAAGCTCTTCTTTTTCTTTCTTCTCTTTATCAACTTGAACTTCCAATTCAAATATTTTCTTCTTCAGCTTAACATTTTCTTTCTCTAAATCCTTTCTCTTCTTCTCAATCTTCTTTATCTCATCTTGGGCTTTTGTGTTGTCTTTAACTTGGGTTGCTTTCTCATTCATCATGTTGATCTCAACCTCAAGACTGAAGACTTTATCTTTCAGCTTATCTCTTTCAAGAAAGATTTGTGAGTTTGACTTTCTCAACTCTTCACAAGTTTCACTTAAGATGTTTGCTCTTCTTCTCAGCTCATAAATCTCTTTTAGCATTGACTCCTTATTTGACCATATGGAGTTTGCATTTAATCCTTCAAACTTTTTCAACTTTGTTTGCAGATTTGAGATCTCCTGTTCTTTCGACTCAATAATTCCTACAAAATTAATCTTTGAATTAGAAATGCATTCAGAGCAAACAAAATCTTTCTTTAAGTCTTTAGAATATTTCAAATTAGTAATCTGATTAAGAAGAGATGAATTTCGAATCTTCAGATTCTTGATTTCAGCTTCCATAGCCGGAATCTTTGGCATATATGCTAAAGCACAATCTTTGTTGGTTAGCACCAGATTTCCTTTTTTATCAGTATAAGGCATCTTTGATATATCTGTGGAAAATAATAAAATATGCTAGAAATGATCTTTAATCAGAAAATTAGAAAATTTTACAGTAAAATATCACAGAAAATCACTCAAAATAAAATCAAGTATAGAATTCGCAAGCAAGAATTCATAAGCTACTCACAACATAGAATTCGTAAGCAACAATTCACAAAACACTCAAGAATAAATTCGCAAGGCAAGAATTCGTAGAAAGAATAGGAATTCGTAAGATACAATTCGCAAGGCTCATACACAAAGAAATGCACAAGTATAGAATTCATAAAGGACAATTCGTAAGACACTTAAGATACGAAATCTTGAACTTTTCACAGAAAAGTGGTTTACGAATTCTGAGCTTTTCGTAGAACACTCAGTTGCGAATCCTGCACAATTTGTAAGTGTGTCTTGAGCGAATTCTTTGAATTTGTATCTCTCTCAGGTGCGAATTCCTCTGAATTCGTAAGTCTCACATTCACGAATTATTGACTTTTCGTATAGAACACTTCTGTGAATCCTTCACTTAGCCATTTTTCTTCTCTATGGATGCGAATTCTTCAGTCTACGAATTCTTTCACTTTGCGAGTTCTACTTGCGAGTTCTTCATGATTGTAGCGAATTCTGTAGATCTCAAACTTTTTCGACTAAAATCTCACTGATTTCCACTTAAACCTTCAAGATAGACTCTGAAAATTTGCAGAAATGATCTCTATATCATCGTGAATAACCCTACGAAGTTAGTTTCCCTGAAATTGACTTTTGAATTGGAAATCGATCACTTGCAGTCCGTAAAAAACAACATTCTAGAAATGTACAAATTGATCAAATTCTTGCAATCTGTTGATCAATTGATTAATCAACCAACACAAGAATTGTTTCACTTCAATGAACGAACATTGTGAACTCAATTTCACATTCAATTCATCACTCAATCACAATTTCACTTTCAATGCAACAGTGACTTTTCCAAGAAACAAAAAAAATCGATTTTTCTGAGTTTTCTGATTTGTGCTCTGATACCAATTCTGATCCCAGATTCTAGCAATATAATTCACAATACAAATTATCAAACAATCACGTGTATTAAAGTCACAAGATTACAACATAATCACATATCTCACATGTACCATTTATACGAGTTATGTGTTCTCTCAAAGTACAAATCTTTTGTTTTCTAAGTGTGCGTTCGTACCTGTGCATGTCTACCAAACTATCAAAGAACAAAACCTATTTATAATAAGTCAACTTATGTTGACTTTACAACCAAACAATTAAACTATACATCAATTACAAAACAGACCCTCACTTTTAATCTTGAATACAATATTAGTCTAACAACATTTAAGCTCACTTCTAACCAAACTCTCTTTTCATTTTATCTCAACACACACCCACACTCATATATTGAGGCCTCGCCTCTCGATTACTCAAGGATAACTTCTTAGGTAGGAAACACTGGTTATCGTGAATCTATAGAAGTTTAGTTAAGTCCTCACACAATAAACCCATGTAGTTGTCCTATAAGCAAAATGTCGCTCAATTGGTTTAACTTTAACAGTTAAAGCACAATATGAAATACATGTCATATATTTGTATGCTCATGAAGATAATCATGAAGATTTGAGCATTTTAATCATGAAAGATTCTCTCAAAACAAGGATATTGGTTGAATGAAATAAATGAAAATTTCTTGTTTGAGAATCTGACAATGTATGAAAGAGATCAAATATGAATGATTTAGCAATAAAAGATTAGGTCATGAAAAATTGGAATTTGTCTACACGAATCAAATATAGACATTCTTGAAAGAAACGTTTTGAATGAATCAACGCTCGAATATCAATGAAGTTCAAACGGGGTGTCTTACCATCGAAAATTAGTTTAAAATTTGAGATACGGTAAGAACTTAGTCAATAAAAGTACTAAACTGGTGCGTATGAATACTTGACAGTATATGGAAAAGAACACAAGTATATATCTTTGGAAACACACGGTTAGTTAAACATTAAATTCCAAAAATTGAAAAGATTTAAAATCACACTTTTGTATTCATGAAATCTGTTTAAGAATCGAGAAGTGGTTTGAACATTTAATAACATGTTTTCATGTATGAAAGTCGTCCTTCTTTCAAACACGTATGAGATTAAGAATAGAATAATCCTTACAAACATAAAACAGGTTCTTAGTCGATTGAGTCTACAAACATAAAAAGACTAGTTATAGTCTAACTACAATACAAAGACAAATCACAAAATACACTTTGACTTTGACTTTACTTATTACAAAGACTTTGACTTTTGCTTGAGAGACTTTAACTTGAGCTTTTGACTTTGACTTTCATGATCTTGTATCCAACATATTTTGAGCTCTAACAGGAAGACCACTTACCAAATTTAATTTTACATGTTTGTCAAAAGTATGAAAATTTAGATGACAGAACCTGTAACACCCCAAGTTTTTGTAAGTACTATATTTCGACCCCTTTGGTTGATTTATTTGTCTAAATTCATTTAAGGTTGGTTCAATCTTCAGATTTACATTTTCTTCTCCTTTATCTCTGCACAGAAATACTTTTATTGTTGCACTTGATTCGTTAGAGTCGAAATGGGTCCAGAACGGAAGAAATCTGAGCGATCAAGCCTCAATGCGAGAATGCGGTACATGACTCACGACTACATGCCCTATCAAAATATGAACAGAAATACTTTTATTGTTGGACTTGATAATACTTTTATCAAGACTTTTATTTATGGTTAGATTTAATTTTATTGTCACTATCGACGCCCTAACACGACTCACGGTACATGCGGGGCGACAGTGCCCGACGATTGTGACCGGGTCACTGTCATGGTGGCATAATCGCGGCAAGCCTACCGCTATCCCTTTGGAGCGGGTGACAATGTCCGACGAATATGCCAAGGGCATAGTCGCGAGTCACAATCCCTGTCGGGCCCTGAGAGTTTAAATAAGAAGATTTTGGCACTTCTCATTTATTATCCTCACTCAACTCTTTCAAAACTCTCTCTAGACATTCTCTCTTCATTTATTTTGGGTTCTAGGGTTTCTCAAGTTCATCACCATCATTTATTGAAAGATTCTTGGTGATTAAGTCAAGTCTTGAAGCTAGGGTTCGTCACTCATCATCTCCTTACTCTTCCACTCAAGAAGGAGGTTTAGGGTTTTTGGGGTTTTTTTTATCAAAACCCATTTTGTGAGTCCATTCTCTTAATTTATGCCTACTTTCTTTATGTAAACCTTTATCTATGCTACTTTAAGTATTTGCTCCATATTTTCTAAAATGAATCATTGAGAACTTTTGGGTCAAAACTAGGGTTTTGACATTCTTGGAATATTAAAAAATATGACAACCTAAAAGAGTAGGAAATGATGTTTTATGAGTTATTTATGTACCATGAAGCATGTGGAAATTAAATGTTGGAATTATATGATTGGGTTCACAACTTGAAAGTAAGATGGGTGAGTCTTGATCTAGATGTGTTATTGATTCTTGGATATGTGAAATAATATGATAATATGTTAAAATGTTGAAAAACATTAAGATTTCTTGAAAGGAAATGTGGGATAGATCCACTTGATTTACCTTGTAACAACATCATGCTTTATGAGATTCGTGTCCTTCGGATTCATAGTAAAAGTGGTATTTTGTTATGTTGGTGAATCATGTATAGTTGGAATGGTGAGATCCCAAGGTATAGATCCATGGATAGGGTTGAACTTGGTGACTCTTTGGGATAAGGCTCGGAATGAGCTTGAAACCATATTTACATTGGACTAAAGATTCATGGATAGAGTTGGTATTCTAACGGCTATAGATTCATGGATAGAGTTGACGCCGGTAAATAGCCATACCGACTATGTGCTCCACATGGGTTGTGGCCTACTCTTGTGTTCCGTCACAACTTATGGTGGAACGGGTCTCCCCCGTGTCACATAAGGTTTGATGTTGGAGGATTCTTTATCTCTATAAATCTACTTATTGTTAAATGTTCATACATGCCTTATTTCCTTGCATTTATATATGCATAAAATTGGATCTTCTCACTAGGCTCCAAGCCTAACACTTATTTGCTTTGTTGTTCATATCAGGTTCGGTTAGAGAAGGAATGGGCAAACCGTGAGTGGAAAAGTCGGAGCGACATTTTTGGGAACATAGCAATTGACAAGATATAGAGCGGACTTTACTAATGATTGATATTTTGGGATTAGAAGACAACACCCAATTATAATCTAAACTTGAATTGTATTAGATTAAGTAGGTTGTTGGTCCTCTATCCATTCCTTTTGTTTGGGTTTGTAAACACTTATACTCTTCCCCTTTTTATCGGGGTGATGTCATTTGCGAAACTTTAAATTGCTTAAAAACGTCACAGGTTTTATTTCTCCTCAAATTATAAACCTTATATTGCAAAATTTCAATGTTTTTGAATATCTAAGTTTTTAGGGTGTTACAAGTTGGTATCAGAGCATTAGTTTAAGTGAACTAGGCTCAATTGTAAGATGTCTAGACTTAAGTTGCAATTATTGAGTTGTGATTTGTAAGGATTGGGTAGAAATGGTAGGATGGGACGGTCTTAGAGTCGAAGGGATTGCATGAATTACGAATTATGATCATGGTAACGAGAATCCTTGGGTATGATGTGTTCATAATTGCACTTAGCTAATGCCATTATGAATATATTGTTACGTGAGCATGATTGATTTACTAATGTCATGACGATTGATGAATGTATTGGTACGTTCCCTTTATGTTTCGATCGAATCTCTTATTCTCTCTCGTGCTTGTGTGGCAGCCTGTGTCAATCATGGTGAATACTCGAAGCCGACCGATATCGGAAGAGGAAGTGCATGAAGATAGCACATCCATTATGAATCCGGTGAATAGAGCGGTGAATGTAGTCCCTACTAATATGCCGCCGATATTCATCGGAGAGGTGGAGCACATGCCTAGAGTGGAGTTGGCATCCACGAACCCGGTTATTCGCGAGACTAACCAACAAGCCGATATGATGGTCAGTGTCATGCAGTTGGTGACGTCGACTATAGAGAAGTAGCAGGAGGCTTCCCTAAAGATGTTGGAGGATAGAGATGCTAGTCTCAAGAGGCCGGAAGTGGTTGCCAAAAATACGGTGGCCGGTTCAGGAGGTACTAAAAACAGGATCAAGACGGAAGAGCACGCGGTTGTCGGTGCTCATAGGGGCGGAAATAGTTGCTCCTACAAAACTTTCCTTTGTAGAAAACCACCCGTGTTCTTAGGATCCGATGACCCAGTTGAATGTATAAACTGGATTCAGGCGATTGAGCAAGCTTTCGGGGAAGAACAGAAAGTAAGGTTCGCCTCCCAAATGCTAAGAGGCCCTGCACATCGATGGTGTAATGTCACTAGGTCTACCCTTGATGTCGGTATTCTTGCTTAGTTGTCATGGAAGGCATTCAAGAAGAAGTTGTTGGAGGAGTATTGCAATGAGAGGGCGATGGACCGGATTATTGATGAGTTATGGGCCCTCAAGAAAGGTAATATGTCGGTGAGATATTATTCAAGGAAGTTCGTAGAAAAGGTTGATCTAGTGGGACATGCGGCCCCAACTGAAAGCGAGAAGGTGAAGGCGTACTTGAAGGGGTTGCCAGCGGACATAATGTCTATAGTTCGCAATGCCAAGCCTCTACTCTCCGTGAGGCCATTGAGGAGTCCAAGGTCATGGAAGATGTTTACGATCAATGCCGCGAAGAGAGGGTCGGGGCGACTGAGAAGAGGAAGTGGGAAGGCAATAATTTGCCCTCCAAGAAAACGCGAACTTTGAACAACTTCAATAGGGGGACCGAGCCTAGGCGGGAAGCTAGGTGGTGCCCGAAATTCCGAAACAAACATTTCGTTCCATGTACCTCTAGCGGGACAAATTGTTTCAAGTGTGGGAAGCCAGGGCACATGCACGAGAATTGCTCGACCCGAGGATTCATTTGTTATGAATGCAAGGAACCGGGCCACATTCGAAGTGAGTGCCCAAAATTGAAAGCAGGAGGGCCGCTAGTGATGGTCGATAAGACCAAGACATCCACCGATGTGGTATCGGTACGTTTCTTCTAAACTCCGTACCTACTCGTGTGCTATTTGATTCTGGTGCTAGTTTCTCTTTCGTATCTGAGTCGTTTTGTCAAAAGCTTGCTATGCCCACTAATAGTCTAGAGAACGCGTTAGTGGTAGAGATAGCAAATGGTAGTCAAGTTCTAATTCGCGATGTTTTGAGGGGGTGTACTCTCGGGATCGAAGGGAAATAATTTCTGATCGATTTGATGTCGTTGATTATTAGAGCTTTTGATGTGGTGATCGACATGGATTGGTTGGCGAACGATCATGCCGAGATCGTATGATCCAAGAAACTAATCTGACTTACCAATCCTAGTAGGGATGTTGTTGTGATTTATGGCGAGAAGATAAAAGGCGAGGTGGAGATCATCACCATGGCTACGGCACGCAAGTGCTTGATGAAAGGATGTTCATCTTTCCTACCCTATGTAATCGACGCCAAGCCTGAGAAATTAAAGCTTGATGATGTGAGGATAGTGCGCGAGTTTCCCGACGTATTTCCGGAAAACTTTTCTGGGTTACCGCTCGACCGTCAAGTGGAGTTCAGGATTAACCTCGTGCCAGGAGCGACTCCTATTGATAGAGCCCCTTACCGGTTGGCGCCATCGGCGATCCAAGAGATGATGGCTCAAGTCCAAGAGCTTTTGGAAAAGGGTTTCATAAGACCGAGCTCGTCGCCTTGGGGAATTCCAGTCTTGTTTGTCAAAAAGAAGGATGGCACGATGAGAATGAGCATTGATTACCGTGAATTGAACAAGGCTACGGTGAAGAACAAGTACCCGCTTCCGAGGATTGATGACTTGTTCGACCAACTCCCAGGAGCGGGGTGTTTCTCTAAGATCAACTTACTATCGGGATACCGCCAAGTGAAGGTGACAGGAGAAGATGTCGTGAAGACGGCCTTTAGAACGCGTTATGGTCATTATGAATTCCTCATAATGCCGTTTGGCCTAACGAACGCATCGGCGGTGTTTATGGATTTGATGAATAGAGTGTGCCGACCATTCCTCGACAAGTCGCTCATCGTATTTATTGATGACATATTCGTGTATTCCAAAAGCGAGTTGGAACACGAGCAACACCTTCGTGAAGTCCTAGAAGTGTTGCGGAAGGAAATATTGTACGCCAAATTTTCCAAATGCAATTTTTGGCTTGAATAGGTGCAATTCTTGGGTAACGTTGTCACTCGAGACGGAGTGAAAGTGGACCCCTCCAAAATTGAAGCCATGATGAATTGGGAGCCTCCCAAGAGTCCGTCCGAAATCCGAAGCTTCTTGGGTTTGGTGGGCTATTATCGGAGATTCATCCAAGACTTCTCCAAGATCACTTCTTCCTTGACGGCTTTAACTCGGAAGAATGTGAAGTTCGTTTGGACCAAAACACAGGAAAAAGCGTTCCGGACTTTACAAAAGAAGTTGTGTGAAGCACCCATCCGGTCGCTACCCGAAGGGTCGGAAGACTTCGTGGTCTATAACGACGCTTTGAAAATGGGATTAGGATGCGTGTTGATGCAAAGAGGCATGGTGATCGCCTACGCCTCGAGGCAACTTAAATTTCATGAGAAGAATTATCCTACCCACGATTTGGAGTTAGCGGCGGTGGTGTTCGCCTTGAAGCTTTGGCGGCATTACCTCTATAGCACGAAATGTACACTCTACAAAGATCATAAGAGTCTAAAGTATGTCTTTGATCAAAAAGAGTTAAACATGAGGCAAAGACGGTGGATCGAGTTGCTCAAGGATTATGATTGTGAGTTGTTTTACCATCCCGGTAAGGCGAACATAGTGGCTGATGCGTTTATATATGCATAAAATTGGATGTTCTCACTAGGCTCCAAGCCTAACACTTGTTTGCTTTGGTGTTCATATCAGGTTCGGTTAGAGAAGGAATGGGCAAACCGTGAGTGGAAAAGTTGGAGCGACATTTTTGGGAACATAGCAATTGACAAGATATAGAGCGGACTTTACCGATGATTGATATTTTGGGATTAGGAGACAACACCCAATTATAATCTAAACTAGAATTGTATTAGATTAAGCAGATTGTTGGTCCTCTATCCATTCCTTTTGTTTGGTTTTGTAAACACTTATACTCTTCCCCTTTTTATCGGGGTGATGTCATTTGCGAAACTTTAAATTGCTTAAAAACGTCACCGGTTTTATTTATCCTCAAATTATAAACCTTATATTGCAAAATTTCCAAGTTTTTGAATATCTAAATTTTTAGGGTGTTACAGAACCTGTCGTGCTAGAGCCAAGCCTCTTCATTCTTACTTGATACCAAACAAAGCTTTTCATCTCTGTTGGTGGCCTTGAAGTTCATGAGATATAGATCACCTTTTATGTTGGCTTGCAGAAGCTTTGTTCCTGTTCCAGAGCTTAGCAGAGAACAATATTGTTGTTTGAACATCACATCGAATCCGTTGTCACAGAGTTGGCTAACACTGAGTAAGTTTTGCTTAAGGCCATCCATATACGACACTCTGCATACATCGATGTCCTCTTTGGCAATGACTCCATAGCCTTTAATCTGCCCCTTCTTATTGTCTCCAAACGTCACAGAGCCTCCTCCATATTTCTCTTGGTATGAGGTGAGTAACCCTCTGTCGCCAGTCATATGTCGTAAACACCCGGAGTCTAGGTACCAGATGGGTACACGCTGCTTCTTCTGCAATCAGATTAAGGAGTTTTAGTTACCTATTTCCAAATGGGTCCATTCTTGTTAAGGGTCTTAAGAGATGCCTTAGCACTCTTTGGTTTGGCATTATCTTCTTTTACAGAAAAACCATTTTGCTTCTTCTCACCCTTGAATTTTGCATTCTTGGGCTTGGGGTGAGAAACAAAGCATTGTGGTCTTGAAAAATGTTGGTTTAAAGCATGCATAAGATCAAAGCATTTACAATAAGAGACTTCAGAAGCAAGTTGTTTGAACTTTTCATTGAAAATATCATAGGTGGGTACAGAGCATTTATTAATACAATCTATCCTAGCATTGGTGTCGGTCCACAATATTATCAAGTTTTTATAGACTCAAACACATATACGATTACCAATCTGTTTGATTAATAATTAATCGATTACTAGGTTGATGTTTGTTCTTGAAGCTCTCGATGTTCTCTCTGATGAATAGTAAACACCATGTATGTGTGTGTTGTATGTGATCAGATATCTTAGCTTTTATCGCGATTGCGCTCTTCGAGTCACAGTATATCGGGATATGGTTGAAATTAAAACCATAGTCTCGCAGTTGAGTTCTCATCCACAAGACCTGAGATCAGCAGTTAGCAGCAGCTACATATTCTGCTTCGGCCGTTGAAGTTGAGACACATAATTGCTTCTTCGATGCCCAACTTACGAGTTTATCACCGAGGAACTGTATATGACCTGACGTGCTCTTCCTGTCTAGCATACAACTAGCATGATTTGCATCTGTATATGTTCTTAGTTCAAAGCTAGTATCTTTAGGATACCACAAACCAAGATCTGCAGTGCCCTTCAGATACCTAAAAATGCGCTTAACTGCAGACACATGGGATTCATTGGGATTGGCCTGATATCTAGCACATAAGCATGTTGAAAACATTATATCTGGCCTACTAGAAGTACTATACATCAAAGAACCTATCATTCCTCTGTAAGTCCTAACATCAACAGCCTTTCCAGAAGGATCGATGCCAATCTTAGTACCTGGTGCCATTGGGGTACCAATCGGTTTAGAATTTTCCGTTTTGAATTTCCGAAGAATATCAAAAATGTATTTTGATTGATTGATAAAAATCCCCGATGAAAATTGTTTGACTTGTAATCCGAGAAAGAAATTTATCTCTCCCATCATATTCATCTGATATCTTGACACCATAAGGTTTGAAAAATTCTTACAGTACTTAGGATTTGTAGAGCCAAAAATAATATCATCCACATAGATTTGAATAAGAATGATATCGGCTTTCTCCTCTTTAATAAACAAAGTGGTATCTACCGTACCTTTTGTAAAACCAGACTTGACTAAAAATTGAGATAGGACATCATACCAGGCGCGAGGAGCTTGTTTCAGTCCATAGAGTGCTTTGTCGAGAATGTAGACATGATTCGGTTTCTCTTGATTGACAAAGCCTTCTAGCTGAGAGACGTAGACTTCTTCCTTTAGAATGCCATTCAGAAAGGCGGTCTTCACGTCCATTTGAAAGACAGTGAAGTTCTTGTGAGCAACGTAGGCTAGAAACATTCGAATTGCCTCTAAACGCGCCACATGAGCATAAGTCTCGTTGTAGTCTATTTCTTCCTCTTGCCTATATCTCTTGGCTACAAGTCTTGCTTTGTTTCTGATAACGGTACCATCTTCATCTTTCTTGATCTTGAAAACCCATTTCGTACCTGTAATGGTTTTACCTTGAGGTTTGGGTACGAGTCTCCAGACTTTAAGTGCATCGAACTAATTCATGCATACACATATTCATGCATACACATATTCATTGACGTTGACCTAGTTTGCACCGGTTTTGTTGGATCGCCAATGATCTGGCTTATCGGGTGCTTTTTGGTCCATTTATGTTCATGAGGGATTGGATTATATGAATATATATATCAATATTATCATCTATGAATCCACTGGTACCTTCTTCTGGTGGTTCAGGAGGAATTATGGTTGCAGTTGAAGTAGTAGGTGCAGAAGTCTCAGCAGGTACAGCTTGGTCCGACTGTAGATTAGTCTGCACAGAACATCCTACTGATACAACAACTTCTGTCTCTTCATTATTTGTCACATCTTCAACTGTTGGAGTCGGCATTTGAACTGGAATTTCCTGCTGAATCGAGGAGTTGGATTAAGTAGAGATATCTGAACTGGTTGGATGAGTAGTCGTTCAGTCTTCCATCCTGTCAACCACAACAAATTTCTTCACGTTAGATCCAAGAAATTCATCATAAAATAGTTCAAATAATAAATCTAAATCAGATAAATGATTAGTAGATGTTGATGCCGCATCTAATTTTTTTCGCTTGAGATACAGGTTATGGACTGATTTGCCGAGAAGCTAGTACTCATGTTATCACGGGTTCTAAACAGACGTGTTCAGAAGCCATCTCTTCATCAAATGTGACGTTGACGCTCTCTACTACTGTCTTTGACTTCTTCAGATATGCACGGAATGCAGTAGATGTAGGGAATAACCAATGAAGATGCCTTCATCCGCCTTGGCACTGAACTTGTTCAGACTCTCTCTACTGTTTAGAACATAACACTTACACCCAAATATATGGAAATATTTGATTGTTGGTGTTCGGTTGTTGATTAACGCATAAGGAGTCTTATTGAATCTGCGGTGTATCATGGATCGATTCTGAGTGTAGCACGCAGTCGATACAGCTTCAGCCCACAGAAATAGAGGTAAGTCAGATTGACTTAGCATAGTACGAGCAACCTCGACTAGCGTACGATTTCTTCTTTCGACCACTCCATTCTGTTGAGGCGTATGAGCAGCAGAGTATTGATGTGATATCCCGACCGATTCGAGATATTCTTGAACTGTTTTGTTCCTTGAACTCTGTGTCATTGTCTGTTCTTAGAAGCTTGACCGGTTTCTGCAGATTTACCTGGGTCGTCTTCAGGAATGTAATGAGAACATCACGTGTCTCATCTTTTGAACATAGAAATTTGACCAAGTGTATCGCGAGAAATTGTCCACGATAACTAGTATGTACTTCTTTCCGCCTACACTTTGCGTTCGCATTGGACCACATAAGTCCATATGCAACAACTCTAACGAAGAGCTTGTACTTAGTTCAGGCTTTGGTTTGTGTGGAGCTCTCTTCATCTTTCCCTTTTCACATGTTGCACACAGATGTTCTATTTCATACTTCAGCTCTGGAAGTCCTTTAACTAACTTTCCACTGACCAGCTTGTTGATGTACCTAAAGTTGAGGTGAGAGAGTCGTCGATGCCATAGCCAGCTTTGCTGGATCGAGGCTTTAGAGAGTAGACAAACCTTCTTGTCAGTCTGGACGTTTGACAAATTGATTGTGTAGAGGTCGGACTTTCGAGTGCCAACCAAGAGTTCGTTGCCTTCTTCAGTGCGAACAAAACACCTCTTGCCTTTTTAATTGACCTCTAAGCCTTTGTCATAGAGCTAGCCTATACTGAACAGGTTGTGTCCTAAGCCTTCAACATAGCTCACCTTCTAGATCGTGACTTTGTCATGTACCATATCAACATATCCTAGTATTGGTGAAAACTGGTCGTTGCCGAATCTAACTGTTCCACAATACTTCTCTGTAAAGTTGGTCAACATACCTTTTTGTCCAGTCATATGCTTGGAACATCCGCTATCCAAGAACCACATATGACGGGCCTACACAAGAGAAATTATGAAGCAAGAGATTTAGATACCCATAAAACAAAATTTGAGTAAAGACTTTTGAGCATTGAAGTGCGGGTCTTGAACTGTTGTATTTAAGAGCCATTGTTCGTTGAGGTACGAGTCCTAGACTGTTTTGTCTAGAAGTCATACTTTGTTTGAAGTACGGGTTCTAAGTTGAATTGCTTAGAAACCTCTTTTCTCCTACTCCCTCTTAACAGTAGGTGCCTGCAACACAGATTCATCCCTTTTCTTTGGTATCCATTTGTATTTGGATCCAACTGTGTTAGCACATGTTTTTGGTACCAATTGAAATTTGGGTCCGTTTTGCTTTTGAGAATCAAATGATGAATTAGTATGATAAGAGTGAATATAATAAGTGCCATACCAAACATCTGAATCTTGACAAGAAGTATAAACATGTTTATCATAATATGAAGACTTTCTAGCAGATAAAGATAACTCGAATAATAGCTTCATAGAGTATTTCTTGCGATAAACGACAAGTTTTGGTTTCAAAATAGTAGCAACATTCGCATTGAAAACATCTTTACAAGGCATAGTCTTATGACAATCAACACTACAAATAGATTTATCAGTCTTGTCAATCTCCTGTTTTGGTTTCCATTGAGATTTAGATCCTATCCTGTTCTTGTTTAGATCTGAAACATTTGAAACTTGTGAGTTAGACTTTTGATCAACAACTGAATGCTTTGTCTTAGGCTTACCAGTAGTGATCGATTTCTGTGAATGCTGAGATTTATTATTCATACCTTTTGCATTCTTAGTTTTCACATAAACTAATTTATCAACTTTCGTTGATTTTGCACCTTTTACAAACATACTGGTTTTTCCCAAGGATAACACAACAAAAGATGAATGGTTAGGAAGTTTGGCATGAAAATTAAATTGATCAAAACAATCATCCATACCATCGTCATAGTTTAGAAAATCAAACCCTCCATTTGTTAAACCAAACATGTCATTAGATTTTAAAGCCTTTGATGAATTAGAAAGAGCAGAACTCTTAAGCACAGTTGAAAAAACTTTTTGTTCAATATCAATCAAAAGTCTTTCATCTATTAAAGATATCTCAAGTTCAGAAATTTTACTTTCCAAAACGAGAGGAGAGACGTAAAATTTACCTTTAATAGGCTTCGCCTCCATTTCTTTTACAGAATAACTCTGAAAGAGGTCATTTGAAAGATATTTCTTTTGATATTTTGGATCATCATTATAACTATTATTCAGCTTCGCATAATAAAATAGAAGATGAACTTTAGATGATTTCTTTCGTTTTTCAGTTTCCTTGGCTTCATCCTCTTTAGACAGTCCAGTCCAGAAAACTTTAAGTTCAGGGATTCTTCGAGCTAGTTTCAAAAATCCACTGCCTCATGAAATAGAAGATGAACTTTAGATGATTTCTTTCGTTTTTCAGTTTCCTTGGCTTCATCCTCTTTAGACAGTCCAGTCCATAAAACTTTAAGTTCAGGGATTCTTCGAGCTAGTTTCAAAAATCCACTGCCTCAAAGTTAGTTTTATTGTATTTTATTGTTTCTAAGTAATTAGTTAGTTAGTTAGATAATATTTAGATATTAGTTAGTTTTAATTGTTTAAATATTGCAAGTTGTTTTTGCAAGTTGGTTGATAGAGTATCTTAGAAGCTAAGATCAGATCTCATCAGATCAGATCATCATACATAACACACACACTCACGGTGTAAACTTAGAGAGAAAACATAGAGAGTTCTTCAAAGATCAACTACCAAACCTTGTAATCATTGTTATTAATCAAACAGGTTGGTAATCGTTTATGTGTTTGTATCGATAACTTGATAGTATTGTGGACCGACAATACTACTTTCAAGCTTTTGAACTATTCTAAAAACAAGAAGCTTTCCTATTACTGGATATAAATCAAACTTGTTGAAGAAAACTTAGCAAACAGGGGTTGTTCTTTTAAGAATGAGAAACGGAACTCAGAACAGTTCAAAACACTACCAAACAGTTAGGAATCATGTTAGAATATGATCATTTGATATTGATCATCAAAGTCGGTTCAGATACTAATTGTTGATCCCTGTTTGGTATTCTAACAGTGATTAAACCAAAACAACTACAAAACAGAGATGAGTATGCGAAAGCGATTTATATGTAGATGTATGGTTTGATTTGGTAGTAAACACACTAACAAGTAACAAGAATATCAATGCACAAGTAAGATTTAGTCATAGAAAGATATTAATCATTCACTTGGCAAATTACACAAGAACACACAGTAGTGTGTGTAGGAATGCTCTCAACAGATTTGAATTTTAAAACAAAGCGTGGGAGAATTTTTGTGTGCTCGTTTGCTGTGAATTCAGGAGGTGCTCCCTTCATATACAAGGGGAGAGCGCATAATAGTACAAGACAAGGGCTGACATTCCATAAAAGGAATGCCACCTGTAAAGTAAAACCATCATGGGTGTGTATTATTGATCTTGAGGATCTTCGTACAACATGGGTCACGTGATCTGCGCGTGGTCTTGTCTTCTCTGTGAAATTCACAAGTCTTCTCTGTGAAGAGTCACAGAGGCTCTGTAGTCTGAGAATTATCTTCAGGTTAAGAGCTTCTCGAGTGGATGGTCGACAGACCTTCTGAGCTCGACACTTCTATGGTAAAGCGTGGTGGTTTGGCAGAAGTTTTCTTAGAATCCTACACTTAGCCTATTTTTCAATACTTCTATACAATGAATGGAGCTAACAAACATGCACCAATGATTACATGCACATCATTGATTGGAGTATCCAATCATATATGCTTCAACATATTTGTTGTCATATATATAGATGAGGCATCGTGTGAAAATAGGAGTTAGCATGATAATGATAAGAAGAGGTACTCACTCTTGATTAACTTTTATTAGGATTAATCTAACGATTTTGATTAAATCCAAAATTTACTCATTGAATATACTAGAAGAATGTTCGTTATTGTGGAATCTTTTAATTGAATTCTATCTCATTCATTCCTTACATCACCCGAAGATATCATCTGAATCTCTATGTGATCGTCTCTGCCGTGGAAGGTAAATCCATCGTGACATCTTGATTCGTTGTTCATGAAAGAAATCATATTTTTCTTTGTAACTCATCTCGTTGATTTAATAATTTTCACGATTTGTTATTTGTTTTCTGCAAGTAATTTCAATTATGTGTAATTAATGCGGAAGTTTTATTCCGTAGTGAAATCTTGATTCTCGTCCATTGAAGTTCTAACTCTTCTTGTTGATTTGCTTCTATGAAATTATTTGAGTTTTGTTCTCTCTAAGTAAATTTTCTGTACATCATTGTTGTGTACTCTATCGATATATTTAATCAATAAATGTATTTGTTTAATTTGTGTTATGTTTGATCTATTTCTTATTTTAGACAATATTTATATTAACGTTATTATATATCTTCTAAGTTTTAATATGAATATACATATTATGTTGAAGAAATTAATAGACCATCGAATGATGTTGTTGATATAGTAGGCTTGAATGAAAGTTAGTATTTAGAATGAAAGTATGGTTTCATACTTTATTGAAGTTGTTGTTTGTCGTTTATTTGTTCAATTTTATGGTAATCATCGTGTATCATTGTTATTGAAATATAACTTTTGATGTGAATTTTACATCTATAACCACAAACGTACGAAAGGTATAGCATATAGGTCGATCATGAAAAGACGATGGACTAAACACAAACTAGTTATAGACTATGTCCTAGCTACGATAATCAATTATTTGGTTTTATTTTTTATACTAATTAGACGAAAATAGATAAATATAAAAAAAAACATAAAACGACTAAAAATCAGATAAAACGAGACAGACTAGATACTAACGGCTGTCGGGTAATGTTAATTTCAAATTTCTGGTAATGGTGAGGATTTGTTATGCAAAATTACTTCAACCCTTTTTCGAGGTGGAAACGATTTTCTAAACCATGACTCATACTAACTTTCGCAATATGCGTAGTTGGAAAGAAACATTAGGCTTAAAACAAATATTTTCCCCAATCTATGACCCCAACTAATTTCATGTGAGTATCGTAGTAATTGATCAATTTAGCCTCAAGTATGATCAAACTGTAGTTCATATCAAAAGTTACCAAATTAACTAAACATGTTATTGAAACATATTAACTAAATGCTAACTGTCGTTAAGTAAAAATCAGTCAATTAAAATTCAATATTTGTTATAAAAACAATTGATCAATACCACAACGTTGAACCAAAATAACAATTACTCAAATGAATGAAAGCCAAACTACGAAATAAAACATAGATCTAAGAAAATAGAAAATTCTAATGAATTTCACACTCCAAAAATCGTTTTTAACCTAAGAAAACAATAAATGAATTAAAGAACAAAGCAAGAAACTAAATACATAAAAGATAAATAACATCTAAAAATAAAATGCATTTAAACAATAAACAAGAAAGGGAAAAAAGTAAACTAATATAAATTAAGACATAAATTTCAAATTCATCATTGATCCCTTATTTTATATATTCATAAAATATCCAAAGGTTCAAGGAAGAAGGAATTACAAACAAATGAAAAACATAATAAAACTTAATTCTTAACTAAAAGGATTAAAGAAATATTAAGAATAGAAGATAAGAGCATCTCCAACCAAACTCTATTTCTTAAATTTTGGCGGCTAAGAGACTCCAACCTGCCGCCATTTTTTTTATGCCGGCCACCAAAACAACCCGGTAAATTTGTCGGCCATTTTTTGACCACTAAAAACCATTGGGCCCACTACTTTCCACTTTTATTTTTTTTTCAATTATTTTAAGCAAATTTATGTTTTGATAATATATATATATATATGTAATTATAAAATATGTTATTTTAATATAGGGTCCACAAATTTAGTGTTTTTTTAGAGGATGGTTGGAGTTGAGTTTTTTTTTGTTGATGGGCCCATCATATTTGGTATTTTTGGTATTTTTTTAATGCTAAGGTTGGAGATGCTCTAAATAAATAGGAAAAAAAAATAAAAATAAAAGGAAGGTGAGTGGAGAAAAAAAGAGGACAAGAGAAAAAGCTAAAAACAAAATCATATTTATATAATGAATTATTCAAAACAGCTCTTTCAACTTTCTTTTCTTTTCTCAAGTGCTCCTTCTTCTAGTTTCTTTCTTTTTAAAAATATATTTGCTGACTTTTATTATTTAATACTTTGTCTAATGTTCTTCTATCTTTCTTGATTTTACACGCTCCATAAATATTGATAAAGTGTTTCAAAACTTGTCATGATCCACATCCACATTTTCCTTATGAAATACTAGTCAAAACATGATGAAAACATAAAAATATTAATGTAATATTCCCAATCGATGATTAAATAAAAATTAACTTAAAATCAAATAAAATCTATATGCAAATAATTAAACTAAATGCAAAATACAATTATAAACTATTATATGTAGAAAATGTACTTAACACCTTCATATAATTCAAGTAGATTCAATTTTATCAATTACATTTTTTCAGTTAACTATATTCACACACACACACATTTCAATTGTATATGACTATGGAAATACATTTTCAATTAGTATCAGAGCTATACCAAACAAATTTCAGAAAGATTATCACATCTTTATTGGATCTATTTCTGTTAAGCTTCAATAGAAGTTTAAGGCTTTTGAAGATCAGATATCTGCTCTAGAGAAGAAGAATGTTGAAATGAAAACAAGTCTCCAAGCAGATAAAGATAGATCAAATGTGAAGACATCTTCTACTCAATAGTCATCTAAACTTTCCAAGAAAACTTTACAAAAGAAAAAGGATTTGGAGCTGAGATGTTCAAAACTTTCTAAGCAAGTGTCAGAATTCGAAAAGATAATAATCACTGAAAGAGACAGTTTTGCAAAAGAAAGACAAGTTCTTGAAAACAAAATAACTGAACTTCCCAAACAGATTTCTACTTTACAAGACTTGCTCGAAAAAGAAAGACAAATTTTTAAAGAAACGAAAAAGTCTTTTGAGCTAGAAAAGAAAAATGCTGAAAAGAGGAATACTGGGATTTTCAAAGATATTTCAGAAAAGAACAAGAACTTGGAGAAAGATTTTGATCTTGAACGTTCAATTTTGAATCTGAGATATCTAAGCTCACATCCAAAATAATTGTTCTATCATCAGATGTTCAAAAAGAACAGAAGGTCAGATCTGATTTGAAAATAAAGTTTGACACACTTACTTCTGAAAGAAACATTTTATCTGAAAAGATAAAAGACTAAGAAGCTGCAAACAGTGAACTGTCAGAAAAGATTATAGCTGATGTGATTGTTCAATCATCTGTTGATAACTCAACAGAATCAGTTTGTTCTTTCAAAACTGCTTCAAGTTCTATCCATGAGAAAAATGTTTTCAACAAGAAAAGTGTTAAACCAAACAATGTCAACTCAAATCAGATTCGACCATCTAATCTATTCTATGACAAATCTGTTGATGGTTCAGCAAATTTTTACTTTAAATCTCTTGGAAAGAATTCGAAGAAAAATCAGATGGTCTAGAGAGTGAAGAGTTCTTCAGATGATGAGAAGAAGAATCACAAAGCATCTGCGTCCACAACCAAAGCCAAAAAGAACAGTGCACACAAAGGTAAATCTTTTGGTAATTCTGATATGTTTTACTCTACTAATCATTTGATCAGGATTGCTCAGAAGAAAATCTGTTGTTCTTACTGTAGAGCACATGACTTTGTAAGTAAAAACTTTGTCAATTACTGGTATGGTTCTTACTATATTACCCCCACACGAACTGAAACTAACACATCAGGCCCCAAATACCAATGGTACCAAAAGCTAAAACTGTGTTTCAGGCACCCAAAGTTTAAGGGGGAGCATGATGTTTGACTTCTAGACAAATCAGTCTAGGACTCGTACCTCAAAGAACGATGGCTATTGAATAAAAAAGTTCAAGACCCGTACCTCAATGCCAAGAATTATGGCTTCTGATCAAATGACAGATCAGGACCCATTCTTCAATGTTCAGATAAGGATATTTTGCAAATATCCAGGGGGAGCTTATCTGACCTAAATATTGTTGAGCATCAATCATCCTTTTTTTCAAATTTGTGCTTTCATTGCTATAATTGTTTATATTCGTTCATATAAACAAACTATCAAGTTCTTTGATACCCTAACCATTTTATTTGATCTGATTGATACATTGTCAAATTCTCAAAAACAATTCTCTTGATTTCAAATCATTCATTCAATATCCTTGTTTTGAGAGATCTTCATTGTTCAATTGCTCAAATCTCATGAGCATACATTTTGACAATGTTATCATACATTTTGTGCTTAATTGTTCAGTTAAATTGTTGAGCAACTATTCTTTTTAGGACTTACATGGGATCAGTGTGAGAACTTCAACAGAACTTCCATGGATTCACGTAAACCTGTGTTTCCTACCTAGGAAGTTATCCTCGAATGATTGAGGGGTGAGGTGTCAAAATCAAAGAGTGGGGGAGATAACTCATCCGGTTAAGTTTTTCTCATTATGTGGAGCGGTAAAATGGAAATGAGAGTTTGGTTAGAAGTGAGCTTTAATGTTTAACAGAAAGAGGGTGTGAGATCAGAGTTAAAAGAATATGAAAACTCTACACCAACCACTTTCTGAGTCGGGCAGCCACATCTTCTGATTGGTTCACATTCTTTGGTGACCATCATTGAAACAGGCATTGAGCCCATGCCAACTCTTGCATTAACCCCACCAACCACTCGTTTCTTTCTTAACAAAGAAATGTTTCATTTTCTTTGGGGACGCAGCATATCTGTTATCTAGTCTTCACTCAAAAGATTCAGATATTGAAAAAGAAGGAAAGTTGCCTCACCTTCGCACCTCTTTCTTGCACATTGAGTCTGTGTAATATATGTTGCTGTCTCAACAATTTACACATTTTGAGCCTGAAAAAAGCTTAAGTAGCTTCAATCATTCTACACTAGCACGTACACACAAGGAAAATGTTTTCTTGTCATAACATTCATAGAAAATTCTTTTGTGGTTTATCGATGATTGAATGGAAGCCCTGGGGGAGTGAGCATCATAAAAAATCCTTTCCAATGTACATTCGTGGTACAAAGTGGCTCCGTGCTACTTACAGGCATACTAACTGTATCATTTGTTGATTCAGGGTTACCACATTCATTATATCTGAATTTGAAAATATTCAAATATATACATTTCATGAATTGACGGATACTCAGATCAAAGGGCGGAAAATGTCAAACCTACCATAAAAGAGAGATTGTTAGTCATTACAAAGGGGGAAATCAAAGAAAGTGCTGAAATTGAAGAAGTTTTGATGATCATGATGCTCACAATCATCAAAAAGGGGGAGAAATTTACGAAGTTCAATTTCAAAGTTGAGATGTCAAAATTGGGCAGAAATTTCTGAAGATTTCAATTTCCTGAAGATAATTCTGAAAGATAAATTTTAAAGTTCAAGAAGTTTCAAAGGATACTGAAGAAGAAAGATGACTCAAAGACAAATTAACATGTTTCGTGAAAGTTTCTTTTCTGAAGACGATCAAGAGATCAGAGTGATGAAGATACAGTTTTGAAAGATTCCTCGAAGTCTCAAAAGTTTCAAAGATTTCAAAGAAGTTTTAAAAGTTTCAAAGCTTTATTCAAGACTTGTTGACTCTTTAAAGATGCAAAGTGCAAAAGACTTTTCAAGATTTTTCAAAGACTGAAAGACTGAAGATTGTTAAAGCTTCAAAGTTCAAAGTTGTCAGAGATAAAAGTTGAAGAATCAAGAGTTGAAGACTAGTGTCAAATTTTTATTAAATCTTGAATACAAAGGGGGAGATTGTTAGTGTATTTTATTGTATCCAAGATTTAATGTGTTAAGTCAAAGTCTATAATGTCAAAGTCAATCTTAGTGTCATGCGAGTTTAGTGTTGTGAGAGAAGCATGTTTGAGAGAAGTGTCTTGAGAGAAGTGTGTCTTGATATAAATACCTTGTATGTTTGTTTTGTGAGAGTAGTAATAGTATGCTTTCATTGTCAGATATATGACTGAATATTTCTCTCTCTACTCTCTCTCTAGAATTTAATTGTTACATCTATCTTGATTTGTAGATTGTGCTTGATTGACTGTGATCTAACATTTTCAAGAGCCATTTTATCAAAAAGGTTTTGAGAAAGAAGACTGTACAAACAATAGAGAAAAAAAATGTATATTGTTATACAATATGTATTACAGAGGCTCTGTGTAAGGGTACAAAGGCTCTGTAAATCAACTCATGTTTAGCATGCCAATTTTGCCAAAGAGAAAAATAAATCTTTTCTCATCTAATGCCTTTGTGAAAAGGCCGGCAAGCTGGTAATCTATGGGGTCAAAGTACATTTCTATTGTCCCATGCTCCACGTGATGTTTTAGAAAGTGGTACCTGATATCGATGTGCTTTGTCTTAGAGTGCTGAACAGAATTGGCAGATATCGCAATGGCGTTTTTGGAGTCACAGAGGATGGGGATTTTCTCGATGTCAAATCCATAGTCTCTGAGTTGGGTTCTCATCTACAGAACCTGTGAACAACAACTAACGACAACAACGTATTCTGCTTCTGCCGTAGAGGTAGAGACACAATTCTGCTTCTTAGAAGTCCAACTCACTAGTTTCCCTCCAAGGAATTGGCAACTCCCAGATGTACTCTTTCTGTCTAGCTTGCATCCTCCGTAATCTGAATCTGTATAAGCCACAAGATCAAAACCAGAGTTTTCCGGATACCAGAGGCCAAGATTCTTGGTCCCTTTTAGATATTTGAAGATCCTCTTGACAGCATGAAGATGAGATTCTTTGGGGTTAGCTTGAAATCTTGCACAGAAGCATGTGACGAACATTATATCGAGTTGGCTTGTGGTTAAGTACAACAGAGACCCTATCATACCTCTGTAGAGATTACACTCCACATATTTGCCCTTTAGGTCTGCATGAAGCTTAGATCCAGTGGCCATAGGGGTTTTCATTGGTGAAGAGTCAGAGAGCTTGTATTTTTTAAGTATGTCATAGACATATTTAGATTGGTTTATGAAAATGCCCTCTTTGGTTTGTTTGACTTGCAATCCTAGGAAGATGGTAATTTCTCCCATCATGCTCATCTCAAACTCACTCTTCATCAATGACTCAAACTTTTTACAATAAGATTCATTTGTAGACCCAAAAATAATGTCGTCAACATAAATTTGCACAAGAAGAATCTCACCTTTTCTCTTTTTCTAAAATAAGGTTGTATCAGTTGTACCTCTTTAGAAACCATTGGCAAGAAGAATGTTTGAATGTCTGTCGTACCAGGCTCTGGGGGCTTGCTTGAGTTCGTACAGAGCCTTGTCCAAGAAGTACACGTGATTAGGGTACTTGGAACTTTCAAACCCTAGTGGTTGTTGGACGTATACTTATTCTTGAATTTGCCCATTCAGAAAGGCTGACTTAAAATCCATTTGAAATACTTTAAAACCTCTGTGAGCTGCGAAGGCAAGAAATATTCTTATCGCCCCGAGCCTTGCCACAGGGGCAAAAGTTTTGTCATAGTCAATTCCTTCTTCTTGGCAGTATCCCTTGGCCATCAGTCTTTCTTTGTTCATAATCACCACACCATCTTCGTCCATTTTGTTCCTGAAGACCCATTTGGTCCCTATTGCAGTTTTGCCTTTTGGCAGAGGCACTAGGGTCCATACTTCGTTTCTTTCAAACTGCAGAAGCTCTTCTTGCATAGCTTCTACCCAGTTTGGATATTCAAGAGCTTCAGAGACCTTTTTGGGTTCGATAATACTCATAAAGTTTGTATAATAACAAAAGTTTGCGGTACTGGATCGAGTCTGGACTCTGTTAGAGGGGTCACCTATAATTTGGCTCTGTGGGTGACTTCTGGTCCACTTTGTCATTCGTGGTAGGTGATCATTGGAACCTTCTAAAATCATTTCTGAAGCATGTTCTGTCTCTTGATGTTGATCACCCTCTATATAAGAGAGATCATTTGTACTTGTCATGGGACTTTGATCATTTTGAGTTGATGTTATGAGCTCTGTAGTGCCTTGCTCAGAGTTCTCTGATTGTTGTGGTGTTGACCCTTCAGAGATATCTTGAAGATGACCATGATCTTGATTAAGCTTGGAGCCTTGTTCAGTGTTAGCCTCTTAGTGCTCCCCCTCGACATTTGCACCTGCAAAAGTAGTGGAAGAGGGTGAAGTATTGCTAGGACCTGATAGAGATGTACCTGATTGGTCTACAGAGGCTTCAGCTCTAGAGGCTCTGTGATCATCCTCTGAGGGTCCATCATCGTTGAGTATCTCTTCAAATAGATGATGAAGTTCACTTGCTCTAGATGAGTCACCTGATTCTTTATTCTGAAGTTTGAGTCCTGATCTGATTTGCTCAGAAGTCACTTGAAACGAGTCATCAAAAGAAACATTAATACTTTCAAGTATATGTTTTAATTTGAGCACGTAGACTCGGTATGCCTTGGAGTTTGATGAGTAGCCAACAAGTTTGGCTTCATCAGCTTTCTGACTAAATTTCCCGATTTGCTCTCTGTCGTTCAACATAAAGCATTTGCATCCGAAGACATGGAAGTACTTGATATATGGCTTTCTTTGATTGAGTAGGTGGTAAGGGGTCTTTGCATGTCTTTTCACTACCAAAGATTGATTTTGGGTGAAACATATTGTGGAGATGGCTTCTGCCCAAAAGGAAATTGGAAGTCCTGAGGCAGTGAGCATTGTTCTTGCGGTTTCCACAAGTGTTCGGTTTTTGCGTTCAACAACACCGTTTTGTTGTGGAGTCCTTGCAGCAGAGAAGTTCTGTGAAATGCCCGCTGTCATAAGATAGGCTTCTATTCTTGAGTTTTTGAACTCTGTCCCGTTGTCACTTCAAACTCTTTTAACCTTGCAATCATGAAGAACTTGTATCCTCTTTAGAAGATTTATTAGTACCTCAGGAACATCTGATTTCTTTCGAATAAACTCCACCCAAGTGTATCTAGAGAATTCATCTATGAGTACAAGAATGTACTTCTTACCACCCAAACTCTGCACAGATATAGGACCGCAGAGGTCTACGTGAAGCATCTGCAGAGGTCTGGGGCAAGATATGTCTGTTTTGGTCTTATGGGAAGCTCTTTTGAGTTTGCCCATTTCACATGCAGAGCATAGATGATCTCTGTCGAATTTAATACTTGGAAGCCCCTTTACCAGGTCTAGTTTCACAAGTTTGTTAGGAGTGTTAAAGTTTAAGTGACATAACCTATTGTGCCAGAGCCAAGCTTCCTCGTTCTTACTTGAGACCAAGCAAAGCTTTTCGTCTTTGTTGATCGACTTGAAGTCCATGAGGTATAGATCACCTCGTCTCTTGCCACGCAGAAGCTCTGTAGTTGTGTCTTCCTTGATCAGAGAGCAGTATTGCTTCTTGAACATTACATCGAGTCCATTATCACAGAGTTGGCTAACACTTAGCAGGTTATGCTTAAGGCCGTCCACATATGCAACTTTGTTGACATCGATGTCTCCATTGGCAATGACTCCATGGCCTTTGATTTGACCCTTCTTGTTGTCTCTGAAGGTTACAGAACCACCTCCATGTTTTTCTTTATAAGTGGAGAGCAACCCTCTGTCGCCAGTCATGTGCCTTGAACACCCAGAGTCTAGGTACCAAATTGGCACATGCTGTTTTTTCTGCGGACAGATTAAGAAGATTTAGGTACCCATTTGCAAATGGGTCCAGGCTTGTTAGAAGTCTTTAAAGGTGCCTTAACACCTTTGATTTTGGATTTATCCTCCTTGATAGAGATACCATTTTATCCTTTCTCACCCATGAATTTAGCATTCTTAGACTTCGGGTGAGATATAAGACAAGAGGGCCTCGAGAAGTGTTGATTTAAAGCATGCACAAGATCAAAACATTTGCAATGGGGAATTTCAGAAGTAAACTTCTTAAATATTTCATTAAAAATGTTAAAGGAGGGTACAGAGCAACTTTTACAACAACCCATTTTAGATTTGGGTTTCTTTTTACAGAAAACTTTGTCTAATCTAGGTTGTCTTTTGTCAAAAACTCCTCTTTGATGGCTCTCTAAGTGTACTCTCCCCTGATGACCTTCCTTTCGAGCATTCACTGCCACAGAAGCATTAGTTTTATCAATTTTAGGCCATTTTGCCTTCTGTTTCTAGATGAGCTTTTCTTGAAAAGGCTTTGCTATTTTGACAGGTTTTGGAGCTTTGGAAGTTTGAGTGGTCTTGATCTTTTCATTTTTCAATTTTTCAAACTCAAGAGAAGTTTTTGCTTGAAAGCACATATCCAAAAAATCAGGGCAGATGGGTATTCCTGTAGTTCTCTTTTTAGGAGAAACTTTTCTGTTAAGAATACTAGAGGGCAGCTTACTTTCCTCTAGACCACAGGTGACCATCTCAAGTTCCACAGAACTTATCTCATTACTGACAGAGGAGGGCTCAAACTCTGATTCAGAATCTGAGTCTTGAAAGTCCTTGTGAATGAGAGCATGCCCTTTTGGAAATACGTTGCTTTGTCCATTTATACTATCCTTAGGAAGGTTTAGATCTTTTGAAATACATGGAATAACCATAGGAACACTAAGACAATTTAGAAGATCTTGCTCAAAGATTTCTTCTACTTCAGAGATTAGATTAGGATGGTTAAAAAAGTGATTTTCATAGGTCTTTCTCAAGTCACTTTCCAAGAACCTTTTAAAGAGATTTTCTTCCACAGAGGCCGGAACAAACTCTTGTGCATCAGAAGACAGTTCCTTTTTAAGAATCATCATGCAAATAAAAGCCATTTGAGTTTGCGTTTCTGGATGACCAAATCTGAAGATTCCTATCTGTTTTTAAGACATATATTTCTTTTGAATAGATTTTCTCTTTGATGAGAGTGCAGATGGCAAATCATTGTTTTCATACCATACATTTTCCATCTGCAGAGGTTTCCTCAGATGTGGTCCTTCAGAGGTTCTGCGCCTTTTAAATGTGGATAATAGGTTTGGAAGACTTGGTTTTAGAAATTGTCCAGAGCAGAAGATATTTGCTAAAGATTTGTTCCTTTTATTTCCAGTGTAGGGGTCAATATCATCGAACCCTATGCCTCTTCTGCCAATATGGGTATTTATCTTTTCATGGACCTTTTGAGCATCCTGATATTTCTTAATTAGGAGATCTTTGTCGAAAAGATCTTGATGAAGAACTTCTCTTTCTTTTTGGAAAAAGTTTTTCAAGGAAATGGCATTTAGTCGATCACTCTCACTGTTCTTTAGCTCTTTTACCTTGTCTTTCAGGGCTTGATCAAGTTTGAAAATCTTTTCCTTTAACCCTTTCTTTTCAACAATATGCTCAGAGACAAGAGATTTTCTTTTACTATAGAGCTTATCCTTTTCTTGAGTGAGAAGCCTTGTTTCTCTCTCAAAGAAGGCCAATTTCTTTTCTAGCTCTGAGCACATGGTTTTATAGGCAAGAAATTCTTTTTGTAATTCAAGAAGTTTGTTTTCAGAGTCATAATTATAAGAGTCAGAAGTAGATACCTCACTCTTGTCGTCAGAAGAGTTGACGTCTGCCATTCCACAGAAGAGTGCATTGTTATCCCCTTCATCAGAGGATTCATCAGTTTCAAGGTTTTGTTGTTCTGTCATTAGGGATCTCTGAGTGTAGTACTCTGCTTTCTTTTTGTAGAAAGCAACGTTTCTTGTGGGTTTCCCTATAATGACAGAGGACCTGCACTCTGCGGCGAAGTGGCCCGGCTTCACACATTTGAAGCAACCTTCAGTTTGTTTGGGAACTTTATCACCTCCCTGCCGTCTGACCTCTGTCCATTCCTTCTTTCTTGTTGCCTCTGACCATTGAATTCTTCTCTCCCAAACTTTCTTTCCTCACCATATCTTCTGCTCCTGTCGTCTCTTTCCTCTCGTCCTCTGTACTCTGGCTTTTTCTTAAGACCCATATTGAATTGTTGGGTCATAAGAGCAAGGGTCTTGGCCAGAGCAGCCATATCGATTTCCTCCTCAGATCCTTCCTCACTTTCACTTTCTGCCAAAAGAACCATTTTCTTCTTTTTCTTCTTCTGAGCATCCTCAGTCACCTTTTCCTTCCCTTTGTCTTGACTCTCTGTGGTACTTCCAACCAATGCCAGAGGACCACCGACAGGGGTTATCAACTTCGATATCCTGTTCTCTTGACTTATCAAAGTACCAAAAAGGTCAGGGATGGACCAGACATCCAGATCTAGTATAGCTTGCATGGACATGGTTAGATGAAGCTGTTAGGTCTGATTTTATAGTAATCATTGTATTTATAAGCTTGGTCAAATACTGTGTCTGTTGTCGTATTCTGTGTTTTATTGACCAAGGGTATTTAAGTCCCTTTGGTCTTTGTATTTGGAAGAACCTTAACGCATACATCAATACAGTTACTCTTTGCGCTACAGTGCTCTCTCTCTACTTTCTCTCTCTAAAGATCCATTGATCTTGGACTCACAATTGGTATCAGAGCCTTCTGAATCTTGAGAGGACTGAGAGAAATCGTTTTTCATTTTTGAATTTGTGGATTAAAGCAGAAATTTGATCGATTTTTTTGATTTTTTCAAGAAAATCTCGTTTTTAGCTTTTTCATCAAATTCGAACTGGTTTTAGGACGATTTGTGTTGAATTTGGATTCTTTGAACTCGTTTTTTATAGGAGAACATAAGTGATTTACATCTTTTTGCAAGAAAAACATGTTTTAAAGATCAATTTTGAGATTATGTGATTTTCTGAAAACTCGCTTCGAACGTACTATTCCATTCTTGAAGTATTGATTTTGTGGTTTTTAGCGGAAATTCTTGTTTGAAAAGTAATATAAAGTTGTTTTCGATCATGTTTGTATAAGAATTTTGCATAAAATTCAGTTTTGTAATCGTTTTTTGTAAGATTTTTGAGTTTTGACATTGGTTTGCGCTAGATCTGTAGCTTACGCGAGTTCATCTATGTTTGCGCGAGTTCATCTTACTTTGCGCTAGTTCTTGTTATTCTAATCTTTGCTTCAGTGTAGTTCAGGTCTCAAGAATTTCAGGTTTTCGCTTACTATTCATTACGCAAAGTTCAGTTTGTGTTACAAGTTCATCACGCAAAGTATTGTTTGCGTCTCCAGTGCATCACGCAAAGTCCAATTTGCGTATCCTTCAGCTAATGCAAAGTTCAGTTTGTGTCTCCCTCGACTCACGCAAAGCTCAGTTTGCGTTTCACTCAGCTCACGCAAACCTCATCTTGCGTCTCACTTGTCTTGTGCAAAGCTCACTTTGCGTCTCCTTCAGGTCACGAGAACTTAAGTTTGCGTTTCCTTCGTATAACGCAAAGCTACTTTGCGCCACAACCTGCTCATGCAAATCTTACTTTGCGTGTTCAACTACTTGCGAAAAGCTCAGTTTGCGTCTTCTGCTTCTCACGCAAAGCTCTACTTTGCGCCAGTCTCAGACTTAGAATTTCTCTGAATATCTGCTATGGATTCTGCAAAGTTTGCCTTTCAAGCTAAGTTCTACTCAAGTGATCTGATGATGTCCTTGGGATCTGAAACTCGTCCTCCAGTTATTGTCGATGAAAATGAATTCACTCAATGGCAAGATCGATTTCTGAACTTCATCGAGCGTCAAGATAATGGAGAGAACATGATGAAGTCTCTAACTGAAGGACCTTTCGTAAAGCCTAATAAAGAGACTCCTCCAACATCTGAAGAGGCTTCAGGAATGAAAGATGATCGAGAGCTGAAAGCTAATCTAATGCTAGCTTTACCAAACTCTGTCTACAACCGGGTTGATCATTGCAAGGATTATCCAAATCTGTTGTGGGCACAATTGGAAAAGATCATGCTTGGTTCTTCGGTAGCAACTCAGCTCCGACATACTCGGTTCATGAACAACTTTGAGGAGTTCAAGGCCAAAGAAAGTGAGTCTATAAAGAGTGTTTTCGACAGATTCTGTGTAGTGCTGAATGATCTGCGAAAGATAAATGTGAACAAGACAGAGCTTGAGACGAATCTGAAATTTCTTAATGCTCTTCAGCTGAATGGAACAAATCATGTCACAGACTGAGAAACAATGTTCGGATTTCCACAATGCAGATTCAGGAACTATACGAGATTCTGATGACTGATGAGAGCTTGGTGCTAGAGAAGAAGGCCAAACTGGAGAAAAAGAACAAGAAGTCAATAGACCCGGTTGCACTCCTCACAAGCCAACTGGCTGAACAAGCGTTGTCTGATAACGCTTACAACGGGTCAACTGATGATGATGGTGAGGCTCTACAGAAAGCGATGATCCTTCTCTCTCAGCATTACCAGAAAAAGTTCCAACCAAGAACTGGTTCCAACTCTTCTCGCTTCACTTCTGTGTCTAGAGCCAAAGTGCCCGAGCCAAAGACTGCTACTTGCTACAACTGTGGAAAGTCGGGACACATTTCAAAGGAGTGTCGAGCAAAGAAGGTTAGGGACTCAGCTTACTACCGGAAGAAACTGGAACTGGCTGAAAAGAGAGAGAACGGAACTGCTCTTCTTGCCGAAGAAGAATTCTGGCTGGATCACTCTGACGATGAAGCTGCAAACGTAGAGATCGCTCAGATGTGCTTGGTTGGAGATGATCAGTCAGACGATTCTGAAACAGATAAAGATGAGGTATATTCAGAATTTGATTACAATTTCATAACCTCTCAGATGAATATTATAATTACTGCTTTATCTGATTTGCGTTCTAAGTTAATATCTGAAAAGAATTTAAATGCTGAAAAGTCAGATTTGATTGACAAATTGAAGATTTCTTTGAAAGATGAAAAATCTATTTTGGAAAACACAAAAGACATCTTTCAAAAGAAATTGGATGATTTGGAAAATTCAAATAAGACTTATCTTGAGTCTTTGACTAAAATGACTACTTTAAAAGATGAATGTTCAGATAAAATAAATAAGTTAGAAGAAAAGCTTTATCGAAGGAACCAATCTGAACAAACAATTTTTATAAACAAACCAAGGAGTGAAGAAGCTTTAAAACAAAGGTGGGGACTTGGTTTTGACAATCCTCATTGTTTAAACAAAGTGATAAACGAAGTTCCTACTCTATATAAATATGATTATCTAACTCTTGCACACTATGCTCCTCAGTTCAAATTTCATTGGACTAGTGAAAAGCAAGTGTTAGAACTGGAAAATGAGAAAAGGATGATTAACAAGAAAAATGAAATTCCTTTTGTTTATACAAGAGAAAATGCAAAATATTTTCCTGAAAAATCAAGGAGAGGAAGAAGAGTTTTAAATGATATATCTCCTGTCAAATCTTCAATATCTGATGATTTTATTGATCCTTATGCTTCTAATTCTGATAAGGAAAATATTTCTCCAATCATTTATGATTCTAAGAAATATACTCCTCCATCAGTATTAGAGAGCACAATCATCGATCTTGAAGATAAGATAGAAGATCAAAATATTTTAAAGAAAATTGAATCTGATATTATTCTTTCTTTCATGACTTCTAGTCTTGAAGAAAATTTGTTTTCTCAAAAACAAGATTCAGTTTCTATTTCTGACTTTTCTTCTGATTCTAAGGAAAATAAAAAGGAAGTTTCAAATTTTAAAATCTTTTCTCAAAATACTTCAGACTCCGAGGATTATTCAGATTTATTAGTTGATCAGATTGGTTGCTTAGGTAAAATTATTTCTTCTGATTCAAATATTTCGTCTAAAATTCTTGATGATTCTTTTACGCTCAATGATCAATATTATAAACCTAAGCATAAAAGAAGACGGTCAAATAAGTCAAAGAAACAAGATAAAGTTCTTTCTGACAGTTCTAATTCTTCCGATTCAATTCTTACTGTTAGAGCATAAATATGTTGGATACAAGATCAAGAAGACTGAAGTTCAAAGTGTAAGAAGTCAAAGCTGAGAAAGTCAACACTCATCAAAGTCAAAGTCTATTTGTAATAAAAGTCAAAGTATTTGTATTTGTATTTTAGTTGTAGGTATAAATACCTTGTATTTTCTGTTTTTAGTTGTAACAAGTTGGTGAACAAGTTGAGAAGTTCATATCTGAGAAAGAGAGAAATCTGTAGAGAGAGAAAGAGTGTTCTAGAGAGAGAAACTTGTAATCGTTGAATTTGAGATTGAAATCAAACAGGTAATTGATTGATAAATCTTGTTTTGATTAATTGTTTGTTATTAGGAACTAGAATCTGGGCACACACTTACAGATTGAACTTTGAGAGCTCAATCAAGGCAAATCTGGAAAGCAAAGCGGACATCTACTGATTCTCAAACTGATGAAGTTCGATATGTAGACAAATATTATAAAAGTGATTCATTTGCTTATTGTAATAAAGTTTCAAAATACTCTATAAAGCAAATGTTTCAAATTTCCAAAACTGTCTCATATTCTTCTTTTGATTCTAGCTCAGATGATTATGCTTTGTATTCATCTGATGATTGTGCTTACTATTCTTGTGATCATCTTTCTCGTGCTTCTCATGTCAAATATTATAAATATTTCCCCATACGAACTGCAACTAACTTTCACGGGCCCAAATTCAAGTGGGTACCCAAGTCTAAATCTGATTCTAAGTTGCAGGCACCTCACGTTAAGGGGGAGTAAAATAAAGAATGGATTTTGAACACAGCAATTCAAAACCCGGTCTTAAATGTCAAGACTTTGGCTTCTGAGTAATTCAGCTCAGAACCCGTGATTGAAAAGAATATGACTTCTAGACATATCAGTCTAGGACTCGTTATTCAATGCATTAAGCTTCTGACTAATGAGAAACTGTGAGTACATCTACTTAATTTCCGCTGCATTTATATCTGATAATGATGTTGTTCCAGTTTTCTCAATTTGTTTTAAAAGAATCTGAGCATTTCATTTCATCTCTTGAATTTGTTCAACCCAATTTTTTTTTTACAAATGAGTTACAAATTTTCATTTTTACATTGTGTGAAAGATAATATTATTGAATTGTATTTTGTTTCAACTAAATATAAACTTGCCGATCAAATATTTCTATTTTTTTATCTTGTCATATTGTTTTAAAAGTTTAAACCTTTACAAATTTTACTCTATAAAGTAAAAGTTTTACAATTTTTCTTTCTTTTGAATAAAATGTGTGTCTAGGATAATTTTTCAAGTTGATTTGTTTATATTGACGTTTTTATATGTTCAAATTTTAGTTCTAACAAAAGTCGAAAAGTCAGCAACATGTTTGTAGCTTTTGATATTGCTTTAAAGTTGTGTGATTCGGAATATTTATAGTTTACAATGCTTAGAAAACCTAAAAAGTAGGAATTTCGGATCGTAATGAAAATATGGGCTAAGCACTTAGACGTAAAACCTTGTGTTTGAGATGATTATTAAATTCTTATAAATCAGAAATCTTTAAGTTTAAAAGTTTGTACCTGTGACTTTTCTGGTTTGGGAAAGTAAGTTTTGTGGGATGCTTGTCATCTGGTCCCCTAAGGTCATTTGATCTGGGAGTGATCGAACCCAAATCCTTCTATAGAATCAGATCGAAAGTCATGTTCTACTGGTATGAATGGGTTTAGGATGTGTCGATGTAGCCTTTCTGATCTGGGAAAGTAAGTTCCAAGGGGTGCTTGACACCTAGTCCCCTAAGGCCAACTGGTCTGGGAGTGGCTGACCCAAATTCTGCAATAGGGTCAGATAGAAAGTTACGTTTACGACATGTTCTTTACTTAATAAACTTTTTGATTAAAAAGATGCCAAATGTGCACAAGCCTAAAAGATGCCAAAGAGAACACTCATGTAAAGATGTCATAGTGCACAATGCTAAAAAGATGCCAATGAGCACACATCTCATGATACTTGGTTATATATTTCTGAGTTGCAATAAACATGTAAATTTGTGAAAGTCTGAATTTTTGATGGATTAGTGTGATTATTTGCAAAGTTCTCTATTATATTTTTAGAATTACATTTTCTTGAAGCTAGTCGAAGTTCACATGCGAGCACACAGAATAGATTAATGAAAGTTTTTGAAACTGAACATGTCTTAACTTGATATGCAATAAAACTTGTTTCTGTATCCAAACACATACATTTGATTTCATTTGATGGATTTTATTGTGATATTTTACTAAGTAGAATTTTATTTGTTTCTGTTTAAATTTTTATATATTTAGTCGTTTCAAAATACATATTCAGTATATTTTTCTTTCTACATTAATGTTTACATTCATTGTGTTCTCATAAATATATTTCAAATGGGTTTGAGCATTATTCAAGGGGGAGTGAAAAAGGAGAATTTTTTCTTAAATGATCATATATGTTTTTGAGGGGGAGTATCTGATTTTCTTTATATGAATGCTAACTTCAATTGTCATATCTAGTGCATTTGTGTAGGGGGAGTCAAAGAGCTTAAACAGGTAAAAAAAATTCTAAGTCAGCTTTGCGCCGTCAGTTGGTCGCGCAAACCTCGCTTTGCGCAACCTACGTGTAACGCAAACCTCCCTTTGCGCCACTAGTGTGTCACGCAAACCTCAGTTTGCGCCACCAATGTGTAGCGCAAACCTCTCCTGTTTTCTCCGTTTCTTTGATTTTGCAGATCTTAAGTTGTCTCGTCTCCAAAATTTGCATGACCAAGTTGATCAAGATCATCAAGGTCATGAGGGGGAGAAGTTAAGAGAAGTCAAGGAGATGATAAAGAGACAGAGCTTAAAAATGTTTATCTGCTGATCAAGATTCGCTCAAAGATTCTATTCTCTCAGCCATTTTAATTCTTTTGTTGTTCCTGCTCCGACCACCATAGTTCATTCAAGGTCTTTCAAAAGAGGTGTGTCGTTTAGAGCACAAGCTTCTGGTCCAGACTTGTCAAAGGCAGCAAAGACAAATCAAACTGAAAGATGTTGAGAAGAATTTTTCTTTTAAAAGTCAGATTGCTTCTTAAATTCGCTTTTATGATCCGTGTTGTTTTAGAAGATGATTTTTGAAGACCAAAGTGCCAATGATTACTAAGGGGGAGATTGTTAGGTCTGATTTTATAGTAATCATTGTATTTATAGGCTTGGTCAAATACTGTGTCTATTGTCGTATTTTGTGTTGTATTGACCAAGGGTATTTAAGTCTCTTTGGTCTTTGTCTTTGGAAGAACCTTAACGCATACATCAATACAGTTACTCTTTGCACTACATTGCTCTCTCTCTCTACTTTCTCTCTCTAAAGATTCATTGATCTTGGACTCACAGAAGCCATTCGTCATTCAGGCTCTGAAGAAATCTGACATTGTTTTCCTCAGAGGTTCTTTGGATGACATATCTCTTGCACTTGTTTAACAAGGAATTGTACCTGTTGTATGTGCTTTGGATGGATTCACTCGGCAGAGCCTTAAATGCAAAATACTCATTAATGCATAGAGCTCTGTTGTTCTTGAGGGTTTTAGCACCACCCTCAAGCTGTTTCTCTAGTTCTAACCATAGGTCCTTTGATGTTTCACAGGAATCAAGAGACTGAAAGATGTCATTTGGGATACATGATGAGTAGTCTTTTGGCTTTCTTTGCAAGTTCATGCATGGCACTTTCTTGTTCAGTCCATTCATTTAAGGGCTTGGGATGCTGATATTCAGGAACTTCGGGGGTGTTTGCAGTGGCAGGAACACGAGGAACTGTAGACATTGGAATGTAAGGAGGGTTGTGAAGAAACTCAACTAAACTAGGATCCACACCTTCGAGAAAGTGCATCATCCTGGAACACGAGGAACTGTAGACATTGGAATGTAAGGAGGGTTGAGAAGGTGTGTGCATGGAAGTGAGCAACATCAAATACTTCTTGGTTGTCACATATTATGGTGGGCACCGCACTGCTGCGAAGATATTGCAGAGTGAGTTCTTTTGGCCCACTATGTTTAAAGATTCATATGAATTTGTGAAGCAATGTGAACAATGCCAACGAACCGGGAACATCTCTCAAAAGAACGAAATGCCACTTAATAACATCTTGGAAGTGGAGCTTTTTGACGTATGGGGGATCGATTTCATGGGTCCCTTCCCAAACTCTAACAATAATTTCTATATATTGGTAGCGGTAGATTACGTTTCAAAATGGGTTGAAGTCGTTGCATGTCATTCAAACGATGCAAATACCGTGGTGAAATTTTTGCATAAAAATATTTTACTCGTTTTGGAACACCACGGGCACTGATTAGTGACGAAGGAACCCATTTTATAAACAAGATCATGAGTGCAGTTTTGGCAAAATATGATATACATCACAGAGTGGCCACTGCATATCAAATCGAGAGATCAAAAGTATTTTAGAAAAGGTCGTGAAACCACATCGTAAGGATTGGTCAACAAAGCTTGACGATGCTCTTTGGGCCTATTGAATGGCCTACAAGACTCCTTTAGTCATGTCTCCATTTAAATTGGTTTTTGGCAAATCTAGCCATTTGCCAATAGAATTGGAGCACAAGGCCTTTTGGGCTCTTAAAGAGCTGAACATGAGTCAAGAAGCAGCGGGAACCAAAAGGTTCCTTCAACTGTATGAGTTAGAAGAGCTTTGTTACCATTCTTACGATAATGCAAAGCTCTACAAAGAAAAGACCAAAATGTGGCACGATCGAAGGATAAATCATCGAAAGTTCGTAGAGGGCCAACAGGTATTATTGTTCAACTCACGTCTCAAGCTATTCCCGGGTAAGCTAAAGTCTCGTTAGACAGGTTCGTATACTATAGTCAAGGTAAGTCCCTTTGGAACGTTAGACCTAATGGCTCCTCACTCTTGACAAATCTTTAAAGTCAATGGACAAAGGGTGAAGCACTATCTCAACGAGAGTGTCCACTCTCCATCTCACTCCAAGTGAGGAGAAAATCTCGAAAATCATGATGTAAATATTTTATTTCTTTTATTTGCTAATTTTCTTAATTTTTGGTACTTTATTTTCTTTTGTGTAGTCTGTAATAAATTTTTGTAGGATGGATGTGGAATTTTGAAAAATCTCCGTGAAGTGGGCACTCTGCCTCCCCACTCTGTGTCTGACAACTCTGATGATGTGGCTAGCGTGGGTAATGATAAATCTGACCTTTTGGTGGCCCAATGTT
The DNA here is from genome assembly GCA_023525745.1 of Arctium lappa. NCBI lineage: Eukaryota > Viridiplantae > Streptophyta > Magnoliopsida > Asterales > Asteraceae > Arctium > Arctium lappa. Next base: position 69,005,826 of record CM042048.1, on the reverse strand, counting down.
CCATAGAAGGTCATTTCCCAACCAATGACATCACCTTTTGTCATAAGACCCAAGCCAGCACCTTTTTGTGACCCTTAGTATTTCTTTTTCCCTCCTTTCCAAGACAAACACTCAAGTATTCTCATTTCCTCCTTTCCAAGGCATGTACTCAAGTGATCTTCTCTTTTCCTTTCCAAGAAAATTTAAAAAAAAATATATATATATATATATATATTTGATCAGTTATTCTCATTTTTTTTCGAAAACCGCCACCTTTTTCTTTTCTTTTTGTTTTTTTTTACTTCCTTTTTGTAACCTCTTTTTAGAACCACCTCTTTAACTTCTTTATTTCTTTTATAAGAAAAACTCCTTTTGTACCTGCACTCTTTGGCTTCCACAAAAATCTTCCTAAATATCCAAAACCCTTTTACTTATTAGCCTTACCTTTTCCAAATCATTAACTCATCCTTGTCTTTTCCTCATCTCATCTCCATAACCAACGCACTAATAACATGGCTAGAACAAAGAGAGCCACACCCAACCCTTTCCCTCCTATTCGTTCTACTCGTCGGTGACCCAACGGCGACGAACCACCGCCGGAGAACGTCGCAATCATGGTGGCACACATAACCGACGATTTTAATCAGCCTCTACAAAGCATAGACCCACCTGAGGAAGGTTCGATTGTTGGCTTGGAAGTTGAAGGAGATGTCTCTAACCTAGGAGAATCGAGCCTTCAACCTCTCGACACCACAGAAGCTATGGTCGCTGATTTGGATTTAGAATAGCAGCAAGCAGAAGAGTCTTAGAAGGATGCAAGAGGAATTTCAACAAAAGCTCTTTGCAATCCAAAAGAAGGAGGAGGCCATTCAGTTGAAAAAGGAGGAAGAAAAACGCAAAAGATAGGAGGAAGTGCGAAAAAAGAGAGAGGAAGAGGAGCGAAAAAGAGAAAAGAAGAAGAGAGGGTGAGGCGTGAGGAAGAAGAGAGAATAAGAAAAAACCAAGAGTAAGAGCGAATGAGAAGGGCAGAAGCCCTAAAAAAGAGAGGAGGAAGAAAAATGGAAAAAAGAGGAGAAGGAGAGGGAGAGGATTCGAACTGAGGAGAGAACGAAGAGGGTGACTGAGAGGTGGAAGCAAGAAAACGCAAATAGGAAACGGAGAAGAGAGGGGGAGGAAAGACTCCAGAGAAAAGACAAAGAAAATATGGAAGAAGACATTGTTGGGGTTGTTTGCAGAACAAAGGCATGAAAACCCTATCAAAAGGGCGATGCAAGCAAAAGGAATGGTGACCAGATCCGCAGTGAGCACTATGCAAAAGGTTGCTGCTGTGAGTCCACGCAAAACCGCAATCGATAAAGGTAAATCTCTTCTCGAACATTCCAGTTCATCCTCAGAAGAATCTGAGGATGATGAAGACAGTTCAACTACCCCTGACAATGCTTCAGTGGGCACTAGGTATGCACCTTCTGGAAAACCACGATAATTTACAATTGTTGTTGCTGTTGCCTACTATGAACTGCTTGTTGATCAGAAACTGAACATGGAGAAGGGATTTGACCCTCAATTTATGAATGCCAACCCATTCATCAAGGACCGTGTGAGAGATCAATATTGGGTAAGTTTGGTTACTGCTAAGCGAAAGGCCAACTCCTCGTTTGTTAAAGAATTTTATGATGATGCAGTGGGTAGAAGAGGTTCTAGGGTAAAGGTCCATGTTCACTGGGTGTAGTATGACTCTGCCATCATAAACCGAGTCCTTAACCTCAAAACCCCAGATTCTTGTGCATTTTCTACTCTTATGCAGGGAACAACAGAGGCGAATGAGGATGAGATTGTAGAAGCATTGGTCGTAAAAAAGAAATCGTGGGAACTTTATGGGAGAAGGAGGTACATGTGGGCCAACCATCTTACAACTGAGGCAGCGGTGTGGTTCCAATTTCTCCGCCACATGTTGTGGCCCACAACTCATGACACCACTCTCTCCATGGACAAATTTTGTTTGCTATTTTGCATCATCAAAAGTTTGCCGATCAACCTTGGTTTCCTCATGCATACGACCATTTACCAATCCCGAACCAGAAAGAAAGTAAGTTTGTCGCTTCCTTGTCTTATCACTTCTTTACCTTGTCTTATCACTGCTTTACGGACAGATGTTGGTGTCCCCATTATGCTAGATGATATCTGGCTGACCTCTGCCACAACCATCAGTGAGTTGACCATCAAGATAATGAAGCGAGCCCCACCTTCGCAGACTGGCAAAGCCTCTGTTACCGCCGCAATGGGCATTGGCCCATCTTAGATTGACCCTCAGTCTGCTAGTATCCCCACTCAAAACGCAGACACTCTGATGATGATCCTTGCTGAGTTGCAAAAAATGAATTCTAGATTGACATCGATGGAAGATTGGATGACGGAGTCGGAGCGCTCAATCGGGATTGTATGGAGCTACATGCGAGACAGGGACGAAGTGCTCCGAAAGTACCTATCTAGCAAGGAACCTCTCCTGGCTCAGGAACTTCCACTTTTCCCGCCAGGAATATGTCCCACTGCTAGCTCTCCTGAAGATGATCCACTCACCACCCCCACTGATGTTGATCCCACTAATGGTTCACCGGGCCTGTAGTGCCCACTCTGATTGCTCATGAGCAATTTTTTTTTTTTTTGTTTAACTCTATCTTTTGGCTACTGTGACAATTTTCCATCTTTATCATTTGGTCTCAATGCATGAACTCCATACTACTTTTAGTAGGCGCTTTTGGTACTAACCATTTTTGTGTTTTAATTCGTTTGATTTTTTCCAAACTCAATGTGCATCAACTTTCGGATCCCAGGCTAAATGACCCACTTTTTGGACATAAGAGTCCTCAACTTGTCACTTTGGGATGAAATAGGCCACCTTTTTATATTTTACCCAAAACATAGTCATTTTGCTACCCTTAGACCTCCCGTTGTGTTTTTCCAAGTCACAATGAGGACATTGTGAATTTTTTAGTTTGGGGAGGGAGACTTTCAGTCATAACCTTAAAAGCCAAAAACCCAACGAAGAGTCTCTCGCAAATAAGAGACATTTCTTGCGAAGAGTCAGAAAAACCATAGTGCCCACTCTAGAAGTATCAGAGTGCCCACTCAAAAAAAATCTTATATCCAAATAAACCTTGAATGTTCACGATTGCTACTGTATCTCGTGCAGAAGCCAAGAGTGTCCATTTCTCAAAAGAAAAAAAAAACGAGAATATCTCGTAGAAAAAAAAAGAAAAAGAAAAAAAAATCCCAAATACAACTGTGGGATTCCAAATAAGTTTGGGGAAAATATTGCAAAGTAATGGGGAGTACCTTTCAAGCCACAAATACACCAAACCCATTCAAGTCCTATGGATCAATAGTAGACAAGGGGAAGGATGTTCTTGAAGGACATGAAAGTGATAATTTAGCCTATGGATTCAAAAGGGCACCTTTGGGAGAAATCAAGGTTCATTCACTCATGGAAGTTTGGTAAGTTCTTTTAAAGCTTATGTGCATTCTTTTATTTTCCCCTCGAGCCTTTTTATTTTTGTCATTTTTGTTACTTGGGGACAAGTAATAATTTAAGTTTCGGGATATGATAACTCTAATTTTTAGAGTTATTACGTGCCTTTTATTTTGGTATTATTTTGTTAAGTTTAGCCGTTTTTGCTTCTCAATCCCCCATTTTTGGTCTAAAATCCGTTTCTGAGCAAAAAGAGTTCACTATAGTATTTTTGAACCATTTAATGTATTTTATGCTGCACTTTCAAGAAAAATATCTGCAATGACTTCAGAGTGTCCACTTTGCATGACGAGGATGATCCAAGAAGCTGAAAATATTAAATTCAGAGATGGAGCCAAAAATCTGCAGATTTTGGATTTTAAATCTTGATAAATACTTGAGCATAAAGCCAAAAGATTTAAGCTTGTGCATAGATGAGGTCATCAAAAGAAGCTTGGTCACAATAGTCAAAAAGGCTAGTGGTACTAGGGGCAAAAAACAAAAAGCAAAAAGTATACAAAGCTTGGAGGAGAAGAAGATTGGTCACAATAGTCAAAAAGGCTAGTACCTATGGTTCTTCTAGTATAAATTGAAGCTTTGACATTCAATGTAAGAGATCATCCATCCTTAGAAGTATCCCTAACATCCTTACAATTAGTTCTCTAGAAGCATTTACTTTTACTTGCTTTTCATTTAAGTTTCTCTTAGCTAAGCTTATTTTCTGCAAGTAGAAGTCTTTCTTTTCAGTAAGTAGCATTTAATTTTCTGCTGTAATTTATTTTCTAGTTCTTTGTACTGTAACCCAGTGCTTAAGTATTGAGCACTATTCAACTGGAAATCTTTTGGTATGTCTTCTTGCAATCTTTCATCTTCTATTTTCTTTACTTTATTTAGCATCAGCTAAGCATCCTTTGGGATGTAGGGATGAGAAGTACCCAGATTTTATGCAAAATGCTCGAGTAGTCTTCATATGTTGAACCTTTATTGTTTTGGTCATCTATTGATTCGATTATGCCCAATGATGCAAACAAGTTGATCACTTGAGAGTGTCTAAAGTCTAGTTCTTAACTCAGGAATGAGTAGGACGTCATGGCACGAGCTTGGATGATGCTAGGGGATTCGAAAGAATTCTTATAACACCAACGAGAGTTGGGTTTGCACAATGAGATGACTTCAACCCTTTAGAGTACTAGGCAAGCTAGTTGGTGTATCTAGAAACACTTAGAGTATTTTTCTTTACATTATCCTTTGAAACCTAAAAAGGTTCACCATGAGGTCACCATCGACAAAACAATAGAGTTAAATATATAGGATTTTTACTAAGAGGTGTGAGTACTTGCTGTGACCGGGCTTCTCGAAAGAGAGTGCCCACTCCACGCACTACAAGGATCACTATTCTGGATCGGGTATTTACTGTGTGGAGTGGGCACTCTCTTTCGAGAAGCTCGGTCACAGCAAGTACTCACACATCTTAGTTAAAATCCCATATGTTTAACTTCATTGTTTTGTCAATGGTGACTTCATGGTGAACCTTTTCAGGTTTAAATGGATAGTGTAGAGACAAATACTCTAAGTGTTTTTAGATACACCAACTAGCTTGCCTACTACTCCGAAGGTTTGAAGTCGTCTCATTGTGCAAACCTAACTCTCGTTGGTGTTATAAGAATTCTTTCGAATCCCCTAGCATCATCCAAGCTCGTGTCACGACGTCTTACTCATTTATGAGTTAAGAACTAGACTTTAGACACCCTTAAGTGATCAGCTTGCTTGCACCATTGGGCATAATCGAACAATAGATGACCACAACAATAAAGGTTCAACATATGAAGACTAGTCGAGCATTTTGCATAAAATCTGGGTACTTCTCATCCCTACATCCCAAAGGATGCTTAGCTCATGCTAAATAAAGTAAAGAAAACAGAAGATGAAAGATTGCAAGAAGACATACCAAAAGATTTCCAGTTGAATATTGCTCACTATTTAAGCACTGGGTTACAATACGAAGAACAAGAAAATAAATGACAGCAGAAAATTAAATGCTACTTACTGAAAATAAAGACTTCTACTTGCAGAAAATAACCTTAGCTAAGAGAAACTTAAATGAAAAGCAAGTAAAAGTAAATGTATCTAGAGAACTAATTATAAGGATGTTTCTAAAAATGATTCTAAGGATGGATGATATGTATGCCAAAGCTTCTATTTATACTAGAAGAACCATATGTACTAGCATTTAAGACTTTTGTGACCACATTTGCTTTATACTAACTAGCCTTTTTGACTTTTGTGACCACTTTTGCTTTTGATGACCTCATCTCTATAAATCCTTTTTGTTTTTTGCCCCAAGTCTTTAACAAGATTTATCATCCCAAATCTGCAGATTTTTGGCTCCATCTCTGAATTTAATATTTTCATCTTCTTGGATCATCCTCGTCATGCACAATAGGCACCCTGAAGTCACTGAAGATATTTTTCTTGAAAGTGCAGTGTAAAGTACACTAAATGGTTCAAAAATACTATAGTGAACTCTTTTTGCTCAGAAACGGAATTTAGACCAAAAATGGGGGATTAAGAAGCAAAACGGCTAAATTTGACAAAAGAGTACCAAAATAAAAGGCACGTAATAACTCTAAAAATTAGAGTTATCAATCACCCATATGGGAATGAGATTTAGTATCAGCGACAAAAATTCAGTTGGTGAATTACAAGTATCAGCGACTACTCATCAACAACACCGCCCATTAGTGGCACTTTACTAACTTAACCCAAAATTAACTAAGGGGTGTTTGGTTCATGGATTTTGAAGGAATTTGAATGGATAATTAATTTGACCAAATTCCAAATCCCATGTTTGGTTCACATAATAAAAATGATGAAATCCTTTGAATTCCATTGAATTCCACAAATTAAGGAATTTATCATTCCTTGGTTTAAGTGAAAGAATTGAATTGCATCAAATTCCTACCAACCAAACGGTGGTCAAATTCCATCAAATTCAATTTCAATTATTTCAATGTCAAATTCCTTCAATGGATTCCAATTCCATCAAATTCTATTCTGCAAACCAAACGCACGCTAAGTGTTTGTCTACCATCAAACCTTCATCATTTTAACCATGGCTTAACAATTACTCTGTGGTGGAAAACATCGAATCGCACATTGACACCTTTAAGAGTCATAGTTTTCTTTCCAAATTGATCAATTGCGTCGTGGCACGGAACCCCACAAGGTATACCTAAATCCTCCCCTGATTGATCTAGTTTCCATACATTCAGAAGAAGTCTTATGTTCCATATCATCAACAATCTGTTTTCTATAACCCCTTTTCATATCGTCATAAGATGCAAAATAAAAATAAAAATTGAAGAAGTAAAACTCTAGGTTGTTCATCATTATTTCCTCGAACCCGAACTAGTCCTACAATTTGTACATATAATGATTAACAATAAGGTACACAAGTTTACATCCAAACCATATAAAGTATTGCATGCGTTCATACCTCCTTCAATGGGGATTTAAATGTGTTATTCGGTTCGTCCCGATGCACAATATGAACATAAGAGTTTATCGAAGGTTTTTGTTGGACATGTACCATACGCCACGTTTTAGTAGATTCCAAAATAATGGTTTCAATGCTCTCAGTTTTAGTAGATTTGTGCACCAACATAGAATCTTTCCAAACTTCGCAATCCCTTACCAATTAAATAACGTCATATTCACCCCATTCATCGACTTAACTCACCTGACAAGAATCAAATAGTTGATCAAACTATAAGAAACTGAGTGAATGCAATTTAACAAACACAATTAATAATATAACAAGGGTTAACTGTCACAGTTAGAAACATTTGTCTTACAACTTGAAGCAAGCATAACTGAAACAACAAAACTTCAAATAGAAAAAACATAATTGAACAAAGACAGGATACCTCAAATGAAAGGAAAACAAGAATAACAATAGAAGAACTAAAGTAAGAGTAAGGAACTCTACCTCCCTACTTTAGGGGTGTTTACTAAGCGCGCGCTTACCTTGGTAAGCGCTTACCTTGGTAAGCGCTTACCTTGGTAAGCGCTTACCTGTTCAATTACCTTACAAGGTGAACATAACAAGGACCGAGAATCTTACCTGGTAAGAGGGAAGACAGACAGGGATCTCGAGTCTTACCCGGTAAGCGCTTATCGGGTTATAACCACTTAGTATCAATCCATTTTGATGGGCGGGAATGTTACCCCATCCGATAAATGACTGTGGTGACTCTTGTCGATAAACACTTACCGGGTAAGCGTTTAGTAAATGGCTCTTAGGGGTCGTTTACCAAATGCTTACCCGGTAGGTGCTTACCGAGTTACTTACCTTGCATATGAACATGGAAAGTAACAAGAATCTTACCCGGTAAGAGCGATTTCAAGGACTGAAAGTTTTACCCGGTAAGTGAGCGCAAAAACTCTTACCCGGTTAGCGCTTACCGGGTAAATTATTGCATTCGATGCCGTTTTGATAGACTAAAGTTTTATTTGATAAGGTAAGCGCGTTTATTGAATTTTAGTGGTAAACACTTACCGGGTAAGCGTCTAGGTAAACGACCTCCAAACTCTAATTGTCACTACAAAAACAAGGACATCTCACCAGAAATATTTTCTTTTTCCTTCATAAATACACTACAAACACAAGGACGGACAAATCCATCAAAACTCTGTCGATAATATTTACTTACGTTGGAAAGTTACCATCAGTGAAATCTTTGTTGGAAAAACATTTCTGATGGCAGTAATACATCAGTAGAATATTTAGTTAAATCTTTTAATAATACCACGACTTTCCGATAGATTCTCGGCGGCCTACCAACAACATATTACCGATGGATTTTTGATGACACTATTTACCGATGGATTTCCGACACAATTAGTGACGGATTACGACAACACAATTTACCAACAGGAATCGCCAAATCGACTAAACTATTAAATTCTAAAAACAGTATAATTGTGCCCAAAAATTTTGTTTGTCTTGTATCTCATATTGAAACACCTTGCATGACCCTACTTATGGTTGACGAATATGGCCTAAGATTAAAAAGCATTTCACCCACCAAGTACTCATCTTTCCATCAACGTTAATCGCGTCCTTTATAAAAAGTCAAATTACATCAAAATAAAACATAATTTGTTTTGAATTGCATTTTAATGCACCCATCGAAAAGCTCCATCAACAACGATACTTATCCAAATTTTACAATAATAAAAAAAACAAGTACAAGTTCAAGTTCCAAACAGTTTGAAGAATTAGACTTTGTATATTGGCAATGGCAGCCATCCCATTTTCCTAATCTCACAATAAATTTATTTAGCACAGGAACAAATCACCAAACATTTGATTAGCTTGTATACAATCCTTTGGCAACTATATGATATATTGTCAAGAATCAAAACTCTGCAAGAACCCACAAATATGGGGGTGTCTATATTACACTACTCCTGTCCCGACTCGAATGCTTCTGGGAGTTATGTCGATGGTAGCCTCCGAAAGTGCCATCTGAAGATTTAAAGAGCAATAATCCACTTCCAAATTTGCATATTTCTGCAGCTTCTCTATTTCATCCCCTTTCTTTCGGACTTTATGGCTTCGTAAGATGTCATAACCTCCTTGAACCTTGCTTCAGCAACTTCTGCAGCACAACACAATTGTAAAATTTTCAACAATATACAAAACAAACAAAGAGGCTTCACCAACGGACTTTTCCGCGGATCACCTGCACATTGACCATCACCAACGGATTACAGACGGAGAAAGGTAATCACAATCACCAGCCACCCTTTCTCCAGAGATCATCCACCAATAATATGTTGATGGTTTTTTTCCGGCAGATTACCGACAAAAAAATTTGTCTTGTTGGGAGTGTCCCCCCTTAACCGGTGATATGCCCAAAAGTCTCTGTAAGTTTGGACTATGAGTTATTAAATTAATATTGTAGGCCGTTCTCTAGCTATTATGTTTGTTTTTGTTTTATGTTGCATTACAAACAATAATAAAAATAACAATTGGAATATTTGTGGTTTTTAAATGTCTCTAGTCGAGTATTATTTTGGGATTAGGTTAAATAATACGGTAAAGACCGGTATATGTCGGGATACATATGGTCAATATGTAGTCAATACATGGGTACACGTTGTAGAACTTATGTACTATGAATTATGCATGGAGATGTATGCGGTCCAATGAGCATAGAGGCTAGAGGTGGTTATATGTACTTCATTACAATAAATTTACTAGATTCAGTATTGTGTATTTATAGTTGACACCATGATTATGAGATTTGACAAATGGATATTAAGACATGTATATGATACGACCCCTCCAGAAAATACGCATGTTAATTGCATATTATGCGCTAACTTTATTAGTTTTAGTTGCATTTAATCCTTAACTTTATTCATAGCATTTTTATTTGGTATTTCCACCACCTAATAATGATGGTTGGAATTACACTCGGGGATGGTTTTTACGCTTCTTGGAATGTGTTCGTGCAGATTATGAAAGATTATGAAGGTGGTGCGTTGAAAGATCTTCCAGCTTTATATTTCTACAACATTTTTTCATTGAAATTATTTCCTGCAAAACTCGGTACCACTCTTTTAATTCCTCACCCTATTATTTATACTATAGCTCCTTGTATGACTTACGCATTAACTACTTGTACATCCATTATAGGATATAACAATACTCGTACCCAAACTTCCACCTTGTCCTCAAGGTGGAAACAAAATCAAGAAGCAATTGACTCCAATGATTCACAATGACAAATGGTGGCATAAGCAACCTCTGAACAGCCCTTTAAAGTGCCTCATCTTTGTCCGCAAAATACCCTCTTAAGGCCTTCAAAAGTACCTCCTGACTTTCCTTATCATTTTCATTGCATCTTTAACCTAACCCAACAGCACCCTGTACAATTTCTCATCGGTGAACCTCCCAAATTCGGCCGCCTTTTGTGGTCGGAACACAGTTCAATTGTAGTCATCCTATTCCCAGCCATCCACGATATGTCTCTGCTGCTCAAAGCCACCCAATTTATCTCAATCTTCTTTGCCAGATCTATCTTTCTTGCCTCAATCGATTGATTTCTCTCCAGTTTCCCCGCTGAAACTATTGCAAGGCGTCGTCCTCGAAGCAAATCACAACCACCTGTATTTGTTCCTCTGCTTTTCATCGATTCAACATGTTACGCCTCTCGACCTTCAAAATCCACTATGGATTCATTCTATTAAATGTAGGCATTTCTAACTTCCTATTAGTGTATGACACAAGTCAGTTGTGTTCATCGTCTGACTTACGAGTTGGTGTTGCCGATTCAGTGTTCCTTCCTCCTCTAACCTTCCATGTGTCGCCATGCGTCACCATTTTTCTTCCGGGCACTCAATGAGTGAACCAGAAGGAACCATCTCTTTAATGGAGGCGTGGATGGGTATCTTGACACAGGTGGCGTTATTCGGCTCGGTAGTGCCTTCCAAGAGACCCAGAATGGTGTTGAGTTGCCTTTGCTCTTCCTCAACCATCTTTAGCAATGCAGTTCCAACACTCTTCAACGTCATGGTTGAAAACCAACAAAGAAGTATGGCACCCACGATCAAAACATCTACGGCTGTAATTTCGGATTTGCTCACAAACGTACCAAAGAGGGCCAAGGATACAAGAGCTGCAGAACCTATCACAAAGTTCTATCACATGTTATGCCTAACCCTATTTTTGAAACTACAATTGATGAAGAAAAAGTTGGTGAAAGTGATGTTATGGCTAAAAGCCTATTTTGAATCTACAATTGATCAAGAAAAAGTTGGTAGTAGTTCACAAACAAATCTGCTGAATCAAACTACTGGAAACTCTAATGATGAATTTGCCAAGGACAAAGTTTCTACTCCTAGTGTTCATTGTCATTGAAGCTCCAATAGATGAGGTTTACTCGAGAAGAAAATAAAGAGAAAGGTGATGAGCCTCCTCAAAGACCAAACAAAGCCTTCATATGAACCGAGCCATAATCCACATTGTGTCTATCCAATTCCTTTTGACATTGAAAAACAAAATGAGTCAACCCATACGGATACCCAAGAGTTTGTTGAGAAAAGGGGTACGGACATGTACTAAACACCTTTGTCACTTAATGTTTTATATAACAAATTGTCTTCTAGCTTTAAAGCCTTAACCACAAAGTATAACCGATAATGAGAAGTTCGAATGTGGAGAGAGGTCGAAGAAGAAGAAATGGGGGACCATAAGAAAATGATACCTGGGAACCCTACTCAAAAGGAAACATATTATTGATAGCAAATGGATATTCATTTTCAAATACAAATCTGATGGACAAGTAGAAAGAGGCAAAGCCAGACTTGGAGCCAGGGGGTTCACCCAAAGGTATGGTCTTGATTATGAAGACACTTTTACCCTTGTTGCAAACTTAATACAATTCAAGTGTTTTGGTCATTGGATGCAAACTTAGCTATGCTGTTAATATCGGTTATATATTGGATATCAGACCTGCAGGAAATATCGGTGGCAAAATATCAGTCAAAATATCGGTGATATTTGCCGATATTGCAGCGATTTTTTGACACAAATATTGGTCTGATATACGGATATTCTGGAAATGGGTTTTTTGGGTTTTTTCAATGATTGTTGGGCTTTTATATATTTACTTGGGCTTTTTTTTTAAGATGGTTGTTATAACCCGATTCGAGATAGGCGATCTCCAAAAAAGAAAGAGGAGAGGAAGAAAGAAACTGATCTTTTTTCTGCATAAACCCAAAAGATAACCGTACAACAATTATAAAGACCATGACCCTTCAAATACTCCTAATTATTCTCCTAATCAACCTACCATCTGTTAGCATAACTTCCTAATAACTGACCCAATAAGCATGGAAACATAATGGAAGAAATAAATACAGCAGTAAACAGTAGCTAAACATAATAAAAACAGTGGCTAAACAAGGATGTTTGTATCAATTCCTCCCCCATTAACAACGACCTTGTCCGCAAGGTTGGGGAATAAGAAAAACAGCTAGGATCTCATCCCGGTTCTCCCAAGTGATGTCGCAGGTATTGTTCCTCGGCCATGGCGGTGCCCGTATCTGGGTTTTGGGTTTGATATGGAGTAGGTTCGGCTAAGGTCATGTGGTCATGTGGCAACGGTGGCTCGTGATACTCGATCATCAAGAATTGAGGGGGGTTGCAACGGTGTCCTGGATTGGAACTTCTCGGGACACCGAAAACATAACCCTTGCGCCTTCCAGACGTTGCATTTCCTCCGGACTAAGACGCTTGACCGGTAAAGGAGATGCAAGAGACGAGTTAGAAGATGTCGATTTACTTGGAGGTGCCGGAAGAAGGGGTGTCGATGTAGGTGGCGGAAGGTGTGGTACAGTCGGTAGGGGCCGATAATCCGCAATCTTGTCTTCAATAAGTTTGGCGAGGCCGATTGCCTGGTTCAACGATTGTGGCTTGTGAATGGCCAATTCTTGACTGATGTCTCGCCGTAACCCCGAGATAAAACAATTGAGTGAAGCCTCTTGAGATAGCCCGACGACACAATTACTAAGCCTCTCAAACTCAGTTTGATAGGCTGTAACGGTCGAGGTTTGCTGCAGTTTGAACAAGGTGGCCTGGTGGTTTTCGTACGTCGAAGGATCGAAACGCAATTCCAAGGCTCGCGTGAATCCATCCCATGACGTAAGAAGCCGGTTGTTGAAGAGATATTTGTACCAACTTAACGCATCACCCTTCAAATAAAAAGATGCAATTGACAAACGATTCTCGGGAGCAATCTCGTAGAACCGGAAGTACTGCTCCGCTTGAAAGAGTCAGTCCAGCGGGTTAGTTCCGTCAAATGTCGGAAGGTGGATCTTAGGTGGTTTAATGGGTAGGTTATGAGGCGGAGTAGGAGGGGTGAAGTGCAGATCGTTCACAGCGAAAGGGTTATCAGAGGATGATGGCCGGTTGTTGAGAGCGGTTGTGATGGCGGTAGAAATGGTGGTGGCTAACTCTTCCCGGTCTTGACTGAACTGTGCTTGAAGCTTGGCGAGATTTTCAGCAAGTAGAGCCATGGACTCTTCTAGCGATGGTACATCCTTGCGTAGCGGCATACTGTTATCTCTCAATGAAAGCACCAATTGTTATAACCCGATTCGAGATGGGCGATCTCCAAAAAAGAAAGAGGAGAGGAAGAAAGAAACTGATCTTTTTTCTGCATAAACCCAAAAGATAACCGTACAACAATTATAAAGACCATGACCCTTCAAATACTCCTAATTATTCTCCTAATCAACCTATCATCTGTTAGCATAACTTCCTAATAACTGACCCAATAAGCATGGAAACATAATGGAAGAAATAAATACAGCAGTAAACAGCAGCTAAACATAATAAAAACAGTGGCTAAACAAGGATGTTCGTATCAATGGTCAACTAGTCCAAGTTAGGTTTCGATTCTTCCATCGTTCCCTTCTACCTATCGGTCGATGCCTTCTTCACAACCATGAACTCATTGCTTGCGATTAGCTCGTTTATGAACACTTTTCCTATTTTGTTTTGTGAAAGTTGTTTAAGTTGATGTTTTGATGTTGAAACTAAATTTTTAATTAATGCATATGATATGTTTATGGATGCATACATACATACATACATATATATATATATATATATATATATATATATATATTATATAATTCTAAGAAATATTATATGAACCGATATTTTTGGACCAATATACCACCAATATATCCGCTATTTCAAATATCGGTCATGACCTAGGAGAAAGCCTTCCCGTATTGGGCACTAATATTTTTTTAACGTCTAATTAGATCGGGTAATCATTAAAATTAAGAACGGAAGCTCGTTGCTTTTTCTTTCCCTATAATCAAAATGGCGATATTCTGTATTTTGACAGCTATAACAGCATAGTAACCTAGATCGACTTTTTGTTGCAATTTGATGTGAAGAATGCGTTTTTAAATGGTGACTTGGTGGATGTATTTATGCAAATACACCCAGGATTTGACAATAACAGAATTGTTGGAAGAGCGTGTAGGTTGAAGAAGACCTTGTACAAGCTCATAGTCAACAACATGGTAACAAGGATATGAAAAACCAGGACATCAAACAAGCTCAGTACGACCACACCATGTCGGTTTGAAGAATTTCCTAGGTCAACAATTCGAGATAAAAGACTTAGGAAGTCTCAAGTTTCTTTTGGGAATGGAAGTTGCAAGGTCATAAAAAAGAATTGCTATCGCTCAAAGAAGTATGTGTTGGATGATCTTCTCAAGGAAACATGTCTTTCGATTGTAAACCTGCATCCACACCACACCTATTGTTTTGATCCAAATCACAAAAACAGAAAGAGAGAATGATATCCCAACCAACAAAACCAAATATCATAAGCTAGTCAGAAAATTGATTTATCTTGCTAATGCTTGTCCCGACATTGCCTATGCACAACGGCAGAAGGACTAGTTAAGTTAGTCGGTTAATGCATAGTCCCTCAGAAAATCATCTCAAGGCAATATACATAATCCTTCACTACCTCAAAGGGAGCACAGGCAAAGGAATTCTCTTCTCAAAAAATCAGAATATGCATGTACAAGTTCTACAAATTCTGATTGGAGCAGATGTGCACTAGATGGAAGATCTACATCAACCTATTATAGTTTTGTTTGGGGAAATTTACTAACATGCAGAAGTAATGGTTGATATGGAATCCACATATGGGTACAAGTCATGGAACTTGTAAACTAGACTGACCCGCAATGAGAACATTACATGGATTGGCATATGGTCATTGTATGCACAATTCTTAGACTTGAGGTCATGGAGTCTATTGCATGTCAGTGACATACTATGATATAGATCAACACTTGTTGAGTGAAAGAATCGTTGTTGGGTATGTCACAGTATCATGTAATAGGACTTGTATGGACC
Organism: Arctium lappa; assembly: GCA_023525745.1. Classification (NCBI taxonomy): domain Eukaryota; kingdom Viridiplantae; phylum Streptophyta; class Magnoliopsida; order Asterales; family Asteraceae; genus Arctium; species Arctium lappa. The sequence continues at coordinate 68,990,380 of CM042048.1, read as the reverse complement.
AAGAAGGGGTTTGTCCCACCATTGTGACAAGAATGATTAATCCGACCCTTGATGATGAATGAAACACAAGAAGAAATGCATGCATGCTCAAATAGTCAGCATGTTATAACAGTATTTTTTTTTTTTGTTTTGTCTTTTCATTTGAGAATCAAGAAATGAGAGATTTGAGCTTAATGAAAATGACACGGTCTATTTCTTGGTTCAATCTACGACCACAAACTCATGATTAGTTGAATCGTCAATTCTTGTCACTTGGATATCAAATTATCAACAATATGTTGCTAGATAGTGCTTATTGCTTAAGATTATAAATATGATTTATAATTATTGTTAATGTGATAAGAACCCAAGGGATCACACACAAAATAAATGCATATAGTTAAATAATCAAAAGTGTTTTTGGTTATGATTTTATTTAATATGATAAAACAAATTAAGGTTGGAATGACAAAGATGTTCATGTTATATTATTTTGTGTGCGACACATAACATACTAATTACAAGTCCTATTATTTCGTGTGCGACACCGACACATAATAGTTACATGTCATATTTCGGTTTATTTTCTGTTGCTTGTCGGCTCCCGGAATACCAACAAATTTTCATATCAAAACCTGTCATTATCAATTAGTCCCTTAGTGGGGCCTCATGGGGCGGGTTCTCACAATTCCGATGGGTCCAAAGGTTGGACCTACACACCCCTGGTTGGCTTATGGTGTAAAAACACAATTAATCTTCCTTGATTCAAAGTGGAGCATAAGTGATTTGTTCCAATTTTTTAATGGAGCCATAGCAGAGCTACGCAATTTATCTTTCTGAACCAAACCAAACCCAACAAACTCATCAGCTTCAATTTGATTTGGTTCCATGTTTAAACGGATCAGGTTGGAAATTTTAAACCTAGAACCTAATCACACTATCGCAAAACTCCACTGGTTTGGTCAATTCAAACCAATTTAGTGGTTAGATGGTTCGAACATATGCCCTATATTCAAAGCACTTCTAGTCGTGCAAAGATAGCTGTCGGTGGAACAGAATGCTGAAATTTTCAAACAAACAGGGGCAGCATGAAAAAGGGCCTACCTTTGTTTTCTTGATTCTGATCAGGGTGATATTGCTTTGCCTTGCTCCTGAATGCTGTCTGCATCAATGAAAAAACTGAATTGTTCAACCCAGTTTACATTTCTGTAGCACTAATGGTGTACATGTGTTTGATGGTAAGAAAATCAAAATTACTGGTCCAGGTGAGCACTTGTGGTTTGTCTGGTGAATTACCAGCAGCATATTATCAATAGGCAGGTGATAGAACTTCTCATATCCCCACCCCAAAAGATCGGTTTCCAGGGATGCAAAATTGGAAAACAAGAGAGCATGGTTTATGTTCATATACCTGAGGGAGTACCTCTGTCAAACAGTGTTCGATCTAGGTCATTTCCTTAACTTCTTTTATCCCTAAAAATTGTTAATCTAGTCATTGCATGTGAAAAGTTCTATGACATCATATGTGAACAATTCTATTAATCTAATGCAGAGGAATAAAAGCACAAACAAAGCATAAAAGTTAAGAAAGATTTAACCAAATATGTCATTTACCTTAATTTCATCATCTGTGTAAGGCTTCGTTGTTGACCTACAACAAGAAACGATAAATAAAAACGAAAATAAGTGACCGCCTGTTTAAATAACATGAACAAGAAGAAAGAAATATGTGGACACAAAGGTGCATGCTCTACCAAAAGGTGTATACCGTATTCTCCTGCCAATCCATTGTTTGCATTGAATCTCTCTCCTAGGGTGTAGGAGATACACGTTAGCTTCGCAAACTTAAAAGACTATGGCAAGCCAGCTCGTCCAACTATCCGAGCAAAAGCTTTAGCCAGCCAGGGGTCTATCTTACCAACTCATGAGCTGTTATGAGCCATGCCCATACGACGCATTTTGTGTAAATTTATGTTCTTAATTCACTACTCTTACTAACCTCGTGGAGACTTCTTGTTGTAATACTTATAAAGAAGGTTTATTTAATTTATTTGAAGGGTTCAATTTCAATTTTATACAAGTCCATGTGATCAGAAAGAATATGAACCGAGTGAAGGCTCAAGTTTATACAAGCATATAGAAATCCTCGGAACTGAGCCAAGGCCCAAGCTTTTGGTGATCAAAGCCCGGCCTCAGCAAACCATATGTCAAGGCCAAGCCTAAGCAAAATTTCTCATGAGCGGTGCTTTGACCCAAACAAGCTCTTGTTAGGTTCATCTCGAAACAAATACATGCCTAATTTATCTTCTTCCCCTATCGAGCTATCCCCATTTCTTTGGACCAATATGCCAATGCACCTCATTAAGATATACATTCATTAACTTTGCTGTGACATATACTCCACAACCTAAGGTAACCGTTTCAAGTTAACAAATTTGAAATATAATATATTTTAATCTTATATGTCTCCAATAGCCCAGCAATCCTAATTTACTGAAAATAGAGCATGTCTAAAAAATTATCGGAAAAAATCTGTGCTATGGATTAATGAACATCAAGATGGTTTCCTAGCACATCAGCTACAGAAAAGATAATAGCCCATCTAATTGAAACGAGAATACCCTGATCTGCTCATAAATAAGTAACCTCTTTTGGCCTCAAATGATAATCTTTCACTCATAGAAGCTTAGGTTCTTTGCTTTTGGACCATCATCTTCCATTCTCCATTTTGGGGTCCCGTTTCAAGTTCAAGAAGGTGCAGCTCAGATATATTATGATAAAAGGCAACAATTGCAATGTCTATAAATTTGGCTTCATTCGAGATCTAGTAGCCAAAGAAGTAGTTGGTTTAGAGCACTATGGTGCGAGTCAACAGGTTGCAGATGTTCTATCCAAGTCAATTTCTAGCGTCAAACATGAAATATTCAGTCTACAAATGGGTGTGACAAGGTTTGAGGCAAGCGAGAGTCTTGAATAATGCTTCAAATTTCCTAGCTAGTATATTTCTTAGGTGTCGTTTGTTTTTTAAGAGGTCTAAAGTCTGAAGTCTTATTTTAGTTATGATTAATAAGAGGTGGTGTGTAAAAAGGTATGAATGATTCAGACTTAAGAGTCATTAAGAGGTTTTTTTTTAAAAACAAACAATCCCTTAATGTTTTTTGTGTAGTTTACGTTGTTAGTGGCTTATTTTTAGGTAAGTTTTCCTGGAACTCTATTTAAAATGGTTGTACTTCTATTCTAACAATCAAATTAGTACAAAAGTTCCAGAAAAGCTCCGCTGCTTGCTGCTATATTTCTTTTTCTCTCCCGACAAGATGTTCATGGAAGCTTATTGTTTAGCATAACACTAGAAGAAAATTGACCAAAAAAATTGAGGATGATAATAATAATAATAATAATAGAACCCCATTCCACCCAAGTTGTTTCATAAAACAGAAAGACAAGCAGAAAAGCTCGGACAACATCTTTCTTTCCCAGCGTTTGAAATATGGAGGTTATGATATTATAGGATACCTCCATAGAGTTAATAAAATTTGAACCACACATTCACATGTTATTCTTATAGTACTAAAAAAAGTACAAATGGAATAATAACATAAACAATGTATTAAAATGTCATAGCAAGGGTTTACCTGCTGAGACCCAAGACTGCATAGTGATGGGACAAGGAATAATTTGCAGGGGACCGAGGAGGTTCCTTATAATTACTCCTAGTTCTTTGTGATGCATCAGTTTTCCAATACCAATCATCCCTTTGAAATTGTTGATGATATCCACCTGCATTATTTTCTTTCCAACTCTCATAACCCCTTCTATATTTATTTTTCTCCCGATTGAACACACTTTGCATGCGCCTTATACGTTCCTACAAAAAGTTACATTGATTTAGTGATATGAAGCACAGTTCGGAAAAAGAAGAACTCAAAACATGATGCAAATTGTGTAAGTTACCGGTATATCCATTCTCAAACTATTTTTTCCAAATATTTATGAGTGGTCTTTAGCAATGGATATAATGAATACGTATCCAGTACTTGTGTCCCAATGTACAGACAGAAGTATTAAACAAATTGGTAATTGCCATGTGCTGTGTTCCTCATGCATTCCAACTAAGAACCCTCAAACTTGGGTCTCATCTATAGCTAGAATTTAGATGGAAATTGGAATCGCATAATAAAATTTCCAAAGCTTCCAAATGTGAAACGACAGAGACCAAAGAACAGTGTAGCTGGAAAGCCAGAAGGCTTTCACTTGCCATTCTAACTGGATTCATACATCACTTCAATCTTCATTTTCCATCCATTGGCATTCCATTAAATGATCAATCGAAAAGGAAAGTTTTTCATTACTGAAATAAACAAGCTAATTTATCTCATCAAGCATACATGAGGAAGATTGTAAGTGCAGCAAATTACTGATACAATGTATAATCTATGCTAGCAAGTAGCAAAGTTGATATAATGCCGTTAGAAGATGTTGATCTATGAAACAAAAGCTGGAAATACGCCTCTGGTGTAAACTGATAAGCAGAGAACCATAGAAAAAAAAATGAAAAAATCAATTTTTATTGGTTATAGTTATACTTTAACAGTGATCATTGCCAAGTCATAGCAGTGATGCAATATGAAAAAGCTGCAACCAAAAAGATGAAAAAAGAGAGGTTGTAAAGAGACACACACCACTCTCTCCATCTCTTCTTCATACTCCTCCTGCATGCGGCGATTATATCTTTTCCAAGATTCCTCTTGAAAACTCGATCGAAAAGAGCGACCAGTGGCACCTTTCCATGACTGTGACCTGGTAATCTTGTGCGATGTAATAACAATCATAATCAGTTTCTTGAGCCAAATGAACAGCTATTATCATATGATTATCAGGTCTATTTTTCCTGATATCCTACCTGAGAATAAAACCAATCAACTGTCTGCCGCATATGTCCAACCTATCAAATTGTACGAGACGTCATAAATACCTAACTCTAACACGTGCTATATCAAATATCAGTTCATGTCTTAAACTTGATAGTTGATGTAGAAAATCTACTAAACTTGGTTTAATGAATCATGTTAACCAAAGATGTTTAAACTTCAAGATAGTAAAAGAATTAACGTGGAAAGTGATGTAAATATAACTTTTGGGGAAATTTCACCTTCAATAGGTTTGAAAGTCTTTTTCTATTTCAAAAAGAATCCTATACTTGGTTTCCCCAATCACAACTATAATCTTCATATGTCTTAAGAAAGATCAAATATTTTTGGCAGCAATCAACCTAAATAATTCATCATCAATTACTATTGTCTCTAATGGGTTGGGTTCCCGGTAAGAAGTTGAGTTAACGGTGAGAAGCGTGAGAAGTGGTTATCGACTATTGGATGAGAAATGGACGCACATTAGGATGAGATTCACCGAGATAAGATGCACCAGATCGATTCCCTTCTAAGCCGCAATTCATGGGAGCAATTCATGGGAGGGCTTGAGAATAAAAGAGATCAACGGTTCAGATCCACTTCTCACGCTTCTCACCGTTAACTCAACTTCTCACACGATCCTTCGCCTGTCTCTAATATTGTTAAATGAGTAATGGTAATATTTACATTGGACAAACATAGACCTTGCCTTTACATAAAGCATAATACTAAGAATCATGGGTATCCCTAAAAATCATTAAGCATGTATATTTATTAAGCTTTTATGTTTTTCTCATTCGAATTTGACTCTAATGAACCAAATTCCAAAAATATATCAAGATACAGAAATTACACTCCCAATAACCAAAGGTAGCTAAAATACTCAAACTTCATAACCACAAAGACGATGACTTGATTGAAGAATTCCCACAATATAATGGCACAGAAAATATTTAGCTTAGAAGAAAGAAAATACATACAGCTAGAGTAGTGGCAGTAGCTCCGATTAGTCCAAATAGAAGAATTCCCCAAAGCCCCATCTCGTCTTCTTCCTTTTTATTGCGATGATGGGGTCTATTTTGTTGTGTCGCTCTTGAATTATCGCAACTAATTTTACCTTTACCTTTGCCGTCTTCGTCATGTATTTTCTTCTTGATATCTTCCGACATAGGCAGAATCTTTTTTCTTCAAAAATTCACGAAATTGAAGTTGAACCCTAGAATCATCACCGTATTCGTATTTTGTATCAACAAACACCAAGTCGGTTAAGATTGTTGGTCAGTGTGAATTTCTCACTTATTCGGACTCCAGCCAACGGTGATGATCAAAACTCAAAACACAAAAGAATATTCACCTTTTCAGAAGAGCGATTGGGGTCAAAAATTGAGTTCTGAGATTGTGATTTTCGATTAATTGTCCCCGTCCTACAAACTTATCTTTTAAACGTGAGTAGGATTGACCTTCAAATCATAGAATAGAAGAGGGGTTTCACATAGATAGGTTTTGCGAAGGAAGGCCAAACAAAAAGACCAACCGAATTTGATGATGATAAAAGAAAAAAAGAAAAAAAAAACACCAATCATTCCAATTTTTTAATAAGAAAATTGCATCTAAATGAAAATCAAACTTTCACCTTCTTCTTATTTTGGGAACTAATTGAAAACTAACTTTTAAAATCATAGATCTCAATTAGACTTTTTTATTTATTTAAGTGTCTAGTTAATTTATTGACATGTTAATGTTGACATCACTAAGATTCCACGTCATTGTTATGATTTCAAATATAAATACATACAAAAAAATTTATTTGAAAATTAAAATTCCACATCATATTTTTAAATAAAGAACAATTAAAAAATATATTCATTTTGGTTATTCAATCAAAATATCACATAGCACATTTTTTTAATCCAAGCCTCATCAACCTAAATCTCAGTAATTGATGCAATAAAAATTAGTTTCAGATATCAACTTAATAATAATTTTTTTATCAACAAACAAGAATTTATTAACCAAAAACAACCAAAGAATGACGAAAAGAAATGAAGCCCTACGAGGGCAAAGCAAAAGAACAAAACCACCGAAAACACAACAAAAGACCACAAAAACAAAAAGCCACACTAAATGAAATGATAGTAAATTACAATTTTGGTTCCTATGGTTGACGTTCAGTCCCTACATTTTTGGTTCCTATGGTCATTTTGTTTTGCTTTTGATCATTATGATTACAATTTTGTTTCAATTTTAGTCCCTTTGTTAGCTCCAAATCATATGTATAGAAGTATTGAAAAATATGCTAAGTGTAGGAACCTCAGAAGACTCTCAAATCACCAAGTTCACCACAGAAGATAAAAGCTCAGAAGATCACATCGACCATCTACCCGATAATTTAACCTGAATGTCAATATCAGATCACAGAGCCTCTGTGATCACTCACAAAGCCTCTGTGATGGCTAACCTCTGGAGATGAAAGACGAAAGATTTCATAACAATGGTTCAAGACAAGATCACGTGCAGAACACGTGAGCCTGCTGTACGAAGATTCTGAAGATCATTTGTGCGCATCCCACGTTGTTTAACTTTCCAGGTGGCAATTCCTTTTGTGGAATGTCAACCATTGTCTTGTACTATTGTGTTCTCCTCATCCTATATGAGGGGAGCACCTTCTGTTTTGTAAATCACGCGAGCACACACAAAACTGAGAGCATATTGTATTTTCTTTGAGCATTTTGGCAAACACAAGTGTGTGTTCTTGGTGTATTTTGCAAGTTAATGAAGCAAATTCTTCAATAATCATCTTGATACATTTCGTGTTTCTATTCATTAACTGCTAGTGTGTTTACTACAATTTAAGATCGATTTCTCTACACCTCAAAAACGCTTCCACACTCTTATTCACCTGTTTTTGTGTAGTAAATTGAAAATCAAGTTTAGGACACCATATCTGGGATCAACAATTGGTATCAGAGAAGACTTTGATCTTTAATATCAAAGGATCCTATTCTATACTTGATTCCTGTGTTCTTGGTAGTAGTTTGAGTTTGTTCTTCACTTCGTATTTCATTCAAAAGCTATACTCTGTTTTCAGGATTTATTTCAACCATGTTTGATCTAGATCCATGTTAGTGCATAAATATGTTGGATGCAAGATCATAGAAGATTGAAGAACAAAGTCAAGCCAAGTCAATGCTCAAAAGTCAACTCTCAAGCAAAGTCAAAGTCAAGGGTAATAAATTCAAAGTCAAAGTCTTGTTGTTTTGTTTGTATGCGTGTGTTTGTTTTGCTTTAATAGATAGATGGTTAGTAGTTGTAGTTGGGAGAACACTTGGAACAATTCAGAACTAAGATAGTATTCAAATAGTTAGAGAGAGAAAGTTGTAGAGAGAGAAAGTGATCTCTGAATCATTTGTAATCGTTTCTTGAAGTTGAATTGAAACAGGTAGATTGATAAATCTTGTTTCTGTGATTGTTAATAAGTAAGAACTTGATAAATCTGGGGATAACAATTGGTATCAGAGCAGATTCAGATCAAAATCAAGAAAATTGGAAGTTCGACACTGTTACATTGAGTTCATATTCATTTTTGAGTTTGTGTTTGTTTTTAGAGTTGTTATTGTTTGGTTTGTGGTCGAATTGTGTTTTAGATTGAGTTTGTATAGATTTGATCTGTAATTGCACTGTAATTTTTGACAATTTGATGATTTTTGTTAGTTTTTGAGTTTACGAGTTCTTATCGACTGTATTGGATCGATTTGTATTCATTATCGAAATTCAGTGTTAGGATTTGTTTCTAGTTGTGTTAGAGATCATTGTGTCAAAGTTTCAGGTTGTAATCCGTTGATCAGATGAGTTTTTGAGGAAATCAGAAGGTATTTTGAGTTCGAGATCTAAAGAACTCGCAAGTTTCTCAAGAACTCGCAAGTTTCTCAAGAACTCGCAAGGATCACGAAGAACTTGCAGATTGTTCAAGATTTCGCAGAATTTTCATAGATTTCGTATTGTGTTTGAATTCTGAAATATCATAAGTATAGAATTCGCAGGTTTCTTATCTGCGAAAAGAATAAGATTCGCAGGCTTGTGTGCTACGAAAAGTAAAGATTTCGCAATCATGTGTGATAAGAAGTTTGAGGATTCTCAGATAGAATTCGCATAATTTTTTTGAAATTTTTTCAAAGGGAAGAATTCGCAGATCTTTTGTACGAAAATTGATTTTAGAAAAACTTCAAAGATAGAATTCGCAAATATATAGGTTACGAAATCTCAGAATTCGTAGTTTAGTTGCTTACAAATTCTATTTGGTTACGAATTCTAATCTTTTTACTTGCGAATTTCTGAAGTTTGTTATCTTACGAATTCCTTTGTGATTCATTAAAGTGTTTTAAAATTTTTATAAGTATTGGATTCGTGAGTGTCTATCTTACGAATTATAATAGCTTACGAATTTTGGTTACTTGTGAATTCTAAAGTTAGTTTATGTTTGCTAATTCTGATATTCTTAGTGTTTGCGAATTCTGTTTGTTTACGAATTCTTGTTGCTTACGAATTTTTGTGTGTATCATTGAGTTTTGCGAATTTCTTGCATTTGTGTGAAATCTTGCGAATTATAGACTAAGAGAATTTTAGAAATTTCATTTCTGATTTTCTGTTTAAGTTTTTCTGATTTACTTGATTTCTTTTAGACTAACGATCAGTTTGAAGTTCTTATTGAAGATTATTTCAAAATAGGATGACTTCAAGGGACACTCTTTCGATCGGTATGGATGTAAAGCCCCCTGTTCTGTTTAAAGGGAAGTACGAACAGTGAAAGGACCGCTTTCGTGATTTTGTTGACCGACAATCAAATGGAAAGAATATTTGGTTATCAATCACAGATGGTCCAATGAAAATTCCAACTGATGAGATTCCTGATGAGAATAATGATTCAGATGATAATAGAGTTCAGAAGACAAGGACTATTCCGAAAGATTTTCCTCAGTATACAGAACAGCAAAAGAACCGATACAGCGTTGATAAACAAGCCTGATATCTACTCTTGCAAAGCGTAACTAACGAGGTCTACATCAAAATAGACAGCTACAACTCAACTGCCAAATCTATGTGGGATCAGCTACAAAAGATGATGATGGGCTCCAAGGTGGGAAATCAGATGAAAGTAGTTATCTGTATCAACAGCTACGAGGAATTTAAAGCCAAGCAAAATGAAAGTCTGGAGGAAACTTATGAGAGATTTATGCTTCTTTTGAACGAATTGTCAAAGAACAAAGTCCAGAAGAAGCAGATAGAGAACAATGTCAAGTTCCTCAGCGTTCTGCAGCCTGAATGGAAGAAGCATACTAGGAGGATGAAGTAGATGAAGGACTTGAGTGAGATACCTCTTCATGAAATGTATGAGACATTGCGATAGAATGAGGAAGATGTCGAAGAGAAAAGAGCTGAGAAAAAGAAAACTGAGAAACTGTTAGATTCTATTGCCTTAGTAGCAGGAGAGAGGGAAAAAGAGAAGAAAAAGAAGAAAGCAGTGATTCGCAGTTCTGATTCTGAGTCTGAATCTGACAGTGATGTTAATGTATTAATTGTATCCAAGATTTAATGAGAAAAGTCAAGTCAAGTAAATTCAACAAATTCTAAGTAAATGTTGTTTAGCTTTGAGAGAACCTTTAGTTTTAGAGTTTAGTGTCTTGAGTGAAGCAAGCATGTGAGAGTTTAGTGTTACGAGAGAAGTGTGTCTTAGTATAAATAGTCATTGTGTTGTAATCTTGTAACCAAGTATCATATTTCATATCAATAAGACTTGTGATTGATTCTCTCTCTACTCTCTCTAGATCTTGATATTGTCAAATCTTGAATTGAGAATTGCTTGATTAAATTTGGGAATTACATTTTCAATTGGTATCAGAGCGAGACCAAACAGTTTCAGAAAGATTTTTCACAAAAATATAGATCGATTTCTGGATTTTTGGATCACACAGTTGAATTTTCTTGAAAATATCAAGAACACTGAAGTTTGATTATTTTCACAAATTCTCATTGAATCATTGTTCTTTGATCGTAAAATTTGTTTCATTAGATTCGTATTGTGTGATAGATTTGATCTTATTCATATCATTTCATGAACTAATCTATTGAATTGCAGGTTGAATTTGATTGGATCTCTGTAAAATCAAGAACGCAATCGACTTTTTGGTTATTCACTGTTGAAACAAATTTGCATTTGATAAGTGTTGATTGAATGTATAAATGATCAAGTTGTGATCGATTTCAGTTTAGAAACACATTGTATTCACAAAACTTCACAGATTAATCACAAGATCAGATTCAATTTTTTGGATTTTTTGGATCTTGTTGACAAAAACATCGAACACTGTAAATCTGAAAAATGCACTATAATTTGTTGTTTATAACTAGTTTGGATTGATAGAAATGTGTTTAGATTTGGTTTTAGATTGTATTTGTGAACTTTCAAGAATCAATTTGCAGGATTGAATTGAACTTTTGGATCGATTTGTGCTATCAAGTGAAGAACACGCTAAGATTGTGAAGAACACGCAAACAAAGTATGTGAGTTCTAATCTGCGAATTTTAAACTTGTTCAGTCTGTGAGTTTCAAAAATCCATGTGATATGCGAGTTTTAATGCTGAAAATCCATTTGTTTTGCGAGTTTCAGGTCATGCAGTCTACGAGTTTTATATTATGTGGTTTGCGAGTTCTAATGTTGTAACTCCATGTGGTTTGTGAATTTTAAATCCATATGACCTGCGAATTCATGTGTGATCTGCGAGTTTAAAGATCTACATAGTCTGCGAGTTCAAGTCATTCAGTTTGCAAGTGTTCTGCGAGTTTATGACCATTTGATTTACGAGTTTCTAACTCACTTGATCTGCGAGTTTCAAATTCATGTGATCTGCGAGCTTCTTCGATTTGCGAGTTTCCACTTAGCGAGTTTTGATATTGTCAAAATATTCTAAGTATGGAACGCGCAAGGTTTTAGTGACATGCGAGTTTGCATTCATTTGCGAGAATCTCAAAGTTCAGATTTATTCTAAGTGTACTTCACGCACAAAGCACCTTGCGAGAAGCATCTTCGCGCACATCCCTTTAGCGAGTTTGTTTAATTCGCGCAAGCGCCAAGTAGTGTCCTGCGAGTTTCTCATTCGCGCACAACACGTTTAGTTTGAAGCTCAGTGAACAGTGCTTTGCGAGTTTAGAGATCTGCGAGTTTCTTGTGTTTGCGAGTTCTATACTTGTAAATTTTTCGGAGATTATTTTTTTTGTGATCTGTTTTTGACTTTCAGTCAAATTTTCTGAATTGTTTGGGAACGGTCATTCTTATCAAGCTAATCTTTCATTCAAGATGTCTACAGTTTTGTCAGGAAGAGACTGTGCAATAATGTATATGCCTGAGATTCCTGTTATAGAAGCAGAAAGAGAGAAACTGAAAAATCAGAATTCAAAGCTTTTTAAACAGATTCAGGAGTTGAAGTCAAATTTGTCAAATTCTGATAAAACTTCTGGTTATGCAAAATGTACTGATAATGCTAAATCTGATTTTGCAGGTATCATCAGTGCAAGAGAGAAGGAGATTAAAGAGAAAGAGAAAATGATTTCTTTAAAAAGAAATACTATTCAGACTTGTGAAAAAGAACTCCAGCTGAAAGAGAGAAAGATTGCAATTCTTCAAAGCCAACTGAAGAAAACTGAACAGAAATCATCAAAACATCAAGATGAATCAGTTAAGCTTCAACAGAAGTTTAAGGCTTTTGAAGACAAGATATCTGCCTTGGAGATACAGAATGCAGAACTGAAGAAAAGCCTCCAAGAAGATAAAATTAAAGCAGATTAAGAGATATCTGCTGCTCAAAAACTGTCCGATATTTCAAAGAAAGCTGACCAAGAGAAGAAAGATCTTGAGCTAAGATGTATAAAATTTTCCAAGCAAGTGTCTGAATTTGAAAAAATTCTGATCACTGAAAGAGACACATTTGCTAAGGAAAGGAAAGTTCTTGAAGATAAAACTACTGAACTTCCCAAACAGATCTCTACTTTACAAGACTTACTTGAGAAAGAAAGACAAGTTTTTCAAGAAAAGAAAAAGTCTTTTGAGATTGAAAAGAAGAAATATGAAAAGAGAAATATTGGGATCTTCAATGAAATTTCTAATAAAACCAAGAACTTAGAAAAAGATTTTGAGCAAGAACGTTTACATTTTGAATCTGAGATATCTAAGCTCACATCCAAGATAATTGTTCTATCATCAGATATTCTTAAAGAACAGAAGGCCAGATATGATTTGAAAATAAAGTTTGACACACTTACTTCTGAAAGAAACATTTTATTTGAAAAGATAAAAGACTTAGAAGCTACAAACGTTGATTTGTCAGAAAAGATTACAGCTGATGTGATTGATCAATCACCTGTTGATAATTCAACAGAATCAGTCTGTTCTTTAAAAACAACTTCAAGTTCTATTCATGACAAAAATATTTTCAAAAAGAAAAATGTCAAACCAAACACAGTCAAATCAAGTCAGATCAGATCAGACCATCTAATCTATTTTATGGCAAATCTGTTGATGGTTCAACGAGCTTTTATATAAAATCTCTTGGAAAGAAATCTAAGAAACAACCGATGGTCTAGAGAGTTAAATATTCTTCTCAAGAGAAAAACAAGGACAAAGCATTTGCGTCCTCATCAAATTCCAACAAGAACAGAGCGCATAAAGGTAAATATTTTGGTAATCCTGATATGTTTTACTCTACTAATCATTTAATCAGGGTTGCTCAGAAGAAAATCTGCTATTCTTACTGTGGAGCACATGACTTTGTAAGTAAAAATTTTGTTAATTATTGGTATGGTTCTTACTATGTATCCCCCATAAGAAGTGCAACTAACACGTCAGGACCCAAATACCAGTGGGTACCAAAAGCTAAATCTATGTTGCGGGCACCCAAAGTTTAAGAGGGAGAAAGAACATCGATTTCTGATTATGTACAGATCAGGACTCGTTCTTCAAAGTTTAAAGAACAAAGGCTTTTGAACAAAAGAGTTCAAAACCTGGACTTTAATGTCAAGAATTGTGGCTCTTGAATAATTCAGTTCAAGACCCGCACTTCAATGTTAAAGAACTTTGACTTCTAAGTACTACAACTTAGGACTCGGTCTTTAATGGTTAGAGTTAAGAATATTTTGAAAATATCCAAGGGGAGCTTATCTAACCTAAATCATTATATCATGATTTGAGGGGGATCTTAAAGGTAAATATCTTCTGATCTTAATCTCTTATTGTTTGAAAGAAGAACAACTTTCGAACATGAAAAACGTTTTCTGAAATGTTCAAACCACTTCTGGTTCTCAAAAGGTTTCATGAATTTAGAAAGTGTGTTTTTAAAAGTTTTTCAATTTTTGAGCGTTAATGTTTAACTGACTGTGTGTTTCTAAAGATCAATACTTGTGTATTATCTTGTCTATATACCGTAAAGTATTCCCACACATTGGTTCAATACTTCATTTTATTTTGTTATTACCATGTCTCATAACGAAACAATTTTTCGATGGTAATACCCTCGCTTGCTTTCAAATATTGTTGAACATCAATTATCATTTCCAAATTTGTGCTTTCATTGCTAAATTGTTTATATTTGTTCATGTAAACAAACTATCAAGTTCTTTGATACCCTAACCATTTTATTTGATCTGATTGATACATTGTCAGATTCTCAAAACAATTCTCTTGATTTCATTTTATTCATTCAATATCCTTGTTTTGAGAGATCTTCAATGTTCAAATGCTCAAATTTCATTCATATTTTTAATGAGCATATATTTTGACAATGTTATCACATTTTGTGCTTAACTGTTCAAGTTAAATTGTTGAGCAACCATTCTTTTTAGGACTTACATGGGATTCTTGTGTGAGCTTATACAGAACTTCCATGGATTCACGTTAACCTGTGTTTCCTACCTCGGAAGTTATCCTAGAGTGATTGAGGGGTGAGGGGTCATAAATCAAAGAGTGGGGGAGATAACTCATTCGGTTGAGTTTTTCTCATTGTGCTGAGCGGTAAAATGGAAATGAGAGTTTGGTTAGAAGTGAGCTTTAATGCTAAAAAGAAAGAGGGTGTGAGATCAGAGTTAAAAGAATATCAAAACTCTGCACCAACCACTTTCTGAGTCGGGCAACCACATCTTCTAATTAGTTCACATTCTTTGGTGACCATCATTGAAAAAGGTAGTGAGCCCATGCCAACTCTTCCAATTACCCCACCAGCCACTCGTTTCTTTCTTGACAAAGAAATGTTTCATTTTCTTTGGGGACGCAACATATCTGCTATCTAGTCTTCACTCGGAAGATTTAGATAATGAAAAGAAGGAAAGTTGCCCCACCTTCGCACCTATTTCATGAACATTGAGTCAGTGTAATATCTGTTGCTGTTTCAACAATTTACACAATTTGAGCCTGAAAAAGCTTAAGTAGCTTCAATCATTCTACACTATCACGTACACACAAGGAATAAGTTTTCTTGTCATAACATTCATAGAAACTTCCTTTGTGGTTTTTCAATGATTGAATGGAAGCCCTGGGGGAGTGAACATCACAAAAGCTCCTTTCCAATGTACATCCGTTGTATAAAGTGGCTCTGTGCTACTTACAGGCATACTAACTGTATTATCTGTTGATTCAGGGTTACCATGTTCATTATATCTGAATTTGAAAAGATTTAGATATATAAATTTCATGAATTGACGGATACTCATATCAAAGGGCGGAGAATGTCAATTTATCACAAAGGGGAGATTGTTAGTCTTTAAAAAGGAGGAAATCAAAGAAAGTGCTGAAATTGAAGATGTTTTGATGATCATGATGCTCACAATCATCAAAAAGGGGGAGAAATTTACAAAGTTCAATTTGAAAGACGAGATGTAAAAAAGGGGGAGAAATTTCTGAAGATTCAATTTCTTAGACAAAAGTTGATTTGACAAATCAAAAATGAAGAGGCTTTCTGATGAAAATGGTGAAGATAATTCTGAAAGTCCAAGCCAAATGAAAGTTTTGTTAAAGAATTTAAAAGTTTCTGAAGATGATTCGTGAAAGCTTGTTTTTCCGAAGACAGTCAAGAAGATCAGAGTGATGAAGATACAATTTTGAAAGATTCCTTGAAGTTTGAAAGGTTTCAAAGATTTCAAAGAAGTTTAAAGAGTTTCAAAGTTAAGATGTTTCAAGACTTCAAATGATTCGTTTTTAAGACTAGTTGACTTTCCAAGGATGCAAAGTGTTAAAGACTTTTCAAGACTCTTCAAAGACTGAAAGACTGAAGATTGATTAGAGCTTCAAAGTCAAGATTGTCAGAGATAGAAGTTGAAGAATCAAGTGCTGAAGACGATTGTCAAATTTTTATTAAATCTTGAATACAAAGGGGGAGATTGTTAATGTATTAATTGTATCCAAGATTTAATGAGAAAAGTCAAGTCAAGTAAAGTCAACAAAGTCTAAGTAAATGTTATTTAGCTTTGAGAGAACCTTTAGTTTGAGAGTTTAGTGTCTTGAGTGAAGCAAACATGTGAGAGTTTAGTGTTATGAGAGAAGTGTGTCTTAGTATAAATAGTCATTGTGTTGTAATCTTGTAACCAAGTATCATATTTCATATCAATAAGACTTGTGATTGATTCTCTCCCTACTCTCTCTAGATCTTGATATTGTCAAATCTTGAATTGAGAATTGCTTGATTGAATTTGGGAATTACATTTTCAAGTGACGATGGTGAAAATCTCAAGCAAGCTATGTTGCTATTGACTCGTGCCTTTCAGAATAAGTTTTACAAGAAACCGAGTTTAAACTCTAAGAGATATTCATCTTCTGGATCAAAGAATCATGAGCACAGAGAACGGGTGGAAGGAAAACGATTTGAAGAAAAGAGATATGTGGAAAGAAAGCCCGAATGTAACACTCTAAAATTCAGAGTAAATTAAAACCTGGAAATATGGCAACAAGACATCCGTAATGATATAAACTTCCCATAAAGGGGATCAGTCCTTATGACTATACAAAACTCATACGGATATAGAATTTATCAACAAAACTAATCTAAACATAACCGTCTAGACTACAACACTTGACGGACCAAAATTCACTAAAAGATGGGACTTAAACAATGCCCAACACCAAATACTAGACATCTCAAAATATGCCTTGAGTCCACGCTCGACTCTCAAAGACCCTGTGCAACCCACCGCTAAGGGAAACCTGTTATACACATCATTTGAGAAAAAGTGTTAGGCTTAAAGTCTAGTGAGAACATACAGTTTATTCAAAATCAGAGATATAAACATCAGTATTATAAGGAAATATTTTCATAAAGGTTTAATTTATAAAAGATAACATTTCGCCACAACCGGGCCTTTTCGGTCCAAAGACTCATCATACGATGACAAAAGAACCATTTTACCAAGGATTGTGGTGTAACACAAAGTAGACCACAAATCCGAGTTATGAGCTAAACAATTGGAATCCGAGGATACGAACACATAAGTCCGTGCTACAACGTGAGATCTAGCCCCAAGCAAAACCAATGTTTACTCCTTCACTAGGATCACTATGAACCATGGCTAATATCCGGCCTCACATAACCGTACCAAGTTGCCCCCGAGGATCATATCCATCCATATATACATAATGGGGAATGTGACATCCCAACAATAAATCGTTAACGGCCAGAACCTCACAATTTAATGCACATGTAGTTCTTATTTGTTAACGGCCAGAGCCTCACAATTTAATGCACATGTAGCTCTATATTTTCTTTACATGGTAACCACCAAATAATATCAGTTGACTCAAAACCTAGGGATCCGCTAGTAATGGTACATAATCGTCACAACAACATATGTGACCAACCATAAATAAACATATGGTATAAACACATTTTATAAACAAAATGTTATTTCCAGTTCAACTTCTGGTAAGAATGAAAATCATTAAAATGAGTTCTTAAACATTCTTTTCACATACCACAAAATGTACAAGTAAAACATCATTTTACTTTAATAAGATAAGATCCATCATTTTAGTAAACACAATGATCGGGAACCCTAAAATCTCCCGAAACTCAAGTTATATCAAATATGTAGAAAACTTAGATCTGAAACCATGGAGATATATAGGAGTTCCAAAAGGTATCTTTTGATATTTATATAGTTTAAAATGATAGTAGGAACTCACCCAATAGGTTTATACGAAAACCCGAAGATCCAGATATCGACCCCCTTGATAAGACGAAGCTTTCTACACCGAAACCTCGGATCAAACACTAGATTTTAACCACCAAACTCTAGAGAGAGAGAGAGAAGCGATTTAGAGAGAGAGAAGAGAGACTGAAGAGAGAGAGAGAAAATCTTAAGAATGAGATATTTGATGAAAACCAACTTTAAGTCGGCCAGGAGAGCTTCGCGGGTTATGCCGCGACTTCCACTCGCGACATAACTCGCCCGTGTCCCTAAAACCCAAGACATCCAGTGGGTTTCGCGGGTTGTGTCGCGACCTCAAGTCGCGGTGTAACTCGCGTAAGTCACTGCTAGCCCCCAAATCTCTCAAAATCCATCTCAACTTAAATCTAAACACGGTGCTAATGATAAAAGCTTATACATCAGAATAACAAGATACAAAGCGGAAATCCGGGGTGTTACAATTCTCCCAACCTTAGAATTATTTCGTCCTCGAAATCTACTCTTCTCAATGGAACACTGTCCGCAGAGAAGATCGTCACAAACCCAAATGCCAGAATCATTAACGAGATCCTAATACCGACATCCACATGAGCTACCCTTCTTGGGCACGATTCAATCCTAACCGAGCGAACACTCAACTATCTACAGTAACCTTTACTCACAAGGTTACGGTTGCCTCCCAACCTTAGGTGACAATTACTACCTCCAGGAATTTAGCGACCTCAACTTTCCATCTACCAATTTCTTTCGAACTGCACGGTTCCGAACTCAAAGCTAATGGTCGACGCTAATCTTCCCAAAACTCTCAGATTTCACTGATCCATTCCTAATATTGATAAAGATATTCTTACAAGGCGCACTAATGCGTCTTTCCGGCAATCGGTTAACACAGATTCTGTTATCACTCAACTCCGATCCGACTCCAAATCTGGAAATAACCCTTATTCAAATTTCTTAATACTTCCATAAATACTTCGTCTACAACCACATTATAAAGATTAATCTCTAAATATACTACTAATATATACATTCGGACAATAAAGGACGAGCGCTAATAAAACCCACAACAGGAATTTGATGCACATGCTGAAAAATATATATAGGATTAGGCTTAATGCCTAGAGAGCTCAAGAGTTTTACATAAGTAAAAGCAATTAAATTTGATGAACTTCTCTTTTAAAACAGAACCTTTCAAATAATGAATTTTAAAACATGAAACAACTCCTTTTCAAAGTTATGCAATTTCAAAGATGGATCCTTCATTTCAATGATACTTTATAAATTGACACAACTTGTACTAACTCGAAGTATGAGACATTAGTAACACCAACCACATCGTACGTCCGAAAACATGGACACTAGGCCCAATACTCACATGACCAAAAACGAAAGAAAACTAACTATTAATATGCAGGAATAACACATTTCATTCAAACCTTAATATATGTAGGGAGAACCCAATATTAAAGCCATCATTTACCGTCGACTCCACATAACCAAAGCTGGTAAAAATATAACATTAGTGTTTAAAATACCCCGGGTCTACGACGGAGAGACCCTTACGCAAAGAGAATAGAAGGACACGCAAGTAGGCCGCCCATACAACTTCCTCGCATGACCTCTAAACGTTTCCATCTGGGGTGGCGAGAACAAATGAATGGGGCCACCCGTGATGTTATTGGATTTCACCACGTATCCCGATCTTAGTTCCCATGCCATACCAGACATCACAACTTCAAACCGTTTATTGCCTCTAGCCATACTCCGTCGAGTTCTACCTCAAGGGCTTACGGACATGGGTGCCTATCCAATCCAGACGAGTTCCAACTCAGTGGCTCGTGCCACCTATTATCTACTCGCTAGCAAACCCGAGCGGTCACTAAGTGTAACCCAAAACTTCAAGCTTTACAAAACAGGCAGACTGTCTAACATTACATGACTCCAACTGAAAAACCAAAGTTCCCAAAACATGTAACTCCCAATGGCATGAAATAATCGCCATCATACTCTAAAATTCCACAACTGTTTTTTTTTACCGTACAAATGTCCTCAAGACTCCATTTAGTCAAAACTGAGCCAACGACCCAATAGTTTACGTAAAAACCCAAATGAAAGTCGATATAAATATGGAAACACGTTTGACCAACTATTATGCAAACACGACCAAAAGTATAATTAACTCAAATCTCATCGCTGGTTGAAACAAACCGTTTTCCAAATGAACTCGTAGCCTTATGTTTTCAAAATGCCTCATAACACAATAATATGCATTTTCTGAAAAGATTTATAAGATCAAATACACCAAATGACACTTACGTCAAATGAACTCCACTTATATATGTAAAATCATCAAAGAAACACTTCAACATGATTTATTTACCGAAATAACCAAAGATCCCAAAATGGGTGTCTCAACATGTTCATAAAACTAAACATTTTAAAATAACCAAAACTTATCAGCAGTTAACAATTTTAGTGTAAAACACAACACTTTAAAATAAACATTTTGGCATGTACACCGTTTTCACAAATCAACTTTAACTCACCAAAAACACGAATAAACTCCATCATACTAAAATCTTTCATTGCGGTTATAAATCCGGACAAATGTCTACAAGACTCATTCAGTCAAAACCTGAGTCAAAGGCCCGACACTTCACATAAATTACCAACGAAAGCCTCGTAAACCTTAAAACACATTTATCCGACATTTAACGGTTTTCCCCAAATTATGAAATGTCTTTAAACAATGCTTATGAAAACCCACACCACAAAGATATGCTTTCTCAAAACTCAACACGTATTGGGACCAAAGATTTTCCAAAGGCTTTGTGAATGCAAATATACTAAGATACATAAATCATAATGTAGATTTTACGTGTACAAAATCACCCAGAATATGTAAATCACGCTATTTACTTGTTGAAATATTCAAGCTCGACATGAGCAATTTATGATGTTAAAACAATCCAAGTTACCGAATACGAAAACTTAACAAAATACTCGCACTTTGAGAAATACCGGGTAAAACATACACAATAGTTTACACTATAAACGTGAAAATAGGTTCTTGCACTTCGACATGTGCAACAATTGTTTGTACAACTCCAAAGGAAAAATCACAATTTTATCTTTAAAATTCCTCCTCTATAACCAAGAGGCGTTGCATCAAAAGAATTTTCAACTCACTCCATATGCAACAATTAATTCCCCAAAGGGCGGTAAAATAACGGGGATGCAAATAAATTTTCAAATCGAGTTTAAAGCTTCCCGTTGCAAGGATAAATACATTTGACCAAAATAGAAACTACAACGGCCAAAATACCGCTAATTCGTTAAAATGCATTGCGGAAATTTTTTAACAGTAAGAGTTAATGATGGAAATACGATCAGAACGAAAGTCCTGTTTTTAAAAATACATAAATCGTTTATGCAATCATTCACACCAACGTTATACTTAAATCCAATGCACATAGTACCCGACGGTTGACATTTGTTAACAAAACCCCGAAATTAACGCACACAATGATGCATATGCACATGTTCCTGAAATCATTTACGCGACACAAAAGTCGTAAGATGTGACACCATAATCCAATTGGATTTTATAAAACTCATTAACGTTAAAATCAAGTGGTGTCCAAATTTCCATTTTGCAACACAGGTAAGGCGACCATTTTGGCAAGATTTTTGATGAGACACGACGCCCAAAGAACTCATAACTTGCACGAAATGAAATTAAACTCACGTATCACAAAATATACACATGCGACAAAAGAATCCGTAAAACAAAACTCCAAGAATTCAACAAAACTCACACAACTAAAAATTCCCAAGAAACTGCTACTCAAAAGCATGGGAATAACTCTTCCTTTAAAACCATTGACATACGTGGAAGAGATCCAATGTCAAGGTCAAAATTCCACAACTACTTGCCCATTAACTCAAAAAGCGTTAAAACACATATATTTCGACATCCAAAAATAGCATTTAAACACAAGACGTGAATAAAGAGAGTTTTGATAACAATTTGAAATCAGGTGCAACAAACCATTTTAAGCATGCTTATGCTCATAGTTTAAAATATGCTGATTGCTAAATGTTTTGTCAAAACGTTATAAGGTAATTTACTTTATGGTTGGCGATCAAGAAAAGCAATTTATGCAACCTTATTTTAGAAATAAATTTAATGCATGAAGTCGGTCGGCACTCACATCTTAATACTACGCTTCCCAACATCCCGAAGTACTAAAATCAACCGGATGCCTCCAGCATCATAGGGCAACCATCCCATTAATTAACTTACAAATCTCCTCGAAATAGAATCGATCTAACAAGATATAGTGTTGGTCCCGAAGGCGCTAAACAAGTTTGTAGAAGGGGGGGTTGAATACAAACACAGAATTTAAAGTTTAATAAATTGTTTATTGATAAATCAAAATACAATTTACAAGTTTGTTGCGGAATAAGATTAAGACAGACTCAATCTAAACAAACTTAAGAAACACTAAGATAATTGCACAAGAAATTCAGAGAGAGAGGGGATTAAGAGATATAGAAAACAAGGGTTTCTATATTGAGTTCAAAGATGAAGCACACCTTCAGATGAAGGGGTGAACTTCCTATTTATACCCTATGCATTAAATGCATGGCAAGATACTTTACACGTGGCGTTCACTGATAGGCTTTGGGAGTCTGACTTTTGGGAGACATGCTTTCAGCCGGGTCATGAACAGTGTAGTTGACAGAGTTGTTGTACGAATGGTTGCAGAGACTTGTCCATTCTGACACATCGTACTAGGTTGTGCAAGGATAGACAAAAGGAAACTTGAGGCATAAGCTTTGTGATCGATTGATTGCTGAGTATCTCTAAGTTCAGAGATAAAGAGGTTCAGCTATCGCTGAAGCTTTTTCTCATGTTCCTTCACGTATAAGTAGAGTTGTCTTTGCTTCACTGATGTCCGCATCAGATCACTAGTAGACTTCTCTTTGTTCAGCAGCTTCGTCTTTGATTCAGCTATGAACATTTGATGACGCGAGACTTGTCTTCAGGGATTACGTTGGCTGTTTACTTTAGGAACTATCAGTGATAACTGAACAGACTCAGTTTGATCACTGATAGTGAAACACTAATACATAAAAATGTATAAGAAAGACTATCAGCGATAACTGAACAGACTCAGTCTGATCGCTGATGGTGAAACACTAATACATATTAAAACGTAATTTTCACTAAGTATAGAAGAGGGTCGTTATCAAATCACTGAGAGAGTTTGGATAAACAATCTCCCCCTATTTGATAATGACAAAGTAACTGAAGAAAATTATTTTATGATTCAAAATGATGGAATAATCAGGACTCGTAACATACATGTCCCAATTACTATTTTGAGGGATCTTTTACAGCACTGATGAAGTTAAGTACTTTACTGAAATTTCATTTATTCAAGAAGAGAATTACAAGGAATGAAAATTACAAGTAAATAACTGACTACTGTAAGTACAACTAATAGATTACAGAAGAGAAAACTAATCTATCAGCTATAAGAAGATTTAGGAGGATTTATCATATACTCAGGTATTTCTTCTCCTTTCTGTCTTCGTTCCAAGGATTCTTGACTGATAATTTCTTTGATTTTCTCAGCAGCAGGGAAGAAGTCACACCATAAGCATAAGAGATCCTTGAGATGATTCAGAGGACAGATAGGAATCTCAGAGACTCTTTGAAATCTGAGTTCCTCATCATCATCTCTGAAGAATATTCCATAAGGATAGTCAATTACTTGACCAGCTTGGAAAGGACCACCAGGAGGCAGAGATAAATCCAGAACTGAAAGATCAGGAGGAGGACCAAACAGTGCATCTCTTGAAAATTTGATAGAAGTTTCATTTCTAATGATGGCGACGTCTTCAGAGGAGGAGGACCCAATTCTTCTCTTGAGTTTCTTGGGATTGGGAGAGATAGGAGATGGCAGATTTAGTACAGAAGTGACTCTGTTGATGAGAGCTTTAAGAAGTCCTTCAACGTAGCCTCTGTATGTAGATTTCGATTTCTTCAGCGCATCCCAGAATTCTATCCACTCTGTAAACCCGAAACCTTCAAGTTTGGAAACGTACATAGCTTTCTGAGTTCCATCCTCTCTGGTAATCTCCATGGTCACTGAGAGTTGATCCTTCTTCTTGCGACCAGAGATAGTCACGGCTGTTATTGGAAGAAGATCAGAGCGATAATCCATCTTCTGTTTGCACCATTCGATGGACTTATCGTTGATCTCTTGTTCTTTGGAGCGTTCCTCTTCAATTTCTCTCAGCAGTGCAGCTTGAACTTCCACAGGCTTTCTTTTCAGCTTCTTGTCCTTGACTTGAGAAGATTGAATCTTTAAAGCTAGTTGAGCATCTCGTCTGCATACAGCGAACAGTTTCTCAGCTTTGGCAGATTCTTCTCGTTCAACATCAGTGAGGAAGTCGAGCTCTGATAAGGATGTTTGAAGAGGAGTTTTCAGCCGTTGACTTTCTAGTTGAGCGATCATTTCACCTCTTTTCTTTATCACTTCCTCTGACCAACGAGATGGTCGAGAGGGCCTTCCTGGATGGAGCAGGGAATCTTCTTCTTCTTCTTCATCAATCTCAGCGATAGAGATTGGGATTATTTCTTCAGCGATAGCAGCTGGAATTATTTGTAGTTCAGAACCCTTAAGCAGGGGTGAGAACTGTCTGGATAGAAAATGAAGGAAAGAAGGGATACGTGTATATTTTTAGAAAAAGAGAGAGAAAGGCTAGAAGGAAATAGGGGTTTGGAAAGAGTAGGAGAGTGGTACAATAGAAAGACATACCTGAGAAGGATGCTCCCCCTCAGATTGTGATCCAGTCCTCAAGCATTCTTCAGCGACTGGTTGCTTGTCTTTGCTCTGCGAAGGAGTGCTTGAAGATGTATCACCTCTCACCCCTGCTTTGACAACCTCTTGCGAAGTTGTCCCTGATACGTTCGGCTTGGAGAACCACATAGATTGGTCTTCTTCATCGTCGTCGTCATCATTGGAGGGTTGATCCTTTTCTTGATCAACAAGATCTAGATCATCTTCCTCTTCATCTTCTTCTTCCTCATCATCTTCAAAGAGAGGAGAATGAATAGAAGAGGGTTCTTTTGCCTTCTCCCCCTCTTTGTCATTATCAACGACAGGGGGTTGGTCAACTGCTGGAGTAGCTGTTGAAGCTTTCAGCACTTGAACGTCAGCCTCCAGACGCTTGACCCGTTCTTCAACTGCAGGGATGTCGCATGTGGCATCATGGATGAATTCCACAGCGATGTTGAGATTTGTCCGATCATCTTCAGTGAAGGAGGGGGGCAGCGCTGGAGCTGTTTCAGATACCTTTTGGAGAAGTTGCTGTAGAAGGGACGTGCAGAGATCAACCTTAGAAGAGAGATCTCGAACTTCAGTGGTAAGAGACTCAAATCGCCCCTGAAAGAGTTGAGAGGACTCTCTGAGTTGGACGACTTGTTCTTCCACAGCTGAAAGTTTGGAGTTCTCAGCTTTGGATGAGCAGGTGGCTGTCAACCTTTTCAGCTCCTCACCAGCCTGATTTATGGCGCTGGTGGTGTTGTTGATGGTGTTGGTGAGAGCGTCCAACTTTTCTCCCAGACTGTTGACATGCGTGTCAACAGACGCCAAACTAGGACCTGAAAATGATATCAGTTCAGATATGGGTTTATTTGGAGAGGTGGGGAAAGAAGTGTTTAGGATAATAGGTTTACCTGACGTATCAAACATTTTGTAGAACTGCAAAGATTCCTCAAACGTTTGATGTTCAGGTCCTATAGGTAAAGAGGCGGTAGCGGGTTCAGAGACCAAAGAAGGAGATGGAAGAGTTATGGAGATAGAAGTAGGGTTGGGGTTAATCTCAGCGGATGAGATAGTAGGTGGGGTCACTGATGGTGTGACAGCGATTGAAATCGCTGACACGGTATGTTGAGTGACTGCTGGAGTTGTGGAGGAAAGACCCACAAATGCATCTAAGGTAGCTTGTTGAGAAGCTTCCTCAGGTATAGTACCAGAGGGTGTACTTTCCCATAGTATTTTTGGCCTTCTTAGAAGGACCAATAGGACTAGATGATGGTCGTTTGGAAGTAGTGGTAGCGACAGGGATAGCAGACGAAGGAACCGTCTGCGTGGTCGCTGAAAAAGAAGAAGAATGGAGAGAGAGACGAGAACGAAGGAGAGAGATACTTACCTCATTGGCGAGTGGCTTTACCTCCAGTGATCGTTGACCTATCCTGGCAAAAGTGCCATCATCTTTGGTGGGATAGGTGTTGGGATAGAGGAACTTGATGTACGTACATATGAAACGTACGTACGAGATCTTGGGATCTCGTTCAGGCTTCTCTAATCTCGACCTCAGGTCTTCAAAAATGGCAGTGGCGTAGTCAAAGTTTTGACCAGCGATAACTGAGTAGGCCATTTGCAGTTGTGTTTTGCTGGCTTGATCCAGCGAACCACTCTTCCCGCTCATGCACTGAATTATGTGCGAGAAGATGAAGTTCAGTTGTGAAGGCATCTGAGCTTTGAGAATCTTGGTGAGCTTTTTGTTGGGAATAGAAGATCTCGGTTTGTTTTCCCAACAATAACCCATTGCATCCAGAAAGGATATCAGCTCAGCATCAGTGGGGAGTGCGTCGAACCCACTTTTTGGTTTGTCAGGGAATCTCAAAGATTTCCTGAGGCTAAGAGCGGTCATGCTCCCTGGACCCAAATCCGTGCTGAAGGAGATAGCAGGGACTCGTTCACCTTTTTTGTTGGTGAGTTCAGTTGCATCAGCAGTGAACCAGAACTGCTGGAGTAGAGTCTTTGAAGGCTTAGGATCCACAGTGATCGCGTAAGCTATGCATGATTGTTTGAGAAATTCAGCAGCTTCCACCAGATGTGGGTATTTGTCAGCTTTAAAGTCAAGTCTTCCCAAGTGATTACAT
This sequence comes from Arctium lappa, assembly GCA_023525745.1. Lineage (NCBI taxonomy): Eukaryota > Viridiplantae > Streptophyta > Magnoliopsida > Asterales > Asteraceae > Arctium > Arctium lappa. The sequence goes on along the minus strand of CM042048.1, from coordinate 68,963,310 downwards.
TTAGTAATCTCAACTTCAGTGATAGCGAATCGTACATGCTTGGAAGCAACGATTGAAGATTGTGTCATTTCTGTTATGGAAAGAAGCATAATAGAAGAAATGATTATGATTAAAAAATAATATGATTACCAGTTTCCATAGAAGAAGGGAAACTGGAAAAATATCAAGTTATTTTTAGGAATAGAAAAATAGTGTTTTGGGTAGAAAGAATGAAGAACACTTTAAAAACCAAAAGTTTTTTTTTATTTAAAAAAAACATAAAATCAGAAAGAATGATTTTTAGTTTTTTTAAATAAGAACGTTTTATAAAATCCATGAAGAACAAGAACGAGTAGGATTTTAAAAAGAATAGAAAGCATACGAACAATGCACATAAACATGAAATAAACCTGTTTATTTTGAAGAAGAGTTGCAGATTCAATATTCTGGGTTTACTTGCTTGAGTGTTCTCGAGAAAGATTGTTTCTTGCTATGAAAGTTCTGAAAGCGTAAACCGTATAAAGGAGAGAAAAATTCCTTTTATACAAAGAGATAGAGGAGAGAGAAGGAATGAAGCGGGAAAAAATCATCATGACATTGACACGTTCCACAAAGTTGAATGGATAGAAGAGCAACGGACGAACGTGTCAGAAAAGGCGTGTCGTGGATTATCCGCTCAAATGACGTCATGGGAGAGAGACGTTTCATTTTTTTTTTCCGATTTGAAATTATCACTGAAGAAAAAATATCAGCAATAGAATTTTCTTTTTGAAAGTATCCCTGATGAAAAGATGGGGATAGATTTTCTTTTAAAAGGATCACTGAATATAAATATCAGTGATAAATTTAATTAAAAAGCTTTTAATCATTTGAAGAAAGATTCAGTGATTAAGATTTATATTTTTAAAAAATCTTAACTGAATGAAGATTCAGTTGTAGGGATTGAGAAAACATACCTGAGAGTCAGAATATTTATCAAAGAATGATGAAAGGGGAACTTTTGATTACTGACGCAATACATGAACGCTGAAGAATTATTCTTCAAGGTTCAGCATTCCAAGCTCACTGATGAGAAAGTTGAACCTTGTCTCATCAAGAGGTTTGGTGAATATATCAGCAAGCTGAAAGTCAGTAGGAATAAAGTGAAGTTCAATATCACCATTCATCACATGATCTCTGATAAAGTGATATCTGATCTCTATGTGTTTTGTCTTTGAATGTAGCACAGGATTATTTGCTATAGCGATAGCACTAGTGCTGTCGCAATAGATAGGAATCTTTGATAGCTGAAGGTCATAATCTAACAGTTGATTTCTCATCCATAAGATTTGAGAACAACAGCTTCCAGCGGCTACGTATTCAGCTTCAGCTGTGGAAGTGGACACAGAATTTTGCTTCTTGCTTGTCCAACTTACCAGCTTTCCTCCCAAGAGTTGACATCCACCAGTGGTACTCTTTCTGTCAAGTTTACATCATGCAAAATCACTATCAGAATAACCAGTTAGATCGAACCCTGAGTCTTTGGGATACCAAAGACCGAGGTTAGGAGTTCCTTTCAGATATCTGAAAATTCGCTTTACAGCGATCAGATGGGATTCCTTGGGTTCAGATTGATAGCGTGCACATAAACAAGTAGAGTACATGATGTCAGGTCGGCTTGCTGTGAGATACAACAAAGAGCATATCATTCCTCTATAGGTAGTGACATTAACAGGTTTTCCAGAAGGATCTTTGTTAAGTGTCAGGGGTGGTGCCATAGGAGTTTTCATCGCTGAAGTTTGATTAAGATCAAACTTCTTCAGCATATCTTTAACATATTTACCTTGGCTGATAAAAGTACCTTTGTCAGATTGTTTAATCTGAAGACCAAGAAAATATGTCAGCTCACCCATCATACTCATTTTATATTCTTTCTTCATTCTTTCAGCGAAGCGAGTACACAGAGATGGGTTAGTAGAACCAAATATTATGTCATCGACATATATTTGTACAAGAATTATATGACCTTTTATCTTTCTAAAAAATAACGTATTATCAATCTTGCCACGTTCAAAATTTTCAGAGATAAGAAAAGATGAGAGAGTGTCATACCAAGCACGAGGGGCTTGTTTTAGACCATAGAGAGCCTTATCCAATTTATAAACATAATTTGGATGTTTAGGGTCATAGAACCCTGGTGGTTGTTCTACATAGACTTCTTCATTCAGCTTTCCATTTAGAAACGCTGATTTTACATCCATTTGATACACGATGAAGTCTTTATAGACTGCATAAGCTAAGAATAGTTGAATTGCTTCGAGCCTGGCCACAGGGGCAAAGGTTTCATCATAGTCTATGCCTTCCTCTTGTCTGTATCCCTGAGTAACAAGTCGAGCCTTGTTGCGGGTTACAGTTCCATGTTCATCTAACTTGTTTCTAAACACCCATTTGGTGCCTATTACAGTTTTATCAGATGGTCTAGGAATGAGATTCCAAACTTTGTTTCGAGAAAATTCAGTCAGCTCTTCTTGCATAGCGCTGACCCAGTTTGGATCTCTGAGGGCATCATCAGTCTTCTTTGGTTCTATTAAGGAGAGAAAGTTTACAAAGAGACAGATATTACCTGAGCTTCGTCGTGTCTGAATACCTGCATCTGGATTACCAAGAATTTGATCTATTAGGTGATCTTTGGTCCATCGCTGAGCAGGAGCATTATTGCTTAACTCAGAGGTTGGATCAACAATTTGAATGTTTACTGATGAGGACGATTGAGGTTCATCGGCGATTAACTGTTGAGTAGATTCACTGGAGAGGTTTTCAGACGAAGGCAGATTTGATGGTAGGAGTGTGTTTAGAGGTTCGGCTGAAACCCATGATTTGGATTCAGCGGTAGGATGTATAATGTTTGGATCATCATCAGCGACTGGGGGATCTGAATGCTGATGGTTTGAGAAGAAAGGTTCAGTTTCTCTGTAGTGAGAAAGCATCCAAGCATTTAACTCTTCATTGTCAGCGATTGGTTTGGAGTTCGCTGAGCGAGTTTCATCAAAAGTGACGTGAATTGTTTCTTCTACGGTTTGTCTTCTCTTGTTGAAGACTCTGTAGTCTTTGGAGATGGAGGAATATCCTAGAAATATTCCATCATCAGCTTTTGGGTCGAACTTTCCAAGTTGATCTCTGTTGTTTAAGATAAAGCACTGACAACCAAAGATATGAAGAAAGCTGATAGAAGGCTTCCTTCCAACAAAAAGTTCATAAGCTGTCTTCCCAAATCGCTTTATTATCAGCGATCTGTTTTGAGTAAAACATGCAGTGTTTACAGCTTCAGCCCAAAATTGAGTAGGGAGATGAGAATCGCTGAGCATTGATCTAGCAGCTTCTATGATCGTTCTGTTTCTTCTTTCAGCGACTCCGTTTTGCTGAGGTGTTCTTACTGAAGAGAAGTTGTGAGATATTCCCTTGTTCTCAAAGAAATTGTTCAGGGAACTATTTTTGAATTCAGTTCCATGATCACTTCTTATTGAACGAACAGTAAGATTGTTCAGCACTTCCATCTTTTTCACAAAAGATATTAGTTCTTCTGGAGTATCACTCTTACAGCGAAGAAAGATAACCCAGGTGTAGCGAGAATATTCATCTACAATGACAAGTGTATATTTCTTTCCAGCTATTGATTGGATGTTGACAGGGCCAAACAGATCCATATGCAAGAGCTGAAGAGGACTTGTCACTGAGGAAACTTGTTTCGATTTGAAACTTGCTTTTGTTTGTTTTCCTTTTTCACATGCTGAGCAGAGAGATTCTTTAGCATATGAGTGCTGAGGAAGACCAGAAACCAGTTCCTTAGATGAGAGAGAATTCAGGGTTTTGAAATTTAGATGAGAGAGCCTTTTATGCCATAGCCAGTTGACATCAGAAGAGGCTTTAGATAGAAAACATAAGTTTTCAGTGATAGTAGAGTCCATATCTATTACATAGACATTTTCTCTGCGATGACCACTGAGAGCAAGTTTTCCTTTCTCATTTAACACTGAACATGCTTTCTTAGTAAAGCGTACTTCATAGTCTTTATCACATAGCTGACTGATGCTTAAAAGATTGTGCTTCAGTCCATCTACATAAGCGACTCTTCGAAAGGTAGTTGTCCCATTGCTGAGGACACCAAACCCTCGGGTAAATCCTTTACCATTCCCACCAAAGGTCACAGAGGGACCTTTTTCTTCCTTGTATTCAGTGAGCAGGTCTCTTTGTCCAGTCATATGACGAGAACATCCACTATCAAGATACCAGATGCCCTTTGATCCCTGCACACATAAGGAAGATTAAGCGTTGTTTGGTACCCACTTTTCAATGGGTCCTTCAGAGTTAGTGGATAAGGTAAGTTCAGTAGTATTTTCAGCTGATGAAGATTCAGCTTCAGTGGTGATCTTCACTTTGGTTAATTTCTTAACCTTAGTGGTATTTTTCACCTTGGTTGATTTTTCAGCCTTGGTGACCTTAGCTTTAGAAACATTTTTCTTCACTTTAGCTATTTTATCAGCTTCAGTGGTAGTTGGACATTTACTTGCAATATGATCAGTAAAACCACAGTGATAACATTTTCTATATCTGAAAATGGTTTTAGGATCAGAAGTAGAGGGTTTTGCAAGTTTAAGATGAGCAGGGCCAGGTCCAAGAAGACTTTTCTCTTGAGATCTGGGAGGAATTTTCATTTCTTCAGATCTCGAGGTTTTAAGATCAATCTTCAGCTTTGGAGGACAGAGATCAAAGATTTCTATCACAGAGCTAGAGGATTGCTTAGCTGAAGGTTTAGAAGGAACTTTCAGCTTTGCTTTCCTGGTTGCCTTCTAAGGAAGGAGAATGGACTTTCCTTTATTCGTAGACTTAGTATCTTTGGAATTTTCCTCAGGGATGTGATTTGAAGAAGAACAGGGATAGAATTGATTATAAGAAGTGTCAAAGAAAGAGGTGACAAAAGTTCCAAACTTAAGCGAGGAACTCTCTTTCTTAGGATCGTCCTGAGGTGTCCAAAAACCAAGACCAGTTTTATCACTATCAGGAGTTTGAGCATTAATTATCTCAGAGATCTTTGTTGATGATTTGCACCATTTTTCAACATGAGCCTTTTCTGTTTTTAGAGCAGCGATGGCTTGTTCGCGTTCAATACTGATGATTTCATTTATAATGACTTGATCTTTCAACTTTTCTTCTAAAAGATTTAGTTCTTTGATCTTTTCATGACATTTTTCCAGCTCTTGAGTTAAATGAACATTTTTATTCTCAGCTTGAGTTTTGTCGTTTAGGGCATTATAAAGGTCAATCGTCAGCACATCAACAGCGCGACTTCTCTCAGCTTCAGGTAGAGAGGGATTTGTAGAGATAGATACCTGAGATGATATGTAGCTCATAGAAGGTTCAGATGGTTCTTCCACTTCTTCTTTAATCTCAGCCATGAGGCAAAGATTAGCGACTTCTTCTTCATCAGAAGATGATTCTTCTGATTCAGCCCAGTCGTGTTCTTCAGCGATGAGACCTTTACCTTTTCGCTGATAGCTTTTCAGCTTTTGATACTTGTTCTTCAGCTTATGGTATTTGTCATCACTGGATCTTCTTGAGGTAGAAGGTTTGAAGACCTTTTTCGACCTGCACTCACTAGCAAAATGTCCAATCTTTTCACAGTTATAGCAAGTGGCAGTAGCCTTATCAACCGGAGTTGATTTTGGCTTTTCAGTAAGAGAGAGAGGTTTACTTCTTCGGAAGTTACTCTTTCTTGAAAATCTCTTAAAAGAGTTTGTCAAGAGTGCTAAGGACTTGTCAAACTCTGAAAGATCAGGGTCTGATAGATCCTCAGATTCAGAATCTAACTCAGTGATGGTGAGAGTAGATCGCTGAGATGGAATTATCTCTGAAGAGACTAAAGCAACAGGAGTACTTTTGGAGTCTTTAGAATCTTTTACAAGATTTTTCTTCAGAAGATTTGATTGCTCATAGTTGAGCAATATTCCATACAGAGTGCTTAAAGAGAGAGTATGTAAGTCTTTTGTCAGCTTAAGACATATTGAATAACTGTCCCAGCTTTCAGGAAGACTTTCCAAGAATTTTGTTAGGACCTCAGAATTAGAATAGGTCCTTCCAACAGTTCTTAGGTCAATGATTAGGCAGTTAAACCGCTGATGAATGTCAGAAAGAAATTCATTCTTATCAGCGATGAAACTTTCATACTGTCTTACCAAGTTAATCTTTCGAGTCTCTTGGATTTCAGTGGTGCCCTCATATTGAACACATATGGTTTCCCACATTTCTTTAGAAGTTTTCAGATGCATGATGGAATGGAAAACTTCATCAGGCAAAGCCATTGAAATAATGGTCTTTGCTTTTGCATCTATGCCTACCTTCTTTTTATCTTCATCACTCCACTGTCTTATTTCCTTAACGACATATCGTTCAGGGACAGCTTCAGTGGTGGCAGTAGCGGGAACCGCAGCTATAATTCTAACAGGTTCATAGGGTCCGTTTTCTATATATTCAGGTATAGTAGGATCCGCACCTTCAAGAAATAGCATCATTCGATTTTTCCATAGAGAAAAGTTATCTCTGCTAAATCGAGGAGGTTTAGAAAGTGAACCATTATCATAGTAGTTTGTGTTTGTGTTTAATGCCATTTTAGAATAGCAAGGAAGAGTATACAGCAAGATCTTGTTTATTAGATTTAAACAAACTGCTCTGATACCACTTGTTGGTCCCGAAGGCGCTAAACAAGTTTGTAGAAGGGGGGGTTGAATACAAACACAGAATTTAAAGTTTAATAAATTGTTTATTGATAAATCAAAATACAATTTACAAGTTTGTTGCGGAATAAGATTAAGACAGACTCAATCTAAACAAACTTAAGAAACACTAAGATAATTGCACAAGAAATTCAGAGAGAGAGGGGATTAAGAGATATAGAAAACAAGGGTTTCTATATTGAGTTCAAGGATGAAGCACACCTTCAGATGAAGGGGTGAACTTCCTATTTATACCCTATGCATTAAATGCATGGCAGGATACTTTACACGTGGCGTTCACTGATAGGCTTTGGGAGTCTGACTTTTGGGAGACATGCTTTCGGCCGGGTCATGAACAGTGTAGTTGACAGAGTTGTTGTACGAATGGTTGCAGAGACTTGTCCGTTCTGACACATCGTAGTAGGTTGTGCAAGGATAGACAAAAGGAAACTTGAGGCATAAGCTTTGTGATCGATTGATCGCTGAGTATCTCTAAGTTCAGAGATAAAGAGGTTCAGCTATCGCTGAAGCTTTTTCTCATGTTCCTTCACGTATAAGTAGAGTTGTCTTTGCTTCACTGATGTCCGCATCAGATCACTAGTAGACTTCTCTTTGTTCAGCAGCTTCGTCTTTGATTCAACTATGAACATTTGATGACGCGAGACTTGTCTTCAGGGATTACGTTGGCTGTTTACTTTAGGAACTATCAGTGATAACTGAACAGACTCAGTTTGATCACTGATAGTGAAACACTAATACATAGAAATGTATAAGAAAGACTATCAGCGATAACTGAACAGACTCAGTCTGATCGCTGATGGTGAAACACTAATACATATTAAAACGTAATTTTCACTAAGTATAGAAGAGGGTCGTTATCAAATCACTGAGAGAGTTTGGATCAACATATAGTTCTAATTCCACCAACGAATCTGGCTCAAGATGATTAACTTAATGCGTTCTACGCAATTACCATCATCCTAAAGAGACCTTGCTATAACCAACAATCATTCCTTAGCTTACTCGCTTAGAAACTTTCGCACTACTCTAACAGTCAACATACCAAGGTAGAGCAGGTAAACACAAGCACGAGGAAGGGTAAGGAAGAGTTTAACTGAAACACGCACGAAAGAAACGTACCTCTACGTCTACCAATTGTCATGACATTAGCAAACCAATTACACTCACGTAAAATATCCTCATAATCACATTAGCTAAGTGAGATTATGAACATATAACACATAAGGGTTCTTGTTACCATTATCACAACGCTTGATTAACATAACCTCCGACGACTCTAAGACCAACCCATCTTAGAAGTTCTATACAATCTCACAATCAATGCCTATCAAACCCAGTCTAAGTCTAGACATCTTACATTCATGCCTAGTTCGCTTAAACTAGAGCTCTGATACCAAATTGTAACACTCTAAAATTCAGAGTAAATTAAAACCTGGAAATATGGCAACAAGACATCCGTAATGATATAAACTTCCCATAAAGGGGATCAGTCCTTATGACTATACAAAACTCATACGAATATAGAATTTATCAACAAAACTAATCTAAACATAACCGTCTAGACTACAACACTTGACGAACCAAAATTCACTAAAAGATGGGACTTAAACAATGCCCAACACCAAATACTAGACATCTCAAAATATGCCTCGAGTCCACGCTCGACTCTCAAAGACCCTGTGCAACCCACCGCTAAGGGAAACCTGTTATACACATCATTTGAGAAAAAGTGTTAGGCTTAAAGCCTAGTGAGAACATACAGGTTATTCAAAATCAGAGATATAAACATCAGTATTATAAGGAAATCTTTTCATAAAGGTTTAATTTATAAAAGATAACATTTCGCCACAACCGGGCCTTTTCGGTCCAAAGACTCATCATACGATGACAAAAGAACCATTTTACCAAGGATTGTGGTGTAACACAAAGTAGACCACAAATCCGAGTTATGAGCTAAACAATTGGAATCCGAGGATACGAACACATAAGTCCGTGCTACAACGTGAGATCTAGCCCCAAGGAAAACCAATGTATACTCCTTCACTAGGATCACTATGAACCATGGCTAGTATCCGGCCTCACATAACCGTACCAAGTTGCCCCCGAGGATCATATGCATCCATAGCTACATAATGGGGAATGTGACATCCCAACAATAAATCGTTAACGGCCAGAACCTTACAATTTAATGCACATGTAGTTCTTATTTGTTAACGGCCAGAGCCTCACAATTTAATGCACATGTAGCTCTATATTTTCTTTACTTGGTAACCACCAAATAATATCAGTCGACTCAAAACCTAGGGATCCGCTAGTAATGATACAGACTCGTCACAACAACATATGTGACCAACCATAAATAAACATATGGTATAAACGCATTTTATAAACAAAATGTTATTTCCAGTTCAACTTCTGGTAAGAATGAAAATCATTAAAATGAGTTCTTAAACATTCTTTTCACATACCACAAAATGTACAAGTAAAACATCATTTTACTTCAATAAGATAAGATCCATCATTTTAGTAAACACAATGATTGGGAACCCTAAAATCTCCCAAAACTCAAGTTATATCAAATATGTAGAAAACTTAGATCTGAAACCATAGAGATATATAAGAGTTCCAAAAGGTATCTTTTGATATTTATACAGTTTAAAATGATAGTAGGAACTCACCCAATAGGTTTATACGAAAACCCGAAGATCCAGATATCGACCCCCTTGATAAGACGAAGCTTTCTACATCGAAACCTCGGATCAAACACTAGATTTTAACCACCAAACTCTAGAGAGAGAGAGAGAAACGATTTAGAGAGAGAGAAGAGAGACTGAAGAGAGAGAGAGAAAATCTTAAGAATGAGATATTTGATGAAAACCAACTTTAAGTCGGTCAGGAGAGCTTCGCGGGTTATGCCGCGACTTCCACTCGTGGCATAACTTGCCCGTGTCCCTAAAACCCAAGACATCCAGTGGGTTTTGCGGGTTGTGCCGCGACCTCAAGTCGTGGTGTAACTCGTGTAAGTCACTGCTAGCCCCCAAATCTCTCAAAATCCATCTCAACTTAAATCTAAACACGGTGCTAATGAAAAAAGCTTATACATCAGAATAACAAGATACAAAGCGGAAATCCGGGGTGTTACACCGAAGAGAAGAAGAGATATGTGAATGAATATGGATCTGAGAAAAAGAGTGAAGAGCTGATAAAGTGCTACAATTGCGGGAAGGTTGGCCACTTTGCGAAGGACTGTCGAAAGTCAATTGTTAGAAATGCTGAATATTACAAGCAAAAGATGTTGCTTGCTACACAAAAGGAAGCGGGGAAAGCCCTTATGGCGGAAGACGAATTCTGGCTAGACCATTCTGATGAAGAGGATAAAGAAGAGACAACACACATGTGCTTGATGGGCAGAGAGGTGAAAGATGATGATTCTGAAGATGAGACATCTGATGAGGTAATGAAGTTATCTAAATCTGATTTTATGACCAAAATGGAAGCCATGATGGTCGAACTTCAAGACCTACAATCTAAACTGTAAAAGGAAAAGAGCAGAATTGTAAAGAAAAATCAAAAGAAAGCAGTTATTGGTAACAAAGATCTAATTGATTCTCTAAACAAATCTGTCTCCAATCTTAAACAAGAAAAAGATTGTTTTGAAAGTAAGATTTATGATTTTGTTTCTAAGATCTCTAAGTCTGATTTTGATAAACAAGAATCTATACTAAAAGCTCACAAATTGCAGGTAGAAAACAAGAGCTTAACAAAGAAGGTAAATGGTTTGGAAGCCAAACTATACGCACGAGGACAAACAGATCAAACCATTTTTCTAAACACCCTACTGAAGAGGCTGATGTAAAAGAAAAGTGGGGACTTGGTTTTGAAAATCCTCACTATCTTAAGAAAGTCATCAGAAAACAACCAGCATTGTATAATTTTGATTTTCTCTTTGCGGCTGGTAAATATCATCATTTAAAACTCAAATTTGTTACCAAGTCATCGGATGAGGTTGAGGCTAAAGAAGATGAGAAAAGAACAAGTTTTAAGAAAATGCAACTAACATTTTGCTATCAAAACCTAAATGATAGTTATCTTTCTGAAAAACCAAAGGTTCTTTCAAATGATTATTTTGCTAGCTATTCTATTTTTGAGATATTGATCGAGTGTGATGAGTCAAAAAGAAATGAGTGTGGGTTGTGTGATGAGGTAAAATGTAAATGGGAGTTTGGTTAGAAGCGAGCTCAATGTTTAAAAAGAAAGAGGGTGTGAGATCAGAGTAAAAGAATATAAACTCTGCACCAACTACTTTCAGAGCCGGGCAGCCACATTACTAGTGTTTCACAATTCTTCGTGAACATTATTGAAACTGGCAACTAACCCATGCCAACTCTTGATAAAAACCCTACCAGCCACTCATTTTCTTCTCAACAAGAAAATGTTTCATATTTTCTGGGGACGCAACACTATATCTATCTGGTTTCCATTTGGAAAATCTGGATATTGAAACAGAAGGAAGTCTGCCCCACCTTCGCACTTCGATCATGCACAATTAAGTCTGTGTTTAATTACTGTTGTCTCAGTGATTTACACAAATGTTGAGCCTTAGAAAAAACAATCATCATGTGTTTAATTCTTTCTAACACTTGCACGAACACACAAGGAATTTGTTTTCTTGTCATAACGTTCATAGAAATATCTTTGTGGTGTTTCGATGATTGAATGGAAGCCCTGGGGGAGTGAACATCAAAACGATCCTTTCCAATGTGTATCCGTTATACACAGTAACTTTGTGTTACTGACAGACATATTAACTGATTCATTTGTTGATTCAAGTGTTACACTCTACTTTGTCTGGATTTGAAAAGATCTAGATGAATATCTTTATGGATTGACGGTGAATCAGAGGCTAAGATTTTGAAAGATCAGTGGTCATATAAAGTCATTTCTTGCAAAGTTTTGAAGATTTCAGTGCTCTAATCATCAAAAAGGGGGAGAATCTAAAGTTTATGAAATGTCTGGAAATAAAAGTTTGTATCAGATATGGGGACACAGAATCAGGAAATGTTTGTTTCAGAAATGTTATAGATGGGAGAAGATCAAGAAATATTTGTGTTCAAGAGTTATTTGTTTGGAGTTTGACAAAGATTGAAAGTTCAAAAGAGCAAATTCAAAGTTTTCTGAAGATATGCTAAATTTTATAGAAATTTTCTTTGAAGATATTCTGTTAAAGCATTCTGAGCAAATTCTGAAGATATATTCTTTTTGATGACTGATAGAGGTTCAAGATAACCTTGGGAAGATTGTTGAAGAGCATTTCTACCATCTTTGGGGAGATTGTTATTTTATGTGAAGAAAGATTTTGGTTAAAGAGAGAAGATTATGATGCAATTTTTTTTAGATGATCTAGATCCAAAGGGGGAGATTGTTAGTGCATAAATATGTTGGATGCAAGATCATAGAAGATTGAGGAACAAAGTCAAGCCAAATCAATGTTCAAAAGTCAACTTTCAAGCAAAGTCAAAGTCAAGTGTAATAAATTCAAAGTCAAAGTCTTGTTGTTTTGTTTGTATACGTGTGTTTGTTTTGCTTTAATAGATAGATGGTTAGTAGTTGTAGTTAGGAGAACACTTGGAACAATTCAGAACTAAGATAGTATTCGCATAGTTAGAGAGATAGAAAGTTGTAGAGAGAGAAAGTGATCTCTGAATCATTTGAAATCGTTTCTTGAAGTTGAATTGAAAACAGGTAAATTGATAAATCTTGTTTCTGTGATTGTTAATCAGTAAGAACTTGATAAATCTGGGAATAACAATCCAAAAGCAAGTGCGCTCAAATCTTCAGGACATATTCGAAGCTTGTCTGTTGGTTATCAGTTTCTTCTTTACTAAATATTCATCTTCATCAAGTTAACTCTCATATCCATCTACAGTTTATTCAACACTCTGTTTCTTGTCTCTACTCTTTCCATCCGAAAATGGATAATGCTGTTAACTTCTTCAGCTCAGGATCTCAATCAAAACCACCTACTCTACTCAAGGATGAATATCCTCAGTGGAAAATCAGAATGGTACACTTTCTTGAAGGTGTGGATCCTGGACTGGTTGAGTTTCTTCATAACCCTCCATACATTCTAATGACCACTGTTCCTCGTGTTTCTGCTACTGCAAACACACCTGAAATACCTGAATATCAACATCCCAAGCCTGTTAATGAGTGGACTGAACAAGAGAGTGTTATGCATAAACTTGCAAAGAAAGCTAAAAGGCTACTCATAATGGCCATTCCAATTGATATCTTTTAGTTCTTGGATTCCTGTGAAACCTCGAAAGATCTGTGGTTAGAGCTTCAAAAACAGCTCGAGGGTGGTGCTAAAACCCTAAAGAACAATAAGGCCTTGTGCAGAAACGCATATTTCTCTTTTAAGGCTCTGCCGGGTGAATCCATTCAGAGCACCTAAAACAGATATAACTCTCTGATTAATAAGTGCAAAAGATATGGAGTCAACAGAACCTCTGAGGAAAACAATGTCATATTCCTTTAGAGTGTCAATGATGACTCCATCTAACCATGTCCATGCACGATACTCTTGATATTGATGTGTGGTCCATCTCTAACCTTTTTGGGACTCTAATCAGCCAAGAGAACCGAATCTCCAAGTTGATGACTCCTGTCGGTGGACCTCTGGCATTAGTTGGAAATGCCATAGAGGTGTAGGACAAGGGTAAGAAAGAAAAGACGACAGAGGATGTTAAGAAGAAGAAGAAGGTGCTTGTGGCAGAGAGTGATAGTGACGAGAGCTCTGAGGAAGAAATCGACATGGTAGCTCTAGCAAAGACGCTTGCTCTTATGACCCGAGAATTCAATAGAGGTCTTAAGAAAAAGCCTGCTTACAGAGGAAGAGAGGAAAGAGAAGACAGAGGAAGAGGATATGGTGAAATGAGGAAGTTTGGGAGAGAGGATTCAGGTGATCAAAGGCAGGATGAGAGAAGAGCCAGACAGAAGATTGACGGCAGAGGTGGAGACAAGGCTCCACAACAAAATGAAGGGTGCTTCAGGTGTGGGAAGCTGGGACATTTTGCAGTAGAGTGCAGGTCCAATGCCAACAAAGGGAAACTGTTCGAGATGCTGCTTTCTTTAAAAAGAAAGCAGAGTACTATACTCAAAGATCCCTGATGGCTGAGCAAGAAAACCTTGTCACCGATGATTCTTCTGATGAAAGGGACACCAATGCACTCTTCTGTGGAATGGCAAAAGTCAACCCCTTTGACAGCGACAGTGAGGTATCCATTTCTAATTCTTCCTCCACTGACTCTGAAAACAGATTTATTGAACTACAAAGTGAATTTCTCTCTTGCAAAAACACGTGCTCAGAACTAGAGAAAAAGCTAGCCTTCTTTGAGAGAGAAACCAGACTTCTCATTCAAGAGAAGGATAAACTCTATCTTGAAAGAAAAACAATTGTTTCTGAGCACATCTCTGAAAAGAAAGGGTTAAAAGAGAGAGTTTCCAAACTTGACCAAGCATTAAAAGATAAGGTTAAGGAGCTAAAGAATAGTGAGAGTGATCGTTTAAATGCCATCTCTCTGGAAAAAAAATTCAAAAAAGAGAGAGAAGTCCTTCATCAAGACTTACTCGACAGAGATCTATTAATTAGGAAATATCAGGATGCACAAAAAGTGCATGAAAAGGTAAGTACCTAGATTGGCAGAAGAGGTTTAGGGTTCAATGATACAGACCCCTATACTGGAAATAAAAGAAGCAAATCTCTTGCAAATATCTTCTGCCCCGGAAAATTCTTAAAACCAAGTCTTCCTAATCTGATATCCACATTGAAAAGGCGCAGAACCTCTGAAGGACCACATCTGAGGAAACCTCTGCAGATGGAAAATATATGGTATAAAAACAATGATTTGTCATCTTCACTCTCTGAAAAGAAAAAATCCATTCCAAGGAAATATATGTCACACCCCGCTAAAGCGGAAACACGAGGCGTAACAGCTCCGATGCCATAGCACAAGATTATACACATACCAACATTTACTTATCATTCAAAATACATTACATTTTTAAGAACAATATCGTCATCGTTACAAATTCCAAATCTTTTAAACATAAGATACGCTTAAAGCAAAAATAGTCTTGCTTCAAAATATGAGTACGCTGATAAAGCATCATGGAATTACCTTCTCGATTCCTGAAAAGCATGAGTAAAAAAAAAACAAAGGTCAACTACAAAGAGTTGGTGAGTTCACAGGTTTTGAATATGCACAAATCATTTTTATATGCAAGTTAACATTCGTGGAACGTACGTAAAAACCAGCTTCAATTCTTTGATTCATGAGTACCACAACTTAAATTCCTTTATGATAAGTGCATGCAAAGACAATATTACGTTGAGCCACTACTAAGCCGTCCCTGACCAATTTCAACGCCCCCGATGAACTAACTCAGCGGTGGTTCATGCCACATGTTTAGTCATCTTCTCTAGTATAGTGCACCCCTGCTCGTCAGCATAAGGTGGGCTTGTCACACCAAATAGCGCTATCCACTAATACTATAGGCCCGATTTTCTTCGAGTTAATAGTAGTGTCACGGGGTCTTAACATTAAATACTCAACACATCAATTGCATACTTATCATATAGCTTATAATTCCAAACGCTTTTAACAAAGCCTTATAAATTGCCAATTCGCAATACTTTCAAACAATTCTCATGAATCTTTAAATACGCAATTTAAACATGCTTTTCACCCCAAAATCAATTAAAACGATAAAAGTGGGGCTGTGAATACTCACCTTGATGAAAGCAACGAGTGAAGCTCTACTTTAAACTTAATGAATTTTGTCACGCCTTAAATTTCCCTATATAAGAGTTGCCATAAGAAACACATTAATACCCTATTCCGATGTCCAACCAACATGTCCAATTGTCCCATGAAATGCCATCAAATAAGTTTCTTAGTCCATAATTATTTTGTCTAAACAAAGTTCCAAAATATAATAAGACATGAATTAAACTTGATAAAATTACCTTTCTGGATTCAGCACATGCTGTCCAGAAAGTTATCCGGTAATTTCAACACGGAAACTTAACTTCTCATGAGAATTATTTAATCACAAATTTTGTGATGATACTATAATATGTTTAAATTAAATCTGCACTTTTTTATAATTTTTGAATAACTTTTGATACATCAAATAATTTTTGTAAAATAAAGTGTCACTGATTTTCGGATCAGTGACATACCTCACTTGTAACAAGTTTTTGAGGTATCAATTCTTGGAATTAGACAGTGATACATATATGGATGCAAACCTAACTCAAAATCCTAACATTTGGAAAAAGATTCACTTAATTTGGATGAGTAATAAGGGAGTTATGGCCTCTACAAGACAGGTGTATGAATCTGTCTTTACTGGACAGATTGCACCATTTTCTTGTAAAATCCATTAAAGTGCCCAAATCAACTCCAAATGCAATGTTTTTTGACTTTTTAGAAAGCTAACACTCTAAATTAAAGTTTAGAAGCAAAAACCCTAAATTTTGACAAGTGGATTGTGAGTTGAGCAAGCTAGAAATGGAGTCCATTTTCTAGACAGATTCTAAAATGAAATGAATACCATTTTATGCTACCAAATATTGATCATTAGACATGGTTTTTAGATATAAACCATGTCTTCACTCCTCAACAAAATAAACTAACTTATGCATGCATGAACATAACATATTATAAAATGACATTAACACTATTGATAAGTTCTTAATCATGTGGAACTTGGAAAATTCCTTTATAAGAACATTTTTATACTAACACTTCATTGTATCAAGAGTCAAAAACTCATATAATATAAATATCAAAGGTAATCCTTCTCATTATCGAAATTTCAACCACATGCAAGACAACATAAACACTAGCTTAGTGATTTAACACTATTTAGAACTCTTTAATCATATGAGATTGAACAATCTCATCCTACGAGTTTATTTATACACAAAATTGATATAAATGCATAAATTTCAATCCAACATTATTAAAATTTTGTGGACCAAAAACCACATTTCATAAAATTATCATTTCTTGACAAATTTTCCAAAATATTACACTTGGAAACCCTAGTTTCATTGGAAGATCATTAAATGGTTCATTAGCAAATATATAGATACTAATGCATCCCATTTCACTTCCAAAACTTGGATTGTATAACATTTACATAAAAGATATGAAATATACCACTTTTGATTATAAACTTGAAAAATGGAAGTGTTAAGTGATTACCTTCACAAAAGGAGATGAAGACTTGGACTCTAACTTCCAAAATGGTGATGGATTCTTGGTTCGATTTTTGATTCTTAGCAATGAGATGAGAAGAAGAAGAAAAATAAAAATGGTGATGGTGGTGGAGGGTTTTCGGCCGAAAAGAGAGAGAGAGGAGAGGGAGAGGAGGTGAGGAGTTGATATTGAAAATGAGGAGTGTTAATTGGTTTTAATTTGGTTTTTAATTAAAGAAAATAATTAATATAATTGGTAGATTTAGGACAAGTGTCTTGTGACTCACCAACACATGAAAAAAAAAATAATTTTAATTTAATACCACTAATTGATTTACTAGCTTTAAACTATACATTATCAGATATATTTGAGAACCGAAATACCCGATTCTCAATTTTTGCTAAATAAATGACAAATTTGAAACCTTTGCAATGCAAGAGAAATTAATACTCTGATTTTTATAATTTAAGAATTTTGGACTTTTATTCACTTATTTGGCATTTCTTGACAGTGACGGTCAGATGCGGAACTGTTCCGGGTTTTTAACGCAACTTCTAAATTTTCCGGGGAAACTTTTTATCTTAAAGGCTTTTAATAAAATTTAAAAAGTGACAAAAATTATAAATTAATCTGAGGGTACTAACCTCATTATTCAGAATTTGACAGTTGTCACAGTCTCCCGTCCTTCAAAAAAATTTCGTCCCGAAATTTATGACAGATATTTCTGGACAGGCTTTTCATCAAACAACTTAGGATACTTGCGCTTCATGAAGTCTTCTCTTTCCCAAGTATATTCAGGTCCATGACGTGAATTCCAACGGACCTTTATGATTGGAATTTTGCTGCGCCTAAGACGTTTAATTTCACGATCAAGGATCTCGATAGGTTCCTCTCTAAAACAAAGGCGCCCATCAACTTTTACTTCATCTGGGGACACAATCATTGCTTTGTCTATCAGACATTTCTTTAAATTTGACACATGAAAAGTGTCATGAATAGCACTTAACTCTTGAGGTAGACTCAGCTTATAGGCTATTGGTCCAATTCTTTCCAGTATCTCAAACGGGCCAATATATCTTGGACTTAGTTTACCTCTTTTCCCAAATCTGATCAATCCTTTCCATGGTGATACTTTCAAAAGAACTTTGTCACCTTTTTGAAATTCTAATGGTTTTCTGCGGTTATCCGCATAACTCTTTTGACGATCTCTTGCAGCTTTGAGTCTTTCCTTGATGGTTGATATTTTATTGGTGGTTTCTTGTATAATGCCAGGCCCAATCAGTTGACTATCACCAATTTCTATCCAACTGAGTGGAGATCTACACTTACGTCCATAGAGAGCTTCGTATGGCGCGCATTGAATGCTGGTGTGATAGCTGCTATTGTAAGAGAATTCAACTAACGGCAGATGCTTATCCCAGCTTCCTTCAAAATCTATAGCACACGCGCGTAGCATATCTTCCAAAGTTTGAATGGTCCTTTCCGTTTGTCCGTCTGTCTGTGGATGATATGCAGTACTCAGATCCAACCTGGTACCCAGTGCTTTCTGAAATGCTTGCCAAAATCGGGAAGTGAAACGACTATCTCTATCAGAAATGATAGATAGGGGTACTCCATGCCGAGAGACAATTTCGTCTATGTACAACTGCGCCAATCTTTCTATTTTGAAGTCCTCTCTTATAGGGAGAAAATGTGCAGATTTCGTAAGTCGATCCACAATGACCCAAATTGCATCGTTCCCTTTTCCAGTCATGGGTAGCTTGGTGATGAAATCCATAGATACCTGATCCCATTTCCATTGTGGTATCTCAGGTTGTTGAAGAAGTCCAGAAGGCTTTTGATGCTCTGCTTTGACTTTAGCACAAGTCAAACATTTACTCACAAATTCAGCAATGTCCTTCTTCATTCCCGGCCACCAATAATATTCCTTCAATCCTTTGTACATTTTATCGGCTCCTGGGTGGACCGAATACCTTGATCTGTGAGCTTCTTCCAAAATGATTGATCGCAGATCATCAACCTTTGGTATCCAAACTTTATTCTTGAAATATCGTACTCCATCTGATCGTGATTCAAACTCTTTTTCCAAGTTATGCAAGGCTTCCCAACAAAGATTTTCTGTTTTCAATGCTTTCTCTTGAGTTTCACGAACTTGTGTCTTAAGGCTTGATTGGACCAACATTCCCAAAGCTTGTGTCCTTATTGGTTTTACTCTTTCTTTCCTGCTTAATGCATCAGCTACCACATTAGCTTTACCAGGATGATACTTTATTTCGCATTCATAATCATTAAGTAGCTCAACCCATCTCCGTTGTCTCATGTTCAACATTTTCTGATCAAAAATATGCTGGAGACTTTTGTGATTAGTATAGATGGTACATTTAGTGCCATAAAGGTAATGCCTCCAAATTTTTAATGCAAACACTACTGCTCCCAATTCCAAGTCATGAGTGGTGTAGTTCTTTTCATGAACTTTGAGTTGTCTTGACGCATAAGCTATAACCTTATTCCTCTGCATTAATACACATCCTAAGCCTTGATGTGATGCGTCACAATACACCACAAAGTCATCCGTACCTTCCGGTAACGCAAGAATTGGTGCGTCACATAACTTGTGCTTAAGTATTTGAAATGCTTCCTCCTGTTGAAAATGAGGAGTGTTAATTGATTTTAATTTGGTTTTTAATTAAAGAAAATAATTAATATAATTGGTAGATTTAGGACAAGTGTCTTGTGACTCACCAACACATGAAAAAAAAAATAATTTTAATTTAATACCACTAATTGACTTACTAGCTTTAAACTATACATTATCAGATATATTTGAGAACTGAAATACCCGATTCTCAATTTTTGCTAAATAAATGACAAATTTGAAACCTTTGCAATGCAAGAGAAATTAATACTCTGATTTTTATAACTTAAGAATTTTGGACTTTTATTCACTTATTTGGCATTTCTGGACAGTGACGGTCAGATGCGGATCTGTTCCGGGTTTTTAACGCAACTTCTAAATTTTTCGGGGAAACTTTTTATCTTAAAGGCTTTTAATAAAATTTAAAAAGTGACAAAACTTATAAATTAATCTGAGGGTGCTAACCTCATTATTCAGAATTTGACAGTTGTCACAATATATGTCTCAAAAACATATAGAAATCTTTAGATTTAGTCATCCAGAATCACAAACTAAAATGGCATTCGTGTGCATGATGATTCCTGAAAAGGAATTGTCCTCTGATGCACCAGAGTTTGTCCCTGCCTCTGTGGAAGAAAAACTTTTTAAAATATTTTTGGAAAGTAACTTAAGAAAAACATATGATAATCACTTTCTAAGTCATCCTGATATATCCTCTAAAGTACAAGAAATCTTTGAGGAAGATCTACTCAAGTGTCTAAGCATCCCTAACGTGATCCCATTGTAGATCCCAGAACAGTGCAATCAACAAATAATATAATCAATGTAGAACAGTAATATGGCCACAACCTCTAGTCATATGATTAATATGCAATCAAAGGTTACAGGATTACAGAAAGAATTTCTGATCAAAGAAAAGTAAACCTATTGACTAGAGATCTGGAAATTATAAGAGTTCTAATAATCTGACTAATGAAAACGTCTAACTTGAATAATGAAACTAATAATGCCTTTATATATCAGGCGCACAAGGCCTAATGGGCTAATGGGCTTTAGGCCCAACTAACAAAACAACTATTAAAGAATTACAATTTAAACCCTTATAAATACTTTAATCAACTTTCAACACAAAGGACTTTCAGTCCTAACAATCTCCCCCTAAAGTTGAATAAAACATTTATCTTCTTGAAAACTTTATGCCTTGATCTTCTTTCCCTCTTGAATCTTTGAAAGACTTTGGTGTTTCATGTCTTCATATCTTTCCCAGCTCCCCCTTGAATAAAGCTCTTGGTCTTAATAGTTTCAACTTTGTAAGCAGATTCAATGTACAACATCCTCGACTAAATGCACAATCACGCAACTTTCAACTGTAGAAACTCAACACATCAAATTAGCACACAAGAAAGATAATGTGCGAGTTACATGACTTTCCATGGTGCATCTTCAGTTTAGAACAAAGAATCTGTCTTTGAACCGCGAGTTGAATAAACTTTCAGCTTAAGAACTTGTTTCAATCAACTTGTAGGAGGAAATGACTTATAACAAACACCATATGATACGGGATAGAAGAAATACAAATAAAATCTTTGAAATCTTCATCTTTGAAACAACATCATATCTTCATCTCTTTGATCTCTAGACTGTCTTCAGAAAAGCAAACTTTCACGAATCATCTTCATTCAGAAATTGAATCATTATGGTTTCACCAATCCTGAAAAACTTGAACTTTCTTTTTTTATAACTTTTAAATTGAACAAAAAAAAAATTTCTCCCCCTTTTTGATGATTGTGAGCATCAAGATCATCAAAACTCTTCAATTTCAACACAATCTTTGATCTCCCCTTGATAATATTACATTATCCGCCCTGTGATCTGAGTATCCGTCAATTCATGAAATGTATATATCCGAACCTTTTCAAATTCAGATATACTAGGAATTGTAAACCTGAATCAACAAATGATACAGTTAGTATGCCTGTAAGTAGCACTGAGCCAGTTTGTACAACGGATGTACATTGGAAAGGAGTTTTTGTAATGTTCACTCCCCCAGGGCTTCCATTCAATCATCGAAAAACCACAAAAGAATTTTCTATGAATGTTGTTAATCATAAAATCCCAATCACAACAAGCTAATTACTCAAGATATGACATTAAAGCTCAAGAACTAGAGAGAGAATCTAGAGAGAGAAAGTAGATCTTGTATTACACTCTCTAGAATTACAAACAATGCATAAACCTCTAGATCGTTACCACAAGATGTTGATCCAAACTCTCTCAGTGATTTGATAAAGACCCTCTTCTATACTTAGTGAAAATTACGTTGTAATATGTATTAGTGTTTCACCATCAGCGATAAGACTGAGTCTGTTCAGTTATCGCTGATAGTATTTCTTATAAACATTTATATGTATTAGTGTTTCACTATCTGTGATTAGACTGAGTCTGTTAAGTTATCACTGATAGTTTCTGAAGTAAACAGCCAACGTAATCCCTGAAGACAAGTCTCGCGTCAACATATGTTCATAGCTGAATCGAAGACGAAGCTGCTGAACAAAGAGAAGTCTTCTAGTGACCTGATGCGGATATCAGTAAAGCAAAGACAACTCTACAATTACGCGAAGGAACATAAGGAAAAGCTTCAGCGATAGCTGAACCTCTTTATCTCTGCAAGAAGAGATACTTAGCGATCAATCGATCACAAAGCTTATGCCTCAAGTTTCCTTTTGTCTATCCTTGCACAACCTGTACGATATGTCAGAACGGACAAGTCTCTGCAACCATACGTACAACAACTCTGTCAACTACACTGTTCATGACCCGGCCGAAAGCATGTCTCCCAAAATTCAGACTCCCAAAGCCAATCTGTGAACGCCACGTGTAAAGTACCCTGCCATGCATTTAATGCATAGGGTATAAATAGGAAGTTCATCCCTTCATCTGAAGGTGTGCTCAATCCTTGAACTCCATATAGAAACCATTGTTTTCTATCTCTTAAATTCCCCATTCTCTGAATTTCTTGTGCAATTATCTTTGTGTTTCTTAAGTTTGTTTAGATTGAGTCTGTCTTAATCTTATTCCGCAACAAACTTGTAAATTGTATTTTGATTTATCAATAAACAATTTATTAAACCTTAATTTCTGTGTTTGTATTCAACCCCCCCCCCTTCTACAAACTTGTTAAGCACCTCCGGGACCAACACAAGATTACAACACAAGTCTATTTATACCATCTATCTATCTAACAAAGACTTAACTAATAAGGAAAGTAAATTTGCTTTGACTAACTATTACAAGGTCAATGTTGACTTTTACACATTTGACTTTCCTATTAAATCTTGGATACAATATTTAGACTTAACAATCTCCCCCTTTGTATTCAAGATTTAATAAAAATTTGATGCAGATCTTCAGCTCTTGATTCTTCATCTTTCATCTCTTGAAGCTTTCACAAACTTTGCTCTTTTGCAGCTTTTGAAGAATCTTGGAAAGTCATTTTCAACAATTAAGCTCTGAAAGTCAACAAGCCTTGAACAAAACTGGAAACTTGAAACTTTGAAAACAGCTTTGTAAACTTTAACTTTGAAAAAACTTTTAACTTTGATCAAACTTGTATCTTCATCACTTTGATCTCTGAACCATCTTTGGAAGAACAAACTTTCACGAATCATCTTGATTTAACTTTGAACATTCTTCCTTCAGAATCTTTTGGCTTTGAATTTCTTTATCACTTGAACTTTAAATCAGCGGAAGCAAATTGAAATTCTGACTTGAACTTTGACAAACTTTGACAACTCTTCATCTTTGAAATTGATCTTTGTAACATTCTCCCCCTTTTTGATGATGTGAGCATCATAATCATCAAAATTTCTTCAATTTCAGCTCAGACTTTGATAACCCCTTTGAAACAATCTCCCCTTTGATAAATGTTGTGCTTTGATCTGAAGAGCCGAATCATGAACTGTTTATATCCGAATCTTTGCAAATTCAGACATAATAAGCGTGTAACCCTGATTCAACAAATGAAACAGTTAGAAATGCCTGTCAGTAACACAAAATTACTGTGTACAACGGATGTACAATTTAAGGAGCTGGTTTGATGTTGACTCCCCAGGACTTCCATTCAATCATTGAAAAACACAAGGTTTATCTATGAATGTTCTGACAGAAAAACAAATTTTCTGTGTGCTCGTGCTTGTGTTTGAAAGAATTAGCACAATGATTGTGTTTCATAAGGCTCAAAGTATGTAAATCACTGAGACAACAATGATTGTACATGGACTCAATGTGCATGAGAAAGGGTCGAAGGTGGGGCAACTTTCCTTCTTTTTCAATATCAGTATCTTCCAAGAGAAGATCCGATAGATTATGTGCTGCTTCCCCAGAAAATGTGAAACATTCTTTTTTTAAGAAAAGAATGAGTAGTTGGTGGGTTTGTATGCAAGAGATGGCATGGGCTATTGGCCTATTTCAATGATGGTCACCAAAGAAATGTGAACCAATCAGTAATGTGGCTGCCCGGCTCAGAAAGTGGTAGGTGCAGAGTTCTGATATTCTTTTAACTCTGATCTCACACCCTCTTTCTTTTTATCATATAAGCTCACATCTAACCAATCTCTCATTTCCTATTTACCTCTGCTCACTTCCACACTCAATTCTTTTAAACCCCTCTCCCCACAATCACTCAAAGGATTTCTTTCGGGGTAGGAAACACTGGTTATCGTGAATCCATGGAAGATCTATTAAGCACTTATACTGAATCCCATGTTCCTAAAAGTACATGCTGGTCAATGATTTTCTTGACATGTAAATCACAAGAAATCACATGTCAGTGTATGTATGCTCATCAAAAATCAGATATGAAATTTGAGCATTTTGAACTTTGAGGATTTCTCAAAACAAGAATATTGAATGAATGAAATGAAGTCAAGAGAATTGTTTTGAGAACCTGACAATGACTTAAACAGATCATATCAAATGGTTAGGGTATCAAAGAATTGAATATTTGTTTATATGAACAAATATAAACAATTTATCAATGAAAGCACAAATATGAAAAAGATGAATGATGCTCATCAACTTTGAACTTCAAACGGGAGTATTACCATCGAAAAATTGGTTCGAATTTGAGACATGGTAATAACATTTTCAAATAAAATACTGAACCGGTGTGTGTGAATACTTGACAGTATATGGACAAGATAATACACAAGTATTGATCTTTGGAAACACACGGTCAGTTAAACAATAAAGCTCGAAAATTTTAGAAAAACATTTAAAAGCACACTTCTAAATTCATAAAACTTTTGAGAATAAGAAGTGTTTTGAACATTTCAGAAACTGTTTTTCATGTTCGAAAGTTGTCATTCTTTCAAACAATCTGAGATCTAGATCAGAAGATTTTTACCTTTTCGGCTCCCTCTCAAATCATGATATAAAGATTTGATCTTTTGAGCTCCCCCTGGATATTAGCACAATATCCATCTTTGATCATTGATGAATGGGTCCTGATCTGTCATGTAATCAGAAGCCACTTTATTCATATTATTTATTCAAAAATAAAAGGACAGAAAGCAGTAAAACAATTATAGAATGAGTTCTGATCTGAAATAATCAGAAGTCATCACCTTTACTCCCCCTTAAATTAAGCATTTGAAATATGTCAGTTAAAACAGGATAGAGATCAACCACTCCCTTTGAATTGTTAGACCATCAATATCAGAAAAATTTAGCAAAGAAAAAGTTTAGGATAGAGATCAGATCAATTCACTCGGGATGAAGACCATCAATATCCATCGAATGCAAGCATACAGGAGTAAGGTCTTTTTGATCACTGAGGTCCGAGTCCTAAACTGTTGTGTTTAGAAGTCAAACTCCGTTGAAGACCGGGTCCTAAGCTGATGTGCTTAGAAACCATAATCTTTTATCCTTGAAGTCCGGGTTTTGAACAGTTGTGTTCAAAAACCATTTTGACATTGAAGTACGGGTCTTGAGCTGATTTACTCAAGAGCCATTGTCTTTCTTACTCCCCCTTGGATTGAGGTGCCTGCAACACAGATTCAGGTTTCGATTTTGGTACCCACTGGTATTTGGGTCCAGAAATGTTAGTTGTAGTGCGTGTGGGGGTTATGGAGTGAGAACCATACCAGAAATGATCATTTGATTTGTGAAAATGATCATGTGTACAACAAATAGAACAATAAAATTTGTTACCATTAGATGCTTTGTTCTTCTTTGCTTTGTGTACATGTACACATGATTTCTTCTTTTTCAGCTCATTTTCCTTATCATCTTGGACTGGTTTCTTTTGCCAAACTAGTTTCTCTTTCTTGAAACTTTTTCTTGGATAAGTATCTGAACCATCTAAAAATTCATCGTAGAAAAGGTTAGTGCGACGAATCTGATTAAAGGATTTGACTGAACTTTGTGAAGAGATGAAATTCTGACTTGAACTTGAAACAGATTTTTCAAGTTCTTTGATCTTTGATGCAAAGTTATCTCTTTCTATCACCAGCTGGTCAATCTTCTTTGAAAGTTCAGATTTCGTCTTTTGCTCTTTTAGCGCAGAAGCAGACAGTTCAGACAACTTTGAGGTCAGCTTCTTAATTTCATTTTCAAAAATGGATCTTTCTTCCTCAAATCCTTTTTCTGACTCATTTCTCTGGCCGGATAACTCTTTGAAGAAACCCACATTTTTTTGTTCTATGGCCTTTTTTTCGTTTTCAAACTTCTCTCTTTCCAAGATCAGTACTTTCTCAAAATCTGAAATTTGTTGAGAAAGTTTTATGCATTTCAACTCCACTGACTTCTTTTCCTCAAAACACTTATTTGAAAAATCTGAAAACTTCATTGAAAAATTCTTCTTTTCATTTTCAAAATCAGCTTTATTATCAGAAAACTGTTTTTCCAAAACAAATAAATTCTTTTTAAGCTCAGTGTTTTCAGATTCCAAAACAGATATATTCTCTTCGAAAGCCTTCAACTTGTTTTGAAGCTCAACTGATTCTGCTTGTAGCTCAGGTGATTTCTGTTCAGTTGTCTTCAGTTGACTTTGAAGATTCATAATCTCTCTCTCTCTTTCTCCTTTATCTCTTTATCCCTCTCATAAAGGATACCTGAAAAATTAGAACTATTTTTAGTACAATTTATACATTCAGGAGTTTTAATACAGTTGTACAATTTCAGTTCCAACTCCTGAATCCTTTTGAGATACTCCGAATTTTTAAATTTCAGATCATTTCGCTCAGCTTCAATACCAGATATATCAGATCTGTAGTAAATTGACATCTTGAAAAAGCTTGATAGGAAAGATCGTTCCCAAACTATATATCAGAAAAACAACAATCAGATCAAATTGAAATCTTAAAAAAAATATTTCGTGAAAAATTGAAATTTGAACAATACTTGTTATTTCGCAGTGTAGAAAAAAATATTTCCAAAGATGACCAAAAAAATTTTCCAGACTTTTTTTTTTTAACAAAGACAGGGAGACCCGCACAATAGAGGTATTCGGGTCTCAAAGGATACACACAATAGAGGTATTCGGGTCTCAAAGGATACGCACAATAGAGGTATGCGGGTCCTTTAGGAAACGCATATTGATGAATGCGGGTCCTTCTTGAAATGCAAAGTTGTGATGTGCGGGTGATGCCTGAAACGCATAATTGTGGTGTGCGTGTCTCACTTAAAACGCAAAGTATGGTTCTCAGGTCTGTATGAATGACCCGCAAACCGTATGAATGACACGCACAATAGGATGAATGACCCGCAAATCGTGTTCTTGACAGATTCAAACTTAAATCGATCGAAACCTGCACAATTGATCTCAAGAATTTGTCATCAACATCGAAAAACAGTTCTAAACATACAAATACATTCAATTTTCGATTAAAACAACAAATTACTCGAATTCAAACAAGAACAATATTCTAACTCGTGTCCAAGAAAAACTCAAAAAATCGAAAATTTGAATTGATTTTGAACGAATTTCGATATGGAATCTAAACAACAATCAATCACTACATCAAATCGAACACAATGAATCCATTTTCTTTCATCAAAAACGATTTTTCACATGAAATTCGGATGAACAGTAACAAACTCGTTTTCTTGAAAAACTTTTGAAAAAATCAAATTTTCGATCCAAAAACACCAAATTTCAATTCAAATCATGATAAAATCTTTTCTGAAAAGTTTGGTTCAACTCTAATACCAATTGTTAATCATAAAATCCCAATCACAACAAGCTAATTACTCAAGATATGACATTAAAGCTCAAGAACTAGAGAGAGAATCTAGAGAGAGAAAGTAGATCTTGTATTACACTCTCTAGAATTACAAACAATGCATAAACCTCTAGATCGTTACCACAAGATTACAACACAAACCTATTTATACCATCTATCTATCTAACAAATACTTAACTAATAAGGAAAGTAAACTTGCTTTGACTAACTATTACAAGGTCAATGTTGACTTTTACACATTTGACTTTCCTATTAAATCTTGGATACAATATTTAGACTTAACAAATGTTATGACAAGAAAACTCATTCCTTGTGTGCTCGTGCAAGTGTATGAATGATTGAAGCTACTTAGCTTGATCAGGCTCAAATTGTGTAAACTGTTGAGACAACAACAAATATTACATGGACTCAATGTGCATGAAAGAAGGTGCGAAGGTGGGGCAACTTTCCTTCTTTTTCAATATCTAAACCTTCCGAGTGAAGACTAGATAGCAGATATGCTGCGTCCTCAAAGAAAATGAAACATTTCTTTGTCAAGAAAGAAACGAGTGGCTGGTGGGGTAAAAACAAGAGTTGGCATGGGCTCACTGCCTGTTTCAACGATGGTCACCAAAGAATGTGAACCAATCAGTAGATGTGGCTGCCCGGCTCAGAAAGTGTTTGGTGCAGAGTTTTCATATTCTTTTAACTCTGTTCTCACACCGTCTTTCTTTTTAACATTAAAGCTCACTTCTAACCAAACTCTCTTTTTCATTTTTCCGCTCAGTACAATGAGAAAAACTCAACCGGATGAGTTATCTCCCCCACTCTTTGAATTATGACCCCTCACCCCTCAATCACTTTAGAATAACTTACGGGGTAGAAAACACTGGTTACCGTGAATCCATGTAAGTTATGTTTAAGTTCTCACACAAATCCCATGTAAGTCCTAAAACGAATAGTTGTTCAACAGTTTAACTTGTACAATTAAGCACAAAATGTATGATAACATTGTCAAAATGTATTCTCATGAGATTTGAGCAATTGAACTTTGAAGATTTCGCAAAACAAAGATATTGAATGAAAGAAATGAAATCAATAGAATTGTTTTGAGAATCTGACAATGTATCAATCAGATCAAATAAAATGGTTAGGGTACCAAAGAAGTGGATATTTTGTTTATATGAACAAATATAAACAATTTTGCAATGAAAGCACAAGATTAGAAATTATGATTGATGCTCAACAACATTGAATTTCAAACGGGGGTATTACCATCGAAAAATTGTTTCGCTACGAGACATGGTAATAACAAATACAAATGAAGTACTGAACCAGTGTGTGTGAATACGTTATAGTATAAGGATAAGATAATACACAAGTATTGATCTTTAGAAACACACAGTCAGTTAAACATTAAAGCTCAAAAAATGAAAAACATTTAAATTCATACTTCTCAATTCATTAAATCTTTTTAAGAATCAGAAGTCGTTTGAACATTTCAGAAACCGTTTTTCATGTTCGAAAATTGTTCTTCTTTCAAACAATCAGAGATCTAGATCAAAAGATATTTACCTTTAAGCTCCCCCTCACATCATGATATAATGATTTAGGTCTTTTAAGCTCCCCCTGGATATTTGCAAAATATCCAATCCTGAACGTTGAAGAACGGGTCCTGATCTGTCATATGATCAGAAGCCATACTCCGTTGAAGTACGGGTTCTAAGCTGATTTACTTAGAAGCCTTTGTTCTTCTATTCCCCCTTGACAGTTGGTGCCTGCAAAACAGAATCAGTTTTTGGCTTTGGTACCTACTGGTATTTGGGTCCGTGAATGTTAGTTGCAGTTCTTGTGGGGGAAACGGAATGAGAATCATACCAGAAATGATCAATGGTTATGTGAATAGGATCATGTGTACAACAATTAGAACAATAGTATTTCTTACCTGATAACCTGAGTAATTGATCTCTCGAGTAGATATGATCAGGTTTACCTTTACGCGCATTCTTCTCTTTGACTTTATGTGTATGTACACATGATTTCTTCCCTTTCAGCTCATCTTTTTTCTCATCTTCGACTGGTTTCTTCTTCCAGACCAGTTCCTCTTCTTTATATCTTCTTCTTCTCCTTCTTTGTGTACCTGAACCATTTGCTATCATAGAAAAGGTTAGTTTTACAAATCTGATCAAAAGATTTAACTGACCTTTGTGAAGAGACAAATTTCTGATTTGAACTTGATACAGTCTTTTCAAGCACTTTAATCGTCGAAGCAAAGTTGTCTCTTTCTTTAACAAGCAGGTCAAACTTCTTCGTGAACTCAGACTTCGTTTTCTGCTCTTTTAGTGCATTTGCAGATAGTTCAGTTAGCTTCTCAGTAAGCTTTTTGATCTCAGCCTCAAATGTTCATCTTTCTTCTTCAAATCCCTTCTCAGCATCCTTTCTTTGGTCGGATATTTCCTTGAAGAATCCAACATTTTTCCGTTCAATAGCCTTCTTTTCTTTTGCAAATTTTTCTCTTTCAAGGATGATTACTTTCTCAAAAGCAGAAACTTGCTGAGAAAGTTTTATGCATTTCAGCTCAACTTCTTTTTCTCATCAGCACATTTTCTCGAAAAATATGAGAACTTATTTGCGAAAGATTTCTCAAACTCGGATTTATCTTTAACATGCTTTTGCTCCAAATCAGATATTTTCTTTTGAAGCTCAGTCTTAGTATCCGTCAGCCTCATAACTTTCAACGGATGCTTTCTGGATTTTGTTAGACTGAATTTGTATTCAAGATTAAATGAGGGTCATTGTTGTAATTAGTGTTTGTGTGTGTGTTGTAATGTGCTTAGAAGGTTTGACCTTGCTTGGTCATGTTGACCTATATATAAGCAAGTCTTTGTGTTGTTTCTAAGTAAGCGTGTAAGTAAGTATATGAAAGTGAAGGTGTAATATTGGTGGTAATTGAGAGAGAGTAAGAACACATAGTTGCACACATTGAGTATACACACAAACACTCAATCTTAATTCGTTTATCACAAATAGGGATATGGTTTGATGTAATCTTTGTGATTAATAAACAAAAGTGTTTTATGTAAATCTGTATGTGTTTATGCTAGTAATTCTTGGGCCACAATTGGTATCATGAAAGATGTATAAACTCTCTATGGGATCTCATCTGAAGCCTCCGGTCTTGTCTATCGGAGATTATTCACAATGGAAGAAAAGAATGACTCAGTTCTTGAATCTAAAGAACAGAGATTATATGGAATCTATCATAAATGGTCCGGAAGAGCCACAAACGTTTGTACCTGGACAAGCAGCTACAACTACATCTCCCGAAATCCCAGATAGATATGTTCCGAAACCATATCAATTCTTCAGTGATGCAGAAAAGGCAAGACACAATATAGATGAAGAGGAACTTATCTATCTCACTATGGCAATCCCTAATGATATCTATAATCGCGTAGATAGTAGGGAATCTGCAAAAGCTTTATGGGATGAACTAGAAAGACAGTTTCAGGGAACAAAGAAGTCAATTCAGACAAAGCTGAATCAAAGTATAAATGCATATGAAGGCTTCCATGCGAAATAAGGAGAGACTTTGTTGGAGACATACAATCGTTTTAATGTGATATTGAATGATCTAAGGAGAAATGGAATGAACAAGTCAGAATCAGAGATCAATTATAAGTTCATTAAGAACTTGAACCCAGAATGGAAAAGCTATGCTATCAACATTCAGATGACTAAGGACATGGCACAAGAAGACGTCAATGATATCTTCACAACTTTATCTCAGAATGAGGATGAAGTAAAGCAGCTAAGTGCTAAAAAGAAAATGGTCAAAGATTCTCTAGCCTTAATGTCTGAACGTAAGAAAGGGTCAAGTTTCAAGTCTAGTTCTTCTTACAAGACAAAGTCAAGGAAATCAAGAGCTCTCCTCACTGAAGTCACTGAATCTTCTACTGAAAGTGAAGAAAATTTAGATGAGGATATTCAACGATTTGCTGAAAATCTGGCTCTCCTCACAAAGCAGTTTAAGAAAAGCTTTGGTAAGAACAGATACTCCAAGCCGAAATATGAGAGTTACAAGAAAGACAAGTACAAACCAAGATCTGAAAAGAAGTATGCGAAACGAGGAGAGAAAAGAGATGAAAGGCGAGAAGAGAAAAGAGAAGAGAAGTGAGAAGGAAAGAAAGAAGAGACTGAGCCGAAATATGGATGATGCTATAATTATGGAAAACCAGGTCATTTTTCCAAAGACTGCAAGCATAAGCGAACAAAGAATTCAGAATATTATGCTCGGAAAACATTGATAGCAAAAAAGGTGGAAGATGGTTAGAACTTAATGGCGGAAGAAGAAAATTGGTTCTACAAGAGTTCTGATGATGAATCTGCAAACTTTACTCAGGTGTGTATGATGGCCAAAGTGAATGAGGACATTGAATCATCTTTTGATCATTCTGACTGTGGTTCTGAGGTACGTATTCAATCCTTAAAGGCTCAAGTTAAATTCATGAATTAAGAGTTTAAAATTTTGAAAGTCAAACTTAGTCATGAAAGACAAACAATGTTGAATTTTCGTGATGAAAATGCAATGTTGAAAGATGTTGTTAAGGAAAAAGAGTCTGAAAAAGATTTTTTAAAAAAGGACAAAGATGTTTTAAATTCAAAAATATCTGAGCTTGAAAGAGATCTTGTAAATTTAAATGCTGAAAAAGGTGATTTTAAAATAAAATTTGAAGCGTTTTTTCAAGAAAGAAACGAGGCATTTTGTAAAATCAAGCAACTCAAGGATTTAAATCTGAAACGAGGACAGACTGAGCAAACATTAAATCTTTTAACAAACAAACTCCAAGATGTCCGATTTTATAATGTTAAAAAAGGTTTAGGTTTTGAACCAAATAATGTTTTGAAAAGAGCACCAAAAAATTTGTATAATTTTGATAAAATGGGCTCTACTCCTACAAAACCCGATATTCATGATACTTTTGTAAAAGGTAAAGTCGTGAATGATGATGACAATTCATCTTGTGATGATTCAATTTCAAGTTTAAAGTCTGTTGGCTTTGCTTATAACGATTTGAATGAAAGTTACAAAACAAGAAAGATGGAATTTAGTGAATTTACGTCACTATTTTCTCCTTGTTTACCAACAGAGTCAGCCAAGGTTGAAGCAAATAGTACTGAATCTCAGTGTCAGTATGATGAATCTGATTTAGAAACTGATGTTGAGAATCAAATTTCTTTATCTGATTCATTCACTTCTAATTCCTCAAAAGAATCAAAAGATGAGAATATCATGAATCAAAACCTTAATTCTGATTTTTCAAAAATTATGACTGAGGAGATCTTTACAGAAATGATGAATGCCCCAGATCCTGTTCCTATTATAGAAAAGATGGAATCAAACTCTGCGGTGAATCAAGCATCTAATTTTGAGAAACAAATCACACATCTTCAAAAGACAATTGAAGAGTTAGAAGATGAGAACACTGATCTCAAATTCAAACTTGACAAGTCTTCTGAAGAAAACAAATAACTCTCTAGAGAGTTAAATATTTTAAAAGATGATTTGTTTAAACAAAATCTAAAGGAGAAAAAGATGTTTGAGTCTCCAAACTGGAATGTTCATTCTAATCCAGAGTTTGATACTATTAATTCTAAAACTTCAGTTGTTTATACTAATACTCCTGAATATCCTCCGAGTATTTTTGAAAAAGGAGAAGCTTCTTGTAATTCAAAGCCAAAATCATCTTCTTCAAAGAAAGCTAACAAGATTCTATTTCCTGTTTCAGATATAAAAAGGCTTGGTAAAGAAGAATGGATGAAGAATGTGAAGGAAAATAAAGTTGCTAAAAATAAATGTAATATCAGTGATAGTGATAGTTTGATGTGTAAAAATTCAAACGTTTCCAAATGTCAAAGTTGTATGAATGCTTGTACTTCATTGGATAAATCTAAGCTTTTGACATTTACACGTAAGAATTTTATATGCAAACACTGTCATGATAATGCATTTATCATTCCTTCCATTTATTCTAAATCTAAAGATGCCAGAAAAACATCTCGTGTCAAATATGTTTCCAAATCCTTAACACATCAGGCTAAAGTTTTTCATGCTAAGATTATCATTTTTCGAAAAAGAAAACATTTCATGCGCTTAATGTTAAAATGATATGGAAATGGGTACCTAAGCCTCGCTATGAGTGGCGAATTAATGCTAAGGTAAATGATGTTGATGAATTGCAAAAAGCTAACAAGGAAGGACCCATATGGATATGGGTACCTAAGCAGAAATAATTTGTTCTTTTTGCAGGCCTCACATATATGGTATATAGATTCAGGATGCTCGCGCCATATGACAGGATTTAAGCATCCACTTCACAATTATGTTGAGGAATCTGCCGGTACTGTAAGTTATGCAAATTCTGAGGTTACTGGATACATTCGAGGACACGGATCTTTATGAAATGGCATCGTGACGATCAAAAGAGTAATATACGTAGAAGGACTTGATCATAATCTTTTTAGTACAAGTCAATTCTGCGATAGTCAATTTCAAGTTCGGTTTATTGATAAATACTGTTATATTGAAGATAAAGATGGTCGTGCAGTTTTTAAAGCTAAGCGGAATGCAAATCTTTATTCTGTGAATTTTCCAACTCTTTCTGCATCAAGACCTGTTTGTCTGATTGCAAAAGCTTCACGAGCTGAAAGTTGGATATGGCATCGACGTCTGTCTCATCAAAACTTTGATGCGATTAATCAGTTGACGAGACAAGGTATTGTCAAAGGTTGTGACAACCGTCAAGATTAGTGCTCAGGTTAATTTCTAAGTTAATGAAAATTAAGATTTAAGTATTTGCCACTCCTTAAATTGCATAAAATTTTTAAGATAAAAGTTTCCTAAAAATTTAGGAGGTTGCGTAGAATGCCGGGAACAGTCCAGTAACTGACCGTCACAACTTAGAAATGCCAAAAATATTGATTAAGGTCCAAAATATATAAAATTATAAAGTTATATTATTTTAGTTGAAATACTTTCATTTTTTTTTTATAAAAGTTGTTTTAAGCAAAAATTGAGAAATCGGGTATTTCGGTTCTCGAATATATCTGATATTTTAATAAAATAGACTAAGTATTTTAATTAATTCTTTTTTTATAATCACTTTGATTAGTCATGGACACTTGTCATGACTACACTATTACTATTATTATTATTTTTATTTATTTAATAAATAAATTTTAATTAAAACCAAGTAAGAAAAGGGTTAAACCCTCATTTCTAACTCTTTATCTCCCTCTCCTCTCTTCTCCTTTCTCCAAATCGGCTCACACACACACACACACACACACACACACACACTTTCATCTCCAAAATTTCCAGAAAATATAAGAGTTACAAAGGTGAAAATCATCTTCAAATCAAGAATTCCAAGTTTATCTCATCATCTACACAAGGTACAAAACCCTATTTCATCATTTTCTTCATGTGTATTCAAGTTTGGTGTTTGAACTTTATAAAACCCTCATGCATGTGTAGAAGTAATTCATTCATGGTTTTAGAAGTGAAATGGACATCATTGATGAATAAAACATTCATAAAGTGATGCCATAAAATGATCTTCCATGAAAAACCAAGTTAAATAGTGAAAATTTGAGTTCTTGATGAATATGTTGATTTTATCATAAGTACAACCTTGTGTATAAAATTTTTGATGTTTTAGTTGGTTTATATTTAACATTCTAGTAATAATTTCAAGTTTAAACAAACTCTTATGATGAGATTGTTCAATCTTATGTGATTAAGAGTCTTGAAAATTGATAAGTGATGAAAATCACTTATTTAGGTGTTTTTGGTTTCATGCAACTCACTTTGGATGAAATTTTTGTAGTTTTATATGTGTTCAAAAGTATATATTTCATTCTTAGATCATTATATTGAAAAAAGGTGTTTAAATCCAAATGGTTTCACAAGAAACCATGGGAAATGGACCTCTTAATGTTTAATACAAAAACTTGTACTACACAGATTTGTTGTCCAGAAAATGGACCTACTTCCAACATGCATAAATCATATTCTACATGTCAAAATTTGGGCTTTTTGCTTTTAGACTTTAATTTAGAGTGTTAGATTTCTAAAAAGTCCGAAAACACTAATTTTGGAGATGATTTGAGCACTTAAATGGATTTTACAAGAAAATGGTGCAATCTGTCCAGTGAAGACAGATTCAAACACCTATCTTGTGGAGGCCATTCCTTCCTCATTTCTTATCCCAAATTAAGTGAATCTTTTTCCAAATGATAGGATTTTGAGTTAGGTTTACACCCATATAAGGATTATGGGCTAATTCAAAGAATTGATACCCCAAAAGCATGCTACAAGTGAGGTATGTCACTGATCCGAAAATCAGTGACACACTGCTTTGTGGAAATTATTTCAGGTATCAAAACTCATCCAAAAATTATGAAAAAGTGCAGATTTACTCTTGACACACTATAGTATTACCACAAAAATTTTGGTGAATTCATTCCTTTGGGAATATATGTTTCTATAGTGGTTTTGTTGACTAAAATATTGGACAGCTTCTGCTGAATTTTCAGAAAAGTGATTATAATGAGTTCTAAAATAGTGTTAAGGCATAATAAGTCTATAATTGATCTAAATATGGTTTTGGTTATTGAAACCTACTTAATGGCATTTCATAAGTTATTGGGACGGGTCATTTGGACATAGGAACGGGTATTAATGTATTTCCTCTATGACAACCTTCACTATAGGAAACCAAGGAAGCGGCACCTATTTTGAGCACTATCATTAAGTTTCCAAGTTCATTCTCAAGGTGAGTATTCACAGCCCCTCTTTTATCGTTTTACGTATTTTGGGGTGAAAAGCATGCTTAAGTACGATTATAATGATTCATGAGTTAATTGAAATGTTTTGCGCTGTTAAGTCGCCAAGGCTTGTTTTCAAGCATTTTAAAAAGTAAGATGTATGACGCTAAATAGTTGGTATGTTGAGTATTTAAGAGTTAGTCCCCAGACGACACTACTATTAACCCAGAAAATTGGGCCTATAGTATTAGTGGATAGCGCTATTTGGGCTTGACCAACCCCACTTCTTACAGTTGACGAGCTAGGAGTGCACTATACTAGAGAAGTGATGAACATGTGGCGCTTGAGACCACCTCTGAGTCAAGGCACACGGGGCAAAAGCAAGGGTTGGGGACGGTTTAGTAGTGGCTCAACCAAGTTTAAGTTATACCGACTCAAGTCATACGTAAAGCAATACTCATGAAAATTTTCAAGTTAAGCTGATGAGCACAGTTATGCTCCAAGTATTTGAGCACGTATATGCTCCAAGTATTCAAGTTAAGCTTTTGAGCATGAACATGCTCCAACTATTAAATCTTGCATATAAAATGTTTTGTGCATATTTAAAACCTGTGAACTCACCAACTCTCGTAGTTGACCATATTTTTGTACATGCTTTTCAGGTAATCAAGAAGGTAAATTTTAAGGGTCGTACTGCGTATAATCTGAATATGCTTGGGGGATGTACAAACTTTCGAACAATGCTATCTTGAATTATCTCGGGATTGTAATTTCACGATAAACTTTCTACTGTTAAATTTTGTAATGTATTTTTATTAAATGTATGGTGGTTGAACTTTATGCTTGTGGATTGTTTATCGGAAACTGTTATGCCTCGTGTTTCCGCTTTAGCGGGGTGTGACAGATTTGGTATCAGAGCCACAGGTTATAGAGAATACCGGTTTTATACAAAACCATACACTATAACCCTATATAAAAAAAAAATTATTTTATTTTACAAACGAAATTACGAACCCGAGTACATCCCTAGCATGACTAAGATGTGTCTTTCGTAATCACACCCTAACTTAGGCAAAGCTTGATCACCTTTGTTTAATTTGAGTGTGTATAATGGAGACATGGATTGGATATGCTAAAAGTTACTAAAAATAGAAACTTTTCAATTCAAAGACATAAAGCATGTTTTGTTTGTGAGTTCGCATGACATTTTTGGTTATTAAAGGATATTATCATGTGCTTAATAATTAAATTTTGTAAATTATCGCAGTCAACATGTCTCGTTCCCCACCTAGAGAGCAATCCCCTGATGAATCAGGTTATCTCACCCACATACCTGGGAGATATTCTCCTCCTAGTGAAGAGTATGACCCTTCTGAGCATGAGTATTCCGATTCCGAGCATACACCAGTAAGATCCGCTACACCCACACCAGATCCGACACCATGTGCTACAACTGAGTGTGAGAAGACTCCTATACCAGCTAGAGATGAGGCAGGGCCTTCTCGGCCCAGGGGTCTGAGGTTATCACCCCTTCACCTGCTAGGATACCGGCACTCCCACTAGCCGACATGACTGAGGTTGAGACATACTGGGTTAGGAGTTTGTCTCGGAGTATGGAACGGTTTAGGTTGCAAGTTGATTACCATGAGCATTCCATTGACTCACTTAGGGAAATGATGAGTATGACTGACAATATTACAAAAGGGATGATATCGATGATGGGAACTAGTGATGAGATGATAGGGAAGATATTTGGAGAGCTAGCGGAGACTAGAGCGATGGTGACCTGGCTGCACACTTGTTTGTCGACCGTGATGGGATTCTTAATAGTGATTTTGGCTTTGGTGATGGTACACTATTGGCGTATGTAGTTTATGATTGATGCATGATTTGGGTTGTTAGAACTATATTTTGGGGCTTGTAGCCCGTGACTTTAAAACACTTGACTCATTTTGGATTGTCATATTTTGTAAATGTTTGGATGATGTATGTCTTGATGATGGATGCTTATGATATATTTTGTTATGCATGATTCTAAGTCTTTAAGAATGTATTCTTTATGATTTATTATCGTATCATGTTAGTATGGTGGAATGGAATTTAATTAGACTTAAAAAAAAATTGCAATTAGAACTATGCCGCCAAGAAGGGAAGACCCCGAGATTGCTCGGCTTGTAAACGAACAAATTCTTGCAACACTCCCTGCCATAGTTAGCCAGATAGCAGCGGGATTAAATGCAAATCCACCTAACCAACCAGGAGCTGGTGTTAACATTGAAAGAGAATGTACATATAAAACCTTTAGGACTTGTAATCCAAAGGAATTCCATGGTACTGAAGGAGCAGTTGGAGTACTATCTTGGATAGAAGGAATGGAGTCTGTCCTTCATATCAGTAAATGTCCAGAAACTAAGAAGGTAGAATTTGCAACTTGTTTATTACAAGGGAGAGCACTGACTTGGTGGAACAGCCAAGTGCAAACGAGAGGAAGAGAAGCAGCAAATGGATTGACATGGGACGAGTTCAAAGAGATGATAAAAGTTTTGTGTCGTTAAATTTTAAGACCGAAAGTTAAACAAATGACACAAAAATTAAAAGAAGACTATGTCATTGAGTTTGCTAATGGGCAAGAAATTAGGGTCAAAGATGTACTTCCAAATTGTACTCTAAGTCTAGCTGAAAAGGATTTCAAAATAAATTTGATCCCAATAAAGCTAGGTAGCTTTGATATAGTCGTGGGCATGGACTGGTTGTCAAAGAACCACGCGGAGATAAGTTGTTCCGAGAAGATTCTCCGAATCCCGTTACCGGGAGGAGAAGTACTTATAGTACCTGGAGAAAAAAATCTAAGAGAAAATTGAAGATGGTGTCTTGTATGAAAATGCGGAAGTACCTGAGGAAAGAATGTGACGCATTTCTGGCGCATGTAATAAGTAAAGAACCTAAGGAGAAGCGTTTGCAAGATATTCCGGTAGTCCAAGAATTTCCTGAAGTATTTCCCGAAGAGTTACCTGGATTACCTCCACCGAGACAAGTCGAATTCCGTATCGATTTGGTTCCAGGAGCTGCACCGGTGGCCAAGGCACCGTAC
The DNA here is from genome assembly GCA_023525745.1 of Arctium lappa. NCBI lineage: Eukaryota > Viridiplantae > Streptophyta > Magnoliopsida > Asterales > Asteraceae > Arctium > Arctium lappa. Next base: position 68,923,519 of record CM042048.1, on the reverse strand, counting down.
CGTTTGGCGCCTTCAGAGATGCAAGAACTGTCAGAACAACTGGAAGAGTTACTCGACAAGGGATTTATTAGGCCTAGCTCTTCGCCTTGGGGAGCACCAGTACTTTTTGTTAAAAAGAAGGACGGGACGTTCCGAATGTGTATTGATTATAGGGAACTCAATAAGCTGACCTTAAAGAATCGATACCCACTTCCCCGAATCGACGATTTATTTGATCAATTGCAAGGCGCATCGTACTTTTCAAAGATTGACTTACGGTCTGGATATCATCAAATGTGAGTGCGTGAAGAAGACATCGACAAAACGGCGTTTAGAACTCGTTACGGTCACTATGAATTTCTAGTTATGCCCTTCGGACTGACAAACGCTCCAGCAGTTTTCATGGACTTGATGAACAGAGTCTGCCGACCATACTTGGACAAGTTCGTGATCGTGTTTATAGATGACATTCTGATTTATTCGCGAAGCAAGGAGGACCACGAACAACACCTGAAGTTGATGTTGGAATTGCTTAAGGAACAGGAATTGTACGCCAAGTTCTCCAAGTGTGAAATTTTGGCTTCGAGAAGTACATTTTCTGGGTCATGTGGTTAATAAGAAAGGGATTCATGTTGATCCAGCAAAGGTTGAGGCCATTAAAAAGTGGGAAACTCCTAAGACACCGGCGGAAATTCGTCAATTTCTTGGCCTGGCAGGTTATTATCGACGATTTATCGAAATTTTTTCCAAGATTGCTCAACCACTCACGTCGCTAACCCAAAAAGATAAGAAGTTTGATTGGGGAGAAAAACAGGAGGAGGCATTTCAAACGCTGAAGCATAAGTTATGCAACGCGCCAATTCTAGCGTTACCAGAAGGTACAGAAAATTTTGTGGTATATTGCGATGCATCACATCAAGGTTTGGGATGTGTATTGATGCAAAGAGATAAAGTTATAGCTTATGCCTCAAGACAACTTAAAGTTCATGAAAAGAATTATACCACTCATGATTTGGAGCTAGGAGCAGTGGTATTCGCTTTAAAGATTTGGAGGCATTATCTTTATGGTACCAAGTGTATCATTTACACTGATCACAAAAGCCTCCAACATATCTTTGATCAGAAAATGTTAAACATGAGACAACGAAGATGGGTGGAACTACTCAGTGACTACGATTGTGAGATAAAGTATCATCCCGGAAAAGCCAACGTAGTAGCAGACGCATTGAGTAGGAAGGAGAAGGTAAAACCAACAAGAGTACGAGCTATGGGAATGTTGGTACAAACGAGCCTCAAAACACAAATCTGTGAAGCTCAAAAAGAGGCACTGAAGGAGGAGAATCTAAAGAATGAAGTACTTCATCAGTCAGAAAAAGAATTTGAAACCCGATTAGATGGGATAAGGTCTGGATACCAAAAGTGGAAGGTCTGCGGATGTCAATCTTGGAAAAAGCGCACCAATCGAAGTATTCGATTCACCCGGGAGCCAACAAAATGTATAAGGAGCTAAAAGAATATTATTGGTGGCCGGGAATGAAGAAGGACATTGCTGAATTTGTGAGTAAATGTTTGACTTGTGTTAAAGTCAAAGTAGAGCATCAAAAGCCATCTGGACTTTTGCAGCAACCGGAGATACCTCAATGGAAATGGGATCAAGTATCCATGGATTTCATCACAAAGTTACCCAGAACAGGAAGAGGTAATGATGCAATTTGGGTTATTGTGGATAGACTTACAAAATCCGCGCATTTTCTTCCTATCCGAGAGGATTTCAAAATGGAAAGATTGGCTCAAGTATACATTGATGAAATTGTCTCTCGTCATGAAGTACCACTATCCATCATTTCAGACCGAGACAGTCGTTTCACTTCTCGATTTTGGCAAGCGTTTCAGAAAGCTCTGGTACCAGGTTGGATTTGAGCACTGCTTATCATCCTCAAACGGATGGTCAATCTGAAAGGACCATCCAGACTCTGGAAGACATGTTACGCGCTTGTGCTATAGACTTCGGAGGTAGCTGGGATAAGCACTTACCATTGATTGAATTTTCTTATAACAACAGCTACCATACCAGTATTCAATGCGCGCCATACGAAGCTCTTTATGGACGTAAGTGTCGATCTCCACTTAGTTGGGTGGAAATTGGTGACAGTCAATTGTTTGGGCCTGATATTATACGGGAGACTACCGACAAAATATCGACCATACAAGACAGGCTTAAAGCTGCAAGAGATCGACAGGAAAGCTATGCAGATAATCGCAGAAAACCCTTAATATTCCAAAAGGGTGACAAGGTTCTTCTGAAAGTGTCTCCATGGAAAGGAGTTGTGAGATTTGGAAAAAGGGGTAAATTAAGCCCAAGATTCATTGGTTCATATGAAGTATTAGAAAGAATTGGACCCGTAGCTTATAAGCTTAAGTTGCCACAAGAGTTGAGTGCCATTCACGACACATTCCACGTGTCAAATTTAAAGAAGTGTATAACTGACGAGATGGCGATTGTACCCCCAGATGAAATTCAAGTGGACGAACGGCTTATTTTCAGAGAAGAGCCGGTTGAAATTTTGGATCGTGAAGTTAAGCGACTAAGGAGAAGTAAAATTCCTATTTTAAAAGTTCGTTGGAAGTCGCGTCACGGACCTGAATTTACGTGGGAAAGAGAGGATTTTATGAAGCGCAAGTATCCTCATTTGTTTAATCAAGAGGCGGTCCGGAAGTGACAAACTTTAAATTTCGGGACGAAATTTCTCGAAGTAGGGGAGACTGTGACAACCGTCAAGATTAGTGCTCAGGTTAATTTCTAAGTTAATGAAAATTAAGATTTAAGTATTTGCCACTCCTTAAATTGCATAAAATTTTTAAGATAAAAGTTTCCTAAAAATTTAGGAGGTTGCGTAGAATGCCCGGAACAGTCCAGTAACTGACCGTCACAACTTAGAAATGCCAAAAATATTGATTAAGGTCCAAAATATATAAAATTATAAAGTTATATTATTTTAGTTGAAATACTTTCATTTTTTTTTTATAAAAGTTGTTTTAAGCAAAAATTGAGAAATCGGGTATTTCGGTTCTCGAATATATCTGATATTTTAATAAAATAGACTAAGTATTTTAATTAATTCTTTTTTTATAATCACTTTGATTAGTCATGGACACTTGTCATGACTACACTATTACTATTATTATTATTTTTATTTATTTAATAAATAAATTTTAATTAAAACCAAGTAAGAAAAGGGTTAAACCCTCATTTCTAACTCTTTATCTCCCTCTCCTCTCTTCTCCTTTCTCCAAATCGGCTCACACACACACACACACACACACACACACACACACACCCACACTTTCATCTCCAAAATTTCCAGAAAATATAAGAGTTACAAAGGTGAAAATCATCTTCAAATCAAGAATTCCAAGTTTATCTCATCATCTACACAAGGTACAAAACCCTATTTCATCATTTTCTTCATGTGTATTCAAGTTTGGTGTTTGAACTTTATAAAACCCTCATGCATGTGTAGAAGTAATTCATTCATGGTTTTAGAAGTGAAATGGACATCATTGATGAATAAAACATTCATAAAGTGATGCCATAAAATGATCTTCCATGAAAAACCAAGTTAAATAGTGAAAATTTGAGTTCTTGATGAATATGTTGATTTTATCATAAGTACAACCTTGTGTATAAAATTTTTGATGTTTTAGTTGGTTTATATTTAACATTCTAGTAATAATTTCAAGTTTAAACAAACTCTTATGATGAGATTGTTCCATCTTATGTGATTAAGAGTCTTGAAAATTGATAAGTGATGAAAATCACTTATTTAGGTGTTTTTGGTTTCATGCAACTCACTTTGGATGAAATTTTTGTAGTTTTATATGTGTTCAAAAGTATATATTTCATTCTTAGATCATTATATTGAAAAAAGGTGTTTAAATCCAAATGGTTTCACAAGAAACCATGGGAAATGGACCTCTTAATGTTTAATACAAAAACTTGTACTACACAGATTTGTTGTCCAGAAAATGGACCTACTTCCAACATGCATAAATCATATTCTACATGTCAAAATTTGGTCTTTTTGCTTTTAGACTTTAATTTAGAGTGTTAGATTTCTAAAAAGTCCGAAAACACTAATTTTGGAGATGATTTGAGCACTTAAATGGATTTTACAAGAAAATGGTGCAATCTGTCCAGTGAAGACAGATTCAAACACCTATCTTGTGGAGGCCATTCCTTCCTCATTTCTTATCCCAAATTAAGTGAATCTTTTTCCAAATGATAGGATTTTGAGTTAGGTTTACACCCATATAAGGATTATGGGCTAATTCAAAGAATTGATACCCCAAAAGCATGCTACAAGTGAGGTATGTCACTGATCCGAAAATCAGTGACACACTGCTTTGTGGAAATTATTTCAGGTATCAAAACTCATCCAAAAATTATGAAAAAGTGCAGATTTACTCTTGACACACTATAGTATTACCACAAAAATTTTGGTGAATTCATTCCTTTGGGAAGATATGTTTCTATAGTGGTTTTGTTGACTAAAATATTGGACAGCTTCTGCTGAATTTTCAGAAAAGTGATTATAATGAGTTCTAAAATAGTGTTAAGGCATAATAAGTCTATAATTGATCTAAATATGGTTTTGGTTATTGAAACCTACTTAATGGCATTTCATAAGTTATTGGGACGGGTCATTTGGACATAGGAACGGGTATTAATGTATTTCCTCTATGACAACCTTCACTATAGGAAACCAAGGAAGCGGCACCTATTTTGAGCACTATCATTAAGTTTCCAAGTTCATTCTCAAGGTGAGTATTCACAGCCCCTCTTTTATCGTTTTACGTATTTTGGGGTGAAAAGCATGCTTAAGTACGATTATAATGATTCATGAGTTAATTGAAATGTTTTGCGCTGTTAAGTCGCCAAGGCTTGTTTTCAAGCATTTTAAAAAGTAAGATGTATGACGCTAAATAGTTGGTATGTTGAGTATTTAAGAGTTAGTCCCGAGACGACACTACTATTAACCCAGAAAATTGGGCCTATAGTATTAGTGGATAGCGCTATTTGGGCTTGACCAACCCCACTTCTTACAGTTGACGAGCTAGGAGTGCACTATACTAGAGAAGTGATTGAACATGTGGCGCTTGAGACCACCTCTGAGTCAAGGCACACGGGGCAAAAGCAAGGGTTGGGGACGGTTTAGTAGTGGCTCAACCAAGTTTAAGTTATACCGACTCAAGTCATACGTAAAGCAATACTCATGAAAATTTTCAAGTTAAGCTGATGAGCACAGTTATGCTCCAAGTATTTGAGCACGTATATGCTCCAAGTATTCAAGTTAAGCTTTTGAGCATGAACATGCTCCAACTATTAAATCTTGCATATAAAATGTTTTGTGCATATTTAAAACCTGTGAACTCACCAACTCTCGTAGTTGACCATATTTTTGTACATGCTTTTCAGGTAATCAAGAAGGTAAATTTTAAGGGTCGTACTGCGTATAATCTGAATATGCTTGGGGGATGTACAAACTTTCGAACAATGCTATCTTGAATTATCTCGGGATTGTAATTTCACGATAAACTTTCTACTGTTAAATTTTGTAATGTATTTTTATTAAATGTATGGTGGTTGAACTTTATGCTTGTTGATTGTTTATCGGAAACTGTTATGCCCCGTGTTTCCGCTTTAGCGGGGTGTGACAAAGGTCTACTAGAATTAAGGTTTCAGAAGAATTCTCTTTGTCCCGCTTGTGAAATGGGAAAGATGAAGCGAACATCTCATAAAGGAAAGACATAATTCTCATCTTCAACACCTCTTGAATTGATACATATGGACCTTTGCGGATCGATGAGGACTCAATCTATCAAAGGTAAGAAATATATTTTGGTCATGATAGATGAGTACTCCAGATATACTTGGCTGTAATTTTTAAGAAACAAATCAGATGCAACAGAGCTGATCATTGAGTTTATAAAGAAAATCCAGGTTCGACTACAATTGCCGGTTATATCTTTGAGAAGTGACAATGGCACGGAATTCAAGAATGAAAAGCTTCAGAGTTATCTCATATCTGTTGGGATCTCTCACAACTTTTCTGCTGCCTACACTCTTTAGCAAAACGGCGTAGTTGAAAGGAAGAATCGAACACTGGTGGAAGCTGCGAGGACTATGTTAGCCTATTCTGAGTTGCCAATGTTTCTGTGGGCTGAAGCCGTAGCTACTGCGTGTTTCACACAAAACCGCACAATTATCATCAAAATACATAAAAAGACAGCGTATGAACTTATTAATCGTCGAAAACCGAATATTAAATTTTTTCGTACTTTTCGTTGCAGGTGTTATATTCTCAATGATCGAGACAATCTTGGTAAATTTGACAAGAAGGCTGACGAAGGCTATTTCATTGGTTATTCGTTAACGTCTAAAGTCTATCGAATCTACAATAGACGAACCAAGACGATCATGGAGAGCATTAATGTGTCATTCGACGAATCATCAACGTTGACTTCTGATCACAACAGTTCAGAACTCAAGCTTAAGCAGAAAGTTTCTATTCAAGTCGGAATAGAACCCGAAGTCAAAGAGAATAAGTCTTCTAATTCAAATAAAATTACAGCTAAATTAGACTTATTATTTTTTGATGCTTTTCTGGATATCTGTGCAGATTTTGAAAAATCAAGCATATCCGCATCAACTTCAGAGGTTCCAATTATAATAGCAGATATTTCAGGACCTTCTGAAAATGTCACAATATCAACCACATCAGGTACATCTACACATATACATTCTGAAGGTACTAATGTTGATTCTGTGAATGCAGATCCAAATTCTGCAACAGAAGTTCCGAGTGATTCTTCTATTGCTCCAGAAATTTTTACTTCAGAAGAGGCTGTACAAGATGTCCCGAGTACATCTGGGGTTGATCAAGACTTACCTGCAGTATATGATGAATATGAGGAAGATAATACTCAAGCTGACATTCATCCAATTCCAAGTACCATGAAATGGACACGAGCTCACCCACTTCATAATATTATTGGTGATGCACAAGCTGGTGTACAAACGCGTACAACATCAACTAATTTTTGTCTATATTCAAGCTTTTTAAGTTCTCTTGAGCCGAAGAAAGCTTCAGAAGCCTTGTGCGATCCAGATTGGATACTGGCGATGCAAGATGAACTTCTGCAATTTGAGAGAAACAAAGTTTGGCGACTTATACCACTTCCAGAAGGAAAATCTGTTATTGGAACAAAGTGGGTTTTCAGAAATAAGAGAGATGAATCTGGAGTTGTAGTTCGAAACAAAGCTCGCCTTGTTACAAAGGGTTATTGTCAACAGTAGGGGATTGATTATGAAGAAACATTTGCTCCTGTGGCACGACTGGAAGCTATACGAATCTTCTTATCTTATGCAGTGCATAAAAATTTTACTGTCTTTCAAATGGACGTAAAATCTGCATTTTTAAATGGGATATTGCATGAAGAAGTATATGTTCCTCAACCAGAAGGATTCATTGATCCAAAGAACCCTGATCATGTCTATGTCTTAGACAAAGGCTTGTATGGACTCAAACAGGCACCAAGAGCTTGGTACGAAACTCTAACCCAATTCTTACTTGCTTCAGGATCCAAGAAAGGTACAATTGATACTACTCTCTTTCTGAAAAATCAAGGTGATGATATGATTCTAATCCAGATTTATGTAGATGACATAATTTTCGGTTCTACGAATCCGAAGTTTTGTAAAAACTTTTCAAAAATCATGGAATCTCGTTTTGAAATGTCAATTATGGGCGAACTGAATTTTTTCCTTGGTCTTCAAGTGAAACAGTTACCCGAAGGCATTTTCATTAATCAATCAAATTATATTCGAGATATTTTAAAGAAATTTAACATGAGTGACAGTTCAATGATGAAAACACCGATGGCAACGGGCACACTTTTAGATGCAGATCTTTCTGGCAAATCTGTAGATCAAAAAGTGTACCGTAGCATGATTGGTTCACTGCTGTATTTAACTGCAAGTAGACCGGATATTATGTTTGCTACATGTTTCTGTGCTAGATATCAGGCCAATCCAAAGGAATCACACCTGGTCGCTGTAAAACGGATTCTTAGGTATCTTAAAGGTACTACTGAGTTAGGCCTTTGGTACCCTAAGGGTTCGTCTTTTGATTTAACTGCCTATACTGATGTTGATCATGCAGGATGCAAATTGGATAGAAAGAGCACCTCTGGTTTTTGTCAGTTCTTCGGTGATAAGTTGGTTAGCTGGACATATAAGAAACAAAATTGTGTTTCTACATCCACCGCCGAGGCTGAATACATAGCTGCCGCAAGCTGCTGTTCACAAGTCCTCTGGATGAAAACACAGTTAAAAGATGTTGGATATACTTACCAACGAGTCCCTATCTACTGCGATTCTAAGAGTGCGATTGCGATAGCAGCCAATCCAGTACAACATTCCAAGACGAAACACATCGACGTGCGTTATCATTTTATAAAGGATCATGTCGAGAAGGGTGATATCGAGATGCACTTCGTGACTACAGACTACCAGTTGGCTGACCTTTTCACCAAGCCGTTGGATGAAAAGAGGTTTAACTTTTTAGTTAGTGTCAGGATCGAATTCTCAACAAGAATTATGAATACTCAGAAACAATATCAAAGGAGTTTGCGGAATAACACTTTGATATTCAATGAAACAATAAACAAACAGTAAATATGATGAACAACTTGTAAACTTGTATTGAACGCTTGAAATCACAAGATTACACACACAACCTCAATCTTGAAGAACAGACTCTTTCAAGACGAATTCTACTTCTCTAGAATTAGGAACTATGCCTTGAGGTTGATTTTATCTAGAACAAAAACTTAGAATGAATAATAATATCAAAAGTTATCTCACTATTCTAAATAATACAATATATATACTGAAGATAAAAGATAATTACAATTTATACAATATCTCCAGAATATCTTCCATCATTATCTCTAAGCTTCCATGAATATCTTCAGTTTATCCAGCTGTCATCCTTTCCATACAGATCTCCATCTTATAAGCAGTATTAATCATAAGCAGCATTAATACTCTGAGCAGTATTAATCTCTTAGCAGTAGTAACTCCAGCAGTACTAATCTTGAAGAGCAGCACTAACTTTGTTCCAGCAGCATTAACTTCAACTGGCAGCATTAACCTCAGAAGTATTAACCTCAGAAGTATTAACTTCAGAAGTATTAACCTCAGAAGTATTAACCAAGTTCTTCTAGCAGCATTAACTTCAAAAGTATTAACCTCAGAAGTATTAACTTCAGAAGTAGTAACCATGTTGAACTAGCAATATTAACACATTCAACAGTAGTATCCATCCTTGACATCTTTTAGACCCAACAGTTAGCAAACTTGGTATGTTAAACGCCACTTCATGATCCTAGGGGGAGTTTTCTAAACTTGTGCTTTATTTGCATATATTTTGAATATTTCATCATATGTTAACTGACTAAAGCGGAATCATTTTTATAATGTTTACCAATTTTTTTTTGTTGCAGGAGATTTTATGTGACAATGGCTTATGGACAATTTAGTTCAAAACCCGTATTCAAATGTTTTCTTCTAAAGGATGTTGTCATGATTACATCTTTTCAGGAAGTTTTTCCTTTGAAAGGGAGTTTAGAAATTATATTGCTATATCTTTTATAATAATATTTCTAAAAAGATTGACGTTTTACAGATATCAAGGGGGAGGATATCTATTCAAGGATACTTTAAATTTCTATATTCATTCCAGGGGGGAGTTAAGGATTCTGATCTACAGGTATTTCTTTCTAATCCTTATACTCTAACACTTATGAAAGAAGAACAACTTTCACTTGTGAAAAATGGTGTTAAAATGTTCAAACCACTTCACGATCTTAACATGTTTTTATGATTTGAGAAGTGTGAATTTTAAATGATTTTTGGATACTTATATGCTTATCTGGCCGTGTGTTCTTTAAAGAATAATACTTGTGTATTTTCTTTTCTATATACTTTGTCGAGTATTCATACACACACTGGTTCAGTATTTTCAAATTGATTATGTTATTACCATGTATCAAATGATATATCTTTCTATGGTAATACTCCCGTTGTTTGATATTCACAGTTGTTTGAATCAAACGTCATTTCATTTTTAATGTGCTTTCATTAATAATATGTTTATATATTGTTCATATAAACAACATACGTCTTTGAATTCCCAAATATTTTTTCTTCATGATAATTTGATCTGATCTTAATCATTGTCATATTCTCAAAACATTTCTATTCTTTTCATTCATATAAAGTTTTGAGATATCTTAAATGTTTAAAATGCTCAAATTTCATTTCTGATTTTTGAATGAGCATACAAACACTGACATATGATTTCTTGTGCTTTATATGTCAAGAAAATCATTGAACAACATGTACTTTTAGGAACATGGGATTCAGTGTGAATGCTTTATAGATCTTCCATGGATTCACGATAACCAGTGTTTCCTACCTCGGAAGAAATCCTTTGAGTGATTGAGGGGAGAGGGGTCTAAAAGAATTGAGTGTGGGAGTGATCTGAGATAAAATGCAAATGAGAGATTGGTTAGATGTGAGCTTATATGATCAAAAGAAAGAGGGTGAGAGAACAGAGTTAAAAGAATATTAGAACTCTGCACCAAACATCTTTCTGAGTCGGGCAGCCACATTACTGATTGGTTCCCATTTCTTTGGTGACCATCATTGAAATAGGCAAATAGCCCATGCCATCTCTTGCATACAACCCCACAAGCTACTCATTCTTTTCTTAAAAAGAGAATGTTTCATATTTTATGGGGAAGCAACACATAATCTATCGGATTTTCACTTGGAAGATACTGATATTGAAAAAGAAGGAAAGTTGCCCCACCTTCGACCCTTTCTCATGCACGTTGAGTCCATGTACAATCATTGCTGTCTCAGTGATTTACATACTTTGAGCCTTATGAAACACAATCATTGTGCTAATTCTTTCAAAACACAAGCACGAGCAAACTGAGAATTTGTTTTTCTGTCAGAACATTCATAGAATTACCTTGTGTTTTTCAATGATTGAATGGAAGTCCTGGGGAGTCAACATCAAACCAGCTCTTTAAATTGTACATTCGTTGTACACAGTAACTTTGTGTTACTGACAGGCATTTCTAACTGTTTCATATGTTGATTCAGGGTTACAACTCTTATTTCGCTTGAATTTGAAAAGATTCAAATAAATACATTCATGGTTCAACGACTCTTTCAGATCAGACGACATATTTTATCACATCATGTATTGGGGAGATTAATAATTTTCCTATCTGGGGGAGATTGTCTATTATCATAAGGGGGAGATGAACGTTCATGAAGAATGTGCTTATCAGACGATGGGAAGTTCATTCAATGACAGATCTGACCTTGAAGTGTTTTAATGATTTTGATTCTTACAAATCATTAAAAAGGGGGAGACTAATCAAAAGTTCAAGATCAAATTGAAGTTTTAAAGATTTCAGAGGTGATAAAGTTTTTAGATGATTAAAGTCAAAGGTTAAAGAAAGCTTGTCAAAGAGAAAGTGAAAGAAATTCAGAGTTTGAAAGAAAGGTTGTCTATTCAGAGTTTAGTCAAAAGCTAATTCAAAGGAAGAGACAAGTTTTAAGAATTGTCAAAGATCATACAAAGTGTAAAAAGACTTAAAGATATCAAAGTTATGAAAGGACAAAAGCTGAATGCTGAAGACAATTCTGAAGATAAGAAGACCTGAAGATTATTGTCAAATTTTTTTTAATCTTGAATCCAAAGGGGGAGATTGTTAGACTGAAATTTTATTCAAGATTAAATGAGGGTCATTGTTGTAATTAGTGTTTGTGTGTGTGTTGTAATGTGCTTAGAAGGTTTGACCTTGCTTGGTCATGTTGACCTATATATAAGCAAGTCTTTATGTTGTTTCTATGTAAGCGTGTAAGTAAGTGTGTGAAAGTGAAGGTGTAATCTTGGTGGTAATTGAGAGAGAGTAAGAACACATAGTTGCACACATTGAGTATACACACAAACACTCAATCTTAATTCGTTTATCACAAATAGGGATATGGTTTGATGTAATCTTTGTGATTAATAAACAAAAGTGTTTTGTGTAAATCTGTATGTGTTTATGCTAGTAATTCTTGGGCCACAGATTTGGACAATCTGATCTTCCAAGTTCAAGATTTTTCTTCTCAGCTCTTTGTTCTCAGTTTCCAAACTCAGTATTTTCTCATTATTCTGCCCAGAAGTCTTTTTCAGAAGATCTTCATTAATTGCCTTTAATGCACTAACTTCTTCTTTCAGTATGTTGTTTTCATCATTATATTGTTCTGATCTCTTCGAGTAGAAGGCAACAAATAATTCAAGTTTTTTGTTCTCTAATTTGAGCTCTTGAACTTCAGCATAATATCCCATCTTAGCTTATCTAAATCAATCTTTTGAAAAAAAACTTGACAATAGATGAAACTTGAATGGGTTTAAACTTTAATCTTAACTGCACTATAGTGATCGTGAGACAAACAAGATGATCCAAAAACAATATATAAACAGGACAGGACAAGGACCGGTAAAGCAAAGACCCGGTCGAGCAAGGATCCGGTCGAACAGGGACCCGGTCGATCCCGATCGAACAAGGTCGATCAAGGACCTGGTCGGACCCGGTCGAACAGGGACCCAGTCGGACCCGGTCGAACAAGGCACCGGGCGCAAAGCACTGGTCAGCTGGGTACCGGTCAACTGGGTACCGGTCGAGTAGGGTCGAACAATGTACCGGTCGAGTCACAAAGTTCCGGTCAATAAGGTACCGGTCGAGTATCGGTGAGTAGGGTCGAACAATGTACCGGTCGAGTCACAAAGTACCGGTCAACAAGGTACCGGTTGAGTACCGGTCGTGTAGGGTTGAACAATGTACCGGTCGAGTCACAAAGTACCGGTCAAGCAAGGAATATCGGTCGACCGGGGTCAACAAGGTATCGGTCGATAAGAATGGATAGGTAAAACAGGGTACCGGTCGAAACGGTGGACCGGTAAAGCAGGGTACCGATCGATAAGGTGGACCGGTATAGCAAGGTACCGGTCGAGCAACAGAGTACCGGTCGACAAAATAGGACCGGTCAACAGGATACCGGGCAATACAGAGTATCGGTCGATCGATATATATAGGTCAAGGTAAATTACCGGTCGCTGAGTACCGGTCAAGCTATGAACCGATCGAACACAGTATCGGTCGGTCAAGGTATCGGTCAACCACACAGGGTATCGGTCGAACTAATGTATCGATCAAACCAGTGTACCGGTCGAACAAAGGACCGGTAAAGACTGTGTACTGGTCGAACAAAGGACCGGACAATGTACCGGTCAAGCAAAGGACCGGTAAAGATAATGTATCGGTCAAGCACAAGACCGGTAAAGACAATATACCGGTCAAGAAAACTATCGGTCAATAACTATCGGTCGAAACAGATTAATAACAAATTAACAGATAGACTTTTAAGACCGATAAACACGAAGAACACACCAATAAACACGAAGAACAAACCGAAAAACACGATAAATCTGGGAATCGATCGTAATCAATCCCAGAAAATGAATTCAATAAACCACCAGAAATCGGTACCAATTAGCAGTAAAGCAAAAACACACAATTATGCAGATCAATATTCGACCGATAATGATGAACATTAACCCATAAAACACTTTTCCAGAAACAAACAGTGACCGATAGTAACTCAGAAAATACTTTTCCAGAAAACAGATTGACCGATAAAAAATTATTTATCAAAACACATATTGATAAACTTATTAATTTTCCAGAAAAATTATCGACCGATCTAAAACTCAGAAGCAGATAATCAATTAAAGCAGATAAAAATGATTAACACAAATAATTGATTAAAGGGTTTTAGACAAACCTTTTCTGGATCAAACCTTCAGTCTCTTTGCTCTGATACGAATTGTAGATCCCAGAATAGTGCAATCAACAAATAATATAAGCAATGTAGAACAGTAATATGGCCACAACCTCTAGTCATATGATTAATATGCATTCAAAGGGTACAGGTTTACAGAAAGAATTTCTGATCAGAGAAAAGTAAACCTATTGACTAGAGATCTGGAAATTATGAGAGTTCTAATAATCTGACTAATGAAAACGTCTAACTTGAATAATGAAACTAATAATGCCTTTATATATCAGGCGCAGAAAGCCTAATGGGCTAATGGGCTTTAGGCCCAACTAACAAAACAACTATTAAAGAATTACAATTTAAACCCTTATAAATACTTTAATCAACTTTCAACACACAGGACTTTCAGTCCTAACACCCATGCATTCTCAAAGATCTACATTTTTCAAAGGACACCGTTAGTGGAGAAAGCAATACATATCCAGAAAGTCATGCCCTCATCCACAGAGACTTTCTTGATTCGGACTCTGAGTCAGAGTCTGAGTCATCCTCTATCAATAAAGAGACTAGTTCTGTGGAACAAGAGATAGTCCCAGTAGTCCAGAGAAAAATAATCTTCCCTCTGGCATTCTTAACCGAATGATCTCTCCCAAAAGGAGAACTACAGGAGTACCCATCTGCCCTGACTTTAAGGATATGTGTCTGCAAGCTAAGATCTCTCTTAAGCTTGAGAAGTTAAGCAAAGAAAAAATCCAGATCTCTCACGAAACCAATGCTCCAAAACCCATAAAACCATTTCAAGAAAAGCTCACTTGGCAACAGAAGAGAAAATGGCCCAAATTTGATAAATTTGATGATTCTGTCGCAGTGAACGCAAGAAAAGGAAGTCACCAAGGTAGAGTACTGTCAAAGATCCATACAAGAGGAGTTTTTGATAAAACTCAACTTAGATTAGACAAAGTTTTATGTGAAAAGAAACCCAAATTTAAAAAGGGTTGTTGTAAACAATGTTCTGTGCCCTCCTTTGATAAATTTAATGAAATGTTTAAGAAATTTGCTTCTGGAGTCCCTCATTGGAAATGCTTTGATCTCATGCATGCTCTTAACCAACATTTTTCAAGGCCTACCTGTCTTATATCTCACCCCAAGCCCAAGAATGCCAAATTCAAGGGTGAGAAAGGATAATCTGGTACCTCTGCTAAAGAGGATAAGACCAACACCAAAGGTGCTAAGGCATCTTTAAAGACTCCTAACACAATTGGACCCATTTGGAAATGGGCACCTAAATCCTCTTGATCTGTCCGTAGAACAAACAACATGTGCCCATTTGGTATCTAGACTCTGGGTACTCAAGGCACATGACTGGCGACAGAGGGTTGCTCTCCTCATACAAAGAAAAACATGGAGGTGGTTCTGTGACCTTTGGGGACAAAAAAAAGGGGCAGATTAAAGGCTATGGAGTCATTACTAAAGGAGACATCGATGTCAACAGAGTGGCTTATATGGATGGCCTCTAGCACAACTTACTAAGTGTTAGCCAACTATGTGATAATGGACTAGATGTAATGTTTAAAAAGCAATACTGTTCTCAGTTAAAAGAAGACACATCCACAAAACTTCTGCGAGCCAAAAGAAAGAGGTGATCTATACCTCATGGAATTCAAGTCGATCAATAAAGAAGAAAAGCTTTGTTTGGTCTCAAGTAAAAATGAGGAGGCTTGGCTATGGCATAACAGGTTCTGTCAACTAAATTTTCATACTTTTGACAAGCTTGTGAAATTAGAACTGGTGAGTGGGTTACCAAGTATCAAATTTGACAGAGATCATCTATACTCTGCTTGGGAAATGGGCAAACTCAGAAGAGCTGCCTATAAGAGCAAGTCAGACATCTCTTGCACTGGACCTCTGCAAATGCTTCATGTGAACCTCTGTGGTCCTATATCTGTGCAGAGCCTAGGTGGCAAGAAGTACATTCTTGTTCTCATAGATGAATTCTCCAGATACACTTAGGTGGAGTTTGTTCGAAAGAAATCTGATGTTCTTGTGGTACTAATCAATCTTCATGATTGAAGGGTGCAGAGAATTCAAAGTGACAATGACACAGAGTTTAAGAACTCAACCATTGAAGCTTATCTTACGACATATGGAATCTCACAGAACTTCTCGGCTGCAAGAACTCCACAACAAAAATTGTTAAGTCTAATTTTGTAGTAATCATTGTATTTATTCTTAGTTGTCTTTACTGTATTGGTTAAGACCTGGGGTATTTAAGTCCCTTAGGTGCTTTGTGTTTGTAACTTTGGAACCTTACTTTGAATATCAAATTACATTTGGCGCTCCTACTTTCTCTCTCTACTTTCTCTCTCTAGGATTTAGAGATTTTTGGACTAACAATTGGTATCAGAGCAATCTGAATCTTGAGAGATCTGAGAGAATTCGTTTTCTGTTTTCTGAATTTGTAGAGTAATCGAAAACTTGATCGATTTTCTTGAATATTTCAAGAAAATCTCGTTTTCTTGATTTTTCATCAAATTTGGATTGTTTTGTGATCGATTTGTGTTGAATTTTATTTCATTAGATTCGTTTTTAGTAATCGATCATATTTACTTCACATAATTCTGCATGAAAACCAAGTTTTAATCGTTGAATTTGAGATTTAAAAAGTTTCTGGAAAAACACGTTCTCGTACTGTTCTTTCATGAAATTTGTGATTTAGTTGATTTTAATCGAAATTAGTGCTTGAAAGTTATGAAAAGAATGTTTTCGATCTTCAGTGTGTGATTTTCTTTCTTTAATTTCATAGATATAATTGTTCTTGCGAATTTTTCTTGTTGTTCCCCGGTTTGAGCAAGTTCTTGTACATTTGCGCAAGATTCATATAGGTTTGCGCAAGTTTTTAATACTTTGCGCAAGTTCTTTGTGTTCTAATTTCTGTGTTAGTGTTTCAGGTTTTCGAATCGAGCTATATACGCAAAGTTCGTTTTGCGAATCAAGTGAATTCCGAGAAGTAAAGTTCTCGTATCATCAAGCTTCCGAAAAGCTTAGTTTTCGTTTCATCCATCTCACGCAAAGCTTCTTTGCATATTCCAAAGTTGGGGTTCAGTTTGCGATTCAAGCTTCTTATGCAAAGCTTAGTTTGCGTATCCTTCAACTTACGCAAAGCTTAGTTTGCGTATCTTTCTACTTACGCAAAGCATAGGTTGCGCAATCTTCTTGTTCCAGAAAGCTCGGTTCTCGGATCTCACTGCTTACGCAAAGTCTAGTTTGCGGACCTCATTGCTTACGCAAAGTCTAGTTTGAGTGTGTTCCAGACTTAGATTTTTTTTTTCTGACTTTCTGATTTTCTCAAAGATGTCTTTGCAAGCTCAAGTATACAAGAATGACATGATGATGTCATTGGGGTCTAACACACGTCCTCCTGTACTGATTAACGAGAATGAATTTGAAAAGTGGCAGGACCGATTCATTATTTTCATAGAAAGACAACCGAATGGGGATAACATGATGAAATCTCTGACTGAGGGTCCTATGGAGAGGCCGATGAAAGTTATACCAGCTACAAAAACTACTCTGGCTTCAACTGTAGAGAAGTCTCTGAGGGAGTATGATGCTGATGAATTGTTGAGATATCAAGCTGACAGTCAGGCAAAGTCCAATATGATTCTTGCACTACCAAATTAGATCTACAACAGAATTGATTGCTTCAAACAGAATCCTATGCTTATGTGGACTCAATTGGAAAAGATCATGCTTGGCACAGCTGTATCAACTCAATTGCATCAGACCAGATACATGAACAATTTTGAGGAGTTCAAAGCTAAGGATGGAGAAAGTCTGAAGAATGTATTTGATAGATTTTGGGCTGTGATTAATGATCTGTACAAGATCAAGGTGACAAAGACTGAGTTAGAAGCAAATATGAAGTTCCTGAATGCACTCCAACCTGAATGGAGCAAGTCCTGTCATAGAAAATGATGTCAGGATTTCTACTATACCCATTCAGGAATTGTATGAAATTCTGATGACCGATGAATCCATGGTGTTGGAAAAGAAGGCAAAGTTGGGTAAGAAGAATAAGTCTAAGTCAGTGGATCCGATTGCTCTTCTGGCTAGCCAACTGGCTGAGCAAGCTTTATCTGAATCTGCTTTTGATAGTTCCACAGAAGATGATGGTGAAGCTTTGGAAAAAGCAATGATACTTCTATCACAACACTATCAGAAAAAGTTTCAGCGTAGAACTGGATCCAACAATCTCCGTTTCACTTCCGACTCAAAGAAAGTTGAACCTGGTGCACCATCAAAGACATACACTCCAAAGTATAAACCGGTAAAGGTGGCTGAACCAAAAAAGGAAGAGAAAAAGGTGATGAACTGCTTCAACTGTGGCAAACCAGGTCATATAGCAAAGGATTATAGAGTGAAGGTTGTTAAGGATTCAGCTTTCTACAGAAAGAAGATGGAATTGGCTGAGAAGAGAGAAAACGGAACTATTCTGATGGCTGAATAGGAATACTGGTTGGATCATTCAGATAACGAGGCTGAAAATGAAGAGACTACAACAATGTGCTTCATCGGTGATGATAAGAGCGATGATGAAGAAGATGACACTTCCATTGATGATTCTGAGGTAATTTCTGAGTTTGCTGTTAACTTTGTTTCTTCTCAATTGAATGTTATTGTAAATGCTTTACATGATTTTCGTTCCAAGTTCATATCTGAAAAGCTTGAAAATCAAGAAAAGACTGTTTTGATTGAAAAACTGAAGATTTCTCTGAAAGATGAAAAGATCATTTTAAATGACACAAAAGAGAAATTTCAAAAGAATTTGAATGACTTAGAATTATCAAATCAGACTTAACGTAATTCTTTGACTGATTTGAACAAAAGTTTTTCTGATAAAATAATTGTATTAGAAGAAAAATTGTATAAGAGAAACCAAATGAGCAAACTATATATATGAATAAGCCTAGGAGTGATGAGGCTATAAAAGAAAGGTGGGGTCTTGGTTTTGAAAATCCTCATTGTCTAAACAATGTTATTTTAAAAACCCCAACCTTATATAATTTTGATTATCTAACTCTTGCGAATTATGCTTCTCAATTTAAAATTGACTGGTTGAATGAAAAGCAAGTTTTAGAATTTGAAAATCAAAAGAGGATGCATAACAAGAAAATGGAAATGCCATTTGTTTATACTTCTGAAAATGCTAAGTATTTTTCTGAGAAAACGAAGAAGTCTAGAATTTCCAAAAATGTTTTAAATGTCAAGTCTTCCAATCAATCTTCATTATCAACTGGTTTTGATATATATGCTAACACTAATAAGGAAAATGCATCTTCAGTGTCGTATGATTCTAGAAGATACATTCCCCCATTAGTGTTAGAAGGCAAAATAGTTGATCTTGAAGATAGATTGGAAGAACAAAGTCTTCAAACTGATTTAGAAAACGATTTATTTTTTTTATAATGAAAACAAGTATTGAAGACAAAATTTCTTCTGGATTTTCTAAAGATTCTAAGGAAAATACTCAAGTTTCAAAAAATAATGTGCATTTGCGCAACCAGCTGGTTACGCAAACCGACACTTTGCGCAAGCCTTTGATCGCGCAAAGTTCAGTTTGCGCAACCAATGCATTGCGCAAACCTCCTCCTGACTTGTGTTTTTCTGAAAATTCTCATTCCAAGGCAAGTTCATCTATGTTGAATGCTCAGGTTGATTTCTTAGATAAAGTTTATTCTTCTACTTCAATTGTTGATGATTCTTTAACGCTAAATGATCAGTATTATAAAACAAAAACAAAGCGTAAAAGAAGAAGGTCAAAGAAGTCAAAGAAACAGGATAGTGTCTTGTCTGAAAATTCTAATTCTTCTGATTCTTCTATTTCAGATCGGACTATGAAGAGATCACAAAAGCTGATATGGAGGATAAAGCATAAATCTATAGAGTCTGAATTGTTAGAAGATACTTGTGTAGTGAATCTTTGTGACAATGATACATTTGCTTTTTGTAATAAAAATACAAAATATTCAATTCCGCAAATGATTCACATTGCAAAACATTTTTCATCTTCTTCTAGTTCTGATTCTGATGATTATGTTTATTCCTCTATTGATGATTGCTTTCATGAGAATTATAAAAATAAATTTTCAAAAAATAAAAGACACAAATCTAACAAGAAGGAACCCATAAGCATATGGGTACCTAAATCTGTGTAGTTTATGTATGTGCAGCTTAGTCATTTATGGTATCTGGATTCGGGGTGTTCCAAACACATGACGGGCAACAAATCACTTCTGTCAAATTTTAAAGAAAAATGTTGCGGTCGTGTTAAGTTTGGAAACTGTGAGACGACTCCAATTCTTGGTTATGGTGATCTTGTTCAAGGTAATATTACTGTCAAGAGAGTCAGCTACGTCGAAGGTCTAAGCCACAACTTATTCAGCATCGGACAGTTCTGTGATAAAGATCTTGAAGTTAGCTTCAAATCTAAAAGAAATTGCTCATTACTCTGATGGAACCTTAAAGGTGATCAAGCTTCAGTTGGAGCAAAATCGGAAAGAGGCTAAAAGAAGATTTTTGGAAAGAAGAAGCAATGCATTTCTGGTTGATAATGATGAAATTCGTCTCCTCAAGAAGACCTTGGATTCTATTCAAGACAGATTGAATTTCCGCTCCACTGTGCGACGTTTGGAAGTGTTAATTGGACTGAATAGACTTCGTCAAAGAGAAGAGCGTCAATGATTCACCAAAGTCACTTAGATGGTCAATGCTGGTTTAGAAGATTGATTTTTGAAGACCAATGCGCCAATGATTACTAAAGGGGAGATTGTTAAGTCTAATTTTGTAGTAATCATTGTATTTATTCTCAGTCGTCTTTACTGTTCTTAGAGTGCTTATCTGTATTGGTTAAGACCCGGGGTATTTAAGTCCCTTAGGTGCTTTGTGTTTGTAACTTTGGAACCGTACTTTGAATATCAGATTACATTTGGCGTTCCTACTTTCTCTCTGTACTTTCTCTCTCTAGGATTTAGAGATTCTTGGACTAACAAAAATGGTGTTGTTGAACGCAAGAACAGAACACTAGTGGAAGTCGCCATAACTATGTTCACTGCCTCAGGACTATCTATTTCTTTTTGGGCAGAAGACATTTCAACTGCATGCTTCACTCAAAATCGATCATTAATAGTGAAGAGGCATGCAAAGACCCCATATCACTTGCTCAACCAGAGGAAGCCAAACATAAAATATTTCCATGTTTTTGGCTGTAGATGTTTCGTGTTAAATGATAGAGAACAAATTGGGAAATTTAGCCCAAAAGCTAATGAAGCCAAATTTGTTGGCCATTCATCATCCTCCAAAGCATATAGAGTCTATGTGCTCAAATCCAAACATATACTTGAAAGTATTAATGTTTCGTTTGATGACTCGTTTCAGATGACTTCTGAGCAAATAAGCTCAAGACCCAAGCTTCAAGATGAAGACTCTGGAAATTCTACAAGAACAAATGATCTTCATCACCTTTTTGAAGAGATGTTCAATGATGATGGTCCTTCTGAAGTTGATCACAGAGCCTCTAGAGCCGAGGCCTCTGAAGAACAAACAGGTACCTCGTTGACTGGTCCAAGTAATAATTCACCTTCCTCTACTACTTTTACAGGTACAAACGTTGAAGTGGAGCAGACAGAAGTTAACACTGAACAAGGCCTTATGCTCGATCAAAGTCAAGATCATCTTCCTACCATCTCTGAAGGATCATCACCAGAGGAAACCCAGAACTCTGAACAGGGCACCACAGAGCACCAAACATCAACTCAAAGTGATCAATCAAGCCCTGTGGCAAGTACAAACGATCAACCTTCTTTGACATAGGTTAATCAACATCAAGAACAAGAACGTGCTCCTGACATGCATACTGATAGTTCTAATGATCACCAACCTCGCATGACCAAATCGACCAGAAGTGACCCTCAAAGTCAAATCATTGGTGACCCCTCCGATAGAGTAAAAACTCGCTCTAGTACTGCCAACTTTTGTTACTTTACAATATTTGTAAGTATTATCAAGCCCAAAAAGATCTCTGAAGCTCTTGAAGACCCAAACTGGGTAGAAGCCATGAAAGAAGAACTTCTGCAGTTTGAAAGAAATGAAGTATGGACCCCAGTGCCTCTACCGAAAGGCAAGACTGCAATAGGGACCAAATGGGTCTTCAAGAACAAGAAAGATGAGGATGGTGTGGTGATCAGGAACAAGGAAAGACTGGTGGCCAAGGGATACTGCCAAGAAGTAGGAAATGACTATGAAGAAACCTTTGCCCCTGTGGCAAGGCTTGAGGCAATAAGAATATTCCTTGCCTTTGCAGCCCATAGAGGTTTTAAGGTTTACCAAATTGACGTAAAATTAGCCTTCTTAAATGGTCAGATTCAAGAAGAGGTATATGTCCAACAACCACCAGGATTTGAAGGCTCTACATACCCAAATCACGTATACTTCTTGGACAAGGCTCTGTATGGACTAAAGCAAGCCCCTAGAGCCTGGTATGATAGACTTTCAAATATTCTTCTTGCCAACGGTTTCGAAAGAGGTACAACTGATACTACATTACTTTATAAAAAGAGAAAAGGTGAGATTCTACTTGTGCAGATTTATGTTGATGCTATTATTTTTGGGTCTACAAATGATTCTTATTGTAAAAAGTTTGTCTTTGAAGAAGAGTTAGTTTGAGATGAGATGGGAGAACTTACATTCTTCCTAGGATTGCAAGTCAAATAAACCAAAGAGGGAATTTTCTTAAATCAATCAAAATATGTCTCTAACATACTTGAAAAATACAAGCTCTCTGACTCTTCACCAATGAAAACCCCTATGGCCACTGGATCTAAGCTTTATGCAGACCCATAGGGCAAATATGTGGAGCGCAAACTCTACAAAGGAATGATAGGGTCTTTGTTGTACTTAACTGCAAGTAGACCTGATATAATGTTTGCCACATGCCTCTATGCAAGATTTCAAGCTAACCCCAAAGAATCTCATCTTCATGATGTGAAGAGGATCTTTAAATACCTAAAGGGGACCAAGAATCTTGGCCTCTGCTATCTAGAGAACTCTGGCTTTGATCTTGTGGCTTATACATATTCAGATTACGAAGGATGCAAACTCGACAAAAAGAGTACCTCTGGAAGTTGTCAATTCCTAGGAGGTAAATTAGTCAGTTGAACTTCTAAGAAACAAAACTGTGTTTCAACATCTACGGCAGAAGCAGAATATGTTGTTGCTGCTAGTTGTTGTTCAAAAGTTCTGTGGATGAGAACTTGTTAATCCAAGAATCTCTAAATCTTAGAGAGAGAAAGTATAGAGAGAGAGACAATGAAAGCACAAAGTGTAATTGATATGGAATGTGCGTCAATCCTTCTTACAACAACCAAAGACCCAAGGGACTTAAATACCCTTGGTCAATACTACACAATATATGACACTAAACATTGTATTAGACCAAGCCTATAAATACAATGATTACTATAAAATTAGACTTAACAATATCCCTCTTAGTAATCATTGGCGTTGTGGTCTTCAATATCCATCTTCTAAATCAGCATGGACCATCTAAGCGACTTTGCGAAGCAGCTTCTTGACTTAAATTTTTTTTTCTTCTCAACATCTTTTAAGCTCTGTTATCTTTGCTGCCTTGACAACACTGGACCAATTTGTAATAAACTTAAACGAACAATTGATTCATCAGCTTGTGCTCTTGACGACACACCTCTTTTAAATGTACTTGAAGAAACTGTAGTGGTCGGAGCTTGAACAACAAATAGACAAGTATAGTTGAAGAAATTTGAAACTTGAGAGAATCTTGATCAACAGATAAACTTTTGAACTCTTTATCTCTTTATCATCTTCTTAACTTCTCCCCCTCATGACCTTGATGATCTGGATGAACTTGGTCATGCAAATGTTGGGGACGAGACAACTTCAGATCTGGAAAAATCAAAAATAAAGGAGAAAGAGAAGAGGTTTGCGTGACACGTTGGTGGCGCAAAGTGCGTTTTGCGTTAGCTGAAGGTGGCGCAAAGTGAGGTTTGCGCTATCAACTGTTGGCGCAAAGCTGACTTAAACTCAGAAATTTTACCTGATAAGCTCTTTGACTCCCCTACACAAATGCACTAAATATGACATTTCAAGTTAGCATTCATATAGAGAATCAGATACTCCCCCTCGAAAACATATATCATATTTTAGAAAAATTCTCCTTTTTCACTCCCCCTCGAATAATGCACAAACCCATGTATAAAGATATGAGAACACAAGAAATGAAACATCACAGTTGAAAGAAAATTATACCGAATATGTATTTTGAAACAACTAAATATATGAAATTTTAAACACTAAACAAATTAAATTTTACTAAGTAAAATTTCACAAATTTATCCTTCAAATGAAATAAAACATATGAAGTTGGATATAAATACAAGTTTCATTGCATATGAATTTAATACATGTTCAGTTTCAAAAACTTTCATCAATACATTCAGTGTGCTCGCATGTGAACTTCGATTAGCTTCAAGAAAATGCAATTCTAAAAATATAATAGAGAACATTTCATGTACTCACACTAAGCCATCAGAATTTATGATTTTCACAAATTTATAGGTTTATTGCAACTTAAACATACCACCAAGTATCAAGAGATGTGTTCTCATTGGCATCTTTTAACAGTGTGCACATTGGCATCTTCACATGAGTGTGCTCTTTGGCATCTTTTAAGCTTGTGCACTTTGACATCTTTTGAATCAAAAAGTTTGGTAAGTAAAGAACATGTCATAAACGTAACTTTCTATCTGACCTTATTGCAGGATTTGGGTCAGCCGCTCCCAGACCAGTTGGCCTTAGGGGACTAGGTGTCAAGCACCCCGTGGAACTTACTCTCCCAGATCAGAAAGGCTACATCGACACATCCTAAACCCATTCATACTAGTAGAACATGACTTTCGATCTAATTCTATAGAAGGATTTGGGTTCGATCACTCCTAGACCAATTGACCTTAGGGGACCAGATGACAAGCATCCCACGGAACTTACTTTCCCAAACTAGAAAGGTCACATGTACAAACTTTTAAACTTAGAGATTTCTGAATTTTATACATATAAATTTTCATCTCAATCACTCAGTTTTACATCTAAGTGCTTAGCCCATATTTTCATTACGATCCATAATTCTTACATTTTAGGTTTTCTAAGCATCGTAAACTATAAATATTCCGAATAACACAACTTTAAAGCAATATCAAAAACTTCAAACATGTTGCTGACTTTTCGACTTTTGTTAGACTTGAAAGATGAATATATAAAAACTTCAATATAAACAAATCAACTTGACAATTTATCCTATACACACATTGTTAGACTATAATTGTATTCAAGATTAAATGAGGGTCATTATTGTAATTGTTGTATTAGTGTTTGTGTGTGGTGTAAATGAGTTTAGAAGAGTTGACCTTGCTTGGTCATGTTGACCTATATATAAGCAAGTCATAGTGTTGTTAAGTGTACAAGTGTGTGCAAGAAGTGCAAGTTATTAAGTGTGTGAAAGTGAAGGTGTAATTGAGAGAGTAAGAACACACATAGTAGCACACATCAAGTACACACACAAACACTCAATCTTAATTGTTCATCACAAATAGGGATATGACTAGATGTAATCATTGTGATTAATAAACAAAGTGTTTTGTGTATGTGTTTATGCTAGTAAATCTTGGGCCACAATTGGTATCAAAGCCAAATCCGTTTCAAAATCAAGAAATTAAAAAAAAAAATGACACTGTTCAAAGTTTTGTTCATCGTCACTGTTCACCGAATCATTTTTGAGTTTTAGTGGAAATTTTGAGTTAAGATTGATCAGGTTTTGTTCCCTGAGTGAAATAGATCGAGTCTATATCTTTTAATTCTTGTAATTCACTGTAATTGATCATCAATTGGTTGTTTTTGTATGTTTTTGAGTTCACGAGTTCACACACTGTATTTGATCAATTTCTATTTTTTTTGTGTTGTGAATTGAATTTAGTTGTTTGTAATTGGTTCTCGATGATCAAGTGAGTGAATTCTCAAAGTTTGGAGCTGAAATTCGAAGTTTAGTTTGTTTTTTTGATGAATCAGATGAAGAACACGCAAGCGATCTGAAGAACGTGCTAGAACTGAAGAACGCGCAAGTTCTTTGTTAAAACGCGCAAGATTCTTCGCGCGCAAGCTGAAGAATTTTTTTTTTTGATTGAAACGCGCAAGATGTTGTTTGCGAGTTCTAGAAACGCGTTGGTCGATATCTGCGAGTTCTCCAAACGCGTTAATCGAAGCTAGCGAGTTTGAGTAGGAACAGTGTTCAGCGAGTTCTTTGTCGTGCGAGTTTGAATATTTCAGATTTTTTTTTTCTAAGTATTGAAACGCGCAAGAGTGGTTAGCGAGTTTGCTCAAAACGCGCAAGTAGTGCCTAGCGAGTTTCTGGAACGCGCACGCCTCTATCAGCGTGTTTCAGCGTGAATAGTTCCTTGCGTGTTTAGGCACTTGCGAGTTTTATTGATTAGCGAGTTCATCAGAACGCGCAAGTCTTTGCGAGTTTGCTTGCAAGTTTGCTTGAGAGTTTATCAAACGCGCAGATCTTGATTTGCGTGTTTCTCAGCCTGCGAGTTTCATTTTAAATAGTGATCTGCGAGTTTTGTTACTTAGAATATTTTCTGAGAATTTTCAAAACTGTAACATACTCTTTAATACTGAAGGGGGACAAAAGTTCTTTCTGTGATCAAAATCTCTGAATTTTTTTTAAAAAGCTTTCTGTATTTCTCTTGATTTGATTGGATTTAAAGATCTTTACTAGCTAATATTTTTCATTTTTTTTTCCAGGTATATTCATCTTTTTATCATGGCAAATGAATTTCTTTCTATGGGATCTCATCTGAAGCCTCCGGTCTTGTCTTCTGGAGATTATTCACAATGGAAGAAGAGAATGATTCAGTTCTTGAATCTAAAGAACAAAGATTATATGACTTCTATCATAGAAGGTCCGGGAGATCCAAAATCACTTGTATGTGGACAAGCAGCTACAGCAACTGATCCAACAATTCCATATCGATATGTGTCAAAACCATATCAATTTTTCAATGAGACAGAAAAAGCAAGACACAAAGTTGATGAAGAAGATTTTATCTATCTCACTATGGGAATTCCTAATGACATCTACAATCGAGTAGACAGTAGGGATTCTGCAAAAGCGTTATGGGATGAATTGGAGAAACAGTTTCAAGGATCAAAGAAGTCTATTCAGACAAAGCTGAATCAAAGTATTAATGCTTATGAAGGTTTCCATGCTAAAGAAGGAGAGACTTTGTTGGAGACATACAATCGATTCAATATCATATTGAATGATCTTAGGAGAAATGGGATGAACAAGACAAAATCGGAGATCAATTATAAGTTCATCAAGAACTTGAACCTAGAATGGAAAAGCTATGCAATCAACATTCAGATGACAATGGACATGGCACAAGAAGACGTCAATGATATCTTCACAACTTTATCTCAGCATGAGGATGAAGTAAAGCAGCTTAGTGCTGAAAAGAAGATGGTCAAAGATTCGTTAGCCTTAATGTCTGAGCGTAAGAAAGGGTCAAGTTTCAAATCCAGTTCTTCCTACAAGACAAAGTCAAGGAAATCCAGAGCTCTTCTCACTGAAGTTACTGATTCAAGCACTGATAAATCTTCCACTGAAAGTGAAGAACATTCAGATGAGGATATGCAATGATTTGCGGAAAATCTTGCTCTTCTCACAAAGCAGTTTAAAAGTTTTGGAAAGAAAAGATACTCAAAGCCGAAGTCTGACAACTACAAGAAAGACAAGTATAAACCGAGATCTGAAAAGAAGTATGAGAAAAGCGGTGAGAAAAGAGATGATAAGAGAGAAGAGAAGAGAGAAGGAAAGAAAGAAGAGATTGAGCCGAAATATGGAAGATGCTATAATTGTGGAAAACCAGGTCATTTTTCCAAAGACTGCAAGCAGAAGCGGATAAAGAATTCAGAATACTATACTCGGAAATCATTGATAGCAAAGAAAGTGGAAGATGGTCAGAACTTAATGGCAGAAGAAGAGAACTGGTTCTACAAGAGTTCTGATGATGAATCTGCACATTTTACTCAAGTGTGTATGATGGCCAAAGTAGATGAAGACATTGGATCATCTTCTGATCATTCTGATTGTGGTTATGAGGTACGTATTCAATCTTTAAAAGCTCAAGTTAAGTTCATGAAAGAAGAGTTTAAAACTTTGAAAGTCAAATTTAGTCATGAAAGACAAACAATGTTGAATTTTCATGATGAAAATTCAATGTTGAAAGATTTTGTTAAGGATAAAGAATCTGAAAAAGATCTTTTGAAAAAGGAAAAAGATATTTTAATTTCAAAAATATCTGAGCTTGAAAAAGATCTTGTCAACTTAAATGCTGAAAAAGGTGATTTTCAATTAAAATTTGAAGTTTGTTATCAAGAAAGAAACGAGGCATATTGTAAAATCAAGCAACTAGAGGATTTAAATCTGAAAAGAGGACAGACTGAGCAAACATTAAATCTTTTAACAAACAAACTTCAAGATGTCAGATTTTATGATGTTAAAAAAGGTTTGGGTTTTGAACCAAATAATGTTTTAAAAAGAGCACCAGAAAATTTATATAATTTTGATAAACTGGGCTCTATTTCTACAAAACCTGATATTCATGATACTTTTGTAAGAGGTAAAGATGTGAATGTTGATGAAACTTCATCTTGTGCTGATTCAATTTCAAATTTAAAATCAGTTGGTTTTGCTTATAAAGATTTAAATGAAAGTTATAAAACAAGAAAAATAGAATTTAGTGAATTTACATCACTATTTCCTCCTTGTTTACCAACAGAATCACACAAGGTTGAAGAAAATAATACTGAATCTCAGTGTCAGTTTGATGAATCTGATTCAGAATCTGATGTTGAGAATCAAGTTCATTTATCTGATTCGTTCACTTTAAATCCCTTATATGATTCCAAAAGTGAAAATATCATGAATCAAAACCTTAAGTCTGATTTTTCAAAAATTATGACAGAGGAGATTTTTACAGAAATGATGAATGCTTGAGATCCTGTTCCTATTATAGAAAAGATGGAATCAAACTCTGAGGTAAATCAAACATCTAATTTTGAGAAACAAATCACAGATCTTCAAAAGACAATTGAAGAGTTAGAAGATGAGAATGTTGATCTCAAATTTAAACTTAACAAGTCTTCTGAAGAAAACAAAGAACTCTCTAAAGAGTTACATATTTTAAAAAATGATTTATTTCAACAAAATCTAAAGGAGAAAAGGATGTTTGACTCTACAAAATGGAATGTTCATTCTAATCCAGAGTTTGATACTGTTAATTCTAAATCTTCAGTTGTTTATACTTCTACTCCTGAATATCCTCCGAGTATTTCTGAAAAAGGAGAAACATCTTGTAATTCAAAGGCAAAATCATCTTCTTCAAAGAAAACTAACAAGATTCTGTTTCCTGTTTCAGATATAAAAAGGCAAAATGGTAAAGGAGAAAGAGTGAAGAATGTGAAGGAAAATAAAGTATCTAAAAATAAATGTAATATTCGTGATAGTGGTAGTTTGGCGTGTAAAAATTCAAACGTTCCCAAATGTCAAAGTTGTATGCATGATTATACTTCATTGGATAAATCTAAGCTTTTGATATTTGCACGTAAGAATTTTATCTGCAAACACTGTCATGATAATGCATTTATCATTCCTTCTATTCATTCTAAATCTAAAATTGCCAGCAAAACATCTCATATCAAATCAGCTTCAAAATCCTTAACTCATCAGGCTAAAAATTTTCATGCTAAGATTGATAATTTTTCGAAAAAGAAATCATTTCATGAGCTTAATGTTAAAATGGTATGGAAATGGGTACCTAAGCATCGCTACGAGTGGCGAATTAAGGCTAAGATAGATGACATTGTTGAGTTGAAAAAAGCTAACAAGGAAGGATCCATCTGGATATGGGTACCTAAACAGAAATGAGTTGTTATTTTTTTGCAGGCCTCACATACATGGTTTATAGATTCAGGATGCCCGCGCCATATGACAGGATTTAAGCATCTACTTCATAATTATGTTGAGGAACCTGCCGGTACTGTAAGTTATGCTAATTCTGAGGTAACTGGATATATTCGAGGACACGGATCTTTAATAAATGGCACCGTGACGATCAAAAGAGTACTATACGTGGAAGGACTTGATCATAATCTTTTTAGTACAAGTCAATTCTGCGATAGTAAATTTCAAGTTCGGTTTACTAATAAATGCTGTTATATTGAAGATAAATATGGTTGTGCAGTTTTTAAAGCCAAGCGGAATGCAAATCTTTATTCTGTGAATTTTCCAACACTTTCTGCATCAAGACCTGTTTGTCTGATTGCAAAAGCTTCAAAAGTTGAAAGTTGGATATGGCATCGGCGCTTGTCTCATCAAAACTTTGATGGTATTAATCAGTTGGCGAGACAAGGTATTGTCAAAGGTCTACCAGAACTAAGGTTTGAGAAGAATTCTCTTTGTCCTGCTTGTGAAATGGGAAAGATGAAACGAACATCTCATAGAGCAAAGACAGAATTCTCATCCTCAACACCTCTTGAATTAATTCATATGGATCTTTGCGGCCCGATGAGGACTCAGTCTATCAATGGTAAGAAGTATATTTTAGTCATGATAGATGAGTACTCCAGATACACTTGGCTGGAATTTTTAAAGAACAAATCAGATGCAGCAGAGCTGATCATTGAGTTTTTAAAGAAGATTCAGGTTCGATTACAATTGTCGGTTATATCTTTGAGAAGTGACAATGGCATGGAATTCAAGAATGAAAAGCTTCAGAGTTATCTCATATCTGTTGGGATCTCTCACAACTTTTCTGCTGCCTACACTCCTCAACAGAACGGTGTAGTTGAAAGGAAAAATCGAACACTGGTGGAAGCTGCGAGGACAATGTTAGCTTGGAAGATACTGATATTGAAAAAGAAGGAAAGTTGCCCCACCTTCGACCCTTTCTCATGCACTTTGAGTTCATGTACAATCATTGCTGTCTCAGTGATTTACATACTTTGAGCCTTATGACACACAATCATTGTGCTAATTCTTTCAAACACAAGCACGAGCACACAGAGAATATGTTTTTCTGTCAGAACATTCATAGAATTACCTTGTGTTTTTCAATGATTGAATGGAAGTTCTGGGGAGTCAACCTCAAACAAGCTCCTTATATTGTATATTTGTTGTATACAGTAACTCCGTGTTACTGATAGGCACTTCTAATTGTTTCATATGTTGATTCAGGGTTACCATTCTTATTTTGTTTGAATTTGAAAAGATTCAGATGAATAGATTCATGGTTCGATGGCTCTTTCAGATCAGATGACAGATTCTATCACATCATGTATTGAGGAAATTCATAATTTTCCTATTTGGGGGAGATTGTCAGTTATAAAAAGGGGGAATTGAAGTTCATGAAGATTGCGCTTATCAGATGGTGGGAAATTTATTTAATGACAGATCTGACCTTGAAGTGTTTTAATGATTTTGATTCTTACAAATCATTAAAAAGGGGGAGAATAATCAAAGTTCAAGATCAGATTGAAGTTTTAAAGATTTCAGAGGAGATAAAGTTTTTAGTTGATTGAAGTCAAAGAATAAAGAAAGCTTGTCAAAGAAAAAGTGGAAGAAAGTCAAAGATTGAAAGAAAGATTGTTTTATTCAAAATATGCAAAAGATAATTCAAAGAGAGACAAGTTTGAAGAATTGTCAAAGTTTTCAAGATGTCAAAGCCAGATAAGATTTAAAGTTGAAGATTAATTCTGAAGATATGAAGACCTGAAGATTATTGCCAATTTTTTTTTTAATCTTGAATCCAAAGGGGGAGATTGTTAGACTATAATTGTATTCAAGATTAAATGAGGGTCATTATTGTAATTGTTGTATTAGTGTTTGTGTGTGGTGTAAATGAGTTTAGAAGAGTTGACCTTGCTTGGTCATGTTGACCTATATATAAGCAAGTCATAGTGTTGTTAAGTGTACAAGTGTGTGCAAGAAGTGCAAGTTATTAAGTGTGTGAAAGTGAAGGTGTAATTGAGAGAGTAAGAACACACATAGTAGCACACATCAAGTACACACACAAACACTCAATCTTAATTGTTCATCACAAATAGGGATATGACTAGATGTAATCATTGTGATTAATAAACAAAGTGTTTTGTGTATGTGTTTATGCTAGTAAATCTTGGGCCACAATGTTCATCACAAATAGGGATATGACTAGATGTAATCATTGTGATTAATAAACAAAGTGTTTTGTGTATGTGTTTATGCTAGTAAATCTTGGGCCACAATCGGTATCAGAGCCAAATCCGTTTCAAACTCAAGAAAATTAAAAAAAAAAAAAACGACACTGTTCAAAGTACTGTTCATCGTCACTGTTCACCGAATCATTTTTGAGTTTTAGTGGAAATTTTGAGTTGAGATTGATCAGGTTTTGTTCGCTGAGTGAAATAGATCGAGTCTATATCTTTTAATTCTTGTAATGCACTGTAATTGATCATCAATTGGTTGTTTTTGTATGTTTTTGAGTTCAAGAGTTCACACACTGTATTTGATCAATTTCAATTTTTTTTGTGTTGTGAATTGAATTTAGTTGCTTGTAATTGGTTCTCGATGATCAAGTGAGTGAATTCTCAAAGTTTGGAGCTGAAATTCGAAGTTTAGTTTGTTTTTTTGATGAATCAGATGAAGAACACGCAAGCTATCTGAAGAACGCGCTAGATCTGAAGAACGCGCAAGTTCTTCATTAAAACGCGCAAGATTCTTCGCTAGAACGCGCAAGCTGAAGAATTTTTTTTTTGATTCAAACGCGCAAGATGTTGTTTGCGAGTTCTAGAAACGCGCTGGTCGATATCTGCGAGTTCTCCAAACGCGCTAATCGAAGCTAGCGAGTTTGAGTAGGAACAGTGTTCAACGAGTTCTTTGTCGTGCGAGTTTGAAGATTTCAGAATTTTTTTTCTAAGTATTGAAACGCACAAGAGTGGTTAGCGAGTTTGCTCAAAACGCGCAAGTAGTGCCTAGCTAGTTTCTGGAACGCGCACGCCTCTATCAGCGTGTTTCAGCGTGAATAGTTCCTTGCGTGTTTAGGCACTTGCGAGTTTTATTGATTAGCGAGTTCATCAGAACGCGCAAGTCTTTGCGAGTTTGCTTGCGAGTTTGCTTGAGAGTTTATCAAACGCGCAGATCTTGATTTGCGTGTTTCTCAGCCTGCGAGTTTCATTTTAAATAGTGATCTGCGAGTTTTGTTACTTAGAATATTTTCTGAGAATTTTCAAAACTGTAACATACTCTTTAATACTGAAGGGGGACAAAAGTTTTTCTGTGATCAAAATCTCTGAATTTTTTTTTAAAAAGATTTCTGTATTTCTCTTGATTTGATTGGATTTAAAGATCTTTACTAGCTAATATTTTTCATTTTTTTTTCCAGGTATATTCATCTTTTAATCATGGCAAATGAATTTCTTTCTATGGGATCTCATCTGAAGCCTCCGGTCTTGTCTTCTGGAGATTATTCACAATGGAAGAAGAGAATGATTCAGTTCTTGAATCTAAAGAACAAAGATTATATGACTTCTATCATAGAAGGTCCGGGAGATCCAAAATCACTTGTACGTGGAAAAGCAGCTACAACAACTGATCCAGCAATTTCAGATCGATATGTGTCAAAACCATATCAATTTTTCAATGAGACAGAAAAAGCAAGACACAAGGTTGATGAAGAAGCTTTTATCTATCTCACTATGGGAATTTCTAATGACATCTACAATCGAGTAGACAGTAGGGATTCTGCAAAAGCGTTATGGGATGAATTGGAGAAACAGTTTCAAGGATCAAAGAAGTCTGTTCAGACAAAGCTGAATCAAAGTATCAATGCTTATGAAGGTTTCCATGCTAAAGAAGGAGAGACTTTGTTGGAGACATACAATCGATTCAATATCATATTGAATGATCTTAGGAGAAATGGGATGAACAAGACAAAATCGGAGATCAATTATAAGTTCATCAAGAACTTGAACCCATAATGGAAAAGCTATGCAATCAACATTCAGATGACAATGGACATGGCTCAAGAAGACGTCAATGATATCTTCATAACTTTATCTCAGCATGAGGATGAAGTAAAGCAGCTTAGTGCTGAAAAGAAGATGGTCAAAGATTCGTTAGCCTTAATGTCTGAGCGTAAGAAAGGGTCAAGTTTCAAATCCAGTTCTTCCTACAAGACAAAGTCAAGGAAATCCAGAGCTCTTCTCACTGAAGTTACTGATTCAAGCACTGATAAATCTTCCACTGAAAGTGAAGAACATTCAGATGAGGATATGCAAAGATTTGCGGAAAATCTGGCTCTTCTCACAAAGCAGTTTAAAAGTTTTGGAAAGAAAAGATACTCAAAGCCGAAGTCTGACAACTACAAGAAAGACAAGTATAAACCGAGATCTGAAAAGAAGTATGAGAAAAGCGGTGAGAAAAGAGATGATAAGAGAGAAGAGAAGAGAGAAGGAAAGAAAGAAGAGATTGAGCCGAAATATGGAAGATGCTATAATTGTGGAAATCCAGGTCATTTTTCCAAAGACTGCAAGCAGAAGCGGATAAAGAATTCAGAATACTATACTCGGAAATCATTGATAGCAAAGAAAGTGGAAGATGGTCAGAACTTAATGGCAGAAGAAGAGAACTGGTTCTACAAGAGTTCTGATGATGAATTTGCACATTTTACTCAAGTGTGTATGATGGCCAAAGTAGATGAAGACATTGGATCATCTTCTGATCATTCTGATTGTGGTTCTGAGGTACGTATTCAATCTTTAAAAGCTCAAGTTAAGTTCATGAAAGAAGAGTTTAAAACTTTGAAAGTCAAACTTAGTCATGAAAGACAAACAATGTTGAATTTTCGTGATGAAAATTCATTGTTGAAAGATTTTGTTAAGGATAAAGAATCTGAAAAAGATCTTTTGAAAAAGAAAAAAGATATTTTAATTTCAAAAATATCTGAGCTTGAAAAAGATCTTGTCAACTTAAATGCTGAAAACGGTGATTTTCAATTAAAATTTGAAGTTTGTTATCAAGAAAGAAACGAGGCATATTGTAAAATCAAGCAACTGGAGGATTTAAATCTGAAAAGAGGACAGACTGAGAAAACATTAAATCTTTTAACAAACAAACTTCAAGATGTCAGATTTTATGATGTTAAAAAAGGTTTGGGTTTTGAACCAAATAATGTTTTAAAAAGAGCACCAGAAAATTTATATAATTTTGATAAACTGGGCTCTATTTCTACAAAACATGATATTCATGATACTTTTGTAAGAGGTAAAGATGTGAATGTTGATGAAACTTCATCTTGTGCTGATTCAATTTCAAATTTAAAATCAGTTGGTTTTGCTTATAAAGATTTAAATGAAAGTTATAAAACAAGAAAAATAGAATTTAGTGAATTTACATCACTATTTCCTCCTTGTTTACCAACAGAATCACACAAGGTTGAAGAAAATAATACTGAATCTCAGTGTCAGTTTGATGAATCTGATTCAGAAACTGATGTTGAGAATCAAGTTCATTTATCTGATTCGTTCACTTTAAATCCCTTATATGATTCCAAAAGTGAAAATATCATGAATCAAAACCTTAAGTCTGATTTTTCAAAAATTATGACTGAGGAGATTTTTACAGAAATGATGAATGCTTGAGATCCTGTTCCTATTATAGAAAAGATGGAATCAAACTCTGAGGTAAATCAAACATCTAATTTTGAGAAACAAATCACAGATCTTCAAAAGACAATTGAAGAGTTAGAAGATGAGAATGTTGATCTCAAATTTAAACTTAACAAGTCTTCTGAAGAAAACAAAGAACTCTCTAAAGAGTTACATATTTTAAAAAATGATTTATTTCAACAAAATCTAAAGGAGAGAAGGATGTTTGACTCTACAAAATGGAATGTTCATTCTAATCCAGAGTTTGATACTGTTAATTCTAAATCTTCAGTTGTTTATACTTCTACTCCTGAATATCCTCCGAGTATTTCTGAAAAAGGAGAAACATCTTGTAATTCAAAGGCAAAATCATCTTCTTCAAAGAAAACTAACAAGATTCTGTTTCCTGTTTCAGATATAAAAAGGCAAAATGGTAAAGGAGAAAGAGTGAAGAATGTGAAGGAAAATAAAGTTGCTAAAAATAAAGGTAATATTCGTGATAGTGGTAGTTTGGCGTGTAAAAATTCAAACGTTCCCAAATGTCAAAGTTGTATGCATGATTGTACATCATTGGATAAATCTAAGCTTTTGATATTTGCACGTAAGAATTTTATCTGCAAACACTGTCATGATAATGCATTTATCATTCCTTCTATTCATTCTAAATCTAAAATTGCCAGCAAAACATCTCATATCAAATCAGCTTCAAAATCCTTAACTCATCAGGCTAAAAATTTTCATGCTAAGATTGATAATTTTTCGAAAAAGAAATCATTTCATGAGCTTAATGTTAAAATGGTATGGAAATGGGTACCTAAGCCTCGCTACGAGTGGCGAATTAAGGCTAAGATAGATGACATTGTTGAGTTGCAAAAAGCTAACAAGGAAGGACCCATCTGGATATGGGTACCTAAACAGAAATGAGTTGTTATTTTTTTGCAGGCCTCACATACATGGTTTATAGATTCAGGATGCCCGCGCCATATGACAGGATTTAAGCATCTACTTCATAATTATGTTGAGGAACCTGCCGGTACTGTAAGTTATGTTAATTCTGAGGTAACTGGATATATTCGAGGACACGGATCTTTAATAAATGGCACCGTGACGATCAAAAGAGTACTATACGTGGAAGGACTTGATCATAATCTTTTTAGTACAAGTCAATTCTGCGATAGTAAATTTCAAGTTCGGTTTACTAATAAATGCTGTTATATTGAAGATAAATATGGTTGTGCAGTTTTTAAAGCCAAGCGGAATGCAAATCTTTATTCTGTGAATTTTCCAACACTTTCTGCATCAAGACCTGTTTGTCTGATTGCAAAAGCTTCAAAAGTTGAAAGTTGGATATGGCATCGGCGCCTGTCTCATCAAAACTTTGATGCTATTAATCAGTTGGCGAGACAAGGTATTGTCAAAGGTCTACCAGAACTAAGGTTTGAGAAGAATTCTCTTTGTCCTGCTTGTGAAATGGGAAAGATGAAACGAACATCTCATAGAGCAAAGACAAAATTCTCATCCTCAACACCTCTTGAATTAATTCATATGGATCTTTGCGGCCCGATGAGGACTCAGTCTATCAATGGTAAGAAGTATATTTTATTCATGATAGATGAGTACTCCAGATACACTTGGCTGGAATTTTTAAAGAACAAATCAGATGCAGCAGAGCTGATCATTGAGTTTTTAAAGAAGATTCAGGTTCGATTACAATTGTCGGTTATATCTTTGAGAAGTGACAATGGCATGGAATTCAAGAATGAAAAGCTTCAGAGTTATCTCATATCTGTTGGGATCTCTCACAACTTTTCTGCTGCCTACACTCCTCAACAGAACGGTGTAGTTGAAAGGAAAAATCGAACACTGGTGGAAGCTGCGAGGACAATGTTAGCTTGGAAGATACTGATATTGAAAAAGAAGGAAAGTTGCCCCACCTTCGACCCTTTCTCATGCACTTTGAGTTCATGTACAATCATTGCTGTCTCAGTGATTTACATACTTTGAGCCTTATGACACACAATCATTGTGCTAATTCTTTCAAACACAAGCACGAGCACACAGAGAATATGTTTTTCTGTCAGAACATTCATAGAATTACCTTGTGTTTTTCAATGATTGAATGGAAGTCCTGGGGAGTCAACCTCAAACAAGCTCCTTATATTGTATATTTGTTGTATACAGTAACTCCGTGTTACTGACAGGCACTTCTAACTGTTTCATATGTTGATTCAGGGTTACCATTCTTATTTTGTTTGAATTTGAAAAGATTCAGATGAATAGATTCATGGTTCAATGGCTCTTTCAGATCAGATGACAGATTCTATCACATCATGTATTGAGGAAATTCATAATTTTCCTATTTGGGGGAGATTGTCAGTTATAAAAAGGGGGAATTGAAGTTCATGAAGATTGCGCTTATCAGATGGTGGGAAATTTATTCAATGACGGATCTGACCTTGAAGTGTTTTAATGATTTTGATTCTTACAAATCATTAAAAAGGGGGAGAATAATCAAAGTTCAAGATCAGATTGAAGTTTTAAAGATTTCAGAGGAGATAAAGTTTTCAGTTGATTGAAGTCAAAGAATAAAGAAAGCTTGTCAAAGAAAAAGTGGAAGAAAGTCAAAGATTGAAAGAAAGATTGTTTTATTAAAAATATGCAAAAGATAATTCAAAGGGAGACAAGTTTGAAGAATTGTCAAAGTTTTCAAGATCAAAGCCAGATAAGATTTAAAGTTGAAGATTAATTCTGAAGATATGAAGACCTGAAGATTATTGCCAATTTTTTTTTAATCTTGAATCCAAAGGGGGAGATTGTTAGACTATAATTGTATTCAATATTAAATGAGAGTCATTATTGTAATTGTTGTATTAGTGTTTGTGTGTGGTGTAAATGAGTTTAGAAGAGTTGACCTTGCTTGGTCATGTTGACCTATATATAAGCAAGTCATAGTGTTGTTAAGTGTACAAGTGTGTGCAAGAAGTGCAAGTTATTAAGTGTGTGAAAGTGAAGGTGTAATTGAGAGAGTAAGAACACACATAGTAGCACACATTGAGTACACACACAAACACTCAATCTTAATTGTTCATCACAAATAGGGATATGACTAGATGTAATCATTGTGATTAATAAACAAAGTGTTTTGTGTATGTGCTTATGCTAGTAAATCTTGGGCCACAATGTTCATCACAAATAGGGATATGACTAGATGTAATCATTTTGATTAATAAACAAAGTGTTTTGTGTATGTGTTTATGCTAGTAAATCATGGGCCACAATTGGTATCAGAGCCAAATCCGTTTCAAAATCAAGAAAAAAAAAACGACACTGTTCAAAGTACTGTTCATCGTCACTGTTCACCGAATCATTTTTGAGTTTTAGTGGAAATTTTGAGTTGAGATTGATCAGGTTTTGTTCGCTGAGTGAAATAGATCGAGTCTATATCTTTTAATTCTTGTAATGCACTGTAATTGATCATCAATTGGTTGTTTTTGTATGTTTTTGAGTTCAAGAGTTCACACACTGTATTTGATCAATTTCAATTTTTTTTGTGTTGTGAATTGAATTTAGTTGCTTGTAATTGGTTCTCGATGATCAAGTGAGTGAATTCTCAAAGTTTGGAGCTGAAATTCGAAGTTTAGTTTGTTTTTTTGATGAATCAGATGAAGAACACGCAAGCTATCTGAAGAACGCGCTAGATCTGAAGAACGCGCAAGTTCTTCATTAAAACGTGCAAGATTCTTCGCTAGAACGCGCAAGCTGAAGATTTTTTTTGAGTGAAACGCGCAAGATGTTTTTTGCGAGTTCTAGAAACGCGCTGGTCGATATCTGCGAGTTCTCCAAACGCGCTAATCGAAGCTAGCGAGTTTGAGTAGGAACAGTGTTCAGCGAGTTCTTTGTCGTGCGAGTTTGAAGATTTCAGATTTTTTTTTCTAAGTATTGAAACGCGCAAGAGTGGTTAGCGAGTTTGCTCAAAGAACTTTTAAGTATCAGAGCCAAATCCGTTTCAAAAACCTTTATAATTTTTGTCTACATATCTATCCTCTTCAGAAGCAGGTTCATCAGATGTCCGCTTGATCCTCCATATCTGCTTTGTAGACTTGTTCAAAGTCCAATCTGAAATATTCGAATAAGAAGAATTAGAATTATCAGAAATGACTTGATCTTGTTTCTTTGACTTCTTTGACCGTCTTCTTTTACGCTTTGGTTTATAATAATCATCATTGAGCGTAAAAGAATCATCAAGAATTTTCGTTTTAAGATTGGAATCAGAAGAAACAATTTTACCTAAGGCACCCAACGGATCAAGCAATAAATCTGAACTAACCTCGGAGTCAGAAAAAATTTGAGAAAGGTTTTCAGAGTTTAGAAAATCCTTTTTGTTTTCTTGAAAAACAGAAGAATGGCCAGAAACAGAATCTTGATTTTGGAAAAATAAATGTTCTTCAAGACTTAACGTCATGAAAGAAAGAATAACATCAGATTCAATTTCTTTTAAAATATTTTTATCTTCAAGATCAATGATTTTGCCTTCTAAAACTAAAGGATGAATATATCTCTTAGAATCATAAAAGATTGAAGAAATATTTTCTTTATCAGAGTTAGTAGCATATATATCAACAAAATCATCAGACACAGAAGACTTGACGGGAGATATGTCATTTAAACCTTTTCTGCCCTTCTTTGATTTATCAGGAAAATATTTGACATTTTCGCTTGTATAAACAAAAGAAATTTCTTTTTTCTTATTATTCATCCTTTTCTCATTTTCGATTTCTAATACTTGCTTTTCATTCATCTAATCAATTTTAAATTGAGGAGCATATTGAGCAAGTGTTAGATAATTATATTTATATAAAGTTGGGGATTTTTCTATCGCATTGTTTAAACAATGTGGATTTTCAAAACCAAGTCCCCATTTTTTCTTTTAAAGCCTCATCACTCCTTGGTTTATTCATGAAAATTGTTTGCTCAGATTGATTCCTTCGATATAACTTTTCTTCTAACTTATTTATTTTATCCGAAAAATCATCTTTTAATTTGGTCATTTCAGTCAAAGACTCAAAATAAGTCTTTGAAATTTCCAAATCATCCAATTTATTTTGAAAGATTTCTTTAGTATGAACCAAAATAGATTTTTCATCTTTCAAAGAAATTTTCAATTTGTCAATCAAATCTGATTTTTCTGAATTTAAGATCTTTTCAGATATTAACTTCAAGCGAATATCAGATAAAGCAGTTATAATAATGGTCATCTGAGAAGAAATGAAGTTGTAATCAAACTCAGAAATTACCTCATCTTCATCAGTATCATCATCATCATCTGACTGATCATCTCCGATTAAGCACATTTGAGCAATTTCCACATTGTCAACTTCATCATCGGAGTGATCAAGCCAGTACTCCTCTTCTACGAGCAAAGCTGTTCCGTTCTCTCTTTTCTCGGCAAGTTCCATTTTTTTCCGATAGTATGCCGAATCCCTAACCTTCTTCACTCTACACTCCTTAGCGATGTGACCGGGCTTTCCACAATTGTAGCAAGAAACCGCTTTCTTAGCCTCGGGCACTTGAAAATTCTTTGACCCAGAAGTGAAGCGAAGATTGTTAGAACCCGACCGAGGGTGGAACTTTTTCTGATAATGCTGAGAGAGAAGAATCATAGCTTTCTCGAGCGCCTCACCATTATCATCAGTCGACCCATCATATGCATTTTTTGATAAAACTTGTTCTGCCAGTTGATTTGCTAGAATAGCAATTGGGTCCACTGACTTCTTGTTCTTCTTGTCCAGTTTGGCCTTCTTATCATTGACTATGCACTCATCTGTCAGCAGATTCTCATACATCTCTTGGATTTGCATAGAAGAGATTCTGACATCATTCCTCAAGCGATGGCAAGATTTGTTCCATTCCGGTTGAAGTGCATTAAGGAACTTCAGATTGATTTCCAGCTCAGTCTTTTCCACTTTAATTTTCCTCAGATCATTAATCACGGCACATAATCTGTCATACACAATTTTCATTGACTCCCCATCCTTGGCGTTGAATTCTTCAAAATTGTTCATGTAACGTGTATGCCGAAGTTGAGTAGCAACTGAAGACCCAAACATAATCTTTTCCAATTGCCCACAACAGATTTGGATAATCCTTGCAATGATCAACCCGGTTGTAGACAGAGTTTGGTAAAGCTAGCATCAGTTTAGCTTTTAATTCTCGATCAGCTTTCATACGTGAAGACTCTTCAGTTGTTGTGAGAGTCTCTTTGTTAGGCTTTATGAAAGGTCCTTCAGTAACAGACTTCATCATGTTATCTCCATTAACTTGACGCTCGATGAAGTTTAGGAACCGATCTTGCCATTGAGTGAATTCGTTTTCATCGATCAAAACAGGAGGACGATTTTCTATGCCCAATTGCATCATAAGATCATTCTTGTAGAACTGAGCTTGAAACGCAAACTTTGCAGAATCCATATCGTCAGAAAAGGCTAAGTCTGGAATAGAGAAGTTGGCGCAAAGTTGAGAATTGCGCTAACAGTTACTGACGCAAACTGAAAGTTTGCGTGAGAGGCTGTGGCGCAAACGAAGATTCGCGTGAGTAGTATGTGGCGCAAACTATGATTTGCGCTAAGCACTGATGGCACAAACTTAAGTTTTCTTGATGAACAGATGACAGGAGATTCTCGCGAGCAGTTGGAAACGGAAACTAAACTTTGCGTGAGAAGCTAGAGACACAAATGTCACTTTGCATGAGAAGCTAGAGACACAAATGTCACTTTGCGTGAGCTGTATATGATGCAAATAAAGAGTTGCGTGAGCAGTTGATGGAAAAAACTTGGGTTGCGTGATCAGTTGGAGACACAAATTAAGATTTGCGTGAGGCACTGATGACGCAAAACAGACTTTGAGTGAAGCGTTTATGGCACAAAACAGACTTTGCGTGAAGCGTTGATGACGCAAATGTTACTTTGCGTAATGCAAGGGTGACGCAAAGTTCACATTGTGTGAAGTACCCAAGGCGAAAAGCTGAACTTTTCATGAATTAAACCTGAAGACTAGCACAATATGTACTTGAAGAACTCACGCAAATCCAGATGAACTCGCGCAAAGTGAGGATCTGGCGCAAACCGCTGAAAATCTAGAAAAATCAACAAAATCGATTACAGATTAGAAATTAAAAATAGTTTCTTCCATAGATAAGATCGAAAAACAGTTTCTAACAAATTCCAAACAACAAAGTCGATTAAAAACCACAAAAATCAAAAATTTGATAAACCAACAGTTCGTGAAAAACGATTTTTCCAGAATTCGAAAAACTTCAAAATTGAACAATCAAACTTGAATTTCTTGAAAAATGATGTGAATCAAATATGTTTTACAACTAAAATCGAATCCAACGAACCAAATTTCAGAAAAATTCGATCACAAACAAGTCTGATTTTGATGAAAAATCCAAAAATGAGATTTTCTTTAAAAATTCAAGAAAATTGATCAAATTTTCCGATTAATTCACAAATTCAGTATATGAAAAACGATTCTCTCAAATCTCTCAGATTTAGATTGGCTCTGATACCAATTGTTAGTCCAAGAATCTCTAAATCTTAGAGAGAGAAAGTATAGAGAGAGAGACAATGAAAGCGCAAAGTGTAATTGATATGGAATGTGCGTAAATCCTTCTTACAACAACTAAAGACCCAAGGGACTTAAATACCCTTGGTCAATACTACACAATATATGACACTAAACATTGTATTAGACCAAGCCTATAAATACAATGATTACTATAAAATCAGACTTAACAGAACCCAACTCAAGGACTATAGTTTTGACATTGAGAAAATTCCCATCCTCTGTGACTCCAAAAGTGCCATTGCGATCTCTGCCAACCCTGTTCAACACTTTAAAACAAACCACATCGATATCAGGTATCACTTTCTGAAGCATCATGTCGAGCATGGCACTATTGAGATCTACTTTGTTCCCATAGATTACCAGCTTGCTGACCTTTTCACAAAGGCTTTAGATGAGAAAAGATTTACTTTTCTTGTTGGCAAGATTGGCATGCTTAATATGAGTTGATTCACAGAGCCTCTGTACCTTGGCACATAGCTTCTATCATAAATAATCTTATTTTTGTTGCTTGTACAGTTCCCTGTTTGTAAATATTTCTTTGTATCTTCATCGAAACTCACTTGATTCTGTGTCTTGCCTAAGGCTTATTTTTTGTGATACAAGCATAAATCAAGGGGGAGCCAAATAATACCCAAAGGTGATAGTGTCAATTCAAGGGGGAGCAAAGACTTTGTAAGATGAGGTAAGTCTTCGCACTTTTCAAAAACAACTCAATTTTCAAAACCTCGAGTACTGAGGTTCTTCCCAGAACATCTGAGGTCTCTCACAGAGCCTCTGCACCTCATAAAGGGGATCCTTTGACCTCTGTGATGTTATTTAAATAGTACTCGATCATCTGATTGCTCTCTCAATTTTTTTATCAAACTTGCACTCAAAACCCTGCACGTGACCACATAAGTTCTTCACCCACAGAGCTTCTGCCACTTTTAATCTCTTATGAATTTTTTTAAGATAGGTCATCCAGTGCGGGTCATTTATGAATGTAACAGCCACTTGGGTATACCAAATGCCACGCCCGTGAGAATAGGAGGAGGCACACGTACTCGATCGTGCACCACCCATTCTGACGTGGCAAAATTTCATTGGTCCATAACTGTACCGTCGTTTTTCAGAAACGACTCCTTATCCATATGTACTGATTATGAATTTCAAATTTTTATTATTTACCGCCTAAACCTTTCACCCCCCTCTCAGTATATAAACCCGTTTCTTTATTTTACCCATTCTCCTCTACCTGCAATTTTATC
Organism: Arctium lappa; assembly: GCA_023525745.1. Taxonomy (NCBI): domain Eukaryota; kingdom Viridiplantae; phylum Streptophyta; class Magnoliopsida; order Asterales; family Asteraceae; genus Arctium; species Arctium lappa. The sequence goes on along the minus strand of CM042048.1, from coordinate 68,878,867 downwards.
TGTCAAGAACCCTAAAAGCAAGAACTTCTTTCTTATTCTTCTATTTTCTGCAATGGCTTCACCTTTTTCATCAAAGAACAACTCCCAAGGCTCTAAGGCCTCAAACCATTCTCAACACTCTATAGCACAAAAGGACGATTCTCACTCCGTTGAACAAGAACAAGTCTTAACAAGTCGAATGCTCTCATTCAACAGACATGATTATAATCTCAGTAACATGAACATCAAGCCCAAAAATCATTTCGTCACCCTAGAACCAACTGGATTCCCAAATGAAGCTGAACCCCTGATTCAGATCCTGAAAAACCATTTCCACATGAAAGCCCTAACCATGAAAAGGGATGATATCCCTGAGACCTACATTCAGAAATTCTGGGTGAGAGAAAGACATGCAAAGACGGACGGATATGGATTTTGCATTATGGGTTATGCAACTCACCCTTCAACTGAAAAAATATTGGACTTGGGAATCAACATAAGAAGATTGTCTGATATATTTGAACTACCTACCAAAGATGACCTAAACCTTAAGAAGTTCTCTGACGAACCCACAGAGGATGAAATCTTGGAATTCCTACGATTCATAGGATATGAAATTCCAATTTCCACAAGGACAGATTTCAGAAGACAAAATCTTCCCCCTCTGTGGAATGTCCTCTTTTCCATCCTGAACAGATGCCTCACATGCAAAGTGGGAGGCCCCGACCAATCGAGCCACACCATATTGGCAATCATATACGGGATCTACTACGACCTCCTACTGGACTATGCGGGGTTGATCTTCAAGGAAATTGGTAATGCTGTCATTGCCAAACAACATGATCAGGATATTGGAACAGAGCCTAAGAACTTGGTGTTTAGTAGCTTCTTTGCATTATTACTCGGAGATGACTTGATCGGAGAGGGCAAGCTGCCTGTAGAAGGCAAAAAAATCAAGCTCCATGAGATGAAATCTCACAAACCAACCACTTTGAAGACAGGGCACCCCAATGCATGACCTCTGCCATCTTGACTTCTGTAGTACCTAGGTAGTGAATAGGGCATTAGGACATATATTCATGGGCACAAGACTCCTGCACCGAGTCCTGCAACCCCCCATGCATAGGTTTCCAAGTGGGTGAGATAGTTGTATATCTTAGGGACGAAATTCCAGAAGGAGTACAGAGATATGTGGCTGAAGCAGCACATGTGAGTTCAAAGAGAGTAGAGCCCGAGTATGGTGTGGGGAGGAGAAAAAGAAAAAGAAAACCGAAAAGAGGGTTGTAGTTGAAGAAACCCCAAAATCCACTACAGAGGTTGCTAAAACCTCTAAGCCAAAGAAGAAAAAGGCTAAGACAGTCTCTGAGGTGGTAGTAATTGAAACTACACAGGCTACTACCACAAAGCTCCCTCAGAAGCCTACAAAGAGAAGGCTAGTGAAGATGGCAAGTTCTGAACCTATTGGTCATATGACAAAGGAAGAACCTGTAGAGGTTGTAGAAGAACCTCTACAGAGGCGAAAGAGAAAGGCCCAGTTTGTGGAGAGCTCTGAGGAAAAACGCCCTAGTCCTTTGCGAGTGGCCACAGAGATAGCTAAAGAGGTGTCAAAGCTATACTTTGTGGACCTAGGGGAGAGGGTGGATAGAGAGATGGAGGAGGTAACAGGGCTCTCTAGCTATGATGATGAGAGGGTAGAAGAAAGAAAAATGATTGGAGGAGACTAGAGAAAATGATGCCTCTGGCACATCCCTTAAACCCCCTCCCAGTGCAACCCAAATTACTACCTCTGCAGTTCTAGTGCAGCAAGGTATTGAAGAAGGATGACACGGTCCGAACCAAACCCAAACTGACCGGACAGAGGATATTCCTTCATCCCCTGTACCACACTTATCCGGGGTAGCCAAATCCACCCCATCCTCTCAAAAGGATGAAGGTGCAGCTATAAGTGTCCATTTGCCCCAAGACACGACACCACCCTTCGCAGAGGCATTTGTTGCCTCTGTCACACGCACGAGTAACCCAAAATCGCTTTAGAGTTGGAAGTGAGAGAGCACGATACTTTTATGGATCGTGGAACATCAAGGATTTGAAGGAAATCCTCCAGAGCTCAACATCCCTATAGGCTCTGAAGGTGCCAAACACTCCTTGGCCAAATATGGATCATGTGTTGATCTAGAGGTTACCCCGGACATCTATGTCATGATGGAGGAGTTTAAAGCCTTCACTGACAAAGTGTTCGAAAAACTTGAAGGATTGGACGATCATATTCCAACATATCCTCCCTCACCCTAACTGAAATCAAGGATGATGGTGTGATATCTAAAAACGTCTCCTTGGCGAATGCACTGGAAGTTAAGAAGCTTAAGGAATCCTGTTAGATCACATATCATTGGATTCAAGATCATCCAAACTGAAGCTAAAGCCGGAAAGTCAACTCTCGATATTAAAGTCTCTGTTTGTTTGTAATAAATGTCAAAGTAATTGTTTGTTATTGTATTGTTTAAGTAATTAATCTAGTTAGTAAGTTATTAGTTTAGTTAGATTATTATAGCTAGTTATTTAATATCTTTGTAATAGATATTATCTAGGATAATATCTAGATATTAAAGTATCTAGATATTTAGTTATTAGGTAGATTAGATATTGTGTATCTCTAACTATCATCATCAGATATTATCGACACACATACAAAACACACACTTAAAGGTGTAAATTAGAGAGAAAACAGAGAACACAATCTAGAGCTTAAAATCGATTAATCCTGTAACTGTTGTTATAATCAATACAGGTTGGTAATCGTTATTGTGTCGTATTCTATAAACTTGATAAACATTGTTGGACCGACAATTGGTATCACAGCCTGATTAAGATCAAAATCAAGTTTTTAAGAAAAACCGACTCTGATTGAGATTTTAAGTGTTTTAAGTATCACAGCCTGATTGAGATTTTAAGTGTTTTAAGTATTAAAATCGATCAAGTTGTGATCGATTAGGTTGCTAGATAGAGTTGTGAGTGTTTGATTTCAGTTTAGAACTTTAATCGAGTTCCATTTTGGTAATTTTGTGGTCTGAAAGTCGAGTACTGTGCCATCAATTTATTTTCTAAAAAGTGATTTCTATCGAGATCGAGTGGTCACAATCAGTTCTAGAAGTATTTGTAGTCATATTAGTAGAGTTTGGGTCTGTTAATCTTGGAAATACAGGTTGAAAAGTCGAATTTATCGAAGTACAGACGAACTTGCGCAAACAAAGGGAAAAACACACGCAAAGCTCACTTTGCGTAACTCACTTTGCGCAACCAACTCAACACGCAAAGTCTACTTTGCGCAACCAACGTGATACACAAAGCTTACTTTGCGCAACCAACTTCATACACAAAGCTTACTTTGCGCAACTCAAGCAACACGCAAACTCCACTTCTCGCATCCAACGGCTAACGAAAACCTCACTTCTCACAACAAGTAGGATACGCAAACCTCAGTTCACTTGATCATCTCTTCACGAAAAACCAAGTCAAGTTTGCGCAACCCTCTCGAAACGGAAAGTTCACTTTGCCCATCCCTCGTGATACACAAACCTAAGTTTGCGCAACCCACTGGACACACAAACCTCAATTTGCGCAATCAACCTCTCGCGCAAACCTTCTCAAAACGCAAAGTTTTTCCAAACTTAGAATTTTTGATCAGAATGACATCCAGAGAAGCCCTTGCAATCGGAACTGACTCCAAGCCACCAGTTCTCTTTAAAGGAGAATACAAACAGTGGAAAGATAGGTTCCTGAACTTTGTTGACATACATGAGCTGGGTGATTTCATCAGGAAATCTATAGAAGAAGGGGTTATGAAACCAGTCATGACGACTCGTTTGGTTGGAACAGTGCCGACTCAGGTTGAACTTAAGTATCATGAGCTAGAAGATGATAACCTCAGAAGAGCTAAAGGCGACAGATTAGCTAAGTCATACATTCTACAAGGAATTCCAAATGAAATCTATGTAAAGATTGACAGCTATAAGGCCTCCGGCAAAGAAATGTGGGATCAGCTTGAGAAGATGATGTTGGGTTTAAAGGTTGGGAATCAGCTTAAAATCTCCAACTGCCTAAATAATTATGAAGAATTTAGAGGCATAGTGGGAGAATCTTTAGAAGAAACCTATGACAGGTTTGTGACTTTGCTGAACGAACTAAGCAAGAATAAGGTCCACAAATCTCAAATTGAGCTGAACGTCAAATTCCTGAGTATTCTACAACCGGAATGGAAAAGATTTGCCAGACAGATGAAGCAGATCAAGGATCTGAATGAGATTCCACTTTATGAGGTGTATGAAACCCTCAGAGAAAATGAAGAAGAGGTGGATGAAATTCTAGATGAGAAAAGGCAGAAAGGAAAGACAGTTGAAGACACAGTTGCTCTTGTTGTCAGGAAGAAGAAAAACAAGACAATTGTGTATGAATCAGAAGAAGATGAAGGTTATGGAAACTCTGACATGGATGAAAATGAACAACTGAAGCAAGCAATGATTCTGCTGTCAAATGCTTTTCAGAAAAAGTTCTACACGAAGCCGAGTTCAAATAGTCAGAGATATTCTTCTGGTCCGGACAACTACATCCACAAGGAAAGGGTTGAAGGAAGTAGATATGAAGGAAAAAGATTTGAAGGGAATAAAACAGAGGAGAGGAAACCTGAAGAGAGAAGATATTGTTGGGAACTGAAGAAAAGCTTAAGTGTGGTTAATGCTGCTGGTGCTGGTGCAGAGTTACTGCTGCTAGAATACTTCAAGGTTAGTACTGCTGAGTATTACTACTGCTAGTAGAATTAATACTGCTAGTCAAAGTTAGTGCTGCTTGAACAAAGTTAGTACTGCTTAGCTAGTTAGTACTGCTAGTGGTTAGTGCTGCTTAGTAGTTAATGCTGCTAGAAGAGATTAATGCTGCTGAAGATTAATACTGCTTATATGATAAAGATTCGCATGAAAGAATAACAGCTGGATGGACTGAAGATATTCATGGAATGCTTAGAGATATACATGGAAGATATACTGAAGATTTGTTTCTTTATTGTAATTATCTTTTTCTTTCAGTATATGTATAGAAGTTATAGAATAATTCATTCTAAGTTCTAGAAAAATCAACCTCAAGGCATAGATCCTAATTCTAGAGAAGTAGAATTCGTATTGGTGAGCCTGTTCATCAATATTGAGGTTGAGTGTGTAATCTTGTAACTTCAAAGCATTCAATACGAGTTTACAGTTTGTTATTCATATTTTACTGTGTGTTGATTTACTGTTTCATTGAATATCAAAGTGTTATTCCGCAAACTTCTTTGATATTGTTTCTGAGAATTAATTCTTGTTGAGAATTCGATCCTGACAAGTGGTATCAGAGCTAAACTCTCTCAGAAACATCTATTCATCATGGAAAATCTTACAGAATCAAGCAGTACTTTGGTATCTAAGGTTCCAATGCTCAAACCCAGTGAGTTTGACATGTGGAAGATCAGAATCAGACAATATATTCTTCTCACTGACTACTCAATGTGGGATATCATTGAGAATGGTCCTTCTGAAGCTGGAAGGATAGGACCAGATGGGAAAAGACCTCCACCAAAGACAGATGGTGAGAGGAAGATCAGACAGACAGAGATGAAGGCCTTGAGCACTCTGCTCCTGGCCATCCCCAATGAATATCAGCATCAATTTTGCAACTGCACTGATGCTAAGATTCTCTGGAATGCTCTAGAGAAAAGATTTGCTGGAACTAAGAGCATCAAAAGAAATCAAAGAGATGTTCTAAAGCAGCAGTATGAGAACTTTACTTCCTCAAAGAATGAGTCTATGACTCAAACTTTGGATAGGTTCAACAAGCTCATTGGTGAACTGGCTACTGTAGGAGTAAAGATGGATCAAGATGACATCAACAGAAAGTTCCTCAGATCTCTTGGGGATGAATGGACTATGTACACTGTCTCATATAGACAGAGTAACAATCTGGAAGAGAAAGAACTTGATGATCTATACAATGATCTAAGAGTTTTTGAAACTGAAGTAGAAACCAAGAAGAAGCCCACTGGTTATGTCCACAATGCTGCACTTCTTTCAGTATCCACTGATACTACTGCCAACCCTGAAGCAGTTAGTACTGCCAGTGGAGTAAATTCAGAAAAAGGCACTGAAACTATCTTTGAAGCTTTTTTGTCCAGTCATAGTAACAATTCATTGATCAATGATGATCTGGATCAACTTCACCCTGATGACCTGGAGGAGATGGATATTAAATGGCAGATGGCCATGTTATCCATGAGGGTGAAGAAGTTTATTAAAAGAACTGGAAGAAATAACTTCTCTCAAAGAAGAGAAGATGGAGCTGGTTTTGACAAGACTAAGGTGGAATGCTATAAGTGTCACCAGAAAGGACACTTTGCTAGAGAGTGCAGGAGTGTGGTTCCAAACAACAACCACCAACAAGCTCAGAATGGAGGCTATAATCAGAACAAGAATTCTGCTAAAGCCCTTGTTTCTCAACAAGGAATGGGATTTGACTGGAGTGATCAAGCTGAGGAAGCCATTCAGAATCAAGCTCTTATGGCAGAAGTATCTGATCTCCACACTGAGGTAATCTCTAATCTTTTCACTAAATCTTGCATAGACACTGTCAAAAGATACAGGGATCACAATCAAAGTATGTGTGATGACCTCAAAAGATTAGAAAAAGGACAGAAGAGATTATGTGTTGATAGTTGAGAGATTTGAAGAGCAAATCAAAGTATTTCAAGCTAATGAACTTCAACACTCCTATGACACAAACTATTAGAAGTGGGAAAAGAATGAGTTAGAGACCAAACTGTCCAAGTCCTTAGAAGAGAATGAGAGGCTGAATGAGGAACTGTCTAAAGTTAAACTTGACATAGAAAAGTTTTCATATGCTTCAAAAGCAATGGATTCTCTTCTAAAGGCTCAGATTCATGATAAGATGAAGCCTGGTATTGGTTACAACAATACACCTCCTCCTTACAACAATAACTATATCTCTCCTACTTCAGACTTGTTAGAAACCAAGGAGAAAAAGGACTTATCTGAAGAAGCTTTTAAAATAGATCCTTTGGATGAGGTAGTAGTTAAGGATTTGACTGAGAGAGAAGCCAGAAAGAATAGGGATAATGATGTGAGTAAAGAGATCCCACTAGAAAACAACATTATCACCAATGAGGGATGTGGGAAAATCTGGGTCAAGTCCAAGGAAATAGAGAGCACCAAAGGAAAAGATAACAAGGTCCATTACAAACAAACCACAATTGTGAATTCTGGATCTTGTAAACAGTGTGCTTGCAGTAAAGCCAAGAGCCTAAATTCTGGTTTAAAAAGAGGTAATCAAAGAAACTGGAATAATCAATGGGCTCAGAAACAAGGAGTTGATCTGAGTAAGATCAATAGACCAAAACCTTGTTTCATATGTGGCAAGTTAAATCATTTGGCTAAATATTGCTTCTTTAATCCTATTAATCAACAGATGAACTTTCAAAGATTTGTGCAAAAACCTGTTGGTTATAGGAAGGCTGGAAAGAAACATGTGATAGAGACACATGGTGAAAGAAAAGGCCCCATGAAGGAAAAGATTTTAAAAGAAAATATTAAAATGTGGGTGCCTAAAAGCACTAAAACTGTTAGTACTGCTGACAGGGTTAGTGCTGCTGGAAGTATTACTGCTGCTACCTGTGTTAGTACTGCAAAAAATATTAATGCTACTAATACTATTAGTACCTCTTCAAAGGTTAATACTGCCAACACAGTTACTGCTGCTAACACAGTTACTACTGCTAACAAGGTTAGTACTGCTAAGCATGCAAGTGCTGCTAAGGCAGTTAGTACTTCTAAAACCAGTACTACTTCTAGTAAAAATGTTTCCAAGCCTATTGTTGTGACAAAGTACTCCAAGAATGAGGAGTTAAAGTTCAAAAATCTTGTCAAGAAAGAATGCAAGTATTTTGAGGAGAAAGGGATACCCAAGACCACTGTGGCTGGGGTTCCTAATTCATACTAACTGATCTATCTTATGTGCAGGGCAACTAACAGCTCAAGGGAAAGAGCATATGGCATGTTGATAGTGGTTGCTCTAGGCACATGACAGGTAACATGTCATGCCTACAAGATTTCAAGCATATCAATGGAGGACATGTTGCATTTGGAGATAATCTTACTGGTGGTAAGATAAGTGGAAAAGGTAATGTCACCAAAGGTAAGATGACATTTGAGGATGTCTACTATGTTGATCAATTGAAATACAACCTGTTAAGTGTATCACAGGTTTGTGACAAACAACATAGTATATTATTTACAAATACTGAGTGTATGATCCTTGCTCCAGGGTTCAAGGTAGTTGATGAAAGCATGATACTACTTAGAACTCCAAGAAAGGACAATGTTTATTGTCTAGATATGGACAATGTTAATAGTGATTCATCTCTAAATTGTCTTGTTTCAAAAGCTTCTATAGATGAATCATCTCTTTGGCATAGAAGGATGTGTCACATGAATTTTAAGACTATAAACAAACTTGTTAAAAACAACCTTGTAAGAGGTTTACCATCTAAAGTCTTTTCATGTGATGATCATTGTGTTGCTTGTCTTAAAGGCAAACAACACAAAACTTCTCATAAGACCAAAGAGATAAACTCTATTTCTTCTTGTCTCCAGTTACTGCATATGGATCTGTTTGGTCCTACAAATGTTATGAGTATAGGCAAGAAATCTTACTGCTTGGTTATTGTTGATGATTACTCCAGATTTACCTGGGTATATTTTCTAAGGACTAAGGATGAGACAAGTGGACTGATCAAATCCTTTATCCTAAGAATTGAAAACCAAACTAATCAAAAAGTAAAAGTCATTAGATCAGATAATGGGTCTGAATTCAAAAATCTTGATCTAAACACCTTTTGTGAAGAAAAAGGCATTGAGAGAGAATATAGTGCTTCTAGGACTCCTCAACAGAATGGTGTTGCTGAAAGGAGAAATAGGACACTAATAGAGGCTGCTAGATCTCTGTTGGCTGATTCAAAACTGCCAATTACCTTCTGGGCTGAAGCAGTTAATACTGCTTGTTATGTCCAAAACAGAGTTCTAGTGGTCAAGCAAAAGAACAAAACCCCATATGAGCTTTTAAATAAAAGAAAACCTTTCATTGGATTTTTCAAACCTTTTGGGTGTCCTTGTACTATTCTCAATACCAAATCTCACTTAGGTAAGTTTGATAGCAAGGCAGATGATGGATTTCTTGTTAGGTATTCATCTCAGAGTAAGGCCTACAGAGTTTTTAACTCATCTTCTAGAATAATTGAAGAAAGTGACAATGTCAAATGCAATGAGAACACACCAAATCCTATTGGGTCTGGTCCTCAGTGGCTATTTGACATTGATTCACTAACTAATTCTTTTGGTTTCAGTAGTGATGATTATGCAGGTTCAGGATGTGGAGGATCAGGGACTACACAAGTTCAAGAAACTATGTCTAAATCTGTGATCTTTCCCATACCCACAGTGGATTCTGTTGAAGACTGTGACAAGGAACCATCTGCTGGATCAAGTCAGAGTGAAGAAGAAAGTAGAGATGAGGAGTCCCAAGAGAATAAAGAATCAGAAGTAGCTGCTGAGAACACTTCAGTTGAGTTGAATGACTCTAATCTAGAGGTAGGACTTACTGAAGAACCTAGTCATAACACCAGAGTTCAAAAGAATCATCCTCCACAGCTGGTAATAGGAGATATATCTTCTCCTATGATGACTAGACATCAAAGCAGGCTTCAAGAAATGCAAGATCAACAGCATACAATGCTTTCTTGCTTTCTATCCCAGCTTGAGCCTAAAAAGGCACATGATGCTATGAAAGAATCCAGCTGGATAGAAGCAATGCAAGAAGAACTGTTACAGTTCAAGCTTCAAGATGTATGGGATCTAGTAGACCTTCCTAAAGGTCACAGAGCAATTGGCACAAAGTGGATTTTCAGGAACAAGAAAGATGAAAGAGGTATTGTCATAAGGAACAAAGCAAGGCTGGTGGCTCAAGGGTATACTCAAGAAGAGGGTATAGATTATGAAGAAGTCTTTGCACCTGTGGCTAGGATAGAAGCAATCAGATTATTCCTAGCCTATGCTTCTTACATGAACTTCAAAGTCTATCAAATGGATGTAAAAAGTGCTTTTCTCTATGGCTCAATTGAAGAATAGGTATATGTCTGTCAACCTCCAGGGTTTTAAAACCCAAGCTATCCAGACAGGGTATACAAATTGAAGAAAGCTCTTTATGGACTGCATCAAGCTCCAAGAGCATGGTATGACACTCTGTCATCCTATCTTTTGGAAAATGGCTTTGAAAGTGGAGTCATTGATAAGACTCTTTTTATCAAGAGAAAGAAGAAGGAGATCTTGCTGGTACAAATCTATGTTGATGACATTATCTTTGGATCCACAAGAGACAGCATGTGCAAGGAGTTTGAGGACCTAATGCATCAAAGGTTTAAAATGAGTTCCATGGGGGAACTTACTTTCTTCCTGGGACTCCAAGTTCAACAGAAGTCAGATGGTATCTTCATCTGTCAATCCAAGTATGTGCAGGACATTCTAACCAAGTTTGGTTTCTCAGAATCAAAACCTGCCAGCACACCTATGGAGACACACAAACAGATAACAACAGATCTTGAGGGGGAGGATATGGATGTGCATCACTACAGATCCATGATTGGCTCTCTCATGTATCTCACAGCATCAAGGCTAGATATAATGTTTCCAGTCTGTGTATGTGCAAGATTCCAAGTTAGGCCAAAGCAATCTCACTTTCAAGCTGTTAAGAGGGTATTCAGATATCTCAAAGGGCAACCCAGATTGGGACTTTGGTATCCTCATGACTCACCCTTTGACCTAATAGCATACTCAGACAGTGATCTAGGTGGGGCAAACCTGGACAGAAAATCTACTTCTGGAGGATGTCAGTTTTTGGGTGCTAGACTAGTTTCATGGCAGTGCAAGAAACAAACCACGGTGTCCACATCTACAACAGAGGCAGAGTACATAGCAGCTGCAAGTTGCTGTTCTCAAGTCTTATGGATTCAGAATCAAATGCTGGACTATGGGGTAACTTTTCTACACACTCCCATTTTTATTGATAATAGCAGTGCTATCAGCATTGTGAATAATCCTGTCAAGCACTCTAAGACAAAGCACATTGAGATGAGGTATCTCTTCATAATAGACTGTAATGAAAAGAAACTTGTTCAAGTTGTGAAAGTTCATACTGACAACCAGTTTGCTAATCTATTCACCAAAGCTTTTGATGTGGGTAGATTCAGTTTCTTGGTAACAAGTGTGGGAATGACCAACTCTGAATAAGCTTTCTCTCAAAAAGTGGTTAAATATCTGAATATTATAGATTCTTGGTGTTACTAATCTATCTTTGCAGGGCATACATAGCAGTACTCAATTCAGCCTAAGCTTCAAAGAGTAAGTATGGTTAATACTGCTAGTGGTTAATACTGCTAGTTAGTTAATACTGCTAGTGGTTAATACTGCTAGTTAATTAATACTGCTAGTGGTTAATACTGCTAGTGGTTAATACTGCTAGAGAGTTAATACTGCTAGTGGTTAATACTGCTAGTTAGTTAATACTGCTAGTTAGTTAATACTGCTCGCAGTTAATACTGCTCGCAGTTAATACTGCTCGCAGTTAATACTGCTAGTTAGTTAATACTGCTCGCAGTTAATACTGCTCGCAGTTAATACTTCTCACAGTTAATACTGCTAGTAGTTAATACTGCTCGCAGTTAACACTGCTCCCGGTTAATACTACTCGCAGTTAATACTGCTAGTTAGTTAATACTGCTAGTAGTTAATACTGCTCGCAGTTAATATTGCTAGCAGTTAATACTGCTCGCGGTTAATACTGCTTGTTCGTTAATACTGCTCTAGGTTAATACTGCTTATGTCCCAAATACTATAAATACTCTTTGCCCGCCTAAATGTTCATAACGACTCTTTGCATACTGTTCACTTGCACTCTAAACTTTTTTTTTTCTCTCAAGTACCAAGACTTTCAGGCAAGAACATCCCAGTTCAATGGCATCCATGGCATTCGTAGACGAGCACAATGAGATCGCGATGCTACAAAAGCCAAAGCAAGCTGCAGGATTTCATCAGATTGTGGATTTCCTCAAGTCAAGCCATATTGCTCATGCTCTTACTGTTGCTCCTACAATCTATATCGAGCATCAAAGGCAGTTCTGGGCTAATGCCACCATTGTTGCTGAGAATGGTGTGCAGATGATCAAGACAAGGGTGTGTGCCCAACCCTTAACAGTTACTGAAGAAGTTATTCGCATCAGTCAACGTCTAGACGATGCCTCTGGTATAACTTCTATCCCAAATGATGAATTGTTCTCTTCCCTTACAAGAATGGGGTATGGAGGCCCATTGGGTGTTTTCAAATTCTCTAAAGCCAAATTTTCACCACAATGGCGTTTCTTTGTTCATACTCTTATGCACTGCATCTCCAAAAAGACTACTGGATGGAGTGAGTTCAGCAGCACAATTGCTTATGCCTTGGTGTGCTTAGCCACTGCCAGAAAGTATAACTTTTCTAAAATGATTTTCAGTGATCTTGTCTCAAACATGGGAAACAAAAAGAGCTTCTTTATGTACCCCAGGTTTGTTCAAGAAGTTATTACTCATGAATTGACGGATATACCTCAACCTGTTGGGGTATATGTACCTAAACCCCCCAAAGGCAAGGTTTTCTCAAATATGAGAAGATCTGCTGGGGACTCTGAAGGATTTGACACCCCATTGTTCTCTACAATGATGGTGGTGTCCCAAACCAATGAAGGTATGGCATCAGGGTCAAGGCCCCCATTAGACCATCCTACTGCTAGCCAATCCCAACCTTCCCTCTCAAAATCTATCCCCCAGTCCCTTCTTGAAAAACCAACCTCTCCTATCACCCAAACTTACAAGAGGAAACAGGTAAAGAAGGCTCCTTCCCTTCTTGTACCATCATCCCCCAAGCCTTTAAGCCCTCTAAAGGAGAATTCTCCTTTAGGGAATATCCATAGGGAAACCAAAGGGGTGTCTCCCAACCCCAAGGAGGTGCTCTCTGAGGAGGAGGAAGAGCATATGGGTGATGAGGCTGCCACTACTCCTGCTAGCATAGAGGAGGAAAGTGGTAACATCAATAAGACCTCCCCCATGGCAACTTTGAATGAGCAATCATTTGAAGGTCCCTGGTGCCAAGAAACCACGGGGGTGGATAGTGCTTCTGCTAGGCAGAAGACTTCCACTTCTAAAAGATCCAATGATCCTTCAAAGGAGGGTAACACTTCTAGAGAATGTGAGGACAGATATAACTACCAGGAATTGATGGATACAATGGAAAACATCAACCAAGATGTCATCAAACAAGGAAAAGAAATAGAAGAAATGAAGTTGGTTATTCTGTCACAACAAGTCCAGATTGCAAAACTAAAGAAGATGGTGACCAGGCTGCTTCAAAAGAAGAAAAGGAAACAGTTTGTGCTAAAGAGAAGGGAACCAGTGTCTGATGCTCCCAAAAAGGGGGAGTCAGAGACTGAAGTAAACCTGGATGAGGAAAAAGAAACAGTTGAGGAGGAGCATGATGGGGAGAAGAACAGTATTGAGGGGGAGTTAGAAGTAGAAACTGTTAGTACTGCTGAAACTTCACAAGAAGTAGTAACAGAGTTATCTCCAACAGAAATTGAAGTAGCTGAAATGCTCATCAAAGCAAAGAATGATACTCTCAAAGCAAAGGGAGTGGTCATAAATGAAGGGGGAGATAAGAAATCAGAACAGAAAGACATGGCTGCAGAAGCAAAGAATAAGGGAAAAGCAAAAATGATAGAATCTGATCAACCTATCAAGAAGCAAAGGTTAGTTGAATCAGATGAAGCCTTAGCCAGGAAGATGCAGGAGGATATTGAAAAAGAAGAAAGAGTTCAGGTGGAAAAGGACAGGGAGATGGCAAAGGCTCTAGCTGCTGAATTAAATGAAACATATCAGAAAGGGCTTGAAACTGAGAAAGCTAAACAAAGGGCAATAAGCTTGAGAAAGGCTATGATAGCAAAATCAAGTGCAAAGAAAAGAAGACCTTCACAAACTTACCTTGCTACTCAGGAAAGAAACAAAATGATAACTTTCTTGAGGAGTGCAATTGGGGTAAAGAAAGAAATGTTTGTGAAGATGAATTTTGATCAAATCAGGGATCTCTATGAGAAAGAAATGGGGAAGCTGAAGAGTAATGAAAAGGATAGAGTGGAGTTTGAAAAGAAGGCCAAGGAGAGTAATGATGTGAATATGAATCAACCATTCCCTGAAAGTGAAGAGGGGACTCCTATCAAAGAAAGGGCAGAGAACAAGGAAGAAAAGAAGAAGGAAACTACTTTAGTGCAGGTTCAAAAGACTTTGAAAAGAACCAAAATGATGGCGAAAAGAAAGAAAAGTGTAAAGAAGCCTAGAGTAGAAGAAGAGCAAAAGGTTGCTGAAGAAGATGATGCACATCAGAATGAAGCTAACTCTCAGGAAGTACCACAGAGTTCAAATGTAAACATGTACATGGTGGTAATGGATAAAATTCCAAAGCCTATTTCAGCAGAACCTGTTGGTATAAAGCCTCCTGAGGTCATTCACTGGGATACATTGACAGTGGATGGAAAGGAGTACATCAGACTGAAGAGAAAAGATGAGAAATATGAAGTGTACAGCACTTGGAGTAAGATTGTCAGAACCTGTTCAAGGTCTGATATTGAAGAAATGTTTGCAATAGGGATGAAGTCATATGCAGATGAACTGAAAGCTCCAGAGATTTCAATTAAAAAGATGGTAATGGAGTATCTGTGTATGATGTTCAAACCTGATGAAGTAGAGGAGGTAATAAGAAATGTTTTTCAAACAGTGAATAATTGGACTACATATGAAACTAGTGGAGTATATGCAGTGACTTTGGATTTAAATCACACTGAGTACTTCCTAGTGGATAGAGTGTACAGTCATAGCAGATTGAGGCTTCATGCCATGCTGAAGAAAAAGCTAGGGTGTATTCCAGATTCAGAGATGGCTAAATACTTGATACAAAGAACCATCAATCAGAGTTTAGGGTTGGATGCAAATACTGGAGTTTAGGCCATTATGAAGTTTTGGGAGCATCTTGAAGAGCATCTGAAGAACTTGACTTCTTTTCCTAAAAGTCAAGTTAGGGGGAGATTGTTGGGAACTGAAGAAAAGCTTAAGTGTGGTTAATGCTGCTGGTGCTGGTGCAGAGTTACTGCTGCTAGAAGACTTCAAGGTTAGTACTGCTGAGTATTACTACTGCTAGTAGAATTAATACTGCTAGTCAAAGTTAGTGCTGCTTGAACAAAGTTAGTACTGCTAGTGGTTAGTGCTGCTTAGTAGTTAATGCTGCTACAAGAGATTAATGCTGCTGAAGATTAATACTGCTTATATGATAAAGATTCGCATGAAAGAATAACAGCTGGATGGACTAAAGATATTCATGGAATGCTTAGAGATATACATGGAAGATATACTGAAGATTTGTTTATTTATTGTAATTATCTTTTTCTTTCAGTATATGTATAGAAGTTATAGAATAATTCATTCTAAGTTCTAGAAAAATCAACCTCAAGGCATAGATCCTAATTCTAGAGAAGTAGAATTCGTATTGGTGAGCCTGTTCATCAATATTGAGGTTGAGTGTGTAATCTTGTAACTTCAAAGCATTCAATACAAGTTTACAGTTTGTTATTCATATTTTACTGTGTGTTGATTTACTGTTTCATTGAATATCAAAGTGTTATTCCGCAAACTTCTTTGATATTGTTTCTAAGAATTAATTCTTGTTGAGAATTCGATCCTGACAGATATCAGTCTGAAGGAAAGAGAATAGAGGAGAGGAAACCAGAAGAGAGAAAGTTTAAAGTTGAAGGATCCAGTCAGACAGAACCACCAACGTGCTACAACTGTGGCAAAACAGGTTACTATGCCAGAGATTGCCGAATACCAAAAGTCAGAAACTCCGATTATTACAAGAACAAGATGCTTCTTTCAAAGCAACAGGAGGCAGGTAAGGCACTGATGGCAGAGGATGAATACTGGCTTGATCATTCAGACGAGGAAGAAGAGGATGAATAGAAGGATGAAGCCGTCAACATGTGCTTGACGGGAAAGCAAGAATCAGATGCTGAAGCTGATTCAGATGATGAAGAAGAGGAGGTATGTGATTTATCATAATTAGACTTCATGAATAAAATGCATGCCATGATTTTAAAACAACAAGAGTTAGAGTCGAATCTTGAGCGATAAAATGGTGTTATAACTGAAAAAAACCAATTGATATAGAAACTTAGCAATGAAATTGCTGAGAAGAAAGTATTGGTTGAGGTTTTAAATAGAGATAATGACACCAATGCAAAGGAAAAGACAATAATTCTTAAAGAGAATTCTGACTTCAAGACTAAACTGACAAAAAGTGAGATTGATATTTATGAGCTTACAAAATTAAATTCTTCATGTACCAAAGAAATCTTTTCTTTACTTGGAAAATTAAAAAGTTTGGAAGAGAAGTTATACAAAATGTGTCAGACTGAACAAACTATTCATCTGAACAAACCCAAAGAGGAAATAGAGAGATGGGGAATCGGTTATAAGAATCCTCACTGTCTTCAAAAGGGAATGTCTGAAGTGCCTGCACTTTATGATCATCTTTCTATGAAATTAGCTCGATGAATCCCTGAGTTTATAACTTTTTGGACTAAACTATCAGAAGAGGATGAAGCCAACGAAACTGAAAAACGGTTGAAATCATCTAAAGTTCATCTTCCATTTTATTAGGCGAAGATGAATAATAGTTATAATGAAAATCCAATATATCAAAAGAAGAAAACTCTTTCAAGTGATTTTTTCAAAGTTATTTTGAAAATGAAATGGAGGGGAAGCCTATTCAAGGTAAACTATATGTCCCTCCTCTCGTTTTAGAAAGTAAAATTTCTAAACTCGAGAATTCTTTAAAAGATGAAAGACTTTTGATAAATATTGAACAAAGTGTTTTTTCGACTGTGTTAAAAAATGTTATTATTTCTAAGGCTTCAAACTCTGAGGATATGTTTGGTTTCGCAAATAAAGGGTTTGATTTTATGAACGCTCACGGTGGTTTAGATGATTGTTCTAATCAATTTGACTTTAATGCAAAACTTCCTAACCATTCATCTTTTGTTAAAAAATCTTTAGGAAAAACCAGTATGCCTGTTAACAGTGCAAAATCAACAAAAGTTGATAACTCAGTCTCTGTGAAAGCTAAAAATGCTAAAGGTAAGATTACATCTAAGCATTCACAGAAACCGAACACTACTGGTCATCCGAAGAAGAAGCATTCGTTTGTTGCTCCAAAGTCTAACTCCACAGTTTCACATATTTCATATCTGAGCAAGCAAAGGCCAGAAGTTAAATCTTTGTGGGAACCGAAACAGAAGCTTGACAAGACCGTTAAATCGTTTAGTAGTGTTAATTGTAGTAAGACTTCGCCTAGTAAAGATGTTTTAATTGCTGATGTTGTGATTTTGAACTTAAAACTTGTTGTTTCTTGTAAACAATATTCAATGAAGCAATTATTTCAGTTATCTTTATCTGCTAGAAAGTCTTCTATTTATAATAAACATGTTTCTATCTCTTGTCAAGATTCTGAAGATTGGTTTGGCAATTATCATGTGCATTCATCTCATTCTCATTCTTCAAATGCATTTCAAAAGAAAAGGGGACCCAATTTGAAATGGGTACCAAAATCTTGTGCTAACACAGTAGGACCCAAATTCCAGTGGGTACCTAAGGCTAAATCTGTGTTACAGGCACATCAAGTTTAAAAAGGGAGCTTACAGATATGACTTCTAGACAAAACAGTCTAGGACTCGTTCCTCAAAGAAAATGCTCAAGAGTCTTAATTCCATCTTTGTTTTAAGTCTAATTAAATCAAATGTTTCATTATTTCTCTTATGCAGATCCATCATATGTGGTACTTAGATAGCGGTTGCTCCAAGCATATGACTGGACAAAAAGATATGATGTCCAATTTTAAAGAGAAATATTGCGGATCAGTCAGATTCGGCAACGACCAGTTTTCTCCAATCATAGGATATGGTGATGTACAACATGACAATGTCACGATCAAGAAGGTGAGCTATGTTGAAGGCTTACGGCACAACCTGTTTAGTATTGTTCAGTTCTGTGACAAAAGCTTAGAGGTCAATTTCAAAGCCAAGACGTGTTCAGTTCGCACTGAAGAAGGCGAGGAACTCTTGGTCGGCACAAGAAAGTCAGACCTCTACACAATTAACTAGTCAAAAATCCAGAACGACAAGCAGGTTTGTCTATTGACGAAAGGCTCGAAGCAACAAAGCTGGTTATGGCATCGAAGGCTCTCTCACCTCAACTTTCGGTACATCAACAATCTGGTCAGAGGAAAGCTTTTCAAAGGACTTCCAGCGCTCAAATATGAAAGAGAACATCTTTGTGCAGCATGTGAAAAGGGAAAGATGAAGAGGGCACCTCATAAACCAAAGCCTGAACCGAGTACAAGCGCTCCGTTAGAGTTATTGCATATGGACTTATGCGGTCCGATGCGAACTCAGAGTCTAGGCGGAAAGAAGTACATACTCGTGATCGTGGACGATTACTCACGATACACATGGGTCAAGTTTCTAAGTTCAAAGGATGAGACACCAGATGTTCTCATCACATTCCTAAACACGACCCAGGTGAATCTGCAGAAACCGGTCAAGTTTCTAAGAACAGACAATGGCACAGAGTTCAAGAACCAAAAGGTTGAAGAATATCTCGAATCTGTCGGGATTTCACATCAATACTCTGCTGCTCGTACGCCTCAACAAAATGGAGTGGTCGAAAGAAGAAATCGTACGCTAGTCGAGGCTGCTCGTACTATGCTAAGTCAATCAGACTTACCTCTATTTTTGTGGACTGAAGCTGTATCGACCGCGTGCTATACACAGAATCGCTCCATGATACATCGCAGATTCAAGAAGACTCCTTATGCTTTAATCAACAACCGAACACCGACAATCAAATATTTCCATATATTTGGGTGTAAGTGTTTCGTGCTAAACGATAGGGAGAGTCTCAACAAGTTCAGTGCCAAGGCGGACGAAGGGATCTTCATTGGTTATTCCTCGACATCAACTGCATTCCGTGTTTATCTGAAGAAGTCAAAGACGTTGATTGAAAGCATCAACGTCACGTTTTATGAAGAGATGGCTTCCGAACAACACAGTTCAGAACCCGCTATAACAGGAATACTAACTTCTGGGCAACTACGTCCAGAACCTGCGTCTCAACAGAATAAATCAGATGAAGCATCAACGTCAACTAATAATATATCTGATTTAGACTTATTATTTGAATTGTTTTATGATGAATTTCTTGGATCTAATGTAAAGAAATCTGTTATGGTTGACAGGATGGAAGACTTAACGACTACTCATCCAACCAGTTCAGATGTTCCTATTGAATCCAACGCCCCGATTCAACAAGAAGTTCCAATTTAAATGGCGACTCCAACAGTTGAAGAAGTTCCATGTGATGAAGAGACAACAATAGTTGAACTAGTAGGATGTTCTGTACAGATCCATTCACAGCCAGAACAAGCTGTACCTGCTGAGTCTTCTGAACCTACCACTTCAACTGCAATCATCATTCCTCATGAACAAGCTGAAGAAGGTACAAGTGGATTTATAGATGATTTAACTGACATACATTCATATAATCCACTGTCTCCTGAACATAAATGGACCAAAGAGCACCCGATAAGCCAGATCATTGGCGATCCATCAAAACCGGTGCAAACTAGGTCAACATCAATGAGTATGTGCATGCATAGCTCCTTTCTGAGCAAGTTCGAGCCAACACGTGTATCAGAGGCATTTGCTGATCCAGAATGGGTGATCTCAATGCAAGAAGAGCTAAATCAGTTCGATGCACTTCAAGTCTGAAGACTCGTACCAGAGCCTCAAGGAAGAAGTCTACGTCTCTCATCCAGAAGTTTGTCAATCAAGAGAAGCCGAATCACGTCTACATTCTCGACAAAGTACTCTACGGTCTGAAACAAGCTCCTCGAGCCTAGTATGATGTCCTTTCCAATTTTCTAGTCAAGTCTGGTTTTTCAAAAGGAACGGTGGATACCACTTTGTTTATCAGAAAGGAAAAAGCCGATATCATTGTAATTCAAATCTATGTAGATGATATTATCTTTGGCTCTACAAATCCTAAGTACTGTAAGAATTTTGCAAACCTTATGGTGTCTAGATTTCAGATGAACATGATGGGAGAGATGAATTTCTTTCTCGGTTTACAAGTAAAACAATTTTCATCAGGTATTTTTATCAATCAATCAAAATACATTTTGGATATTCTTCGGAAGTTCCAAATGGAAAATTCAAAACCGATTGGTACCCCAATGGCACCAGGTACTAAAATTGGCACCGCTCCTTCGGGAAAGGCTATTGATGTTAGGACTTATCGAGGGATGATAGGTTCTTTAATGTATCTTACTTCTAGTAGGCCAGATATAATGTTTTCAACATGCTGATGTGCACGATATCTGACCAATCCTAAAGATATCCATATGTCTACTGTGAAGAGCATATTTAGGTATCTAAAGGGCACTACAGATCTTGGTCTGTGGTATCCTAAAGATACTAGTTTTGAACTAACAGCCTACACAGATCCAGATCATGCAGGTTGTATGTTAGACAGGTAGAGCACGTCGGGACATGTACAGTTCCTCGGTGACAAGATAGTAAGTTGGGCATCGAAGAAGCAACTTTGTGTTTCAACCTCCACGACCGAAGCAGAATATGTAGCTGTTGCTCTCAGGTCTTATGGATGAGAACTCAATTGCGCGACTACGGTTTTCACTTCAATAAGATCCCGATATATTATGACTCCAAGAGCGCCATCGCAATATCAACGAATCCTGTTCAGCACACCAAGACTAAGCACATAGACGTCAGGTATCATTTCATTAAAGATCATGTTGAAAAAGGAACAATTGAACTTTTCTTTGTAAAAACTGATTATCAGCTTGCTGATTTGTTTACCAAACCTTTAGACGAAAAGAGGTTTAACTGTCTTGTTTCTAAGCTTTTGTATGTTAAATCTAAAGATTTAATCAGTAGTTACCTATCAAAGTTTTCTAATTGTATACTTTTTCATCATTTCTTCATTTCCGCAAGATATCTGCACCTCTATATACTGTTCATGATCCAAGGGGGAATATGAAAAGAAATTGACATGTGGTCAATCTTATTTTGAGGGGGAGCTCATAAGATTTCTGCATTTACCTTTTATGTCAAAATTTTGTAATGCAAGATTTTAGGGGGAGCTCTTCAAGTCAAAGGAGTTTGGATATGACTTCTGATTATTTCGGATCAGAACTCGTACTTTAACAGTTTTACTGCTTTTTGTCTTTTCAATTTAAGTGAATAAATTTTACTTTGACTTGACATAAGACTTTTGCAGAATTTTTGAGAGATGCTTACAAGTTCATATGTTTATGACTTTAAGCTTAGCTTCATGAGATGGAAGATCGTACGTAAAGGTATAATTCTATATCTTCATCTCATATATGGTTGGAAGTTGGACAACTTTCAATCATAGAAAACATTGTTCTAAATGTTGAAACCACTTCCCAAATCTTAAACCGAATTCATGATTTGGAAGTGTGACTTTAAATGTTTTCAAAAATCAACATTGTGCTTTAACTGAAATAGTTAAACCAATCTGAGCATCACATGCATCATGGAAAAAAAAGGAATCATTGTGCTAGGAATTAACCAACTTCTATGGAATCACCTTAACCAGTGATTTCTACCCACGAAGTTAATCCTTAGTGATTGAGTGTGAGAAGTCGAAAAGAATTGAGTGTGATTAAAGAAAGCAAAATGTTTAAAAGAAAGAGCGTGTGAGAACAGAGTTAAAAGAATATCACAACTCTGCACCAACTTTTTCTGAGTCGGGCAACCACATTACTAGTGTTTCACAATTCTTTGGTGAACATTATTGAAACAAGCAACTAGCCCATGCCAACTCTTGATCAAACCTCACCATCTACTCATTTTCTTCTCAACAAGAAAGTGTTTCACATTTTCAAAGGGGATGCAACACATATGCTATCTGATTTTCATTTGGAAAATCTGGATATTGAAAAGAAGGAAGTCTGCCCCACCTTCGCACTTCAATCATGCACAATTGAGTCTGTGTTTAACTTACTGTTGTCTCAGTGGTTTACACAATTTTGAGCCAATAAGCAATCATCCGTGCTTAATTCTTTCAACACAAGCACGAACACACAAGGAATTAGTTTCTTTGTCATAACGTTTATAGAAATAATCTTTGTGGTGTTTCGATGATTAAATGGAAGCCCCGGGGGAGTCAACATCAAACAACTCCTTTCCAATGTGTATTCGTTACACACAGTGACTTAGTGTTACTGACAGGCATAATAACTGATTCATTAGTTGATTCAGGTGTTACACGACTATTTTGTCTGGATTTGCAAAGATCTGGGTGAATATCTATTGAATTGACGGATCAGTGGCTCCAAGTGGTTGACATTTCTTACAAAACGTTTTGATGAAGTCGTTACACTTATCATCAAAAAGGGGGAGAATGACTAGACAAGAAATGGAAAAGATCACATGTTTCAAGAATCACGTCCAAGATTGAAATCTTGAAAAGCAAGTATTCTGAAGACATGCTGATTTCAGAGCTAGAGAAAGAGATTGCATCTTTTGAGCTGAACAAGAAGACTGAATTGCTAAAAATTTTTTTAGTAATGATCTTGATCCAATGGGGGAGATTGTTAGATCACATATCATTGGATTCAAGATCATCCAAACTGAAGATCGTAATCTGAAGCTAAAGCCGGAAAGTCGACTCTCGATATTAAAGTCTATGTTTGTTTGTAATAAATGTCAAAGTAATTGTTTGTTATTGTATTGTTTAAGTAATTAATCTAGTTAGTAAGTTATTAGTTTAGTTAGATTATTATAGCTAGTTATTTAATATCTTTCTAATAGATATTATCTAGGATAATATCTAGATATTAAAGTATCTAGATATTTAGTTATTAGGTAGATTAGATATTGTGTATCTTTAACTATCATCATCAGATATTATCGTCACACATACAAAACACACACTTAAAGGTGTAAATCGGAGAGAAAACAGATAACACAATCTAGAGCTTAAAAGTGATCAATCCTGTAACCGTTGTTATAATCAATACAGGTTGGTAATCGTTATTGTGTCGTATTCTATAAACTTGATAAACATTGTTGGACCGACAAATCCCCTATCGCCAAGGATGACTTCAGTAAACTCATCTCTGCGGTGGAAGCACAGACAGAAGCTCTGAAGGCACTTCAACAGATTTCAAATCAGAATTCTGTCGACATCAAGAAATTGTTAGAAGCCTCATCTTCAAATGCCACAAAGAACGAATTCAACAACTGTTCAAAGTCCATCAATATCCAAACAGACGCCATCAAACAACTTGGGGATATTATCATGGAAGAGATGGGATAATTTGCAGTAGAAGTAACGGCCTCTGGGTGGATGATCTCACCAAAATCAAGGAGGAAATTAAGGACATGACTCGCAATGTCATGGTCCCAATTCAGGTTTCAGCTTCATCCTCTGCACCCCCACCACCCCCCTTTGCGGAAAACATACAGGCTCTGGCTATCAAAGAAGAACTTTAAGCCATGGGTTGTATGCTTCTAAAGACTCTGAACCTTCTAGGGTCTGACATCACCAAGGAAGGAAAGTCAGTCCTAGAAGATCTCAAGAAGACAGTGGCCACGCTCAAATTTAAGTCTGATTATGAGGTCAACAAGCTCTCTCTTTCTGCAGAGGATGTGATGGCTAAAATCACGAAGCACACCGAATCCCACCTCTGCAAACAAAAAAGGAGGGAACCTGTGTTCTGCCAAGTAGAGGAAGCACAGAAGAAGGTCAAACATGATGATCAGGACCCAGATGCCTCCAGCCCTGGCCATCATGAGGTGGAGAAGGCCACAACACCAAAAAGATCTGCACCTATTGCTGCCACTCCTCTTCAGGCCTCACCTCTGCAAAAAGAATCCTTAGAGGCACACAAAACTCAAAGGCTCAAATCTTGGGCCTCTAAGGAAATAAACAAGGGAGCTGAAATCACCCAAGCAATCACCTCTGCAGATCCACAGAAGGCAATGGTTAGTGTTGGATTTGAATAAATCGCTGAAGGACTTGCAAAATTTGTGGAATCTTCAAGTCCTGAGTTAATGCCCACTGCACCTACCCCCAAAGTCTAGTTTCAGAGCCTTGATCCAGTGAATGCCACAAAAACTGCAGAAACTCTTCCACATAACTCAACAAAGACATCCTCTGAACCGAAAAAGCAAAAGAAACCTTCTAAGCAAAAAGATAAACAAGACAGAGTGAAACAAATCATTCAATAGATGGATGCTATGAGGATGCCCATCTCAAGGCCACCACCGAAAGAAGTGAAATTTGATGAAAATATTCACACATACCTCTACAGCACAGAACCAAGGGCCGTGTTCATTGCACCAAATCTGCATCCTCTGATAAAGGAAGATATCAAGAGAAGGTTCGAGCTAATGGTCCAAGAAAGGACAGTGGTATTTTATACAGAGGATATAAAGACTATGATGAGGACCTCTCTACACTCCTACGCAAACAAATAGATAATGTATGCTAAGTATTTAGTCGTGAGAAAAGATGGGCGGCAGTATTCCTTCACAGATGCTGATTTAAAGAACCTCTGCGCCTATGATCTTCCTCAACTTCATGCTTTTACAGAGCAAAGACTGGAGAAAAGGAAGGAGTACATGATTGTGAATGGTAGGATCAAGGAAGTCATACGTGAACATGTCAAATATCATAGCAAAATAGACTTCGAGGTGGCCCTATAGCTTGGAGTCGAAAAACTATCGATAACCAAACCAAATGACAAATTCCCTGAAATCGAAGACGTACCATCAAACTCATTGATCACAGAGTCTGAATTTGGGTTTGTCTACAGAGACGATGATGGGTGCAATAAGATGTTCAAGCCCGATCAAAGTCACAAATATTCAAACATTACTCTGCTGAAGATAAAGTACACGATTCTGAGGAAAAGGGGGTCAGAAACTGTGCAAGCGGGACCTATAGAGAAATTGGTTGAGATGATTGATGCGTAGATCAAATACAGGGAGCTCATTCTATCGATGAAGAAGAACTTAGTAGAAAGCTTTACCAATCCGATAAATGACTTTCCTCAGTAATCCTTGTAATAGTTTTGTTTTTCATTCAATGTATTTTATAGAACATGTACTTACCTTATGTATTTCCTTTTTGAAT
Organism: Arctium lappa; assembly: GCA_023525745.1. Lineage (NCBI taxonomy): Eukaryota > Viridiplantae > Streptophyta > Magnoliopsida > Asterales > Asteraceae > Arctium > Arctium lappa. The sequence continues at coordinate 68,853,431 of CM042048.1, read as the reverse complement.
GAAAGATTTAGTCTTCAGAGGTTGAGTTCCTTTCACCTCTTTTTGTTTATAAATTAGCCAAACACTTATCATTCTAAATTTTTATTTTTCAATACTTAGGGGGAGGTTGTTAGCTCTAAATCATAGAAGTATTGAAAAATAGGCTGAGTGTAGGAACCTCAGGAGACTGCTCAAATCACCAAGTTCACCACAGAAGATACAAGCTCAGAAGATCACATCCTCTGTGATGGCTAAACTCTAGAGATGAAAGACGAAAGATTTCATAATAGTGGTTCAAGACAAGATCACGTGCAGAACACGTGAGCCTGCTGTACGAAGATTCTGAAGAACATTTGTGCCCGTCCCACGTTCTTTAACTATCCAGGTGGCATTCCTTTTATGGAATGTCAGCCATGTTCATATTGTCTCTACAAGCTCAATTTTAGAAAAATGACATAATGATGTCTTTGGGATCAGACACTCGCCCTCCAGTTCTGATAAATGAGAATGAATTTCAGCAATGGCAGGACAGATTCATCAACTTCATAGAGAGACAACCAAATGGTGATAATATGATGAAGTCTCCGACTGAAGGTCCTATGGAGAGGCTCATGAAAGAAATACCAGCTACTGCAACTACTCTGGCTACAAGAGCTGAGAAGTCTATAAGAGAGTATGATGCTGAAGAGCTTTTGAGATATCAAGCTGATAACCAGGAAAAATCTAATCTGATTCTTGCTCTACCCAATTCAATCTACAACAGAATTGACTGTTTCAAGTAGAATCCGATGCTCATGTGGACTCAAATAAAAAAGATAATGCTTGGATCAGTTGTTGCTACTCAACTCCGTCAGACTAGATATATGAACAATTTTGAGGAGTTCAAAGCTAAAGAAGGAGAAAGTTTGAAAAGCGTGTTTGATAGATTTTGGGCAGTAATAAATGATATGTACAAGATAAAGGTGACAAAAACTGAATTGGAAGCAAATATGAAGTTTCTGAATGCTCTTCAACCGGAATGGAGCAAATCTTTTCATCGAATGAGGAATGATGTCAGAATTTCCACAATGCCAATTCAAGAACTTTACGAAATCTTGATGACTGATGAGAACATGGTTCAGGAAAAGAATGCAAAGATTGATAAGAAGAATAAGCCAAAGTCTGTTGATCTAATTGCTCTACTTGCTAGCCAACTAGCTGAACAAGCTTTATCTGAAAGTGCCTATGATGGGTCAACTGAAGATGATGGTGAGGCTTTTGAAAAAGTTCCAGCATAGATTAGGATTAAACAACCTTCGTTTTACTTCCGGCTCAAAGAAAGTGGAACCCGATGCTCCATCAAAGCCATTTGTTCCAAAGTATGAACCTGTTAAAGTGGCTGATCCTAAAAAGGAGGAAAAGAAAGCAATGAATTGCTTTAACTGTGGAAAACCGGGACACATAACTAAGGAATGTCGAGTGAATGTGATCAAGGATTCGACTTTTTACAGGAAGAAGCTGGAACTAGCAGAAAAGAGAGAAAATGGAACAATTCTTCTTGCTGAAGAAGAATATTGGCTTGACCATTCAGATAATGAAGCCGAGAATGAGGAAACGGCGGCAATGTGTTTTATTGGAGATGACAAGAGTGATGATGAAGAAAAGGATACTTCAACTGATGAATCTGAGGTAATTTCTGATTTTGATTACAACTTTATATCATCTCAAATGAACGTTATTATCAATGCTTTACATGATTTACGTTCAAAGTTCATATCTGAAAAGCTTGATAATCAAGAAAAGTCTGTTTTGATTGAAAAACTGCGAATTTCTCTGAAGGATGAAAAGATTATTTTAACTGACACAAAAGAGAAATTTCAAAAGAAATTGGATGAGTTAGAAAATTCAAATCAGACTTATCGTAATTCTTTGACTGATTTGACTACTTTAAATCAAGATCTTTCTGATAAAATAATTATTTTAGAAGGAAAATTATGTAAGAGAAAACAAACTGAGCAGACCATATATATGAATAAACCAAGGAGTGATGAGACAATCAAAGAAAGATGGGGACTCGGCTTTGAAAATCCACATTGTTTAAACAATGTTATCATAAAACCCCCCACTTTGTATAATTTTGATTATCTAAATCTTACACATTATGCTCCTCAAATTAAAATTGAGTGGATGAATGCAAAGCAAGAATTAGAAATTAAAAATCAGAAAAGAATGAACAACAAGAAAATGGAAATGCCATTTGTTTATACTAGTGAAAATGACAAATATTTTCCTGAGCAATTAAAGAAGTCCAGAAAATCCAAAAATGTTTTAAATGTTAATTCTTCCATTAAATCTTCATTATCAACTGATTTTGTTGATATATATGCCAACAATACTAATAAGGAAAATGTATCTCCGGTTTCTTAAGATTCTAGGAGATATATTCCCTCATTAGTGTTAGAGGGTAAAATAGTTGAGCTTGAAGATAAATTGGAAGAACAATGTCTTCAAACTGATTTAGAAAACGATTTATTTCTTTTTATAATGAAATCAAGTTTTGAAGACAAAATTACTTATGGATTTTTTGTCGATTCCAAGGAAAATACTCACAAAGTACAAAACAGTATGCATTTGCGGCAACCGTTGGTCGCGCAAACTTACAACTTGCGCCAGCCGTTAGTAGCGCAAAGTTCAGTTTGCGCCACCAAAGGGTCGCGCAAACCTCTTCCAGACTTGTGTTTTTCTGAAAGTTCTCACTCCAAGGCAAGTTCAAGCATGTCGAATGCTCAACTTGATTTCTTAGATAAAATTTCTTCTTCCAATTCAATTGTTGATGATTCTTTTATGCTAAATGATCAGTATTATAAACCGAAGCGTAAAAGGAGAAGATCAAAGAAGTCAAGGAAACAATATAATGGCTTGTCTGAAAATTCAAATTCTTTTGATTTTTCTGTTTCAGATTGGACTGTGAATAGGTCAACTAAGCTGATATGGAGGGTTAAGCAGAAATCAATAGAATCTGAACTGTTAGAGGATAAATGTGTAGAGAATCTTTGTCATACTGATACATATGCCTTTTGTATAAAAATACAAAATATTGAATTCAGCAAATGATTCACATTGCAAAGAATGTCTCATATTCTTCTTCTAGATCTGATTCTGATGATTATGTTTCTTCCTCTATTGATGATTGCTTTCATGAGATTTCTAAAAATAAATGTTCGAAAATTAAAAGATACAAATCTAACAAGAAGGGACCCATAAAGATATGGGTACCTAAATCTGTGTAGTTTCTGTATGTGCAACTTAGTCATTTATGGTATCTGGAGTCGGGGTGTTCCAAACACATGACGGGCAACAAATCATTACTTTCAGAGTTTAAAGAAAAATGTTGCGGTCGTGTTAAGTTTGGAAACTGCGAGACCGCTCCCATTCTAGGTTATGGTGATCTTGTTCAAGGCAATATTACTGTCAAGTGAGTCAGCTATGTTGATGGTCTTAGCCACAACTTATTCAGCATCGGGCAATTTTGTGATAAAGATCTTGAAGTTAGATTTAAATCTAAACGTGTTGCTGTGAAGAATGACAGTGGCAAGGATTTACTGGTTGGAAAAAGAAGATACAATTTATATACCATTGATCTTTCTAAGGTTAAAATCCCATCAGATATATGCTTGCTTTCTAAAGCTTCTGTTCATGAAAGTTGGATATGGCACCGACGACTAGCCCATCTCAACTTTAAATACATGGATCGCCTTGTCAAGACTGATTTAGTGAGAGGTCTCCCAACACTACGTTTTCAGAAAGACCACCTCTGTCAAGATTGTGAGAAAAGAAATATGAAGAAAGCTCCTCATAAGCCAAAGCCTGAACCATGCACTTCGAACATTCTTGATTTACTACATGTTGATTTATGCGGACCGATGAAAACAAAGAGTATCGGAAAGAAAAGATATGTCTTGGTGGTAGTTGATGATTACTCACGGTATACATGGGTCAAGTTTCTCAAGTCTAAAGATGAAACTCCTGACATTCTCATCAACCTCATCAAAACAATTCAGACCAACAAGCAAAAAATAGTCAAAGTTCTCAGATCAGACAATGTTACTGAATTCAAGAACAACACCCTTCAAGCTTTCTACGAAGATCAAGGTATTCAACAACAGTTTTCTGCTGCTCGAACACCACAACAGAATGGGGTTGTTGAACGAAGATACAGAACGCTTGTCGAGGCAGCCAGATCAATGCTTGCTTATTCTAGTCTTCCTTTGTCTCATTGGGATGAAGCTGTCTCAACTTCATGTCACACTCAAAACAGATCAATTCTGCATCGCCGATTCAACAAAACACCATATGAGCTTATGAACGGTATCAAACTAAATGTCAAATATTTTAAGTCTTTTGGGTGTAAATGTTATGTTCTGAATGACCGAGACAATCTCAACAAGTTTAGTCCAAAAGCAGATGAGGGTATTTTTCTTGGGTATTCTTCAACTTCTGCAGCTTACAAAGTTTTTCTTACTTCCTCAAGAAAAGTGATAGAGAGTGTCAATGTCAAATTTTTCGAAGTTGCAGATTTGGTTTCTAGTCAATCAGGCTCAGAACCCGTACTTACAGGGAAATTAGCTTCTAGACAAGTCAGTTCAGAACCTGTAATACAACCGTCAAATCAGGATCCTTCTTCTTCCTTGCTTAATCTTTCTGTTCTTGATTTTCTTTTTGAGAATTTTTATGATGATGTACCTAAATCTAATTCTGAAAAAGCTTCATCTGTGAATCAGGAAACTGTGAACGCATCTATTCCTAATTCCGCTGCATCTATCTCTAACACTGATGTTGTTCAAGTTATTTCTGAACTCCCTCAAGATCAATCAGAATCTGAGCATGTGAATACTGAATTTGGGCAAGAAACATCTATTCAAGAAACATCTGTACAAGAAAAACCAGTTCAAGAAGTAGAACAAGCTGCTGATATTCCATCAACAATTCCAGAATCTGATTCAGAAGTTGTTGAAATACCTCCTCCTCAAGTTGAAACTGTTGATGTTTCTTTATCTGACATAGAAGCTTCTGAACCTCCTTTTCAACAACTAGACGTTGTTCAAGAAGTTATAGATCCTCTCCCTCACACCACCAAATGGACAAGATCTCATCCTATTCATCAAATTATTGGTGATCCTCAAGCAAGTGTATCTACTCGTTCCAAGGCGACAACTTCCAACGAATGTCTTTTCACTTGCTTTCTAAGCAAGATTGAACCAACCAAAGTATCTGAAGCATTGGAGGATCCGGATTGGATTATAGCGATGCAAGAGGAGCTCAATCAATTTGACGCATTAAAAGTTTGGAGACTTGTACCACGACCAAAAGGAAAGAGCATTATTGGAACAAATTGGATATTCAAGAAAAGAAATACAAAGATGGCATCATCGTTCGTAATAAATCTAGATTGGTAGCCAAGGGATATCAACAAGAAGAAGGAATTGACTACGATGAAACTTTCGCGCCGGTCGCACGATTAGAAGCTATCCGTATGTTTCTGGCTTTCGCTGCTTATCGGAACTTTATAGTATATCAGATGGATGTCAAGACAGCATTCCCCAACGGTAAACTGAAAGAAGAAGTTTATGTTTATCAACCAGAGGGGTTTGTTGACAAAGAACATCCTGATCATGTCTACTTTCTCGATAAAGCACTGTATGGCCTGAAACAAGCACCGAGGGTGTGGTATGATGAGTTGTCGACCTTCTTGATCAAATCTGGGTTTACCAAAGGATCTATAGATACCACTCTTTTCATCTATCATTCTAACTTGGATATCTTCTTAGTTCAAATATACGTAGATGATATTATATTTGGTGCGACTAATCAATCACTATGTACTTGGTTTTCTGATCTTATGACCTCCAGGTTTCAGATGAGCATTATGGGAGAAATTAATTTTTTCCTCCACTTACAATTGAAGCAGCTTCCAGATGACATTTTTATTAACCAATTGAACTATGTGTTTGACAACTTGAAGAAATTCAAGATGGCCAAATCTTCTTCAATTGGCATGCCTATGGCTCATGGTGAAAAGATTGGTCTGGATCCAGATGGAAAAGTTGTGGACGTCAAAACTTATCGAGGGATGATTGGATCACTGATGTACTTAATAGAAAGTCGCCCGGATATAATGTTTTCTACTTGCCTATGTGCCAGATTTCAAGCCAATCCAAAGAAATCGCATTTGTTGGCAGTCAAGCGCATATTTCGATACATCAAAGGACATCCATATTTAGGTTTGTGGTATCCTAAGAGTTATGATTATAAGCTAACTGCTTACTCTGATGCAGATTTTGGTAGAAATCAGTTAGACCGGAATAGCACATCAGGTCACCTTCAATTTCTTGGTGATAGACTGATAAGCTGGGCGTCGAAGAAGCAGAATTGTGTTTCTATCTCAACTGTAGAGGCAGAATACGTCGCCACATCTAGTTATTGCACTCAAGTGCTTTGGATGAAGACATAACTTCGTGATTACGGGATGCTATACAAAACTGTTCCTATCTATTGTGACAGCAAATCCGCAATCGCGATATCAGTCAATCCGGTCCAGCACACAAAGACCAAACACATAGATATGAGGTACCATTTCATAAAGCATCATGTGGAAGAAGGTACTATTGAATTATATTTTGCCCCAACTGAATATCAACTTGCTGGTATCTTTACAAAAGCTTTAGATGAAAAACGTTTTAATTTTCTGCTTTCAAAACTCGACATGTTGAATTAAAAGTTTAAATGTTTACAAATTTTATTCTATAAAGTAAAAGCTTTACAGGTTTTTTCTTTCTTTTGAATAAATGTGTGTCTAGGATAAATTTTCAAGTTGCTTTGTTATATTAAAGTTTTATATGGTCAAATTTCAAGTCTTACAAAAATTGAAAGGTCAGCAACATGTTTGAAGCTTTTGAAAATGCTTTAAAGATATGTGATTCGGAATATTTATAGTTTACAATGCTTAGAAAACCTAAAAAGTCAGAATTATGGATCGTAATGAAAATATGGGCTAAGCACTTAGATGTAAAACTGAATGATTGAGATGAATATTATATATCTAAAATATAGAAATCTCTATGTTTAAAAGTTTGTACCTGTGACCTTTCTGGTTTGGGAAAGTAAGTTCCGTGGGATGCTTGTCATCTTGTCCCCTAAGGTCAATTGGTCTGGGAGTGATCGAACCCAAATCCTTCTATAGAACCAGATCGAAAGTCATGTTCTGCTGGTATGAATGGGTTTAGGATATGTCGATGTAGCCGTTCTGATCTGGGAAAATAAGTTCCAAGGGGTACTTGACACCTAGTCCCTAAGGCCAACTAGTCTGGGAGCGGCTGACCCAAATCCTACAATAGGGTCAGATAGAAAGTTACGTTTACGGCATGTTCTTTACTTACCAAACTTTTTGATTAAAAAGATGCCAAAGTGCACAAGCTTAAAAGATGCCAAAGAGCACACTCATGTGAAGATGCTAATGTGCACAATGCTAAAAGATGCCAATGAGCACACATCTCATGATACTTGGTGATATGTTTAAGTTGCGATAAACCTGTAAATTTGTGAAAGTCTTAATTTTTGATGGCTTAGTGTGAGTACATGCAAAGTTCTCTATTATATGTTTAGAATTGCATTTTCTTGAAGCTAATCGAAGTTCGCATGCGAGCACACTGAATAGATTGCTGGATGTTTTTGAAACTAAACATATCTTAACTTGATATGCAATGAAACTTGTCTCTGTATCCAACAACATATACTTGATTTCAACTGATTGATAAATCTGTGATATTTTACTGAGTAGAATTTAATTTGTTTAGTGTTTAAAATTTTATATGTTCAGTTGTTTTCAAAATTTATATTCAGTATATTTTTTTTTTACACTGATGTCTTCATGTTTGTGTATCCATATTTTTTGTCAAATTGGTCTGTGCATTTTTCGAGGGGGAGAGAACATTTGAATTAAATGTGACTATCTTATGTTTTTGAGGGGGAATGAATAAAGTGGTCAAATTCATAGCTGATAAAATACTTCACGTGTTGATCAGAAATTCATCAGGTATGTATTTTTGGTTTTTCTATACAAATGATATACTGACTTGTTAAAATTTCGTGCATCTGTATAGGGGGAGTAAAGAAGCTTGGCAGGTAAAATTTCAATGTTATGTACTTTTATTTTTTTTAAGAGTGTTATTTTTTTAGAATGTTATTTTTTTAGTATAAATAGTGTTTGTTTAGTTCCTGTTTCTTTTTCTCGCTCTCGCTCTCTTTCTCATTTGAACTTTGACTGTTCATTATTCTCTCTCTGTGCGATTTTTCTATGTGATTTCAGTCTTGTTCTTCGGATTGGTAAGTTTTTCTATTTCCTTTACTCCTTGATTTGTGGTTATGATTTGTATTTCTTTGTTCTTATATGTTTTTTATTTCATTTTACGATTTTCATACTGTGCGATTTATTTCTATTGTTCATCGTCTCCTTCATCAGATCGAGTTTATTTGCTGAAATTGCTTCTTGGGTTTGTCTTAGTTCCCTAATTCATTTCTCAGGTATGTGTTTTCTAATTTTGTTTTGTTGTTTAGTTGCTTTGATTTTGGGTTTATACGACTTTGCGTCTGTTCATCTTTTGGTTTCGAAAATTTTCAACATTTTGGGTTGCATACTGTTGTTAATCAGTATTTTTTTGGTAGAAATTTGTTTATAAATGTTTGTATATGTTTTTCGAATCACCCGTTTTACTTTTAACCTGGTTTATTTGAAATTTTCGAACTCAAAAGATGAACTCACGCAAACTGTCTTTTCTAGGGTTTTGCGTTTTGCGTTTTGCGTTTTGGAGGTTGTGCGAAGTCAACTTTGCGCTACCAGTTGGTCAAGCAAAGTTCAGTTTGCGCTACCCATGAGTCACGCAAACTTAAGTTTGCGTTACCGGTAGGTCACGCAAAGTTAAGTTTGCGTCACCTTCTAGTCACGCAAACCTTATGTTTCTTGTGTTTTTGTCTCTAAGTGTAGTTTGCGCAACACGTTGGTCGTGCAAAGTTTACTTTGCGTTACCTGTTGGCCACGCAAAGTTACCTTTGCGTTACCTTTTTGTCACGCAAACCTTAGTGTTTTCGCTTATGAATGAAAATTTTACTAAGTTCAGTTTACGTCACAAGTACGTCACGCAAACTTTGCTTTGCGCCATATACTTGCTACGCAAACTTTACTTTGCGCCACTCGTTTGTCACGCAAACCTTCCTTTGCGCCTTAAGGTCATCGCGCAAACCTCAGTTTACGTGTCACTCTTGTCACGCAAACCAGACTTAGAAATTTTTTCATTTTTTTTGTGTTTTTCATTTTCTATTTCCTTGTCTAATTTTCCTTCTTTTCTGTTTCTTAGGTATTCTTATGGCTTCTCAGACTTTTACTGACCCAATGATTCAAGACGAGAATGTTATTCTTGATGACCCATCTGATCGTGCTTCTCATGAGACGCCTATGCCGTCTATACCTTCTGTTGGGGCGAATCTTTCTGCTTCACGCCGAACACCGAATGATGTGTTTCCTACGATGCTATATGTGCTGCCATAAAAGCCCAACAACTACTTCGTGGATTTTGATAGGATCAAGATCAATCCAGTGATACGAGACATTGTCAAAGGACATTCTCTAGCTCCGGCTCTCACTTATTGCGCAGATGTTCCTGAGGTCTATCTTCAACAGGCATCGCACTCTATATCTAAGAATGAGCAAGTTCGTCCTCATCGGTTTGACTTAACGATTGATCAGTTTGATTCCTTTCTATCCTACAAGCGACTTAGACTGATTCTGTAGCTTCCTGAGCCCAATTCTCGACCCGGACGCACTTCTTATGACAATTTTCATTCTGAATTGGATGTTCTCGAGGGTATTTGCAATCTTGGATATCTTGGTGCTTTGAATAAAGTAAGTGACTTTGACAAATCCAATCTACCTCCGGTGTGGTATGCTTTATTCTCCGTCCTCAACAGGTGCCTTACATCGAAACATTCTGGCACGGACAATGCGAGTCTTCACTATCTGAGATTGTTCCATGTAGTTGTCTATGACCTGCATGTCGACTACACGTATATCTTCTGGACCGAACTTTCAGAGAGAGTGCAAGACAAACTGACGCATAAGAAGCGCAAGTTTATTCCGTTTGTCCAATATATGAAGCTGATTGTTCGCAGTATGCTCAAAAGTAATTCTGCTATTCCTCGTCGATTGTCTTGGCCTCATGTTCTGGATACTGATATGACATACATTCAGAAACCGAAGCAGTCTTTCAACTACTCGATGACAATTCCTTATGCTCTAATAGCAAATTATGCTGATATGACTGATGACAATGTTGTTTAATACTACATGGAAAATGATTTTTTGGAAGCTGATCAAGTTGAATCGTCTCATGATGAACAAGCTGCATCTTTTCATGACGATCAAGAGGATGAGGTAGTTGTTGCCGATAAAGAGGTTGAAGCAGTTGTTGCTAATCAACAAATAGGTGATGTTCTTGCCGCTATCGACACTGACCCTGCTGGTAATGATATTGATGATGATGATGCTGCTGGTGATGATATTTGCTGGAGATGAAGATGGGGATGATGATGGCACTGATGGTAAGGATGGTGACCATCCTAGTATTCTTGTTTATGAAAGGGAACCAGAAGTGCAAGTTCAAGAAGATGTTTTGTCTGAAGAAGACTCTGTATCTATGAATCCTAAAGTGGCTGATATTCAAGTTGATGAGCTTGTTATAGCTTTTGCCAATGCTACAACTCACCATCGGGTTCAAGGTACAACATGTTCTCATTCTGCACCTGAGCTTACTTCTACTGTCGATACTTCTTTTCAGTTGCAGTACGTGATACGTCGGAAAAATTTACAACTCTGAATGAGGTCATCCGACAGATGAGCGAACAATTTGAAGAACAAAAGAATTCAGAAATTCAAAAGTTGCGGGCTCTCTTCAAAGGTAAGATGCCAGAGATTGATGCTACTTCGATTCCACAAGAGATTCCTTTCAGAAGACCTTCTAGGGTAGTTATCCGAGAAACGTCTTCTACTATTTCTACTTCTGGACCTGCGATTGTTTCTATTCCACTTCCTCCACCATTTACACAATCTGTTTGCATATCAACTTCAGTTCCTCCTGTTTCTACTTCACACTCTTCTGTTCAAGATCTTCCGATTACAGAATTGACTGATCTGCTCTATGCACGTCTTCTTTCTATGTCGCCGCCAGAACAGCAAAATCAAGATTTGATCTCTTTGTTAAGGACTTTTCAACCGAATCCGCCTCCGCCTCCGCCTCCAACTTCTACTTCAGCACATGTCAGGGTTTCTGCGCTATACGAGGAATTCACTTCTTTCCGTACTGATGCTCGGACGAATTTTTCGGAGATCAAGGAAGGCATATCTCGCATGACTCAAGCTCAAACCGCTCTCTCTGACCGATTTGATCGTCATGAACTGGACTGCAGAACTGAAGCAGGCCCGTCTCTTAAACGAAGACATGACCAGGATGATCTAGATCATCAAGGTCATGAGGGGGAGATGACTAAGAGACAGAGGGTTGAGGATTCGTCAGTTAGAGAAGATCAATTGCAAGAAGAGGCAACTAACAAAGAAAAGAGTGCTAACAATGTCCAAGAAGGCAGTGTTGAAGATCTTGTGAACATTTTGTTAGAAAATGTAGATTTGTCTGTAATGTCTAATTCTATTAACATTTCTGAGCAGAATATTGAGAATAATTTGCAGATTGTCGTTTACGTTGATCCAGACACTGCAACAAGAGCACATGAGCTAGATGATTCTAAAGCAGCTAATGATATGAGATCCTTCTTCACAAACTTCATAGAGATCAACTCAGATGATGACGATGACATCAGATATGAGAAGCTTTGCAAAGTTAAAGAAGAGGATTGCGATGACATAATCATCATTTCTGATACTGAAGATGATTCTGTTTTTATGGATGCTAAGGATGAAGAAATTTCAAACACGCTGTATGGAGACCTTCCTTCTCAAGATGAGATTCCTGAAGCTGCTTCAACTACTTCTACTCCTGCTGCTGATTCTGCTCCGACTACCAGTACTCCTACAAGCTCATTTGAAGTTGGTTAGTCGTCCAGAGCACAAGTTGATGTTCCTCCTTCTCAACCTGTGATTCCATCGACTATCCTAGAAGAAGGACCAACTTTATCTAGACAGCATAGACAAAGAAGTTTGCAACTACGACATATGGCTTCAAGGCTAAGATCTGCTTTTCTAGAAGACTCTCAAAGCAATATTTTTGTTTCTAGGAGAAGACAGATCAACATTCATGCAATTCTTGGGGTTGAAAAGGAGTCTGCAGATTATCAGTATGAATACTTAATGTTCATCAAGTGTCAGCGCCGTGGAAAGAATCTCGTTTCTTCTCCGCATCTGATTGTCTGAGTTATGAGCGTCACGATAAATAAGTTTGTTAATATCTGGTATCCGGACTTTGAAGTGGAAAGAATAGATTGCAAGTTATATACTTTCTCGGAATCAGATTTTAGTGATCTATCTATTGATGACATTGAATTTCTGTATAATCATTTCAGGGATCTTTATCATAGAACACAAGATGTCTCTCAAGCATTGTTTGTGATCAAAAAGTTTATTCGACGCCAAATCCGATTATATAGAGTGTTTGATTTTCAAATGGCTGTTGAAAGCTTTCAGCCGGTGGTTAATCTTCTAAGGCCCAATCGTAGCTTGCCGAACTTAGATTCTTATCCTCTATTCACCATTCTTCAAGATCCATTTGGAGTTATCAACAGGAATGGTTCAAATCAAAAATGCTTCCTCATATTTGAAGAGATAAGTCATTACTCAGATGGAACCTTGAAGGTGATCAAGCTACAGTTGGAGCAATGTTTAAAAGCAGCTGAAAGAAGATTTTTTGAGACAAGAAGAAAATGCATTCCAGCTTGAAAATGATGAAATTCAACTTCTCAAGAAGACATTGAATATTATTGGTGAGAAATTGATTTTCCGCTCAACACTAAGACGCATACAAGTATTGCTTGGACTTAATAGACTTCGTCAAAGAGAGGAGCGTCATTGATTACTAAGGGGGAGATTGTTAAGTCTATTTTGAATAGTAATCAATGTATTTATTTTCTATGGTCTAAACTGTGTTTAGTTAGCTTATCTGTTCTGTTTAGGCCTTGGGGTATTTAAGTCCCCTTGGTGCTTTTGCTTTGTAACTTTTGAACTCATATTGAATACACTATTACATTTGGCGCTCTCTACTTTCTCTCACTAAAATTTAGAGATCTTGGACTTTCAACTTCTTATGAATTAATTAATGGTCGTAAGCCTACTGTTAAATTCTTTCGCGTGTTTGGATGCAGGTGCTATGTACTTAACGATCGTGAGAACCTGTCAAAATTTCAACCCAAAGATGATGAAGGGATCTTCATAGGATACTCTCTTCAGTCAAAAGCGTACAGAGTCTACAATACCCGAACAAAAACTATGATTGAAAGCACTAACGTGATCTTTTATGAAAACAAGACAAGGACTTCTGAACACAACAATTCAGAACTCGGATCTAAAGAAAAAGACAAAGCCTCTACTTCATCAAGAGTAGAACCTGATCATGCAAAGAAATCTTAACTTTACACTGATTCTGATCTTGTCTATTATTCTTTGATGCTTTCAATGATTTATCTGTTGAAAATAATAGTCAAGAAAATTTAGTAAATACTAACTCACATCCTACCAATGCAGATATCTCTGGCCCATCTGAAGAAGTTGGTGAAGCTTCTACAAGCAAAACACAATAGGTCTTTGAACAAGTTGATCCAGAAAACTGTACAGAAATGATCTCATCACAATTTGAAGTGGGATCTACATCAGCAACATCTGGACAACAGCCAAAACCAACAACTGCAGAAGCTGAACCTGAACCATCGTCTGTTGCACAAAGTCCAACTGCTACTGAGAATGATCAACCTGCAATACATGATGAGTTTGACAATACAAATGATCAAGCTGAAAGATATGTATTGCCAAGTACACACAAATGGACAAGAAGTCACCCCCCGGAACACATTATTGGAGATCCGAATGCTAAAGTATCTACCAGATCTACAATTTCTGTATGTTCTCAAACTTTCTCAGCAGCATGGAACCCAAAAATCCGTCTGAATCTCTTAAGCATCCTAACTGGATAAATGCGATGCTAGACGAGCTAAATGAATTCAAAAGGAATGAGGTGTGGAGACATGTACCAAGACCCAAGTATAAAACCATTGTTGGAACAAAATGGGTATTTCGGAACAATAAAGACGAAGCTGGTATTATTGTCAGGAACAAAGTACGACTTGTAGCGAAAGGTTATAATCAACAAGAAGGAATCGACTATGACGAAACCCACGCTCCCGTGGCAAGGATCGAGGCCATAAGGATCTTTCTTGCGTACGTCGCACACAAGAATATCAAAGTATATCAGATGGACGTCAAATCGACTTTCCTCAATGGTATACTACATGAAGAGGTATACGTAAGTCAACCTGAAGTCTTCATTGATCCGAAGTTCCCAGACCATGTATACGTGATGGATAAATCCCTTTATGGACTGAAGCAACCACTGTGTGCATGGTATGAAACCCTTGTAATATAGCTGACCAAGTCTGGATTCCGAAAAGGTACAATCGATACAACTCTTTTTCTTAAAAATAAAGGTGAGGACTTGATGCTAGTACAAATTTATGTAAACGACATTATTTTTGGTTCTACAAATTCTGAACTTTGTCATGAATTCCAAAACATCATGAAAAAAAGATTTCAAATGTCGATGATGGGTGAATTAAATTTCTTTCTAGGCTTGCAAGTTAAACAAACACCGCAAGGGATTTTTATTAATCAAGCCAAATACATACGAGACATGTTGAAGAAATTTGACATGAACTCGTCATCACCTATGAAGACTCCCATGCAAGCTGGAAGTCTATTGGACGCTGATATTTCTGGAAAATCAGTAGACCAACGGACCTACTGAAGCATGATCGGATCTCTTCTGTACATGACATCTAGTAGACCAGACATAATGTTTTCTACATCTTTTTGTGTTCGGTATCAAGCAAATCCTAAGAAGTCCCATCTTGCTACAATCAAAAGAACTTTCAGACATCTCAAAGGCACACCAAATCTTGGCCTTTGGTATCCGAAAGATTCTGGTTTTGAACTAATGGCCTACACAGACGCAAATCATGCAGGCAACAAATTAGACCGGAATACCACCTCTGGAGCATGTCAGTACTTGGGTGACAAATTAGTAAACTGGTCATCTAAGAAGCAGAACTGTGTATCAACTTCTACAGCTGAAGCAGAATACGTTGCAGCTGCTAGTTGTGGCTCATAGGTTCTGTAGATGATGACACAACTAAAGGACTACCGGTATACATTCACAAAGGTTCCCATCTACTGTGACTCCAAGAGCGCCATAACAATTACATCTAACCCGATACAACTTTCTAAAACTAAGCATATCGACATCAGGTATCATTTTATAAAAGATCATGTTGAGAAAGGAAATATAGAAATGCATTTTGTTTCGACTGATTTTGAGGTTGCTGACTTGTTTACAAAACCTCTTGATGAAAATAGATTTACATTTTTAGTTAGTAAACTTGGAATGTTGAACATTGATGCATAGTTATATTTCTATTTCTATACTTGTTATTGAGGGGAGTTGATTCTATTTGTTTTATGTTTTGATTAATACTCTGTTTCAAAAGTTTGATATTTTTAACATTTGTGGACTCATGTAAAATGAGTACCAAAGTGTTATTCCCAATTTTGATCAAGTTCTAATTGTACAAAACAATCAAGATGAGCAAATCGTAATCACATTTCATTAATTCAACAATCAAAGATTACAATCTCAACTTTCTCTCTCTACATACACACTCTCTCTCTAGAATGATATGCAAAATATTTCTTCTCTAATCTGCTCCATATGTCTCACTCATTGATTGTGAGAGTCCAAGATCACTGATTCTTTAGAGAGAGAAAGTAGAGAAAGAAAGTAGAGAGAGAAAGTAACAAGCGCAAAGTTCAAACTGTTGTATTGAAAGTGAATGCCAAAAGTTACAAAACAAAGGCTCTAAGGGGACTTAAATACCTCTAGCCTTTACAAAATAGATTACACTAATAAAAGCAGTAAAAGCTAGAAAATAAATACAATGATTACTACAAAATTAGACTTAACAATCTCCCCCTTAGTAATCATTGGCGCCATGGTCTTCAAAAAACAAACTTCAAAAACAGCATAGACCAACCAGGCGACTTTGTAGAATTAATGACGCTCTTCTCTTTGACGAAGACGATTCAAACCAACTAAAACTTCCAGTCGTCTTAGAGTTGAGCGGAGATTCAATATCTCTTGAATTGAATCTAAAGTCTTTTGGAGAAGTCGAATCTCTTCATTATCAACATGAAATGCAATTGTTCTTGTTTCCAGAAATCTTCTTTTAGCATCCTTCATACGTTGCTCTAACTGAAGCTTGATCACTTTTAAGGTTCCATCGGAGAAGTGAGCAATTTCTTCAAACCAAAGAAAGCATTTTTCATTAGACCCATTCTTGTACACTACTCCATATGGATATTCAATAATAGTGAAAAATGGATAAGACTCTAAGTTTGGTAAGCTTCGGTTGGGCCTGAGAAGATTAACAACCGATTGGAAACTTTCTACAGCCATCTGGAAATCAAAAACTCGGAAGAATCTGATTTGTCGTCGTATGAATCTTTTGATGACGAACAAAGCTTGAGAAATATCCTGTGTTCTATGATACAGATTCCTGAAGTGATCAAATAAGAATTCAATATCGTCTATTGAAAGATCAGAGAAGTCTGCCTCTGAAAATTTATACCGCTTGCAGTCTCTTCTTTCAACTTCAAAATCGGGATACCAGATGTTCACAAACTTGTTGATTGTGACACTGATGACTCGAACAATCAAGTGCTGAGAAGAAACAGTACTATTCCTTTTGCGCTGACACTTGATAAACATCAAGTACTCATATTGATAGGCTTCTGACTCTTTCTCTACTCCAAGGATTGCATAGATATTAATTGCCCTTCTTCTAGAGACAAAGATGTTTCTTTGAGTGCCTTCTAGGAAGGCTGATCTTTGCCTTGATGCCAAATATCTACGTTGCAAACTCCTTTGTCTTTGACGTCTAGATAAAGCTGGTCCTTCTTCTAGAATGGATGGAGGAATAACAGGATCAGA
Organism: Arctium lappa; assembly: GCA_023525745.1. Taxonomy (NCBI): domain Eukaryota; kingdom Viridiplantae; phylum Streptophyta; class Magnoliopsida; order Asterales; family Asteraceae; genus Arctium; species Arctium lappa. The sequence goes on along the minus strand of CM042048.1, from coordinate 68,836,167 downwards.
AGGTGGAACATCAGCTTCTGCTCTTGACGACTGACCAACGTCAAATGATCTTGAAGGAATAGTGGCAGTGTGAGTTGAACTATCAACAGGAGTAGATGTGACATTAACTGATTCAGGAATCTCATCATGAGCAGAAAGATCACTATATAGCAAATATGCTTCTTCTTCGTCTTTAGCATCCATGAACACTGAGTCGTCTTCTGTATCTGAAATGATAATGATGTCATCACAGTCTTCTTCATTGACTTGACATATCTTTTCCAATCTGACATCTTCATCATCATTAGAATTAATCTCGATGAAGTTAGCAAAGAATGACCTCATGTCATTTGCAGCTTCAGATTCTTCAACTTCATGAACGCTTGCAGAAACGTCTGGATCCGTGTAAACAACAATTTTCATATTATCATTAATATTGCTCTCAGAAATGTTCAGTTTATTATGCAAAGAAGACATATCAACATTCTCAATCATAATATTCACAAGTCCTGAATGTTGCAGTCTTCAATAGATTCTCCAATCTTTCCTCTATCACCAGTCTCTTCTTCTTGAATATCTTCTCTTGCTTCAGAAGATCCTTCAACTCTTGTTCTCTTTGCCATCTCCCCCTCATGGCCTTGATGATCAGGATCATCTTGGTCATGTCGGCGCTTAAGAGACGGGCCGGCCTCAGTTCTGCAGCTTTGGTCATGAGAATCAAGTCTTGAAGATAAATTAGAGAAGGATTGAGACATAAATGATTTGAGATCAGCAAAACTTGATCGAACTTCTGATCTGAATTCATGAAACTCATCAGATAAAGCAGTGATCCTGTCATATTCAGACGAAGGAACTGGAGGCGGCGTAGGTTGGAAGTTTCGTAAAAGAGAGATAAGATCTTGATTTTGATGTTCAGGCAGCAACATAGAGAGAAGTCGTGCATAGAGCAGATCTGTCAACTCTGAAACTGGAATATCGTGAAGAAAAGATCTTAAAGGAGCAGATGTAGAAATTCCTGCAGATAAAGAAACCAATGAAGGAAATGGAAGAGAAACAACCAGAGAAGTAGATGTAGGCATAGCAGAAGGAGGTTCACGAAGAACCACTCCAGTTGGTCTTCTGAATGGAATCTCTAGAGGAATCACTTAAGTATCAATCTCCGACATCTTTCCTTTGAAGAAAGCCTTTAACTTCAGAATTTGAGCTTCCTTTTCTGCATCCATTCTTTCAGATAGCTGACGAATAACATTATTCAACGTAGAGAATTTGTCAGTAGAAGCCCGAGCTTGATCAGAAGTAAGCTCTACAGCTGATGGTGTAGGCTGAATAGCTGTAAGTGTAGTTGCTGGAGCTTGACTTTGAACCGATGTTGTGGCTTGATCAAAAGTTGTATCTAATTCATCTACTTGAAGATGTGAAACTGATGGATTAACTGGAACAAATTCATCTTCAGAGAGAACTTCTGTTACCACAACCACTTCCGGTGTCTTGGACTTCCTTTCATATACTTGAATATGTGGTTGATCAGCATGATCACTATCATCATCATCAGAATCACTTTCATCCTCATCTTTATCACTAGCAAGAATAGCATCAGCAGCAGTATCATCCTCATCTTCAAAATCAAAAGCAATATCATCAGTAGTTGCAGTACCAATATCAGCAATAACAGTCTCAATTTGTTGAGAAGCAACATCCTCTTGAACTACTTTTGTTTCAACAATAACAACAACTTCTTGCTCATCTTCAGCCTCTTTTTCAACTTCAGGCTCTTTGTCAAAAACAGCTGCTTCAACTTCAACATCTTGTTCAATAGCTTGATTTTCATGAGAAGGCTCTTCTTGTACGACTTCCACAAACTCATTCTCCATACAATATTCTATGACATCCTCATTTGCAACATCAGCGTAGTTGGCAATAAGAGAATATGGAATAGTCGTAGAATAGTTGAAAGTCTTCTTTTGCTTCTGAATGTAAGACATTTCCGAGTCTGGAACCTGAGGCCAAGATAACCTGCGAGGAATAGCTGGATTGCTATGGAGCATGCTTCGAACAATGAGCTTCATAAATCTGACAAACGGAATGAACTTTAGTTTCTTGTTGGTGAACTTGTCATGTACCACCTCCGAGAGTTCGGTCCAAAATATAAACGTGTAGTCGACATGCAAGTCATAGACGACTGCATGGAACAATCGAAGATACAGTAGGCTTGCACTGTCTGTGCCAGAATGCTTCGACGTCAGGCACCTGATGAGAACTGAGAACAGTGCATACCATACTGGAGGTAGATTAGACTTGTCAAAGTCTGTAGGTTTGTTCAAAGTACCCACATATCCAAGATTCTGAATCCCTTCATAGACTTCCTCTTCAGATGGAAAGCTGTCATATGTAATTCTGCCTGGTCTGGAGTTCGGCTCACGAAGCTCCAGTATCAATCTCAGTCGTTTGTAGGAAAGGAAAGATTCAAACTGATCTACTTGTAGGAAATATTCTAACTAGACGCGCAAGGTAGACTTTGCGGGTCTAACATCCTTGTTAAAAAAAACTAGGAAACGCGATTACAGGCCGAAAAACACAAAAAAAAAAACAAAAAAAAGCATGAAAACGAGAAATTAAAGTGAAAGGAAACATACCTGATGATCGAAAATCAGTTCTAAGCAAAACCCAAAACGTAAATCGAAAATATTTCACAAAATCGCAATCTGAGATTTTGACAAATACCGAGAAATAAGAAAATCATATTCTAAAATATTCTAGTCGATAATAAGCATAATCAAAACGAACACAACATCAATAATCGAAGTTATTAGAATCAAAACATACCTTGATTTCTCGAAACAAAATCTGAAAGAAATCAGATTTGGAATTGAACACAGAGAGCGATAGAGAGAAAGAGGAGCCGAAAAGGTCAGATAGCAAAGAAAAGGAAAGTGGGAAAAATGAAAATGAAAATTAAAACACTATTTATCCTAGAAAAACAAAAATAAAACTAAATCTAAAAAAAATAAAAAAAATTGTAAAAATATACCTGAAATCCTTTTGCTCCCCCTACACAAATGCACAAATATATAACTGTTAGTATAGCAAATGTGTAGAAAAATTATGAGAAACTTACCTGTTTAACTTCTTATCAGCACAGATAATTTTCTTCCTTACTCCCTCTCAACCACAGAAAAGTTCAGATAACTTTTTCAGATTAGCTCTCCCTCTTTAAAAATGCACAGACCATATACAACCAACATATATACTCAAACATAAAAACATCAATATGAAAGATGATCATATTGAATATAAATTTTGTAACAACTGAACATATTAAATTTTAATCACTAAACAAATTAAAGTCTACTCAGTAAAATTTCACAGATTTATCAATCAGTTGAAATCAAGCATATATTGTCGGATGCAAGAACAAGTATAATTGCATATCAAGTTAAGACATGTTTAGTTTGAAAAACTTCCATTTGTCTATTCAGTGTGCTCGCATGTGAACTTCAAATAGCTTCAAGAAAAATGCAGTTCTAAAATAATTATAGAAAACTTTGCATGTACTAACACTAAGTCATCAAAAATTAAGACTTTCATAAATTTATAGGTTTATCACAACTCAAACATATCACCAAGTATCATGAGATGTGTGCTCATTGGCATCTTTTTAGCAGTGTGCACAATGGCATCTTAACATAAGTGTGCTCTTTGGCATCTTTTAAGCGGGTGCACTTTGACAACTTTTTAATCAGAAAGTTAATTAAGTAAAGAACATGTCGTAAACGTAACTTTCTATTTGACCCTATCGCAGGATTTGGGTCAGCCGCTCCCAGACCAGCTGGCCTTAGGGGACTAGGTATCAAGCACCCCTTTGAACTTACTTTCCCGGATCAGAAAGGCTACATCGACATATTCTAAACCCATTCATACCAGTAAAACATGACTTTCGATCTGATTCTATAGAAAGATTTCTGTTCGATCACTCCCAGACCAAATGACCTTAGGGGACCAGATGACGAGCATCCCATGGAACTTACTTTCCCAAACCAGAAAGGTCACAGGTACAAAGTTTTAAACTCAGAGATTTCTGTATTTTTAAGAATTTATTATTCATCTCAATCACTCAGATCAACATCTAAATGTTTAGCCCATATTTTCATTCCGATCTATAATTCTGATCATTTAGGTAGTCTAAGTAAAGTAAACTATAAAAATTCAGACTTACATATCTTTAAAGCAGTGTTAAAAGCTACAAACATGTTGCTGACTTTTCAACTTTTGTAAGACTTGAAATTTGAACATATAAAACTTTAATATTAACAAAGAACTTGTAAATGATCCTAGACATACGTTTTATTCAAAAGAAAGAAAATCTGTAAAATTTTATTTTATAGATTAAAATTTGTAAAGATTTAAACTTTTAAATTCAACATGCCTAATTTTGAAAGCAAAAAATTGAAACTTTTTTCATCTAAGGCTTTTGTAAAAATATCAGCAAGTTGATATTCAGTTGGTACAAAATATAATTCAATAGTACCTTCTTCCACATGATGCTTTATAAAATGATATCTCATGTCTATGTGCTTGGTCTTGGTGTGCTGGACTGGATTGACTGATATAGCAATTGCGGATTTGCTGTCACAATAAATTGGCACTGTCTTGTACAGCATCCCGTAATCCTGAAGTTGCGTTTTCATCCAGAGCACTTGAGCACAACAACTAGCTGCAGCGACGTATTCAGCTTCGGCTGTTGATATTGAAACGCAGTTTTGCTTTTTCGACGCCCAGCTTATTAGTCTGTCACCTAAAAACTGAAGATGACCAGAAGTACTCTTCCTATCCCATTGATTACCACCAAAATCTGCATCTGATTAAGCAATCAAACTATAGTCAGAACTTTTAGGATACCATAATCCTAAATAAGGAGTTCCTTTAATATATCTAAAAATGCGTTTGACTGCCAAAAGATGAGATTCTTTTGGTTTAGCCTGAAATCGGGCACACAAGCACGTGGAGAACATTATATCCGGGCGACTGGCAGTTAGATACATCAGTGATCCGATTATCCCTCTGTATGTGTTTTGATCCACAGCTTTTCCATCTGGATCGAGTTCGAGTTTGGCACCATGAGCCATTGGCGTTCCAATTGAAGTAGATTTGTCCATTTTGAATTTCTTCAAAATGTCAAATATATACTTGGACTGGTTGATGAAAATACCATCAGGAAGCTGCTTCACTTGTAAGCCGAGGAAGAAGTTGATTTTTCCCATCATGCTCATCTGAAATCTAGAGGTCATAAGATCAGAAAACCAAGTACACAAAGATTTGTTAGTCGCACCGAAAATAATATCATCTACATATATTTGTACTAAGCAGATATCAAGATTAGTTCTATAAATGAAAAGAGTAGTATCGATAGACCCTTTGGTGAATCCGTATTTGACCAATAAAGCTGACAACTCGTCATACCACGCCCGCGGAGCTTGTTTCAAACCATACAATGCTTTATCGAGAAAATATACATAATCTGGACGATCTTTGTCAACAAATCCCTCTGGCTGAGATACATATACTTCTTCTTTCAACTTTCCATTGAGAAATGCCGTCTTGACGTCCATTTGATATACTGTGAAGTTTCGATAAGCAGCGAAAGCAAGAAACATTCTGATAGCTTCCAATCTGGCAACGGGTGAAAATGTTTCATCGTAGTCAATACCTTCTTTTTGTCGATATCCTTTGGCTACCAACCTTGCTTTGTTTTGCACGACGATACCATCTTTATCCTTTTTATTCTTGAATATCCACTTTGTACCAATTATGCTTTTCCCTTTTGTCCTAGGTACAAGTCTCCACACTTTGAGTGCATCAAATTGATTGATCTCCTCTTGCATAGAAATGATCCAATCTGGGTCCTCCAACGCTTCAGAAACTTTTGTAGGTTCAATCTTGCTTAGGAAGCAAGTGAAGAGACATTCGTTGGAAGTAGCCGTCTTGGAGCGTGTAGAAACACTGGATTAAGGATTTCCAATAATTTGATGAATTAGATGAGATCTTGTCCATTTTATTGTATGAGGGAGAGGATCAATTACATCTTGAACCACTTTTAATTGAAGAGAGGGAGGTTCAGAAACTTCTACATTAGATGAAGAGATAGAAAAAGTTTCCACTTAAGGAGGAGGTATCTCAACAATCTCTGAATCAGATTCGGGAACAGTTTGTTGAATAACATCATGTTGTACTTCTTTCAGAACTGATTCCTCTTGAACAGGTTGTTCTTCTTGAACTGATTCTGATTGTACATTTTCTGATTGAACAGGTTCTTGTTGTGCCGGTTCTTGTTGATTAGGAGGGACTGGAGCAACATCATTGTCAGAGATAGATGCAGCGGAATTTGAAATAGATGAACTCTCAGTTTCCTGATTCAAAACATTAGAAACATTTACAGGGTTAGATTTAGGCACATCATCATAAAAATTTTCAAACAGAAAATCAAGATCAGAAAGAATAGGAGAGGGAGTAGGAGAATCCTGGTTATCCGGTGAAAGAACAGGTTCTGAACTGATTTGTTTAGAAACTGAATTTCCAATGATAGCGGGTTCTGAGCCTGAGTGACTAGAAACCAAATCAGCAGCTTCGTCAAATTTTACATTGACACTCTCTATGACCTTTCTTGCAGAGATCAGAAAAACTCTATAAGCTGCAGAGTTTGAAGAATAACCCACGAATACACACTCGTCTGCCTTTGGACTAAACTTGTTGATATTCTCCCTGTCATTCAGAACGTAGATTTTACACCCGAATGACTTGAAATTCTTGATGTTCGGTTTGATCCCGTTCATAAGTTCATACGGTGTTTTGTTGAAGCGACGATGCATAATTGATCTGTTCTGTGTATGATAGGCAGTTGACACTGCTTCAGCCCAGTAAGACAAAGGTAGACCTGAATAAGCGAGCATTGACCTGGCAGACTCAACAAGCGTTTTGTTTTTTCTTTCAACAACGCCGTTCTGTTGCGGAGTACGAGCAGCAGAAAATTGTTGTTGTATTCCTTGAGATTCATAGAATGCCTGAAGAGTACTGTTTTTGAACTCAGTACCATTGTCAGATCTTACCACTTTCACTTGCTTCTGCTTATTTGTCTGAGTTGTCTTGATGAGGTTGATGAGTACTTCAGGAGTCTCGTCTTTTGACTTCAGAAATTTTACCCAAGTATATCTGGAGTAGTCATCAACAACCACCAAAACATATTTCTTACGTCCTAAACTCTTTGTCTTCATCGGACCACACAAATCAACATGTAAAAGATCAAGAATAGCCGATGTACAGTGTTCAGGTTTAGGCTTGTGAGGAGTTTCTTCATTTTTCCTTTCTCACAATCCTGGAAAAGATGGTCTTTCTAGAACCGGAGAACTGGAAGACCTCTCACAGAATCATTATTGACCAGGCGATCCATATATTTGAAGTTGAGATGAGCTAAACGTCTGTGCCAAATGCAACTTTCTTGAATTGAAGCTTTAGAGAGCAAGCAGATATCTGAAGGAATTTTGATCTTGGAAAGATCAATGGTATACAAATTTGATTGTCTTTTTCCCACCAGAAGATCCTTGCCTTTATCATTCTTCATAGCAACTCTTATGGATTTGAAGTTGACTTCAAGGTCTTTATCGCAGAATTGGCCGATGCTGAACAGATTGTGACTTAGACCCTCGACGTTGCTTACTCTTTTTACAGTTATCTTACCTTGAACTAGATCACCATAACCAAGAATCGGAGCAGTCTCACAGTTACCAAATTTTACACGACCGCAACATTTATCTTTAAAATTAGACAGAAGTGATTTGTTGCCAGTCATATGTTCTGCACATCCCGAGTCCAGATACCATAATTGACTAAGCTGCACACACAGAAACTACACCTTTTTAGGTACCCATATGCTTATGGGTCCCTTGTTAGATTTATATCTCTTATTTCTCACAGATTTATTTTTCTTGAAATAATGAAAGCAATTATCAATAGATGATAAAACACAATTATCAGAATCAGAACTAGAAGAAGCATATGAGATATTCTTTGATATATCAAACATTTGCTTAAAAGAGTATTTTGGGATTTTATTACAAGAAGCAAATGTATCAGTATCACAAAGATTGTCTACACAATTTACTCCTAACAGTTCATATTCTAATCTTTGCTGTTTCATCCTCCAAATCTGCTTTGTTGACTTCCTCACAGTCCGATCTGAAGAAGAAAAATCAGAAACATTAGAATTTTCAGATAAAACAGTATCATGTTTCTTTGACTTCTTTGATCTTCTTCTTTTACGTTTCTTTTTATAAAATTGAGCATTTAGCAGTAAAGAATTATCAATAATTGGATCAGAAGAAGAAACTTTATTAAAGAAATCAGTCTTAGCATTTGACATTGAAGAACTAACCTCAGAGTGAAGATTTTCAAAATTTCGCAAGACAAGAGGAGGTTTGCGCTTCCCATGGGAGGCGCAAACTGAGCTTTACGCTTCCCACTGCATGCGCAAACTCTCAGTTTGCGTTTCCAATGTGGAACGCAAATGACCATTATTTTTTAAAACCTTAGCATTTTCCTTTGAAACTTTTGAAAAACCAGAAAAACTTTTATCTTCAAAACTTGTTTTCATTATAAAAAGAAATAAATCGTTTTGTAAACAAGTTTGAAGATTTTGTTTTTCCAATCTATCTTCAAGATCAACAATCTTACTTTCTAACACTAATGGAGGAATGTATTTCTTAGTATCATAAGATACCGGAGATACATTTTCCTTATCAGTGCTAGCAAATATATCAACGAAATCTGTTGATAATGAAGATTTATTGGAAGAATTGATATTTAAAATATTTTGAAATTTTCTGGTTTTCTTAGACTGATCAGGAAAATACTTTGGATTTTCAGAAGTATAAACAAATGGTATTTCCATCCTCTTATTTTTCATCCTCTTCACATTTTTCTTCTTCCAAAATTTGTTTCTCAGTTGTCCAAAAGAATTTAAACTGAGGAGCATATCTTGCAAGAGTAAAATAATCATATTCATATAAAGTAGGAACTTCATTTTTAGCATGATGTAAAAAATGCGGGTTTTCAAAACCAAGTCCCCACTTTTCTTTTATGGCTTCTTCACTCCTTGGTTTATTCATGTAAATGGTTTGTTCAGACTGTTCTCTTTTATACAATTTCTTTTCTAAAACAATTATCTTTTCAGAAAGATTTTGATTTGAATAAGTCATTTCAGTCAAAGAATCACGATAAGTCTGATTTGAATTTTCTAGATCAAGTAACTGCTTTTGAAATTTCTCTTTTGTATAAATTAAAATTGAATTTTCATCTTTTAAAGAAATTTGCAGTTTATCAATTAAATCAGACTTTTCTTGATTTTTAACTTTTTCAGAAACGAACTTTGAGCGCATATCATGCAAATCAGTGATAAAAACATTCATTTGAGATAAGAAGAAATTATAGTTAAACTCAGATATTACCTTAGAACCATCAGATGAGGTATCCTCTTCCTCATCATCAGAATTGTCATCACCTATAAAGCACATAGCCGCAGTCTCCTCATTTTCTGCCTCGTTGTCTGAATGGTCCAACTAGTATTCTTCTTCGACCAATAGGATAGTACCACTTTCTTTCTTTTCAACTAAAGCCAACTTTCTTCGGTAAAAAGCAACATCCTTAATCACCTTGACTCTGCAATCCTTAACCAAATGTCCTTGTTAGAGCATAAATCTGTTGGATACAAGATCAAGAATACTGAAGGTCAAAGTTGAGAAAGTCAAAGCTATTAAAGTCAAATCTCATTTAAAGTCAAAGTTTATTTGTAATAAGTCAATGTATTTTTGTATTTGTATTTTTCCTTGTAATAGTTAGGTAGTATAAATAGTTTTTCTTTCTTTGTATTTTGAAGAGAAATTAATTGAAGAATATTCAGTTACATTTAGAGAGAGAAAGTTAGAGAGATAGAGAGAGGTCGTTGGAGAGAGTTCTAGAGAGAGATATTGTAATCTTGATTTTGAGAAGTTAATCAAACAGGTATTTGATTCTTATTCTTGTTTGTTTGATTAATCTTGATTTAGAAACTTGAATCTGGAACAATCAATTGGTATCAGAGCAGATTCAAATTGAAAAATCAAGAAAATTCAAAAGATCGTATCTGTGTTCTGGAGCAAGAATCGAATTTCGAGTTTTAGTGCAAATTAGGTGATGAAATCGATTAGGTTTTGTTTACTAAGTGCTTTTGATCAAGTCTGTATAGTTTATTTCTTGAATTGCACTGTAATCGATTTGTAATTTTGATTTTGAAGAAGCTTGAGTTCACGAGTTGTCACGCACTGTATTCACAGCGATTTGTATAGTTGTGTGTTTTTAGATCGAAATTAGTTGTTTGTATTGTGTTCGTAATGATTAGGTGATCAAATTGTTGTAGTTTAGTGTTGAAATTTTAGGTTTAGATGAGTGTTTGGTGAATTTGATCGACTTTCAAGGTTTGCGGGTCGTTCTTCAAGTTTGCGTTTCATTCATCAGGTTTGCGGGTCATTCATCAGTACAGGTTTGCGTTTCAATCAAGAATCGAGAAGCACAGGTTTGCGTTTCTGTTAAAGAATCGGGAAGCTAAGTATTTCGGGTATAACGAGACACGTAAAGTACGTGTTGCGGGTGTAACAAGACACGCAAAGTGTGTCTTGCGGGCGTAACGAGACACGCAAAGTGCGTCTTGTGGGTGTAACGTGACACGCAAAGTTTATCATTTGGCACGCAAAGTTCATAACACGCAAAGTGATAAACGCAAAGTGACAAACGCAAAGTAGAGGTGGTTGAGTTGAGACTTGTGGTTTGCGTTTGCTTCTCGACACACAAAGTAGAGGTTTGCGGTCTATGTGAGGAACGCAAAGTGTGATGTGCGTTTCACGTGTGACACGAAAAGTTGAAGTTTGCGATTGCTACTTGAAGCGCAAAGTGTGGAGGACTTAGACAAATTTTTCAAAACTATACTATGCCCTTTAATAGTGAAATTTTTTTCTCTAGGGGCGCTGCCCCTCGACCCCCGTGCTAAGTCTGCGTAGGGGGACATAGTTCTTTTTATGATTAAAATTTCTGTTTTAATATTTCAAGTTTTCTGTATTTTCTTGATTATTTCATTTGTACTAACGATCAGTTCTAGTTTCTTATTGATATATTTTTCAAACAGGTTTATACAAGATGACTTCCAAAGATGCACTTTCAATTGGAACTGATGTGAAACCTCCAGTTTTATTCAAAGGCGAATATGAGCAATGGAAAGACAGACTCCTGGATTTCATAGATCGACATTCAAATGGAGAGAATATTCTACTGTCTATCACCGAAGGTCCAATGGTTCCAATAACAGTTCAAGTACCTGATGTTGACTCTTCTGATAGTGAAGATGGAACTGAAGAAAGAGAGCAAAAGATGCAAACTGTGACAGTAGATATTTCTCAATATTCTGAAGAGCAGAAAAGCCGATACAAAGCAGATAAACAAGCGAGATCTTTACTTCTTCAAAGCATCCCAAACGAGATCTACATCAAGATTGACAGTTATAAAGCCAATGCAAAGAAGATGTGGGATCAATTACAAAAGATGATGATGGGATCAAAGGTCGGAAACCTGATGAAAATGGCAAACTGCATAAATAGCTATGAGAAGTTCAAAGCCAAGGAGAATGAGAGTCTGGAAGATACTTATGAGAGGTTTGTGTTGCTTCTGAACGAGTTAACAAAGAACAAAGTTAAGAAGAAGCAACTGGAAAACAATGTCAAATTCTTGAGTATCTTACGTCCGGAATGGAAGAAGCATACAAGAAGAATGAAGCAGATGAAGGATTTGAATGAAATTCCTTTACATGAGGTATTTGAGACCTTGCGTCAGAATGAAGAAGAGGTTGAAGAGAAAAGAGCTGAGAAGAAGAAGGCAGAAAAAGTTCCTGATCCGATTGCTTTAGTAGCTGGAGAAAAGAAGAAAGAGAAGAAAGAGAAGAAAAAGAAGATAGTTCTTACCAGTTCAGAGTCTGATTCTGTTTCAGATAGTGATGATGGAGAAAGTCTGAAACAAGCTATGATATTGCTGACCCGTGCCTTTCAGAAGAAATTTTATAAAAAACCGGGATCAAATTCTCAACGGTATTCTTCATCGAGTTCAAAGAACCATGAACACCGGGAAAGGGTGGAAGGAAAAAGGTATGAAGAGCAAAGATATGTGGAAAAGAAACCGGATCAGAAGAAAAAGTTTGCGAATGACAACACCGCTGTTGAAAAGCCAGTAACTAACTCAATCAAATGCTACAATTGCGGGAAGATGGGTCATTATGCCAAAGATTGTCGGAAGCCGAAAGTACGCAACTCTCAGTATTATCAAAACAAGTTGCTTTTGGCAAGACAACAAGAAGCTGGTGTAGCTTTGATGGCCGAGGATGAGTTTTGGTTGGATCATTCCGAGGATGAAGGTAAAGAGAAAGAGGAAAATGCTCATATCTGTCTAATGGGCAAAGAAGAAAAAGATGACGAGTCAGATGATGAAGCAGTTAATGAGGTATTAAACTTAACTCCAAAAGATTTCATTACCAAATTGGAAACCATGGTGATTGAGCTTCAAAATTTACAAGATAATCTGAAAAAGGAAAAGGAAAGAGTTGTTAAAAAGAACAAGAAGATCTTTGAACTTAATACTTCTGTTATTTCAAATAAAGATCTGATTGATTCTTTACGCAAATCTGATTCTAATTCTAAATCTAAAGTAGATGATTTTGAAAAGAAGATTTCTGAGTTTGAAGTTAAGGTTTCTAAATATGAGTTTGAGAAAAACGAATCTGCACTAACTGTTTATAAATTGCAGGTTGAAAACAAGAATTTGAACAAGAAGGTAAATGATCTGGAAGTTAAACTTTATAAAAGAGGTCAAACAGATCAAACCATTTTTCTTAATGCTCCTGATGAAGAGGCTGATGTTAAGCAAAGATGGGGACTTGGTTTTAACAACCCCCATTATCTTAAGAAAGCCATCAGAAAACAACCGGCACTTTAAAACTATGATTTTCTTGCATGTGCTGGTAAACATACTCATTTGAAACACAAATTCGTTACCAAATTGCCAGACAAAGTAGAGGCCAAAGAAACTGAAAACAGAAAGAATAAAAAGAAAATGCAACTACCATTTAACTATGTAAAGTTAAATGATAGTTATCTTTCCGAAACACCAAAAGTATTTTCAAACGACTATTTTGTTAGTTATTCCGCATCTGAGATGAAGGCAAAACCTGAAATTGCAAAGGTTTATGTTCCTACATCTATCCTTGAAAACAAAATAGTCGAGCTTGAAAATGTTTTATTTGATGAAAAGATTTTGGTGGATATTCAACAAAATGTATTTTCTAACGTTTTAAAGAACACAGTTTTTCAAATTTATTCAACAAAGTGTTCTACAGTTTCAATGGCACCTCAAATTTTTTCTGACAATTCTGATGACTTATTTGAGTCTGCAAATGATTCTTTTAATTCTGATGAAGGGAGCATGGAAGAATCTGATATGTTTGACATTCATTCTAAACTTCCTGATTATTCTACTTGTCTTGAAAATGACAAAGTGTTACCAAGTGGTGTAAATACTGTTGAATCATCAACTAAGGTTGGTAAATCAGTTTCTGTAACTGCTGATTACTATGCTCATGGTAAGAAACATAAGAAACAGCGATTACAGAAACAGAAATACACTGGTACACAAAAGAAAACTCAATCTTGGTAATTTACTTTTCCTAATACATCTACATCTTGTGTTTGAGATTTAAAGAAGAAAAAGTTGAAAGCTCAATCTGAATGGAGACAAAAAAGGAAGGATGATGAGATAGTAGAATTAGTTTCTAATAATACTTGTAATAGAACAGTTAGTAGTGACACTGATGTGATTGATCAAATTGCTTTTAATAATCAAAACCTTGTAACTTCTTACAAGAGATATTCAATACAGCAATTGATTCAATTGTCTCCTATTACTACTACATATTATTCTTATCAGAGAAATGATTTTGCTTATTCTCATAATTCTTCTGATTGGTATGGATCTTATCATGGTAATTCTTCGAGATCAAATAATTTTCAAAGTTTTCAAAAGAACAGAGGGTCCATTTTTAAGTGGATGCCAAAATCTTGTACTAAACTGTTAGGTCCCGTTTTTAAATGGGTACCTAAATCTATTATTGCCTGATTTCTCTTGCAGACCCGGCATATGTGGTACATGGATAGTGGATGTTCCAAGCATATGACTGGGCAAAAAGCTTTATTGTCTAACTATACAGAGAAATTCAGTGGCAATGTCAGATTTGGAAACGATCAGCTTTCACCTATTCTAGGATATGGTGATATCATTCAAGACAAGATAACGATCAGTAAAGTGAGCTATGTCGAAGGCTTGGGGCACAATTTATTCAGCATAGGTCAATTCTACGATAAAGGGTTAGAGGTTAACTTCAAGTCCAAGAGTTGCTCGGTTCGTACTGAAGATGGCACGGAACTCTTGGGTGGACATCGAAAGACAAACCTCTACACCATCAACTTGTCCAAAGTTCAGATTGACAATCATGTATGCATGATGACAAAAGCTTCATTGCAGCAAAGTTGGCTCTGGCACAGACATTTATCTCACTTGAACTTTCGTTACATCAACAAGCTGGTTCGTGGGAAATTAGTAAAGGGACTTCCTGAGCTGAAATACGAGAAAGAACACTTATGCGCAGCTTGTGAGAAGGGTAAGATGAAGAGAGTCGATCACAAACCGAAGCCTGAACCAAGCACTAGTTCTCCGTTAGAACTGATACACATGGATTTATGTGGTCCAATGAGAACTCAGAGTTTGGGTGGTAAGAAATACGTGTTGGTCATTGTGGACGATTACTCAAGATACACGTGGGTCAAATTTCTTCGATCAAAAGATGAGACACCTGAAGTTCTCATTTCTTTCTTAAAGACGACTCAGGTGAAAATGCAGCGACCAATCAAGTTTCTTCGTACTGATAATGGCACAGAATTCAAGAACAAGATTGTTGAAGAATATCTCGAATCGGTCGGGATATCACATCAGTATTCTGCTGCTAGAACGCCTCAACAAAATGGAGTAGTAGAAAGACGTAATCGAACGCTAGTCGAGGCCGCTCGGACTATGCTTAGTCAATCGGATCTACCTCTATTCTTGTGGGCGGAAGCTGTGTCAACTGCATGTCATACGCAAAATCGTTCCATGATACACCGCCGGTTTCAAAAGACTCCATATGAGCTGATCAACAACAGAACACCTACCATCAAATACTTTCATATATTTGGGTGTAAATGTTTTGTGCTTAATGACAGAGAGAGTGTGAACAAATTCAGTGCAAAAGCGAATGAAGGCATCTTTATCGGTTATTCTTCAACTTCTGCTGCATATCGTGTTTATATAAAGAAGTCAAAGACAGTTGTGGAGAGCGTCAATGTTACATTTGATGAAGAAATGGCTTCTGATCAAATCAGTTCAGAACCCGTTATTATTGGCGTATTAGCTTCTGGATAGATCAGTCTAGAACCTGTGTATACAACGAAAAATTCGGATAACGCTTCTACATCTACTTCACATTTAACTGATTTACATTTGTTATTTGAATTCTTTTATGATAAGTTTCTTGGAACTAATGTATCTAAATCTGCTGTGACTGACAGGTCTGAAGATACAAGTTGTCATCATCCAGTCACTTCAGATGTTATTTCTGAACAAGCATCCCCCGTTCAGACAGAAACTCATATTCCTATTGTTACTCCTACAGTTGAAGATGAACAAGGAAATGCTGAGCCAGAAGTAACTATTTCAGTTGGGTGTACTACATTGTCTATTCAACAGTCTGTTCCTGTTGTCCCAACTTATATTTCTGCAACTGATATTTCAACTGAAAAACCCCCTCCTGTAATTCAAGCTGAAGATTCTAAAAGTGGATTTCAAGATGATGATCATATTCAATCAGTATCTATTCCACTCCCACATGAGCATCGCTGGACCAAAGACCATCCATTACATCAAGTAATTGGAGATTTTGACAAGCCTGTTCAGACAAGGTCAACGACTCTTAATCAGTGTATGCATGACTCATTCCTCAGCAAGATTGAGCCAACTCGAGTATCTGAGGCTCTTGCTGATTCGGACTGGGTATCTGCAATGCAAGAAGAGATAAATCAGTTTGAAGCCCTAAATGTTTGGAAACTGTTTCCTAAACTAGAAGGCAAAACCGTGATCGGCACTAAGTGGGTATTCAAGAACAAAAAGGATGAAGATGGTGTCGTAATCAGAAACAAAGCTAAACTTGTTGCCAAAAGCTACCGGCAAGAGGAAGGCATTGATTATGACGAGACGTATGCTCCAGTAGCGCGTATAGAGGCAATAAGAATGTTTCTTGCCTACGCTGCTCATAAGAACTTCACAGTCTTTCAGATGGATGTGAAAACAGCCTTTCTGAACGACATTCTTAAAGAGGAAGTGTACGTGTCTCAACCTGAAGGGTTCATCAATCAAGACATACCACATCATGTATACATCTTGGACAAAGCCCTTTATGGATTAAAGCAATCCCCTCGAGCCTGGTATGATGTATTATCTAAATTCTTGGTCAAGTCTGGTTTCTCTAAAGGTAAGATCGATACCACTTTATTCATAAAGAAGGAAAAAGCTGATATTATACTTATTCAGATTTATGTTGATGATATAATATTTGGTTCTACTAATTCAAAATATTGCAAAAACTTTTCTAACCTCATGGTGTCACGTTTTCAAATGAGTATGATGGGAGAGATGAATTTCTTTCTCGGATTACAAGTTAAACAACTTTCTACGGGGATTTTTATAAATCAATCTAAGTACATTTTGGACATTCTTCGGAAGTACAAAATGGAAAATTGTAAACCAATTGGAATCCCGATGGCACCTGGTACTAAGATTCACACTGATCCTTCGGGTAAAAGTATAGATGTTAGAACGTACAGAGGTATGATAGGATCGTTGATGTATTTAACTTCCAGTAGACCAGATATTATGTTCTCAACATGTCTTTGTTCTAGATATCAAGCTGCTCCCAAAGAATCCCATTTCAACTGACTGCATATTTAGATGCAGATCATGCAGGTTGCATGTTGGACAGAAAGAGTACTTCTGGTCACGTTCAATTTCTTGGAGACAAGCTCGTTAGCTGGGCATCAAAGAAACAATTATGCGTTTCCACTTCGACTGCTGAAGCAGAGTACGTAGCTGCTGCCAGTTGTTGCTCTCAAGTCTTGTGGATGCGAACACAACTACGAGACTATGGATTCAAGTATGATAAAATTCCAATCTACTGTGACTCGAAGAGTGCAATTGCCATATCTGCTAATCCTGTCCAGCATACGAAAACCAAACACATTGATGTAAGGTATCATTTTATCAAAGATAATGTTGAAAAAGGAACAATTGAACTTTATTTTGTAAAAACAGATTATCAACTTGCAGATTTACTTACAAAACCCTTAGATGAGAAGAGATTTAATTTTCTTGTATCTAAGCTTGGTAAGTTAAATCTGAAGACATAATCAGTTATTACCTACTAAAGTTACGTATTGTTATTTTTCATCATTTTCTTTATCTTTATATCTGAAGGATACCTGGACTTTAATGGTTTGCTCAAGATCTCAGGGGGAGTTAGAGAAGATTTTAAATGATCTACATTCATTTGAGGGGGAGCAAAACTAATTTCTGCATTATACTTAACTGACAAAATTTTTGTGATGCATGATTTTAGGGGAGCCTATAAGTCAAAAGGAGTAAGACTATGATTTCTGTTTATTTCTGATCATAACTCGTATCTTAAAAGTTTTATTGCTTTATGTCTTTTAAGTTTTGAATAAATTTTTGTGAATAAATTTTGACTAGACTTTGAGACTTATACAGGATGAGAGAAGTTGACACGATCATATCTTTATGACTACAGCCTGACTTTCAGAGATTTAAGATTGAGCGAAAAGGTAAATTTCTTATCTTAATCTTAAATATATTTGAAAGAAGGACAACTTTCAGATATAGAAAACATGTTCTTAAATATTCAAACCACTTCCTGATTTTTAAACAAATTTTATAATTTGGAAGTGTGATTTTAAATGTTTTTTCATTTTTTTTTGTGTGCTTTATTGATTACAAACCGTGTGTTTCCAAAGATAATTACTTGCGTATTGTCTTTTCTATATACTTTCAAGTATTCATACACACCGGTTTGAATTTTTGTTCAAGTTGTTCTTACCACGTCTCTAAATTGAAATAGTTTTTTATTCGATGGTAAGACACTCCGCTTGTACTTCAATGAATTTTTGACCGATATTTCATTTCAAAGTGTTTCATTCAAGAATGTCTGTATATTGTTTCATATAGACAAATATCTATTATTCTTGACCATAAGCCTTAATTGTTATATCATTCATTTCTGATCATTTTATACAATGTCAGATTTTCAAACAAGTTTCTTGCATTCATGTTCATTCATTCAATATACTTGTTTGAGAATACTTCAATGTTTAAAAATGCTCAAATCTTCATGGTTATATCATCTGAGCATTCATTTATTTGACATTTGTGTATGAGCTTTAACTGTTATAGTTAAATCATTTGAGCAACACATTTTTTTTAGGAACTATGGGTTCTTTGTGCTAGGAATTAACTAAACTTCTATGGATTCACGATAACCAGTGTTTCCTACCCATGAAGTTAATCCCTTAGTGATTGAGTATGAGGAGTCAAAAGAAATGAGTGTGGGTGTGCTGAGGTAAAATGGAAAAAAGAGTTTGGTTAGTAGTGAACTTATTGATTAAAAAGAAAGAGGGTGAGAGATCAGAGTAAAAGAATATCAAACTCTGCACCAACTACTTTCTGAGCCGGGCAGCCACATTACTAGCGTTTCACAACTCTTTAGCGAACGTTATTGAAACAGGCAATTAGCCCATGCCAACTCTTGCTTAAACCCCACCAACCACTCATTTTCATCTCAAAAAGAAAATGGTTCATATTTTCTGGGGACGCAGCATATAATCTATCTGGTTTTCATTTGGAAAATCTAGATATTGAAAAAGAAGGAAGTCTGCCCCACCTTCGCACTTCAATCATGCACTTAGAGTCTGTGTTTATCTACTGATGTCTCAGTGGTTTACACTATGATGAGCCTTATAAAAGCAATTATTCGAGCTTAATTCTTTCTACACGTGCACAAACACACAAAGAATTTGTTTCTTTGTCATAACATTCATAGAAATTGCCTTTGTGGTGTTTCGATGATTGGATGGAAGCCATGGGGGAGTGAACATCAAAAAGCTCCTTTATATTGTGTATTCGTTACACACAGTAACTTCGTGTTACTGACAGGCATTTTAACTGATTCATCTGTTGATTCAGGAGTTACCTGTTCTTATTTTGTCTGGACTTGCAAAGATCTAGATTAATACTTTGTTATGGATCACTGAATCAGAGGCTGAGTTGTACATATCAGAATGGTTAATAACATTTCTTGGAAGAAAAGTTTTGATGATCTAGATGCTCTATTCATCAAAAAGGGGGAGATGGTATGAAGAAATGTTAAAGTTTTTGAAGTTAAAGGAAGATGGTTTCAAAGAAATGATAAAGATTTGAAGATTTGAAGATGATCAAAGAATTTCTGAAGTTTTGAGGAAATTTTCTTTGAAGATTATTTGCTGAAGCAATTCATGCTGATTCTGAAGATAATTTCTTTTCACAAGTCTAAAAGCGTTCTATATGAAGTTTTGGGGAGATTGTTCATCATTTGAAGACAGTTTTGGAAAGAAAACTATCAATGAAAAAGGGGAGATTATTTTGACAAAGCTTAAAGTGAAGAACTGACTTGCTAGATCTTTCAACAGTGATCTTGAATCCAAAGGGGGAGATTGTTAGAGCATAAATATGTTGGATACAAGATCAAGAATACTGATGGTCAAAGTTGAGAAAGTCAAAGCTATTAAAGTCAAATCTCATTTAAAGTCAAAGTCTATTTGTAATAAGTCAATGTATTTTTGTATTTGTATTTTTCCTTGTAATAGTTAGGTAGTATAAATAGTTTTTCTTTCTTTGTATTTTGAAGAGAAATTAATTGAAGAATATTCAGTTACATTTAGAGAGAGAAAGTTAGAGAGAGAGAGAGGGGTCGTTGGAGGGAGTTCTAGAGAGAGAGATATTGTAATCTTGATTTAGAAACTAGAATCTGGAACAATCAGTCCTGGCTTCCCATTGTTGAAACAATTCATCATCTTTTTGTCATCTTTCTTTTGGTCAACAACCTTAGCCGGTTCATACTTTGGAGTGAATGGCTTTGAAGAAGCACCAGGTTCTATCTTCTTAGAACCAGAAGTAAACCGCAAGTTTTTCGACCCAGATCTGTGCTTGAACTGTTTCTTGTAATGCTGAGTCAAAAGAATCATGGACTTTTCAAGTGCTTCGCCATCATCATCTGTAGAGCCATCATAAGCTGATTCGATCAATGCTTGCTCAGCTAGTTGGCTAGATATAAGAGCAATGGGATCTACTGACAGAGGCTTGTTCTTCTTATCCATTTTTGCCTTCTTCTCCATTACCAAAGATTCATCTGTCATCAAGATTTCATATAACTCCTGAATTGGCATTGTTGAGATTCTGACATCATTCCTCATTCGATGGTATGACTTGTTCCACTCAGGTTGTAAAGCATTCAGAAACTTCAAGTTTGCCTCCAACTCAGTCTTGGTAACTTTAATCTTGTAGAGATCATTGATAACAACCCAGAATCAATCAAAAACATTTTTCAAACTTTCCCCATCCTTGGCCTTGAACTTTTCAAAGTTGTTCATGTACCTCGTCTGTCTTAATTGAGTAGACATTACAGTACCAAGCATGATCTTCTTAAGTTGTGTCCACATCAGCATTGGGTTATGTTTGAAACAGTCGATTCTGTTATAGATGGAGTTGGGAAGAGCTAGGATCAGATTCTACTTAGCCTGACTGTCTGCTTGATATCTTAAGACCTCTTCAGCTTCATACTCTCTTAAAGCTTTTTCAACAGTTGTAGCTGAAGTAGTAGTAGTAGCTGGGATCACTTTCCTTGGAATTTCCATAGGACCCTGAGTCAGTGATTTCATTATGTTCTCCCCATTTTGTTGCCTTTCAATAAAGTTGATGAATCTATCCTGCCATTGTTCGAATTCATTCTCATTGATAAGAACTGGTGGACAAGTATCGGACCCCAAAGACATCATGAGGTCATTCTTGTACAGTTGTGCTTGTAGAGACATCTTGTGAAAAACTCAGAAATTTCAGCAAAATTGTCTAAGTAAGAGAGATACGCAGACTAGAGGTTTGCGTTTGTAATGATGAGCGCAAAGTGAGCTTTGCGTGTGCTGGAGGGAACGCAAACTGAGCTTTGCGTTTGTAGAAGGGAACGAAAACTGAGCTTTGCATTTGTAGAAGGGAACGCAAACTGAGCTTTACGTTTGTAGAAGAGAACGCAAACTGATCTTTGCGTTTGTAGAAGGGAACGCAAACTGAGCTTTGCGTTTGTAGAAGGGAACGCAAACTGAGCTTTGCGTTTGTAGACTTCGCGGGTGATAAACTTCGCGGATGGGATACTTTGCGTTTGATTCACAAAGACTTTGCACTTGAAGAGAGAAACGCAAATTGATGGTTTGCGTGTCAGACTAGAATCGAGAAACTTGGCTTTGCGTTTCCAATGAGAACCGCAAACTTGAAGATTTTACTAACACACGAGTTAGATCACAAGATATATGAATGCATGAATGAGGCGCAAAGCATAAGAATCACACGCAAACATATATGAATGAAACGCAAACTCTCATGAATGAAACGCAAAGTTCAGAAACACTACTACTTCATGCAACCTATGAATAACACGCAAAGTCACATGAATGACACGCAAAGTTCACCTACACACAGATTTTCGCATGAACAAATCAAACTAAGAAATTTAACCAAGAAAATCATACACTGAACTTCGAAAAATACTTTCTAACACATTTTATCAAACAAATTCGATTAAAATCAACAAAACTAAAAAATCGACAATGAACAAAACGAGAACGTCGTTTTTTCCAGAAAAACACTAAAACACCAAATTGAGAATCATATCATGTTTTTTAAGGAAAACTTTGTGAATAAAAAACAATCAATTATCACAAACGAAACAGAAGAAATAAAATTCACACAAAATCAATCACAAACAGATCCAAATTTTATGAGAAATCAAGAAAACAAGATTTTCTTGAGAAAATTCAAGAAAATCGATCAAATTTTCGATTTCAATCACAAATTCAGATATAGAAAAACAATCTCCCAATTCTCTCAAGATTCAGATTGCTCTGATACCAATTGAGAGTCTAAGATCACTGATTCTTTAGAGAGAGAAAGTAACAAGCGCAAAGTTCAAACTGTTGTATTGAAAGTGAATGACAAAAGGTACAAAACAAAGGCTCTAAGGGGACTTAAATACCCCTAGCCTTTACAAAACAGATTACACTAATAAAAGCAGTAAAAGCTAGAAAATAAATACAATGATTACTACAAAATTAGACTTAACAGATTGTTTCCCAAAGATTACAAGGAAAGAACTATTTATACTAACAAACAAATACAAGAAACAAAATAATAGCATTGACTTTGACTTTATTAACAAAGACTTTGACTTTGATGCTTGAGAGTTGACCTTTGAGCTTTGACTTGCCTTACTTTCATCTTCAATCTTTATGATCTTGAATCCAACAAATATGTGCTCTAACATTCTTCCCCTTTGGATCAAGATCATATCTAAAAGATTTTGCAATGCGATCTTCTCTCTTTAAGCTCAATTTGAATTTTCTCCCCCTTTCTGTACAAACAATACAATCTCCCTCTTTGTAGTAAAAATGATCTTCTCAATCAATCAACATTCTCCCCCTATTCATATAAAAAATTGACATTCTTCCTTTGTTTGATAAACTCTATACCTTCAAAAACTTTCAACAATCTTCCAAAAGTCTGTTCTACAAGAATTATTAACATTCTCTCCCAAAGGTTGTAAACAAACCTCTTTCAGACATAGCTTTGATTGCTTTAGCAAATTATCTTCAACAAATCTGAAATCTTTAACCTCTTTCAACTTTGAACAACAATCTTTCTTTAACAATCAATTCTTGAACATTTTCTCCCATCTTTAACATTTCTTGATACCATCTCCCCCTTTTTGATGATTTGAGCATCGATATCATCAAAACTTTCTCCAAGAAATGTCATTATCAATTCTGACCACTGATCGTTTGAACTGAGCCTCTGAACATCTGCCGATCCAACAAATATATTCATCCGAATCTTTTCAAATCCAGATAAAATATGAGTGTAACACCTGAATCAAAAAATGAATCAGTTAATATGCCTGTCAGTAACACGAAGTCACTGTGTGTAACAAATACACATTGTAAAGGAGTTTTTGTTATGTTCACTCCCCCAGGGCTTCCATCCAATCATCGAAACACCACAAAGAAAATTTCTATGAACGTTATGACAAGAAAACAAATTCCTTGTGTGCTCGTTCAAGTGTTGGAAAGAATAACCATATGATGATTTCTTTTATAAAAGGCTCAACATTGTGTAAACCACTGAGACAACAGTAGATAAACACAGACTCAATGTGCATGATTGAAGTGCGAAGGTGGGGCAGACTTTCTTCTTTTTCAATATCCATATTTTCCAAATGAAAAAACAGATAGTGTATGTGTTGCGTCCCCAAAAAAATATGAAACATTTTCTACTTAAGAATAAAATGAGTGGCTGGTGGGGTTTTTAACAAGAGTTGGCATGGGCTATTTGCCTATTTCAATAATGTTCACGAAGAATTGTGAAACATTAGTAATGTGGCTGCCCAACTCAGAAAGTAGTTGGTGTAGAGTTTGATATTCTTTTACTCTGTTCTCTCACCCTCTTTCTTTTAATCAATAAGCTCACATCTAACCAAACTATCTTTTCCATTTTATATCAACACACAATCCACACTCATTTATTTTTGACTCCTCACACTAAATCAATATGGATTAACTTCTTGGGTAGGAATCACTGGTTAACGTGAATCCATAGAAGTTCATTTAAATCCTAGCACAAAGAACCCATATTTTCCTTTGAAGCATATGTTGCTCAAAGTGGTTTAACTTGAACAGTTAAAGCTCAAATACAAGTCAGATGTTTGTATGCGCAGAATATAATCATGAAGATATGAGAATTTTAAACATTGAAGATATTTCAAACAAGTAAATTGAATGAATAGACATGAATGCAAGAGAATTGATTGAAAATCTGACATTGTATGAAAATGACCAGAAAGAAATGATATAGCTGTTTTGGTTTATGGTAAAAAATAATGGATATTGTCAATATGAAACAACATATAGAC
Organism: Arctium lappa; assembly: GCA_023525745.1. Lineage (NCBI taxonomy): Eukaryota > Viridiplantae > Streptophyta > Magnoliopsida > Asterales > Asteraceae > Arctium > Arctium lappa. Next base: position 68,811,713 of record CM042048.1, on the reverse strand, counting down.
TGTTAGTGTATTAATTTTATCCAAGATTTAATAGGAAAAGTCAAGCATGTGAGTTTTATCTTGTATAGCTTTGTGGTATAAATACCGTAGGTGATTTGTAATAGTTTGTAGAAGTAGGAGTTTACATTGTAATATCAATACGTGTGATGTATCAGATTTACTTTCTCTCTCTATTCTCTCTCTAGATCTTAATACTGTTACATCTTGAATCTTGATTGAGATTGCTTGAATTGATAAAGGATTTACAATTTCAATTGGTATCAGAGCGAGACCATTCATATTCAGAAAGATTTCATCACCAAAATTTGATTCAAATTCTTGAAAAATCAAGAAAACAGTCGTATCTTGAAAAATCATTGTTTGATCGAGATTTTTAGTGATATGTTGAAATTAGAGTGTTTTCTTGTAATCACTGTAATTGATTTGTGTTTGTATACATTTTGTATTCACACACAAACACGAATTAATCACTAATTGTATTGTAATTTTGGATTTCATCATATTTTCAAGAACACGATCACAGGGTATGTAATTCGATTAATTGCATTATGATTTGTTGTTTATAGATAAATTTGTTGATAAAAACATGTTTATAATTGAATTTAAATTGTATTGATGTATTGTAAAAAATCAATTTGCAGATTTGAAGTGATCTGAATCGATCTGTGAAAACATGCAAGAACACGCAAGTTTCATGAAGAACACGCAAATCATTGGTTTAAAGTTGTTCATTTGATCTGCGAGTTGTACAGAACACGTAAAGCACAGGGTCGAATTTCTAATGCAGTTTGAGAGTTTCAATTGTTCACATTGATCTGCAAGTTTTTACAAAACACGCAGACAAGCATCTGCGAGTTCTGCAAACCCGCAAATCTCTATCTACGCGTTCTAATGTTGCAGTTCCTTCAATATGCGAGTTTGGTGTTTCATAGCAAATTTGATCTGCGCGTTTCTAATTTACATGATCTGCGCGTTTAGTCTGATTTGTGCCAACATCATCTAATTTGCGCCACTCACTTGTAACTCAAAACTACTTTTTGCGCCACCCACCTGTAGCACAAAACTTTCTTGTGTCGCTATTCACTTGATCTGCGAATTTTAGTTCAAGAAGCTTACGAGTTCTAATTCAAGTTAGTTGCGATTTTTACAAAACACGCATACAAGCATCTGCAAGTATCATTTCATATGCTCTGCGAGATTTAGTGATTTGGAAGTTTCAGAGTTGAATTTTTTTTCTGAAAAATTATTTTTCAAGTGGTGATCTGTTTTTGACTTTCAGTCAAAATTTTCTGAATTGTTTGGGAACGATCATTCTTATCAAGCTAATCATCCAAGATGTCTACTACAGAGAGAAAGAGGATGATCAACAACAAAGATTTGGAGCCTATCATTTTAATTCCACATATCATAGTGGATGGAAATGAAATATCTCCAACTTTAAATAAATCTGTTTCGAATTCTAAATTGACAAACTCTGATAAAATTCTTGTTTGTGCAAAATGTACTCATAATGATAAATCTGATTTTGCAGGTATTATCAGAGCAAGAGAGAAATAGATTAAAGATAGAGAGAAAATGATGGAAATGAAAGATAATACCATTCAGTCTCTTGAGAAAGTAATCAAGTTGAAAGAGTCCATAATTATGAATCTTTAAAGCCAACTAAGGACGACTGAACAGAAATCATCAGAGCTGAAAGATGAATCAGTTAAGCTTCAACTCAAGTTTAAGGCTTTCGAAGACAAAATATTTGCCTTGGAGATACAGAATGCTGAACTGAAGAAAAGCATCCAAGCAGATAAAGAAAAATCAAATTTGAAGACATCTTCTACTCAACAGTCATCTGAACTTTCCAAGAAAACTCTCCAAGAGAAAAAGGATTTGGAGTTGAGATGTTCAAAACTTTCTAAGCAAGTGTCAGAATTTGAAAAGATAATAATAACTGAAAGACACACTTTTGCGAAAGAAAGACAAGTTCTTTAAAACAAAATAACTGAACTTCCCAAACAGATTTCTACTTTACAAGACTTGCTTGAAAAAGAAAGACAAATTTTCAAAGAAAAGAAGCAGTCTTTTGAGCTAGAAAAGAAAATTGCTGAAAAGAGGAATACTGGGATTTTCAAAGATATTTCAGAAAAGAACAAGAACATGGAAAAAGATTTTGAGCGTGAACGTTTAAATTTTGAATCTGAAATATCAAAGCTCACATCCAAAATAATTGTTCTATTATCAGATGTTCAAAAAGAACAAAAGGCCAGATCTGATTTGAAAATAAAGTTTGACACACTTACTTCTGAAAGAAACATTTTATCTGAAAAGATAAAACACTTAGAAGCTGCAAACAGTAATTTGTCAGAAAAGATTACAGCTGATGTGATTGATCAATCACCTGTTGATAATTCAATAGAATCAGTCTGTTCTTTCAAAACAACTTCAAGTTTTATTCATGACAAAAATGTTTTCAAAAAGAAAAATGTCAAACCAAACACTGTCAAATCAAGTCAGATCATACCATCTAATCTATTTTATGATAAATCTGTTGATGGTTCAACAAATTTTTATGTAAAATCTCTTGGAAAGGAATCTAAGAAAAATCAGATGGTCTGGAGAGTGAAGAGTTCTTCAGATGAAGAGAAGAAGAAAGACAAAGCTTATGCGTCCACAACCAAAGCCAAGAAGAACATAGTACATAAAGGTAATTCTTTTGGTAATTCTGATACGTTTTACTCTACTAATCATTATATCAGGATTGCTCAGAAGAAAATATGTTGTTCTTACTGTGGAGCACATGACTTTGTAAGTAAGAATTTTGTCAATTACTTGTATGGTTCTTACTATGTAAATCCCACACGAACTGCAACTAACACATCAGGACCCAAATACCAGTGGGTACCAAAAGCTAAAACTGTGTTGCAGACACCCAAAGTTTAAGGGGGAGCATGATGTATGACTTCTGAGTAAATCAACTCAGGACTCGGACTTCAAAGTTAAAGAACAAAACAGTTCAAAGTCTGGACCTTCAAGTCAAAGAGTTATGACTTCTAGACAAAACAGTCTAGGACTCGTTCTTCAAAGTTTAAAGAACAATGGCTTTTGAACATAAAGTTCAAAACCCGGACTTAAATGTCAATACTGTGGCTTCTGATCACATGACAGATCAGGACCCATTCTTCAATGTTCAGACATGGATAATTTGTAAATATCCTGGGGGAGCTTATCTGACCTAAATCATTCTATCATGATTTGAGGGGGAGCTTAAATTGTAAGTATCGTCTGATCTATATCTCTGATTGTTTGAAAGAAGAATAACTTTCGAACATGAAAAACGGTTTCTTAAATGTTCAAAACACTTCTTGTTCTAAAAAAGATTTCATGAATTTAGAAGTGTGATTTTAAATTTTTTCATAATTGAGCTTAATGTTTAACTGACTGTGTGTTTTCAAAGATCAATACTTGCGTATTATCTTGTCTATATACTGTAAAGTATTTATACACACCGGTTCAGTACTTCATTTGAAATTGTTATTACCATATCTCTAAACGAACCAATTTTTCGATGGTAATACTCCCGTTTGTTTTCAAATGTTGTTGAGCATCAATCATCATTTTCAAATTTTGTGCTTTCATTGCAAAATTGTTTATATTTGTTCATATAAACAAACTATCAATTTCTTTGATACTCTAACCATTTCATTTAATCTGATTGATACATTGTCAGATTCTCAAAACAATTCTCTTGACTTCATTTCATTCATTCAATATCCTTGTTTTGAGAAATCTTCAAAGTTCAAATGCTCAAATTTCAATCATATTTTTAAATGAGCATACATTTTGACAATGTTATCATATTTTGTGCTTAATTGTTCATGTTAAACTGTTGAGCAACTATTCTTTTTAGGACTTACATGAGATTTGTGTGAGAACATAAACAGAACTTCCATAGATTCACGTTAGCCAGTGTTTCCTACCCAGGAAGTTATCCTCGAGTGATTGAGGAGTCATAAATCAAAGAGTGGGGGAGACAACTCATCCGATTGAGTTTTTCTAATTGAGCTGAGGTAAAATGTAAATGAGAGTTTGGTTAGAAGTGAGCATGTTGATAAAAAGAAAGAGAGTGTGAGAACAGAGTTAAAAGAATATGAAAACTCTGCACCAACCACTTTCTGAGTCGGGCAACCACATCTACTGATTGGTTCACATTCTTTGGTGACCATCATTGAAAAAGGCAGTGAGCCCATGCCAACTCTTGCATTAACCTCACCAGCCACTCGTTTCTTTCTTAACAAATAAATGTTTCATTTTGTTTGGGGACGCAGCATATCTGCTATCTAGTCTTCACTCGGAAGATTTAGATATTGAAAAAGAAGGAAAATTGCCCCACCTTCGCACCTTTTTCATGCACATTGAGTCCGTGTAAGATCTGTTGATGTCTCAACAATTTACACAATTTGAGCCTGATAAAGGTTGAGTAGCTTCAATCATTTTACACTAGCACGTACACACAAGGAATATGTGTTAGAGCATAAATCTGTTAGATACAAGATCAAGAATACTGAAGGTCAAAGTACAAGAAGTCAAAGCTGGAAAAGTCAACTCTCATGGAAAGTCAAAGTCATTTTGTAATAATAGTCAAAGTCAACATGTAGTATTTGTTTGTTTCCTTGTTTTTAGTAGTGGGTATAAATACTCTTATTTGCTGTATAATAGATAGATGGCTAGAGTTTGAGTTCAGTTTTTAGAGAGAATTGTAGAGAGAGAAAGAGACGTCTAGAGAGATAAAGTTGTAAATACTTTGATTTGAGATTTGAATGAAACAGGTTATTGCTAATCTTGTTTGTTTGAATTGTGTTGCAATTAGAATGTTGATTTCAGGGACACACAATTGGTATCAGAGCAAATCCAGATCGAAATCAAGAAAATATAGAAAGTCGACACTATTTCATTAGAGTTCAGATTCAATTATGAAATTGAGTTTGTTTTTTTGTGGTGTAATTGATTGTTTTGTGATCGATTTATGTTTTAGATTGAGTCTGTATGATTTGATTTGTCAATTGCACAATAATCGTTCGTAATTTATGAAATTTAGAAGTTTGAGTTCACGAGTTCTTATACGCACTGTATTTGAATTAATTTGTATCAGTAAGAGTTTTAGATCGAAATTCATTGCTAGAATTAGTTCTTAGATGTTTAGGTGAAGAAATTGTGCAAGTTTCGTAATCAGAAATCAAGAGTTAGTTGATTTTGAACGATTAGGTGAAGAACACGCTAGTAAATTCAAGAACGCGCAAGATCTACGAAACGCGCAAGGTTCATCGGAAGAACGCGTAAGCTGGAGAATATTGATTTTTGGACGAAAACGCGCAAAGTGTTGTTTGCGAGTTCTAGAAACGCGTAGATCCAATCCTGGGAGTTTGGTCTACAATCTGCGAGTTTGAACACTTGCAAGTTTGAAAATTGGGAAAAAGTTTCTAAGTGTTGAAACACGCAACCATTGAGAGTTTCATCTTACGAGTTTAGTTTGCGAGTTTGTTAAAACACGCAAGTAGACCTTTGCGAGTTCTTCAAACGCGCAAGACTAAGTTTGCGAGTTTCTTCAGAATAGTAATCTGCGAGTTCTTTCGATCTGCGAATTTGTTCAAACGCGCAACTAGGCATTTGCCTGTTCAGGAAAAGCGCACGCTGCTATCTGCGAGTTTCAGCGAATCCTTTTGATCTGAGAGTTTGTCAAAACAAACAACCCTTTGCTTGCGAGTTTCACAAACACGCACGCTTAAGCCTGCGAGTTCTTTTTGAACAGTGGTTTGCGAGTTTCAGCGTTTGCGAGTTTCAAGCTTCTTTAGTGATTTGCGAGTTTCAATACTTAGTCAAAAAAAATTTGTTTGTGATTTCATTTGGACTAACGGTCAATTTCAAGTTTCTTATTGCATATTTTTATCAAACAGGATGACAGCTAGAGAAGCTCTCGCAATTAGAACTGATACAAAGCCACCAGTACTCTTCAAGGGGGAGTATGAGCAGTGGAAAGATAGGTTCATGGACTTCATAGATAGACATACATTGGGTGAACTTATCAAGATATCTTTGGAGGAAGGAGTTATGCCAATTCCAACAACGACCCGTACTGTTGGAAATGAGCTGATAGAATATCAACTAAAATTTAATGAATTCACTGATGAAGAGAAAGATAGAGCAAGAGCTAATAAATTGGCAAAGTCTTTCATTCTTCAAGGAATACCAAACGAGATATATGTTAAGATTGATAGTTACAATGCTACCGGAAAGCAAATGTGGGATCAACTGGAGAAGATGATGCTTGGATCAAAAGTTGGGAACCAACTCAAAATATCCAACTGCCTCAATAACTATGAAGAGTTCAAGGCTAAGGAGGGTGAATCACTGGAGGTTACTTATGATCAGGTTGTGACTTTATTGAACGAACTCAGCAAGAACAAAGTGAATAAGTCACAAATTGAGCTTAATGTCAAGTTCCTGAGTATCTTGCAGCTTGAGTGGAAGAGATTTACCAGGCAGATGAAACAGATGAAGGACTTGAATGGAATACCACTCCATGAAGTCTATGAAATTCTTAGACAAAATGAAGAAGAAGTTGATGAGATTATGGGTGAAAAGAAAAAGGCTGAGGAGGTAGTTATTGATCCAGTTGCCCTAGTTCTGAAAAAGAAGAGTGTGAGCCTTAAGAAGAAAAAGAAAGTTATACTTTCTGAATCAGAAGAGGTAGAGAGTGAAGATAACTCTGATTCAGATGATTGTGAAAGTTTGAAGCAGACCATGCTGATGTTGACAAAAGCTTTTCAGAAAAAGTTTTAAAAAAAGCCTAGCTGAAACAGTCAAAGATACTCTTCTAGGTCTAAGAACTATGAGCACAAACAGAAAATTGAATGAAAGAGGTTGGAAGAGAAGAAACCAGAGGAAAGAAAGGTTAGAGCTGAAGAGTCAAAGCTGCAAGAGCCAACTAAATGCTACAACTATGGAAAACTGGGGCATTTTGCTAAAAACTGCAGCAAGCCAAAGGTTCGAAACTCTGGATATTACAAGAACAAGATGCTTCTAGCCAAGCAACAAGAGGGTGACAAAGCATTGATGTCAGAGGATGAATTTTCCCTTGATCACTCAGACGAAGAGGTTGAGACAGAAGAGAAGGAAGAGATAGCACACCTGTGCTTAATGGGAAGGATGGTGAATGAAGCTGAAGATGAAGTTGAGTCAGCTAAAGAAGAACTTGATGAGGTATGTGACATGACTGAATCTGATTTTATAAGTCAAATAAATGTCATGATGATTAGACTTCAAAAGTTAGAGTCAAATCTTAAGCGTGAAAGAGGTATCAATAAAGACAAAAACCAATCAATACAGAAACTTAGCGAGAATATTGCTGAGAATAAAGTATTGATTGAGACTTTACATAAAAATATTGATACCAGTGCTAAAGAAAAGACTCTAATTCTTAAAGAGTTAGCTGAAACAACTTCCAAATATAAACTGTGTGAGTTTGATTCAAAATAACTTACTAAAATTCATTCTTCACTTTAAAAAAAAACAGATCTTTACTTGAAAAAGTGAATGCATTGGAAGAAAAATTATATTCATTGGGTCAAACTAAACAAACCATTCATCTAAACAAACCCAAAGAGAACAAAGAGTGTTGGGGACTCGGTTATGAGAATCCACACTATCTTAAGAAGGGTATATCTGAAGTGCCTGGACTTTATGATTTTACATTTTTAAGTCTAGCATCAAGATACCCTGATCTTCATGTTGAGTGGACTAAACTATCCGAAGAAGATGAAGCTAAAGAATATGAGAAAAGAAAGAACACATCTAAAGTTCAACTTCCATTTCGTTATGAGAAGTTGAATAGTAATTATAGTTCTGATAAATCAAAATTTCTTTCAGATGACTATTTTGAGAGTTATTCCTCAAAAGAGTTGGAGGCAAAGCCTATTGAAGGTAAACTTTACATTCCTCCTCTCGTATTAGAAAGTAAAATTTCTGAACTTGAGAATAGTCTAACAGAAGAAATTTTTTTGATGGATTTAGAACAAATGTGTTTTTAACTGTGTTGAAAAATTCAGATTTTTCTAATTCTTCTAAAGCTTCAAATTATGATGATATGCCTAGTTTACTTAATGATGGGTTTGATTTTTTAAACTCTGATGGTTATTTAGATGAATGTATTGCTGAATTTGATTTTAATTCTAAACTTCCTGATCATTCATCTTTTGTTGTTAATTCTTTTGGATTACCAAGTGTGTATGAAAAAGGTGAAACATCAACGAAAGTTGATAAATCAGTTCCTGTGAAAACCAAAGTTGCCAAAGGTAAGAAGAAGAAATTTGGGAATTCACAGAAACAGATCACCACTGGTAAGTCAAAGAAGAAGAATTTATTTGATTCTCATCGGTCTAACTCTGAAGTTTCAAAATTTTCAGATGTGAGAAGAAAAACACATGGAGTTAAGTCTGAGTGGCAACCTAAGAAGAAGATAGATGAGAAGGATAAATCATTTTCTAGTGTTGATTGTAATAAGAATACTACTAGTAAAGATGATATAATTGTGGATGTTGCTAATTCTAAAACAAAACTTGTAAATTCTTGCAAGAAAAATATTCAAGACAACAATTATTCCAGTTATCTTTGTCTACTAGAAAATTTTCCAATTATGATAGAGTTGATTATGATTCTCGGAATTATTCTGATGATTGGTTTGGCTCATATTTTGTATATTCTCATCGTTCTAATTTCTCATATTATTTTCAAAAGAAAAGCGGACCCAAGTTTAAATGGGTGCCAAAATCAAGTGCTAACACAGTTGGATCCAAATGCAAATGGATGCCAAAGAAAAAGGATGAATCTATGTTACAGGAATGTCAAGTCAAGGTGGAGTGAAAGAACTGATGGCTCTTGAAAACAACAGTTGAAGACCCGCACTTCAATGATCAAAATATTTTACTCCTGAGCTGAATGATAATGTACTCCTACATACATATATGAGGAAATCAATATTCAAGGGGGAGTATATATATATTTGTTTGAATTTTTTTTTGCATCCGACAGAAATGATGTTCTACATTTGAGGGGGAGTTAATACATATCTTTTACACTGATAATTTTTCTGATGCATAATTTTAGGGGGAGTAAAGGTGATGACTTTTGATTACCTCTAATCAGAACTCGTACTATAATCGTTTTACTACTTTATGTCTTTTAGTTTTGAATAAATTTGTGAATAAAGTTGCTTTGACATGACTTTGAGACTTGTGCAGAATGAGAGAAGCTATCAAGATCATATCTTTATGACTTCAACTGACTTCATGAGATTTAAGACTGCATGATAAAGGTTAAATTTCTTATCTTAATCTCATATATGGTTGAAAGAAGGACAACTTTCAATTATAGAAAACATTTTCTTAAATGTTCAAACCACTTCCCGATTCTTAAACAGATTTCATGAATTGGAAGTGTGATTTTAAATGTTTTCAAGATTTACTTGTGCTTACATAATTACAAACTGTGTGTTTCCAAAGATAAATACTTGCGTATTGTCTTTTGTATATACTTTCAAGTATTCACACACATCGGTTTGAATTTTTATTCAATATGTTCTTAGCATGTCTCAAATTTGAAACATATTTTTCGATGGTAAGACACACTGCTTGTATTTTAAAGAATTTTTAGCGTAATTTCATTTCGAATCGATCATTTCAAGACTTGTCTATATCTTGGTTCGTATAGACACACATCCATTATTATTGACCATAAGCTTTGATTGTTATATCATATCATTTCTGATAATTTTCATACAATGTCAGATTTTCAAACAAGTCTCTTGCATTCATGTTTATTCATTCAATTTACTTGTTTGAAATATCTTCAATGTTTAAAAGAAAATGCTCACATCTTCATGATTTTATTCTGAGCATAAAAACATCTGACTTGTATTTGCACTTTAACTGTTCAAGTTAAACCATTATGAGCAACATTATGTTTTATAGGATAACATGGGTTCTTTGTGCTAGGACTTAAATGAACTTCTATGGATTCATGATTACCAGTGTTTCCTACCCAAGAAGTTACTCCATAGTGATTGAGTGTGAGGAGTCGAAACGAAATGAGTGTAGGTTGTGCGTTGAGGTAAAATGGAAATGAGAGTTTGGTTAGATGTGAGCTTAATGATTAAAATAAAGAGGGTGAGAGAACAGAGTAAAAGAATATCAAACTTTGCACCAACTACTTTCTGAACCGAGCAGCCACATTACTAATGTTTCACAATTCCTGGTGAATATTATTGAAACAGGCAAATAGCCCATGCCAAGTCTTGCTTAAACCCCACCAGCTACTCATTTTCTTCTTAAAAAGAAAATGTTTCATATTTTTCAAGGGGACGCAACACATAATCTATCTGATTTTCATATGGATATTGAAAAAGAAGGAAGTCTGCCCCACCTTCGCACTTCAATCATGCACATTGAGTCTGTGTTTATCAACTGTTGTCTCAGTGGTTTACACAATGTTGAGCCTTATATAAGCAATCATCAAGTGCTTAATTCTTTCTACACTAGCACGAACACATAAGGAACTTGTTTTCTTGTCATAACATTCATAGAAATTTACTCTGTGGTGTTTCGATGATTGGATGGAAGCCCTAGGGGAGTGAACATAAAAAAGATCCTTTCCTATGTGTATCCATTACTGTTAAGTCAGATTTTATAGTAATCATTGTATTTATAGGCTTGGTCTTATAATGTGTTTAGAGTGCTTGTATATCTGTTATTGGCCAAGGGTATTTAAGTCCCTGGTGGCCTTTGTTCCTTGTAACTTTGGAAACGCATATTGAATACAATTTCTGATTTCACGTCTCAACTCTCTCTCACTACTTTCTCTCTCTAGGATTTAGAACGATCTTGGATTATCAATTGGTATCAGAGCCTAATCTGAATATGAGAGAATTGAGAGAAACGAAATTTAATTCTGAATTTGTGTTTGAATCCGGAAATTTGATCATTTATTTATTTTTCATCAAATTCGGACTGTTTTCTGATCGAATTATCTTGTATTGTGATTCGTTGGATCCAATTTTAATAGTAGAACATTTTTTATTCACATCATTTTGCAAGAAAATCAGTTTTTGAACATCAATTTTGAGAATTTTCATATTTCTGAAAAAGTTCGTTGAACGCACTGTTTGTTTAAAGATTTCACGATTTTGCGGGTTTTGATCGAATTGATTGATTCAAAGTGTTTAGAAGACTGTTTTTGAACGATTTTGTGTGTAAAAATGTCATCTATTTCGTATCTGTAATCGAATTTAGAAGTTGTTTCTTGATTTTCTGCGTTTTGCGCCAGGTTCAAGGTTTGCGCCAGTTCTTCAAGCTTTGCGCCAGTTTATCTCAAAGTTTGCGTGAGTTCGTCAAGAAGTTTGCTCGAGTTATTCAAAGTTTTGGGCGAATTCTGTTCATCAAGTTTCCACCAAGTAAAGTTCAGGTTTTCGCCATCAGTGTATCGCCCGAAGTTACTTTTGCACTACATTCATCTCGCGCAAAGTAAACTTTGCGTTACCTTCGTCTCACGCAAAACTCATTTGCGTCATCAAAGCTTCACGCAAAGCAAGTTTGAGCCAGTAATTGTTCTTCACGTAAAGTTTAAGTTTGCGCTATCCTCATATCACGCAAAGTAAAGTTTGCGCTACAGACTTCTCGTGCAAAACATATTTGCACCATCTCAGTCTTCTGCACGTTACTTTTGCGTCACCTACATCTCACGCAAAGATAAGTTTGCGCCACCAACGCTTCACACTAAACAATTCTTGTTCCATCTACTACTCGCTCAAAAGCAAGTTTGCGCCATCCACTGTTAGCGCAAATCTTCTGTTTGTGCCAGATTCTTTCTGCATCAAGACTTGGCATTTTTCTCAGATTTCCTGACAAGATGGATATGTCAAAGTTTTATTTTCAAGCTCAATTTTACAAGAACGACATTATGATGTCATTGGGAACAGATACTCGTCCACCTGTGTTAATCAATGAAAATGATTTCACCCAATGGCACGATCGGTTCATTAACTTCATCGAGCGTCAAGCTAACGGAGAGAATATGATGAAGTCATTTACTGAAGGACCATTCGTCAAACCTAAGAATGATATTCCCTTGACTGTCGAAGAGGTTAAACGAGAAAAAGACGATCGAGAAGCTAAGTCCAATCTGATGCTAGCATTGCCTAACTCCATTTACAATCAAAGTTAGTGTTTCAAGCATGATCTGAAGATGATGTTGACCCAGTTAGAAAAGATCATGCTTGGGTCAGCAGTTGCTACACAAATCTGCCAGACACGTTTCATGAATAATTTTGAGGAATTTAAGGCAAAGGACGATGAGTCTCTAAAGGTTATCTTTGATAGGTTTTGCAATGTGCTGAATGATCTGCAAAAGATAAAAGTGGAAAAGACAGAATTAGAAACTAATCTGAAGTTTCTCAATGCTCTTTAACCGAAATGGAACAAATCATGTCACCGTTTGACGAATGATGTCCGGGTTTCTACAATGCAAATCCAAGAGCTTTATGAGATTTTGATGACAGATGAGAATATAGTCAAGGAGAAGAAAGCCAAGCTTGACAAGAAAAACAAGAACACAGTGGATCCGGTTGCACTTCTCACGAGCAAATTGGTTGAACAAACTTTTACTGAGAATGCTTATGACGGTGCAACTGATGACGATGGAGAAGCTCTACAGAAAGCGATGATTCTTTTTTCTCAACACTATAACAAGAAATTCCAACCTCGTTCGGGTTCCAACAACCTTCGCTTCACTTCAGGGTCTAAGAAAAATGTGAATGTCCAAGTGCCCGAGGCTAAGAAACCTGCAGCATGTTTTAACTGTGGGAAATCGGGTCATATTTCATAGGAGTGTTGAGCAAAGGTGGTTCGGGATTCGGCATATTACAGAAAGAAATTGGAACTAGCCGAAAAGAGAGAGAGAGAGAGAGAGAGTCGAAACGCTCTATTAGTCAAAGAAGAATTCTGGCTAGATCACTTGACAATGTGGAAACTGCTCATATGTGCTTCATAGGTGATGACCAGACTGATGATGATGATGAAGATTCAACTGATGAATCTGAGGAACCTTCTGAATTCGATTTCAAATTTATATCCTCACAGATGAATATCATTATAACTGCTTTACATGATTTACGCTCAAAGTTATTATCTGAAAAGCATTTAAACATAGAAAAGTCAAATTTGATTGACAAATTGCAAATTTCTTTGAAAGATGAAAAAACTATTTTGATTCATTCAAAAGAAATCTTTCAAAAGAAATTGGATGATTTGGAAATTTCAAATAAAACTTATCTTGATTCTTTGACGGAAATGACCAAATTAAAAGATAATTTTTCAGATAAAATAAATGAATTGGAAGAAAAATTATATCGAAGGAATCAGACTGAACGAACAATTTATTTGAACAAACGACGGAGTTATGAGTTTATAAAAGAAAAATGGGGACCTGGTTTTGAAAATTCTCATTGTTTAAAAATGCTATAGAAAATCCCCCACTTTATATAAATTCGATTATCTAAGTCTTACTAAATATGCTCCTCAATTTAAAATTGATTGGATGAATGAAAAACAAGTTTTAGATATCAAAAATGAGAAAAGAATGAACAACAAGAAAAAGGAAATTTCTTTTGTTTACACGCGCGAAAATGCCAAATATTTTCTCGATAAATCAAAGAAGAACAGAGACAGTTTAAATGACATTTCTCCTATTAAATCTTCATTATCTGATGATTATTTTGATATCTGTGCTACTAACACTAATAAAGAAAATATATCTCCTGTTTCTTATGTTTCTAAGAGATATATTCCTTCATTAGTGTTAGAAAGCAAAATCATTGACGTTGAAGATAAAATGGAAGAACAAAATATTCAAAGAAAATTTGAATCAGATGTTATTCTTTCTTTCATGACGACAAGTCTTTTTGAAAAATTAATTTTTCAAAAACAAGATTTACTTACAAATTCTGTTTCTGGTCTTTCTTCTGATTTTAAAGAAAACAAAAAGACAGTTCTAAAATCTGAAATTTTTTCTCAAAATTTCTCTGACTCTGAGGCAAGTTCAGGATTATTGTCTGATGAATTGGGTTTCTTAGGTAATATTGTTTCTTCAGACTCAAATCTTAAATTGAAAATTCTTGATGAATCTTTTACGCTAAATGATGATTATTATAAACCAAAGCGTAAAAGAAGAAGGTCAAAGACGTCAAAGAAGCAAGTTAAAGTCATTTCTGATAGTTCTAATTCTTGTGATTCAAATATTTCAGATAGGACTTTGAGGACTCCAACAAGGCAGATATGGAGGGTCAAGCGGACATCTAATGAATCTGCGACTGATGAGGATAGATATGTAGAAAAAATCTATAAAAGTGATTCATTTGATGTTTGTAATAAAATTTCAAAATACTCAATAAAGCAAATGATTCGAATTGCAAAAGATGTCTCATATTCTTCCTCTGGTTCTAGTTCAGATGATTATGCTTTGTCCTCTACTGATGATTCTGTTCATTCATCTGATTATTTTTCTCGTGCTTTCTATGTTAAATATAACAAATTTACTCCCATAAGAACTGCAACTAACAAACATGGACCCAAATACAAGTGGGTACCAAAACCAAAGATTGATTTTCAGTTGCAGGCACCTAATGTCAAGGGGGAGTAAGAGAACAATGGCTTCTGAGTAAATCAGCTCAGAAGCCGTACATCAATGGACCTCGACTTCTAAGCATATCAGTTTAGGACTCGTTCTTCAATTCATTTAGCTTCTGGACAAATGAGAAATTGTGAGTGCATCTACTTTATTCCGCTGCATTTATATCTAACTGTGATGTTGTTCCAGTTATCTTAAATTTTTTCAAGAATCTGAGCAAGTTCGACCAGATCCAAAAAACTTTGATATGAGACAACAATTCATTATACATTATTTGGAAGAAGGTATTATTGAATTTTATTTTGTTCCGACTAAATATCAATTTGCCGAATTTTTTACAATAGTCTTAAATGAAAAATGTTTTTTTCAAACTCGGCATGTTGAATTTAAAAGTTGAAATCTTTATAAATTTTATTCTATAAAGTAAAAGTTTTACATTTTTTTCTTTATTTTGAATAAAATGTGTGTCTAAGATAAATTTTCAAGTTGCTTTGTTTATATCGAAGTTTTATATGTTCAACTTTCAAGTCTTACAAAAAACGAAAGGTCAGCAACATGTTTGAATCTTTTGAAATTGCTTTAAAGTTATGTGATTCGGAATATTTTTAGTTTACAATGCTTAGAAATCCTAAAAAGTCAGAATTATGGTTTGTAATGAAAATATGGGCTAAGCACTTAGATGTAAAACTGAGTGATGGAGATGAAAATTTACATATATAAAATACAGAAATATCTAAGTTTAAAAGTTTGTACCTGTGACCTTTCTGGTTTGGGAAAGTAAGTTCCATGGGATGCTCGTCATCTGGTCCCCTAAGGTCAATTTGTTTGGGAGTGATCGAATCCAAATTTTTCTATAGAGTCAGATCGAAAGTCATGTTCTACTGGTATGAATGTGTAACACCTCGATTTTCGAATGGTATCAACTCAAGTTAACACAAAAACCATTATATTAAGGAAAAATAAGATATTGGATTTTGGACTTGAATCCTAGATTTTATAGTCTAGATGGATGAAGGATTCAATTACGTGTCCAACGGTCCTTTCCGGAGTGAAAACAGAGCTATAACGAACAAGTTACGACCAAAACAGTATTTGGCCAAATTCTTCGTGGGCTGAAGGGCGCACGGGTCGGGCGCCATCCTTCACAAAATACACATGGGCCGTGCGCAACATCAGAAGCATCAGCTCGGGTTAAAATCGAATTTCAGCCTCATTTCACCCAAAACTTCATTTCTTCATAACTTTTGCTCCACAACTCCGATTTTGGTGATTCAAGTTGCTACGGTTTCTTTTTTGAGAGATATTCAAGGATCTAGAAAGATATTGGAAGTCTATTGGAGTATACTAGAGTATTTTAGGTGGTAAGCTTCTCATCTCTAACTATTCATCTTCTTCACCAAAGTTTTCTAGGGTTTCATCCACCCTTTGTTCTCCCTTTCATAGATTGGAGGTTTGTAACCATTTTGGTGAACTAGAGGTGTTTTTATTGGTGGATTCAAGCTTGGGTTAAGGTAATCTTCTATTTTTTCATTTATGGAAGTTAGGGTTTCGGTATTAGTTGAGGTATTCATGTATAAGGTTGGGGATCGATTATTTGTGGTTGTTTATGTATATTTATGGTTGGAACCTTGTGGATCTAGGTTTTTGGAAGATCTGGTTTGAAGAATCAAGTTCTTCAAGGAAAGCTCTATGTGGGTAAAATCTAGATTTAGTCTAAATCTAGCAAGGTGAGTTCAAGTTGATTTGTGAAAATGGTGTACATGCCAAAATGTTTATTTGAAAGTGTTTTTACATGAAATGGGTAACTAATGATAAGTTTTGGGTATTTCGAAGTAAAATATGATTTACTTGGTTTTTCGTCAAAGTGTGAGTATTTTGATAAGTTTTCATATTTGGTAAACTTGGGTTGTGTTAACCTCTTAAAATGCTTATATTGGGTTTAAACATTTTAGCAACTAAATAGCATGATTTACGTATTCTTGGTGACTTTGTACAAGTAAGATCTATTTCATGATTCATGCATATTTGATGATTTTGTACAAATGGAGTCTATTTCATGTTATATGCATTTTTGTGTATTTGCATTCATAAACCCTTTGGAAAATCATTAGTCCCATCTCGTATGGAGTTTTGGGTTAATCTCGTCTTTGAGATGTGTGTCCTCATAAACGTTGTTTAAAGACATTTAATGATTTGGGGAACCGGTAATTGTTGGTCAAATGGATTTTGAGAATCCTAGCTCGGTATTGGCTTAAAAAGGGGTTTGAGGATATTTGTCCGGGTTTAATGGATCGATATAGAGTCCGATTTCATGGTTTACGTCTTAATGAAATTTATTGCATATTTATAATTACAGGCTCGAGTGTTGTTGTCACTCAGGTATAGTCAGGTAATTTTAGACTGTGTTGCATTGGATCCATAGGCACATGAGTCAGTCTTGTTTCATGGTCATTTGGGTGGTACGGGGTTGGACTCCGGGACACATGTTTTATGACCTTGTTCGTTCAAGGAGTACACTAAGAGAACTGAGTCCGGGTGGTGCTATCATGGCGTGGAGTAGCCATTGGATGGGCGTTTTGGACCTCCACCGGGTGGGGCAATGCCTTGGTTGTATTCCCCTTAGGCCGGGCCTTGGAGCGGTATTTTAGTTAATATATCGCTAAAGTCAGTTGACTCTTTGGTGTAGCTTGGAGGGAGTCGTAGGGACACTTAGGCTTGTGTGTCGTGAAGTGTCATACGATTAACGTTGTATGAGTGGCATAATTTTATGGTCCTCCACTCTCAACGGATACGGGAAGCCCCCGTCGTCGGCCCGTCGTATTTGGATATTTAATTGTCCATGTTTTAATATTTCGAGTTCATTCTATTTTATGGTCGTGTGGGTATTATTTCGAGTTGCGGGTTTTCCATGACGCACCATAACTTTATGAATTGTCCTCTGTTATTTAAGGGTCGATTATTATGCCCCACCCCCATTTTGGGTGTTTTGGGATATGGCGTATTGTTGACATTTTAGTACATTTGAGTATGGAATTATGACCCCGTTTTGGGTGAATTACGGGTTGCATCGTTTTATAAGAAATGCATGTTTTGGAAGCATTGTCTTTAAAAGTGTATATTATGGGGAAATGTGTCGTTTCCATTTTGAAGTATAAAATATTCGAAGGATCTTGCTTTAAAACTGATTTTCTGTCTTCTAAAGATTTATCCATTCATGTTAAAACTTTTGAGCTCACTAGGAGTTAAGCCTAACCTTTTTATTTGTCGGCATGTGCATCAGGTTCCAGTTTGGGGTTCGGATTCTAGTAGCCTCACGAAGAGTTGAGCCCTAGCCTTACACAAAAGTAAGTAGTTGGTGAAGTCTTCCACAGGTTGGAGTTAGTAACTGTTTGTTGGGTTTAGTACCACCCGTCCTGGTCATAGATTGTATGTATAGAATGAATGTATGTACTGGGGTTAATTCTTAAATTATGTGCGTATACGAATCAATTATTGATGTATTTAGATTTTTTTTAATAAAGTTGCTATCTTCATAATTAAGGGTGTTACAAGTTGGTATCAGAGCTTAAGTTTGAGAGATTTAGGTATTGATTTTAGGATGCCTAGACTCAAGCTAGCGTTCTTATAAGCGAAGACAAGTGAAGTTGCACATTAGGTATCTTAAGATAGGATAATTTGAGGTTGACCAAGTAGTTAGAAACGGGAAACTTGTCGAAGGTCTGAAGGATGATTGTGTACTGTGCCTTCATAAATTCACCTGGCCAGTAACATGGTGAACCTACATGCTACATATGTATACTTGAGCTATCTTGGGATGATGACCGTTGGGGTAGTGAGAAGTCCTAAGCGAGTTAGCTAAGGAAGGATTGTTGTTTACATCAAAGTCACCTGGGAGTAATAGCTAAGCGCGAGGAGGTCACTAAGTTGATCCTCTTGGGTCGGAAATCTTGGTTGGATTAGATTCGTGAGTTGGTAGACCGATGCTATTCAAGGAGAATTCGTAAGTTTATCAATTATTGAGATTGCGGCTCTAAGATGTTTGATGCATCCGGATGACAATAGTATGTCGGGTTTTCTTTTTGGGAATGATGCCAAGTGCCGATCAAATTCTTGTACTAAATTTATTTCCGAAATAAATTTGCATAAATTGTTTCTTATGTTCGTAAAACAAAAAGTGAGTTATGTTGCAAAGTTTTGGTAAAACATTTAGCAGTCATCAGATTTTAAGCTGTGAGCTTAAGAATACATGAAATTGTTTTGTTGCACAGGATTGCAAATTGTTTTTTAAATTTTCTTTATTCACGTCTCGTGTTTAACACTACTTTCGGATATTGTAATGTCCATGTTTTAATGTCATATGGGTATTGGGCAAGTAACATTGAGATTTTAACCTAGGCATTGGATCACCTCCACATATGTCAATGGTTTTAAAGGAAAAGTTATTCCCACGCGTTGAGTCGGAATTTCTTGAGAACTTTAGTTTGTGTGGGTTTTGTTGAAATTTCATGGAGTGTTGTTTTATGCGATGTCTTTTTATGCGTGAGTTTTAATTTTGCTTTTTTTAAGCTTGCGAGTTATTTAGCGTCGTGTCCCATGTAAATTTTGTAAAGCGCTATTTCACCTTTCATTTCAGTAAAAGGAGGAAACTCCTAAAAGTTTAATATCTTAAAAGTATTGTCGTTTTACACTTTTGTCGAGTAACGAAAGTTTGACGCCAATTGGTTTTCACGTTAGTAAGTCTTACGCAAATTCAGTTGGGTTTAGGGTGTCTCATCGTACGTCATTTTGCGTTACGTAAATAAGGTTGGGGCATGTGTTCATACATTTCTGCATGCGTCTAAATGTAGATTTACTAATCGGTGTCATCCCACATATTGTTTTGGGGAAATTCCCTTAGCATGCAATTTATCTTTGGGCTTTACACAAATGTCGATCGTTGCATACTATTTGCTTTTAGATTTAATTATAACGTTGGTAGGAGTAAATATATAAAAGATTTACATCATTTCAAACAGGACTTTTGTTTTGTTCATATTTCAATCAATTACTTTTACCGTTAGAAATTTCCGCAATGCATTTATTGGGTTAGCAATGTTTATGCCGTTGCAGTTACTTTGTGGTCAAAGGTGTTTATCTGTACGACCTGAAGCTTTAAACTCGATTTGAACCTTTATTTGTATCCCCACTATTTTACAAAGCTTTGAGGATTAAACTAATGCGTTTGGGATTGTTGATAATTTTAGGCCACAACGTCTTTTGGTTAAAGAGGAAGGATTTTAAAATTAAAGTTGTGAATTTCTCTTTTGGCGTTGTGCAAACCTATATTGCACGTGTCGTGGTGCATGAATCTATTTTCTCTTATATGGTGTAAATTGTTGCACATGTTTAATTGTTGTCTTTACTAACGTAAGTATTGAACAAACGAGTTTTGGAAATGTTTTCCTATGAGTTGTATGGTTAATCAATTTTGAAACCTATTGCATGGACGGTAGTGTATTTTTGCCGCACGTCTAATCGTTAAGAAGCTTTTGTATTCGAAAGTTTTATAAACTCAAATTGTCTTACTGGTTGAAAAACCTTGAATTCATTAGGCCTGTAGATTTAAACTGTCATGAGAGCAGTTATGTTTAGGGACTGAGGGAGTCCTTGGGATTTGAAGTGTTGGATGATCCGACTCGCGGTCAGTCTTGGATTTTGGGTTTCAGTTTTGAATCTGGGTACGCATGGTTAATGGAGTTGGTATGTTTAAGTTGTTCCAGTTAGTTAAGAGGTGATTTTATAATTCGGTAACCATGCGGAATAAGGTCTTGTGTGATTACTTGCGCTTAAATGGAGTTCGATTTGGTGGGATTGGTCGTCGGTGTGACATCATGATATAGGTCGATGGTGTATCGTCTTAGTAGGCTCCGAGATCAAAGGAAGTTCTTATGGTCCGTTTGATAAATTGTAATAAATGGAAATTTTAGCACTCTGTTAGGTGTCAACCCTAGTGCGATCATCCGTCTGGAATGAAATCTTGGACGGGATGTCCACGTTTTTGAAGTCACCGTTTAGTCCTAGGCGTCGACTTGTTTTCTTGGAGTCAATGGATCTAGGGATGTTTAGGAGATATCCCGGTTGGATCATGGGAAATATTGACATTTCAGTGATGGAATTTAAAAGAAGGTTAGATAGTGATGATTATGTACCGAGGTGTATAAGCATTCCCATGGTGATAAAGATTGCATTATAGGAATGTTGTGGGGGTTGGTGTTGGAACGGAGTTGAGTGTTAACCGGATCTAGATTAACCAGTTACCTAAAGGACGCATTGGGGCGCCTTGGAAGGACATCTTGTTCAATATTAGGAATGGATCAGTAGGAATCCGAGGATTCATGGGATTTGGGAATCGATTATCTATAGAGTGTAATGGTATGTTTCTGGTGGAAACGCAATGCTTGAGTCTATGGAAGTGTGGGAGCCCTTGCAGACTTTGTATCCGGGTCAACTTTGAGGAACGGATTTAAAGGTTGCGATGGTTGAGTCCAAACTAGTCGTTAGGAAATTTCGTCAAAGGACAATAACTCTTTAGTGATGATGATCTTTGGAGACATTTGGTGGGAATGTCGAGGTGGACTTTAAGTACAAATGAATTTTTGAGGAGACTTGATGTGTCGTAATCAGAAGTATCTAAGGGAATACTTCGGATTGGGGTATTCTTGATGGAAATGACTAGATAAGGTCGTAATTCGTTTTCGGGGTAATATGAGAAATCTAAGGTTGGGAAGCAACCGATATTTATCGATTAAAAAAATGATTAATCAGCGACGGAACGTTCATCATGGCGTCGGTGAAGTATATTGAACGTTGAGATTTAGTTTGAAACGACACGTTATGAGAAACGCAGCTACAACCTCAACCGGAATGTAATTGGGTTCGTATATGAGGTGAAGTTTAAGTGAAGGCATTCCTTCTGGATAGGAAATCAATCGATCTTTCCAAATGTGTTGTTGGGTGTTTTGTGGTTCGAGATTTCGAGGACGAAATATCTTTTAAAGTTGGGAGGATTGTAACACCCCGATTTTCGAATGGTATCAATTCAAGTTAACACAGAAACCGTTATATTAAGGAAAAATAAGATATTGTATTTTGGACTTGAATCCTAGATTTTATAGTATAGATGGATTAAGGATTCAATTACGAGTCCAACGGTTCTTTCCGGAGCGAAAACGGAGCTATGACGAAAAAGTTACGACCAAAACAGTATTTGGCCAAATTCTTCGCGGGATGAAGGGCGCACGGGTCGTGCGCCATCCTTCACAAAATACGCACGGGCCATGCGCAACATCAGAAGCTTCAGCTCGGGTTAAAACCGGACTTCAACCTCATTTCACCCAAAACTTCATTTCTTCATAACTTTTGCTCCACAACTCTGATTTTGGTGATTCAAGTTGCTACAATTTCGTTTTTGAGAGCTCTTCAAGGATCTAGAAAGAGATTGGAAGTCTATTGGAGTATACTTGAGTATTTTTGGTGGTATGCTTCTCATCTCTCACTATTCATCTTCTTCACCAAAGTTTTCTAGGGTTTCATCCACCCTTTGTTCTCCCATTCATAGATTGGAGGTTTGTAACCATTTTGGTGAACTAGAGGTGTTTTGAATGGTGGATTTCAGCTTGGGTTAAGGTAATCTTCTATTTTTTTCATTTATGGAAGTTAGGGTTTCGGTATCAGTTGAGGTATTCATGTATAAGGTTGGGGATCGATTATTTGTGGTTGTTTATGTATATTTATGGTTGAAACCTTGTGGATCTAGGTTTTTGGAAGATTTGGTTTGAAGAATCAAGTTCTTCAAGGAAAGCTCTATGTGGGTAAAATCTAGATTTAGCCTAAATCTACCAAGGTGAGTTCAAGTTGATTTGTGAAAATGGTGTATATGCCAAAATGTTTATTTTAAAGTGTTTTTATATGAAATGGTTAACTGCTGATAAGTTTTGGGTATTTCGAAGTAAAATATGATTTACTTGGTTATTCGTCAAAGTGTGAGTATTTTGATAAGTTTTCATATTTGGTAAACTTGGGTTGTGTTAACCTCTTAAAATGCTTATATTGGGTTTAAACATTTTAGCAACTAAATAGAATGATTTACGTATTCTTGGTAACTTTGTACAAGTAAGATCTATTTCATGATACATGCATATTTGATGATTTTGTACAAATAGAGTCTATTTCATGTTATATGCATTTTGGTGTATTTGCATTCATAAACCCTTTGGAAAATCATTAGTCCCATCTCGTGTGAGTTTTGGGTTAATATCGTCTTTGAGATGTGTGTCCTCATAAACGTTGTTTAAAGACATTTCATTATTTGGGGAACCGGTAATTGTTGGTCAAATGGATTTTGAGCATCCTAGCTCGGTATTGGCTTAAAAAGGGGTTTGAGGATATTTGTCCGGGTTTAATGGATCGATGTAGAGTCCCATTTAATAGTTTACGTCTTAATGCATTTTATTGCATATTTATAATTACAGGCTCGAGTGCTGTTGTCACTCAGGTATAGTCGGGTAATTTTAGACTGTGTTGCATTGGATCCATAGGCACATGAGTCAGTCTTGTTTGATGGTCATTTGGGTGGTACGGGGTTGGACTCCAATGCATTCCACAGGATTTGAGCATCAGAACAGTTGCAGAATTGATGTTGGTAATCATTAGGAATTGCCAAGAGCAGAGTGCTCAAGGCTTTTGATCTCAGTCTGCCTCATTTTTTTTTCTCCATCAGTCTTTGGTGGAGTTCTCTTTCCATCTGCTCCTAATTTTCCTCCATCAGAGGGGCCATTCTCAATGATGTCCCACATTGAGTAGTCTGTAAGAAGAATGTACAGCCTGATTCTGATTTTCCACATGTCAAACTCTTTGGGTTTGACCATGGGAACTTTTGAAACCAGAACACTGTCTTGAGATCCGTCCATGATGATTTTTTGATTTCTGAGTTGAAGGCTCTGATACCACTTGTCAGGATCGAAATTCTAAACAAGAATTTAAACTAAACACTCAGAAACTTATGTTAAAGAAGTTGCGGAAAAACACTTTAACAATAAACCAATCAAACAGTGTATATATTCAAATCATAAGTTATATTTATTAACTTAATGATTACAAACAAAACCTCAATCTGTTGAACAGGCTCAACAGACGTTCAATACTTCTCTATTGAAAGGACTTCTAAGAACCTTGAGGTTAACTCTCTCTAAAACAAACGTATATCAAAAAACTATAGTAATTCTATCAAAGACTTCTAGACTATATATACAGAATTAATTAAAAGATAATTATCAAAACAAAATTGATCTTCATTCCATAATTATCTTCATCTCTATCTCCAGCTCCTAGTCTTTTGCTTCAAGCATCCTTATCTTCATAAGCAGTATTAACTTCATCTTTATCCAACATCATTAATCTTCAATCCTCAACAGTATTAACATGCTTGCAGTATAAACTCTCCTTTTGCCGTAGTAATCTTCAAGCAGTACTAACTACTAGCAGTACTAACTCTTCAAGTAGTAGTAATTCTACTAGTAGTAGTAATCTTTAACTAACGGTACTAAATTGTAAGTAGCAGCATTAACCATACTTGACATATTTCTAACCCAACAATCTCCCCTAACTTAACTTTTCAAATTGAGAAGTTAAGTTCTTCAGCAAAATTGTGATCTTCATGATGCTTTCAAAACTTCTGCTCAGTTCCCCAGATTAGGATCAAGTCCCAGACTTTGATTAATTGTTCTTCTAACCACAATTCTTGCCATATCAGAATCTTTAGCACATACCAGCTTGGCTTTCAACATAACTTGCAGCTTTGCCTTGCTATGTTCATACACCTTGTCAACCAAGTAATACCCATGATAGCTTTTATCAATAGTGATCATGTAGACTCCACAATTTTCAAATAACATCCAATGATCAATCTTTTTGAATCCATATTCATGATGTAAATATTTGATCACATGCTTCACTCTTTCAGGCTCAATGATCATGCATAGGTACTCCATGTCTATCTTGATTAGGTTCATTTCTACTCCTTTCAGCACATCTTCATACAGAGTCAGTCCAACTTTGTGCATTTCTTCTAAATCAGCCCTTGTACAACTTCTGATAGTTTTGCCCCAAGTTGTATAAACCTCAAACTGATCTCCCATTCTCTTGATTTTGAAATATTCTTTTCTGTTATCCTTTAGAGTATCCCAATGAATAATCTCTGGTGCTTTCATTGAGATAGGGTCAACTTGCATAGGTTCTTCATTTGTCACAGTTAAGTACAAATTCACCTGCTCATCTGATTGTCTAGGCTGATCTGAAGATTGTTGGCTTGTTTGCTCTGGTCTTTGTTCTTGAGATTGAACCTCTGCTTCTGTTTGTTCACTTCCCAGCTCTGTCTTTCCTTCTTCAGTTCTAGTTCTTTTTGCCTTTGGTTTTGTGGTAATGGATTTCTTTCTTTTTATAGCTCCAATTTTCTGAGCTAAGGTCTCTTCTTCCATCACTTTTGTCTTTTCTTTGATAGGAGTGCCTTCTTCACTGTCAGGGAAGGGTTGTTGTATGTTGAGGTCATGCCTTTCTTTCATCTTTCTTTCAACCTCTACCCTTTGAGTGAAGAACCCTTTCAGCTTGGCTATCTCCTTCCTGTATAGCTCTTCTACCCTTCCAAATGCCATGCTGGTAAACATTCCTTCAGGAACTCCAATAGCTCCTTTCAGAAAGTTTATCATTTTCCTTCTTTCTTGATTGGCCAGGAATGTCTTTGAAGGCTTTCTTTGGCTTTGTTTAGTTGCTCTCATTGTCACTTTCTTAGCAGCAGCAGCAGTCTTCAATCTCCTTTGATATTCTTCATTAAGCTTGGTAGACAAATCTAAAGCAATTTCTCTGTCTTTGGCAGATTGAATCTTTTCCTCCTTTTCCAACTCTTCTTGCAGCTTTTTGGCCATTTCTTCATCAAGATCTATTTGAGTTAGCTTCTTTGATGCTTTTACTGGTTCAACCATCTTTTCTTTTCCTTTCCTTTTGGTCTCAGCAACACTGACTTCTGTTTTTTCTTCTCTGTTCCACCTTCTTTGATTACCACTCCCTTAGCCTTTTGAGTAGCCTTGGGGGTGTCATTATTTGCTTTGACCAAAGTTTCAGCAATCTCAACCACCTCTACAAACATACCAGTTTCTGCTGCAACTTTTTCTGTTTCAACTGCTTTTGCAGTTTCTACTTCTGGTGTAGTTACTGCTGTTGGCTCAGATACTGCTGCTTTCCCAATTTCTGCTGCTGATGTAGTTTCTACTACTTCACTTTTATACTCCCCCTTAAAATGAGATTCCATGCCAACAGGGCTTTTCATTTCACTTTCATTCTTTTGAGTCTCCCCCTTTTTGGAAGCATCATGATCAATGCTCCTCTTCTTCAGAACAAACTTGGTTTTCTTTTTTTTGTGCACCAGCCTTAAAACCATCTTTTTGAGTTTGGTAATCTACTCTTGTTGAGAAGTGATCACCTTTTTCATCTCTTTGATCTCCAATTCTTTA
The DNA here is from genome assembly GCA_023525745.1 of Arctium lappa. Taxonomy (NCBI): domain Eukaryota; kingdom Viridiplantae; phylum Streptophyta; class Magnoliopsida; order Asterales; family Asteraceae; genus Arctium; species Arctium lappa. Next base: position 68,785,449 of record CM042048.1, on the reverse strand, counting down.
TTGTGGACTTGCAGACTTATGGTACCAAGAGTATCCATCAATTCATCATAAGTATATCTGTCCTCACCTCCTTTAGGTGTTTTTACCACCTTTGAAGGATCCTTGGAACTTTTAGTAGAGGTCTTCTGCCTAGCAGAAGCACCTGTTACCCCCGTGGTTTCTTGGCACTTGAGACCTTTAGATGATTGCTCATCTAAAATTTCCGTGGGGAAGGTCTTAGATATGTTCACACTGTCCTGTCCTACACCTTGTGCAGAAATAGTAGTGTGAGCCTCACTGCCTACATACTCATCCTTCTCCTTATAGAGCACCTTCTTGGGGTTGGGAGACACCCCTGTGGTTTCCCTTTGGATATTCTCTAATGGAGAATGCTCCATTAGAGGGCCTGAAGGCTTTGGGGGTGAAGGTACAAGAAGGGAAGGAACCTTCTGTACCTTTTTCCTTGTATATGTTTTGGTGATGGGGGATGTTGGCTTGACAATAGGAATTTGAGTAGTATCAATTGAAACGAGTGGTGTGGGTAGGTCATCAGTTTGGTGGTTAGATGTGGGCATTGACACTGATGCCTCACCATGGGAATGCGACATAACCATCATTGTAGAGAACAATGGTGTCTCTTGTCCAGAAAAGTCCTTACTTGGTCTTTTCATGTTTGAGAATACCTTCCTTTGGGAGGTTTTGGTACATACACCTCTTGGAAAGAGGGTAAATCCGTCAATTCTTGGTTAAATACTTCTTATACAAACCTGGGATACATATAAAAGCTTTGGGTTTTGGTATCCAGGTTTGACACTAAATCATTGAAAATCATTTGAGAAAAATTAAACTGTCTAGAGGTAGCTAAGCAGACTAGAGCATAAGCTAAGGTACTGCTGAACTCACTCCATCCAGTTTATTTTCGTGAAATGCAGTGTTGTAGGGTATGAACAAAGAATCGCCACGGAGATGAAAATTTGTTCTTGTAAAACTTATATACATCAGTGGGACCTTCATACCACATACGACTAAGAACCTGGAAGAGATATTCCTTAGGTAAAAAGGTTATACCTGAGGCATCATCTATTCGTAGATGAATGTGAATACCTTCCTCTGTAATGGTGATGGGTTTATCACAAACCCTTGAGTGAATGACCTAATTGCCTTGATCATTCTGGATGGTCGCATTTGCCTAGAACTGTCTCAGATGGTCCACATAGATTGTGGGATTGACAGTTAATGCGTAGGTGATGTGTGAGGATTTTAGGAAATTCATAATTTGATGAAAACCCTCTGGTTGCTTGGGTTTCTGTAGCATTGCCAACTCATTGTGATCATCAACGAACATTAGTCCTGCCATCTTCTTGATCGATTAGTCGAAGCTAGGGTTACGCACTAATAAGTAAGAATTTGAGAGAAAGAGACAGAAAGAACACTCGTAGTAAATTCAAGGAGCCGTTTGGATTTTGGCGGTCAATAAGGGTATTTATAGGTGGAGGGTTTTAGTTAGAAGCAGTACTAAGTACCCTACCAGTATTAACAATCCCGCAGCATTAACTCATATTAGCAGTAGTAACACATACTGACAGTATTAACACAGACTAGCAGTAGTAACACAGACTAGCAGTATTAACACATATCAGAAGTAGTAACACTGATTAGCAGTAGAAATGAGGCAAGCAGTAGTAACTTTGCACTGGCAGTATAAACTACCATCGCAGTAGTAATCATACTTAACCATATTGGAACTGTCATCATGAGTAATATCGAGAGCAGTATTAACTAAACTAGAAGTACCAAGTATCCAATTGAAGCAATCTAAATCACTTAAACACACAAGGTAAGCAGCACCATGCACAATGAAATATGAGAAATTAAACTTGAAGGAATTTATATATTAAAGGTACAATAAGAAAATCAAAAGATGCTTATTCAGTGTTGTTAGGTCTAAATATTGTATCCAAGATTTAATAGGAAAGTCAAATGTGTAAAAGTCAACATTGACCTTGTAATAGTTAGTCAAAACAAGTTTACTTTCCTTAATAGTTAAGTCTTTGTTAGATAGATAGATGGTATATATAGGTTTTGTTAGAAATCATGTAATAACGAACTAGTCTAAGCATATTGTAATTCTAGAGTTGTGATATTCAAGATCTACTTTCTCTCTCTAGATTCTCTCTCTAGTTCTTGAGCTTAATTGATGATATCTTGAGTAATTAGCTTGTTGTGATTGGGATTTTATGATTAACAACTGTATCAGAGGCATACCAAACTTTTCAGAATTGATTTGATCATGATTTGAATTGAAATTTGGTGTTTATGGATCGAAAATTTGAATTTTTCAAAAGTTTTTCAAGAAAACGAGTTTGTTACTGTTTCATACGAATTTCATGTGAAAAATCGTTTTAAATGCAAGAAACTGGATTCATTGTGTTCGATTTATGTTGGTGATTGATTGTTGTTTTGATTCCATCTCGAAATTCGAACAAAATCGGTTTCAATTTTTGATTTTTGATATTTTCATGAAAAACTTGTTCAGTTACTGTTCTTGATTGAAAAATATTCGATTTGATGTTTTTAATCGAAAATTGATTGCTTGTGTGTGTTTAAAATTGTTTTTCGATGATGCTAACAAATTCTTGAAGTTCAATTGTTCAGGAATCAATCGATTTGAGAAAGATAATGTCAAGAAATCGACTTTGCGTGTCATTCATACAGTTTGCGGGTCATTCATACAGACCTGAGAACCATACTTTGCGTTTCAAGTGAGACCCGCATACCATACTCTACGCTTCAAGAAGGACCCGCAAAGCTCATATTGCACTTCAAGAAGGACCCGCAAAACTCATATTGCACTTCAAGAAGGACCCGCAAAGCTCATCTTGCGTTTCAAGAAGGACCCGCATTCTATACTATGCGTTTCCTTAAGGACCCGCATACCTCACTATGTGTTTCCTTAAGGACCCGCATACCTCACTATGCGTTTCCTCAAGGACCCGCATACCTCACTATGAGTTTCCTCAACAACCCGCATTCTTAGATATGCGTTTCACCAAGGACCCGCACACCTAGCTTTGCGTTTCGGGCAACACACGCATACCTCAGTTTAAAAAAAAAAAAACAAGTATTGCGAAATAACAAGTATTGTTCAAATTTCAATTTTCACAATTTTTTTTTTAAGATTTCAATTTGATATGATTTTCTGATATACAGTTTGGGAACGATCATTCTCATCAAGCTATTTCTAAGAGAGAGATGAGTTCATCAATTTTGCTCAGAGGAAGATACGAGTAGTGGAAAGCTGATTTTCTCAAATTTGTAGATACAAATGAGTTGAGTTGTTATATCAGATTGTCATTGACTGAAGGAGAGATGACACCTCATACTCCAACAGAAGATTGTACTGAGGATCGAGAGAAAAGAAAGAATGCTGATAATATGGCTCGAACTTTTCTGTTGAATAGTATTCGTCATGAGATTAAAGGTCACATAGATACATATCAGTTGACAGGAAAAGATTTGTACAAATCAACAGGAAAGGAGATATGGGACTATCTTGAATGGACGATGATAGGGCCAACAATTGTGTCAGGTCTAAAAGGAAAGATTTCTGAGTTGGAAGCTAAAATTCAGCAGAAAGTCTCTGTTAAGAGCAATGAGCAGAAAGTTAAGAGATTGGAATCTGAGAACACTGAACTTAAAAAGAATTTATCTGATTTGGAAAAACAACTTGTTGCAAATAAAGCTGAGTTTGAAAGTGAAAATAAATTTTTTTCCAAGAAGTTCTCAAACTTTTCCAAGAAGTGTTATGAAGAAAAGAAGTCGGTGGAGCTTAAATGCTTAAAATTTTCTCAACAAATCTCAGATTTTGAGAAAATTCTGATTTTAGAAAGAGAAAAGTTCGCTAAAGAGAAAAAGTCCATAGAACAAAAGAATGTAGGATTTTTTAAAGAATTATCCGGCCAGCGAACAGAGTCAGAAAAAGGATTTGAGGAAGAAAGATCCATTTTTGAATCTGAAATCAAGAAACTAACTTATAAGTTTTCTGAACTGTCTACAGCTGCGCTGAAAGAGCAAAGGACGAAGTCTGAATTCACGACAAAGATTGACCAGCTTGTGAAAGAAAGAGACAACTTCGCCTCAAAGATCAAAGAACTTGAGAAATCTATTTCAAGTTCAAATCAGAAATTCTTCTCTTCAAACAGGTCAGTCAAATCCTTTAATCAGATTCGTCGCACTAACATTTTCTACGATGAATTTTTAGATGGTTCAGATACTTATCCAAGAAAAAGTTTCGAGAACGAGAAACTGGTCTGGATGAAGAAATCAGTCAAAGATGACAAGACTGAGGAGCTGAAAGAGAAGAAATCATGTGTACATGTACACAAAGCAAAGAAGAACAAAGCACCTAACGGTAAGAAATTTTATTGTTCTATTTGTTGTACACATGATCATTTTCATAAAAAAAAATAATCATTACTGGTATGGATCTTACTCTGTATCCCCCACACGCACTGCAACTAACATTTCTGGACCCAAATACCAGTGGGTACCAAAGAAGAAAATTGATACTGTGTTGCAGGCACCTCAATCCAAGGGGGAGTGAGAGATCAATGGCTCTTGAGTAAATCAGCTCAAGACCCGAACTTCAAAGTCAAAATGGCTTTTGAGCACAACAGTTCAAGACCCGCACCTCAATGTCAAGATTATGGCTTCTAAGCACAACAGCTTAGGACCCGTACCTCAACGATCAAAAAGATCTTACTCCTGTATGCTTGCATCCGATGGATATTGATGGTCTTCATCCCGAGTGAATTGATCTGATCTCTATCCTATACTTTTTCTTTGCTAAATTTTTATGATATTGATGGTCTAACAATTCAAAGGGAGTGTTTGATCTCTATCCTGTTTTAACTGACATATTTCAGATGCTTAATTTAAGGGGGAGTAAAGGTGATGACTTCTGATTATTTCAGATCAGAACTCATTCTATAATTGTTTTACTGCTTTCTGTCCTTTTATTTTTGAATAAATAATATGAATAAAGTGGCTTCTGATCACATGACAGATCAGGACCCGTTCATCAATGATCAAAGATGGATATTGTGCTAATATCCAGGGGGAGCTTAAAAGATATAAATCATTTAATCATGATTTGAGGGGGATATGAAAAGGTAAATATCTTCTGATCCAATATCTCGGATTGTTTGAAAGAAGAACAACTTTCGAACATGAAAAACAGTTTCTTAAATGTTCAAACCACTTCTTATTCTCAAAAGATTTTATGAATTTAGAAGTGTGATTTTAAATGTTTTTCAAATTTTTGAGCTTATTGTTTAACTGGCCGTGTGTTTCCAAAGATTAATACTTGTGTATTATATTGTCCATATACTGTCAAGTATTCATACACACCGATTCAGTATTTTATTTGAAATTGTTATTACCATGTCTCAAATTCAAACAATTTTTCGATGGTAATAACCCCATTTGCGTTCAAAATTGTTGTGCATCATTCATCTTGTTCATATTTGTGCTTTCATTGACAAATTATTTATATTTGTTCATATAAACAAATTTCCAATTCTTTGATACCCTAACCATTTGATTTGATCTGATTCATTCATTGTCAGATTCTCAAAACAATTCTCTTGACTTTATTTTATTCTTTCAATATCTTTGTTTTGAGAAATCTTCAAAGTTCAAAATGCTCAAATTTCATTTCTGATTTTTTGATGAGCATACATACACTGACATATGATTTCTTGTGCTTAATTTCAAGAAAATCGTTGACCAGCATGTACTTTTAGGAACATGGGATTCAGTATAAGTGCTTAACAGATCTTCCATGGATTCACGATAACCAGTATTTCCTACCCCGGAAGAAATCCTTTGAGTGATTAAGGGGAGAGGGGTCTAAAAGATTTGAGTGTGGGAGTGAGCAGAGGTAAAATGGAAATGAGAGATTGGTTAGATGTGAGTATAATGATAAAAAGAAAGAGGGTGTGAGAACAGAGTTAAAAGAATATCAGAACTCTGCACCTACCACATTCTGAGTCGGGCATCCACATTACTGATTGGTTCACATTTCTTTGGTGACCATCATTGAAATAGGCAAATAGCCCATGCCATCTCTTGCATACAACCTCACCAGCTACTCATTCTTTTCTTAAAAAGAGAATGTTTCACATTTTCTGGGGAAGCAACACATAATCTATCGTATCTTCACTTGGAAGATAATGATATTGAAAAAGAAGGAAAGTTGCCCCACCTTCGACCCTTTCTCATGCACATTGAGTCCATGTATAATCATTGTTGTCTCAGTTATTTACATACTTTGAGCCTTTATGAAACACAATCATTGTGCTAAAATTCTTTCATACACAACCACGAGCACACAGAAAATTTGTTTTTCTGTCAGAACATTCATAGATAAACCTTGTGTTTTTCAATGATTGAATGGAAGTCCTGGGGAGTCAACTTCAAACCAGCTCCTTACATTGTACATCCATTGTACAGAATAACTTCATGTTACTGACAGGCATTTCTAACTGTTTCATTTGTTGAATCAGGGTTACACGCTTATTATGTCTGAATTTGCAAAGATTCGGATATAAACAGTTCAGATCAAAGCACAACATTTATCAAAGGGGAGATTGTTTTCAAAGGGGTTATCAAAGTCTGAGCTGAAATTGAAGAAATTTTGATGATCTGATGCTCATATCATCAAAAAGGGGGAGAATTATAAAGATTCAATTTCAAAGATGAAGAGTTGTCAAAGTTTGTCAAAGTTCATGTCAGAACTTCAAATTGCTTCCGCTGATTTAAACTTCAAGTCTGATAAAGAAATTCAAAACCAAAAGATTCTGAAGGAAGAATGTTCAAAGTTAAATCAAGATGATTCGTGAAAGTTTGTTCTTCCAAAGATGGTTCAGAGATCAAAGTGATGAAGATACAAGTTTGATCAAAGTCAAAAGTTTTTTCAGAGTTAAAGTTTACAAAGTTGTTTTCAAAGTTTCAAGTTTCCAGTTTTGTTCAAGGCTTGTTGAATTTCAGAGCTTAAATGATGAAAAAGACTTTCCAAGATTCTTCAAAGGCCAAAAGAGAAAAGTTTTTGAAAGCGTCAAGAGATAAAAGATGAAGAATCAAGAGTTGAAGATCTGCATCAAATTTTTATTAAATCTTGAATACAAAGGGGGAGATTGTTAGGTCTAAATATTGTATCCAAGATTTAATAGGAAAACAAATGTGTAAAAGTCAACATTGACCTTGTAATAGTTAGTCAAAGCAAGTTTACTTTCCTTAATAGTTAAGTCTTTGTTAGATAGATAGATGGTATATATAGGTTTTGTTAGAAATCATGTAATAACGAACTTGTCTAAGCATATTGTAATTCTAGAGTTGTGATATTCAAGATCTACTTTCTCTCTCTAGATTCTCTCTCTAGTTCTTGAGCTTAATTGATGATATCTTGAGTAATTAGCTTGTTGTGATTGGGATTTTATGATTAACAAGTGTTTATTATGCCCACACTTGTGACCAAGAATGTGAATCTACCAACATCGAAAGCTTTGGTGAATAGATCAGCAAATTGGTTACTTGTGTGTACCTTCACAACCTGAATTAGCTTCTTTTCATTGCAGTCTCTAATTAAATGGTACCTTATTTCTATATGTTTGGTTTTTGAGTGCTTCACTGGATTATTAACAATGCTTATGGCACTGTTGTTGTCAATGAAGATTGGAGTGTGCAAAAAAGTAACACCATAGTCCAGCATCTGATTTTGACTCCATAGCACTTGTGAGCAGCAGCTTGCAGGAGTTATGTACTCTGCTTCTGTTTTTGAGGTGGACACTGTGGTTTGCTTTTTGCACTGCCATGAATCTAGTCTTGCACCCAAAAACTGACATCCTCCTGAGGTAGATTTTCTATCCAAGTTTGCACTACCCAAATCACTATCATAATATGCAAGTAGATCAAATGGTGAGTCATGAGGATACCAAAGACCCAACCTAGGTTGTCCTTTGAGATATCTGAAGATCCTCTTGACTGCTTGAAAGTGAGATTGCTTATGTCTTACTTGAAATCTGGCACACACACAAACAACAAACATAATATCTGGCCTTGAAGCTGTTAGATACAAGAAGGAGCCAATCATAGATCCATAGTGATGAACATCTACATCCTCCCCCTCAAGATCTGCAGTGATCTGTTTGTGTTTATCCATATATGTGCTTGCAGTATTTGAATCTGAAAATCCAAATTTTGTAAGTATATCCTGCTCATACTTGGATTGACTGATGAAGATACCATCTTTCTTCTGTTTAACCTGTAGCCCAAAAAAGAATGTAAGTTCACCCATTGAGCTCATCTTGAATCTTTTGTGCATCAGCTCCTCAAACTCCTTGCATAAATAATCTTTTGTGGATCGAAAAATGATGTCATCCACATAGATTTGCACAAGCAGAATGTCCTTCTTCTTCCTTTTAATGAACAAAGTATTGTCTATTATTTCCCTTTCAAAACCATTTTCCAAGAGATAGGTAGACAAAGTGTCATACCATGCTCTTGGTGCTTGATGTAGTCCATAGAGTGCTTTCTTTAATTTGTATACTCTGTCAGGAAAGTTGGTATTTTCAAACCCTGGAGGCTGACAAACATTTACTTCTTCATCAATTTTCCCATATAGGAAAGCACTCTTGACATCCATCTGATAAACTCTGAACTTCATGAAAGAAGCATAGGCTAGAAACAACCTAATTGCCTCAATTATGGCTACTGGAGCAAATACTTCTTCATAATCTATTCCCTCTTCTTGTGTGTACCTTTGAGCCACAAGTCTGACCTTGTTCTTTATTACTATTCCTCTCTCATCTTTCTTATTTCTGAAACCCCATTTGGTACCAATTTTCCTTTGTCCTTGTGGAAGTTCAACCAGATCCCATACATCTTGCAGCTTAAACTGTAGCAGCTCCTCTTGAATTGCCTCTATCCAACTTGGTTCTTTCATTTTATCATAGGCCTTCTTGGGTTCAATCTGAGATAGAAAACAAGATAATAACCCTGACTATATGTCTTTCAATCCCCCTAACTTGCTTTGTTGCCTTGTGATCATTGGGGAATTAATGTCACCAATCACCAATTGAGGAGGATGATTCTTCTGAGTTCTTGTAGCATTGACAACCTCCTCATTAAGATTTGCTTCAAGTTTGGTGTCATTCTTTTCTGGAGTGCTTCCACCATACACTGAAGAATTTTCATCATCAGTGCCATCTTCTGATAGTATGGGCATCTCAGGTCCTGTGTTTTCTGAATTATGATCATCCTCTTTATCACTCTTATTCTCTTCATCACATTTGTCCTCTTCATCAGAATCTTCTGAATCATCTTTCTTTTCTTGCTGGCAAAATTCAACAGGATCGACTGTAGGTATGCGGAACAGTACAAAATCTTGTTTCTGTGCTTGGACTTGTTCTGAAGTTGTTCCTGCAGTTTGCACATTACTAAAACCCAAAGCATTAGTTAGTGAATCAATGTCAAACAACCAATCAGGACCTGTACCAATTTTATTTGGTGTGTTCTCGAAGTATTAAATACTCTATAAGACTTACTCTGAGATGAGTATCCAACAAGAAATCCATCTTCAACTTTTCTTTCAAACTTGCCTAAGTGAGATTTGGTGTTGAGAATAGTGCAAGGACACCCAAAAGGTTTGAAAAATCCAATAAATGGTTTCTTCTTGTTAAAAAGTTCATAAGGTGTCTTGCCTTGAGATTTGACTACTAGGACCCTGTTTTGGACATAACAGGCAGTATTAACTGCTTCTTCCCAGAATGTGATTGGTAACTTTGAATATGCCAACAGAGATCTAGCAGCCTCAATTAGTGTCCTATTTCTCCTCTCAGCTACACCATTTTGTTGAGGAGTTCTAGGAGCACTATATTGTTTCTCAATACCTTTAGCCTCACAAAAGCTGTTCAAGTCATTGTTTTTAAATTCAGTTCCTTTATCAGATCTGATGACTTTAACCCTTTTATTAGTTTGGTTTTCAATCCTGAGCACAAAGGATTTGATCAGTCCACTTGTCTCATCCTTAGTCCTTAGAAAATATACCCAAGTGAATCTAGAGAAATCATCAACAATGACTAAGCAGAAGGATTTCTTACCAATACTCGTCACATTTGTAGGACCAAAGAGATCCATATGCAATAATTTAAGAGGTGAAGAGATTGTATTTATTTCTTTGGACTTATGAGAAGTTTTGTGCTGCTTGTCTTTAAGACAAGCAACACAGTGATCATCACATGAAAACACTTTTTGAGGTAAACCTCTTACCAGGTTTGTTAGCCCCAAATCTGAACCAATGAAAGTATTGAAAATAACTAAGTCTTCATCTAAAGAATTTCAAGGGACATCAACAAGTCTGTCTCTGAAGTCAATTCAGAGTTAGTCTGAAGAAAATAAGACTGTCTCTGAAGTCAGGTCAGAGTAAGTCTGAAGAAAGCAAGTCTGTCTCTAAAGTCAGGTCAGAGTCAGTCTGAAGAAAGTATGTCTATCTTTGAAGTCAGTTTAGAGATAGTCTCACAGAAAGACATCAGAGAGCCCCTCATCAGAGATCCTACTTCAGAGCTCTGAAGATGTTCACTCTGAATTTCTTGACAAAGAAGAATAGATGACACGTGACCTTGTGATAAGATTTACTTTCTAGAGTATGTCACTGTTCAAGCATGTCTTGATCTTACCTGTTAGGTAAGACACTGTTCAATATCTTGATCTTACCTCTTAGGTAAGATACTGTTCAAAACATGCTTCTATTTGTCAGATAAGTACACTGTTTACTTTACGGTCCTATAAAAAGGACCATCATCTTATTGTTCAAAGTGTGCTTAAGAAGTCTTATAACTGATAATATAAGTTGAATATTTTATTCAAAGAATATCTTGTTTATCTATTTGCTTTGTGAACTGTGATATTTGAATCTCCTTTGATATTAAACTATACTGCTTCCGCTATTATTACTCTTATTGTTTATATCATTGTTGTGAGATTAAATCTGGGATCCAACAAGGTTGTTTTTCACAAGAATGTTCATTGTTTAAAAATTCATGTGACATATTCTTCTGTGCCAAAGAGATGATTCATCTACATAAGTTTTTGAAAATAGACAGTTTAAAGATGAATCAGATGAAACATTCTCTAAGTCCAAACAATAAACATTATCCTTGTTATTCCCAGATTCTAGTTCCTAAATGCAATTAATCTTTAAACAAACACAAACAAGAATCAATTACCTGTTTGATTTCACTTTCAAATTCAAGATTACAAACTTTCTCTCTCCAGAACTCTCTCTCTCTACAGATTTCTCTCAAACGAACTTTTTCTCTCAATACAATCAAAACTCTCGCGTATATCTAAACAATACAAGATAAAAGCTATTTATAGCAACACCTAATACAAGGAAAATAAAATACAAAGACAAATGCAAAGACACTTTGACTTTTATTACAAAAGACTTTGACTTTAATGAGAGTTGACTTTCTTTCAGCTTTGACTTTCTTGACTTTGACCTTCAGACTTCTTGATCTTGTATCCAACATATTTATGCTCTAACAATCTCCCCTTTGGATTCAAGATCACTGTTGAAAGATCTAGCAATACAGTCTTCTCTTTAAGCTCTTTCAGTACAATCTCCCCTTCTTCTTTGACGATATTCTTTCCAAAACTGTCTTCAAACGATTAACAATCACCCCAAAACATTCACAACACACTTTCAGATTTTGGAAAGAAATTATCTTCAGAATCATCTCGGATTGCTTTAGCAAATAATCTTCAAAGAAAATTTCTCAAAAATCAGGATATCTTCAGAAATTCTTTGATCTTCTTCAAATCTTTTCTTTGAATCTTCTGTCTTGAACATTTCTTTATAAACATCTCTGAAAACTTTATCATTTCTTGATACCATCTCCCCCTTTTTGATCATTTAAGCATCTTCAACATCAAAACTTTTCATCCAAGAAATGTCTTTGACCATTCTGATCTATCAAACTGAGCCTCTGATTCGTTGATCCATAACAAAGTATTCATCTAGATCTTTGCAAATCCAGACAAAATAATAACATGTAACTCCTGAATCAACAAATGAATCAGTTAAAATGTCTGTCAGTAACACGAAGTCACTGTGTGTAACGAATACACAATATAAAGGAGCTTTTTGATATTCACTTCCCCAGGGCTTCCATCCAATCATCGAAATACCACAAAGGCAATTTCTATGAATGTTATGACAAGAAAACAAATTCCTTGTGTGTTCGTGCACGTGTAGAAAGAATTAAGCACGAATGATTGCTTTATTAAGGCTCAAAATTGTGTAAACCACTGAGACAACAGTAGATAAACACAGACTCAATGTGCATGATTGAAGTGCGAAGGTGGGGAAAACTTCCTTCTTTTTCAATATCCAGATTTTCCAAATGAAAACCAGATAGATTATATGTTGCATCCCCAGAAAAATATGGAACATTTTCTTTTTGAGAAGAAAATGAGTGGTTGGTGGGGTTTAGTCAAGAGTTAGCATGGGCTAGTTGCCTGTTTCAATAACGTTCACCAAAGAATTGTGAAACACTAGTAATGTGGTTGCCCGACTCAGAAAGTACTTGGTGCAAAGTTTAATATTCTTTTACTCTGTTCTCACACCCTCTTTCTTTTGATCATTAAGCTCACTACTAACCAATCTCTCATTTCCATTTTACCTCATCACACCCACACTCATTTCTTTTTAGACTCCTCACACTCAATCACTAAGGATTAAATTCTTGGGTAGAAATCACTGGTTAACGTGATTTCATAGAAGTTCAGTTATTTCCTAGCACAAAGAACCCATGTAGTCCTAGAAAGCATATGTTGCTCAAATGATTTAACTTTATCAGTTAAAGCTCATATACAAATGTCAGATATGAATATGCTCAGAGATATAATCATGAATATATGAGCATTTTGAAACATGGAAGTATTTTCAAACAAGTATATTGAAATGAATGAAAATGAATGCAAAAGACTTGTTTGAAAATCTGAAATTGTATGAAAATGATCAGAAATGAATGATATAACAATCAAAGCTTATGGTCAAGAATAATGGATATTGTCTATACGAAACAAAAATATAGACATTCTTGAAATGAAGTTTCGAAATGAAATATCGCTCAAAAATCTTTGAAATACAAGCGGGGTGTCTTACCATCGAAAAATATGTTTCAATATGAGACATGGTAAGAACATCTAGAACAAAAAGTCAAACCGGTGTGTGTGAATACTTGAAAGTATATAGAAAAGACAATACGCAAGTATTTATTTTTGAAAACACACGGTTTGTTTATCAATTAAGCACAAAAATTAAAACGAAAATATTTAAAATCACACTTCCAAATTATAAAATTTGTTTAAAAATAGGGAAGTGGTTTGAACATTTAAGAACATGTTTTCTATATCTGAAAGTTGTCCTTCTTTCAAATACATTTGAGATTAAGATAAGAAATTTACCTTTTCCGCTCAATCTTAATTCTCATAAAGTCAGCTGTAGTCATCAAGATATGATCGTGTCATCTTCTCTCATCCTGCATAAGTCTCAAAGTTTAGTCAAAACAAATTTATTCACAAAATTTATTCAAATGTAAATGACATAAAGCAATAAAACGATTAAAGTACGAGTTCTGATTTGAAATAATCAGAAATCATAGTCTTACTCCTTTTTGACTTGATCAATATGCATGCTCCTCCTAAAATCATGTATCACAAAAATTTGTCAGTTAAAAAAAATAATTGCAGAAATTAGTTATGCTCCCCCTCAAAATAATGTAAATCATCTAAAATATTCTCTTACTCCGCCTGAGATCATGAGCAAACAATTAAAGTGCAGATATCCTACAGACATAAAAATAAAGAAAATGATGAAAAATAACAATTCGTAACTTTAGTAGGTAACAACCGATTACGTCTTAAGATTTAACATACCAAGCTTAGAGACAAGAAAATTAAATCTCTTTTCATCTAAGGGTTTGGTAAATAAATCTGCAAGTTGATAATCTATTTTTACAAAATAAAGTTCAATTGTTCATTTTTCTAGATTATCTTTTATAAAATGATACCTGACATCAATATGTTTGGTTTTCATATGTTGGACAGGATTAGCAGATATGGCAATTGCACTCTTTGAGTCACAATATATTGGAATTTTATCGAACTTGAATCCATAGTCTCGTAACTGTGTTCGCATCCACAAGACTTGAGAGCAGCAACTGGCAGCAGCTACGTACTCTACTTCAGCAGTCGATGTGGAAACGCATAATTGTTTCTTTGAAGCCCAGCTAACGAGCTTGTCTCCAAGGAATTGAACGTGACCAGACGTACTCTTTCTATCCAACATGCAACCTGTATGATCTGCATCTGAGTAGGCAGTCAGTTGAAACCCTGTATCCTTAGGATACCACAGACCAAGGTCTGTAGTGCCCTTTAGATATCTAAAAATTCGTTTGACAGCAGCCAAATGGGATTCTTTGGGAGGAGCCTGATATCTAGAACATAAGCATGTTGAAAACATAATATCCGATCTACTAGAAGTAAGATATATTAACGATCCTATCATACCTCTATAAGTCCTAACATCAACACTTTTACCCGAAGGATCAGTGCTGATCTTAGTACCTGGTGCCATCGGGGTTCCAATTGGTTTACAATTTTCCATTTTGTACTTCCGAAGAATGTCCAAAATGTACTTAGATTGGTTAATGAAAACCGCCGTAGAAAACTGTTTAACTTGTAATCCGAGATATAAATTCATCTCTTCCATCATACTCATTTGAAAACGTGACACCATGAGGTTAGAAAAGTTTTTGCAAAAATTTGGATTAGTAGAACCAAATATTATATCATCAACATATATTTGAATAAGGATAATATCAACTTTTCCCTTTTTGATGAATAATGTGGTTTCTATCTTACCTTTAGAAAAACCGGACTTGACCAAGAATTTAGATAAAACGTCATACCATGCTCGAGGGGCTTATTTTAAACCGTACAGAGCTTTGTCCAAGATGTAGACGTGATTTGTCTTATCTACATTGACAAACCCTTCTGGTTGAGACACGTACACTTCCTCTTTAAGAATGCCATTCAGAAAGGCTGTTTTCACATCCATCTGAGAGACTGTGAAATTCTTATGAGCTACGTAGGCTAGAAACATGTGGATTGCTTCTATACGCGCTACTGGAGCATACCTCTCATCGTAGTCTATGCCTTCCTCTTGCTGGTGACCTTTGGCAACAAGTCTAGCTTTGTTCCTTATGACGATACCATCTTCATTCTTTTTATTGTTGAATACCCATTTAGTTCCTATCACGGTCTTTCCTTCCGGTTTTGGAACTAATCTCCAAACCTTCAGAGCTTCAAACTGATTGATCTCTTCTTGCATAGCAGATACCCAGTCCGAATTAGCAAGAGCCTCTGATACTCGCGTTGGCTCAATCTTACTGAGGAATGAGTCATGCATACATTGATTAAGAGTCGCTGACCTCGTTTGTACAGGCGCATTAAGATCTCCAATTACTTGATGTAATGGATGTTCTTTGGTCCAGCGATGCTCATGAGGAAGTGGAGTAGATACTGATTGAACATGATCATCATCTTGAAATCCACTATCAGAATCTTCAGATTGAATAACAGGAGGGGGGTTTGCAGTTGAAGTTTTAGGTGCAGAAGCATCAGTTGGAACAACAGACTCTGGATGTTGAGTAGACAGTGTATTACACCCAACTGAAACAGTTACTTAGGAGTAGATGTTGGAATGTGAGTTTCTGACTGAACGGGGGATACAAGTACTGTTAAAACTTCTGAAGTGACTGGATGATTACAGCTTGAATCGTCAGACCTGTCAGTCACAACAGATTTAGGCAAATTAGATCCTAGAAACTCAACATAAAAGAATTCAAATAACAAATCTAAATCAGATAAATATGAAATTGAAGTAGAAGCGTTATTTGAATTATTCGCTGTAGAAATAGGTTCTGGACTGATCTGCCCAGAAGCTAATACTCCAGTGATAAGTGATTCTGAACTGAGTTGTTCAGAAGCCATATCTTCATCGAATGTTACATTGACGCTCTCGACGACTGTCTTAGACTTCTTCAGATAGACACGGTATGCTGCAGATGTTGAAGAATAACCAATGAATATACCTTCATCCGTCTTAGCACTGAATTTGTTCAGATTCTCTCTGTCATTAAACACAAAACACTTACACCCAAATATGTGAAAATACTTGATTGTTGGTGTTCTGTTGTTGATCAACTCATATGGAGTCTTTTGGAAACGGCGGTGTATTATGGACCGATTTTGAGTATGGCATGCAGTCGACACAACTTCTGCCCACAAGAATAGAGGTAAGTCTGATTGGCTAAGCATAGTCCGGGCGGCCTCGACTAGCGTTCGATTTCGCCTTTCGACTACTCCATTTTGTTCAGGCGTTCTAGCAGCAGAATACTGATGTGAAATCCCGACTGAATCGAGATATTCATCAACAATCTTGTTCTTGAAATCTGTGTCGTTGTCAGTTCGAAGAAACTTGACTTGTCGCTGCATTTTCACCTTGGTCGTCTTTAAGAAAGTAATGAGAACTTCGGGCGTCTCATCTTTTGATCAAAGAAATTTGACCCACGTGTATCTTGAGAAATCGTCTACAATAACCAACCCGTATTTCTTTCCACCCAAACTCTGAGTTCTCATTGGACCACACAAATCCATATGTAACAATTCTAACGGAGAACTAGTGCTTTGTTCAGGCTTCGGTTTATGCAGAGCTCTCTTCATCTTACCCTTCTCACATGTAGAACATAAGTGTTCTTTCTCGTATTTCAGCTCAGGAAGTCCTTTTACCAATTTCCCACTAACCAGCTTGTTGATATAACGAAAATTCAGGTGTGATAAACGTCTGTGCCAGAGCCAACTTTGTTGCATTGAAGCTTTTGTCATCAAGCAAACTTGATTGTCAATCTGAACTTTGGACAGGTTGATGGTATAGAGGTTTGTCTTTCGATGTCCACCTAAGAGTTCTGTGTCGTCTTCAGTACGAACCGAGCAACTCTTAGACTAAAAATTGACCTCTAACCCTTTATCGCAGAATTGACCAATGCTAAATAAGTTGTGCCCCAAGCCTTCGACATAACTCACCTTACTTATCGTTATGTTGTCTTGAATGATGTCACCATATCCTAAGATAGGTGAAAGGTGATCGTTTCCAAATCTGTCATTTCCACTGAATTTCTTTGTATAGTTAGACAATAAAGCTTTTTGCTTAGTCATATGCTTGGAACATCCACCGTCCAAGTACCACATATGCCGGGTCTGCAAGAGAAATCAGGAGACAATAGATTTAGGTACCCATTTAAAAACGGGCCCTAACAGATTAGCACAAGATTTTGGTATCCACTTGAAAATAGACCCTTTGTTTTTTTTAAAACCTTTAAAAATATTTGATCTTGAAGAGTAAACATGATAAGATCCGAACCAATCAGAAGAATTATGAGAGTAAGCAAAATCATTTCTCCGATAATGATAAGATGTAGTAGAAATAGGAGATAATTGAATCAATTGCTTTATTGAATACCGCTTGTAAGAAGTTACAAGGTTTTGGTTATTTGAAGCAGATTGATCAACTATATCAGTATCAGTACTAACTGATCTATTACAAGAGTTATCAGAAACAGATTCAGCTTTCTCATCATCATTCCTTTTTTGTCGCTATTCAGTTCGAGCTTTCGACCTTTTCTTGCTTATATCTGAAACAAAAGATTTAGATCTATTAGGAAAAGCAGATTTCTGAGACTGGGTTTTCTTTTGTGTACCAGTGTGTTTCTGTTTCTGTAATCGTTGTTTCTTATGTTTCTTACCTTGAGAATAATAATCAGCATTTACAGAAACCGATTCACCAACCTTAGTTGATGATTTAGCAGTTTTAAGAACACTTGGTAACACCTTTTCATTTGTAAGACAAGTAGAATGATCAGGAAGAATAGCATTAAAGTCAAACATATCAATTTCGTCTATGCACCCATCATCAGAATTAAGAAAATCATAAATAAGTCATCAAAACTATCAGACGAAGTTTGAGGTGCCTTAGAATCTTTAGAACACTTTGTAGATATAGATTGAAAAATCGTGTTCTTTAATACAGTAGAAAATACACTTTGTAGAATATCAACCAAAAGTTTTTCATCAGATAAAACATTTTCCAACTCAACTATTTTGCTTTCAAGAATGAGTGGAGGAACATAAACCTTTGCAACTGCAGGTTTTGCATTCCTCTCAGAAACAGAATAACTAGCAAAATAATCATTTGAAAGAACTTATGGTGTTTCTGAAAAATAACTATCATTTAACTTTGCATAGTTAAATGGTAGTTGCATTTTCTTTACATTTTTTCTATTTTCAGTTTCTTTGGCCTCATCTTCTTCTGATAAATTGGTAACACATTTGAGTTTTAAATGAGTATGTTTACTAGCACATGCAAGAAAATCAAAATTATAAAGTGCTTGTTGTTTTCTGATGGCCTTCTTTAAGTAATGGGGGTTTTGAAAACCAAGTCCCCATTTTTCCTTAACATCAGCCTCTTCGTTAGGTGCATTGAGAAAAATGGTTTGATTTTTTGGCCTCTTGCATAGAGTTTGGCTTCCAGACCATTTACCTTCTTATTTAAAAGCTTGTTCTCAACCTGCAATTTATAAACAGTTAGTGCAGATTCTTTCTTTTCAAACTCATACTTAGAAATTTTAACGTCAAAGTCAGAAATCTTCTTTTCAAAACAATCTACTTGAAATTTAGAATCAGAAGCAGACTTGCGTAAAGAATCAATTAGATCTTTGTTCCCAATAACAGACTTATTAAGCTCAAAGATTTTTTTGTTTCTTTTAGCAACTATGTCTTTTTCTTTCTTCAGTTTTCCTTGAAGATCATTAAGCTCAACCATCATAGCTTCCGTTTTTGTTATAAAATCTTTTTCAGTTAAGTTTAATACCTCATCAGCTATCTCGTCATCTGACTAGTCATACTTGACCTCTTTTCTCATTAGACAGAGATGAATAGTTTCTTCCTTCTCTTTGTCATCCTCTTGATCAAAATGATCCAACCAAAATTCGTCCTCAGCCATTAATGCTATGCCTGCTTCTTGCTGTTTGGCCAATAGCAGTTTGTTCTGATAATACTGAGAATTACGAACTTTTGGCTTTCGACAATCTTTTGCAAAGTGACCAATCTTGCCACAGTTGTAACATTTGACTGGATCACTTGCTGGCTTTTCTGCAACAGTGTAGTCATTCATGAACTTCTTCCTTTCATCAGGTTTCTTCTCAACATATCTGTTCTCTTCATATATCCTTCCTTCCACACTTTCTCGGTGCTCATGATTCTTTGAACTTGATGAAGATTACCTTTGAGAATTTGATCCCGACTTCTTGTAGAATTTCTTTTGAAATGCACGGGTCAATAAAAGCATGGCTTGTTTCAGACTTTCTCCATCATCTCCATCTGATTCAGATCCAGACTCAAAACTTGTAAGCACTTTCTTCTTTATCTTCTTCTCTTTCTTTTCTTTCTTTTTCTTTCCGGCTACCAATGCAATAGGATCGGGAACCTTTTCGGCCTTCTTTTTATCAACTCTTTTCTCTTCTACTTCTTCTTCATTCTGCCTCAAAGTCTCATAAACCTCATGTAACGGTATGTCATTCAGATCCTTCATTTGTTTCATCCTACACGTATGCTTCTTCCATTCAGGTTGTAGGATACTTAGGAATTTGACATTAATCTCCAACTGCTTCTTTTTCACTTTGTTCTTTGTCAGTTCATTTAGAAGCAAGACAAACCGTTCATAAGTATCTTCCAAGCTTTCATTCTCTTTGGCTTTAAATTCTTCATAACTGTTGATGCAGTTAGCCACTTTCATCTGATTCCTGACCTTGGATCCCATCATCATCTTTTGCAATTGATCCCACATCTTCTTAGCATTTGCTTTGTAACTATCAATCTTGATGTAGATCTCATTCGGAATGCTCTGAATAAGTAAGGATCTTGCTTGTTTATCTGCTTTGTATCGGTTTTTATGTTCTTCAGAATACTGAGAGATATCCACTGCCACTGTTTTCATCTTTTGATCTCTTTCCTCAGTACCATCTTCACTATCAGACGAATCATCATCAGGTATTTGAACCGTGATTGGTACCATACGACCTTCTGTGATTGACAGCATAATATTCTGTCCATTTGCATGTCTGTCTATAAAATCAAGGAATCTGTCTTTCGACTGTTCGTACGCTCCTTTGAACAGAACAGGAGGCTTGACATCAGTGCCAATGGAAAGTGCATCTTTAGAAGTCATCTTGATAAAACCTGTTTGAAAAATATATGCAATAAGAAACTAGAAACTGATCGTTAGTCCAAATGAAACAATCAAGAAAATACAGAAAACTTGAAATATAAAATCAGAAATTTTGATCACAACTAGAAATATGTCCCCCTTCGCAGACTTAGCATGGGTGGGGTCAAGGGGCAGCGCCCCTAGAGAAAAAAATTTCACTATTAAAGGCCATATTACTATTTTGAAAAATTTGTCTAAGTCCTGAAAAATTGCAGCACTGTTTGCGTTACACGTTACTGGCGAAAGATGGTAGTTTGCGTTACTAGTGTGAGGCGCAAGACACACTTTGCGTGACAAGAAGCTAACGCAAACCAGACTTTGCATGTCGTGAAAAAGGCATAACGATGAACTTCGCGTTTCCCGTTACAGACCCAACTTTGCGTTTGGAGTTAAAGACGCAAACCCAACTTTGCGTTTGTAGTTAAAGACGCAAACCCAACTTTGCATTTGTAGTAACAGACGCAAACCCAACTTTGCATTTGTAGTTAAAGACGCAAAGCTCACTTTTCGCTTCTTGTTGAAGACGCAAACATCACTTTGCGTTTCTCATTGAGTACGCGAACTTCTGATGAATGAAACATTACTTTGCGCATCTGAAGAACTTACACAAATCTTGATGAATGAAACGCAAACCTTGATGAATGAAACCCAAACCTCTGAAACAAACAAATTTTCACCAAAAAGACATCTAGACCTCGAAATCTAACTCAAAACTTCGACAATTTGATCGTTTAACCATCTAGAACACAATCTTAACAACTAATTTCGATCAAATACACAAAAATGTATAAATCGACTCAATTATAGTACACAGGACTCGTGAACTTCGAACTCAACTAAAATCAAAATTAACGATCGATTACAGTGCAAATTGATCTAAAACTTATATAGACTCGATCGATAACACGTTTCTAACAAAACCTAATCATTTACAACTCCAAAAACACACTAAAACTCAAAATCAACATGGACATCAAAGAACACAGATACGAACATTCTGATTTTTCTTGATTTTCGATTTGGATTTGCTCTGATACCAATTGTTATTCCCAGATTCTAGTTCCTAAATGCAATTAATATTTAAACAAACACAAACAAGAATCAATTACCTGTTTGATTTCACTTTCAAATTCAAGATTACAAACTTTCTCTCTCTAGAACTCTCTCTCTCTCTACAGATTTCTCTCAAACGAACTTTTTCTCTCAATACAATCAGAACTCTCACGTATATCTAAACAATACAAGATAAAAGCTATTTATACCAACTCCTAATAATACAAAGACACTTTGACTTTTATTACAAAAGACTTTGACTTTAATGAGAGTTGACTTTCTTTCGGCTTTGACTTTCTTGACTTTGACCTTCAGACTTCTTGATCTTGTATCCGACATATTTATGCTCTAACAATCCTTCCTAGGAGTTCTAAGTAGTATAATATTTTCATCAACTACCTTGAATCCTGGAGCAAGGATAATACATTCAGTCTTAGTAAATAATATGTTATGTTTCTTGTCACAGACCTGTGATACACTTAACAGGTTGTATCTCAATTTCTCAACATAGTACACATCATCAAAGGAAATCTTACCTTTCGATACCATACCTTTTCCACTGATCTTACCTCCTGCTGGATTGTCACCAAAAGAAACATGTCCTCCATCAAACTTTTTGAAGTTTTGAAGGCAAACCATGTTACTTGTCATATGCCTAGAGCAACCACTATCTACATGCCAAATGCTCTTTTCTTGAGTTGTTGGTTGCCCTGCACATAAGATAAAACAGTTAGTTTTTAGAGGGAACCCAAGCCAAAGTGGTCTTGGGTTGTCCTTTCTCATCAACATATTTATAATCAGTATTCTTAGTCTGGATGAGATGATCAGATTTAGGAATCTTATGGCTGGAATACTTTGTCAAAATTATAGGATTTGCAGCATTAACACTGGTAGCAACACTATCTTTGTTAGAAATACTAACATGCTTAGAAGTACTAAATTGGTTAGCAGTACTAAATTGGTTAGCAGTAGTATTGCTATCAGCAGCACTAATTCTGTTAGCAGTACTATTTGAGGTAGCAGTACTAACAGGTTTCTTGACTTTTGGAACCCAAATCTTAATAGAGGTGTTTGCTTTCTTGTTCTGAGAGTTACTCCTTGACTTGCTTGGAGTATTTTCTTTTGATTTAGCAAACTTATTCTGAATATGAGATTTTGCAGTCCCAATTTTCATTGGTACTGTTCTCATATTAGCAGCCATGTGATTTCTTGATTGTTTCCTATAACCAAAAGAATTTTGTGTTTGTCTTTGAAAAGTAACTCTTTGGTTAATAGGATTGAAATAACAGTATTTGGCAAGATGATTCAATTTGCCACAGATAAAACAGGGCTTTGGTCTATTGATTTTGCTTAGATCAATTCCCTATTTTTGAGCCCACTGATTATTTCTATTTCTCTGATTTCCCATTATTTTATCATGTTTATGAGGCTTGTTCTATTGACAACTACATGGATTTACAATAGAGGTTTGCATGTAGTGAACTCCCTGTACCTTTTCTTTTCCTTTCCTGGAGGTCTCAGCTTTCTCACTCTTAACAGTCTCGTTCTCTGTCTTGGACATCTCCACTTTATCACTCTTGATAAATGGTTTACCTCCTTTCTCATTTGTAAGAAAGTGGTTTTCTAAGAGAATATCTTTATGGCCTTCCTCATTCTTACTTTCAGAATTCTCTTCTTCAGAGTCTGCCTCAACCACTACTTTGTTTAAAGGATCTACTTCTGTGGCTCCTGCAGGTAATTCATTCCTATCCTGGCTTTCTAAGAGGTCTGAGGTGGGAGGAATGTAGTTATTGTTGTATGGTGGAGGAGTGTTGCTGTAGCCTATTCCTCTCTTTAGTTTGTCATGAAGTTGAGATTTAAGTAAAGAGTCCATTGCTTTAGAAGCATTGGAATATTTCTCAATATCTAGTTTGGCCTTTTGAAATTCACTCTTAACCTTTTCACACTCCTCTCTAGACTTTTCTAGCTCAATATCTAACTGATTCTTCTTCCACTTCCAGTAGTTGAGATCAATTGAATGTTGAAGTTCATAGCTCGATATGCCTTTATTTGTTCTTCAAACTTCTCAACAATCACAACATACTCTCTTCTATCTTTCTCTAACCTTTTAAGGTCATCACACATGCTCTGATTGTGATCCCTGTACTTTTTAACAGTTTTAATACAGATTTTAGAGCAAAGGTTAGATTTTACCTCTATGGGAAGAGCAGTGCTTGATGACTCTGAAACTTCTGCCATCAAGCCTTGGTTCTGAATGACCTCCTCAGCTTGATCACTCCAATCAAAGCCCATTCCTTCTTGTGAGACAAGAGATTGAGATGAATTCCTGCTATAATTAGTGGACTTTGGTTGATGATTATTGTTTCCATGCTGTTGAGCAGTTCCTCCTCTACACTCTCTGGAAAAGTGTCCCAGATTATGGCATTTGTAGCATTCCACCTTGGATTTATCAAATCCAACACCATCTTCTCTTTTCATGGAAAAATTGTTTCTACCTGTTCTTTTGATGAATCTTTTGACTCTCATGTTGAGCATTGCCATCTGCCACTTGATATCCATCTCATCAAGATCATCAACATTGATCTGCTCAAGATCATCATACATAAGAGCAGATTTAGTATGACTAGAAAGGAATGCTTCCAAAACAGAATCATTAGATCCATCCTGTTTTGAGCCATATGAAGTACTAACTGATTCTGGATTAGCAGAAGAATTAGTAGTAGATGATAAAAGAGCTGCATTATGAGAGTATCCAGATGGTCTTTTCTTGGATTCAACTTCTGCTTCAAACACGCTTAGATCATTGTAGAGATCATCAAGCTCCTTATCCTCCAGATTATCATTCATCACCCTTAGATACAGTGTACATCACCCATTCTTCACTAAGAGATCTTAGAAATTTTCTGTTGACATCATCCTGGTCCATCTTGACACCAACAGTGGCCAACTCTCCAATCAATTTATTGAATCTATCAAAGGTTTGAGTCATGGACTCATTCTTTGTAGACATAATATTCTCATATTGTTGTTTGAGAATTGCCTTCTGTTTCCTCTTAGTGCTTTTAGTACTTGAAAATCTCTTCTCCAATGCATTCCACAGGATTTGGGCATCAGAACAGTTGCAGAATTGATGTTAGTATTCATTAGGAATTGCCAAGAGCAGATTGCTCAAGACTTTCATCTCAGTCTGCCTCATTTTTCTTTCTCCATCAGTCTTTGGTGGAGTTCTCTTTCCATCTGCGCCCATCTTTCCTCCATCAGAGGGGCCATTCTCAGTGACGTCCAACATTGAGTGGTCTGTAAGAAGAATGTACAGCCTGATTCTGATTTTCCACATGTCACACTCATTGGGTTTGATCATGGGAACTTTTGAAACCAGAACACTGTCATGAAATCCGTTCATGATGATTTTTTGATTTATGAGTTGAAGGCTCTGATACCACTTGTTAGGATCGAAATTCTAAACAAGAATTTAAACTAAACACTCAGAAACTTATGTTAAAGAGGTTGTGTAAAAACACTTTAACAATAAACCAATCAAACAGTGTATATATTCAAATCACAAGTTATATTGACTAACTTTATGATTACAAACAAAACCTCAATCTGTTGAATAGGCTCAACAGACGTTCAATACTTCTCTATTGAAAGGACTTCTAAGAACCTTGAGGTTAATTCTCTCTAAAACAAACGTATATCAAAAAACTATATTAATTTTATCAAAGACTTCTAGACTATATATACAGAATTAATTACAAGATAATTATCAAAACAAAATTGATCTTCATTCCATGATTATCTTCATCTCTATCTCCAGCTCCTATTCTTTTGCTTCAAGCATCCTTATCATCATAAGCAGTATTAACTTCATCATTATCCAGCAGCATTAATCTTCAATCCTTAGGTGTATTAACATGCTTGCAGTATTAACTCTACTCTTGCAGTAGTAATCTTCAAGTAGTACTATCTACTAGCAGTACTAACTCTTCAAGCAGTAGTAATTCTACTAGCAGTAGTAATGTTTAACTAGCAGTACTAAATTGTAAGTAGCAGCATTAACCATACTTGACATATTTCGGACCCAACACGTTT
Organism: Arctium lappa; assembly: GCA_023525745.1. NCBI lineage: Eukaryota > Viridiplantae > Streptophyta > Magnoliopsida > Asterales > Asteraceae > Arctium > Arctium lappa. The sequence continues at coordinate 68,759,876 of CM042048.1, read as the reverse complement.
TATAAGAAATGCATGTTTGGGAAACATTGTTTTTAAAAGTGTATACTATGGGGAAATGTGTCGTTTCCATTTTGAAGTATAATATATTCGATGGATCTTACTTTAAAACTGATTTCCTATCTTCTAAAGATTTATTCATTCATATTAAAACTCTTGAGCTCACTAGGCGTTAAGCCTAACCTTTTTATTTGTCGGTATGTGCATCAGGTTCCAGTTTGGGGTTCAGATTCTAGTAGCCTCACGAAGAGTTGAGCCCTAGCCTTACACAAGAGTAAGTAGTTGGTGAAGTCTTCCGCAGGTTGGAGTTAGTAACTGGTTGTTAGGTTTAGTAGCACCCGTCCTGGTCATAGATTGTATGTATAGAATGAATGTATGTATTGAGGTTAATTCTTAAATTATGTTTGTAGACGAATCAGTTATTGATGTATTTAGAAAAATTTTAATAAAGTTGCTATCTTCAGAATTAAGGGTGTTACATAATGGGTTTAGGATGTGTCGATGTAGCCTTTCTGATATGGGAGAGTAAGTTCCAAGGGGTGCTTGACACCTAGTCCCCTAAGGCCAACTGGTCTGGGAGCGGCTGACCCAAATCCTGTAATAGGATCAGATATAAATTAAAGTTACGTTTACTATATGTTCTTTAATTACCAAACTTTTTGATTAAAAGATGCCAATGAGCACACATCTCATGATACTTGGTGATATATTTGAGTTGCGATAAATTTATAAATTTGTGAAAGTCTTAATTCTTGACAGCTTAGTGTGATTAAAGGCAAAGTTCTCTATTATATTTTTAGAATTGCATTTTCTTGAATCTGATCGAAGTTCACATGCTAGCACACTGAATAGATTAATGAAAGTTTTTGAAACTGAACATGTCTTAACTTGTATGCAATGAAACTTGTATTTGTATCCAACAACATACACTTTACTTCAACTGATGGATTAATCTGTGATATTTTACTAAGTAGAACTTAATTTGTATAGTGTTTAAAATTTTATATATTTTGTTGTTTCAAAATACATATTCAGTATATTTTTCTTTCCACATTGATGTTTCGATCCTTGTGTTCTCATACTTGTATCAATGGGTCTGTGCATTTTTCGAGGGGGAGTGAATAAGGAGAATATTCTGACAGATCATATCTCATTTCTAGGGGGAGTATCTAATTTTCTATATGAATGCTAACTTGAGTTTTCATATTTAGTGCATTTGTGTAGGGGGAGTAAAAGAGCTCAACAGGTAATTATTTTCTGAGTTTAAGTCAGATTTCCGCCAATAGTTGGTAGCGCAAAACTCAACTTTGCGCTTCCTTCAGCTAGCACAAAACTAAGTTTGCGCCGTCAACATGTAGCGCAAACCTTCTTTTTTTTTCTTTATTCTGAATTTTGCAGATCTGAAGCTGTCTCGTCTCCCACATAGGCATGACCAAGTTGATCCAGATCATCAAGGTCATGAGGAGGAGAAGTTAAGGAGAAGTTAAAGAGACAAAGAGTTCAAACGTTTATCTGCTGCTCAAGATTCTATTATTTTCTCAGTTATACTAGTACTTCTGCTTTTCCAGCTCCAACCACCACAGCTTATTCGAGTACATTTGAAAGAGGTGTGTCGTTTAGAGCACAAGCTGATGAACCGATTGTTCTTTCAAGCTTATTACAAATAGGTCCAATCTTGTGAAAGCAGCAAAGGCAAAATAGAATGAAAGATGCTGAGAAGAAGTTTTTTTTTAGTCAAGAAGCTACACTAAGACGCTTAGCAGGTCTGATTAGAGTTCGAAGATGGATTATTAGTTTACATTGAAGACCGGAGCGCCAATGATTACTAAGGGGGAGATTGTTAAGTCAGATTTTATAGTAATCATTGTATTTATAGGCTTGGTCTTATACTGTGTTTAGAGTGCTTGTATATCTGGTATTGGCCAAGGGTATTTATGTCCCGTGTGGCCTTTGTTCCTTTTAAATTTGGAAGCGCATATTGAATATTTTTCTGATTTCACGTCTCAACTCTCTCTCTCTACTTTCTCTCTCTAGGATTTAGAACGATCTTCGATTATCAGTTACACATAGTGACTTAGTGTTACTGACAGGCATGTTAACTGATTCATTTGTTGATTCAGGTGTTACATGAATATTTTGTCTGGATTTGAAAAGGTCTAGATGAATATCTTGGAGGATTGATGGTGAGTCAGTGGCTCTGGAAACGGTCAGAATGGTCAGATTCATCAAAAAGGGGGAGATGATTTAAAGAAATGTCAGATTCAGAAATTTCAAAGTTTACGATTTGAAGAAGATAAAGTTCAAAGTTTGAAAGATTGTTCAAGCAAAGTCAAAGTTGTTTGAACATGTGCTGATTTTCAGAAATTTTCTTTGAAGATTATTTGCTAAAGCAAGTCGAGCTAAATCTGAAGATAATTTCTTTCTGAAGTCTGAAAGAGTCTTGTGATAATTTTGGGAGATTATTGAATATCATTTCTACCATATTTGGGGGAGATTGTTAATTTTGTTCAAAGACAGACTTGGGAAGAATAAAGTTAAACAAAAGGAAAGGTAATTGCTAATCTTCTTTGTTTGATTTGTGTTGCAATTAGAATCTTGATTTTAGGGACACACAATATGTTTTCTTATCATAACATTCATAGAAAATTCCTTCGTAATTTTTCGATGATTAAATGGAAGCCCTGGGGGAGTGAACATCACAAAAACTCCTCTCCAATGTACATCTCTTGTACAACGTGGCTCCGTTTTGTAGGTTTAATCTTGTGACTTTATCTTAGGTATAAATAGGCTTAATGCTTTGTAATAGAAGTAGGAGTTTACATTGTAATATTCATATTGTGAGATATATGACTTGAACGCTTTCTCTCTCTGTTAAGTCTAAATATTGTATCCAAGATTTAATAGGAAAGTTAAATATGTAAAAGTCAACATTGACCTTGTAATAGTTAGTTTTGTAATGTTTAGTTTCCTTTGTAGTTAAGTCTTGCTTAGATATGTTGTGGGTTTATATAGTGTGTTCCTTGTAATCATGTAACAACGAACTAGTGACTAATGCATATTGTAATAATCTAGAGTGTGTGAAATACAAGATCTACTTTCTCTCTCTAGACTCTCTCTCTAGTTGTTGAGCATGAAGATCTTGTTAGTGCTGGCAGATGCTGGGGGGGGGATTGTTGGGTCATTGACCAACATCTTCCTAAATCGAAACGTGGCGCTGACTGCTACGCTATAAGGAAATAAAGTTGCGCCTTCTCCATCAGCAATTGCTTTTGGCGTAGTGGTAAGCGCTTGATCCTAACATGTGGTATCAGAGCTAAACCAAACTTTTCAAAAAAGATTTTATCATGATTTGAATTGAAATTTGGTGTTTTTTGATCGAAAATTTGATTTTTTCAAAAGTTTTTCAAGAAAACGAGTTTGTTACTGTTCATACGAATTTTGAGTGAAAAATTGTTTTTAATGCAAGAAAATGGATTCATTGGATTCGTTTTATATGTAGGATTGATTTTTGTTCTGATTACATTTCATAATTCTATCAATTTCAATATCAATTTTCGAAATTTGAGTTTTCTGGAAATATCGAGTTCTGGAAACTGTTCTTGATTCAAATTTGTAATTTATGTGTTTTTAATCGATTTTGCTTGCTAGAATTGTGTTCGAATTGTGTAGGTGAGTGAATTGTCAAAAGTTTCAGATCGAAATTTGAAGTCTAGATGAATTTTTGGTGTGATTTTGATCGAGTTTTAGTATGCGGGTCATTCATATTAGTATGCGTGTCATTCATATGATTGTGCGGGTCTATCATATATTCTATCTAGTGTTTTGGGTGTTAGTGTTTGTCTCAGGTTGAACCCGCATAGTATCAAGTGCGTGTCATTCTACACACGCATAAATTCAAGTGCGTGCCTCGTTGAACACGCATAGCATTTCAAGAAGGAACCGCATTCTATACTATGCGTTTCCTTAAGGACCCGCATTCTATACTATGCATTTCCTTAAGGACCCGCATACCTCACTATGCGTTTCCTCAACAACCCGCATTCTTAGCTATGCGTTTCACCAAGGACCCGCACACCTAGCTTTGCGTTTCGGTCAACACACGCAAACCTCTTTTCTTTAAAAAAAAATAAAAAAAAACTCTCGAAATTTTTTTTTTGGTCAACTTTGGAATTTTTTTTTTACTTTGCGAAATATCAAGTATTGTTCAAATTTCAATTTTCACGAAATATTTTTTTAAGATTTCAATTTGATCTGATTGTTGTTTTTCTGATATACAGTTTGGGAACGATCATTATCATCAAGCTGATTTCTCATTTAATATTTTCTGAAAGAGAGATGAGTTCACCAATTTTGCTCAGAGGAAGATACGAGCAGTGGAAATCTGATTTTCTCAAATTTGTAGATACAAATGAGCTGAGTTGTTATATCAGATTGTCATTGACTGAAGGAGAGATGACACCTCATACTCCAACAAAAGATTGTACTGAGAATCGAGAGAAAAGAAAGAATGCTGATAATATGGCTCGAACTTTTCTGTTGAATAGTATTCGTCATGAGTTTAAAGGTCACATAGATATATATCAGTTGACAGGAAAAGATTTGTACAAATCAACAAGAAATGATATATGGGACTATCTTGAATGGACGACGATAGGGCCAACAGTTGTGTCAGATCTAAAAGGAAAGATTTCTGAGTTGGAAGCTAAAATTCAGCAGACAGTCTCTGTTAAGACCAATGAGCAGAAAATTAAGAGATTGGAATCTGAGAACTTTGAGCTTAGAAAGAATTTATCTGATTTGGAAAAACAGCTTGTTGCAAATAAAGTGAAAAGAAAATTTTTTCAAAGAAGTTCTCAGATTTCTCAAAGAAGAGTTATGAAGAGAAGAAGTCAATGGAGCTTAAATGCATCAAGCTTTCTCAACAAATCTCAAATTTTGAGAAAGTACTGATATTGGAAAGAGAGAAGTTTGATAAAGAGAAGAAGGCCATAGAACAGAAGAATATAGAATTCTTTAAAGAGTTATCTGGCCAGCGAAATGATTCAGAAAAAGGGTTTGAAGAAGAAAGATTAATCTTTGAATCTGAAATCATGAAACGGACTTGCAATTTGTCTGAACTGTCTGCAGCTATGCTGAATGAACAAACGACGAAGTCTGAATTCACAACAAAGATTGAACAACTTGTGAAAGAAAGAGATAACTTTGAATCAAAGATCAAAGAACTTGAAAAATCTGTTTCAAGTTCAAGTCAGAATTTTATCTCTTCACAAAGGTCAGTCAAATCATTTAATCAGATTCGTCGCACTAACCTTTTCTACAATGAATTTTTAGATGGTTCAGATACTTATCCAAGAAGACGTTTCAAGAAAGAGAAACTGGTTTGGCAAAAGAAACCAGTCCAAGATGATAAGGAAAATGAGCTGAAAAAGAAGAAATCATGTGTACCTGTACACAAAGCAAAGAAGAACAAAGCATCTAACGATAAGAAATTTTATTGTTCTATTTGTTGTACACATGATCATTTTCACAAAACAAATGATCATTACTGGTATGGTCCTTACTCCATATCCCCCACACGCACTGCAACTAACATTTCTAGACCCAAATACCAGTGGGTACCAAAACCGAAACCTGAATCTGTGTTGCAGGCACCTCAATCCAAGGGGGAGTAAGAAAAAAAATGGCTTTTGAACATAGCAGTTCAAAACCCGGACTTCAATGCTGAAAGACTATGACTTTTGAACACAACAGTTCAAAACCCGAACTTCAAGGATAAAAGATTTTGGTTTCTAAGCACATCAGCTTAGGACCCGGTCTTCAACGGAGTTTGGCTTCTAAGCACAACAGCTTAGGACCCGTACCTCAGTGATCAAAAAGACCTTACTCCTGTATGCTTGCATCTGATGGATATTGATGGTCTTCATCCTAAGAGAATTGATCTGATCTCTATCCTATACTTTTTCTTTGATAGGTTTTTCTGATATTGATGGTCTAACAATTCAAAAAGGGAGTGTTTGATCTCTATCCTGTTTTAACTGACATATTTCATATGCTTAATTTAAGGGGGAGTAAAGGTGATGACTTCTGATTATTTCAGATCAGAACTCATTCTATAATCGTTTTACTGCTTTCTGTCCTTTTATTTTTGAATAAATATTATGAATAAAGTGGCTTCTGATCACATGACAGATCACGACCCGTTCATCAATAATCAAAGACGGATATTGTGCTAATATCCAGGGGGAGCTTAAAAGATTAAAATCTTTATATTTTGATTTGAGGGGGAGCTGAAAGGGTAAAAATATTCTGATCTAGATCTCAGATTGTTTGAAAGAAGGACAACTTTCGAACATGAAAAACAATTTCTGAAATGTTCAAACCACTTCTTATTCTCAAAAGTTTTATGAATTTAGAAGTGTGCTTTTAAATGTTTTTCTAAAATTTTTGAGTTTATTGTTTAACTGACCGTGTGTTTCCAAAGAACAATACTTGTGTATTATCTTGTCCATATAATGTCAAGTATTCATACACACCGGTTCAGTATTTTATTTGAAATTGTTATTACCATGTCTCAAATTCAATCAATTTTTCGATGGTAATACCCCCGTTTGAAGTTCAAAGTTGATGAGCATCATTCATCTTTTTCATAATTGTGCTTTCATTGATAAATTGTTTATATTTGTTCATATAAACAAAATATCCAATTCTTTGATACCCTAGCTATTTCATTTGATCTGCTTTTAATCATTGTCAGATTCTCAAAACAATTCTCTTGATTTCATTCCGTTCTTTCAATATCTTTGTTTTGAGAAATCTTCAACGTTCAAATGCTCAAATTTCATTCATATTTTTTTAATGAGCATACATACACTGACATATGATTTCTTGTGATTTAGATGTCAAGAAAATCATTAACTAGCATGTACTTTTAGGAACATGGGATTCAGTGTGAGTGCTTAATAGATCTTCCATGAATTCACGATAACCAGTGTTTCCTACCCCGTAAGAAATTCTTTGAGTGATTGAGGGGAGATAGGTCTAAAAGAATTGAGTGTGGGAATAAGCAGAGGTAAAATGGAAATGAGAGATTGGTTAGATGTGAGCTTATATGTTTAAAAGAAAGAGGGTGTGAGAACAGAGTTAAAAGAATATCAGAACTCTGCACCAAACATCTTTCTGAGCCGGGCAGCCACATTACTGATTGGTTCACATTTCTTTGGTGACCATCATTGAAATAGGCAAATAGCCCATGCCATCTCTTGTATACAACCCCAATAGCTACTCATTCTTTTCTTAAAAAGAGAATGTTTCACATTTTCTGGGGAAGCAACACATAATCTATCGGATCTTCACTTGGAAGATACTGATATTGAAGAAAAGGAAAGTTGCCCCACCTTCGACCCTTTCTCATGCACATTGAGTCCATGTATAATCATTGTTGTCTCAGTGATTTACATACTTTGAGCCTTATGAAACACAATCATTGTGCTAATTTTTCAAACACAAGCACGAGCACACAGAAAATTTGTTTTTCTGTCAGAACATTCATAGATAAACCTTGTGTTTTTCAATGATTGAATGGAAGTCCTGGGGAGTCAACATCAAACCAGCTCCTTAAATTGTACATCCGTTGTACACAGTAACTTTGTGATACTGATAGGCACTTCTAACTGTTTCATTTGTTGAATCAGGGTTACACGCTTATTATGTCTAAATTTGCAAAGATTCAGATATAAACTGGTTATCAAAGGGGAGATTTTTTCAAAGGGGTTATCAAAGTCTGAGTTGAAATTGAAGAAATTTTGATGATCTGATGCTCACATCATCAAAAAGGGGGAGAACGATATAAAGATTCAATTTCAGAGTTCGAGTTCAAAGTTCAAGTCTAATAAAGAAATTCAAAGCCAAAAGATTCTGATGGAAGAATGTTCAAAGAAAATTTCAAGAATTAAAGTAGGTTTGTTCTTCCGAAGACGATTCGAGATCAAAGTGATGAAGATACAATTTTGTATGAAGACGAAAGATTTTTCAGAAATGAAGTTTCAAGTTTCAAAGAAGTTTCAAGAATTTCCTGTTTTGTTCAAGGCATGTTGACTTTCCAAAGCTTCAAAGATTAAAAAGACTTTCCAAGATTCTTCAAAAGCTGCAAAAGAGCAAAGTTTGTGAAAGCTTCAAGAGATGAAAGATGAAGAATCAAGAGCTGAAGATTTGCATCAATTTTTTATTAAATCTTGAATACAAAGGGGGAGATTGTTAAGTCTAAATATTGTATCCAAGATTTAATAGGAAAGTCAAATATGTAAAAGTCAACATTGACCTTGTAATAGTTATGTTAGTGTATTATTGTATACAAGATTTAATAGGAAAAGTCAAGTAAAGTAAAGTCAACAAAGTCAAAGTCTGTTTAGTCAAACCTGAGATTACTTAGTTGTTAAGTTTGTAATAGCATCCTTGGTATAAATACCTTAGGTGCTTTGTAATCATGTAGCTTGGTCATAGATTCATTGTATCACATTGTCAGACATATGAATGAATACGCTTTCTCTCTCTACACTCTCTCTCTAGAACATTGGCATTGTTATATCTTGTTTAGAGATTGATTGCTTGAATTGATTGGGATTTACTTTATCAATTGGTATCAGAGAAACCAAACGAATTCAGAAGGATCAGATCACAGATTGAATTCATTTTTTTTCGAATTCTTGTTTTTCACGAACTCGGTTCTTGATATTTCATTGTTTGATTCATAGTTTTCATGTTTTTGTACAATTAAATCAAGAAATTGATTTGATTGTATACATTTTATCAATTGAATCATTTTTCGTTCAGATCACTTTGTCAAATTCCAATTCTAAATCGATCATTTTGATCAAATTGTTAATTTTTTTTGAAAAATTGAAAATGAGCACTGTTTCTTGAATCAATTCGTTGATTTTTATGGTTTTAATGGAAATTTTGTGATAGAAAAGTGTTCTAATATGCAAATCGATCATATTGTTGCAAGTTTATGTTTCAATTTGCAGGTTTAAGTTGATTTGAATCGATTTTATGAACTGAAGTGTCGAAACGCGCAAGATCCAGAAAACGCGCAAGTTCTTCGTAGAACGCGCAAGCTTCAAGCTGAAGAACGCGCAAGTTCGTCAAGTTCGTTAGAACGCGCAAGTCGCTAGAACGCGCAAGTTGGAGATTCGACCTCAAACGCGCTAGTCGAAGTTAGCGAGTTTCTAAAACGCGCTAGTCGAAGTTAGCGAGTTTCTAAAACGCGCAAGTCAAAATCAGCGAGTTTCGTACATCTGCGAGTTCATCTGCACGTTTGTCTATAAGTTATCATCTGCGAGTTTGCTTGCGAGTTTGGATAAAAAGCGTAGATAGAGTCAAGCGAGTTTGAGAAACACGCAAGGTGAAGCGTGCGAGTTTGATTGAAACGCGCTAAGAGGCGTGCGAGTTTGATTGAAATGCGCTAACAACAGTGATCTGCAAGTTGATTGACTTGCGAGTTTGTTTTGAAACAGTGATCTGCGAGTTTAAAGACTTAGATTTTTTTTTCTGATTTGTTTGGGAACGATCATTTTTTTTTCAAGCATTTCTTTCTGATTTTTGATAGTGGTCATATTTTTCTGATTTTTGACGAACATTTTTTTAGCTAATCTGTCAATATGCCTGTTACAGATGAGAGAGGAAATACCGTTTTATCTGCAAGAGATATGGCTGTTTTGTACATGCCGGAAATACCAAAAATGGAAGCTGAATTAGACAAGCTAAAAAATCAAAATTCAAAGCTTCTAAATCAGATTCAGGAGTTCAAATCTAAATTGTCAAATTCTGATAAAACTTCTGATTGTATAAACTGTGCTAATCTTGATAAATCTGATTTTGCAGGTGTCATAAAGGAAAGAGAGAAAGAGATTAAAGATAAAGAGAATCAAATTGAAATGAAAGAAAAAATCATAGGGGTTAAAGAGAAGATTATTATGCAAAAAGAGAGAAAGATAAATAATCTTCAAAGCCAACTGAAGACGACTGAACAGAAGTCATCTGAGCTGAAAGATGAATCAGTCAAGCTTCAAAACAAGTTAAAGGCTTTTGAAGATCAGATATCTGTTTTGGAGAAGAAAAATGTTGAACTCCAAACAAGTCTCCAAGCAGAAAAAGAAAAAGCAAATGTGAAGACATCTTCAACTCAACAATCATCTCAGAATTCTAAGAAAGCTGACCAAGAGAAGAAAAATCTTGAGTTTAGATGTATTAAACTTTCAAAGCAAGTGTCTGATTTTGAAAAGGTTTTAATCACTGAAAGAGACACTTTTTCCAAAGAAAGACAAGTTCTTGAAGCTAAAAATACTGAACTTCCTAAGCAGATTTCTACTTTACAAGACTTGCTTGAAAAAGAAAGAAATATTTTGAAAGAAAAGAAGCAGTCTTTTGAGGAACAAAAGAAATTATTTGAAAAGAAAAATGCTGGGATTTTCAAGGATATTTCTGAGAAAAACAAGAACTTGGAAACAGATTTTGAACAAGAACGTTCATATTTTGAATCTGAAATATCTAAGCTCACATCCAAATTATCTGTTCTATCATCAGATATTCTTAAAGAACAGATGGCTAGATCTGATTTGAAAAAGAAGTTTGACACAATTACTTCTGAAAGAAACATTTTAGCTGCAAAGATGAAAGACTTAGAAGCTGCAAACGTTAATTTATCAGACAAGATTTCAGCTGATGTGATTAATCAATCACCTGTTGATCTTTCAACAGAATCAGTCTGTTCTTTCAAAACAGCTTCAAGTTCTATTCATGATAAAAATGTTTTCAAAAAGAAAAGTGTTAACCCAATCACTGTCAAATCAAGTCAGATCAGACCATCAAATCTATTTTATGATAAATCTGTTGATGGTTCAGTGAGCTATTATGTAAAATCTCTTGGAAAGAAATCAAAGAAAACTCAGATGGTCTGGAGAGTTAAAGATTCTTCTAAAAAGAAGAAGAATGATAAAGCATTCGCATCCACATCCAAAGCCAAAAAGAACAGAGCTTATAAAGGTAAATCTTTTGGTAATTCTGATATATATTACTCGACTAATCATCTGATCAGGATTGCTCAAAGGAAGATCTGTTGTTCTTATTGTGGAGAGAATGACTTCGTTCAAAGAGAAAATGCTCACAACTGGTACGGATTTTATAGAATAACTTCTCAGAATTCTGTTTTTAAAAGATATACACCTAATGAGAAGTGGATTCCTAAATCTAACATACAAGGACCCAAATACCAGTGGGTGCCAAAACCTGTTAACTCTGTTTTGCAGGTACCACAGGTTTAGGGGGAGCAAGATGATTGACTTCTAGACAAAACAGTCTAGGACTCGTACTTCAAAGTACAATGTTATGGCTCTTGAATAACATAGTTCAAGACCCGCACCTTAATGTAAAGACTGTGGCTTCTGATCACATGACAGATCAGGACCCATTCTTCAATGTTCAGACATGGATATTATGCTAGTATCCAGGGGGAGCTTAATAGACCTAAATCATGATATAATGATTTGAGGGGGAGCTTAAAGGTAAGCATCTTCTGATCTAGATCTCTGATTGTTTGAAAGAATAACAACTTTCAAGCATGAAAAACGGTTTCTGAAATGTTCAAACCACTTCTCTATTCTCAAAAGATTTCATTAATTAAGAAGTGTGATTTTAAATGTTTTTCATTACTGAGCTTCAATGTTTAACTAACCGTGTGTTTCCAAAAATTAATACGTGTGTATTATCTTTTCATATATTGTCAAGTATTCATACACACCGGTTCAGTACTTCATTTGAATCAGTTATTACCATGTCTCTAAAACGAAACAATTTTTCGATGGTAATACTCTCGTTTGCTTTCAAATGTTGTTGAGCATCAATCATCATTTCTAATCTTGTGCTTTCATTGCCAAATTGTTTATATTCGTTCATATAAACAAAATATTCAATTCTTTGATACCCTAACCATTTCATTTGATTTGATTGATACATTGTCAGATTCTCAAAATAATTCTCTTGATTTCATTTCATTCATTCAATATCTTGTTTTGAGAGATCTTCATTGTTCAATTGCTCAAATCTCATGAGCATACATTTTGACAATGTCATCATACATTTTTCTGCTTAACTGCTAAAGTTAAACCGTTGAACAACCATTCTTTATAGGACTTACATGGGATTCATTTGTGAGCTTATAAGAACTTCCATGGATTCACGTTAACCAGTGTTTAGGCCCAGGAAGTTATCCTATAGTGATTGAGGGGTGAGGGGTCATAAATCAAAGAGTGGGGGAGATAACTCATCCGGTTGAGTTTTTCTCATTGAGTGGGGCAGAAAAATGTAAATGAGAGTTTGGTTAGAAATGAGCAAAATGTTAAAAAGAAAGAGGGTGTGAGAACAGAGTTAAAAGAATATCAAAACTCTGCACCAACCACTTTCTGAGTCGGGCGGCCACATCTACTGATTAGGTTCACATTCTTTGGTGATCATCATTGAAACAGGCAGTGAGCCCATGCCAACTCTTGCAATTACCCGACCAGCCACTCGTTTCTTTCTTAACAAAGAAATGATTCATTTTCTTTGGGGACGCAGCATATCTGCTATCTAATCTTCACTCGGAAGATTTAGATATTGAAAAAGAAGGAACGTTGCCCCACCTTCGCACCTCTTTCATGAACATTGAGTCCGTGCAATATCTGTTGCTGTCTCAATAGTTTACACAATTTGAGCCTGATGAAACACAATCATTGTGCTAAATTCTTTCATACACATGCATGAGCACACAGAAAATTTGTTTTTCTGTCAGAACATTCATAGAATTACCTTGTGTTTTTCGATGATTGAATGGAAGTCCTGGGGAGTCATCATCAAACCAGCTCCTTAAATTGTACATTCGTTGTACACAGTAACTCCGTGTTACTGACAGGCACTTCTAACTGTTTCATTTGTTGAATCAGGGTTACCAAGTTCCTTATATCTGAATTTGAAAAGATTCGGGTATATACAGTTTATGATTCAGTTCAGATCAAAAGGAGGAGAATGTATTTTTAAGGGGGAGAATCAAAGATTATGTTGCAATTGAAGATGTTTTGATGATTATAACGCTCACAATCATCAAAAAGGGGGAGAAATCAATAGAGATCAATTTCAAAAGAACAAATTATGAAAGAAGTATTAATTGTCAAAAGAGATGATTCAAAAGATTATAAAGAAGACAAATGTTTCAAAGTCAAGTCAAGATAAAAAGGGGGAGAAATCTACAGAGATCAAGTTCAAAGAATTTCAAAGTTATAAAGTCAAGACTTGTGAAGAATTTTCTGAAAGATGAAATCAGATGAAAAGGAATCATTCTTAAAGATTTCTGAAGACAAGTTCAAATTAGAAGATTCATGAAAGTTCGTTTTTCTAAAGAATGATCAAAGATTGAAGAAATGAAGATACAAAGTTCAAAGATTCCTTGAAGTTTTTCAAAGACAAAATGTTTCAAAGAAGTTTTCAAAGATTTCAAACTTTTCAAGACTTGTTGACTTTCCAAAGCTGCAAAGTGCAAAAGACTTTTCAAGATTCATCAAAAGAATTAAAGACTAAAGAGTGCTAGAGCTTCAAAGTTTTTAAAGCTGTCAGAGACAAAAGATTGAAGAATCAAGTGCTGAAGACGTATGTCAAATTTTTATTAAATCTTGAATACAAAGGGGGAGATTGTTTGTGTATTATTGTATACAAGATTTAATAGGAAAAGTCAAGTAAAGTAAAGTAAAGTCAACAAAGTCAAAGTCTGTTTAGTCAAACCTGAGATTACTTAGTTGTTAAGTTTGTAATAGCATCCATGGTATAAATACTTTAGGTGCTTTGTAATCATTTAGCTTGGTCATAGATTCATTGTATCACATTGTCAGACATATGAATGAATACGCTTTCTCTCTCTACACTCTCTCTCTAGAACATTGACATTGTTATATCTTCTTTAGAGATTGATTGCTTGAATTGATTGGGATTTACTTTATCAAGTTAGTTTTGTAATGTTTAGTTTTCTTTTGTAGTTAAGTCTTGCTTAGATATGTTGTGGGTTTATATAGTGTGTTCCTTGTAATCATGTAACAACGAACTAGTGACTAATGCATATTGTAATAATCTTGAGTGTGTGAAATACAAGATCTACTTTCTCTCTCTAGACTCTCTCTCTAGTTCTTGAGCATATTACATAAATTTTGAGTAATTAGCTTGATAGATTGGGATTTATTGATTAACACTCTCTACACTCTCTCTCTAGTTCTTGATATTGTCATAATCTTGATTAAGATTGTGTGTTTGATTGCTTGATTTGATAAGGGAATTACATTTTCGTAGACATTCTTGAATGAAACATTTAGAAATGAAATTAACGCTCAATATTCATTGATGTTCAAGCGGGGTATCTTACCATTGAAAAATATATTTCAAATTTGAGAAATGGTAAGAACATTTTAATGAAGAAGTCAAACCGGTGTGTGTTAATACTTGAAAGTATATAGAAAAGACAATACGCAAGTATTTATCTTTGGAAACACACGGTTTGTAAAACATTCAAACTCAAATAAAATGAAAACATTTAAAAACACACTTCCAATTCATGAAATCTGTTTAAGAATCGGGAAGTGGTTTGAACATTTAAGAATATGTTTTCTATGATTGAAAGTCGTCCTTCTATCAACCATATATGAGATTAAGATAAGAAATTTAACCTTTGTCGTTCAGTTTTTAAATCTCAAGAAGTCAAGCTTAAAATCATAATGATATGAACTTGATAGCTTTTCTCAGTCTGCAAAAGTCTCAAAGTCATGTCAAAGACACTTTATTCACAAATTTATTGAAAAGTAAACAACAGAAAGCAGTAAGACATTGAATGAACGAGTTCTGATCTGAAGTAATCAGAAATCATAAATCATACTCCCCCTGAAAATATGCATCTGTAATTTGTCAGTGAAAAAGTACATGATAAAGATCTACAACTCCTCCTGAAGTGTAGTTCGTCATATCTTCCGAATGCATATTTCCAGAAACATATGTACTCCCCCTTGAAGGTTATGTCCTCATCTGAGTATCGGAGTACAGTTTCTTATCAGCCCGGGAGTATCATTTCATTCCTCATTGAAGTACGAGTCATACACTGTTGTATTTAGAAGTCAAACTCTGTTGAAGTACGGGTCCTGAATAGATTTATTCAGAATCCATGGTTCTCTTACTCCCCCTAAACTATAGGTGCCTGCAACACATATTCACTTTTCGGCTTTGGTACCCACTGGTATTTGGGTCCATGTTTGTGAGTTGCAGTTTTAATAGGAGTAATAGAGTAAGAACCATACCAGAAATGATCACTCGACTTATGAACAAAATCATATGTATGACAGTAAGAACAATACCTTTTCTTAGACAACCTGATCTGTTAGTGTATAAAATTGTATCCATGATTTAATTAGAAAATTCAAGTCTAGCAAAGTCAACAAGGTCAAAGTTTCTAAGTCAAAGTCTAGATTAGTCAATCTAGTTTTAGTGAATATGGTGCTTTAGTCTTTGAGAGTTTAATTGTTTAGAGGGTTTAATCTTGTGAGTGTTTTAATTCTTAGGTATAAATACCTATAGCTTTGTTAATCATGTAACACTAACTAAATATATGCGTTGGATATACAGAATGTTGAACTGAAGAAAAGCATCCAAGCAGATAATGATAGATCAAAACTGGAGACATACTCAACTCAACAGACATTTGAACTTTCCAAGAAAACTTTACAAGAGAAAAAAGGATTTGGAGCTGAGATGTTTAAAACTTTCTAAGCAAGTGTCTGAATTCGAAAAGATAATAATAACTGAAAGAGATACTTTTGCGAAAGAAAGAAAAGTTCTTGAAGATAAAAATTCTGAATTTCTCAAACAGATCTCTATTCTACAAGACTTACTTGAGAAAGAAAGAAAAGTTTTTCAAGAAAATAAAAAGTCTTTGGAGATTGAAAAGAAGAAATATAAAAATATAAATGTTGGGATCTTCAATGAAATTTCTGAGAAATCCAAGAACTTACAAAAAGATTTTGAGCAAGAACGTTCACATTTTGAATCTGAAATATCAAAGCTCACATCCAAAATAACTGTTCTATCATCAGATGTGCAAAAAGAACAGAAGGCCAGATCTGATTTGAAAATAATGTTTGACACACTTACTTCAGAAAGAAACATTTTATCTAAAAAGATAAAAGACTTAGAAGCTGCAAATGTCAATTTGTCAGAAAAGATTACAGCTGATGTGATTAGTCAATCACCTGTTGATAATTCAACATAATCAGTCTGTTATTTCAAAATAGCTTCAAGTTCTATTCATGATAAAAATGTTTTCAAATTGGAAGGTGTCAAATCACAAATTGTCAAATCAAATCAGATCAGACCATCAAATCTGTTTTATGTCAAATCTATTGATGGTTCAACAAACTTTTATGTAAAATCTCTTGGAAATAATTCTAAGAAAAATTAGATGGTCTGGAGAGTGAAGAGTTCTTCAGATGAAGAGAATAAGAATGACAAAGCATTCAATTCCACATTCAAATCCAAAAAGAACAGAACACATAAAGGTAAATCTTTTGGTAATTCTGATACGTTTTATTCTACTAATCATCTTATCAGGATTGCTCAGAAGAAAATTTGTTGTTCTTACTGTGGAGCACATGATTTTGTAAGTAAGAATTTTGTTAATTACTGGTATGGTTCATATTAAGTAAACCCCACAAGAACTGCAATTAACACATCAGGACCCAAATACCAGTGGATACCAAAAGCTAAAACTGTGTTGCAGGCACCCAAAGTTTAAGGGGGAGCATAGAACATAGGCTCTTGAATAATACAGTTCAAGACCCGCACCTCAATGTCAAGATTATGGCTTCTGATCACATGACAGATCAGAACCCGTTCTTCAATGTTCAGATGAGGTTATTTTGCAAATATCCAGGGGGAGCTAATCTGACCTAAATCATTTTATCATGATTTGAGGGGGAACTTAAATGTAAGTATCTTCTAATCTATATCTCTGATTGTTTGAAAGAAGAACAACTTTCGAACATGAAAAACGTTTTCTTAATTGTTAAAACCACTTCTCTATTCTCAAAAGATTTCATGAATTTAGAAGTGGGCTTTTAAATGTTTTTCAATTTTGAGCTTTAATGTTTAACTGACCGTGTGTTTCTAAAGATCAATACTTGTGTATTATCTTGTCTATATACTGTAAAGTATTCACACACATCGGTTCAGTACTTTATTTTAATTTGTTATTACCATGTCTCATAATGAACCAATTTTTCGATGGTAATACTCCCGTTTGCTTTCAAATATTGTTGAGCATCAATCATCATTTCCAACTTAAGCGTTCATTGCTAATTTGTTTATATTCGTTCATATAAACAAACTATCCAATTTCATTGATAACCTAACCATTTTATTTGATCTGATTGATACATTGTCAGATTCTCAAAACAATTCTCTTGATTTCATTTCATTCATTCAATATCCTTGTTTTGAGAAATCTTCAAAGTTCAATTGCTCAAATCTCATGAGCATACATTTTGACAGTGAAATCTTATTTGTCCAAAACTGTTCAAGTTAAACTGTTGAGCAACTATTTTTTTAGGACTTACATGGGATTCGTGTGTGAGCTTAAATAGAACTTCCATGGATTCACGTAAACCTGTGTTTCCTACCCAGGAAGTTATCCTAGAGTGATTGAGAGGTGAGGGGTCATAAATCAAAGAGTGGGGGAGATAACTCATCCGGTTGAGTTTTTCTCATTGAGCTGAGGTAAAATGTAAATGAGAGTTTGGTTAGAAGTGATCTTTAATGTTAAAAAGAAAGAGGGTGTGAGAACAGAGTTAAAAGAATATCAGAACTATGCACCAACCACTTTCTGAGTCGGACAGCCACATCTTCTGATTAGTTCACATTCATTGGTGACCATCATTGAAAAAGGAAGTGAGCCCATGCCAACTCTTGCATTAACCCCACCAACCACTCGTTTCTTTCTTAACAAAGAAATGTTTCATTTTCTTTGGGGACGCAGCATATCTGCTATCTAGTCTTCACTCGGAAGATTTAGATATTGAAAAAGAAGGAAAGTTTCCCTACCTTCGCACCTCTTTCATGCACATTAAGTCCGTGTAATACTTGTTGCTGTCTCAACAGTTTACACAATTTGAGCCTAATCAAGCGAAGTAGCTTCAATCATTCATACACTTTCACGTACACACAAGGAATATGTTTTCTTATCATAACATTCATAGAAAATTCCTTCGTGGTGTTTCGATGATTGAATGGAAGCCCTGGGGAGTAAACTTCACAAAAGCTCCTTTCCAATGTACATCCATTCAACAAAGTGGCTCCGTGCTACTTACAGGCATACTAACTGTTTCATTTGTTGAATCAGGGTTACAACGTTCATTATATCTGAATTTGAAAAAATTCGGGTATATACATTTCATAATTCAGTTATTCAGATCAAAAGGGCGGAGAATGTCAAATTTACCATAAAAAAGGGAGATTGTTAGTCTTTACAAAGGGGGAAATTAAAGAACATGCTGAAATTGATGAAGTTTTGATGATCATGATGTTCACAATCATCAAAAAGGGGGAGAAATCTACAAAAGTCAATTTCAAATCAATTTCAAAGTCTTGAAGAATGTTCAAAGTCATGACTTGTGGAGAATTTCTGAAAATCATTCTCAAAAGATTCTGAAGACAAGTCCAAATGATTTGAGAAAGTTTGTTTTCTGAAGACAATCAAAAGATCAGAGTGATGAAGATACAGTTTTGAAAGATTCCTCATGGTTTCAAAGATTCCTCAAAGTTCCAAAGATTTTCAAAGTTTTGTTCAAGACTTGTTGACTTTCCAAGAGATGCAAAGTGTTAAAGACTTTTCAAGATTCTTCAAAGACTGAAAGACTGAAGATTGTTAGAGCTTTAATGTTTTAAATATGTTAGAGACAAAAGTTGAAGAATCAATCGCTAAAGACAAGTGTCAATTGTTTTTTAAATCTTGAATACAAAGGGGGAGAATGTTAGTGTATAAAATTGTATCCAAGATTTAATTAGAAAAGTCAAGTCTAGCAAAGTCAACAAGGTCAAAGTTTCTAAGTAAAAGTCTAGATTAGTCAATCTAGTTTAAATCAATATGGTGCTTTAGTCTTTGAGAGTTTAATTGTTTAGAGGGTTTAATCTTGTGAGTGTTTTAGTTCTTAGGTATAAATACCTATAATATACAGATTTACTTTCTCTCTCTACTCTCTCTCTACGATCATAAACTGTTAGATCTTGATCTTGATTGTTTGAATTGCTTGATTTGAATCTGGGAAATTCAATTTCAATTGCTATCAGAGCAAATAAGAAGGAGCAGATTCAGATTGAATTTGAAGTTTTTTTGAAATATTTTTGGCGGACTGAAAAAGTTATTGTTTGAACTTAGTTTTTCTTGTTTTTGCACAATTAAATCATGAATTCGATTTGATTGTGTGTGGTTTATCAATAGGAACAAGTTTCGTTCAGATCACATAGGCCAATTTCAACTTTAGATTGATCAATTTGATCAAAATGTTGGTTTCGTGAAAAGTAGAAACTTGAACACTGTAATTCGAATTAATCACTGTAATTTTCAATTGCTTTTGTAATTTCAGTGTTGTAATCTTCTTTCGGATTGTATCGTGGACTAATTGTGTGATTTTCAGAATCAGAAATCAAGATTTACTTGATTTTTGATAGAACAGGCCAAGAACACGCAAGGAAACCCAAAAACGCGCAAGATCTGTGAAACGCGCAAGTTCATCGGAAGAACGCGAAAGTTGAAGAATTTGGTTTCAAATGCGCAAAGCGTTATTAACGAGTTCATAGAACGCGCAAATCAAAGCCTGCGTGGTTTGCTCTTTGGTCTGCGAGTTTGTGCGAGATTCCATCTGCGAGTTTTAGCTTGCGAGTTGTTAAAACGCGCAAGTAAGCCTCTGCAAGTTCTAGAAACGCGCACGTTTCGGGCTGCGAGTTTATCCGAAATAGTGTTTTGCGAGTTCTTCAGTCTGCGAGTTCTATAAACGTGCACATCTCTGTTTGTGAGTTTGTTAGTGAATAGTGTTTTACACATTCAAGAGTCAGCGAGTTTCAAGTTTTTCAGTGGTCTGCGAGTTTCAAGTTTTTCAGTGGTCTGCGAGTTTTAGTACTTAGTCAATTTATGCTAGTTATTTCAAAATTGATCAGTTTTGGATTTTACACACCGAGTGTAATCTGCACTTCTTGAACGATAATATCATTCAAGCTAGTATTTCATTCAAGATGCCAAGTTCAGATGAGAGAGGAAATACTGTACTTTCAACTAGAGATATGGTTGTATTGTACATGCCTGAGATACCTAGTATAGAGGCTGAACGAGACAAACTGAGATTCAGAATGCAACCTTTATCAAACAAATTCAGGAGTTTAAATCAAAATTGTCAAATTCTGATTAATCTTCTGATTGTGTAAAGTGCGCTAATCATGCTAAATCTGATTGTGCAGGTATCATCAAGGCTAGAGAGAAAGAGATTAGAAAGCAAGAGAAAGATATTCAAAGGAAAGATGATTTGATAAATACTGTTGAGAGCGCAATCAAGGTTAAAGAATCCATAATTACAAATCTTTGAAGCCAACTGAAGATGACTCAACAGAAATCATTTGAGCTGAAAGATGAATCAGTTAAGATTCAACTTAAGTTTAAGGCTTTTGAAAGATCAATTGATCTCTCGAGTAAGTGAGATCAGGTTTACCTTTCAGCACTTTGTTCTTCTTCGCATTTAATGCAGGTACAAATGATTTGTTTCCTTTCTTCTTTCCATTCTTTTCTTCCTTCTTCTCGTCATTCTTTTCTTCATCTACTGGTTTCACTTTCCAAACCAGTTTCTCTTCATTATATCTCCTTCTTCTCCTTCTTGGTGTACCTGAACCATCTATTTTCCAATCATAGAAAATGTTAGTTGTACTAATGTGATCAAATGAATTGACTTACCTTTTTGTAAAAAGAGTTTTCTTATGTGATCTTGCAGCTGTCTGGAACGGACATTCAGAATCAGCTGAATCATCTCTAGGTGTGTAGATTTGTGACTCTAGAGTCGTTTGCTTAGTCACCACCACCTTTGAAACAATATCTTCAAGCTCTTTTATCTTTGAAGATAAACTGTCTCTTTCTCGGACAAGTAGGTCAATCTCTTTCTTGAATTCAGACTTCGCTTTTCGCTCTTTCAGTGCACTTTCAGATAGTTTAGATAGCTTCTCATTCAGCTTCTTGATTTCTATCTCAAATATACTTCTTTCTTCTTCAAATCCATTCTCAACATTCTTTCTTCCATCCGATATCTCTTTAAAGAATCCAATATTCTTTTGCTCAATTAACTTCTTTTCTTTTGCAAACTTTTCTCTTTCCAAAATGATTACTTTCTCAAAGTCAGACACTTGTTAATAAAGCTTGATGCATTTAAGCTCAACCATCTTCTTTTCTTCACAACTCTTCTTGGAAAGTTCTGAGAATTTATGATCAAACTCTTTCTTTTCTTTCTCAAAATCATATTTATCTTTCACCATCTTTCGATCCAAATTTGATATTGTCTGTTGAAGTTTAGCATTAGCATCTTCCAGATCAGAAATCTTTTTATGAACATCAATATTTGCACTCTCCAAATCCTTAACTTTCTTCTAATTATTCTCAACAGAATATTGCTTATTGATTTGAATTTTCAAATCAGAAATCTTTCCTTTTAGTTCAAAGTTCTCAGCTTCTAAAAACTTTACTCTTGATGACATCTTTGTTCCTACCATTATTTTCTCAATATGTTCCCACAGTTGTTTTCCTGTAGCCTTTTTACTTTCTAATTTGATAGAAATTTCTTTTGAAATCTCATCTAAAATTCCTTGCAATATAAAAGTTTTGGCTAATTTGTCAGCTTTATATCTTTTTCTTTGCTCGTCTGAGTACATCTCAAGTGGTAATGGAAGCTCTTCCCTTTCTCTTTTTTTATTCTTTACAACAGTAAAAACTTACTTGGAGTTGTCATACGTTCTTCCCTCAGATATTTTCTAATAAGATCCCATAAGTCATGTCTATCAATGAAATCCAGAAACTGATTTTTCCATTGTTCATACTCTCCTCTGAAAAGTACTTGTGGCTTCTCATCCATACTGATTGCAGGAGCTTCACTGGAAGTCATTTTGTTACAAAAAGAACTTGACAAAAATGATCGTTAGTCCAAATGAAATCACACAATACCTAAATTCAGAAAATCAAATTCCTAAAATCACCAAGTCTGGAATTCGCAACCTATTAAAAAGTATAAGTAATTCGCAAACAACACTGAGGTACAAGGAATTCGCAAATTTATAAAAACAAACAAATAATTCGTAAACAGATAGAATTCGCAAGTAATATAATCTCAGAATTCGCATGCAAAGAAGTGCTCTTACGTATTTGCAACACACAGGACTGCGAAACTTAAACAATTCGCAATACACACAAATGCGATTCCTGTGAAATTCGCAAGTAGCTCCTCTGCGAATTCTAAGAATTCTCACCACTCTGTGATGCAAAATCTGGAAAATTCGCTATAGACACAATTGCGAATTCTGTCCTTCAACTTTTTCAGAAATGATAATGCGAATTCTGATGAGATCAACGAATTCTTCGTGATCTCTGCGAAATCTATGAACTCTGCGAGTTCTTTAAGGTTTACGCGAATCCTTTAACACTCTGGGAGTTCTTGAAAGTCTGGGAGTTCTTCTCATGAATCTTGCGAGTTCGTCGTGGATTTAGCGAGTTCTTCAGATCTCGAAGAAAAATCAATCTGATCTACCCAAAATCCAACTTAGACCTCGAATTTCGAACTCAAACTTTGACAATTTGCTCTATATTACAACTAGAACATATTTCAATCAAAGAATTTCAACAACAATCAACAATCTATACAAATCGATCTCCGACAAAGTGTTCGAACTCGTAAACTTCAAAAAACAACAAATTCATCAAATTGATGAAAAAAATACAGTGCAATTCGTGAAAAAATCTATACAAATTCATTCTAGACACTTATACGAATACAATCCTATCGATTACAACTCAAAATTCGCACATAAATTCAAAAATGAATCTGAAATCGAAGACCATAGTGACGAACACGTTTTTCTTGATTTGATTTCAATTGGATCTGCTCTGATACCAACTGTTATTCCCTGTTTTGATCAAGTTCTAATTGTACAAAACAATCATGATGAGCAAATCGTAATCACATTTCATTAATTTAACAATCAAAGATTACAATCTCAACTTTCTCTCTCTACATACACACTCTCTCTCTAGAATGATATGCAAAATATTTCTTCTCTAATCTGCTCCATATGTCTCACTCACTGATTGTTTCCCAAAGATTACAAGGAAAGAACTATTTATACTAACAAACAAATACAAGAAACAAAACAATAACATTGACTTTGACTTTATTAACAAAGACTTTGACTTTGATGCTTAAGAGTTGACCTTTGAGATTTGAATTTCCTTACTTTCATCTTCAATCTTTATGATCTTGAATCAAACAAATATGTGCTTAACACAAAGACTCATTTTGTTTTTCAGTACATGGACTATGACTTCTGATCACATCAGATCAGGACTCGTACTTGCACATGTGAAGGGGGAGCATACTGGAAAGTCTGTAAGTGAGTGTGTGAGTGTGTATTTTCAAAACATTTTGAAATCAGAAAGAAAATTTTCAGAGAAAAAGTTCATTTTTGTGCCTAAAAATGATTTTACAAAACTTGCTATTTTTGGACAGAAGCTTAATGCATTTTCGGAAAGTTTCCATTTTTGGAAAAATTTCAAAATTTTTCTAAGTGTAGAACGCGCATAGCCTTATGCGAGTTTCTACTTCGCTCAAATCATTGCGTGCGCAAAGTGTATAACGCGCACACTTCATCGTGCGAGTTCTCACTTCAGGCATGATAAAGTTTGCACGAAGTCCAAAACTCGCAAGCTATGTCATGCGCGTTTCTACTTCGCGCACACCGCTTCGTGCGAGTTTGCACTATTCACTTAGCTTCGCGCATGTAGTGTCATGCGAGTATCCTCTTCGCGCAAGCTATATTATGCGAGTTTCTCTACTTCGCGCACATCATTCATGCGCGAAGTACATACACGATCTTGTTATTCTTTGTGTGGCAAGTGTTTTCTTTTGATCTGCGAGAAGTGAGTCGTCCACTCCTTTCGCGCCATG
Source organism: Arctium lappa (assembly GCA_023525745.1). Lineage (NCBI taxonomy): Eukaryota > Viridiplantae > Streptophyta > Magnoliopsida > Asterales > Asteraceae > Arctium > Arctium lappa. Next base: position 68,735,583 of record CM042048.1, on the reverse strand, counting down.
TGTCTAACCAATCTCTCCTTTTCATTTTACCTCTTCACACACCATCACTCAATTCTTTTTACCCTTCTCCCCTCAATCACTCAGGGAATACTTCCTGGGTAGGAAACACTGGTTATCGTGAATCCATGGAAGTTCTGTTAAGTTCTCACACTGAATCCCATGTATTTTTCAAAAAGAACATGTTGTTCAACAGTCTTGTGTACATGTAAGCACAAATACCACTTGTTACATGAAGAATATAATATTCGGAGATGTCAAAACAGAAGATGTTTGACGATGCAATTCTCCCCTCAAACTAAAAGAGTTTGACAATTAAGCTCATAGGAGTTTTGTCATGAAGAACAATATGTTGGAGAATAAAACACGAATTTTGTTTATATGAACAATATATAAACATATTTTCAATGAAAGCACATGAAATGACGTTTAATTCAATCAACAGTGAATACAAATAACGTGAGTATTACCATAGAAAGATTTAAGTTTTGATACATGGTAATAACAAAGTCAAATAGAATATTCTGAACCGTTATGTGTATGAATACTTGACAAAGTATATTGACAAGATAAAACACAAGTATTTATCTTTTAAGAACACACGGTCAGATAAGAATTTAAGTATCCAAAAATCTGTTAATATCACAGATATTCTCCCCTTTAACTGATAATTTTATTTTTAAGATAAGGCAGAAAAAATGAATAAAGCATTGAAGTGCGGGTTCTAATCCGATGTGATTAGAAGCCATACTCCATTGAGGTATGGGTTCTAAGTTGATTTACTTAGAAGCCTTCTTTTTGACAATGAAGTCCGGGTTTTGAACTGATTTGTTCAAAAGCCATCGTTCTTTCTCCCCCTTAAACTTTGGGTGCCTGCAACACAGATTTAGCTTTTGGTACCCACTGGTATTTGGGTCCTAATGGGTTAGTTGCAGTTCTAGTAGGAGATATAAAATAAGAACCATACCAGTTATTAACATAATCTTTTCTGACAAAATCATTTGAGCCACAATAGGAACAACTAATTTTCTTTTGTGCTAACCTGATCAGTTGATTGATTGTGTAAACCAGATCAGGTTTGCCAAAAGTTTTACTGTTAGAAGCATAATTCCATTTAGCATTTGATGTATGCACAAATGATTCTTCTTTCTTCTTCTCCTTCGAGGATCCTTTAACTCTCCAGATCCAATTACCTTTATCTTTCTCATCATCTTTTCTCCAGTAGCTTTTCTTTTGAGACTTAGTCTTCTTGAAGTTACCTGAATCATCAACATTTTTGTCATAGAAAAGGTTAGAAGGACGAATCTGGTCAGTAGATTTAGAAGTAAGACAATCATCTGAATCATAGAAAGGATTATAGAAAACATTTGAAAAATGTGAACTTGAAGCTGTTTTTAATGAACTATCTGAATCAGCTAGATCATCTCTCGGTGATTGAGCTATTGACTCTGGCGTCTTGTGTTCAGTCAGCTTCACCTTGAAAAAGATCTCTTCAAGTTCCTTTAACTTTGAAGACAAGTTGTTTCTTTCCTTTTCAATCAGATCAAACTTTTTATGCAACTCAGATTTTGCATTCTTCTCCTTCATGATGTTTGTTGACAATTCAGATAGCTTTCTTGTCATTTTGGCTATCTCGGTCTCAAATATCTTCTTTTCTTCAGAAAAGTCTGTATTTGTTTCTTCAGCTCATCTTTCTTCTTCTCATTCTCAGCCTTTTCTCTTTCTATAATGATAACCTTCTCAAAGTCTGAAACTTGTTGAGAAAGTTTAACACATCTAAGTTCTAATGCTTTCTTCTCTTCAAAGGCTTTTCTGTACCAAGACAACCAACTAGATGAGATCGTTAGAATCAAAAGTAAAGACTACACTAAAAATTTTTCAGAAAAAATAAATTTTGAAAAATAATCAAATGCAGTCCTCGCATACAGTATAAAGCACTAATATCTATGAATAAAATACTGAAAAATTAAGAAGATTTTGATCAAGAGCAAATATTTGTCCCCCTTCGCAGACTTAGCACGGGGGTCCCGCTAAGCAAAGACCGGAATATGCAAGGCACCGGTCGAATGGAAAGATCGGAGTAACAGGTATCCGGTCGAAGGGAAGACCGGAGTAAGCAAGTACCCGGTCGAATGGCAAGACCGGAGTAACAAGTATCCGGTCGAGTGCTAGACCGGAAACCACTAAGGTCCGGTCGATACTCCTATCCGGTCGAAGGAAAGACCGGGGAATACTAAGTTCCGGTCGAAGGAATGACCGGAGATCACGACTACCCGGTCGAAGGTACAGGTCGAATAACTATCGGTCGAACAATAATATTGATAACCACAGTAACAGATATGATCGATTAACATATAAGACCGATAATCACTAAGACTAAACCGAAGAACACGAAGAATATCTGGGGTTCGACCGAAACCAAACCCAGAAAATTAATTCGACCGATAACACAATTAAACCAACAACTAAGCAATCCTTCGATCGAATGAAGCACAAAAGCACAAATAAGTAAATACTAATCGACCGGATGTATTAACAGTGATTTTGATAACAGATTTATGAAATAGGATGAACAGTAAATTTTATCGATGAACAGTACTTTTCTCGATGAACAGTAATATCACAAAAAAAATTGATTCTTTAGGCTCTGATACCAATTGTTATCCCAGATTTATTCTAGTTGGTAAACAATCAATCAAGTAATCAAGCAACACAATAATAATCAAAAGATATAAAGATTAATAATAACGTACCAATCCCTTGAATAAACAATGAAACCCTTGATTGTTCTTGATACCCTTTGAATACAGAGAAAACGTATAGCGACTATTTAGAAAATTATCAGAGTTCTTACCTAAAACTAATTAAACAAAACTTTAAATACCTAAGCCATATGGGCTTTAATCATAATGGGCTTTCTAATGGGCTTGGGCCCAATAGCTTAATAACTATTAATCTATTACATAATAAACCCTCTAATTAACTATCAAGTAAATACAGTTTAGACCCTCTAATTTATCTTTAATCTTGAATACAATTATGATCCAACAAATACCAGCATTGGTAATCCTTACCCAAAACTCAAACCTTAGGCGAGAGGAGTCGGTGAGGGTTCCTGAGGCTTCGGGGGCCAGGCCCGGGGAGAGATGAGGGAAATTGTTGGTCCCAGAGGTGCTTAACAAGTTTGGAGAAGGGGGGGGTTGAATACAAACACATAATTTAAAGTTTAATAAATTGTTTGTTGATAAATCAAAAACAATTTACATGTCTGTTGCGGAAAAAGATTAACTAGAACTCAATCTAAACAAACTTATGAAAACACTAAGATGGTTGCACAAGAATATAGAGAATGTGGATTGGAGAATATAGAAAACAAAGGTTTCTATATGATAGAAAGATGAAGGCTAGAGGTTAGCACACACTTCAGATGAAGAGGTAATCTTTCTATTTATACCCTACGCATTAAATGCATGGCAGGGCACTTTACACGTATCCTTCATTGATTGGCTGAGAGAGTCTGACTTTGGGAGACATGCTTTCGGCCGTATCATGAACATTGTAGTTGACAAAGTTGTTGTACGGATTGTGGCAGAGGTATGTCCGTTCTGACACATCGTACTGGTTGTGCAGGGAAAGACAAAAGAGACTTAAGGCATAAGCTAAGTGATCATCGATCGCTGAATATCTCTTCCTTCAGAGATATAAGAAGGTTCAGCTATCGCTGAAGCTTTTCCTCATGTTTCTTCGCGTATGAGTAGAGTTGTCTTTGCTTCACTGATATCCGCATCAGGTCACTAGTAGACTTGTCTTTGTTCAACAACTTCGTCTTCGATTCAGCTATGAACATCTGTTGACATGAAACTTGTTTTCAGGGATTACGTTAAATGTTTATATTAGCAACTATCAGTGATAACTAAACAGACTCAGTCTAATCGATGATAGTGAAACACTAATACATAGAAATGCTTACAAGAAAGACTATCAGTGATAACTGAACAGACTCAGTCTGATCGTTGATGGTGAAACACTAATACATATTAAAATGTAATTTTCACTAAGTATAGAAGAGGGTCGTTATCAAATCACTGAGAGAGTTTGGATCAAAAAAAATCAAGAGAGGGGAACAGGTGGGGTTCAGATGATCACATCTGAAGCTGTGGGGACCTCGGCACAAGATGCCACACGTCTAGAGGTTTCCACATCAGAACCTGAAAAGACTTTAATCCGTCAATCAAGTCCTCAGGTAAGGACAACTAATGAAGGAGTGAATTCTGATACTGAGTCGGATCGGCATGCTAGTTCAACAAAGACAGTTCCTTCAGCTACTTCGGATCATCATGCTGAAGATGTTATATTTTAGGAGACTGATGTTGATAATGAAAATCTTCAACACAGTTTTGGCTTTCTAGATGATGTTTCTCTACATCATGAGGATATGGACATTGATACTGCTGGTACAAATATTGGACAAGTCTTGGGAGATATAAGGAGATCAGAGGGAGTTGTAGTTGAAAATGTTGAAAGTGTGAGGCAAATAGAAATTGTAGAAAAAGAATATGGTGAGCGTGAGTGCAACATAACCTACCATTCAAGACGGGTAACCAAATCAAGTGCTCCGTTGCATGTGTTGCAAACGGAAGCACAAGGCATAAGTCGCCCACTTATGCATCTGCACACCTCAACCAGCCATTCTACTGCCTCTCAACAGGATGTAGTCTCATCTTCTCACGGGGGTTTAGCACAAACTCTATCTGCAGTTCACTAAAAAATGGCAGGTATTGAAACTAAAGCTCAACTGCCCCAGAACTCAACTTCTTTGTTATAACAATCGAGTCTAGAGCCAATTGTTTCATCATTCATTCCTAGGACACAATACATTACTTCTTCTATTATCGATCGTCTAAGTGGCCCGGTCGGAACACCTGTAGTAGCTCTGAAGTCCGGACTACGAGGATCAGGTGGAAGTCCTGTCATTGTTAACGAAATTCCAACTTTGAACACTTGCCACACTGTTGGATCCTCAACAGTTGTGACAACAAGAAGTCTAAGTGACCCCGGAGTTATCTTACCCGACTTCTTGTCAAAGGAATATCTCGACGGCGCCTTAAAGGTTGTTGAAAAACATGTCACTGAGCGCCTATCTGCCATGTTTGAGGAGGAGATTGCTAAAGTTAAAAGCCTTCTGAAGGGGAAAGGCCCAGCGGTTGAAGAGCCTGTTCATCCACCTCGACCACCACCAGTTCAGCTAGTTGATCATTCAGTGGAGGAGCTGAAATCTATGTTGTATGTCAAACTTCTATCTCAGGCAACCGCTGAGGATTCTGATGTTGATCTTGTTGGATTATTAATGGCTCAACAAACTCCAAGCTTATCTGATGTTGTTTCCATAACTGAGTTCAATGCTTTCAAGATAGAAATGGTTCAACATATCCAGGAGTTAACCAAAGAAGTTCAAGATTCATGCAAAGCTCAAGCATGTTCAAAGAAAAGGCATGATCATGATTCAGATCATGACCATGAGGGGGAGAAAAGCAAATGCCAAAGAATTGCTTCAGAATCTGAACTTTCTATTGTTGGTGTATCAGATAGAGGGGAAGATACAGAAATGGTTGATCTTGTTGGTGAGGAGCAGATGGATATGGGTGAACATCAAGAAATTGAGCTGATCTTATATGTTAATGAAGACGTAGAACCATTGGTTGAAAAGGCTGTGGTTGCTACAAGAAAAGAGATCATAAGGCTCACTGGTTTGGAGGAGATTTACACGATAGATCTATCTTCTGATGATGAAGAATCTTCTGGTGAAAAGTATGAAAAATTTTGGAGGATTAAGGAGGAAGAAAGGGAGTTGTTTGAAGAAGGAGAAGCGAATATTCTGGATATCCTTGCGTGCTCTCAATAGGATATCCAGCTCAGTCCTGTGAACACAAAACTTCCATAAACTAACCTTGAACAACCTAATATCCCATCCTTCAAATATATAAACCTTCCAACCAACCTACACAAAGACCAGAAACCCAACCTACTCAATCAACCCAAGAAAGTCAACCTACGCAAGTTACCCAAACTAGCCAAATTATCCAAACTACCCAAACAGCTACAATTAGCCAATCCATTTCACCTAGTCAAACAAGCTTACGAAGCCCACAAATACTACCAAGCCCAAACCATGAGGAACCACCTAGACTTGAAAATATACCCCATCCAAACTCTGAAACCGAATTTGAACCTTTCTTTCCTTCTAACCCAGCTGAAGCCTTAGCCGGATCCTCTGACCAACCTCAAGTACCTCTTGCCCCTAATGACGATCAAATCAGGCAAATGAGGGATACTTTGAGGCAACCGTTTCTGGAAGAAGAGATAAAAAGTATATTTGTTCACAGGATCAGAGAGATGTATAAATTTAAAGTCTTGGGTGTCTCAGATCAACATACAGAGTATCAAGAAGAGTATGTAAGAATGATGAACTGGGTGAGAAATCTGGAGAATGTGGTTAAAAACAAGTCAGGCTTAGTGACTGTAAAGCAAGTGAGGCTTGTACATTTCGTTCATATTTGGTATCCAGTATTCCATGTGCAGAGAAGAGATTTGTATGAATGTACATTTTCTGAAGCTGATTTATGTTTTCCGAACGTGGACGACATCGAGTATCTCTACCATCTGTTCAGAAATATGACTATCAGAAAAGATAATATTCTTGTTGCCTTGGATGTTGTGAAAAGGTTCATGAGAAGACAGATGAACTACACTTACTTATATGACTTCCAGCTTGGAATAGAGACAAATCAAAGGAAAGTCAACATGAAAAATCCTAATCTTAGCCTTGAAAATATTGATGATTACAACTTGTTCACTATGCTTGATAAACCTGAACTTGGTGTGGTATACAAGACTTCTGAGAACAAGAAGAGGTTCTTCATATTATCAGAAATCGCCAAGTTTTCAGATGGAAGTTTGAAAGTAATCAAGATGCAATTGGAGAGGAAGCTTAAAGAAAATAAAGAGAAGCTGAGACAAGGTGAAAAAGGGATGAACAAGCTTGTGAAAATTCGAACTGAAAGAATTGTTGATGCCATATATGATCGTTTTAATTTCAGACGTGGTATCAGAAACTTTGAGTCATTGCTTGGGATACGTCAAGGAAGACTATCTCAGTGGGGAAGACCGATTATCAACACTTGATCTAAAAGAGGGAGATTGTTAATGCTTTGTTTAGATCAAGTGTGTTTGAATTTTGTTAAATATCTTTGACTTTATGTTTTGTACTTTACATGCTTTGAGAGAACCATGTAGTGAGGTTTATCTTGTATTGTTTGAGAGAAGTAGCTTGAGAAAAGTCATGTAGTTTAAATATCCTTGTTTGAGAGAAGCTTGTAACATTCTGATTTGTACGCATAACACTTGAACATTGTACGCATACACTTGTGATCAATAGACATATGACTTTCGCTCACTAAAATTTTCTCTCTAGAATCTTGATCTTATTTGTGTTTGAATTGATTCTTAAAGCTTGAATTGGACATTATCACATTACACTAAATACAATACTTTGACTTTGACATTTATTACAAAGGCTTTGACATTCTTGCTTGAGAGTTGGCTTTCCTTGATCTTCAATATTAATGATCTTGTATCCAACAAATCTGTGCTCTAACAATGAAACCACACCAATTTCAAACTTTATATCAACTTTGGTCGGTCAAATCATAATTAAAGTTCACAACATTCAAATTCTCAAGATCTATAAATGATCGACGACAAGAAATTGTTAAAAAAATAAATGTTGAGACTCTTCAATACTTGACTGCTTCTTGAACCTGTGTGTCCCTGAATCAAGTTTCTAATCACAAATCAATTAACAAAAATAAGATTGATTAACTTCCTGTTCAATTTCAATTACAAATTCAAATGAATACAAATTGTTTATCTCTTTCTCTCTCTACAAACTCTCTCAAAATACGTATGCAATCCTTCTAGTCACCTATCTATTAAAACAAAACAAAACTATTTATACCTAGCAACTAAAACAAGGAAACAAAACAATACAATTGAAAGTGACTGTGACTTTTATTACAAAATGACTTTGACTTGCTTGAGAGTTGACTTCGGCTCTTGACTTCTTGACTTTGACTTCTAATCTTCATGATCTTGTATCCAACATATTTCTGCTCTAACAATCCCCCCCTTTGGATTCAAGATCATCTTTGAAAGGTTTTGCAGTTCAGTCTTCTCTTTAAGCTCAAACATTGCAATCTCCCATTTTCTTTGATAAACACAGTAACTTAAAAAACTTTCAACAACCTTCCAAAAGATTGTTCTTCAAAAGTAAAAACATTCTCCCCAAATATGGTATAAACCTCTTTCAGACTTTGAAAAGAAATTATCTTCAGATTTAGCTTGGACATCTTCAGCAATTAATCTTCAAAGAAAATTTCAGTAAAATCAGCACATCCTCAGACATCTTTGTAAAATTTAGCTTCTCCCCCTTGATTTCTTTGTAAAACTTTAGAGTTACGTATCTTCAACATAGCTCAGGCTCCCCCTTGAATGAAGCTCTTATCCTTTAAAGTTTCAACTTTAAATACCAGATTCGATGTGTGCAATAACCTCGACTGAGTGCACTAAAGATAACTTTTATCTCTAGAAACTCAACACATTCGTTACGCCCACAAGAAAGAAATGTGTGAGTTTTGCGTGACAACCACAGTGCATCTTCAGTTTATAACAACGAATATGTCCTTGAACCGCGAGTTGAATAGGAGTTCAACTTAAGAACTGGTATTGGTCAGCTCGTAGAGGAAGCATCTTGTAGCAAACACTATTCGGCAAGGGTTAGAAGAACCAATCAACAACTATCGAGAAAACCCAAACGCGAAAATTCCGGAACAAATAAAAAAAAATTCTTGAAATTTCTGTTCCACGGATCACACGGTCAAATCACAAATAAATCTGGAATATACGCTCTTCGTAACAATAGTCGGTTCTCGATAATTGCAAGATTAAAATCCAGTAACAATCTTAAAAAAATAGACGGCATGATCACTTGTCAAAAAATTTATACCTAAGCTCAAAATTTGGTTATATACGAGTAAGCCCAATAGTTTGATAGAACACGCCCAACAAATAAAATCTATAAAAATTAAACGGCCCGGATGGCAAGGTGGTTTATATGCAACCGGGATTGATTTGAAGCCCAAAAAAAATTGGCCCGGATGTAGCTTTAGGCCTAGGTCCTCGTAGCGATGCACTCCCAGAGGGTAAGGAAATCAACAACCACCATTTAATTTGAGAACCTGCACAATTTAATCAGCCGCCGGTCATAAAATCTTCAAACCACCGTAGATCCATTATTAGAACAACTAGTTGGTCATCAAACTAATTCCACCATGTAGACAAAGAACCAAATTATGAATTGATTCCTTGTGAATGATTCCACCGACCCATTATCATTAAGCATCCAATCACATTAAACTTTCAATCACAATTAATAACCAAATTCATGGATGGCCTTTCATATTGTAAACCGCAGCCGCCGATCGATAAATAACCTCCACCAACCATCAACAATTTTAAAATCACAAACCCATTAATCAACTTTCTATCACAATGGTTCCACTAACCATAAATTGTAATCAGCCGCCGGTTTGTTCTTCTTCACCGAGCCTTGTAACAAATTAACACCGACCCACTAACTTGATTCACCCAATCATATTGAATATTAATCTTCCGGTAGACGATTACAATTTCTCGATCAAAAAAAATCACAACTCCAATAATTTCTTGTATTGAAAAACATGATGAGCACATTCCGATCAACACTCTTCCAAAAACAATCATAACTCCAATAATTTCTTGTATCGATTCCAATGATTTTAGCATGTAACATAGAATAGATTTTTTTTTTTGCAATTAAACTCACAAATTAAGCTCCAAACTTCATCAAATCAAATCCAAAAATCGATTTAATCAAAAACCGGGTTGTAGATCATGAACTGTTCAAAATTGATCGAATCAAAGAAAATTTTCTTCGATCCGGCTCTGATACCACATGTAGATCCCAGATTTAACAACAATTCATGATCAAATAAGAGAACAAGATGAGATTGGGAGAGAATACCTTTTATTCACATTAAAAACGAAGAACACCAATAAAATCTAGAGAGAGAAAGTGTTTCTCTCTCTAGAACACACAATCTCTCAGAACGGCTACATTGTGAATGAATAACCTAACTTTAAAACCCTAAAGACATAAACTATATATAATCTCCCAACTCCCTTGTTTTAACCTAAAGCCCAAACCCATTTACATTAAAACCCATTACAGTTAAAGCCCAAAACTAATATTATTTATAAACCACTTTACAAAACTTTCTAACTTGGACAATTTATGTCCTAACAATCTCCCCTAAAGTTTTGTAAAGTAATCATCCTCTTTGAAGCGCCAACTCTTCTCCCCCTTGATTTCTTTGAAAAACTTTAGTGTTACGTATCTTCAACATAACTCAGGCTCCCCCTTGAATGAATCTCTTATCCTTTAAAGTTTCAACTTTAAATACCAGATTCGATGTGTGCAATAACCTCGACTGAGATAACTTTTATCTCTAGAAACTCAACACATTCGTTACGCCCACAAGAAAGAAATGTGTGAGTTTTGCGTGACAACCACAGTGCATCTTCAGTTTATAACAACGAATATGTCCTTGAACCGCGAGTTGAATAGGAGTTCAACTTAAGAACTTGTATTGGTCAGCTCGTAGAGGAAGCATCTTGTAGCAAACACTATTCGGCAAGGGTTAGAAGAACCAATCAACAACTATCGAAAAACCCAAACGCGAAAATTCCGGAACAAATAAAAAAAATTTCTTGAAATTTCTGTTCCACGGATCACACGGTCAAATCGCAAATAAATCTGGAATATACGCTCTTCGTAACAATAGTCGGTTCTCGATAATTGCAAGATTAAAATCCAGTAACAATCTTAAAAAAAAATCAGACGGCATGATCACTTGTCAAAAAATTTATACCTAAGCTCAAAGTTTGGTTATATACGAGTAAGCCCAATAGTTTGATAGAACACGCCCAACAAATAAAATCCATAAAAATTAAACGGCCCGGATGGCAAGGTGGTTTATATGCAACCGGGATTGATTGAAAGCCCAAAAAAAATTGGCTCGGATGTAGCTTTAGGCCTAGGTCCTCGTAGCGATGCACTCCCAGAGGGTAAGGAAATCAACAGCCACCATTTAATTTGAGAACCTGCACAATTTAATCAGCCGCCGGTCATAAAATCTTCAAACCACCGTAGATCCATTATTAGAACAACTAGTTGGTCATCAAACTAATTCCACCATGTAGACAAAGAACCAAATTATGAATTGATTCCTTGTGAATGATTCCACCGACCCATTATCATTAAGCATCCAATCACATTAAACTTTCAATCACAATTAATAACCAAATTCATGGATGGCCTTTCATATTGTAAACCGCAGCCGCCGATCGATAAATAACCTCCACCAACCATCAACAATTTTAAAATCACAAACCCATTAATCAACTTTCTATCACAATGGTTCCACTAACCATAAATTGTAATCAGCCGCCGGTTTGTTCTTCTTCACCGAGCCTTGTAACAAATTAACACCGACCCACTAACTTGATTCACCCAATCATATTGAATATTAATCTTCCGGTAGACGATTACAATTTCTCGATCAAAAAAAATCACAACTCCAATAATTTCTTGTATTGAAAAACATGATGAGCACATTCCGATCAACACTCTTCCAAAAACAATCATAACTCCAATAATTTCTTGTATCGATTCCAATGATTTTAGCATGTAACATAGAATAGATTTTTTTTTTTTTTGCAATTAAACTCACAAATTAAGCTCCAAACTTCATCAAATCAAATCCAAAAATCGATTTAATCAAAAAACGGGTTGTAGATCATGAACTGTTCAAAATTGATCGAATCAAAGAAAAATTTCTTCGATCCGACTCTGATACCACATGTAGATCCCAGATTTAACAACAATTCATGATCAAATAAGAGAACAAGATGAGATTGGGAGAGAATACCTTTTATTCACATTAAAAACGAAGAACACCAACAAAATCTAGAGAGAGAAAGTGTTTCTCTCTCTAGAACACACAATCTCTCAGAACGGCTACATTGTGAATGAATAACCTAACTTTAAAACCCTAAAGACATAAACTATATATAATCTCCCAACTCCCTTGTTTTAACCTAAAGCCCAAACCCATTTACATTAAAACCCATTACAGTTAAAGCCCAAAACTAATATTATTTATAAACCCCTTTACAAAACTTTCTAACTTGGACAATTTATGTCCTAACAATCTCCCCCTAAAGTTTTGTAAAGTAATCATCCTCTTTGAAGCGCCAACTCTTCTCCCCCTTGATTTCTTTGAAAAACTTTAGTGTTACGTATCTTCAACATAGCTCAGGCTCCCCCTTGAATGAAGCTCTTATCCTTTAAAATTTCAACTTTAAATACCAAATTCGATGTGTGCAATAACCTCGACTGAGATAACTTTTATCTCTAGAAACTCAACACATTCGTTACGCCCACAAGAAAGAAATGTGTGAGTTTTGCGTGACAACCACAGTGCATCTTCAGTTTATAACAACGAATATGTCCTTGAACCGCGAGTTGAATAGGAGTTCAACTTAAGAACTTGTATTGGTCAGCTCGTAAAGGAAGCATCTTGTAGCAAACACTATTCGGCAAGGGTTAGAAGAACCAATCAACAACTATCGAGAAAACCCAAACGCGAAAATTCCGGAACAAATAAAAAAGATTTCTTGAAATTTCTGTTCCACGGATCACACGGTCAAATCGCAAATAAATCTGGAATATACGCTCTTCGTAACAATAGTCGGTTCTCGATAATTGCAAGATTAAAATCCAGTAACAATCTTAAAAAAAAATCAGACGGCATGATCACTTGTCAAAAAATTTATACCTAAGCTCAAAATTTGGTTATATACGAGTAAGCCCAATAGTTTGATAGAACACGCCCAACAAATAAAATCCATAAAAATTAAACGGCCCGGATGGCAAGGTGGTTTATATGCAACCGGGATTGATTGAAAGCACAAAAAAAATTGGCCCGGATGTAGCTTTAGGCCTAGGTCCTCGTAGCGATGCACTCCCAGAGGGTAAGGAAATCAACAGCCACCATTTAATTTGAGAACCTGCACAATTTAATCAGCCGCCGGTCATAAAATCTTCAAACCACCGTAGATCCATTATTAGAACAACTAGTTGGTCATCAAACTAATTCCACCATGTAGACAAAGAACCAAATTATGAATTGATTCCTTGTGAATGATTCCACCGACCCATTATCATTAAGCATCCAATCACATTAAACTTTCAATCACAATTAATAACCAAATTCATGGATGGCCTTTTATATTGTAAACCGCAGCCGCCGATCGATAAATAACCTCCACCAACCATCAACAATTTTAAAATCACAAACCCATTAATCAACTTTCTATCACAATGGTTCCACTAACCATAAATTGTAATCAGCCGCCGGTTTGTTCTTCTTCACCGAGCCTTGTAACAAATTAACACCGACCCACTAACTTGATTCACCCAATCATATTGAATATTAATCTTCCGGTAGACGATTACAATTTCTCGATCAAAAAAAATCACAACTCCAATAATTTCTTGTATTGAAAAACATGATGAGCACATTCCGATCAACACTCTTCCAAAAACAATCATAACTCCAATAATTTCTTGTATCGATTCCAATGATTTTAGCATGTAACATAGAATAGATTTTTTTTTTTGCAATTAAACTCACAAATTAAGCTCCAAACTTCATCAAATCAAATCCAAAAATCGATTTAATCAAAAACCGGGTTGTAGATCATGAACTGTTCAAAATTGATCGAATCAAAGAAAAATTTCTTCGATCCGACTCTGATACCACATGTAGATCCCAGATTTAACAACAATTCATGATCAAATAAGAGAACAAGATGAGATTGGGAGAGAATACCTTTTATTCACATTAAAAACGAAGAACACCAACAAAATCTAGAGAGAGAAAGTGTTTCTCTCTCTAGAACACACAATCTCTCAGAACGGCTACATTGTGAATGAATAACCTAACTTTAAAACCCTAAAGATATTAAACTATATATAATCTCCCAACTCCCTTGTTTTAACCTAAAGCCCAAACCCATTTACATTAAAACCCATTACAGTTAAAGCCCAAAACTAATATTATTTATAAACCCCTTTACAAAACTTTCTAACTTGGACAATTTATGTCCTAACAATCTCCCCCTAAAGTTTTGTAAAGTAATCATTCTCTTTGAAGCGCCAACTCTTCTCCCCCTTGATTTCTTTGAAAAACTTTAGTGTTACGTATCTTCATCATAGCTCAGGCTCCCCCTTGAATGAAGCTCTTATCCTTTAAAGTTTCAACTTTAAATACCAGATTCGATGTGTGCAATAACCTCGACTGAGATAACTTTTATCTCTAGAAACTCAACACATTCGTTATGCCCACAAGAAAGAAATGTGTGAGTTTTGCGTGACAACCACAGTGCATCTTCAGTTTATAACAACGAATATGTCCTTGAACCGCGAGTTGAATAGGAGTTCAACTTAAGAACTTGTATTGGTCAGCTCGTAGAGGAAGCATCTTGTAGCAAACACTATTCGGCAAGGGTTAGAAGAACCAATCAACAACTATCGAGAAAACCCAAACGCGAAAATTCCGGAACAAATAAAAAAAATTTCTTGAAATTTCTGTTCCACGGATCACACGGTCAAATCGCAAATAAATCTGGAATATACGCTCTTCGTAACAATAGTCGGTTCTCGATAATTGCAAGATTAAAATCCAGTAACAATCTTAAAAAAAAATCAGACGGCATGATCACTTGTCAAAAAATTTATACCTAAGCTCAAAGTTTGGTTATATACGAGTAAGCCCAATAGTTTGATAGAACACGCCCAACAAATAAAATCCATAAAAATTAAACGGCCCGGATGGCAAGGTGGTTTATATGCAACCGGGATTGATTGAAAGCCCAAAAAAAATTGGCCCGGATGTAGCTTTTGGCCTAGGTCCTCGTAGCGATGCACTCCCAGAGGGTAAGGAAATCAACAGCCACCATTTAATTTGAGAACCTGCACAATTTAATCAGCCGCCGGTCATAAAATCTTCAAACCACCGTAGATCCATTATTAGAACAACTAGTTGGTCATCAAACTAATTCCACCATGTAGACAAAGAACCAAATTATGAATTGATTCCTTGTGAATGATTCCACCGACCCATTATCATTAAGCATCCAATCACATTAAACTTTCAATCACAATTAATAACCAAATTCATGGATGGCCTTTCATATTGTAAACCGCAGCCGCCGATCGATAAATAACCTCCACCAACCATCAACAATTTTAAAATCACAAACCCATTAATCAACTTTCTATCACAATGGTTCCACTAACCATAAATTGTAATCAGCCGCCGGTTTGTTCTTCTTCACCGAGCCTTGTAACAAATTAACACCGACCCACTAACTTGATTCACCCAATCATATTGAAGATTAATCTTCCGGTAGACGATTACAATTTCTCGATCAAAAAAAATCACAACTCCAATAATTTCTTGTATTGAAAAACATGATGAGCATATTCCGATCAACACTCTTCCAAAAACAATCATAACTCCAATAATTTCTTGTATCGATTCCAATGATTTTAGCATGTAACATAGAATAGATTTTTTTTTTTGCAATTAAACTCACAAATTAAGCTCCAAACTTCATCAAATCAAATCCAAAAATCGATTTAATCAAAAACCGGGTTGTAGATCATGAACTCTCCAAAATTGATCGAATCAAAGAAAATTTTCTTCGATCCGACTCTGATACCACATGTAGATCCCAGATTTAACAACAATTCATGATCAAATAAGAGAACAAGATGAGATTGGGAGAGAATACCTTTTATTCACATTAAAAACGAAGAACACCAACAAAATCTAGAGAGAGAAAGTGTTTCTCTCTCTAGAACACACAATCTCTCAGAACGGCTACATTGTGAATGAATAACCTAACTTTAAAACCCTAAAGACATAAACTATATATAATCTCCCAACTCCCTTGTTTTAACCTAAAGCCCAAACCCATTTACATTAAAACCCATTACAGTTAAAGCCCAAAACTAATATTATTTATAAACCCCTTTACAAAACTTTCTAACTTGGACAATTTATGTCCTAACAATCTCCCCCTAAAGTTTTGTAAAGTAATCATCCTCTTTGAAGCGCCAACTCTTCTCCCCCTTGATTTCTTTGAAAAACTTTAGTGTTACGTATTTTCAACATAGCTCAGGCTCCCCCTTGAATGAAGCTCTTATCCTTTAAAGTTTCAACTTTAAATACCAGATTCGATGTGTGCAATAACCTCGACTGAGTGCACTAAAGATAAATTTTATCTCTAGAAACTCAACACATTCGTTACGCCCACAAGAAAGAAATGTGTGAGTTTTGCGTGACAACCACAGTGCATCTTCAGTTTATAACAACGAATATGTCCTTGAACCGCGAGTTGAATAGGAGTTCAACTTAAGAACTTGTATTGGTCAGCTCGTAGAGGAAGCATCTTGTAGCAAACACTATTCGGCAAGGGTTAGAAGAACCAATCAACAACTATCGAGAAAACCCAAACGCGAAAATTCCGGAACAAATAAAAAAAATTTCTTGAAATTTCTGTTCCACGGATCACACGGTCAAATCGCAAATAAATCTGGAATATACGCTCTTCGTAACAATAGTCGGTTCTCGATAATTGCAAGATTAAAATCCAGTAACAATCTTAAAAAAAAATCAGACGGCATGATCACTTGTCAAAAAATTTATACCTAAGCTCAAAATTTGGTTATATACGAGTAAGCCCAATAGTTTGATAGAACACGCCCAACAAATAAAATCCATCAAAATTAAACGGCCCGGATGGCAAGGTGGTTTATATGCAACCGGGATTGATTGAAAGCCCAAAAAAAATTGGCCCGGATGTAGCTTTAGGTCTAGGTCCTCGTAGCGATGCACTCCCAGAGGGTAAGGAAATCAACAGCCACCATTTAATTTGAGAACCTGCACAATTTAATCAGCCGCCGGTCATAAAATCTTCAAACCACCGTAGATCCATTATTAGAACAACTAGTTGGTCATCAAACTAATTCCACCATGTAGACAAAGAACCAAATTATGAATTGATTCCTTGTGAATGATTCCACCGACCCATTATCATCAAGCATCCAATCACATTAAACTTTCAATCACAATTAATAACCAAATTCATGGATGGCCTTTCATATTGTAAACCGCAGCCGCCGATCGATAAATAACCTCCACCAACCATCAACAATTTTAAAATCACAAACCCATTAATCAACTTTCTATCACAATGGTTCCACTAACCATAAATTGTAATCAGCCGCCGGTTTGTTCTTCTTCACCGAGCCTTGTAACAAATTAACACCGACCCACTAACTTGATTCACCCAATCATATTGAATATTAATCTTCCGGTAGACGATTACAATTTCTCGATCAAAAAAAATCACAACTCCAATAATTTCTTGTATTGAAAAACATGATGAGCACATTCCGATCAACACACTTCCAAAAACAATCATAACTCCAATAATTTCTTGTATCGATTCCAATGATTTTAGCATGTAACATAGAATAGATTTTTTTTTTGCAATTAAACTCACAAATTAAGCTCCAAACTTCATCAAATCAAATCCAAAAATCGATTTAATCAAAAACCGGGTTGTAGATCATGAACTGTTCAAAATTGATCGATTCAAAGAAAATTTTCTTTGATCCGACTCTGATACCACATGTAGATCCCAGATTTAACAACAATTCATGATCAAATAAGAGAACAAGATGAGATTGCGAGAGAATACCTTTTATTCACATTAAAAACGAAGAACACCAACAAAATCTAGAGAGAGAAAGTGTTTCTCTCTCTAGAACACACAATCTCTCAGAACGGCTACATTGTGAATGAATAACCTAACTTTAAAACCCTAAAGACATAAACTATATATAATCTCCCAACTCCCTTGTTTTAACCTAAAGCCCAAACCCATTTACATTAAAACCCATTACAGTTAAAGCCCAAAACTAATATTATTTATAAACCACTTTACAAAACTTTCTAACTTGGACAATTTATGTCCTAACAATCTCCCCCTAAAGTTTTGTAAAGTAATCATCCTCTTTGAAGCGCCAACTCTTCTCCCCCTTGATTTCTTTGTAAAACTTTAGAGTTATGTATCTTCAACATAGCTCAGGCTCCCCCTTGAATGAAGCTCTTATCCTTTAAAGTTTCAACTTTAAATACCAGATTCGATGTGTGCAATAACCTCGACTGAGTGCACTAAAGATAACTTTTATCTCTAGAAACTCAACACATTCGTTACGCCCACAAGAAAGAAATGTGTGAGTTTTGCGTGACAACCACAGTGCATCTTCAGTTTATAACAACGAATATGTCCTTGAACCGCGAGTTGAATAGGAGTTCAACTTAAGAACTTGTATTGGTCAGCTCGTAGAGGAAGCATCTTGTAGCAAACACTATTCGGCAAGGGTTAGAAGAACCAATCAACAACTATCGAGAAAACCCAAACGCGAAAATTCCGGAACAAATAAAAAAAAATTCTTCAAATTTCTGTTCCACGGATCACACGGTCAAATCGCAAATAAATCTGGAATATACGCTCTTCGTAACAATAGTCGGTTCTCGATAATTGCAAGATTAAAATCCAGTAACAATCTTAAAAAAAAATCAGACGGCATGATCACTTGTCAAAAAATTTATACCTAAGCTCAAAATTTGGTTATATACGAGTAAGCCCAATAGTTTGATAGAACACGCCCAAAAAATAAAATCCATAAAAATTAAACGGCCCGGATGGCAAGGTGGTTTATATGCAACCGGGATTGATTGAAAGCCCAAAAAAAATTGGCCCGGATGTAGCTTTTGGCCTAGGTCCTCGTAGCGATGCACTCCCAGAGGGTAAGGAAATCAACAGCCACATATTAATTTGAGAACCTGCACAATTTAATCAGCCGCCGGTCATAAAATCTTCAAACCACCGTAGATCCATTATTAGAACAACTAGTTGGTCATCAAACTAATTCCACCATGTAGACAAAGAACCAAATTATGAATTGATTCCTTGTGAATGATTCCACCGACCCATTATCATTAAGCATCCAATCACATTAAACTTTCAATCACAATTAATAACCAAATTCATGGATGGCCTTTCATATTGTAAACCGCAGCCGCCGATCGATAAATAACCTCCACCAACCATCAACAATTTTAAAATCACAAATCAACTTTCTATCACAATGGTTCCACTAACCATAAATTGTAATCAGCCGCCGGTTTGTTCTTCTTCACCGAGCCTTGTAACAATTTAACACCGACCCACTAACTTGATTCACCCAATCATATTGAATATTAATCTTCCGGTAGACGATTACAATTTCTCGATCAAAAAAAATCACAACTCCAATAATTTCTTTTATTGAAAAACATGATGAGCACATTCCGATCAACACTCTTCCAAAAACAATCATAACTCCAATAATTTCTTGTATCGATTCCAATGATTTTAGCATGTAACATAGAATAGATTTTTTTTTTTTTGCAATTAAACTCACAAATTAAGCTCCAAACTTCATCAAATCAAATCCAAAAATCGATTTAATCAAAAACCGGGTTGTAGATCATGAACTGTTCAAAATTGATCGAATCAAAGAAAATTTTCTTCGATCCGACTCTGATACCACATGTAGATCCCAGATTTAACAACAATTCATGATCAAATAAGAGAACAAGATGAGATTGCGAGAGAATACCTTTTATTCACATTAAAAACGAAGAACACCAATAAAATCTAGAGAGAGAAAGTGTTTCTCTCTCTAGAACACACAATCTCTCAGAACAGCTACATTGTGAATGAATAACCTAACTTTAAAACCCTAAAGACATAAACTATATATAATCTCCCAACTCCCTTGTTTTAACCTAAAGCCCAAACCCATTTACATTAAAACCCATTACAGTTAAAGCCCAAAACTAATATTATTTATAAACCACTTTACAAAACTTTCTAACTTGGACAATTTATGTCCTAACAATCTCCCCCTAAAGTTTTGTAAAGTAATCATCCTCTTTGAAGCGCCAACTCTTCTCCCCCTTGATTTCTTTGTAAAACTTTACAGTTACGTATCTTCAACATAGCTCAGGCTCCCCCTTGAATGAGGCTCTTATCCTTTAAAGTTTCAACTTTAAATACCAGATTCGATGTGTGCAATAACCTCGACTGAGTGCACTAAAGATAACTTTTATCTCTAGAAACTCAACACATTCGTTACGCCCACAAGAAAGAAATGTGTGAGTTTTGCGTGACAACCACAGTGCATCTTCAGTTTATAACAACGAATATGTCCTTGAACCGCGAGTTGAATAGGAGTTCAACTTAAGAACTTGTATTGGTCAGCTCGTAGAGGAAGAATCTTGTAGCAAACACTATTCGGCAAGGGTTAGAAGAACCAATCAACAACTATCGAGAAAACCCAAACGCGAAAATTCCGGAACAAATAAAAAACATTTCTTGAAATTTCTGTTCCACGGATCACACGGTCAAATCGCAAATAAGTCTGGAATATACGCTCTTCGTAACAATAGTCGGTTCTCGATAATTGCAAGATTAAAATCCAGTAACAATCTTAAAAAAAATCAGACGGCATGATCACTTGTCAAAAAATTTATACCTAAGCTCAAAATTTGGTTATATACGAGTAAGCCCAATAGTTTGATAGAACACGCCCAACAAATAAAATCCATAAAAATTAAACGGCCCGGATGGCAAGGTGGTTTATATGCAACCGGGATTGATTGAAAGCCCAAAAAAAATTGTCCCGGATGTAGCTTTAGGCCTAGGTCCTCGTAGCGATGCACTCCCAGAGGGTAAGGAAATCAACAGCCACCATTTAATTTGAGAACCTGCACAATTTAATCAGCCGCCGGTCATAAAATCTTCAAACCACCGTAGATCCATTATTAGAACAACTAGTTGGTCATCAAACTAATTCCACCATGTAGACAAAGAACCAAATTATGAATTGATTCCTTGTGAATGATTCCACCGACCCATTATCATTAAGCATCCAATCACATTAAACTTTCAATCACAATTAATAACCAAATTCATGGATGGCCTTTCATATTGTAAACCGCAGCCGCCGATCGATAAATAACCTCCACCAACCATCAACAATTTTAAAATCACAAACCCATTAATCAACTTTCTATCACAATGGTTCCACTAACCATAAATTGTAATCAGCCGCCGGTTTGTTCTTCTTCACCGAGCCTTGTAACAAATTAACACCGACCCACTAACTTGATTCACCCAATCATATTGAATATTAATCTTCCGGTAGACGATTACAATTTCTCGATCAAAAAAAATCACAACTCCAATAATTTCTTGTATTGAAAAACATGATGAGCATATTCCGATCAACACTCTTCCAAAAACAATCATAACTCCAATAATTTCTTGTATCGATTCCAATGATTTTAGCATGTAACATAGAATAGATTTTTTTTTTTGCAATTAAACTCACAAATTAAGCTCCAAACTTCATCAAATCAAATCCAAAAATCGATTTAATCAAAAACCGGGTTGTAGATCATGAACTGTTCAAAATTGATCGAATCAAAGAAAATTTTCTTCGATCCGACTCTGATACCACATGTAGATCCCAGATTTAACAACAATTCATGATCAAATAAGAGAACAAGATGAGATTGGGAGAGAATACCTTTTATTCACATTAAAAACGAAGAACACCAACAAAATCTAGAGAGAGAAAGTGTTTCTCTCTCTAGAACACACAATCTCTCAGAACGGCTACATTGTGAATGAATAACCTAACTTTAAAACCCTAAAGACATAAACTATATATAATCTCCCAACTCCCTTGTTTTAACCTAAAGCCCAAACCCATTTACATTAAAACCCATTACAGTTAAAGCCCAAAACTAATATTATTTATAAACCCCTTTACAAAACTTTCTAACTTGGACAATTTATGTCCTAACAATCTCCCCCTAAAGTTTTGTAAAGTAATCATCCTCTTTGAAGCGCCAACTCTTCTCCCCCTTGATTTCTTTGAAAAACTTTAGTGTTACGTATCTTCAACATAGCTCAGGCTCCCCCTTGAATGAAGCTCTTATCCTTTAAAGTTTCAACTTTAAATACCAGATTCGATGTGTGCAATAACCTCGACTGAGTGCACTAAAGATAAATTTTATCTCTAGAAACTCAACACATTCGTTACGCCCACAAGAAAGAAATGTGTGAGTTTTGCGTGACAACCACAGTGCATCTTCAGTTTATAACAACGAATATGTCCTTGAACCGCGAGTTGAATAGGAGTTCAACTTAAGAACTTGTATTGGTCAGCTCGTAGAGGAAGCATCTTGTAGCAAACACTATTCGGCAAGGGTTAGAAGAACCAATCAACAACTATCGAGAAAACCCAAACGCGAAAATTCCGGAACAAATAAAAAAAATTTCTTGAAATTTCTGTTCCACGGATCACACGGTCAAATCGCAAATAAATCTGGAATATACGCTCTTCGTAACAATAGTCGGTTCTCGATAATTGCAAGATTAAAATCCAGTAACAATCTTAAAAAAAAATCAGACGGCATGATCACTTGTCAAAAAATTTATACCTAAGCTCAAAATTTGGTTATATACGAGTAAGCCCAATAGTTTGATAGAACACGCCCAACAAATAAAATCCATCAAAATTAAACGGCCCGGATGGCAAGGTGGTTTATATGCAACCGGGATTGATTGAAAGCCCAAAAAAAATTGGCCCGGATGTAGCTTTAGGTCTAGGTCCTCGTAGCGATGCACTCCCAGAGGGTAAGGAAATCAACAGCCACCATTTAATTTGAGAACCTGCACAATTTAATCAGCCGCCGGTCATAAAATCTTCAAACCACCGTAGATCCATTATTAGAACAACTAGTTGGTCATCAAACTAATTCCACCATGTAGACAAAGAACCAAATTATGAATTGATTCCTTGTGAATGATTCCACCGACCCATTATCATCAAGCATCCAATCACATTAAACTTTCAATCACAATTAATAACCAAATTCATGGATGGCCTTTCATATTGTAAACCGCAGCCGCCGATCGATAAATAACCTCCACCAACCATCAACAATTTTAAAATCACAAACCCATTAATCAACTTTCTATCACAATGGTTCCACTAACCATAAATTGTAATCAGCCGCCGGTTTGTTCTTCTTCACCGAGCCTTGTAACAAATTAACACCGACCCACTAACTTGATTCACCCAATCATATTGAATATTAATCTTCCGGTAGACGATTACAATTTCTCGATCAAAAAAAATCACAACTCCAATAATTTCTTGTATTGAAAAACATGATGAGCACATTCCGATCAACACTCTTCCAAAAACAATCATAACTCCAATAATTTCTTGTATCGATTCCAATGATTTTAGCATGTAACATAGAATAGATTTTTTTTTTGCAATTAAACTCACAAATTAAGCTCCAAACTTCATCAAATCAAATCCAAAAATCGATTTAATCAAAAACCGGGTTGTAGATCATGAACTGTTCAAAATTGATCGATTCAAAGAAAATTTTCTTTGATCCGACTCTGATACCACATGTAGATCCCAGATTTAACAACAATTCATGATCAAATAAGAGAACAAGATGAGATTGCGAGAGAATACCTTTTATTCACATTAAAAACGAAGAACACCAACAAAATCTAGAGAGAGAAAGTGTTTCTCTCTCTAGAACACACAATCTCTCAGAACGGCTACATTGTGAATGAATAACCTAACTTTAAAACCCTAAAGACATAAACTATATATAATCTCCCAACTCCCTTGTTTTAACCTAAAGCCCAAACCCATTTACATTAAAACCCATTACAGTTAAAGCCCAAAACTAATATTATTTATAAACCACTTTACAAAACTTTCTAACTTGGACAATTTATGTCCTAACAATCTCCCCCTAAAGTTTTGTAAAGTAATCATCCTCTTTGAAGCGCCAACTCTTCTCCCCCTTGATTTCTTTGTAAAACTTTAGAGTTATGTATCTTCAACATAGCTCAGGCTCCCCCTTGAATGAAGCTCTTATCCTTTAAAGTTTCAACTTTAAATACCAGATTCGATGTGTGCAATAACCTCGACTGAGTGCACTAAAGATAACTTTTATCTCTAGAAACTCAACACATTCGTTACGCCCACAAGAAAGAAATGTGTGAGTTTTGCGTGACAACCACAGTGCATCTTCAGTTTATAACAACGAATATGTCCTTGAACCGCGAGTTGAATAGGAGTTCAACTTAAGAACTTGTATTGGTCAGCTCGTAGAGGAAGCATCTTGTAGCAAACACTATTCGGCAAGGGTTAGAAGAACCAATCAACAACTATCGAGAAAACCCAAACGCGAAAATTCCGGAACAAATAAAAAAAAATTCTTCAAATTTCTGTTCCACGGATCACACGGTCAAATCGCAAATAAATCTGGAATATACGCTCTTCGTAACAATAGTCGGTTCTCGATAATTGCAAGATTAAAATCCAGTAACAATCTTAAAAAAAAATCAGACGGCATGATCACTTGTCAAAAAATTTATACCTAAGCTCAAAATTTGGTTATATACGAGTAAGCCCAATAGTTTGATAGAACACGCCCAAAAAATAAAATCCATAAAAATTAAACGGCCCGGATGGCAAGGTGGTTTATATGCAACCGGGATTGATTGAAAGCCCAAAAAAATTTGGCCCGGATGTAGCTTTTGGCCTAGGTCCTCGTAGCGATGCACTCCCAGAGGGTAAGGAAATCAACAGCCACAATTTAATTTGAGAACCTGCACAATTTAATCAGCCGCCGGTCATAAAATCTTCAAACCACCGTAGATCCATTATTAGAACAACTAGTTGGTCATCAAACTAATTCCACCATGTAGACAAAGAACCAAATTATGAATTGATTCCTTGTGAATGATTCCACCGACCCATTATCATTAAGCATCCAATCACATTAAACTTTCAATCACAATTAATAACCAAATTCATGGATGGCCTTTCATATTGTAAACCGCAGCCGCCGATCGATAAATAACCTCCACCAACCATCAACAATTTTAAAATCACAAATCAACTTTCTATCACAATGGTTCCACTAACCATAAATTGTAATCAGCCGCCGGTTTGTTCTTCTTCACCGAGCCTTGTAACAAATTAACACCGACCCACTAACTTGATTCACCCAATCATATTG
Source organism: Arctium lappa (assembly GCA_023525745.1). Classification (NCBI taxonomy): domain Eukaryota; kingdom Viridiplantae; phylum Streptophyta; class Magnoliopsida; order Asterales; family Asteraceae; genus Arctium; species Arctium lappa. The sequence goes on along the minus strand of CM042048.1, from coordinate 68,710,117 downwards.
AATATTAATCTTCCGGTAGACGATTACAATTTCTCGATCAAAAAAAATCACAACTCCAATAATTTCTTTTATTGAAAAACATGATGAGCACATTCCGATCAACACTCTTCCAAAAACAATCATAACTCCAATAATTTCTTGTATCGATTCCAATGATTTTAGCATGTAACATAGAATAGATTTTTTTTTTTTTGCAATTAAACTCACAAATTAAGCTCCAAACTTCATCAAATCAAATCCAAAAATCGATTTAATCAAAAACCGGGTTGTAGATCATGAACTGTTCAAAATTGATCGAATCAAAGAAAATTTTCTTCGATCCGACTCTGATACCACATGTAGATCCCAGATTTAACAACAATTCATGATCAAATAAGAGAACAAGATGAGATTGCGAGAGAATACCTTTTATTCACATTAAAAACGAAGAACACCAACAAAATCTAGAGAGAGAAAGTGTTTCTCTCTCTAGAACACACAATCTCTCAGAACAGCTACATTGTGAATGAATAACCTAACTTTAAAACCCTAAAGACATAAACTATATATAATCTCCCAACTCCCTTGTTTTAACCTAAAGCCCAAACCCATTTACATTAAAACCCATTACAGTTAAAGCCCAAAACTAATATTATTTATAAACCACTTTACAAAACTTTCTAACTTGGACAATTTATGTCCTAACAATCTCCCCCTAAAGTTTTGTAAAGTAATCATCCTCTTTGAAGCGCCAACTCTTCTCCCCCTTGATTTCTATGTAAAACTTTACAGTTACGTATCTTCAACATAGCTCAGGCTCCCCCTTGAATGAGGCTCTTATCCTTTAAAGTTTCAACTTTAAATACCAGATTCGATGTGTGCAATAACCTCGACTGAGTGCACTAAAGATAACTTTTATCTCTAGAAACTCAACACATTCGTTACGCCCACAAGAAAGAAATGTGTGAGTTTTGCGTGACAACCACAGTGCATCTTCAGTTTATAACAACGAATATGTCCTTGAACCGCGAGTTGAATAGGAGTTCAACTTAAGAACTTGTATTGGTCAGCTCGTAGAGGAAGCATCTTGTAGCAAACACTATTCGGCAAGGGTTAGAAGAACCAATCAACAACTATCGAGAAAACCCAAACGCGAAAATTCCGGAACAAATAAAAAACATTTCTTGAAATTTCTGTTCCACGGATCACACGGTCAAATCGCAAATAAGTCTGGAATATACGCTCTTCGTAACAATAGTCGGTTCTCGATAATTGCAAGATTAAAATCCAGTAACAATCTTAAAAAAAATCAGACGGCATGATCACTTGTCAAAAAATTTATACCTAAGCTCAAAATTTGGTTATATACGAGTAAGCCCAATAGTTTGATAGAACACGCCCAACAAATAAAATCCATAAAAATTAAACGGCCCGGATGGCAAGGTGGTTTATATGCAACCGGGATTGATTGAAAGCCCAAAAAAAATTGTCCCGGATGTAGCTTTAGGCCTAGGTCCTCGTAGCGATGCACTCCCAGAGGGTAAGGAAATCAACAGCCACCATTTAATTTGAGAACCTGCACAATTTAATCAGCCGCCGGTCATAAAATCTTCAAACCACCGTAGATCCATTATTAGAACAACTAGTTGGTCATCAAACTAATTCCACCATGTAGACAAAGAACCAAATTATGAATTGATTCCTTGTGAATGATTCCACCGACCCATTATCATTAAGCATCCAATCACATTAAACTTTCAATCACAATTAATAACCAAATTCATGGATGGCCTTTCATATTGTAAACCGCAGCCGCCGATCGATAAATAACCTCCACCAACCATCAACAATTTTAAAATCACAAACCCATTAATCAACTTTCTATCACAATGGTTCCACTAACCATAAATTGTAATCAGCCGCCGGTTTGTTCTTCTTCACCGAGCCTTGTAACAAATTAACACCGACCCACTAACTTGATTCACCCAATCATATTGAATATTAATCTTCCGGTAGACGATTACAATTTCTCGATAAAAAAAAATCACAACTCCAATAATTTCTTGTATTGAAAAACATGATGAGCACATTCCGATCAACACTCTTCCAAAAACAATCATAACTCCAATAATTTCTTGTATCGATTCCAATGATTTTAGCATGTAACATAGAATAGATTTTTTTTTTGCAATTAAACTCACAAATTAAGCTCCAAACTTCATCAAATCAAATCCAAAAATCGATTTAATCAAAAACCGGGTTGTAGATCATGAACTGTTCAAAATTGATCGAATCAAAGAAAAATTTCTTCGATCCGACTCTGATACCACATGTAGATCCCAGATTTAACAACAATTCATGATCAAATAAGAGAACAAGATGAGATTGGGAGAGAATACCTTTTATTCACATTAAAAACGAAGAACACCAACAAAATCTAGAGAGAGAAAGTGTTTCTCTCTCTAGAACACACAATCTCTCAGAACGGCTACATTGTGAATGAATAACCTAACTTTAAAACCCTAAAGACATAAACTATATATAATCTCCCAACTCCCTTGTTTTAACCTAAAGCCCAAACCCATTTACATTAATGCCCATTTACAGTTAAAGCCCAAAACTAATATTATTTATAAACCCCTTTACAAAACTTTCTAACTTGGACAATTTATGTCCTAACATCAACATTGTGTAAACCACTGAGATAACAGTAGATAAACACAGACTCAATGTGCATGATTGAAGTGCGAAGGTGAGGCAGACTTCCTTATTTTTCAATATCCAGATTTTCCAAATGAAAACCAAATAGATAATGTGTTGCGTCCCCAGAAAAAAATATGAAACATTTTCTTTTTAAGAAGAAAATGAGTGGTTGGTGGGGTTTTTATCAAGAGTTGGCATGGGCTAGTTGTCTGTTTCAATAACGTTCACCAAAGAATTGTGAAACATTAGTAATGTGGCTGCCCGGCTCAGAAAGTTGTTGGTGCAGAGTTTGATATTCTTTTACTCTGTTCTCACACCCTCTTTCTTTTAATCATTAAGCTCACATCTAACCAAACTCTTTTTTCCATTTTATCTCAACGCACAACCCATACTCATTTCTTTTTGACTCCTCGCACTCAATCACTATGGATTAACTTCTTGGGTAGGAGACATTAGTAATCGTGAATCCATAGAAGTTTTCATTTATGTCCTAGCACAAAGAACCCGTATTATCCTAGAAAGCATATGTTGTTCAAGATAGTTTAACTTGAACAATTAAAACATGGAAAACATGGGTCAGATATGTGTATGCTCATAGATGTAATCATAACAATTTAAGCATTTGAAACGATGAAGTATTTTCAAAAAAGTAAATTAAATGAATGAATATGAATGCAAGAGACTTGTTTGAAAATCTGACATTGTATGAAAATGATCAGAAATAATATGATATGGCAAATAAAGCTTATGGTCAACAAAAATGGATATTGTCTATATGAAACAAAATATAGACATTCTTGAACAAAACGTTTAGAAATAATTAACGCTCAAAATTCATTGAAGTGCAAGCGGGGTGTCTTACCAATGAAAAATATGTTTTAAATTTGAGACATGGTAAGAAAATTTTGAACAAAAAATCAAAATAGAAAACGGGTTGTTAAGCGTTGAAACGAGTATTTATCAAAAGTATATAGAAAACGAGTATGTGTGAATACTTGAAAGTATATAGAAAAGACAATACACAAGTATTTATCTTTGGAAACAAACGGGTTGTTAAGCGTTGAAACACAAGTAAAATGAAAATATTTAAAATCACACTTCCAATTCATGAAATCTATTTAAGAATCGGGAAGTGATTTGGACATTTAAGAATATGTTTTCTATGATTGAAAGTTTCCTTCTTTCAACCATATATGAGATTAAGATAAGAAATAAACCTTTCTTTGCAGTCTTAAATCTCATCAAGTCAAGCTGAAAATCATAATGATATGATCTTGATAGCTTCTCTCAATCTGCAAAAGTCTCAAAGTCATGTCAAAGCAACTTTATTCACAAATTTATTGAAAAGTAAAGAACATAAAGCTGTAAGTGAAAGCAGTAAAACAATGAGTGAACAAGTTCTGATTTGAAGTAATCAGAAATCATGTCCTTACTCCTTTTGTTGTCCTCATAAACTCCCCTAACATCATGCATCACAAAAATTTGACAGTTAAGTAAATACAAAAATTCTATAAACTCCCCCTCAAAATAATGTTGATCATCTTAACATCTTGTCTCACTCCCCCTGAGATCATTAAGAAACATGTTAAAGTGCAGATATCCTTTCAGAATTAATGATATAAAAATGATGAAAAATTACAATATAAGAAACTTTAATAGGTAATTACTGATTAGATCTTGAGATCAAGCATACCAAGCTTAGATACAAGAAAATTGAATCTCTTTTCATCTAAGGCTTAGGTAAACAAATCTGATCAATTTTTACAAAGTAAAGTTCTATTGTACCTTTTTCTACATTATCTTTGATAGCGCTCTTCGAGTAAGAATAGATCGGTATTTTGTCAAACTTGAATCCATAGTTTCGAAGTTTGTTGGATCCCAGATCTAATCTCGTAACAATGATATAAACAATAAGAGTAATGACAGCGGAAGTAATACAGTTTAATATCAAAGGAGATTCAAATATCACAGTTCATAAAGCAGATAAAGATAAACAAGATATTCTTAGAATAAAGTATACAACTTATATTATCAGATATATAACTTCTTAAGCACACTTTGAACAATAAGGTGATGGTCCTATTTATAGGACCATAAAGTAAGCAGTGTACTTGTATGACGAGAAAGAGCATGCTGAACAGTGACCTACTCTAGAAAGTAAATCTTATCACTAAGTGACGTGTCATCTGTTCTTCTGTTCATTCTCTCAACTTCAGAGTATCTTCAGAGAGAATGTCTTCAGAGCCTCTGACATTGTCTTCAGAGCCTCTGATGAAGCCATCTCTGATGTCTTCATTCTCACGTGAACATCTAGAGAGAATGTCTTCAGAGCTCTGACGTTGTCTTCAGAGCCTCTGATGAAGCCATCTCTGATGTCTTAGTTGCTGAAAAGTACTTCAGAGGCAGGTGTGTCCTCTGAAGTCTTCATCCTCTGAAGTCTTCGTCCTCTGAAGTCTTCGTCTTCTTAAGTGTATCTTCTTGAAAGTCCTCTGAAATAGGACTGGTATTTTCAACACTTTAACAGATGATTTGGAGCTAACAATCTACCCCTAAGTGTCGAAAATAGAAGATACAAAAAAAATAACAGAGAATTGAATTTTAAACTAGAAAGCATAGAGGAGAAAATTATCCTCTTAAGTATTACTTCTTAAACATTTGGAAGTTTAATACAAAGAAAGTAATAATAAAAGAAATAAAGAAACAGACTACTATTTGTCACTTGAACAGATTCCATGGAATTTCATGATCAGAGCTCTGAAGTTGATCATCGAGTCGATCTCTAAGTCAAGCTTTGCCAGTAAATCTGCTTTGTGCCTTTCTTCCTTTGCATGGATCAATTTCTTTATACCTCTCAAGGTTTCATCAGAGTACTTCGACACTTCTGAAGCTAGAAAGATCTTCTTTTCTTGATTTATTCTGAAGTCGAAACCCAGAGGTTCTGCAACGATTGATCCAGTCTTCTGTTCTTTAAGTTTATCGAATGACTCCATAGGTTCAGTTACTTCCAGCTTTTCTTCCCCTAGGTTCAGAGCAATTTGAAAGTCACGTTTTGCTCGGTGTTTGACATAGGCCTCCATTGCTCGTCGGACGTCAACCATGCCCATCCTGATTTCCCTTCTTCCATGATCATACCTGGCAGAGCAATAGGCATATAAATGTGGTAAGTCATATGGATTTAGATTTACGAGATCATTGTCATTGAACTCGTAAATCTTCTGATCAGATCGAGTTACCACATAATTCCTATAGATAATCTTGTTGTAAGCAAAGGTCTTTTCTGAGATTTTGTTGATTTTGATGATTGGATCATCAGAGAGGACCTGTGCTCTTGGTTTGGTTTTATCTCTGATAAATCTTCGCTCATAGTCTGGCATGTCCTCTCTGATTCTTGGATTCAGAGGAATGACCAGTGTATCTGCCATGTTGAACTCACAGTAAATGTATCTGAAGTGGTCTTCTATGGAAGCTTCTGGATTTGATTCGAGGAATGTGGGAGGTTTATGGAACACTTTTGCTGGAATACCGATGCTTGCTTTCTGAACAGGATTCTCTGAAGGAGCCTGTTCATCAGCAACCATGGTTTCTGGTTCCATTGTTTGTGGAGGATCTTCTTTTGAGGGTTCAGAGATGTAGCCATCTATCTCTGGTGATTCCCTCAGCTCTGACGTTGTTGAAGTATGATGTGGTTGAGCATTTTTGAAGACATATTCTTCGACATCAACTACTTCAACTTCTTTTTCAGAATCTGATTTTTCTTCTTTTTCAGATTCTAATTTTTCTTCTTGTTCAGATTCTGATTCGTAGGCATCTCTCATCACATAAGTTGGTCTTTCTGGTGATGAGAATGCATCTTCTGATGTTGAGAAGTCTACGAGCTGTTCAAATTCGTCTTCGTCCAGAGCTCCAATAGTTTCTTGATTTGCAGTTGTCATTTCAGCTGTGATTGGAACTATTGGAGCACCTGCAGTGGATGGCCCTAAAAAAATAATCGGGACTGGCGACTTTAGGGTGGCCTGAGTATCTTCAGCAGAGGTAGAGGTCGAGTGTTTCTCTGTTCCTTTCTCCTTGTGTGTTTCAACAGATTTAGGAGTAGGAGTCTTCTCCCCCTTAAGAAGATCGGATGTCCCCTGAGGCTGGTCATCCCCGTCATCAGAATCTTCATATCTAGCCTTCTTTCTCGCTTCTTCAGAGCATGTGACCTCTGGTTCTTTTCTCTTCAATACTCCCTCTGAAGATTTGATATTCTTCAGAAGGTCTTCAATCTTCTTGTTCTGCTTAGAGGTCTTGGAGACGAACTTGCTGGAGATGTTCATTACATTGCTGGTGATCTTCTTCGAGAAGTTGGTCAGGTCAGCCTTTGTAATAAATTCTGTTGTAGCAGGAGCATCAGCAGAGGTGGTAGGGATCTTTGCAATTACCTCTGTCAAAGAACGCAAGATTTCCTCTTTGAATTGAGAGAAGTCTGCATGTGTTGGAGTGGGGGCAGAGGTAGGTGGAATTGCCTGGAGGATCTCTGTTGTGGAGTTCTGAATTTCTCTGGACAATACGGAGTCATTCTTTATGACCAAGCTTTCCAGAGCATCCAGTTTTTCTGTCTGATTGAGAATCGTGGTGCGCAGCTCAGAAACCTCTGAAGTGAGCTTTTCAACTTCAGAGTTAGAGGCAGAGGCCTCTGAGGTCTTCTCCATTTGAAGTTTTATCTCCTTCAGAGATTCTCTGATTTCATCACCAAAGATTTTGAACTCCTCTTTGGTAACGTAATCAGAGGGGGTAACCTTAGGATCAACACATGATTCTAAGTTTCCCTCGAGTTCAGAGGGGCCTTCTGTCGGAGGTGGTTTGAGGTTGTCTCCGGAAGGACTTCCCATTAATCCTTGGGGACCCTTTTTCAAGGATCTCCCTATAATGGTTCCGATTGGTCTCTGATGATCAGAGTCAGAATCTGATGATGAGAACCGAATGTGTTTGGAAACCTTGCTGTCCAGGCTAAGGATTCCTTGTGCAATAAGGTCGTGCCATTCTTTTTCTGACAGGCAATCCTTACGTTCTAAGGGACGGTCCAAGTTAGTTTGAGCCACAAAGGCATCATGTGTGGGTGGAGGTGACATACTCTGGGGTAAGTGAGTATTTTTATCTTGGTCCAAGTCCTTTTGGGAGGACTTAGCCGTATCAGAGGTTTCCCCTCTGGTGCATGCGTCAGAGGCAGAATCAGATGCCTCTGAGCGGTTAGGATGGGAAGGGTTCGAGGTGTGCACCTCTGTTTCAATGTCCATTGATGCTGGACCATCTTGGACAGTAAATTTGTTTGCACTGGGATTTGGGCTTTGGATTCTCTCATTTGTGTTATCAAGGACATCTTTTTCTACCTCACCGCCCTCAGATTCTATGTTTAGAAACTCACCCTATGGAAATCTCTCATGCTCACCTTCCTCTGCTCTGACAGAGTTATTCTCTTCGTCAGAGGGAGGGTCCTCATGTTTTCTCTTCCTCACTCTCTCAGAGCCACCCTCTGGTTGCGCTCTGTTAATGTTTTGAGCAGTATCAGAGATATCACTCTCTGATTCATGCTCAGGCTCAGATCCTAAATGTGTTGGGGATCCCATCATCGGTTCTGATGATTGGGCAACACGTCTAAGTAGGAGATGGGTAGGAGAGTCAGCAGGAATAATTTCAATCATGGTGTGTGGGAAACGTCGATCATGTGGATACGGAGGAACCTCTGTGGCTTTGAATGAGTTCATCACAAACAGAGGTGTCATTGGGCCCTCCTCAGTGATGGAGAATTTCTCCATTGCTCGTTGAATGACCACTGAGACAAATCGTGGAAACAGTACCGATATTGGTTGTTTTCCTTTGGCCAAGTCCTTGTTCTTCTTGTCCACCGCTGTTAGCATCTCACAGAAGAGAATGTGGGCCATATTGATGCTTCTGTTGAAAAAGAGAGCATACATTATTGCTATTATCGCTGGATGAGTCTGATCCTGACTTCCAATTTTGCAGGTTATTGTTCGGTTGTGAACACTGAACATAAAGTTCCATTTGGGAGGCAGGTACTGACGTCTGAATTGACTGAGGCGTGTTATTTCTTTGTTGTAGCCTAAGTGTTGGAGGAACTGAAGAAGAACTTCTTGAGTTGGGGGTTTCTCAAAGGTTTCTATTTGAAGATCAGTTGTGGTGAGGAGGTTGAATCGGCGAGTTAGGGTTTGTGGGGTTATTCTTATGCTTAAGCTTTGTTCACCTAGGTCAATGTGCCCAACCAGTCCTTCCTTTTCATCGTCGTATTCACTTGAATACCACCATTGTTGGACAAAGCGAAGGGGAATATCTGACGCATGTTTGGTTAGAACATCATTGAGTTCGCAGTTGGTGAAAAAGTCGAGGATTGGGCGAAACTGTTCATCATATTTTGATGGGGTTACGTCTAGAAAGTAGTTGTTTCCTTTGACTGGAACGTCGAACTGTACCAAATTCAAGCTTGGAACAAGTTTGCTTGAGTTATCTGAAGTTTGGGAATTAGCCGCCATTGTTGCAGGTTGAGAAAGATGAAAGCTTAGAAAGAGAGAATCGGCTTTTGGATTTTGAGAGCGTAAAGAGTAATGGGAAGTGAACAAGGGTATTTTATAGCTACAAAAGGAAGGTAGAGGGAGAGGTTATTGAAGCGGCGAATGAGAGTCTTAATTGCAGAAATGACGTTCCATCATCCCCGAATTGATGGGTGACACGTTTAGGCGTGTAGGGGAGAACCGCTTTGTGTCAGAAAACCGTCAGAAAAGAAACGAGTGGTTATCCAAAAAGATTTATTATTTAAAAGAATTTCCTTGAGGCTCTGATATAAATATCAGAGACAAGATCAGAGGCTCTGATATAAACATCAGAGACAAGCCTTGAGGCTCTGATATAAAAATCAGAGATAAGATCAGAGGCTCTGATATAAATATCAGAAGATGATATAAACATCAGAGACAAGCCTTGAAGCTCTGATATAAACATCAGAGACAAGCCTTGAGGCTCTGATATAAACATCAGAGATAAGATCAGAGGCTCTGATATAAATATCAGAAGATGATATAAACATCAGAGACAAGCCTTGAGGCTCTGATATAAACATCAGAGACAAGATCAGAGGCTCTGATATAAATATCAGAGACAAGATCAGAGGCTCTGATATAAATATCAGAGACAAGATCAGAGGCTCTGATATAAACCTCAGAGATAAGATCAGCGGCTCTGATATAAATATCAGAGACAAGATGATATAAACATCAGAGACAAGCCTTGAGGCTCTGATATAAACATCAGAGGCAAGATCAGAGGCTCTGATATAAATATCAGAAGATGATATAAACATCAGAGACAAGCCTTGAGGCTCTGATATAAACATCAGAGACAAGATCAGAGGCTCTGATATAAATATTAGAGACAAGATCAGAGGCTCTGATTTACATCAGAGATAAGATCAGCGGCTCTGATATAAATATCAGAGAAGATGATATAAACATCAGAGACAAGCCTTGAGGCTCTGATATAAACATCAGAGGCAAGATCAGAGGCTCTGATATAAATATCAGAGACTCTTTTCTCCCCCTTGAAAGATGAAAGGGTCGTTGTCTCCCCCTTGACACATGCTTGGAGATTCATAAGAGTAATTTTTACCATATTTGAAAGTCTAGAGGCTCTGATGAAAGGATCAGAGACTCTACTCGATTCAGAGACTCTGCTCTTTTGTTAGGTAGACATATTCAACATTCCCAACTTGCTAATTAAAAAATTGAACCTTCGTTCATCTAAAGCTTTTGTGAAAATATCAGCAAGTTGAAGTTCAGTTGGTACAAAATACATCTCTATTGTTCCTTTTTCAACATGATCTTTCAGAAAGTGGTACCTTACATCGATGTGCTTGGTTTTGGAGTGCTGTACTGGATTGGTAGAGATAGCTATGGCACTTTTTGAATCACAGAGAATTGGAATTCTGTCAAATTGGTGGCCATAATCTCTGAGCTGAGTTTTCATCCATAATACTTGTGAGCAACAACTAGCAGCAGCAACATATTCTGCCTTTGCAGTTGAAGTGGAAACACAGTTTTGTTTCTTGGATGACCAACTTACCAGCTTATTGCCCAATAACTGACAACATCCAGAGGTACTTTTTCTGTCAAGCTTACATCCGACATGATCTGCATCAGTGTAAGCTGTTAGATCAAAATTTGAAAGTTTTGGATATAAGAGGCCTAATGTTTGTGTCCCTCTGAGGTATCTGAAAATTCTTTTCACAGCAGTTAAATGAGATACCTTTGGATTTGCTTGATATCTAGCACAAAGGCATGTTGCAAACATTATGTCAGGCCTACTTGCAGTTAAGTATAATAGTGAACCTATCATCCCTCTGTAGATTTTTATATCCACATTCTCTCCTGATGGATCAGAGTCAAGTTTGACTCCGGTGGATAAAGGTGTTCTCATTGAAGTTGAATCATTGAGTTTGTATTTTTGCAAAATTTCAGAGACATACTTAGATTTACTTATGAATGTACCTTCTGAAGTTTGTTTTACTTGTAAGCCTAGAAAGAAAGTTAATTCTCCCATGAGGCTCATCTCAAATTCACTCTTCATCAACTCTGAGAACTTGTCACAATCCTTTTGATTGGTAGAGCCAAATATAATGTCATCAACATAAATTTGTACTAAAAGCATCTCATTCTTGTACCTTTTGATGAATAAGGTAGTATCAATTGTGCCCTTTTCAAATCCATTGTTAATCAGAAAAGTGGACAGAGTTTCATACCAAGCTCTTGGGGCTTGTTTGAGTCCATACAGAGCTTTATCCAAATAATACACATGATTAGGATACTCTGTACTTTCAAATCCAGGTGGTTGTTGGACATAGACTTCTTCATTTAATTTACCATGAAGAAATGCAGATTTAACATCCATTTGATAAACTTTGAATCCTTTGTGTGCAGCATAGGCTAAGAAGATTCTGATTGCTTCTAGCCTAGCTACAGGTGCAAAGGTTTCATCATAATCAATGCCTTCTTTCTGGCAATATCCTTTTGCAACCAACCGGGCTTTGTTTCTGATTATTATGCCATCCTCATCCTTTTTGTTTCTGAAAACCCATTTTGTTCCAATTGCAAATTTTCCTTTAGGAAGGGGAACTAGGGTCCAGACTTTGTTTCTTACAAACTCCTGAAGCTCATCCTGCATTGCAAAAATCCAATGAGGATCTTCAAGAGCTTCTTTTACCTTATTTGGTTCAATAATGCTCAAAAAGTTTACATAGAAGCATTCATTAATGGTGGCAGATCTTGTTTTAACTCCTTCGGATGAGGATCCAATGATTTGATCAATTGGATGATCTTTTGTCCATCTGGTGATTGGAGCAATAATTTGTGCAGATTGAGATTCAGAGGCTCTGACGTCTGGTGATAACTCTGTTGTATTGTTCAGAGGCTCTGTTGGTGATGCATCTGTTGTACGGTTCAGAGGCTCTGATGGTGATGCCTCTGTTGTACTGTTCAGAGGCTTGAGTTTTGTTCCAGAAATGTATATTCTTGTTCATCATTGGGTTCTGGAGTTGCTTCAGATACTTCGTGATCATCTTCTGATTCACTTTGCTGATCTGCATTCGGTGAGACAGAAGGTGTTAGTTCAGAGGGCCCTGAAAGGGTTGTACCTGTTTCTTGAGGTTCTTCTGAATTCTCTCCCTGTCTTTCTCTGAAGATAACTTCAGAGATATCTTCATCATCAAAGAAATCTTCAAATATTTTGTTTAATTCAGATTCCCTTGATGATTCAGATATTTGTGATGAACTTTCTTGTTGTTCAGAGCTTTTATTGTCGTCAAAAGTGATATTGATGCTCTCTTGGATAGTCTTTGTTCTAAGATTGAACACTCTGAAAGCTTTTGAGGCTAATGAATATCCAATGAATTTGCCCTCATCAGCTTTCTTGTCAAACTTTCCAAGATATTCTCTATCTTTCAGAATATAGCACCTGCATCCAAAAACATGAAAATATTTAATATTAGGTTTTCTATTGTGAATGAGTTCATAAGATGTTTTCTGAAATCTCTTCACAATTGTAGCTCTATTCTGAGTGAAGCAGGCTGTTGCTATTGCTTCTGCCCAAAAATTTGTTGAAAGATCAGATTCAACAAGCATTGTTCTGGCAGCCTCAACAAGTGTTCTGTTTTTCCTTTCAACTACTCCATTTTGTTGAGGAGTTCTTGCTGCTGAGAAGTTAGGGGTAATGCCTTCTTCTGATAGATAGGAATTGATTTTGGCATTTCTGAATTTTGTTCCATTATCACTTTTTAGTTTCTGAACTTTGCTGCTGAATAGAACCTGTAATCTTTTCAACAGTCTTATTAATATTTCAGGTACATCAGATTTAGCTCTAATGAATTCTATCCATGTATATCTGGAAAATTCATCAATTAGAACCAGAATGTATTTCTTACCTGCTAGACTCTGTACAGAGATAGGACCACAGAGGTCCACATGAAGCATGTGCAGAGGTCTAGGACAGTTGTTTTCACTTTTGATTTTATGGGAAGATCTTTTCATTTTACCCATCTCACAAGCAGAACAAAGATGATCTTTGTTAAACTTTAAAGATGGTAATCCCTTAACCAAATTAAGTTTAACTAACTTATCAAGTGAGGAAAAGTTTAGATGTGAAAACTTTTTATGCCAGAGCCAGATTTCCTCACTATTCAAAGATACAAGACAAAGTTTCTTTGAATCAGTGTCTGTGATTTTGGTAAAGTTCATTCTGTAGAGGTTACCTCTTCTGTCTGCTCTTAGCATTTCTTGACCTGATTTTGAGTAAAGAAGTGAACAATATTTTCTTTGAAATTTCACATTGAAACCATGATCACAAAGTTGACTTATGCTTATCAGATTGTGTTTTAATCCATCCACATAAGCAACCTTTGATACAGAAACATTTCCTCTAGATAATTCACCATATCCTTTAATCTGTCCTTGCTTGTTGTCTCCAAAAGTAACTGCTCCTCCAGATTTTGCTTTGAATGAGGATAGCAGTTCTTTATTTCCAGTCATATGCCTTGAACATCCAGAATCTAGGTACCAGATTGGCATTGACTGTTTCTGCAAGACAGATTATTGTTTCTTAGGTACCCACCTCATTATGGGTCCTTTTGTGTTAGACTTTGGTGGAATTGTATGACCTTTTGGCATCTCATCTTTTGATGTCTTGCCTTTTCTTGTCTTCTTTTGAGATTTTGTCTCTGAGATATTTTCCAGAGATTTATTCAAAAGACAGTGTGAACCTTTAAAATGATTTTTCAGTTTCATCAAGAGATAAATGCAGTTACAATTAATGGAACAAGAAGAAGTAGGAGCAAAGTTTTTCCTTTTATTAAAAGCATTTGTTACATTTTGACTTCTTTTGTAACTTGCACTAGGAATATTACTTTTATCCCTAACTAGTTCTTTTCTTTTTGCTTGATAGACAGTCTTCTTTTCAAGTTGCTTTTTCTTGTTCAAAAACATCTTCTTTTATTTGCTGCTTACTGCACAGACATGATCAATATGGTTAACTTTTGTCCATTTGCCTTTTTGTTCAGGAGAGAATTTTATTGTTTTATAGGTGTAAGAACCAGAAGTGTTTGTTTTATTCTTTGCCTTTTCTTGCAACTCTTTTTCAAGTTCCAGAGTTGTTTTTGCTTGTAAACACATATTTGCAAAATCAGGATTTATTGGTATTCTGGTTTTGGTTTTCAATACTGAAATTGGAACATTCAAAATACCAGAGCCAACAGTTTCTATCTTTTTGTGAATTACATTCCCTGGTTTACAAAAAATTTGTTCATCAATCTCTAAATCAGATTCTGAATCAGAATCAAGAAAGTCTCTCTTAGATTTAATAGAGATATCTATCTCTATTGGTTTTTTTATTTCTTTTGATCTAGAGACTTTGATGATCCGTTTCATGCTTTCTTTTCTTTTTAAGTCCTCCATGACATTTTCTTCCCAAATCTTTTGAACATCATCTTTAAACGTAGTTCTGATGTTTTCATCTGACTTTGGTGAATACAGAGGAGCATTCGGATTAAGTGAGTTCTGAGATTCATTTTCAGAAGTACTTGTATCAGAGGTACATGGTTCAAATGTCTCTGATTCTCTTGAGATGAAAGCATCAAACCTGAAAATTTCTTTGGAATCATAGCTCTGAGGTTTTGTAAAGTGTACCTCTGAAGTTTCTTCTTTTATCTGTAACACAGATTCTTTCATGTCTTTTACTTCAGAGTACTTTGTATTTTTGAAATTTAAAGCTCTTGCTTTTGATCCCTCTAATGTTTTCATTCTTTTGAAATTATTCAGAGATGGATCTTCAGAGCTTTGGACCTTTCCTATACAGAAAGTGGAAGAAAGTGAAGTTTTCTCCAATCCATTAAATGAATTCAACTCATTGAATCCTAGTCCTTGAGAGTCCATTTGAGTTTTTATTTTATCGAAAACACTTTGTGCATTGACATAGCTTTTGATTCGTAGATTTTGTCTATCTAGAGATTGATGTAGGATTTCTCTTTCTTTTTGAAAAAATTTGGTTAAGGCAATAGAATTGAGCCTTTCATACTCAGATTTCTTTACTTCTTCTTCTTTTCCTTTTAAAACTTTTTCAATCTCTTTTATTTCTTCCGAAAATGATTTTTCTTTTTGCTTGTTGGTTTCTTCAAGTTTGGTTTTTTCAAGAAAAATTTCTTTCTTTTCTGATTCCAGAAGATTCTTTTCTCTTTTGTAAAAAATGAGCTCTTTTGTTACTTGCTCTCTCTTATCTTTTTCTTCAACAAACTTTTTCTTTAGATCCTGAAGTTCATTAATTAGTTTAAAAGCATCTATTTCAGGATCACTGTCAGAGGTGTAAAGAGAGTTTACCTTTTCAGAGTTATCTTCGGATGTTTCATCAGTTTGATTTCCATCTGAAAAAGCCATACCACAGAGATTGGTAGGCTCTTCCTCACCATCACTTGTTGAGTCAGACAGCCAGTCTTCCATTTCTGCTACAAGAACTCTTTCTTTTACATTGTATTTGTATTTGTTCTTGTAGTAATCTTGATCTTTGACAAGTTTTCCTCTGCAGTTTGCAGAGAAGTGGCCTGATTTTCCACATCTGAAGCATCTTCCATCATTTTGATTTGGTGGAAGAGTGGTAGTGCTTGTCTCTGGCTTCTGTTCTTGAGGTTTGAAGTATCTTTGTAGTTGTGGATACCTTGGTTGGAATGGTTGTTGTGGTCTTGTTTGTGGTGTTGCATTTTCATGGTTGAAGTTTGCACCCTTTTGATCACTATATGGAGTGAATCTGGGTTCTTGTTGAAATCTTCTCTCCGGATTTCTTCTTTCTTCATTCTCTCTCCTTCCTTCAAATACCTTCTTGCCAAATTTCTTGTTAAACTGATGAGTGATTAATGCAAGAGATTTGGCAAAGGCACTTATATCTTCATCTGAGTCTGAATCAGTATGGGTTTCTTCTGCTATCAAAACCTTTTTGGATCTTCTTTTTGTTTCCAAACATTTTTGTGACTTTTCACAGTTGTTTTCTTTCGATGTTTGTTTTGAAACAAGTGCAATGGGTCCACCCAAAGAGATTTTTGATTTTTGCTTCATAACTTCTTTTTCATGTGCAACAAGAGTACCATAAATGTCAGTTAATGACCATGACTCAAGATCTTGATTAGCCTGTATAGACATGGACAGTTGTGACCATTCTTCATTCAAGCTTTTCAAAAAAAGAACGTTGTTTTCCTCTTTTGTTCTTATCACTCCAAACTTTCTACATTTGTTTATTAGAATGTTGAATCTTGAGTAAGTTTGGTGTAACTTTTCTTCTGGTAGAGCATGAAAATCATGATATTCATTGATGCATAGATTTCTTCTGTTTTTCTGAGTTTGTAGGCCACCTTCAAGTTGATTTAACAACTGATCCCATATCTCTTTTGCAGTTTTACAAGAATCAAGTGCTTGAAAGATATCATTGGGAATGGCCATTATGAGTAATCTAACAGCTTTTATGTCTTTATCCATCATATTATTTTCTTCATCAGTGAAGTTTGTGGTTTTCTTTTCATAATATGCAGGTATTTCGGCAGTATCTGCTGTTGCAGAAACTCTTGGTACCAACACCATTGGAATGTGAGGTCCAATGTTCACAGATCTAAAAAGATCCCTGTCCATACCTTCTAGAAAATTTACCATCCTTATTTTCCATTGGGGATATTCATCCCTTAAAAGTGTAGGAGGTTTTGTTAATGACCCAGCTGTATACATGGCACTTATGCTTGAGTTTGCCATAAAAAATTTAAGTGCTGATGCTTTGAGTAATGAACTGTGATTTACTGTCAAATCTAGAGCATATGATGTTCTTGAATAAACTGGGTTTATATGAACATGCACAAATATTGAATGTTTTAGAATCAATGAGATGTAAATCTATCCGAGTATGCAGATATGATCTTTCTTTGTTTTAGAAACAAAGGAGAGCTCTGATACCAATTGTTGGATCCCAGATCTAATCTCGTAACAATGATATAAACAATAAGAGTAATGACAGCGGAAGTAATACAGTTTAATATCAAAGGAGATTCAAATATCACAGTTCATAAAGCAGATAAAGATAAACAAGATATTCTTAGAATAAAGTATCCAACTTATATTATCAGATATATAACTTCTTAAGCACACTTTGAACAATAAGGTGATGGTCCTATTTATAGGACCATAAAGTAAGCAGTGTACTTGTATGACGAAAAAGAGCATGCTGAACAGTGACCTACTCTAGAAAGTAAATCTTATCACTAAGTGACGTGTCATCTGTTCTTCTGTTCATTCTCTCAACTTTAGAGTATCTTCAGAGAGAATGTCTTCAGAGCCTCTGACATTGTCTTCAGAGCCTCTGATGAAGCCATCTCTGATGTCTTCATTCTCACGTGAACATCCAGAGAGAATGTCTTCAGAGCTCTGACGTTGTCTTCAGAGCCTCTGATGAAGCCATCTCTGATGTCTTAGTTGCTGAAAAGTACTTCAGAGGCAGGTGTGTCCTCTGAAGTCTTCATCCTCTGAAGTCTTCGTCCTCTGAAGTCTTCGTCTTCTTAAGTGTATCTTCTTGAAAGTCCTCTGAAATAGGACTGGTATTTTCAACACTTTAACAGATGATTTGGAGCTAACAAAGTTGTGTCCTCATCCACAAAACCTGAGAGCAGCAACTGGCAACGGCTACATACTCTGCTTCAACAGTTGATGTGGAAACACAAAGTTGTTTCTTTGATGCCCAGCTAACAAGCTTGTCTTCAAGAAATTGAATATGACCCGACGTGCTCTTCCTATCTAACATACATCCAGCATGATCTGTGTCAGAATAAGCAGTTAGTTCAAACCCTGTATCTTTAGGATACCACAGACCATGATCTGCAGTCCCCTTCAGATATCTAAAAATTCATTTGACAGCAGCCAAATGGGATTCTTTAGGATCAACTTGATATCTTGCACACAAGCATGTTGAAAACATTATATCTGGCCTACATGAAGTAAGATACATTAAAGAACCTATCATTCCTCTATAAGTCCTAACATCAACACTTTTACCCGAAGGATTAGTGCCAATCTTAGTACCTGGTGCCATTGGAGTTCCAATTGGTTTTCAATTTTCCATTTTGAATTTTCGAAGAATATAAAAAATGTACTTAGATTGATTAATGAAAATCCCCGTTGAAAATTGTTTTACTTGTAATCCGAGAAAGAAATTCATCTCTCCCATCATACTCATTTGAAATCTAGACACCATGAGGTTTGAAAAATTCTTACAATATTTTGGATTAGTTGAGCAAAATATAATATGATCGACATATATCTGAATAAGAATGATAATGACTTTCTCCTTTTTGATAAACAAAGTGGTATCGACTTTACCTTTTGAGAAGCCTGACTTGACCAAGAATTGAGATAAAACATCATACTAGGCGCGAGGTGCTTATTTCAGATCATAAAGAGCTTTATCCAAGATGTAGACATGATTTGTCTTATCGGGATTTATAAACCCTTCTGGCTGAGAGACGTAGACTTCCTCCTTAAGAATGCCATTCAGAAAGGCAGTCTTCACGTCCATTTGATAGATAGTGAAGTTTTTATGAGCAGCGAAGGCTAGAAACATACGGATTGCTTCTATACGTACTACTGGAGCATAAGTCTTGTCATAGTCGATGCCTTCCTCTTGCCTATATCACTCAGCAACAAATCGTGCTTTGTTCCTTATGACACACCTGATTGTCAGTCTGGACCTTCGACAAACTGATTCTCTAGAGGTTTGACTTGCGAATACCAACTAAGAGTTCTTTGCCGTCTTCAGTACACACCGAACAACTCTTAGCCTTGAAATTTACCTCTAATCCTTTGTCACAGAACTGGCCATTACTGAATAGGTTGTGCCCTAAGCCTTCTACATAGCTCACCTTCGTTATCGTTACTTTGTCGTGTACCACATCACCATAGCCCAGAATTGGTGAGAACTGGTCGTTGCCAAAATGAACATGGCCAATGAATTTCTCTGTATAATTAGACAATAAAGCTTTCTGCCCGGTCATATGCTTTTGACAGCCGCTATCCAAGTACCACGTATGCTGGGTCTGCAAGAGAAATCAGGGAACAACACATTTAGGTACCCATTTAAAAATGGGTCCTAACAGATTGGCGCAAGATTTTGGTATCCATTTGAATATGGATCCTCTTTTCCTTTGAAAACTTTTGAAAACATTTGGTTTAGAAGAATAAACATGATATGATCCAAACCAATCATTAGAATAATGATGATAAGCAAAATCATTCCACCGATAAGTATAAAATTTAGTAGTAGGAGGAGATAATTGGAACAATTGCTTTATAGAATACCTCTTGTAAGAAGTTACAAGGTTTTTATTACTAGAAGCAACAGAACCAAATACATCACACACACTACTATTTGATCTACTACAAGAATTATCAGGAATTGATTCTGCCTTGTCATCAATCTTCCTTTTAGGTCACCATTCAGTTCTCACTTCAGATCTTTTCTTTTTCACTGAAACATTAGATTTAGATCTGTTAGGAAAATCAGATTTCTGAGATTGATTTTTCTTGTGTTTACCAGTTTTGTTCCGTTTCTGTAAGCGCTGTTTCTTATGTTTCTTACCCTTAGCATAGTAATCAGCATTCACAGAAACTGATACACCAACCTTAGTTGATGATTCACCTTTTTCATACACACTTGGTAAAGCTTCTCCATTAATTACAAAAGTAGAATGATTTGGAAGTGGAGCATTGAAGTCAAACAAATCAATTTCCTCTATACACCCATCATCAGAATTAAGAAAATCATTTGCAGACGCAAATAAGTCATCAAATTTATCAGTTGAAGTTTGGGGAGCTTTTGAAAAATTCGAACACTTTGTAGATTTATTTTGAAACACAGTGTTCTTTAACACAGTTGAAAATACACTTTGTTCTAAATCTACCAAAAGTCTTTCATCAGATAAAACGTTTTCAAGCTCAATTATTTTGCTTTCTAAAATAAGTAGAGGAACATAAATTTTTGCAGTTGCAGGTTTTGCCTCCATCTTTGAAACATAATAGCTAGCAAAATAATCATTTGAAAGAACTTTTGGTGTTTCAGATAGATAACTATCATTCAACTTTTCATAGCTAAATGGTAGTTGGATTTTCTTAACACTCTTTCTATTTTCAGTTTCTTTGGCCTCAACTTCTTCTGGTAATTTAGTAAGAAATTTGGGTTTTAAATGAGGATATTTACCAGCAACAACAAGAAAATCAAAGTTATATAATGTTGGATGTTTTATGATGGTTTCCTTTAAGTAATGGGGGTTATCATAACCGAGTCCCCATTTCTCTTTAATATCAACCTCTTCCATGGGTGTATTTAGAAAAATAGTTTGATCTATTTGGCCTATAGAATGAAGTTTGGCTTCCAAACCATTTACCTTTTTCGTCAAGCTTCAACCTGCAATTTAAGATCTTTTAGTACAGATTCTTTTTTTTTTCTACATAAGACTTAAAAAGTTTAGACTTAAAATCAGAAATCTTATTTTCAAAACAATTTTTTTCAAGTTTAAAATCAGAAGCAGATTTGCGTAGAGAATCAATTAAATCTTTGTTCTCAATAAAAAATTTATTAAGCTCAAAGATCTTTTGATTTCTCCTAGCAACTCTGTCTTTTTCCTCTTCCAGTTTTGATTGAAAGGTCTTGAAGTTCGACCATCATGGCTTCCATTTTGGTCATAAAATCATTTTCAGTTAAGCGCATTACCTCATCAGCTGTCTCATCTTCAGAATCATCATGCTTATATTCTTTCTCTTCCTCGATAACAGAATGTTCTAACCAATATTCGTCTTCAGCCATTAATGCCTTGCCAACTACCTGTTGCTCGGCCAAGAGCATTTTGTTCTTGTAGTACTCTGAATTCCGAACCTTCGGCTTCCGACAGTTATTTGCATATTGTCCAACCTTGCCACAGTTGTAGCATTTGATCAGATCATCATCTTTCTTTTCAGTGATGGCGTAGTCATTCACATACTTCTTCTTCTTATTTGGCTTCTTATCCACGTACCTTTTCTCTTCATACTTCTTTCCTTCTATTCTCTCACGATGCTCATAATTCATTGATCCCGATCATGAATATCTCTGAGAGTTTGACCCAGGTTTCTTGTAAAACTTTTTCTGGAAAGCTCTGGTCAGTAAAAGCATTGCCCGCTTGAGATTCTCCCGATCATCACCATGTGATTCAGAATCAGACTCTAAGCTACAAATTACTATCTTCTTCTTGTTCTTTTTCTCTTTCTTTTCTTTTTCCTTTTCTCCAGCTAAAAGTGCTATGGGATCGAGCACTTTCTCAGACTTCTTTTTTCAGCTCTTTTCTCTTCTACCTCTTTCACATTTTGTCGCAAAGTCTCATAGACTTCATGAAGAGGTATATCACTCAAATCTTTCATCTGTTTCATCCTGTGTGTATGTTTCTTCTATTCTGCTTATAGAATGTTGAGGAACTTCACTTTGACAGCTCATTCAAAAGAAGAACAAACCTTTCATATGTGTCCTCCAAGCTCTCATTTTCCTTTGCTTTGAACTCTTCGTAGCTGTTTATGCAGTTTGCTACCTTCAACTGATTTCTTGCCTTTGAACCCATAATCATCTTCTGTAGTTGATCCCACATACTGTTGGCAGTGTCTTTGTAACTGTCAATCTTTATATAAATCTTGTTTGGGATACTCTGTAACATAAGATTTTTAGCTTCTTTATTAGCTTTTAAGCGATTTTTCTGTGCGTCAGAAAGCTAAGCAGGTTCTTTCAGAACTGTCTCTGTCTGAATTTCATCATCATCTGATCTAATATCCGCAGGAATTTCAGTAGTGGAAATCTTCATAGGACCTTAAGTGATAGACAAATAAATGTTGTCTCCATTTGCGTGCCTATCAACAAAATCAAGAAAGCGATCTTTCCAATGTTCATATTCTCCTCAGAATAGAACAGGAGGCTTGACATCAGATCCAATAGCAAATGCTTCCCTTGAAGTCATCCTGTTCAAAATATATATGCAATAAGAAACTTGAAACTGACCGTTAGTCCAATAGAAATCTCAAGAAAATATTGAATAACACTGAAATCAACTAGACAAAGAAATTCTGAAAAACACTAAGTCTAGAATTCGCAGGCTTCACTTAAAACAACAAATAATTCGCAAAATACACTAGAAATTCGCAATCTAGAAGAAACAAACACAGAATTCTCAAGCTTAAAGAATTCGTAAGTAAGAACAAGTTAGAATTCGTAAAATAGAGACTTGCGAATCCTCTACTTAGAAATATTTTCAAAATTTTCATAAAACAACAAGAATTCGTAGACTACAATTCTACGAATTCCATAGAATTCGTAAAATAGCCTTCTGCGAATTCTCAGATGTGAATCCTTTCGTTAGTAAAATTCTCTCGAAAATCTGCGAATTCTAAGCAAATCTCAAAAACAGAGTAATACGAATTCTGAACTACGAATTCTATACTTAAAACTTTTCATGGTACACTCTTTGCGAAATCTATGAAATTCGCAAGTGACACAAAAACAAATTCTCTAATTTTTGTAAACCACTTGATCTGTGAATCCTGTACTTATGATTTTCAGAAAATTCAACTTTGCGAATAATAAAGAATTCTACGAATTCTTAAAACTTTATGTGAAAACTATGAACTCTGCGAGTTCTGGAGATAATCTTGCGAGTTCTTCAAATCTGCTTGCGAGTTCTTCAGCTGTTAGCAATTTCTTAAGTTCTGAGTTGAAAAACGTCTCTTATCTGTCTGAAAACCTAACTAGACTTTGAATTACAACTCGACACTTTGAAAAATCAATTAACAACACTTCTAGAACCTATTTCTATCAACGAATTTCAACAACAATTACACAAAAATACACATTGACCCTTTTACAGTGCGATGAACTCGTATATATGAAAACTCGACAGAATCAAAATTTAATCTCAATTATTGTACAAAATACAAATCAAACTATACACACTCAATCGAATACAATAAACGAACTGATTTCTATCAATTACAGACTCAAATTCGACCAAGAACTCAAAATTTGAATCTAAACTTCAATGAAACAGTGTGGAACCCTTTTCTTGATATGATTTCAATCTGGATCTGCTCTGATACCAATTGTGTGTCCCTGAATCAATCATTGAATCTTCAATCCTGTCAACCACAACAAGTTATTCACATTAGATCCAAGATATTCATCATAAAACAGTTCAAATAAAATATCCAGTTTTTATATGGATATCTAAAAATGAATGGGTGTGCCTAATTTTGTATTAATCAACCACCATTCATCTTAGAGAGAGAAAAGAGAGAGATATTAGTGAGAGAAACACATTCAATAGAAAACTTGTAATCTTTGTTTGAGAAATCCATATCAGGTTTGCTAATCTCTTGTTTGTGAATATATACATCTCTTATAGGTGATAAGAAACTGAATTTCTGGGACAATCAATATTTCTGCTATAACAGAACCATCATTCTAAAAGTTAACCATCAACTTCAAATTGTAGAATTTATTGAACTTCAAGATCAGTAATTGGTGTCTCACCAATATGAACTTGACATATGTGTAAACATATGCAAGTTAGTGTAGATATGCAAGTTAGATGTGAATATGCATACAAAGTGTGGTTATACCTATTGAATTACCCTCCTCATCAATAGTCGGTATACTCGCCTCAAAACTAACATGTGAAGTATGCAAAATAAACAAAATTTTATCTATAATATCTGATACATATATAATGTGAATCCAATTATTGTACTTACCCCTATAATAGTCTCTCGTGAACACGTAGCTCTTGAACTTCTACCTCTTAAACTCGTACCTCTTAAACCCCTTCCTCTAATTTTGCTTCCAATAACCAAATCTTCCTCTTGTATAGTGTTTTTTCTCGGCCTACCAACTGGATCTTTTAGCCAAATTGGTGCATCTTTCTTTTGATTTTTACAACTCCTAGAATTTTGTCATACGACCAAACATTTTCTTCAAGTCATCTTCCAGCCTGATTTGGCTATAACTCATGGTTGTATGCATTTCTTCTACTTTGACTACCTCATTCACATGCATATTTCCTTTTGGCTATTGTAGGTCTACTAGGCATGCGTCTAGATTTTGGGGGCAAAGGCTTGGAAAAATCTATCCTTGCCAAAGTTTGATCCCATTCAAAGGGTTGATCTTATGATTGTATGTGTTAATTAAATTTAATGTTGAGAATAAGGGCGTTAGTGCACATTTTGTAGTATTCAAGATCATCAAGATTGAAGTTGAAAGTCTCAAGTCAAAGCCTCAAAGAAGAAAGTCAAAGTCAACTCATTTATAGAAGAAGGTCAAAGTCAAAGGAGTTTAAAGCAAAGTCAAAGTCAATGTTCTAGTTAGTTTTATTAGTTGTTTTGTTGCCTTGTATTAGATGTATGTATAAATAGATTTTGTTCTTTGTATTTTCATAAAGAACTTAGAGAGAGAATGCTTGTAATCGCATCAAGATCAATGACATATGACATTTGAATTTGATTTGTATTGTTCATCTTGATTATACTTACTGATTTGGGACACACAATTGGTATTAGAGCAGACATAAATCAAAAATCAGATCAAAAATTGAAGATTTTGTTGAAATTTTGAAGAACTTGCGAAAGTCAACTATCCAGATTCAAATTTAGTGAATTAGTGATGTTTTTTCTTGGAAACTGAATCTATTGCATTCGATTTTAGTAATAATTCAACTCTTGTTTGTGTTGCATTGTCTAATTCACAACAAATTTGTGTGAATTTTGGTTTTTGTTGAAGTTTTTGGTTGAAAGGTGCAAAGTCTATTTTTGGATCAAAAGTTTGTAATTTTGTTGTTTTCAGTTGAAATGATGTGTTAAAATTGTGTTCAGAAAGTGATCGTGGACCAATCTGCAAAGTTTCGAGTCTAAATTCAGAGGTTTGAAGGATTTGAAGCTGAAAAAGTGATCACAGACTCGACAATGGTGAAGAACTCGCAAGATCCATAGAACTCACAAGATCCATAGAACTCGCAAGTTCATCGCAAGAACTCGCAGGTAGTTTGTTATTTTTGGTGAAAATTTCTAAGTGTGGAACTCGTAGATAGCAGTGTAAGAAAAGTGAAGAATTCACAGAACGTTGCTTACGACAAGTCAGGAACTCGCAAAGTTACATACGAGAAGTTACTGTTCACACGGTGTAGCCTGCGACAAGTGAAGAACTCGCACCTCATTACTTACGACAAACTACTTGACGCAAGTCTATCTTTGCGACAAGTTTCTTGGTTTCTTTGAAATTTTTGCTAAGTCCAGAACTCGTACCATTTGATTTGCGACAACTTGAGAAGTCGTATCTTTCACCTTGCGAGAAGCATAGAACTCGCTTATCGAGCCTTGTGACAACCTACTTCTCGGGTATCACTCTTTGCGATAAGTTAAGAACTCACATCCAATTCTTTGCGAGTTGTAAGTTCTAGTATCCTGTAGCTTACGTCAAGTTTGATCTTAGTGCTTTGCGACAAGTGATTGTTGAGTGGTGTGCGACTTCTATACTTGTCAAATTTTGACAAGTTTGAGTTTTGAGAAAAAATTATGATTTTTGTGATCTTTCAAAAGCAAGTGAATTTCAAGTTGACTTCTAAAGATGCTCTACCTATTGGTATTGATGTAAAGCCATTTGTTCTATTCAGGGTAGAATATGAGCTGTTCAAGGATAGATTTCTAGATTTCATTGACCGACATGACAACGTTATTACAGTTGTACCAGATGATGATTCCTCAGATAGTGGTGATGGTACTGAACCTAGAGAGCCAAAGACTAAGAGAGTACCTGTTGACATTTCCAACTTCTTCTCCTTTGAAAATTTATGTCCTTTCATTATGATTACTTTCTCAAAATCAGTCACTTGTTGAGAAAGCTTTATACATTTGAGCTCAACCGCTTTCTTCTCTTCAAAAGATTTTCTTGAAAACTCAGAATTTTTTTGTGCAAATCCTCTCTTTTCCTTTTCAAACTCTTCTTTGTCTTTTGAAATCTTTTCTTCCAAATCAGAAATCTTCTTTTGAAACCCAGCATTTGCAATATCCAACCTTTTAACTATCTCCTCATGCTTCCCAACAGAATCTTGCTTCTGGATCTTGACAAGTTAGTTTCCAAATCTGAAATCTTTTTCTCCAGCTCAATATTTTCACTTTCTATTTGAGGGATTTTCTTCTTCAGAACCTTATTTTCAGTCTACAATTCTCTTTCCATCTCTTCAACCAATCTGAGCTCATTCCTCAAATTCCTTTCAATCTCTTTCCTTTTATTTCTACCATTCATTATCATTTGATTAAGTCTATCAATTTATACTCTGAATCTTTCAATGACCCGCTGGTCTACTTTATGTTGTTCTTAGAGTTCTGAAATTTTCTGTTCCCGACTTTTCTCTTTACGCCTTTTAGTAGTATACTCTTCAACAAAAAAATAATCATCCATTATTTCTGTTTCAATAAGAACTTGACAAACTGATCGTTAGTCCAATAGAAATCTAGCAATTCAGAATAACTTAGAAAGAAAATCAGGAATGAAATTTCCAAAATTCTCTAAGTAAGGAATTCACACATAAGAGTGAAGTACTTAGAATTCGCATAAACAATTCACATGCAAGCAAGAATCAAACAGAATTCGCACACTACTCACACTATAGAATTCGTATGAAAGATGTTTTTAGAATTCGTATAAACTTTTCGCATGAAACACTCACACGAATTCATCACTTAGAAAAATATAAAAACTTTTATGCGAAAAACACAAGAATTCGTATGATACTTTTCTACGAATTCTAAGGAATTTGTATATGAGTCTTATGCGAGTTCTGTCCTTTTCGCATGCAAGACTTATGCGAATTATGTCCTTGAAAGAATTTTTCTAAAAAACTTTTCGTAGAAACACAGATGCGAATTCTATCAATTCACACATGAACATATGCGAATTCTACAAAAACTGTGACCACACATATGCGAATTCTTCTCAATTCGCATATCATACATATGCGAATTCAACACCTGTGAATTTTTAGAACAACTTCTATGCGAAAACTAATGATTATGAGAAATCCAAGATACAAATTCTAATTGGGTGCGAAATCTAGTGATTCTCCGAGTTCTTGAGAAATCTACGAATTCTTCAGATCTTCGATAAAAATATTCTCTGATTCACTCAAAAACCTATCAAATCTTCAAATTTCACTCTGAAACTTTGACAAAATGACCACTAGAACATCTAGAATCAAATTCTATCAAAGAATTACAACAAAAATCACTCAACAAATCAAATTGATCCCATTAAAGTGTGATAAACTCGTGAAACTTCGAATGACCAAAATTCCAAAATTCTCGAAAATTACAGGGCAATCCTTTTTGAAACCTATACAAGATCCATCTACTACATTATTCGAACGCAATTCAATCAAACACAACTCGAATTACACACAAAAATGGAAAAATCAATCAAGACTCGATAAAACAGTGCGAATTTCATAATTATCTTGATTTCTGTTTGGATTTGCTCTTATACTAATTGATATTCCCAGATTCAAGTTCTAATTGCTAATTACAAACAACAAAAATATGAGAATTAAATTCTAATCACATGTCATTGATTATAAAACCAAAGATTACAAGATTCTATCTCTCTCTACTTTCTCTCTCTAGAAGATACAACAATGAACCTCTTCTCTAATAAGCTCCACGTCTATGCTTGTTGTTACACACTTTACAAATACAAAGACAAGGCTATTTATACTAACTATCAAATAAAGAAACAAAAACACAAACTTTGGATTTGACTTTGTTACAAAGACTTTGACTTTCTTGCTTGAGAGTTGACTTTGAGCATTTGACTTGCTTTACTTTTATCTTCAAACTTCATGATCTTGCATCCAACAAATCTGTGCTCTAACATTCTCCCCCTTTGGATCAATATCATCACTAAAAGATTTTGCAATTCATTCTTCTCTCTTTAAGTTCAAATTGTATATTCTCCCCCTTCGATCAACTTTATCTATCCCTTGTAAACTTCTTGTCAATTCAGATCATTTTCAGAAATAAACATAATCATTGAGGTACACTCTCCCTTTTCTGCTTAGAACATTCTCCCCTTTATTTAATAAAAACTTTCTCTAATAATTTTTCAGCAGACTTTCATTCACAACCATATATTGAACATTTCTCCTATCTTTAACATTTCTTACACAAACATTTATTTAACTCTTCTCCCCTTTTTGATGATTGGAGCATGAAATCATCAAAACTCTAACAAGAAATGTCTTTGATCTGATCTGACCACTGATCTTTCACACTAAGCCTCTGACTATTTATCGATCCAAAAAGATATTCATCCAAATCTTTGCAAATTTAGACAAATTATGAGTGTAACACCTGAATCAACAAATGAATCAGTTAGAAGTGCTCGTCAGTAAGACGAAGTCACTGTGTATAACAAATACACATTGGAAAGGAGCTTTTATGATGTTCACTCCCCCAGGTCTTCCATTCAATCATCGAAACACCACAAAGGAACTTCTATGAACGTTATGACAAGAAAAACAAATTTCCTTGTGTGTTCGTGCAAGTGTTTGAGAGAATTAAACCCAAATGATTGCTTTTATAAGGCTCAAAATGGTATAAACCATTGAGACAACAATAGTTAAACACAGACTCGATTGTGCATGATCGAAGTGCGAAGGTGGGGTAGACTTCCTTCTTTTTTAATGTCCAGTTTTTTAAATGAAAACCAGATAGATTATGTGTTGCATCCCCTTGAAATATGAAACATTTTCTTGTTGAGAAGAAAATGAGTAGCTGGTGGGGTTTTTATCAAGAGTTGGCATGGGCTAGTTGACTGTTTCAATAATGTTCACGAAGAATTGTAAAACACAAGTAATGTGGCTACCCGACTCAGAAAAAGTTGGTGCAAATTTGATATTCTTTTACTCTGTTCTCTGACCCTCTATCTTTTAAATCATTGAGCTCGTTTCTAACCAAACTCTCATTTCCATTTTACCTCATCACTCAACCCACACTCAGTATTTTGACTCCTCACACATTTGATCACTCAATGAATAACTTCTTGGGTAGGAAACACTGGTTAACGTGAATCCATAGAAGTTTCAATTAAGTCCTCACAAAGAACCCATGTTTTCCTAAAAGACCATGTTGCTCATAATGATTTAACTTTACAGTTAAAGCACAATATACATGTTAGATGTCTGTATGCTCAATGAGATAATCATGAAGATTTGAGCACTTTAAACATTGAAGATATTTCAAAACAAGTATATTGAATGAAAGAAATGAATATAAGAAACTTGTTTGAAAATCTGACATTGTATGATAAAGATCAAATAGAATTATTTATCAAATAAGGCTTAGGTCAGTAAAAATTTGATATTGTCTATATGAAACAAGATATAGACATTTTTTAAAGAAACCTTCCGAAATGAAATCACACTCAAAATTCTTTGAAGTTCAAATGGGGTGTCTTACGATCGAAAATTTGTTTAAATATAGAGACATGGTAAGAACAAATTCAACAAAATATTAAACCGGTGTGTGTGAATACTTGACAGTATATGGAAAAGACAATACACAAATATTTATCTTTGGAAACACATGGTTTATTGACATTTAAGCACAAGTAAAAATGAAAACATTTAAAATCACACTTCTATATTCATGAAATTGTTTAAGAATCAGAAGTGGTTTGAACATTTAAAAGCTTGTTTTCATACCTGAAAGTTGTCTGTCTTTCAGATAAATATGAGATTAAGATTAGAAATAAACCTTTTCGCTCAGTCTTAAATCTCATCAAGTTAGGTCTAAGTCATAACAGATATGATCGTTTACTCTTCCTCTCAAATCTACAAAAGTCACAAAGACGTCAAAGCACCAAGCTTTATTCACAACATTTATTGAAAAATAAATGACCGTAAGCAGTAAAACTTTGAAATTACGAGTTCTGATCGGATATAATCAGAAGTCATATACTCCCCCTGAAATTATGCATCATCAAATTTAACAGTGAAACACATGATAGAGATCTACAACTGCCCCTGAAATGTAGATCATCATATATTTCGAATGCATATTTCAGTAAAAATATGTAATCCCCCTTGAAGGTTGATCTTCTCATTTAGATATTCGAGTACAATCTCATATCATCCCGGGAGTATCGTTTCTTTTTATCACTGAAGTAGGAGTCCTAAACTCTTGTGTTTAGAAGTCAAACTCCGTTGAAGTACGGGTTCTGAACTGATTTGAAAATGTAATTCCCAGATTTAATTCTAACAATATAAATCAAGATTATGACAATTATAAGATCTAGAGAGAGAGTAGAGAGATAAAGTGAATCACAAGTATATTAAATTCACAAGTCTAACAATTACAATAATATACTTGGTTCCAACGAACATTACATTACAATGCCTATTTATACCAACACTACTTCTCACAAGAAACTTCTCTCAAACATGCTTCTCTCACAACACTAAACAAAACTTCTCTCAAGTCACTAAAGTTGACTTTATTGACTTTACAGACTTTGACTTTTCTCATTAAATCTTGGATACAATAAAATACACTAACAATCTCCCCCTTTGTATTCAATATTTAATAAAAATTTGACAATCACTTCAGCGCTCGATTTTTCAATCTTTGACACTAACAGCTTTGACCTTTGCAACTCTAACAATCTTCAGTCTTTCAGCCTTTGAAGAATCTTGAAAAGTCTTTTGCACTTTGTATATTTGGAAAACCAACAAGTCTTGAATAAAACCTTGAAAACTTTGAACTTCTTTGAAACTTTGAGGAATCTTTGACAAACATGTATCTTATGTATCTTCATCACTTGTAATTTCTGAACTGTCTTCAGAAAAACGAACTTTCTCGAATTATCTGAATTTGTCTTTGAATTATCTTTCTTCAGAATCTTTTTGAATCTTCTTGATCCAAACAAACTTTCATCTGTCTCGAAACTTATCCATCTGACTTGCATCTCTTTAGCTCTGAAGCTATGACTTTGAAATTGAACTTTTGAAATTTTGTCCCTTTTTCATTCTTTGAAATTGATCTTTGTAGACTTCTCCCCCTTTTTTATGATTGTGAACATCATGATCATCAAAACTCTTCAATTTCAACACTTTATTTGATCTTCCCCTTTGTAAGAAACTAACAATCTCCCCTTTTAATGGTAAGTTGGACATTCTCCACCCTTTGATCTGAATGGCTGTCAAGTCATGAAATATATTCATCTGAATCTTTTCAAATTCAGACAAATTAAGCGTCGTAACCCTGATTTAACGGATGAAACAGTTATTATGCCTATAAGTAGCACGGAGCCACTTTGTACAATGGATGTTCATTGGAAAGGAGCTTTGGTGATGTTCATTCTCCAGGGCTTCCATTCAATCATTGAAAAACTCACGAAGGAATTTTCTATGAATGTTATGACAGGAAAACATATTCCTTATGTGTACATGCTAGTGTAGAAATGATTGAAGCTACTCAAGCTTTTTCAGGCTCAAAATGTGTAAACTGTTGAGACAACAACATATATTACACGGACTCAATGTGCATGAAAAAGGTGTGAAGGTAGGGCAACTTTCCTTCTTTTTAAATATCTAAATCTTCCGAGTAATACTAGATAGCATATATGTTGCGTCCCCAAGAAAAATTGAAACATTTCTTTGTTAAGAAAGAAACAAGTGGTTGTTGGGGTTAATGCAAGAGTTGGCTTGGGCTCACTGCCTTTTTGAATGATGGTCACCAAAGAATGTGAACCAATCAGAAGATGTGGCTGCCCGACTCAGAAAGTAGTTGGTGCAGAGTTTTCATATTCTTTTAACTCTGTTCTCACACCCTCTTTCTTTTTAACATGAAAGCTCACTTCTAACCAAACTCTCATTTACATTTTACCTCATCTCAATAAGAAAAACTCAACCAGATGAGTTATCTCCCCCACTCTTTGATTTTGACCCCTCACCCCTCAATCACTCGATGATAACTTCTTGGGTAGGAAACACAGGTTAGCGTGAATCCATGGAAGTTATATTTAATCTCTCACATTGATCCTATGTAAGTCCAAAAAAGAATGGTTGCTCAACAATTTATCTGAACATTCAAGAACAAAATGTATGATAACATTGTCAAAATGTATGCTCATGAGATTTGAGCAATTGATCTTTGAAAATTTCTCAAAACAAAGATATTGAATGAATAAAATGAAGTCAAGATAATTGTTTTGAGAATCTGACAATGTATCAATCAGATCAAATAAAATGGTTAGGGTATCAAAGAACTTGATAGGTTGTTTATATGAACGAATATAAACAATTTAGCAATGAAAGCACAAATTTAGTAATGATGATTGATGCTCAACAATATTTGAAAGCAAACGAGGGTATTACCATCGAAAAGTTGTTTCTTTATGAGACATGGTAATAACAATTTCAAATGAAGTACTGAACCGATGTGTGTGAATACTTTACAGTATATAGACAAGATAATACACAAGTATTGATCTTTGGAAACACACGGTCAGTTAAACATTAAAGCTCAAAATTGAAAAACGTTTAAAATCACAGATCTAAATTCATGAAATCTTTTTGTGAAACAGAAGTGGTTTGAACATTTCAGAAAGCATTATTCATGTTCAAAAGTTGTTCTTCTTTCAAACAATCAGAGATCGAGATAAGAATATACTTACATTTAAACTCCCCCTCAAATCATGATATAATGATTTAGGTCAGATAAGCTCCCCCTGGATATTTGCAAAATATCCTTATCTAAACATTGAAGAACTGGTCCTGATCTGTCATGTGATCAGAAGCCACAGTCTTGACATTGAGGTGCGGGTTTTGAACTGTTGTGTTCAAAATCCATTGTTCTTTAAACTTTGAAGAACGAGTCCTAGACTGTTTTGTCTAGAAGTCAAACATCATGCTCCCCCTTAAACTTTGGTTGCCTGCAACACAGACTTAGCTTTTGGTACCCACTCGTATTTAGGTCCTGATGTTTTAGTTGCAGTTCTTGTGGGGTTTACATAATATGAACCATACTAGTAATTGACATAGTTTTTACTTACAAAGTCATTTGCTCCACAGTAAGAACAACAAATCTTCTTTTGAGCAACCCTAATCAAATGGTTAGTAGAATAATACATATTAGGATTATCAAAAGATTTACCTTTGTGTGCACTGTTCCTTTTGGCTTTAGATGTGGATGCAGATGCAGATGCTTTGCCCTTCTTCTTCTCTTCATTTGAAGAACTCTTCACTCTCCAGACCATCTGATTTTTCTTTGATTGCTTCCCAAGAGATTTAACATAAAAGCTTGTTGAACCATCAACAGATTTATCATCAAATAGATTAGATGGTCTTATCTGACTTGATTTGACAGTGTTTGGTTTGACATTTTT
Source organism: Arctium lappa (assembly GCA_023525745.1). Classification (NCBI taxonomy): domain Eukaryota; kingdom Viridiplantae; phylum Streptophyta; class Magnoliopsida; order Asterales; family Asteraceae; genus Arctium; species Arctium lappa. The sequence goes on along the minus strand of CM042048.1, from coordinate 68,676,391 downwards.
CTTTTTGAAAACATTTTTGTCATGAATAGAACTTGAAGATGTTTTGAAAGAACAGACTGATTCTGTTGAATTATCAACAGGTGATTGATCAATCACATCAGCTGTAATCTTTTTTGACAAATCAACGTTTGCAGCTTCTAAGTTTTTTTATCTTTTCAGATAAAATGTTTCTTTTTGAAATAAGTGTGTCAAACTTTTGTTTCAAATTAGATTTGGCTTTTGTTCTTTTCGAACATCTGATGATAGAACAGTTATTTTGGATGTGAGCTTAGATATTTCAGATTCAAAATGCGAACGTTCAAGCTCAAAATCTTTTTCCAAGTTCTTGTTCTTTTCTGAAATATCTTTAAAAATTATAGTATTCCACTTTTCAGCATTTTTCTTTTCAAGCTCAAAAGACTTTTTCTTTTCTTTGAAAATTTGTCTTTCTTTTTCGAGGAAGTCTTGTAAAGTAGAAATTTGTTTGGGAAGTTCAGTTATGTTTTTTTTCAAGAACTTGTCTTTCTTTCACAAAAGTGTCTCTTTGAGTTATTATTATCTTTTCGAATTCTGACACTTGCTTAGAAAGTTTTGAACATCTCAGCTCCAAATCCTTTTTTTATTGTAGTGTTTTCTTTGAAAATTCAGATATCTGTTGAGTTGAAGATTTCTCTAGATTTGATTTTTCTTTATCCGCTTGGATGATTTTTATCAATTCTGCATTTTTGATTTCCAAGACAGATATCTTATCTTCAAAAGCCTTAAACTTGTGTTGAAGCTCAACTTATTCACCTTGTAGTTCTGAAGACTTTTGTTCAGTTGTTTTCAGTTGGGTTTGAAGATTTGCAATATTAGACTATTTGATCTTGATAACTTTCTCAAGAGTCTGAATTGAATTTTCTTTTATTGCAATGATTTTATCTCTTTCTCTCTTGTTCTGATAATACCTGCAAAATCAGATTTATCATTATCAGTACATTTTGCACAAACAGGAATTTTATCAGAGTTTGTCAATTTAGAATTTGAAACAGAATTATTTAAAGTTAGAGATGTTTCATTTCCATCCACTATGATATGTGGAATTAAAACAATAGGCTCCAAATCTTTGCTGTTTATCTGCTTTCTCCATTGAGAATGTTTATCTGTAGAAGACATCATGACAGATTAGCTTGATATGAATGATCGTTCCAAAACAATTCAGAAGATTTGACTGAAAGTCAAATTAAAATCACCACTTGAAAAAAAATTCTTAGAAACATTCTATCTCTGGAACTCTCAAATAAAATGAACTTAAATTCTCAAATTATTTGAATCATCAAACTCGCAGATTATTTGAAACTCGAATTCAAACTCGCAAGTTGTGATTGAGTGTTTTCAGAACTTGCAGATTAAACACTCAAGTTACTTGAACTTGAATTCACGAACTCTCAGACTACTTGGTATAAAACATGCAAGCTTAATGAACACAAACTCGCAAACTAAATGCAGATCATATGGACTGTTGAAACACTCAGATTGTTTCAATTGGAAACACGCAGATCACTAGTTGTGTGTTTTGTCAAAACTCGCAGACTGCATAGAGCTGAAACACGCAAATCAAACAACTAAGGCGCAAATTATTATGATGTTGGCGCAAAGTTTTGAAGATGGTGGCGCAAAGTTTTGATGATGAATGCGCAAAGTTTTGATGATGGTGGCGCAAAGTTTTGAAGTCGTTGGCGCAAAACAAATAGCATCAAACTCGCATCTCATTGATCATAAACCCGCAGATCGAATAGATTCAAACTCGCGAATCGAATAAACTTGGTCTGCGTGTTCTGTATAACACGCAGATGCTTGGAAGATTGACCCAGTGTTCTACGTGTTCTTCAACTTGATGTTTGCGTGTTCTTCCCTAGGTTCATAGATTTGATCCAAATCAATTCAAATCTATAAATTGATTCTTGAAATCTGTATCACAATGATCGAAAATCACTTCTGAAAACATTTCTAATATCAATTTTCAGGTTAAAAACAACAAATCACAGTGCATGATCAAAATACAGTGCTCGACATTTTTTAACAATCAGATCCAAGAAATTCGAAAGTGCAATATGATTTTGTGATTTAATCTTGTACAAGTGTGAATAAGATGTGTTTTAAATCAGACATCGATTACAACAAGATCAATCTTACAACCTAACATCAACAAAACAATGAGAATTTGATCGAAGTCATTTATCCATAAAACGATCTGTGTTCTTGAAAATTTCCAGATTTTGATTCAATTCGAGTGATTAATTCTTGAAATGATATGAAGAAGGACAAATCTATCACACGATATGAATCTAATCAACCCAATTTCACAATTAAAGAGCAACAATTCAATGAGAATTTGTGAAAATGACAAATTACAGTGTTATTGATATTTTCAAGAACATTCGACTTTTTGATCCAAAAATTCAGAAAATCAATCTAATTTTCTGTGAAAATCTTTCTGAAAATGTTTGGTATAGCTCTGATACCAATTGAAAATGTAAAAATCCATATTCAAATCAACCAATTCTAACAATCTCAATCAAGATTATGACAATTATAATATCTTGAGAGAGAGTAGAGAGAGAAAGTCAATCACAAGTATATTAAAGTCACAAGTCTGACAATTACAATGTGATACTTGGTTTTTACAAATATTACAATACAATGCCTATTTATACCAACACTACTTCTCACAAGAAACTTCTCTCAAACATGCTTCTTTCACAACACAAAACAAAACTTCTCTCAAGTCACTAAAGTTGACTTTGTTGACTTTACAGACTTTGACTTTTCTCATTAAATCTTGGATACAATAAAATACACTAACATGATTTATTCAGAATCCTTGGTTCTCCTACTCCCCCTTGAAATAAGGTGCCTGCAACACAGAATCATCTTTCGGCTTTGGTACCCACTGTTATTTGGGTCCATGTTTGTGAGTTGCAGTTCTATTGGGAGTAATGGATTAAGAACCATACCAGCAATGATAATTCGTTTTATGAACGAAATCATAAGTATGACAGTAAAAACAATACCTTTTCTTTTTATACAACCTGATTAATTGATCTCTCGAGTGACAAGATCAGGTTTACCTTTCTGTACATTGTTCTTTTTCGCATTTGATCCATGTACAAATGATTTGTTTCCTTTCTTCTCATCCTTCTTCTCATCATTCTTTTCATCATTCTTTTCATCATCTACTGGTTTCACATTCCAGACCAGTTTCTCTTCTTTAAACCTTCTTCTTCTTCTATTGTATGTACCCGAACCATCTACATTTCGATCAAAGAAAATGTTAGTAGGATGAATATGATATTTCTGCTTAGACATACTATCATCTGAATCATAAAACAAAGTATTATTAGAAACAATTATAAAATGTGAACTTGAAGTTGTCTTTTCAAATGAATCATCTCTAGGTGTGTGAATAAATGACTCTTGAGTCTTCTGCTCAGTCACTGCCACCTTAGAAATAATTTCTTCAAGTTCCTTTATCTGTGAAGATAAACTATTCCTATCTTTAATGAGTATGTAAATCCTTTCTTCAAATTCAGACTTCATTTTCAGATCATTCAAAGCACATGTTGACAGTTCAGATAGCTTCTCGGTAAGCTTCCTTATCTCTGCCTCTAAGAGTTTTCTTTCTCCTTTGAAAATTTATCTCTTTCCATTATGATTACTTTCTTAAAATCAGTCACTTGTTGAGAAAGCTTTATACATTTGAGCTCAACCGCTTTCTTCTCTTCAAAAGATTTTCTTGAAAACTCGGAAAATTTCTATGCAAATCCTCTCTTTTACTTTTCAAACTCTTCTTTGTCTTTTGAAATATTTTCTTCCAAATCAGAAATCTTCTTTTGAAACTCAACATTTGCAATTTCCATCTTTTTAACTATCTTCTCATACTTTCCAATAGAATCTTGCTTCTGGATCTTGACAAGTTGAGTTTCTATCTGAGGGATTTTCTTCTTTAGAACCTTATTTTCAGTCTCCAATTCTCTTTCTTTCTCTTCAACCAATCTGAGCTCATTCCTCAAATTCCTTTCAATCTCTTTCCTTTTATTTCTACCATTCATTATCATTTCATTAAGTCTATCATCTTCTGCTTTGAACCTTTCAATGACCCGCTGGTCTACTTTATAATGTTCTTCAAGTTATGAAATTTTTTGTTCCTGACTTTTCTCTTTACGCCTTTCAGTAGTATACTCTTCAACAAAAAAATAATCATCCATTATTTCTGTTTCCTTAAGAACTTCACAAACTGATCGTTAGTTCAATAGAAATCAAGCAATTCAGAAAAACCTAGAAAGAATATCAGAAATGAAATTTCTAAAATTCTCTAAGTAAGGAATTCGCACATAAGAGTGAAGTACTTAGAATTTGCATAAACAATTCGCATGCAAGCAAGAATCAAACAGAATTCACACACTACTTACACTACAAAATTCGTATGAAAGATGTTTTCAGAATTCGCATAAACGTTTCGCATGAAACACTCACATGAATTCATCACTTAGAAAAATCTAAAAACTTTTATGCGAAAAACACAATAATTTGTATGATACTATTCTGCGAATTCTAAGGAATTCGTATATGAGTCTTATGCGAGTTCTGTCCTTTTCGCATTCAAGAGATATGCGAATTATGTCCTTGAAAGAATTTTTCTGAAAAACTTTTCGTACAAACACAGATGCGAATTCTATCAATTCGAACGTGAACATATGCGAATTCTACAAAAACTGTGACCACACACATATGCGAATTCTTCTCAATTCGCATATCATAAAGATGCGAATTCAACACTTGTGAATTTTTAGAACAACTTCTATGCGAAAACTAATGATTATGCGAAATCTAGGATACAAATTCTACATGGATGCGAAATCTAGTGATTCTGCGAGTTCAGGATGCCAGTTCTTGAGGAATATGTGAATTCTTCAGATCTTCGATAAAAATATCCTCTGATTCACTCAAAAACCTATCAAATCTTCAAATTTCACTCTGAAACTTTGACAAAATGTCCACTAGAACATCTAGAATCAAATTCTATCAAAGAATTACAACAAAAATCACTCAACAAATCAAAATGATACCATTACAGTGCGAAGAACTCGTGAAACTTCGAATGACCAAAATTCCAAAATTCTTGAAAATTACAGTGCAATCCTCTATAAAACCTATACAAGATCCATCTACTACACAATTCAATTAAACACACCTCGAATTACACAAAAAAAATGGAAAAATCAATCAAGACTCGATAAAACAGTGCGAACTTTCCAAATTTTCTTGATTTCTGTTTATATTTGCTCTGATACCAATTGATATTCCCAGATTGAAGTTCTAATTGCTAATTACAAACAACAACAAGATGATAATCAAATTCTAATCACATGTGATTAATTATAAAATCACAGATTACAAGATTCTATCTCTCTCTACTTTCTCTTCCTAGAAGATACAACAATGAACCTTTTCTCTAATAAGCTCCACGTCTATGCTTGTTGTTACACGGTCTACAAATACAAAAACAAGGCTATTTATAGTAACTATCAAATACAAGAAACAAAAACACAAACTTTGACTTTGAATTTATTACAAAGACGTTGACTTTCTTGCTTGAGAGTTGACTTTGAGCATTTGATTTGCTTTACTTTTATCTTCATACTTCATGATCTTGCTTCCAACAAATCTGTGCTCTAACAATTTGTTTCATTACTTAATGTGCTAACAAAGAATAAATTGAAGAAGAAGCAAATTGAGAACAACGTCAAGTTTCTAAGCGTCTTACAACCTGAATGGAAGAAATATGCAAGGCAAGTTATTAAGGGAAGATAGGTCACTTTACCAAAGACTGTAGAAAACCAAAGGGTCGCAACTCAGATTATTATAAGAATAAGATGTTGCTTGCAAAACAGAAAGAGGCTGGAAAGGCATTGTTGGCTGAGGATGATTCCTGGCTTGATCTAACAGATTTTGAAAGAGAAAGAGATGAAGTTGCTCACACGTGTCTAATGGGCAAGCAAGCAACTTATGATGAATCCGATGATGAAATATCTAATGAAGATACTGATCTTTCTGAACCTGATTTTCTTAAAAAGATGGAATCCATGATGGGTGAGCTTCAAGATCTTTAATTAAAACTTAAAAAGGAAAATGGCGTTGTTGCGAGAAAGCGTCAAACAATATTTGATCTCAACAAAGATATTGTTGGGAAGAAAATGTTGATTGGTTCTTTAAACAATGACGTCAGCAATTTTGAGAAATAAATTTTTTTTCTTGAAAATGAAATATCTTAGGCAAACTCTAAGTTCAAGTTGTGTGAACTTGAACAATTCTTTGATTAAAAAGATTAATGGTTTGGAATAAATGTTTTATGGAAGAGGCCAAACTGACCAAACCATTCATCCAAACAAACCTAAGAAATTTAAATTGTTTAATGATAACTGGTGTATTGGGTATGACAACCCAAATTACTTGAAAAAGGGAATTTCAAAACAACCCGATCTTTATAATTTTGATTTTTTACAATTGGCTGACAAATATCCTAGGTTAAAAGTCAGATGGACCAAGTTATCTGAAGAGGATGAAGAAAAGGAAGATCTTAAAAGAAAAAATACATCTAAAATGCAACTATGATTCTGTTATGACAAACTGAATGATAGTTATCTGACTTCAGAACCAAAGTTTCTTTCAAATGTTAGTTTCAAAGCTATTCTACTGACGAAATGGAAACTAAACCTATTGAAGGAAAACTTTATGTTCATCCACTCATCTTAGAAAGTAAAATTTATGAGTTTGAGAATACCCTAGTAGAAGAAAGAATTTTGGTTGATTTAGAACAAATTGTGTTGTCAACAGTTTTGTTAAACACTTATTCAAAATCTGAGTTTAAAGCAAATAATAAATTAGAGACAGAAAGAGCTTGTCAAAACAGTTCTAATGATTCTGATGCTTCGTCTTGCAAAGCTTTCATGGGTAATATCTTTTGTAATCTAAAACCATCAGATTTTGAACAAACGCCATATCAAAAACAATGTTTAAAAGAATTTAATGATTTCATGTAATCAAAATCTTCCAAAACTTATCAGTCTTTAGATGATGAGGATCTGTTTGATGATGAAGTTGATTTTCTAAATTCTGAGGAATGTTTTGATTGGTGTATGGATAAGTTTGACTTTAAAGCAAAAATTCCAGACCATTTTAACTTTGTTATAATTTTTGAAGAATTATCATGTGTATTCGAAGTTGGTGAATCGTCAACTAAAGTTGATGACAAAGTTCCTGTAAGTGCTTATTATGCTACAGGTAAGAAGAAGAAGCACTCACAGAAATGGAACAACACTGGTAAGTCTAAAAAAAGAAAACTTTGAATTCTCATCATTCTAACAAGCATAAATCTTATGTTTCAGATGTGAGATTTAAAAGATCTAGGGTGAAGCTTGAATGGATACCTAAGAAAGATGAAGAGCCGATAAAATTATTTTCAGCTTCGAATTGTAATAGGAAAACTGATAGATGTAGTGATGTAACTGGTCAATTTGCTTCGAATAAATCAAAACTTTTACTTCGATGCAAGGTTTATACAATAAAGCAATTGATTCAATTATCTCATTCTATAATTCATTGTTCCCCTTGTGGCTGAAATGATTTTGTTGCTCATCAATTTTCTGATAATTGGTTTGGTTCTTATCATATATATCATTCTGATAGATCAAATGTTTTTAGAAAGAAAAGAGGACCCAAATTTCGTTGGGTGCCAAAAGCTGGGACTAACCAAAAAAGACTTATTTACAAGTAGGTACCTAAACCTATTGTTACTTGATTTCTCATGTGCAGACCCGTCATATGTGGTACTTGGATTCAGGATGTTCCAAGCATATGACCGAGAGGAAAGAAATTTTATCTAATTATACAGAGAAATTTTATGGCAATGTGCATTTCGGAAACGATCAGTTTCACCAATTTTGGGTTATGGAGATGTAGTTCAAGAGAACGTAATGATAAAGAAGGTGAGTTATGTTGAAGGATTAAGAAAGTTTATTCAACATCGGATAGTTTTTTGCGACAAACACTGTTAGCTCCAACTCATCTGTATAGAAGTATTGAAAAATAGGCTAAGTGTAGGAACCTCAGAAGACTGCTCAAATCACCAAGTACACCTCAGAAGTTGCAAGCTCAGAAGACCCTGTCGATCATCTACTCGAGAACTTAACATGAAGATCAATTTCAGATCACCGAGCCTCTATGATGGTTATCCTCTGGAGATGGAAGACTTGTAGTTTACAAGACAAATGGTTCAAGACAAGATCACGTGCGGAACACGTGAGCCTGCTGTACGAAGATTCTCAGGATCATTTGTGTGCGTCCCACGTTGTTTTACTTTCCAGGTGGCATTCCTTTTGTGGAATGTCAGCCTTTGTCTTGTACTATTTTTGTGCTCCTCGTCCTATATGAGGGGAGCACATCCTGTTTTGTAAATCACTCAAGCAGATTCTTCGACAATCATTCATTACTTGTTTGTGATTGTGTTTTTTACTTCTTGGTGTGTTTACTACCAATCAAAGACTATATTACTACATTCTAAAACGCTTCCGCACTCTAAATCATCTGTTTTGTGTAGTTTATAGTTAATCATCGTATATAACACCATATTTGGGATCAACAATTGGTATCAGAGCAAACTTTGATCTTTAATATCAAAGGATCTTGTTCTATACCTAAATCTAGTGTTCTTGGTAGTAGTTTGAATCTGTTCTTTATCTTGTTCTTCATTCTAAAGGAACATACTATGTTTTCTAAAGTTTTCATCAACTAGTTTGATTTGGATTCACAAACCAGTTTGTTTCCTCCAAATATAACAATATTTCAAAGCTTGATAGTTGGTCATCATTCTCTTCAAATTGTTCTCATATCTTACTAAGTTCATACTCATCTTGTTTGTTCACATCATTTCATACCTTGTTTTGCAACCATTTTTATCCTTGAAAATGGCAAATGCTGTTAACTTCTTTAGTGCAGGATCCCAATCCAAACCACCCACACTCCTAAGGGATGAATATCCCCAATGGAATATCCGTATGGTCCATTTCCTTGAGGGAGTAGATGTTGGGTTGGTGGACTTCCTTCATAATCCTCCTTATGTCCCAATGAGCATTGTTCCTCGTGTCCCTGCTACTACAACCACTCCTGAAACCCCAGAATATCAACGCCCAAAGCAAGTAGCTGATTGGAGTGAGGAAGAGAGAGACTTAAATAAACTTGCCAATAAATGCAAGAGGTTATTGATCATGGCAATCCCAATTGATATTTTCCAGTCATTAGACTCTGCAAGACCTCTAAAGATCTTTGGCTAGAGCTTGAAAAGCAACTTGAGGGGGGTTCTAAAACTCAGAAGAACAATAAAGCCCTCTGCATCAATGAGTATTATGCTTTTAAGGCTCTACCGAATGAGGCTATTCAAAGCACATATGGTAGGTTCAACTCTCTTACTAACAAATGCAAGAGGTTTGGTATTCATAGAACCAATGAGGAGAACAATGTTAGGTTCCTACAGAGACTTAATGATGAGTTGATATACTTGACAATGTCAATGCAAACCATTCTGGAGCTTGATACATGGTTCATCTCAGATATCTTTGGGACATTGGTATGCAAAGAAAACCGAGTCTCAAATATAAAGACTCAAGTTGGTGGGCCTCTAGAGTTGATGGGAAAGGCCACTGAGGCTCAAGATAAAGGAAAGGATAAAATTGTAGAGGAAATGAAGACGAAAAAGAAAAAGAAGGTAAGAGTGGCTGAGAGCGAGGGTGATGAAAGCTATGAAGAAGAGATGGATATGGAATCGATGGAAAAAACTCTTGCCCTGATCACTCGAGAATACAACAGAAATCTCAGGAAAAAGTCTGCATACAACAGAGGAAGATATGAGAGATATGGCAGAGGAAGAGGTTATGGAGACCAAAAGAAGTTTTGGAGAGAGGATCGGGAATATCAAAGGCAAGGAGAGAGAAGAGATGACAAAAGGAGTGGACAAAAGTCTTACGGCAGAGGTGGAGAGAAGACTCAACATAATGATGGGTGCTTCAAATGCGGAAATCCTGGTCATTTTGTGGTAGAGTGTAGGTCAGGCACCATCAAGGGTAAGCCTGTTCGCAATGCTGCTTTCTTCAAAAAGAAGGTAGAGTACTATACACAAGACTCCTTGATGGCTATGCAGGACAACCTTGTAACTGACGAATCCTCCGAAGATTGGGATGAAAATGCTCTCTTTTGCGGGATGGCAAAGGTTAACAATTCAAACTCTGCCAGTGAGGTATCCACTTCTGACACTTCTTTGTATGACTCTGAAAACAAATTCCTTAAACTAAATGAAGACTTTCTTGATTGCAAAAGCACTTGCACAGAGCTTGAGAAAAATCTTGCTTTCTTTGAGAGAGAGACTAGACTTCTCACCCAAGAGAAGAACAAGCTCTATCTCGAAAAGTGTACTATTATCCCAGAGCATATCTCAGAAAAGAAAGGCTTAAAAGAAAAAAGTGATTTCTCTTGATAAAGCTCTTAAGACAAAGATGAAAGAGCTTAGGAATGTTGAGAGTGACAGACTTAATGTTGTTGCTTTGAAAAAAAAAATTCAAAGAGAGAGAGAAGTCCTTCATCAGGACTTGCTCGACAGATATCTCATCATAAGGAAGTATCAGGATGCACAAAAGGTGCATGAGAAAGTAAAAACCCAGATTGGCAGAAGGGGTATGGGGTTTGATGACACGAACCCCTATACTGGAAAATAAAATAAATAAATCTTTAGCAAACATCATCTGCCCTGGGCAATTTCTAAAACCAAGTCTTCCAAACTTAACGTCTACGTTTAAGAGGCACATAACCTCTGAAGGACCACATATGAAGAATTCTTTGATGATGTCTAGTGTTTGGTATGAAAACAACACACTATCATCATCACCCTCTGAAAAGAGGAAATTCATTCCAAAGAAATATTTGTCTAAAAAAAAAATAGGACTTTTTAGATTTGGCCATCCAAAGACACAAACCCAAATGGCCTTTGTGTGCATGATGACTCCTGAGAAGGAGTTTTCCTCTAAGGCATCTGAGGTTGTGCTAGCCTCTGTGGAAGAAAATCTATTCAAAATCTTTCATGAAAATGACCTAAGAAAAACTTATGAAAATCATTTCTATGATCATCCTGATACAACCTCATTGTTGCATAATATCTTTGAGCAAGGCTTGCTGGAGTGCTTCAGTATTCCTAAAGTGATTCCCTGTGTTCTTAAAAGTTTAAATATTCCAAAGGACACTAGTGATAGACAAAGAAACATATGTATAGAAAGTCATGCCTCCATCCACAGAGACTTCCTTGACTCAGACTCTGAGTTAGAGACTCTGAAGGACCACATATGAAGAATTCTTTGATGATGTCTAGTGTTTGGTATGAAAACAACACACTATCATCATCACCCTCTGAAAAGAGGAAATTCATTCCAAAGAAATATTTGTCTAAAAAAAAATAGGACTTTTTAGATTTGGCCATCCAAAGACACAAACCCAAATGGCCTTTGTGTGCATGATGACTCCTGAGAAGGAGTTTTCCTCTGAGGCATCTGAGGTTGTGCTAGCCTCTGTGGAAGAAAAGCTATTCAAAATCTTTCATGAAAATGACCTAAGAAAAACTTATGAAAATCATTTCTATGATCATCCTGATACAACCTCATTGTTGCATAATATCTTTGAGCAAGGCTTGCTGGAGTGCTTCAGTGTTCCTAAAGTGATTCCCTGTGTTCTTAAAAGTTTAAATATTCCAAAGGACACTAGTGATAGACAAAGAAACATATGTACAGAAAGTCATGCCTCCATCCACAGAGACTTCCTTGACTCAGACTCTGAGTTAGAGATTGAGTCATCCTCTGTAGATGATGAGACTATTTCTGTCGAACAATAAATAGTCCCCTGTAAACTATAGGAGGTTAGACTTCCCTCTGGCATTCCTAATAGAATGGTTGCTCCAAAAAGGAGATCTACAGGGATTCCTATTTGACCTGACTTCCTGGACATGTTTCTGCAAGCTAAACCCTCTCTAGAGCTTGAAAAGGTAAACAAAGAAAAGGTTCTGTCAACCGAACATCCCAAAGTTCTAAAATCAGCTAAACACTGTCAACAGAAGCTCACATGGAAACAGAAGGAAAAATGGCCCAAAATTAACAAATTTCATAGTTCTGTGGCAGTGAGTGCAAGGAAGGAAAATCCAAGAGAGAGTACATCCAAAGAGCTATCCAAGAGGTGATTTTAGCAAAACTCAGTCTAGAGTAGACAAAGATTTCTATAAAAAGAAACCCAATTCTAAAAGGGGTTGTTGTAAACAAAGCTTTGTACCCTCTTTTGATCAATTTAATGAAGTTTTAAGAATCTGGCTTCTAGAGTCTCTTACTACAAATGTTTTGATCTAATGCATGCTCTCAACCAACACTTCTCCAGACCTACCTGTCACATTTCTCACCCCAGGAATTTTAATGCAAAATTCAAGGGTCGGAAAGGACAAAATGGTACTTCTGCTATTGAGGATAAAACCAAAACTAAGAGTGCTAAGGCATCTCTAAAGTCCCCTAACAAGAATGGACCCATTTGGCAATGGGTACCTAAAACTCTTTAATCTATCTACAGAAGAAGAATCGTATGCCTATTTGGTACCTAGACTCCGGGTGCTCTAGGCATAAGAATGGGGACAGAGGGATACTCACCTCATATAAAGAAAAACTTGGAGGTGGTTTAGTAACCTCTGAAGATGATCGAAAAGGAAAAATTATGGGCTATGGAGTCGTAGCTGAGGAGGACATTGCAGTCTGCAAAGTTGCATATGTGGATGGCCTAAAGCATAACCTTTTGAGTGTTATCCAACTTTGTGATAATGGCTTCGAAGTTATGTTCAAAGAAAAATATTGCTCTCTGTTGAAAGCTGACACAGGCATAGAGCTTCTATGAGCCAACCGAAGAGGTGACTTGTATATCATGAACTTCAAACGAACCAACAAAGAAGAAAGACTTTGCTTGGTATCTAAGAAAAATGAGGAAGCATGGCTTTAGTACACCAGGTTCTGTCACCTAAACTTTCATACACTTGAAAATCTTGTAAAGATGGATTTGATAAGTGGTCTACCAAGAATAAAATTCGACAAAGATCATCTATGCTCTGCTTGCGAAATGGGCAAACTCAAAAGGGTTGCCCATAAGAGCAAGTCGGACATATCCTGTACAAGGCCTCTACAAATGTTGCACGTAGACCTCTATGGTCCCATTTCAGTGCAGAGCCTTGGAGGGAAGAAGTACATCCTTGTACTTATTGATGAATTTTCTAGATTTACTTGGGTGTAATTTGTCCGAAAGAAATCAGATGTCCCGGTAATACTAATCAATCTCTTAAAGAAAATTCAAGTTCTTTATGATTGCAGAGTACAGATATTACGAAGTGACAATGGCACAGAGTTCAAGAACTCAACCATTGAAGCTTATCTATCGACAAAAGGCATATCTCAAAACCTCTCAGCTGCAAGGACTCCACAACAAAATATTGTTGTTGAACGCAAGAATAGAACACTTGTGGAAGCCGTGATAACAATGCTCACTGCCTCAAGACTACCTATTTCTTTTTTGGCAGAAGCCATATGTACAGCATGCTTCACTCAAAATAGATAATTAATAGTAAAGAGGCATGCTAAGACCCCATACCATCTACATCATGAAAGAAAGCCAAACACAAAATACTTTCATATTTTTGGTTGCAGGTGCTTTGTGCTAAACGATAGAGAACAAATAGAGAAATTTAGTCCCAAAGTGGACGAGGGCAAGTTTGTTGGCTACTCATCCACCTCCAAAGCTTACGGAGTCTTTATGCTTAACTCAAAACATATACTAGAAAGTGTTAATGTTTCATTTGATGACTCTTTTCAGATGACTTCTAAGCAACTTAGTTCTGGACTCAAGTTGCAAAATGAAGCCTCTTGTGAGGCATCAAAAACAAATGAACTTCAACATTTGTTTGAAGAGATGTTTGATGAAGGACCCTCTGGTGGTGATCGTAGAGCCTCTAAAACTGAAACCTCTGAGGACCTAACAGGTACATCCCTGACAGGACCTAGTGCTACTTCTCCTTCTTCTACTAACATTGTAGGACCACAAGTCGAGGGGAGCATACAGAAACCGATGACCAAGGCTCTAGGCTCAACCAGGTAAATGATCATCTTCCAACAATATTAGAGGAATCCACACGAGAGCAACCACAGAGCTCAAATCAAGCAACCACAGAGCTCTTAACTTCAACCCAAGGAACTCAACTATCACTATCGGTAAGCACAAAAGATCCTCCTTATGAAGTAGAAAAAAATCAAGAAGAGTAAACCTCTCCACATGGTGAAATAGAAGGTTCCAGTAATCACCATCCTCGCATGACTAAGTGGACCAAAAGTCATCCTCAGAAATAAATCATTGGAGACCCTTTTGAAGGTGTAAAAACTCGCTCTCCTACAACAATTTTTTGTCTTTTTACAAACTTTGTCAGTATTATCGAGCATAAGAAGGTCTCAGAAGCTCCTGAAGACCCCAAATGGATAGAGGCTATGCAAGAGAAGCTTCATCAGTTTGAACGCAACAAAGTATAGACCCTAATGCCTCTGCCGAAAGGCAAAATCGCAATAGGGACCAAATGGGTCTTTAAGAACAAAAAGGATGAGGATGGGGCACTGAGAGAAGAACCTGCAGAGGAAGAGGAGGAACCTCTGCAGCGGAGAAGAAGAAGGGCAGTAATTGTTGAAAGCCCTGAGGAAAGGCCCTCCAGTCATCTGAAGGTGTCCACAGAGATAGCCAAAAAAGTAGCCAAGCTATACTCTATGGACCTTGAAGAGACTATCGAGATAAAAATGGAGGATGTGTCAGGGCTTCCAAGCTCTGACAAAGACAAGTAAGGAGATCTTAAAGAAAAATCGTTGGAGGAGAGTGCAGAAAAAGATGCCTTTGGCACACCACTCAGCCCTCCTCCCAGTGCAAGCCATGTTTCTACCTCTGCAGTTCTAGTGCAACAAGGTATTGAAGAAGGACGACACGATTCGAACCCTACCCAAACTAGCCGGATAGAGGATATTCCTTCATCCTCTGTACCACACAAAGCCGGTGAAGCCTAATGCACTCCATCCTCCTAAAAGGATGGGAGTGTATAAATAAGTGTCCCATCGCCCCAGGACAGACCACTCATCCCCGCAGAGGCATTTGTTGCCTCTGCTCCACCAATGAGCGACAACCAAACCACTTCAGAGGTGGTAGTAAGGACACTCACTGACTTTGTAGATCTAGAACATCTACCGAGTACACTTAACAAGGGACTTAAGGTTGACTCTGAATCTATTCACAAGAAACTTGTTGACATAACCTTCATAGAGGATTCCTCTACGTAACGTCAAGGATTGAAAAGAATTCTTGCAGAACTCAACATCACCACAGGCTCTGCAGGTGCTAATATCTCCTTGGCTAAATGTAGACCATGTGTTGGCCCAGAGGTTACCCCAGACACCTATGTCACAAGGGAGGAGTTTAAAGCCTATGCTGACAAAGTGTTCGAAAAACTTAAAGAACTTCATGATCACATTCCAATCATCTCAACGCTCACTATTGATGAAATCCGGGACAACGTTGTGTCATCCAAGAATCTTCATCTGGCAAACTCTCTCGACTTCTAAAAGCTCACTAACACCTCTGTCTCCAAGGATGACTTCAGCAAATTGACTACAACTCTTGTTAGATCAAGAATTATATTCAAGATTAAAAGGTCTTATTTTGTATGTGATTGTAATTGTTAGCAAAGTCAAAGTTTTTCAAAGAGTTCTAAAAAGTCAAAAGTCAACAAAAGTCAAAAGTGTTGTCAAAGTCTTGTTAGTCAAAGTATGTTTAGTTTAGTTGGTTTGTTAGATTAGGGTATAAAAGGTTTAGGTTTTTTGTATTATGTAGAGAGGTTCCTTTGATATTGTCATACGTATAAAGAGAATTTCTAGAGAGAGAAAATATGTAGAGAGAGAAAGTTAAAGATTCTTCAATAAACTTGTGATTTGTGTTCGAAATCTGTTTTGTTTGGGAATTTCAGCTCTACAAGCCAATACTGAAGCTCTATAAGAATTTAGGAGAATATCGGAGCAGAACTCGGCTGACATAAAGAAATTTAATTTAAGCTTCTGCATCTAACGCTAAAACGAATGACTTCAACGAGATAGCCAAATCCGTGAACATCCAAACTGATGCAATCAAGGTTCTTGGTGACATAGTCATGGAAGAGGCTCAAAATTTACCACAGAGGCTACACACTCTCAGGTGAATGATCTCAACAAATTGAAGGATGAAATTAAGGATATGGTTCATAGTACCATGGTCCTAGTGTCTACCTATGCCTCTACTCAATCGCCTCTGCAGACCCCACAGAACCTTCCATCTAACCTGTTGACAAAGGATAATCTTGCAACTCTGGGGAAGATGCTCCTGTAGAACATGAACCTTCTTGGCTCGGATATGATCAAGGAAGGCAATGATGTCGAAACCACAAAGAAAAGCACCGTAGCCACTCTGTAGTTCAAATCAGAATACAAAATCAAACGCACATACCTCGAAGCCAGAGATGTAATCAAAGACATCAAGAAACACATAGAGAAATTTTTATGCAAGAAAGGGAAGAGAAAAGCACCCTCCTCTTGCCAAGCAAAGGCAACTCAACAGAGGAGGAAGCACGATGATGATGAGCCTGGTGGTCCATCTAGTCATCGTGAGGGGGAGAATCTGCCAAAGCTATTACCTGGAATACCAATCTCCGCAGAACCCCTGAATGAAATCCCACTGAGCTAAGAGTCTTATACTGAAAAGTCAAAACAAAAGGACTCTGTAGTCTCACTTTCTTCCAAAATCCAAAAGAGCCTCAAAGTGCAATCCACGTGAAACCTACAGAGCCTTGAAGGTTAAATCCATTGCCTCCAAACTACGAGAAACAAAAGGACTATGTCAAAAGAGCTGAGGAGGTGCCAACTTATAGAGAAAGTGTACTTTATGACTTATTTAAGGACATAGATATTGAGGCTTTGAATGCTATGTTTACTCAGAGTACTCTACATGATCTTTATCTCAGTCCTATTCATGAACAAGTGCCCGAGCCAAGTACAACTGCTATTCCAACTGTTTCATCCTTTAGTACGTTTGATTTTCCTGAAGCAGATGTTAGACAAGCTGATGATGCTGAGCCAAATGTCAATCTAAATTCTGATGCTAATGTTGAAGAAGAATTCCCTTATCAAAGAAAGCCTAATAGTCCTGTAAATCAACCAGAGTTTGAGAGAGAGCCGCTACATAAGCCTATTGTTCAAGAACAAGAAGCAGGTCCTTCAGGTACTGCTGTAGTGGGTTCAACTCCATACACATGCTATAATGAATTTGGTCCTACTTTGGAAGAAATCAAAAGGATCAGAAGATCTTTAAGAGTTCCATATCTTGAAGAAGGAGTTTAAATATTTGTAAGCTACATCAAGCAGATAGATCAAGTCCATATCTTGGGGATTCAAGATAAATCTCCTGAATTCCAGCAAGAATATGTCAGGTTACTTCAAGCTGTTGGAGGAACTTGTAAAGATTTTAGAAGCTGTTGGGTTTAAAATGTGCTAAGTCCAGTTAGTGCTGCTAAGTGCTGAAAGAATTAATACTGCTGAAGATTTTAATACTGCTACTCAAAGGTATTACTACTGCTTGTAGGATTACTACTGCTAGAGGTATTAATACTGCTTGAAAGTTAATACTTCTAGTAGTTAGTACTGCTTGAAGAATTACTACTGTAAGTATGGTTAGTACTGCTGAGGATGAAGATTAATGCAAGGATGAAGATTAATGTTGCTCATGAAGATAAAGATGGATTGATTGCTTGATGCGAAAAACTAGGAGCTGGAGATAATGTTGAAGATAATTATGGACTGGATGCTGAAGATCAATATTATTTTCATATTTATCTTGTAATTTGTTTTGTATATATAGATACATAGAGATTGATAGATAGAAGGTAATACACAGATATACGTTTTTGTTCTAGAGAGAATTAGCCTCAAGATTGTTAGTAATCCTTTCTTTAGGGAAGTATTGAACGTCTGTTGAGCTCGTTCAACAGGTTGAGGTTGTGGTTGTAATCATTAAGTTAATTAAATATAACTTGTTATTTGATCCATACATTGTTCTATTGATTTACTGTTAGAGTGTTATTCCGCAAACTTCTTTAACAAAGTTTCTGAGTGTTTAATTAAATTCTTGTTTAGAATTTCGATCTTGTCAAGTGGTATCAGAGCCAAGGAACTCAGAAAGCTATAATCAACATGGACGGATCACATGACAGTGTTCTTGTTTCAAAGGTTCCCATGCTCAAACCCAATGAGTTTGACATGTGGAAAATCAGGATCAGACAATATATCCTTCTTATAGATTACTCAATGTGGGAAATGATTAAGAATGGTCCCTCCAATGAAGGAGAGATGGGAGCAGATGGCAAGAGACCTCCACCAAAGACTAATGGAGAAAGAAAGATGAGGCAGACTGAGATAAAAGCCTTGAGTACTCTGCTCTTGGAAATTCCTAACGAATACCAACATCAGTTTTGCAACTGTGCTGATGCTAGAATCCTGTGGAATGATTTGGAAAAGAGATTTTCAGGCACTAAAAGCACAATGAGAAATCAAAAAGCAATTCTCAAGCAACAATATGAGAATATCATATCTACAAAGAATGAGTCTATGACTCAAACCTTTGATAGATTCAACAAGTTGATTAGAGAATTGGCCACTGTTGGTGTCAAGATGGACCAGGATGATGTCAACAGAAAGTTTTTAAGATCTCTTGGTGAAGAATGGCTAATGTATACAGTATCATTCAGACAGAATGATAATCTGGAGGATAAAGAACTTGATGATGTCTACAATGATCTCAGGGTATTTGAAGTAGAAGTTGAATCTAAGAAAAGGCCATCTGGATACTCTCATAATGTTGCTCTTTTACCATCTACTACTGATTCTTCTGCTAATACAGAATCAGTTAGTACTGCTTATGGCTCAAAACATGATGGACTCAATGATTCTGTTTTGGAAGCCTTCCTTGCTAGTCATGCAAAATATTCTCTTATTAATGATGATCTGGAGCAAATTAATGTTGATGATCTTGAAGAGATGGACATTAAGTGGCAAATGGCAATGCTCACCATGAGAAACAAAAGATTCATTAAAAGAACTGGAAGAAACAACTTTGCCATGAGAAGAGAAGATGGTGCTGTATTTGACAATTCCAAAGTGGAATGCTAAAAGTGTCATAAATTAGGGAACTTTGCAAGAGAATGCAGAGGGGGGGATCTCTCAACAGCATGTGAGCAACAATCAACAATCAAAGTCCACCAACAACTGGAACCCATCTCAAGCACTTGTCTCACAAGATCGAATGGGATTTGATTGGAGTGATCAAGCTGATGATGCAGTTCAGAATCAAGCATTGATGGTTGATGTTTCAGAGTCTTCAATCACTGCAATTCCCACAAAGGTAAAATCTAAACTTTGCTCTAAAGTCTGTCTTGAAACTGTTAAGAAGTACAGGGATCACAATTAGAGCATGTGTGATGACCTTAAAAGACTGGACAAACATAGGAGAGAATATAATTTGATCATTGTGAATCTTGAAGAACAAACTAAGGCATATCAGGCCAATGAACTTCAACATTCATATGATCAAAATTATTGGAAGTTGGAGAAAAAGGAGTTAGAGATTAAGCTAGAAAAGGCTAGAGAAGAATGTGAGAAAGTCATAAGTGAATTTGAGAAGGCCAAACTAGACATTGAGAAATTTTCCAATGCCTCTAAAGCAATGGACACTTTACTCAAATCTCAAGTTCATGACAAACTGAAGAGAGGTATAGGATATAATAACACTCCTCCACCTTACAACAACAACTATATTCCACCCACTTCAGATCTCTTAGAAAGGCAGAATAAGAATGACTTACCTGAAGGAGCGACAGAAGTAGATCCTTTAGACACTGTAGTGGTTGAGGCAGAATCTGAAGAAGAAAACAAGGTAGACCAGAAACAAGTTCCCCTAGGAAACCACATTCTTAAAAATGAGAGGGGAGGTAAACCATTTGTCAAGAATGAGAAAGTAGAGAAGTTTAAGACTAGGGAAGAGACTGTCAAGAGTGAGAAAGCTGAGACCTCTAGGAAAGGGAAGGAAAAGGTACAGGGAGATCACAATATGCAAACTACTGTTGTAAATCCCTGTACTTGTCAACAGAAAAAGCCCCATCAACATGATAAAATAAGGGGCAATCAGAGAAACAGAAATAACCAGTGGGCTCAAAAACAGGGAATTGATCTAAGCAAAGTTAATAGACCAAAGCCTTGTTTCATTTGTGGCAAGTTGGATCATCTAGCCAAACACTGTTATTTCAATCCTATTAACCAAAGATTTACTTTTCAAAGACAACATCAAAATTCTATTAGTTATAGGAAGCAATCAAGAAGATCAAGGAACCACATGGCTGAGAATGTGAGAACAGCACCAGTGAAAACTGGTACTGCAAAATCTCATATTCAGAATAAGTTTGTTAAATCAAAAGAAAATACTCCAAGCAAATCAAGGAGTAACACAAAGAATAAGAATGTAAACAAATGTGTCTTAATTTGGGTCCCAAAAGAAACTAAACCGGTTAGTACTGCTACCTCAAATAGTACTGCTAACAGAAATAGTGCTGCTGATAGCAATACTACTGCTGACCAAGTTAGTACTATTAATAAAGTTAGTACTTCTACCAGAGTCAGTACTGCTGACCAAATTAGTACTGCTAATGAGGTTAGTACTGCTAACAAAGTTAGTGTTGCTGAGCAAGTTAATACTGCTAACAAGGATAGTACTGCTACCAGTGTTAATACTGCCAAGCCTATTATTAAAACAAAGTATTCCAGCCATGAGATTCCTGACTCTGATCAACTCATCAAGACTAAGCTTAATGAATATGAGTATGTTGATGAGAAAGGGCAACCCAAGACCACTTTGGCTTGGGTTCCATCTAGAAACTAACTCCTTTATTTTATGTGCAGGGTAACCAACAGCTCAAGGGGAAGAGCATTTGGCATGTAGATAGTGGTTGCTCTAGGCACATGATAGGTAACATGTCCTGCCTTCGAAATTTCAAAATCAAATTTACATGTTCCCATTGAGGTTTACAGGTTCTTCAAAAGAAAATTTTCACCTCAGTGGAGATTCTTTGTTCATACCCTTCAGCATTGTATTTCTCGCAAAACAACTGGATGGAGTGAGTTTAGAAGTACCATAGCTTATGCTTTGGTCTACTTAGCAACCTCCAGAAAGTTTATTTTTTCACAAATGATTTTGAATGATCTACTGTCAAACCTGGATACCAAAACCAAAACTAAACGATTTTACATGTATCCAAGGTTTGTACAAGAAGTACTTAACAATGAATTGACGGATTTACCCTCTCTTCAAGATGTGTATGTACCTAAACGTCCCAAAGGGAAGGTGTTCTCTAACATGAAAAGGCCTAGTAATAACTTTTCTTGACAAGACACTTCATTGTTCTCTACAATGATGGGTGTGTCTCATTCCAATGGTGAGGCATCAGGGCCAAAGACCACATCTGACCAACCCACTGATGACCTACCCACACCATTCATTTCAATTAATCCTCCTCAGAACCCTATTGTGAAGCCAATTTCCCCCATCACCAAAACATATATAAGAAAAAAGGTACAGAAGGTTCCTTCCCTTCTTGTATCTTCACCCCAACAGCCTGTAAGCCCTCTAATAGAGCATTCTCCATTTGAGAATATCCAAAGGGAAATCACAGGGGTGTCTCCCAACCCCAAGAAGGTGCTCTCTAAGGAGAAAGAAGAGCATGTGTGCAGTAAGGCTCACACTACTGATTTTGTACAAGGTGTAGGTCAGGACAGTGTGAACATCTCTAAGACCTTCCCCACGACAACTTTAGATGAGCAATCATGTAAGGGTCCCAGGTGCCAAGAAACCACAGGGGTAGCAGGTGCTTTGGCTAGGCAGAAGACTTCTACTAAAAGATCAAAGGATCCTTCAAGGGTGGCAAAAACACCTAAAGAACGTGAGGACAGATATAACTATGATGAATTGATGGAAACAATTGGAAATGTCAATCAGGATGTCATCAGTCAGGGTATGGAGATAGAGGAGATAAAACAGGTGATAATCTCTCAACAAGAGGAGATAGCCAAACTAAAAAGATAGTGTTGAAATTAGTGCACAAGAAGAAAAGAACCCAGTTTGTCTTGAAGAAAAGGGGAACTGTACATGATGCTTCCAAAAAGGGGGAGAGTCAAGAGGCTATGGAATCTAAGTTTGAGGGGGAGATTAATGGTGAATCTGAAGAGAAGGGTGAGAAGGAAACTGGTAAGGCAGCAGAAACTGAGAAAGAAGCAGAAACTGTTAAAGCAGTAGTAACTCAGTCAGCAGCAGAAAC
Organism: Arctium lappa; assembly: GCA_023525745.1. Classification (NCBI taxonomy): domain Eukaryota; kingdom Viridiplantae; phylum Streptophyta; class Magnoliopsida; order Asterales; family Asteraceae; genus Arctium; species Arctium lappa. The sequence continues at coordinate 68,653,842 of CM042048.1, read as the reverse complement.
AGTGAAAACAGCAGTAACAAATGAACAAGAAGTAGTAACTGAACCATCAGTAGAAACAAAAGAACAAGAAGTAGAAACTGAAATGTCTAGAGAAGAGATAGAGATAGCTGAAACTCTGGTTAAGGCAAAGCATGACACTCCTAAAGCCACTCAAAAGGCTAAGGGAGTGGTGATCAAAGTGGTGATCAAAGAAGGAGAAACAGAAAAGACAAAGAAAGATATAAGCATGTCAGATGCAAAGAAGAAAGGAAAAGAGAAGGTGGTTGAATCAAAGAAACCAGTGAAAAAGCAAAAGCAAATAGATATGGATGCAGAGTTGGCAAAGAAGATGCAAAAAGAGATTGAAAAAGAGAATGAAATCCAAACTGCCAAGGACAGAAAGCTTGCCTTAGATTTGGCAAAAAGGCTGAATGAAGAGTATCAGAAAAGCTTGAAAACTGCTGTGAAGAGGGTTACTATGAAAGATCCACAGAAAAACAGCCCTCAAAAACCATTCTAGCCAATCAAAAAAGAAGAAAGATGATCAACTTCTTGAAAGGATCCATTGGAGTTCCTGAAGGGATGTTTACCAATATGTCTTTCAGCAGAATTGAGGAATTATACAAGAAGGAAAAGGCCAAGCTTCAAGGAAACTTCAGTCAGACGGTTGAGTTTGAAAGAAAAATGAAAGAGAGACATGATCTGAATATTCAACAGCCCTTCCCTCACAGTGAAGAAGGCACTCCTACAAAAGAAAGGGCAGAAGTCAATAAAGTAGAAACACTAGCCTAGAAGATCAGAGCTGTCAAAAGAATGAAGTCTATTGCTTCAAAGAAACAGGCAAAAAGGCCAAGCACTTAAGAAGTGGAGAAAGAAAAGGAAACTGAAAGAATGAATGCAAAACCATCAGAACCTACTGTTGCACCTCCTATAGAGCATGTTGAAATTGAGCATAGTCAAGAACAGTCAAGTCACTCTGATGTGCAGTTTGATTTGTACATGACCGTAACAAATGAAGAACCAGTGAAAGCTGATCCTATCTCAGTGAATACTCCTAAAATCATTCATTGGGATACACTCTTGGACAAAAGAACATAATACATCAGAATCAAGAGAATGGGTGATCAGTATGAAGTTTATTCAACCTGGGGAAAGATCATTAGAAATTGTTCCAGAACAGATTTGGAGGAGATGTATAAGGTTGGTCTGATTCTATATGATGAAGTGTTGAAAGGAGCTGGGATGAATCTAATAAAGATGGTCATGGAGTTTTTATGCATGATGTTTGATCCAGATAGAGTGAAGTATCTTATCAATGACCTGCATCATGAAAATGATTTTAAAAGAATTGATTATTGGATGTTGTTTGAAAGATGTGGAGTCTATGTCTTAACCATTGATAAAAGCTATCATGAGTATTACTTGGTGGATACGGTATATGACCACAACAAAGCAAAGTTGCAATGGATGTTGAGAGCTAAGCTGGTATGTGCTAAAGGTTCAGAAATGGCCAAAATTGTGATTAAAAGAACAATCAATAAAAGCCTAGGTTTGAATCCTGATCTATAAATCTGAGCAGATATTTTGAAAGCATCATGAAGACCACATCCTAAAGAACTTAACTTCTCGAATTGAAAAGTTAAATTAGGGGGAGATTGTTGGGTTTAAAATGTGCTAAGTCCAGTTAGTGCTACTAAGTGCTGAAAGAATTAATACTGCTAAAGATTTTAATACTGCTACTCAAAGGTATTACTACTGCTTGTAGGATTACTACTGCTAGAGGTATTAATACTTCTTGAAAGTTAATACTTCTAGTAGTTAGTACTGTTTGAAGAATTACTACTGCAAGTATGGTTAGTACTGATGAGGATGAAGATTAATGTTGCTCATGAAGATAAAGATGGATTGATTGATTGATGCAAAAGACTAGGAGCTGGAGATAATGTTGAAGATAATTATGGACCGGATGCTGAGGATCAATATTATTTTCATATTTATCTTGTAATTTGTTTTGTCTATATAGATACATATAGATTGATATATAGAAGGTAATACACAGATATACGTTTTTGTTCTAGAGAGAATTAGCCTCAAGATTGTTAGTAATCCTTTCTTTAGAGAAGTATTGAACGTCTGTTGAGTTTGTTCAACAGATTGAGGTTGTGGTTGTAATCATTAAATTAATTCAATATAACTTGTGATTTGATCCATACACTGTTCTATTGATTTACTGTTAAGGGTGTTATTCCGCAAACTTCTTTAACAAAGTTTCGGAGTGTTTAATTAAATTCTTGTTTAGAATTTCGTTCTTGTCAGAAGCAGAGCAGAAATTTTGCAAGTCGACAAAGTTATTTTGAAGAGATACCAAAAGATATGGTATCCTGAATTTACATTTCAAATGAAAGATTTGAAGATTTACATTTTCAATGAAGCCAACTTTGCAAACCTGAACTTCAGAGATATTGAATTTATGTATCATGAGTTCAAAGGAAGAACCAAACGATTCCCTAAAGTTGTGTATGCTCTAAATGCTATCAAAAGGTTCATCAAAAGACATATCTACTCTACCTACTACTATGACTTTCAGCTAGGTATTGAGACCAACCAGAGGAAAATCAACCTACTCGCACTTGATATGACTCATCCTTTGCTTGAAGAAACTCCTCTCTACACAGTTCTCAGAAAGCCAGAACTAGAAGTTGTGTACGAGAATGTTGACAAGAAGCAGAAAAGGTTCATGAGAGCAGTTGAAATTCCTAAGTATTCAGACGGTACTGTGAAAGATGTTATTGAGAAACTACAAGCTAAGCATAAAAAAAGTGAAAAGCAAAGACTTGCTGAGAATGATCATATGCCAAAGTTGGAAATGATTTGGACAGAGAATGTAATCAGTGCTATTAAAGACAGAATCATATTCAGACAAGTCATCAAGAGGTTTGAAAGTTTCATGGGAATAAGGAGGACGTGCATGAAGAAGTGGACCAGTTGAAGACTAGCAAATTGATCAAAAAGGGGGAGATTGTTAGATCATGTTTTGAGTAAATTTGCTTAGCTAGTTTATCTTTGTATGTTTGACTTTTGTTGTAAACTTGTGTAGAGGTCAAGGCTTTGTTTGAACCTATATAAGTCTTTCCTTGTCTTGTTTTAGTATGCGTGTAAGAAGTTTTGTGTGTCAATCTTGTAAGCCTTTGAGTCATTTTGCATTTTCACGTATTGTAACTTTTCATCAAGAGATATATGACTACAATCTTTGAGCACATCTTTGATTCTTTGTTTGATTGCTATTACTTGAATTCTGGGATCATAATTGGTATCAGAGCTACATCAGATTCAATTGGGAAAATCAAAATCAAGTAATTTTGGGCAGAAAATAAGATTTCTTGAAATAAAAAGTTCACTGTTGGATTGAAATCGAGATTGTGAAATTGTGATTATTTGAGTGTGAATTTGATTGCACTGTGATCATCTAGTGTCAAAGAGTATCTTTCATTCAGAAATATTATTCAATTAAACAACAGATTGAAAGAATTTGATCAATCTTTCTAGTTTTGGAAACTTTCCATTCGCGGACTGTCAAGATCAAAGGGTTTCAATTATGGGTGTTCTTGGAGAAATTCATCCCTACAGGGATATTCTCGTTGATATAGTGAACATTCGTACCAAGTTTCAGAGGCAAATTTGAAGATTTGGGTGGATTTGTGTTGAAATTTGTGAAAAAAATGTTCAAGATTCAAGGAATTCGCATAAATGATAAAGAACTCGCATGAAGAACTCGCAGGCTGAAGAATTCGGAGAATAGTTATGTTTATTGTTCTAAGGACAGAATTCGCACAAGGGTTCATATGAGAAGTGAAGATTTCGCACAGAGCAACATACGAAACGTGTGGAATTCGCATATGAGTCTGAGAAAACATTAGAAGGGAGGAATTCACATATATTCATACAAAGAGCTCAGAATTCGCTTATATTCATACGAAGAGTTCAGAATTCGCATCCTTCTTTATGCTAAATATGCAGAATTCACACATAGCGTTATGCGAAAAGCTTAGAACTCACATATATCTATATGCGAAAAGTTCAGAACTCGCATATAAGCTCATGCGAAAAGTGAAGTCTTGTTAGAACATAAAATATGTTCTATTTAGAAAGTTTAGTAAAGTAATCAACATGTGATGTATTGGGCCTTGTATTGGGTTTGGGCTTAATGTGTACAAGGGATGTTGGGAGTATATAAGGAGTATGTTTAGTTCATTTGTAGGTAAGTTTCATTCATCATGTAGATCGTCTGAATCCATAGATCTCTATAGTGTAGGTTTTCTTTGAATAAATAAAACTACAGATTCCATCCCATAATCCTTGTAATCTTTGTATCAATCAATCAATCATGATCTCAGGGACTTAACAAGTGGTATCAGAGCAGAACACAGATTTATTCTACGCACGATCGTGATCATATTTAATTGATAGAATAGTCGATGTGGAAAATTTTCTAATCCATCAAATTGTGTTAATTTTGATGTTCTTTTGTTGCAAAATTGATTCTGTGCTTATAGTCGAAGCATATGGAATCAATTACACTATTTTAATTTCATTAATTTGAACGAACTGATCGATTTTCATAAGTCTTTGTTCGAAAAACGTATATCACTGTGGTTGAGATTGAAGTAAGCCTTAGAGTCAAATTTAGACTAAATCATCAACAACAATTGTGCTCAAAAGTTGTTTTCGAACCTGCTCTCAAAAGCACATCTCAAAATTCGATGTACAGAAGGTGAATTTGAAGAATAGTTAGAAAAATGTTCGAGATCCACATAATTCCGATGATCAGAATGAAGAAGTCGCATAGTTTGAAGAACTCGCATGAGAATTGAAAAAATTCACAGAATGAAGGATTTTAGAAGAATTCACATCATAGAATTTGCATGCTTAAGAATTTGCATGTCAGAATTCGTATATTCTTTGAAGATGACATTTTTGCCTAAGTACAGAATTCTCACAAGAGTTATATGCGAAATGTTTGAGAACTCACATGATAACATTCTTTGAAGATGAAATTTAGATTAAGTGTGGAATTCATATAGGTGTCTGCGAGAAGTTAAAGATTCGCAGGTGTGAGTGATGTGAATTGTGAATATTTCGTTGATGTGAGTTATGCGAGATGCGAGAATTCGCACATAGGCTCGTGCGAGATGTGAGAATTCGCATGAAGTCCTATGCGAATTGTGGTGTTAGGCTTATGCCATCATGCGAATTGTGCTTAAATGTGAATAGTTATCTGTGAATTGTTAGTTGTATGCGAAAAGTTTTGATGTTTTTGAGAATTTTGATTGTTCTGAACCCTGTTTGCTACAAGTTTGCCCTGTTCCCGAGCTTTTTACACGGAATGCATATGTGACATCACTCTTATCATATGTTGGTCACATATCCTTAGCAATTGATCTGTGTTTCACGAGTGATCATGTTTTTCAAGATTTTCAGATATTGGATTTGATGATTTAGTCTCTGATTGGATTGAGTTAGTTGCCTGAGTATCTGCAATCATCAGTCTGAAAAGCTTCTTTTGTGGTTAGACCGTTGAGAGAACTTTATCATTCTTCTAAAATGATCACTCAGTAGTGTGAATGATTGAAATCGTTGTTCTGATGCTTGAGTTGTGATTCAGAATCCTTAGTGCTTATAATCATCCAGCTGATTCTTGAAGAAAGGAGTTATGGGTTTGATTATTCAGTATTATGGAAAACAATCAGAAAATGAGCGTCTTTCATCAGTTGTTGAACAGTGCTTGCCTTCTAACCCTTGCCTTGTAGTGTTGCTACCAGATGCTACCGCCCGTAAGCTGATCATATGAGGTTCTTAAGCTAAATTCTTATTTGAACTCGTGGTTAAAACGCATATCAGATGTTATACACTGAATATGCACTTGGTTGTCATTCCAATATTCAAGACATATCATTATTGTTGGCATATGGAATGTGTTGGGTTTACAAGAGTCAAAAGTTGTCTTTATGTGCATTCAGTCGAGGTTATGGTCTACATCAGATCTGGTATTTCAGTTGAAACTTCAAGGATAAGAGCTACTTTCAAGGGGGAGCTAGAGGAGCTTTGAAGTTTATGCAACTCTAAGTTTTACAAAGAAATCAAGGGGGAGAGGAGCTAAAGCTGGAGCTTAGAAGATAATGATAACTTTACAAAACTTAGGAGGTGAATGTTAGAACATAAAATATGTTCTATTTAGAATGTTTAGTAAAGTAATCAACATGTGATGTATTGGGCCTTGTATTGGGTTTGGGCTTAATGTGTACAAGGTATGTTGGGAGTATTTAAGGACTCTATTTAGTTCGTTTGTAGGTAAGTTTTATTCATCATGTAAATCGTATGAATCCATAGCTCTCTGTAGGGTAGGGTTTCTTTCAATAAATAAAACTATATATTCCATCCTATAATACTTGTTATCTTGTATCAATCAATCAATCATGATCTCAGGGACTTAACAAGTCTTCTTATTTTTCTTATGTGAATTGTGTGTCTATGCGAATTGTAAGTGTATGAGAATTGTATTAGTTCATACGAGTTCTTGCATGTGAATTGTTCTTTGTAAGTGCCATACGAACTCTATACTTGTGATATTTTTTTGTGATTTTCTGTGATTTTTACTATTGATTTTTTCCTGATTATCTGACTAACGATCTTTTCAAGCAATATTTTTCAGATAAATACTAATCATGCCTTACATTGATGAGAAAGGCCATACAGTTCTAGCCAACAGAGATTGTGCTGTGAGGTATATTGTGATCCCAGAATACTAGCAGTCTAATTCAAACACAGATTATCAAACAATCTTTTGTATTCAATTCATATGATTACAACGAAGTCACAAGATTATAGTGTCACAGATCTCACTAGATTGACTATATGCGAATTCTCTGGGTTCTTTCTAAAAGATTCTATTTTGTGTTCGCGTGACTTAATGGTTACCAAGAAACAACAACTATTTATACTAAGTCAACTAATGTTGACTTTACAACACAAACCCTTTGACATTACAACATTTACATAATAGACCCTCTACTTTAATCTTGAATACAATTCATATCTAACAATCTCCCCCTTTGGATTCAAGATTAATTTTTTTTTGCAATAATCTTCATGGTCTTCTTTTCTTCAGAAAACTCCTCAGCATTCAAATCTTTCACAACTTTAAATCTTGAAATTTTTGATGTCTTTAACAAACTTTACATCTACAAAACTTTGTCACTTTGGTTAATCTTCGATGTATGTCACATTAAACGATTCTTCCCATTTGGATTAGCTTTTTGTAGCTTTTAGTAGTCAACATTTTCTTCAACCTCTGACTTTGATGCAACTTTCAGATTTATCTCATTATTTGAAACAATCAACCATCTGACTTTTCTTTCCAATTCTTGTACTTTCCGATTTGAAACTAACCTGACATTAAAATCTTGAACCATCTCCCATTTCTGATATGACCAACTTTAAATTTGACTTGAACTTTTGAAACTTCTCCCCCTTTTTGATGAATTTTGAGAATCAGAATCATCGAACTTGTTCAATGTCAGCTCTGTCTTTGAATGAACTTCCCCAAATAATCAGATAAGCATAGTCTCCATGAATAACAATCCCCATGAATGTATTCATCCAAATCTTTTCAAATTCAGACAAATTTAGAATGGTAACCCTGAATCAAAAGATGAAACAGTTAAAGTGTGTGTAAGTAACACGGAGTTACTTAGTACAACGAATGTACTATGTAAGGAACTTGAGTGATATTCACTCCACAGGTCTTCCATTCAATCATCGAAAAACACAAGGTTAATCTATGAACGTTCTGACAGAAAAAACAGATTTTATGTGTACTCGTGCTTGCGTTTTGAAAGAGTTAGCACAATGATTGCTTTGATTAGGCTCAAAATTATGTAAACCATTGAGACAAACACTCTTTTGTTAAGAAAAGAATGAGTAGAAGGTGGGGTTATATGTAAGAGTTGGCATGGGCTAAGTGCTTGTTTCAATGTCGGTCACGAAGAATTGTGAAACAACAGAATACGCGGCTGCCCGACTCAGTTCTTTCACCTCTTTATTTTAATCATTTAAACTTGCTCATAACCAAACTCTCATTTCCATTTTACCTCATCACACACCCACTCTCAATTCTTTTGACCCCTCTCCCCTCAATCACTCTTAGGATTACTTTTAGGGTAGGAAACACTGGTTAATGTGAATCCATGGAGGTCTTTTAAGCTCTCACACTGAGTCCCATGTATTTTGTCCTAAAAATGTGTTGCTCAATGATTATCTTGATAATTAAGCACAAGATATCATAGTTGTAAGGTCATGAATTCACAATTAAACAATGTATAAAGATTGACATGAGATAGACTGTGAAGGAAAATGAATGTATTATTCACAACCTAGAGAGAGAAAGAGTTTCTCTCTCTAGAAACACTAAGAACGCTTTATGTCTACATTTTGTAAATTGAAGTTACAAACAAAATACAAACACTCTCCTATTTATACCTCAGTCAGCCATGTACAACAAATAACCCAACCTATATGCTAATAACAAAGCCTATTGCATTAAGGATTACTTTACAAAACTTTCTAAATACAGTACACTAACATTCTCCCCCTAAAGTTTTGTAAAGAAATCATCCCTTATCAGCTTCAGCTCTTCTCCCCCTTAATTTCTTTGAAAAACATTAGTGTTTCTTAAACAACAAAACAACTCCGGCTCCCCTTGAAAGTAGCTCTTATTCTTAGAGTATCAACTGAAATATCAAATTTGATGTGGATAGTAACATCGACTGAGTGCACATAAAGACATCTTTTAATCTTTAGTAAACCCAACACATTCCTTAACGCCCACAAGAATGATATGTGTTGATTATGACATGACACCCAAAGTGCATCTTCAGTATATAACATAAAATCTATCTTGGACCGCGAGTTGAATAGGAATTCAGCTTAAGAACTTAATCTGGTATGCTTGTCGGAGGAGACCCCTTGTAGCAAACACTACTAGGCAAAGTAAAAGATTTATCTGAGTAAAAATTTGACAATTAAATCTCACAAGGCAACTTGTCGCAAAAGCTCAGAACTCGCAGAACAAATAAACTCGCAGAACAAATAACTCGCAAAGAACTATTCACGTTCTTTCGCGCTAAACGTGATGTGCGTGTTTCTGAAACTCGCATGCCTCTAAGTGCGCGTTTTGAGAACTCGCAGGACTCTACGTACGCATTTTGAAAACTCGCTAAGTTGACTTGCGCGTTTGGAACTTAGAATAATTTAACAATATAAAAACTCGCTAAGAATGAAACTCGCAGAATGAATTATGCGCGTTTGAAGAATCCACAAATGCCTACTTACGCGTTTTATATAACTCGCAGGCTAAACTCGCAATCAATTTGCACGTTCCCCTTTTCTTGCGCGTTCATCCGCGTGCGTGTTCTTCAGATGATCTTTGCACGTTCTTCATATGAATCTTGCGCGTTTCGTAGATCTTGCGAGAAGTCGAGTCTGAAAACTTGAAATCACCAAATCTTTCACATTTCTTCGAATTTTGATATGAAACTTTATGAGCATGTTCGAAAAACGCTTCTGAACAACTTTGTAGTTGATGATCTTGTCTAAAAACATCTCAATACCAGAATTCGATCACAACTCAGTGAAAAATATATTTCGAACCAAATACACTCAAAATCGACTAATTCTTCTAAATCTATAGAAATTAAACAATATGATTGATTACAAATGATTCGACGACTCTAAGCATATAATCAATCTAGCATCAAATCATGATCAATTAAGCTCCAAAATTAAGAATTTGAAATCCACGGTTACTGTTCATGCAACCACATTTACTATTCCATTGAAGAATTTGTGAATTCGATCGTTTCGATGAATAATTTCTTCAATTAGGCTCTGATACCTCATGTAAGGTCATGAATTCACAATTAAACATTGTATAAAGATTGACATGAGATAGATTGGGAAGGAAAAAGAATGTATTATTCACAACCTAGAGAGAGAAAGAGTTTCTCTCTCTAGAAACACTAAGAACGCTTTATGTCTACATTGTGTAAATTGAAGTTACAAACAAACTACAAACACTCTCCTATTTATACCCCAATCACCCATGTACAACAAATAATCCCAACCCATATGCTAATAACAAAGCCTATTGCATTAAGGATTACTTACAAAACTTTCTAAATACAATACACTAACAATAGTTAGTGTATGTATGCTCATTAAAGATAAGAATGAAATTTGAGCATTTTAAACATTTAAGATCTCTAAAAACTTTGACCATTTAAGATAAGTCAATTTCATGGTTTTGAGAATCTGACAATGATTTAATCAAATAAAATATCATGAAGAAAAATAATCTGGGGTATCAAAGAACGTAAGTTGTTTATATGAAAGATATATAAACATATTATCAATAAACACACATATAAAGAAATGACGTCTGGTCTCAAACAATTTTGAATACAACCGAAAGTATTACCAAAGAAAGATTTATCTATTTGATACATGGTAATAACAAAGTCAAGAAATGTACTGAACTGATGTGTGTATGAATACTTGATAGTATATAGAAAAGATAATACACAAGTATTAATATTTAAGAAACACACGGTCAGTTAGTCATCAAAGTATCCAAAGAAAAATCATTTAAAATCACACTTCTCAATTCATGAAAGCATTTTAAGAATGTGAAGTGGTTTGAACATTTAAGAAACCAATTTTCACATTTGAAAGTTGTCCGTCTTTCAAAGGATGATAGAGTTTGAGATTCAGAAAAATATACCTTTTTAGCGTTGAAATTCTCAAGTCCCCTTTAAATGAATATCATCATTTATGCATCGTTGACAAAAATTCAGATATTCTCCCCCTCAATATCTGTAAAAAGTCAATTCATCAGAAAAATATGACAATTAAAGTCTAATAAACTTCTTATATATTCTCCCCCTAAAAGATATGACAGTGTAAGTCTCATTAACTCCCCTTCAAAATAAAAAAAAACTTCTTGAAAAGATGTTATCTTGTAAGCATCCGTCAGAAGAAAAACTTTTGAGATCGGGTTCAGAGCTAAAGTATTCAGAAGCTATCATTACATATTCTCCGGTGAGAATAGTAATATTCAGTTTTACCATTTGAAGCACGGGTCCTGATTTGTTGTAATAAGAAACCATACTTTGATCTCTAAGGTACGAGTCCTAGACTGCTTTGTCTAGAAGTCATTGTTCTTTACCATTGAGGATCAGGTCCTGATATGTTGTAATCAGAAACCATTCTTTGATCTCTGCGGTACGAGTCCTAGACTGCTTTATCTAGAAGTCATGGTTCTTCTCCCCTTCGTCTTTACATGCCTGCAACACAGATTTAGCTTTTGGTACCCACTGGTATTTGGTTGCCGGTTTGTTAGTTGTAGTTCTATTAGAAGAGATGTAATAAGAACCATACCAGCTATTTTCATAATTTTTGTTTACAAAATCATTTGAACCACAATAGGAACAACTAATTTTCTTTTGTGCTAACCTGATCAGTTGATTTACAATATAAACAAGATCAAGTTTGCTAAAAGTTTTACCTTTAGAAGCATTGTTCCTTTTTTGCCATCGATGTATGCACAAATGATTTCAGTTCCTTCTTATCCTCCGAGGAAACTTACACTCTCCGAATCTACTTATCTTTTTCTTTCTCATCTTTCCTTCTCCAAAACATCTTCTGCTGAAACTTGTTTTTCTTTATGTTACCTGAACCATTAACACGTTTATCATAGAAAAGGTTAGAAGGACGAATCTGATCTTTAGATTTACAAGTATGACTATCATCGGAATCAAGTAAAGGATTATTAGAAACATTTGTAAAACGTGAACTTGAAGATGTTTTGAATGAGAACTCTGAATCAGCTAGATCATCTCTCGGTGACTGAACAATGGATTCTGGCGTCTTTTGCTCAGTCAACTTCACCTTGAACATGATCTCTTCAAGTTCTTTTATTTTTGAAGACAAACTGTTTCTTTCCTTTAAAATCATATCAAACTTCTTATGCAATTCAAATTTTGCATTCTTCTCTTTCATAATGTTTGTTGACAGCTCAAATAGTTTTTTTTAAGTTTCTCTATTTCAGCTTCAAACACTCTTCTTTCTTCTTCAAAATCCTTTTCAACATTCTTTCTCTGTTCAGAAATATCCTTGAATACACCAACATTCTTTTGTTTAGTTTTCTTCTTTCCTTTCTCAAATTTGTCTCTCTCCATTATGATCACTTTCTCAAAGTCTGACACTTGTTGAGAAAGCTTAAGACATTTCAGGTCAATGGATTTCTTCTCTTCAAAGACCTTTCTGGAAAAATCAGAAAACTTTTGAGCATAAGCTTTTCTTTCTCTATCAAATTCAACTATTTCTTTCTTCTCTTTATTCATTTGATCTTCCAATTCATAAATTTTCTTTTTCAGCTCAGCATTATCTTTCTCCAATTCCTTTCTTTTCTTCTCAACCTTCTTCATATCCACTTTATCTCTTGAGTTGTCCTTTTCTTTCATCATATTTATTTCAACCTCAAGACTGAAAACTTTGTCTTTCAGTTTGTCTCTTTCAGCAAAAAATTGATAATTTATCCTTTTCAGCCCATCGCAAGTCTCTCCAGCAATGTTTTCTTTTCTTCTTAGATCTTCAATCTTTCTTTGACCGAGTAGAGTTTGCATTATGACCTTCAGACTTTTTCAGCATGGCTTGAAGATTTGAGATCTCTTTTTCATTAGACTCAGTTATTCCTGCAAAATTGATCTTGGAATTAGTAATGCAATCTGAACAAATAAAATCTTTCTTTCAAACTGTAGAATTATCTTTGAATTTATTGATCTGATCAAGAAGAGATGAATTTTGAATCCTCAAATTTTCATTTCAGTTTTTAGAGGTGATATCTCAGATTTGAGCTTTGTATTCTCCCTTTCACAATCATTGGCCATGCTGGTGTACTTGATAACTGTTCAGCAAGGCGCTTAACATTATCTTTAGCTTCGGAAATATTCATTTTTTTCAAAATCATAGTTGTATCCCTAAGACATCTTGAAATCTGTAAAAATATAAGTTAGATATGATCGTTAGTCCGACAAATCGAGATAATAGATGCAAGACCTGAAAATATTCAGAAACTGAAATTTCCAAAAACTTTCAAGTATAGAATTCGTATGGTACAAATCAGAGAGCAATTCGCATGAAAAAAAAATATGACAGAATTCGTATATCACATAGAATTCATATAAAGCAAGTAACAATTCGTAAAAGTCCACAATTTGTACGCAAGAGATACTCAAACGACCGTAATTCGCATGCGCCTCTTATGCGAATTCTATCCTTCAAAAATTTAGAAACAAACTTTTCGCATAAAAACTTTTCGCAAACAGATTTCGCACACATATTTCGTATGAGAGAATGATACAAATTCTTTACTTCAAAATATTTTCAACTTTCAAAAAAACTTTTCGCATCCATGTGAAATCTAAACTTGATGAAATTTTTTGAAAAACCATGAGAAATCTTATAGAATTCGTATGAAAGCCTGTGCGAAATCTAACAATTCGCACCCCACATATATGCGAATTCTACACAATTCGCATCACAGACATGTGCAAATTATGTGCAATTCGTATAAAACCACTTGCGAATTCTTGCCTTGAAATTTTAAAATTCAACTTTTCGCACAATAAACCTCTGCGAATTCTTGCCTTTTTATATAGAGATATACAAATTCCACACATTAAAATGATTTTTCTATATATTATATGCGAATTCCTCTACTTTTCGTACATCACTGATAGAAATTAGGCGAATTGTACACTTGAAATGAATTTAGATATGAATTATGCGAATTCTTCTACAAAATTTTAGGTCTACGAGTTCTTCGTACGAAATGTACAGATCCTGCGAGTTCTTGAGTATTCGGTTCTAAAAATCTGATTCTAGTCCAAAATCCACTTAAATTCTTCGATCTAGAAGCTGTAAACTCACATAAATGATCACGTTAGTAGAAGAAACAATCCAAATCCATCAGTTTGCACACAAATACACTAAATCATAGAATTCAATGATCAAACAGTAACTGCGACACTTTCGAACAAAACTTTCAAAAATTCACAAATTGTTTATCCAAATCGATTTTCCAATGTAATTCAATCACAGAAAGATATTCTAAATCAAATTTCGACCAGAATCCAATCAAAGATTTTAACAAAAACACATTTAATCTCATAAATCAAATCAAGACTCAAGAACAGTTTATACGAAGTCAAAAAACTCTCAAAAATGTTAGATGAAGCTATGATACTGTTAAGTCCGATTTTACAGTAATCATTGTATTTATAGGATTGGTCTTATACTATGTTTAGAATGTTATTCTGTGTTGAATAAGCCTTGGGTATTTAAGTCTCTTGGGCCTTTGTGTCTTGTAAGGATTCACGCATTATTCAATAGGAACTCTACTTTGCGCTAAAACTCTCTCTCTCTCTCTCTCTCTCTATTTTCTCTCTGTAAGATTTGGTAGATCTTGGACTTTCAATTGGTATCAGAGCCTTCTAAATCTGAGATAATTGAGAGAATCGTTTTTAGAAATCTGAATTTGTGTTTGAATCAGAATATTTGATCGATTTTCTTGAATTTTTCAATAAAATATCATATTTTGATTTTTCATCAAATTTGGACTGGTTTGTGATTGAATTTTGTTGAAAATTGGTTTGTTGGATTCGATTTTAATAGTAGAAAACTTTTGATTCACATCATTTTTCAACGAAATCAAGTTTTAATTGTCAATTTTGAGAATTATCGAGTTTCTGGAAAACTCGTTTTACGAACTACTCTTTACTCGAATTCTTGATTTTGTGATTTTTGATCGATCTTATTGTTTGAAAGTTGTTATAAAACTGTCTTCGATCACTTCTGGTTGAGAAAAGTTTCATCAATTTCGTTTTTGTAAATCAAAATTTGGAAGTTTTTATTGTTTTTCAGAGTTTGCGCCAGATCTGTACCTTGCGCCAGTTCATCCTCTGTTTTGCGCCAGTTCATCAGGCTTCATCTGGAACTTTGCGCCAGTTCGTAGAGCTTTGCGCCAGTTCATCCCTTGTTTTGCATGTTTCTTCAGGAAAGCAAGTTTACATTTAGTACAAGTTCTCGTCACCTTCATATCACGCAAAGTAAACTTTGCGTCATCCTTAGTTCAAGAAAAGTTCAGTTCAGTGTGCAAAGTTACATTTGCGTCATCTTTACCTCGCACAACTTTTAGTTTGCGCCATATACCTCTAGCGCGAAGTTACATTTGTGCCCCCAGCATTTCACGTAAAGTTTAATTTGCGCCTTCAACAGCTCACGCAATTCTCTTACGACACCAGTTACTTGCGCAAATCAAGTTTGCGCCACTTTCTTGTCACGCAAAGACTCCTTTGCGCCATCTGCGTCTCGCGAAAAACAAAATTTGCGCCACTGCTTATTCGCGCAAACCTAACTTTGCGCCAACTTACTCTCACGCAAACCTCTAGTTTGCGCCAGCTCAGTCCAGACATGGAAATTTTTCTGTCTCCATGGATTCTGCAAAGTTTACTTTTCAAGCCCAGTTCTACAAAAACGATGTAATGATGTCATTGGGCACATAAACTCGTCCTCCATTATTGATCAATGAAAACGAATTCACTCAATGGCAAGATCAGTTTCTGAACTTCATCCAGTGTCAAGTTAATGGAGATAACATGATGAAGTCTCTCACTGAAGGACCTTTCGTAAAGCCTAACAAAGGGACTCCCGTAACAACTGAAGAGGCTTCGCGTAAGAAAGTTGATCGAGAATTAAAAGCTAACCTGATGCTAGCTTTACCAAACTCTGTCTACAACCGGGTTGATCATTGCAAGGATTATCCAAATCTGTAATGGGCACAATTGGAAAAGATTAAGCTTGGTTCATCGGTCGCAACCCAACTCCGACATACACGTTATATGAACAATTTTGAGGAGTTTAAAGCAAAAGAAACTGAGTCTCTAAAGAGTGTTTTCGAAAGATTTTGCACAGTACTGAATGATCTGAGCAAGATAAATGTGAACAAGACAGAGCTCGGAAGAAACCTGAAATTCCTCAACGCTCTTCAGCCAGAATGGAACAAGTCTTGTCACAGATTGAGAAACGATGTTCGGGTTTCTTCAATGCAAATCCAAGAGATGTACGAGATCTTGATGACTGATGAGAGCATAGTGCTTGAGAAGAAAGCAAAATTGGACAAGAAGAACAAGAAAATAGTGGACCCGGTTGCTCTCCTCACAAACCAACTAGCAAAACAAGCATTGTCTGATAATGCTTATAACGGGGCCACTGATGATGGCGAGGCTCTTCAGAAAGCAATGATTTATCTCTCTCAGCACTATCAGAAAAAGTTCCAACCTCAGGCGAGTTCTAACAATCTTCGCTTCACTTCTGGGTCCAAGAATGTTCATGTGCCTGAGGCTAAGAAACCGGCTGCATGATACAACTGTGAAAAGCCCGGTCACATCTCTAAGGAATGTAGAGTGAAGAAGGTTCGGGATTCGGCATATTATAGGAAATAAATGGAATTGGCCGAAAAGAGAGAGAATGGAACTGTGTTGCTTGCAGAAGAAGAATTTTGGCTGGATCATTCTGAGGATGAAGCTGATAATGTCGAGTTTGCTCATATGTGCTTCATTGGAAATGATCAGTCTGATGATGATGATGAATCCTCAAATGATGAAGATGAGGTAATTTCTTATTTTGATTACACTTTCATTTCCTCACAAATGAACATTATTATAACTGATTTATCTGATCTTCACTCGAAGTTAATATCTGAAAAGAATTTAAATTCAGAAAAGTCAAATTTGATTGATAAATTACAAATTTCTTTGAAAGATGAAAAATCTATTTTGGATCATACAAAAGACATCTTTCAAAAGGAATTAGATGATTTAGAAAAATCAAAGATGACTTATCTTGATTTTTGACTGAAATGACCAAATTAAAAGATAATTTTTCTGATAAAATAAATGAGTTGGAAGAAAAATTATATCGAAGGAATCAGTCTGAGCAAACTATTTATTTGAACAAACCGCGGAGTTATGAATCTATAAAAGAAAAATGGGGACTTGGTTTTGAAAATCCACATTGTTTAAACAATGCGTTAGAAAAATCCCTTACTTTATATAAATACGATTTTCTAACACTTGCTAAATATGCTCCTCAATTTAAAATTGATTGGATGGATGAAAAACAAGTTTTAGAAATCGAAAATGATAAAAGGGTGAATAATAAGAAAAAGGAACTTTCTTTTGTTTATACGAGCGAAAATGCTAAATATTTTCCTGACAAATCAAAGAAAGGCAGAAGAAGTTTAAATGACATATCTCCCATTAAGTCTTCAGTATCTGATGATTTTGTTGATATATATGCCGCTAAATCTGATAAGGAAAATATCTCTCAAATCTTTTATGATTCTAAGAGATATACTTCTCCATTAGTTTTAGAAGGCAAAATCGTTGACCTTGAAGATAAAATAGAAGATCAAATTATTCAAAAAGAAATTGAATATGATGTTATTCTTTCTTTTATGACTTCAAGTATTGAAAAAAAATTATTTTCTCAAAAACAAGATTCTATTTCTTTCCTTTCTTCTGATTGTCAAGTAAACAAGAAGGAATTTCTAAAATCTAAAAACTAAAAACTTTTCTCTAAATTTTTTCTTCTGATACCAAATGTGATCCTAGAATACTAGCAGTCTAATTCAAACACAGATTATCAAGCAATCTTTTGTATTCAATTCATATGATTACAACGAAGTCACAAGATTATAATACCTCTGAACTAAGAAGAGAATGCAAAGCTTAAATGTCCGAACTCACAATTGAAAGCTGAGATAGAGACTTTGATTGTCAAGCTGACAACAACTGAGATACAAGTATCTACATATCAAGCAAAAGACAAAGAATGGCTGAAGAAAGTTGATGAAAGAAGTAAGAAGGAGAAAGCTGAATATGAGAAAAATTTCAATCAGAAATTATCTGATCTTTCTAATAAAGCTGAAACAGAAAATAAAGAGTTAGAAATCAGATGTGCCAAACTTTCCAAACAAGTTTCTGAATTTGAGAAAATTTTCATTTCTGAAAGAGATATCTTTGATAACGAAAAAAAAAATACTGAAAAGAAAAATACTGAAAAGAAAAATACTTTACTTTTCAAAGATATTTCTGAGAAAAATCAGAACATGGAAAAGGAGTTTGAATCTGAGAGAAATTTTTTTGAATCAGAGATTTCTACACTCACTAACAAGTTGGCTACCTTATCTTCACATATACAGAAAGGACAGAAAAGGAGATCTGATTTAGAAAGCAAATTTGATAAACTTTGCAATGAGAAAACCAAGTTGAATGACAAGATCAAACAACTTGAGATATCTAATTATGATTTATCTGACAATATAATATCTGAAACACCTGTCTTATCTTCTTATGATGATGATTCAGTTGAATCAGTATGTTCATTTCAATCAGTATCTAGCTTATTTTCAAAAGATGGTTTTCAAGAAAAAGAATGTCAAACCAGAAATCTTGAAAACAGATCAGATTAAACATTCTAGTTCATTGTATGTCAAATGTGTTGATAATCATGCTACTTACTTTACAAAATCTGGTTCTCAAGATTTTAAGAAAGAAAAGATGATTTGGGTTGTCCATGGATCTCCAGAATCAGTGAAATACCAGAAATCATTTGCACAAGCTGCACAGAGAAACAAGAACAGAGTTGCAAAAGATAAATCTTTTACTCCTGATGTTGTGAAGTCTACTAAGCATCTGATCAGGTTAGCTAAAAGAAAACTTTGTTGTTATTACAGTTGCAATGATGATTTTGTACATAAAGCACACATCAAAAAAAGGAATTATTCTTGCAAGAAATATTATGATACTACATTTCACAGAGATGAAAATCACTCAAAGAAGTTTTCACATACTAACTAGAGTGGACCCAAGTTTTTTTGGGTATAAAAACCAGTTCAACCTGTGTTGCAGGAATCCACACTCAAGAAGAAGTGAGAAGGATTATGACTTCTAGACAAAGCAGTCTAGGACTCATACCTCAGAGATCAAGATAACTTCTGAGTAATCAGCTCTGGACTCGGACTTCAATGTCAAAGGATGATGACTTCTAAGTACAACAGCTTAAGACTCATTCTTCAATGTTCAAGTGACAATAATCTTTGAATGTTAAATCATTACAAGGAGTTTTTTCTCACCATTGATTGTTCATTTTTGTTAATCGAGGGAGAATGTTTTTCAAAGAAAATTTCTTTATAAGGGACAAACAAATATTACTTGTTATATTTTTTTATAGGGAGAAACAAATTCATAATGTCATATTAATCTATGTGTGCAGATATGTAGGGGGAGCATATCCATATATTGTCTACAAGATCCACATCATGTAAAGGGGGAGACAGCAAAAGAATACATCAAGATACATCAAGAAAGAATAAATTCAAATCAAGACAGATATTAAGTCAAGGGGGAGCTTAATACAAATAAATCTTCAAAAAGGTTTGTAAGTGTGTAGTGTGTGTAAATATTTTTGGAACTTAAAATCAGTTAAAAATGTCATTTTTGGAAAATTTCCATTTATGGAAAGTTTCTATTTTTGGAAAAGTTTGAAAAGTTTCCTAAAATAGAATGTTTCCATGTTTAAAATGTTTTTCAAAAAGTTGGAAAGTTTGCTAAGTCCAAAATTCGCATAACACTATCATGCGAAATCTAAGGAATTCACATGTGTGTGTTACACGAATTGTTGGAATTCTCATAACATTATCATGCGAAATCTTAGGAATTCGCATGTGTGTGTCATACGAATGCTGTTCTTTTACACATAATTTGCATATTGGTTGATGCGAATTCTCAAACACATTGTCTAATTTTTCTAGACAATTCGTATCAGTGTCTTATGCGAAAAATGTGAGGTCCAATATACTCGAGCCACGTGTCTTAATCATTCCATCGTATAAATACATTTCTTGTCTACGAAACCCTCACTTTTCGTAAGTATCTTTAAGCATACGAGTTTTTTCAGTGCACATAACCTTAAACCCTAATCTGCGACTTCCAAGATTCTTCGAATTTCTTTTTGATTTCTTGATTCCAAGGTTTATTTTTGTTCTTATTGTTTGTATTTTAATTGTTTGTATCTTGTATCTTCATTATTTCTTTGCAGGTATACCCTTACTGGATTAGTATTAGGAATCGAATTCATGGACTTTTCATCTTTAAGACTTCGACTGGACTTTGAATTTTCGAACAATTTTGATCTTGATTAGTTTCTAGATGTTGATTTGAACTAAAAGGAACATTCACATGACATAATCGAACTTTAGTGAACATAAATTTTAACCTAAATCACTTATTTTGCTATTTAATTGGATTCAACTCTTCGACTGTTCTTCATTTGTTCTTGGTGAATAATCAAAATTTAAGGGTCGGCAAGTGTTTTAATCTTAAAGTTTCTTGATTAAAGATGGTTCTGATCTCAAATCAATCATAAAGGATTCAAGATTTTCGGTTAAAATTAAAAATTTGAAAATTTGGTAATCTGGGTTCATATGAATTTTTGATGATGTTCTTGATGTTCATCCTTCTACACTTAGAAAATTTTCAAGAAATTATTTATTTTTGAATTCTTTAAAGGCTCATACTAATTCTTGATGATTCAGTACCATACGAATTCTGAAATTCATTGTCATATCTTTGCTAAGTTCACAATTCGTATTCTCTTCCATACGAATTCTGTTTTGTCTTGTTAACTTCTTCTAAGTGAGGAATTCATATATAACTTCCATACGAATTCTGTCTCATACGAATTCTTGTTTGCATCTATGGTCTTTTAATTCCTAAGTGAGGAATTCACATACCCTTGTCATGCGAATTCTATACTTAGAGATTTTCAAAAAGTGATTTTCAGTCTCAAATCTTCTGATTTTGTATTAACCATTTGGACTCTGTTCAAACTTTTTAATCTTTTTCAGGTACAAATGGTTGAACCATCAGTTGATCAGCATGTTCAGACTGGAGAAAATTCACCACATGAGGAATATGAACAATGTCCTATGCCATCATCTAGATCAGACTTTCAAGTTCCACAGAATGTCAATTCTCATCTTTTCCTCATTTCACCATCTAAGATGAAGCCACAACAGCTAAACAATCATCATCTTCAGTTCACCATCAATATTGATCCACTTGTATTGGATACTCTGAGAAATCATCCTCTTCGAAATGCATTAACGACTCAAGCAACAGTTCCTGAACTTTATGTCCAACAAGCTTGGAAGACTATCAGGTTTAGTCACATTAACGAACAAGGAGAAAGAATAGCTATATTTAAGTTGGATTTGATCACTTCACTTCAGTTCTTACTCTTGACAGATTGAGATTCATTCTGAGTCTACCTTCTGAGACTGCAAGAGAAGGCACAACAACTTATGATGAGCTACCATCAAACACTGAGGTCTTCAAAGGCATTAGAGATATGGGATACATTGGCCAACTGACACAGGTCAATCACTTTAAGAAGAACAATCTGCCACCATTCTACTACACCCTGTTTTATGTTATCAACAGGTGTCTGACTGCTAAGATTTATGGAACTGACAATTCCAGCAATCACATTCTGAAGTTGTTTTACTCCATAGTTCATGATCTTCATATTGACTATCCTAGTATCTTCTGGACTGAGCTGTATGAGAAGGTAGTTGCAAAAAAGACTTCCAAAGCTCCGAACTACATTCCTTACTAGAGGTTCATGGCCTTGATTGTCAGAAGCACGCTACAAAGCAATAGACAAACTCCTACCAGGATCAACCATCTACTTGCACTGGTAAGTGAGATGAGGTATTTAATGAAGTAGAAGAGAAACTTTACCTATTCCATGCCTGTGCCAGAAAGTTTACTTGATTACGCTGATCCAGAGTGTGATAGTGTTGAAGAGTATATAGAGTCTATGGAACAACCAGGACCAGTTGAGCATACCCAAGGCTCAAACCCTAGAAGAGCGGAATCTGTATAGGTTTCTGATACCGAGGGAGTACAGAACTGGGGTGTGAAGAGGAAAAACAAAGATAGGGGATCTAGAGGGCTCGTAGAGATAGACTGGAGGCATCAGGGTCACGGGTGATTACCCCACGTTCAGTGACTCCTTCTGCTGATGAAGGTCAAGGATCTGACAATGAACTGGATCATGCTAATCTGGATGGAAATGAAAGTAATTCTATTGAAGTTCCATTAGCTATAAGTGATACGGAAGCTGCTTCAAAAGATGATGACGAAACAAAAACTGATGTTGCTGATGCAGGTGATTCTCATGAAGATAATGATGATAACAATGATTGTGGTGCTGATATTCAAACTGAGGAACAAGCTGATGTTCATGTTGATGATGAAACTGATGTGTTTGAACCATTCTATAGTACTGATGCCATGGAGGTGGAAGATCAAGTTCAAGTTGATACCATCCTTAGTGATGTTGTGGGAGATATAAGGAGAAACGAGGGAATCTTAGTTGAAAATTTTTAAAGAGAGAGTGAGATTATAGAAAAAGAACATGGAGAGCGTGTGTACAAACGAACCTACCTATCCCAAAAGGCAGCCAGATCTACCACTTCACCGCATTTGTTTCGTGCAGGTGTTGAAAAAGACATAAGTAGACCACTTATGCAATCGCACACCCAGGCCACCCACTCTATCTCTTCTCAACAAGAGACAGTTTTATCTTCTCACGGGGAATTAGCTCATAATCTACCCGTTTCTCACTCGGAGATTCAAGGTATTGAACAAAGAGAACATCATCCCCCGTTCTCTAATTCCTTGAATGCACAAATGAGTCTAGTGCCTTTTGAACTTCCTATTACTATTCCTAGGACACTTTTTGAATCGGCTACCATTGGCAGTCTTAGTGACCCGATTGGAACATCTAGCGTAGATCCGCAATCTGGACTACGAGGACCAGATGGAAGTCCTGCCATTATCACGTCATTGCCAACAATTAGCTCAAGCCATGTAGTTGATTCTAAAACTGTCATGAAAACGGATAATCTACGTGATTCCGGAGTTACTCGCCCAGACTTTGTGTATAAGGAAACTCTCGACGACGCCTTAAAGTTTGTTGAAACCAGGATTTTTCAGAAATTTGAGGAGGAGATGAATGGAGTTAAACGTTTACTGAAAAGGAAGGATCCGATATCCGAACTGAACCTACTACACAATCCAAGTCACTTCCAAAAACCCAGCCTGCTGACTTATCCATTGATGAGCTGAAGTTGTTGCTATTTGCCAAACTTTTAGCATAAGCTCCAGATAACCAGCAAGATGCATATCTTCTAACCCTTCTGCAATCCCACCTTGAACAACAAACGCCACAATCTGTGAAACCAGTAGATTTGGTTAGTGCCACTAAGTTTAATTCTTTTAAATATGACATGTTTTTTGTTATATCTGATCTCAAACAGGTCGTGCAAATTTCATGTAAAGCCCAAGCAGTTGTTTCTATAGAAATACATGATCATGATCCTGATAATGATCATGAGGGGGAGAATAGGGAGAAACAGACAATTGATGGATATGATAATGTTGTTTTGTTTGAGGAAAGAGCTAAAAGTGCGTAAAACGTTGAAAGGAATGTTGATCATGGTAATCTGCAGAATGATCAAATGGAGTTAGTTTTATACATTGATGAAAGAGTTGAATCAAGGGTTGAAAAGCATAAGATTGCAACTAGGCAGGAGATTATGGAGATTACTAGAATGCCAAATGCTGACATCATTGTTCTAGAAAATGATGATGATGATGAAGTTGATGCCAAATATGAGATGTACGGGAAGATTAAGGAGGAAGAAGAAAAGAATGACTTTGTTGACATAGTTTCAGATGATGAAGTAGTTGAAATTACTGAAATTGTCAAAAGAGATGAGGAGGTGCCAGCTTATGGAGAAAGTGTACTTGATGACTTTTTTGAGGACAGAGATACTGTGGCTTTGAACGTTATGTTTACTCAGAGTACTCCAGATGATCTTCATCTCAGTCGTATTCATGAACAAGTGCTCGAGCCAAGTACAACTGCCATTCCAACTGTTCCATCCTTTAGTACGTTTGAATTTCCTGAAGCAGATGTTAGACAAGCTGATGATGCTGAGCCAAATGTCAATCTGAATTCTGATGCTAATGTTGAAGAAGAATTGCCTTATCAAAGAAAACCTAATAGTCTTGTAAATCAACCAGAGTTTGAGAGAGAGCTGCTACATAAGCCTATTGTTCAAGAACTAGAAGCATGTCCTTCATGTACTTCTGTAGTGGGTTCTATTAGCTCTGTTAGAGCATAAATATGTTGGATGCAAGATCAAGAAGACAGAAGTCAAAGCTGAGAAAGTCAAATCTCATCAAAGTCAAAGTCTTTTGTAATAAAATTCAAAGTATTGTATTTGTATTTTACTTTCCTTGTTTTAGTTGTAGGAATAAACAGATTTGTTTTTTCTGTTTTGTAAGTGTGGTATTCAGTTGTAAGATTGGAAGAAGCTGTACATAGAATACGTTAGAGAGAGAAAGAGAAGTTCTAGAGAGAGAAAGTTTGCAATCTTGAATTTGAAAGTGAAATCAAACAGGTAATTGATTCTTGTTTGCGTTTTTGTTTGTTTAATTGTGTTTAGAAACTAGAATCTGGACAAACAATTGGTATCAGAGCAGATCCAATCGAAATCAGATCAAGAATTCAAGAAAACTTCGTTGACCCTGTTCATCGTTACTGTTCATCGAAGATCAAAACCGATTTCTGTGTTTTTGTGTGAATTGGGAGTTGAAATCGATTAGGTTTTGTTCTTATAGCATAATCGATCGAGTATGTCCGGATAGATTTGTTAATTGCACTGTAATCAAGTATGAATTTGTGATTTTTGTTGAGTTCGAGTTCACGAGTTCTAGACATTGTGTTCAAGTCAATTTCTATTGATTTGTGTTTTTGATCGAAATTCAGTGATAGATTTTTGTTCTAGATGATTAGACAATCAAATTGATAAAGTTTAGTGTTGAAATTCTAGGTATAGATGAGTTTTTGGTGTGATTTTGATAGACTTAGAGGTTTGCGCGTGTTCGTCAAGGTTTGCACGTGTTCGTCAATGTTTGCGTGTGTTCGTCAAAGTTTTCGCGTGTTCATCAGTGGTATGTGCTAGTTCATAGAGAGAATTACCAAATAACTGTTCAAAGGTTTGCGTCTTCAATGAGAAAAGCAAAATGATGTTTGCGTCTTCAACGAGACACGAGAAGTAAGATTTGCGTCTTCAACAAGAACCGAGAAGCGAGCTTTGCATCTTCAACGAGAACCGAGAAGCGAGCTTTGTGTCTTCAACGAGAAGCGAGAAGTGACCTTTGCGTCTTTAACTACAAATGCAAAGTTGGGTTTGTGTCTGTAACGGGAAACGCGAAGTTCATCATTTATGCCCTATTCACGACACGCAAAGTCTGGTTTGCGTTAGCTTCTTGTCACGCAAAGTGTGTGTTGCGCCTCACACTGGTAACCCAAACAACCATCTTGTGCCAGTAACGTGTAACGCAAACAGTGTTGCGATTTTTCTGGACTTAGACAAAATTTTCAAAATAGTAATATGGCATTTAAATGTGAATTTTTTTTTCTAGGGGCGCTGCCCCTCGACCCCGCAAGGGCGTTGCCCCTTGACCCCACCCGTGCTAAGTCTGCGAAGGGGGACATATTTCTGGTTGTGATCAAAATTTCTGATTTTATATTTCAAGTTTTCTGTATTTTCTTGATTGTTTCATTTGGACTAACGATCAGTTTCTAGTTTCTTATTGCATATATATATTTTTCAAACAGGTTTAAACAAGATGACTTCCAAAGATGCTCTTTCCATTGGCATTGATGTCAAGCCTCCTGTTCTGTTCAAAGGAGAGTACGGACAGTGGAAAGACAGATTCCTTGATTTTATAGACAGACATGCGAATAGAGAAAATATTATGCTGTCAATCACAGAAGGTCCTATGGTACCAATCACGGTTCAAATACCTGATGATGATTCATCTAATAGTGAAGATGGTACTGAGGAAAGAGATCAAAAGATGAAAACAGTGGCAGTGGATATCTCTCAGTATTCTGAAGAACATAAAAGCCGATACAAAGCAGATAAACAAGTAAGATCCTTACTTCTTCAGAGCATTCCGAATGAGATCTACATCAAGATTGATAGTTACAAAGCAAATGCTAAGAAGATGTGGGATCAATTTCAAAAGATGATGATGGGATCCAAGGTCGGGAATCAGATGAAAGTGGCTAACTGCATCAATAGTTATGAAGAATTTAAAGCCAAAGAGAATGAAAGCCTGGAAGATACTTATGAACGGTTTGTCTTGCTTCTGAATGAACTGACAAAGAACAAAGTGAAAAAGAAGCAGCTGGAGAATAATGTGAAATTCCTAAGAATCCTACAACCTGAATGGAAGAAGCATATGCGTAGGATGAAACAAATGAAGAATCTGAATGATATACCGTTACATGAGGTTTATGAGACTTTGAGCCAGAATGAAGAAGAAGTGCAAGAGAAAAGAGCTGAGAAAAAGAAGGCATAAAAGGTTCCCAATCCTATTGCATTGGTAGCTGGAGAGAAAAAGAAGAAAGTGCTTACAAGTTCTGAGTCTGAATCTGAATCAGATGGTGATGATAGAGAAAGTCTGAAACAAGCCATGCTTTTACTGACCCGTGCATTTCAAAAGAAATTCTACAAGAAGCCGGGATCAAATTCTCAAAGGTATTCTTCATCAAGTCCAAAGAATGATGAGCACCGAGAAAGGGTGGAAGGAAGGAGATATGAAGAGAATAGATATGTTTAAAAGAAACCTGATGAAAGGAAGAAGTTCATGAATGACTACACTGTTGCAGAAAAGCCAGCATGTGATCCATTCAAATGCTACAACTGTGGCAAGATTGGTCATTTTTCAAAAGATTGTCGGAAGCCAAAAGTTCGTAATTCTCAGTATTATCAGAACAAACTTCTTTTGGCCAAATAGCAAGAAGCAAGCATCGCTTTAATGGTGGAGGACGAATTTTGGCGGGATCATTCAGAAGGTGAATAGGAAGAGAAGGAAGAAACTGCCCATCTCTGTCTTATGGGAAAAGAAGTGAAGTATGATGAGTCAGATTATGAGACAGCTGATGAGGTATTAAACTTAACTGAAAAAGATTTCATTACCAAAATGGGAGCTATGATGGTTGAGCTTAATGATCTTCAAGTAAAACTGAAGAAAGAAAAAGGCAGAGTTGCTAAAAGAAACAACAAGATCTTTAAACTTAATAAGTCTGTTATTGGGAACAAAGATCTAATTGATTTTTACGCAAGTCTGCTTCTGATTCTAAATTTCAAGTATATTGTTTTGAAAAGAAGATTTCTGACTTTGACGTTAAATTTTCTATGTATGAGTTTGAGAAGAAAGAATCTGCACTAACTATTCATAAACTACAGGTTGAGAACAAGCTTTTAAATAAGAAGGTAAATGGTCTGGAAGCCAAAATTTACGTAAGAGGACAAACAAATCAAACCATTTTTCTTAATGCATCTGATGAAGAGGCTGATGTTAAGGAAAAATGGGGACTTGGTTTTAAAAACTCCTATTACTTAAAGAAAGCTATCAGAAAACAACCAACACTTTATAATTTTGATTTTCTTGCATGTGCTGGTAAACATACTCATTTAAAACCCAAATTTGTTACCCAATTACCGGAATAAGTTGAGGCCAAAGAAACTGAAAATAGAAAGAATGTAAAGAAAATGAAACTAGCGTTTAACTATGTAAAGTTAAATGATAGTTATCTTTCCGAAACACCAAAAGTTCTTTCAAACGATTATTTTTCTAGTTATTCTGTTTCTGAGATGAAGGCAAAACCTGTTGTTGCAAAGGTTAATGTTCGTCCACTCATTCTTGAAAGCAAAATAGTTGAGCTTGAATATGTTTTATCTGATGAAAAACTTTTGGTTGATATTCAACAAAGTGTATTTTCTACAGTATTAAAGAAAACGGTTTTTCAATCTGCATCTACAAAGTGTTCTAAAGTTTCAAAGACACCTCAAACTTCGACTGATAATTTTGATGACTTATCTGAGTCTGCAAATGACTTTTTTAATTCTGATGATGGGTGCATAGAAGAAATTGATATGTTTGAATTCAATGCTCCTCTTCCTGATCATTCTACTTGTCTTACAAATGAAAAAGTTGTATCAAGTGGTTTTAATATTGATGAATCATCAACAAAGGTTGGTGAATTAGTTTCTGTAACTCCTGATTACTATGCTCAAGGTAAGAAATATAAAAAACAGCGATTACAGAAACAGATATACACTGGTACAAAAAAGAAAACTCAGTCCCAGAAATCTGATTTTCCTAATAAATCTAAATTTTTTGTTTCAGATATAAGCAAGAAAAGGTCGAAAGCTCGAACTTAATGGCGACCAAAAAGGAAGAATGATGAGATAGCTGGATCAGTTTCTGATAATTCTTGTACTAGATCAGTTAGTAGTGATAATGATGTAATTGATCAACTTCCTTCACATAAACAAAAACCTTGTAACTTCTTACAAGCGATATTCAATAAAGCAATTGATTCAATTATCTCCTATTTCTACTACATCTTATCATTATCGAAGAAATGATTTTCCTTACTCTCATAATTCTTCTGATTGGTTCGTATCTTATCATGTTTACTCTTCAAGATCAAATATTTTTAAAGGTTTTCAAAAGAACAAAAGGGTCCATTTTCAAGTGGATACCAAAATCTTGTGCTAATCTGTTAGGGCCTGTTTTTAAATGGGTACCTAAATCTATTGTCTCCTGTTTTCTCTTGCAGACCCGACATATGTGGTACTTGGAAAGTGGATGTTCCAAACATATGACTGGGCAAAAAGCTTTATTGTCTAACTATACAGAGAAAATCAGTGGAAATGTCAGATTTAGAAACGATCAGCTTTCACCTATCTTAGGATATGGTGACATCATTCAAGACAACATAACGATAAGTAAGGTGAGTTATGTCGAAGGCTTGGGGCACAACTTATTTAGCATTGGTTAATTCTGCGATAAAAGGTTAGAGGTCAATTTTAAATCTAAGAGTTGCTCGGTTCGTACTGAAGACGGCACAAAACTCTTAGGTGGACATCGAAAGACAAACCTCTATACCATCAACCTGTCCAAAGTTCAGATTGACAATCAAGTTTGCTTGATGACAAAAGCTTCAATGCAACAAAGTTGGCTCTGGCACAGACGTTTATCTCACCTGAATTTTCGTTATATCAACAAGCTAGTTAGTGGGAAATTGGTAAAAAGACTTCCTGAGCTGAAATACGAGAAAGAACACTTATGTGCTGCATGTGAGAAGGGTAAGATGAAGAGAGATCCGCATAAACCGAAGCCTGAACCAAGCTCTAGTTCTCTGTTAGAATTGTTACATATGGATTTGTGTGGTCCAATGAGAACTCAGAGTTTGGGTGGAAAGAAATACGTGTTGGTTATTGTAGACGATTTCTCAAGATACACGTGGGTCAAATTTCTTTGATCAAAAGATGAGACGCCCGAAGTTCTCATTACTCTCTTAAAGACGACCCAGGTGAAAATGTAGCGACAAGTTAAGTTTTTTCGAACTGACAACGACACAGAATTCAAGAACAAGATTGTTGATGAATATCTCGAATCAGTCGGGATTTCACATCAGTATTTTGTTGCTAGAACGCCTGAACAAAATGGAGTAGTCGAAAGGCGAAATCGGATGCTAATTGAGGCCGCTCGGACTATGCTTAGCCAATCAGACTTACCTCTATTCTTGTGGGCAGAAGTTGTGTCGACTGCATGCCATACTCAAATTCAGTCAATAATACACCGCCTTTTTCAAAAGACTCTATATGAGTTGATCAACAACATAACACCAACAATCAAGTATTTTCACATATTTGGGTGTAAATGTTTTGTGCTTAATTGCAGAGAGAGTCTGAATAAATTCAGTGCTAAGGCGGACGAAGGTATCTTCATTGGTTATTCTTCAACATCAGCAGCATATCGTGTTTATCTGAAGAAGTGAAAGACAGTTGTTGAGAGCGTTAATGTAACATTCGATGAAGATATGGCTTCTGAACAACTCAGTTCAGAACCCGTGATCACTGGAGTATTAGCTTCTGGGCAGATCAGTCCAGAACCTGCTTCTACAACCAATAATTCGAATAATGCTTCTACATCTATTTCACATTTAACTGATTTAGATATGTTATTTGAATTATGTTATGATGAGTTTCTAGGTTCTAATATACCTAAATTTGTTGTGACTGACAGGTCTGAAGATACAAGTTGCAATCATCCAGTCACTTCAGATGTCATACCTGAACAAGCATCCCCTGTTCAGTCAGAAACTTACATTACTACAATTACTCCTATAGTTGAAGATGTACAAGTAAATGTTGAGCCAGAAGTAAATGTTTCAGTTGGGTGTAATACAATGTCTACTTAACATCTAGAGTCTGTTATTCCAACTGCTGCTTCTGCAACTGAAACTTCAACTGCAAACCCCCCTCCTGTTATTCAAATTAAAGATTCTGATAGTGGATTTCTAGATGATGATCATGTTCAATCAGTATCTACTCCACTCCCTCATGAGCATCGCTGGACCAAAGAGAATCCTTTACATCAAGTAATTGGAGATCTCAACAAGCCTGTACAAACGAGGTCAGCGACTCTTAATCAATGTATGCATGACTAATTTCTCAGTAAGATTGATCCAACGCGAGTATCAGAGGCTCTTGTTGATTCGGACTGGGTATCTGCTATGCAAGAAGAAATCCATCAGTTTGAAGCCCTAAAGGTTTGGAGATTAGTTCCAAAACCAGAAGGTAAAACAGTGATAGGAACTAAATGGGTATTCAAGAACAGATATTATGTTTTCAGCATGTTGATGTTCTAGATATCAGGTTGCTCCCAAAGAATCCCATTTGGCTGCTGTCAAACGGATCTTTAGATATTTGAAGGACAATGCAGACCTTGGTCTGTGGTATCCTAAGGATACTGGGTTTCAACTGACTGCCTATTCAGATGCAGATCATGCAGGTTGCATGTTGGACAGAATGAGTACTTCTGGTCATGTTCAATTTCTTGGAGACAAGCTCGTTAGCTGGGCATCAAAGAAACAATTATGCGTTTCCACATCGACTGCTGAAGCAGAGTACGTAGTTGCTGCCAGTTGCTGCTCTCAAGTCTTGTGGATGCGAACACAGTTACGAGACTATGGATTCAAGTTCGATAAAATTCCAATATATTATGACTCGAACAGTGCAATCGCGATATCTGCTAATCATGTCCAACATACGAAAACGAAACATATTGATATCAGGTATCATTTTATAAAAGATAATGTAGAAAAAGGAACAGTTGAACTTTATTTTGTAAAAACAGATTATCAACTTGCAGATTTATTTACCAAACCCTTAGATGAAAAGAGATTTAATTTTCTTGTCTCTAAGCTTGGTATGTTAAATCCTAACACGTAATCGGTTGTTACCTACTAAAGTTACGAATTGTTATTTTTCATCTTTTTTCTTTATTTTTATGTCTGAAGGATATCTGCACTTTAATTGTTACCTACTAGATTTTAGATGATTTACATTATTTTGAGGGGGAGCATAACTAATTTATGCAATTTTTTTAACTGACAAATTTTTGTGATACATGATTTTAGGGGGAGCCTATAAGTCAAAAGGAGTAAGACTATGATTTCTGATTACTTCAAATCAGAACTCGTACATTAATCGTTTTATTGCTTTATGTCATTTTCTTTTAGAATAAATTTTGTGAATAAATTTTTGACTAGACTTTGAGACTTGCAGGACGAGTGAACCTCACAAGATCATATCTAAATGACTACAGCTTGACTTTCTGAGAACTAAGATTGCGCGAAAAGGTAAATTTCTTATCTTAATCTCAAATATATCTGAAAGAAGGACAACTTTCAGGTATAGAAAACATATTTTTAAATGTTCAAACCACTTCCCGATTTTTTAAAAAGATTTCATGAATTTGAAGTGTGATTTTAAATGTTTTCATTTTATTTTTGTGCTTAATTGATAAATAAACTGTGTGTATCCACAGATAAATACTCGTGTATTGCCTTTTCTATATACTTTCAAGAATTCATACACACCGGTTTGAATCTTTGTTCAATATGTTCTTACCATGTCTCAAAATTGAAACAATTTTTCTTCGATGGTAAGACATTCCGCTTGTATTCAATGTATTTTGAGCGATATTTCATTTCGAAACGATCATTTAAAAAATGTCTATATTTTGTTTCGTATAGACAAATATCAATTATTCTTGACCATAAAGCCTTGATTGTTATATCATTCATTTCTGATCATTTTCATACAATGTCAGATTTTCAAACAAGTCTCTTGCATTCATGTTCATTCATTCAATTAACTTGTTTGAAATATCTTCAATGCTTTTAAATGCTCATACCTTCATGATTATATTTTATGAGCATATATTCATCTGACATTTGTATTATTGTGCTTTAACTGATATAGTTAAACCATCTTGAGCAACACATGCTTATTAGGATTATATGGGTTCTTTGTGCTAGGAATTAACTGAACTTCTATGAAATAACGTTAAGCAGTGATTTCTACCCAAGAAGTTAATCTCTTAGTGATTAAGTGTGAGGAGTCAAAAGAAATGAGTGTGGTTGTGTGATGAGGTAAAATGGAAAAGAGAGTTTGGTTAGTAGTGCGCTTAATGATTAAAAGAAAGAGGGTGTGAGATCAGAGTAAAAGAATATCAAAACTCTGCACCAACTACTTTCTGAGTCGGGCAACCATATTACTAAAGTTTCACATTTCTTCGTGAACGTTATTGAAACAGGCAACTAGCCCATGCCAACTCTTGAATAAACCCCACAAGCTACTCATTTTCTTCTCAAAAAGAAAATGTTTCAAATTTTAAAGGGGACGCAACACATAATCTATCTGATTTTCATTTGGAAAATCTGGATATTGAAAAAGAAGGAAGTTTGCCCCACCTTCGCACTTCAATCATGCACATTGAGTCTGTGTTTTTCTACTATTGTCTCAGTGGTTTACACAACTTTGAGCCTTATTGAAAAGCAATCATCATGCTTAATTCTTTCTACACATGCAGGAACACACAAAGAATTTGTTTCTTTGTCATAACATTCATAGAAATTGCCTTTGTGGTATTTCGATGATTGGATGGAAGCCCTGGGGAGTGAACATCAAAAAGCTCCTTTATATTGTGTATTCGTTACACACAGTGACTTCGTGTTACTGACAGGCATTTTAACTGATTCATTTGTTGATTCAGGAGTTACATGTTCTTTTTTTGTCTGGATTTGTAAAGATCTAGATGAATACTTGGTTAGGGATCACAGAATCTGAGGCTCAGTTTGACAGATCAGATTGGTCAATGACATTTCTTGGGAGAAAAGTTTTGATGATTTAGATGCTCAAATCATCAAAAAGGGGGAGATGGTATCAAGAAATGATAAGGTTTTGAGAGATGAATTTTTTTACAGAAATGTCCAAGTCAGAAAAGTTCAAAGTAAAGATTTGAAGATTTGATCAAGATCAAAGAATTTCTGAAGATTTGAGGAAATTTTCTTTGAAGATTATTTTGCTAAAGCAATTCGAGTTGATTCTGAAGATAATTTTCTTTCCAAAGTCTGAAAGTATTCTGTGAAAGATTTGGGAAGATTGTTCATCGTTGAAGATATTTTTGGAAAGAAGACAGTCAAAGAAAAATGGGAGATTATTCAGACAGAGCTTAAAGTGAAGACTTAACTGCTAGATCTTTCAACAATGATCTTGAATCCAAAGGGGGAGATTGTTAGCGCATAAACCTGTTGGATACAAGATCAAGAAGACTGAAAGTCAAAGTTGAGAAAGTCAAAGTTGAAGAAAGTCAAATCTCATTAAAAGTCAAAGTCTTTTGTAATAAAAGTCAATGTACTTGTTTAGTTGTATTTTAGTTTCCTTTGTATTAGGAGTAGTATATATAGCTTTGTTCTTGTAATTAGTAAGTACGAATTTAGAATACATGTCTT
The DNA here is from genome assembly GCA_023525745.1 of Arctium lappa. NCBI lineage: Eukaryota > Viridiplantae > Streptophyta > Magnoliopsida > Asterales > Asteraceae > Arctium > Arctium lappa. The sequence goes on along the minus strand of CM042048.1, from coordinate 68,619,666 downwards.
TGTAAGAGATTTAAGAGAATTCAGTTTTAGAGAGAGAGAAAGATTTCTAGAGAGAGAAAGTGTAATTCTTGAGAAATCAAGTAATCAAACAGGTAATTCAATTGTTTAATCTTGTTTGTTTGATTGTTAATGAATAGAAACTAGAATCTGGAACACACAATTTCTTATCTTAATCTCAGATGTATTTGAAAGAAGGACAACTTTCAGATATAGAAAACATGTTCTTAAATGTTGAAATCACTTCCCGATTTTTAAACAGATTTTATAATTTGGAAATGTGATTTTAAATGTTTTCATTTTAATTTTTGTGCTTAATTGATAAAAAAACCGTGTGTTTCCAAAGATAAATACTTGCGTATTGTCTTTTCTATATACTTTCAAGTATTCACACACACCGGTTTGACTTTTTGTTCTAAATGTTCTTACCATGTCTCATATTGAAACATATTTTTCGATGGTAAGACACCCCGCTTGTATTTCAAAGATTTTTGAGCGATATTTCATTTCGAAGCGTTTCATTCAAGAATGTCTATATTTTTGTTTCATATAGACTATACCGTTATTCTTGGCCATATGCCTTAGTTGCTATATCATTCATTTATGATCATTTTCATACAATGTCAGATTTTCAAACAAGTCTTTTGCATTCATCTTCATTCATTTCAATATACTTGTTTGAAAATACTTCCATGTTTCAAAATGCTCATATATTTATGCTTATATCATCTGAGCATACATTTTATCTGACATTTGTATATGAGATTTAACTTATAAAGTTAAATCATCTGAGCAACACATGCTTTATAGGAAATATGGGTTCTTTGTGCTAGGACTTAAATGAACTTCTATGGATTCACGTTAACCAGTGTTTCCTACCCAAGAAGTTAATCCTTTATTGATTGAGTGTGAGGAGTCTAAAAGAAATGAGTGTGGGATGTGTGATGAGGTAAAATGGAAATGAGAGTTTGGTTAGATGTGAGCTTATTGAATTAAAAGAAAAAGGGTGTGAGATCAGAGTAAAAGAATATCAAACTCTGCACCAACTACTTTCTGAGTCGAGCAACCACATTACTAATGCTTCACAATTCTTGGTGAACATTGTTGAAACAGACAAATAGCCCATGCCAACTCTTGCTTAAACCCCACCAACCACTCATTTTCTTCTCAAAAAGAAAATGTTTCATATTTTTCTGGGGACGCAACATATAATCTATCTGGTTTTCATTTGGAAAATCTGGATATTGAAAAAGAAGGAAGTTTGCCCCACCTTCGCACTTCAATCGTGCACATTGAGTCTGTTTTTATCTACCGTTGTCTCAGTGGTTTACACTATGTTGAGCCTTTATAAAAGCAATCATTCGTGCTTAATTCTTTCTACACATGCACGAACAACAAATAATTTGTTTCTTTTTCATAACATTCATAGAAATTGCCTTTGTGGTGTTTCGATGATTGGATGGAAGCCCTGGGGGAGTGAACATCAAAAAGCTCCTTTATATTGTGTATTTGTTACACACAATGACTTTGTGTTACTGACAAACATTTTAACTGATTCATTTGTTGATTCAGGAGTTACATGTTCTTATTTGGTCTAGATTTGAAAAGATCTGGATGAATACTTGACTATGGATCACAGAATCAACGGCTCTGTTTGACAAATCAGAATGGTCAAAGACATTTCTTGGAAGAAAAGTTTTGATGATATAGATGCTCAAATCATCAAAAATGGGGAGATGGTATGAAGAAATGATAAATTTTTGAGAGATGATTGTCAAAAATGTCCAAGTCAGAAAAGTTCAAAGTAAAGATTTGAAGATTTGATATAGATCAAAGAATTTCTGATGATTTGAGGAAATTTTTCTTTAAAGATTATTTGCTAAAGTAATTCGAGCTGATTCTGAAGATAATTTCTTTCCAAAGTCTGAAAGTATGTTGTGAATGTTTTGGGGAGATTGTTAATCGTTTGAAGATAGTTTTGGAAAGAATACCGTCAAAGAAAAAGGGGAGATTGTACTGACAGAGCTTAAAGTGAAGACTGAATTGCTAGATCTTTCAACAGTGATCTTGAATCCAAAGGGGGAGATTGTTAGAGCATAAATATGTTGGATACAAGATCAAAAAGACAGAAGTCAAAGCTGAGAAAGTCAAATCTCATCAAAGTCAAAGTCTTTTGTAATAAAAGTCAAAGTATTGTATTTGTATTTTACTTTCTTTGTTTTAGTTGTTGGTATAAATAGCTTTGTTTTTTTTTTGTAAGTGTGGTATTTAGTTGTAAGATTAGAAGAAGTTGTATAGTTGAGAGAGAATACGTTAGAGAGAAAGAGAAGTTCTAGAGAGAGAAAGTTTGTAATCTTGAATTTGAAAGTGAAATCAAACAGGTAATTGATTCTTGTTTGTGTTTTTTTTTGATTAATTGTGTTTAGAAACTAGAAACTGGACAAACAAGCTCCAACTTCAATGTATAGAAGTATTGAAAAATAGGCTAAGTATAGGAACTGCCGTTATGTGCTCAAGAACGACCAAGTCTCCGTAGAAGACAAAGCTTAGATGATTCTGTCGACAATCTGCCAGAGATTTCATAACCTGATAATGATCTTCAGATCACACACCTTCTGTGAGCACTCACAGAGCCTCTATGATGGCTAACCTCTGGAGACAGTTCGAAGACTGGCGAACTCAGTTCAAGACAAGGTCACGTGCAGAACACGTGAAGCCTGCTGTACGAAGATTTCCAGATCATTTTCTGCAGCGCACGATTGTTTTACTTTCCAGGTGGCATTCCGTTTATGAAATATCAACCTTTGTCTTGTACTGCGGTGTGCATCCTTCTTGTATATTATAGGAGCACTACCTTGAGTTTTTGCATGCGAGCACACACACCATTCTGATTAAGAGATTGTATTTCGCTAAGAATATTAGCACACACCAGTGCGTGTTCTTGGTGTTCTTGGAGCAAATCAATGAAACAGTGTCTTGAGTAAAATTCTTGTCATATCTTACGATTCTGTTTGTTGATTGTTTGTGTGTCTACTACCTTGCATGTTCTACTTTTTCTACGTACTAAAAACGCTTCCGCACTCTTATTTATCATTCTGTGTGTAGTAAAAAGTCCATCAAGTAAAGAACATCCTTATTGGGATCAACAATTGGTATCAGAGCAGACATTGATTCTTAATATCAAAGGATCTTGTTATATACTTGATTCCCAGGTTCTAGGTAGTAGTTTGAGTCTGTTTCTTTGCCTTGATCCCCACTAATAAACATACTCTGTTTTCTGGAACTACTTCAACTTGTTTGATGTAGATTCAAAAGCATGTGTGTTTGAACCGCTAAAGACAAATTCAAAGCTTATTTGTTGGTTGTTATCTTTCTCATACCGAATACTCATCCCTGCTGAGCATTCTTGATCTTTTCTAAAGAACATTTCACACTCTATTTTCTCTTTCTGTATCTGAAAATGGCGAACCCAGTCAACTATTTCAGTGCAGGATCTCAATCAAAACCTCCTACTCTACTGAGGGATGAATATCCTCTGTGGAAAATCAGGATGGTGCACTTTCTCGAAGGTGTGGATCCAGGTTTGGTCGAGTTTCTTCACAACCCTTCTTACATTCCAATGACCACAGTTCCTCGTGTTCCAACCACCGTAAATACCCCTGAAGTTCCTGAATACCAGCATCCCAAGCCCTTGAATGAATGGAATGAACAAGAAAGTGCCCTGCATGAACTTGCAAAGAAAGCCAAAAGACTACTCATCATGGCTATCCCAAACGACATCTTTAAGTCCCTTGATTCCTATAAAATATCAAAGGACCTATGGTTGGAACTAGAGAAACAACTTAAGGGTGGTGCTAAAACCCTCAAGAACAACAGAGCTCTATGCATTATTGAATACTTCGCATATAAGGCTCTGCCGGGGGAATCCATCCAAAGCACATACAACATATACAACTACTTGATAAACAAGTGCAAGAGATATGGCATCCACAGAACCTCTGAGGAAAACAATGTCAGATTCCTTTAGAGCCTGAATGACGAATGGCTTCATATAACCATGTCCATGCAAGCTACACTAGATCTTGATGTCTTGTCCATCTCAGAACTCTTTGGGACATTGATCAGTCAAGAAAACAGGATATCGAAGTTGATGACCCTTGTCGGTGGTCCTCTAGCACTGGTGGGTAATGTCACAGAAGCACAAGACAAGGGTAAGAAGGAAAAGAGTGTTGAGGATGCACAAAAGAAAAAGAAGAAAAAGGTTCTAGTGGTAGAGAGTGAAAGTGAGGAAGGATCTGAGGAGGAAATCGATATGGCTGCCCTGGCGAAGACACTTGCACTTATGACCCAACAATGCAATAGGGGTCTTAAGAAAAGGCCAGAGTACAGAGAACGAGAGGAAATTGACGACAGAAGCAGAAGATACGGTGAAGTGAGAAAGTATGGGAGAGAAGAATTCAGAGATCAGAGGCAAGAAGAAAGGAGTGGACAGAGGACAGACGACAAAGGTGGTGATAAAGCCCCTAAACAAACTGAAGGTTGCTTCTAATGTGGGAAGTCGGGCCACTTCGCGGAAGAGTGTAGGTCCCCTGCCATTAAAGGGAAACCCACAAGAGACACTGCTTTCTACAAAAAGAAAGCAGAGTATTACACTCAGGGATCCCTAATGGCAGAACAAGAGAACCTTGAGACCAATGAATCCTCTGATGAAGGGGACAACAATGCACTCTTATGTGGAATGGTAGAAGTCCACTCTTCTGACAACAAGAGTGAGGTATCTACTTCTGACTCATATAGCTCTGACTCTGAAAACAAACTTCTTGAATTACAAAACAAATTTCTTGCTTATAAAAACATGTGGTCAGAGCTAGAAAAGAAGTTGATCTTGTTTGAGAGAGAAACAAGGCTTCTCACTCAAGAAAAGGATAAGCTTTATCTTGAAAGAAAATCTCTTGTCTCTGAGCATATTGCTGAAAAGAAAGGGTTAAAGGAAAAGGTTTTCAAACTTGATCAAGCCCTAAAAGACAAGGTTAAAGAGCTAAAGAACTGTGAGAGTGATCGCTTAAACGCCATTTCTTATAAAAAAAATTCCAAAAAGAAAGAGAAGTTCTTCATCAAGATCTGTTCGACAGAGATCTCCTAATTAAAAGATATCAGGATGCTCAATAGGTCCATGAAAAAAGTCAATACCCATATTGGTAGAAGAGGTATAGGGTTCGATGACATTGACCACTACACTGGAAATAAAAGGAACAGATCTTTAGCAAATATCTTCTCCCCTGGACAATTTCTAAAACCAAGTCTTCCAAACCTATTATCCACATTCAAGAGGCGTAGAACCTCTGAAGGACTACATCTGAGGAAACCTCTGCAGATGGTGAATGTATGGTATGAAAACAATGATTTACCATCTACTCTCTCATCAAAGAGAAAATCTATTCCAAATAAATATCTGTCTCAAAAGCAGATAAGGGTCTTCAGATTTGGTCATCCAGAAACACAAACCCAAATGGTTTTTATGTGCATGATGGTTCCTGGAAAGGAATTGTCGTATGATGCACTAGAGTTTGTTCCGGCCTCTGTGGAAGAAAAACTCTTCAAAAGGTTTTTGGAAAGTGACTTGAGAAAGACCTATGAAAATAACGTTCTCAACCATCCTGATCTAATCTCTGAAGTAGAAGAAATTTTTGAGCAAGATCTTCTAAATTGTCTTAGTGTTCCTATGGTTATCCCATGTATTTCAAAAGATCTAAATGCTTCAAAGGACACTACAAATGGACAAAGCAACATACTTCCAGAAAGTCATGCTCTCATTCACAAGGACTTTCTCGATACAGATTATGAATCAGAATATGAGTCCTCCTCTGTCAGTGATGAGGCAAGTTCTGTAGAACTTGATATGGTTATCTGTGTTCCAGAGGAAAGTAAGCTACCCTCTGGTATTCTTAACAGAATAGTTGCTCCCAAAAGGAGAACTACAGGAATACCCATCTACTCTGATTTTTTGGATATGTGTCTTCAAGCAAAGACTTCTCTTGAGCTTGAAAAATTAAAAAATGAAAAGATCAAGATCACTCAAACATCCAAAACTCCAAAACCTGTCAATCTTATAAAACCTTTTCAAGAAAAGCTCACCTGGCAACAGAAGGCAAAATGGCCCAAAATTGACAAAACTAATGTTTCTGTGGCAGTAAATGCTCGAAAGGAAGGTCATCAAGAGAGAGTAACTTAGAGAGCTATCCAAGAGGAGTTTTTGACAAAACTCAACCAAGATTAGACAAATTTTTCTGTAAAAATAAACAAAAATTTAAAATGGGTTGTGTTAAACCCAGATTATAGTTGGTAAATAAACACACAACACAATAAAGAACAAGAGATGAATAAATCAAAACAATATACCATAGATCTCTTGATTAATCAGATAAATACGTGTGTGTGTTCTTGGTTTACAGATACCTCTTGATGCGTGTACAATACAGAGAATACGGCCTCTTTAATGTACAGATACCTCTTGATGAGTGTACCTAATCAGTATTAGATATCAGCTAAAATACCCCCTAAGGTATTAAACACTATTACAAACTAGACCCCTTATTCAATTTAATCTTGAATACAATTACTGATCCAACAATCTCCCTCTTTGGATTCAAGATTAAAAAAAATTTTAATTATATTCGGGTCTTCCCTTCTCTTGAAAACTGTATCTGATATGACGTTTACAATTTCAAAATTTGTAGCTTACAGTCTTCATCTTCCTTGTTCTTTAAATGAAGTGTCCTTCTGACGATCATCTTCCGTCAGACTTTTGATAGATCAAATGAGCTCAGACACTTTGATATCTTTGAATTCTTCAGCAGTCTTTCAAAAATTCTTATCTTGTATTCTCCCCCTTTTTGATGAGTGGTCAGAATCAGCATCATCAAAACAATTCAAAAACAAACCAGGAATTTTCTCCCCCAAATCAACAGTTAAACACAGTCTTCATGTATAGAGCCCTATGTGGAAATAAGAGCAGTCTCCCCCACATAGATAGAGTGATTATTTCAATCTTTGCAGATTCAAGTAATAATGAGTGGTAACCCTAAGTCAACAAATGACTCAGTTCGAAATGCCTGTCAGTAACACACATTTACTGAGTAACACAAAGTTACTATATAAGGAGTTGTTTTTGACGTTGGCTCCCCAGGACTTCCATTCAATCATCGGATAACACTTTTTATGAACGTTCTGACAGAAAACATATTTTTGTGTGCTCGTGCATGTGTATGAAAGAATTAAGCACCGATGATTGCTTTTTATTGTAGGCTCAAAGTATGTAAACTTGTTAAGACAACAACAAATTATACAAGACCTCAATGTGCATGAGAAAGGGTCGAAGGTGGGGCAACTTTCCTTCTTTTTCAATATTATTATCCTCCAAGTGAAGAACCAATAGCGTATGTGTTACGTCCCCAGAAAATATGAAACATTCTCTTTTTGAGAAAAGAATGAGTAGCTGGTGGGGTTGTATGCAAGAGATGTCATGGGCTAGGTGCCTTTTTCAATGATGATGACCAAAGAATGTGAACCAATTAGATAATGTGGCTGCCCGGCTCAGAAAAATTTTGGTGCAGAGTTTGATATTCTTTTACTCTGTTCTCTTACCCTCTTTCTTTTAATCTTTTAAATCTCACTTCTAACCAATCTCTCTTTTCCATTTTACCTCTTCACACACCAACACTCAAATCTTTAGACCCCTCTCCGCTCAGTCACTCAGGGAATACTTCTAGGGTAGGAAACACTGGTTATTGTGAATCCATGGAAGTTCAGTTAAGCTCAAACATCCCATCCCATGTATTTTCCTAAAAGAATGTGCTGTTCAATAACCTTTTGTACATGAAAGCACAAAGGAACACAAATAAACAAGAAGAATAAATATTTGGAGAAGTCAAAGACATTTCGTTTTGACAATACAATTCTCCCCTTCAAACAAAAAGTGGTTGGCAATTACGCTCTTTGACAATTAAGCTCCCCCTCAACTTAATAATAATATTTTTTAAATCAAAACAGCAAACAAAAAGAAAACAAAACACTGAAGTGTGGATTGTAATCATATGTCATTAGAAGTCATTGTCACTTGAATTATCCTGCGCACAAGAGAAATTGTGGTAATCATTGGTGAAAATGATTCCTTTATCATTAGCAACCGTTGGAGAATAAATATATAAAACACAAGATTAAAATTTAGAATACTCCCCTTCGAATCATGAGTAAGGTTTAAGAAGACATGTTCAACATTCCAAGTTTGCTGATTAGAAACTGGAATCTATTTTCATCCAACGGCTTGGTGAAAAGGTCAACGAACTGGAAATCCATTTGAACAAAGTGCGTTTGTATATCACCTTTTTCTACATGATCTTTGATGAAGTGATAACGTACGTCTATATGTTTGGTCTTTGAATGCTGAACCGGGTAAGCTGTTATGGCGATTGCGCTCTTGGAATCGCAATAAATAGGCACGCGCTTGTAGTTGTACCGAAAGTCCCTTAACTGTGTCTTCATCCAAAGGACTTGCGAACAACATCTAGCAGCAGCTACATATTTTGCCTCAGCAGTGGATGTTGAAACACAGTTTTGTTTCTTTGAGGTCCAACTTACAAGTTTGTCACCTATAAATTGACATGATCTAGAGGTGCTTTTCCGGTCTAGCTTACATCCTGCATGGTCAGCATCTGTAAAGGAAGTTAGATCAAAACGAGAATCCTTTAGATACCAAAGGCCTAAATTAGGAGTGCCTTTGAGATATCTAAGGATTCGCTTAACAACATTAAAGTGCGACTCTTTAGGATTGGATTGATATCTCGCACAAAAACATGTGGCAAACCTTATATCTGGGTAACTGGCATTCAGATAAAGTAAAGAACCAATCAAGCTACGATACACCTTTTGATCTACAGGTTTACCAGAGAAATCTGCATCTAAAAGTGTACCAGTAGCCATTGGTGTTTTCATGACAGAACTATCTGACATATTGAACTTTCTTAACATGTCTTTTATGTATTTGGCTTGATTAATGAAAATGCCTTCGGGTAATTGCTTTACTTGTAAACCAAGAAAGAAGTTTAAGTCACCCATCATCGACATTTCAAACTTTGTTTCCATGATTTTAGAAAAGTTTTTGCAAAATTTCTGATTTATCGACCCAAATATTATGTCGTCAACAAAAATCTGAATGAGAATCAAGTCCTCACCTTTCCTTTTGAGAAATAAAGTGCTGTCAACCATACCTTTCTTGAAACCAGAAGCTAGGAGAAATTTAGTTAGAGTTTCATACCAGGCTCTTGGTGCTTGTTAAAGACCATACGGCGCTTTGTCTAGCACGTAGACATGATCAGGATAATGAGTACCAATGAAATCTTCAGGTTGTGCCACGTAGATTACCTCATGCAGAACGCTATTTAGGAAAGCTGACTTTACGTCTATTTCATAGAATGTAAAGTTTTTATGCACTTCATATGCTAAGAAGATTCTGATGGCTTCGATCCTTGCAACAGGTGCGAATGTTTCGTCATAGTCAATACCTTCCTATTGACAGTACCCTTTTGCAAACAGTCGAGCTTTGTTTCTTACAACCACTCCAGCCTCGTCTTTCTTGTTTCTGAATACCCACTTAGTTTTAATGACAATTTTACCTTTAGGTAATAGGATCAAGCGCCAAACCTTGTTCCGTTCGAATTGCAGAAGCTCGTTTTACATAGCAGAAATCCAGAAGGGATCACGTAGATCTTCAGATGCTTTCTTTGGTTCTAAGGAACTAAGGAAGCTTGAAAACATGCAGAAATTTGCTGACGCTGACCGTGTCGTGACACCAGATTGTATGTCACCTATCACGTTATGCAGGGGATGATCCTTAGTTCAACGATGTGTTCTTGGTAAGGATTCAACTGTTTATTGCGTATTTGATGCATTGTATTCATCATGCACGGCAGGTAGATCCACAGATGTGCTCGGGACATCTTGTACAAGTGTTTCTGATACTGAAGCTTCTGGAATGGCAGCTGAAGTACTCATGACTTCATTTCGAGAAGGAATATCTCCAGAGACAGATTCAACATTAGTAGAGTCAGAAACTAACGGTTTAGTTGTACCTGATGGAGATGCAGTTTTAGTGACTTCTTCGGACGGTCTAGATATGTTTTTAGAAAGAGTAGGGACCTCCGAGCTTGGTGTTGATGTTGATATGCCTTTGTCAAAGTCTGCACAAATATCATCGAAGGCATCAATAAACAACAAATCTAACTCAGAAGTGATAGAGTTAGTCATAGAAGAAGTAGATGCTTTAGACGTTGGTTCTATTCCGAATTGAATAGAAGCTTTGTTCCTGAGTCCGAGTTCTGAACAGTTGTGTCCTGAAGTCCGAGTAGAATTCTCATCAAAGGACACATTCATGCTTTCAAAAATCGTCTTGGTTCGAGTAAGGTAGATTGGATAAGCTTTGGATGTCAGGGAGTATCCAACGAGATATCCTTCATTGACATTCTTGTCAAATCTTGATAGTCCTTGACGCTCTCGTAGAATGTAACACCTGCAACCAAAAACACGAAGGAATTTGATATTAGGTTTACGATTGTTGATTAACTCATATGTTGTGTTATCAAAACGTTTGACAACAATGGTACGATTTTGAGTGAAGCAAGCTGTCACGACTGCCTCAGCCCAAAGATACATGGGTAGATCAGAATATGCAAGCATAGTACGAGCAACTTCATCAAGAGCGCGGTTGTTCCGTTCAACAATGCCATTCTGCTGTGGAGTATAGGCTGCAAAGAAGTTATGTGAAATTCCCACAGAGATAAGATAACCCTGCAAGGTGTCATTCTTGAACTCCGTGCCGTTGTCACTATGAAGAGTTCAGACTGGCAATTGAAGACGTACTTGAATGCGCTTAATAAAAGCAATAATTAATTCTGGCGCATCTGACTTGTTGCGAAGAAACTCGAGCCATGTATACCTTGAATAGTCATCTATCATTACTAAGACGTATTTCTTGCCGTTGATAGACGTTGTTCGTATTGGTCCCCAAAGGTTCTTATGAATATGTTCCAGTGCAGATGAGGTCGATGATTTAGTTTTGGACTTGAATGACCTTCGCTTCATTTTGCCCAACTCACATGCAGAACATAGTGATTCTTTCTCAAACCTCATTTTTGGTAGACCTTTGACCATACCTTGTCTCTGTATCTTAGCTATTGATCTGAAATTCTGATGAGACAAGCGTCGATGCCACGTCCACGATTGTACTGTAGATGCTTTGGTTAATAGGCATACGGTACGTGTGGCAGACAGAGTCGGAAAATCTACATAATATAGATTTCCATGGCTTTCAGCTCTGAAGATTTCGTAACCATCTGGATCCTGTAGATAGCAATGAGATGTTGTGAAGAGAACTTGGTATTTCATGTCACAGAAGTGACTAGTGCTAAACAGATTATGATCAATACCTTCAACATATAGCAGCCTCGGTATCTTCATAATTCCATTATCAAGCATTCCATATCCTCTGACATGTCCTTCTGTTGGGTCAGAAATAACCATGTCTGGTTAGTACTGCTAGGTGAATAAAGATTACTACTGCTTAGCATGCTAATACTTCTATGTAATATTTGTACTTCTAGTAGTTAATACTGCTTGGAAATTACTACTGCCATAAGAGATTATTACTGCAAGCATGGTTAGTACTGCCAGGGACATAGTTAATACTACTACTGAGTTAATGCTGCTTCTGAAGATAAAGATGGATTGATGCGGAAGAATAGGATATGAAGATAATTATGGACTGGATTCTGAAGAATAATATTTCCTTTGTAATTATCTTGTAATCAGTTTTGTATATATAGTCTAGAAGTTCTTGATAGAGGGACACACATTGATAGAGTTGTTTTTTTTTTAGAGAATTAACCTCAAGACTAGTATTGATCCTTTCTATAGAGAAGTGTAGAACGTCTGTTGAGTCTGTTCAACAGATTGAGGTTGTGTTTGTAATCATTAAGTTTTATGCAATATAAACTTATGATTTTAGTTTATATTATGTCTTTTGATTTATTGTTAAAGTGTTATTCCACAACTTTTTTAACATTGTTTCTGAGTGTGTTAATTAAATTCTTGTTTAGAATTTTCGATCTTGAAAAGTGGTATCAGAGCTAGAAAACTCAGAAACCTATAATCATGGACAGTTCAAGCGATAGCGTTTTGGTATCACAGGTTCCCATGCTCAAACCTAATGAGTTTGACATGTGGAAGATCAGAATCAGGCAGTACATTCTTCTCACAGACTTCTCAATGTGGGACATCATTGAGAATGGTCCCTCAGATGGAGGAAAGATGGATGCAGAAGGCAAGAGACCTCCACCAAAGACTGATGGAGAAAGAAAGATGAGGCAGACAGAGATGAAAGCCTTGAGCACTCTGCTCTTGGCTATTCCTAATGAGTACCAACATCAATTCTGCAACTGATCTGATGCACAAATTATATGGAATGCACTGGAGAAAAGATTTTCTGGTACCAAAAGTACCAAGAGAAATCAGAAGGCCATGTACACAGAATGCATTGGGGAATTGGCTACCGTTGGTGTCCAGATAGATCAAGATGATGTCAACAGAAAATTTCTAAGATCTCTTGGTGATGAATGGACTATGTACACTGTCTCCTTCAGACATAATGACCAACTGGAGGACAAGGAACTGGATGACCTCTATAATGACCTTAGGGTGTTTGAAGCAGAGGTAGAAGCAAAGAAGAGGCCCTCTGGATACTCATACAATGTTGCTCTTTTATCATCTTCTACTGATTCTGCTGCTAATACAGAATCAATTAGTGTTGCCCATGAATCAAAGCAAGATGGATCTAATGACTCAGTTTAGAAGCTTTTGTAGCCAGTCTTGCTAATTCCACTCTAATTAATGATGACATAGAACAGATAAATGCTGATGATCTGGAAGAGATGGATATCAAGTGGCAGATGACTATGCTCACAATGAGGGTAAAAAGATTCATCAAAAGGACTGGAAGGTATAACTTTGCTCAGAAAAGAGAAGATGGGGTTAGATTTGATAAATCCAAGGTTGAATGTTACAAGTGTCACAAGCTGGCTCACTTTGCAAGAGAATGCAGAAGTGGAATTCCTCAACAACATACTAGCAACCATCAACAATCACAGTCCACTAGCTTCAACAACAGGAACTCTTCTCAAGATATTGTTTCCTAAGAAGGAATGGGATTTGATTGGAGTGACCAAGCAGAAGAAGCAGTTCAGAATCAAGCTTTAATGGCTAACGTTTCAGTGTCAGCAAGCACTGATATTCCCACAGAGGTAAAATCTAACCTTTGCTCAAAATTTTGCATAGAAATTGTTAAAAAGTACAGGGATCACAATCAAATCATGTGTGATGACCTAAAAAGATTAGAAAAAGATAGAAGAGAGAGGTTTAGGATAAGGAGTGATTTTGAAAAAGCGAAATCTTGCATAGAAATTGTTGAGAATTTGGAAGAACAAATTAAGGCATACAAGCCAATGAACTTCAACACACATATGATACTAACCACTGGAAGTGGGAAAAGAATCAGTTAGAAATTAAGCTTAAAAACTCTGAAGAGGAATGTGAAAAGATAAGGAGTGATTTTGAAAAAGCGAAATTGGACATTGAGAAGTTTTTCAATGCTTCTAAAGAAATGGACTCAGTTTTAAAATCTCAAGTCCATGACAACCGGAAAAGAGGTTTAGGATACAAAAGTACCCCTCCACCCTACAACAATAACTATATCCATCCCACTTCAGACCTCTTAGAAAGACAAGAAAAAATATACTTGCCTGTAGGAGCCACAAATGTAGATCTTTTGACAGTGTAGTGATTGAGGAAGAGACAGAAGAAGAGACCACTAAGGGTAAGAATAAGGATGACCTTAAAGAAATTCCTATAGAAAATCATATCCTTACGAATGAAAGAGGGGGTAAACCTTTTGTACAGAGTGAAAATGCTGAAAGTTCTAAGAGAGGGAAGGGAAAGGTACAGGGAGTCCATTACATGCAAACCACTGTTGTTAATACCTGTACATGTAAACAGAATCAGCCCCAACAACATGATAAAACAAGGGAAAATCAAAGAAACAGAAATAATCAGTGGGCTTTAAAACAAGGATATTATCTGAGAAAAATTAACAGACCAAAGCCTTGTTTTATCTGTGCAATGTTAAATCATCTAGCCAAACACTGTTATTTCTGTCCTATTAACCAAAGGATCACTTTTCAAAGAAATATACAAAATCCTGTTGGTTATAAGAAGCAAATAAGGAATCATATGACTGAGAATGTGAGAAGGGCACCTATAAAATCTCATGCTCAGAATAAGTTGGCTAATTCAAAGAAAAATACTTCAAATAAGCCAAGGAGTATCTTAAAGAAAAAGTAAGCAAACAACTTTGTCCAGGTTTGGGTTCCAAAAGTAAAGAAATCTGTTAGTACTACTACTTCAAATAGTACTGCTGATAGAAATAGTGCTGCTGCAAGCAATACTACTGCTAACCCAGTTAATACTGCTAACAAAGTTAGTACTGCTAACCCAATTAGTACTTCTAATGATGTTAGTACTGCTAACAAAGTTAGTATTGCCAATCAAGTTAGTACTGCTTCCAGTGACAGGCCCATTCTTCTGACAAAGTATTCAAGAAATAAGATTCCTCAGTTTGATAATCTCATCAAGTCTGAATATGAATATGTTGATGAAAATGGGAAACCCAAGATCACTTTGGCTTGGGTTCCTATTAAAAACTAACTGCTTTATTATATGTGCAGGGCAACCAACAGCTCAAGGGAAGGAGCATTTGGCATGGTGATAGTGGTTGTTTCAGGCACATGACAGGTAATATGGCCTGCCTTCAAAACTTCAAAAGAATTGATGGAGGACATGTTGCTTTTGGTGATAATCCAGTAGGTGGAAAGATAAGTGGAAAAGGTAATGTGTCAAAAGGTAAGATGACCTTTGAGGATGTATACTATGTTGAGCAATTGAGATACAACTTGTTAAGTGTATCACAAGTTTGTGACAAGAAACATAGCGTATTATTCAATGATACTGAATGTATTATCGTTGCTCCAGGGTTCAAGGTAGTTGATGAAAATATGATACTACTTAGAACTCCTAGAAGGGACAATGTTTATTTCTTAGACTTGGAGAGTGTAGCTTCTGATTCATTTTTAAATTGTCTATTTTCAAAAGCTTCTTTGGATGAATCATCTCTTTGGCACAGAAGGATGTGTCAAATGAACTTTAAAACAATGAACAAACTTGTGAAAAACAACCTTGTAAGAGGTTTGCCACAAAATGTATTTTCATGTGATGATCAATGTGTTGCATGTCTTAAAGTCAAATAGCACAAAACTTCTCATAAGTCCAAAGAGACAAATACAATTTCTTCACCTCTTAATTTACTGCATATGGATCTATTTGGTCCTACAAATATGATGAGTATTGGTAAGAAATCCTACTACTTGGTTATTGTTGATGATTTCTCTAGATTCACTTGGGTCTATTTTCTGAGGACTAAGGATGATACAAGTGGACTAATCAAATCCTTTGTACTTAGAGTTGAAAACCAAACAACTCTAAGAGTTAAAGTCATCAGGTCTGATAATGGAACCGAATTTAAAAACAATGACCTAAACAACTTATGTGAGGAAAAAGGCATTGAGAGACAATATAGTGCTCCTAGGACTCCTCAACAGAATGGTGTTGCTGAAAGGAAAAATAGGACTCTGATAGAAGTTGCTAGATCTCTATTGGCAGATTGAAAACTTCCAATTACTTTTTGGGTAGAAGCAGTTAATACTGCCTATTATGTTCAAAACAGAGTTCTAGTAGTGAAATCCCAAGACAAGACACCTTATGAGCTTTTTAAAAAGAAGAAACCTTTTA
This sequence comes from Arctium lappa, assembly GCA_023525745.1. NCBI lineage: Eukaryota > Viridiplantae > Streptophyta > Magnoliopsida > Asterales > Asteraceae > Arctium > Arctium lappa. Next base: position 68,603,721 of record CM042048.1, on the reverse strand, counting down.
TTGAATTTTTCAAACCATTTGGGTGTCCTTGCACAATTCTCAATACCAGAACTCACCTAGGCAAGTTTTATAGCAAAGCTCAGGATGGGTTTCTTGTTGGATATTCATCTCAAAGTAAGGCCTACAGAGTTTTCAACACCTCTTCTAGGATTATTGAGGAAAGTGACAATGTCAAATGCAATGAGAACACAACAAATCAACTTGGTTCAGGTCCTGATTGGCTATTTGACATTGATTCACTGACTAATTCTTTGGGTTTCAGTAATGAGCATAATGCAGGAACAGGGACAGAAAAAGTACAAGTACAAAGACAAGAGTTTGTGCTGTTCCCAACACCTACTGCTGATCCTGTTGAATTCTGTGACCAAGATAAGAAAGATACTTCAGATTCAAAGGACACTGAACCAGCTCAGAATGAAGAATATAGAGGTGAAAAGGAAGATCAACCATCAGATTCAGGAATCAAATGTCCTGAGATGCCATGTTTGGAAGAAGATGACACAGATGATGATAACTCTTCAGTTTTTGGTGGCAACACTCCTGAAAAGAATGACTCTAATCTGGAAGCAGACATTAAAGAAGGGGTTGATCATCAAACAAGAGTTCAGAAAAATCATCCTCCTCAATTGGTGATTGGTGACATCAATTCTCCTATAGTCACAAGGAATCAAAGCAAGTTGGGAGGATTGAAGGACATAAAATCAGAATTACTATCTTGTTTTCTATAACAGGTTGAACCCAAAAAGGCATATGATGCAATGATGGATCCAAGCTGGATAGAAGCAATGCAAGAGGAGCTACTGCAGTTTGTGTTGCAAGATGTATGGGATTTGGTTGACCTTCCAAAAGGACACAGAGCTATAGGAACTAAATGGATCTTCAGGAACAAGAAAGATGAGAGAGGAATAGTATTAAAGAACAAGGCTAGACTAGTGGCACAAGGGTATACTCAAGAAGAGGGAATTGATTATGAAGAGGTAGTTGCACTAGTGGCCAAGATTGAGGCAATCAGGCTATTCTTAGCCTATGCTTCTTTCATGAAGTTTAAGGTTTACAAGATGGATGTAAAGAGTTCTTTCCGGTATGGGAGAATTGAAGAAGAAGTGTATGTCTGTCAGCCTCCAGGGTTTGAGAATCCAAATTATCCTGATAGAATATACAAATTGAAAAAGGCACTCTCTGGGCTACATCAAGCACCAAGGGCATGGTATGACACTTTGTCTACCTATCTCTTGGAAAATGGTTTTCAAAGAGGAATCATAGACTAGACTCTGTTCATTTAGAGGAAGAAGAAGGACATCCTAATAGTGCAAATCTATGTGGAAGATATTATCTTCGGATCCACAAAAGATCAGATGTGCAGAGATTTTGAAGATTTGATGCACAAGAGATTCAAGATGAGTTCTATGGGTGAACTTACTTTCTTCCTTGGGCTACAAGTTAAGCAGAAGAAAGATGGGATATTTCTAAGCCAATCCAAGTATGTGCAGGACATTCTTACAAAGTTTGGATTCTCAGATTCAAAGCCTGCAAGCACACCCATGGAGACACACAAACAGATCACTACAGATTTTGAGGGGGAGGATGTGGATGTTCATCACTATAGATCCATGATTGGCTCCCTCATGTATCTCACTGCTTCAAGACCAGATATCATGTTTCCTATTTGTGTGTGTGCAAGATTTCAAGTGAGTCCTAAGCAGTCACACTTTCAAGCAGTTAAAGAGGATATTTAGATATCTCAAAGGCCAACCTAGATTAGGTCTTTGGTATCCTCATGACTCACCATTTGACCTACTTGCTTATTCAGACAGTGACTTGGGTGGTGCAAATTTGAATAGAAAGTCAACTTCAGGGGGATGTCAGTTTTTGGGGCAAGACTAGTGTCATGGCAGTGCAAGAAACAAACCACAATATCCACCTCTACAACAAAAGCAGATTATATAGCTGTTGCAAGCTGTTGTTCACAAGTACTCTGGATTCAGAATCAAATACTGGACTATGGTATGACTTTTCTTCACACTCCAATCTTCATAGACAATAACAGTGCTATTAGCATTGTTAACAATCCAGTCAAGCACTCGAAAACAGAGCATATAGAAATCAGGTACAACTTTATAAGAGACTATAATGAAAAGAAGCTCATTCATGTTGTGAAAGTCCATAGAAGTAACGAATTTGTTGATCTATTCACCAAAGCTTTTGATGTGGGTAGATTCACATTCTTGGTCACAAGTGTGGGCATGATAAACACTGAATAAGCCTCCTTTGATATGCTTTACGTACCATTTCTGTATAGACTCCTTTCTGTCTACTTTCTCATATTGTATTGTGCATGGTGCTGCTAACATTGTGTGTTTAAGTGTTTTAGATTACTTCAATTGAATACTTGGTACTTCTAGTTAAGTTAATACTGCTCTCTATATTACTCATGTTGACAGTTCAAATATGGTTAAGTATGGTTACTACTGCTAGGTAGTTTATACTGCTAGTGCAAAGGTACTACTGCTTACCTTGTTTCTACTGCTAATCAGTGTTACTACTGCTGACATGTGTTAATACTGCTTGTCTGAGTTAATACTGCTAGTCTGTGTTAGTACTGGCAGTATGTGTTACTACTGCTAATATGAGTTAATACTGTGAGTTGGTTAATACTTCTAGGGTACTTAGTACTGCTTCTAACTGAAACCCTCCACCTTTAAATACCCTTTCTGACCGCCAAAATATAAATGGCTCTTTGAACTTCCATTGCTTCTCTTTCTCTCTCTCTCTCTCTCTCTCGATTTCTTGCTCACCAGTGTACACCCTAGTTGCGATTCGAACCCTAGAATCAATCAGAACGATGGCAGGCCTACAATTCTTTGATGAACACAATGCGGTTGCTATGCTGCAAAAACCCAAACAGGCTGAAGGTTTTCATAAGATTGTGGATTTCCTCAAATCGTCACACATTGCCTCTGCCCTCACTGTCAATCCCACAATCTATGTGGAACATCTACGACAGTTCTGGGCAAATGCTTCAATTCAGACTGTGGAAGGAGGGCAGGTCATCCAATCAAGGGTTTGTGATAAACCCCTTACCATATCAGTGGACAACATACGCATTCATCTACTATTAGATGATGCCTTTGGTATTACCTCTCTTCCTAAGGAAGATATTTTCCAAGCTCTAAATTATATATGGTATGAAGGTCCCACATAGGTATTTAAGTTCTTCTAGAATAGATTTTAACCTCAGTGGAGATTCTTTGTTCATACCCTACAACACTGCATTTCAAGAAAAACAACTGCCTGGAGTGAGTTCAGCAGCACCATAGCCTATGCTTTGGTCTGCATAGCGACCTCTAGAAAGTTCAATTTCTCTCAAATGATCTTGAATGATTTAATGTCAAACCTGGATACCAAATCAAAAAACTTTTTTATATATCCAAGGTTTGTACAAGAAGTACTTAATAAGGAATTGACGGATTTACCTACCTTCAAAAAGGTATATGTACCAAAACTCCCTACGGGGAAAGTGTTCTCAAACATGAAAAGGCCTTCCAAGGACTTTTCTCGCCAAAACACTCCATTGTTCTCTACAATGATGGGTGCGTCTCTTTCCCATGGTGAGTTATCAGGGACACAACCCACATCTGACCACCCAACTGATGACCTACCCACACCATTCAATTTTGTTAACATTCCATAGATCCCTATTGTGAAGGCCAAATCCCCCTTCACCAAAACATATATCAGGAAAAAGGTACAGAAGGTTCATTCCTGTTAGGTCCCAAGGCTTGAGCTTCCCAGGAGGTCACCTATCCTAGGATTGCTCTCGCCCGAGCACGCTTAACTTGTTAGGATCAAGCGCTTACCACTACACCAAAAGCAATTGCTGATGGTGAAGGCGTAACTTTATTTTCTTAAACCATGGTAGCGCAAAGCTCCGTACTAAGCGACAGGCGGACATGAGGGGCTGCACCACTTTCGTGGAGTCAGTGGGTCGAAGTGTTAGTCCCGGCCAGTTACGTACTCCCGAGTCGAAGGTGAGGGCGCTGGATGCTTGTGGCATTCCTAGCAAATGTTGGGATTTCTCCTCAACAATTCCCTTCTTGTATCTTCACCCCCAAAGCATTTAAGCCCTCTAATGGAGCATTCTCCATTAGAGAATATCGAAAGGGAAACCACAGGGGTGTCTCCCAACCCTCAGAAGGTGCTCTATAAGGAGAAGGATAAGCATGTGGGCAGTGAGGCTCACACTACTGACTTTGCACAAAGTGCAGGGCAGGAGAGTGTGAACATCTTTAAGGCCTTCCCCACGACAAATTTGGGTGAGCAATCATCCAAAGGTCCCAGGTGCCAAGAAACCAAGGGGGTAGAGGGTGCATCTACTAGGCAGAAGACTCCTACTAAAACTTCCAAGGATCCTTCAAGGGTGGTCAACACACCCAAAGGAGGTGAGGATAGATATACTGGAGATAAAAGATATGCAACAGGTGATACTTTCCCAACAACTTCAGATCACCAAACTGAAGAAGATGCTTCTGTGGCTAGTGCATAAAAAGAAGAAAACCAAATTTGTGCTAAAGAAGAGGAGCATAGATCATGATGCTTCCAAAAAGGGGGAGACAACTTAAGCTGAAACTTAAAAACAAAGTCCTGTTGGCATGGAATCTAAATTTGAGAGGGAGTTGGGTACAGAAGCAGAAGGTAGCAAAGCAGCAGAAACCTTTAAGCTTGTAGCAGAAATAAGCCTAACAACAAAAACTGAAAAAGTAGCAGTAGAAACAGGGCTGACTATTGAGGAAATACAGATTCCAGAAACACTAGTGAAGGCCAAAGCTGACACTCCCAAGGGTACTCAAAAGGCTAAGGGAGTAGAAATAAAAGAAGGTGTTCTAGCAAAGAAAAGAAAAGAAGCTAGTATAGCTGAGATAAAGGGTAAAGGCAAAGAGAAGGTAGTTGAATCTGTAAAAGCATCAAAGAAACAAAGTCAAATAGCTCTGGATGAAGAATTGGCAAGGAAGATGCAAGCATACCTTGAAAAGGAAAATGAGATTCAATCTGCCAAAGACAGAGAGATTGCGTTGGAGTTGGCCAAGAAGATCAATGAAGAATATCAAAAGAGTTTGAAGTCTGCAGCTGCTGCTAAGAAAGTCCCAAAGAAGGCTTCAAGGCAAAGGCTACCACTGAAGACTAGACAAAGACAACCTTCCAAGACATACTTAGCCAATAAAGAAAGAAGAAAGATGATCAACTTTCTTAAAGGGTCAGTTGGAGTCAAAGAAGGGATGTTTACCAACATGTCTTATGGTAGAATAGTGAATGAGGTTGAGGTTGAAAGAAAATTAAAAGAAATACATGATCTCAACATCCAAGAGCCTTTCCCTAACAGTGAGGAAGGCACTCCTATCAAAGAATAGACAGAAGCCAAGCAAGAAGAAACTTTGGCTCAACAGATTGGAACTATAAAAAGAAAGAAATCTATTGCTACCAAGCCTAAGACAAAGAGGTCAAGAATAGAAGAAGATGAAAAGGAGATTGAAAGTGCAAGAGCAAAACCTTCAGCAGAGCCATAGCAGAATCAAGAGCAGTCCAATCAATAATCCAATGAGCAATTCCATTTGTACATGACTTTGACAAATGAAGAACCAGTGCAAGCTGACCCTATATCAATGCAGACACCAGAGATCATTCACTGGGATATTCTGAAGGACAACAGAAAAGACTATTTCAGCAAAAGAATGGGTGATCAGTATGAGGTGTATGCAACCTAGGGAAAGATAGTGAGAAGCTGTACAAGGTCTGATCTGGAAGAATTATACAAAGTTGGACTGATTCTGTATAAAGATGTGCTGGAAGGGACTGAAATGAGCTTAATCAAGATTACCATGGAGTACTTATGTATGATGTTTGAGCCTGAAAGAATGAAATACAGGATCAAAGACTTACATCATTTGTATAGATTCAAAAAGATTAATCATTGGATGTTATTTGAAAATTGTGGTGTCTACATGATCACAATTGACAAAAGCTACCATGAGTACTACTTGGTTGACAAGATCTATGACCACAACAAAGCTAAATTGCAAGGTATGTTGAATGCTAAGCTGGTATGTTCAAAGGATTCTGAAATGGCCAAGATAGTAGTCAGAAGAACTATCAATCAGAGTTTGGGTCTGGATCCTAATCTATGCAACTAAGATGGAGTTTTGAAAGCATCATGGAGGAACACATCTTGAAGAACTTAACTTCTCAAATAACCAAGTCTGGTTAGTACTGCTAGGTGAAGAAAGATTACTACTGCTTAGCATGTTAATACTGCTATGTAATATTTGTACTGCTAGTAGTTAATACTGCTTGGAAATTACTACTGCCATAAGAGATTAATACTGCAAGCATGGTTAGTACTGCCAGGGACAAAGTTAATACTGCTATTGAGTTAATGCTGCATCTGAAGATAAAGATGGATTGATGCGGAAGAATAATATATGAAGATAATTATGGACTGGATTCTAAAGAATAATATTTCCTTTGTAATTATCTTGTAATCAGTTTTGTATATATAGTCTAGAAGTTCTTGATAGAGAGACACACATTGATAGAGTTGTTTTTTTTTAGAGAATTAACCTCAAGACTAGTATGGATCCTTTCTATAGAGAAGTGTAAAACGTCTGTTGAGTCTGTTCAACAGATTGAGGTTGAGTTTGTAATCATTAAGTTTTATGCAATATAAACTTATGATTTGAGTTTATATTCTGTGTTTTGATTTATTGTTAAAGTGTTATTCCGCAACTTCTTTAACATTGTTTCTGAGTGTGTTAATTAAATTCATGTTTAGAATTGTCTATCTTGACACCTTCTACTTCTGAATTAGCAAACCTAACTGCTACAGCAGGCTCCTCAACATAGTTATGTAGGAGGTGCTTGAATCCTGTCATGTGGTGTGAAGATCCGGAATCTATCACCCACACTCGACAGACCTACAAAAGAAACAATTAGTTTTGGTTTGGTATGCATATCAAAATGGGTCCTTCGCTGTTAGCTTCAAGCAATTCAGGAATATCAGCAGGTTTAACTTTCACTCTCCATTCATATCGGGGTTTTAGAACCCATTTTCAAACCATTTTAACATTTAATTCCTTAAAATACTTTTTAGATCTTGGATCAGTAACCTTAGCACGAAACACTTTGGGTTGTGTGAAAGAATTAGAATTAAGGTTCAGTTTAGCTTTTCTTTTACTTTTCTTGGACTTAGGCGTGGAGTAGTGTTTGAAAGAATTATCCTAGCAGTGTTTGCAATATAAATTATTTCGAGCAAATGCCATAAATTTAGATTTATTGGAACAAATCTGACATTCATGTCCATCAAAAGAAGTATATTTCAAAACATCACTATCTGTAGTACAACTGTTTGCAACAGAAGTTTCACTAAAATTCAAACTATCATTTTTATTCAAACTATCATTTTTATTCTTCTTACTCCTCCCAACTCCATTGGCTTTCATATCTGAAACAAAAACAGGAATCTTGTTTGTCTCTTTCTTAGAAGGTGATTGTTTTCTTGAGATACTTGAAGTTTCACCTTTTTCAAAAATACTAGGTGGATATTCAGGACAATCAGAGTAAATGACAGAAGGCTTTGTAGAATCATCATATTTTGGATTAGTTCTTACCTTCCAGCTTGGATCATTGACCATTTGTTTAAAAAAGTAATTTTCAAATCATTGATTTCTGTACAAATCTCTTGATTATCTCTCAAATATTTTTCAAGTTTAAATTTGAGATCAAAGTTTTCATCTTCAACCTCTTCAATAGATTGTTGCAACGTATCGATTTGTTTCATCAATTCAGATGTATGATCACTCACAAAATTTGACTCCTTTGAAATAAAGACAGGATCAGAGTCTGAAGCATTTATCATTTCAGAAAACATTTCTTCAGTCATGTTCTCAATAAACTCCATTTTGTCATTTTTAAAACAAGATCCATTCGTGATGACAGTTTCTTTTTCAATCTTTTCAACAAGTAAAGGTTTTGGAGCAATAGGATTTGAGACTGATAGTATATTTGATGGATCGACATCCGATTCATACTCATCATATTTGCATTCAGTCTCAGGTGGAACTGTGTTGTTGTTGACTGATTCTTTTGAAGGTGTGGTAAACAGTCATTCAGACTCAGCAAATTCGATCTTTCGAGTCTCATAGCTTTTGTTCAAATCACTATATTTGAAACCAACCGATGTAAAAGAATTTTGAGAATCAGTGTCACAAGACTTGTTTTCTCCCATTTCTTCTTTACCTTTGGTCTTTGTAAATGGTTTAGAAGTACTTGCTTCAACAAAAGTTGCACGAATGTTTGGAATGGGTCTGATTGTGGAGCCAAGTTTATCAAAATTATACAAGTGCTCCGGTGCGTTTTTCAAAACATCGTTAATTGGTAAACCCAAACCTGGTTTAACTTTATAAAATCTTTCATCTTGGAGTTTATTGGTCAATAGATTTAAAGTCTACTCAGTCTGACCTCGTTTCATGTTAATATCATCCAATTGCTTAATCTTGGTGTAAGCTTCATTTTTTTCTTGAAAACGTACTTCGAATTTGATTTTAAACTCGCCTTTTTCAGCATTAAGATTTACAAGATCCTTTTCTAAACCAGATATTTTTCCTTTTAAAGATTCTTTTTCAGCTTTTAAACTTTGTTTCTCTTTTTCCTTTTCTTCCACAACAACTTTGAGCAACGCGTTTTCATTACGAAAACTCAAGACTGTTTGATGTGCGGAGCTATGTTTACCTTTCAACAAAGCAAACTCATCTTTCATATTGTGCATTTGGACCAACAAAGATTCAATAAGTTCAGAATTTACCTCAGAGTTGTCATCTACGGAAGGAGTCTCAGAACCTTCATCATCACCATCAAGCTTGGCCATGTAGGAGATTTGAGTGAAGTGCGTCTGCTCCTCCTCATCAGAACTTTGGAACAACCAGTTTTCCTCTTCAGCCATAAGCACCTTTCCCTCTTCCGCTTTCTTGGCAATGAGTGATTTCCTTGCATAGTTTTCTGAGTTCTTTACTTTCTTGAACTTGCATTCTCTAGAGAAGTGTCCAAATTTGCCACAGTTATAGCATCTGCCCGGTTCATCCTTTCTCTCTTCTTTCTTCTCTTCTATCTTCCTTCCTTTCATCTCTCCTCTCTTATCGTCTTTCCTCTCTCCTTCCATACCTTGGCTTGTATTTCATTTCAGACTTCTCTTTCTTGTACCCTTCGTACTTTGGCTTTGAATAGTACTTTTTCTTGCCAAATCTCTTCTTGAATTGACGATTTATCATGGCCAAGTTCTCATAGAACTTTTGTATATCATCATCAGAATCAATCTCCAGTTCTTCATCACTTGAAGCAGAATCGGACTCAGTAACCTCCGTAACAAGAGCTTTAGGCACTTTCTTCTTTGTCCTTGCAGCAGATACAAGACCAGAACTTAAACTTTTTCCTTTGCCAGCTATGAGAGCCACTGAGTCTTTCAGATTTTTGGACTCATTATTGATAGTTCTCACCTCTTCTTCATGATGAGAAAGAGTTTAAAATATATCAGTGACGTTTTCTTGAGCCATGTACTTTGACATCTGAAGGTTGATGGCAAAGTTCTTCCATTTAGGGTTCAAGTTCTTGATGAACTTATAGTTTATCTCGAAAGCAAATTTAGAGATATTGTTCCTCCTTAGGTCATTCAGAATAATGTTGTATCTATTGTAGGTATCAAGCAGTGTCTCTCCTTCCCTTGCATGAAATCCCTCAAAGGCATTAATGCACAGATTCTGCTTGGCTTGAATTGAAGCTTCACTTCCCTCAAGTTGTCTTGCTAGTTCATCCCAGACTTCCTTAGCTGAATTTTGACTATCTACTCGATTGTAGATGTCATTTGGGATGGTCATCGTCAGGTAAATGAGAGCCTATTCATCTATCTTGTACAGATCTTTCTCTTTTTCTGTGAAGTACTCATACGGTTTAAGAACAAATCTGTCAGGGATTTCTGGATAGGTTTTAGTTACAGCTTGACCTGGTACTCTGATCATTGGATTTACTGGACAAGAAGTGATTGATTCCATGTAATCTCTGCTTTTGTGATTTAGAAACTGAATCATTCTTTTCTTCCATTGTTGATACTCATTTGCCAAGAAGACAGGAGGTTTGGACTGAGAGCCCATAGAGAGAAGTTGGTTCGACATCTTTAGCTGTATGTTTAGTAAGCAAACTTATATGTACCTGTGTGTTCCAGATTCTAGTTTCTATTCATTAACAATCAAACAAACAAGATTAAACAATTGAATTACCTGTTTGATTACTTGATTTCTCAAGAATTACACTTTCTCTCTCTAGAAATCTTTCTCTCTCTCTAAAACTGAATTCTCTTAAATCTCTTACAAAGACATGTATTCTAAATTCGTACTTACTAATTACAAGAACAAAGCTATATATACTACTCCTAATACAAAGGAAACTAAAATACAACTAAACAAGTACATTGACTTTTATTACAAAAGACTTTGACTTTTAATGAGATTTGACTTTCTTCAGCTTTGACTTTCTCAACTTTGACTTTCAGTCTTCTTGATCTTGTATCCAACAGGTTTATGCGCTAACAATCTCCCCCTTTGGATTCAACATCATTGTTGAAAGATCTAGTAGTTAAGTCTTCACTTTAAGCTCTGTCTGAATAATCTCCCATTTTTCTTTGACTGTCTTCTTTCCAAAAATATCTTCAACGATGAACAATCTTCCCAAATCTTTCACAGAATACTTTCAGACTTTGGAAAGAAAATTATCTTCAGAATCAGCTCAAATTGCTTTAGCAAAATAATCTTCAAAGAAAATTTCCTCAAATCTTCAGAAATTCTTTGATCTTGATCAAATCTTCAAATCTTTACTTTGAACTTTTCGGACTTGGACATTTCTGTAAAAAAATTCATCTCTCAAAACCTTATCATTTCTTGATACCATCTCCCCCTTTTTGATGATTTGAGCATCTATATCATCAAAACTTTTCTCCCAAGAAATGTCATTGACCAATCTGATCTGTCAAACTGAGCCTCAGATTCTGTGATCCCTAACCAAGTATTCATCTAGATCTTTACAAATCCAGATAAAAAAAGAACATGTAACTCCTGAATCAACAAATGAATCAGTTAAAATGCCTGTCAGTAACACGAAGTCACTGTGTGTAACGAATACACAATATAAAGGAGCTTTTTGATGTTCACTCCCCAGGGCTTCCATCCAATCATCGAAATACCACAAAGGCAATTTCTATGAATGTTATGACAAAGAAACAAATTCTTTGTGTGTTCGTGCATGTGTAGAAAGAATTAAGCATGATGATTGCTTTTCAATAAGGCTCAAAGTTGTGTAAACCACTGAGACAACAGTAGAAAAACACAGACTCAATGTGCATGATTGAAGTGCGAAGGTGGGGCGGACTTCCTTCTTTTTCAATATCCAGATTTTCCAAATGAAAATCAGATAGATTATGTGTTGCGTCCCCTTTAAAATTTGAAACATTTTCTTTTTGAGAAGAAAATGAGTAGCTTGTGGGGTTTATTCAAGAGTTGGCATGGGCTAGTTGCCTGTTTCAATAACGTTCACGAAGAAATGTGAAACATTAGTAATATGGTTGCCCGACTCAGAAAGTAGTTGGTGCAGAGTTTTGATATTCTTTTACTCTGATCTCACACCCTCTTTCTTTTAATCATTAAGCGCACTACTAACAAAACTCTCTTTTCCATTTTACCTCATCACACAACCACACTCATTTCTTTTGACTCCTCATACTCAATCACTAAGAGATTAACTTCTTGGCTAGAAATCACTGGTTAACGTGATTTCATAGAAGTTCAGTTAATTCCTAGCACAAAGAACCCATATAATCCTAATAAGCATGTGTTGCTCAAGATGGTTTAACTATATCAGTTAAAGCACAATAATACAAATGTCAGATGAATATATGCTCATATAATATAATCATGAAGGTATGAGCATTTAAAAGCATTGAAGATATTTCAAACAAGTTAATTGAATGAATGAACATGAATGCAAGAGACTTGTTTGAAAATCTGACATTGTATGAAAATGATCAGAAATGAATGATATAACAATCAAGGCTTTATGGTCAAGAATAATTGATATTTGTCTATACGAAACAAAATATAGACATTTTTGAAATGATCGTTTCAAAATGAAATATCGCTCAAAATTCATTGAATACAAGCGGATTGTCTTACCATCGAAGAAAAATTGTTTCAATTTTGAGACATGGTAAGAACATATTGAACAAAGATTCAAACCGGTGTGTATGAATATTTGAAAGTATATAGAAAATACAATACACAAGTATTTGTCTTTGGATACACAATTTATTTATCAATTAAGCACAAAAATAAAATGAAAACATTTAAAATCACACTTCCAATTCATGAAATCTTTTTAAAGAATCGGGAAGTGGTTTGAACATTTAAAAATATTTTTCTATACCTGAAAGTTGTCCTTCTTTCAGATATATTTGAGATTAAGATTAGAAATTTACCTTTTCGCGCAATCTTAATTCTCAGAAAGTCAAGCTGTAGTCATTTAGATATGATCTTGTCAGCTTCTCTCGTCCTGCAAGTCTCAAAGTCTAGTCAAAAATTTATTCACAAAATTTATTCTAAAAAAAATGACATAAATCAATAAAACGATTAATGTAAGAGTTCTGATTTGAAGTAATCAGAAATCATAGTCTTACTCCATTTGACTTATAGGCTCCCCCTAAAATCATGCATCACAAAAACTTTGTCAGTTAAAATGTATAATGCAGAAATTAGTTTTGCTCCCCCTCAAATGAATGTAGATCATCTAAAATCTTCTCTTACTCCCCCTGAGATCATGAGCAAACAATTAAAGTGCAGATATTCTTCAGACATAAAGATAAAGAAAATGATGAAAAATAAAGTACGTAACCTTATTATGTAACAACCGATTATGTCTTAAGATTTAACATACCAAGCTTAGAGACAAGAAAATTAAATCTCTTTTCATCTAAGGGTTTGGTAAATAAATCTGCAAGTTGATAATCTGTTTTTACAAAATAAAGTTCAATTGTTCCTGTTTCTACATTATCTTTTATAAAATGATACCTGACATCAATGTGTTTGGTTTTCGTATGCTGGACAGGATTAGCAGATATCGCGATTGCACTCTTCGAGTCACAATAGATAGGAATTTTGTGAAATTTTGTCAAACTTGAGAGCAGCAACTAGCAGCAGCTACATACTCCGCTTCAGCAGTCGATGTGGAAACGCATAACTGTTTCTTTGAAGCCCAGCTAACGAGCTTGTCTCCAAGAAATTGAATGTGACCAGAAGTACTCTTTCTGTCCAACATGCAACCTGTATGATCTGCATCTGAATATGCAGTCAGTTGAAACCTAGTATCCTTAGGATACCACAGACCAAGGTCTGCAGTCCCCTTCAGATATCTAAAAATCCATTTGACAGCAGCCAAATAGGATTATTTGGAAGCAGTTTGATATCTAGAACATAAACATGTTGAAAACATAATATCTGGTCTACTGGATGTAAGATACATTAACGAACCTATCATACCTCTATAGTTTCTAACATCAACACTTTTACCCGAAGGATCAGTGTGGATCTTAGTTCCTGGTGCCATCGGGGTTCCAATTGGTTTACAATTTTCCATTTTGTACTTCCGAAGAATATCCAAAATGTACTTAGATTGATTTATGAAAATCCCCGTAGAAAACTGTTTAACTTGTAATCCGAGAAAGAAATTCATCTATCCTATCATACTAATTTGAAAACGTGACACCATAGGGTTAGAAAAGTTTTTGGAATATTTTGGATTAGTAGAACCAAATATTATATCATCAACATATATTTGAATAAGAATAATATCAGCTTTTTCTTTCTTGATGAATAAAGTAGTATCAATCTAACCTTTGTAGAAACCAGACTTGACCAAGAATTTAGATAAAACGTCATACCAAGCTCGAGGGGCTTGTTTTAAACCATAAAGGGCTTTGTCCAAGATGTAGACATGATCTGGCTTATCTGAATTGACGAACCCTTCTGTTTGAGACACATACACTTCCTCCTTAAGAATGCCATTTAGAAAGGCTGTTTTCACATCCATCTGAAAGACTGTGAAATTCTTATGAGCTGCGTAGGCTAGAAACATTCTGATTGCCTCTATACGCGCTACTGGAGCATACGTCTCATCATAATCTATGCCTTCCTCTTGCCGGTAACCTTTGGCAACAAGTCTAGCTTTGTTTCTTATGACGACACCATCTTCATCCTTTTTATTCTTGAATACCCATTTAGTACCTATCACGGTTTTACCTTCTACTTTTGGAACTAATCTTCAAACCTTTAGGGCTTCAAACTGATTGATCTCTTCTTGCATTGCAGATACCCAGTCCGAATCTGCAAGAGCCTCTGATACTCGCGTTGGCTCAATCTTACTGAGGAATGAGTCATACATACATTGGTTAGGAGGCGCTGACCTAGTCTGAACAGGCTTGTTGAGATCTCCAATTACTTGGTGTAATGGATGCTCTTTGGTCCAGCGATGCTCATGAGGGAGTGGAGTAGATGAATTTTGAATATGATCATCATCTAGAAATCCACTTTCAGAATCTTCAGTTTGAATAACAAGAGGGAATTTTGCAGTTGAAGACTCAGGTGCAGAAGTATCAGTTGGAACAGCAAATTCTGGCTGTTGAGTAGACAATATATCACAGCCAACTGAAATAGTTACTTCTGGCTCAGTATTTTCTTGTGCATCTTCAACTGTAGGAGTAACAATAGGAATGTGAGTTTCAGACTGAACGGGGGATACTTGTTCAGTTATGACATCTGAAGTGACTGGATGATTGCAAGTTGTGTCTTCAGACCTGTCAGTCACAGCAGATTTAGATACATTATAACCTAGAAACTCATCATAAAAGAATTCAAATAACAAATCTAAATCAGTTAAATGAAAAGTAGATGTAGAAGCGTTATCCGAATTTTTCGCTGTAGAAACAGGTTCTGGACTGATCTGCCCAGAAGCTAATACTTCTATGATAACGGGTTCTGAACTGAATTGATCAGAAGCCATATCTTCATTAAATGTGACATTAACGCTCTCAACAATTGATTTTGACTTCTTCAGATAAACACGATATGCTGCAGATGTTGAAGAATAACCGATAAAGATGTCTTCGTCCGCCTTAGCACTGAATTTATTCAGACTCTCTCTGTCGTTAAGAACAAAACATTTACATCCAAATACGTGAAAATATTTTATAGTTGGTGTTCTGTTGTTGATTAGCTCATATGGAGTCTTTTGAAATCGGCGGTGTATTATGGAACGATTTTGAGTATGGCATGCAGTCGATACAACTTCTGCCTACAAGAATAGAGGTAAGTCTGATTGGCTAAGCATAGTCCGAGCAGCCTCGACTAGCGTTCGATTTTGCCTTTCGACTACTCCATTTTGTTCAGGCGCACGAGCAGCAGAGTATTGATGTGATATCCCGACCGATTCGAGATATTCTTCAACTATCTTGTTTTTGAACTCTGTGCCGTTGTCCGTTCGAAGAAACTTGACTTGTCGCTGCATTTTCACCTGGGTCGTCTTTAAGAAAGTAATGAGAACTTCCGGTGTCTCATCTTTTGAACGAAGAAATTTGACCCACGTGTATCTTGAATAATCATCCACAATAACCAACACATATTTCTTTCCTCCTAAACTCTGAGTTCTCATTGGACCACACAAACCCATATGTAGCAATTCTAACGGAGAACTAGTGTTTGGTGCAGGCTACGGTTTATGAGCGACTCTCTTCATCTTACCCTTTTCACATGCTGTGCATAAGTGTTCTCGTTAATATTTTAGCTCAGGAAGTCCTTTGACCAATTTCCCACGAACCAGCTTGTTGAAGTAACGAAAGTTCAAATGAGATAAACGTCTGTGCCAGAGCCAACTTTGTTGCATTGAAGCTTTTGTCATTAATCATACTTGATTGTCAATCTGAACTTTGGACAAATTGATGGTGTAGAGGTTGGTCTTTCGATTTCCAGATAAGAGTTTTGTTCCATCTTCAGTGCGAACTGAGCAACTCTTAGACTTGAAGTTGACCTCTAACCCTTTATCGCAGAATTGACCTATGCTGAATAAGTTGTGTCCCAAGCCATCGACATAACTCACCTTACTTATCGTTATGTTGTCTTGAATGATGTCACCATACCCTAAGATAGGTGAAAGTTGATCGTTTCCAAATCTGACATTTCCACTGAATTTCTCTGTATAGTTAGACAATAAAGCTTTTTGCCCAGTCATATGCTTGGAACATCCACTATCCAAGTACCACATATGCCGGGTCTGCAAGAGAAATCAGGCAATAACAATTTTAGGTACCCATTTAAAAACGGGCCCTAAAGGATTAGCACAAGATTTTGGTATCCATTTAAATATGGATCCTCTTTTTCTTTGAAAACTTTGAAAAACATTTGATCTCGAAAAATTAACATGATAAGATCCATACCAATCAGAAGAATTATGAGAATAAACAAAATCAGTTCTCCGATAATTAGGACGAGATTTAGTAGTAATATAAGATAATTGAATCAATTTCTTTATTGAGTAACGTTTGTAAGAAGTTACAAGGTTTTCTTTATGAGAAGCACATTGACCAACTATATTAGAATCACTACTAACAGATTTAGTACAAGAATTATCAGTAACTGATTCAGCTATCTCATCCTCCTTCCGTTTTGGTCTCCATTCAGATTGAGCTTTCAACTTTTTCTTCCTTAAATCTGAAACATAAGATATAGATTTATTACGAAAAACAGATTTCCGAGACTGAGTATTCTTTCGTGTACCAGTGTATTTTTGTTTTTGTAATCGCTGTTTCTTATGTTTCTTACCTTGAGCATAGTAATCAGCAGTTACAGAAACTGATTCACCAACCTTAGTTGATGAGTCCACAGTATTTACACCACTTGGTAACACTTTGTCATTTTTAAGACAAGTAGAATGATCAGGAAGTGTAGTATTGACATTAAACATATCAAATTCTTCCATGCACCCATCATCAGAATTTAAAAAATCATTTGCAGACTCAAATAAGTCAACAGAATTATCAGATGAAGATTGAGATAACTTAGAAACTGTAAAACACTTTGTAGATTTATTATGAAAAACAGTGTTCTTTATAACTGTATAAAATACATTTTGTTGTATATCAACCAAAAGTTTTTCATCAGATAAAACATTTTCAAGCTCGACTATTTTGCTTTCAAGAATAGATGTAGGAACATAAACCTTTGCAATCGCAGGTTTTGCCTTCATCTCAGAAGCGGAATAACTAACAAAATAGTTAGTTGAAAGAATTTTTGGTGTTTTTGAAAGATAACTATCATTTAACTTTTCATAGTTAAACGGTAGTTGCATTTTCTTTTTATTCTTTCTATTTTCAGTTTCTTGGTCCTCAACTTCTTCTGACAATTTGGTAACAAATTTGGGTTTTAAATGAGTATGTTTATCAGCACAAGCAAGAAAATCATAGTTATAAAGTGCCGGCTGTTTTCTGATAGCTTTCTTAAGATAATGGGGGTTTTCAAAACCAAGTCCCCATTTCTCTTTGACATCAGCTCTTCATTAGGTGCATTTAGAAAAATGGTTTGATCTGTTTGACCTCTCGCATGAAGTTTTGCTTCCAGACCATTTACCTTCTTATTAAAATTCTTATTTTCAACCTGCAATTTATAAACAGTTAGTGCAGATTCATTTTTCTCAAACTCATATTTAGACACTTTACCTTCAAACTCAGAAATCCTCTTTTCAAAACAATCTACTTTAGATTTAGAATCAAAATCAGACTTGCGTAAAGAATCAATCAGATCTTTGTTTGAAATAACAAATGTATTAAGCTCAAAGATCTTCTTATTCTTTTTAGCAACTTTTTCTTTTTCCTTTTTCAGATTATTTTGTAAATTTTGTAGCTCAACCACCATGGTTTCCATTTTGGTAATAAAATCTTTTTTAGATAAGTTTAATACCTCATTAACTGCCTCATCATCTGACTCGTCATCCTGTACTTCTTTGCCCATGAGACAGATATGAGTTGTTTCTTCTTTCACTTCTTCTTCTCCTTCTAAATAATCCAGCCAAAACTCATCTTCAGCCATTAGAGCAACACCCGCTTCTTGATGTCTTACCAAAAGCAACTTGTTCTGATAGTACTGAGAGTTGCGAACTTTCGGCTTTCGACAATCTTTTGCAAAATGACCCATCTTGCCGCAATTGTAGCATTTGATGAAATCTGTTGCTGGCTTCTCGGCAACTGTGTAGTCATTCATGAACTTCTTCTTCTCATCCGGTTTCTTCTCCACATATCTATCCTCTGCATACCTCTTTCCTTCCACTTTCTGTCGATGCTCGTGATTCTTTGAACTAGATGAAGAATACCTTTGAGAATTTGATCCCGACTTCTTGTAAAATTTCTTCTGGAATGCACTGGTCAGCAATATCATGGCTTGTTTCAGACTTTCGCCATCATCACTATCTGTAACTGAATCTGACTCAGAACTGGTAAGAACTATCTTCTTTTTCTTCTCTTTCTTTTCTTTCTTTTCTTTCTTCTTCTCTCCAGCTACTAAGGCAATTGGATCAGGAACTTGTGCTGCCTTCTTCTTCTCAGCTCTTTTCTCTTCAACCTCTTCCTCATTCTGCTTCAAGGTCTCAAATACCTCATGTAGTGGTATTTCATTCAAATCCTTCATCTGTTTCATCCTTCTTGTATGCTTTTTCCATTCCGGACGTAGGATACTCAGAAATTTGACATTGTTTTCCAACTGCTTCTTTTTGACTTTATTCTTTGTCAGCTCATTCAGAAGCAATACAAACCTCTCATATGTATCTTCCAAACTCTCATTCTCCTTAGCTTTGAATTCCTCATAACTATTGATGCAGTTTGCCACTTTCATTTGATTTCCAACCTTGGATCCCATCATCATCTTTTGCAACTGATCCCACATCTTCTTAGCATTGGCTTTATAGCTATCAATCTTGATGTAGATCTCGTTTGGAATGCTTTGAAGAAGTAATGATCTCGCTTGTTTATCTGCTTTGTATCGGCTTTTCTGATCTTCAGAATATTGAGAAATATCCACTGTCACTGTTTTCATCTTTTGCTCTCTTTCCTCAGTCCCATCTTCACTATCAGAAGAATCAACATCAGGTACTTGAACTGTTATTGGAGCCATTGGACCTTCAGTGATAGACAGAAGAATATTCTCTCCATTTGAATGTCGATCTATGAAATCCAAGAATCTGTCCTTCCATTGTTCATACTCGCCTTTGAATAGAACTGGAGGCTTAACATCAGTACCAATCGAAAGTGCATCTTTGGAAGTCATCTTGTATAACCTGTTTGATTAATATATCAATAAGAAACTGGAACTGATCGTTAGTCCAAATGAAACAATCAAGAAAATACAGAAAACTTGAAATCTAAAATCAGAAATTTTCATCACAAAAAGAACTATGTCCCCCTAGGCAGACTTAGCACGGGGGTCCCTAAAACACGCAGACTGAAAAACACGCAGATCGAGACTTGCGCGTTTGATAAACTCTAAAGCAAACTCGCAGACAAACTCGCAGGCAAAATCGCAGATAAAACTCGCAGATCAAACTTGCAGATCAAACTCGCAAGTGCCTAAACTCGCTAAAAACTGTTCACGCTGAAACTCGCTAACAGAGGCGTGCGCGTTTACAAAACTCGCACGTCGAAGAACTCGCTAAATTCTATTCCTCGTCAAACTCGCACACCGAAGAACTCGCAAATCACTATTCCTCATGAAACTCGCTAGCTTCAATTAGCGAGTTTGTAGAACTCGCTGGCCACTACTAGCGCGTTTCTTAGAACTTACAGATAGCCCTTGCGCGTTTTAGACCAAAGTTCTTCTTTCGACTTGCGCGTTCTAACTGATGAACCTTGCGCGTTTCACGACGAACTAGCGCGTTTCGCGAAGAACTTGCGCGTTTGAGGGATCTAGCGCGTTCTTCCTTCTGTCGACCCAAAAACGAACTTTTCATCTGAAAAACGGTCCAAACGTGGTCCAAATGATCTGAAACTCTGGATTGTTGCTCGATTACAACACTAGAACGAATTACAACTCAAGAAATTTACAAACAATGACTTTACAAAACAAAATTTCGATGAAACAGTGACTGAACAACTTTTGAACAAAACCCAACAAAAATTACAGAAATTCGAGTGATTTACAGTGCAATACTGAAATTAAAGTACATAGACTCGGTCTATTACACTTTTCGAACACTTCCTAACAAAAATTTGCTCCAAAAACACTCAAAATCAAATTTCGATTTTTCCACAGTCAAGAACAGTAGCGAACCAACTTTTCTTGAATTCTTTTTCTGATTTCACCTTTGGATCTGCTTTGATACCAATTGTGTGTTCCAGATTCTAGTTTCTATTCATTAACAATCAAACAAACAAGATTAAACAATTGAATTACTTGTTTGATTACTTGATTTCTCAAGAATTACACTTTCTCTCTCTAGAAATCTTTCTCTCTCTCTAAAACTGAATTCTCTTAAATCTCTTACAAAGATATGTATTCTAAATTCGTACTTACTAATTACAAGAACAAAGCTATATATACTACTCCTAATACAAAGGAAACTAAAATACAACTAAACAAGTACATTGACTTTTATTACAAAAGACTTTGACTTTTAATGAGATTTGAATTTCTTCAGCTTTGACTTTCTCAACTTTGACCTTCAGTTTTCTTGATCTTGTATCCAACTGATTTATGCGCTAACAGTACCAAGAGAATCAACTAATAAGATCTTTTGAATTAAGAATTGGATAAAAACTACACTAAAAAATTTTCAGAAAAATAAATTTCCAAAAATAATCAAATGAAGAATTCGCAAACAGTATAAAACACAAAGAAATTAGCAAGCAATACAGAATAATTTTGAAAAATGAAAAAATCTGGCGCAAATCACATAATGCGCTAGGAACAGTGGCACAAAAGACAGTTTGCGCTAAGCAAAGCGTTCGCGAAATCCAGATATGTGCTAAAGGACAGTAGCGCAAAAATTAGAAACTCGCTAAGGCTGGAAGCAGAGAGAGACAAGCTAGTTTTGCGCGAAAAGGGGGTCGCGCGAAGAAATACTTTGCGCGAAGATAAGGTGGCGCAAAATTCAGAAAATTCGCTAAGGCAGTGGCGCACATAGACACTTTACGCTAAGTGAAGCTGGCGCAAAAGACAATTTGCGCTATGAGAAGTTGGCGCAAAAGATAACTTGCGCTAAGAGGAGCTGGCGCAAGACTAAGATCAGGCGCAAAATTGCAAAATCTCGCGAGTTCTTCACCTGTTCGACCCTCTCTCGATTTTCAATCCATAAAACACTTCAAACGATTAGTAAACAGTGTAAAATTCACGCAAATCATCCACAAACATACTATGAATGAACCCCAACCAAAATCAATGACCAAAAACAACTTTTATGCTTGAAATCAGATGGAACAGTACTCGACAGTTTCAAGAACAAATTTTTCAGAAATCATAAAAAGCCAATCGATTTGTGCTGTTAAATTCAACAGGGCAATCTGATGTTGTTCTATAACATAAAACACACTTAATCAAATTGATTTTATGCGTAAAAACACATTAAACCATGAAATCGATTTTCACACAATAAGTTTTCGAAAAATACTGTTTTAATCCAAAAAGCTTGATTCTTTGGCTTTGATACCACTTGTTAAACCCAGATTATAGTTGATAAACAATCACACAACACAATAAAGAACAAGAGATGCATAAATCAAAACAATATAGCATAGATCTCTTGATTAATCAGATAAATACGTGTGTGTGTTCTTGGTGTACAGATACCTCTTGATGCGTGTACAATACAGAGAATATGGCCTCCTCAATCTTCAATAATGTCTACCGAAATTTAGAGAATAATACCTTTTATACGTAGGTCAACATGACCTAATCAGTATTAGATATCAGCTAAAATACCCCCTAAGGTATTAAACACTATTACAAACTAGACCCCTTATTCAATTTAATCTTGAATACGATTACTGATCCAACAGGTTGTTGTAAAAGTTGCTCTGTACCCTCCTTTGACAATTTTAATGAAATATTTAAGAAGTTTGCTTATGAAGTTCTTTATTGCAAATGTTTTGATCTTGTTAATGCTTTAAATCAACATTTCTCAAGGCCCTCCTGTCTTATATCTCACTCGAAGTCCAAGAATGCCAAATTCAAGGGTGATATAGGACAAAATGGTACCTCTGTCAAGGAGGATAAAACCAAAATCAAAGGTGTTAAGGCACCTTTAAAGACTCCTAACAAGCCTGGAACTATTTGGAAATGGGTACCTAAATCTTCTTAGTCTGTCCGCAGAAGAAACAACATGTGCCCATTTGGTACCTAGACTCCGGGTGTTCAAGGCACATGATTGGCGACAGAGGGTTGCTCTCCGGTTATAAAGAGAAACATGGAGGTGGTTCTGTAACTTTCGGAGACAACAAGAAAGGTCAAATCAAAGGCTATGGAGTCATTGCCAATTGAGACATCGATGTCAACAGAGTGGCCTATGTGGATGGCCTTAAGCACAACCTGCTAAGTGTTAGCCTACTCTGTGATAATGGACTAGATGTGATGTTCAAGAAGCAATATTGTTCTTTGTTTAAGGAAGACACAACTGCAGAGCTTCTGCGTGCCAATAGACGAGGTGATCTATACCTCATGGACTTCACGTCGATCAACAAAGATGAAAAGCTTTTTCTAGGCTCAAGTATGAACGAGGAAGCTTGGCTCTGGCACAACATGTTCTGTCACTTAAACTTTCATTCTCTAGACAAACTCGTGAAATTGGACTTGGTAAAGGGGCTACCAAGTACTAAATTCGACAGAGATCATCTATCCTCTGCATGTGAAATGGGCAAACTTAAAAGTGCTTCCCATAAGACCAAAACAGACATATATTGAACTAGACCTCTGCAGATGCTTCATGTAGGCCTATGGGGTCCTATATCTGTGCAAAGTATAGGCGGCAAGAAGTACATTCTTGTACTCATAGATGAATTCTCAAGATATACTTGGGTGGAGTTTTTTCGAAAGAAATCAGATGTTCCTGAGGTACTAATCAATCTCATTAAGAGGTTACGAGTTTGTCATGATTGGAGGGTTTAGAAAGTTCGAAGTGACAACGGGAAAAAGTTCAAAAACTCAACAATCAAAGCCTATCTAACGACAGAAGGCATCTCACAGAACTTCTCTGCTGCAAGGACCCCACAACAAAACGGTGTTCTTGAACGCAAAAACCAAACACTAGTGGAAGCCGCAAGAACTATGCTCACTGCCTCAAGACTTCCAATTTCCTTTTGGGCAGAAGCCATCTCCACGACATGTTTTACACAAAATCGATCTTTGGTAGTAAAAGGGCATGCAAAGACCCTTACCACCTGCTCAATCAAAGAAAACCAAATATCAAGTACTTCCATGTTTTCGGGTGCAGATGCTATGTGTTGAACGACAGAGAGCAAATCGGGAAATTCAGTCCCAAAGCTGATGAAGCCAAATTTGTTGGCTACTCATCAAACTCCAAGGCATACCGAGTCTACGTGCTCACGTCAAAACATATATTTGAAAGTATTAATGTTTCTTTTGATAACTCGTTTCAGGTGACTTCTGAGAAAATCTGCTCAGGACTTAAACTTCAGGATAAAGAATCTAGTGACTCATCTAGAGCAAATGAACTTCATCATCTGTTTGAAGAGATGTTCAACGATGATGGACCCTGAGTGGATGATCACAGAGCCTCTAGAGCTGAAGCCTCTGTAGACCAAACTGGTATGTCTCTATCAGGTTCTAGCAATACTTCACCCTCTTCCACGACTTTTGCAGGTGCAAATGTCGAGGGGGAGCACTCAGAGGCTAACACTGAACAAGGCTCCAAGCTTAATTAAGATCATGGTCATTTTCAAGATATCTCTAAAGGGTGAACACCAGAACAATCATAGAACTCTGAACAAGGCACTACCGAGCTCATAACATCAACTTAGAATGATCAATCAAGTCATGTGACAAGTACAAATGATTTCCCTTCTACAGAGGGTAATCAACATCAAGAGACAGAACATGCTCCAGAAGTGATTTCAGAAGGTTCCAATGATCACCTACCACGAATGACAAAGTGGACCAGAATTCACCCACAGAGCCAAATTATTGGTGACCCCTCTGACAGAGTCGAGACTCGATCTAGTACTGCAAACTTTTGTTACTATACAAATTTTGTGAGTATTATCGAGCCCAAAAATATCTCTGAATCTCTTGAAGACCCAAACTGGGTAGATGCTATGCAAGAAGAGCTTCTGCAGTTTGAAAAAAAATGAAGTATGGACCCTAGTGTCTCTACCGAAAGGCAAAACTGCAATAGGGACCAAATGGGTCTTCAGGAACAAAAAGGACGAGGAGGATGTAGTGATCAGGAACAATGCAAGAGTGGTGGCCAAGGGATATTGCCAAGAAGAAGGGATTAACTATGAAGAAACTTTTGCCCCTATGGCAAGGCTCGAGGCGATAAGAATATTTCTTGCCTTCGTAGCCCACAAAGGTTTTAAAGCGTTTCAAATGGATGTAAAGTCAGCCTTTCTAAATGGGCAAATTCAAGAAGAAGTATACGTCTAGTAGCCAGCAGTGTTTGAAAGCTCCAAGTACCCTAATCACGTGTACTTCTTGGATAAGGCTCTGAACGAACTCAAGCAAGCCCAAGAGCCTGGTACGACAGACTTTCAAACTTTCTTATTGCCAATGGTTTTGAAACAGGTACAACTGATACAACTTTATTTTATAAAAAGAGAAAAATGTGAGATTCTGCTTGTGCAGATTTATGTTGACGACCTTATTTTTGGGTCCATAAATGAATCATATTGTAAAAAGTTTTAGTCATTGATGAAGAGTGAGTTTGAGATGAGCATGATGAGAGAACTTACCTTCTTCCTAGGATTGCAAGTCAAACAAACCAAAGAGGGCATTTTCCTAAACCAATCTAAATATGTCTCTGACATACTTGAAAAATACAAGCTCTCTGACTCTTCACCAATGAAAACCCCTATGGCCACTGGATCTAAGCTTCATGCAGACCCAAAGGGAAAATTTGTGGAGTGTAAACTCTACAGAGGTATGATAGGGTCTTTGTTGTATTTAACCGCAAGCCGACCCGATATAATGTTCGCCACATGCCTCTATGCAAGATTTCAAGGTAATCCCCAATGAATCTCATCTTCATGCTGTCAAAAAGATATTCACATACCTAAAAGGAACCAAGAATCTTGGCCTCTAGTCTCCAAAAAACTCTGGCTTTGATCATGTGGCTTATACAGACTCAGATTACGGAGGATGCAAGATAGACAGAAAGAGTACCTCAAGGAGTTGTCAATTCCTTAGAGGGAAATTACTGAGTTGGACTTCTAAGAAGCAAAATTGTGTCTTGACCTCTACGGCAGAAGGAGAATATGTTGCTACCACTAGTTGTTGCTCACAAGTTCTGTGGATGAGAACCCAACTTAGAGACTATGGATTTGACATCGAGAAAATTCCCATCGTCTGTGACTCCAAAAGCGCCATTGCGATCTCTGCCAATCCCGTTCAGCACTCTTAGAAAAAACACATCGATATCAGGTACCACTTTCTGAAACATCATGTGGAGCATGGGACCATAGAAATGTACTTTGTCCCTATAGACTACCAGCTTGCCGACCTTTTCTCAAAGGCATTAGATGAGAAAATATTCACTTTTCTTGTTGGCAAGATTGGCATGCACAACATGAGTTTATTCACAGAGCCTCTACAGTACATACTTTATATCCGTGTACATATTTTCCACTCTATTGTTTTTACAGTCTCTTTCTCGTAATCTTCTTGATAAATTAGTTCTATTGCTCTATGTCTTGTTCAACGTCTATTTCAAAAAGGATCCAAGCACAGATCAAGGGGGAGCTGAAATAGGAGACCTTAACAATTCAAGGGGGAGCTCGACATCATTTTCAAATATGTCCCTCTGCCCTCAAAATGCTTTCACAACTTTTGAGTGATCACCACCCCAAATTATTCTCTAAATTAGAAAACTTGGATCTCAAAGCCTCTTAGGTCCTCCACAGAGCCTCTGTGACCTATCATAGAGCCTCTGTACCTCTCGAAAGGGGTTTCTTGTCCATTACACATATAGTTGGGTCTGTGTTCGATCATATCATAAGTTCTTTCGAATGTCTACGTTTATTCAGAGTTCTGAACCCTCCTAATGACCTCAGAAACTCCAGACCCACAGAGCTTCTGGCATTCAATGCGGGTTATTTTTTTGAAAACCACTGCCATGCGGGAATAGTAAATACCACGTGCGTGAGAATAGAGGGAGGCGCACGTACTCGATCGTGCACCGCCCATCCTGACGTGGCACATTCCTATTGGTTCGTATATGTACCATCATTTTTTGAAAACGACTACTTATCCGTTTACACTCATTAAGGATTTCAAATTTTTTTATTTATTACCGCCTAATTTTTTCACCTCTAATCTGACCCAGATGAACAACAAACCCAACAACCACTTCGTCACCTTGAATCCCTCTGGATTTGTTAGAGCACAGTCTCATTGGATTCAAGATCATCCAATCTGAAGATCCAATCTAAAGCTAATGCCGGAAAGTCGCTCTCGATATAAAGTCTAATGTCGTTTGTAATAAAATGTCCAAGTTAGTTTTATTGTATTTGATTGTTTCTATGTAATTAGTTAGTTACTTAAATATATATTTGTTTAGATATTATTTTGTTAGATAATATCTAGATATTAGTTTTATTGTTTAATATTGCAAGTTGGTCTTGCAAGTTGTTTAGGTTGGTTAGTGTGTCTAGGAAGGTATCAGATTAGAACACACAAAAACACACACAACCAAGGTGTAAAACACAGAGAGAATACGAGAGAGAGTTCTTCAATATCAAACATACCGAACCTTGTAATCGTTATTTTATATATCAAATAGTTTGGTAATCATTTATTTGATTTATCTGGTTAAGATCCTTGTTCGAAATCAGGGACACACAATTGGTATCAGAGCTGATCCAGATCAAAATCAATTTTTTAAAGAAAGTCACTGTGTCCTTCATTTCAGAAATCTTTTTATTGTCTGAGTTAGGTGTGGAAATCGATCATGTTGTGATCAATTAGGTTGCTAGATCGAGTTGTGAGTGTTAGATTTCAGTTTACAGCTTAAATCGTGTTCCAAATTTGTGATTTTGTTGTCTGAGTTAACGTTCAGAAAAAGGTACCGTGCCATCGATTTGCATTTCAATAAGTGATTTTTATCAAGATCGAGTGGTAACAATCTGTTCTAGATAGGTTAGTGGTCATTTTATTGCATATTGGGACTGCTAATCTTGGAAAAACAAGTTTATTAGTCGATTTATCGAAGTAAAGGACGAACTCACTGTAACACCCTGGATTTTCATTATATTTCTTCGTTGTATTCTTGTGTTTAGCTGTTTTCGTTAGCACCGTGTTTGGTTTGAAGTTGAGTTGTATTTTGAGAATTTTGGGGGACAAGTACTGAACTACGCGAGTTGCACCACGACTAGAGGTTGCGACACAACCCGCGTAACCCACTGTTTGAAATGAGATTCGTGGAACTTCGTAAGTTGCACCGCGACAAGAGGTCGTGGCACAACCCGCGTAACTCACTGTTCATTGGGACACGGGCAAGTTATGCCGCGAGTTGAGGTCGCGGCATAACCTGCGTAGATGCCTGGCCGACTTAAGGGTTTTTAACTCAAAATATCTTCACTTCTCAAGATCTTTCTCTCTCTCTCTCGAAATCTCTTCTCTTTCTCTTTAAATCGTTCTCTCTCTCTCTCTCTAGAGTTTGGTGGTTAATATTTGGTGTTAGATCTGAGGTTTCAGTGTTTTAACCTTCACTTCTACGACGTGATCGTTATCTGGTTTTCAAGGTTTTATTCTGAAACCTACTGGTGAGTTCCTACTACCATTTTACAAACTTTATACCTGTCAAAACTCTTATTTGCGAAATCCGAAGTATATTTCTACGGTATAAAACTCTTATTTGCGAAATCCGAAGTATTTCTACGGTATGATTTCATGTTCTATACATTTTGATATAAATGGAGTTTATGGTGATTTTCGGGGTTCCCGATCAGGTTTGACTAAAAGGATGGATCTTATCTTATTGAAGTAAAATGATGGTTTTACTTGCACATTATGTGGATATGTGAAAAGAATGTTTAAGAACTCATTTTTAATGATTTTCATTCTCACCAGAAGTTGAACTGGAAATGACACTTTGTTTATAAAATGTGTTTATACCATATGTTTATTTATGGTTGGTCACATATGTTGTTGTGACGAGTCTGTAATATTACTAGCGGATCCCTAGGTTTTGAGTCGACTGTATTATTGAGATGTCATATTCCCCATTTTGTAACTATGGATGCATATGATCCTCGGGGGAAACTTGGTACGGTTATGTGAGGCCGGATACTAGCAATGGTTCGTAGTGATCCTAGTGAAGGAGTATACATTGGTTTTGCTTGGGGCTAGATCTCACGTTGTAGCACGGACTTATGTGTTCGTATCCTCGGATTCCAATTGTTTAGCTCATAACTCGGATTGTGGCTTACTTAGTGTTATGCCACAATCCTTGGTAAAATGTTTTATCATGGGTCATTTGATAATATGTTTATAACGGAAAAGCCCAGTTGTGGCAAAGGATTCAATTGTAAAATTTAACCTCTTTGGAAATATTATCTTTTGATGCAAATATTTATATCTTTTGTGCTTTATAAACTGTATGTTCTCACCAGGCTTTAAGTCTGACACTTTTTCTCAAATGATGTGTATAACAGGTTTCCCTTAGCGGTGGGTTGTCGGGGTTTTTGAGAGACGGGTTGGTCTCGAGGCATTTTGAGATGACTAGTATTGTATCTGGGCATTTGTTAAGTCCCATTCTTTTGATGAATTATGGTTTGTCAATAGATGTAATCTTGGTGGAAGTGTCTAGATTAGTTTGTTGATGAATCCCATTTATGTACAGGTTTTGTAAAGTCAAAATGACTGATCCCTTTATGGGAGGTTTATATCAATGCGAACGTCATGTTGCCAGTTTTCCCAGGTTTTATTTTACTCTAATTTCTAGGGCGTTATAGGTTGGTATCAGAGCTATAGTTTAAGCGAACTAGGCATGAATGTAAGATGTCTAGACTTAGACCGAGTATGATATGAATTGATCCGTGAGATTGGGTAGAGCTTCTAAGATGGGTTAGTCTTAGAGTCAATGGAAAATACGTTTATCAGGCGTTGTGATGATCGTGACGAGAACCTTTATGTGTTATATGTTCATAATCTCACTTAGCTAATGTTATTATGAGGATATCGTACGTAAGAGTGCTTGAATTTCTATTTCTATGACTATTGATAATGTGGTAGTACGTTTCCTTTGTGTTTATTCAATCTCTCTCTTATCTCTTTCTCTGTTCTGTGAAGCAGTTCAGTATGGTGAATACAGGTGGTAGACCGCGTACGTGTGTTGATGGTCTGAAAGCGACAACCTCCACCGCTGAGCAGCCGGAGGGAGATGAGGTTGTTGTGCGACCACCTGTTCAGCAAAGACTTGGTGGAGGGTCGGAGGTTATTCTGCGAGTAGACCTGGCTTCGTCTCACCCAGTCATCAGGGATGCTAATTCCCGTCTGAGATGATGGCCAGCATGATGTTGGCAATGAGGGAAGAGATGGCAAAGTATCAAGAGTTTCTGCTTAAAGTGATTGAGGACCGCAATGTGAACAATCGTAGGAGTGAGACGGTTGTGGAAAACATTGTAGCGGGTCCTGGAGGCATTGGTGTTGGGGTCAGGGCTGAGGAGCACGGGATTGTTGGTGCTCCGGGAAATAGGAAAAGTTGTTCCTACAAGTCCTTTCTGGGTTGTGGACCGCCAGAGTTCTCTGGTTCCGATGACCCAATCTTGTGTGTGAAGTGGATTCGAGCGGTCGAGCAAGCTTTTGGCTCATCCAAATGCGGAGATGATCAGAGAGTGCGGTTCGGTACCCAACTACTGAGGGATACTGCGCTCATTTGGTGGAATGTCGTTCAATCCACCCTATCTCTTGTTGTGTTGGCCCAGTTGTCTTGGGCCGAGTTCAAGAAAAAGTTGTTAGAAGAGTTCTGCAATGAAAGAACAATGAACCGAATTGAGAAAGAATTTCGTCTCTGGTAAAGGGAAGTCTGACAGTGAGGGAGTACACCCGTCAGTTCATGGAGAAGCTTGATCTGGTGGGGCACGCTGCCCCAACAGAGAAGGATAAGATGAAGGCCTATCTGAATGGCCTACCTGCGGACATGCAATCTATGGTCCACAACTCTAAAGCTTCTAACCTCCACGAGATGATTGAAGAAGCTCAGTACATGGAAGAGATGTTCGCAAGGAACAAAGTTGAGAAAGTCGTTATGGTGTCTGATAAGAGAAAGTGGGAGAGTAATTCTGCTCACCGCAAGAGATCACGACCTTTTGGCGGAAACCAAAACTTCAGCAATCAGCATGAAGCTAGGTGGTGCCACAAGTGTCGAACTAAACACCACGGTGACTGTAATACCACTTCTCAAACTTGTTATAAGTGTGGGAATCCTGGTCACACTATCAGAGATTGCCCGGTCAGAGGACTCGTCTGTTATGAGTGCAAGGCACCGGGGCATGTGAGAAGAGATTGCCCGAAGCTTGTGTCGGGTAGCACGCAGTAAGGGAGGAGAACCCTCCTAGGGTTCCGGGTCGAGCATTTCAGATGACGGCCGATGAGGCCAAGGCATTCGCTGATGTGGTATCGGGTACTTTCCTTATAAACTCTGTACCTGCTCGCATTTTATTCGATACAGGTGCCAGTTTCTCTTTCGTATCTAAATTGTTCCGTCAGAAAATTTCTATGCCCACTACTAGTCTTGAGGATGCATAAGTGGTAGAAATAGCCGATGGTAGTCAAGTTCTGATCCACGATATTATGAAGTAGTGTACTCTTAGTATCGAAGGGAGAGAATTCTCGATCGATCTACTGCCGATGTTAATCGGGGGTTTTGATGTTGTGGTCGGCATGGATTGGTTGTCAAATAATCATGCCGAGATCGTATGTTCCAAGAAGTTGATTCAACTTCCCAACCGCTCTGGCGAAGTCATTGTCATCTATGGTGAAAAGAGAAAAGGTGAAGTGGCAATAATCACAATAGCAAAGGCACGCAAGTGCTTAGTAAAAGGATGTCCGTCTTTCCTAGCCTATGTGATCGAGGCTAAGTTAGAGAAATCAAAGCTGGAAGATGTGAAGATTGTGCGTGAGTTTCCAGATATCTTTCTGAACGACTTGCCCGGGTTACCACCCGATCGTCAGTTAGAGTTTCGGATTGATCTTTTGCCTGGAACAGACCAATTGCTAAACCTCCTTACCGTTTAGCGCCGTCAGAGATGCAAGAAATGATGGCACAACTCCAAGAGATTTTGGAGAAGGGCTTTATAAGACCGAGCTCGTCACCTTGGGAAGCTTCGGTCTTGTTTGTAAAGAAGAAAGATGGCACGCTGCGAATGTGCATCGACTATCGTGAGTTGAACAAAGCTACAGTGAAGAACAGGTATCCGCTTCAAGGAGCGGGTTGTTTTTCCAAAATCGACTTACATTCGGGATATCACCAAGTGAAGGTAAGAGAAGAAGATGTTCCGAAGACAGCTTTCAGAACGCGTTACGGCCATTACGAATTTCTTGTAATGAATGCCTTTTGGTCTAACGAACGCACCGGCGATATTTATGGACTTGATGAATAGAGTGTACTGACCATTCCTCGACCAGTCGGTCATTGTCTTCATTGATGACATACTCGTGTACTCCAAGAGCGAGTCAGAACACGAACAACATCTAAGAGAAGTGCTTGAAGTGTTGAGAAAGTAAAGATTGTACGCCAAGTTTTCCAAGTGTGACTTTTGGCTTAAAGAAGTACAATTTCTGGGTCACGTTGTCACTCGAGACGGAGTGAAATTGGATCCCTCCAAGATTGAAGCTATGATGAATTGGGAATCTCCCAAGAGTCTGTCAGAGATCCGAAGTTTCCTAGGTCTGGCGGGGTACTACTGGAGATTTATCCAAGACTTTTCGAAAATCGCTTCTTCCTTGATAGTTTTGACTCGGAATAATGTGAAGTTTGAATGGACCGAAACGCAAGAGAAGGCGTTCCGAATACTTCAAAAGAAGTTCTGTGAAGCTCCAATTTTGTAGTTACCTGAAGGGTCAGAAGACTTCGTGATTTATAGCGACGCTTCGAAAATGGGTTTAGGTTGTGTGTTGATGCAACGGGGCAAGGTAATCGCTTACGCCTCGAGGCAGCTTAAAATACACGAAGAGAACTCTCCTACCCACGATTTGGAGTTATCAGCGGTGGTTTTCGCCCTGAAGCTTTGACGACACTATCTCTATGGCACGAAGTGTACACTCTTCACAGATCTTAAAAGTCTGAAATATGTCTTTGATCAAAAGGAGTTGAATATGAGGCAACGGCGGTGGCTCGAGTTACTCAAGGATTACGACTGTGAGTTGCTTTACCATCCTGGTAAGGCAAACGTGGTAGCTGATGCGTTAAGTCGGAAGGACTATAGTGGATGTATTCGGGCTACCCATTCGAGAATCGAGTTGGTGTCTAGTCATGTTGAAAAGATCAAAGCATCGCAAGTTGAAGCATTGTTAGAAGAGAATCTCAAAGAGGAAGTCATGACAAAACAACGTTTGCTCTTAACGGAAGATAGCCGTGGGGTAAAACTGTTCAACGGTCGCGTGTGGGTACCCAAGCTTGGGGGTAACCGTGATCTATTGCTTGAAGATGCACACAAGTCCAAGTATTCCATTCATCCGGGGAGTACAAAGATGTACAGGGACTTGAAGCTGCACTATTGGTGGCCAGTAATGAAACTTGACGTGGCGCGTTACATTGAGCGTTGTGTGACGTGTTCGCAATTCAGGGATGAACATCAACGACCGTATGGGAGTCTTCAGTCTCTAGAGATTCCCGAGTGGAAGTAGGAGCATATCACTATGGACTTCATAACAAAGTTACCTAAAACTCTTCGAGGTCACGATACCATTTGGGTGATAGTTGATTGATTGACAAAGAGCGCTCACTTCTTGGCCATGCGCGAGACATTACCGATGGACAAATTAGCAAAATTGTACATCGATGAGGTGGTCTCAAGGCACGACATACCATTGTCGATCATGTCGGATCGCGATAGTCGGTTCAATTCGAACTTCTGGGATGGGTTTCAGAAAGAGCATGGCACGCGAGTTAAGTTGAGTACGACTTACCATCCACAAAATGACGGGCAAAGCGAGAGAACGATCCATACATTGGAAGACATGTTGAGGTCTTGTGTCATCAATTTCGGGGGTAACTGGGACTCTCACTTATCTTTGGTGGAGTTCGCCTACAACAATAGCTACCACTCGAGTATTGGGATGGCACCTTTTGAAGCATTGTACGGGCGAAAGTGCCAAAATACCGTGTGTTGTATTGAAGCGGGAGAAAAGTAGTTCACCGGACCTGAAATCGTGCAGGACACGGCCGATAAGGTCAAATGTATTCGTGAAAGATTGAAAGTGGCTCAGGATCGGCAGAAGAGTTATGCCGATAAGAAGAAGCGACCGATGGAATTCCAAGTAGGCGATCATGTGTTGCTTAAAGTATCGCCATGGAAGGGCATTATTCGGTTCGGAAAGCGAGGGAAGCTGAGTCCTCGTTTCCTCGGACCTTTCAAAGTGCTCAAGCGGGTGGGTTTGCAATCCTACCAATTAGAACTGCCGCCAGAGTTGAGCAGAATACACAACATATTTCATATTTGTTACCTTCGTAAGTGTTTGGCGGAAGAGGAAAGCTTTATTCCTCTCTCCGAGTTGATAGTAGACGAAGTTAACCGTTGTGTAGAGGATCCTGACGCCATCTTAGAGAGAAAGTCTAAGAAGTTGCGTCATAAAGAAGTCACTATGGTCAAGGTGCAGTGGAAGCATCATCGGGGAGCCAATGTGACGTGGGAAGCTGAAGAGGATATGAGCGAAGATATCGTCATCTTTTTGTATAGTTGGGATTTCGGGGACGAAATCATTCCCAAGTTGGGGAGGATTGTAACACCCTGGATTTTCATTATATTTCGTCGTTGTATTCTTGTGTTAAGTTGTTGTCGTTAGCACCGTGTTTGGTTTGAAGTTGAGTTGGATTTTGAGAATTTTGGGGGACAAGCAGTGAACTACGCGAGTTGCACCGCGACTAGAGGTCGCGACACAACCCGCGTAACCCACTGTTTAAAATGAGATTCGTGGAACTTCGCGAGTTGCCCCGCGACAAGAGGTCGCTGCACAACCCGCATAACTCACTGTTCATTGGGACACGGGCGAGTTATGCCGCGAGTTGAAGTCGCGGCATAACCCGCGTAGTTGCCTGGCCGACTTAAGGGTTTTTAACTCAAAATATCTTCACTTCTCAGGATCTATCTATCTTTCTCGAACTCTCTTCTCTCTCTCTCTAAATCGTTCTCTCTCTCTCTCTCTAGAGTTTGGTGGTTAATATTTGGTGTTAGATCTGAGGTTTCGGTGTTTTAAGCTTCACTTCTACGACGTGATCGTTATCTGGTTTTCAGGGTTTTATTCTGAAACCTACTAGTGAGTTCCTACTACCAGTTTACAAACTTTATACATGTCAAAACTCTTATTTGCGAAATCCGAAGTATTTCTATGGTATGATTTCATGTTCTATACATTTTGATATAAATGGAGTTTATGGTGATTTTCGGTGTTCCCGATCAGGTTTGACTAAAAGGATGGATCTTATCTTATTGAAGTAAAATGATGGTTTTACTTGCACATTATGTGGATATGTGAAAAGAATGTTTAAGAACTCATTTTTAATGATTTTCATTCTCACCAGAAGTTGAACTGGAAATGACACTTTGTTTATAAAATGTGTTTATACCATATGTTTATTTATGGTTGGTCACATATGTTGTTGTGACGAGTCTGTACCATTACTAGCGGATCCCTAGGTTTTGAGTCGAATGTATTATTGGGATGTCATATTCCCCATTTTGTAACTATGGATGCATATGATCCTCGGGGGCAACTTGGTACAGTTATGTGAGGTCGGATACTAGCCATGGTTCATAGTGATCCTAGTGAAGGAGTATACATTGGTTTTGCTTGGGGCTAGATCTCACGTTGTAGCACGGACTTATGTGTTCGTATCATCGGATTCCAATTGTTTAGCTTATAACTCGGATTGTGGTTTACTTAGTGTTATGCCACAATCCTTGGTAAAATATTTTATCATGGGTCATTTGATAATATGTTTATAACGGAAAAGCCAAGTTGTGGCAAAGGATTCAATTGTAAAATTTAACCTCTTTGGAAATATTATCTTTTGATGCAAATATTTATATCTTTTGTGCTTTATAAACTGTATGTTTTCACCAGGCTTTAAGTCTGACACTTTTTCTCAAATGATGTGTATAACAGGTTTCCCTTAGCGGTGGGTTGTCGGGGTTTTTGAGAGACGGGTTGGTCTCGAGGCATTTTGAGATGACTAGTATTGTATCTAGGCATTTGTTAAGTCCCATTCTTTTGATCAATTATGGTTTGTCAACAGATGTAATCTTGGTGGAAGTGTCTAGATTAGTTTGTTGATGAATCCCATTTATGTACAGGTTTTGTAAAGTCAAAATGATTGATCCCCTTTATGGGAGGTTTATATCAATGCGAACGTCATGTTGCCACTTTTCCCAGGTTTTATTTTACTCTGATTTCTAGGGCGTTACACTCACGCAAAGTCTAGTCTTGCGCCAGTTCATAAGTTTCAATTTGCGCAACTCAAAGCTCACGCAAAGTCTACTTTGCGCAACCAACGTAAAACACAAAGTCTACTTTGCGCAACCAACATAAAACGCAAAGCCCACTTTGCGCCACACAAAGCTCACGCAAAGCTCTACTTCATGAAACGGAAACCTTGAATCAGTTCACTCATACCAACAGCTAACGCAAACCTTAGTTTGCGCAACCCTCTAGTCACGCAAACCTAAGTTTACGCAACCATCTAGTCACGCAAGCTTCAGTTTGCGCGACCCACTCTTCACGCAAACCTCATTTGCCCCACCTTCTAAAAACGCAAAGTTTTCCAGACTTCAATCCTTTTAATCAGAATGACATCTAGAGAAGCCCTTGCAATCGAAACTGACACCAAGCCACCAGTTCTCTTTAAAGGAGAATACGAATAGTGGAAAGATCGGTTCCTAAACTTTTTTGACAGACATGAGTTGGGTGATTTCATCAGGAAAATCGATAGAAGAAGGGTTTATGAAACCAGTAATGACGACTCGTATGGTTGGAAATGTGCCAACACAGATTGAACTTAAGTATCATAAGCTCGAAGATGATAACTTAAAGAGAGCAGAAGGTGATAAATTAGCAAAGTCATACATTCTACAAGTGTTAGAGCATAAATCTGTTGGATACATGATCAAGAAGACTGAAGGTCAAAGTTCAAGAAAGTCAAAGCTGAGAAAGTCAAATCTCATTAAAGTCAAAGTCTTTTGTAATAAAAGTCAAAGTGTCTTTTTATTTGTTTTTGTATTTTATTTTCCTTGTATTAGGTGTTGGTATAAACAGTCTTGTATTCTTTGTATTTTGTAAGTAAGTCAACAGAAACAAAGTGTATTATTCAGTTGTATTTTAGAGAGAGAATACGTTAGAGCGAGAAAGAGAGTTCTAGAGAGAGAAAGTTTGTAATCTTGAATTTGAAAGTGAAATCAAACAAGTAATTGATTCTTGTTTGTGTTTTGTTTGTTTAATTGTAATTAGAAACTAGATTCAGGGAATAACAACAAGGAATTCCAAATGAAATATATGTAAAGATTGACAACTATAAAGCCTCGGGCAAAGAGATGTGGGATCAGCTAGAGAAGATGATGCTAGGTTCAAAGGTTGGGAATCAGCTCAAACTTTCCAACTACCTAAATAGTTATGAAGAATTTAAAGGGAAGAAATGGAGAGTCTCTAGAAGGAACTTATGACAGATTCGTGACCTTGCTAAACGAACTAAGCAAGAACAAGGTCACCAAATCTCAAATCGAGCTGAACGTCCAATTCCTAAGTATTCTACAACCGGAATGGAAGAGATTTGCCAGACAGATGAAGCAGATCAAGGATCTGAATGAGATTCCACTTCATGAGGTGTATGAAACCCTCAAACAAAATGAAGAAGAGGTGGATGAAATTCTAGATGAAAAGAGGCAGAGAGTAAAGAAAGTTGAAGACACAGTTGCTCTTGTTGTCAAGAAGAAGAAGAACAAAACGATTGTGTATGAATCAAAAGAAAATGAAGCTTATGCAAACTCTGACTCGGATGACTATGAACAACTGAAGCAGGCTATGCTCATGCTGACTAAGGCCTTTCAGAAGAAGTTCTACACGAAGCCAAGTTCAAACAGTCAGAGGTATTCTTCTAGTCCTAACAGTTATGCTCATAAGGAAAGGGTTGAAGGAAGTAGATATGAAGGAAAGAAGTTTGAAGGGAAGAGAATAGAGGAAAAGAAACCAGAAGATAGAAGGTATCATGCTGAAGGGAAGAGAATAGAAGAGAAGAAGTCGGAAGAGAGAAGATTTCAAGCTGAAGAATCCAGTTAGTCAGAACCACCAACATGCTACAACTGTGGCAAAACAGGTCACTTTGCCAGAGACTACCGCAGAACCAAAGTCAGAAACTCCGATTACTACAAGAACAAGATGCTTCTTGCGAAGCAACAGGAAGCGAGTAAGGCATTGATAGCAGAGGATGAGTACTGGCTTGATCATTCAGACGAGGAAGAAGAGGATGAAGAGAGAGATGAAGCAGTCAACATGTGCTTGATGGGAAAGCAGGAATCAGATGCTGAAGCAGATTCAGAAGAGGATGAGACAGATGAGGTATGTGATTTATCTTATTCATATTTCATAAATAAAATGCATGCCATGAATTTAAAACAACAAGAGTTAGAGTCAAAACTTAAGCGAGAAAATGGTGTTATTTCTGACAAAAACCAATCGATGCAGAAACATAGCGACGAAATTGCCGAGAAGAAAGTATTGGTTGAGGTTTTACATAGAAATAATGACACCAGCGCAAAGGAAAAGACAATAATTCATAAAGAGAATTATGAACTCAAGTCTAAACTGAGAAAAAGTGAGCTTGATTTATATGAGCTGACGAAAATGCATTCTTCATGTACTGAAGAAAACAAAACTTTAATTGCAAAATAAAAAAGTTTGGAAGAGAAGTTATACAAATTGGGTCAAACTGAACAAACTATTCATCTGAACAAACCCAAAGAGGAAATAGAAAAATGGGGAATCGGTTATAAGAATCCTCATTGTCTTCAAAAAGGAATATCTGAAGTGCCTGCACTTTATGATCTTGTTTCTTTGAAACTAGCTCGAAGAATCCCTAAGCTTAAAGTTTTCTGGACTAGACTGTCTGAAAAGGATGAAGCCAACGAAACTGAAAAATGTTTGTAATCATCTAAAGTTCACCTTCCATTTTATTATGCGAAAGTGAATAATAGTTATAAAGATAATCCAATATATCACAAGAAATCTCTTTCAAATGATTTCTTTCAGAGTTATTCAGAAAAAGAGATGGAGGCGAAGCCTATTGAAGGTAAAATTTACGTCCCTCTTCTTGTTTTGGAAAGTCAAATTTCTGAATTCAAGAACTCTTTAACAGATGAAAGACTTTTGATTGATATTCAGCAAAAAGTTTTTTCAACCGTGCTGAAAAATGTTATCTGAAAATAAAGGGTTTGATTATCTGAACTCTGATGGTGGTTTAGATGATTGTTTTAATCATATTCACTTTAATGCTAAACTTCCTAACCATTCATCCTTTGTTAAGAAATCTTTGAGAAAAAACAGTTTGCCTGTTAACAGTGCAAAATCAACGAAAGTTGATAACTCAATCTCTGTGAAAGCAAAGAGTGCTAAAGGTAAAATTATATCTAAGCTTTCACAGAAACCGAACACTACTGGTCATCCGAAGAAGAAGCATTCGTTTGTTGCTCAACAATCTAACTCACGAGTTTCACATGTTACAGATCTGAGCAAGCAAAGGCCAGAAGTTAAATCTCAGTGGAAACCGAAACAGAAGCTTGACAAGACCGTTAAATGTTTTTGTTGTGTTAATTGTAGTAAGACTTCGCCTAGTAAAGATTTCTTAATTGCCGATGTTGCTATTTTGAACTCAAAACTTGTTGTTTCTCGTAAACAATATACAATGAATTAATTATTCCAGTTTTCTTTATCTGCTAGAAAGTCTTCTATTTATGATAAACATGTTTCTACTTCTTGTCAAGATTCTGAAGATTGGTTTGGCAATTATCATGTGCATTCATCTAATTATGATGCTTCAAATTACTTTCAAATGGAAAGAGGAGACAATTTCAAATGGGTACCAAAATTTTGTGGTAACACAGTAGGACCCAAATTCCAGTGGGTACCTAAGGCTAAATATGTGTTGCAGGCACACACAGTTTAAGAGAGCTTATGGAAATGACTTCTAGACAAAATAGTCTAGGACTCGTACCTCATAAAAACATAGGTTTTTGGATAATGCAGTTCAAAACCCGAACTTCGAAGACAAATGGTTCTTCAGTAAATCAGCTCAAGACCCGGACATCAATGTCAATTAGGCTTTTGAACACTTCAGTTCAAGACCCGCTCTTCAATGCTCAAAAGTCTTAACTCCATCTTTGTTTTAAGACTATCTAAAACACTTGTTTCGTTATTTCTCCTGTGCAGATCCGTCATATGTGGTACTTGGATAGCGGATGTTCCAAGCATATGACTGGACAAAAAGAGATGTTGTCCAATTTTAAAGAGAAGTATTGCAGAACAGTCAGATTCGGCAACGAACAGTTTTCTCCAATAATGGGATACGGTTATGTACAACATGACAATGTCACGATCAAGAAGGTGAGCTATGTTGAAGGCTTACGACACAACTTGTTCAATATCGGCCAGTTCTGTGACAAGGGCTTAGAGGTCAATTTCAAAGCCAAGACGTGTTCAGTTTGCACTGAAGAAGGCGAGGAACTCATGGTCGGCACAAAAAAGTCAGACGTCTACACAATTAACTTGTCAAAAGTCCAGACTAACAAGCAGGTTTGTCTACTGACGAAAGCCGCGATGCAACAAAGTTGGCTATGGCATCGAAGGCTCTCTCACCTCAACTTCAGGTACATCAACAATCTGGTCAGTGGAAAGCTCGTCAAAGGACTTCCAGAGCTCAAATTTGAAAGAGAACATCTTTGTGCAGCATGTGAAAAAGGAAAAAAGAAGAGGGCTCCACATAAACCAAAGCCTGAACTGAGTACAAGCGCTCCTTTAGAGTTATTGCATATGGACTTATGCGGTCCGATGCGAACTCAGAGTCTAGGCGGAAAGAAGTACATACTCGTTACCGTGGACGATTACACGCGATACCCAGGGGTCAAGTTTATACGTTCAAAGGATGAGACACCTGATGTTCTCATCACATTCCTAAAGACGACCCAGGTTAATCTGCAGAAACCGGTCAAGCTTCTAAGAACAGACAACGACACAGAGTTCAAGAACAAGAAGGTTGAAGAATATCTCAAATCTGTAGGGATTTCACATCAATACTCTGCTGCTCAAACGCCTCAACAAAATGGAGTGATCGAAAAAAGAAATCGTACGCTAGTCGAGGCTGCTCGTACTATGCTAAGTCAATCCGACTTACCTCTATTTTTGTGGGCAGAAGCTGTATCGACTGCGTGTTATACACAAAATCGTTCCATGATACATCGCAGATTCAAGAAGACTCCTTATGCGTTAATCAACAACCGAACACCGAAAATCAAATATTTCCATATATTTGGGTGTAAGTTTTTTGTGCTAAACGATAGGGAGAGTCTCAACAAGTTCAGTGCCAAAGCAGACGAATGCATCTTCACTAGTTATTCCTCGACATCAACTACATTCCGTGTTTATCTAAAGTCAAAGATGGTGATTGAAAGTATCAACGTCACTTTTGATGAAGAGATGGCTTCCGAACAACTCAGTTCAGAACCCGTTATAACCGGCGTACTAGCTTCTGGGCAAATCCGTCCAGAACCTGCGTCTCAACAGAATAAATAAGATGAAGCATCAATCTCAACTAATCATTTATCTGATTTAGACTTATTATTTGAATTATTTTATGATGAATTTTTTGGATCTAATGTCAAGAAATCTGTTGTGGTTGACAGGATGGAAGACTTAACCACTACTCATCCAACCAGTTCAGATGTTCCTATTGAATCCAACACCCCGATTCAACAAGAAATTCCAATTCAAATCCCAACTCCAACAGTTGAAGAAGTGATAAATGATGAAGATACAGAAGTAGCTGAAACAGTAGGATGTTCTGTATAGATCCATCTACAGCCGAACCAAGCTGTACCTACTAAGCTTTCTGCACCTATCACTTCACCTGCAATCATCATTCCTCCTGAACAAACTAAAGAAGGTACAAGTGGATTTATAGATGATACAATTGACATACATTCATATAAATCACTACCTCATGAACATAAATGGACCAAAGAGCACCCGATAAGCCAGATCATTGGTGATCCATCGAAACCGGTGCAAATTAGGTCAGCATCAATAAATATGTGCATGCATGACTCCTTTCTGAGCAAGTTCGAGGCAACTCGCGTATCAGAGGCACTTGCTAATCTAGAATGGGTGATCTCAATGCAAGAAGAGCTGAATCAGTTCAACGCACTTCAAGTCTGGAGACTCGTACCAAAACCTCAAGGTAAAACAATAATAGGTACGAAGTGGGTTTTCAAGATAAAGAAAGACGAAAATGGTACCATTAACCGAAACAAGGCAAGACTAGTAGCCAAAGGATACAGACAAGAGGAAGGAATTGACTACAACGAGACATATGCTCCTGTGGCGCGATTAGAGGCAATTAGAATGTTTCTAGCCTACGCAGCCCACAAGAACTTCACGGTCTTTCAAATGGACGTGAAGACTGCCTTTCTGAATGGCATTCTGAAAGAGGAAGTCTACGTCTCTCAGCCATAGGGTTTTGTCAATAAAGAGAAGCCGAATCACGTCTACATTCTCGACAAATCACTCTACGGTCTGAAACAAGCTCCTCGAGCCTGGTATGATGTCCTTTCCAAATTTATAGTCAAGTATGGTTTTTCAAAAAGAACGGTGGATACCACTTTGTTTATCAAAAAGGAAAAAATCGATATCATTTTAATTCAAATCTATGTAGATGATATTATATTTGACTCTACAAATCCTAAGTACTGTAAGAATTTTTCAAACCTTATGGTGTCTAGATTTCAGATAAATATGATGGGAGAGATGAATTTCTTTCTCGGATTACAAGTCAAACAATTTTCATCGGGTATTTTTATCAATCAATCAAAATACATTATGGATATTCTTCGGATGTTCAAAATGGAAAATTCAAAACCGATTGGTACCCCAATGGCACCAGGTACTAAGATTGGCACCGATCCTTCGGGAAAAGTTGTTGATGTTAGGACTTACAGAGGGATGAGAGGTTCTTTGATGTATCTTACTTATAGTAGACCAGATATAATGTTCTCAACATGCTTATGTGCACAATATCAGGCCAATCCAAAAGAAATCCATATGTCTGCTGTGAAGAGCATATTTAGGTATCTGAAGGGCACTGCAGATATTGGTCTGTGGTATCCTAAAGATACTAGTTTTTAACTAACAGCGTATACAGATGCAGATCATGCAGGTTGTATGTTAGAAAGGAAGAGCACGTCAGGACATGTACAGTTCCTCGGTGATAAGCTCGGAAGTTGGGCATCGAAGAAGCAACTTTGTGTTTCAACTTCAACGGCCGAAGCAGAATATGTAGCTGCTGCTAGCTGATGTTCTCAGGTCTTATGGATGAGAACTCAATTGCGTGACTACGGTTTCCTGTTCAACACACCAAGACCAAGACAATATCGATATACTGTGACTCTAAGAGCGCAATCGCAATAACAGGGAATCCTGTTCAACACACCAAGACCAAACACGTAGACGCCAGGTATCATTTTCTTAAAGATCATGTTGAAAAAGGAACAATTGAACTTTTCTTTGTAAAAACTGATTATCAGCTTGCCGATTTGTTTACCAAACCTTTATACGATAAGAGGTTTACCTTTCTTGTCTCTAAGCTTGGTATGCTAAATTTTATGATTTAATCAATAGTCACCTATCAAAGTTTTCTAATTGTATACTTTTTCATCATTTCTTCAATCTTAATTCTGATTGATATCTGCACTTCAAATGTTCTGTTCATGATCCAAGGGGGAGTATGAGAAGAAATTGATAAGTGGTCAATCTTATTCTGAGGGGGAGCTCATAATATTTCTGCATTTACCTTTTATGTCAAATTTTAGGGGGAGCTCTTCAAGTCAAAGAAGTTTGGATATGACTTCTGATTATTTCTGATCAGAACTCGTACTTTAACAGTTTTACTGCTTTTTGTCTTTTCAATTTAAGTGAATAAATTTTACTTTGACTTGACATAAGCCTTTTGCAGAATTTTTGATAGATGCTTACAAGTTCATATGTTTATGACTTTAAGTTTAGCTTCATGAGATATAAGATCGCAAGTTAAGGTATAATCCTTTATCTTAATCTCATATATGGTTGATAATTGGACAACTTTCAAACATAGAAAACATTGTTATAAATATTTCAAACCACTTCCCGAATCTTAAACTAATTTCAGAAGTGTGATTTTAAATGTTTTCAAGATCAATTTCTGCTTTAACTGAAATAGTTAAACATATCTGAGCATCATATGCATAATAGGAAAACAAGGATTTCATTGTGCTAGGACATAAATGACCTTCTATGGAATCACGTTAACCAGTGATTTCTACCCACGAAGTTAATCCATAGTGATTGATTGTGAGAAGTCAAAAGAAATGAGTGTGTCAAACAAAGAACTAAGTTTGATTAGAGTGAGCAAAATGTTTAAAAGAAAGAGCGTGTGAGAACAGAGTTAAGAGAATATCACAACTCTGCACCAACTTTTTCTGAGTCGGGCAGCCACAATTCTAATGTTTCACAATTCTTTGGTGATCATTATTGAAAGAGGCAACTAGCCCA
Organism: Arctium lappa; assembly: GCA_023525745.1. Classification (NCBI taxonomy): domain Eukaryota; kingdom Viridiplantae; phylum Streptophyta; class Magnoliopsida; order Asterales; family Asteraceae; genus Arctium; species Arctium lappa. Next base: position 68,559,379 of record CM042048.1, on the reverse strand, counting down.
TGCCAACTCTTGATCAAACCTCACCAACTACTCATTTTCTACTTAAATAGAAAGTGTTTCACATTTTCTAAGGGGAAGCAGCACATTTGCTATCTGATTTTCATTTGGAAAATCTGGATATTGAAAAGAAGGAAGTCTGCCCCACCTTCGCACTTCAATCATCCACATTGAGTCTGTGTTTAACTTACTGTTGTCTCAGTGGTTTACACACTTTTGAGCCTATAAGCAATCATCAAGTGCTTAATTCTTTCTATCACAAGCACGGACACACAAGGAATTTGTTTCTTTGTCATAACGTTTATAGAAATAACCTTTTTGGTGTTTCGATGATTAAATGGAAGCCCTGGGGGAGTCAACATCAAAACAACTCCTTTCCAATGTGTATTCGTTACAGAAAGTGAGTTAGTGTTACTGACAGGCATGTTAACTGATTCATTAGTTGATTCAGGTGTTACACGACTATTTTGTCTGGAATTGAAAAGATCTGGATGAATATATTTTGTATTGACGGATCAGGAGCTCCAACTGAAAGACATTTCTTATTCAAAGTTTTGATGAAGTCGTTGCACTTTTCATCAAAAAGGGGGAGAATCTAAAGCATGAAGAAATGTTCATTACAACATAAAAGAAGACAAAAGCTAACCAAGAACAGCGAGATCAAACTATTCTGAAGACATGTTGATTTCAGATAAATTTTCTTTAAAGATACTTTGGTAAAGCATTCTGAGCTAGAGAAAGAGATTGCATCTTCTGAGCTGAACAAGAAGACTGAATTGCTAAAATCTTTTAAGTAATGATCTTGGTCCAAAGGGGGAGATTGTTAGAGCACAGTCTCATTGGATTCAAGATCATCCAATCTGAAGATCCAATCTGAAGCTAATGCCGGAAAGTTGCTCTCGATATAAAGTCTAATGTCGTTTGTAATAAAATGTCAAAGTTAGTTTTATTGTATTTGATTGTTTCTATGTAATTAGTTAGTTAGTTAAATATCTATTTGTTTAAATATTATTTTGTTAGATAATATCCAGATATTAGTTTTATTGTTTAATATTTCAAGTTGGTCTTGCAAGTTGTTTAGGTTGGTTAGTGTGTCTTGGAAGCTATCATATTAGAACTCACAAAAACACACAATCAAGGTGTAAAACACAGAAAGAATACGAGAGAGAGTTCTGCAAGATCAAACATACCGAACCTTGTAATCGTTATTTTATATATCAAACAGGTTGGTAATCGTTTATTTGATTTATCTGGTTAAGATCCTTGTTCGATATCAGGGACACACAGGATTCCCTACTGACGCTGAACCCCTCATCAAAATCCTACAAAACCACTTCCTCGTAATGGCGTTAACTATGAAAAGAAATGATTACCCTGAGTCATATATCCTGTAGTTCTAGTTAAGCGCTCGACACACCAAAATGGATGGTTATGGAAACTGCATCATCGGGTATGCAACTCATCCTTCAACTGCAAAGAAACTTGACTTGGGTATCAATCGAAAGAAACTGTCAAACTTCTTTGAACTCCCCACCAAGGAAGATCTCACCCTTCGAAAATTCTCAGAGGATCCCACAGAAGACGAACTCTTGGAGTTTCTAAGGTTCATTGGATACGCCATACCAATCACCAAGAGAACTAATTTCAGAAGGCAAAATATGCCCCCTTTGTGGAATGTGCTCTTCTCCATTCTGAACAGATGTCTAACTTCCAAGGTTGGTAGCCCTGACCAGTCGAGCCATACAATTCTGGCAATCATGTATGGGATCTACTATGACCTTCCACATGATTACGCTGGACTCATATTCAGAGAGATTCGTATTGCTGTCATAACCAGGCAACAAGACCAAGACAGGGGCACAAAGCCCAATAACATTGTCTTTGGAAGATTCTTAGGCCTGATTCTGGGAGATGATCTGCTTGGAGAAGGGAAATTACCCTCAGAGGAAAGGTTATTAAGCTGCATGAGATGAAATCACATAGACCAATGACCCTTAAAACTAGATATCCAAATGCAAGACCTCTGTCAACGAGCCTTCTGACATATCTGGGTAGTGCAAATGGAATTAGGACTTACATACTAGGGCACAGGACTCCTGCACTGAGTCCTGCAACCCCCCCCCCCCCCCCGCGTAGGTTTCTAGGTAGCAAAGGTAGTGTATTTGAGAGATAAGGGTGTAATGGAAACTGAAGTTGTAGCCATAGAAGACCCTATAGTGAGTGAGATGAGAGGTGAGATAGAAGGGGTAAGGGTTGAGAGAGCGTAGAAAAAGATACAAAGCAAGATGAGAACCGAAAAGATAGAGGTTCCAATGACAAAGAAATCTAGGAAGGAGAAGGCTGAAGCAGGAGAAACAACAGAGGTGGTCAAATCCTCTAGAAGACGAAGAAGAAAAGATTGCGTAGGCTTGCAGAAAAGGAAACCAAGGATGATGCCCTACTCGCTAGGACTGAACCTGCGGAGGGTAGCGAAAAGCCTCTGCAGAAGACCAGAAGAAGAGCGCTTATCTTTCAGGAAACCCCTGAGGATAGACCTAAGAGTCCTCTAAAGTTGGCCACTGAAATAGCTAAGAGGTCATCCTTAGGTACTCAGGGGACTTGGGCGAAACTGCGGAGATGGAAATAGAGGATGTGACTGGCAAGTCATAGAGTGAGGAGGAAGGAGGAGAGGATAAAAAATCGAAGGAGGATAGTCGTGAAAAAGATGCCTTAGGCACACAACCCCAACCAACTCCCAGTGCAACCCACACAACTATCTCTGTAGTTCTACTGCAGAAAGGTATTGAAGAAAGACGACACGGTCCGAACCTAACCCAAGCCGACCGGACAGAGGATATTTTTTCATCCCTTGTACCTCCAAAATCCAGGGAAGCCAAATCCACCCCACCCTCTCAACAGGGTGAAGGTGTTTCTATAAGTGTCCAATCACCCCAGGACACGACACTCCCTCACACAGAGGCATTTGTTGCCTCTATCACACAAAAGAGTGACCAACCACATACCTTAATCACTAGGAATCTTGAGGGAGCCTCTGAACCCTCCCCCAAAATACCTACTAACAGAACTTCCATAGATGATTCCTTTGTTGAACATCGAGGATTGGAAGGAAATCACCAGAACTCAACATCGTCACAGGATCTGAAGGTGCCAAACACTCGTTGGCTCAATCTGGAACATGTGTTGTTCCAGAGGTTACTTCGGACACCTACGTCACAAAGGGCGAGTTTAAAGCCTTTGCTGACATGGTTCTCCAAAAACTTGAAGAGTTGAAAAGATCTATCTCAACTGAACCCCAACAGAACTACAACGTCCTTGCAGAGGCTCTGAAAGCCCTCCACCGAACTTCGGAACAACATTCGACAGAGCTCCGAAAGCTGACAGAGACCTCTGTGACAAGAAGATATATTCAGTCCTATGGTGAATCGATGAACATTAAAACAAATGCAATTAAAAGCCTTGGGCATATATGCATGGCGGAGATGGGAAAATTTGCAGCATAAGTAACCCAATCAGGGTGGATGATCTGACTAAGCTCAGAGAAGAAATCAAGTACCTAACTCGTAGTGTTATGGTTACCTTTCAACCACTGGAATCCACCTCTGATCTACCACCCTCTACCTCTACCACTGACATATTCGTCCTCACAACGAAAGAAGAAATGGAGACCATGGGGTGAATGCTTCTTTGGACCCTCAACCTCATGGGCTTTGATATCTCCCAACAAGGCAAGAAGGTGGCAGAGGATCTGAAGAAAACTGTAGCCACCATCACGTTTAAGTCTGATCTTTAAGTCAACAGACTATCGATGGCTACAGAGGACGTACTAAAGAAGATCACCAAACACACTAAAGATCACTTCTGCAAGAGACAAAAAAGGAAGGAACCTGCGACTTGCCAGGCGGAGGTAGCGCAGAAGAGGGCATGGCATGAGGACCAGAATCCTAATGCCTCTGGTCCTCATGAGGGGGAGACTCTGCATAGGACGACTCAAAGCCTATCAACTTAAGTAAAACCTCTGAACCAAGTCCCTTCATGCTCAGAGCCTGGACCTCAGAAATCAAATCAACAACAGGTCTCTACAGCTTCACCTCCCACTCCTACAGTCCAAATCAACAAACCTCCAACCACCACAGACAAGAGCAAGGCTATTGCCACAGAGCCTCTAAAGAAATGGTCACCTCCTCTAAGCACCGAGAAGCTTCTAAAAAGTTCTTTTGATGCCCACAAAAGTGATGCTCTGAAAGGTATAAAACCCGAAGAGGAAGACTAGGCGTTTGATCTGCAGCCCTTCTTTGAACTCCCTATCCTAGACCCAACTGAAAAACCTTCTAAGGATAGAGTTGCAAAGGTTATCCAAGGCCTCGAGAGCTTGAGAAGACCCTTTCCTGTTCCTCCAAAGAACATAAAAGAAGACGTCTACAAGTACCTCTATAGCCGAGGAGTCCATGATCAGCCCTCTATCAAACTCTCAGAGCACATCATTTCAGAGGAAAGGAGAAGATTTTACAAAAACAAAGCCAAGCCAAAACTCAAAGTCTTCTCCATGACCAAAATCTCAGAGGTTATGACAATCAAGTTGGGCCACACGAAATGCAAAAACTTCTGGTTCAGTGAGTATGTGGTGAAGAGAGAAGATGGGGAAATATGGACGTTCACTGATGGCGACCTACCAAATCTCCATCCCCACGATCTCCCAGAGCTATTCAAGTGGACAAAAGACATGTTTGGTTGGAAGAAAGAGTATCAAGAAGCCCACCTAACCATCAAAAGAACTATGAGGGAAAAGATGCTATACTACAGTATAGTAGATTTTCAAGTGGCACTTAATCTGGGATTCAAGAAAGTAAACTTTCCTCCACCAGAGGATAATCTACCACCCTCTGCCACAATCCTTCCTAACTCCATCATCAATACACCTTCTTTTGGCTTCGTATACATCAATCCCAAAGGCGAAAAGAAAATTTTTAAAGGGATAGAGAGCCAAAAGTACTCAAATCAGTCTCTGCTGCTCATTCAAGATTTGATCATCAAACATAGAGGCACACCACTTGTACCCATAGAAGCTGGAGATGTTCTTCTAGAGAGTATAGGTGAAACTATAAATTTTAGAGACTTGTGAATGTTCTACTACAGAGAGCTGAAGAAGGAAGGTGGTTTTCGAAAAAGAGTCGATGATTTCCCAGACACCAAGATATAGGCTCTGATGTAATGTACTTTCTTTGCTTTCTTTATTGTACTAAAATGTAACTGCCTTCTAACACTTTTGTTATGAATGAAAGTTAGTATTCAGAGGTTGAGTTCCTTTCACCTCTTTTTGTTTCTAACTTAGACTAACTCTCAACATTCCAATTCTTTATTTTTCAATACTTAGGTGGAGATTGTTAGCTCCTACTTCAATGTATAGGAATTGTTGTTATCTGCTCAATAACGACCAAGTCTCCACAAAAGACAAAAATCAGAGGATTATGTTGACACTCTGCCAGAGGTTTCGTAACCTGATAATGATCTTCAGATCACAGAGCCTCTGTGAGTGCTCACAGAGCCACTGTGATGGCTAACCTCTAGAGACAGTTCGAAGACTGGAGAACTCAGTTCAAGTCAAGGTCAAGTGCAGAACACGTGAAGCCTGTTGTACGAAGATTTCCAAATCGTATTCTACTGTGCACGATCGTTTTACTTTCAAGGTGGCATTCCGTTTATGGAATGTCAACCTTTGTCTTGTGAAATTGTATTCCCAGTCAATCAAGCAATCAAACAAAACAATTTCAATCAAGATTCAAGAATATGACAATGTTTAGATCTAGAGAGAGAAAGTAGAGAGAGAGAGACAATCACACGTCTATTGATATTACAATGAAGTTCTTACAATGCTTCTAGTTACAAGATTTTAACAAACACAAGCTATTTATACCACAAAGCTATACTCACAAGATTAAACCTATACAAACTCTAAGATTGACTTTGACATTACAAACATTGACTTAGACATTGTTGACTTTACAAGACTTGACTCTTTGACTTTTCCTATTAAATCTTGGAAACAATTAATACACTAACAATCTCCCCCTTTGTATTCAAGATTTAATAAAAATTTGACAATGAAGCTCGGGAAATCTTTAGTCTTTCAGTCTTTGAAGAATCATGAAAAGTCTTTTGCACTTTGCATCTTTAAAGAATCAACAAGTATTGAAAACGAATCATTTGAAGTCTTGAAACATCTGAACTTTGAAATTCTTTAAACTTCTTTGAAAACTTCATCTTTGAAACCTATGAAACTTCAAGGGATCTTTCAAAATTGTATCTTCATCTCTCTGATCTCTTTACCGTTTCGGAAAAACAAACTTTCTCGAATCATCAGTCTGAATTGTCTTGAATCATCATTTAATAATCATCAGACTTTAAAACTTCTTCACAAATCTTTTCAACAAACTTTTACATCCTTTAATCTTTTAAATTGATCTTTCAAAATTTCTCTCCCTTTTTAACATCTCGTCTTTGAAATTGAGCTTTGTAAATTTCTCCCCAATTTTGACATCTCGTCTTTGAAATTGGACTTTGTAAACTTCTCCCCCTTTTTGATGATTGTGAGCATCATGAACATCAAAACTTCTTCAATTTCAGCATTTTTTTGATTTCCCCCTTAGTAATGACTAACAATCTCCCCTTTATGATAAGGTGACATTCTCCGCCCCTTGATCTGAGTATTCATCAATTCATGAAATGTATATATCTAAATCTTTTCAAATTCATATATAATGAACATGGTAACCCTGAATCAACAAATGATACAGTTAGTATGCATATGACTGTTATGACAAGAAAACATATTACTTGCGTGTACGTGAAAGTGTAAAATGATTGAAGCGACTCAAGCTTATTCAGGCTCAAAATGTGTAAAATTTTGAGACAGAAACAAATATTACACGGACTAAATGTGCATGAAAGAGGTGCGAAGGTGGGGCAACTTTCCTTCTTTTTCAATATCTAAATCTTCCTAGTGAAGACTTGATAGCAGATATGTTGCGTCCCCAAATAAAATGAAACATTTCTTTGTTAAGAAAGAAACGAGTGGTTGGTGAGCTTATAACATTTCTTTATATGCTTTTAACTCTGATCTCACGCCCTCTTTCTTTTTAGCATTATGCTCACTTCTAACTAAACTCTCTTTTCCATTTTACCGCTCCATACAATGAGAAAAACTCAACTGGATGAGTTATCTCCCCCATTCTTTGATTTTTACCCCCCACCCCTCAATCACTCTAGGATAACTTCCTGGGTAGGAAACACTGGTTAACGTGAATCCATGGAAGTTCTTTTTAAGCTCTCACATTGATCCCATGTAAGTCCTAAAAAGAATAGTTGCTCAACAATTTATCTGAACAGATAAGCACAAAATGTATGATAACATTGTCAAAATGTATGCTCATGAGATTTGAGCAATTGAACTTTGAAGATTTCTCAAAACAAAGATATTGAATGAATGAAATCAAATCAACATAATTGTTTTGAGAATGTGACAATGTATCAATCAGATCAAATAAAAATGGTTAGGGTATCAAAGAATTGAATATTTTGTTTATATGAATATATATAAACAATCTAGCAATGAAGGCACAAATTTGGAAATGATGATTGATGCGCAACGACATTTGAAAGCAAACGGGAGTATTACCATCGAAAAATTGGTTCGTTATGAGACATGGTAATAAAAATTCAAATGAAGTATTGAACCGCTGTGTATGAATACTTGACAGTATATAGACAAGATAATACACAAGTATTGATATTTGAAAACACACGGTTAGTTAAACATTGAAGCTCAATTATGAAAGACATTTAAAATCACACTTCTAAATTCATGAAAACTTTTGAGAATATAGAAGTGGTTTTAACATTTAAGAAAACGTTTTTCATGCTTGAAAGTTGTTCTTCTTTCAAACAATCAGAGATCAAGATCAGAAGATACTTACAAATAAGCTCCCCCTCAAATCATGATACAATGATTTAGGTCAGATAAGCTCCCCCTGGATATTTTCAAAATATATGTAGATCCCAGTACAGTGCAATCAACAACAAATAATCAATGATGAATAGTAATATGGCCACAAACTCTAGTCATATGATTAATATGAAATCAAAGGGTTATAGGTTTACAGAAATAATTTCTGATCAGAGAAAAGTAAACCTATTGACTAGAGATCTGGAAATTATGAGACTAGTGTTCTAAACTTCTAAACTGAATAATCAAAACTTCTAACCCTAATTATGAGATAAATATGCCTTTATATACTTAGGCTTACAAGGCAATTGGGCTTTATGGGCTTGGGCCCATCTAATTAAATAACTTTTAACTAATTACAATTTGAACCCTTATAAATACTTTATTCCACTTTCAACACATAGGACTTTTAGTCCTAACAATTTCCCCCTAAAGTTGAATAAAGCATTTATCAACTTGAAAACTTCATGCCTTGATCTTTTTTCCCTCTTGAATCTTTGAAGAACTTTGGTGTTGCAAGTCTTCATGTCTTTCCACGTTCCCCCTTGAATAAAGCTCTAGTCTTCATAATTTCAACTTTGTAACCAGATTCAATGTACAATAGTCTTGACTAAATGCACTATCACGTAACTGCCAACTGTAGAAACTCAACACATCAGATTAGCACACAAGAAAAATAATGTGCGAGTTACGTGACATTCCACGGTGCATCTTCAGTTTAAAACAAATAATTTGTCTTTGAACCGCGAGTTGAATAAACTTTCAACTTAAGAACTTGTTCCAATCAGCTTGTAGGAGGAATCAACTTATAGCAAACACCATATGATACGGGATAGAATAAATAAAATCTTTGAAATCTTCAACTTTGAAAATTGAAACAACATTAAACTCATATCTTCATCTCTCTCTATTTATAACTTTGAAATTGAACATTGAAAAACTCTCCCCCTTTTTGATGATTGTGAGCATCATGATCATCAAATCTTATTCAATTTCAGCACTTTCTTTGATGTCCCCCTTTGTAAAGACAAACAATCTCCCCTTCATAATAATATAACATTCTCCGCCATTTGATCTGAGTATCCGTCAATTCATGAAATGTATATATCCGAATCTTTTCAAATTCAGATATAATAGAAATTGTAAACCTGAATCAAGAAATGATACAGTTAGTATGCATGTAAGTAGCACAGAGCCACTTTGTACAACGGATGTACTTTGGAAATGAGCTTTTGTGATATTCACTCCTCCAGGGCTTCCATTCAATCATCGAAAATCCACAAAGGAAGTTTCTATGAATGTTATGACAAGAAAACTCATTCCTTGTGTGTACATGCAAGTGTAGAATGATTGAAGCTACTTAACTTTCTCAAACTAAAAAATGTGTAAACTATTGAAACGTCAACAGATATTACACGGACTCAATGTGCATGAAAGAGGTGCGAAGGTGGGGCAACTTTCCTTCTTTTTCAATATCTAAATCTTCCGATTGAAGAATAGATAGCAGATATGTTGCGTCCCCAAAGAAAATGAAACATTTCTTTGTTAAGAAAGAAACGAGTGGTTGATGGGGTAAAAACAAGAGTTGGCATGGGCTCACTGCCTGTTTCAATGATGGTCACCAAAGAATGTGAACCAATAAGTAGATGTGGCTGCCCGGCTCAGGAAGTGTTTGGTGTAGAGTTTTCATATTTTTTTAACTCTGTTCTCACACCCTCTTTTTTTCATTAAAGCTCACTTCTAACCAAACTCTCATATACATTTTACCGCTCAGCACAATGACAAAAACTCAACCAGATGAGTTATTTCTCCCACTCTTTGATTTAACACCCCTCACCCCTCAAACACTCAAGGATAACTTCCGGGGTAGGAAACATTGGTTTACGTGAATCCATAGAAGTTCTGTTGAAGCTCACACATTAATCCCATCTAAGTCCTAAAAAAAATAGTTGCTCATGATATTTGAGCAATTTAACTTTGAAAAGTTAACTTTGATAGTTGCTCAACAGTTTAACTGAACAGTTAAGTACAAAATGTATGATAACATTGTCAAAATGTATGCTCATGATATTTGAGAAATTTAACTTTGAAGATTTCTCAAAACAAGGATATGGAATGACTGAAATTAAGAGAATGTTTTGAGAATCTGACAATGTATTAATCAGATAAAATGAAATGGTTAGGGTATCAAAGATTTGGATATTTTGTTTACATGAACGAATATAAACAATTTTGCAATGAAAGCACAATATTAGAAATTATGATTGATGCTCAACAACATTGAATTTCAAACGGGGGTATTACCATCGAAAAATTGGTTCATTATGAGACATGGTAAAAACAATTTCAAATAAAATACTGAACCGGTGTTTATGAATACTTGATAGTATATGGACAAGATAATAGGCAAGTATTGATCTTTGGAAACAACGTGGTCAGTTAAACACTAAAGCTCAAAAATTGAAAAACATTTGAAAAATCACACTTCCAAATTCACGAAATCTTTTGAGAATCAGAAGTGGTTTGAACATTTCAGAAATTGTTTTTCATGCTTGTAAGTTGTTCTTCTTCCAAACAATCAGAGATCTAGATCAGAAGATATTTACCTTTACAGCTCCCCCTCAAATCATGAGGGAATTGATACATATGAGATAAGCTCCCACTGGATATTTGCAAAATATCCAAGTCTAAACGTTGAAGAACGGGTTCTGATCTGTCATGTGATCAGAAGCCAAACTTCATTGAAGTCCAGGTTCTAAGCTTATTTACTTAGAAGCGATATCAGCGGCCTCGTCAAAAGTCACGTTTACACTCTCAACGACGGTCTTTGTCCATTTGTTGTACACTCGGTAAGCTTTGGCTTGCTGAGAATATCCGATGAACACTCCTTCGTCCGCTTTTAGGCTGAACTTGCCGAGATTGTCCTTGTCGTTCAGTACGAAGCACGTGCATCCGAATGCATGAAAGTAGTTGATATTCAGGATGCATTTATTGATGATCTCGTATGGAGTTTTGTTGAACCGCTTGTTGATGATAGTACGGTTTTGAGTGTAGCATGCGGTGGAAACTGCTTCAGCCCATAGATAAAGCAGGAGCTTGGACTGGGATAACATTGTGCACGCGGCTTCTACTAGAGTTCGATTCCGGTGCTCAACCACCCCGTTTTGCTGAGGAGTACGAGCAGCTGAGAAGGTATGAGAGATGCCCACTGATGTCAGGTAACCTGTGAGTACTTGATTCTTGAACTCAGTGCCGTTATCCGTCCGAATAGTCTGAACTGATTGATTGAGATTGACTTAAACACTCTTCAGGAGAGTGATTATTAGTTCTGGGGTTTCATCCTTTGAACGAAGGAATCTAACCCACGTATAGCGAGAAAAATCATCAACCATCACTAGGACATACTTCTTATGTTTGATACTCTGAATGCGAATCGGTCCACATAAATCCATATGAATGAGTTCAAGGGACCGAGAAGTACTTGGAACAGATTTAGGCATGTGAGAAGCCTTCTTCATCTTGCCCATTTCACAGGAAGCACAAAGGTGATCGTTTTCGAACTTAAGATCTGGTATTCCCTTCACGTGTCTACCGAGCACCAACTTATTGATAGTTTCGAAGTTCAGATGCGAGAGTCTACGATGACATAGCCAGCTTTGTTCGGCAGAGGCTTTGGACAACAAACAAACATCCTTATCTGCTTTTAGAGACGAGAGGTCAATCGTGTAGAGATTTGTGCGACGCGTTCCAGCTAGAATTTCTTTTCCGTCATCAGTCCAAACGCTACACCTCGTTGATTTGAAGGTGACCTCTAGATTTTTATCGCATAATTGACCTATGTTGAACAAGTTGTGACCAAGACCTTCGACGTAGGACACTTTCTTAATCGTCAGATTATCCTTAACGATATCACCATAGCTCTTAATGGGAGAATAATGATCATTCCTAAACCTTACATTTCCACAAAACGTCTCGGTGAAGTTTGTGAGTAGCTCATTTCTTCCCGTCATGTGCTTGGAGCAGCCAGAATCTAGATACCACACATGACCGTCCTGCAAAACAAGTTATTTCTTTTTTGGTACCCATTCGTAAATGGGTCCTTTGGGGTTAGATTTAACACCCGTTTTTTATGCCCGTTTAGACTTGGGTCTGTTTCTATGACGGGGATCATCAAACTGAGAATGATAATTAGCAACATGATACGAGCCAAACCAATCAGTTGCAAAACGACGATCAACAAAATCATTCGATCCACAATAAGAGCAACAGAGACAATCATGAGACAGTTGAAGTAATTGCGGAATTTAATAAACTTTTATAGGTAAAGTTCCATTACATTCAACTAAAGGTTTAGAATTAAAAACATCATGATTGTTCTTGTGTTTCCTAGAATTTAAAACTGGATTAACTAATTATATCGTCGTCGTGCTTTCCTTAGACTTCTTAGCTACCCATGCATATTTGACCTCTATGCTTCGACCAAAAGTATCTGAAATACCGTTAAACCCATAGTCAGAAGATTTGAAATTTGAAGATTGTTGCCTTTTAGAGCGACCTGTCTTTTTCTTCGTTTGTGAACACTTTTTAGATTTAGACTTTGAATAATTGTTCATAGAAGGTTTTTGTGGGGCAGATGTGGAACATTCACCTTTATGAAAATTTACTGGAGGCTCACAAGAATTATTTAGAAAATCAACGTGACTTGAAAGTAAAGGATTAAAATCAAATTGCTTCAAATCACTATCTAGACACACCTCAGAAGTCAACAATGCGGAAAATTCCATTTCCTCATCAGAAGGGACCTTATCACTTGAGGAATTCAGGACATCGGAATAATTTTTTTGAAGTGGATCATCGGCGGAAGCATTTTTAAAATCAGAACACTGATCTGTTTCGAAAACTTGAGGCTCTTTTTCTTTATTTGAAATAATTGGCGATGAGTCACCCAAAAATGCTTTACAGGAAGATGTGTTGGAGGCAGGATAAGAATTATCAGACAGATAAGTTTTCTCACGTTGAAGAATTGTAGGCTTAACTTGAGGCTCAGCCTTGTGAAGTTGCTCTTTCAGACGATATGCTGCCAAAGCAGCCATTTGTGAATTTAACTTCTTTATTTCTGTCTGAAAATATTCTTTTTCCTTATCTGACACTGTTTCCTCTTTATTGGAATTGAGGCACTCAATTTGGGATAAAAGCTCTTGTTTTTCCTTTTGAAAACTGTCCCTTTCTGGTTCAAACGACTCTTCTAGCTGAACAATTTTCTTTTCTAAAATCAGAGGTGGAACATAAACTTTATGGTCTAGTTGTTCCTCCTCTGTTTTAACGGTTTTAGCATCTAGTTCAGCTTGAGTGTAGCTTCTAAAATAGTCATTTGATAGGAAACAAGATTTTTCCTCGTTGTAAGATGCATTTAATGAATCATAAACAAAAGGCAGTTTCATTTTAGTAGAGTTTTCCCTTCTCAACTTATCCTCTTCCCATTCCTCCTCCTCAATTGGTTTGGTCCAATTGATTTTGTATTCTGGATAGGTCTTGTCTAATCCAAGAAATTCAAACGCATATAACGTAGGAACTTTGGATATGGCCTTTTTCAGATAATAGGGGTTATCGTAACCGATACCCGTATCCGCATGCTTGGGTTCTTTTGGTGCAATAAGATTAAGCGTTTGATGAGATTGACCAATTTTATAAAGTTTCCTTTCAAGCTCCTTTAATTGATTAGATAATCTTTGATTTTCATTTTTGTAAACCACACTTTGAGTCACAATATCAATTTTCTCATTTTCTGACATACGAAGCTCATAGGTAAGATTATCTACTTTGGTCTTTAGCTCTTGTGATTCTTTTGAACAACTCTCACACTCTTCTTTTAGATTAGAAATTATGCACAGGTTGCTAGCAATTTCTAAGCTTTGATTTTCAATACATTCAGACTGTGCAAAAACTCGTTTTTCTAGAGATGAGATGAGTTGTTCTTTTTTTTTATGAGTATCTTGTAAGAGTCTAGTTTTTCATAGCAAGTTGCATCTGATCAATTAAAGCTTCTTGATAAGGAGCACATACCTGACATGGAGAGTTACGATCTTCATCATCAGTGTCACACGGTATTGAATGCTTTCCCATGAAACACAGATGTGCTTCAGCATCCTTAGGTTCTTCATCAGATACTTGCAGCGAGTAGTCATCTTCAGCCATGAGAGCCTTAACTGCTTCCTTTTCTTTGGCCAGTAGCAGCTTGGCTCTATAATAATCTGCGTTTCGCACAACAGGCTTGCGACAATCCTTGGCAAAATGACCCAACCGACCACAGTTGTAGCTTTTGATCGGCTCCTCTTTTGGCTTTTCTTCATGTCTCTTGTCAGACTTCTTCCTATCTTCAACACGTCTCTTACCTTTAGACTTCTCTTGATGATCACGGCGAGTGGAGAATGTTTTCTTGTTAGACGACTTGTTAAAGAACTTTCTTTTCTAGAAAGCTTGAGTCAGGTACACCATAGCTTCTTTCATCTTAGTGTATTCTGGATCTGAATCACTGTCAGGATCTTTGGGTTCAGAATCACTTAACACTGGCTCCTTTCTAGACGAGCGGCTGACATATTTACCTCTTTTATCTGTTACAAGTGCTAACGGATCAACGATCGGCTTTTCTTCTGCTTTCTGATTCCCCATTAACTCCATAACTTCCTCTTCATCCTGGAGCAGCATTTCGTAAACTTCATGTAGATAAAGCTTCTCCAAGGTCTGAGTATGACGAATATGAGAGACGAACGACTTCCATTCAGGCTGGAGGTTGTTCATGAACTTGATTTTGTTCTCGGTGTTCATCTTCGTGATCTTGTTTTTCTGGAGATCATTCAAAAGCATGTTGAACCTTTCATAGGTTTCTGTCAGTGTCTCACCTTTTCTTGCTTTGAAGCCATCATATCTGGTGATGGAGTTTGTCACCTTCAGCTGATTGTTGATGTGGCTTCTCATCATCATTTTCTCAATCTAGTCCCACATTTTCTTTGCAGACTCCTTGTAACTTTCGATGCAGGCATATATGTCGTTGGGAAGACTTTGTAGAAGATAGGACTTTGCTTGCTTTTCAGCCTCGTACAAGCTCTTTTCTTGATCAAGAAACTCACCGATAGTTTTCCGAACTGAACTATCTGGTCGACCTTCGGCTGGGTTTCCAGGTATGACTTTCATTGGCCAGTCTTGCGACCCCTCTATCAGACACTTGTATATATCTTCATAGTTTCATTTCGCTAAAATGAAGTTCATGAAGCGATCATGCCACTGAGGATATTCTCCCCGATAGAGTACCGGGGGCTTTTGATCCGAACCGATAGCTAAAGCGTCTCTCGAATTCATCTTAAATCTCTTAACTTAAAAAGCACTGTAACGATCATGAGACAAGGACCAATATCGGTCAAGCCAATATACAGGTCGAACTAATATTGGTCAATCGGTATTAAGTAGAAAGGTATCGGTTGATAGGATTGACCGGTAAAGCAAGGTACCGGTCGAATCTAAGTACCGGTAAAGGCAATATACCGGTCGAACAAAGGACCGGTATGGACAATGTATCGGTCGATCGAACAAAGGATATCGGTCCAATAATATATCGGTCCAATAAAACACCGGTCAATTATGTCGGTCGAGAACAGATAATCACGAAGAACAGATAACTCGATCGATTGAAGACTGATAAACTCGATAAACAAACATTCGACCGATAAAATCGATTAACTCAAACGCAGAAACACAATCGAATATGCATCAAGTAATTAAAAACAGATCAAATAGCAGATTTATTCACGATGTCAATTAAGCAGATCGATAAACATTAAACTCAGACCGATAAAAACCAAACTCAACAGACCGATAAACTCAAAACCACAATAATCGATAAACCCAGAAAAATATTCGACCAGTAAACTCAATATTATCAATAAACAGATCGATCGACTAATGCCACTAATTTTTTTTTCCAGATAAACAGATTAACAAATAATTGACCAACTAAAACCAAACCAGACACCCGATAATCGACAAAATAATAATAATAATAATAATAATAATAATAATAATAATAATAATAATAATAATAATAAAGAGTTTTAGACAAACCTTTTCTGGATCAAACCTTCAGTCTCTTAGCTCTGATACCAATTGTAGATCCCAGTATAGTGCAATCAGATAATTATCAATGTAGAACAATAGAATAGCCACAACCTCTAGTCATATGATTAATATGCAATCAAAGGTTTAGGTTTACAGATAGAATATCTGATCAAAGAAAGTAAACCTACAGACTAGAGAATTATGAAATGACTTGTGTTCTAAATTTCTAAACTGAATAATCAAAACGTCTAACCCTAATTATGAGATAAGTATGCCTTTATATACTTAGGCTTACAAGGCAATTAGGATTTATGGGCTTGGGCCCATCTAATTAAATAACTTTTAACTAATTACAATTCGAACCCTTATAAATACTTTATTCCACTTTCAACACAAAGGACTTTTAGTCCTAACAATATCCTTAACTGTAAACATTAAAGACCGAGTCCTAAGTTGTGGTACTTAGAAGTCAAAGTCTTTTAACTTTAAAGTCCGGGTCTTGAACTGAATTATTGAAGAGCCACGGTTCTTTGAGGTACGAGTCTAAGATTGATTTGTCTAGAAGTCAAACATCATTCTCCCCCTTAAACTTTGGGTGCATGCAACACAGTTTTAGCTTTTGGTACCCACTGGTATTTGGGTTCTGAAGTGTTAGTTGCAGTTCGTGTGGGGTTAACATAATATGATCCATACCAGTAATTGACAAAGTTCTTACTTACAAAGTCATGTGCTCCAAAGTAAGAACATCAGATTGTCTTCTGAGCAACCCTGATTAAGTGATTAGTAGAGTAAAACATATCAGGATTACCAAAAGATTTACCTTTATGCGCACTGTTCTTTTTTGCTTTGGTTGTGGATGCAGATGCTTTGTCATTCTTTTTCTCATCATCTGAAGAACTCTTCACTCCCCAGACCATATGATTTTTCTTAGATTGCTTTCCAAGAGATTTTACATAATAGTTCGTTGAACCATGAACAGATTTGTCATAAAATAGATTAGATGGTTTGATCTGATTTGATTTTACAGTTTTTGATTTGACACATTTCTTTTTCAAAACATTTTCATGTATAGAACTTGAAGTTGTTTTGAAAGAACAGACTGATTCTGTTGAATTATCAACAGGTGATTGATCAATCACATCAGCTGTAATCTTTTCTGATAGTTCACTGTTTGTAGCTTCTAAGTTTTTTATCTTTTCAGATAAAATGTTTCTTTCTGAAGTAATTGTGTCAAACTTTATTTTCAAATCAGATCTGGCCTTCAGTTCTTTTTGAATGTCTGAAAATATAACAGTTATTTTGGATGTGAGCTTAGATATCTCAGATTCAAAATGTGAACGTTCAAGCTCAAAATCTTTTCCCAAGTTCTTGTTCTTTTCTGAAATATCTTTGAAAATCCCAGTATTCCTCTTTTCAGCATTTTTCTTTTCTAGCTCAAAAGACTTTTTCTTTTATTTGAAAATTTGTCCTTCTTTTTTGAGCAAGTCTTGTAGATTAGAAACCTGTGTGGGAAGTTCAATAATTTTGTTTTCAAGAACTTGTCTTTCTTTTGCAAAAGTGTCTCTTTCAGTTATTACTATCTTTTCGAATTCTGACACTTGCATAGAAAGTTTTAAACATCTCAGCTCCAAATCCTTTTTCTCTTTTAAAGTTTTCTTTGAAATTTTAGATATCTGTTGAGTTGAAGATGTCTTCAAATTCGATTTTTCTTTATCTGCTTGGATGCCTTTCTTCAGTTCAACATTCTGTATCTCCTACGCAGATATTTTGTCTTCAAAATCCTTAAACTTGAGTTGAAACTTAACTGATTCATCTTTCCGCTCTGATGATTTCTGTTCAATTTTCTTCAGTTGGCTTTGAAGATTTGTAATTATAGACTTTTTGACCTTGATTACTTTCTCAAGAGCCTGAATGGCATATTCTTTTATTGTAATCATTTTCTCTCCATCTTTAATTTCTATCTCTTTTTCTCTAATTTCCTTCTCTCTTGCGCTGATGATACCTGCAAAATCAAATTTAGCATTATCAGTACATTTTGCACAAACATGAGTTTTATCAGAATTTGACAAATTTAACTTCAACTCCTGATTTTGTTTTAGAAGCACTGAATTCTGATTTTTCAATTGATCTCGTTCAACTTCTATTTTCGGTATCTCAGGCATGTATAAGACTGCCATATCTCTTGCTGAAAGTACCATATTTCCTCTTTCGTCTGTAGTTGGCATCTTGAATGAAATATGAGCTTGAATGATATGATCGTTCCCAAACAATCCAGAAAAGTTTGACAGAAAGTCAAAAATAGATCACCACAAAAACATTTCTATCTCTGGAACTCTCAGATAAAGTGAACTAGAATACCAAGTGAATTTTGAACTCATAGACCAAGTGATCAAGTGAATTAAAACACACAGATTGAATGGACTTAAACTCGCAAACTGAGTTAATTGAAACTCACAGACAACTTGTGTTCAAACTCGCAGATAATGTGAATTGGAACATGCAGATCACATTCAATTTTAAAAACACAGATCACTTCAACTCATAGATTAAAATTCGTAAAAAGAATAACCATGAACTGGACTGAAACTCGCAGACTGAAGTTTAAGTGTTTTCAAAACACGCAGATTGAAATAACTATGAAACACGCACACTGAATAAATTTGAAACTCGCAGTTCCCATTAAATAAAGCAAATTGGAACTCTCAAACAACATGAGTTTTACAACTCGCAGATCAAATGAACAATTTCACTCCAGTGGTTTGCTTGTTCTGTATAACTCGCAGATCACTTTCAAGTTGAAACACGCAGATCACTTCAACTCTTGGATTAAAACTCGTAGATAGTGGCTTGCAGGTTTGCAGAACTCGCAGATGCTTGTATGCGTGTTTTGTAAAACACAAAGGTTGCTAGAGTTCTCAGATCAAACGAATTTGATTAGAATTCGCAGATGACATCAACTGGAACTTGCAGATTGAATATATCAAATGAACTTGCAGGCTGTGTTCATGAAACTCGCAAGTTACTTGAGAAATCAAACTCGCAAAACACTAGAATTTGGCAAAAAAGAAATATGATCTTGGCGCAAATTTAATGATGTTGGCGCAAAACAAAGATCTGGCGCAAAATCAATATTTTGTTTCTACGAATTTATGGCACAAATCAATCAAATCTTAGTTCAATCTCGAATTCACAGAATGAATGTCTGCATCGATTCTAACATGAATTCGCATATTTAACAAATTGAAACTTTTTAGCGTGTTCTTCCAAGTTCACAGATTTGATTCAAATCAATTCAAAACCTGGAATTAATACTTGATAATGCACATAAATGATTGATTCATCATATACAACACTTTCAGAGAACATATCAGAGAACATTCAGATTAAAATCAACACATCAAAGTAATTTGATTCAAACAGTGAACATAGGAGTCAACTGCGTGTTCTTGATTTTTCAGAGATCGATCCATCTTTCAATTCAATCCTGCAATTTGATTTCAAGAAATATATCACTATGATCGAAAATAGATTTAGAATACATATTCAATACTAATATCAGATTAACAACATCAAAACACAAGAAATCGATTTAGAACAGTAAAAAAAAAATTCTCTGCACGTTCTTGAGAATTTCCAGAAAATTGATTCAATTTGATTTCATAATCTTTTTTGAATATGTTTGGTATAGCTTTTATATCAATTGAAATTGTATTCCCAATCAATCAAGCAATCAAACAAAACAATCTCAATCAAGATTCAAGAATATGACAATGTTTAGATCTAGAGAGAGAAAGTAGAAAGAGAGACAATCACACGTCTATTGATATTACAATGAAGTTCTTACAATGCTTCTAGTTACAAGATTTTAACAAACACAAGCTATTTATACCACAAAGCTATACTCACAAGATTAAACCTATACAAACTTTAAGATTGACTTTGACATTACAAACTTTGACTTAGAAATTGTTGACTTTACAAGACTTGACTCTTTGACTTTTCCTATTAAATCTTGGATACAATTAATACACTAACAATTTGTACTACGGGGTGCATCCTTCTAGTATATTATAGGAGCACCACCTTGAGTTTTTGCATGCGAGCACACACACGATTCTGATTAAGAGATTGTATTTCCCTGAGAATATTATCACACACCAGTGCATGTTCTTAGTGTTCTTAGACCAAATCAATGAAACCGTGTCTTGATTAAAATTCTTGTCATATCTTACGATTCAGTTTGTTGATTGTTTGTGTGTCTACTACCTTGCATGTTGTACTTTTTCTACGTACTAAAAATGCTTTCCCACTCTTATTTATCAATCTGTCTGTAGTAAAAATTCCATCAAGTAAAGAACATCCATATTGGGATCAACAGGTTCTACTCCATACACAGTCTATGATGAATTTGGTCCTACTTTCGAAGAAATCAAAAGGGTCAGAAGAGATTTAAGAGTTCCATATCTTGAAGAAGAAGTTAAGATATTTGTATGCTACATCAGGCAGATAGATCAAGTCCAAATCTTGAGGATTCAAGACAAATCTCTTGAATTCCAGCAAGAATATGTCAGGTTACTTCAAGCTCTTGGAAGAACTTGTAAAGATGTTAGAAGCAGAGCAGAAATTTTGCAAGCCGACAAAGTTATTTTGAAGAGATATCAAAAGATCTGGTATCCTGAATTTACTGTTCAAAGGAAAGATTTGAAGACTTACATTTTTAATGAAGCCGACTTTGCAAACCTGAACTTCTGATATATTAAATTTATGTATCATGAGTTTAAAGGAAGAACCAGATGCTTTCCTGAAGTTGCGTATGCTCTAGATGGTGTCAAAAGGTTCATCAAAAGACATATGCACTCTACCAACTGCTCTGACTTTCAGCTAGGTATTGAGACCAACCAGAAAAGAATCAACCTGCTCGCACCTGATATGACTCATCCTTTGCTTGAAGAAACTCCCCTCTACACAATTCTTATGTCAGGATCGAATTCTTAACAAGAATTAATTCTCAGAAACTAATATCAAAGAAGTTGCGGAATAACACTTTGATATTTGATAAAACAGTAAACAAAACAGTATATGATTAACAAACTGTAAACTTGTATTCAATGATTAAAATCACAAGATTACACACTCAACCTCAATCTTGAAGAACAAGCTCTTTCAAGACGAATTCTACTTCTCTAGAATTAGGATCTATATCTTGAGGTTGATTTTTCTCTCTATCAAAAATTATCAAAAGTTAATTCTATCTATTCTATACATTCTATACATATACTGATCAAAAGATAATTACAAAGAATACACAAATCTTCAGTATATCTTCCATGTATATCTTCTATGTATATCTTCAGTATATCCTCAGTATATCCAGCTGTCATACTTTCCATCCGGATCTCTTAAGCAGCACTAATTATGCTCAGAAGTAGTAACTTCTTCTAGCAGCATTAACTACTAAGCAGTACTAACTACTAGCAGTACTAACTAGCTAAGCAGTACTAACTTTGTTCAAGCAGCACTAACTTTGACTAACAGTATTAATTCTACTAGCAGTAGTAATACTCAGCAGTATTAATCTTCAAAGTACTCTGGCAGTAGTAACCACACTTAGTAGAATCTTCAGTTCCCAACAATCTCCCCCTAACTTGACTTTTAGAAGAGAAGTCAAGTTCTTCAGATACTTCTTCATAAGCTCTCCAAGATGCTTTCAACACCTTTGGTTCAATTTCCCAAATTTGGGTCTAGGCCCAAGCTTTGATTCACAGTTCTTCTCACCACAATCTTGGCCATCTCTGAATCCTTTGTACAGACCAGTGTAGCTTTAAGCATCCCTTCCAACTTCTCCTTGCTATGCTCATATATTTTGTCCACCAGGTAGTATTCATGATAACAGTTATCAATAGTAATCATGTATACTCCACAGTTTTCAAATAGTATCCATTTGTCAATCTTCTTGAATATGAACTCATGCTTATGATCTTTAATCCTATGGTGTACTCTTTCTGGATCAAACATCATGCACAAGTATTCTAATGTCACTTTGAGAAGATTCTCTTCAGTACCTTTCAACACAGGTTCATAAAGTTTCATCCCCACTTTATGTAGTTCTTCAATGTCAGCTCTGGAACAACTTCTGATAACTTTCCCCCATGTTGAATAAGCTTCAAATGAACCATCAGCTCTCTTGATTCTGAAGAAATTCTTTCCATTGTCTCTTAGAATATCCCAGAAGATGATCTCTGGAGCTTGCATAGAGATTGGATCAGCCTTCAAAGGTTCCACTATGGTCATGTATGTATCCATATTCTCATCTGTTGGCTCACTAGACTGTTCTGGAAGTTGAACTGATTCTGCTATAGGTACCTCTGAATGTTCTGTTGTAGTACCAGCTGTTTCTTCTACTCTGGGCCTTTTAGACTGCCTTTTGGAAGCAATTGTCTTCACCCTTTTTCCAGCTTTGGCTTCAACACCAACACTCCCAGGTTCTTCCTTTTTCTCTTCTGCTTCTTCTTTGGAAGGTGTAGTTTCCTCAGGGAATGGTTGTTGGATGTTGAGATCATGTATCTCTTTCATCCTCCTTTCTGCTTCTTCTCTTTGAGAGGAATCCCCTTGAAGCTTTGTCATTTCCTTCCTGTATAGCTCTTCAACCTGAGAGTATGCCATATGGGTAAACATCTCCCCCTTAACACCAATTGCACCTTTCAGGAAGTTTATCATCTTTCTTCTTTCCTGATTGGCCAAAAAGGTCTTGGAGGGTTGTCTTTTCTGCTTTTTGAATGGCATCCTTTTTACTTGTACTTGCTTGGCCTGAGCTGCTGTTTTCATGCTCTTCTGGTATTCTGCATTTAACTTCTTGGCCATTATTCTTGCAAGCTCTCTATCAGTTTCTGTTTGCAGCTGTTCCTCCTTTTCCATTTCTGCCTGAAGCTGCTTTGCCACTTCTTCATCCAGTTCTATCTGATTTTTCTTCTTTGCAGGTTGTTCAGGTTCAATAATCTTAGCTTTACCCTTTGTATCCTTCAACCCTGCCTCACTTCTTTCTTGTGTCTTCTTTTCAAGGCCTCCTTCATTGATGACCACTCCCTTAGCCTTTTGAGTAGCCTTAGGAGTGTCATTCTTTGCTTTTACTAATGTTTCAGCTATTTCCAATTCTTCAACAGATAGCCCTGTTGCTGCTTGAACATTATCTGTTTCTACTTCTTGTGCTTCTGTTTCTGCAGCTTTCTCCCCCTTACCATCAAATCCCATCTCAGAAATACTTTCTTTTTCTGCTTCAGCCTCTGAATTCTCCCCTTGTTGAAATCATCTTGAACACTTGTCCTCCTCTTTAACACAAACTGCTTCCTTCTCTTTTTCTGTAACAATCTTGTCACCATTTTCTTTAGTTTGGTGATCTGAACTTGTTGAGATAGGATAACCAGCTTCATCTCCTCTATTTCTTTTCCTTGCTTGAGGACATCCTGGTTGATGTTTCCCATGGTCTCCATCAATTCCTCATAGTTATATCTGTCCTCACCTTCTCCAGGAGTGTTACCCCCTATTGAAGGATCATTGGATCTTTTATTAGTAGATGTCTTCTGCCTAGCAGAAGCACTATCCACCCCCGTGGTTTCTTGGCACCAGGGACCTTTAAATGATTGCTCATTTAAAGCTGCCATGGGGGAGGTCTTATTGATGTTACCACTTTCCTCCTCTGTGCTAGCAGGAGTAGTGGCAGCCTCATCACCCATATGCTCTTCCTCCTCCTCAGAGAGCACCTCCTTGGGGCTGGGAGACACCCCTGTGGTTTCCCTATGGATATTCTCTAAAGGAGAATTCTCCTTTAGAGGGCTTAAAGGCTTGGGGGGTGATGGTACAAGAAGGGAAGGAGCCTTCTTTACCTGTTTCCTCTTGTAAGTTTAGGTAATAGGAGAGGTTGGTTTTGCAAGAAGGGACTGGGGAATTGTTTTTGAGTGGGAAGGTTGGGCTTGGCTAGCAGTGGGATGGTCTAGTGAGGGCCTTGACCCTGCTGCCATACCTTCAGTGGTTTGGGACACCACCATCATTGTAGAGAACAATGGGGTGTCAACTCCTTCCGAGTCCCCAGCAGATCTTCTCATATTTGAGAAAACCTTGCCTTTGGGGGGTTTAGGTACATATACCCCAACAGGTTGAGGTATATCCGTCAATTCATTAGTAATAACTTCTTGGACAAACCTGGGATACATAAAGAAACTCTTTTTGTTTCCCATGTTTGATACAAGATCATTTAATATCATTTTTGAGAAATTGTACTTTATGGCTGTAGTCATGCAGACCAAAGCATAGGCAATTGGACTGCTGAATTCACTCCATCCAGTAGTCTTTTTGGAGATGCAATGCATCAGGGTATGAACAAAAAACCGCCATTGGGGTGAAAACTTTGCTTTTGAGAATTTGAAAACACCCAATGGGCCTCCATACCCCATTCTTGTAAGAGTAGAAAACAGTTCATCATTAGAGAGAGAAGTTATACCAGAGGCATCGTCTAGACGTAGACTGATGCGAATCACCTCTTCAGTAACTGTCAATGGCTTGCCACACACTGTCGTCTTTATCATTTGCACACCATCCTCAGTAACAATGGTGGCATGTGCCCAGAATTGCCTTTGATGCTCAATATAAATTGAGGGAGACACTGTTAGTGCATAGGCGATATGACTAGCTTTCAGGAAATCCACAATCTGATGAAATCCTGCAGCTTGCTTTGGCTTTTGGAGCATCGCGATTTCATTGTGCTCGTCAATGAATGCCATTGATGCCATTGATCGTTGAAAGTTCTTGCCTGAACACTTGATACTTGAGAGAGAGAGGGTTTAGAGCACAAGAGAATAGTAAGCAAAGAGTCGTTATGAACGTTTAGGCGGGCAAAGGGTATTTATAGTATTCGGATTATAAGCAGTATTAACCTAGAGCAGTATTAACTAACTAGCACTATTAACTGCGAGCAGTATTAACCGCGAGCAGTATTAACTAACTAGCAGTATTAACTGCGAGCAGTATTAACCGTGAGCAGTATTAACTAACTAGCAGTATTAACTGCGAGCAGTATTAACCGCGAGCAGTATTAACTAACTAGCAGTATTAACTGCGAGCAGTATTAACTGCGAGCAGTATTAACTGTGAGCAGTATTAACTAACTAGCAGTATTAACTGCGAGCAGTATTAACCGTGAGCAGTATTAACTAACTAGCAGTATTAACTGCGAGCAGTATTAACCGCGAGCAGTATTAACTAACTAGCAGTATTAACTGCGAGCAGTATTAACTGTGAGCATTATTAACTAACTAGCAGTATTAACCAACTAGCAGTATTAACCAGCTAGAAGTATTAACCAACTAGCAGTATTAACCAACTAGCAGTATTAACTGTACTTACTCCTTGAAGCTTAGGCTGAATTGAGTACTGCTATGTATGCCCTACAAAGATAGATTAGAAGCACCAAGAATCTATAATATTCAGATATTTATCCACTTTTTGAGATAAAGCTTATTCAGAGTTGATCATTCCCACACTTGTTACCAAGAAAGTGAATCTACCCACATCAAAGGCTTTGGTGAATAGATCAGCAAACTGGTTGTCAGTATGAACTTTTACAACTTGAACAAGTTTCTTTTCATTACAGTCTCTTATAAAGTTATACCTGATCTCAATGTGCTTTGTCTTAGAGTGCTTGACTGGATTATTTACAATGCTGATAGCACTGCTATTATCAATAAAGATGGGAGTGTGTAGAAAGGTTACCCCATAGTCCATCATTTGATTCTGAATCTATAAGACTTGAGAACAGCAACTTGCAGCTGCTATGTACTCTGCCTCTGTTGTAGATGTGGACACTGTGGTTTGTTTCTTGCACTGCCATGAAACTAGTCTAGCACCCAAGAACTGACATCCTCCAGAAGTAGACTTTCTGTCCAAGTTTGCCCCACCTAGATCACTGTCTGAGTAAGCAATTAGGTCAAAGGGTGAGTCATGAGGATACCAAAGTCCCAATCTGGGTTGTCCTTTGAGATATCTGAATATCCTCTTAACAGCTTGAAAGTGAGATTGCTTTGGCCTAACTTGGAATCTTGCACACACACACACTGGAAACATTATATCTGGCCTTGATGCTGTGAGATACATGAGAGAGCCAATCATGGATCTGTAATGATGCACATCCATATCCTCCCCCTCAAGATCTGCAGTTATCTTTTTGTGAGTTTCCATAGGTGTACTAGCAGGTTTTGAATCTGAGAAACCAAACTTGATTAGAATGTCCTGCACATACTTGGATTGACATATGAAGATGCCATCTGACTTCTGTTGAACTTGGAGTCCAAGGAAGAAAGTAAGTTCCCCCATGGAACTCATTTTAAACCTTTGATGCATTAGATCCTCAAACTCCTTGCACATGTTATCTCTTGTAGATCCAAAGATAATGTCATCCACATAAATTTGGACCAACAAGATATTCTTCTTCTTTCTCTTGATAAATAGAGTCTTATCAATGACTCCTCTTTCAAAGCCATTTTCCAAGAGATAGGATGACAAAGTGTCATACCATGCTCTTGGAGCTTGATGCAGTCCATAAAGAGCTTTCTTCAATTTGTATACCCTGTCTGGATAGCTTGGGTTTTCAAACCCTGGTGGTTGACAGACATATACCTCTTCTTCAATTGAACCATAGAGAAAAGCACTCTTTACATCCATTTGATAGACTTTGAAGTTCATGTAAGAAGCATAGGCTAGGAATAATCTGATTGCTTCTATCCTAGCCACAGGTGCAAAGACTTCTTCATAATCTATACCCTCTTCTTGAGTATACCCTTGAGCCACTAGCCTTGCTTTGTTCCTTATGACAATTCCTCTTTCATATCTCTTGTTCCTGAAGATCCACTTTGTGCCAATTGCTCTGTGACCTTTAGGAAGGTCTACCAGATCCCATACATCTTGTAGTTTGAATTGCAACAATTCTTCTTGCATTGCTTCTATCCAGCTGGATTCTTTCATTGCATCATGTGCCTTTTTAGGCTCAAGCTGGGATAGAAAGCAAGAAAGCACTTATGCTGTTGATCTTGAATTTCTTGAAGTCTGCTCTGATGTCTAGTCATCATAGGAGATGATATATCTCCTATTACCAGCTGTGGAGGATGATTCTTTTGAACTCTGGTGTTATGACTAGGTTCTTCATTAACATCAGCTTCCAGATTGGAGTCATTCAACTCAACTGAAGTGTTTTCAGCAGCTACTTCTGATTCTTTATCTTCTTGATTCTCTTCATCTCTACTCTGACTTGGTCCAGTAGATTGTTCCATTTCACAGTCTTCAAAAGAATTCACTGTGGGGGTGGGAAAGATCACTGATTTAGATACACTTTCTTGAACTTGTGTAGTCCCTAATCCTTCACCTCCTGAGCCTGCATGATCATTACTACTGAAACCAAAGGAGTTAGTTAGTGAATCAATGTCAAATAGCCATTGAGGACCAGTTCCAATAGGATTTGGTGTGTTCTTATTGCATTTGACATTGTCACTTTCTTCAATTATTCTAGAAGATGAATTGAACACTCTGTAGGCCTTACTTTGTGATGAATAACCAACAAGAAATCCATCATCTGCTTTGCTATCAAACTTACCTAAGTGAGTTTTGGTATTGAGAATGGTACAAGGACACCCAAAAGGTTTGAAAAATCCAATAAAGGGTTTTCTTTTATTTAAAAGCTCGTAAGGTGTCTTGTTCTTTGGTTTAACTACTAAAACTCTGTTTTGGACATAACAGGCAGTATTAACTGCTTCAGCCCAGAAGGTAATTGGCAGTTTTGAATCAGCCAACAGAGATCTAGCAGCCTCTATTAATGTCCTATTTCTCCTCTCAGTAACACCATTCTATTGAGGAGTCCTAGGAGCACTATACTGTCTCTCAATCCCTTTCTCTTCACAAAAGGTGTTTAGATCAAAATTTTTGAATTCAGTCCCATTATCTGATCTAATGACTTTTACTTTTTGATTATTTTGGTTTTCAATTCTCAGGATAAAGGACTTGATCAGTCCACTTGTCTCATCCTTAGTCCTTAGAAAATATACCCAGGTGAATCTAGAGTAATCATCAACAATAACCAAGCAGTAAGATTTCTTGCCTATACTCATAACATTTGTAGGACCAAACAGATCCATGTGCAATAACTGGAGACAAGACGAAATAGAATTTATCTCTTTGGTCTTATGAGAAGTTTTATGCTGTTTGCCTTTGAGACAAGCAATACAATTATCATCACATGAAAAGACTTTAGAAGGTAAACCTCTTACAAGGTTGTTTTTAACAAGTTTGTTCATAGTCTTAAAATTCATGTGACACATCCTTCTGGGCCATAGAGAGGATTCATCTACAGAAGCTTTTGAAACAAGACAATTTAGAGATGAATCACTTTTAACATTTTCCATATCTAGACAGTAAACATTGTCCTTTCTTGGAGTTCTTAGTAGTATCATGTTTTCATCAACTACTTTGAACCCTGGAGCAAGGATCATACACTCAGTGTTTGTAAATAATATACTATGTTGTTTGTCACAAACCTGTGATACACTTAACAGGTTGTATTTTAATTGATCAACATAGTAGACATCCTCAAATGTCATCTTACCTTTGGTGACATTACCTTTTCCACTTATCTTACCACTAGTAAGATTGTCTCCAAAAGCAACATGTCCTCCCTTGATATGCTTGAAATCCTGAAGGCATGACATGTTGCCTGTCATGTGCCTTGAGCAACCACTATCAACATGCCATATGCTCCTTCCCTTGAGCTGTTGGTTGCCCTGCACATAAGATAGATTAGTTAGTATGAATTAGGAACCCAAGCCAAAGTGGTCTTGGGTACCCCTTTCTCATCAAAATACTTGCATTCCTTCTTGACAAGATTTTTGAATTTTAACTCCTCATTCTTGGAGTATTTTGTCACAATAATAGGCTTGGAATCATTTGTGCTGGAAACAGTACTGGTTTTAGAGGTATTAACTGCCTTAGCAGCACTTGCATGCTTAGCAGTACTAACCTTGTTAGCAGTAGTAACTGTGTTAGCAGCAGTAACTGTGTTGGCAGTATTAACCTTTGAAGAGGTACTAACTGTATTAGCAGCATTAATGTTTTCAGCAGTACTAACACAGGTAGCAGCAGTAATACTTCAAGCAGCACTAACCCTGTCAGCAGCACTAACAGTTTTAGTACTTTTGGGCACCCACATTTTAATGCTTTCTTTTAAAATCTTTTTCTTTATGGGGCCTTTCTTTTCACCATGTTTCTTTCCAGCCTTTCTATAATCAACAGACTTTTGCTTACATCTTTGAAAGGTCATCTGTTGATTAATAGGATTGAAGAAGCAAGATTTAGCCAGATGATTTAACTTGCCACATATGAAGCAAGGTTTTGGTCTATTGATTTTATTCAGATCAACTCCTTTCTTCTGAGCCCATTGATTATTCCAGTTTCTTTGATTTCCTCTTTTTAAACCAGAATTTAGGCTCTTGGCTTTACTGCAATCACACTGTTTACCAGATGCAGGATTCACAACTGTGGTCTGTTTGTAATGGACCTTGTTGTCTTTTCCTTTGGTCTTTTCTATCTCCTTTGACTTTATCCAGTCTTTCCCACATCCCTCATTGGTGATTATATTGTTTTCTTCATGGATTTCTTTACCTATATCATTATCTCTCTTCTTACTGGCTTCTTTCTCAGTTAGATCCTTAATCACTACTTCATCCAAAGGGTCTATCTTAAAGGCTTTTTCAGATAAGTCCTTTTTCTCCTTGGTTTCTAACAAGTCTGAAGTAGGAGAGATATAATTGTTGTTATAAGGAGGAGGTGTACTGTTGTATCCAATACCAGGCTTCATTTTATCATGAATCTGAGCCTTTAGAAGAGAATCCATTGCCTTTGAAGCATATGAAAACTTCTCTATGTCAAGTTTAACTTTGGACAATTCCTCCTTTAGCTTATCACTCTCTTCTAAGGATTTAGACAGTTTGGTCTCTAACTCATTCTTTTCCCACTTCCAGTAGTTAGTGTCATAAGAGTGTTGAAGTTCATTAGCTTGAAAGCCTTTGATTTGTTCTTCAAATCTCTCAACTATTAGCACATAATCTCTTCTATCTTTTTCTAACCTTTTGAGGTCATCACACATACTTTGATTGTGATCCCTGTATCTTTTCATAGTGTCAATGCAAGTTTTAGTGCAAAGGTTAGAAATTACCTCAGATGGGAGATCAGACACTTCTGCCATAAGAGCTTGATTCTGAATGGCTTCCTCAGCTTGATCACTCCAGTCAAATCCCATTCCTTGTTGAGAAACAAGGGCTTGAGCAGGATTCTTGTTCTGAGTGTAGCCTCCATTCTGAGCTTATTGGTGGTTGTTGTTAGAAACAGCACTCCTGCATTCTCTAGCAAAGTGTCCTTTCATGTGACACTTATAACATTCCACTTTGGTCTTGTCAAAACCAGCTCCATCCTCTCTTCTTTGAGAGAAGTTATTCCTTCCTGTTCTTTTAATGAACTTCTTCACCCTCATGGATAGCATGGCCATTTGCCATTTGATATCCATCTCCTCCAGGTCATCAGGGTGAAGTTGATCCAGATCATCATTGATTAATGAGTTGTTACTATGACTGGACAAGAAGGCTTCAAAGATTGTTTCAGATCCTTTTTCTGAACTTGCTCCATCAGCAGTACTAACTGCTTCAGGGATGGCAGTAGTATCAGTTGCTGCTGAAAGAAGTGCAGAATTGTGAACATAACCAGTAGGCTTCTTCTTGATCTCTACCTCAGTTTCAAAAACTCTTAGATCATTGTATAGATCATCAAGTTCTTTCTCCTCCAGATTGTCACTCTGCCTATAAGAGACAGTGTACATAGTCCACTCATCCCCAAGAGATCTGAGGAACTTCCTGTTGATGTCATCTTGATCCATCTTTACTCCAACAGTGGCCAGTTCTCCAATGAGTTTGTTGAACCTATCAAAAGTTTGAGTCATAGACTCATTCTTTGAGGAAGTAAAATTCTCATACTGCTGCTTAAGAACATCTCTTTGATTTCTTTTGATACTCTTAGTTCCCGCAAATCTTTTCTCTAGAGAATTCCAGAGAATTTGAGCATCAGTGCAATTGCAAAATTGATGCTGATATTCATTGGGGATTGCCAAGAGCAGAGTGCTCAAGGCCTTCATCTCTGTTTGCCTGATCTTTCTTTCACCATCTGTCTTTGGTGGAGGTCATTTTCCATCTGGTCCTATCCTTCCAGCTTCAGAAGGACCATTCTCAATGATATCCCACATTGAGTAGTCAGTGAGAAGAATATATTGTCTGATTCTTATCTTCCACATGTCAAACTCACTGGGTTTGAGCATTGGAACCTTGGAGACCAATGTACTGCTTGATTCTGTAAGATTTTCCATGATAGAAAGATGTTTCTGAGAGAGTTTGGCTCTGATACCACTTGTCAGGATCGAATTCTTAACAAGAATTAATTCTCAGAAACTAATATCAAAGAAGTTGCGGAATAACACTTTGATATTTGATAAAACAGTAAACAAAACAGTATATGATTAACAAACTGTAAACTTGTATTCAATGATTAAAATCACAAGATTACACACTCAACCTCAATCTTGAAGAACAAGCTCTTTCAAGACGAATTCTACTTCTCTAGAATTAGGATCTATATCTTGAGGTTGATTTTTCTCTCTATCAAAAATTATCAAAAGTTAATTCTATCTATTCTATACATTCTATACATATACTGATCAAAAGATAATTACAAAGAATACACAAATCTTCAGTATATCTTCCATGTATATCTTCTATGTATATCTTCAGTATATCCTCAGTATATCCAGCTGTCATACTTTCCATCCGGATCTCTTAAGCAGCACTAATTATGCTCAGCAGTAGTAACTTCTTCTAGCAGCATTAACTACTAAGCAGTACTAACTACTAGCAGTACTAACTAGCTAAGCAGTACTAACTTTGTTCAAGCAGCACTAACTTTGACTAGCAGTATTAGTTCTACTAGCAGTAGTAATACTCAGCAGTATTAATCTTCAAAGTACTCTGGCAGTAGTAACCACACTTAGTAGAATCTTCAGTTCCCAACATCTTAGAAAGCCAGAACTAGGATTTGTGTACGATAATGTTGACAAGAAGCAGAAAAGGTTCATTAGAGCAGCTAAAATTCCTAAGCATTCAGACGGTACTGTGAAAGATGTTGTTGAGAAACTACAAGCTAAGCATGAAGAAAGTGAAAAACAAAGACTTTCTGAGAATGATCATATGCCAAGGTTGGAAAGGATTTAGACAGATAATGTAATCAGTGCTATTAAAGACAGATTCAGATTCAAACAAGCCATCAGGAGATTTGAAAGTTTCATGGGAATAAGGAGGATGTGCATGAAGAAGTAGACCAGTTGAAGACTAGCAAATTGATCAAAAAGGGGGAGATTGTTAGATCATGTTTTGAGTCAATTTGCTTAGCTAGTTTATCTTTGTATGTTTCACTTTTGTTATATACTTGTGTAGAGGTCAAGGCTTTGTTTGACCCTATATAAGTCTTTCCTTATCTAGTTTTAGTATGTGTGTAAGAAGTTTTGTGTGTCAATCTTGTAAGCCTTTGAGTCATTTTGAATTTTCATGTATTGTAACTTTTCATCAAAAGATGCATGACTACAATCTTTAAGCACACCTTTGTTTTGATTGCTATTGCTTGAATTCTAGGATCACAGAGTGTTAGCTCCAATTCTAAACTATCAATGTATTGAAAATATTTTATGTCCTATTTCAGAGGACATCCAGAGATAGACTTCAGAGAGTGAACCTACGTCTGAAGTACATTC
The DNA here is from genome assembly GCA_023525745.1 of Arctium lappa. Taxonomy (NCBI): domain Eukaryota; kingdom Viridiplantae; phylum Streptophyta; class Magnoliopsida; order Asterales; family Asteraceae; genus Arctium; species Arctium lappa. The sequence goes on along the minus strand of CM042048.1, from coordinate 68,526,398 downwards.
TAGAGTTAGAGAATGTTAGTGTATTGTTGTATCCAAGATTTAAGTGGAAAAGTCAAAACATGTAAAGTCAAACATAGTCAAAATATGAATAGTTTATCTTGTAATTGTACATGGTTCTTTGACCATATAAATACCTTATAGGTGTGTAATGTTGTATGTAGAAGGATTAGAAGAGAAGCTTTGTGAGAGAACCTTGTTAGTGAAATGTTGTGAGAGTTCTTGTAATCTTATGGTTAACAGATATATGATATATTCTCTCTCTAGTTTCTCCCTCTACGATCTGTGCTTAATCGTGTGACTACTTTGTGTTTGCTTGAAATTTTCGACTTACATTTGGTATCAGAGCAGACCAATTTATTCAGAATGGATTAAAAACACTTTGATTTGATCGAATTTTAAAATCTTGGAAGAACACGAAAGGAACGTTTCTGGAAAATCACTGTCGCATCGAATTGTTCTTGTTTAGGCGATTTTGGTGCAAGATAATGTGTTCTTAATGATCGATTTGCATTTTAGATTCTTTTTTGTTTATATTTGATCATGAAATTCACACTGATTCACACTTAATTTTAAATTTTTGGATATTTTTTTTAAAAGTCGAACACTGTATTGATCATTACACTGTAATTTTGTTGTTATTTATCATATTTTTGTACTTGAAAAGTGTTATAATTCATCACGCGACCAACCCTGAGCATTTTCGAGTTTTGATTGCAGGAATCAAAGTTTTTGATCGAAATCTATGCTTATCTCTGAAGAACATGCAAGATCCATTATTCGCGCAAAGGAAGAACACGCACATCAAAGAACACGCAAAAAGGGAAGAACGCGTAGGATGAAGAGTTCTTGTGTTTCTGTGTTTTGCGAGTTTTGATCAGTACGCACAAAGTTAGTTCTGCGAGAAGTTTGAACGCACAAAAGCCATCATGCGAGTTTCTTTGATCTAGGAGTTCTGCGAGAATTGCTTTGCGAGTTAAAGGTTCAAAAATTTTCTAAGTCCATGAATGTGCACGCCTTGTTTTGCGATAACTCAGAATGCGCATGACTCCTTCTGCGCGAACTCAGAACGCACACGACTCTTTCTGCGCAATCCAAGAACGCACACTCTTTGATTTGCGCGAACCAAGAGCGTGCATTACTCTGTCTGCGCGAAGTATTGTATACGGTGATCTGCGCGAAGTTTCTGTTTCAGTGTTCTGCGAGTTCTAACACTTGGAAAAAATTTCTGATTATTTTTTCAAGTGTTGACCAAGTTTGACTCATCAAGTCAAGTGTGTTTCTGAATATTTTGGGACGATCACTTCAAGCAAGCTTATTATTCAGCATTTCATCTAATTCAGTAAAGATGTCTAATGTAATATCAAACATAGATTGTGCAATAATGTACTTGCATGAGATACCTGCTATAGAAGTTGAACGGGATAAATTGAAGATTCATAATTCACGTCTTCTAAATCAGATTTAGGAGTTGAAATCTAAATTTGTAATTCTTTAGAAAACTTCTGAATATGCAAAATGTATTAATGATTCTAAATCTGATCTTGCAGGTATTGTCAAGACAAGACAGAAAGAGATTAGATTGAAAGAGAGAGAGAGATAACAAATCTTCAAAGCCTACTGAAGACAACTGACAAGAAATCTTCAGAACATAAAGCTGAATCAGTTGATCTGTAATACCCCGAATTTCGTTGTTTTGCGAGGATGTTGAGAAAAAGGAAGTATATGGAGTTGTCTACAGGATGCACGGGTCGTGCGTCCTCCTTCAGAGATAAAGCACGGGTCGTGCGTAGGATCCAGGGCCGAGGCACAGTGCATGCGCACGGGTCGTGCGCATTTCCTTCTTTGAGGGCGCACGGGTCGTGCGCCCTGACAGACCACTTTTGTGGATTGCTTAAATATCTTGAGTTAAGAGAGATTTTCTATATATCTCAATCTCAGTTTCTCTCTCTCTCTCTCTTCTTTTCTCCTTTTTATTCTTTGGATCTTCAAGGATAGTTTGGTTGCTAGTTTTCGGTGTTTCTAGCGAGGGGTCGGTGTTTTAAGCTTCACCTCTACGTTGTGATCGTTATCTGGTTTTCCGGGTTTTATTCTGAAAACCTACCGGTGAGTTCCTACTATCATTTTACAAACTTTATACATGTCAAAACTCTTATTTGCGAAATCTAAAGTATTTCTACGGTATGATTTCATGTTCTCTACATTTTGATATAAATGAAGTTTTTGGTGATTTTCGGGGTTCCCGATCAGTTTTGACTAAAATAACGGGTTCCGCCTTATCAGAAGTAAAAGGTTGTTTTACTTGCCCATGTTGGTGGCTTATTGAAAGAATGTATATAAACTGATTTTACGATTATCTTTCTTACCAGCAGTTGGTCTGGAAAATGGCATTTTGAAATATAAATGTGTTGATAGCTATTTATCTAGCTTTGTTGGTCACATGAAATATTGTGACAAGTCCTGACTGTACTAGTGGATCCCTAGGTATCGAGTCGACTTATGACTGGGAAGGATATGCCCCTTCCATTGTTATGGCTGGGAAGGATATGCCCCTTCCGTTGTAGTTAGCTACATTTGATCCTCGGGGGCAACTTAGGTACGGTTATGTGAGACCCGATCCTAGCCATGGTTCAGATGTAGTCTAATGAACGAGTATTACATGGTTCCTTGGGGGCCCTCCCTCACATCGTAGTACGGACTGAAGAGTTCGTGGCCATGGTTCCATTTATTTAGCTCATAACTCGGATTTGGTGGTCTACTTTGTGTTACACCATAATCCTTGGTAAAATGGTCCGTTTGTCATCGTTTAACGAATTTTTGACCGAAGATGCCCGGTTGTGGCGAAATGTTATCTTTACGAACTAAACCTTAATGAAAAGATTTCTTTATGATACTAATGTTTATATCTTTTGAGCTTTATAAACTGTATGTTCACACCAGGCTTTATAGTCTGACACTTTTTATCAAATGATGTGTATAACAGGTTTCCATTAGCAGTGGGTGCCGGGGTTTTTGGAGAGACGAGTTTTGAGTCTCGGGGTTTTTGGAGATGTTTTAAGTATTGTTGCTGGGCATTGTTAAGTCCCATTCTTTTGATGAAATCCTTGTATGGAATCGTATAGTCTTAAGAACTGATCCCATTTATGGGAAATTAATGGAATTGCTTTCGTCATATTGTCAGGTTTCCAGGTTTTAATTTACTCTGATTTTTGAGGTTGTTACAAGTTGGTATCAGAGCTCTAGTTTAAGCGAACTAGGCATAAATGTAAGATGTCTAGACTTAGACTGAGTTTGATAGGCATTGATTGTGAGATTTGGGTAGAACTTCTAAGATGGGTTAGTCTTAGAATCGACGGAGGTTATGTAAACCAAATGTTGTGATGATGGTAACAAGAACCCTTATGTGTTATATGTTCATAATCTCACTTAGCTAATGTGATTATGAAGATATTTTATGTGAGTGTAATTGGTTTGCTAATGTTATGACAATTGGTAGACATAACGGTACGTTTCTTTCGTGCGTATTTCAGTTAAACTCTTCCTTACCCTTTCTCGTGGTTGTATTTATCTTCTCTACCTTTGTGTGTTGACCGTTAGAGTAGCGCGAAAGTTTCTAAGCGAGTAAGCTAAGGAATGATTGTTGTTTATACCAATGTCTCTTTGGAATTATAGTAAGTGCGTGGAACGCATTAAGTTAATCATCTTGAGCCAGATTTGTTGGTGGAATTAGAATTATATCTTGTTAGATCGATTCTATTTCAAGGAGTTTTGTAAGTTAATAAATGGGATGGTTGCCCTATTATGCCTGAGGTATCTGGTTGGTTATAGTACGTCGGGATGTTGGGAAGCGTAGTATTAAGATGCGAGTGCCGACCGAATTCATGCATTAAATTTATTTCTAAAATAAGGTTGCATAAATTGCTTTTCATGACTGCCAAACATAAAGTGATTTACCTTGTAACACTTTGGCCAAAAACATTTAGCACTCAACATATTTTTTAAACTATGAGCATAAGCATGCTTCAAATGGCTTTGTTGCACCTGATTTCAAATTATTATCAAAACTCTCTTTATTCACGTCTTGTGTTTAAATGTTATTTATGGATGTCATAATATCTGTGTTTTAATGCATTTTGAGTTAATGGGCAATTAGCTGTGGAATTCTGACCTTGACATTGGATCTCTTGCACGTATGTCAATGGTTTTAAAGGAAGAGCTATTCCCATGCTTTTGAGTCAGAGTTTCTTGGGAATTTTAATTGTGTGAGTTTTGTTGAATTCTTAGAGTTTTGTTTTACGGATTCTTATGTCGCATGAGTATATTTTGTGATGCGTAAGTTTAATTTCATTGCGTGCAAGTTATGAGTTCTTTGGGCGTCGTATCTCATTAAAAAAAAAAATCTTGTCTGAATGGTCACCTTACCTTATATTGAAAAATAGAAATTTTGACACCACTTGATTGTTAGCGTAAATGAGTTTTATAAAATCCAGTTGGATTATGGTGTCTCATCTTACGACTTTTGCGTCGCGTAAATAATTTTGAGAGGCATGTGCGTGTGCATCATTATGTGTGTTAATCTCGGGGTTTTATTATCAAGTATCATATGTCGTGTACTATGTGCATTGGATTTAAGTATAACGTTGGTATGAATGATTGCATAAACGATTTATGTTATTTTTAAAAACATGACTTTCGTTCTGATAATATTCCATCATTAACTCTTACTGTTAAAATTTCCGCAAAGCATTTAGCGACTTAGCGGTATTTTGTCGTTGTAGTTTTTATTTTGGTTAAATGTGTTTATCTTTACAACGTTAAACTTTAAACTCGATTCGAAATCTCATTTGCATCCCCGTTATTTTACCGCCTTTGGGGAATGATTTGTTGCATATGGGATGAATTGAAAATTCTTTTGCTGCAACGCCTCTTGGTTATAGAGGAGGAATTTTAAAGATAAAATTGTGATTTTCCTTTGGAGTTGTACAAACAATTGTTGCACGTATTGAAATACAAGAACCTATCTTCACGTTCATAATATAAATTGTTGCGTATGTTTTACTCGGTATTTCTCAAGGTGCGAGTATTTTGTTAAGTTTTTGTATTCGGTAACTTGGATTGTTTTATCAGCATAAATTGCTAATGTCGAGCTTGAATATTTCAACAAGTAAATAGCGTGGTTTACATGTTCTGGGTGATTTTGTACACGTAAAATCTACATTATGATTTATGCATCTTTGATGATTTTGTGCATCTTAGTATATTTGCATTCATGAAACCTTTGGAAAATCTTTGGTCCCAATACGTGTTGAGTTATGAGAAATCATGTCCTGGTGGTGTGTGTTTTCATAAGTATTATTTAAAGACATTTCATTATTTGGGGGAAAACCGTTAAATATCGGTTAAATGTGTTTTAAGGTATACGAGGCTTTCATTGGAAATTTACGTGAAGTGTCGGGCCTTTGGCTCGGGTTTTGACTGAATGAGTCGTGTGGACATTTGTCCGGAATTATAATGGCAATGAAGGATTTTAGTATGATGGAGTTTAATTGTATTTTTGATGAGTTAAAATTGATTTGTGAAAACGGTGTGCATGCCAAAATGTTTATTTTAAAGTGTTTATGTTTTACATTAAAGTGTTAACTGCTGATAAGTTTTGATTATTTTGAAATGTTTAGTTTTATGAACATGTTGAGACAACCATTTTGGAATCTTTGGTTATCTTGGTAAATAAATCATGTTGAAGTGTTTCTTTGATGATTTTACATATATAATTGGAGTTCAATTGACGTAAGTGTCAGTTGGTGTATTTGATCTTATAAACTTTTTCAGAAAATGCCTATTATTGTGTTATGAGGCCTTTTGAAAACATAAGGGTATGAGTTCATTTGGAAAACGGTTTGTTTCAACCAACGATGAGATTTGAGTTAATCATACTTTTGGTCGTGTTTGCATAATAGTTGGTCAAACGTGTTTCAAATATTTATTTCGGCTTTCATTTGGGTATTTACGTAAACCGTTAGGTCGTTGGCTCAGTTTTGACTAAATGGAGTCTTGAGGACATTTGTGTGGAATTTTGGAGTATGATTGCGATTGTTTTATGCCATTGGGAGTTAGATGTTTTGGGAACTTTGGTTTTTCAGTTGGAGTCATGTAATGTTAGACAGTCTGTCTGTTTTGTAAAGCCTGAGGTTTTGGGTTGCACTTAGTGACCGCTCGGGTTTACTAGCGAGTAGACAATAGGTGGCACGAGCCACTGAGTTGGAGCTCGTCTAGATTGGGTAGACACCCGAGTCCGTAAGCCTTTGAGATGGAACTCGACGGAGTAAGGCTAGAGGCGACAAACGGTTTGAAGTTGTGATGTCTGGTATGGCATGGGAACTAAGATCGGGATACGTGGTGAAATCCAATAACATCACGGGTGGCCCCATTCATTTGTTCTCGCCACCCAAGATGGAAACGTTTAGAGGTCATGCGAGGAAGTTGTATGAGCATCCTACTTGCGTGTCCTTCTATTCTCTTTGTGTACGAGTCTCTCCGTCGTAGACCCAGGATATTTTAAACACTAATGTTATATTTTTACTTGCTTTGGTTATGTGGAGTCGACGGTAAATGATGGCTTTAATATTGGGTTCTCCCCACGTATATTAAGGTTTGAATGAAATGTGTTATTCCTGCATGGTGATATTTAGTTTTCTTTTGTTTTTTTTGGTCGTGTGAATGTTGGCCCTAGTGTCCATGTTTTCGGATGTACGATTTGGATGGTGTTACTAATATTTCATACTTCGAGTTATACAAATTGTGTCAATTTATAAAACGTAATTGTAATGAAGTATCCGTCTTTGAAAGTGCATGACTTTGAAAAGGAGTTGTTTCTATGTTTTAAGGTTCATCATTTGAAAGGTTCTGATTTAAAGAGAAGTTCATCAATTTAAATGCTTTTACTTATGTAAAACTCTTGAGCTCTCTAGGCGTTAAGCTTAAACTTTTATTTATTTATTTATCTTCGTGTGCATCATTTCCTGTTGGGAGTTTTGTTCTAGCAATGCTTTGAGGAGTCGGGCCTTAGCCTTGAGCTAGAGTAAGTGGTTGTTGAAGTCTTCCACAGGTTGGAGATAGTGGCTACGCATGAGTTTCTGTAGCGCCCGTCCTTTATAAGTCTGAATGTATAGATTGGTGGTATGTTTAGAAGTTAATCTTTATAATGTGGTTGTAGACGAGGTATTTATGGAAGTATGAAGAAATTCGAATAAGGGTTATTTCCAGATTTGGGGTCGGAACGGAGTTGAGTGATAGCATAATCTGTGTTAACTGATTTCCGGAAAGACGCATTAGTGCACCTTGTAAGAATATCTTTAGCGATATTAGGAATGAATCAGTGAAATCTGAGAGTTTTGGGAAGATTAGCGTCGACCGTTGGCTTTGAGTTCGGAACCGTGCAGTTTGAAAGAATTGGTAGATGGAAAGTTAAGGTCGCTAATTTCCTGGAGGTAGTAATTGTCACCTAAGGTTGGGAGGCAACCGTAACCTTGGGAGTAAAGGTTACATTGAAATGTTGAGTATTCGCTCGGTTAGGAGTGAAATATGCCCAAGTAGGGTAGCTTTTTCGTGTGTCGGTATTAGGATCTCGTTAATGGTTCTGGTATTTAGGTTTGAGACGTTATTCTCTGCGATCTATGTTCCATTGAGAAGAGTAGATTTCGAGGACGAAATCATTCTAAGGTTGGGAGTATTGTAACACCCCGAATTTCGTTGTTTTGCGAGGATGTTGAGAAAAAGGAAGTATATGGAGCTGTCTACAGGACGCACGGGTCGTGCATCCTCCTTCAGAGATAACGCATGGGTCGTGCGTAGGATCCAGGGCCGAGGCACAGTGCATGCGCACGGGTCGTGCGCATTTCCTTCTTTGAGACCACTTTTGTGGAATGCTTAAATATCTTGAGTTAAGAGATATTTTCTATATATCTCAATCTCAGTTTCTCTCTCTCTCTTCTTTTCTCCTTTTTATTCTTTTGATCTTCAAGGCTAGTTTGGTTGCTAGTTTTCGGTGTTTCTAGCGAGGGGTCGGTGTTTTAAGCTTCACCTCTACGTCGTGATCGTTATCTGGTTTTCCGGGTTTTATTCTGAAAACCTACCGGTGAGTTCCTACTATCATTTTACAAACTTTAAACATCTCAAAACTCTTATTTGCGAAATCTAAAGTATTTCTACGGTATGATTTCATGTTCTCTACATTTTGATATAAATAATGTTTTTGGTGATTTTCGGGGTTCCCGATCAGTTTTGACTAAAATAACGGGTTCCGCCTTATCAGAAGTAAAAGGTTGTTTTACTTGCCCATGTTGGTGTCTTGTTGAAAGAATTTATATAAACTGATTTTATGATTATCTTTCTTACCAGCAATTGGTCTGGAAAATGACATTTTGAAATATAAATGTGTTGATAGCTATTTATCTAGCTTTGTTGGTCACATGAAATATTGTGACAAGTCCTGACTGTACTAGTGGATCCCTAGGTATCGAGTCGACTTATGGCTGGGAAGGATATGCCCCTTCCGTTGTTATGGCTGGGAAGGATATGCCCCTTCCGTTGTAGTTAGCTACATTTGATCCTCGGGGGCAACTTAGGTACGGTTATGTGAGACCCGATCCTAGCCATGGTTCAGATGTAGTCTAATGAACGAGTATGACATGGTTCCTTGGGGGCCCTCCCTCACATCGTAGTACGGACTGAAGAGTTCGTGGCCATGGTTCCATGTATTTAGCTCATAACTCGGATTTGGTGGTCTACTTTGTGTTACACCACAATCCTTGGTAAAATGGTCCGTTTGTCATCGTTTAACGAATTTTGGACCGAAGAGGCCCGGTTGTGGCGAAATGTTATCTTTACGAACTAAACCTTTATGAAAAGATTTCTTTATGATACTGATGTTTATATCTTTTGAGCTTTATAAACTGTATGTTCTCACCAGGCTTTATAGTCTGACACTTTTTCTCAAATGATCCGTATAACAGGTTTCCATTAGCGGTGGGTGCCGGGGTTTTTTGAGAGACGAGTTTTGAGTCTCGGGGTTTTTGGAGATGTTTTAAGTATTGTTGCTGGGCATTGTTAAGTCCCATTCTTTTGATGAAATCCTTGTATAGAATCGTATAGTCTTAAGGACTGATCCCATTTATGAGAAGTTAATGGAATTGCTTTCGTCATATTGTCAGGTTTCCAGGTTTTAATTTACTCTGATTTTTGAGGTTGTTACATGATATACATAGCAAGTTTAAGGCTTTTGAAGAGAAAATATTTAAATTGGAAGCTAAAAATGTTGATCTAATGAAAAGTCTACATGCAGATAAAGACAAAGCTGATATGGAGAAAGTCTACACTAAAAAACTTTCTAATTTTTCTAAGAAAGCTTTTCAAGAGAAGAATGATTTGGAGCTTAGGTGCATAAAACTCTCAAAGCAAGTATCAGAATTTGAAATGGTTTTAATAACTGAAAGAGATACATTTGCAAAAGAGAAAAAAGTTCTTGAAAATAAGATTATTAAACTTCCCTAGCAGATCTCTACATTACAAGACTGACATGAAAATGAAAGAAAATTTTTTCAAGAAAAGAAGAAGTCTTTTGACATTGAAAAGAAAAATGCTGGGATTTTCAAAGAAATTTCAAAAAAGAAAAAGAACTTAAAAAAAGAATTTGAGCAAGAACATCAAATGTTTGAAAGTGAAATATCTAAGCTCACATCAAAGTTATCTGTTCTATCATCAGACATTTTAAAAGAACAGATGGTCAGGTCTGATTTGAAAAAGAGGTTTGACACAATTTTTGATGAAATAATGTTTTAATTGAAAAGATAAAACAACTTTAAGATGTAAATGTTGATTTATCTGATAAGATTTCCGCTGATGTGATTAATCAATCACCTTATGATAATTCAACTGAATCAGTTAGTTCTTTCAAAACTGATTCTTGATTTTTTTCAAGAAAATCTCATTTTTTGGTTTTTCATCAAATTCGATCTGGTTTTTGAACGATTTTTTTTGTAAATTGGTTCGTTGGATCCGTTTTCTATAGTAGATCATTTTTATTTCACATCAGATTGTAAGAAAATCAGTTTTTGATCTTCAATTTTGAGATTTTTCAAGTTTTCTAAAATGGTCGTTGAATGTATTGTTGATTTCTTGATTTCACGTTTTTGCAAATTTTAATCGAATTGTTTGATTCAAAGGTGTGAGAAAACTGTTTTCGATCACATTTGTGTGATAAAATTTCATTAAATTCGGTTCTGTAATCGAATTTAGAAGTTTTCTAAGTTCGTTCTTCGTTTTGCGCCAGATCCAGTTTTTGCGCCAGTTCATACGTACTTTGCGCCAGTTCATCTTGCCAAGTTCAGGGTTCGTCAGTTTCATGCAAGGTTAATTTTGCACGTCAAATATCTCGCACAAAACTCATTTGAGTCATCATATTTCATCGCGTAAAGTAGATTTTGCGCCATCTACATCTCACGAGAAGTTCAAGTTTACTTCATCTGTTCATCTTAGTTTCGCGCAAATCAAAGTTTGCGTTACATACTTCTCGCGCAAAACTTAAGTGTGCGCCACATACGTCTCATGCAAATCAGTTTTGCGCCACCTACTTATCACGCAAACAAAGATTCTCGTCAACAACGTCTCGCGCAAAGTCTAATTTGCGCCACCTTCGTCTCACACAAAGATCAGTTTGCGCCATCTTCATCTAACGCAAAGCATGTTTGTGCCATATTCGTCTAGCGCAAAAGCAAGTTTGCGCCATCATCTGTTCAAGCAAATCTCTGTTTGCGTCAGTTTCTCTATGTTCAGGACTTAGAATTTTTCTCTGGATTTATGAAGATATGGATATGTGAAAGTTCTCGTTTCAAGCTCAGTTTTACAAGAACAATCTTATGATGTCGTTGGGAATAGAAACTCGTCCTCCTGTTTTGATCAATTAAAATGAATTCACCCAATGGCAAGATCAGTTCATTAACTTCATAGAGCATCAAAATAATGGAGAAAATATGATGAAATAATTTACTGAAGGACCGTTTATCAGACCTAAGAATGATACTCCTTTGACTTTTGAAGAGGTTACAAAAGAGAAAAAGCAGCCCAATTCTATCTATAATAGAATTTATTGTTTCAAGCACGATCCGAAGATGATGTGGACTCAGCTAGAAAAGATTATGCTTGGTTTAACGGTCGCGACACAACTTCAGCATACGCGTTTCATGAACAATTTTGAAGAGTTCAAAGACAAAGATGGGGAATCTCTGAAAATTGTTTTTGACAGGTTCTGTGCGGTGATAAATGATCTACGAAAGATAAAAGTGGAAAAGACTGAGATGGAGACCAATCTGAAGTTCCTCAACGCTCAACAACCGGAATGGAATAAATCATGCCATCGCTTGAGGAATAATGTCAGGATATCTTCTATGCAAATTCAAGAGCTTTACGAGATTCTGATGACAGATGAATGCAATGTCAAGGATAAAAAGGCCAAACTTGACAAGAAAAACAAGAAGACAGTGGATCCGGTTGCACTTCTCACAAGCAAAATGTCTAAACAAGCATTATCCGAGAATGCTTATGACGATGCAACTGATGATGATGGTGAGGCGCTACAGAAGGCAATGATTCTTCTCTCTCAGCACTACAACAAAAAGTTCCAACATCATTCGGGTTCCAACAATCTTCGCTTCACTTCAGGGTCTAAGATCAAAGTGCCCGAGCATAAGAAAGTTGCTGATTGTATCAATTATGGAAAGATGGTGAGTGAACAGAGTAAAAGATTATTAAACTATACACTAACTTCTTTCTGAGTCGGGCAACCACATAAACTGTTGTTTCACAATTCGTCGCGAACGACATTGAAAGAGGCACCTAGCCCATGCCATCTCTTGCATAACACCCCACCAACTACTCATTCTCTTCTCAAAAAGAGAATGTTTTGTTGGATCAAATAATTGTATTCAAGATTAAATTAAATAAGGGGTCTAGTTTGTAATAGTGTTTAATACCTTAGGGGTATTTTAGCAAATAGTTAATATTAAGTAGGTCATGTTGACCTAAGTATAAATAGTTTTATTTTCTAGAATTAGGTTAGTGAACAATACGTAGATTGTAGAGGAGCCATATATTCTCTGTATTGTAAACACACAAGGTACCAAGAACACACACTCCTATTTATCAGAATAATAAAGAGATCATTGGTATGTTGTTTTATTTATTTATCTCTTGATCTTTAATGTGTTGTGTGATTATTTATCAACTATAATTTGGGTTTAACAAGTGTTATCAGAGCCAAAGAATCAAACCTTTTGAATTAAACAGTGTTTTCGAAAATTCTACTGTGTGAAAATCGATTTCAAAGGTTTGTGTGTTTTTGAAGCTGAAAATAATTGGAATAGGTGCGTTTGTTAGTATAGAACATAATTAGATTGCCCTATTTCACTTAAAAACACAAATCGATTGACTTTTGATGATTTTTTGAATACTGGGTTCATGTAACTATCGAATACTGTTTCATTCAAATTGAAGCATAAAAGTTATTTTTAGGCATTGATTTTGATTGGGTTTTGATCGTAGCATGTTTGTGGATGATTTGTATGATTTATACAATAACAATTAATCTGTTAAGTGAGTTTCTGGGTTGAAAATCGATCAGAGGGTCGAACTGTGATGAACTAGCGCGTTTGTCACTTTTGCGCCAGTTTATAGTGGTATTTTGCGCCAGTCCCTCTTCGCGCAAAAATGCCTTTTGCGCCACCTTCTCTTGGCGCAAATTTGTCTTTCGCGCCATACACTACACCGGTCGAGGACACCGGTCATCAGTTCTTCGTACAAAATTTTATTTGCGCCATCAGTGCTTCGCGCAAATCTATCTTTGCGCTACCTTCTGTTCGCCCAAAGTTTTACTTGGCACAAAGTCCTACTTCGTGCAACCCACGTCTCGTGCAAAACTCCAGATCTCGCCAGCTTCACTAAGCGCAAAGTTGTATTTTGCGCTAGCCACTATCTCTTTTGCGAAGTTCTCTGTTTTATACTGTTTGCGATCTCTGCATTTGATTATTTTTGGAAATTTATTTTTCTAAAAATTTTTAAGTGTATTCTAAAATGGCACTTAACACAAACACAAACTACTATGATAATGGTTCACTTTCTAAACCTCCTCCATTTAGCAGAGATAACTTCTCTCTATGGAAAAATCGAATGATGCTATGATTAGAAGGTGCAGATCCCACCATACCTGAATACATAACAAACGGACCCTATGAACCTGTCCAAATCATAGTTGTCATTCCAGCTACTTCCACCACTCCATTTGTTCCTGAACGCTATGTTGTTAAGCAAATTAGACAATGGAGTGATGAAGATAAAAAGAAGGTTGGTATCGATGCAAGGGCAAAGACCATTATCTCTATGGCCTTGCCTGATGAAGTTTTCCATTCCCTCATGTATCTTAAAACCTCTAAAGAAATGTGGGAAACCATATGTGTTCAATATGAAGGCACCACTGAAATCCAAGAGACTCGAAAGATTAACTTGGTGTAGATCCCAGTAAAGTGCAATCAACAACAAATAATATCAAACATGAATAAGATTTGAGTCACAACTACTAGTCATATGATTAATATGCAATCAAAGGATTACAAGTTTACAAAAAGAATTTCTGATCAGAGAGAGTAAACCTATTGACTAGCAATCTGAATTATGAGACTTAAACTTTCTAAACTGAATAATAAAAACGTCTAACCCTAATTATGAAATAAATATGCCTTTATATACTTAGGCTTACAAGAAATTGGGCTTTACGGGCTTGGGCCTATTTAATTAAATAACTTTTAACTAATAACAATTCGAACCTTTATAAATACTTTATTCCACTTTCAACACGTAGGAATTTCAGTCTTAACAATCTCCCCCTAAAGTTGAATAAAGCATTTAACAACTTGAAAAACTTCAGGCCTTGATCTTCTTTCCCTCTTGAATCTTTGATGAACTTTGGTGTTGCTTGACTTCATGTCTTTCCACGCTCCCCCTTAAATAAAGCTCTTGGTCTTCATAGTATCAACTTTGTAACCAGATTCAATGTACAGTAGCCACGACTGAATGCACTATCACGCAACTTTTAACTGTAGAAACTCAATCACATCGGATTAGCACACAAGAAAGATAATGTGAGAGTAACGTGACTTTCCACGGTGCATCTTCAGTTTAAAACAAAGAATCTGTCTTTGAACCACGAGTTCAATAAGCTTTCAGTTTAAGAACTTTTTACAATTAGCGCATAGGAGGAATGATAAACAAACTTGTAGCAAACACCACATGATACAGGAAAGAATAAATAATACAACTCTGAAAAATGAAACATCATCTTCATCTCTTTGATCTATAGACTATCTTCAGAAATAACTTTCTTTCTTTAAAACTTTGAAATTGAACTTTGTAAGATTTCTCCCCCTTTTTGATGATTGTGAGCATCATGAGCATCAAAACTTCTTAAATTCTAGCACTTTCTTTGATCTCCCCTTTATGATAATTTGACATTCTCCGCCCTTTGATCTGAGTATCCGTCAATTCATGAAATGTATATATCTGAATCTTTTCAAATTCAGATATAATAGGAATTGAAAACCTGAATCAACAAATGATATAGCTAGTATGCCTGTAAGTAGCATGGAGCCACTTTGTACAACAAATGTACTTTGGAAAGGAGTTTTTGTGATGTTCACTCCCCAGGGCTTCCATTCAATCGTCGAAAAACCACAAAGGAATTTTCTATGAATGTTATGACAAGAAAACTCATTCCTTGTGTGCTCGTGAACGTGTAGAAATGATTGAAGCTACTTAGCTTGATCAGGCTCAAATTGTGTAAACTATTGAGACAACAACAGATATTACACGGACTCAATGTGCATGAAAGAGGTGCGAAGGTGGGGCAACTTTCCTTCTTTTTCAATATCTAAAACTTCCGAGTGAAGACTAGATAGCAGATATGTTGCGTCCCCAAAGAAAAATGAAACATTTCTTTGTTAAGAAAGAAACGAGTGGTTGGTGTGGTTAATGCAAGAGTTGGCATGGGCTAGGTGCCTTTTCAATGATGGTCACCAAAGAATGTGAACCAATCAGAATATGTGGCTGCCCAACTCAGAAAGTGATTGGTGCAGAGTTCTGATATTCTTCTAACTCTGTTCTCACACCCTCTTTCTTTTTAACATTAAAGCTCACTTCTAACAAAACTCTCATTTACATTTTATCTCTCAGCACAATGAGAAAAACTTAACCGGATGAGTTATCTCCCCCACTCTTTGATTTATGACCCCTCACCCCTCAAGCACTCTAGGATAACTTTCGGGGTAGAAACACTGGTTTACGTGAATCGATAGAAGTTCTGTTTAAGTTCTCCCACAAATCCCATGTAAGTCCTAAAAAGAATATTTGTTCAACAGTGTAACTGAACAGTTAAGCATAAAAAGTATGATAACATTGTCAAAATGTATGTTCATGATATTTGAGCAATTGAACTCTGAAGATATCTCAAAACACAGATATTGATTGAATGAAATGAAATCAAAAGAATTGTTTTGAGAATCTGACAATGTATCAATCAAATCAAATTAAAATGGTTAGGGTATCAAAGAACTGGATATTTTGTTTATATGCACAAATATAAACAATTTAGCAATGAAAGCACAAAATTAGAAATGATGATCGATGCTTAACAACATTGAATTTCAAACGAGGGTATTACCATCGAAAAATTGGTTCGTTATGAGACATGGTAATAACAATTTGAAATAAGTACTTACCCGATGTGTGTGAATACTTGACAGTATATAGACAAGATAATACACAAGTATTGATCTTTAGAAACACACGGTTAGTTAACCATTAACGCTCAAAATTTGAAAAAAAACATTTAAAATCACACTTCTAAATTCATGAAATCTTGTGTGAATAGAGAAGTGGTTTGAACATTTAAGAAAACGTTTTTCATGTTCGAAAGTTGTTCTTCTTTCAAACAATCAGAGATCTAGATTAGAAGATATTTACCTTTAAGCTCCCCCTCAAATCATGATAGAATGATATAAATATATTAAGCTCCCCCTGGATATTTGCAACATATCCAAGTCTGAACATTGAAGAACGGGTCCTGATCTGTCATATGATCAGAAGCCAAACTTTGTTGAAGTACGGGTTCTAAGCTGATTTACTTAGAAACCTTCTTCTTCTACTCCCCCTTGACAGTAGGTGCCTGCAACACAGAATCAGTTTTCGGCTTTGGTACCCACTGGTATTTGGGTCCATGAACGTTAGTTGCAGTTCTTGTGGGGGAAATAGAATAGGAACCATACCAGAAATGATCACTGGTTTTGTGAATGTGATCATGTGTACGACAATAAGAACAGTGGTATTTCTTACCTGACAACCTGAGTAATTGATCTCTCGAGTAGATGTGATCAGGTTTACCTTTACTCGCATTGTTCTTCTTGGCATTAAACGCATGTACACACGATTCTCTTTCTTTCAGCCCATCTTCAACTTGTTTCTTCTTCCAGACCAGTTCCTCTTCTTTGTATCTCCGTCTTCGTTGATGTGTACCTGAACCATCTATATTGCTATCATAGAAAAGGTTAGTTTTACGAATCCGATCAAAAGATTTAACTAACCTTTGTGAAGAAACAGATTTTTGATTTGAACTTGATACAGTCTTTTCAAGCACATTAATCATCGAAGCAAAGTTGTCTCTTTCTTTAACAAGAAGGTCAATCTTCTTCGTGAACTCAGACTTCGTTTTCTGCTCTTTTAGTGCATTTGTAGATAGTTCAGATAGTTTCTCAGCCAGCTTTTTAATCTCAGTCTTAAAGATGCTTCTCCCTTCTTCAAATCCCTTCTCAGCATCCTTTCTTTGGCCGGATATTTCCCTTAAGAATCCCACATTCTTTTGTTCAATGGCCTTCTTTTCTTTGGCAAACTTCTCTCTTTCAAGAATAATTACTTTCTCGAAAGCAGAAACTTGCTGAGAAAGTTTTATGCATTTCAGCTCCACTTCCTTCTTCTCATTAACACATTTTCTCGAAAATTCTGAGAACTTCTTTGCGAAAGATTTTTCAAATTCGGATATATCTTTAGCATGCTTTTGCTCCAACTCAGATATTCACTTTTGAAGATCGGCATTTGCATCTTTCAATTCAAAGATCTTTTCCTCATATCTTTCAACAAAGACGGTTTGTTGAGGTTTAGCTTCCAAAATAGAAATCTTTCCTTTTAGCTCAGAGTTCTCAGTTTCCAATTTTCTACCTTTCAACAGTTCTCTTGGCCCTAGCATCAACCATTCAATGCAATCCCACAACTCTTTTCCTGTCAATTTGTTATAATATATTTGACTAGAGAGTTCACTCAAAATGTCACGAAAAAAATCATTACAGATACTACTAGTCATATAATTTCGAGCTACATTGTTAGCCCTCTCTCTTTCCTCCTTTTCCATAGGAGAAGCTTCTGTAGGAATCTGGGATTGCATCTCCCCTTCAGTCAAAGATAATCTGAGGTAGGGACCCACCTCATGTTCATATACAACACACAAAAAATCAGCTTTCCACCGTTCATAATATCTTTTAGACCGCAGACTTGGTGGGCACACCATTTTGATCGTTTCGAATAGAATGTATTCGCTCCAGATTTGAAGAGAGATGAAACTTGAACGGGATTAAATTTAATTCTTAACTGCACTGTAGCGATCGTGAGACAAAACAGGATGATCCAAAAAACAACCAATAAATAAATAGGACAGGACAAGGACCGGTGGAGCAAGGACCCAGTCGAACCCGATCGAACCCAGTCAAACCCAGTCGAACCCGGTCGAACCAAGGACTCGGTCGTACAAGGATACCAGTCGAGCCAAGGTACCGGTCAACTGAGTATCGGTCGAGTCAAGGTACCGGTCAACTGGATACCGGTCGAGCAAAAAAAAGACCGATAAGGGCAATATACCGGTCGAACAAAGGATGTATCGGTCGAACCAAGGTACCGGTCGAGTAAAAGTACCGGTCAACTGGGTACCGGTCGAGAACCAAATCCGGTCAACTGGGTACCGGTCGAGTATCGGTCGAGTACCGGTCGAGAACCAAATCCGGTCAACTGGTTACCGGTCGAGTAAAAGTACCGGTCAACTAGGTACCGGTCGAGCAAAAAAAAGACCGATAAGGGCAATATACCGGTCAAACAAAGGATGTATCGGTCGAAACAAATGACCGGTAAAGACTATGTCCCGGTCAAACAAACTATCGGTCGAACCTGATAACAAATTAAGATATAGACCGATAAACAGATAAGCCCGATAAAATCAGATAATGACCGATAAAATCGAACAGATAAATCGACCGATTAACACTAAGAACAGACCGAAGAACACGACTAAATCTGGAATTTTATCGAAATCAAACCCAGAAATTGAAGTCGTTAATCAATTAATCCGGCTTAAACAAATATGTTGTTTCAATCAATTACTCAGACCGATAAACTTCGACACACCCAATAATCGACCGATAAACACTTTTGCAGAAAACGATCAGATTGAAAAACTTTGAACACTTCGACCGAAAAAAAATCATATTTGCGAAAAAAAAATCTTCGATCGATAATAAAATCAAATTTTGAAAAAAATTCGACCGATGGGGATATTAAACCAGAAACACTATTCGATTAAAACAGCTAACCCAGATCGAACAAAAAATATAGCAGATTAAACAGATAATCGATTAGGGATTTTGGACAAACCTTTTTCTAGATCAAACATTTAGTCTCTTTGCTCTGATACCAATTGTAGATCCCAGTATAGTGCAATCAGCAACAAATAATATCAAAGATGAATAAGATTTGAGTCACAACTACTAGTCATATGATTAATATGCAATCAAAGGGTTACAGGTTTACAGAAAGAATTTCTGATCAGAGAGAGTAAACCTATTGACTAGCAATCTGAATTATGAGACTTAAACTTTCTAAACTGAATAATAAAAATGTCTAACACTAATTATGAGATAAATATGCCTTTATATACTTAGGCTTACAAGCAATTGGGCTTTATGGGCTTGTGCCCATCTAATTAAATAACTTTTAACTAATAACAATTCGAACCCTTAAAAATACTTTATTCCACTATCAACAGATAGGACTTTCAGTCCTAACACTTGGTAAGACAGTATGAGAGCTTCATCGCTGGTAAGAATGAATCTCTCTCTTACGTTCATCAGCGGTTTAACTGCTTAATCATTGATCTAAGAACCGTTGGTAGGACCTATTCTAATTCTGAGGACCTAACAAAATTCTTGGAATGTCTTCCTGAATGTTGGGACAGTTATTCAATATGTGTCAAGCTGACAAAAGACTTAAATTCTCTTTCTCTCAGCACCTTGTATGGAATATTTCTCAACTATGACCAATCAAATCTCTTGAAGAAGAATCTTATAAAAGATTCTAAAGAGTCCAAAAGCACTCTTGTTGCTTTAGTCTCTTCAAAAATAATTTCATCTCAGCGATCTACTCTCACTATCACTGAGTTAGATTCTGAAACTGAGGATCTATCAGACACTGATCTTTCCGAGTTTGATGAATCCTTAGCACTCTTGACAAACTATTTTAAGAGATTTGCAAGAAAGAGAAATTTCAGAAGAAATAAAGCCTCTATCCCTCACTGACAAGCCAAAATCAACCCCTGTTGATAAGGCTACTGCTACTTGTTTTAACTGTGAAAAGGTTGGACACTTTGCAAGTGAGTGCAGGTCGAAGATAGTCTTCAAACCTTCTACCTCAATAAGATCCAGCGATGACAAGTACCAAAAGCTGAAAGAAAATAATCAAAAGTTGAAAAGCTACAAGCGAAAAGGTAAAGGTCTCATTGCTGAAGAACACGACTGGGCTGAATCTAAAGAATCAAGTTCTGATGAAGAGGAAGTCACTAATCTCTGCCTCATGGATGAGATTAAAGAAGAAGTGGAAGAACAAACTGAAACTTCTATGAGCTATATATCATCTCAGGTATCTATCTCTACTAATCCCTCTCTACCTGAATCAGAGAGAAGTCGTGCAGTTGATGTGCTGAAGATTGATCTTTACAATGCTCTAAACGGAAAATCTCTAGCTGAGAGCAAAAACAATGACTTAACTGAACAATTGGAAAAATTCCATGAAAAGATCAAAGAACTGACTCTTTTAGAGGAGAGTTTGAAAGATCAAGTTGTTGTAAATAAATTCATCAGCATAGAACGCGAATAAGCCATCGCTGCTCTAAAAGCAGAAAAGGCTACTGTTGAAAAATGGTGCAATTCTTCAACAAAGATAACTGAGATAATAAATGCTCAAACTACTGGCGATGATAAAACCGGTCTTGGTTTTTGGAAACCACAGGATGAGCCTAAAGAAGACTGTTCCATGCTTAAGTTTGGAACATTTGTCACTTCTATCTCTGACACTTCTTATAATCAGTTTTATCCTTCTTCTTCTAATTCTATCCTTGAGGAAAAACACAAAGGCTTTAAGTCTACGGATAAAGGAAAATCCATTCTTCGTCCTCAAAAGGCTTCCAAGAAAGCAAAGCTTAAAGTTCCTTCTAAACCCTCAGCTAATCAATCGTCTAGATCTGTGATAGAAATCTTTGATCGTTGTCCTCCAAAGCTAAAGATTGATCTTAAGCCTAAGAGATCTGAAGAAAAAAAAATTGCTCCCAGATCTCATGAGAAAAGCATTCTTGGAGCTGGACCTGCTCATCTCAAATTCTCAAAACCTTTCACTCCTGGTCCTAAAACCACTTTTAAATATAGAAAATGCTATCACTGTGGATTTACTGACCATATTGCAAACAAATGTCCAACTGCCACTAAAGCTGATAAATCAGCTAAAGTGAAGATGAATGCCTCCAAAGCTGAGAAGGTCATCAAAGCTGAAAATTTGACCAAGGTGAAGAATACCATTAAGGTTAAGAAATTAACCAAAGTGAAGATTACCACTGAAGCTGAATCTTCATCTGCTGTGAAGATTGTTGAACCTTCCATCTCTACTAACTATAAAGGACCCATTGAAAAGTGGGTACGAAAGAAAGTTTAATCTTCCTTATGTGTGTACGGATCAAAGAGCATCTAGTATCTCGATAGTGGATGTTCTCGTCATATGACTGGACAAAAAGACCTGCTCACGGAATACAAGGAAGAGAAAGGTCCCTCTGTGACCTTCGGTGGAAATGGAAAAGGATATACCTGAGGGTTTGGTGTCCTCAGCGATGGGACAACTACCTTCAGAAGAGTGTCTTATGTAGATGGACTGAAGCATAATCTTCTAAGCATCAGTCATCTATGTGACAAAGACTATGAGGTTCATTTTTCTAAGAAAGCATGTTCAGTAGTGAATGAGAAAAGAAAACTCGCTCTCAGTGCTTATCATAAAGAAAATGTCTATGTAATAGATATGGACTCTACTACCACTGAGAATGTGTGTTTTCTCTCTAAATCCTCTTCTGATGTCAACTGGCTATGGCACAAAAGGCTCTCTCATCTAAACTTCAAAACCCTGAATTCTCTCTCTTCTAAGGAATCTTTCTGTTTAGCATGTGAAAAAGGAAAACAGACAAAAGCTAGTTTCAAGTCTAAACAAGTTTCCTCAGTGACAAGTCCTCTTCAGCTCTTACATAAAGATCTGTTTGGCCCTGTCAACATCCAATCAATAGCTGGAAAGAAATATACGCTTGTCATTGTAGATGAATTCTCTCGCTACACCTGGGTTATCTTTCTTCACTGTAAGAGTGATACTCCAGAAGAACTAATATCCTTCATTAAGAAGATGGAAGTGTTGAATAACCTTACTGTTCGTTCAATAAGAAGTGATGATGGAACTAATTCAAAAACAGTTCTCTGCACAATTTCTTTGAGAACAAGGCAATTTCTCACAACTTCTCTTCAGTAAGAACACCTCAGCAAAACGGAGTCGCTGAAAGAAGAAACAGAACATTCATTAAAGCTACTAGATCAATGCTCAGCGATTCTTATCTCCCTACTCAATTTTGGGTTGAAGCTGTAAATACTGCATGTTTTACTCATAACAGATCGCTGATAGTAAAGCACTTTGGAAAGACAGCTTATGAACTTTTTCATGGAAGAAAGCCCTCTATCAGCTTTCTTCATATCTTTGGTTGTCAGTGCTTTATTGTAAACAACAAAGATCAGCTTGGAAAGTTTGACCCAAAAGCTGATGATGGAATATTTCTAGGATACTCCTCTATCTCTAAAGCCTACACAATTTTCAACAAGATAAGACAATCTGTGGAAGAAAAAATTCATGTCACTTTTGATGAAACTCGCTCAGCAAACTGTAAACCAATCGCTGACAATGAAGAGTTAAATGCTTGGATGTTCTCTCATTACAGAGAAACATAACCCTTCTTCTCAAACCATCAGCATTCAAATCCTCATGCTGCTGATGATGATCCAAACATCATACATCCTAACGTTGAATCCAACTCATGGATCTCAACAGAGCCTCTAAACACATTTCTTCCATTAGAACCATTTTGGTCTGAACACCTCTCAGAAAACAATGGTATGTTTGACACTCAACACTTGATAGATGATGAACCTCAAGCTTCATCATCGGTTAACATTCGAATTGTTGATCCAATCTCCGAAGTAAGCGATCATCCTCCTGCTCAGCGATGGACCAGAGATCACCCCATTGATCAAATCCTTGGTGATCCCGATGCAGGTATTCAGACACGACGAAGTTCGGGTAATATCTGTCTCTTTGTAAACTTTATTTCTTTAATAGAGCCAAAGAAGGTTGATGATGCCCTCAGAGATCCAAACTGGCTCAGCGCTATGTAAGAAGAGCTGACTGAGTTTACTCGTAACAAAGTTTGGAATCTCGTTCCTAGACCATCTGGCAAAACTGTTATAGGCATGAAATGGGTGTTTAGAAACAAGTTACATGAACATGGAACTATAACCCGCAACAAGGCTCGACTTGTTGCTCAGGGATACAGACAAGAGGAAGGCATAGACTATGATGAAACCTTTGCCCCTGTGGCTAGGCTCGAAGCAATTTGACTATTCTTAGCTTATGCAGTATATAAAAACTTCATTGTGTATCAAATGGATGTAAAATCAGCATTCCTAAATGGAAAACTGAATGAAGAAGTCTATGTAGAACAACCTCCAGGGTTCTATGATCCTAAGTATCCAAATTATGTTTATAAATTGGATAAGGTTCTCTATGGTCTGAAATAAGACCCTCGTGCTTGGTATGACACTCTCTCATCCTTTCTTATCTCTGAAAATTTTGAACGTGGAAAAATTGATAATACTTTGTTTTTCAGAAAGATAAAAGGTCATATTATTCTTGTACAAATATATGTTTATGACATCATATTTGGTTCTACTAAGCCATCTCTGTGTACTCGCTTCGTTGAAAGAATGAAGAAAGAATACAAAATGAGTATGATGGGTGAGCTGACATATTTTCTTGGCCTTCAGATCAAAGAATCTGACAAAGGTACTTTTATCAGCCAAGGTAAGTATGTTAACGACATGCTGAAGAAGTTGGACTTAAAACAAACTTCAGCGATGAAGACTCCTATGGCACCTCCTCTGAGACTTAAGAAAGATCCATCTGGAAAACATGTTAATGTCACTGCCTATAGAGGAATGATAGGCTCCCATCTGTATCTTACAGCGAGCCGACCTGACATCATGTACTCTACTTGTTTATGTGCTCGCTATCAATCTGAACCCAAGGAATCTCATCTGATCGCTGTTAAGCGGATTTTTAGATATATGAAAGGGACTCCTAATCTCGGTCTTTGGTATCCCAAAGACTCAGGGTTCGATCTAACTGGATATTCTGATAGTGACTTTGCAGGGTGTAAAATCGATAGAAAGAGTACTACTGGTGGATGTCAACTCCTAGGAGGAAAGTTGGTAAGCTGGACAAGCAAAAAGCAAAATTCAGTATCCACTTCCACAGCTGAAGCTGAATACGTAGCCACTAGAAGTTGTTGTGCTCAGGTCTTATGGATGAGAAATCAACTATTAGACTATGACCTTAAGCTATGAAAGATTCAAATCTATTGCGACAGCACTAGTGCTATCGCTAGGGCAAATAATCCAGTGCTACATTCAAAGACAAAACACATAGAGATCAGATATAATTTTATTAGAGATCATGTGATGAATGGAGATATTGAACTTCATTTCATCCCTACTGACTATTAGCTTGCTGATTTATTCACCAAACCTCTTGATGAGACAAGGTTCAACTTTCTCATCAGTGAGCTTGGAATGCTGAATCTCGAAGAGTAAATCTTCAGCGTTCATGCATTAAGTCAGTGATTATAAGTTCCCCTTTATCATTCAATCTCTGATTAAAACTCTGACTCTCAGGTATGTTCTCTTACTTTCAATCACTGAATCTTAAGTCAGTAAGACGTTTTAAATAAAACTTTGATCACTGAAGTTTTCTTCAAATGATTAAAAGCTTTTTGAAAAACAAAATCTATCACTGAGTTTTCTCTTCAGTGATCCTTCTAAAATAAAAATCAATCTCTGAATTTTCATCAGGGATTCTTTCAAAGGAAAAACCTATCTCTGATTTTTCTTCAGAGATAATTTCAAAAAGGACAAAGGAAAAGTTTTTCTCTCTCCTATGACGTCATTTGAACCGACAATCCACAACATGCCTTTTTCTGACACGTTCGTTCGTTGCCCTTTTATCCAATCAACTTCGTAGGACGTGTCCATGTCATGATGAACATTTGTATTCCCGCCTCTTTCTCTCTCCTACATTCTACGTCTAAAAGGAATGTTTATTTTCATTCTTATCTTTTACGTTCTCTGGAAATCTTTTTCGAGCAAGAACTCTCACAAGCATTTGCATAAACATCTTTCAAATCATTTGCATCTTCTTTCTCAAGGATCAACAGGTTATTTTGATCTTCCTTTTACTTAAATCTTGTTACTTAATCCTACTTATGTTCCATCATTATGGATTTTTATAAGATTTCTATTCACTAAAATCATTCTTTTTTATTTTATTGTCTCAAAACCTTTGGTTTTCTCATTGTTCTTCCTTCTTAAACTAAGAAAAATGTCTTAATCTTCAAATATTTTTTGTTTTTATCTTAATCTGGTAAAAATTTCTTTATTTTTAAACTTTAATCCTTCCCTTCTATTCTTTATTTCTTTCCTTATTCAACAATGGCACAGTCAGCACTTGTTTCCTCTATGAACGTCAAGTTCGCCATCACTGACTCTAAAGTACCCAAGAACAACCATCTTAGACGCCTAGACTTCGACGGAATCAAATACCCACACCTAGTGGAAGCTGCAAAATTCCTGAAACAAACTTGCATTGCTTACGCTCTCACTGTTGATCCAAAACCTTCCAAAACTCTACTTCAACAGTTTTGGTTCACAGCTGAAGAATCGACCATCACCAACAAGAAAGGTGATCAGGTCCCTGCCATTTCTTTCTGCACTGACCTTGGCAAAGGAATGATGACCGCTTTCAGCTTAAGAAAGGCTCTTAGGTTTCCTGATAAACCTAAGAGTGGCTTTGAAGCTCTGCCTATTGACGCTGAACTCATCCGGTTTCTGGATGATATGGAGTACTGCTGGGACAACAAGCCCCGCTCCACTATCCCCAACAAGAAGCTGACTCTCATCAATAAGTTGAACATGCCTTCTCAGCTTAACTATATCTTTTCTCACTTCATTTAATGCATGAGTGGGAAAAGTGGTTCCCTTGATCATGCCATCAAGGTACATCTCCAGATGGCCTACTCGGTAATTGCTTGCAAAAACTTTGACTTTGGCACCACTATCTTTGACGATCTAAGGTCAAATATAAAGAAGACGGAGAGGGATCCCAAGTTCCCATATGTACGGTTCATCTGTGCTAACCTGAAGTTCCTCTACGCCAATGCTTATCCCACTACTGCTGATGGCTCATTCGCCAAAGTGGGTCAGCGTTCTCTAGAAGTCAAACCGCTGGACAACGGGATAAGTATTTCTACCCTACGCTCTTGCCTCTCTCTCCATTTTTCTACTTCAGCGGCCACGTAGGAGGTTCATTCTTCTGCTAACCCTGCCGCTACCACTGGTTCCAAACGCCCATCAGTTAGTTCCTTTGGTCCTTCAAAAAAGGCCAAAGTGACTAAGGAGACAAGCGCCTCTAGTTTAAGGCCTGAGGAAGTTTCTCAACAAACTTCCTTGGATGATTTCGTGGTCCTCTCCTCCACGTCTGCAGCTGTGATAACATCAACCGTGCCAGCGACCTCGGTCGCTATCACAACAACAGTGACTCAACCTGAAATCTCAGTTCTTCAATAAACTGAGGTACCTTCTCAACCCCAAACGTCTTCTATCCCCATCTCTAATACCTCTATTTCTTTGGTCTCTGACCCTCCTCTCATGCAGCAACCTCATATTCCATTTATAGGACCTGATTCTCAAATGTTTGAAAGAGACATGCAATTTTTCAACATATTTGAACGATCAGGTATACCTAAACCCACCAATACACCTTCCTTCTCCCCATCTAAGCCTGTTACTCAGAAGCTAACTTTCTTTCAGGTCCTTGTTTGGCAACTGTTGATGCGAATGTCAACAGTTTGGGTGAGAAGGTGGTTTCTCTCACCGCCAGTCTCAACGAAACCACCAGCACAGACAATACCGCTGGTGAAGAAC
Organism: Arctium lappa; assembly: GCA_023525745.1. Lineage (NCBI taxonomy): Eukaryota > Viridiplantae > Streptophyta > Magnoliopsida > Asterales > Asteraceae > Arctium > Arctium lappa. Next base: position 68,499,663 of record CM042048.1, on the reverse strand, counting down.
TGAAGACTTTGACAGCTACCTGCTCCACCAAAGCTGAAGCCTCTCAATTCTCCACCCTTCATGAAGAGATTGTCAGAGTAAAGGAGGATACTCAGTGACAGATGGATGCTCTATCCACAAAAGTGGATTCCTGCACAACTCTTCTTCAGCAAGTCCTTGGCAAGCTGAATGCACCAACTCCGACTCTTTCTCCTTCCTTCACATCGTACGATCGCACCCAACTACACATAGTTGTTGAATTTATTCATCAGGCTACTTCAGATATCCCGGTGATTGAAGGAAGGCAAGACAGTCTGGAGGCTGAAGTCCGAAAGTTGGCCTCTGCACAACCTTCCTCTCCATCCAAAGATCTCTCCCTCGCTGATAATGAAAAAGAGGGGGAGAAAGCAGCTGAAGAAATTAAAGAGGGGGAGACAACAACTGAAGCTGCTGAGGTTCAACTTGAAGATCCTCCTTCTCATGTTGAGGGGGAGAAGGTTGCTGACAAATCCCTTTCTTCATTCAAAGACTTTGTCGAAGACGAAGAAGAGGATGATGAAGAAGAAGAAGATCTTGATCTTGAATATCAAGAGGAAGAGCAACCTCATCAAGAAGATGATGATGATGACGATGAAGAAGATCATTCCTTATGGTGTTCTGTAGCCATCACATCTTCAGTGATAACTTCGAAAGAAGTTGTCACAGCAGAGGGGGAGTCATGGAACATCCTCAGGAACCTCTTCCCAAAGCAAATTCATAAGTGCGGTTGCTGAGGGAATCCTGAAGACAGTTTCACTATCTGAGGAGAATCCTTCTCAGGTATGCCTCTCACTTGTCCCTGTTTCTTTCTTCAAACCCTCTATCTCTTTCTAGCCTTTATTTTCTCTCTTCCCAAAACATACACTAACTCCTTTCTTTCTATTTTCTGTCCAGACAGTTCTCTCCCCTGCTTAAGGGTAAAGAACTACAAATAATCCTAGCTCCCAAAGCTGATGAAGAAATAATCCCAATCTATGTAAGAGAGATTAATGAAGAAGAAGAAGAATAAGAAGAAACCCTGCAACATCCAGAAAGGCCCTCTAGACCATCTCACTGGTCAGAGGAAGAGATGAAGAGACGAACAGAGATGGTCTCTCATATGGAGAATCAACGACTGAAAGTCCCCTCTCAATCATCAGATCTACAGTTTCTGACTGAAGTTGAAATCGAAGAATCTGTCAAGGCTGAGAAGCTGATAGCTGACTGGCAAAGAGATGCCTCTCTTGCTCTCAAAATTCAGTCCTCTCAAGTCAAAGACAAGAAGCTGAAAAACAAACCAGTGGAAGTCCAGGATGCTCTATTGAAAGGGATTTAAGAAGAGCTCTAAAAAGAACTAGCGGTCAGCGATAACACAGTCGATTGGTGCAAACATAAAATAGATTATCGTTCTGACCCAATGAAGATCGTAGCAGTTGTTATCTCTGGAGAAAGAAGAAGGACAAAGTTTTCGTCACTATGGAGATTACTATAGAGGATGGAAGCTGCAAGGCTATGTACGTTTCAAAGCTGGAAAGCTTCGGCTACATGGAATGGCTTGAGTTCAAAGATGCGCTGAAGAAATCAATGCAAATCTACAGAGGCTATGTTGAAGGGATAAATGATGCTCTCATCAACATAGTCGCTGTAATCCTAAAGGTGTCATCTGCTCTTTCTTCAAAGTCAAAGAAAATCAAAAGAAAGCCTGTGTCCTCCTCGTCTGAAAATGTCACGGTGATCAGAAATGAAACCTCCATCAAGTTCTCAAGAGAAGCTCTATTCGGTCCCCCTCCTGATCTCTCAGTTCTCGATCTATCTCTGCCCCCTGGTGGACCATATGTTGCAGGGCAAGTACTCAAAGAACCTTTTGCAATCTTCTTCAGAGATGATGAGGAAGAGCTCAGATTTCAAAGAGTGTCTAAAATTCCTATATCTCCCCTCAGTCATCTCAAGGATCACTAGTGCTTATGATGTGATTTCTCTCCTTCTCCTGAACCGATCAAGGCAATCACCTCTCAAGAATCTTGGGATCGAACGCAAAAAGGAGAATAAATACCTGAGTATATGATCAATCCTCCTAAGTCTTCTTTAGATAGCTGATAGATTAGTTTCCGACTTTCTGTAATCTATTAGTAAAACTTACAGTAGTTAGTACATCACTTGTACTTGTAATTTTCATACCTTGTAACTCTTTTCTTGAATTAATAAAAATTTCAGTACTTAACTCTATCAGTACTGTAAAAGATCCCTCAAAATAGTATTTGGGACATGTATGTTATGAGTCCTGATTATTCCTTATTTTGAACTATAAAGTAATTTTCTTAAGTTACTTTGTCATTATGAAATAGGGGGATATTTTTGATCCAAACTCTCTCAGTGATTTGCTAACGACCCTCTTTTATACTTAGTGAAAATTACGTTTAATATGTATTAGTGTTTCACCATCAGTGATCAGACGGAGTCTATTCAGTTATCGCTGATAGTTTTTCTTGTAAGCATTTATATGTATTAGTGTTTCACTATCAGTGATCAGACTGAGTCTCTTCAGTTATCGTTGATAGTTTCTGATGTAAATAGTAACGTAATCCGTGAAGACAAGTCTCGCGTCAACAGATGTTTATAGCTGAATCGAAGACAAAGTTGCTGAACAAAGACAAGTCTACTAATGACCAGATGCGTATATCAGTGAAGAAAAGACGAATCTACTTATATGCGAAGGAACATGAGGAAAAGCTTCAACGATAGCTGAACCTCTTTATATCTTTGAAGGAAGAGATATTCAGCGATCAAACGATCACGAAGCTTATGCCTCAAGTCTCCTTTTGTCTTACCATGCACAACCAGTACGATGTGTCAGAACGGACATACCTCTGCCATAATTCGTACAACAACTCTGTCAACTACACTGTTCATGATACGGCCGAAAGCATGTCTCTGAAAGCCATACTCCCAAAGCCAATCACTGAACGCCACGTGTAAAGTGCCCTGCCATGCATTTAATGCATAGGGTATAAATAGAAAGATTACCTCTCCATCTGAGGGTGTGCTCACCTCTGGCCTTCATCTTTCTACATTATAGAAACCCTTGTTTTCTATACTCTCAATCCCCCATTCTCTATATTCTTGTGCAACCATCTTAGTGCTTCTTAAGTTTGTTTAGATTGAGTCTGTCTTATTCTTATTCCGCAAAAAACTTGTAAATTGTATTTGATTTATCAATAAACAATTTATTAAACTTTAAATTATGTGTTTGTATTCAACCCTCCCCCCCTTCTACAAACTTGTTAAGCACCTCCGGGACCAACAGAGAGTTTGTTCAGATAAGGATATTATGCAAATATCAAGGGGGAACTTATCTGAATCTAACTCATTTTATCATGATTTAAGGGGGAGCTCAAACGTTTGTAAGAATCTTCTGATCTAGATCTCTGATTGTTTGAAAGAAGAACAACATTCTAACATGAAAAATGTTTTCTTAACTGTTCAAACCACTTATGGTTCTCAAAAGATTTAATGAATTTAGAAGTGTGATTTACATTTTTTTCATACTAGAGCTTTAATGTTTAACTGACCGTGTGTTTCCAAAGATCAATAATTGTGTATTATCTTGTCTATATACTGTCAGGTATTCATACACACCAGTTCAGCTTCATATCGACTTTGGTTTTACCATATCTCAAAACGAAACAATTTTGCGATGGTAATACTCCCGATTGTATTTCAAAGTTGTTGAGCATCATACATCTTTTCAAATTAAGCGTTCATTTCAATATTGTTTATATTCGCTCATATAAACAAATATCAAGTTCTTTATTACCCTAGCCTTTCATGTTTTTACCCAATGATATTTGATCTGATTGATACGTTGTCAGATTCTCAAAACAAATTTATTGTTTTCACACTGTTCATCTAATTTCCTTGTTTTGAGCGATCTTCAACGTTCAAAAGCTCAATTGTCATTCATATTCTTGATGAGCATACATTCATGTGACAATGTTAACACATTTTGAGCTTTATTTGTTCAAGCTAAACTGTTGAACAACACATCTTTTTAGGATAAAATTTCATGGGATCAGTATGAGAGCTTAAAAGAACTTCTATGGATTCACGATAACTAGTGTTTCCTACCCAGGAAGTTATCCTAGAGTGATTGAGGAGTGAGGGGTCTTAAATCAAAGAGTGGGGGAGATAACTCATCTTGTTGAGTTTTCCTCATTGTGTTGAGCGATAAAATGTAAATTAGAGTGTGGTTAGAAGTGATCACATTGATAAAAAAGAAAGAGGGTGTGAGATTAGAGTTAAAAGAATATGAAAACTCTGCACCAACTTTTTCTGAGTCAGGCAACCACATTACTGTTGGTTCACATTCTTTGGTGACCATCCTAGAAACAGGCACTAGCCCATGCCAACTCTTGTATTAACTCCACCAACCACTCGCTTCTTTCTTAACAAAAAAATGTTTTAATTTTCTTGGGGAAGCAACATATCTGCTATCTGATTTTCACTCGAAAGATTTAGAAATTGCAAAAGAAGGAAAGTAGACCCACCTTTGCACCTCTTCCATGCTCATTGAGTCCGTGTAATACTTGTTGATGTCACGTACATACAAGGAACATGTTTTCTTGTCACAACATTCATAGAAAATTCCTTTGTGGTTTTTGTATGATTGAATGGAAGCACTGGGGGAGTGAACATCACAAAATCTCCTTTCCAATATACATCTGTTGTACAAAGTGGCTCCATGCAACTTACAGACAAATCAAACTTTATCATTTGTTGATCCAGGGTTACAACTCTTATTATATCTGAATTTGAAAAGATTCGGGTATATACATTTTATGAATTGACGGATACTAGATCAAAATGGCGGAGATTGTCACTTTATCACAAAGGGAAAGACAATGATGAGATTGAAATATTTTTGATGATCATGATGCTCACAATCATCAAAAAGGGGGAGATAATTTGGAATTTTCAAGTTAGATGAATATTTTCAAGTCAAATGAACATTTGGAGTCAGATGAATCAAGTCGGATGAAAGTTTTGGTGAAATATGAATTATTCTTCAAAAGATACAACTCATCGAAAGGAGAAATTCAAAAATTTTCTGAAGAAAATGTTTCTAATATGATTCAAGAAAGTTTGTTTTTCAAAGAATGTTCAAAGATCACAAAGATTGAAGATACAAGCTATCCAAAGATCCCTGAAAGCTACAAACTTCAAGAATGTTCAAAGAAGTTCAAGGTTTCAATTTCTTGTTTAAGACTTGATGACTTTACAAAGAAAAGTGATTGACTTTTCAAGATTCTTCAAAGCATTAGAGTTTTAGGACTGTCAGAGCTTCAATGTTTAAAGCTATCAGAGTTTAAAGTTTTGAAGAATCAAGTGCTGAAGACTGCAATCGATTTTTTTAAATCTTGAATACAAATGGGGGGATTATTATTCAAAGACAGTGATGACTTGAAAAAGGTTTGATGACTTTGCTGCTCACAACTCATCAAAAAGGGGGAGATAATCTGGAAGTTTCAAGTAAGATGAATATTTTCAAGTCAGATGAATGTTTTGAAGGTTATTTCAAGAGATGTTCTAAAAAAGAGATGTAATCATGAAAAAGGGAAGTTTAAAAATTTCCAAAGAAAGAAGATTTGTGAAAGTCATGAAGCTCGAGATAATATGATAAAAATGTTTCGAGATGATTCGAGAGAGATTTTTATTCCAAAGACAATTCATAGATCAAAGAGATGAAGATACAAGCATTGGAAGATTCCTCAATGTTCAAAGTTTCAAAGTTCAAGAATTTTCGAATATTTTAAAAAAAAATTGTTCGAGACTTGATGACTTTACAAAGCAAAAGTGAATGACTTTTCAAGTTAATCTGAAGATTCTTCAAAAGCCGAATTTTTTAATATTGTCATAGCTTCAATGTTTAAGGGTGTCAGAGATAAAGTTTTGAAGAATCAAGAGCTGAAGATTGTTGTCAATTTTTTTTTAAAATATTGAATCCAAAGGGGGAGATTGTTAGGACATTTATTGTATTCAAGATTTAGTGTTCTAGTCTTTGTAATTAGAGTGTCAAAGAAATGTCAAAGAAAGTCAAAAGTCATGTTGTTTAGTTAAAAAGTCAATATAGTATTACTTTGTTTAGTAAATGTGATTGTAATTAGAGTTAGGTATGTGAGTTTGCTTAGGGGTTAAGCATTAGGTGAAGAAGCTTACGTTGTCATTTTCTAGAGACAGAAAGTTAGAGAGAGTTTATAGAGAGAAAGTTCAATTCATGTAATTTCTTCAAAGATCAATGAGAATCAATGTCATTTACCTAATAAATCTAGTGTTTACAAGAAGATTCTTATGGCTTCTAACCTAGCAACTGGAGCAAAGGTTTCATCATAATCAATCCCTTCTTCTTGACAATATCCCTTAGCTACTAACCTGGCTTTGTTTCTGATGATGACTCCATCTTCATCCTTTTTATTTCTAAACACCCATTTGGTACTAATTGCAAATTATCCTTGGGTTAGAGGAACCAAGGTCCAGAATTTGTTCCTTTCAAAATCTTGAAGCTATTCTTGCATTGCATCTATCCAGTTTGGATCGGTAAAATATTCATTTATTTTCTTTGGTTTAATGATGCTTAAGGAATTTGCAAAAAAGCATTCATTGATTGTTACAGATCTGGTCTTCACACCATCTGAGTGAGAACCTATGATTTGATCATGCGGATGATGTTTTGTCTATTTGGTCATTGGGGTATGAGCATGTGGAGGTGTTTGAGCTTCAGAGACAACGGGAGCTTCAGAGAAAATAGTATTTATGATTTCTGTTAAGTTGTTTACTAATTTTGTAGAGTTTTCCAGAGATGATGATGATAGCTATGGAGTTTCTTCTACTGGTATCTATGGATTTCCTTTTTCTTTAGATGTCTCTATTTCCCCTCTTCAACATTATGTCTAGTTTCTTCATTTGTTCTGCAGTTGTTGAGGTAGATGGTGTATTGTCAGTAGGAACAGAAAGAGTTGTACCTGATGATTGAGGTTCTTCTTATTCTGCATTTGGATTATATCTGAATAAAAATTCAGAGTTATGTTCATCATCAAAGAAGTCTTCAAATAACTTGTATATATCTGACTCTCTGAGTTTTGAAGATTCAGAGACTTACTTGGACATGGATTTAGACACAGAGTTTCTGGAATCTTTTTCATCAAAAGAGACATATATGCCTTCTTGAATGGTTCTTGTTCTGAGATTTAATGCTCTGTAAGCCATAGGGGTTAAGGCGTAACCAATGAATTTTTCTCCATCATCCTTTTTGTTAAACTTCCCAAGTTGATCTCTGTCATTCAAGATGAAGATTTTTCAACTAAAACATGAAAGTATATAACGTTTGGTTTTCTGTTGTTAATAAGTTCATATGCAGTCTTTTTGAATCTCTTGACGATTATAGCTTTGTTTTGAGTGAAAGAAGCTGTTGATAATGCTTCTGTCCAAAAATTTGTTGGCATATCAGATCATGCAAGCATAGTCCTTGCAGCCTCAACCAATGTTCTATTCTTCCTTTCAATAATAGCATTTTGTTGAGGTGTCTTGGCTGTAGGGAAGTTTGGTTAAATGCCCTCTTCTGAAAGATAAGAGTTAATCTTTGCGTTTCTGAATTATGTACCATTATCACTTCTTAATTTTTGAACTTTGCTATTTAATAAAACCTGTATTCTTTTGAACAAATTAATCAGAATTTCTGGAACTTCAATCTTTGATATGATAAACTCAATCCATGTATATATCTTGAATATTTATCAATAAGTACAAGAATATAATTCATTCTAGATAGACTATGCACAGAGATTGGACAACAAAGGTCAACATCTAACATGTACAGAGGTCTGTAACAGTTATTGTCAGTTTTGGTTCTGTGGGATAATCTTTTTAGCTTCCCTATCTCACAAGCAGAGCAAAGATGATCTTTGTCCAACTTCAAAGATGGCAATCCTTTTACCAAATTTAGTTTTAACATCCTATCAAGTGAAGAAAAGTTCATATTATCCCAGATAACAATGTACAACTAGATGACAAATCCAATTCTAATCAATTTCCTTTTTATTATAAATCAAAGAATGCGTACAAAGAGTTCTCTCAACTTTCTCTCTCTAACACATGAACTCGTATGACACGCTTTCCAATCTCTAATGAAGCTACACGCACACGACAACTCATATCCTTATTTAAACAAAAGGATATAACACTCAAGACATTAAACTCGAAGACTAGAAACACTCACAACACTAAACTCTCATACAACTAGCTTTGACTTTTATTACAAAAAGACTTTAACTTTCTTGTTTGAGAGTTGACTTTGAGCTTTGACTTCGCTTGACTTTGATCTTCAGTCTTTATGATCTTGTATCCAACAAATATGCTCTACCAATCTCCCCCTTTGGATTCAAGATCATCCCTAAAAAGATTTTGCAAGACAATCTCCCCCTTTAAGCACAAAATTACAATCTCCTCCTTGTAGAACTCTTTAAACAAGAATTATCTTCAGAAAAATAATCATTTGAACAATCTTCCCTTCCCTTTTGTGAGATTATTGTCAGATTAAATCTCCCATTTTACTTAGACAATCTGCAAACATTTTGTAATCTTCCTAAAGACTCAGAATATGCTCTTACATAATGGTATAACAATCTCCCCAAGGTTGTAAAAACATCTATCAGACAACGGGAAAAAATTATCTTCAGATTCAACTCGATTTGCTTCAGCAAATTGTCTTCAAAGAATTTTTTTGTGAAATTCATCTCATCTTCAGAATTCTTTGAATTTGCTCTTTAAACTTTCAACAATCTTTCTCAAAATAACTGTCTTGAGATAAATTTCTTCTTTCAGCTCCATCTTTGCTCTATCAGATCCAATAATTCTTGAAAACTTTTCATATATTTCTTGATCCTGTCTCCCATCTATAACATTTCTTGAATTCTTCTCCCCCTTTTTGATGATAGAAGAATGAAATCATCAAAACTCTTTACAAGGAATGTCATTGACAATCTGATCTGACCACTAATCTTTTCAAACGAGCCTCTGACCATCGATTGATCCAAAAAGATATTCATACGAATCTTTTAAAATTCAGACAAATTATTAGTGTAACACCTGAATCAACACCTGAATTAGTTAAAATGCCTGTCAACAACATGAAGTCACTGTATGTAACAAATACACATTAGAAAGGAGCTTTTATGATGTTCACTCCCCCAGGTCTTCAATTGAATCATCGAATAACACAAGTTTATTCTATGAACGTTATGACAGAAAAAAAAAATCTCTGTGTGCTCGTTCTTGTGTTAGAAAGAATTAAGCACAAATGATTGCTTTTATAGGCTCAAAATTGTGTAAACCATTGAGACAACAACAATTAAACAAAGACTCAATTATGCATGATCGAAGTGCGACGGTGTGGCAGACTTCCTTCTGTTCCAATATCTAGATTTTCCAAATGAAAAGTTGTTAGGTCCAAATAATGTATCCAATATTTAATGAGAAAAGTCAATGTGGTAAAGTCAACAATGTCAAAGTCTTAGAAAAGTCAAAGTTGTGTTTAGTTTTACTTAGTGGTTAAGTCTTGTATTAGCTTTGGGTATTAATAGGGGTTTGCTTTGTAATTCTTTTAAGAAACTCATTGTAATTCATTCAGACTTGTGATTAATCAGATCTACTTTCTCTCTCTAGTTCTTCACATTTACAAAGATTCAATTTCAATGCCATGAAGAGATGTCAAAGTTTCAGAAAGTTCAATTTATTCAAGATTCAAAGAAATCATTCCATGATGATTGAATTTCCTAATGAAGATGATTTGAGAAAAGTTTTGAAGATGATTCACAGATAAATCAAGATTCGTGAAAGTTTGTTTTTCTGAAGACAGTCCAGAGATCAGAGTGATGAAGATACAGTTTTGAAAGATTTCTCAGAGATGAAAGAAGTTTCAAAAGTTTTCAAAGACGTTTCAAAGATTCAAAGTTTCAAAGGAGTTTGAAGAATATTGGTTCGCTTTCAAGACTTGTTGACTTTCAAAGCTACAAAGTGCAAAAGACTTTTCAAGATTCTTCAAAGGCTGAAAGACTGAAGATTGTTACAGCTTCAAAGAATCAAGTGCTGAAGACTAGTGTCAATTTTTTTATTAAATCTTGAATACAAAGGGGGAGATTGTTAGGTCCAAATATTGTATCCAAGATTTAATGAGAAAAGTCAATGTGGTAAAGTCAACAATGTCAAAGTCTTAGAAAAGTCAAAGTTGTGTTTAGTTTTACTTAGTGGTTAAGTCTTGTATTAGTTTTGGGTATTAATAGGGGTTTGCTTTGTAATTCTTTTAACAAACTCGTTGTAATTCATTCAGACTTGTGATTAATCATATCTACTTTCTCTCTATACTTTCTCTCTCTCTTTCTAGTTCTTCATTGTTAATCTTGTGAGAAATGCTTGATTGATAGGGATTTTGAATTAACAATTGGTATCAGAGCCGTACCAAAAATTTTCATAAATGATTTGAGTAGAAAATCGGATTGAAATTTGGAGTTTTTTTTTGGATCAAAAAGTTGATTTTCTTGAAAAGTTTCAAGAACACAGATTTTACTCCGACAAATCATATTTTCAGTGATTAGTTGTTATTTGTTTGCGAAAATGATTTCATTGTGATCGTTCGCTATTTTAGAATGGTTCTTGTTTCAATTATATCACAGATTGATCATTTTTTCAATTTTAATTTTTGAAAATCTGGAAAATTTTCAAGAACACAGTTTTCAACTCAAATGTTCACTTGTTGAATCAAAATTGTTTGATATGTTGATTTTAATCTGAAATTGCCTTTAGAAATATGTTTAGACTTGAATTTCGATTGTATTGATACACTTTTGAGTTTTAATTTGCAGATTTCAAGAGTCAATTATGTGGATTCGGTCAAGAACATCATTAAATCGGCGAGTTGTTTCTGTGAATTGAAATTGGTGCCTATGAATTGGTTTGTTAATGGACGATGTAGTTGAATTGTAAATGAATTCAATGGTGAATGCATTTTGTTTAATTTTGATTGGTTGAAACACACACTACACACACCGGTCGACTCATCACACACACCGGTCACACACAACACACTCACGGTCGCACACTGATCATACATACCGAATTGTTTTGCCATTCTCAATTTTGATTTATTAATTTTGAAGTGTGATAGGTTCCAAATTCATTGTGGGTCGGTGCTTGGATGCAGATTTGAGTTTCAATTGAAATTCAATTGTGATTGGATGCTTGTTTTTTAGTGGGTCGGTTGAAAGATGCTACAAGATGAACACCGAAGTTTAAATTGAAAAGATTGGATGAATGTGATTAGTGGGGCTGTTGGTTTATATTTTGCTCCATCATAAAGATTTCTTTGCGCCAACCATTAATGGCGTAAATTGTTATCCCAGTTTAATCTAGTTGATTAACAATCACAGAACACAATAATAATCAAGAGATATATAAATCAGAGTAACATACCAATCCCTTGAATAAACAATGAAACCTTGAGTGTTATTGATACCCTTTGAATACAGAGAAAACTTGCTACCTCTCTCTAAACAAAATTATGATAATGGTACTAATGAGAGGATTAAACCCTAAAACTAATTAATCAAAACATTAAATACCTAAGCCTTATGGGCTTTAAGCTTAACAGGCTTTCTAATGGGCTTGGGCCCAATAGCTAATAACTATTAAACTATTACAATTTAACCCTTTAACTATAACTGTCAAACAATTTAGACCCTCTAATTTAACTTTGACACAATTGCAGTTTAAACCCTGAACTTTAACTTTAATCTTGAATACAATTATTTGATCCAACAATCTCCCCCTTTGGATTCAAGATAAAAAAAAAATTGCAATTGTCTTCGGGTCTTCACTTGTCTTCACTTTTCTTTAGATATAACATTGATATCTTCAAAACTTCAAAACTTTTGATATTTGATATCTTCAGTCAACAATTCTTCTTGTATTCTCCCTTATTTGATTATTCTCCCCCTTTTTGATGAGTGGTGAGAATCATTATCATCAAAACTTTGCAAAACAATCTCCCCCTTTTCAAGACAATCTCCCCCGTTGTGTATGATCATGTAAGAACAGTCTTCATGTTACGAGCCCTGTATGGAAATAAGAGCAGTCTTCCCAGATGGAAAGAGCGATTATTTCAATCTTTTTAGATAAAAATAACATAAAAGTAATAACCATTCGAATCTTTTCAAATTCAAACAGTTTAATAAGTGTAACCCTGAATCAACAAATGACTCGGTTAAAATGCCTGTCAGTAACACAAAGTCACAGAGTAACACAAAGTTACTATATAAGGAACTGGTTTGATGTAGACTCCCCAGGTCTTCCATTCAATCATCGAATAACACATGGTTATCTATGAACGTTCTGACATAAAACAAATTTCTGTGTGCTCGTGCATGTGTATGAAACAAATTAAGCATAGATGATTGCTTTTTCAATATAGGCTCAAATTATGTAAACTTGTTGAGACAACAACAAATTATACAAAGACTCAATGTGCATGAGAAAGGGTTTGAGGTGGGGCAACTTTCCTTCTTTTTCAATATTAGTATCTTCCAAATGAAGAACCAATAGCGTATGTGTTGCGTCCCCAGAAAATGTGAAACATTCCCTTTTTGAGAAAAGAATGAGTAGCTGGTGGGGTTGTATGCAAGAGATGGCATGGGCTAGTTGCCTTTTTCAATGATGGTCACCAAAGAATGTGAACCAATCAGATTATGTGGCTGCCCGGCTCAGAAAGAAGTTTGGTGCAAAGTTTAATATTCTTTTACTCTGTTCTCTGACCCTCTTTCTTTTAATGCTCACGTCTAACCAATCTCTCTTTTCCATTTTACCTCTTTTCACACACCAACACTCAAATCTTTTGACCCCTCTCCCCTCAATCACTCAGGGAATACTTCCTGGGTAGGAAACACTGGCTATCGTGAATCCATGGAAGTTCTGTTAAGTTCTCACACTGAATCCCATGTATGATCCTAAAAAAAACATGTTGTTCAACAGGCTATTGTACATGTAAGCACAAATACCACTTGTTACATGAGAAATAAGACTTTCGGAGATGTCAATACAGTTATGTATGACGATGCAATTCTCCCCCTCTGTGACATCTGCCTTCCGGAACCTCCAGGTTAGCACCCGAGCTGTGTAAATCATGGTTAAATATATAGGAACACCCTTCTACGACCTAATTTTATAGGCAAGGGCTTTAGTTTCCTAAGGTTTCCGGCAGTGCGCTTAGAATATCCGGTCACTGCGCGTAACGGGATACACAGTCTTATAAAATGCCAATCCGATAAAATTAACATTTTATTTTATTAATAGTAATAATAATGAGTGGGTTAATTATAAAATTTAAATAACCAAATATAAATTCTAAATTTTAAGCAATCAAAACAAAAATTTAAGCAAATAATTGAGAATTCACCTACCCATAACCTATCTTTTTATAAAAATTACATTATATATATATAAAACTTAAATTAAAAAAAATATATATATATATTTTTTTTAAAGAATTGGCCATGTGGCCGGTTTCCCCCCCCCCCCCCCCCCCTATTCCACATTTTTATTTTCAAATCTTTCACAAATCTACTCACTTTCACCACTCACTTTCTCACTCTAACTTCTCACTACAATTCACTCTACTTTCTCTCCTTCATTTTCTCTCAAGAACATCTTCAAACTATCATCATCTTCATCAAGATTCAAGTTTTCCAAGAGTCTTGAGGTAAAACCTACATCTTTTCTTTTATACATACACTTTCAAATTATGTTATTGTTCTCCTTAAAATATTTTTTTATCATCTTTGAATCTTAGTGTTTGTAGATTTGTTCCCAACAACGTGTTATATGTCAAAATGGGAATAAAATCCATGATCAAACCAAAGTTAAGATCAAAGGAAGAACTTTTGAAAAATCTAGTGTACATGCATGTGTTTGATACAAACATTTTCTTACTTAGATTCTCCAAAAGATGCATAAAACCATCATATGTATATATATATATATATATATATATATATATATATATATATATATACATATAGACTAAAATACCTACTCCAAACTTTATGCATGTATATATATCCTTCTTTATAATCTAATAAATGATGTCTTACAAAATTTATGATAAAAAGCTTTGTAAAAACGTTTTCAACCAAGAAACCCCAACATATAGGTCAAAAGGTGTTAAAATGTTCATAAAATTTAGTTATTTCAATTTTTATTTTCTGTCAGATTCATTGCATGTTAGTATTTTGGGCATAACATAAAAAATATGGCCTCAAATGCTATGAATCTTCTTCTGGAATTTAATATAATGAATACCAATCAAACCCCACTAGAATCACTCAAAAATATGGAGTTTTGACCCCTCAACCTTACCTCTAAAGTTTATGGTGCAATCAGAATCCGGCTGGACAAAATCTTTCAATCAATCAACCATAACCATCATGCAAAACCATAAAAATTAATGATTCTTTTTCTGGAAGTAACTTTAATGATCTGGGAACCAAACAAAATTTGATTCAATTGAAAATATAAAGATTTGAGTAGTCAACCATCATTAACAAGTTGAGTGTGCAAAAATCAACTTTCTGTCAGATTGGGACACTTGTCTTAAAACGGATGTAACTCACTCATTATTGGTCCAAATAAGATGAATATTTTTCTGGAAGTTGCTTCTTTGAATAAGGAACAAAACCCAACTTGAATCACCAGAAAAGAGTAAGTTTTGACCCTTCAAATGACCGAGACAAGCAGAAGGTGTACACTGCATGGATCTCTGTGACCAATGAACTTTAAGAACATAATTGCCCTATCTAATAAACTCCAAAAAGGGTGTTACCTATGCCAAAAGTTCACCAAGGCGGTAAATTAAACACTATAAAAATTTGGTAAAATAATAACATATGGAAAATGGTTATAGTATCATTAAAAGTAGGCATAAAATTTTGACAGCTTAAGTCAAGGGTCAGATTTATTAAAAAGAGGATTTTTGGACTTTATAACTTTATAACTTATTCAAAGATTTATATATTTGTACTTGAAATCACGTTATAGTATATAATTTAGTAATTAGACTAAAACAACTAATTGAATGATTTTGGACTAAAATATACACTTATTGGCATTTCATAAATCACTCGGAAGGATTATTTGGACTTAGGGATGAGTAATGACGTATTTTCCTTGTGGCATCTTTCGTTATAGGAATTATAGGGAGTAACGACCTTCGGTGATCACTATCTCAAAATCCTCGCACTATCTCCAAAAGGTGAGTATTCACAACCCCACTTTTATCGTTTTAATTGATTTTGGGGTGGAAAGCATGTTTAAGGCTTTGTTAAAAGTATTGCGAATTGGCAATTTATAAGGCTTTGTTAAAAGCGTTTGGAATTATAAGCTATATGATAAGTATGCAATTGATGTGTTGAGTATTTAATGTTAAGACCCCGTGACACTACTATTAACTCGAAGAAAATCGGGCCTATAGTATTAGTGGATAGCGCTATTTGGTGTGACAAGCCCACCTTATGCTGACGAGCAGGGGTGCACTATACTAGAGAAGATGACTAAACATGTGGCTTGAACCACCGCTGAGTTAGTTCATCGGGGGCGTTGAAATTGGTCAGGGACGAATTAGTAGTGGCTCAACGTAATTTTTATCATTGCATACCTCTTGTCATATAAACTAAGTTATGATACTCATGAATCAAAGAATTGAAGTTTGGTTTATACGTATGTTTTACAAATGACAACTTGCATATGAAAATGATTTGTGCATATTTAAAACCTGTGAACTCACCAACTCTTTGTAGTTGACCTTGTTTTATACATGCTTTTCTAGAAGTCAAGAAGGTAGACATCGATGTTTAAGCTACCTGACTATTGTTTTGAAGCAGGCTTACCTTTACGAATATATTCCGTTATGTTTAAGATTTTGGAAATTGTAAACGATGATAAATATTTTTTTTATGTAATGTTTTAAATAATTAAATTGTATGGTGGTATGAACTTTAATCTTGTGCTATGTGTATCGAGCTGTTATGCCCCGTGTTTCCGCTTTAGCGGGGTGTGACAGATTTGGTATCAGAGCCACAGGTTATAGAGAATACCGGGTTTACTTTAAAAACCATACACTATAACCTCTATTTTCAAAAAAAAAAAAAATTTGTTTTACAAATAAAATTACGAATTCGAGTATACTACTAGTATGACTAGAATATGTTTCATATTATTATATTCTAACTTAAACGAAGCTTGATCAACCTCGTTTAACTTAGAGGTATATAATGGGGACATGGACCGGTTATGCTAGGGGTTACTAAAAATAGAAACTTTTGTTCATGAAAATGAAAATCATGGCTGTTATGTGAGTTTGCATGGTATTTTTGGGTTTTGATAAATATTTTAGCATGTTTTAACAAATTAAACTTTGTCAATTACCGCAGTCATTATGTCACGGACACCACCTCACCGAGAGCAGTCACCTGACGAGTCAGGCTATTTTACTCACATACCTAGAGGGGATACTTCCAGGAGTTAGGACTTTGACCCATCCGAGCATAGTTTTTCAGAGTCTGGTCAGTCTCCTGAGAGATCCGTCACACCTTTGACCGATTCATCTTCACAGTCTGTACCTAGAGCGAGAGCCCGGGGTATCGCTCGGATGAGTGTGCGGCCACCCGTTCGGGAGACCTTTACCATCCCACGTAGGGATGAAGCTGGGCCCTCCCGACCGAGAAGAAGGAGAGTATCGCCACCCCATGTGTTGGGATACCGGTGCCACGTCCAGCTGGTATGACAACAGCTGAGAGCTATTGGGTTTCGGGCATGTCCCGAGACATAGAGCTGTTTAGGATGGAGTTAGAGCATCATGGGCATTCCATTGATGCACTCATGTCTATGTTGAATTCGAATGATCAGATTGTGGATGGGGTTATATCGATGATGAGCATGAGTGACCAGATGGTGAATGGAATTATGGGTGGGCTGGTTGATACTAGGCCGGCGGTGAGGAGGCTGTACGCATGTTTATCCTTAGGGATGGGATTTGTGGTGGTTGTGATCGCATGGTTGATGATATTTTTCATGCATCGGTAGTCTAGTTTGATAAAGAATATTTGGGATGTTAAACTTTCTTTTGGTAGCATGTAGTCCGTTGTTTTGAACAATTACTTTTTGCATGGCTACTACTTTTGGTTGGATATTAAACTTTTGATGTGGTATCTTTATAATTTTGAAAATGTCTATGAAATGCTGATTATGATTACTTACAACGTGTGGTTTTGAAATATATGTTGTTAATATATGATGTATCGAATGTATGTTTAATCAATTGCAATGAATATATATTGTATTAAGAACGTAGAATAGATATAAAATGAGTACGGATATAGTAATAGATGATGATTAGATTTTAATTTGAAACTTTGCCTTAGAATTATGCCTCCAAGAAGGGAAAACCCCGAAATTACGCGACTCGTGTCTGAAAAAATCTTAGCTGCACTTCCCAATATAGTTAGTCAGGTAGCGGCAGGTTTGAATGCTAACCAAGTTGACAATCCAAGGGTCGGTACAAACGGAGATAAAGAATGTACATATAAGACCTTTAGATCTTGTAACCCGAAAGAATTCCATGGTACTGAAGGAGCTGTTGGATTATTAACTTGGATTGAAGGAATGGAGTCCGTACTCCATATTAGTAAGTGTACAGAAGCAAACAAGGTGGCGTTTGCAGCTTGTCTACTGCAAGGGAGAGCGTTGACATGGTGGAATACTCAGGTTCAAACACGAGGACGGGATGCTGCTAACAAAGTCACATGGGATGAATTTAAGGAGATGCTTAAAGAGGAATATTGTCCGAGGAGTGAAATGCAAAAGTTACAAGCGGAGTTATGGGATCACGAAATGAAGGGAAATGATATAGATGCATACACAACACGATTTCATGAATTGGCAAAGATGGTACCACATTTGGTAACACCAGAAGAGAATCGAGTGGACAAATATATCTGGGGTTTAGCTCCATTAATCCGAGGGGATGTGACTTCGGGAAATCCAAAAACCCTCCAAGAAGCAGTAAACTTAGCAACCAAACTTACCAACAATGCCAACCGTTCGGGAGTTTTCACTAATGACAGAGCTAAGGGAAAGAGGAAGATTGAGGAAACTTCAGGGAGACAGTTTGACAGGAGCAGAGGAAAGGAGCAAAGAATAGTGGGGAATTATGGAATCCAAGCTCAGGCTATTGACAAAGGAAAAGGAACGTATCCAAAATGTGACAAGTGTAACAATCATCACACTGGGAATTGTATTATTTGTCACAAATGCAACAGAGGGGGTCATTATGCGAAGGATTGTAAGATTGGGGGAAGATGAGTTTGTTTTGAGTGTGGAAGTCCGGATCACTTCAAGAACACCTGCGCCAAGATGAACAGAAGGCTGAATCTTAATCAAGCTCAACCGGCCAACCAAGGGAATCAAAGAGGTCAGACACGGGGTCGGGTATTTGAAATTGGTGCAGAGGAAGCAAGGCAAAACCCAGATGTGATGTGATTACAGGTACGTTTCTCTTAAATAATCATCCTGCATCTGTATTATTTGATGCCGGGGAAGATAGAAGTTTCGTATCACTAAATTTTAGATCAAAATTAATCGAAAACCCCAAAAGTTAAAAGAAATTTATGCCATCGAATTTGCTAATGGACAAGAAGTTAGGGTCAAGGATGTAATTTCGAACTGTACCCTAAACCTAGCTGAAAAGGAATTTAGTATAGGCTTAATTCCAATTAAGTTAGGAAGTTTTGACATAATTGTGGGCATGGATTGGTTGTCTAAAAAGCAAGCGGAAATATGATGTTCTGAGAAAACTCTTCGAATTCCATTCTCGGAAGGAGAAGTACTTTTTGTACATGGAGAGAAGCCCAAAAGGAATTTAAAGATGGTATCATGTATGAAGATGCAGAATTATCTGAGGAAAGAGTACGTTGCATTTCTGGCGCATGTAGTAAATAAAGAGAATAAGAAAAACGCATTCAAGATATTCCTATAGTCCAGGATTTTCCCGAAGTATTTCCTGATGAATTACCCGGATTAGCCCCACCAAGACAAGTTGAATTCCGCATAGATTTAATTCCAGGAGCTGCACCAGTATCCAATGTGCGCCATATGAAGCTTTATGCGGACGTTAGTGTAGATCCCCACTCAGTTGGATGGAAACCAGTGATAGTCAATTGATCGGGCCTGATATTATACAAGAAACCACTGATAAATATCTACTATCCAGGATAAACTAAAAGTTGCGAGAGACCGTCAGAAAAGTTATGTAGATAACCGTAGAAAGCCGTTAGAATTCCAATCGTGTGATAAAGTCCTTCTGAAAGTGTCACCTTGGAAAGGATTGGTTCGATTTGGGAAAAGAGGTAAATTGAGTCTAGTATATATTGGCCCATTCGTGATGCTAGAAAGAATTGGACCAGTAACTTATAAACTCAAATTACCACAAGTGTTGAGTGCTATACAGGACACTTTTCATGAGTCAAATTTAAAGAAATATTTAACTGATGAATCATTGGTTATAAATCCTGAAGAGGTTCAGATTGTCGAGCGTTTGCGCTTCGTAGAAAAACCAATTGAAATCGTTGACCGGGAAGTCAAACGCCTGAGGCGTAGTAAAATTCCAATCTTGAAAATTCGTTGGAACTCGAGTCTTGGACCCGAGTACACCTGGGAGCCGGAAGATCATATGAAACTCAAGTATCCCCACCTCTTCATAAAGGATCAGTCTAGAGATAGCAATCATTAATTTCGGGACGAAATTCTTTTAAGGAGGGGAGACTGTGACATCTGCCTTCCGGAACCTCCAGGTTAGCACCCGAGCTGTGTAAATCACGGTTAAATATATAGGAACACCCTTCTACGACCTAATTTTATAGGCAAGGGCTTTAGTTTCCTAAGGTTCCCGGCAGTGCGCTTAGAATATCCGGTCACTGCGCGTAACGGGATACACAGTCTTATAAAATGCCAATCCGATAAAATTAACATTTTATTTTATTAATAGTAATAATAATGAGTGGGTTAATTATAAAATTTAATTAACCAAATATAAATTCTAAATTTTAAGCAATCAAAACAAAAATTTAAGCAAATAATTGAGAATTCACCTACCCATAACCTATCTTTTTATAAAAATTACATTATATATATAAAACTTAAATTAAAAAAAATATATATATATATATATTTTTAAAGAATTGGCCATGTGGCCGGTTACCCCCCCCCCCCCCTATTCCACATTTTTATTTTCAAATCCTTCACAAATTTACTCACTTTCACCACTCACTTTCTCACTCTAACTTCTCACTACAATTCACTCTACTTTCTCTCCTTCATTTTCTCTCAAGAACATCATCAAACCATCATCATCTTCATCAAGATTCAAGTTTTCCAAGAGTCTTGAGGTAAAACCTACATCTTTTCTTTTATACATACACTTTCAAATTATGTTATTGTTCTCCTTAAAATATTTTTTTATCATCTTTGAATCTTAGTGTTTGTAGATTTGTTCCCAACAACGTGTTATATGTCAAAATGGGAATAAAATCCATGATCAAACCAAAGTTAACATCAAAGGAAGAACTTTTGAAAAATCTAGTGTACATGCATGTGTTTGATACAAACATTTTCTTACTTATATTCTCCAAAAGATGCATAAAACCATCATATGTATATATATATATATATATACATATAGACTAAAATACCTACTCTAAACTTTATGCATGTATATATATTCTTCTTTATAATCTAATAAATGATGTCTTACAAAATTTATGATAAAAAGCTTTGTAAAAACGTTTTCAACCATGAAACCCCAACATATAGGTCAAAAGGTGTTAAAATGTTCATAAAATTTAGTTATTTCAATTTTTATTTTCTGTCAGATTCATTGCATGTTAGTATTTTGGGCATAACTTGAAAAATATGGCCTCAAATGCTATGAATCTTCTTCTGGAATTTAATATAATGAAATACCAATCAAACCCCACTAGAATCACTCAAAAATATGGAGTTTTGACCCCTCAACCTTACCTCTAAAGTTTATGGTGCAATCAGAATCCGGCTGGACAAAATCTTTCAATCAATCAACCATAACCATCATGCAAAACCATAAAAATTAATGATTCTTTTTCTGGAAGTAACTTTAATGATCTGGGAACCAAACAAAATTAGATTCACTTGAAAATATAAAGATTTGAGTACTCAACCATCATTAACAAGTTGAGTGTGCAAAAATCAACTTTCTGTCAGATTGGGACACTTGTCTTAAAACGAATGTCACTCACTCATTATTGGTCCAAATAAGATGAATATTTTTCTGGAAGTTGCTTCCTTGAATAAGGAACAAAACCCAACTTGAATCACCGGAAAAGAGTAAGTTTTGACCCTTCAAATGACCGAGACAAGCAGAAGGTGTACACTGCATGGATCTCTGTGACCAATGAACTTTAAGAACATAATTGCCCTATCTAATAAACTTCAAAAAGGGTGTTACCTATGCCAAAAGTTCACCAAGGCAGTAAATTAAACACTATAAAAATTTGGTAAAATAATAACATATGGAAAATGGTTATAGTATCATTAAAAGTAGGCATAAAATTTTGACAGCTTAAGTCAAGGGTCAGATTTATTAAAAAGAGGATTTTTGGACTTTATAACTTTATAATTTATTCAAAGATTTATATATTTGTACTTGAAATCACGTTATAGTATCTAATTTAGTAATTAGACTAAAACAACTAATTGAATGATTTTGGACTAAAATATACACTTATTGGCATTTCATAAATCACTCGGAAGGATTATTTGGACTTAGGGACGAGTAATGACGTATTTTCCTTGTGGCATCTTTCGTTATAGGAATTATAGGGAGTAACGACCTTCGGTGATCACTATCTCAAAATCCGCGCACTTTCTCCAAAAGGTGAGTATTCACAGCCCCACTTTTATCGTTTTAATTGATTTTGGGGTGGAAAGCATGTTTAAATTGCGTATTTAAAGATTCATGAGAATTGTTTGAAAGTATTGCGAATTGGCAATTTATAAGGCTTTGTTAAAAGCGTTTGGAATTATAAGCTATATGATAAGTATGCAATTGATGTGTTGAGTATTTAATGTTAAGACCCCGTGACACTACTGTTGATCCAAACTCTCTCAGTGATTTGATAACGACCCTCCTCTATACTTAGTGAAAATTACGTTTTAGTATGTATTAGTGTTTCACTATCAGCGATCAGACTGAGTCTGTTCAGTTATCGCTGATAGTCTTTCTTATAAACATCTCTATGTATTAGTGTTTCACTATCAGTGATCGAACTGAGTCTGTTCAGTTATCACTGATAGTTCCTAAAGTAAACAACCAACGTAATCCCTAAAGACAAGTCTCGCGTCAACAGATGTTCATAGCTGAATCAAAGACGAAGCTGCTGAACAAAGAGAAGTCTACTAGTGACCTGATGCGGATATCAGTGAAGCAAAGACAACTCTACTAATACGCGAAGGAACATGAGAAAAAGCTTCAGCGATAGCTGAACCTCTTTATCTCTGAACTTAGAGATATTCAGCAATCAAACGATCACAAAGCTTATGCCTCAAGTTTCCTTTTGTCTATCCTTGCACAACCTAGTACGATGTGTCAGAACGGACAAGTCTCTGCAATCATTCGTACAACAACTCTGTCTACTACACTGTTCATGACCCGGCCGAAAGCATGTCTCCCAAAAGTCAGTTTATCAAAGCCAATCTGTGAACGCCACGTGTAAAGTATCCTGCCATGCATTTAATGCATAGGGTATAAATAGGAAGTTCACCCCTTCATCTAAATGTGTGCTTCATCCTTGAACTCAAGATAGAAACCCTTGTTTTCTATATCTCTAATCCCCCATTCTCTGAACTTCTTGTGCAATTATCTTAGTGTTTCTTAAGTTTGTTTAGATTGAGTCTGTCTTAATCTTATTCCGCAACAAACTTGTAAATTGTATTTTGATTTATCAATAAACAATTTATTAAACTTTAAATTTTGTGTTTGTATTCAACCCCCCCCCCCTTCTACAAACTTGTTTAGCACCTTCGGGACCAACAAGTGGTATCAAAGCAGTTTGTTTAAATCTAATAAACAAGATCTTGCTGTATACTCTTCCTTGCTATTCTAAAATGGCATTAAACACAAACTACTATGATAATGGTTCACTTTCTAAACCTCCTCGATTTAGCAGAGATAACTTTTCTCTATGGAAAAATCGAATGATGCTATTTCTTGAAGGTGCGGATCCTACTATACCTGATTATATAGAAAACGGACCCTATGAACCTGTTAGAATTATAGCTGCGGTTCCCGCCACTGCCACCACTAAAGCTGTCCCTGAACGATATGTCGTTAAGGAAATAAGACAGTGGAGTGATGAAGATAAAAAGAAGGTAGGCATAGATGCAAGAGCAAAGACCATTATTTCAATGGCTCTGCCTGATGAAGTTTTCCATTCCATCATGCATCTGAAAACTTCTAAAGAAATGTGGGAAACCATATGTGTTCAATATGAGGGCACCACTGAAATCCAAGAGACTCGAAAGATTAACTTGGTAAGACAGTATGAAAGTTTCATCGCTGGTAAGAATGAATCTCCTTAAGCACTCTGTATCGAATATTGCTCAACTATGAGCAATCAAATCTTCTGAAGAAAAATCTTGTAAAAGATTCTAAGGACTCCAAAAGTACTCCTGTTGCTTTAGTCTCTTCAGAGATAATTCCATCTCAGCGATCTACTCTCACCATCACTGAGTTAGATTCTGAATCTGAGGATCTATCAGACCCTGATCTTTCAGAGTTTGATGAGTCCTTAGCACTCTTGACAAACTCTTTTAAGAGATTTGCAAGAAAGAGCAACTTCCGAAGAAGTAAACCTCTCTCTCTTACTGAAAAGCCAAAATCAACTCCGGTTGATAAGGCTACTGCTACTTGCTATAACTGTGAAAAGATTGGACATTTTGCAAGTGAATGCAGGTCGAAAAAGGTCTTCAAACCTTCTACCTCAAGAAGATCCAGTGATGACAAATACCATAAGCTGAAGAACACGACTGGGCTGAATCAGAAGAATCATCTTCTGATGAAGAAGAAGTCGCTAATCTTTGCCTCATGGCTGAGATTAAAGAAGAAGTGGAAGAACCATCTGAATCTTCTATGAGCTACATATCATCTCAGGTATCTATTTCTACAAATCCCTCTCTACCTGAAGCTGAGAGAAGTCGCGCTGTTGATGTGCTGACGATTGACCTTTATAATGCCCTAAACGACAAAACTCAAGCTGAGAACAAAAATGTTCATTTAACTCAAGAGCTGGAGAAATGTCATGAAAAGATCAAAGAACTAAATCTTTTAGAAGAAAAGTTGAAAGATCAAGTCATTATAAATGAAATCATCAGTATTGTACGCGAACAAGCCATCGCTGCTCTAAAAACAGAAAAGGCTCATGTTGAAAAATGGTGCAAATCATCAACAAAGATCTCTGAGATAATAAATGCTCAAACTCCTGATAGTGATAAAACTGGTCTTGGTTTTTGGACACCTCAGGACGATCCTAAGAAAGAGAGTTCCTCGCTTAAGTTTGGAACTTTTGTCACCTCCTTCTTTGACACTTCTTACAATCAACTCTATCCCTGTTCTTCTTCAAATCCCATCCCTGAGGAAAAATCCAAAGACACTAAGTCTACGAATAAAGGAAAGTCCATTCTTCTTCCTCAGAAGGCAAACAGGAAAGCAAAGATGAAAGTTCCTTCTAAACCTTCAGCTAAGCAATCCTCTAGCTCTGTGATAGAAATCTTTGATCTCTGTCCTCCAAAAGTGAAGATTGACCTTAAGCTTTCGAGATCTGAAGAAATGAAAATTCCTCCCAGATCTCAAGAGAAAAGTCTTCTTGGACCTGGCCCTGCTCATCTTAAACTTGCAAAACCTTCTACTTCTGGTCCTAAAACCATTTTTAGATACAGAAAGTGTTATCACTGTGGTTTTACTGATCATATTGCAAGTAAATGTCCAACTGCCACTGAAGCTGATAAAATAGCTAAAGTGAAGAAAAATGTCTCTGAAGCTAAGGTCACCAAGGCTGAAAAATCAACCAAGGTGAAAAATTCCACTAAGGTTAAGAAATTAATCAAAGTGAAGATTACCACTGAATCTGAATTTTCATCAACTGAGAATACTACAGAACTTACCTTATCCACTAACTCTGAAGGACCCATTGAAAAGTGGGTACCAAACAACGCTTAATCTTCCTTATGTGTGCAGGGATCAAAGGGCATCTGGTATCTTGATAGTGGATGTTCTCGTCATATGACTGGACAAAGAAACCTGCTCACTGAATACAAGGAAGAAAAAGGTCCCTCTGTGACCTTTGGTGGAAATGGTAAAGGATTTACCCGAGGGTTTGGTGTCCTCAGCAATGGGACAACTACCTTTCGAAGAGTCGCTTATGTAGATGGACTGAAACATAATCTTCTAAGCATCAGTCAGCTATGTGATAAAGACTATGAAGTACGCTTTACTAAGAAAGCATGTTCAGTGTTAAATGAGAAAGGAAAACTTGCTCTCAGTGGTCATCGCAGAGAAAATGTCTATGTAATAGATATGGACTCTACTATCACTGAAAACTTATGTTTTCTATCTAAAGCCTCTTCTGATGTCAACTGGCTATGGCATAAAAGGCTCTCTCATCTAAACTTCAAAACCCTGAATTCTCTCTCATCTAAGGAACTAGTTTCTGGTCTTCCTCAGCACTCATATGCTAAAGAATCTCTCTGCTCAGCATGTGAAAAAGGAAAACAAACAAAAGCAAGTTTCAAGTCGAAACAAGTTTCCTCAGTAACAAGTCCTCTTCAGCTTTTGCATATGGATCTGTTTGGCCCTGTCAACATCCAATCAATAGCTGGAAAGAAATATACACTTGTCATTGTAGATGAATATTCTCGCTACACCTGGGTTATCTTTCTTCGCTGTAAGAGTGATACTCCAGAAGAACTAATATCTTTTGTGAAAAAGATGGAAGTGCTGAATAATCTTACTGTTCGTTCAATAAGAAGTGATCATGCAACTGAATTCAAAAATAGTTCTCTGAACAATTTCTTTGAGAACAAGGGAATCTCTCACAACTTCTCTTCAGTAAGAACACCTCAGCAAAACGGAGTCGCTGAAAGAAGAAACAGAACGATCATAGAAGCTGCTAGATCAATGCTCAGCGATTCTCATCTCCCTACTCAATTTTGGGCTGAAGCTGTAAACACTGCATGTTTTACTCAAAACAGATCACTGATAATAAAGCGATTTGGGAAGACAGCTTATGAACTTTTTGTTGGAAGGAAGCCTTCTATCAGCTTTCTTCATATCTTTGGTTGTCAGTGTTTTATCTTAAACAACAGAGATCAACTTGAAAAGTTCGACCCAAAAGCTGATGATGGAATATTTCTAGGATATTCCTCCGTCTCCAAAGCCTACAGAGTCTTCAACAAGAGAAGACAAACCGTAGAAGAAACAATTCACGTAACTTTTGATGAAACTCGCTCAGCGAACTCCAAACCAATCGCTGACAATGAAGAGTTAAATGCTTGGATGCTTTCTCACTACAGAGAAACTGAACCTTTCTTATCTAACCATCAGCATTCAGATCCTCCAGTTGCTGATGATGATCCAAACATTATACATCCTACCGCTGAATCCAACTCATGGGTTTCAGCTGAACCTCTAAACACACTCCTACCATCAAATATGTCTTCGTCTGAAAACCTCTCCAGTGAATCTACTCAACAGTTAATCGCTGATGAACCTCAATCGTCATCATCGATAAACATTCAAATTGTTGATCCAACCTCTGAGTTAAGCAATAATGCTCCTGCTCAGCGATGGACCAAAGATCACCCAATAGATCAAATTCTTGGTGATCCAGATGCAGGTATTCAGACACGACGAAGCTCAGGTAATATCTGTCTCTTTGTAAACTTTCTCTCTTTAATAGAACCAAAGAAGACTGATGATGCCCTCAGAGATCCAAACTGGGTCAGCGCTATGCAAGAAGAGCTGACTGAATTTTCTCGAAACAAAGTTTGGAATCTCATTTCTCGACCATCTGATAAAACTGTAATAGGCACCAAATGGGTGTTTAGAAACAAGTTAGATGAACATGGAACTGTAACCCGAAACAAGGCTCGACTTGTTGCTCAGGGATACAGACAAGAGGAAGGCATAGACTATGATGAAACCTTTGCCCCTGTGGCCAGGCTCGAAGCAATTCGACTATTCTTAGCTTATGCAGTCTATAAAGACTTCATCGTCTATCAAATGGACGTAAAATCAGCGTTTCTAAATGGAAAGCTGAATGAAGAAGTCTATGTAGAACAACCACCAGGGTTCTATGACCCTAAGCATCCAAATTATGTTTATAAATTGGATAAGGCTCTCTATGGTCTAAAACAAGCCCCTCGTGCTTGGTATGACACTCTCTCATCTTTTCTTATCTCTGAAAATTTTGAACGTGGCAAGATTGATAATACGTTATTTTTCAGAAAGATAAAAGGTCATATAATTCTTGTACAAATATATGTCGATGACATAATATTTGGTTCTACTAACCCATCTCTGTGTACTCGCTTCGCTGAAAGAATGAAGAAAGAATATAAAATGAGTATGATGGGTGAGCTAACATATTTTCTTGGTCTTCAGATTAAACAATCTGACAAAGGTACTTTTATCAGCCAAGGTAAATATGTTAAAGATATGCTGAAGAAGTTTGATCTTACTCAAACTTCAGCTATGAAAACTCCTATGGCACCACCCCTGACACTTAACAAAGATCCTTCTGGAAAACCTGTTAATGTCACTGCCTACAGAGGAATGATAGGCTCTCTGTTGTATCTCACAGCAAGCCGACCTGACATCATGTACTCTACTTGTTTATGTGCACGCTATCAATCTGAACCCAAGGAATCCCATCTGATCGCTGTAAAGCGAATTTTCAGATATCTGAAAGGAACTCCTAACCTCGGTCTTTGGTATCCCAAAGACTTAGGGTTAGATCTAACTGGTTATTCTGATAGTGATTTTGCAGGATGTAAACTTGACAGAAAGAGTACCACTGGTGGATGTCAACTCTTGGGAGGAAAGCTGGTAAGTTGGACAAGCAAGAAGCAAAATTCTGTGTCCACTTCCACAGCTGAAGCTGAATACGTAGCCGCTGGAAGCTGTTGTTCTCAAATCTTATGGATGAGAAATCAACTATTAGATTATGACCTTCAGCTGTCAAAAATTCCTATCTATTGCGACAGCACTAGTGCTATCGCTATAGCAAATAATCCAGTGCTACATTCAAAGACAAAACACATAGAGATCAGATATCACTTTATCAGAGATCATGTGATGAATGGTGATATTGAACTTCATTTTATTCCTACTAACTTTCAGCTTGCCGATATATTCACCAAACCTCTTGATGAGACAAGGTTCAACTTTCTCATCAGTGAGCTTGGAATGCTGAATCTTGAAGAATAATTCTTCAGCATTCATGCATTATGTCAGTAATCAAAAGTTCCCCTTTCATCATTCTCTCTGATAAATATTCTGACTCTCAGGTATGTTTTCTCTATCCCTACAACTGAATCTTCATTCAGTTGAGATATTTTCTAAAAATATAAATCTTAATCACTGAATTTTTCTTCAAATGATTAAAAGCTTTTTAAAATTAAATTTATCACTGATATTTATATTCAGTGATCCTTTTAAAAGAAAATCTATCCCTATCTTATCAACAGGGATACTTTCAAAAAGAAAATTCTATCGCTGATTTTTCTTCAGTGATAATTTCAAAACGGAAAAATGAAACGTCTCTTTCCCATGACGTCATTTTGAGCGGATAATCCACGACACGCCTTTTTCTGACACGTTCGTCCGTTGCTCTTCTATCCAATCAACTTTGTGAAACGTGTCAATGTCATGATGATTTTTTCCCGCCTCATTCTTTCTCTCTCCTCTATCTCTTTGTATAAAAGGAATTCTTCTCTCCTTTATACGGTTTACGCTTTCAAAACTTTCATAGCAAGAAATACTCTCTCTCAAGAACACTCAAGCAAGTAAACCCAGAATATTGAATCTGCAAATCCTCTTCTTCGATATAAACAGGTTTATGTCATGTTTATATGCATTGTTCGTCTGCTTTCTATTTTTTAAAAAAAAATCCTACTCGTTCTTATTCTTCATGGATTTTTTTGTTTATAACTAAAAATCATTCTTTCTGATTTTATGTTTTTTTAAATAAAAATCTTTTGGTTTTTAAAGTGTTCTTCATTCTTTCTACCCAGAACACTATTTTTCTCTTCCTAAAAATAACTTGATATTTTTCCAGTTTCCCCTCATCTAAGAGAAACTGGTAATCATATTATTTTTTAATCATAATCATTTCTTCTATTATGCTTCTTTCCATAACAGAAATGGCACAATCTTCGATCGTTGCTTCCAAGCATGTGCGATTCGCTATCACTGAAGTTGAGATTACTAAATGTAATCACTTGGGAAGACTCGACTTTACAGCTGACAAATACCCACATCTGGTGGAAGCTGCTGAATTTCTTAAACAATCATGCATAGCTTACGCGATCACTGTGGATCCTAAGCCTTCAAAGACTCTACTCCAGCAGTTCTGGTTCACTGCTGATGCCACTGAACTCACCAACAAAAAGGGTGAACGAGTCCCTGCTATCTCCTTCAGCACGGATTTGGGGCCAGGGAGCATGACCGCTCTTAGCCTCAGGAAATCTTTGAGATTCCCTGACAAACCAAAGAGTGGGTTCGACGCACTCCCCACTGATGCTGAGCTGATCTCCTCTCTGGATGCAATGGGTTATTGTTGGGAAAACAAACCGAGATCTTCTATTCCCAACAAAAAGCTCACCAAGATTCTCAAAGCTCAGATGCCTTCACAACTGAACTTCATCTTCTCGCACATAATTCAGTGCATGAGCGGGAAGAGTGGTTCGCTGGATCAAGCCAGCAAAACACAACTGCAAATGGCCTACTCAGTTATCGCTGGTCAAAACTTTGACTACGCCACTGCCATCTTTGAAGACCTGAGGTCGAGATTAGAGAAGCCTGAACGAGATCCCAAGATCTCGTACGTACGTTTCATATGTACGTACATCAAGTTCCTCTATCCCAACACCTATCCCACCAAAGATGATGGCACTTTTGCCAGGATAGGTCAACGATCACTGGAGGTAAAGCCACTCGCCAACGAGGTAAGTATCTCTCTCCTTCGTTCTCGTCTCTCTCTCCATTCTTCTTCTTTTTCAGCGACCACGCATACGGTTCCTTCGTTTGCTATCCCTGTCGCTACCACTACTTCCAAACGACCATCAGTTGGTCCGATTGGTTCTTCTAAGAAGGCCAAATAGACTAAGGAAAGTACACCCTCTAGTACTATACCTGAGGTAGCTTCTCAACAAGCTACCTTAGATGCTTTTGTGGGTCTTTCCTCCACACCTCCTGCAGTCACTCAACCTGCCGTGTCAGCGATATCAATAGCTGTCACACCATCAGTGACCCCACCTATAATCTCATCCGCTGAGGTTAACCCCAACCCTACTTCTATCCCCATAATTCTTCCCTCTCCTTCTTTGGTCTCTGAACCCGCTACATCTCTACCTATAGGACCTGAACATCAAACTTTTGAGGAATCTTTGCAGTTCTACAAAATGTTTGATACGTCAGGTAAACCTATTATCCTAAACACTTCTTTTCCCACCTCTCCAAATAAGCCCATATCTGAACTGATATCATTCTCAGGTCCTAGTTTGGCGTCTGTTGACGCACATGTCAACAGTCTGGGAGAAAAGGTGGACGCTCTCACCAACACCATGAACAACAACACCAGCGCCGTAAATCAGGCTGGTGAGGAGCTGAAAAGGTTGACAGCCACCTGCTCATCCAAAGCTGAGAACTCCAAACTTTCAGCTGTGGAAGAACAAGTCGTCCAACTCAGAGAGTCCTCTCAACTCTTTCAGGTGCGATTTGAGTCTCTTACCACTGAAGTTCGAGATCTCTCTTCTAAGGTTGATCTCTGCACGTCCCTTCTACAGCAACTTCTCCAAAAGGTATCTGAAATAGCTCCAGCGCTGCCTCCCTCCTTCACTGAAGATGATCGGACAAATCTCTACATCGCTGTGGAATTCATCCATGATGCCACATGCGACATCCCTGCAGTGGAAGAACGGGTCACGTGTCTGGAGGCTGACATTCAAGTGCTAAAAGCTTCAACAGCTACTCCAGCAGTTGAGCAACCCCCTACCGCTGATAATGACAAAGTGGGGGAGAAAGCTGAAGAAACTTCTATCGCTGCTGCTGGGGAAGCTAAGACTTCAAAGAAACGTCCCTCTCAATCTGAGGGGGAGAAGGCGAAAGAACCCTCCTCATCTATTCATTCTCTTCTTTTTGAAGATGATGAGGAAGAAGACGATGAAGAGGAAGATGATCTAGATCTTGTTGATCAAGAAAAGGATCAACCCTCCAATGATGACGACGACGATGAAGAAGACCAATCTATGTGGTTCTCCAAGCCGAACGTTTCATCAGGGACAACTTCGCAAGAGGTTGTCAAAGCAGGGGTGAGAGGTGATACATCTTCAAGCGCTCCTTCGCAGAGCAAAGACAAGCAACCAATCGCTGAAGAATGCTTGAGGACTGGATCACAATCTGAGGGGGAGCATCCTTCTCAGGTATGTCTTTCAATTGTACCACTCTCCTACTCTTTCCAAACCCCTATTTCCTTCTAGCCTTTCTCTTTCTTTTTCTAAAAATATACACTTATCCCTTCTTTCCTTCATTTTCTATCCAGACAGTTCTCATCCCTGCTTAAGGGTTCTGAACTACAAATAATTCCAGCTACTATCGCTGAAGACATAATCCCAATCTCTATCGCTGAGATTGATGATGAAGAAGAAGAAGATTCCCTGGTCCATCCAGGAAGGCCCTCTCAACCATCTCATGGGTCAGAGGAAGTGATGAAGAAAAGAGTTGAAATGATCGCTCAACTAGAAAGTCAACGGCTGAAAGTTCCTCTTCAAACATCCTTCTCAGAGCTCGACTTCCTCACTAAAGCTGAACGAGAAGAATCTGCCAAAGCTGAGAAACTGATCGCTGAATGCAGACGAGATGCGCAACTCGCTTTAAAGATTCAATCTTATCAAGTCAAGGACAAGAAGCTGAAAAGAAAGCCTGTGGAAGTTCAAGCAGCACTGCTGAAAGAAATTGAAGAGGAACGATCCAAAGAACAAGAGATCAACGATAAGTCCATTGAATGGTGCAAACAGAAGATGGATTATCGCTCTGATCTTCTTCCAATAACAGCCGTGACTATCTCTGGTCGCAAGAAGAAGGATCAACTCTCAGTGACCATGGAGATTACCAGAGAGGATGGAACTCAGAAAGCTATGTACGTTTCCAAACTTGAAGGTTTCGGGTTTATAGAGTGGATAGAATTCTGGGATGCGCTGAAGAAATCGAAATCTACATACAGAGGCTACGTTGAAGGACTTCTTAAAGCTCTCATCAACAGAGTCACTTCTGTACTGAATCTGCCATCTCCTATCCCTCCCAATCCCAAGAAACTCAAGAGAAGAATCGGGTCCTCCTCCTCTGAAGACGTCGCCATCATCAGGAATGAAACTTCTATAAAATTTTCAAGAGATGCACTGTTTGGTCCTCCTCCTGATCTTTCAGTTCTGAATTTATCTCTGCCTCCTGGTGGTCCTTTCCAAGCTGGTCAAGTAATTGACAATCCTTATGGAATATTCTTCAGAGATGATGATGAGGAACTCAGATTTCAAAGAGTCTCTGAGATTCCTATCTGTCCTCTAAATCATCTCAAGGATCTCTTATGCTTATGGTGTGACTTCTTCCCTGCTGCTGAGAAAATCAAAGAAATTATCAGCCAAGAATCTTTGGAACGAAGACAGAAAGGAGAAGAAATACCTGAGTATATGATAAATCCTCCTAAATCTTCTTATAGCTGATAGATTAGTTTTCTCTTCTGTAATCTATTAGCTGTACTTACAGTAGTTAGTAATTTACTTGTAATTTTCATTCCTTGTAATTCTATTCCTGAATTAATGAAATTTCAGTAAAGTACTTAACTTCATCAGTACTGTAAAAGATCTCTCAAAATAGTAATTGGGACATGTATGTTACGAGTCCTAATTATTCCATCATTTTGAATCATAAAGTAATTTTCTTCAGTTACTTTGTCATTATCAAATAGGGGGAGATTGTTGATCCAAACTCTCTCAGTGATTTGATAACGACCCTCCTCTATACTTAGTGAAAATTACGTTTTAGTATGTATTAGTGTTTCACTATCAGCGATCAGACTGAGTTTGTTCAGTTATCGCTGATAGTCTTTCTTATAAACATCTCTATGTATTAGTGTTTCACTATCAGTGATCGAACTGAGTCTGTTCAGTTATCACTGATAGTTCCTAAAGTAAACAACCAACGTAATCCCTGAAGACAAGTCTCGCGTCAACAGATGTTCATAGCTGAATCAAAGACGAAGCTGCTGAACAAAGAGAAGTCTACTAGTGACCTGATGCGGATATCAGTGAAGCAAAGACAACTCTACTAATACGCGAAGGAACATGAGAAAAAGCTTCAACGATAGCTGAACCTCTTTATCTCTGAACTTAGAGATATTCAGCGATCAAACGATCACAAAGCTTATGCCTCAAGTTTCCTTTTGTCTATCCTTGCACAACCTAGTACGATGTGTCAGAACGGACAAGTCTCTGCAATCATTCGTACAACAACTCTGTCTACTACAATGTTCATGACCCGGCCGAAAGCATGTCTCCCAAAAGTCAGTTTATCAAAGCCAATCTGTGAACGCCACGTGTAAAGTATCCTGCCATGCATTTAATGCATAGGGTGTAAATAGGAAGTTCACCCCTTCATCTAAATGTGTGCTTCATCCTTGAACTCAAGATAGAAACCCTTGTTTTCTATATCTCTAATCCCCCATTCTCTGAACTTCTTGTGCAATTATCTTAGTGTTTCTTAAGTTTGTTTAGATTGAGTCTGTCTTAATCTTATTCCGCAACAAACTTGTAAATTGTATTTTGATTTATCAATAAACAATTTATTAAACTTTAAATTCTGTGTTTGTATTCAACCCCCCCCCCCTTCTACAAACTTGTTTAGCACCTTCGGGACCAACAACTACTATTAACTCGAAGAAAATCGGGCCTATAGTATTAGTGGATAGCGCTATTTGGTGTGACAAGCCCACCTTATGCTGACGAGCAGGGGTGCACTATACTAGAGAAGATGACTAAACATGTGGCTTGAACCACCGCTGAGTTAGTTCATCGGGGGCGTTGAAATTGGTCAGGGACGGATTAGTAGTGGCTCAACGTAATTTTTATCATTGCATACCTCTTGTCATATAAACTAAGTTATGATACTCATGAATCAAAGAATTGAAGTTTGGTTTATACGTATGTTTTACAAATGACAACTTGCATATGAAAATGATTTGTGCATATTTAAAACCTGTGAACTCACCAACTCTTTGTAGTTGACCTTGTTTTATACATGCTTTTCAGGAAGTCAAGAAGGTAGACATCGATGTTTAAGCTACCTGAATATTGTTTTGAAGCAGGCTTACCTTTACGAATATATTCCGTTATGTTTAAGATTTTGGAAATTGTAAACGATGATAAATATTTTTTTATGTAATGTTTTAAATAATTAAATTGTATGGTGGTATGAACTTTAATCTTGTGCTATGCGTATCGAGCTGTTATGCCCCGTGTTTCCGCTTTAGCGGGGTGTGACACCCTCAAACTAAAAGAGTTTAACAATTAAGCTCATATCATTTTGTCATGAAGAATATGGTTTTGGAGAATCAAAAACGAATGTTGTTTATATTAACAATATATAAACATATATTTCAATGAAAGCGCATGAAATGACGTTTGATTCAATCAACAGTGAATACAAATAACGTGAGTATTACCATAGAAAGATTTAACTTTTGATACATGGTAATAACAAATCCAAATAGAATGTTCTGAACCGTTATGTGTATGAATACTTGACAAAGTATATTGACAAGATAAAATGCAGTTAGATAAGCATTTAAGTATCCAAAAATCTGTTAAAATCACAGATATTCTCCCCCTTAACTTAATGTAAATATAATTTTTTTTAACAAAAAACAGAAAAATAAAGTAAAACACTTAAGGTGAGGGTCCTAATCTGATGTGATTAGAAACCATATTTCGTTGAGGTACGGGTTCTAAGTTGATTTACTTAGAAGCCTTCTTTTTGACAATTAAGTCTGGGTTTTGAACTGTTTTGTTCAAAAGCCATAGTTCTTCCTCCCCCTTAAACATTGGGTGCCTGCAATACAGATTTAGCTTTTGGTACCCACTGGTATTTGGGTCCTAACGGGTTAGTTGCAGTTCTAGTAGGAGATATGAAGTAAGAACCATACCAGTTATCCACATAATCTTTTCTTACAAAATCATTTGAGCCACAGTAGGAACAACTAATTTTCTTTTGTGCTAACCTGATCAATTGATTGATTGTGTAAACCAAATCAGGTTTGCCAAAAGTTTTACCTTTTGTAGCATTGTTCCTTTTAGCATTTGATGTATGCACATATGATTTGTCTTTCTTCTTTTCCTCTTGAGATCCTTTAACTCTCCAGATCCAGTTTCCTTTTTCTTTCTCATCATGCCTTCTCTAGAAGCTTTTCTTTTGAGACTTAGTCTTCTTGAAGTTACCTGAACCATCAACATTTTTGTCATAGAAAAGGTTAGAAGGACGACTCTGATCAATAGATTTAGAAGTAAGACAGTCATCTAAATCATAGAAAGGATTATAGAAAACTTTTGAAAAATGTGAACTTGAAGCTGTTTTTAATGAACTATCTGAATCAGCTAGATCATCTCTTGGTGATTGAGCTATTGACTCTGGCGTCTTGTGCTCAGTCAGCTTCACCTTGAATACTATCTTTTCAAGTTCTTTTATCTTTGAAGACAAACTGTTTCTTTCCTTTTCAATCAAATCAAACTTCTTATGCAACTCAGATTTTGCATTCTTCTCCTTCATGATGTTTGTTGACAATTCA
This sequence comes from Arctium lappa, assembly GCA_023525745.1. Lineage (NCBI taxonomy): Eukaryota > Viridiplantae > Streptophyta > Magnoliopsida > Asterales > Asteraceae > Arctium > Arctium lappa. The sequence continues at coordinate 68,463,376 of CM042048.1, read as the reverse complement.
GATAACTTTCTTATCAGTTTAGCTATCTCGGTCTCAAATATTTTCTTTTCTTCAGAAAAGTCTGCATTTGTATCCTTCAGCTCAGCTTTCTTCTTCTCATTCTCAGCCTTTTCTCTCTCTAGAATGATAACCTTCTCAAAGTCTGAAACCTGTTGAGAAAGCTTAACACATCTAAGCTCTAATGCTTTCTTCTCTTCAAAGGCTTTTCTGGAGAAATCAGAGAATTTCTTGGCAAAGTCTTTTCTTTCTTTCTCTATCTTCAGTATTTCATCCTGAGCTATTGTATTGTCTCTGTCTTGGGTTGCCTTTTCTTTCATTGTTTTAATCTCAACCTCAAGACTGAGAACTTTATCTTTTACAGAGTCTCTTTCAGCAAAGATTCGAGAGTTTGACTTTCTAAGCTCTTCAGATGTCTCACGAGCAATGTTTGCTCTTCTTCTCAATTCATCTAGCTCTTTTTGCATTAGTTCCTTCTTTGACCATGTTGAGCTAGATTCCGATCTTTTCAACGTCGCTTGAAGATCCAAGATCTCTTTTTCTTTAGACTCAATTATTCCTGCAAAGTCAATTAAAGAATCAGAATCTTTTGAATTTTCTTTTAAAGCATTGATCTGAATAAGAAGAGATGAGTTCTGAATCTGTAAAGCCTTGTTCTCAGCTTTGAGCATTTTGTCCTCTTTGTCATACTCATCAATCATGCGAGATGATGTTGATAACCGTCCAACAATTTGTTTAGCCTTTGCTTTTACTTCAGAATATGTCATCTTTTCAAAATCAAGGCTGTAACCTTCAGACATATTTAACTGATTCGACATCCTGGCTGTATGGTTAGTAATCAAACTTTTATGTACCTAGACAACCAACTAGATGAGATCGTTAGAATCAAGATAAAAACCACACTCAAAAATTTCCAGAAAAAACATTTCCAAAAATAATTAAATGCAGTCCTTTCAATCAGTATAAAGCTTCAAATAATAGTAAACAAAAAGAAAATGTTGATCTCGAACAGAACTTTGTCCCCCTACGCAGACTTAGCACGGTATTGGGTCGACCGGGGTTTTGCTTAGACCGGTACCTTGTTTGACCGGTAAGATGTAATAACCGGTCTTATGCTCGACCGGTAAATGACTAAGACCGGTATAGAGAGTTCGACCGGTAAGTTGCTTGTACCGGTACTTTGTTCGACCGGGAATATAGTTGACCGGTATAGTGAAGACCGATAAAAAATATTCGACCGATAAAATTCTTCGACCGGGAGGTTGTAAGACCGGTAAACACTTCGACCGGTATTGATTCGATCGGTATTGATTCGACCGGACAAGATATCGACCGAGGTGGTCTGTGAGTATACCGGGCGATCGGACTATTTGACCGGTGTCCTGATTTGACCGATATTATGCGTTCGACCGGGACGTTGTTAGACAGCCCAGAAGTCGATGAACAGACACAATAATCAACCCAGAAAATCAGTACAGACTCACAATCAGATGCAAAAATCAGTCCTTTGTACTCAGAAACATGAACCAATCACAATACAATCAAACTCAAAGATCAATTTCAACTTTTAAGCATTCAATTTGATAAGCATAGTAATGACCGATAGATAACTTATGTCGAACCCAAAAAACTTAAAATCACACAATTCAATCACTTTGTTAATTCTCAATGCACTTAATCAACCAGATGGCATTTAGAAGCATAAATCTCAACTAATCAGATCAACTTTAACCCAATAAACACATTAATTCATGCAATCGATTTTCAGAATACGATGAACAGTAACTTTCACGATGAATAGTAACTTTCGAAAAAAAATTGATTCTTTTAGGCTCTGATACCAATTGTTATCCCAGTTTAATCTAGTTGATTAACAATCACAGAACACAATAATAATCAAAAGATATATAAATCAGAGTAACATACCAATCCCTTGAATAAACAATGAAACCTTGAGTGTTCTTAATCCCCTTTGAATACAGAGAAAACTTGATACCTCTCTCTAAACAAAATTATGATAATGATACTAATGAGAGGATTAAACCCTAAAACTAATTAATCAAAACATTAAATACCTAAGCCTTATGGGCTTTAAGCTTAATAGGCTTTCTAATGGGCTTGGGCCCAATAGCTAATAACTATTAAACTATTACAATTTAAACCCTTTAACTATAACTATCAAACAATTTAGACCCTCTAATTTAACTTTGACACAATTGCAGTTTAAACCCTAAACTTTAACTTTAATCTTGAATACAATTATTTGATCCAACACAAATCTCATTGTTTGCGCCACACACGTTGAATCAATTCGATTTAGTGGGTTGATGTTTAATCTAATTGTTTGGCAGATTTGATCAAGGGTCGGTGCAATCTTGATCATGGCGCAATACTAGATTACTAAATTTTATTGGAAGTTAGATTGTTAAAGGGGAGGTGGAGGTTAGAGTGAGATTTGTAATCTGTGTTATCAAATACCGGTCACACCCACTTATTTCACATCCGGTCACACACACTCTGATTAAACACCGGTCACACACACTTATTTCACATCCGGTCACACACACTCTGATTAATATCGGTCGCTCACACTGTTTACACACTTCAGTCACACACACATCGCACTTCCTGGTCACTGAATTGATCGCGAGCATCTATAACAATCGATTTGTGCAAGCTTTAATTTCCATTGATTTGCATCAGATTCAATTTCAGTGTTAATTGATTTGTTTTACGCTATTCACTGTTGACGCAAACCTCAGGTTTGCGCCACAGTCTGCTCGCGAAAACCTCATCTTTTCAGCCAAACATTGTGAAATTGAAGTGTTTGTGTATTTGTGGGTTTTTTAATTGGAATTAACTATTGCACATTTCTCTATTAAATCATTTGATCTGCGTTTTTAAATTTCAGTTGTTCTGCGAGTTCAAGTTCAAGAATTTTGAGAGAAATTCCAGTGCTTTTAGAATTTCAGATATTGAATTTTTCTGAGATTATTTTTGTTGTGCTGATCTGATTTTGGCTTTCAGCAAAATTTCTGAATTGTTTGGGAACGAACATTCATATCAAGTTGTTTTCTCACTAAAGATAACATCTATGGAATATTTTGCTGAGCTTGAAGCGAAGGTTGCAAAGCTCAAACTAGAGAATGTAAATCTTGGTTATTCTGTTGATTTTCACTCGAAAAAGTCAAAAGAATATTATGCTGAAATCATCATACTGAAAGAAGAAGTCAGTACATTAAAAACAAGTAATGAAGATCTTCTGAAACAGACTTCTGAGCTGAATGATGAGAAAACACTGAGTTTGGAATCTGAGAACACAAAGCTGAAGAGAAAGATTTCTGTTATGGAAAATCAAATGGTCCAAATCCAGAAAGCATCCGTTAAATCTTCTAGGGTTAAAAGTTTGAAGGATGCTAATGTTGAGCTCAGAAAGAATATATCTGATTTGGAGCAAAAGCTTGCTGAAGATAAAGTTGATTTTGAGAGTGAAAAGAAAGGATTTTCAAAGAAGTTCTCAGATTTTTCAAGAAAGTGTTATGAAGAGAAGAAGTCAGTTGAGCTTAAATGCATAAAACTTTCTCAACAAGTGTCTGATTTTGAGAAAGTACTTATCTTGGTAGAGAGAAGTTTGCTAAAGAAAAGAAGTCCATTGAACAGAAGAATGTGGGATTCTTCAAGGAAATATCCGGCCAAAGAAACGATGCAGAGAAAGGTTTTGAAGAAGAACGATGCATCTTTGAGACTGAAATTAAAAAGTTGGCTTCCAAGCTATCTGAACTATCTGCAAATGCACTGAAAGCGCAGCAAACGAAGTCTGAGTTCTCGAAGAAGATTGACCTGCTTGTTAAAGAAAGAAACATTTTTTCTTCAAAGATCAAAGAGCTTGAAAAGAATGCTTCAAGATCAAATCAGAAATACGTCTCTTCACAAAGGTCAGTTAAATCTTTTGATCAGATTCGTAAAACTAACATTTTCTATGATGGAAATTTAGATGGTTCAGGTACATATCTGAGAAGAAAAAGTTACAAAGGAGAGAAACTGGTCTAGAAGAAGAAACAAGTTAAAGATGAGATGTCAGATGAGCTGAAAGGAAACACATCATGTGTACATGTACATCAAGCAAAGAAGAACAAAGAGCTTAAAAGTAAGCCTGACCATATATACTCAAAAGATCAATTACTCAGGTTTTTAGGTAATAAATATTATTGTTCTTATTGTTGTACACATGATCATATTCACAATACGAGTGATCATTTCTGTAACACCCTGAATTTCGTTACTTAATCTTGTATTCTTGTGTACAGCTTCTGTCGCTAGCACCCCGTCTTGTATAAAGTTCGAGTTTATGGATTTCGGTAAATATGGGAACTTCCAGTGAGTTTCGCGACTTGCAAGGGAGTGGTAGTCGCGGCATTAGTCGCGATGTCCGCTGTTGGTCTTAGGGTTTGAGAACACGGGCAAGTTATGCCGCGAGTTTAGGTCGCGGCATAACCCGCGAAAGTCCCTGGCCGACTTAAGTGGCTTCAGCCACAAATATCTCTTTTGGTTGGTATTCTTTGTATCTTCGAGCTTCTGTTAATCGCTAGTATTAAGTGCATTGTTCGGGGTTTCAGTGTAGAAAGCTTCGTCTTCGCAAGAGGGTCGATATCTTGTTCTTCGGGTTTTCGTATAAACCTATTAGGTGAGTTCCTACTATCATTTTAAACTTTATACATATCAAAAGTTACCTTTTGGAACTCCTATATATCTCAATGGTTTCAGATTTAAGATTTCTACATATTTGATATAACTTGAGTTTTGGGAGATTTTAGGGTTCCCGATCATTGTGTTTATTAAAATGATGGAACTTATCTTATTGAAGTAAAATGATGTTTTACTTGTACATTTTATGGATATGTGAAAAGAATGTTTAAGAACTCATTTTTAATGATTTTCATTCTTACCAGAAGTTGGACTGGAAATAACATTTTGTTTATAAAATGTGTTTATACCATATGTTTATTTATGGTTGGTAACATATGTTGTTGTGACGACTCTGTACCATTACTAGCGGATCCCTAGGTTTTGAGTCGACTGATATTATTTGGCGAAGTAAAGAAAATATAGAGCTACATGTCCATTAAATTGTGAGGCTCTGGCCATTAACAAATAAGAACTACATGTGCATTAAATTGTGAGGTTCTGGCCGTTAACAACTTATTGTTGGGATGTCACATTCCCCATTTTGTAGCTATGGATGCATATGATCCTCGAGGGCAACTTGGTACGGTTATGTGAGGCCAGATACTAGCCATGGTTCATAGTGATCCTAGTGAAGGAGTATACATTGGTTTTGCTTGGGGCTAGATCTCACGTTGTAGCACAGACTTATGTGTTCGTATCCTTGGATTCCAATTGTTTAGCTCATAACTTGGATGGGTGGTCTACTTTGTGTTACACCACAATCCTTGGTAAAATGGTTCTTTTGTTATCGTATGATGAGTTTTGGACCGAAAAGGCCCGGTTGTGGCGAAATGTTACCTTTTTGAAAAGATTTTCTTATGATACTGATGTTTATATCTCTGATTTTGTATAAACTGTATGTTCTCACTAGGCTTTATAAGCCTAACACTTTTTCTCAAATGATATGTATTCAGGTTCTCGTTAGCGGCAGGTTGCCAAGGGTTTGGGTGTCGGGACTGATTCCGAGAGTTTTTTAGATGTTGAGTATTGGATTGTTGGGCATTGTTAAGTCCCACATTTTTGGATGATTCTGGGTCAACAATTTATGTAATCTAGATAGTATATGTTTAGATTGGTTTGTCGATGAATTCTAAATCCGCACAGGTTTTTGTATAGTCTTAAGGACTGAACCCCCCTCTATGGGAAGTTTATATAAATACGGTTGTCTTGTTGCCTTATTTCCAGGTTTTATTTTACTCTGAATTTTAGAGTGTTACAAGTTGGTATCAGAGTTCTAGTTTAAGCGAACTAGGCATGAATGTAAGATGTCTAGACTTAGACTGAGTTTAATAGCCATTGATTGTGAGATTGGGTAGAACTTCTAAGATAGGACAGTCTTAGAGTCGACGGAACTTATGTTCATCAGGCGTTGTGATGATGGTAACAAGAACCCTTATGTGTTATATGTTCATAATCTCACTTAGCTAATGTGATTATGAGGATATTTTACGTGAGTGTAATTGGTTTGCTAATATTATGACAATTGGTAGACGTAACGGTACGTTTTTTTCCGTGCATGTTTCAGTTAAACTCTTCCTTACCCTTTTTTGTGCTTGTGTTTACCTGCTCTACCATGGTATGTTGACCGTTAGAGTAGTGCGGAAGTTTCTAAGCGAGTAAACTAAGGAATGACTGTTGTTTATAGCATTGTCTCTCTGGGATGATAATAAGTGCGTTGAACGCATTAAGTTAATCATCTTGAGCCAGATTTTTTGGTGGAATTAGAACTATATCTTGTTAGATCAATTCTATTTCGAGGAGGTTGTAAGTTAATTAATGGGATGGTTGCCCTATGATACCTGAGGCATCCGGTTGATTATAGTACGTCGGGATGCTGGGAAGTGTAGTATTAAGATGTGAGTGCCGAACGAATTCATGCATCAAGTTATTTCTAAAATAAGGTTGCATAAATTTCTTTAATTGATCGCCAACCATAAAGTAAATTACCTTATAACGTTTTGGCAAAACATTTAGCAATCAACATATTTTAAACTATGAGCATAAGCATGCTTAAAATGGTTTGTTGCACCTGATTTCAAATTGTTATCAAAACGCTCTTTATTCACGTCTTGTGTTTAAATGCTATTTTTGGATGTCGAAATATCTGTGTTTTAACGCTTTTTGATTTAATGGGCAAGTAGCCATGGAATTTCGACCTTGACATTGGATCTCTTCCACGTATGTCAATGGTTTTAAAGGAAAATTTATTCCCATGCTTTTGAGTAGGAGTTTCTTGGGAATTTTTAGTTGTGTGAGTTTTGTTGATATCTTGGAGTTTTGTTTTATGGATTCTTTTGTCGCATGCGTATAGTTTGAGATGTGTGAGTTTAATTTCATTGCGTGCAAGTTATGAGTTCTTTGGGCGTCGTGTCTCATCAAAAATCTTGCCAAAATGGTTGCAAAATGGAAATTTGGACACCACTTGATTTTAGCGTTAATGAGTTTTATGAAAATCCAGTTGGATTATAGTGTCTCATCTTACGACTTTTGTGTCGCGTAAATAATTTCAGGAACATGTGCATATGCATATTTGTGTGCATTGATTTCGGGGTTTTTGTTAACAAATGTCAACCGTCATGTACTATGTGCATTGGATTTAAGTATAACGTTGGTGTGAATGATTGCATAAACGATTTATGTTATTTTTTTACAGCACTTTCGTTCTGATCGTATTTCCATCATTAACTCTTACTGTTAAAAATTTCCGCAAGGTATTTTAGCGAATTAGCGGTATTTTGGTCGTTGTAGTTTCTATTTTGGTCAAATGTGTTTATCTTTACAACGTGAAGCTTTAAAATCGATTTGAAATTTTATTTGCATCCCCGTTATTTTACCGCCCTTTTGGGGAAGGAATTGTTGCATATGGGGTGAGTTGAAAATTCTTTTGCTGCAATGTCTATTGGGTATAGAGGAAGAATTTTAAAGATAAAATTGTGATTTTTCCCTTTGTAGTTGTACGAACAATTGTTGCATACGTTGAAGTGCAAGAACCTATTTTTACGGTTATAGCGTAATTTATTGTGTATGTTTTACTCGGTATTTCTCAAGGTGCGAATATTTTGTTAGGTTTTCGTATTCGGTAACTTGGATTGTTTTAACATCATAAATTGCTCATGTCAAGCTTGAATATTTCAACAAGTAAATAGCGTGATTTACATATTCTGGGTGATTTTGTACACGTAAAATCTACATTATGATTTATGCATCTTTGGTGAGTTTGTGCAAACAAAAGCCTATTTCATGACATATGCATCTTAGTATATTTGCATTCATCAAACCTTTGGAAAATCTTTGGTCCCAATACGTGTTGAGTTTTGAGAAAGCATGTCTTTGTGGTGTGGGTTTTCATAAGCATTGTTTAAAGACATTTCATTATTTGGGGAAAACTGTTAAATGTCGGCTAAATGTGTTTTAAGGTTTACGAGACTTTCGTTGGAAATTTACGTAAAGTGTCGGGCCTTTGACTCGGGTTTTGACTGAACGAGTTGTGTGGACATTTGTCCGGATTTATAACCGTAATGGAAGGTTTTAGTACGATGGAGTTTATTTGTGTTTTTGGTGAGTTAAAGTTGATTTGTGAAAACGGTGTACATGCCAAAATGTTTATTTTAAAGTGTTTGTGTTTTACATTAAATTGTTAACTGCTGATAAGTTTTGGTTATTTTGAAATGTTTAATTTTATGAACATGTTGAGACACCCATTTTGGGATCTTTGGTTATTTTGGTAAATAAATCATGTTGAAGTGTTTCTTTGATGATTTTACATATATAAGTGGAGTTCAGTTGACGTGGGTGTCATTTGATCTTATAAACCTTTTCAGAAAATGCATATTATTGTGTTATGAGGCATTTTGAAAACATAAGGGTTTGAGTTCATTTGGAAAACGGTTTGTTTCAACCAAAGATAAGATTTGAGTTAATTATATTGTTGGTCGTGTTTGCATAATAGTTGGTCAAACGTGTTTCAATATTTATATCGGCTTTCATTTGGGTATTTACGTAAACTGTTGGGTCGTTGGCTCAGTTTTGACTAAATGGAGTCTTGAGGACATTTGTACGGTTTAAAAACAGTTGTGGAATTTTTGGAGTATGATGGCGATTATTTCATGCCATTGGGAGATACATGTTTTGGGAGCTTTGGTTTTTCAGTTGGAGTCATGTAATGTTAGACAGTGCTGTAGATTCATAGACAGTCTGTCTGTTTTGTAAAGCCTGAGGTTTTGGGTTATACTTAGTGACCGCTCGGGTTGGCTAGCGAGTAGACAATAGGTGGCACGAGATGCTGAGTTGGAACTCGTCTGGATTGGATAGGCACCCATGTCCGTAAGCCCTTGAGGTGGAACTCGACGGAGTATGGCTAGAGGCAATAAACGGTTTGAGGTTGTGATGTCTGGTATGGCATGGGAACTAAGATCGGGATACATGGTAAAATCCAATAACATCACGGGTGGCCCCATTGATTTATTCTCGCCACCCAAGATGGAAACGTTTAGAGGTCATGCGAGGAAGTTGTATGGGCGGCCTACTTGTGAGTCCTTCTATTCTCTTTGTGTACGGGTCTCTCCGTCGTAGACCCGGGGTATTTTAAACACTAATGTCATATTTTTACCAACTATTGGTTATGTGGAGTCGACGGTAAATGATGGCTTTAATATTGGGTTCTCCCCACGTATATTAAGGTTTGAATGAAGTGTGTTTTCCTACGTATGGGTATTTAGTTTTCTTTCGTTTTGGTCGCGTGAGTACTAGACCTAATGTCTATGATTTCGGACGTACGGTATGCATGGTGTTACTAATATTTCATACTTCGATTTAGTGCAAGTTGTATCAATTTATAAAGCATCGTTGAAATGAAGGATCCATCTTTGAAATTGCATAACTTTGAAAAAAGGAGTTGTCCCATGTTTTAAAATTCGTTATTTGAAAGGTTCTGTTTTAAAAGAGAAGTTCATCAATTTAATTGCTTTTACTTATGTAAAACTCTTGAGCTCTCTAGGCGTTAAGCCTGATCCTTTTTATTTTTCAGCATGTGCATCAGATTCCTGTTGTGGGTTTTATTAGCGCCCGTTTGCTATATTCCGAATGTATAGACTAGTGGTATGTTTAGAGGTTAATCCTTATAATGTGGTTGTAGACGAAGTATTTATAGAAGTATTAAGAAATTGAATAAGGGCTATTTCCAGATTTGGAGTCGGATCGGAGTTGAGTGATAACAGAATATGTGTTAACCGATTGTCGGAAACACGCATTAGTGCGCCTTGTGAGAATATCTTTATCGATATTAGGATTGGATCAGTGAAATCTGAGAGTTTTGGGAAGATTAGCGTCGACCGTTGGCTTTGAGTTCGGAACCGTGCAATTGGAAAGAAATTGGTAGATGGAAAGTTAAGGTCGCTAATTTCCTGGAGGTAGAAATTGTCACCTAAGGTTGGGAGGCAACCGTAACCTTATGAGTAAAGGTTACTTTAGAGAGTTGAGTGTTCGCTCGGTTAGGAGTGAATTGTGCCCAAGATGGGTAGCTAATGTGGATGTCGGTATTAGGATCTCGTTAATGATTCTGGCAAATGGGTTAAGAACGATCTTTTCTGCGGGCAGTGTTCCATTGAGAAGAGTAGATTTCGAGGAGGAAATCATTCTAAGGTTGGGAGGATTGTAACACCCTGAATTTTGTTATTTAATCTTGTATTCTTGTGTACAGCTTCTGTCGCTAGCACCCCGTCTGGTATAAAGTTCGAGTTTATGGATTTCGGTAAATCTGGGAACTTCCATATTCTTGTCGCGACTTGCATGGGAGTGGTAGTCGCGGCATTAGTCGCGATGTCCGCTGTTGGTATTAGGGTTTGAGAACACGGGCGAGTTATGCCGCGAGTTGAGGTCGCGGCATAACCCGCGAAAGTCCCTGGCCGACTTAAGTGGCTTCAGCCACAAATATCTCTTTTGGATCTCATTCTCTGAATCTCTAACTCTCTCTAAATATTTATCTCTCTCTCTCTCTAAGTTTGGTTGGTATTCTTTGGATCTTCGAGCTTCTGTTAATCGCTAGTATTAACGGCATTGTTCGGGGTTTCGGTGTAGAAAGCTTCGTCTTCGCAAGAGGGTCGATATCTGGTTCTTCGGGTTTTCGTATAAACCTATTGGGTGAGTTCCTACTATCATTTTAAACTTTATACATATCAAAAGTTACCTTTTGGAACTCCTATATATCTCAATGGTTTCAGATTTAAGTTTTCTACATATTTGATATAACTTGAGTTTTGGGAGATTTTAGGGTTCCCGATCATTATGTTTACTAAAATGATGGATCTTATCTTATTGAAGTAAAATGATGTTTTACTTGTACATTTTGTGGATATGTGAATAGAATGTTTAAGAACTCAGTTTTAATGATTTTAAATTAACAAGAAGTTGAACTGGAAATGACATTTTGTTTATAAAATGTGTTTATACCATATGTTTATTTATGGTTGGTCACATATGTTGTTGTGACGAGTCTTTACCATTACTAGCGGATCCCTAGGTTTTGAGTCGACTGATATTATTTTATGATTACCAAGTAAAGAAAATATAGAGCTACATGTGCATTAAATTGTGAGGCTCTGGCCGTTAACAAATAAAAATTACATGTGCATTAAATTGTGAGGTTCTGGCCGTTAACAACTTATTGTTGGGATGTCACATTTCCCATTTTGTAGCTATGGATGCATATGATCCTCGGGGGCAACTTGGTACGGTTATGTGAGGCCGGATACTATCCATGGTTCATAGTGATCCTAGTAAAGGAGTATACATTGGTTTTGCTTGGGGCTAGATCTCACGTTGTATCACGGACTTATGTGTTCGTATCCTTGGATTCCAATTGTTTAGCTCATAACTCGGATTGGTGGTCTACTTTGTGTTACCCCACAATCCTTGGTAAAATGGTTCTTTTGTCATCGTATGATGAGTTTTGGACCGAAAAGGCCCGGTTGTGGCGAAATGTTATCTTTTATAAATTAAACCTTTATGAAAAGATTTTCTTATGATATTGATGTTTATATCTCTGATTTTGTATAAACTGTATGTTCTCACTAGGCTTTATAAGCCTAACACTTTTTCTCAAATGAGATGTATTCAGGTTCTCGTTAGCGGCAGGTTGCCAAGGGTTTGGGTGTCGGGACTGATTCCGAGAGTTTTTGAGATGTTGAGTATTGGATTGTTGGGTATTGTTAAGTCCCACATTTCTGGATGATTCTGGATCAACAAGTTATGTAATCTAGATAGTATATGTTTAGATTGGTTTGTCGATGAATTCTAAATTCGCACAGGTTTTTTTATAGTCTTAAAGACTGAACCCCCCTTTATGGGAAGATTATATAAATACGGTTGTCTTGTTGCCATATTTCCAGGTTCTATTTTACTCTGAATTTTAGAGTGTTACAATTTCTGGTATGGTTTTTACTCTATAACCCCCACAAGAACTGCAACTAACATTCATGGACCCAAATAACAGTGGGTACCAAACCGAAAACTGATTATGTGTTGCAGGCATCTGAAGTCAAGGGGAAGTAAGAGAACAATGGCTCTTGAATAACACAGTTCAAGACCCGCACCTCAATGTCAAGATTATGGCTTCTAAGCACATCAGCTTAGGACCCGTACCTCAACGATTAAACACCTTTACTCCTGTCATGATATGGGGATTGTACTCCAATATTCAAATGAGGAAATCAACCATCAAGGGGGAGTACTTTCTTTTCTAAAATAAGCATTAGAGAGATATGACGGACTACATTCCCGAAGAACCTATGTTGTCCTATAAGAACACTGGTTAACGTGAATCCATGGAAGTTTCAATTAAGTTCTCACACAATGAACCTATGTTGTCCTATAAGAACATGTTGCTCCAAATGGTTTAACTTTGCAGTTAAAGCACTAAAAATATGTCAGATGTCAGTATGCGCAATGAGATAATCATGAAGACTTGAGCAATTTTAAACACTGAAGATATTTCAAACAAGTATATTGAAGAAATGAAATGAATACAAGAAACTTGTTTGAAAATCTGACATTGTATGAAAAAAGATCAAATAGAATGGTATATCATGAAAAGCATAGGTCAACAAAAATTAGATATTGTCTATATGAATCAAAATATAGACATTCTTTAAAGAAACGTTCTGAAATGAAATCAACGCTCAAACTTTGAATATCAGGCGTGGTGTATCACCATCAAAAAATTTGGTTCAATTTGAGACATGGTGATAACATATTCAACAAAAATTTAAACCTGTGTGTGTGTGAATACTTGAAAGTATATGAAAAAGATAATATGCAAATATTAATATTTGGAGACACACGATTTGTTAAACATTGAAAAATAAATAATCATGAAAACATTTAAAATCACACTTCTAAATTCATGAAATCTTTTTAAGAATCAGAACTTGTATGAACATTTAAGAACATGTTTTCATATATGAAAGACGTCCTTCTTTCAGACACGTATGAGATTAAGAGTAGAAATAAACTTTTTCGCTTAGTTTTAAATCTTCTCAAGTCAGCTCAAAATCATATTAGATATCATCATTTTAGCACTCTCTCAAATCTGCAAAAATCACAAAGTCGTCAAAGTACAAAGCTTTATTCACAAAATTTTTTATTAAAAAGTAAATGACATAAAGCAGTAAAACTTTGAATGTACGAGTTCTGATCAAATGTAATCAAAAGTCATATACTCCCCATGATATTATGCATTAAATTTATCTCACACTCCCCCTGAAAACATGAACAATGTCGAGTTCAGATATCTTTCAGATAATATTGCAAATGCATATTTTTCAGAAAAAAATTATGTACTCCCCCTTGAAGGTTGAACTTCGCATTTAAGTATCGGAGTATAATCACTTATTAGCACGGGAGTATCATCTCTTTTGATCATTGAAGTACGAGTCCTAAACTCTTATGTTTAGAAGTCACACTCTGAATCTTTGAACAATGGGTCCTGAACTGTTGTAATTTGAAGCCATGGTTCCTTTACTCCCCCTTGACTTGAGGTGCCTGCAATACAGAATCATCTTTCGGCTTTGGTACCCAATGGTATTTGGGTCCATGTTTATTAGTTGCAGTTCTATTAGGAGTAATTGAGTAAGAACCATACCAGTAATGATCACTCGTTATGAATAAAATCATATGTACGACAATAAGAAAAAAATTTCCTTTTAGACAACCTGATTAATTGATCTCCCAAGGAAACAAGATCAGGTTTACCTTTTCACACATTGTTCTTCTTGGCATTTGGTGCATGTACACATGATTTCTCACCTTTCTTCTCATCCTTCTTCTCATCATCAACTAGTTTCACTTTCCAGAATATTTTTTCTTCTCTATAATTCCTTCTTCTTCTTCTTCTGAATGTATATGAACCATCTACATATCTATCAAAGAAAATGTTAGTAGTACGAATCTGATCTAATGAGTTGACTGACCTTTTTGTAAAAACAGTTCTATGATATGATCTTGCTTATGTCTTTTTAGAAACAACTGAATCATTTCTAGTTGTGTGGATAAATGACTCGGGAATCTTTTGGTCAGTCACCACCACCTTAGAAACAATTTCTTCAAGCCTTTTATCTCTGAAGAGTAACTGTATCTTTCTTTGACGAGCAGGTCAATCTTTTCTTGAAACTCATACTTCGTTTTCTGCTCTTTCAAAGCACTAGTAGACAATTCAGATAGTTTGTCAGTAAGCTTCCTTATATTTGATTCAAAAACATTTCTTTCTTTTTCAAAATCATCCTCCACGTTCTTTCTTCCATCAGATATCTCTTTGAATATTCCAACAATCTTCTGTTATATAGTCTTCTTCTCTTTTTCAAACTTGTCTCTTTCCAAGATGATCACTTTCTCAAAGTCAGATACTTGTTGAAAAAGCTTGGAACATTTAAGCTCAATTGTTTTCTTCTCTTTAAAACTCTTCCTTGAAAACTAAGAAAACTGTTTTGTAAACTCTTTCTTTTCTTTGTCAAAATCATCTCTGTCTTTTACCATCTGTAGCTCTAGATCAGAAATCTTTTTATGAAGTTCAGCATTTGCACACTCCAAATCCTTAACTTTCTCTTTATACATGTCAACATAATCTGTTTGCAGGATTTGAACCATTGATACCAATACTAATATCTATCTTTTCAGCTCAGTGTTCTCAGCCTCCAAACTCTGTACCTTTTCTTTATTCAATCCAGAAGTCTGTTTCAGAAGATCTTCATTTATTGTCCTTAAAACACTATCTTTTTATCTTAGTATCCGCTTTTCCTCGATATCTTTTTGACCTGAAGAAGCGAGATTTTTGTTCTCTATTCTGAGTTTGGCAACCTTTTCTTCATCATCAGAAAAACTCATCTTGTTTTACACTGTATTGAATGATCGTCAAAAATTTAGAAATAGACTAGATCTACAAAAATCAAAATTGGTTAAATTTCAGAAAACTTAGAAAAAATCTAAGTATAGAAAAACTTTGTCCCCCTCCGTAGACTTACCATATTACAACTTTGAAAAATTCTTAGAAAAATATTCTAAGTACAAAACTCGCAAACCAAAGAATATGAACTTAGCGCAAAAAAGTATGTGCGCGTTTATGAACTTCGTGAAGAAAGAAGGATACGAAAATTGAACTTCACGCATACAAGTATGTGCGCGTTTATGATTCACGCATGCCAAAGGTGGGTGTTCTTGGTTCCTGCACAAAGGGTCATGCGAGTTTCCTCTTCGCGCACGATAAACCTTTTGTGTTTTTCTTCGTCGTGCAAATCTCTACATGCGAGTTCTTAAGTTCCGCGTTCAAGACTTAGAAAATTTTCATAAATCAACTTCATGCTAAATGCAAACGCGGAAACAATTTGAAGAACAACTTCGCGCAAATCACAGAGGATGAACAGCGAAAACTCGCACCAAGCTTCTTGCGAGTACTGACTTCTCGCACACTTAAGCTTGCAAGTTCTTCACTTCAAGCGAATTCCATTGATGTCCGTGTTCATCATTCTCGCGTGTTCTTGTCTTTGTGAGTTCTTGAGATCTAGCGAGTTCTTGACTTGACGAACAAAAACTCGATTTTTCACCCTGATTTTGACCCAAACCTTTACTAATTTATCCGAAACTTTGCAGAAGACCTCTATTCCATATCTCGATCAGGTTACAATTGATTGATTTCACTTTAAAACAACCAAAATTCGAATTCTTTCTATATCATTTCGTTTACAGACTTCGAACAAAAATTTACTAAAAAACCAAAATTCACACGAAATGATGTGAATTGGACTAAGTGAATCAAACCAAAATCGTTCTAAATGCAAAAACAAATACAATTATACCAAAATTAGATCAAAAACATCACTGGAACTCAAAAATCGAATCTGAACGGTGAGTTGCGTGTTCTTGAACTGTCGACAAAATTTCTTCTAATTAAATCCATGTTTCTGAATTTTGATCGGCTCTAATACCAACTGTTATCCCAGATAACAATGTAAAACTAGATGACAAATGCAATTCCAATCAATTGCCTTTTTATTATCAATCAAAGAATGCGTACCAAGAGTTCTCTCAACTTTCTCACTCTAACACATGAACTAGTATGACACGCTTTCCAATCTCTAATGAAGCTACACACACACCAGAACTCATATACCTGTTTAAACAAAAAAATAAAACACTCAAGACATTAAACTCGCACACTAGAAACACTCACAACGCTAAATTCTTATACAACTAGATCTTCAGTCATTATGATCTTGTATTGCTTGAGAGTTGACTTTGAGCTTTGACTTTGAGCTTGACTTTGATCTTCAGTCTTTATGATCTTGTATCCAACAAATATGCTCTAACAGTTTAGATGGGAGAACTCTTTATGCTAGAGCCAAGCATCTTCATTGTTTAGAGATACTAAACAGAGTTTCTCTAAATTAGTGTCTGTATGCTTTGTAAAGTTCATGCGAAAGAGGTTACCTTTTCTACCATCTGTGAGCATTTCCAAACCCGTGTTTGAGTTTAACAAAGAACAATGTTTCTTTTGCAATTTTACATCAAAACCATGATCACACAGTTTACTTATGCTGAGCAAGTTGAGCTTTAGCCAATCAACAAAAGCAAATTTTGAAACAAAAATATTTCCTTTTGATAATTCCCCATAACCTCTAATATGTCCTTGTCTATCATCTCCAAAAGTTACTGCTCCTCCAAGTTTTTTCTTTAAATGAGGGTAGTAACCTTTTATCTCCAGTCATATACATTAAACATCCAGAATGAAGATACCAGGTGGGCATATGTTGTTTCTACAAGACATATTAAAGATTTTTAGGTACCCATCTCATAATGGGTCCAATTTTGTTAGGTGATGAGGTTTTCTTTTCAAATTTTGACTTTTAATCCTTTGATGATTTTCCAGATTCATTCTTCTGATGCTTCTTAGGCTCGGTCTCTGATTTTTTCTTCTTTAGAGAACCATTCATAAAACAATGAGGACTAGAGAAGTGATTTTTCAGTTTGATCAGAAGATTAATTCTGTTATAGTTAACAGAACGCGAAGATGATTGTGCAAAACCTCTATTTTCATTAAGAGCCTTCGAATTATTTTTCCTTTGAAAATTATCTATCCCAGTAATAGGGATTTTACAAAAATTCCTATCTAGTAGAGATTTCTTGGAATTTAAATTGGCCTTCGTTTGAAGATGATTCTTTCCTTTGGCCTAAAAAAGTCTCCTTTTCTGTTTTGCTCACTGCATAATTTGGAACATAATGGTTAATTTCTTTCCATTTTACTTGTTGTTCAGGAGTAAAGTTTACAGCTTTTTAGGCATAATACTGTGAAGTATTTATTTTACCATTCGCTTTTTGTTTCATTTCTTTTTTCTAATTCTAGAGAGGTTTTGGCTTTCAGACACATATCCATAAAGTCAGGACATATTGGTATTCTGTGTTTTGCTTTGGAAATAAGAACAGGTTTGTTCAATAATCCAAAGCCAAGACTCTGTTTGCTTCTGTGTATGACTTTTTATGGAGAAAAAAAGATTTGTTCATCAATCTCTTATTTAGAATCAGAATCAAGAAAATCTCATTTGATTTTCTCTGAGATGATTACTTCTGAAGATTTGGCAGTCCCTCTGGATTTCGAAATATAGATGATCTTTTTGGTGCAAGATTTATTTTTCAAATCAGATAAAGTGTTTTCTTCAAAAACACTTCTAATGTCTTCTTCAAAAGTTGTTTTGGCCTTTTCTCCTGTACTTGGGGAAAACGGAGGTGCTTATGGATTAAGTGTGCTCTGAGATGCTTCAGAGGTACTTACTTCAGAGACCTCTTGTCTTCGAACAATGAAAGAGTCGAATCTGAAAAATTCTTTAGGATTATCGCTCTGAACTTGTTTGTTTCTTTTTTCAAGAACTTCATAAACATCTTGATTTTTGTCCAAAACTGTTTGGAGAGAGGTTTTTGATTCAGAGTAAGAGATGTTTCTAAATTTTATCTTTCTAAATTTTGATCCTTCAGAAGTTTTGATTCTTTTGAAGACATTTGAATTTTTCAGAGATGGGAAGTCAGGCTTTTGAATTTTTCCAATACAGAAAGTAGAGGACAAATATGTTTTCTTCTTTCCAGTAAATGGATCCATTTCATTAAATCATAAGCCTTAAGTATCCATCTGAGAGTTTTTCTTTATATGCACATATTGAGCATCTTGATAGTTTTTGATTTGCAATTCCTTTCTTTTCAGATATTGGTGTAAGACTTCTCTTTCCTTTAGTAAAAAGTTTGTTAAAGCAAAAGAGTTAAGCCTTTCATACTGTGATCTTTTCACTTCTTCTTCTTTTACCTTCAGAGCCTTTTCAAGTTCTTTAACTTTTTCAGAGAAGGATTTTTCTTTTCTCCTCGAGTTTTCTCAATCTCTGATTTTCAACAAATATTTCTTACTTTTATGCTTCTAAAAGATCTCTTTCTCTTTTATAAAAACTCAGATCTTTTAAACCTTCCATTCTTTTTCTCTTTTTCCTCAAAAAGCTTTTCGTTTTAGGTTCTGAAATTCATCAGTTAGTTTGAGTATATTCATTTCCAGTTTAGATTCTAATGTAGATATAGAATGTACCTTTTCTGAGTTGTCTTGTGTGGATCCATCTAATTGGTCATCATCAGCTACAACCATTCCATAGAGATAGGATTGTTCTGATTCTTCATCAGAGGAAGAGTCCGTGTGTCCCAATATGTGCAATTCAGATCAAGATAACAACAAATTCAAATTCCAAATGTCATTTCATTAATCTCCAAATCTAATACAGTCACTCTTTCAAAGAATATATCTCTCACTAAATTCTCTCCGTAATAGTACCTTATGATTTTACAAAACAAAAACCTATTTATACCAACAAACTTACAAGAGACAAAGCAAACTAACTAAACTAACATGTTTGACTTCGCTTCATTTGACTTTCCTCTTTAAGTAGATTTGACTTTGACTTGCAATCTTGAAGGTTTGACTTGGGCTTTGATTTATCAGTCTCAATGATCTTGGATCCAACATTTATTTACTAACAATCTGCCCCTTTGGATTCAAGATCATCTTCAAAAAAAAAAATCCTCGTCAAGGTATAATCTCCCCCTTTATGTCTCTAACAAACAATCTCCTCCTTTGGACAACAATCTCCCCTTATTTGTTTTGTCAAAAATATTCTCACCCTTTGGTAAAAACACTGATCATCTTCTACTTAGAACATCAATCTCCCATCTTTTGGGAAAATTGTTCAAAGTCAATCTTTCATTTTCTTCTCTTTAAGACTCTCTTCAAAATCTCTGACAGTCTCCCTCTTCTTTGAAATATATTCAGATTTTCACAACCGTGCCATTAAAGTCTGTAAATATCTTCTTCAAAAACTTTAACCATCTCCCCCAAGATTCATAGTAACCTTTTTTAGACTTCGGAAAAGAAATTATCTTCATATTTAGCTCATTTTGCTTCAGCAAATAATCTTTAAATAAATTATCTGTAACTTCAGCAAAATATCTTGCACTATTGATATAGCTCAGAAACAGTTAACTCACATTTGATTTTCTTTCCCATATCACCAAATATGAACTTTCACATAACTTTCACTTCTTTCATCATCTCTCAATTCTTGATACTGTCTCCCTTATGAATTCTTTTTCATGTAACATTTTCTTCCCTGTAACTCTCGAAATTGAACTTCTCAGACTTTCCCATTTCTTACTATTCTATCCCATAAACTACTTTCTCATTCTATTCTTTCTCCAAACTGCTTTTTCATGATCTATTTTCTCCCCCTTTTTTGATGAATTCAAACATTAGCATCATCAAAACTTTGCATGAAACAGTATGCATCCAGTTTCTAACCAACAACCTCATCTGAACTTTTCTCACAAAAATCTTTTCAAATTCAGAATTTAGTGGTAAACCTGAATCAACAAATGAATCAGTTAAAGTGCCTGTAAATAGCACTGAACCACTTAGTACAACGAATGTACTGTACAAGGAGTTTTATTGATGTTCACTTCCCATGTCTTCCATTCAATCATCGAAAAACACAAGGTAATTCCGACAGAAAGACGTATTTTCTGTGTGTAAGTGCTTGTGTATGAAAGAATTAGCATTTTCTACTAAATTAGGCTCAAAATGTGTAAACTATTGATACATAAACATTATTCGACATACTCAATGCGCATTATAGAAGGTCGAATGTGGGGCACACTTCCTACGATTTCAATATCCAGATCTTCTAAATAAAGACCAGATAGATTATGTGTTGCTTCCCCATTAAAAATGAAACATCTCTTTTTTGACAAAGAGATGAGTTGTTGGTGGGGTTTAATTCAAGAGTTGGCATAGGCTAGTGCCTGTTTCAATGAAGTTCACCAAAGAATCGTGAAACAACAGTAATATGTCTATCTGGCTCAGAAAAAGTAGTTGGTGCAGAGTTCTAATATTCTTTTAACTGTGTTCTCCCACCTTCTTTCTTTTAACATTTAAGCTTACATCTAAAAAAACTCTCTTTTACATTTTATCTCAGCTAAATGAGAAAAACTCAACCCTTTGAATTTTCTCCCCCACTCTTAGATGTACGACCCCTCGCCTCACGATCACTCAAGGATAACTTCTTGTGTAGAAAACATTGTTTATCGTTAATCAATAAAAGTTTTTTAATCTCACACACTGATCCCATGAAATATGTCATAAAAGGAATAATGCTCAACAGTTTAACTTTAACTATTAATGAAAATGTATATTCCAGATCAAATCAAGAAATTCTAACTATCTCAATCAAGATTATGACAGTGTTTATTCTAGAGCGAGAGTAGAGAGAGAAAGTAAATCTGTATTATCACAAGTATATTGATATTACAATGAAAGCTCTTACCAAACTAACAAGTCATATCCCTATTTATACCAAGGATATGAAACTCTCAAGTACCTAAACTCTCAAGTACTTAAACTCTCAAATACCTATTTACAAGGCATACAAGATACAAACACTTACATGCTAAACAATATAGACTTACACTATGTTGACTTTACTTGACTTGACTTTTCTCATTAAATCTTGGATAAAATTAATACACTAACAATCTCCCCCTTTGTATTCAAGATTTAAATAAAAAATTGACAGTTGGCTTCAGTGCTTGATTTTTCAACTTTTGTCTCTGACAACTTTGAACTTTGAAGCTCTAACAATCTTCAAACTTTCAGTCTTTGAAGAATCTTAAAAAATCTTTTGCACTTTGCATCTTTGAAAATCAACATGTCTTGAACACGAATCTGAATTCTTAAAACTTTTGAAATTCCTTTGATCTTTGAAATTTCTTTGAAAACTTCATTTTTGAGCTTTGAGGAATCTCTGATCTTGTATCTTCATCCTTGTGATCTTTGGACCGTCTTCGGAAAAACAAACTTTCACGAATCTTGATTTATCTTTGAATCTTCAGAATTTTTTCAAATCATCTTTATCCGGAATTTGAATCATCTCGGAATGATTTCTTTTCACTAACCTTGAATAAATTGAACTTTCTGAAATTCTCCACAAGTCTTTTCACTTTGAACTTTATTTCTTTATGACTTTGAAATTGAACTTTGAAAATTTCTCCCCAAGTTTTTGTTTGAAATTGATCTGTGTAGATATCTCCCCCTTTTTGATGATTGTGAGCTTCATGATCATCAAAACTTTTCAATTTCAACACATTCTTTGATCTCCTCCTTTGTGATGAACTAACAATCTCCCCTTTATGATAATTTGACATTCTCCGCCCTTTGATCTGAGTATCCGTCAATTCATGAAATATATATACCTGAATCTTTTCAAATTCAGATATAATGAACGTGGTAAACCTGAATCAACAATTTATACAGTTAGAATGCCTGTAAGTAGCACGGAGCCACTTTGTACAACAGATGTACATTGGAAAGGAGCTTTTGTGATGTTCACTCCCCCAGGGCTTCCATTCAATTATTGAAAAACACAAAGGAATTTTCTATGAATGTTATGACAAGAAAACATATTCCTTTTGTGTACGTGCTAGTGTAGAAATGATTGAAGCTACTTAAGCTTTTTCAGGCTCAAATTGTGTAAACTGTTGAGACAGCAATAAGTATTACACGGACTCAATGTGCATGAATGAGGTGCGAATGTGGGGCAACTTCCCTTCTTTTTCAATATCTAAATCTTCCTAGTGAAAACTAGATAGCATATGTGCGGCGTCCCCAAGAAAAATTGAAACATTTCTTTATCGGGAAAGAAATGAGTGGCTGGTGGGGTAATTGCAAGAGTTGGCATGGGCTCACTGCCTGTTTCAATGATGGTCACCAAAGAATGTGAACCGATCAGTAGATGTGGCTGCCCGACTCAGAAAGTAGTTGGTGCAGAATTTTCATATTCTTTTAACTCTATTCTCACACCCTCTTTTCTTTTTGTCAATATGCTCACTTCTAACCAAAGTCTCATTTACATTTTACCTCAGCTCAATGAGAAAAACTCAATCGGATGAGTTATCTCCCCCACTCTTTGATTTAAAACCCCTCACCCCTCAATCACTCTAGGATTACTTCTTGGGCAGGAAACACTGGCTAACGTGAATCCATGGAATTTCGTATAAGCTCACACATGAATCCCATGTAAGTCCTATAAATAATGGTTGCTCAACAGTTTAACTTGAACATTTAAGCACAGATAAGATAACACTGTTAAAAAGTATGGTCATTAAAGATATGAATGATATTTGAGCATTTGAACAATGAAGATCTCTCAAAACAAGGATATTGAATGAATGATTTGAAATCAAGAGAATTGTTTTGAGAATCTGACAATTTGTTGTAATTGTTGTAATAGTTGTTTGTGTGTATTGTAAGAGAGCTTAGAAGAGTTGACCTTGCTTGGTCATGTTGACCTATATATAAGCAAGTTCTTGTGTTGTTTTTAAGAAGACTTGTGTAAGCAAGAATTAAGTGTGTGAAAGTCAAGGTGAAAAGGTAGTTGTGATTAAGAGAGTAAAAACACATAGTTGCACACATTGGTTACACACACAAACACATTCTATCTTGATGTAATACTTGTGATTAATAAACAAAAATGTTTGTGTAGATTTGTATGTGTTTTATGCTAGTAATTCTTGGGCCTCAATTGGTATCAGATCCAAATCCGTTTCAAAATCAAGAATTTAAAAAAAAACGACACTGTTCACAGTACTGTTCATCGTTACTGTTCACAGAATCATTTTTGAGTTTTAGTTGAAATTTGGAGTTGAATTTGATCAGGTTATGTTAGCAAAGTGATATAGATCGAGTCTGTATAATTCATTTTGATAATTGCACTGTAATTGATCATCAATTTGATGATTTTGTGTGTTTTTGAGTTTTCGAGTTTTTACACTGTATACACATCGATTATATAGATTTTGTGTTGAAAATCGAAAATAGTTGCTGGAAATGAGTTCTCGATGATCAAGTGAACAAATTCTCAAAGTTTGGTGCTCAGATTCGAAGTTTTATGTTGAAATCGATGAATCAGATGAAGAACACGCAAGATATCTGAAGAACGCGCTAGATCTGAAGAACACGCAAGTTCTTCGTTAGAACGCGCAAGCTGAAGAAATTCGTTTTTTGGTCGAAACGCGTAAGGCGTTAGTTGCGAGTTATAGAAACGCGCTAATTGAAGCTAGCGAGTTTGAGAAGGAACAGTGTTCAGCGAGTTCTTCGTCGTGCGAGTTTGCTCAAAACGCGCAAGTAGTGCCTAGCGAGTTTCTGGAACGCGCACGCCTCTATTAGCGCGTTTCAGCATGAATAGTAACTTGCGTGTTTAGGCACTTGCGAGTTTTATCGTTTAGCGAGTTTCAGTGCTTAGCGAGTTTATCAGAACGCGCAAGTCTTTGCGAGTTTGCTTGCGAGTTTGCTTGAGAGTTTATCAAACGCGCATACCTTGATTTGCGTGTTTCTCAGCCTGCGAGTTTCATTTTCAATAGTGATCTACGAGTTTTGTCACTTAGAATATTTTCTGAGAATTTTCAAAACTGTAACATGCTCTTAGCGGGATCCCCGTGCTAAGTCTGCGGAGGGGGACAAAAGTTCTTTCTGTGATCAAAATCTCTGAATTTTTTTTAAGATTTTTGTATTTTTCTTGTGATTTCATATTGGATTACCGATCATTCCTAGCATATTTTTAATATATTTCAAAATGTATCAGGATGACATTTATGATATTGTTGGGATGATAAGAGAGCTTGATGATTGTAGAAGACGAGCAAATATTGCCAGTGAGAAAGTTGATGGACTTAAAAAGTTAAATTCTCAAATTTTTGCGGAGAGAGATAAGCTGAAAAATCAAGTCTTTGGTCTTGAGATTGAAATTAATATGATGAAGGAAAAAGCAACCCAAGTCAAAGACAATACAAAACCTCAAGATGACTTGAAGAAGATTGAACAGCAAAGAAAAGAGTCTGAAAAAGAGAATGCTGAGCTGAAAAAGAAATTATCTGAATTAGAAGCTCAAGTTGAAAAAGAGAAGAAAGAAAAAGAAGGTTATGAAAAAGAAAGAAAAGATTTTGCAAAGAAATTCTCTGATTTCTCTAGAAAGGCATTTGAAGAAAAGAAAGTTGTGGAGCTGAAATGCATTAAACTTTCTCAACAAGTTTCAGACTTTGAGAAAGTAATCATACTGGAAAGAGAGAAATTTGAGAAAGAAAAGAAGAAGATAGTTGAGACACAGATTATAAAGGAAGATTTTACTGAAGAGATGAAAGTGTTTGAGAATGAGATTGCTAAGCTTACAAAGAATCTATCTGAACTGTCATCAACAATATTTAAGGAGAATAATGCAAAAGTCGAGTTGCATAAGAAGTTTGACACATTGTCAAGGGAGAGAAACTGTTTGACCACAAAGATTAAAGAACTTGAGGAGATCATGTTCAAGGTGAAGCTGACTGAGCACAAAACGCCAGAGTCAATTGCTCAATCACCAAGAGATGATCTAGTTGCATCAGAATGTTCATTCAAATCAGCAGCAAGTTCAATTTTCACACATGTTTCTATGAATCCTTTATTTGACTCAATTGATAGTCATTCTTCTGCACTTAAAGATAAAATTCGTTCTTCTAACTTGTTTTATGACAAAAATGTTGATGGATCAGGTAACATCCAGAAGAAAGAATCTCAGAAGAAAATAACGTGGAGAAAGAAAGATGAGAAAGATAAAGAGAATTGGTATTGGAGAGTGAAAGGATCTTCTGAAGAAAAGAAGAAAGAGAAATCATTTGGGCATATATCTAAAGCTACATGGAACACTACACCGAAAGGTAAAACTTTTGGCAAACCTGATTTGATTTACACTGTTAATCAACTGATCAGGTTAGCTCAAAAGAAAATAAATTGTTCCTACTGTGGTTCAAATGATTTTGTGCATAAGAATTTTAATAATTACTGGTATGGTTCTTACTATCTCCCATACGAACTGCAACTAACACATATGGACCCAAATACTAGTGGGTACCAAAACCGAAAAATGATTCTGTGTTGCAGGCACCTATAGTTAAGGGGAAGTAAGAGAACAATGGCTTTTGGATAATTCAGTTCAAAACCCATTTTCAAATGTTTTCTTCTGAAGGATGCTTTCATGATAACATCATTTCAGGAAGTTTTTTCGTTTAAAAGAGAGATTATATTGTTATATTTTTTTTCTGATAAGTTGATTTTTTTTTACAGATATCAAGGGGGAGGATATCTAGTCAAGGATACTTTCATTGTTATATTCATTCCAGGGGGAGTTAAGGATTATAATTCACAGGTATAACATTCTAATCCTTATACTCTAACACTTGTGAAAGAAGAACAACTTTCACTTGTGAAAAATGTTTTTAAAATGTTCAAACCACTTCATGATCTTAACATGTTTTTATGATTTGAGAAGTGTGATTTTTAAATAATTTTTTTTGGCATCGAAAAATTTATTTCGTTTAGAGACATGGTAATAACTGATTCAAATGAAGTACTGAACCGATGTGTGTGATAGCTTTACAGTATATAGACAAGATAATACACAAGTATTGATCTTTGGAAACACATGGTCAGTTAAACAGTAAAGCTCAATAATGAAAAACATTTAAAATCACACTTCTAAATTCATAAAATCGTTTGAGAATATAGAAGTGGTTTGAACATTTAAGAAATTGTTTTTCATGCTTGAAAGTTGTTCTTCTTTCAAACAATCAGAGATCTAGATCAGAAGATACTTACAATTTAGCTCCCCCTCAAATCATGATAAAATGATTTAGGTCTATTAAGCTCCCCCTAGATATTTGCAAAATATCCATGTCTGAACATTTAGAACGGGTCCTGATCTGTTGTAATCAGAAACCATAATCTTGACATTTAAGTCCGGGTTTTGAATTGTTGTGTTCAAAAGCCTCCGTTCTTTGAGGTACGAGTCCTAGACTGATTTGTCTAGAAGTCAAACATCATTCCCCCTTAAACTTTGGGTGCCTGCAACACAGTTTTAGCTTTTGGTACCCACTGGTATTTGGGTTCTGATGTGTTAGTTGCAGTTCTTGTGGGGTTTACATAGTAATAACCATACCATTAATTGACAAAATTCTTACTTACAAAGTCATGTGCTCCACACTAAGAACAACATATTTTCTTCTGAGCAATCCTGATAGGATGATTAATAGAACAAAACGTATCAGAATTACCAAAGTATTTACCTTTATGTACTCTATTGTAACACCCTGAATTTTGGGGTTGGGTGAGAAGCTGACTTTTACCCAAAGTTCAAGGGGGTATAATGTAACTTGGGTTATATATATACAGATCAAATCTGAGATATTTCTTAATATCTCATTTTGATCTGTTGTGTTGGAGAAGCCAGGGAGAAGAGGAGAAGAGCAGGAGAAGATTGGTTTTTCTTGGGTCGATCGTTTCGGGCAAATCGAGGTACGAATCTAGCTTAATGCTTTGATCTGAATGCTTTTAGCCGTGTAGAATCTCGTTGTGAAGGTTTTGAACCGTTCCATTTTGATATCTGAGTATTTTCTCATTTGGATCTGGGTTGAATCTGGGTTCTGCATCGCTGTTCTTGATGAACAAGACGATCGGATGGGCAAAGGACCGATGGTCATTCGACCGGTAGTCCTTTGACCCGATGAGCGTTCGACCGAATGAGTGAAGGACCGGGAGAATGCTTTCGACTGGTGCCCTTCGACCGGAGATGGTTCGACCGGGGGGGTTGTGCTCGACCGGAGGTCGTTCGACCGGAGGTTGTTCGACCGGTGTGGTCCTTTGACCAGTTTAGGTTCTGCTAAGTTGTTAGCTTCTGTGTCTTTGAGTCCTATTCAAGTAACGAGAGGTTTATCTGTATTTCGTCTTACCGATTCTTTCGGTGTTATCATAGGTAGCGCTCGTTAAGAAGAAGGAAACAGAGGTGAGTTCCTACTATCATTTTAAACTGTATACATATCAAAAGTTACCTTTTGATCTTATCTTATTTTAAAAGTAAAATGATGTTTTACCTATGCGTTTATGCGAAAGAAATATTCAAAGGAACTTCTTTTAAATGATTTTCATTCTTACCAGAAGTTGAACTGGGAATAGCATTTTGTTTATAAAAATGTGTTTGTAACCATATGTTTATTTATGGTTGGTCACATACGTTGTTGTGACGAGTCCTTACCATTACTAGTGGATCCCTAGGTTTTGAGTAGACTGTATTGTTGGGATGTTACATTCCCCAGAATTGTAGCTAGGGATCACTTGTTCCTTGAGGGCAACTTGGTACGGTTATGTGAGGCCGGATACTAGCCATGGTTCATAGTGATCCTAGCGAAGGAGTATACCTTGGTTTTGCGCTTGGGGCTTGATCTCACATTGTAGCACGGACTTTGTGATTCGTATCCGCGGACTCCAATTGGTTTAGCTCGTAACTCGGACTGTTGGCCTGACTTTGTGTTACGCCACAATCCTTGGAAAAATGTTTTGCTTCGGTCCTTTTATGGCGTGTTTATAACGAAAAAGCCCGTTTGTGGCAAGGATCTATTGTGTAAATTTAATCTCTTTGGAAATACTATGTTGATGCAAATGTTTTATCTTTTGAGCTTCATAAACTGTATGTTCTCACCAGGCTTTAAGTCTGACACTTTTTCTCAAATGGTATGTGTATCAGGTTTCCATTAGCGGTGGGTTGCCGGGGTTTTTGGAGAGACGGGTTTTGAGTCTCGAGGTTTTTGGAGTTAATTAGTATTGTTGCTGGGCATTGTTAAGTCCCATTCTTTTGATGAAATCCTTGTATAGGATTGTATAGTCTTGAGGACTGATCCCATATATGGAAAGTTATGGTTTTACATTTGTCTTATTTTCAGGTTTTAATTTACTCTGATTTTGAGGTGTTACAAGTTGGTATCAGAGCTCTAGTTTAACCGAACTAGGCATGAATGTAAGATGTCTACACTTAGACTGCGTATACTAAGAATTGATCCGCGAGAATTGGGTAGGGCTCCTAAGTTGGGTTAGTCGTAGAGTCGATGGAAAGTACGTTTATCAGGCGTTGTAGTAGTGGTGACAAGAACCATTATGTGTTGTATGTTCATAATTTCACTTAGCTAATGTTATTATGAGGATATTGTGCGTAAGAGTCCTTGAATTGCTATTAATATGACATTTGGTAATGTGGTAGTACGTTTTCCCTTCGTGTTTTTCTATCTTTTCTTATCTCTTCCACTGCTCCGTGTAGCAGTTCAGAATGGTAGGTACGCGTGGAAGACCGCGTGCTCGTGTGGATGGTCAGGAAGCGACAGCCTCTACTGCGGGTCAGCCGGAAGGAGTTGAGGTTATCGTTCGACCACCCGTTCAGCAAGCACTAGGTGGAGGGCCAGAGGTCATTTCGAGAGTAGACCTGGCTTCGTCCCACCCAGTAATCGGGGATGCTAATCCCCAGTCAGAGTTGTTGGCCAGCGTGATGTTGGCAATGAAGGAAGAGATGGCTAAGCAGCAAGAGTTTCTGCTGAAAGCGATGGAGGACCGCGACGTAAACCATCGGAGAAGCGAGACGGTGGTGGAGAATGTCGTATTAGGTTCTGGAGATGATGGTATAAGGGTCATGTCTATTGAGCGCGGGATTTCTGGTGCTCAGGGGAATAGGAAGAGTTGTTCCTATAAGTCCTTTCTGGGCTGCGGACCGCCAGAATTATTTGGTTCAGATGACCCGGCAGTGTGTATCAAGTGGATCCGAGCGGTTGAGCAAGCTTTTGGCTCCTCCGAATGTGGTGATGATCAGAGGGTGCGGTTTGGTACCCAGCTACTGAGGGACACTGCACTCATCTGGTGGAACGTCATTCAATCCACTCTATCTCCTGAAGTGTTGGCTCAGTTGTCATGGGCCGAGTTCAAGAAGAAGCTGCTAGAAGATTTTTGCAACGAGAGGACCATGGACCAAATTGAGAAAGAATTCCGGTCTTTGGTGAAGGGGAGCCTGACGGTGAGGGAGTACACCCGTCAGTTTATGGAGAAACTTGGTCTGGTGGGGCATGCTGCCCCAACAGAGAAAGACAAGATGAAAGCCTATCTCAACGACTTACCAGCGGACATGCAATCTATGGTCCAAAATTTCAAGGATTCTAACCTCCGAGAGATGGTGGAAGAAGATCAGTTTATGGAAGAGATGTTCGCGAAGAGCAAGTCTGAGAGTTCGGTGGTGGTGTCTGATAAAAGAAAGTGGGAGAGCAGTTCAGTACCTCCCAAGCGGACCAGGCCTTTTGTTGGAAACCGCAACTTTGGCAGTTACCAGGAAGCAAGATGGTGCCCGAGGTGTCAGACCAAGCATCACGGTAACTGCAGTAACAGTTCTCAAACTTGCTATAAGTGTGGGAAGCATGGGCATACAGTCAGAGATTGCCCGGTCAGGGGACCCATCTGTTATGTGTGCAAGGCACCGGGGCACGTGAAGAAAGATTGCCCGAAGCTTATGTCGGGTAGTGCGCCAGCAAGGAAGGAGAACCCTCCGAAGGTTCAGGGTCGAGCTTTTCAGATGACGGCCGAAGAGGCTAGGGCATCCGCTGACGTGGTATCGGGTACTTTTCTTATAAACTCTGTACCTACTCGTATTTTATTCGATACGGGTGCTAGTTTCTCTTTCGTATCTGAATTGTTCCGTCAGAAAATTTCTATGCCTACTACTAGTCTTGAGGATGCATTAGTGGTAGAAATAGCAGATGGTAGGCAAGTTCTGATCCACGAAGTTCTGAAGCAGTGTGCTCTTAGCTTCGAAGGGAGAGAATTCCCGATTGATCTGCTACCAATGTCAATCGGGGGTTTTGATGTTGTAATCGGTATGGATTGGTTGTCAAACAATCAGGCCGAGTTCGTGTGTTCCAAGAAGATGATTCGACTTCCCAACCCCTCTGGAGAGGTCATGGTCATCTATGGCGAAAAGAGAAAGGGTGAAGTGGCAATAATCACAATGGCAAAAGCACGCATGTGTTTAGTAAAAGGATGTTCGTCTTTCCTAGCCTATGTGATCGATGACAAGTTAGAGAAGTCTAAGCTGGAAGAAATGAAGATCGTGCGGGAGTATCCAGATGTCTTTCCGGACGACTTGCCCGGGTTGCCGCCCGATCGTCAGGTAGAGTTTCGGATTGATCTTGTGCCAGGCGTTGCACCGATCGCTAAAACACCTTACCGTTTAGCGCCGTCGGAGATGCAAGAGATGGTAGCACAACTCCAAGAGCTATTTGAGAAGGGATTCATAAGACCGAGTTCGTCACCTTGGGGAGCTCCGGTCTTATTTGTCAAGAAGAAGGATGGCACAATGAGAATGTGCATCGACTATCGTGAGTTGAACAAAGCTACAGTGAAGAACAGGTATCCGCTTCCGAGAATAGACGACTTGTTCTATCAACTTCAAGGAGTGGGTTGTTTCTACAAAGTCGACTTACGATCAGGCTATCACCAAGTGAAGGTGAGAGAAGAAGATGTTCTGAAGACGGCTTTCAGAACGCGTTACGACCATTACGAGTTCCTTGTAATGCCTTTTGGCCTGACGAACGCACCAGCGGTGTTTATGGACTTGATGAATAGAGTGTGCCGACCATTCCTCGACAAGTCGGTCATTGTATTCATTGATGACATACTCGTGTATTCCAGGAGTGAGACAGAGCACGAGCAGCATCTTCGTGAAGTTTTGGAAGTGTTGAGAAAAGAGAGATTGTACGCCAAGTTTTCCAAGTGCGACTTTTGGCTTAAAGAAGTACAATTTCTGGGGCATGTAGTCACTCGGGACGGAGTGAAAGTAGATCCCTCCAAGATTGAAGCAATGATGAGTTGGGAGCCTCCTAAGAGTCCGTCTGAGATCCGAAGTTTCTTGGGTCTGGCGGGATACTAGGGAGATTCATGCAAGACTTTTCCAAGATCGCTTCTTCCTTGACAGTTCTGACTCGGAAGAATGTGAAGTTTGAATGGACCGAAACCCAAGAGAAGGCGTTTCGGATCCTTCAAAAGAAGTTGTGTGAAGCTCCGATCTTATCTTTGCCTGAAGGGTCGGAAGATTTTGTGGTTTATAGTGACGCTTCAAAGATAGGATTGGGTTGTGTGTTGATGCAACGAGGCAAGGTGATTGCTTATGCCTCGAGGCAGCTTAAAATACACGAGCAGAATTATCCAACCCATGATCTGGAGTTAGCAGCAGTGGTGTTCGCTTTGAAGCTTTGGCGACACTACCTCTACGGCACGAAGTGTACTCTTTACACGGATCACAAGAGCCTGAAGTATGTCTTTGGTCAGAAAGAGTTGAATATGAGGCAAAGGCGGTGGCTCGAGTTGTTGAAAGATTACGACTGTGAATTGCTTTACCATCCAGGTAAGGCGAACGTGGTGGCCGATGCGCTAAGTCGGAAGGACTATAGCGGGAGTATTCGGGCTACCCATTCAAGAATCGAGCTAGTGTCTAGTCTTGTTGAGAAGATCAAGACATCTCAGATGGAAGCATTGTTAGAAGAGAATCTCAAAGAAGAAGTCATGACAAAATAACGTTTACTCTTAACGGAAGATAGCCGTCGGGTGAAACTGTTCAGCGGTCGTGTGTGGGTGCCCAAGGTTGGGGGAAACCGTGAGCTGTTACTAGAAGGCGCACACAAGTCCAAGTATTCCGTTCACCCGGGAAGTACGAAGATGTACAGGGACTTGAAGTTGCACTATTAGTGGCCGGTGATGAAGCTTGATGTGGCGCGTTACATTGAGCGTTGTGTGACGTGTTCGCAAGTCAAAGCCGAACATCAGCGACCGTATGGGAGTCTTCAGTCCTTAGGGATTTCCGAGTGGAAGTGGGAGCATATCACCATGGACTTCGTGATGAAGTTACCTAAAACTCTTTGGGGACACGATACCATCTGGGTGATAGTGGATAGATTGACGAAGAGCGCTCACTTTCTGCCTATGCGCGAGACTTTACCGACGGATAAGTTGGCGAAGCTTTATATCGATGAGGTGGTCTCGAGGCATGGAATACCTTTGTCGATCATGTCGGATCGTGACAGCCGGTTCACTTCGAACTTCTGGGTTGGGTTTCAGAAAGAGCTTGGTACGCGAGTTAAGTTGAGTACGGCTTACCATCCGCAGACCGACGGGCAGAGCGAATGAACAATTCAAACTTTGGAAGACATGTTAAGGTCTTGTGTCATCGATTTCGGGGGTAGTTGGGACTCTCAACTGCCTTTGGTGGAGTTCGCTTACAACAATAGCTACCACTCGAGTATTGGGATGGCACCTTTTGAAGCACTGTATGGGCGAAAGTGTCGGACTCCCGTGTGTTGGCTAGAAGCGGGAGAGAAGCAGTTCGCCGGACCTGAAATCATGGAAGAGACTGCCGATAAGGTCAAGTGTATTAGAGAGAGGATGAAAGCGGCTCAAGATCGTCAGAAGAGCTATGCCGATAAGAAGAGGCGACCGATGGAATTCCAAGTAGGCGACCGCGTTATGCATAAGGTATCGCCATGGAAGGGCATCATACGGTTCGGAAAACGTGGGAAGCTAAGTCCTCGTTTCCTCGGACCTTTCAAAGTACTTAAGCGTTTAGGGTTGCAGGCCTACCAGTTGGAACTGCCACCGGAGTTGAGTAAAATACACAACACGTTTCATGTCTGCTACCTCCGGAAGTGTTTGGCGGTAGAAGACAGCGTCATTCCCCTTTCAGAGCTAAGGGTTGACGAAGGTAACCGTTGTATGGAAGAACCCGACGCCATCTTGGAGAGAAAGTCTAAGAAGTTGCGTCATAAAGAAGTCACTTTGGTTAAGGTGAAGTGGAAGCATCACCGAGGAGCAAATGTGACTTGGGAATCTGAAGAGGATATGAAGCGTAGATATCCTCATCTCTTTGTATAGTTGGATTTCGGGGACGAAATCATTCCCAAGTTGGGGAGGATTGTAACACCCTGAATTTTGGGGTTGGGTGAGAAGTTGACTTTTACCCAAAGTTCAAGGGGGTATAATATAACTTGGGTTATATATATAGAGATCAAATCTGAGATATTTCTTAATATCTCATTTTGATCTGTTGTGTTGGAGAAGCCAGGGAGAAGAGGAGAAGAGCAGGAGAAGCTTGGTTTTTCTTGGGTCGATCATTTCGGGCAAATCGAGTTACGAATCTAGCTTAATGCTTTGATCTGAATGCTTTTAGCCTTGTAGAATCTCGTTGTGAATGTTTTGAACCGTTCCATTTTGAGATCTGAGTATTTTCTCATTTGGATCTGGGTTGAATCTGGGTTCTGCATCGCTGTTCTTGATGAACAAGACGATCGGATGGGCAAAGGACCGATGGTCATTCGACCGGTAGTCCTTTGACCCGATGAGCGTTCGACCGAATGAGTGAAGGACCGGGAGAATGCTTTCGACTGGTGCCCTTCGACCGGAGATGGTTCGACTGGGGGGGTTGTGCTCGACCGGAGGTCGTTCGACCGGAGGTTGTTCGACCGGAGGTTGTTCGACCGGTGTGGTCCTTTGACCAGTTTAGGTTCTGCTAAGTTGTTAGCTTCTGTGTCTTTGAGTCCTATTCAAGTAACGAGAGGTTTATCTGTATTTCGTCTTACCGATTCTTTCGGTGTTATCATAGGTAGCGCTCGTTAAGAAGAAGGAAACAGAGGTGAGTTCCTACTATCATTTTAAACTGTATACATATCAAAAGTTACCTTTTGATCTTATCTTATTTTAAAAGTAAAATGATGTTTTACCTGTGCGTTTATGTGAAAGAAATATTCAAAGGAACTTCTTTTAAATGATTTTCATTCTTACCAGAAGTTGAACTGGGAATAGCATTTTGTTTACAAAAATGTGTTTGTAACCATATGTTTATTTATGGTTGGTCACATACGTTGTTGTGACGAGTCCTTACCATTACTAGTGGATCCCTAGGTTTTGAGTAGACTGTATTGTTGGGATGTTACATTCCCCAGAATTGTAGCTAGGGATCACTTGTTCCTTGAGGGCAACTTGGTACGGTTATGTGAGGCCGGATACTAGCCATGGTTCATAGTGATCCTAGCGAAGGAGTATACCTTGGTTTTGCGCTTGGGGCTTGATCTCACATTGTAGCACGGACTTTGTGATTCGTATCCGCGGACTCCAATTGGTTTAGCTCGTAACTCGGACTGTTGGCCTGACTTTGTGTTACGCCACAATCCTTGGTAAAATGTTTTGCTTCGGTCCTTTTATGGCGTGTTTATAACGAAAAAGCCCGTTTGTGGCAAGGACCTATTGTGTAAATTTAATCTCTTTGGAAATACTATCTTGATGCAAATGTTTTATCTTTTGAGCTTCATAAACTGTATGTTCTCACCAGGCTTTAAGTCTGACACTTTTTCTCAAATGGTATGTGTATCAGGTTTCCATTAGCGGTGGGTTGCCGGGGTTTTTGGAGAGACGAGTTTTGAGTCTCGAGGTTTTTGGAGTTGATTAGTATTGTTGCTGGGCATTGTTAAGTCCCATTCTTTTGATGAAATCCTTGTATAGGATTGTATAGTCTTGAGGACTGATCCCATATATGGAAGGTTATGGTTTTACATTTGTCTTATTTTCAGGTTTTAATTTACTCTGATTTTGAGGTGTTAAATCTAGTCTTCTTGGCTTTGGTTGTGGACGCAGATGCTTTGTCTTTCTTCTTCTCTTCATCTGAAGAACGCTTCACTCTCCAGACCATCTGTTTTTTCTTTAAATTCTTTCCAATAGATTTAACGTAAAAATTTGCTGAACCATCAACAGATTTGTCATAAAATAGATTAGATGGTCTGATCTGACTTGATTTGACAATTTGTGATTTGACACTTTTCTTTTTCAAAACATTTTTGTCATTAATAGAACTTGAAGCTGTTTTGAAAGAACAGAATGGTTCTGTTGAATGATCAACAAGTGATTGATTAATCACATCAGCTGTAATCTATTCTGATAGATCAACGTTTGCAGCTTCTAAGTCCTTTATCTTTGTGGATAAAATGTTTATTTCAGAAGTCATCTTTTCTTTTTGCACATCTGATGATAGAACAATTATTTTGGATTTGACCTTAGATATCTCAGATTCAAAATGTGAACGTTCAAGATCAAAATATTTTTCCAAGTTCTTGTTCTTCTCTGAAATATCTTTGAAAATCCCAGTATTCCTCTTTTCAGCATTTTTCTTTTCTAGCTCAAAAGACTGCTTCTTTTCTTTGAAAATTTGTGTTTCTTTTTCAAGCAAGTCTTGTAAAGTAGAAACTTGTTTGGGAAATTCAGTTATTTTATTTTCAAGAACTTGTCTTTCTTTCGCAAAAGTGTCTCTTTCAGTTATTATTATCTTTTAAAATTCTGACACTTGCTTAGAAAGTTTTGATCATCCCAGCTCTCTAAATCCTTTTTCTCTTGTAAAGTTTTCTTGGAAAGTTCAGATGTCTGTTGAGGTGGAGATGTCTTCAAATTTTATCTATCTTTATCTGCTTGGAGACATGTTTTTAGTTCAGAATTCTTCTCCAGAGCAGATATCTGATCTTCAAAAGTGTTAAGTCAAATTTTATAGTAATCATTGTATTTATAGACTTGGTCTAATATTGTGTATTAGAAGCTTATATGTCTTGTATTGGCCAAGGATATTTAAGTCCCTTGTGGCTTTGTTGTTTGTAACACTTGAACGCATACATTGAATATTCAGTTTTACATTTTGGCGCTTCTCTCTCTCTCACTCCCTCTACTTTCTCTCACTATATTTAGAGTGATCTTGGATTATCAATTAGTATCAGAGCCTAATCTGAATCTCAGAGAATTGAGAGAATCGAAATTTGATTCTAAACTTGTGTTTGAATCAGGAAATTTGATCGTTTTTCTTGATTTTTTCAAGAAAATCTCATTTTTTTGATTTTTCATCAAATTCGAACTACTTTTTGAACGAATTTTCTTGTATTTTGGTTTGTTGGATTCAGTTTTGATAGTAGAACATTTTTGATTCACATCATTTTGCAAGAAAATCAGTATTTGAACTTAAATTTTGAAATTTTTTGAATTTCTGGAAAAGTCGTTTTCCGTACCGTTCAATTCACAAATTATCGATTTTGTGGTTTTTGATCGATTTGTTTGTTTGGAAATGGTTAGAAAACTGTTTTCGAACGATTATGTGTGTAAAAAATTTATCATTTTCGTCTCTGTAATCGATTTTAGAAGATATTTCTTGTTTTTCTGAGTTTTGCGCTAGATCTAAATTTTGCGCTAGTTTATCTCAGGTTTGCACGAGTTCATCTGGAATTTGCGCCAGTTCATTCTGATTCATCGAGTTTTGCGCCACATTCATCAGAGTTTTGCGCAAGTTCATCATCAGTTTGCGCGAGTTCATCTGAATTTTGCGCGAGTTCTTCTTCAATTTGTACCAGATTCAAAATTTTGCGCCAAGTTTATTAGGGGCTCTAAGTTTTTCATCAAGTCCAAGTTTTCTTCTTCATTTCATCGCGCAAAGAGATTTTTGCGACACCTTCTATTTGAGCAAATCTTAATTTGCGCCATATGTTATTCGCGCAAAGCTACATTTGCGCCCTCTACGTCTCATGCAAATCAGTTTTGCGTCATCTCAGTCTCGTGCAAGTTACTATTGCGCCACCTACTGCTCAAGAAAAGAAAGGTTCTCGTCAACAACATCTCGCGCAAAGTCTAATTTGAGCCATCTCAGTCTCGCGCGACGTTACTTTTGCGCTACATTCATCTTACGCAAAATTAAGTTTGCGCCAATTATTCTTCATGCAAAGTTAAGTTTGCGTCACACTCTTCTCGCGCAAAGTGAATTTTCCGTTATCAACTCCTCATGCAAAACAGTGTTTGCGCCACCATCTTCTAGCGCAAATCTCTTTTGCGCCATCAAAATCTCACGCAAAATATTCTTTGCGTCACCAACATCTCACAAAGTTCTAGTTTGCGCCAGTCACAATTAGCGCAAATCAACAGTTTGCTCTAGTTTTTCTGTGTTTCAAGACTTGGGATTTTTCTCTGAATTTTTTGAAGATATGGATATGTCAAAGTTTTCGTTTCAAGCTTACTTTTACAAGAATGATATTATGATGTCATTGGGAACAGATACTTGTCCTTCTGTTTTGATCAATGAAAATGAGTTCACCCAATGGAAAGATCGGTTCATTAACTTCATCGAGTGTCAAGCTAATGGAGAGAATATGATGAAGTCATTTATTGAAGGACCTTTTGTCAGACCTAAGAACGATACTCCTTTGACTGCCGAAGAGGTTACACAAGAAAAAGCAGATCGTGAAACAAAGTCTAATCTGATGTTAGCATTACCTAATTCTATCTACAATCGAATTGATTGTTTCAATCATGATCTGAAGATGATGTGGACTCAGTTAGAAAATACTATGCTTGGTTCAACGGTTACTACACAACTTCGTCAAACGCGCTACATGAACAATTTTGAGGAATTCAAAGCAAAGGATGGGGAGTCTTTTAAAAGTGCCTTTGACAGGTTCTCGGTAATAATGAATGATCTTCAAAAGATCAAAGTGACCAAGAATGAGTTAGAAACTAATATGAAGTTCCTCAATGCTTTACAACCGGAATGGAATAAATCTTGCCATCGCTTGAGGAATGATGTCCGGATAGTCAAGGACAAGAAGGCTAAACTTGACAAAAAGAACAAAAAGATAGTGGACCCAATTGCACTTCTCATGAGTCAATTAGCTTAACAAGCAATGACTGAAAATGCTTATGACGACTCCACTAATGACGATGGCGAAGCTCTTCAGAAAGCGATGATTCTTCTCTCTCATCACTATCTTCGCTTCACTTCAGCGTCTAAGAAGAACGATAATGTCCAAGTGCCCGAGGTTAAGAAACCTGCAACATGCTTTAACTGTGGAAAGTCGGGTCATATTTCAAAGGAGTGTCGAGCAAAGGTGGTTCGGAATTCGTCTTATTACCGGAAGAGATAGAATGGAACTGCTTTGCTGGTTGAAGAAGAATTCTGGCTAGATCACTCAGATGATGAAGCTGAAAATGTGGAAATTGCTCATATGTGTTTCATAGGAGATGATCAGACTGATGATGATGAAGATTCAACTGATGAATCTGAGGTAACTTCTGGATTCGATTTCAAATTTATATCCTCACAGATGAATATCATTATAACTGCTTTACATGATCTTTGCTCAAAGTTATTATCTGAAAAACAATTAAATTCAGAAAAATCAAATTTGATTGAAAAATTACAAATTTCTTTGAAAGATGAAAAATCTATTTTAACTCGTACAAAAGAAATCTTTCAAAAGAAATTAGATGATTTAGAAAAATCAAATATGACTTATCTTGATTCTTTGACAGCAATGACCAAACAAAAAGAAAGTTTTTTGGATAAAATAAACAAGTTGGAAGAAAATTTTTATCTACGGAAGCAAACTGAACAAACTATTTACTTGAATAAACCACGGAGTTATGAGTCTATCAAAGAAAAATGGGGACTTGGCTTTGAAAATCCGCATTTTTTAGACAAAGCTAAAACATAAGTTCGTACTTTATATGAATACGATTATCTAACTCTTGCAAGATATGCTCCTCAGTTCAAATTTCATTGGACTTGTGAAAAGCAAGTTTTAGAAATCGAAAATGAGAAAACAATGAACAACCCGAAAAAGGAAATTCCTTTTGTTTACACGTGCGAAAATGCCAAATATATTCCGGAAAAATCAAAGAAGAGTAGAAACAGTTTAAATGTAATATCTCCCATTATATTTTCATTGTCTGATGATTATTTTGATATATGTGCCACTAACACTGATAAAGAAAATATATCTCGAGTTTCTTATGATTCTAAGAGATATATTCCTCCATTAGTGTTACAAAGCAAAATCATTGATCTTGAAGATAAAATGGAAGAACAAAATATTCAAAGAGAAATTGAAACAAATGTAATTTTTTCTTTCATGACGACAAGTCTTGAAGAAAAAATTAATTTCTCAAAAACAAGATTATGATTCTGGTCATTCTTATGATTTTAAAGAAAACAAAAAGGATGTTCTTGTTGGATCTTAGATCTAATCTCGTAACAATGATATAAACAATAAGAGTAATGACAGCGGAAGTAATACAGGTTAATATCAAAGAAGATTCAAATATCACAGTTCATAAAGCAGATAAAGATAAACAAGATATTCTTAGAATAAAATATTCAACTTATATTATCAGATATATAACTTCTTAAGCACACTTTGAACAATAAGGTGATGGTCCTATTTATAGGACCATAAAGTAAGCACTGTACTTGCATGACAATAAAGAGCATGCTGAACAGTGACCTACTCTAGAAAGTAAATCTTATCACTAAGTGACGTGTCATCTGTTCTTCTGTTTATTCGTAGAAAACTTCAGTGTGAACTTCAGAGAGAATGTCTTCAGAGCTCTGATGTTGTCTTCAGAGCCTCTGATGAAGCCATCTCTGATGTCTTCTCTGAAAGTTGCAATCTCTGATAAGTACTTCAGAGGCAGGTTTGTCCTCTGAAGTCTTTATCAGGTTTGTCCTCTGAAGTCTTCATCCTCTGACGTCTTCGTCCTCTGAAGTCTTCGTCCTCTGACATCTTCGTCCTTTGACGTCTTCGTCCTCTGAAGTCTTCGTCCTCTGAAGTAGGATGGGTATTTTCAACACTTTAACAGATGATTTGGAGCTAACAATCTCCCCCTAAGTGTCGAAAATAAAAGATACAAAAAATAACCGAGAATTGAATTTTAAACTAGAAAGCATAGAGGAGAAAATCATCCTCTTAAGTATTACTTCTTAAACATTTGGAAGTTTGATACAAAGAAAGTAATATCAAAAAAAAGAAACAGACTACAATTTGTCACTTGAACAGATTCCATGGAATTTCATGATCAGAGCTCTGAAGTTGATCATCGAGTCAATCTCTAAGTCAAGTTTTGCCAGTAAATCTACTATGTGCCTTTCTTCCTTTGCATGGATCAATTTCTTTATACCTCTCAAGGTTTCATCAGAGTACTTCGACACTTCCGAAGCTAGAAAGATCTTCTTTTCTTGATTTACTCTGAAGACGAAACCCAGAGGTTCTGCAACGATTGATCCAGTCTTCTGTTTTTTAAGTTTGTCGAATGACTCCACATGTTCAGTTACCTCCAGCTTCTCTTCCCCTAGGTTCAGAGCTATTTGAAAGTCACGTTTTGCTCGGTGTTTGACATAGGCCTCCATTGCCCGTCGGACTTCAACCATGCCCATCCTGATCAGATCGAGTTACCACATAATTCCTATAGATAATCTTGTTGTAAGCAAAGGTCTTTTCTGAGATTTTGTTGATTTTGATGATTGGATCATCAGAGAGGACCTGTGCTCTTGGTTTGGTTTTATCTCTGATAAATCTTCGCTCATAGTCTGGCATGTCCTCTCTAATTCTTGGATTCAGAGGAATGAATAGTGTGTCTGCCATGTTGAACTCACAGTAAATGTATCTGAAGTGGTCTTCTATGGAAGATTCGGGATTTGATTCGAGGAATGTGGGAGGTTTATTGAACACTTTTGCTGGAAGACCGATGCTTGCTTTCAGAACAGGATTCTCTGAAGGAGCATGTTCATCAACAACCATGGTTTCTGGTTCCATCGTTTGTGGAGGATCTTCTTTTGAGGGTTCAGAGATGTAGCCATCTATCTCTGGTGATTCCCTCAGCTCTGACGTTGTTGAAGTATGATGTGGTTGAGCATTCTTGAAGACATATTCTTCGACATTAACTACTTCAACTTCTTCTTCAACCTCTTTTCTAGAATCTGATTTTTCTTCTTTTTCAAATTCTGATTCGTAAGCATCTCTCATCACATAAGTTGGTCTTTCTGGTGATGAGAATGCATCTTCTGATGTTGAGAAGTCTACGAGCTGTTCATCTTCTTCTTCGTCCAGAGCTCCAATAGTTTCTTGAGATGCATCTGTGATTTGTTCAGCTGTGATTGGAACTATTGGAGCACCTGAAGTGGATGGTCCTAAAAAGATGATCGGTACTGGCGACTTTAGAGTGGCCTGAATATCTTCAGCAGAGGTGGAGGTTGAATGTCTCTCTGTTCCTTTCTCCTTGTGTTGATTTGATTCAGATGGAGTGGACTCCTTTTGTGTTTCAACAGGTTTAGGAGTAGGAGTCTTCTCCCCCTTATGAAGATCGGATGACCCCTGAGGTTGGTCATCTTCGTCATCAGAATCTTCATATCTAGCCTTCTTTCTCGCTTCTTCAGAGCATGCTACCTCTGGTTCTTTTCCCTTCAATACTCCCTCTGAAGATTTGATATTCTTCAGAAGGTCTTCAATCTTCTTGTTCTGCTGAGTGGTCTTGGAGACGAACTTGCTGGAGATGTTCATTACATTGCTGGTGATCTTCTTGGAGAAGTTGGTCTGGTCAGCCTTTGTAATGAATTCTATTGTAGCAGGAGCAGCAGCAGAGTAGGTAGGGATCTTTGCAATTACCTCTGTCAAAGAACGAAAGACTTCCTCTTTGAATTGAGAGAAGTCTGCATGTGTTGGAGTGGGGGCAGAGGTAGGTGGAATTGCCTGGAGGATCTCTGTTTTCGAGTTCTGAATTTCTCTGGACAATACGGAGTCATTCTTTATGACCAAGCTTTCCAGAGCATCCAGTTTTTCGTTCTGATTAAGAACCGTCGTGCGCAGCTCAGAGACCTCTGAAGTGAGCTTTTCAACTTCAGAGTTAGAGGCAGAGGCCTCTGAGGTCTTCTCCATTTGAAGTTTTATCTCCTTCAGAGATTCTCTGATTTCATCACCAAAGATTTTGAACTCCTCTTTGGTAACGTAATCAGAGGGGGTAACTTTAGGATCAACACATGATTCTATGTTTCCCTCGAGTTCAGAGGGGCCTTCTTTCGGAGGTGGTTTGATGTTTTCTCCGGAAGGACTTCCCATTAATCCTTGGGGACCCTTTTTCAAGGATTTCCCTATAATGGTTCCGATTGGTCTCTGATCATCAGAGTCAGAATCTGATGATGAGAACCGAATGTGTTTGGAAACCTTGCTGTCCAGGCTAAGGATTCCTTGTGTAAGAAGGTCATGCCATTCTTTTTCTGACAGGCAATCCTTACGTTCTAAGGGACGGTCCAACTTAGTTTGAGCCACAAAGGCATCATGTGTGGGTGGAGGTGACATACTCTAGGGTGATTGAGTATTTTTATCTTGGTCTAAGTCCTTTTGGGAGGACTTAGCCGTATCAGAGGTTTTCCCTCTGGTGCATGCGTCAGAGGCAGAAACAGATGCCTCTGAGCGGTTAGGATGGGAAGGGTTCGAGGTGTGCACCTCTGTTTCAATGTCCATTGATGCTGGACCATCTTGGACAGTAAATTTGTTTGCACTGGGATTTGGGCTTTGGATTCTCTCATT
The DNA here is from genome assembly GCA_023525745.1 of Arctium lappa. Lineage (NCBI taxonomy): Eukaryota > Viridiplantae > Streptophyta > Magnoliopsida > Asterales > Asteraceae > Arctium > Arctium lappa. Next base: position 68,420,284 of record CM042048.1, on the reverse strand, counting down.
TGTGTCATCAAGGACATCTTTTTCTACCTCACCGCCCTCAGATTCTAAGTTTAGAAACTCACCCTCTGGAAATCTCTCTTCCTTACCTTCCTCTGCTCTGACAGAGTTATTCTCTTCGTCAGAGGGAGGGTTCTCATGTTCTCTCTTCCTCACTCTCTCAGAGCCACCCTCTGGTTGCGCTCTGTTAATGTTTTGAGCAGTATCAGAGATATCACTCTCTGATTTAGGCTCAGGCTCAGAACCTAAGTGTGTTGGGGATCCCATCATCGGTTCTGATGATTGGGCAACACGACTAAGTAGGAGATGGGTAGGAGAGTCAGTAGGAATTATCTCAATCATGGTGTGTGGGAAATGTCGGTCATGTGGATAAGGAGGAACCTATGTGGCTTTGAATGAGTTCATCATAAACAGAGGTGTCATTGGGCCCTCCTCAGTGATGGAAAATTTCTCCATTGCTCGTTGAATGACCACAGAGATGAATCGGGGAAACAGTACCGATATTGGTTGTTTTCCTTTGGCCAAGTCCTTGTTCTTCTTGTCCACCGCTGTCAGCATCTCACAGAAGAGAATATGAGCCATATTGATGCTTCTATTGAAAAATAGAGCATACATTATGGCTATTATCGCTGGATGAGTCTGATCCTGACTTCCAATCTTGCAGGTTATTGTTCGGTTGAGAACACTTAACATAAAGTTCCATTTGGGAGGCAGGTACTGACGTCTGAATTGACTGAGGCGTGTTATTTCTTTGTTGTAGCCTAAGTGTTGGAGGAACTGAAGAAGGACTTCTTGAGTTGAGGGTTTCTCAAAGGTTTCTATTTGAAGATCATTTTTGGTGAGGAAGTTGAATCGGCGAGTTAGGGTTTGTGGGGTGATTCTTATGTTTAAGCTTTGTTCACCTAGGTCAATGTGCCCAACCAGTCCTTCCTTTTCATCGTCGTATTCACTTGAATACCACAATTGTTGGACAAAGCGAAGGGGAATATCTGAGGCATGTTTGGTTAGAACATCATTGAGTTCGCAGTTGGTGAAAAAGTCGAGGATTGGGCGAAACTGTTCATCGTATTTTGATGGGGTGACGTCCAGAAAGTAGTTGTTTCCTTTGACTGGAACATCGAACTGTACCATATTCAAGCTTGGAACAAGTTTGCTTGAGTTATCTGAAGTTTGGGAATGAGCCGCCATTGTTGCAGGTTGAGAAAGATGAAAGCTTAGAAAGAGAGATTCGGCTTTTGGATTTTGAGAGCGTAAAGAATAATGAGAAGTGAACAAGGGTATTTTATAGCTACAAAAGGAAGGTAGAGGGAGAGGTTATTGAAGCGGCGAATGAGAGTCCCAATTTTAGAAAGGACGTTCCATCATCCCCGAATTAATGGGTGACACGTTTAGGCGTGTAGGGGAGAACCGTTTTGTCAGAAAACCGCCAGTTGGGTTTTTCAAAAGAAACGAGTGGTTATCCAAAAAATTTTATTATTTAAAAGAATTTCCTGGAATATTTGTTTAATGAGACAAGATCAGAGGCTCTGATAAAAACATCAGAGACAAGATCAGAGGCTCTGATAAAAACATCAGAGACAAGATCAAAGGCTCTGATAAAAACATCAGAGACAAGATCAGAGGCTCTGAAAAAAACATCAGAGACAAGATCAGAGGCTCTGATAAAAACATCAGAGACAAGATCTTTTCTCCCCCTTGAAAGATGAAAGGGTCGTTGTCTCCCCCTTTACACATGCTTGGAGATTCAAAAGAGTGATTTTTACCATATTTGAAAAAGTCTTGAGGCTCTGATGAAAGGATCAGAGACTCTGATGTTTTCATTTAAGTATGATATTCTACTCGATTCAGAGACTCTGATATACTATCAGATACTCTGAGTTTCTCTTTTGTTAGGTAGACATATTCAACATTCCCAACTTGCTAATTAAAAAATTGAACCTTCGTTCATCTAAAGCTTTTGTGAAAATATCAGCAAGTTGAAGTTCAGTTGGTACAAAATACATCTCTATTGTTCCTTTTTCAACATGATCTTTCAGAAAGTGGTACCTTACATCGATGTGCTTGGTTTTGGAGTGTTGTACTCGATTGGCAGAGTTGGCTATGGCACTTTTTGAATCACAGAGAATTGGAATTCTGTCAAATTGTTGGCCATAATCTCTGAGCTGAGTTTTCATCCATAATACTTGTGAGCAACAACTAGCAGCAGCAACATATTCTGCCTCTGCAGTTGAAGTGGAAACACAGTTTTGTTTCTTGGATGACCAACTTACCAGCTTATTGCCCAATAACTGACAACACCCAGAGGTACTTTTTCTGTCAAGCTTACATCCAGCATGATCTGCATCAGTGTAAGCTGTTAGATCAAAACTTGAAAGTTTTGGATACCAGAGGCCTAATGATTGTGTCCCTCTGAGATATCTGAAAATTCTTTTGACAGTAGTTAAATGAGATACCCTTGGATTTGCTTGATATCTAGCACAAAGGCATGTTGCAAACATTATGTCAGACCTACTTACAGTTAAGTATAATAGTGAACCTATCATGCCTCTGTAGGTTTTTATATCCATAGATTCTCCTGATGGATCAGAGTCAAGTTTGACTCCGGTGGATAGAGGTGTTCTCATCGAAGTTGAATCAGTGAGTTTGTATTTTTGAAAATTTTCAGAGACATACTTAGATTGACTTATGAATGTACCTTCTGAAGTTTGTTTTACTTGTAAGCCTAGAAAGAAAGTTAATCCTCCCATGAGGCTCATCTCAAATTCACTCTTCATCAACTCTGAGAACTTGTCACAATACTTTTGATTGGTAGAGCCAAATATAATGTCATCAACATAAATTTGTACTAAAAGCATCTCATTTTTGTACCTTTTGATGAATAAGGTAGTATCAATTGTGCCCTTTTTGAATCCATTGTTAATTAGAAAAGTGGACAGAGTTTCATACCAAGCTCTTGGGGCTTGTTTGAGTCCATACAGAGCTTTATCCAAATAATAAACATGATTAGGATACTCTGTACTTTCAAATCCAGGTGGTTGCTGGACATATACTTCTTCATTTAATTTACCATGAAGAAAGGCAGATTTAACATCCATTTGATAAACTTTGAATCCTTTGTGTGCAACATAGGCTAAGAAGATTCTGATTGCTTCGAGCCTAGCTACAGGTGCAAAGGTTTCATCATAATCAATGCCTTCTTCCTGGCAATATCCTTTTGCAACCAACCTGGCTTTGTTTCTGATTATTATTCCATCCTCATCCTTTTTGTTTCTAAAAACCCATTTCGTTCCAATTGCAAATTTTCCTTTGGGAAGGGGAACTAGGGTCCAGACTTTGTTTCTTACAAACTCTTGAAGTTCATCCTGCATTGCAAAAATCCAATGAGGATCTTCAAGAGCTTCTTTTACCTTCTTTGGTTCAATAATGCTCAAAAAGTTTACATAGAAGCATTCATTGATGGTGGCAGATCTTGTTTTAACTCCTTCAGATGAGGATCCAATGATTTGATCAATTGGATGATCTTTTGTCCATCTGGTGGTTGGAGCAATAATTTGTGCAGTTTGAGTTTCAGAGGCTTTGACGTTTGGTGACACCTCTATTGTATTGTTCAGAGGCTCTGATGGTGATGCCTCTGTTGTACTGTTCAAAGGCTCTGTTGGTGATGCCTCTGTTGTACTGTTCAGAGGCTCTGTTGGTGATGCCTCTGTTGTACTGTTCAGAGGCTCTGAGTTTTGTTCCAGAGATGCATATTCTTGTTCTTCATCATTTGGTTCTGGAGTTGCTTCAGATACTTCTTGATCATTTTCTGATTCACTTTGTTGATCTGCATTTGGTGAAACAGAAGGTGTTAGTTCAGAGGGCCCTGAAAGGGTTATACCCGTTTCTTGAGGTTCTTCTGAATTCTCTCTCTGTCTATCTCTGAAGATAACTTCAGAGATATCTTCATCATCAAAGAAAACTTCAAATATTTTGTTTAATTCAGATTCCCTTGATGATTCAGAGATTGGTGATGAACTTTCTTGATGTTCAGAGCTTTTATTGTCGTCAAAAGTGATATTGATGCTTTCTTGGATAGTCCTTGTTCTAAGATTGAACACTCTGAAAGCTTTTGAGGCTAATGAATATCCAATGAATTTGCCCTCATCAGCTTTCTTGTCAAACTTTCCAAGATATTCTTTATCTTTCAGAATGTAACACCTGCATCCAAAAACATGAAAATATTTAATATTAGGTTTCCTATTGTTAATGAGTTCATAGGATGTTTTCTGAAATCTCTTGACAATTGTGGCTCTATTCTGAGTGAAGCAGGCTGTTGCTACTGCTTCTGCCCAAAAATTTGTGGAAAGATCAGATTCAGCAAGCATTGTTCTGGCAGCTTCAACAAGTGTTCTGTTTTTCCTTTCAACTACTCCATTTTGTTGAGGAGTTCTTGTTGCAGAGAAGTTAGGGGTAATGCCTTCTTCTGATAGATAAGAATTGATTTTGGCATTTCTGAACTCTGTTCCATTATCACTTCTTAGTTTCTGAGCTTTGCTGCTGAATAGAACCTGTAATCTTTTCAACAACCTTATTAATATGTCGGGTACATCAGATTTAGCTCTAATGAATTCTATCCATGTGTATCTGGAAAATTCATCAATCAGAACCAGAATGTATTTCTTACCTGCTAGACTCTGTACAGAGATAGGCCCATAGAGGTCCACATGAAGCATGTGTAGAGGTCTAGGACAGTTGTTTTCACTTTTGGTTTTATGGGAAGATCTTTTCATTTTTCCCATCTCACAAGCAGAACAAAGATGATCTTTGTTAAACTTTAGAGATGGTAATCCCTTAACCAAATTAAGTTTAACTAACTTATCAAGTGAGGAAAAGTTTAGATGTGAAAACTTTTTATGCCAGAGACAGATTTCCTCACTATTCAGAGATACAAGACAAAGTTTCTCTTAATCAGTGTCTATGATTTTGGTAAAGTTCATTCTGTAGAGGTTACCTTTTATGTCTGCTCTTAGCATTTCTTGACCTGATTCTGAGTGAAGAAGTGAACAATATTTTCTTTGAAATTTCACATCAAAACCATGATCACAAAGTTGACTTATGCTTATCAGATTGTGTTTTAATCCATCTACATAAGCAACCTTTGATACTGAAATATTTCCTCTTGATAACTCACCATATCCTTTAATCTGTCCTTGCTTGTTGTCTCCAAAAGTAACTGCTCCTCCAGATTTTGCTTTGAATGAGGATAGCAGTTCTTTGTTTCCAGTCATATGCCTTGAACATCCAGAATCTAGGTACCAGATTGGCATTGACTGTTTCTGCAAGACAGATTATTGTTTCTTAGGTACCCACCTCATTATGGGTCCTTTTGTGTTAGACTTTGGTGGAATTGTATGACTTTTTGGCATCTCATCTTTTGATGTCTTGCCTTTACTTGTCTTCTTTTGAGATTTTGTCTCTGAGATATTTGTCCGAGATTTATTCAAAAGGCAGTGAGATCCTTTAAAACGATTTTTCAGTTTCATCAAGAGATAAATGCAGTTACAATTAATGGAACAAGAAGAAGTAGGAGCAAAGTTTTTCTTTTTATTAAAAGCATTTGTTACATTTTGACTTCTTTTGTAACTAGCACTAGGAATATTACATTTATCCCTAACTACTTCTTTTCTTTTTGCTTGATAGACAGTCTTCTTTTCAAGTTGCTTTTTCTTGTTCAAAAACATCTTCTTTTCTTTGCTGCTTACTGCACAGACAGGATCAATATGGTTAATTTTTGTCCATTTGCCTTTTTGTTCAGGAGAGAATTTTATTGTTTTATAGGTGTAAGAACCAGAAGTGTTTGTTTTATTCTTTGCCTTTTCTTGCAACTCTTTTTCAAGTTCCAGAGATGTTTTTGCTTGTAAACACATATTTGCAAAATCAGGACTTATTGGTATTCTGGTTTTGGTTTTCAATACTGAAATTGGAACATTCAAAATACCAGAGCCAACAGTTTCTATCTTTTTGTGAATTACATTCCCTGGTTTACAAAAAATATGTTCATCAATCTCTAAATCAGATTCTGAATCAGAGTCAAGAAAGTCTCTCTTAGATTTAATAGAGATATCTACCTCTATTGGTTTTTTAATTTCTTTTGATATAGAGACTTTGATGATCCGTTTCATGATTTCTTTTCTTTTTAAGTCCTCCATGACATTTTCTTCCCAAATCTTTTGAACATCATCTTTAAACGTAGTTCTGATGTTTTCATCTGACTTTGGTGAATACAGAGGAGCATTCGGATTAAGTGAACTCTGAGATTCATTTTCAGAAGTACTTGTATTAGAGGTACTTGGTTCAAATGTCTCTGAATCTCTTGAGATGAAAGCATCAAATCTGAAAATTTCTTTGGAATCATAGCTCTGAGGTTTTGTAAAGTGTACCTTTGAAGTTTCTTCTTTTATCTGTAACACAGATTCTTTAATGTCTTTTACTTCAGAGTACTTTGTATTTTTGAAATTTAAAGCTCTTGCTTTTGATCCCTCTGATGTTTTCATTCTTTTGAAATTATTCAGAGATGGATCTTCAGAGCTTTGGACCTTCCCTATACAGAAAGTGGAAGAAAGTGAAGTTTTCTCCAATCCATTAAATTAATTCAACTCATTGAATCCTAGCCCTTGAGAGTCCATCTAAGTTTTTATTTTGTCGAAAACACTTTGTGCATTGACATAGCTTTTGATTCGAAGATTTTGTCTATCTAGAGATTGATGTAGGATTTCTCTTTCCTTTTGAAAAAATTTGGTTAAGGCAATAGAATTGAGCCTTTCATACTCAGATTTCTTTACTTCCTCTTCTTTTCCTTTTAGAACTTTTTCAATCTCTTTTATTTCTTTCGAAAATGATTTTTCTTTTTGCTTGTTGGTTTCTTCAAGTTTGGTTTTTTCAAGAAAAAATTCTTTCTTTTCTGATTCCAGAAGATTCTTTTCTCTTTTGTAAAAAATGAGCTCTTTTGTTACTTGCTCTCTTTTCTCTTTTTCTTCAACAAACTTTTGCTTTAGATCCTGAAGTTCATTAATTAGTTTAAAAGCATCTATTTCAGGATCACTGTCAGAGGTGTAAAGAGAGTTTACCTTTTCAGAGTTGTATTCGGATGCTTCATCAGTTTGATTTCCATCTGAAAAGGCCATACCACAGAGATTGGTAGGCTCTTCCTCACCATCACTTGTTGAGTCAGATAGCCAGTCTTCCATTTCTGCTACAAGAACTCTTTCTTTTACATTGTATTTGTATTTGTTCTTGTAGTAATCTTGATCTTTGACAAGTTTTCCTCTGCAGTTTGCAGAGAAGTGGCCTAATTTTCCACATCTGAAGCATCTTCCATCATTTTGATTTGGTGGAAGAGTGACAGTACTTGTCTCTGGCTTCTGTTCTTGAGGTTTGTAGTATCTTTGTGGTTGTGGATACCTTGGTTGGAATGCTTGTTGTGGTCTTGTTTGTGGTGTTGCATTTTCATGGTTGAAGTTTGCACCCTTTTGATCACTATATGGAGTGAATCTGGGTTCTTGTTGAAATCTTCTCTCCGGATTTCTTCTTTCTTCATTCTCTCTCCTTCCTTCAAATACCTTCTTACCAAATTTCTTGTTAAACTGATGAGTGATTAATGCAAGGGATTTGGCAAAGGCACTTATATCTTCATCTGAGTCTGAATCAGTATGAGTTTCTTCTGCTATCAAAACCTTTTTGGATCTTCTTTTTGTTTCCAAACATTTTTGTGACTCTTCACAGTTGTTTTCTTTCGATGTTTGTTTTGAAACAAGTGCAAGGGGTCCACCCAAAGAGGTTTTTGATTTTTGCTTCATAACTTCTTTTTCATGTGCAACAAGAGTACCATAAATGTCAGTTAATGACCATGACTCAAGATCTTGATTAGCCTGTATAGACATGGACAGTTGTGACCATTCTTCATTCAAGCTTTTCAATAAAAGAACGTTGTTTTCCTCTTTTGTTCTTATCACTCCAAACTTTCTACATTTGTTTATTATAATGTTGAATCTTGAGTAAGTTTGGTGTAACTTTTCTTCTGGTAGAGCATGAAAATCATGATATTCATTGATGCATAGATTTCTTCTGTTTTTCTGAGTTTGTAGGCCACCTTCAAGTTGATTTAACAACTGATCCCATATCTCTTTTGCAGTTTTACAAGAATCAAGTTCTTGAAAGATATCATTGGGAATGGCCATTATGAGTAATGTAACAACTTTTGAGTCATTATCCATCATATTATTTTCTTCATCAGTGAAGTTTGTGGTTTTCTTTTCATAATATACAGGTATTTCGGCAGTATCTGCTGTTGCAGGAACTCTTGGTACCAACACCATTGGAATGTGAGGTCCAACGTTCACATATCTAAAAAGATCCCTGTCCATACCTTCTAGAAAATTTACCATCCTTATTTTCCATTGGAGATATTCATCCCTTAAAAGTGTAGGAGGTTTTGTTAATGACCCAGCTGTATACATGGCACTTATGCTTGAGTTTGCCATTTAAAAAAAGAAGATTTGAAGAACTGATGCTTTTTGTAATGAACTGTGATTTACTATCAAATCTAGAGCATATGATGTTCTTGAATAAACTGGGTTTATATGAACATGCACAGATATTGAAAGTTTAGAATCAATGAGATGTAAATCTATCCGAGTATGCAGATATGATCTTTCTTTGTTTTAGAAACAAAGGAGGCTCTGATACCAATTGTTGGATCTTAGATCTAATCTCGTAACATTGATATAAACAATAAGAGTAATGACAGGGGAAGTAATACAGTTTAATATCAAAGAAGATTCAAATATCACAGTTCATAAAGCAGATAAAGATAAACAAGATATTCTTAGAATAAAATATTCAACTTATATTATCAGATATATAACTTCTTAAGCACACTTTGAACAATAAGGTGATGGTCCTATTTATAGGACCATAAAGTAAGCAGTGTACTTGCATGACAACAAAGAGCATGCTGAACAGTGACCTACTCTAGAAAGTAAATCTTATCACTAAGTGACGTGTCATCTGTTCTTCTGTTTATTCGTAGAAAACTTCAGTGTGAACTTCAGAGAGAATGTCTTCAGAGCTCTGACGTTGTCTTTAGAGCCTCTGATGAAGCCATCTCTGATGTCTTCTCTGAAAGTTGCAATCTCTAATAAGTACTTCAGAGGCAGGTTTGTCCTCTGAAGTATTTATCAGGTTTGCCCTCTGAAGTCTTCATCCTCTGACGTCTTCGTCCTCTGAAGTTGTCGTCCTCTGACGTCTTCGTCCTCTAACGTCTTCGTCCTCTGAAGTATTCGTCCTCTGAAGTAGGATGGGTATTTTCAACACTTTAACAGATGATTTGGAGCTAACAGTTCTAAAATCTGAAAATTTTTCTGACTCCGAGGTAAGTTCAGGTTTATTGTCTGATCAGTTGGGCTTCTTAGGTAAAATTGTTTCTTCGGACTCAATTCTTAAATCGAAAATTCTTGATGAATCTTTTACGCTAAAGGATGATTATTATAAACCAAAGCGTAAAAGTAGAAGGTCAAAGAAGTCAAAGAAACAAGATATTGTTATTTCTGAAAATCCTAATTCTTGTGATTCAAAATTTTCAGATAGGACTTTGACGACTCCTACAAGGTAGATGTGGAGGATCAAGCTGAAATCTGATGAATATGCGACTAATGAGGACCAAAATGTAGACAAACTTTGTAGAAATGATTCATTTGCTACTTGTAATAAAATTTTCAAATATTCAATAAAGCAAATGATTCAAATTGCAAAAGATGTCTCCTATTCCTCCTCTGGTTCAAGTTCAGATGATTATGCTTCGTCCTCTACTGATGATTCTGTTCATTCATCTGATTATTTTTCTCGTGCTTTCTATATTAAATCTAACAAATTTTCTCGCATTAGAACTGCAACCAACAAATATTGACCCAAATACAATTGGGTTCCAAAACAAAAGATTAATTCGGAGTTGCAAGCACCTAATGTCAAGGGGGAGTAAGAGAAAAATGGCTTATGAGTAAATCAGCTCAGAACCTGTATTCAATGGACTTCGACTTCTAAACATATCGGTTTAAAACTCGTTCTTCAATGCATTTAGCTTCTGAACAAATGAGAAACTGTGAGTGCATTTACTTTATTCCGCTGCATTTATCTCTGACTGTGATTTTGTTCCAGTTATCTCAAATTTTTTCAAGAATCTGAGCAAGTTCGACCAGATCCAAAACTTTGATATGAGAAACCAATTCATTATACATTATGTGGAAGAAGGTATTATTGAATTTTATTTTGTTTCGATTAATATCAATTTGTCGAATTCTTTACAATAGTCTTAAATGAAAAATGTTTTTTCAAACTCGGCATGTTGAATTTAAAAGTTTAAATCTTTACAAATTTTATTCTATAAAGTAAAAGTTTTAAAGTTTTTCTTTCTCTTGAATAAAATGTGTGTCTAAGATAAATTTTCAAGTTGCTTTGTTTATATCGAAGTTTTATATGTTCAACTATCAAGTCTTACAAAAGTCGAAAGGTCTGCAACATGTTTGAAACTTTTGAGATTGCTTTAAAGTTATGTGATTCGGAATATCTATAGTTTACAATGCTTAGAAATCCTAAAAATTCAGAACTATGGATTGTAATGAAAATATGGGTTAAGCACTTAGATGTAAAATATAGAAATCTCTAAGTTTAAAAGTTTGTACCCGTGACCTTTCTGGTTTGGAAAGTAAGTTCCGTGGGATGCTTGTCATCTGGTCCCCTAAGGTCAATTGGTCTGGGAGTGATCGAACCCAAATCCTTCTATAGAATCAGATCGAAAGTCATGTTCTACTGGTATGAATGGGTTTAGGATGTGTCGATGTAGCCTTTCTGATCTAGGAGAGTAAGTTCCAGGGGGTGCTTGACACCTAGTCCCCTAAGGCCAACTGGTCTAGGAGCGGCTGACCCAAATCTTGCAATAGGATCAGATAGAGAGTTACGTTTACGGCATGTTCTTTACTTACCAAACTTCTTGATTAAAAGATACCAATGTGCACATACTTAAAAGATGCCAAAGAGCACACTCATGTGAAGATGCCAATATGCACAATGCTAAAAGATGCCAATGAGCACACATCTCATGATGCTTGGTGATATGTTTGAATTGTGATAAACCTATAAATTTGTGAAAGTCTAAATTCTTGATAGCTTAGTGTGAGTAAAGGCAAAGTTTTCTATTTTATTTTTAGAATTGCATTTTCTTGAAGCAAATTGAACTTCGCATGCTAGCACACTGAATAGATTGATGAAAGTTTATTGAAACTGAACATGTTTTAACTTGATATGCAATGAAACTTGTATCTGTATCCAACAACATACACTTGATTTCATTTGATGGATTAATCTTTAATATTTTACTAAGAAGAATTTAATTTGTATAGTGTTTAAAATTTGATATGTTTAGTTGTTTCAAAATTTATATTCAGTATATTATTCTTTTTACACTGATGTTTTTATGTTTGTGTATCTATATCTTTGTAAATGGGTCTGTGCATTATTCGAGGGGAGTGAATAAGGAAAATATTCTGAAAAGATCATATCTCATATTTTAAGGGGGAGTGTCTGATTTTCTATACGAATGTTAACTTGAATTGTCATATTTAGTGCATTTGTGTAGGGGGAGTAAAAGAGCTTAACAAGTTACTTCATTTCAACTTTCAAGTTAGATTTGTGCTAACAGTTGGTAGCGCAAAACACAACTTTGTGCCTCCTTCATGTAGCGCAAACCTTCCCTTTTCTCCTTTATTCTGAATTTTGCAGATCTGAAGCTGTCTCGTCTCCAACATAGGCATGACCAAGTTGATCCATATCATCAAGGTCATGAGGGGAGAAGTTAAGGAGAAGTTAAAGAGACAAAGAGTTCAAACGTTTATCTGGTGCTCAAGATTCGCTCAAGATTCTATTTTTTCTCAGCTATACTAGTTCTTTTGCTGTTCCAGCTCCGATCACCACAGTTCATTCAAGTACATTTGAAAGAGGTGTGTCGTTTAGAGCACAAGCTGATGAACCGATTGTTCTTTCAAGTTTATTACAAACAGGTGCAGTCTTGTCAAGGCAGCAAAGGCAACATAGATTGAAAGATGCTGAGAAGAATTTTTTTTTTAGTCAAGAAGCGTCGCTAAGTCGCTTAGCAGGTCTGATTAAAGTTCGAAGATGGTTATAACAAACTACATGGAAGACCGGAGCGCCAATGATTACTAAGGGGGAGATTGTTAAGTCTGATTTTATAGTAATCATTGTATTTATAGACTTGGTCTAATACTGTGTATTAGAAACTTATATGTCTTGTATTGGCCCAGGATATTTAAGTCCCTTGTGGCTTTGTTGTTTGTAACACTTGAACGCATACATTGAATATTCATTTTTACATTTTGGCGCTTCTCTCTCTCTACTTTCTCTCACTACATTTAGAGTGATCTTGGATTATCAAAAAGCCTTAAACTTCTGTTGAAACTTAACTGATTCATCTTTCAGCTCAGATGATTTCTGTTCAGTCGTCTTCAGTTGGATTTTAAGATTTGCAATTATAGACTCTTTGACCTTGATAGCTTTCTCAAGAGACTGAATGGTATTTTCTTTTATTGCCATCATTTTCTCTCTATCTTTAATCTCTTTCTCTTTTTCTTTAATTTCTTTCTCTCTTGCACTGACGATACCTGCAGAATCAGATTTAACAGTATTAGTACACTTTATACAGTAAAGAGTTTTATCAGAGTTTGACAAATTAAATTTCAACTCCTGAATCTCTTTTAGAAGCACTGAATTCTGATTTTTCAGTTGATCTCGTTCAGCTTCTATTTTCGGTATCTCAGGCATGTATAAGACTGCCATATCTCTTGCTGACAATACATTATTTCCCTTATCATCAACAGTAGGCATCTTGACAGATTAGCTTGATATAAATGATTGTTCCCAAACAATTCAGAACAGTTGACTGGAAGTCAATGTTAAATCACAAAAAAAAATTATGTCTCTTAAACTGTCAAAGCACTGGAACTTTCAGATGACTAGAACTTGCAGATCATATGAATTGAAAACCTGCAGATAAATGTATTTGAAACTCTTAGAATTTGCAAAACAAATGAGTTTGAAACTTTAGAACTTGTAAACTAAGTGAACATAAGCTTCCAGACTAAATGAGCTTAAAACTCATAGACTGAATGAGTTAGCAAGACTAAAACTCGCAAGCTTTGGTTTGAGAGTTTTTAGAACTCGCAGATTACTTCAGATTGAAACTCGCAAATGCTTTGAACATTTAAACTTGCAGATGCTTGAACCTGTGTTTGGAATTTTTCAGCATTCACAGACTATATGAATTAAAACCATGAACCTGAAGACCACTTAGCAAATCACTTGAATTTGAAACTTGCAACCTTGAAAACTCACAGATTACACAGATTAGAACTTGCAGGCTGTGTATTGAGAGTATTCAAAACTCACAGACTGTGTTTGATCTTTAAACTTGCAGATCACACATGAAACTTACAGACTGCACAAACCAAGTGATCATAAAAACTAGAATTTGCAGAATGTGTGTTGAATTCGCAGATCAAATGGACTTTGACTTAAAATTCACATACTGCTTATCTTTTAAAAAACACACAGTCTGCATAAAAATTTCAGCTATAAAACTAGCAGAGCTCACATATTAAAACTTGTGTAGTTCATGACCTGAAACTCGCAGATGTTGCAGATCAATGAAGCATAAACTCGCATATCAAAATGATTCTGAAACACTCAAATTATTTGAGCAGACTGAGATTTGAGTAATTTCAGAACTCGCAGATCGAAGTGAGTTAAGAACTTTCGAATTTGCAGACCATGTAAACTGCAAGCTATGTGAACTGGGACTCCCAAAATTAAATGCTCAAACTCACAAATGCTTAGACTGAGAATCTGAACAAATTGAACTTGAAACTCATCAACACGCAGACCACTGGACTGACTGAAACGAACTTAAAACTTGAATTAAAAGTTGTAAGTAATGAGCAGATCAAATGACTTATGAACTTGCAGCATGAAATCTGCAGATCACTTGACTTGAACTTCACAGATGCTTGAAAATTGAAACTTGTATATTCAAAGAAGCTGAAAACACGCAGACTGCAAATTGATTCTTGAAAGTACATCAATTGGAATCTACCAATCAATTTAAATTGAAAATCGCAGATTAATTGGATCAGAACTCGCAAATCAATTTCAATTTTGAAATGTCAACACTTAGAACTCGCAGGCCATTAAGGCTCAATTGAAAATTAAAACTCGCAAGCTTGAAAATGGAACTCCAATTTGGAACCTGCAAATCAATTAGAGTTGAACAAATCGTAGATTAAATGAACTAAAAGTCACATATTACATTAATCGAAACATTAATTGGACTTTGTACTAAACGCGCAAATCACTAGATTTCAGAAACGCGCAGATTGAATGGATTAAACGCGTAAGTCGAATCACATTGAAACGCGCAAATCGAATTGGATTAAAACGTGCAGACTGAATAATCTGAAACACGCAAATTCAATTAGATTGAAAACGCACAAATGGGGGCTAGCGAGTTTGATGAAACACGCAGATGGTTGTTTGCGTGTTTTGTAGAACTCGCAAGTTCTTCAAATGGGTAACACAAAACTCGCAGATTGAAGTAGAAAAATCACCCAATGCCTTGCGTGTTATGTGAAATTCCCAGATCAAAGAATCAATTTCAACCAAGTGTTTTGTGTGTTCTTCATGAACTCGCAAGCTGTGTGAATTCTCTGATGCGATCCAAATAAGTTCAATCTTGAAAAATTGATTCTCAAAACCTGCAAATCAATGATCGAAAATCATTTTTAAACAGCTTTCTATCAATCTAAACTTGCTAACAAACAAAAAATTACAGTGCAATGATCTAATTACAGTGTTCGACAATTTTTAACAACCAGATTAAAAAATTCCAAAATTCAAACTGATCTTGTGGTTGATTTGTGAGATTGTGTGAACAAACGTGATTCTTCAACAACAAATGAGTTCAATGGAATCAGTTTTACAATCTAATCACAACTAATAAGTGTGAATTCAAATCAACAGTGAATGAAAAAGTCGTTCTGCATGATCTTGAAAAATTTCCAGAACTTGATCCAACAATTCCAATTCAATTCTGCAATTTTAGTTCAAGAAAAATGTATCATTATGATCAATAACAATAAAATGAATCCTATTCAACCATTTTTCAATCTAACATCAATCAATTATAAGAAAATTTGGTTCAACAGTGAAGATCCAAAAGCTTTATGCGTTCATGAGATTTTCCAGATTTTGATCTAATTTTCTGTTCAAATCTTTTCTGAAATTGTTTGGTATGCTCTGATACCAATTGGAAATGTATATTCCAGATCAAATCAAACAATTCTAACTATCTCAATCAAGATTATGACAGTGTTTATTCTAGAGAGATAGTAGAGAGAGAAAGTAAATATGTATTATCACAAGTATATTGATATTACAATGAAAGCTCTTACCAAACTAACATGTCATATCCCTATTTATACCAAGGATATGAAACTCTCAAGTACTTAAACTCTCATGTACTTAAACTCTCAAATACCTATTTACAAGGCATGTTGACTTTACTATATAAACACTTACATGCTAAACAATATAGACATAGACTATGTTGACTTTACTTGACTTGACTTTTCTCACTAAATCTTGGATACAATTAATACACTAACAAGATCTTTTCAACTTGGCTTGCAAGTTTGAAATTTATTTTTCTTTTGCTTCAATAACTCCTGCAAAATTAGCTTTAGAATTAGTAATGCATTCTCAGCAAACAAAAACTTTCTTTACATCTTTATCATCCTTCAATTTATAAATATGTTCAAGAAGAGATGAATTCTGAATCTTCAGATTCTTGTTCTCAGATTCCAGTGCGAGAATCTCTGGCATGTACGCTAAAGTACAATCTCTGCTAGTTAGCACCAGATTACCTTTTTCATCTGTGTAAGGCATGATGAAATCTGAAAAAAAATACTAAAAAATAAAAAAAATTAATCACACTAAGAAATATGTACCCCTACGCAGACTTAGCACGTGGGTATTATATAAAATATGCTAGAAATGACCTTTAATCAAAAAATCATAAAAAATTGAAGTGAAAGTACAGAAAAATCACTTAAAATGAAAAACAAGGCAAGAATTCGTAAGCTACTCTCAACCTAGAATTCGTAAGCAATAATTCGCAAGACACTCACAAGCATGAATTCGTATGATAAAGATACTAAAAAGGATACGAAATCTTGAGCTTTTCGCAGAACACTGGTTTGCGAATTCTTAGCTTTTCACAGAACACTGTTTGCGAATTCTGAACAATTCGTACGTCTGTCTCGTGCGAATTCTTTAAAATTTGTATCTATCTGAGGTGCGAATTCCTCTAAATTAGTAAGTCTCACACTTACGAATTCCTCCCTTAGCAATTTTTCTTCTCTATAGTATGCGGATTCCTTCAGTCTGCGAATTCTTTCCTTAGGATTTCTGCAAATTCCATTGCCCTGCGAGTTCTACTTGCGAGTTCTTCATCATCTCTGCGAGTTCTTCAGAGCTCGAACTTTTTCGACTAAAATCTCACTGACTTCCACCCAAAACTCAATATTTGACTCTGAAAATTTGCAGTCTCGATCTCTTTGTCATAGATAACAACCCTGTGAAATGAATTTATCTAATAACAAATATGAAAGTGAGAATCGATTCTTGACAGTTTACGACCAAAAACTTCCTAAAACATGGAAGATTGATTCAATTCTTTGAATCTGTTGATCAATTGATTAATCATCCAAAAAAAGACTTGTTCCACTTCACTATGCGAACACTGTGAACTCGATTTTACATTAAAATAATCATTAAATCAAAGAATTTGATTATGCATAGAGTGGATGAAACAGTGACCACAAAATTTGATTTTTCTTCTTTTCTGATCAGGCTCTGATACCAATTGTGATCCCAAAATACTAGCATATCAAATCATACATACACAATATCAAGAAGCCATTGTCATTAATGTCACAAGATTACAGTGTCACAACTCTAACATGAATGATGCGAGTTATGTGTTCTCTAAATGTACAATCTTGTGTTTATTTGAATTAAGCGTGTCTTTTGTAACTACAAATCTAACAAAGACCAAAACTATTTATACTAAGTCAACTTGAGTTGACTTTACAACCAAACCCTCAAACTATTACACAATTACAATAAAGACCCTCACTTTTAATCTTGAATACAATATCAGTCTGGCAAAAGGTAAAATCGATACTACTCTTTCTATTAAAAAGGAAAAAACCGATATCATTTTAGTTTAGATATATGTGTATGGTATTTATTATTAACAAGATTTCAAGTTCTAATCACAATTAATCATAAATACAATTCAAGATCAATTGAACAATCAGCCTATTTCAATTCGATTTAAGGAATTCGTATACAGAGGACTCTGAATATTTCTTTCTCTAGAATCTCCGCGTACAAATTCTCAACTCGCAACTCAACTTCTTACAACAACTCCTACAACTAGCCGTATACCTCTTTAAACACACGGGAACAAAAACACTTATAAACACTATTACATTGACTTTTGACTTGCATGAGTATTGACTTTAGCTTTGACTTGCTTATCTTTCAGTCTTCAGTCTTCATGATCTTGTATCCAACATATTTATGCTCTAACATTCTCTCCCTTTGGATCAAGATCAACTTCAAAAAGATTTTGCAATACAATCAGCCTCTTTGATTAAACTTTAGCACCTTTATCTCAACTTTGTAGATTTTTTTCAGCAAAGATCATCTTCAGAAAGATAAACATTGAAGTACAAAAATTACAATCTCCCTTTTTCATAATCAAACTTTAATCATTCTTTAATCTCTCCAAAACCTTTGTACAACATCTTTGGCAAACAACTTTAACATTCTCCCTCAAGGTAATAAGAAACCTCTTTCAGACTTCAGAAAGAAATTATCTTCAGATTCAACTCAGTTTGCTTCAGCAAATTATCTTTGAAAATTTAAAATCCAGATTCAATCAAGCATTTCTACAATCTCAATCAAGATTCAGATATAACAGTGTATTATGATCTAGAGAGAGAGAGAGTAGTGAGAGAAAGCATATTGGTCATTGATCTCACAAAATGTATATTACAATGAAAGTTCCCTTGTTTCTATTACAAGACTAAAGGCTATTTATACCTAAGATAAACTCACATGCTTAAACATGAAACTCTCATGAGGCTAAACTCTCAAGACATATGAACAATAGACTAACTATTACATTAGACTTTGTTGACTTTTCTTGACTTGACTTTTCCCACTAAATCTTGGATACAATTAATACACTAACAATCTCCCCCCTTTGTATTCAAGATTTAAAAAAAATTGACACTAGTCTTCAGCACTTGATTCTTTAACTTTTGTCTCTGACATCTTTAAAACTTTGAAGATTTAACAATCTTCAGTCTTTCAGTATTTGAAGAATCTTGAAAAGTCTTTTGCACTTTGTATCTTTGGAAAGTCAACAAGTCTTGAACAAATCTTTGAAATTAACTTTGCATCTTTTGAAACTCTTTAAACTTCTTTGAAATCTCAAGGGAACTTTGAAAATCTTGTATCTTTATCTCAGAAATCTCTGATCAGTCTTCAGAAAAACAAACTTTCTTGAATCATCTTTAAGACTTGAATCATCTTTGTTTCTTCATAATCTTTTGAATCTTCTTGATCCAATCAAACTTTCATCTGTCTTGAAATATCAGAATTATCTTCACTTTTTGTCTTTGAAATTTAATCTTCAGAAATTTGTCTCTTTTTTCAGTCTTTGAAATTGAATATTCAATAATTCTCCCCCTTTTTGATGATCATGAACATCATGATCATCAAAATATCTTCAATTTCAACACAGTCTTTGACTTCCCCCTTTGTAAGAACTAACAATCTCCCCTATATGATAATTTGACATTCTCTGCCCTTTTGATCTGAATGGCTGTCAAGTCATGAAATCTATTCATCTGAATCTTTTCAAATTCATACAAATTAAGCGTTGTAACCCTGATTCAACGGATGAAATAGTTATTATGCCTGTAAGTAGCACGGATCCACTTTGTAAAACGAATGTACATTGGAAAGGAGATTTTGTGATGTTCACTCCCCAAGGGCTTCCATTCAACCATCGAAAAAATCACGAAGGAATTTTCTATGAATGTTATGACAAGAAAACATATTCCTTGTGCGTACGTGCTAGTGTAGAAATGATTGAAGCTACTCATGCTTTACCAGGCTCAAAATGTGTAAATTGTTGAGACATCAAGAAATACTACACAGACTCAATGTGCATGAAAGAGGTGCGAAGGTGGGGCAACTTTCCTTCTTTTCCAATATCTAAATCATCCGAGTAAAGATCAGATAGCATATGTGTTGCGTCCCCAAGAAAAATTAAAACATTTCTTTGTCGGGAAAGAATTGAGTGGTTGGTGGGGTTAATGCAAGAGTTGGCATGGGCTCACTGCCTTTTTCAATAATGGTCACCAAAGAATGTGAATTAATCAGATGATGTGGCTGCCCGACTCAGAAAGTAGTTGGTGCAGAGTTTTCATATTCTTTTAACTTTGTTCCCACACCCTCTTTCTTTTTATCAATATGCTCACTTCTAACCAAACTCTCATTTACATTATACCTCAGCTCAATAAGAAAAACTCAACCGGATGAGTTATCTCTCCCACTCTTTGATTTTGACCCCTCACCCCTCAATCACGCGAGGATAACTTCCTGGGTAGGAAACACAGGTTAACGTGAATCCATGGAAGTTCTATTTAAGCTCACACATGAATCTCATGTAAATATATCCTAAAAAGAATGGTTGCTCAACAGGTTAGCTTGAACAGTTAAGCACAAAATTATAACAGTGTCAGAATGTATGCTCATTTTAAAATATGAATGAAATTTGATCATTTGAACTTTGATGATTTCTCAAAACAAGGATATTGAATGAATGAAATGAAGTCAAGAGAATTGTTTTAAAAATCTGACAATTTATCAAATAGATCAAATAAAATGGTTAGGGTATCAAAGAACTTGATAGTTTGTTTATATGAACGAATATAAAAAATTTAGCAATGAACGCTCAAGATTAGAAATGATGATTGATGCTTAACAACATTTGAAATCAAACGGGAGTATTACCATCGAAAAATTGGTTTGTTATGAGACATGGTAATAACAAGTATTGAACTAGTGTGTATGAATACCTGACAGTATATAGAAAAGATAATACACAAGTATTGATCTTTGGAAACACATGGTCAGTTAAACTTTAAAGCTTAAAAACTGAAAAACATTTAAAATCACACGTCTAAATTCATGAAACCTTTTGAGAACAAGAAGTGGTTTGAACATTTAAGAAACCGTTTTTCATGTTCGAAAGTTGTTTTTCTTTCAAACAATCCGAGATCTAGATTAGAAGATATTTACCTTTAAGTTCCCCCTCAAATCATGATATAATGATTTAGGTCAGATAAGCTCCCCCTGGATATTTGCAAAATATCCTTATTTGAACATTGAAAAACGGGTCCTGATCTGTCATGTGATCAGAAGCCACAATCATTTACATTAAAGTTCGGGTTCTAAACTGAAGTGTTTAGAAGCCATAACTCTTTGATTTTAAAGTCCGTCTTTTGAACTGTTGTGTTCAAAAGCCAAAGTTCTATGCTCCCCTTAAACCTTGGGTGCCTGCAACGCAGTTTTAGATTTTGGTACCCACTGGTATTTGGGTCCTGATGTGTTAGTTGCAGTTCGTGCGGGGGTTACATAAAAGAACCATACCAGTAATTAGCAAAGTTTTTACTTATAAAGTCATGTGCTCTACAGTAAGAACAACATATTTTCTTCTGAGAAATCCTGATAAGATGATTAGTAGAATAAAATGTATCAGAATTGTCAAAAGATTTACGTTTGTGTGCACTGTTCTTTTTCGCTTTGGTTGTGGACGCAGATGCTTTGTCCTTCTTCTTCTCTTCATCTGAAGAACTCCTCACTCTCCAGACCATCTGATTTTTCTTAGATTTCTTTCAAAGAGATTTAACATAAAAGTTTGCCGAACCATCAACAGATTTGTCATAAAATAGATTAGATGGTCGAATCTGATTTGAATTGAAAATTTTAGATTTGACACGACTCTGTTTGAAAACATATTTATGATGAATAGAACTTGAAGTTGTTTTGAAAGAACAGACTGATTCTGTTGAACTATCAATAGGTGATTGACTAATCACATCAGCTGTAATGTTTTCTGACAAATAAACGTTTGCAGCTTCTAAGTCTATTATTTTTGCAGTAAAAATGTTTCTTTCAGAAATTAGTGTGTCAAACTTTATTTTCAAATCAGATCTGGCCTTCTGTTCTTATTGAATGTCTGAAGATAGAACAGTTATTTTGGATGTGAGATTAGATATTTCAGATTCAAAATGTAAACGTTCTTGTTCAAAATCTTTCTCTAATTCTTGATCTTTTCAGAAATATATTTGAAAATCCCAGTATTTCTCTTTTCAGCATTTTTCTTTTCAAGATCAAAATACTTTTTCTTTTCTTTGAAAATTTGTCTTTCTTTTTCGAGCAAGTCTTGTAAAGTAGAAATCTGTTTGGGAATGTTGATCCAAACTCTCTCAGTGATTTGATAACGACCCTTTTCTATACTTAGTGAAAATTACGTTTTTAATATGTATTAGTGTTTCGCCATCAGCGATCAGACTGAGTCTGTTCAGTTATCGTTGATAGTCTTTCTTATAAACATTTAATATGTATTAGTGTCTCACTATCAGTGATCAAACTGTGTATATTCAGTTATCGCTGATAGTTCTGATGTAAACACTAACGTAATCCCTGAAGACAAGTCTTGCCTCAACATATGTTCATAGTTGAATCGAAGACGAAGCCACTGAACAAAGAGAAGTATACTAGTGACCTGATGCGGAAATCAGTGAAGCAAAGACAACTCTACTTATACGCGAAGGAACATGAGGAAAACCTTCAGCGATAGCTGAACCACTTTATATCTCTGAAGAAAGAGATATTCAGCGATCAATTGATCACAAAACTTATGCCTCAAGTTTCCTTTTGTCTTACCTTGCACAACCAGTACGATGTGTCAGAACGGACATATCTCTGCCACAAATCGTACAACAACTCTGTCAACTACACTGTTCATGATACAGCCGAAAACATGTCTCCCAAAAGTCAGACTATCAAAGCCAATCACTGAACGCCACGTGTAAAGTATCCTGCCATGCATTTAATGCATAGGGTATAAATAGAAAGACCACCTCTCCATCTGAGAGTGTGCTCAATCCTTGAACCCCAATAGAAACCTTTGTTTTCTATACTCTCTAAAAACCCCCATTCTCTATATTCTTGTGCAACCATCTTTATGTTTCTTATGTTTGTTTAGATTGAGTCTGTCTTAATCTTATTCCGCAACAAACTTGTAAATTGTGTTTGATTATTCAATAAACAATTTATTAAACTTTAAATATTGTGTTTGTATTCAACCCCCCCCCCCTTCTACAAACTTGTTAAGCACCTCCGGGACCAACAAGTGGTATCAGAGCAAACTGTTTAATCTGATAAACAATATCTTGCTTTATTCTTTTCCTTGCTATTCTAATACGACACTAAACACAAACAAAAACTATTTTCATAATGGTTCACTTTCTAAACCTCCTCGATTTAGCAGAGATAACTTTTCTCTATGGAAAAATCGAATGATGCTATTTCTTGAAGGTGCAGATCCTACTATACCTAAGTATATAGAAAATGGACCCTATGAACGTGTCAGAATTATAGTTGCAGTTCCAGCTACTGCCACCACTCCTGCTATCCCTGAACGCTATGTAGTTAAGGAGATAAGAGAGTGGAGTGATGAAGACAAAAAGAATGTTAGTATAGATGGAAGGGCAAAAACCATTATCTCAATGGCTCTGCCTGATGAAGTTTTCCATTCCATCATGCATCTTAAAACTTCTAAAGAAATGTGGGAAACCATTTGTGTTCAATACGAAGGAACCACTGAAATCTGAGAGACTCGAAAGATTAACTTGGTAAGACAGTATGAAAGTTTCATCGCTGGTAAGAATGAATCTCTCTCTGATGTTCATCAGCGATTTAACTACTTAATCATAGATCTAAGAATTGTTGGTAGGACCTATTCTAATTCTGAGGTCTTGACCAAATTCCTAGAATGTCTTCCTGAAAGCTGGGACAGTTATTCAATATGTCTTAAGCTGACAAAAGACTTAAATTCTCTTTCACTCAGCACCTTATATGGAATATTGCTTAACTATGAGCAATCAAACCTTTTGAAGAAGAATCTTATAAAAGATTCTAAAGACTCCAAAAGCACTCCTGTTGCTTTAGTCTCTTCAGAAATAATTCCATCTCAGCGATCTACTCTCACTATCACTGAGTTAGATTCTGATTCTGAGGATCTATCAGACCCTGATCTTTAAGAGTTTGATGACTCCTTAGCACTCTTGACAAACTCTTTTAAGAGATTTGCAAGAAAGAGCAATTTCCGAAGAAATAAGCCTCTCTCTCTTACTGACAAGCCAAAATCAACCCCTGTTGATAAGGCTTCTGCTACTTGCTATAACTGTGAAAAGATTGGACACTTTGCAAGTGAGTCCAGTCCAAAGAAAGTCTTCAAACCTTCTACCTCAAAAATATCCAGCGATGACAAGTACCTAAAGCTGAAAGAGAAATATCAAAAACTGAAAAGCTACAAACGAAAAGGTAAAGGTCTCATTGCTGAAGAACATGCCTGGGCTGAATCAGAAGAATCAAGTTCTGATGAAGAAGAAGTTGCTAATCTCTGCCTTATGGCTGAGATTAAATAAGAAGTGGAAGAACCAGCTGAAACTTCTATGAGCTATATATCATCTCAGGTATCTATCTCTACTAATCCCTCTCTACCTGAAGCTGAGAGAAGTCACGCTGTTGATGTGCTGAGTATTGATATTTATAATGCTCTAAACGGAAAAACTCTAGCTGAGAACAAAAATGTTGACCTAGCTGAACATTTATAGAAATGTCATGAAAAGATCAAAGATCTGAATCTTTTAGAAGAAAGGTTGAAAGATCAAGTCATTATAAATGAAATCATCAGCATTGAACGCAAACAAGCCATCGCTGCTCTAAAAGCGGAAAAGGCTAATGTTGAAAAATGGTGCAAATCATCAACAAAGATCTCTGAGATAATAAATGCTCAAACTCCTGAAAGTGATAGAACTTTCCTTGGTTTTTTGACACCACAAGATGAGCCTAAAGAAGAAAGTTCCATGCTTAAGTTTGGAATGTTTGTCACTTCTATCTCTGACACTTCTTATAATCAATTTTATCCTTCTTCTTCTAAAACCATCCTTGAAGAAATATCCAAAGGCTCTAAGTCTGCGGATAAAGGAAAATCAATTCTTCATCCTCAAAAGGCAACAAGGAAAGCAAAGTTGAAGGTTACTTCTACACCTACAACAAATCAATCTTCTAGCTCTGTGATAGAAATCTTTGATCTATGTCCTCCAAAGTTAAAGATTGACCTTAAGCCTAAGAGATCTGAAGAATTGAAAATTCCTCCCAGATCTAATGCTAAAAGCATTCTTGGACCTGGTCCCTCTCATCTTAAATTCTCAAAACCTTCTATTTCTGGTCCTAAAACCACTTTCAAATATAGAAAATGCTATCATTGTGGTTTTACTGACCATATTGCAAGCAAATGTCCAACTGCCACCAAAGCTGATAAAACAGCTAAAGTGAAGATAAATGCCTCTAAGGCTGAGAAGGTCACCAAAGCTAAAAAATCAACCAAAGTGAAGAATACCACTAAGGTTAAGAAATTAACCAAAGTGAAGATTACCATTGAAGCTGAATCTTCATATGCTGTGAAGATTGCTGAACCTTCCATCTCCACTAACCCAAAAGGACCCATTGAAAAGTGGGTACCAAACAACGTTTAATCTTCCTTATGTGTGCAGGGATCAAAGGGCATCTGGTATCTCAATAGTGAATGTTCTCGTCATATGACTGGACAAAAAGACCTACTCACTGAATACAAGGAAGAGAAAGGTCCCTCTGTGACCTTTGGTGGAAATGGAAAAGGCTATACCCAAGTGTTTGGTGTCCTCAGCAATGGGACAACTATCTTCAGAAGATTCTCTTTTGTAGATGGACTGAAGCATAATCTTCTAAGCATCAGTCAGCCATGTGACAAAGACTACGAAGTTCGTTTTTCTAAGAAAGCATGTTCAGTGGTGAATGAGAAAGGAAAACTTACTCTCAGTGGTTATCACAGAGAAAATGTCTATGTAATAGATATGGACTCTACTACCACTGAAAACTTATGTTTTTTTTCTAAAGCCTCTTCTGATGTCAACTAGCTATGGCACAAAAGGCTTTCTCTTCTAAATTTGAAAACCCTAAATTCTCTCTCTTCTAAGGAACTGGTTTCTGGTCTTCCTCAGCACTCGTATGCTAAAGAATCTCTCTGTTCATCATGTGAAAAAGGAAAACAGACAAAAGCTTGTTTCTAGTCTAAACAAGTTTCCTCAGTGACAAGTCCTCTTCAGCTCTTGCATATGGATTTGTTTGGTCCTGTCAACATCCAATAAATAGCTGGAAAGAAATACACGCTTGTCATTGTAGATGAATACTCTCGCTACACCTGGGTTATCTTTCTTCTCTGAAAGAGTGATACTCCAGAAGAACTAATATATTTCGTTAAAAAGATGGAAGTGCTGAATAATCTTACTGTTTGCTCTATAAGAAGTGATCATGGAACTGAATTCAAAAGTAGTTCTCTGAACAATTTCTTTGAGAACAAGGGAATTTCTCATAGTTTCTCCTCAGTAAGAACACCTCGGCAAAACGGAGTCGCTGAAAGAAGAAACCAAACGATCATTGAAGCTACTAGATCAATGCTCAGCGATTTTCACCTCCTTACTCAATTTTGGGCTCAAGCTGTTAACACTTCTTGTTTTACTCAAAAACAGCTTATGAACTTTTTCATGGAAGAAAACCATCTATCATTTTTCTTCATATCTTTGGTTGTCAGTGCTTTATCTTAAACAACAAAGATCAGCTTGGAAAGTTTGACCCAGAAGCTGATGATGGAATATTTCTTGGATATTCCTCCATCTCCAAAGCCTACAGAGTGTTCAACAAGAGAAGACAATCTGTGGAAGAAACAATTCATGTCACCTTTGATGAAACTCGCTCAGCGAACTCTAAACCAATTGCTTACAATGAAGAGTTAAATGCATGGATGTTCTCTCACTATAGAGAAACATAACCATTCTTCTCAAACCATCAGCACTCAAATCCTCCAGCTGCTGATGATGATCCAAACATCATACCTCCTAACGTTGAATCCAACTCATGGGTCTCAGCAGAGCCTCTAAACACACTTCTTCCCTCAGAACCATCTTCATCTGAACACCTCTCAGAAAACAATATTATATCTGACACTCAACACTTGATAGTTGATGAACCTCAAGCTTCATCAGCAGTGAACATTCCATTTGTTGATTCAATCTCTGAAGTAAGCGATCATGCTCCTGCTCAGCGATGGACCAGAGATCACCCCATTGATCAAATCCTTGGTGATCTTGATGCAGGTATTCAGACACGACGAAGTTCAGGTAATATCTGTCTCTTTGTCAACTTTATTTCTTTAACAGAGCCAAAGAAGGCTGATGATGCCCTCAGAGATACAAACTGGGTCAGCGCTATGCAAGAAGAGCTGACTGAGTTTACTCGTAACAAAGTTTGGAATCTCGTTCCTAGACCGTCTGACAAAACTGTTATAGGCACCAAATGGGTGTTTAGAAACAAGTTAGATGAACATAGAACTGTAACCCGCAATAAAGCTCGACTTGTTGCTCAGGGATACAGAAAAGAGGAAGGTATAGACTATGATGAAACCTTTACCCCTGTGGCTAGGTTCGAAGCAATTCGACTATTCTTAGCCTATGCAGTCTATAAAGACTTCATTGTTTATCAAATGGATGTAAAATCAGCATTCCTAAATGGAAAGCTGAATGAAGAAGTCTATGTAGAACAACCACCAGGGTTCTATGACCCTAAGTATCCAAATTATGTTTATAAATTGGATAAGGCTCTCTATGGTCTAAAACAAGCCCCTCGTGCTTGGTATGAAACTCTCTCATCTTTTCTTATCTCTGAAAAATTTGAACGTGGTAAAATTGATAATACATTTTTTTCGGAAAAATAAAAGGTCATATTATTCTTGTACAAATATATGTTGATGACATCATATTTGGTTCTACTAACCCATCGCTGTGTACTCGATTCGCTGAAAGAATGAAGAAAGAATACAAAATGAGTATGATGGATGAGCTGACATATTTTTTGGTCTTCAGATTAAACAATCTGACAAAGGTACTTTTATCAACCAAGGTAAGTATGTTAAAGATATGCTGAAGAAGTTTGATCTAACACAAACTTCAGAGATGAAAACTCCTATGGCACCTCCTCTGACACTTAACAAAAATTCATCTAGAAAATTTGTTAATGTCACTGCCTATAGAGGAATGATAGGCTCTCTGCTGTATCTTACAGCGAGCCGACCTGACATTATGTACTCTACTTGTTTATGTGCACGCTATCAATCTGAACCCAAGGAATCCCATCTTAACGCTGTAAAGCGAATTTTCAGATATCTAAAAGGAACTCCTAACCTCGGTCTTTGGTATCCCAAAGACTCAGGGTTCGATCTTAAAGGATATTCTGATAGTGATTTTGCAGGTTGTAAACTTGATAGAAAGAGTACCACTGGTGGATGTCAACTCCTAGGAGGAAAGCTGGTAAGCTGGACAATCAAAAAGCAAAATTCAGTGTCCACTTCCACAGCTGAAGCTGAATACGTAGTTGTTGGAAGTTGTTGTGCTCAGGTCTTATGGATGAGAAATCAACTATTAGACTATGACCTTCAGCTATCAAAGATTCCCATCTATTGCGACAGCACTAGTGCTATCGTTATAACAAATAATCTAGTGCTACATTCAAAGACAAAACACACAGAGATCAGATATCATTTTATCAGAGATCATGTGATGAATGGTGATATTGAACTTCATTTCCTTCCTACTGACTATCAGCTTGCTGATTTATTCACCAAACCTCTTGATGAGACAAGATTCAACTTTCTCATCAGTAAGCTTGGAATGCTGAATTTCGAAGAGTAAAATATTCAGAGTTCATGCATTATGTCAGTGATTATAAGTTCCCCTTTATCACTCAATCTCTGATTAAAACTCTGACTCTCAGGTATGTTCTCTTACTCCAAATCACTGAATCTACAGTCAGTAAGATGTTTTAAATAAAACTTTGATCACTGAAGTTTTCTTCAAATGATTAAAATCTTTTTGAAAAACAAAATCTATCACTGAGTTTTCTCTTCAGTGATCCTTCAAATATATAAAAAAATCAATCTCTGAATTTTCATCAGATATTCTTTTAAAGGAAAACCCATCTCTGACTTTTCTTCAGAGATAATTTAAAAAACGGACAAATGAAACGTTTTTCTCTCTCCTATGACGTCATTTGAACCGACAATCCACGTCATGCCTTTTTCTGACACATTCGTCCGTTGCCCTTCTATCCAATCAACTTTGTGGGACGTGTCCATGTGATGATGAACATTTGTATTCCCGCCTATTTCTCTCTCCTACTCTCTACGTATAAAAGGAATGTTTCATTTCATTCTTATCTTTTACGCTTTCTAAATATTCTATCTAAGCAAGAAACTCTCTCAAGAAATTTCAAGCATCTGCATCTTACTCATTCAAGATTACCAGGTAACTTTGATTTTCTTTCTATTTAAATCTTTGTTGACAAAACACCATTTCTCTTCATTATGGGTTTTCTATAATATTTTTATCCTATAAAATGATATTTTTTTATTTTATTCTTCTAAAAACCTTTGGTTTTCTTACTGTTCTTCATCTTTTCATTAAGAACAATGTATGAATCTTCAAATATTTTTGTTTTTATACGTTTCTTTCATCAAATAGAAACTGGTAAAAACTTCTTTATTTTTAGCCTCTAATCCTTCCCTTCTATTCTCTATTTTTTTCTTTCCTTATTCAGCAATGGCACAGTCAACACTTGTTTCCCCCAAGAACGTCAAGTTCGCCATCACTGAATTTGAAATCCCCAAGAACAACCATCTTGGACGCCTCGACTTCGATGGAATCAAATACCCACACCTACTGGATGCTGCCAAATTCCTGAAGCAATCTTGCATTGCTTACGCTCTCACTGTTGATCCAAAACCCTCCAAAACTCTCCTTCAACAGTTTTGGTTCACAGCTGAAGAAACGACCATCACCAACAAGAAAGGTGATCAGGTCCCTGCAATTTCCTTCTGCACAGACCTCGGCAAAGGAATGATGACCGCTTTCAGCTTAAGGAAGGCTCTCAGGTATCCTGACAAACCTAAGAGTGGCTTTGAAGCTCTACCTACTGACGCTGAACTCATCCAATTTTTGGATGATATGGAGTACTGCTGGGATAACAACCCCCGCTCTACTATCCCCAAAAAGAAACGGACTCTCATTAAGAAGGCGAACATGCCTTCTCAGCTGAACTTCATCTTTTCTCACGTCATTCAATGCATGAGTGGGAAAAGTGGTTCTCTTGATCAGGCCAGTAAAGTACAGCCCCAGATGGCCTACTCGGTCATCGCTGGCAAAAATTTCGACTTTGCCACCGCTATCTTTGACGATCTGAGGTCAAAGATAGAGAAGACGGAGAGGGATCCCAAGAACCCATATGTACGGTTTATCTGTGCTTATTTGAAGTTCCTCTACGCCAATACTTACCCCACTACTGCTGATTGCTCCTTCGCCAAAGTGGGTCAGCGTTCACTGGAGGTCAAACAGCTGGCAAACGAGGTAAGTATCTCTACCCTTCACACTCGACTCTCTCTCCACACTTCTTTTACTACAACGGCCACGCAGGAGGTTCCTTCTTCTGCTAGCCCTGCCGCTACCACTGGTTCCAAACGCCCGTCGGTTAGTTCCTTTGTTCCTTCTAAAAAGGCCAAAGTGACTAAGGAGACAAGCGCCTCTAGCTCAAGGCCTGAGGAAGTTTCTCGACAAACTTCCTAGGATGATTTCGTGGTCATCTCCTCCACATCCTCAGCACCTACATCATCAACCGTGCCAGCGATCTCGGTCGCTGTCACAACATCAGTGACCCCACCCACTATTCCAGTTCAACAAGCGATTGAGGTAACTACTCAAATCCCAACTTCTTCTATCCCCATCTCTAATCCTCCTATTTCATTGGTCTCTAACCCTTCTTCTCATATGCAACAACCTCATGTTGCATTTATAGGACCTGATCCTCAATTGCTTGAAAGAGACATGCAGTTTTTCAACATGTTTGATCGATCAGGTATACCTAAAACCACCAATACACCTTCCCTCTCCCCAACTAAGCCTGTTACTCAGCAACTAAATTTTCTTTCAGGTCCTAGTTTGGCAATTGTTGACGTGAATGTCAATAGTTTAGTTGAAAAGGTGGTTTCTCTCACTGCTGCTGTCAACAACACCACCAGCGCAATCAATACCGCTGGTACGGAACTGAAGACGTTCAAAGCTGCCTCCCAAACCAATGCTGAAGCCTTTCACATCTCTACTCATCAAGCAGAGCTTGTCAAAGTAAATGAGGACACTCCGCGGAAGTTTGACGCTTTATCATCAAAGGTTGATGCTTGCACCACTCTTCTTCAGCAAGTCCTCGACAAGCGGAATGCACCAGCTCTGACTCCATCACCTTCCTTCACATCGGATGACCGCACCACACTGAACGTATCTATTGAATTCATTCATCAAGCTACTTCAGATCTCCCGGTGATTGAAGGACGGTTAGATAGCCTGGAGGCTGAAGTCCAAAAGTTAGCCTCTGCACAAACTTCCTCTTCTACCGAAAATCTCTCCCTAGCTGATAATGACAAAGAGGGGGAGAAAGCAGCTGAAGAAATTAAAGAAGGGGAAGCTGAAACTGCTGAGGTTCAACTTGAAGATCCTCCCTCTCATGTTGAGGGGGAGAAGGTTGCTGACCAAACCCTTCTTCTTTCAAAGACTTTGTTGATGAAGATGAAGAGGATGAAGATCTTGATCTTGAAGATCAAGAGGAGGAGCAACTTTAGTGATAACTTCGAAAGAAGATGATGATGATGACGATGAAGAAGATCAGTCCTTATGGTGTTCTTCACCAGCCATCACATCTTCAGTGATAACTACGAAAGAAGTTGTCACAGCAGGGGGGAGTCATGGAACATCTTCAGGAACCCCTTCCCAAAGCAAATCCAAAAGTGCGATTGCTGAGGGAAACCTGAAGACTGTTTTATTATCTGAGGAGAATCCTTTTTAGGTATGCCTCTCACTTGTCCCTGTTTCTTTCTACAAACCCTCTCTCTCTTTCTAACCTTTATCTCTCTCTTCCCAAAATATACACTAACTCCTTTCTTTCTTTCTATTTTTCTGACCAGACAGTTCTCTCCCTGCTTAAGGGTAAAGAACTTCAAATAATCCCAGCCGCTGTAGCTGATGAACAAATAATCCCAATCTCTGTAAGAGAGATTGATGAAGAAGATGAGGAAGAAGAGTCCCTGCAACATCTAGGAAGGCCCTCTAGACCATCTCACTGGTCAGAGGAAGAGATGAAGAGACGAACAGAGATAATTTCTCATCTAGAGAATCAACGACTGAAGATCCCCTCTCAATTAACAAATCTAGAGTTCCTGACTAAAGCTGGAATTGAAGAATCTGTCAGGGCTGAGAAGCTGATAGCTGATTGTCAAAGAGATGCCTTTCTTGCTCTCAAGATTCAGTCATCTCTAGTCAAAGACAAGAAGCTGAAGAAAAAACCAGTTGAAGTCCAGGCTGCTCTTTTGAAAGAGATTGAAGAGGAGCACTCAAAGGAACAAAGGATCAGCGATAGCTCAGTTAAATGGTGTAAAAACAAAATTGACTATCGCTCTGACCCAATAAAGATCATAGAAGTTGTCATCTCAGGGAAAAAGAAGAAGGACCGAGTTTCTGTCACTATGGAGATTACCAGAGAGGATGGAAGTTCTAAGGCCATGTTCGTTTCAAAGCTGGAAAGCTTAGGTTATATGGAATGGCTAGAGTTCAAAGAAACGCTGAAGAAATCCAAATCAACCAGCAGAGGCTATGTTGAAGGCATCTTGGAAGCCCTCATCAACAGAGTCTCCACTATGTTGAAAGTACCATCTGCTCTTCCTTCCAAACCAAGGCAATTCAAAAGGAAGTCAGTCTCCTCTTCCTCTAAAAATGTCGCAGTGATCAGAAATGAAACCTCCATCAAGTTCTCAAGAGAAGGTTTGTTCGGTCCTCCTTCTGATCTTTCAGTTCTCAATTTATCTCTACCCCCTGGTGGACCATATGTTGCAGGACAAGTACTTAAAGAACCTTTTGGAATCTTCTTCAAATATGATGAGGAAGAACTCAGATTTCAGAGAGTCTCTGAAATTCCTATTTGTCCCCTCATCCATCTCAAGGATCTTTTGTGCTTATGGTGTGACTTCTCTACCTCTGCTGAACCGATCAAGGCAATCATTTCTCAAGAATCTTCAGATCGAAGGCAAAAAGGAGAAGAAATACCTGAGTATATGATAAATCCTCCTAAGTCTTCTTTAGATAGCTGATAGATTAGTTTTCTATTTCTTGTAATCTATTAGTTAAACTTACAGTAGTTAGTTCTTCACTTGTACTTGTAATTTTCATACCTTGTAATTCTTTTCTTGAATTAATGAAAATTTCAGTGAAGTACTTAACTCTATCAGTAC
This sequence comes from Arctium lappa, assembly GCA_023525745.1. NCBI lineage: Eukaryota > Viridiplantae > Streptophyta > Magnoliopsida > Asterales > Asteraceae > Arctium > Arctium lappa. The sequence goes on along the minus strand of CM042048.1, from coordinate 68,387,340 downwards.
TGTAAAAGATCCCTCAAAAAAGTAATTGGGACGTGTATGTTATGAGTCCTGATTATTCCTTATTTTGAACTTTAAAGTAATTTTCTTCAGTTACTTTGTCATTATCAAATAGGGGGAGATTGTTGATCCAAACTCTCTCAGTGATTTGATAACGACCCATTTCTATACTTAGTGAAAATTACGTTTTTAATATGTATTAGTGTTTCACCATCAGCGATCAGACTGACTCTGTTCAGTTATTGCTGATAATCTTTCTTATAAACATTTAATATGTATTAGTGTTTCACTATCAGTGATCAAACTGAGTCTTTTCAGTTATCGCTGATAGTTCTGATGTAAACACTAACGTAATCCCTGAAGACAAGTCTCGCGTCAACATATGTTCATAGCTGAATTGAAGATGAAGCCACTGAACAAAGAGAAGTCTACTAGTGACCTGATGCGGAAATCAGTGAAGCAAAGACAACTCTACTTATACGCGAAGGAACATGAGGAAAAGCTTCAGCGATAGCTGAACCTCTTTATATCTCTGAAGAAAGAGATATTCAGCTATCAATCGATCACAAAGCTTATGCCTCAAGTTTCCTTTTGTCTTATCTTGCACAACTAGTACGATGTGTCATAATGGACATATCTCTGCCACAAAGTGTACAACAACTCTGTCAACTACATTGTTCATGATACGGTCGAAAGCATGCCTCCCAAAAGTCAGACTACCAAAACCAATCACTGAACGCCACGTGTAAAATATTCTGCCATGCATTTAATGCATAGGGTATAAATAGAAATATCACCTCTCCATCTGAGAGTGTGCTCAATCCTTGAACCCCAATAGAAACCTTTGTTTTCTATACTCTATAAAAACCCCGATTCTCTATATTCTTGTGCAACCATCTTTGTGTTTCTTAAGTTTGTTTAGATTGAGCCTGTCTTAATCTTATTCCGCAACAAACTTGTAAATTGTGTTTGATTATTCAATAAAAAATTTATTAAACTTTAAATACTGTGTTTGTATTAACCCCCCCCCCTTCTACAAACTTGTTAAGCACCTCCGGGACCAACAGCGAAGTTCAGTAATTTTATCTTCAATAACTTGTCTTTCTTTCGCAAAAGTGTCTCTTTCAGTGATTATTATCTTTTCAAATTCCGACACTTGCTTAGAAAGTTTTGAACATCTAAGCTCCAAATCCATTTTCTCTTGTAAAGTTTTCTTTGAAAATTCAGATATCTGTTGAGTTGAAGATGTCCCCAGATTTGATTTTTCTTTATCTGCTTTGACTCTTTTCATCAAATCAGCATTTTTGATTTCCATGGCAAATATCTTATCTTCAAAAGCCTTAAACTTGTGTTGAAGCTCAACTGATTCAGCTTGTAGTTCTGAAGACTTTTGTTCAGTTGTCTTCAGTTGGCTTTTAAAATTTGCAATCTTTCTCTCTTTCAATTTTAATTCCTTTTCACATGTGACAATTGTCTTTTCTTTTAGAACAATGATTTTCTCTCTTTCTTTAATCTCTTTCTCTCTTGCTCTGATAATACCTGCAAAATCAAATTTATCATTATCAATACATTTTGCACAAACAGGAATTTTATCAGAGTTTGTCAATTTAGAATTTGAAACAAATTTATTTAAAGTTGGAGATGTTTCATTTCCATCCACTGAGAATGTTTATCTGTAGTAGACATCTTGACAGATTAGCTTTATATGAATGATCGTTCCCAAACAATTCAGAAAATTTTGACTGAAAGTCAAATTTAGATCACCAAAAAAATTCTCTGGAACTCTCAAATAAAGACTTGAGTGTTTCTGAAAAACTCTCAAATAGATAACATTAAACTCTCAAATAAAATGAGCTCAAACTCTCAAATCACTTGAGTGAAACTCTCAAATAATTAGCATCACTTGAACATTAATCCTCACTTAACTTGCAAACTGCTTGAATTAATACCTGCAAATCATAAACTTGCAAATTAGATGAAATCGAAATTTGCAAATAACATCAATTGAAATCATAGATGCTTGGAAATGAAACTCGCAGACTATGTGAATTCAAAACACACAGATCAATTAGGCATAAATTCAAAGTCGTAAACTGAATAGATCAAATGAACTTGCAGACCACTTTAACTAAAAACAAGCAGATTATTGAACATGAAACTCTGCAAATCACATGTACCAAATGTGCAGATCAATTGATTTAGAAACGCGCAAATCAAATGAATTTAGAACATGCAAATCACATAACACGAAACATGCAAATCAATTGGGACTAATGGATGATGTTGGCAAAAAGTTGGATTTTCACATACTAGAACTCGCAAATTAAATTAATTTGCAAGATGTGAAATGAGACCAGAATTTGCAGACTACTTTGAACAAGAACTTGCAGGCTGCTTTTTTTATAAACGTTAGATCACATTAATTGAAACTTGCAGAGCACATAAAATGAAACTTGCAAACCCCATTATCATAAAATGGCGCAAAATGAATATTGTTGGTGCAAATGATGATGTTGGCACAAAGAATGATATTAGCGCAAAACAAAGAATGATATTGGCGCAAATTGTATGATATTGGCGCAGATTTGATGCTATTGGCACAAAAGTGATGATGATGGCGCAAAAGATGAATTGATGGCACGAATCAATCAAAACTTAAAATTGATTATCAAAATCTGTATCACAATGAATGAAATACAGATTAGAACATTTTTCAACCAATCCAAACTTGCTAAAATCAACAAGTTAATGTGAATTTGATCACAACTCCATTTTTCAGAAATCGATCTACACAAACTAAAGAAATCCAAAATTTCAATTGAACCTGCAATTAAAATGTAAAGAGATGATCAATTAAACATATCAAACCCATTTCCAAAATAGTGGAAGCAACTTGAATTACATTTGAACTCTCAGAACTTCTTCATAAGTCTTTTTCAAATGAACTTTCTTTGAAATCTTCTTGACGACATTTTGAATCAGCCAAAGAATTTCTTTCAAAAGACTTTCTTCACATTGATAACTTCTTGACGGCTTTGAAATTGAATCTTTGTAAATTCTCCCCCTTTTTGATGATTGTGAGCATCAAGATCATCAAAACGTCTTTAATTTCAGCACAATCTTTGTTCACCCCTTTTTTATGAACATATCAATCTCCCCATTATCTGGAAATTTGACTGTCTCTGCCTTTTGATCTGAACATCTGAATCAAGAACTGTATATATCCGAATCTTTTCAAATTCAGACATAATGAACATGGTAACCCTGATTCAACACAATGAAACATTTAGAAGTGCTTCTCAATAACACAAAGTTACTATGTACAACGAATGTACAATGTAAGGAGCTGGTTTGATGATGACTCCCAGGACTTCCATTCAATCATTGAAAAGTACAAGGTTTATCTATGAATGTTCTGACAGAAAAACAAATTCTCTGTGTTCTCGTGCTTGTGTTTGAAAGAATTAGCACAATGATTTTGTTTCATAAGGCTCGAAATATGTAAATCACTGAGACAGCAATGATTGTACATAGTCTCAATGTACATGAGAAAGGGTTGAAGGTGGGGCAACTTTCCTTCTTTTTCAATATCAGTATCTTCCAAGAGAAGAACCAATAGATTATGTGCTGCTTCCCCATAAAATTTGAAACATTCTCTTTTTAATAAAAGAATGAGTAGCAGGTGGGGTTAATGCAAGATATGGCATGGGCTATTTGCCTATTTCAATGATGGTCACCAAAGAAATGTGAACCAATCAGTAATGTGGCAGCTCGGCTCAGAAAGATGTTTGGTGCAGAGTTCTGATATTCTTTTAACTCTGTTCTCACACCCTATTTCTTTTAGACATATAAGCTCACATCTAACCAATCTCTCATTTTCATTTTACCTCAAATCACACCCCACACTCAATTCTTTTAGACTCCTTTCCCCATAATCATTCAAAGGATTTCTTCCGGGGTAGGAAACACTAGTTATCGTGAATCCATGGAAGATTTATTAAGCACTCACACTGAATCCCATGTTCCTAAAAGTACATGCTGGTCAATGATTTTCTTGATATGAAGCACAAGAAATCATATGTCAGTGTATGTAAGCTCATCAAAAATCAGAAATGAAATTTGAGCAATTTTAAACATTTAAGATTTCTCAAAACTTTATATGAATGAATAATCAAGAAAGAATAGAAATGTTTTGAGAATCTGACAATGATTAAGATCAAATCAAATGAAATGGTTAGGGTATCAAAGAATTGGAAATTTGTTTATATGAACGAATATAAACAGTTTATCAAAGAAAGCACAAATATGAAAAGATGAATGATACTCATCAACTTTGAAAACAAACGGGGGTATTACCATCGAAAAATTGGTTCATTTAGAGACATGGTAAAAACAATTTCAAAATAAAATACTGAACCGGTGTGTATGAATACTTGACAGTATATGGACAAGATAATACACAAGTATTAATCTTTGGAAATACACGGTCAGTTAAACATTAACGATCAGAATTGAAAAACATTTAAAAGCACACTTCTAAATTCATAAAAACTTTTGAGAATAATAAGTGGCTTGAACATTTAAGAAATTGTTTTTCATGTTCGAAAGTTGTCCTTCTTTCAAACAATCAGAGATCTAGATCAGAAGATATTTACCTTTAAGCTCCCCCTCAAAACATGATATAATGATTTATGTCTTTTGAGATCCCCCTGGATATTAGCATAATATCCTTCTTTAATCATTGAAAAATGGGTCTTGATCTGTCATGTGATCAGAAGCCATCACCTGTACTCCCCCTATAATTTATGCATTAGTAGATATGTCAATTAAAACAAGATAGAGATCCACAATTTCTTCTGGAATGTGGTCCGTCATATCAGAAAGATTTATCAGTGAAAAGTCTAGGATAGAGATCCACAATTCCTTCTGGAATGTAGTCCATCATATCTCTCTATTGCAGAAAGAGTGTACTCCCCCTTGAAGGTGATGTCCTCGTTTGAGTGATGGAATACGATCTCTTATGATATCACGGGAGTAGAGGGCTTTAATCGTTGCGGTACGGGCTGATGTGCTAAGAAGCCATATTCTTGACATTGAGGTGTAGGTCTTGAGCTGATTTACTCAAGAGCCATTGTCTTACTTACTCCCCCTTGACGTGTGGTGCCTTCAACACAGAATCAATTTTCTTCTTTGGTACCCACTGGTATTTGGGTCCACAAATGTTAGTTGTAGTTCGTGTGGGGATTATATAATAAGAACCATACCAGTAATTACTAAAAAATTTACTTGCAAAATCATGTGCTCCACAATAAGAACAGCAGATTTTCTTCTGAGCAATCCTGATAAGATGATTAGTAGAATAAAATGTATCAGAATTACCAAAAGTTTTACCTGTGCGTGCACTGTTTTTTTTTTACATTGGATGTGAATGCAGATGCTTTGCCTTTCTTCTTCTCATCACCTGAAGAACCCTTTTCTCTCCGGACAATATGATCTTTCCTTGAATTCTTTCCAAGAGATTAAACATAAAAGCGCGCTAAACCATCAACAGATTTGATATAGAACAAATTATATGGTCTGATCTGATTTGATTTGACAGTTTGAGATTTGACACTTTTGTTTTTCAAAACATTTTTCTCATTAATAGAACTAGAAGTTGTTTTGAAAGAACAAACTGATTTTGTTGAATTATCAACAGGTGATTGATCAATCACATCAGCTGATATCTTTTCTGACATTTCAATGTTTGCAGCTTCTAAGTCTTTTATCTGTTTGGTCAAAATGTTTCTTTCATTTGAAAGTGTGTCAAATTTCTGTTTCAAATCGGACTTGACCTTTTGTTCTTTTTGGATATCTGAAGATAGAACAGTAATTTTGGATTTGAGCATAGATATTTCAGACTCAAAATATATGCGTTCTTGCTTAAAATCTTTTTCCATGTTCTTGGTCGTTTCAGATATTTCATTAAAAATCCCAACATTTCTCCTATTGTAATTTTTCTTTTCAAGATCAAAAGACTTTTTCTGCTCTTTGAAAAGTTTTCTTTCTTTTTCGAGCAAGTCTTGTAAAGTAGATTTTTGTAAGGGAAGACCAGGTATTTTTCCTTCAAGAACTTGTCTTTCTTTTGAAAAAGTGTCTCTTTCAGTTATAAGAATTTTCTCAAAATCAGACACTTGTTTAGAAAGATTCCTGCATCTATGCTCCAAGTCCTTTTTCTCTTAGAGAGTTTTCTTAGAAATCCCAGACATCTGAAGAAAAGAAGATGTCTCCTGTTTTGATTTTGCTTTATCTGCTTGGATGCTTTTAATCATCTCAGCATTCTCTAACACCAATGCAGATATCTTCCTTTTTAGTTCAATATTTGAACTTTCCAATGTAGATATATTTTCTTCGAAAGCCTTAAACTTGGTTTGAAGCTCAACTGATTCTTCTTGCAGATCCGGTGTTTTCTGTTCAGTTGTCTTCATTTGGCTTTGAATATTCATAATCTCTCTTTCTTTCTCTGTTATCTCTTTCTCCTTTTCATAAAAAATATCTGCAAAATTAGATCTATTTTTAGTACAATTTATACATTCAAGAGTTTTAATACAGTTGAACAATTTGAGTTGCAACTCCTGAATCCTCCTGAGATATTCTGAAATTTTCAATTTCAGATCATTTCGTTCAGCTTCAATTAGGCATGTACAGTATCGACATCTTCAACCACCAACACTTAGACTGGCTCAAAGAAGGATTTCACGTGAGCAAGCACTGGCACAAAAAATATTTTCAGACTTTTTTTTTATACAGATATGGCGCAAACTAGAGGTTTGCGTGATCGACGTGTGACGCACAATGAGAGTTGCCCGAGCAAGGGTTGGCGCAAACCCTGGTTTGCGAGATGGACGAGAGGCGCAAAGAAGCTTTGCGTTAGACTTGAGAGGCGCAAACTCTGGTTTGCGTGAGACATTGATGGCGCGAAGTCAGATTCTCGCGAGCTTTGAGAGACGCAAACCTTAGTTTGCGTGAGCAACGTGTAACGCAAAGTTGACTTCTCTTTCGACTTGGATGACGCAAACCCTGGTTTGCGTTATACGAGGATGCGCAAAGTCAGATTCTCTTGAGATGAATGTGACGGAAAGTTGAAGAACTCGCGCAAAGTTTAGATCTGGTGCAAGGTTCACAATCACTCGAAAAACATCTAAATCTGATCTTTATAAATTGAATGTGATGAACATTCTTGAGCAATTGTGATCGAAAACAGATTTATAACATATTTTAAGCACAAACTTTGAACAAATTTCGTAGAAATCGATTTCCAATCGATCGAACAGACAGTTCGTTCGTGTTTTTCAAAAATTCAAAAATCTTCAAATTGAATATCAAAACTTGTAAATGTTGCAAATCACTGTGAATCAAAGATGATCTATAACCAAAAACGAATCCAAAAACTACATTTTACAATCAAATCGACCAAAAATCAAATCAAATTTGATAAAATTCAGAAAAAATAGTTTTTCTTGAAAAACCAAGAAAATCGATCAAGATTTTGATTTAAAACACAAAATCATATTCGAATTTCATTTATCTCAATCCTCTCTCTGATTTGGATCTGCTCTGATACCAATTGATAATCCCAAAATCTACCAAATCATAGAGAGAGAAAGTAGAGAGAGAAAGTAGAGAGAGAAAGTATAGACGTGAAAAGCTCTCAATGTATTGAATATGTGATCAAAGTGTTCTCCTTCAGTTACAAGCTTACAAGAGCCATATCCCTATTTATACCACAGGGAACATGGACACAGACAAGATAAATAGAATACTGACTAACCATATACAGACCTTGTTGACTTTACATGTTTGACTTTTCTAATTAAATCTTGGATACAATATTTAGACTTAACAAAGGCTATATATAAGATCAATTTACTTGACTCCTACAAAAGTCAAACTTAACAAAATCCGTAACAAAGGACTAACTATTACAACTTGATTAAACATGATCTAACAATACCTCTGACTATTCAAGCCAGGCTTTTTGTAGAATTTCTTCAGAAATGCTTTTGTCAACATCAGCATAGCCTGCTTCAAGTTCTCACAGTCATCGGAGTCTGAGTTATCATTACTTTTCACATCCTCGAACTCATAAACTACTACTTTCTTCTTCTTTTTGAGGTTCACTGACTTCTTTTTAACATCTAGGGCAATCGGATCAGCAACCACCTTCTCAGCCTTTTTCTTTTCCTCTTTGATCTCCTCTACCTCCTCTTCATTTTGCCTAAGAGTCTCGTACACCTCGTGAAAGTGGAAACTCGTTCAGATCATTCATCTGTTTCATTTGTCTAGTAAACCTCTTCCCCTCATGCTTGAGGATGCTAAGAAATTTGACATTAAGCTCTATCTGAGACTTTCTGACTTTGTTTTTGTTGAGTTCATTCAGCAAAGTCACAAATCTATCATAATTTGTCTCCAGAGATTATCCCTCATTGGCCTTGAACTCTTCGTAGTTGTTGAGGCAGTTGGAGACACTAAGTTGATTGCCTATCTTAGATCCGAGCATCATCTTTTCTAATTGATCCCACATTTGTTTGCCCATTGCGTTGTAACTATCAATCTTGACATAGATCTCATTGGGAATAACTTGTAGAATGAAAGATCTAGCAAATCTAGCATCTTTATGTTTTCTTCTTTGTTCATCTGTATACTACTCAAGTGGTAAAAGGTACTCTCTTTCTTCTCGTTCTCCATTTTCTCCTACAACTGTGTGAGTCTTTGTTGGAGTTTTCATGAGTCCTTCCTTTAGAGATATTCTGATGTAGTCTCCTAAGTCATTGCGATCGATGAAGCCCAAAAAGCGATTTTTCCACTACTCATACTTTCATTTGAAGAGTACCGGTGGTTTTACGTTAGTTCCGATTGCAAGTGCTTCGCTTGATGTCATCCTGTTATTAAAAATGTTCAATAAGAACTTGACAATGATCGTTAGTCCAAGTGAAATCAGAAAAATACAGAAACACTTAGAAAAATTCAGAAATGAAATTTCCAAAAATACTAAGTTTGGAATTCTCACGTCAGAGTGAAGTACAAGGAATTCACACACTACAATTCGCACAACTATAAAATTTGCACCCACCAAACTTTCAGAATTAGTATGCAAACACTTCAGAATTCACAGATACACATCAAACTTTTCGCATAAAACACTTTTTGTATAAAACTGTTCGCACATCACCCTGATATGAATTCTGAACTTAGAAAGATATTTGAAAAACAAAAATTCATATAATATCTCTATGCGAATTTTGAGAATTCGTATGAAGTTAGAAGCGAATTTTGAGAATTCGTATGAAGTTAGAAGCGAATTCTGAGAAATTTTTTCCTACTTTATACGAATTCTATCCTTGGAGATTTTTCACAAAACTTTTCGCATAAAAGATTTGTGCGAATTTTGACTTTTCGCAACACAAAGCTATACGAATTTTGTCCTTATGAAAAATTTAACAAACACTTTTCGCACAAAATGATTATGCGAATTCTGACAATTCGCACGAAACAAGCATGCGAATTCTAGGCAATTCTCACATCACACACATACGAAATCTACACAATTCGTATGTGACACATATGCGAATTCTACACTTGAATCTTTTCAGAATCAAATATTATGCAAAAAAAATAGATCTGCGAATTCCAGATGCGAAATCTTGGAATTCTATGTGAGTTCCTCGAGATATGCGAGTTCTTGATGCGAGTTCTTGAGTATTCTGCGAATTCTTCAAATCTTCGGCCAAAATATCCTCCGATTCACTCAAAATCCCATCTAACCTTCGACTTTCAGTTCAAAACTTCGACAATATGACCTCCAACACGTCTAGAATCAAATTCGACAAAATACACTCAAGCATACAAATTCGATCCAATACAGTGCAAAGAGCTCGTGAACTCAAAACTCATGAAATTTCAATATTGATGATCAATTACAGTGTAATACTCTACCAAAACTATACAAGATTGATCTAAAACATAATTCGAACCCAATCTAATCAATAAAACTCACAAGTTCACACAAATACTTGAAATTTGATCTACGACTCAATGAACAGTGCCGAAAACCATTCTCTTGATCGATTTCACTCAAACTCTGCTCTAATACCAATTGTTAATTCCCAAATTATCAAGTTCTATTCACAATTCAATTAAAAATATGAACACAAATCTCAGTCAAATTACGTGTTTCTATTCAATCATAGATTTTGTATACAAATATTCTCTCTATTACTCTCTCTCTCTACAAACCCAGCGTACAATTTCAACTTCTCTCTAACTTGCAACTATTAATTACTTCTAACTAGCACTCTAGTCAGATATCTATTAAAGGAAAAACAAAACACACGCGCTTTTATAAAATACAAAACACAAAGACTTTGACTTTTATTTCAAAGGACTTTGACTTTGCATGAGAGTTGAATTTGAGCTTTGACTTGCTTGACTTTGACCTTCAATCTTCATGATCTTGTATCCAAAAAATATGCTCTAACACTTTCTCTTGGATTGCTTTCTCTTTCAACATATTTATCTCAACCTCAAAACTAAACACTCTGTCTCTCAATTTGTCTCTTTCAGAGAAAATTTATGAGTTTATCTTTTTTCAGTCCATCACATGTTTCTCCAGCAATATTTGTTCTTCTTCTGAAATCATCAAGGTCTTTTTGCATTAATTCTTTCTTTGACCAAGTAAAATTTGCATTAAGACCTTCAGACTTCTTGAACTTGGTTTGAAGATTTGAAATCTCCTTTTCTTTTGACACAATGATCCCTGTAAAATTCATTTTTGAGTTACAAATACAAGTTGAACAAATAAAATCTTTCTCTAAAACTTTTGAATTTTCTTTCAGTTTATTAATCTAATCAAGAAGATATGAATTCTGAATTTTCAGATTCTTATTTTCAGCTTTAAGGGCTGGAATCTCTGTGATATAAGCGATAGCACAATCTCTTTTTGTCAAAACAATATTTCCTTTTTCGTCAATGTAAGGCATCTTGATATCTGTAAAATATATGAGCTAGAATTGATCGTCAGTTCGACAAAAAGAATCAACTGATGCAAAACTTAAAAATTTTCAGAAAATAAATTTTCCAAAACTTTCTAAGTATAGAATTCTTACAACACTGAGATTAGAAAGCAATTCGGATAAAAACAAACACCAGAATTCGCAGGACCTGAGGAATTCGCATACACACTAAAAACAAGTTCAGAATGCGCACGCCTTACACAATTCACACGCAAGAGATATACGAAAACTAAGGAATTCGTATGTAGTTATATGTGAGTTCTTCACAATTCGCACAAGAGAGTTATGTGAATTCTTGACTTAAAAAAATTGAACTTTCAAACTTTTCGCATGAACAGTTCGTATCACTAAGAGACGTGAAATCTTTACCTAGAATATTTTTTCAAAAACATTAAATTTTTCGCATCGATAAGAATTCCATACTTAAAAAAAATTCAACAAAGTATGCGAACTCTTGGCAATTCGTATCACTCTATATACGAATCCTTCACTTTTCGCATACAGGCATGTGCGAAATTTGTCCTTAGAATAATTTTCAACCAACTTTTCGTATAAAAGCTTATGCGAATTCTGATGATTTCATATATTAATCTATGCGAATTCTAGAGCTTGTGCGAGTTCTTCATTCGAATTGTGTGGATCTTGCGAGTTCTTCCATGATACTGTCCAAAAATACAAAATTCAGCCTCAAATCGATTCAATACTTTGAATTAGGAGTTGTAACCTCACAAGATCAATCAAGATTAGTATTAGAAAAAAACACATTCAATGAATTTTACTAAAATTGACTCAATCACACATTTTCATAATCAAACAGTGCTTGAACTCATGTGACTCAAAATTTTTCAAAAAACCAAATTTGATGATCAAAACAGTTTAAAATGAAATTTAACCACAAAGAATCATTCTATTATATTCATCGATCACAATCAAATCAAAAACACTCTCAAAATCAGAAATCAATCAAAGAACTCTAAAACTCAGTGTGTAAACATTTTTTTGTCAAATTTGTCGAATTTAGCTCTGATACCAATTGTTGTTCCAGTTTCTAGCTATCAATTAACACACAAACGATTGTGAAACACTTTCTTTTATTGAATCACACAACCTAAGTCAATCCATATACATATTTCTTGCTTTTAACAATATGCTCCGTGTGTTTTCACAGTGTATACTCAGAAAATACGTGTGTGTTCTTATGACTTACAAAACAATGACCTGCTTTATATATGGTCAACATCACCTTAGCACTTGGTCAACTACACTACAGATACAATTACACACTCACACTTTACAACAATTACAATACAGACCCTCATTTTAATCTTCAATACAATTCTGACTCAACAAATCTGATACGATTTACTGCTAATCATCTTATCAGGTTGGCTTAAAAGATGATTTTTTGTTCTTACTATGGAGAAAATTATTTTGTTCAAAAAGACTTTGCTTATCACTAGTATGTAACTTACAGAATTAATTCTCAAAAAAACGAACTGAAAAGATTTAAACCTAATGAGAAGTGGATTTCTAAATCAAACCAACCAGGACCCAAATACATGTGGGTACCAAAACCTATCAAATCTAGTTTACAAGTACCACAGGTTTAGGGGAAGCAAGAATATTGGTTTCTGTATAAGACAGTTCAGAACTCGGTCTCATTGATAAAGAATACAGACTTCTAAACAAATCAGCTTAGGACTAGTTCTTCAATGTTAAAGAATATTGGTTTTTGAATACGACAGTTCAGAACGTGGTCTTAAATGTCAAATAATATTTTTTTTTGAGATAAGGATATTATGCAAATATCAAGGGGGAGCTTATCTGAATCTAACTCATTTTATCATGATTTGAGGGCGAGCTTAAATGTTTGTAACTATCTTCTGATCTAGATCTCTGATTGTTTGAAAGAAGAACAAATTTCGAACATGAAAAATGTTTTCTTAAATGTTCAAACCACTTCTCTATTCTAAAATTTTTTTATGAATATAGAAGTGTGATTGTTAGTGTATTGTTGTATCCAAGATTTAAAAAGAAAAGTCAAAGTGTGGTAAAGTCAAATATTGTCAAGGTCAATGTTGTTTACCTTGTATTTTGTACATGGTCCTTTGACCATATATATACCTTTAGAAGTATGAGTACATTATAAGGATTAGAGTAATGAAGTAGCTTTGTGAGATAAGTGTGTGTGTGTCAATGTTGTGAGAGTTCTTGTATCACTTGTGACTTAACAGATATATGAAACTCTCTCTCTAGTTTCTCTCTCTACGATTTGTGCTTAATTGTGTGATTAGATTGTAATTGCTTGAAATCTTGGACTTACATTTGGTATCAGAACAAACCAATCTATTCAGAATGATTTGATACACTTTGATTTGATCAATTTCATGATTCTTGGAAGAACACGCAGAACGTTTTCTGGAAAAACACTGTTAGATCGAATTTTACTTGTTCAAGCATTTTTAGTGCAATATAATGACTTCTTAGTGATCGATTTGGGTAGTAGACTCTTTCTTGTTCATACTTGATCACAAAATTTGCACTGTTTTGCACTTAATTTTGAAATTTTTGTGTATTTTTCGTTTAAAAAGTCGAACATTGTAATTCATTGATTGCACTGTGATTTTGTTGTTTTTAGTCGTATCATTGTATTAGAAAAGTGTTCTAATTCATCATGAGATCAATCTTGTGCATTTTGGTGCTTTGATTACAGGTTCTCAAAGTTTTTGATCGAATTCATGTTCATCTCTAAAGAACACGCAAGATCTGTTTTTCGCGTAAAGGAAGAACACGAACATTAAAGAACATGCAAGAAGGGAAGAACGAGCATGATGAACAGTTTTTGTATTTTTAGGTGTTCTGCGAGTTCTTGATCAGAACGCACACGGTTCTATCTGCGAGAAGTAGAAACGCGCACACGTCTACTTGCGAGTTCTATTGTTCTACGAGAAGTGTTTGCGAGTTCTTATTTGGAAGATGTTTTTCTAAGTATAGGAACACGCAACGGAATTGCACGAAGTTAAAGGTTGAAAAATATTATAAGTACAAGAACGCGCACATCTGACCAAGAACGCACAAACTTGTTTTGCACGAACTCAGAACGCGCACGTCTCTGTCTGCGCGAACCAAGAACGCGTACCCCTTGATTTGCGCGAACCAAGAATGCGCATTACCATGCTTGTACGAAGCTCTTCTACAGTGATTTGGGAGTTTCGTGCTTTCTGTTCGAAGTTACTGTTTCAGTGTTGACCAAGTTTGACTCATCAACTCAAGTTTATTTCTTAATATTTTGGAATGATCACTTCAAGCAAACATTCTATTTAGCATTTCATCTAATTCAGTAAAGATGTCTAATGTAATATCAAACAGAGATTGTGGAATAATTTACATGCTTGAGATACCTGCTACAGAAGTTGAACGGGATAAAGTAAAGATTCAGAATTCACGTCTTCTAAATCAGATTCAGGAGTTGAAATCTAAATTTGTAATTCTTGAGAAAACTTTTAAATGTGCAAAATGTATTAATGATTCTAAATCTGATTTTGCAGGTATTATCAAGACAAGAGAGAAAGATATTAGATTGAAAGAGAGAGAGAGAGATAAGCAATCTTCAAAGCCAACTGAAGACAACTGAAAATAAATCTTCGGAACTTAAATCCGAATCAGTTGATCTACATAGCAAGTTTAAGGATTTTGAAGAGAAAATATTTGCATTGGAAGCTAGAAATGTTGATCTAATAAAAAGTATCCATGAAGATAAAGACAAAGCTTATCTGGAGAAGTTTACACTCAAAAACTTTCTGATTTTTCTAAGAAAACGTTTCAAGAGAGAAAAGATTTGGAGCATATACGCATAAAGCTCTCAAAGAAAGTATACGAAGTTGATAAGATTTTAATAATTGAAAGAGATATATTTGCTAAAGAGAGAAAAGTTATTTAAGATAAAGTTATTAAATTTCCAAAGCAGATTTCTACTTTACAAAACTTACTTGAAAAGGAAAGACAAATCTTTCAAGAGAAAAAGAAGTCTTTTGATGTTGAAAAGAAAAATCTTGAAAAGAGAAATGTTGGGATTTTCAAGGAAATTTCTGAGAAAAACAAGAACTTAGAAAAAGAACTTGAGCAAGAACGTAAAATCTTTGAAAGTGAAATATCTATGCTCACATCAAAGTTATCTATTCTATCATCAGACATTAAAAAAAACAGATGGTCGGGTCTGATTTGAAAAAGAAGTTTGACACACTTCTTGATGAAAGAAACATTTTGTTTGAAAAAGATAAAACAACTTGAAGTTGTTAATGTTGAATTATCGGATAAGATTTCTGCTAATGTGATTAATCAATCACCTTATGATAATTCAACTGATTCAGTTTGTTCTTTTAAAATTGATTCAAGTTCCATTCATGAACATGTTTTCAAAAATAACTGTGTCAAATCAAAAATTGTTAAATCAAATCAGATTCATCCTTCTAATTTGTTTTATTACAAATCTGTTGATAGTTCAACAAGCTTTTATGTCAAATCTTTTGAAAAGCATAATTCTAAGAAAGGACAGATGGTTTGGAGAGTGAAAGGTTCTCTTGATGAAAAGAAGATTGATAAATCATCAACATCCACATCAAAAGCTAAGAAGAACAGTGCACATAAAGGTAAATATTTTGACAAACCTGATACGTTTTATTCTGCTAATCATCTTATCAGGTTGGCTCAAAAGAAGATTTGTTGTTCTTACTGGGGAGAGAATGATTTTGTTCAAAAAGGCTTTGCTCATCACTCGTATGGAACTTACAGAATTATTTCTCAGAAAAGTAAACTTAAAAGTTTTAAATCTAATGAGAAGTGGATTCCTATATCAAACCAACCAAGACCAAAATACATGTGGGTACCAAAACCTGTCAAATTTGTTTTTCATGTACAACAGGTTTAGGGAGAGCAAGAGTTATGGTTTTTGAACAAAGCACTTCAAAACCCGGTCTTCAATGATTCAAAAAACAATGGTTTTTGAAAAAAGCAGTTCAAAACCCGGTCTTCAATGATTCAAAAAACAATGTTTTTTGAACAAAGTTGTTCAAAACCCGGTCTTCAATGTCAAGCTATATCACTTCTAAGTACAATAGCTTAGGACTCACTCTTCAATGTTAAAAAATGTAGGCTTCTGAATACTTCAGTTTAGAACCTGGACTTCAAAGATTAATGACTTCTAGACAAAACAGTCTAGGACTCGTACCTTAGAGATCAAGTATGGTTCTTGAATAATTCAGTTCAAGACCCGTTCTTCAATGTTAAAGAATTTTGTCTTCTGATTACAACAGATCAGGACCCGATCTTTTTTTTTTTTTGGAAAAAGGAGACAGAACCCTAGGACAAACTTTTTTCAAAGAAAAAAGGAACTACAAGATACGAGGGGCATACCCCAAGACAAAACAACGACCTAAAAAATGCTTCGAAAAAACCACAAGTAAAGGCCTAACTCTAAAACTTAAAAAAGAGCTAAAACCCTTGCAAATGCAACAAAAAATCCAAAGCCAAAAATAAACTTTAGAGCCCAAATTCTTCTTATCCAAATTCCTAGTAGATGCCCAATGATAATAATCCAATAAAGGAGTCTCCATATTAGCCCAATCATTAAAGCCCATCGAAGATAAAAATGAGGTGGAACCATGGATCAGGAATCTTAAACAAACAGCCTAAACATAAGAGCCCAAGGAATTAAGCCGAATAATAGGCCCATCAGCAAATTTAGTTCCTTTCACAATTAAGATGAAAGAACATCAAGCCCAATCCTAACTATGTTCATGTTGATATGCATGAAGTACAAGTTATTAGAGCCCTGTTTTTAATCCTGGCAACCCGCACCAAGTTTGGGATTCTTGGAGGTTTTTTTCTATCTCGGCAAAGTACTTTTTTAACCTTCAGACTAGAATCCGAAATTGGGTTCCCAATAATTCAAATTTTGAATTGAAGATTCATACCTTTGTAACCATTTGGTTCCCAATTTCTCCTCTGGTTCTCCCTACATTTGTTAAAGCAAAATCAACCCTGATTCTTCATCGTTACATTTGCTAAAGGAGGAGAAACTTCAAAAAAGATGATAGATCTAAGGTTAGTTGGATTCATTTGGTATGTGGAAGTTTATATTTTTCATGGAACAACCAGGTGAACTTGGAACTGGTTCATGGGCTTCCAGAATCTCCCTCATATTTATATTTTTTTTATTCTTCTCAAGAATCACATCAATGTATGATTTATTTCTGTTTTATGTGTTATTGTTAATGGCTTAGTGCATAATGATCTGGGTATGTTTGATCTTGTGAAAAACATGTTATTTTTTGAAATTTTTTCTAGGTATTTTCATAAAAATATGAATATATTGGGGTTTTCTTTTGATTTGGGGTCAAGCCAATACACATAGAGTGTCTTCTACTTACCGTACTTTGTTGTTCTTATGGACAGGACATTGACAGATTTTTAACTCGAGCAGTCTATGATACGATAGTATTCCTGATGGTGAGAATTCATTTTGTCTTGATATTTCCTTCTTACGAGCTTACCGGTAAACGGTAAGATTCTTGGTCCATCCCATCCTCACCGAATAAAAGTAACCCGGTAAGGGCTTAGCCAATTAGCGTTTGGTAAATGGACCCTAACCATTTTTTTGTTGTACATTGTCGTTAAATTCTGATGAACTCACTTTTTAGAGATTCTGAAACATGTTTGTAATTGTATAACATATGATATGATGTAAAGTACTTGTAGGTTCACAACGATTTTCCTGTGTTCTTTTTTAATATATGAAGTGCAATTGCATTTGCTACTCAAAGGAGGAGCATGGATCAACACATTATGCTATTTCGTTGGTCATCAAATGAGAAGAATGAAGACAAAATGATAGAAATATTTGAATGATGCATGACTGCCAACGATTAGTCTTCAAGGTAAAGTTAACATCTGCTATGATTTTGATTGGTTTTGTTGAAGTAATAAGACTAAGGAGGGATTTTTGTTTCTATAGTTGATTATGTTAAATATGCAAAGATAGAGGAGCTGATCAAAAGTCCCGTGCTGTAAAAAAAATCACGAGTAATGGACTAGCCTTTACATCAAAAGTTTGTTCGAGTTCAAGTCTATGTACATCTCATATCCCACTTTTCAGTGGGATATTACAATATATTGGATTTGTTTGAGAATTTTGTAGATTGGATTTGCAACAGTGGATCACCTGGTAAACAATGTTGGAATCTGTTGGGTTCAAGACCAAATATGTGTCTCTGATCTCGACTATGTTTCGAACATGGTACTCTGACTCTATTATTATAAAATTACGAATAATTGGCAAGAATTAAGTATAATGTTTTGGTTATAGGGCATAAACTTCTGGGGTTCGATTTATACGACCCAATATTCAGTTCCGCACTTACGAAAGACGAAAGGCAAAATAACTGTTAAGCATCTATCGTGTAAGAACTAAGAACCCTTTGTTAGATAGATACCTATCTGAATTTTGTGTTAGTTATTGGCCACTCAATCATTGTCTCTCAGGATAGCAAGGCAGCACTAATAAGCTTCTTTGAAACACTGCGGTGTCGAGGTTGGTTCAGATATTGGGATAACAATTGTAACACCAAGACTCATCGAATTCACAAATCACAAATAACAAATGGTTATTACAGGTACCAACCTTCATTACTTTCTTTAACTTTTTTATATTTCTGGTATGATTATTATGTTAACTATAATAATTAATATATGAATGTGGCTACTGGGCAGACAAACTTAAATCGGTAGAAGGTTGTGCGAAAACAATTGTGAATAGCACAAGCCGTGGAGATGAGCACTTGATGTTCATAAGAAGAACCTATGTTTCCTTGATTGCCAATATTGCAATAGTTAACTATTGGTCTGCCATAATTGCTTGCAAAGGTCAAATACCAAGAATTATTTATATATATGTTCAGGGTAGTTTATTCACACCTTAATTTTACCCTCAAGATGAGATGCTTTCAAGGTATAAATTTTCTTAGGTTATTCTTTCCAGATATATTTGTTTTTAGCAATCACCATATTATTTGTGTACTCTTACACTTGGATTTAATTTAAATAAACCAAATATGCATACATTTGTAAGTATCAATCTTACTGAATTTGATGTATAAATACAAGTTAAATCATCCGTTCCTATTTTGAGGATCAAATTTTAAAACTTTATGTTTGAAAAACTAACTTTTAAAGTTAATTGGATGTTCGTTCCAAAATGGAATTTTGTTCGTATTTTGATAATACAAACTTGGTTACCAATCCCCTTCAAGGAAATGTTTAATGTTGTTTTGTAAAGAGGAACTTTTGAAATACGATTTCTCAAAATATTGATACATGTAAAATTGGTTCTTAGATGCCATGTTTTTCATTAATTGATAGACAAAATTGTAATTTATTTTTGATGTTCCTTTTAATAAACAATTGCATTGATTATAAGTTCATGGTTTACAAGACAATTTTAGTTACCTCCCGCCGCATTGTGTACGTACATGGCTAGTATATATATACATTTATATAAATAGTTAAGATTGTCATTTTATGAGATTTGTGGATAATTCACTCATCTAAGTGAATGCTAAGCAAAATTTCTAGACTTTTCTAATAACATGGCCTCAAATACTAATTCTAGTATGTGACATTTTTAACATATGATGCTAACATGTTCAGTCCAGTTCTAACCTGAAACGTTATTTTGACGGATGTCACAAAATATGTTTAGATAGATATTGTGACCAATCCTGCAAAATTTCATAGGATTTCGTCAAGAATTGAGAGATTTATGGGAAAAATCGTGTTCTGGGTTCATCTTGATGAAGAACCCGCAAGATTCAAAGAACTCATAAGCATCATCTGAAGAACTCATCGGCTTCATAGTTATTTGAGTTTTGATTGTTGAAAGTTTTCTAAGTGTTAGTGTACTGTATTTAGAAAGTTTTGTAAAGTAATCCTCAATGCAATAGGCTTTGTTATTAGCATATGGGTTGGGCTTATTTGTTGTACATGAGTGATTGGGGTATAAATAGGAGAGTGTTTGTAGTTTGTTTGTAACTTCAATTTACACAACGTAGACATAAAGCGTTCTTAGTGTTTCTAGAGAAAGAAACTCTTTTTCTCTCTAGGTTGTGAATAATACATTCATTTTCCTTCCCAATCTATCTAATGTCAATCTTTATACATTGTTTAATTGTGAATTCATGATCTTACATGTGGTATCAGAGCCTAATCGAAGAAATTATTCATCGAAACGATCGAATTCACAATTTCTTCAATGAACAGTAAATGTGGTCGCATGAACAGTAACCGTGGATTTCAAATTCTTAATTTTGGAGCTTAATTGATCAAGATTTGATGCTAGATTGATTATATGCTTAGAGTCGAATCATTTGTAATCAATCATATTGTTTAATTTATATAAATTTAGAAGAATTAGTCGATTTTGAGTGTATTTGGTTTGAAATATATTTTTCACTGAGTTGTGATCGAATTCTGGTATTGAGATGTTTTTAGACATGATCATCAACTACAAAGTTGTTCAGAAGTGTTTTTCGAACATGCTCATAAAGTTTCATCTCAAAATTCGAAGAAATGTGAAAGATTTGGTGATTTCAAGTTTTCAGACTCGACTTCTCGCAAGATCTACGAAACGCGAAAGATTCATATGAAGAACGCGCAAAGATCATCTAAAGAACACGCACGCGGATGAACGTGCAAGGAAAGGGGAACGCGCAAACTGAATGCGAGTTTAGCCTGCGAGTTCGATAAAACGCGCAAGTAGGTATTTGCGGATTCTTCAAACGCGCATAATTCAGTCTGCGAGTTTCATTCTTAGAGAGTTTTGATATTGTCAAATTATTCTAAGTTCCAAACGCGCAAGTCAAGTTAGCGAGTTTTCAAAACGCGCACGTAGAGGCCTGGGAGTTCTCAAAACGCGCACGTAGAGGCCTGCGAGTTTCAGAAACACGCACATCACGTTTAGCGTGAAAGAACGTTAATAGTTCTTTGCGAGGTATTTGTTCTGCGAGTTTATTTGTTCTGCAAGTTCTGAGCTTTTGCGACAAGTTACTGTTCACACCCATTTTTGCCACAAGTTGCCTTGTGAGATTTAATTGTCAAGTTTTTCCTCAGATAAATCTTTTACCCTGCCTAGTAGTGTTTGCTACAAGTTGCATCCTCCGACAAGCATACCAGATTAAGTTCTTAAGCTGAATTCCTATTCAACTCGCGGTCAAAGACAGATTTGATGTTATATACTGAAGATGCACTTTGGGTGTCATGTCATAATCCACACATATCATTCTTGTGGGCGTTAAGAAATGTGTTGGGTTTACTAAAGATTAAAAGTTGTCTTTATGTGCACTCAGTCGAGGTTACAGTCCACATCAGATCTGATATTTCAGTTGATACTTGTGAGTTCCAAGATCACTGATTCTTAGAGAGAGAAAGTAGAGAGAGAAAGTAATGAAGCGCAAACTTTCAGATGTATTGAATTGTGCGTGTCCAAAGTTACAACACAAAGGCCATAAAGGGACTTAAATACCCCAAGCCTTTACAAAAACATTACACTACAGAAAGCAGTAAAAGCTATAAAATAAATACAATGATTACTACAAAATTAGACTTAACAATCTCCCCCTTAGTAATCATTGGCGCTGTGGTCTCCAAAAACAATCTTTAGTAACAGCATAGACCATTCAAGCGACTTTGTAGAATTACTGATGCTCGTCTCTATGACGTAGTCTATTCAACCCGATTAACACTTTTAATCGTCGCAGAGTAGAGCGAAAATTCAACCTCTCATTGATTTTATCCAATGCATTCTGTAGAAGTTGAATCTCATCATTTGTTATCTGAATCCTGCTTGTTCGCGTTTCCATAAATCTTTTAACAACATCTTTCAATCTTTGATCTAACTGCAGCCTAATCACTTTCAAAGTTCCATCGGAGTAATGACTTATCTCTTCAAATCTGAGGAAGCACTTTTGACCTGATGCATTCCTGTATACAACTCCATGTGGATCTTGAAGAATAGTGAATAACGAGTAAGAATCAATGTCTGGCAGGCTACGGTTAGGTCTTAGCAAATTCACCACAGGCTGAAAGCTTTCGGCTGGCATTTGAAAATCGAAAACCCTGAAGAACATGATATGGCGCCTTATAAACCTTTTGATTACAAACAAATCTTGAGAGATATCATTTGACCTGTAGTACTGATTCCTTAATTCATTATACAGAAACTCAACGTCGTCAATGGATAAATCATTAAAGTCAGCCTCTGAGAAGATATAACGGTTGCAGTCTCTTCTTTCAACCTCGAAAACTGGATACCAGATATTAACCAACCTCTGAATTTCAACTTTGATAATCCGAACTATCAGATGAGAAGAAACCAAATCCCTTCCACGACGTTGACATCTGATAAGCATTACATATTCATATTTATAGGCATTTGATTCCTTTTCTACACCAAGAATGGCATGGATGTTGATCGGTCTTCTTCTTGAAACAAAAATATTGCTCTGAGAATCTTCAAGAAAGGCAGATCTTTTTTCGTGAATCCATATAACATTGTTGTAAATTTCTTTGTCTCTCCCGTCTTGACAAAGCTGGTCCTTCTTCTAGAATACTTGGAGAAATTACAGGTTCAGCAGGAGGATCAACAGCTTCTGCTCTAGAAGACTGACCTACTTCAAATGTACCTGAAGGAGCAGAGGTAGTCGGAGCATTAGCAGCAACAGGAGATGAATAAACAGGAGTAGCTTCAGGAACAGTAGAATTTTCAGGAACAAAAGTTTCTTCAGGAACAGTAGAATCTTTAGGAACAGAAGTCTCTTCAGGAGCAGTAGAAACTTCAGGAAAGACATCTTTTGAAGGAAGATCTCTGTACAACATATCCGTTATCTCTTCATCCTTAGCATCCATGAATACTATGTCATCACAATCTTCTTCATTTTATGTTTAGAATTGCATTTTTCTTGAAGCTAATCAGAGATCGCATGCGAGCACACTGAATAGATACCTGCAAGTGTTTGACTCTGAATATTTCTTAACTTGATATACAATGAAACATGTTTATGTATCCAACAACTCCCGTTTGATTTCAACTGATTGATAAATCTGGGATATTCTACTGAGTAGACTTTAATTTGTTTAGTGTTTAAAAAATTTATATATTCAGTTGTTACAAAATTTATATTAAATATGATCATCTTTCATACTGATGTCTTTATGTTTGAGTATCTGTATTTTGGATATGGTCTGTGCAATTTTAATGGGGGAGAGCTCATCTGAAAAAGTTTTTTTCCTGTGTTTGAGGAGGAGTAAGTAAGAATTTCTATCTGTGCTGATCAGAAGTTAAACAGGTATGTTTTTCAGATTTTTCTACACATTTGCTATATTAACAGTTTAATTTTTGTGCATGTGTGTAGGGGAGCAAAAGGATTTCAGGTATATTTTTACAATTTTTTTATTTTTTTATTATTATTTTTATTTTTTTATGTTTTAGATATATATTTGTTTTAGTTTTCTAAGTATAAATAGTGTTTTCTTTTCATTTTCATCTTTTTCCCGCCTACTGTTCATTCTATCTGACTTTTCGGCTCCTCATTCTCTCTTTCGTTTTTTGTGTTCTCGATTCCAATCTGTTCTCTTTCAGATTTTGTTTTCGAGAAATAAAGGTATGATTCTGATTCTATTAACCTCGTTTATTGTTGATTGTGTTCAATTTGATTGTGCTTATTATCGTGTTCGTATTCTCAATTCCAATATGATGTTCGTATTTTTTCGTTCTATTCATAATACTCAGATTGTGAATTCGTGCTTTCATTTTTAAATTGGGTATTGGGTTATACTTAGATCAGTATATCGATCATCAGGTATGTTTTCGTTTTCTTTAATTTCGTTTATTCTAGCTTTAATTTCAGTTTTTTTGTGGTTTTCGGGTTGTTAAATCGCGAACCCTTGGTTTTTGTAAGGATGATAGACCCGCAAAGTAGCTGGGATCACTTTTCTTGGAGTTTCCATAGGACCCTGAGTCAGTGACTTCATCATGTTCTCCCCATTTGGTTGCCTTTCAATAAAGTTGATGAACCGATCCTGCCACTGTCCGAATTCATTTTCATTGATGAGAACTGGTGGTCGAGTATCAGACCCCAAAGACATCATGAGGTCATTTCTTGTAGATCTGTGCTTGCAAAGACATCTTGTGAAAAAGTCAGAAAATTTAGAAAAAAAATTCCATGTAAGAGAGACCCGCAAACTGATTGTTTGCGTTTGTAATGAGGAGCGCAAAGTGAGCTTTGCGGTTGCTTCGTGAAACACAAAGTGATCTTTGCGTTTGCAGAACTTTGCGATTGCAGAAGGGAACGCAAACTAATCTTTGCGTTTGCTGAAGAGAACGCAAATTGAATATTTGCGTGTGAAGACTTTTCGGGTAAGAGACTTCGCGGGTGAAAGAATTTTCGGGTGAGAAACTTCGCGGGTGAAAGACTTTTCGGGTGAGAAACATCGCGGGTGAAAGACTTTGCGTTTGATGCACTGACTATTCACTTGAAGAGAGAAACGCAAACTGATGGTTTGCGTGTTAGACTAGAACCGAGAAACAAGCTTTGCGTTTCCAAAGACAGCCGCAAACCTGAAAAATTTTCGAACACAAGAGTTAGATCACAAAACCTAAGAATGAATGTATGAGGCGCAAAGCATAAGAATCATACGTAAACACATTTGAATGATACGCAAACTCTTAAGAATGAAACGCAAAAATCAAGAACACAACTAATTCATGCGAACTATGAATGACACGCAAAGTATATGATTAACCCGCAAAGTTCTTTGAATGACACGCAAAGAACTTTGAATAACACGCAAAGTTCACCAATTCACATATTTTCGCAAGTACAAATCAAACTATGAAATTTAAACAAGAAATTCACACAATTAATAACGAAAACACCTTTCAAACACCTTTTGATTAACCAAATCGATTAAAATCAACAAAATCAAAAAATTGACAAAGAACAGAACGAGAATGTCGTTTTTCCAGAAAATGCAAAATCTGCAAATTGAAGATCTAAACAAGATTTTTATGCTAAACACAAAGAAGCAAATAAGATCGATTAGCAAAAACGAATCAATTAAGACCAATTTCAACACAGATTGATCAAAAACCAGTCCAAATTTGATGAAGAAGCAAAAAATGAGATTTTCTTGAAAAAATCAAGAAAATCGATCGAGTTTTCTTGAAAAAATCAAGAAAATCGATCGAGTTTTCTGCTTCAATTCACAAATCCAGAAACTAAAACACTAATCTCTCAATCCTCTCAAGATTCAGATTGCTCTGATACCAATTGTGAGTTCCAAGATCACTAATTCTTAGAGAGATAAAGTAGAGAGAGAAAGTAATGAAGCGCAAACTTTCAGATGTATTGAATTGTGCGTGTCCAAAGTTACAACACAAAGGCTATAAGGGGACTTAAATACCCCAAGCCTTTACAAAACATATTACACTACAAAAAGCAGTAAAAGCTATAAAATAAATACAATGATTACTACAAAATTAGACTTAACAATACTCTAAGAATAAGAGCTACTTCCAAGGGGGAGTCTGAGTTGTTTTGAAGTTTAAGCAACGCTAAAGTTTTTTTTTTTCAAAGAAATCAAGGGTGAGAAGAGCTGAAGTTGATAAGGGATGATTCAATTACAAAACTTTAGGGGGAGAATGTTAGTGTATTGTATTTAGAGAGTTTTGTAAAGTAATCCTTAATGCAATAGGCTTTGTTATTAGCATAAGGGTTAGGCTTATTTGTTGTAAATGGGTGATTAGGGTATAAATAGGAGAATGTTTGTAGTTTGTTTGTAACTTCAGTTTACACAATGTAGACATAAAGCGTTCTTAGTGTTCTAGAGAGAGAAACTCTTTCTCTCTCTAGGTTGTGAATAATACAATCATTTTCCTTCCCAATCTATCTCATGTCAATCTTTATACATTGTTTAATTGTGAATTCATGACCTTACTCTAAGGCAAGAACTCGCAGAGATTGGTGTACGACAAGTCCAGAACTCGCAAGGTTTGGCTTACGACAAGTTACTTATCACAAGACTCTATCTGCGACAAGCTACTATTAACATTCTTCAGCTTGAGACAACTCGAAGAACTCGCATATCAAAGCTTACGACAAGTGTTCCCTTTGCGACAAGTTTTTTGTCTGAATTTTTCTAAGTATAGAACTCGTATGCATTCTGACAAGTTTTTTGTCTGAAATTTTCATAAGTGTAGAACATGCAAGTGGAATCATACGAGAAGTGGTATTTTGTGAATTTTTCTAAGTACAGAACTCGCATCCTTCAGCTTGTGACAGCCAAGAACTCGCAAGCCTCTGTTTGCGACAAGCTAGAACTCGCTAGCAGTGCTCTGCGACAGGTGTGCTTAATAGTGTTTTGCGACCAGTGCTTCTTAGTGATTTGCGACTTTTATACTTAACCAAATTTTGACAAGTCCCCGTGCTAAGTCTACGGAGGGGGACAAATTTTTAAGTGTGATCAAATATTCTGATTTTTGTTAACGATCAGTGCAGGTTAATTCAAGATGTCATCAAAAGAAGAGATTGCTAAACTTAAAACCATGACTATCTCTCTTGATGAAAACATTATACAAAAGCGAGACAACTATTACCAAACTCTTGCTGGAAAGGAAAATAAGATTGAGTACTATGAGAAGGAAAGGAATAAATAAATTGTTGTTGTTAATAAACACAGTGAATGGCTTCATGTACATATTGCAGATCTGAAAAAGGCAATTAGTTCTGGTAATTATTCAGAATTTTTGTTGAATACAAAAACAGATAAAAGAGCTTAAAAGAGAAAATCTTGAAGCTTTGAAAAATGATAAGTGGTTTGAAGTTCAGAAATCTGGTCAAGATAAGTTCAAGAAGAAAGAAGAAAAAGTACAGGAATTGGAAATTTAAAATGCTGAGTTAAAAATAAAGATCTCCGATTTCGAAGCTCAAATTGTCGAAATCCAGCAAAAAGATTATGTCAAGAGAAATAAGGAAACAGGAAAGGGTTTAGAAAGTGCTAATGCGGATCTAAAAAAGAAGATTTCGGACTTGGAGCAACAGATTGTCGAAGATAAATCAGAGCTTGAAAAGAAAAAAGCTGAATTTAAAAACCAGAAGAAAGGATTTGCTAATGATAGGCAAATGTTTACAAAGAAATTTTCTGAATTCTCAAGAAAGACTTTTGTAGAGAAGAAAGCAGTAGATCTGAAACATGCAAAGCTCTCTAAACAAGAATCAGATTTTGAGAAAGTAATAATTGTAGAAAGAGACAGGCTTGAGAAAGAGAAAGCTAAGTTTGGTACTGAAGGAAAATCATTCAAAGAAAAGATTGGTAATTTTTCTGGGAAGATTTCTTAGTTAGAGAATGTGTTGGAAAACGAGAGACGAGTTTGAAAAGGATAAGAAGAGACTAGAGCAGAAAAAGGTTGGAGTTTTTAAAGAAATATCTTATCAGAGAAAAATGTCAAGAAAGCTTTTGAAGAAGAAAGGGAGGTTTTTGAGAGAATCTTCTTTGTTTTAAAATGCTCAAATCATCATGATTATCTTATTGATCAAACATACATCTGACATAAGTACTATGCTTTAACTGTTGAAGTTAAACGATTGAGCAACTTTGTGCTTTTAAGACAAAATACACGGGATCAGTGCGAGGACTTAAAAGAACTTCTATGAATTTACGCTAACCAGTGTTTCCTACCCAAGAAGTTATCTCGAGTGATCGAGAGGCGAGGTGATAAAATCAAAGAGTGGGGGAGGAATTTCATTCGATTGAACAACCTCATTATGCTGAGCGGTAAAATGGAAAAGAGAGTTTGGTTAGAAGTGAGCTAAATGATAAAAACAAAGAATACGAGAACTCTGCACCAACCACTTTCTGATTCGGGCAGCCACATTACTGTTGTTTCACAATTCTTTCATGAAAATTATTGAAATAGCCAGTGAGCCCATGCCAACACTTGATTTATACCCCACCAACTACTCATCTTTTTCTTAACAAGAAGATGTTTCAACTTTGATTGGGGACGCAACACATAATCTATCTCGTCTTCATTCGGAAGATGTGGATATTGAAAAAGAAGGAAAGTTGCCCCACCTTCGACCTCGAATCATGCACAATTGAGTATGTGTATTACTATTGTTATCTCAATGGTTTACACACTTTAAGCCTATTAGAAAAGCCTAAGTCGCTTCAAACATTCTACACTATGCACGAGCATACAAGGAATACGTTTTCTTGTCTTAACATTCATAGAAATTTTTTGTGTGATTTTTCGATGATTGAATGGAAGCCCTGGGGGAGTGAATATCAATATAACTCCTTGTACAATAAATTCGTTGTACTAAGTGGATTCATACTTCTTACAGTTATTTTAACTGATTCATTTGTTGATTCAGGGTTACATTCCTATTTATTTGAATTTGAAAATATTCGGATGAAGTCATGAATTAACGGATGTTCATAAGCTCATATGGAAATATCAGTGGTCACAAAATGGTGACTTTTCTTGAAGAAGTTTTGATGATTTCTATGATTTACATCATCAAAAAGGGGGAGACATTCAAGAAATGACAAAGTAGTTTTGGAGAAAGTCAGGAAATGGAAAAGAAGTTATGGGAAAGTCAAGAAATGAGAAATAAATTGTCAAGAAAGTTCAAGATTTCAAGAACATTTAAGAAATTTTCTTTGAAGATTATTTTGAAAAGAGAAAAGTGAGCTACAACTGAAGATAATTTATTTGCTAGAGATGATGATTTTTATTAAAGTCTTTGGGAGAGAATATTAAAGATCACAAGAAGGAGAGATCAATGTTCAAGATTGTTGTTGCTATCATTATCAGTTTAAAAGTGAAGATTATCAATTTTCATCTCAATTAGGGGAGAATGTTGATTATCTGAGAAGATCAGTTTTTGTCCGAAAGGGGACAGTGTTCTTGAAAGGGGGAGAACATGCTTTAAAGATGAAATCCATTTGAATATAAGTGCAAGTTTATCTAAAGGGGGAGCTCACTTGTTTCTGAATCAAAGAAGGTGTTAGAGCTGAATTGTATTCAAGATTAAAAGAAGGGTATAAATTGTAATTGTTGTAAAGTGTACGGTAGTATTTGTAATTGTTGTTTAGAAGTTGACTTTGCTAAAGGTCATGTTAACCATATATATAACAAGTCCTAGTTGAGTTTAAAAGACAGAACACACACGCAGATTTGGTAAGACTACACGGTGAAAACACACACAGAGAGTGCTTTAGAATCGAATTCAAGAATAATGGATATGGATCATTGTAGATTGTGTGATTAATAAACAAAATTGTTCTTGATAATCTGTGTTTGATTAGTATTGCTTGAAATCTGGGATCATAGAGGGAGAATTTGTTTTGAAGATTAATTTGTTTTTGAAGACGATCTTGAATCCAAAGGGGGAGAATGTTGGAGCACAAATTGTTGTCTTCAAGATCATCTAGATTGAAAGTCTAAAGCCCAAGTCAAAGCCTCAAGAATGCAAAGTCAAAGTCACTTAAAGTGGAAAGTCAAAGTCAACTTAAGTCATCCAAAGTCAACTTTATTAAGCTTGTTAGTTTAGTGTGTGTTACTTGTAATATATAGGTGGTATAAATACCTTTATCCATGTAATGTTGTGTGTAGAGAGCTTATTAGAGACGAGCATATTGTATATCTTAGTGAGATAAAGTAGAGATTGATAGTGATTGTAATGTGAATTTCAAAGATCAATGAATATGAGATTTGATTGAAAAATCATTGCTCATATTGATTATTTTGCATCAAACTTGGAATAACACTTGTAGGGTTTGAGGTGTGCACCTCTGCTTCAATATCCATTTATGCTGGACCACCTTGGCTAGATTGTGTGGTTTCACTGGGAGAGGGGGTAGGGAAGTACACATGTGTGCCTATAAGGGCATCTTTTTCTACCTCTATCATCTCGCCAAATAGGGGATCAGAGTTTTCACCCTCATAAGTACTCTATGTCTCACTCTCTCTGCACTAGTAGACCTACTCTCTTCACTAGTGGCAGAGGCACTCTCTGATTTTCTCCCATCAGATGCACCCTCTATTTGCCGTATTCTATCATCCCTCGTAGCCTTTGAGTCCTCACTATCTGACTCAGGGACTGGATTAGATCCTAACCATGATAAAGCCAACCCTACCATCCTAGCCATTATGTACACCCTATTTTTCAATAGGAACATTGATCTAGCCCAACTCATTTACTCTGAGCTCTACATGGCAGCGAAAAGAAAGAATAAGGCTCTAGCAAATGGAAAACCTCCTGTTTCTGTCTTATTACCACGGTTCATCTCGCTACTAATGGGGGGGGGGGTATGACAATGTTGCAACTGACAAAAGATGGCCCGAAGACTCCTCTCTTTGTCCTTGCAACCAGAAGACTTCCCCACACCATGATCACTCTCCTTCCTGAGAATCACCCATCTCTCACCCTCTATAAAAGTGTTGCCCAACCACTAGAGCCAGAGGATAATGGATATTTAGATGATCAACATGATCAATCAACATCTAATCCATTCCCTCATGTATATAAGTGGACCAAAAAACATCCAATACATCAAAATATTAGAGATCCTTCAAAGTCGGTGCAAACTAGGTCTGCAACAGCAAATGAATGTTCAAAGTTGATAAGCGAAAGTTGATAAGCGAATGTTCAAAGTTGATAACCGAAAGTTCAAAGTTGAATGCAACAGCAAAGTTGATAAGCGAAAGTTCAAAGAATTTCGAAAGCAAGCATATTTTGGAGAAATTTTATTTGAAGAAAGTTGGAGAAAACATTCAGAGGTGTAAATGAAGATAATTTCTTTCAATGTCTGAAAGAGGTTTGTTTATAATCTTGAGGGAGATTGTTACTATTTTTTGAAGATCAGACGTTGGGAAGATTGCTGAAAGTTTTTGAACACAAAGCTTATCAAAGAAGAATTTCATCGTGTTAAGGGGGAGTTTGTATATTCTGTTTGTATCAAAGGGGAGATTACAAGAGAAGATAAAGATTGTTTAAAGGGGGAGCTTAATCAAATCGAGATTAATTAGAGAAGATCGCATTGCTAAATCTTTTAGTAATGATCTTGATCCAAAGGGGGAGAATGTTAGAGCACATAATTGTTGGATTCAAGATCATAAAGATTGAAGACAAAGTTCAAGAAGTCAAAGCTGGAAAAGTCAACTCTCACTGAAAGTCAAAGTCTTTTGCTAATAAAGTCAAAGTCAATGTATTTGTATTTGTTTGTTTTCCTTTGTAATTGTCAAGGGTATAAATACCTTTGTTTGTCTTTGTAATCTGTAGTATCAATCAGATTGGAGAGAGAGAGAGCGGATTAGAGAAGATCATATTGTTTCATTATTCTAGAGAGAGAGAGTAGTGAGAGAAAGTTTGTAATTTGTGAATTTCATCAATGAATATGATTTGGAATTCTCATCTTGATTGTTTGTGATTGATAAGAACTTGAAATAGGGATTAACAAAGATACAGCAGGGAGCCTATCATTCCTCTATAGGCACTGACATTAACAGGTTTTCCAGAAGGATCTTTGTTAAGTGTTAGAGGAGGTGCCATAGGAGTTTTCATTGCTGAAGTTTGTGTTAGATCAAACTTCTTCAGCATATATTTAACATACTTACCTTGGCTTATAAAAGTACCTTTGTTAGATTGTTTAATCTGAAGACCAAGAAAATATGTCAGCTCACCCACCATACTCATTTTGTATTCTTTCTTCATTCTTTCAGCGAAGTGAGTACATAGAGATGGGTTAGTAGAACCAAATATTATGTCATCGACATATATTTGTACAAGAATTATATGACCTTTTATTTTTCTGAAAAATAACGTATTATCAATCTTGCCACGTTCAAAATTTTCATAGATAAGAAAAGATGAGAGAGTGTCATACCAAGCACGAGGGGATTGTTTTAGACCATAGAGAGCCTTATCCAATTTATAAACATAATTTGGATACTTAGGTCATAGAACCCTGGAGGTTGTTATACATAAACTTCTTCATTCAGCTTTCCATTGAGGAATGCTGATTTTACATCCATTCGATACACAATGAAGTGTTTGTAATATGCATAAGCTAAGAATAGTCGAATTGCTTCGAGCCTAGCCACAGGGGTAAAGGTTTCATCATAGTCTATGCCTTCCTCTTGTCTGTATCCCTGAGCAACCAGTCGAGCCTTGTTGCGGGTTACAGTTCCATGTTCATCTAACTTGTTTCTAAACACCCATTTGATGCCTATAACAGTTTTATCAGATGGTCTAGGAACGAGATTCTAAACTTTGTTGCGAGAGAACTCAGTCAGCTCTTCTTGCATAGCGCTGACCCAGTTTGGATCTCTTAGGGCATCATCAGTCTTCTTTGGTTCTATTAAAGAGAGAAAGTTGACAAAGAGACAGATATTACCTGAGCTTCGTCGTGTCTGAATACCAGCATCTGGATCAGCAAGAATTTGATCTATTGGATGATCTCTGGTCCATCGCTGAGCAGGAGCATGATCGTTCAACTCAAAGGTTGGATCAACAATTGGGATGTTTACTCATGAGGACGTTTAAGGTTCATCAGTAATTAACTGTTGAGTAGTGGACAGACTGTTCTTATCAGAGAGGTTTTTCAGACAGAGGTAGATCTATGGTAGTAAGGTGTTTAGAGGTTCAGCTGAAACCCATGCGTTGGATTCAGCGTTAGGATGTATGATGTTTGAATCATCATCAGCAGTAGGTGGATCTGTGTGCTGATGGTTTGAGAAGAAGGGTTCAGTTTCTTTGTAGTGAGAAAACATCCAAGCATTTAACTCTTCATTGTCATCGATTGGTTTGGAGTTCACTGAGCGAGTTTCATCAAAAGTGACATGAATTGTTTCTTCCACAGATTGTCTTCGTTTGTTGAAAACTCTGTAGGCTTTTGAGATGGAGGAATATCCTAGAAATATTCCATCATCAGCTTTTGGGTCGAACTTTCCAAGCTGATCTTTGTTGTTTAAGATAAAGCACTGACAACCAAAGATATGAAGAAAGAGGATAAAAGGCTTCCTTCTATGAAAAAGTTCATAAGTTGTCTTTCCAAATCGCTTTACTATCAGCGATCTGTTTTGAGTAAAACATGCAGTGTTTACAGCTTCTGCCCAAAATTGAGTACGGAGATGAGAATCGCAGAGCATTGATCTAGCAGCTTCAATGATCGTTCTGTTTCTTCTTTCAGCGACTCTGTTTTGCTGAGCTGTTCTTACTGAGGAAAAGTTATGAGAAATTCTTTTATTCTTAAAGAAATTATTCAGGGAACTGTTTTTGAATTCAGTTCCATGATCAGTTCTTATTGAACGAACAGTAAGATTATTCAGTACTTCCATCTTTTTAACAAAGGATATTAGTTCTTCTGGAGTATCACTCTTACAGCGAAGAAAGATAACCCAGGTATAGCGAGAGAATTCATCTACAATGACAAGCGTATATTTCTTTCCAGCTATTGATTGGATATTGACAGGGCCAAATAGATCCATATGTAAGAGCTGAAGAGGACTTATCACTGAAGAGACTTGTTTAGACTTGAAACTAGCTTTTGTTTGTTTTCCTTTTTCACATGCTGAGCAGAGAGATTCTTTAGCATATGAGTTCTGAGGAAGACCAGAAACCAGTTCCTTAGAAGAGAGAGAATTCAGGGTTTTGAAGTTTAGATGAGAGAGTCTTTTGTGCCATAGCCAGTTGACATCAGAAGAGGCCTTAGAGAGAAAACATAAGTTTTCAGTGGTAGTAGAGTCCATATCTATTACATAGACATTTTTCTGCGATAACCCCTGAGAGCAAGTTTTCCTTTATCATCTACCACTGAACACGCTTTCTTAGAAAAGCGAACTTCGTAGTCTTTGTCACATAGCTGACTGATGCTTAGAAGATTGTGCTTCAGTCCATCTACATAAGCGACTCTTCGAAAGGTAGTTATCCCATTGCTGAGGACACCAAACCCTCGGGTATATCCTTTTCCATTTCCACCGAAGTTCACAGAGGGACCTTTCTCTTCCTTGTATTCAGTGAGCAGGTCTTTTTGTCCAGTCATATGACGAGAACATCCACTATCGAGATACCAGATGTCCTTTGATCCCTGCACACATAAGGAATATTAAGCGTTGTTTGGTACCCACTTTTCAATGGGTCCTTTAGAGTTAGTGGATGTGGAAGATTCAGCAGTCTTCACAGTAGATGAAGATTCAGCTTCAGTGGTGATCTTCACTTTGGTTAATTTCTTAACCTTAGTGGTATTCTTCACCTTGGTTGATTTTTCAACTTTGGTGACCTTCTCAGCCTTAGAGGCATTTATCTTTACTTTAGCTGTTTTATCAGCTTTGGTGGCAGTCGGACAAAGTGGTTTTAGGACCAGAAGTAGAAGGTTTTGCAAGTTTAAGATGAGCAGGTCCAGGTCCAAGAAGACTTTTCTCATGAGATCTGGGAGGAATTTTCATTTCTTCAAATTTCATGGGTCTAAGATCAATCTTTAGCTTTGGAGGACAGAGATCGAAGATTTCTATCATAGAGCTAGAGGGTTGATTCACTGAAGGTTTAGAAGGAACTTTCAGTTTTGCTTTCTTGGTAGCCTTCTGAGGACGAAGAATGGATTTTCCTTTATCAGCAGACTTAGTGTCTTTGGATTTTTCCTCAGGGATAGAATTAGAAGAAGAAGGATAAAATTGATCATAAGAAGTGTCAGAGATAGGAGTGACAAACGTTCCAAACTTAAGCATGGAATTTTCTTCTTTAGGCTCATCCTGTGGTGTCCAAAAGATCTTTATCACTTTCAGGAGTTTGAACATTTATTATCTCAGAGATCTTTTTTGATGATTTGCACCATTTTTCAACATGAGTTTTTTCTACTTTTAGAGCAGCGATGGCTTGTTCGCGTTCAATGCTGATGATTTCATTTATAATGACTTGATTTTTCAACTTTTCTTCTAAAAGATTTAGTTCTCTGATCTTTTCATGACATTTCTCTAACTCTTGAGTTAAATGAACATTTTTATTCTCAGCTTGAGTTTTGTTGTTTAGAGCATTATAAAGGTCAATCATCAGCACATCAACAGCGCGACTTCTCTCAGCTTCAGGTAGAGAGGGATTTGTAGAGATAGATACCTGAGATGATATGTAGCTTATAGAAGGTTCAAATGGTTCTTCCACTTCTTCTTTAATCTCGGCCATGAGGCAGAAATTAGCGACTTCTTCTTCATCAGAACTTGATTCTTCTGATTCAGCCCAGTCGTGTTCTTCAACGATGAGACCTTTACTTGTTCGCTTGTATTTTTTCAGCTTTTGATATTTGTTCTTCAGCTTTAGGTATTTGTCATCACTGGATCTTCTTCAGGTAGAAGGCTTGAAGACCTTTTTAGACCTGCACTCACTAGCAAAGTGTCTAATCTTTTCACAGTTATAGCAAGTGGCAGTAGCCTTATCAACAGGAGTTGATTTTGGCTTTTCAGTAAGAGAGAGAGAGAGGCTTATTTCTTCGGAAATTTCTCTTTCTTGCAAATCTCTTAATGTAACATCCAACCTCCTAAATATGCTTAAATGGTGATTCTAAATATGTATTATATGTTAAAAACATGTTTTATGTGTTAATTATGTAAAAAGAGAATTTGCTAAAATGTTAAGTGTTATATTGAGCTATAAGTAGAGCCCATAGTTGGATTGATATGTAGGAGGTAATATTGGTGCTAACACCTCACAAGTGACATAGTTAGATGATGAGAGGGTTCAAAATTTAAAGTGAATTGCTTAAATGGAAATCGGGTAGGTCACTAGAGTGCCTAAATGGGAAATATCTACCCAAAACTTGAATGAATGATCTAAATGGTGATATAAAAGTTGGAACATCTTTGATTAAGTTAATATGAAGTGCTATAAGTGTCAGATGTCGAAAAAGTCACGTAGATTGCATTTTATGCAAGTTTTACAAAATACGTTGCTATTTCGGTAAACTATGTGCACAACACTCAAGCGGTAGGTGTTCGATGGGATTTTAAGCTTTGGAACTAAGTTTTGGACCTATTGGGAGTGGTTGGAAGTGTCGGAAAATTTTTACGGGATTCCGAGCTTAAAATAAAAAACGACAAAATTTCAAAGGAAAGCATAACGTCCACAAATATGAAAAACTGCTTTTATTGGTAGGACTTTTCTAAAATACTTTTGTTGTAAGTTGTTCATTATCTCGTTACGAACGCGTAGGCGAAAACCTCATCGAAAACGGAGTTCCGAGCGAAAAGTTATGCCATTTTTAGTGTTTAGTGGTCAAAATAGGTACCCAGTCGGGTCAAACCCGACCCAACTCGGGTTTTAGTCAACAAAACACCATTTTAGACCTATTTTCACCCCATTTCAGCTACTGAATTGTGCGTGAAGATTAAGGTGCGATTTTTTTGCCAATTGAGATCAAATCTAAGCTCATTCTATGGAGATTAACATCAATTTTGAAGGATTAAACAACAATTTGAAGGTAAATCTTATCTTTGTTTTTGTTCTTGAAGTTATGATGGAATTTGGGTGAAATAAACTTAATGCATGTGTAAGATAAGTGTTGAAATCATGAAATGATGCTTGGATTATGATTATATTTTAGTTAATTCATTGATTCCATGGTTGATTTGCAAGAAGATGGAAGGAAAAAGTGAGTTTTCACTAAGAACACAAGTTGACTTTTTCCTATTCAAAGTTGGATTTTGATGAAATTGGTAGAAATGGATGAATGAACCATGGTTTCTTGTTGATTTTACCTTGATAATGATAAAATTAAGTTAACATCTGAATTTGGTTTGGATTGGAATGGAATTAGATACTTAATTGGACAAACATGTGAATTGTTTTTGAGTTTGAAAGTCATGTTTCAACACTGTTTTAGAAAAATTATATAAAATCGTAGAAAAATCATATAAGAGTGATTTCAGTGGCATTAGAAAGGTATGAATGTCTAGTTTATTTGATATTAAGACATTATAACCTAATTATAGATTTAAGATGTGCTAAAAGTGCATCTAGTACAGGGCTGTCAAGCTGAATTTTGACAGCTTGTAGCTGCTGTGTTGAAAAATTTGTATAAAATCAAAGAAAAATCAAATGGACATGAGATCAGTGGCATATGAATGCTAAAAGAGTCTATTTTATTTCTTGTTTAGAAGTCAGAATGTAATTTTGAATTTAAGATGGTTAAAAATGTGTTAGAACAGAGGGCTGTACAACAAAATTGGTATAGAATTAGCTAACTAAGGAATGAAATAGAATGAGATAGTGAGTTTATATACTTATGGAATTGAATATGTATACTCCAGGGAGTATAAGGGTATAATTGGAAGCTTTTGGAGTGCCATTCATACTTGGACTACGGACTTGAAACGAGACATTCGGTTGGACGTTCGGTTGACCCATTTTGTGCACTGTGAGTTTATATGAAATACGTGTTTATATGTATTATATATATTTGCACCTTTGTTTATGTTAGTTGTGATTCGTGTTTTCATAAGGTGTAACATGTGTAAGTCCCTTTGATTCCAGTTTGTATTTGTTTGATCGTTTTGCGATGTCGGTCGAGTCCGGATCCGCGACTGTTTTGTTGATCTTTTGGTAAACCGTGAATACGGATACTACTTCGTGTAGTATGCTGGAAAGCGGTGTATGTCCACGTATCCCAGGGAGACGGAGGTTGGGTGTGGCATACCGATTCGTTGTACTCACGTATCTCGATTGTTAGGAGACGAGTGTGAGTACTATTATGCACGTACCTAGTAGATGAAGGTGGGAGTGGTGCACTATTTTTGATATTCTATAATTGATTCATGATATGTTTTACATGATACGGTACTTGAGCCATGTGATAGGTGTTCGTATGGAACGATTGACATTTCGTTGTCAAGCTTGTCGGTAAGAACGTATGTTGTTGTTGAACTTATGATGTATTGATTTTGATATTGATATGTTATGTGTTATGTGTCTGGTGAGTCTTTTGGAACGTATTTTCATATAAAACTCACTAAGCTTTATAGCTTACCCGTTAATGATTATTTTTTTTTCAGGAAAGAGGATTGTAGACAAAGGGAAAGATAAGGAAGCTTAGTTCGGGTGTTGTTTCAAGTGCTGATTTAGATCTTTTGGGTATATTAGTACTTGCTTTTGGGTGTGTTATATAAATATGTAAGTTTTCTACCGGGTAGATATGTCCCCGGTTGTTTGTAAGTAAACTTTAGGATTGTAAATCTTAACTTTTGGGTTGGTTTATGTTTTGGATAAATGGATAAAACGTAACAAATTAAAGCGGACATTTCGAAGTTTCGATTAAAATTAATATCCCGTATTTTGGTGGTTTTAAAATGATCAATTTTGAAGATTAAAATGGTGATTGGACGTTTTGAAAACGGTGATGTTACAATATGGTATCAGAGCAGTAGTTTAAGTGAACTAGGTATCAATAAGTGGTACTTAGACTTAAACTAGGCATTGATGTTGTATAGTAAATAGGTAATGATTATACGGGATATGGACCACTACGAAGGACCGAGGTTGGGTAGGGGACCAGGAATAGAATAATCTTTTATAATCTGCATATTATTATTAATATTATATATATATATATATATATATATATATATATATATATATATATTCTTTCTTTTCAGTACGATGGCCGATGGTGACGCCGCCAGTCACACCCCACCAAATCCCGAAGTTGGAGAGAATGCTCCAAATCTTCCCTTGAATGACGATGAGATACCATTGTCTCCTCGAGGTGAGCGATTGATGAGAAGGCTCATGACATTCATACAACAAACTATGGAACAACAGAAGTACGATGTTGAGAAACAAGTAACCGTTAAAGGAAAAGAAAAGGTCACAGGCGACACGTCAAAGCCCAAAACCGATCGTGTATCGTTCAAAGTGTTCCGTAGCAGTGGTGCCACAGAATTCACCGGATTCGCTAATCCTGTTGTGGCAATTCAATGGTTGCAAAATACCGAAAAGGTGTTCCGGATCACACGGGTCTGGAACGAGGATAAAGTGAACTATGCGACTGCTATGTTCATCGATCGGGCTTTAATTTAGTGGAATGCTACATATGAATCTCTGAGCGAGGATGTGAGGGATAATATGACGTGGGAGTCGTTTAAGACACAATTTCATGCTCAATATTGCCCGGCAGATTTACAGAGAAGGTTAGAGAAGGAGTTCTTGGAGTTGAAACAGGGAAATTTGTCGGTGATTGAGTATGAAACACAGTTCAATCAGAAGGCACAGTTTGCCTTACGATTCTTGACATCGGAACGTGATCGAATTGATCATTTCATAGACGGATTGCGAAGGGAGATCAGAGACTTTGTTGCAAACCGTGATATCCCTGACTTTAACAGAGCCGTGGAATATGCTCGACGTCGCGAGTATGACTTGACGAGACGTGATGATGATCCGTTCCCCTCATCAAAAAGGCAACGTATTGAGAGAGCATCTTCAGTACCCGCTCACCGACAATCTCGTTTCCCTAATCTGAGGAGAACTCATTCTCAGACTACTTTACGAGCACCGTCACAGGCTTTTAGTCTACAGGTATATTTGTAAATTAAATATTTATTGATTATGAATTGTGAACTAAATGTGATCTTTTACAGCCCATCATGCCACGAGATTGTCGGAGATGTGGCAAGACACACCACGGTCGGTGTGATATTGACCGGTCTGTGGTCAAATGTTTCTGTTGTGGTGAGATGGGCCACGTTCGTACAAATTGTCCTCACAGGGAAAGAGCATGTTATTCTTGTGGCGTTTTAGGTCATCGACAGCGGGATTGCCCCCGTATGAAACGGGACGAAAGTAAAGCATCTGTACAACGACCCGTGACTATCGGTACTTCGGTTCAAAAGGAGGAGGTACCCAAAGCCAGAGCCCGTGCATTTCAGATTACTGCAGAAGAAGCTTGCGAAGAACCCGACGTTGTTACTGGTATTCTCTTGTTAAATTCTAGACCAGCACGTATTCTCTTTGATTCTGGTGCTACAAACTCGTTTGCTTCACATATGTACACTCGTTATTTGGAATCTGTGCCTACAAGACTTCATAAACCATTAACTGTTGACACGGCTAATGGTATCACTCTTATAGCTGACAAAGTGTATAGGGATTGTATTTTAGTATTAGACGATCACGAGTTCTCAGTTGATTTGATACCGATTGATATTCGCGGCTTCGATGTTGTGATTGGGATGGATTGGCTAGCAAGGAACCGTGCTGATATTATTTGCTCTTTGCGGATGATTCGGATACCAATCGATGATGGGGGTTATTTATACGTTTACGGTGAACGACGAATTGGTGACATAAAAGTAATTTCTATGTTAAAGGCACGACGTTATTTATCTAAGGGATGTTCTGCTTTTCTGGCATATGTTCTAGATGCATCAAAGGAAGTGAAAAAGACAGTGAAAGATGTACTGATCGTATGCGAGTATCCAGATGTTTTCCCCGATGATTTGCCTGGGCTACCACCGGACAGGCAAGTAGAGTTTCGGATCGATTTAGTACCTGGTGCCGCTCCTATCGCTAAGACGCCCTATCGTCTCGCACCGGCAGAAATGAAAGAAATGATGAGCCAGTTACAAGAATTGTTGGATAAGGGTTTCATCCGACCGAGCACTTCACCCTGGGGTGCCCCGGTATTATTCGTGAAGAAAAAAGATGGTTCCTTCCAGATGTGCATAGATTACCGGGAACTGAACAAGGTAACCATCAAGAATAAATACCCTTTGCCACGAATTGATTATCTATTTGATCAACTACATGGTGCAAGTTATTTCTCCAAGATCGATTTGAGATCAGGATATATCATCAACTTAAGGTACGTGAGGAGGATGTGCCTAAGACAGCTTTCCGCACACGATATGGATATTATGAATTCCTTGTCATGCCATTTGGACTTACGAATGCACCTGCAGCATTCATGGATTTAATGAATCGAGTGTGTCGCCCGATGCTCGATAAGTCCGTTATTGTCTTTATTTATAATATCTTGGTATATTCTAAGACCGAGGCCGATCATGCCGTGCACCTTAGAGAGATGTTGGAGTTGCTGAGAAATGAACGATTATATGCCAAGTTCTCGAAATGTGATTTCTGGCTCCGTCAGGTACAATTCTTGGGGCATACGATATCTTGCGATGGTGTTTCCGTGGATCCATCGAAGATTGAGGCAATACAGAAATGGGAACAACCTAAGAATGCCTCAGAAGTACGTAGTTTTCTCGGCTTGGCGGGTTACTATCGACGATTCATAAGGGATTTCTCGAAAATCGCCGTACCCCTTTCTTCTCTCACCCGCAAGGATGTGAAATTTGTTTGGACCGAGGCCCAGGAAAATGCATTCCAGAATTTAAAAGACTGTTTGACGCATGCACCGGTACTTGCCTTACCTGAAGGCAATGATGATTTCATAGTATACAGCGACGCGTCAAAGCTAGGATTGGGTTGTGTATTGATGCAACGGGGCAAGGTAATCGCATATGCCTCACGACAGCTAAAAGAATATGAGAAAAACTATCCAACCCATGATCTTGAGCTAGCAGCGGTTGTCTTTGCTTTGAAACTCTGGCATCATTATCTGTATGGCACGAAATGCCAATTGTATACTGATCACAAGAGTTTGAAATATCTTTTTGATCAACAAACCTTGAATATGCGTCAGAAACGGGCCATGGAGTTGATTAAAGATTACGACTGTGAGATACTCTACCATCCGGGTAAAGCTAACGTAGTGGCGGATGCGTTAAGTAGGAAGGCGTATATCGGATCTATGTGTTACGCTATCACTCATACGTCGGTGGAGTTTACTCTTATCAACGACTTACAAAGATGGCAGACTGAGGCTTTGAAGCCGGAACATGTCAAGTCTGAACGCATGGTGGGTTATTTAGATTCTCTAACTGTCGATAACCGCGGAATTAAAGTCTTCAAGACCCGAATCTGGGTACCGAGACTTGGAGGCTTACGAGAGATTATCTTGAAGGAGGCGCATAAGTCAAGATTATCCATTCATCCAGGAAGTACAAAGATGTACCACGATTTACGTATCGATTATTGGTGGTCGGGAATGAAAGTTGATATCTGTCGTTACGTTGAAAAGTGTGTCACATGTTTGCAGGTAAAGGCCGAACATCAGAAGCCATACGGAAGTTTACAGCCACTCGATATACCTGTATGGAAATGGGAAGAATTGACTATGGATTTGGTAACAAAACTACCAAAAACCCCACGACAGCACGATAGCATTTGGGTCATTGTGGATCGACTGACAAAGAGCGCACATTTCCTTCCTGTTCGGGAATCATATACAATGGATCGATGGGCACAACTTTATATTAAGGAGATTATTGCTCGTCATGGCGTACCATTAAAGGTAATCTCAGATCGTGATTCACGTTTCACATCTAAATTTTGGTCCGGTCTACAGAGGGAATTGGGAACGCGAGTTGCATTCAGTACCGCGTATCATCCACAGACCGACGGACAGTCAGAGCGTACGATCCAAACACTCGAAGATATGTTACGAGCTTGCGTACTTGAGTTTGGTGGAAGCTGGGATACTCACTTGCCCTTGGTTGAATTCTCATACAATAACAGCTATCACTCGACGATCCGAATGGCTCCTTTCGAGGCTCTGTATGGACGTAAGTGTCGTACGCCTCTTTGTTGGCGGGAAATGGGAGAGAAGACTCTAGCTGGTCCAGAATTAGTACAAATCACTCATGACAAAATTCTGATTATACGAGAAAGGATGAAAGCAGCACAAGACCGACAGAAATCCTATGCTGACCGATGCCGGAGACCAATTGAATTCTCTGTTGGTGATATGGTTATGCTTAAAGTCTCCCCATGGAAAGGTGTTTTACGATTTAAAAAGCACGGTAAACTCAGTCCTCGTTTCATCGGACCATTCAAGATATTGGAGCGTGTTGGAAAGCAAGCATATCGGCTTGAGCTTCCAGAAGAACTCACAGGTATCCATGATGTTTTTCATGTTGGTTATCTAAGGAAATGTCTCGGTAAACACGAGGAGGTGGTGCCATTAACAGAAGTCAAAGTAGACGAGAAACTGAGATATGTTGAAGAACCCGAGGCTATCATAAATGAACGAAAGGTGAATCTGCGCAACAAGGTTGTGGAATTGGTGTTGGTTAAGTGGAAGCATCATCGTGGGGCAAATTGGACTTGGGAAAATAAAGCAGAAATGATGGTGAAGTACCCGACCCTGTTCGAGCAATGTTGATTCCGAGGACGTAATCTTCAAAAGGAGGAGGTAGTTGTAACATCCACCCTCCTAAATATGCTTAAATGGTGATTCTAAATATGTATTATATGTTAAAAACATGTTTTATGTGTTAATTATGTAAAAAGAGAATTTGCTAAAATGTTAAGTGTTATATTGAGCTATAAGTAGAGCCCATAGTTGGATTGATATGTAGGAGGTAATATTGGTGCTAACACCTCACAAGTGACATAGTTAGATGATGAGAGGGTTCAAAATTTAAAGTGCATTGCTTAAATGGAAATCGGGTAGGTCACTAGAGTGCCTAAATGGGAAATATCTACCCAAAACTTGAATGAATGATCTAAATGGTGATATAAAAGTTGGAACATCTTTGATTAAGTTAATATGAAGTGCTATAAGTGTCAGATGTCGAAAAAGTCACGTAGATTGCATTTTATGCAAGTTTTACAAAATACGTTGCTATTTCGGTAAACTATGTGCACAACACTCAAGCGGTAGGTGTTCGATGGGATTTTAAGCTTTGGAACTAAGTTTTGGACCTATTGGGAGTGGTTGGAAGTGTTGGAAAATTTTTACGGGATTCCGAGCTTAAAATAAAAAACGACAAAATTTCAAAGGAAAGCATAACGTCCACAAATATGAAAAACTGCTTTTATTGGTAGGACTTTTCTAAAATACTTTTGTTGTAAGTTGTTCATTATCTCGTTACGAACGCGTAGGCGAAAACCTCATCGAAAACGGAGTTCCGAGCGAAAAGTTATGCCATTTTTAGTGTTTAGTGGTCAAAATGGGTACCCAGTCGGGTCAAACCCGACCCAACTCGGGTTTTAGTCAACAAAACACCATTTTAGACCTATTTTCACCCCATTTCAGCTACTGAATTGTGCGTGAAGATTAAGGTGCGATTTTTTTGCCAATTGAGATCAAATCTAAGCTCATTCTATGGAGATTAACATCAATTTTGAAGGATTAAACAACAATTTGAAGGTAAATCTTATCTTTGTTTTTGTTCTTG
Source organism: Arctium lappa (assembly GCA_023525745.1). Classification (NCBI taxonomy): domain Eukaryota; kingdom Viridiplantae; phylum Streptophyta; class Magnoliopsida; order Asterales; family Asteraceae; genus Arctium; species Arctium lappa. The sequence continues at coordinate 68,342,892 of CM042048.1, read as the reverse complement.
AAGTTATGATGGAATTTGGGTGAAATAAACTTAATGCATGTGTAAGATAAGTGTTGAAATCATGAAATGATGCTTGGATTATGATTATATTTTAGTTAATTCATTGATTCCATGGTTGATTTGCAAGAAGATGGAAGGAAAAAGTGAGTTTTCACTAAGAACACAAGTTGACTTTTTCCTATTCAAAGTTGGATTTTGATGAAATTGGTAGAAATGGATGAATGAACCATGGTTTCTTGTTGATTTTACCTTGATAATGATAAAATTAAGTTAACATCTGAATTTGGTTTGGATTGGAATGGAATTAGATACTTAATTGGACAAACATGTGAATTGTTTTTGAGTTTGAAAGTCATGTTTCAACACTGTTTTAGAAAAATTATATAAAATCGTAGAAAAATCATATAAGAGTGATTTCAGTGGCATTAGAAAGGTATGAATGTCTAGTTTATTTGATATTAAGACATTATAACCTAATTATAGATTTAAGATGTGCTAAAAGTGCATCTAGTACAGGGCTGTCAAGCTGAATTTTGACAGCTTGTAGCTGCTGTGTTGAAAAATTTGTATAAAATCAAAGAAAAATCAAATGGACATGAGATCAGTGGCATATGAATGCTAAAAGAGTCTATTTTATTTCTTGTTTAGAAGTCAGAATGTAATTTTGAATTTAAGATGGTTAAAAATGTGTTAGAACAGAGGGCTGTACAACAAAATTGGTATAGAATTAGCTAACTAAGGAATGAAATAGAATGAGATAGTGAGTTTATATACTTATGGAATTGAATATGTATACTCCAGGGAGTATAAGGGTATAATTGGAAGCTTTTGGAGTGCCATTCATACTTGGACTACGGACTTGAAACGAGACATTCGGTTGGACGTTCGGTTGACCCATTTTGTGCACTGTGAGTTTATATGAAATACGTGTTTATATGTATTATATATATTTGCACCTTTGTTTATGTTAGTTGTGATTCGTGTTTTCATAAGGTGTAACATGTGTAAGTCCCTTTGATTCCAGTTTGTATTTGTTTGATCGTTTTGCGATGTCGGTCGAGTCCGGATCCGCGACTGTTTTGTTGATCTTTTGGTAAACCGTGAATACGGATACTACTTCGTGTAGTATGCTGGAAAGCGGTGTATGTCCACGTATCCCAGGGAGACGGAGGTTGGGTGTGGCATACCGATTCGTTGTACTCACGTATCTCGATTGTTAGGAGACGAGTGTGAGTACTATTATGCACGTACCTAGTAGATGAAGGTGGGAGTGGTGCACTATTTTTGATATTCTATAATTGATTCATGATATGTTTTACATGATACGGTACTTGAGCCATGTGATAGGTGTTCGTATGGAACGATTGACATTTCGTTGTCAAGCTTGTCGGTAAGAACGTATGTTGTTGTTGAACTTATGATGTATTGATTTTGATATTGATATGTTATGTGTTATGTGTCTGGTGAGTCTTTTGGAACGTATTTTCATATAAAACTCACTAAGCTTTATAGCTTACCCGTTAATGATTATTTTTTTTCAGGAAAGAGGATTGTAGACAAAGGGAAAGATAAGGAAGCTTAGTTCGGGTGTTGTTTCAAGTGCTGATTTAGATCTTTTGGGTATATTAGTACTTGCTTTTGGGTGTGTTATATAAATATGTAAGTTTTCTACCGGGTAGATATGTCCCCGGTTGTTTGTAAGTAAACTTTAGGATTGTAAATCTTAACTTTTGGGTTGGTTTATGTTTTGGATAAATGGATAAAACGTAACAAATTAAAGCGGACATTTCGAAGTTTCGATTAAAATTAATATCCCGTATTTTGGTGGTTTTAAAATGATCAATTTTGAAGATTAAAATGGTGATTGGACGTTTTGAAAACGGTGATGTTACAATATGGTATCAGAGCAGTAGTTTAAGTGAACTAGGTATCAATAAGTGGTACTTAGACTTAAACTAGACATTGATGTTGTATAGTAAATAGGTAATGATTATACGGGATATGGACCACTAGGAAGGACCGAGGTTGGGTAGGGGACCAGGAATAGAATAATCTTTTATACTCTGCATATTATTATTAATATTATATATATATATATATATATATATATATATATTCTTTCTTTTCAGTACGATGGCCGATGGTGACGCCGCCAGTCACACCCCACCAAATCCCGAAGTTGGAGAGAATGCTCCAAATCTTCCCTTGAATGACGATGAGATGCCATTGTCTCCTCGAGGTGAGCGATTGATGAGAAGGCTCATGACATTCATACAACAAACTATGGAACAACAGAAGTACGATGTTGAGAAACAAGTAACCGTTAAAGGAAAAGAAAAGGTCACAGGCGACACGTCAAAGCCCAAAACCGATCGTGTATCGTTCAAAGTGTTCCGTAGCAGTGGTGCCACAGAATTCACCGGATTCGCTAATCCTGTTGTGGCAATTCAATGGTTGCAAAATACCGAAAAGGTGTTCCGGATCACACGGGTCTGGAACGAGGATAAAGTGAACTATGCGACTGCTATGTTCATCGATCGGGCTTTAATTTGGTGGAATGCTACATATGAATCTCTAAGCGAGGATGTGAGGGATAATATGACGTGGGAGTCGTTTAAGACACAATTTCATGCTCAATATTGCCCGGCAGATTTACAGAGAAGGTTAGAGAAGGAGTTCTTGGAGTTGAAACAGGGAAATTTGTCGGTGATTGAGTATGAAACACAGTTCAATCAGAAGGCACAGTTTGCCTTACGATTCTTGACATCGGAACGTGATCGAATTGATCATTTCATAGACGGATTGCGAAGGGAGATCAGAGACTTTGTTGCAAACCGTGATATCCCTGACTTTAACAGAGCCGTGGAATATGCTCGACGTCGCGAGTATGACTTGACGAGACGTGATGATGATCCGTTCCCCTCATCAAAAAGGCAACGTATTGAGAGAGCATCTTCAGTACCCGCTCACCGACAATCTCGTTTCCCCAATCTGAGGAGAACTCATTCTCAGACTACTTCACGAGCACCGTCACAGGCTTTTAGTCTACAGGTATATTTGTAAATTAAATATTTATTGATTATGAATTGTGAACTAAATGTGATCTTTTACAGCCCATCATGCCATGAGATTGTCGGAGATGTGGCAAGACACACCACGGTCGGTGTGATATTGACCGGTCTGTGGTCAAATGTTTCTGTTGTGGTGAGATGGGCCACGTTCGTACAAATTGTCCTCACAGGGAAAGAGCATGTTATTCTTGTGGCGTTTTAGGTCATCGACAGCGGGATTGCCCCCGTATGAAACGGGACGAAAGTAAAGCATCTGTACAACGACCCGTGACTATCGGTACTTCGGTTCAAAAGGAGGAGGTACCCAAAGCCAGAGCCCGTGCATTTCAGATTACTGCAGAAGAAGCTCGCGAAGAACCCGACGTTGTTACTGGTATTCTCTTGTTAAATTCTAGACCAGCACGCATTCTCTTTGATTCTGGTGCTACAAACTCGTTTGTTTCACATATGTACACTCGTTATTTGGAATCTGTGCCTACAAGACTTCATAAACCATTAACTGTTGACACGGCTAATGGTATCACTCTTATAGCTGACAAAGTGTATAGGGATTGTATTTTAGTATTAGACGATCACGAGTTCTCAGTTGATTTGATACCGATTGATATTCGCGGCTTCGATGTTGTGATTGGGATGGATTGGCTAGCAAGGAACCGTGCTGATATTATTTTCTCTTTGCGGATGATTCGGATACCAATCGATGATGGGGGTTATTTATACGTTTACGGTGAACGACGAATTGGTGACATAAAAGTAATTTCTATGTTAAAGGCACGACGTTATTTATCTAAGGGATGTTCTGCTTTTCTGGCATATGTTCTAGATGCATCAAAGGAAGTGAAAAAGACAGTGAAAGATGTACTGATCGTATGCGAGTATCCAGATGTTTTCCCCGATGATTTGCCTGGGCTACCACCGGACAGGCAAGTAGAGTTTCGGATTGATTTAGTACCTGGTGCCGCTCCTATCGCTAAGACGCCCTATCGTCTCGCACCGGCGGAAATGAAAGAAATGATGAGCCAGTTACAAGAATTGTTGGATAAGGGTTTCATCCGACCAAGCACTTCACCCTGGGGTGCCCCGGTATTATTCGTGAAGAAAAAAGATGGTTCCTTCCGGATGTGCATAGATTACCGAGAACTGAACAAGGTAACCATCAAGAATAAATACCCTTTGCCACGAATTGATGATCTATTTTATCAACTACATGGTGCAAGTTATTTCTCCAAGATCGATTTGAGATCAGGATATCATCAACTTAAGGTACGTGAGGAGGATGTGCCTAAGACAGCTTTCCGCACACGATATGGACATTATGAATTCCTTGTCATGCCATTTGGACTTACGAATGCACCTGCAACATTCATGGATTTAATGAATCGAGTGTGTCGCCCGATGCTCGATAAGTCCGTTATTGTCTTTATTGATGATATCTTGGTATATTCTAAGACCGAGGCCGATCATGCTGTGCACCTTAGAGAGATGTTGGAGTTGCTGAGAAATGAACGATTATATGCCAAGTTCTCGAAATGTGATTTCTGGCTCCGTCAGGTACAATTCTTGGGGCATACGATATCTTGCGATGGTGTTTCCGTGGATCCATCGAAGATTGAGGCAATACAGAAATGGGAACAACCTAAGAATGCCTCAGAAGTACGTAGTTTTCTCGGCTTGGCGGGTTACTATCGACGATTTATAAGGGATTTCTCGAAAATCGCCGTACCCCTCACTTCTCTCACCCGCAAGGATGTGAAATTTGTTTGGACCGAGGCCCAGGAAAATGCATTCCAGACTTTAAAAGACTGTTTGACGCATGCACCGGTACTTGCCTTACCTGAAGGCAGTGATGATTTCATAGTATACAGCGACGCGTCAAAGCTAGGATTGGGTTGTGTATTGATGCAACGGGGCAAGGTAATCGCATATGCCTCACGACAGCTAAAAGAATATGAGAAAAACTATCCAACCCATGATCTTGAGCTAGCAGCGGTTGTCTTTGCTTTGAAACTCTGGCGTCATTATCTGTATGGCACGAAATGCCAATTGTATACTGATCACAAGAGTTTGAAATATCTTTTTGATCAAGAAACCTTGAATATGCGTCAGCAACGGGCCATGGAGTTGATTAAAGATTACGACTGGGAGATACTCTACCATCCGGGTAAAGCTAACGTAGTGGCGGATGCGTTAAGTAGGAAGGCGTATATCGGATCTATGTGTTACGCTATCACTCATACGTCGGTGGAGTTTACTCTTATCAATGACTTACAGAGATGGCAGACTGAGGCTTTGAAGCCGGAACATGTCAAGTCTGAACGCATGGTGGGTTATTTAGATTCTCTAACTGTCGATAACCGCGGAATTAAAGTCTTCAAGACCCGAATCTGGGTACCGAGACTTGGAGGCTTACGAGAGATTATCTTGAAGGAGGCGCATAAGTCAAGATTATCCATTCATCCAGGAAGTACAAAGATGTACCACGATTTACGTATCGATTATTGGTGGCCGGGAATGAAAGTTGATATCTGTCGTTACGTTGAAAAGTGTGTCACATGTTTGCAGGTAAAGGCCGAACATCAAAAGCCATACGGAAGTTTACAGCCACTCGATATACCTGTATGGAAATGGGAAGAATTGACTATGGATTTGGTAACAAAACTACCAAAAACCCCACGACAGCACGATAGCATTTGGGTCATTGTGGATCGACTGACAAAGAGCGCACATTTCCTTCCTGTTCGGGAATCATATACAATGAATCGATGGGCACAACTTTATATTAACGAGATTATTGCTCGTCATGGCGTACCATTAAAGGTAATCTCAGATCGTGATTCACGTTTCACATCTAAATTTTGGTCCGGTCTACAGAGGGAATTGGGAACGCGAGTTGCATTCAGTACCGCGTATCATCCACAGACCGACGGACAGTCAGAGCGTACGATCCAAACACTCGAAGATATGTTACGAGCTTGCGTACTTGAGTTTGGTGGAAGCTGGGATACTCACTTGCCCTTGGTTGAATTCCCATACAATAACAGCTATCACTCGACGATCCGAATGGCTCCTTTCGAGGCTCTGTATGGACGTAAGTGTCGTACGCCTCTTTGTTGGCGGGAAATGGGAGAGAAGACTCTAGCTGGTCCAGAATTAGTACAAATCACTCATGACAAAATTCTGATTATACGAGAAAGGATGAAAGCAGCACAAGACCGACAGAAATCCTATGCTGACCGATGCCGGAGACCAATTGAATTCTCTGTTGGTGATATGGTTATGCTTAAAGTCTCCCCATGGAAAGGTGTTTTACGATTTAAAAAGCACGGTAAACTCAGTCCTCGTTTCATCGGACCATTCAAGATATTGGAGCGTGTTGGAAAGCAAGCATATCGGCTTGAGCTTCCAGAAGAACTCACAGGTATCCATGATGTTTTTCATGTTGGTTATCTAAGGAAATGTCTCGGTAAACACGAGGAGGTGGTGCCATTAACAGAAGTCAAAGTAGACGAGAATTCACTGTTTTCAAGGGAGAATTCACTAGACCTCATGGTCTAACCCTCACTTTCAATACAAAAAACCATTTCAGGTAAGAATAGTTGGGGGGTGTCCTTAAGGGCAAGGAGAAGAATAGGCTGGGAGCATCAAGCTTCTTAGTTCCTTTGTATGACATAGTTTAGATATTCTCGGCTATGGAAGGTGATTCCGCTGCTAGTTATGAATTCTCTGTTTTAAATTTGAATTGTATTGGGACCCATTTGTGATTTATATTTCATATGTCTTGTTGATTATTTGGGTTGTTACAGAAAGTTTTGAAATTTAAGGGTAAACATGTAATTTAAGATCTCAAACTGGCTCTCCCATTCTCAACTTCTTCCCATATGCCACCGTCGGGATTCCATTCGGAATTCCCAACTTCGACCACCAAAACCTTCTTATTTTCAAACCCTTCGCCGAATTTATACTCCGTGATTGAATAACTTGACCTTTAAACTCACTCAACCCTCAACCTCCAGTATAAACGGATCACTAGTATCTCCGGTAGCCACCCCTAAAAACTCTCGCTCATACTATCGAACCCCACCGCCCTCCTCCGTACTTCGACCACCAACTATCTCCGCCTCCACCATCCATTTCTTCCAATCTTCATTGTACTTTATTTACGAAGTTATGGAACATGGGATTAATCTCGAAAAGAGATGCATTGTCGGTTAAATATTTGAAGAATTATTTTCTGGGGACGTACGTCAGAAAGTTCGCCGAAAACGGCATGTCAGGAAGCTGACATAATTGTTTGGTTAAGTGGAGGTGAGGCGGTTTATAATTTGTTGTTGAATATGGGATTGGGAGTTAGTGGAGGGATGTGGCAGTTAATTTTAGCAATTTCTTCCTCAAAATTGTGTTTGATTTCATGAGGTGAAATAACCTATAGACAAAAAGTGTGTTTAATTTCTTAAGGTGAAATAACATATAGACGGAACTTGTGTTTGATTTTATGAGGTAAAATATATTACTGATGAAAATTGTGTTGGATTTCATGTGGTGAAATAACATATATATGAACATTATGTTTGGATTTCATGAGGTAAATATCATATTTTTGAAAATTTTGTTTTTATTTCATGAGATGTAATAATAATATGTGTTTGAACTGGTGAATCTTTGTTACCAATATCACGATTATGCTATTTCATGTATTGAAACAATTTTTAATTAAAACCATATGATCAAAACCAAATTACGACTGAAATCGATTGTCACAGTTCTTAATTTTTTTTAATTTTCACATAATTTAACCCCTATATATAACCAGAAATGGCATACGCCCTGAAGAGGGAGCCTGTTTGAATATATGAAACTCGACTATCTCATTCTCACTACCCCACATGGCCTTGATTAGAGAGCCACTTTTGTGGTTGTGATTAGGTGAGTTACAGATATTGAAGATATTTTTGATGGAAACATATCAACAAAAAGGAATCCTATATATGAGTGGATTATGGCTCTATAATTGGAAAATACGAAATCGTACCCGCCTGAAATTTAAATTCCTTTCTTTACGTTCTCATGTACAAAGCTTTTTTATATGTTAATTAAATAAATCCTTGGTAAATTCATTTACAGATATTTATTAAATTAAAACATAATTTCTAATGGTTTCAATGTATAATTAGATTTTAATAGTGTTCATTTATTTACTTATAAAGTCGTTTTCAATATACCCACAAGTTAATTATCTTCTTGATCCGTTTCATGTGTGAGAACGGAGATCTAAGGGCGTTTTGGGTTTGTGAGATTGGAATGGAATGGATTGTATTTCAACCAAAGATTTGGATTTGGGAGAATTTGAAATCCCGGCCTATTACAAAGGAATTCCAAATCCATCATTTAAAGGGTTTTAAAAGGGTCAAAGGATTTCAAATCCGGTAAACAAAATTCATTCCTGTAAACCAAACATAGGATTGGAATGAATTTGAAATTCAAATCCCTCCAAATCCATTCCAATCCCACAAACCAAATGCACCCTAACTGTTTTGGTCGTTTATAAAAAATTAGTATGCATTTACTTTTTGTTGTCGGTTTGTGTTATTGATCTAATGTGGTACATATAAATGATAATATAAATATCATGCATGTGATGGTCCTAAGGTGTAAGACGGTAGGCCCTATCAAATGGTCCTAACTAGCACAATATTATATATTTCTTTGAATCGTGTTAAAAGGCAAGATACAAACATTTGTAAACATGTTTTTATTAAAAATAATTCTTATCTTTGTTGATTAACATCTATAATACATGCATACAACTTGTGGGCCATATAAAAATATGTTTTAAGTTTTATTTTTGGTGTCGTTTGTTTTTTAAGAGATCTAAAGTCTGAATTCTTATTTTAGTTATGATTAATAAGAGGTGGTGTGTAAAAAAATCTGAATGATTCAGATTTAAGAGTTATTAAGAGGTTTTTTAAAAAAAACAAACAACCCCTTAATATTTATTACTCTTAAAAATTGTGTTATTTGTACACTTGCTTAGTCCATGATGTGCTGAATAATAACAAACACATCGTGATTGCTGTAAATAGTAGGCTTGGCCTATTAAGATACCAAAATAGAGAGAAAGTTAAGAATTGTCATAAAATTCATAACTCAAGTTATTATTTGTACATATTTTTATTATTTATATTTTATACTTATTATTTATAATATAAAGACATCTTTTTATATAGAGAGATGTCTTAATATAATTTGATTATTAATAATTTCATTTTCTATCTTGTATGGCTTTTCAATCGACGATTAAAATTACAGAAAAAGGTATAGATTTTCTCAGACTTTTAATCGTTTATACAATTAGGTCGTATGTCAACAAAGAAAGTTCCCTTTATCTGATTTTGACTCTGCTTTTGATAAAATAACTAATTGTTTGCTCAAAACTATTGAACATAATTTTCTAATTTTTATTCAAAAGAAAAAAGTGTGGAGTTGGCGTAACTCACAAAAACTGTCTTTTAAACAAATAAGTGATGCAAGAACATTGAATTATCACTTGTGAAACAAATAGTTAGGGGTTGTTTGTTTTTTTTTTTAAAAACCTCTTAATGACTCTTAAGTCTGAATCGTTCAGACCTTTTTACACACTATCTCTTATTAATCATAACTAAAATAAGACTGCAGACTTTAGACCTCTTAAAAAACAAACGACAACTTAGCCTCTATGTTTATTCAATTACACATATACATGCAAAGACAATGTAGGCATTAAAATAAGACTTCCTACATCTTCTCTTTTCCATTTGACCTGCCAGCTTCCGTGTTTCTTCACATGCATGCTACAAATTGAGTCAAGATTTTTAAAAATGCTCATTTGTAAATCATAAAGCTATCACGTTTGAATCTTTCATAATATATTCCACATTTATAAACATATCATAATTGTGGATGTTGAGTAAACATTATGAAAGCAATTATTTGACGTATGTGTATCATAACTTATCATAGCCAACATTGACATATAATCACTAGCAACATACAAGAGATACTCGACTCGGTCAAAACTGTCTGCCTTTTGCCACTATTAGTGGTTCATCAACATATACGACGACATCTCTCTAAATCTTAGGTATGAACATCGGTTTTTTAAATCACATAAACTTATCTTGTATGTCGGCTTTATCATTTATTTTAAAATCCCACCAACACAAACAATAAAGACTTTCTAAGTATTTCCCATCATTTAAGTTATTCACTAGGTAAACAAAACCAATCATAAGCTAATCCGAATCCTAACTTGATTGAATGCTTATGTGTCTTGTTCATTCGGTTGCATATATATATATATATATATATACATATATATATAGAGAGAGAGAGAGGGGGGGGGGGATAAATGAAATAGATATCTTCTAAAAAATGGAAACCATGAAAACCATTTTGTATGTGTTGCTTCATAGATGAAAAGTTAATGAATGCTTTGCATGTGAAAAAACACAAAAAATACATTTCTACATGAAAACACGGAATCATACTCATATATAAGAACAACACATGTGAAACAACATGAATCATAGCTTAAAATCGAACTCATTGGATGGCTTTGGTTTTCACATATATTGTTTACCTATAAAACAACACATGAATCGGCTTTACACGGTTTGTAACATTTAGCCGGTTTCTATTTTAGATTGGGTATATATATGACTTGATATATGTTCCACTAGAATGAGACGAGACAACTCGCGAGCTACTCGAGATCGACTCGGTCAAAACTCGACTCGAATAGACTCGACTCGAACTCGAGCTCAACTCGATATACTAACGAGTCGAGTCGAGCGACCTAATACTCGACTCGATAAACTCGTGAGATACTCGATAAGCAAAATAATAATAATAACTAGTAATATTATTTTAATGTAATTGATAATAATAATAATAATAATATTAATAATAATAAAAACTAAAGTTTTTTGATTTTTTTTTTGGAAAAAGATGGTGTAAAAGACATGGTTAAACTCTTGATGGTGTGTCTAATTCATCCACATTGGCGGGATATAGAACCTAATGCTTTGAACTCACATTATATAGACCTTTCTCCTCTCTTGTTTTACATCTTTTGCCTTTGTTAAATGTCTTGAGCCTATGTAGGGTGTAAATGAGACGAGACAATTCGCGATCTACTCGGTCAACACTCGACTCGAATAGGCTCGTCTCGAACTCGAGCTCGACTCGATATACTAACGAGTCGAGTCGAGTATAATGATACTCGAGCTCGACTCGCATCATTTACACCCCTATGTTCTACCCTCATTTCAGACTTGTTCTTAGTGTAGCATTTATGCGAAGAAAGTGGCATTCCCAGACCGAGTGACCTAATAATCCTGGAAGACGTCTGTGGATCCACCAATAGACGTCCGTGAATATTATAAAACATCTACTGACGATTTTTCAACCTCCCACTTCAACTTCCTTTAAATGTGATCTTTTATCATTTGAAATATGTAACTCTAACAATAACTTTCTTTATCTATGAAACATAAAATTGACTTTCTAAAGCATCATTTGAAAGCTTCAAACATCTACTCACTCATCCAACCTTGAATATAAATCACTTGAGCGAAATCATTGATTATTGATCAATCTAAGTGATTTCCATTGCGGGAGTGATCCATATTTTGTTTCCAACCAAAGATTGAATGTTCATTTGTAAACAGTTTGATGTTGAACGTCCAGACCTATACTAAGTAGAATCAGAAAAGTGTTCATGAATTTAGCTGAGGGTGAAGACAACCCAGATATCAAAGTATAAGGAGTCAGATACTGAAATTGAATTTCCCATATTCAAACAAGCTATTCAACAATCAAGATCAAGATCTAACAATTTATGATCTTAGAGAGAGAGTAGAGAGAGAAATATTCTGTCGTATATATCACAGATATTACAATGAAGATTCCTTCAATCTATTACAAGATTAAAGGCTATTTATACCAAGATATGAAACCACAAGCTTAAACCTACAAACATTAAGATTCACTTAAACTAGATTGACTAATCTAGACTTTGACTTAGAAACTTTGACCTTGTTGACTTTGCTAGACTTGACTTTTCTAATTAAATAATGGATACAATTAATACACTAACAATCTCCCCCTTTGTATTCAAGATTTAAAAATAATTGACACTAGTCTTCAGCACTTGATTCTTCAATCTTTAACTCTGACAACTTTGAACTTTGAAGCTTTAACGATCTTCAATCTTTCAGTCTTTGAAGAATCTTGAAAAGTCTTTAACACTTTGCATCTCTAGAAAGTCAACAAGTCTTGAATAAAACTTTGAAAACTTTGAACTTCTGAAACTTCTTTAAACTTCTTTGAGGAATCTTTCAAAACTGTATCTATATCTTCATCTCTTGCAATCTCTGGATCATCTTCAGAAAAACACACTTTCTCGAATCATTTGATTTGACTTTGAATGATCTCAGAATGATTTCTTTTCATCTGACTTGAACTTTATTGAACTTTGTAGATTTCTCCACAAGTCTTTTCACTTTGAACTTTCTTCATGACTTTGAAATAGATTTGAAATTGACCTTTGTAGATTTCTCCCCCTTTTTGATGATTATGAACATCATGATCATCAAAACTTCATCAATTTCAGCATGTTCTTTAATTTCCCCCTTTGTAAAGACTAACAATTTTGAAATATTTCTCATATTGCGCGTTCTTTAGCTTGCGTGTTCTTCAGATGAATCTTGCCCGATCTTCATATGAATCTTGCGCGTTTTTGAGATCTTGCGAGAAGTCGAGTCTAAAAACTTAAAATCACCAAATCTTTCACATTTCTTCGAATTTTGAGATGAAACTTTATGAGCATGTTCGAAAATCACTTCTGAACAACTTTGTACTTGATGATCTTGTCTAAAAACATCTCAATACCAGAATTCGATCACAACTCAGTAAAAAAAAATTCGAACAAAAAAAATCTCAAAATCGAATAATTCTTCTAAATCTATAGAAATTAAACAATGTGATTGATTACAAATGATTCGACTCTAAACATATAATCAATCTAGCATCAAATCTTGATCAATTAAGCCCCAAAAAAAAGAATTTGAAATCCACTGTTACTGTTCATGCGGCAAAATCACTGTTCCATTGAAAATTTGCGAAATTCGATCGTTTCGATGAATAATTTCTTCGATTAGGCTCTGATACCACAGGTAAGGTCCAAGATCTGGCTCATTTCATGTTTGTAACTAAGGTTAGGATAAGAGTAGGCTTATTTGATTTATTGGAAATGAAAATATAATCTAGAGAGAGAGCAAAGTGATTAAGGACTACATCTTTGATTAATTGGAATTATATGAATTATTAATTGGAAATTGTTGGGTCTGAAGTTAATGTTCATCATGGTTACTACTTCTGAAGTTAATGTTCATCATGGTTACTACTTCTAGTTCAACATGGTTAATACTTCTAGAAGAACATGGTTAATACTTATGAGGTTAATACTTCTGAGGTTAATGCTGCCAGTTGTAGTTAATGCTGCTGGAACAAAGTTAATGTTGCTGGAACAAAGTTAATGTTGCTGGAACAAAGTTAATGCTGCTAGAAGAAAACAGTTAATACTTCTAGTTAGTACTTCTGTTATTAATGCTGCTAGTTGATGGTTAATGTTGCTCAACAAGATTAGTACTGCTAGTTCAAAGTTAGTACTGCTTGAAGAGATTAATGCTGCTGAGCATGGTTAGTACTGCTAGAGTTAATACTGGTCAGAGTATTAATGCTGCTTATCATTAATACTGCATATAAGATGGAGATCTGTATGGAAAGGATGACAGCTGGATAAACTGAAGATATTCATGGAAGCTTAGAGATAATGATGGAAGATATTCTGGAGATATTGTATAAATTGTAATTATCTTTTATCTTCAGTATATATATTGTATTGTTTAGAATAGTGAGATAACTTTTGATTTTAATCATTCATTCTAAGTTTTAGAGAGAATCAACCTCAAAGCATAGATCCTAATTCTAGAGAAGTAGAATTCGTCTTGAAAGTGTCTATTCTTCAAGATTGAGGTTGAGTGTGTAATCTTGTGATTTGATAATTGAATACAAGTTTACAAGTTGTTGATTATACACTGTTTTGTTTACTTTTATATTGAATATCAAAGTGTTATTCCGTAACTTATTTGATATTAGTTTCTGAGAATTTATTCTTATTAGGAATTCGATCCTGACAAGTGGTATCAGAGCAGGTATTCTCAGAAACCTGCAATCATCATTCTTCCTTGAAATCAGAAATCATCAATGGCTAAAGTTTCAGATTCTTCAAGCACAGAAATCCCCACAGAGGTAATGTCTAATCTTTTCTCTAAAACTTGTATGGAAATTGTTAAAAGGTACAGGGATCACAACCAGACAATGAGTGATGACCTTAAAAGATTAGAGAGAGATATAAAAGACTATGTAAGAATTGTTGAGAGTTTTGAGGAACAGATCAAAGTTTTCCAAGCCAATGAACTTCAACATTCTTATGATACAAATTATTGGAAGTGGGAGAAGAATGACCTAGAACTTCAGCTGAAAAAGTCTAAAGAGGAGAATGAGAAGATAAAGAGTGAGTTTGAGAAAGCCAAGCTGGATATTGAGAAATTTTCCAATGCTTCTAAAGCAATGGACTCTTTGCTCCAAACTCAAATCCATGACAAACTTAGAAGAGGAATAGGTTATAACACCACATCACCACCATACAACAACAATTACATCCCTCCTATATCAGACTTGCTAGAGACCAAGAATAGGAAGGAATTGTCTGATGAAGCCAGTAAGGTAGATCCATTAGACAAAGTGGTGGTTGAAAAAGACTCTGAAGAAGAAAACTTTAATGAAAAGAGTAAGAAGAACACTGTGAGTGGTGAGATTCCTCTAGAAAATAACATTATCACCAATGAGGGATGTGGAAAGGCTTGGATCAAGTCTAAGGACATAGAAAAGACTGAGGGAAATTCTGAGAAGGTCCATTATAAGCAAACCACAGTTGTGAATCCTGTCCCTTGCAAACAGTGTGCTTGCAATAAATCTGAGCCCCAAAAACATGATAAACCAAGGGGAAATCAGAGAAATTGAAATAATCAGTGGGCACAAAAACAAGGGGTTGATCTGAGTAAAATCAATAGACCAAAACCTTGTTTTATCTGTGGAAAGCTTAATCATGTTGTCAAATACTGTTATTTCAATCCTATCAACCAAAGAGTTAATTTTCAAAGACAAACTCAAAACTCCTTTGGTTATAGGAAGCAAGGAAGGAATCAAATGGCTGAGAACAGAGCACCTAAAAAGTGTCATGTTCAAAACAAGTTTGATAAAACTAAGAAAAATACTTCAAATAAGCCAAGGAGTAATTTAAAGACAAAGAAAGCAAACAACTTTGTTCAAGTTCGGGTTCCAATTGCAAAGAAACCTGTTAGTACTGCTATCCTAGATAGTACTGCTAACAGAAATAGTGCTGCTGCAACCAATACTACTGCTAACAAGGATAGTGCTTCTACTAGTATTAATGTTGCAAAGCCTATAATTTTGACAAAGTATTCCAGCCATGAGATTCCTAAACAACTCATCCAGACCAAACTGACAGATTATATAAATGAGAAAGGACAACCCAAGACCACTTTGGCTTGGGTTCCCTCAAAGACTAACTGATTTATCAAGTGTGCAGGGCAATCAAAAACTCAAGAGGAAGAGCATTTGGAATGAAGATAATGGTTGCTCTTGGCACATAACAAGGAACATGGACTGCCTTCAAATTCTTCAAAAGATTTGATGGAGGACATGTTACTTTTGATCCAGCAGAAGGTAAGAAAAGTGAAAAAGGTATAGTTTCAAAAGATAAAGTAACTTTTAAAAATTTTATGGTATATGGTACTACTAACCTTGTGTCTGTAAGTGTTTCAGGTTGCTAATACTGAAAGGTAGTTAGTACTTCTAGTTCAGTGAATACTGTCAGAC
Organism: Arctium lappa; assembly: GCA_023525745.1. Taxonomy (NCBI): domain Eukaryota; kingdom Viridiplantae; phylum Streptophyta; class Magnoliopsida; order Asterales; family Asteraceae; genus Arctium; species Arctium lappa. Next base: position 68,326,819 of record CM042048.1, on the reverse strand, counting down.
TGTGTTAATGTTGCTGGTATGTGTTACTACTGCAAGTCTGTGTTAATGCTGCTGATAAGTGTTACTACTGCTAATGTAAGTTTTCTATACCTAAAAATGATCTTAAATGATTTAATGTCAAACCTGGATATCAATCAAAAAGCTTTTATCTCTATCCAAGGTTTGTACAAGAAGTACTTAATAAGGAATTGACGGATTAACCTCATTTTAATGAGATATATGTACCTAAACCCCTAAAGGCAAGGTTTTCTCAAACATGAGAAGATCTGCTAGGGACTCGGAAGGAGTTGACACACCATTGTTCTCTACAATGATGGTGATGTCCCACAATCAAGAAGGTAAGGCATCAGGGTCAAAGCTCTCATTAGACCAACCCACTGATGACCAATCCACACCTTCCACTACAAAGCATAAATCTTCAGATTCCTTTTGTCAAACCAACATTCCCTATTACCATACTATATAAGGAAAAGATACAGAAGGTTCCTTCCCTTCTTGTATTTTCAACCTCAAAACCTACAAGCCCTTTGATGGAGCATTTTTCATCAGAGAATATCCATAGGGAAACCATAGAGGTGTCTCCCAACCTCAAGAAGGTGCTCAATAAGGAGATGCAAGAGCATATGGGTTGTAAGGCTCACACTACTGACTCTGCACAAAGTGCAGGACAGGACAGTGTGAACATATCTAAGACCTTCCCCATGGCAACTTTAGATGAGTAATTATCTAAAGGTCCCAGGTGCCAAGAAACCAAGGGAGTAGAAGGTGCTTTTGCTAGGCAGAAGATCTCTACTAAAAGATCCAAGGATCCTTCAAAGGTGGTAAACACACCTAAAGGAGGTGAGGACAGTTTAACTACAAAGAATTGATGGATACACTTGGTACAATTAGTCTGAAAGTTCACAATCAAATTATGGAGATAAAAGAGATGAAAAGGAGCACAGATCATGATTATTTCAAAAAGGGGGAGACTTAAACAACTGAACTTGAGAAGACATGAGAAGGAGAATCAAGTTGATATGAAATCTTATTTTGAGTGGGAGATAAGTGAAGAAGCTGAAACAAAGCATTAACTACAGCAGAAAAAGAAAAGAAGATAACAACAGAATCAGAAAAGAAGATAACAGCAGAAACAGAAAAGAAGATAACAGCAGAAACTGAATCAAGAAGAACTAGTAATTGCAGAAAGTTTTGAAATTATCATAAAGACCCTATGCTGAAGAACTTAACTTCTCAGTTTTGAAAAGTTAAGTTAGGGGGAGATTGTTGGGTCTGAAGTTAATGTTCATCATGGTTACTACTTCTGAAGTTAATGTTCATCATGGTTACTACTTCTAGTTCAACATGGTTAATACTTCTAGAAGAACATGGTTAATACTTCTGAGGTTAATGCTGCCAGTTGTAGTTAATGCTGCTGGAACAAAGTTAATGTTGCTGGAACAAAGTTAATGCTGCTAGAAGAAAACAGTTAATACTTCTAGTTAGTACTTCTGTTATTAATGCTGCTAGTTGATGGTTAATGTTGCTCAACAAGATTAGTACTGCTAGTTCAAAGTTAGTACTGCTTGAAGAGATTAATGCTGCTGAGCATGGTTAGTACTGCTAGAGTTAATACTGCTCAGAGTATTAATGCTGCTTATGATTAATACTGCTTATAAGATGGAGATTTGTATGGAAAGGATGACAGCTGGATAAACTGAAGATATTCATGGAAGCTTAGAGATAATGATGGAAGATATTCTGGAGATATTGTATAAATTGTAATTATCTTTTATCTTCAGTATATATATTGTATTGTTTAGAATAGTGAGATAACTTTTGATTTTAATCATTCATTCTAAGTTTTAGAGAGAATCAACCTCAAAGCATAGATCCTAATTCTAGAGAAGTAGAATTCGTCTTGAAAGAGTCTATTCTTCAAGATTGAGGTTGAGTGTGTAATCTTGTGATTTGATAATTGAATACAAGTTTACAAGTTGTTGATTATACACTGTTTTGTTTACTTTTATATTGAATATCAAAGTGTTATTCCGCAACTTCTTTGATATTAGTTTCTGAGAATTTATTCTTGTTAAGAAATCGATCCTGACAGAAATGAAAATATAATCCTGTTTATAGTACTCCACCTACCTACTACCATGTTATACATTTAAGCCCAAGCCCATCTACAACTAAACCCATTAGGCCCAAAGCCTTTTACAAATACAAATCAAATACATTTAAACACTATTTAAATGATATTTACTTTCCAACACTTTTTATACATTAACAACCCTTCACTCTCCAAACCATCTGTCTTTTCTTAGAAGCATGCTTATCAAGAGATTTGATGTAATAGCTTGCTGAACCATCAACATTTTTATCATAAAACAAATTCGAAAGACGAATCTGATTTGATTTAACAATTTTTGATTTGACACTTGACCTTTTGAAATATTTTCATTTATAAAACTGGAACCAATTTTGAAAGAGCAAATTGATTCAATTGAATTATGAAAAGGTGATTGATTAATCATATCTGCAGAAATCTTTTCTGACAGTTGAACATTTACAACTTCCAAATGTTTTATCTTTTCAGTTAAAAAATTATTTTCTTCCAAAATTGTGTCAATCTTCTTGTGTAAATCAGACCTGACCTTCTGTTCTTTTAGAAAATCTGATGATAGAACAGATAATCTTTTAGTAAGATTAGATACTTCACTTTCAGAGATTTGACGCTCTTGCTCAAAGTCTTTTTCTAAGTTCTTGTATTTCTCAGAAATCTCTTTGAAAATCCCAACATTTTTCTTTTCAGAGTTTTTCTTTTCTGCATCAAAAGACTTCTTCTTCTCTTCAATGATTTGTCTTTCCTTTTCAAGTAAATCTTGTAAAGTAGAAATTTTCTTGGAAGATTCAATGGATTTTTCTTCAAGAACCTTTCTCTGTTTAGAAAATGTGTCTCTTTCAGTTATTAATATCTTTTCAAATTCTGAGACTTGCTTTGAAAATTTTATGCATCTATGCTCCAGGTCTTTCTTTTCTTGAAAAGCTTTCTTAGAAAAATCAGAAAATTTCTTAGTATAAACTTTCCCCATATTAGCTTTGTCTGCATGGAACTTCTTCTAAATATTATCTTTATCATTTTTCTAATTTGATGATATCTCTTCAGATGTCTTCATTAAATCAACATTCTTAGCTTCCAATACAAATATTTTCTCTTCAAAAGCTTTATACTTTAGTTGAAGATCAACTGATTCAACTTTCAGATTTGTTGAATTCTTTTCAGCTGTCTTCAGTTTGCTTTGAAGATTTGTGATCTCTCTCTCTTTCAATTTAATTTCTTTCTCTCTTGTGTTTGAGTTAAATTGTATTCAAGATTAAAATAGGGTCTAAAGTGTAATTGTGTGTAATGTTTACGTGTTTAGTTTGTAATTGGTTGTTAATTCAATGGGTCATGTGGACCATATAAATAGTTAGTGTCTTTGTAGAGAGTATGTACGAAACAGATCATACAGATACACACACATAGAGAACACACAGTGAGCTTACAGAGAATTCAAGAAATAGGGATATGGCTTCATGTAGATTCTATAATTGTTGATTCATAAATAAACAAAGCATTTCCTACGTTGTTGTGTGTTGATTGTGAGCTAGAAACTGGGATCACAATTGGTATCAGAGCAGATTTGAGAGATTTTCAAAAGAAAACATAGTCGCGCACTGAGTTTTTAAAAAAATTTGAGTGATTCGTGATTTCATAGTGTTTTTTATCAAATCAATGAATCATTTGTGTTCGTTTATCATCATGAAATTATTTGTTATTGTTAGAATACACAATTGCACACTTTGGATCACATAATTTTTAAATTTTTGGGTTTTGTGTTTGTACGAGTTCATCGACTGTATTGACATGGAACTTTGATTTCTTGTTGAGTTCTTTGAAATTAATTGATTTGAACTGGTTGTAACACTAACATTGATTGTGTTGTGAAGTTACAGCTCCTAATTCGAAGAAATTTGGACTTAGGATAGATTTACAATGTTTTTGAACCGAAAAAGTGAAGAACTCGCATGATCTATTCTTTTCGTATGAAGAACTCGCACGCCCTAGATTTCACATAGTTTTCATATAAATTTTGATTAAGTGTAGAATTCGCATTAATGTTATATGTGAAATCCTCAGAATTCGCATAAGGCAATATATGAAAACTAGGAATTCGCATAAGTCTGTTATATGAAAAGCTTAGTCTGAAATTTTTCTAAGGATAGAATTCGTACGTGCTTGTATGCGAAAAGTACAGAATTCGAATACAAGTGTGGTACGAATTGCTAAGAATTCGCATAAGTTTTCATATGAATTCTTGATATTTTAACATAACTTTTTGAAAATTTCTTCTAAGTCAGGAATTCGCATCTCCCTTTGGTACGAAAAGTCCACGCGAAAAGCTTAAAGGTTTAAAAAGTTTCTAAGTCAAAAATTCGCATAACGTACTATATGAATTGTTAAGAATTCGCATAAAGCTATGTGCGAATTCCTCAGATTTCGCATATATTCGCATTTGATTTATATAGAATTCGGATTAGTTGTGCATGCAAATTGTGTCTTGTGTGCGAATTCTGAACTAGTTTGTGTGATATGATTGGTTTCTGCGAATTCTTAAGGTTATTTTTTTTTTGTGCGAATTGTTTCAAATCTCATTTAAAGGTAAAGAGGTAATACAGGATTATACGTCAAGTTGTGCTGATTCACAAAACATTTTTAACTCAGTTGGATTTAAATACAATGATTTAAACAAGAGTTATGAAAATAGAAAACTTGAATTTGTTGAGTTTGAATCATTGTTTTCCACACCATCTTATACTGAATCAGTCAACGATGACAAAGTTATTCCTGAGGCTGAATGTCAGTACGATGAGTATGAATCGAACACTGATGTTTGTGTTCAGATTCCTAAATTTGAATCTGTGACTTCCGAATCTTCAAGTGAAGTAGAGATAGAAGAGAATTCAAATGTCATGAATTTAAGCGTTGATATCAATTAAACAACAATTAAGATCAAGATTTTAGAGAGGGAGTGTAGAGAGAGAAAGTCACAAGTCTATTCAATCACAAGTAATATGCGTGCAATTCAAGGTGTTACAAGCTTCTCTCACACAACACTACAAAGCAAAACTCACTACAAAGTTCTCTCAAAACTAATAAAGTCAAATACAAAAGTCAAACTTACTTGATCTAAACAAATACATTAACAATCTCCCCCTTTTAGATCAAGTGTGAATGATAGGTCTGCCCCAACGTGATAGTCTGCCTTGACAAATCCCTAGCAATGACTCAAAGTTTCTGATACCACGCTGAAAGTTGAAACGATCATAAAGGGCATCAACTATTCTTTCAATGTTGAGTCTAAGACGCTTTTCCATACATTTTTCACCTTGCTTCCTCTTTTCTTTCTTATATTTAAGCTTCCTTTCCAACTGAAATTTGATCATTCTTAAAGTTCCATCTGAAAACTTGGCGATTTCTGAAAGTCTGAAGAACCTTTTCTTATTCTCAGAGTTCTTGTAAACCACACCAAGTTCAGGTTTGTCAAGCACTGTAAACAAACTATGATCATCTATGTTCTCCAAACTAAGGTCAGGCTTTATCATGTTGACTTTACTTTGATTTGTCTCTATACCAAGCTGGAAGTCATAGCAGTAAGTATAGTTGACCTGCCTCCTCATGAATCTCTTTACAACATCCAAAGCAACCAGAATGTTATCTTTTCTGACAGTCATGTTTCTGAAAAGATGGTAGAGATACTCTATGTCGTCCACATTCAGAAAACAGAAGTCATCTTCAGAAAATACGCACCCTGTTAAGTCTCTTCGTTGCACATGGACTACTGGATACCAAATACGAATAAATTGTACAAGTCTCACAAGCTTCAACGAAACAATACCAGACTTGTTTTTCACATTATTCTCACGTTGTCTGACCCAGTTCATCATTCATGCATATTCTTCTTGATATTCTGGATGTTGATCTGAGACACCCAAGACTTTAAATCTATCCATCTCTCTGATCATGTGATCAAATGTATTTTTCATTTCTTCTTACATAAATAGTTGCCTCAATCTATTCCTCAACTGTTTGATTTGAGCATCAGTAAGAATATGATGTAAAAAGGGTTGATCAGATGGACCGACTTAGGTTTCAACAGAGTTGGAAGAAAAGAAAGGTTCATTTTCAGTTTCAGTATTAAGGTTAGGTATGTTTTCAGATATGGGTGGTTCATCTTGGTTTGGGCTTAGGAATCATTGTGGGATAGGTAAGTTTGTTTGGGTAGATGGAATAAGTTGGCTAGAAGGAATTGATTGTGTTAAGGTTGGTTGGGTAGTTTGAGTAGTTGTATCAATTTGGGTAGGTTGGATAAGTGTATCAGGTTGAGTAGGTTAGATGATTTGGATTTCTGGGCTTGATGAAGGTTGGTTGGAAGGTTTTGAAAGGTGGTTTCTGGAAGATATGTGTTCAAAGGACTGAGCTGGATAACTTCTTGAGAGCACACAAGGATGTCCAGATTGTTTGCTTCACCTTCTTCAAACAAATCTCTTTCTTCTTTCTTAATTCTCTAGAACTTCTCATACTTTTCTCCAAAAGATTCTTCATCATCAGAAAAAAGATCTATCGCATAAATTTCCTCCAAACCTGTGAGCCTGATGATCTCTTCTTTAGTAGCAACCACGGGCTTTTCAACCAATGGATCTACTTCTTCATTAACATATAAGATCAACTTCATTCCATGACCTTCACCCAAATCCATCTGTTCATCACCAACTAGATCAACCATCTAAGTGTCCTCACCCCCTGTCTGAACTACCAGCAGCACGTTTAGATTCCGAAGCAGTTCTTTGTCTCTTGATCATCTCCCCATCATGGTCATGATCTGAATCATGATCATGCCTTTTCTTCGAACCTTCTTGAGTTTTGCAAGAATCCTGAACTGCTCTAGTCAATTACTGGATATGCTGAACCATTTTTGTCTTGAATGCATTGAACTCTGTAATGGAAACAGCTTCAGTTTGTGATTGACGTTGGTGAGTTCTGAGTAATCCAATCAAGTCAGCATCTGAATCCTCAACGGGTGCCTGAGACAATAATTTGGCATAAAGTAATGATTTCAGCTCCTCCACCGATAGATCATCTTGTTGAACGGGTGGTGGTGGAGGTGGTTGAACAGGCTCTTCCACCGCTGGGCCTTTTCCTTTCAACAAAATCCTTACTTTCGCAATCTCCTCCTGAAAATTCGACGTTAAGTGCTCAGTAATACGGTTTTCAACAGCCTTTAAGGTGCCGTCGAGATGTTCCTTTGACACGAAGTCGGGGAAAGTAACTTCGGGGTCACTTAGACTTCCCGTTATCACAACTATTGAGGATCCAACAGTGTGGCATATGTTCATCGCTGGAATTTCGTTAACAATGACAGGAATTCCACCTGATCCTCGTAGTCTGGACTGCAGAGCTACTACAGGTGTTCCGACTGGGTCACTTAGACGACCAGTGATAGCAGAAATAACTGGTTGTGTCCTATGAATGAATAAAGATGTATGAAGTGACTCTAGACTTAAAGGTGCACAAAAAGAAATCGAGATCGAGGGCAGCTGAGCTCTAGTTTCAATACCTGCCAATTCCGAGTGAAAGGCAGATAGATTATGTGCTAATTCCCCGTGTGAAAATGAGACTACAGCCTGTTGAGAGGCAGTAGAATGGGTGGATGAGGTGTGCAGTTGCATAATTGGGCAACTTATGTCTTGTGCGACCGATTGCAACACATGCAATGGAGCACTAGATTTGGTTACCCGCCGTCTGGAATAGTAGGTTATGTTGCACTCACACTCACCATATTCTTTTGCTTAAATTTCTCTCTGACTCACACTTTCAACATTTTCAACTATATCTCCCTCTGATCTCCTTATATCTCCCAACACTTGAGCAATTTCAGTATTAGCAGTTGTTAGATCTGTTTTTATAGTAATCATTGTATTTATTTTCTAGCCTATACTGTGCTTTTTGTTCAATTCTGTATTGTAAAGGCTAGGGGTATTTAAGTCCCCTTAGAGCCTTTGTTTCGTAACTTTTGACTTTCATTTCAATATATCAGTTTACTTTGCGCCTCATTCTTTCTCTCTCTACTTTCTCTCTCTAAAGCTTTAGAGATTCCTGGACTCTCAATTGGTATCAGAGCAATCTGAATCTTGAGAGGATTGAGAGAATTTGTTTTTAGATACTAATTTTGTAGATTAAGCAGAAAATTTGATTGATTTTCTTGATTTTTCAAGAAAATCTCGTTTTTTTTGCTTGATTCATCAAAATTGGTTAAGTTTTTGATTGAATTTGTGCGAATTTGATTTCTTTAGTTGTGTTTATGATAATCAATCGTATTTGATTCACATAGTTTTCCATAAAAAACATGATTTGATTCTCAATTTGGTGATTTTGTGTTTTTCTGGAAAAACGTATTCTCGTTCTGTTCTTTTTCGAAAGTGTTGATTTAGTGTTTTTCAATTGAAATTGTTTGATAAAATATGTCAGAAAGAAGTTTTCGACGTTCAGTGTGTGCTTTTCTTGGTTAATTTTCAAAGTTGTAGTTGATCTTGCGTGAATTGGTAGTGTTTATGAGTTTGCGCTTCATTCATATAAGCTTTGCGCCTCATTCATAGTCTTTGCGTGTGAGTCATATATGTTTGCGTGTCATTCATATATTTTGCGTGTCTAACTCTTGTGTTAGTGAATTTTTCAGATTTGCGGTTCACGTTGGAAACGCAAAGCTTATAGTTCTCGGCTCTAGTTTAATACGCAAACCATCAGTTTGCGTTTCACTCTGTAAACGCAAATGGATTTCGCGTTTCTCTTTTCAAACGAAAAGTCTTCGTGCATCAAGTTTGCGTTTCATACCTGCAACGCAAAGTCTTTCACCCGCAAAGTAATAGTTTGCGTTTCATACCTGCCACGCAAAGTCTCAACCAACAAAGCTTCATCTTGCGTTTCACTAAGCAAATACAAATCTCAGTTTGCGTTCCCCTCTGCAAACGCAAAAGCTTCTTTGCGCTCCTTATTGCATTCGCAAACCTCTAGTTTGCGCGTCTCCCATACTTAGAAAATTTTCTAAATTTTCTGAATTTTTTACAAGATGTCTTTGCAAGCACAAATCTACAAAAATGACCTCATGATGTCTTTGGGGTCTGATACTCGTCCACCAGTTCTCATCAATGAGAATGAATTCAAACAGTGGCAGAATCGGTTTATCAACTTTATTGAAAGGCAACCAAATGGGGAGAACATGATGAAATCACTGACTCAGGGTCCTATGGAAATACCAAGGAAAGCTGGTCCAGCTACAACAACTTCTGTTGCTACCTCTGTTGAGAAAGATTTAAGGGAATATGATGCTGATGAGATGTTACGACATCAAGCTGATAGCCAGGCCAAATCAAATCTGATCCTTGCTCTTCCCAACTCCATTTATAACAGAATCGATTGCTTCAAACAGAATCTTATGCTGATGTGGACTCAGTTGCGTCAGACTAGGTATATGAACAATTTTGAAAAGTTCAAGGCTAAGGATGGAGAAAGCTTGAAGAGTGTATTTGACCGATTTTTGGCTGTCATCAACGATTTATACAAGATTAAAGTTAAGAAGACTGAGTTGGAGGCTAACTTGAAGTTTCTGAACGCTTTACAACCTGAGTGGAACAAGTCATGCCACAGAATGAGAAACGATGTCAGAATCTCAACCATGCCAATTCAGGAGTTATACGAAATCTTGATGACAGATGAATCTATGGTAATGGAGAAGAAGGCAAAACTGGATAAGAAGAACAAGCCTATGTCAGTAGATCCCATTGCTCTTATAGCTAGCCAACTGGCTGAGCAAGCTTTGACTGAATCAGCTTATAATGGATCAATTGATGATGATGGCGAAGCTTTAGAAAAGGCCATGATATTTTGACTCAGCACTATCAGAAGAGATTCAAGCATAGACCTGGGTCGAACAACTTGCGGTTTACTTCTGGTTCTAAGAAGATAGAACCTGGTGCTCCTTCAAAGACATACACTCCAATGTATGAACCAGCTAAGGTGGTTGAACAGAAGAAGGATGAGAAAAAGGTGATGAATTGCTTTAACTGTGGAAAGCCTAGACATATTGTTAAAGATTGCAGAGTCAAAGTGGTAAAGGATGTTGCTTTTTACCGAAAGAAGTTGGCTTTAGCTGAAAAGAAGGAAGGTGGAACTATCCTGTTGGCTGAAGAAGAATACTGGTTGGATCATTCGGACAATGAGGCTGAAAATGAGGAAACTGCGGCTATGTGCTTTATTGGTGACGACAAATCTGATGATGAGGAAGAGGATACCTCATCTGATGGTTCTGAGGTAATATCTGAATTTAACTATAATTTCTTCTTATCTCAAATGAATGTTTTTATCACTGCTTTGCATGATTTGCGCTCAAAGTTTGTTTCTGAAAAGTTTAAAAGTCAAGAAAAGTCTGATTTAATCGAAAAACTGCAAATTTCTTTAAATGATGAAAAGTCAATTTAATTTGACACAAAAGAGAAATTTAATAAGCATGTGGTCGAGTTAGAAAATTCAAATCAGACTTATCATGATTCGTTGACTGAACTGACTTCTTCAAATAATATTCTTTTTGACAAGATAATTGTTTTAGAAAGGAAATTGTATAAAAGAGAACTGTCTGAGCAAACCATTTACATGAATAAACCAAGGAGTGAAGAAGCCATAAAAGAAAAGTGGGGACTTAGTTTTGAAAACCCGCATTTTTTAAATCATGCTAAAAATGAAGTTCCTACTTTATATGAATATGATTATTTTACTTTTGCAAGATATGCTCCTCAATTTAAATTCTTTTGGACAACTGAGAAACAAAATTTGGAAGAAGAAAATGAGAAAAGAATGAAAAACAAGAGGATGGAAATGCCATTTATTTACACTTCTGAAAATGCAAAGTATTTTCCTGATCAATATAAGAAATCCAGAAAATTTCAAAATATTTTAAATATCAAATCTTCCAATAAATCTTCATTATCAACAGATTTTGTGGATATTTTTGCGAACACTGATAAGGAAAATGTATCTCCGATGTCTGATGATACTAAGAAATACATTCCCCCATTAGTGTTAGAAGAAAAAATTGTTGATCTTGAAGATCAATTGGAAGAACAAAATCTTCAAACTTGTTTAGAAAACGATTTATTTCTTTTTTTATAGAAAACAAGTTTTGAAGATAAAATTTCTTCTGGATTATCAAAATATTCAAAGGAGAATGCTAAAGTTTTGAAAAACAATGGCCATTTGCGTTCCACGTTGGAAACGCAAACTGAAAGTTTGCGCCTCCAATGGGAAGCGCAAACCTCCTCTAGACTTGCAAAATTTTGAAAATTTTCACTCCAAGGCTAGTTCTTCAATGTCAAATGCTAAGACTGATTTCTTTGATAAAGTTTCTTCTTCTGATTCAATTATTTATAATTCTTTAATGCTAAATGCTCAATTCTATAAAAAGAAACGTAAAAGAAGAAGATCAAAGAAGTCAAAGAAACATGATACTGTCTTATCTGAAAATTCTAATGTTTCTGATTTTTTCTTCTTCAGATCGGACTGTGAGAAAGTTACCAAGGCAGATTTGGAGAATGAAACAACAAATTTTAGAATCTGAACTGTTAGGAGTTAATAGTGTAGACAATCTTTGTGATACTAATACATTTGCTACATGTAATAAAAATCCAAAATATTCTTTTCAGCAAATGTTTGATATATCAAAGAATATCTCATATGCTTCTTCTAGTTCTGATTCTAATAATTGTGTTTTATCTTCTATTGATAATTACTTTCATTCTTGCCTGAAAAATAAATCTGTGAAAAATAAAAGGCATAAATCTAACAAGGGACCCATAAACATATGGGTACCAAAAAAGGTGTAGTTTCTGTGTGTGCAGCTTAGTCAATTATGGTATCTGGACTCGGGATGTTCGAAACATATGACTGGCAACAAATCTCTCCTGTCTAATTTGAAAGATAAATGTTGCGGTCGTGTGAAATTTGGTAACTGTGAGACAGCTCCGATTCTTGGTTATGGTGATCTAGTTCAGGGTAACATAACTGTAAAAAGAGTAAGCTACGTCGAGGGTCTAAGTCACAACCTTTTTAGCATAGGACAGTTCTGCGATAAAGACCTTGAAGTCAGCTTCAAATCCAAAAGAGTTGCAGTGAAGAATGATAATGGCAAGGATCTTCTGGTAGGAAAAAGGCAATCAAATTTGAATACCATTGATCTTTCCAAGATCAAAATTTTTTCAGATATCTGCTTGCTTTCTAAAGCCTCAATTCAAGAAAGTTGGATTTGGCACAGACGTTTAGCTCATCTCAATTTCAAGTATATGGATCGCCTGATCAAGAATGATTCAGTGCGAGGTCTTCCAGTTCTCCGTTTCCAGAAAGACCATCTATGCCAGGATTGTGAGAAAGGAAAAATGAAGAAAGCTCCTCACAAGCCTAAACCTGAACACTGCATGTCGGCTATTCTTGATCTTTTGCATGTTGATTTGTGTGGTCCGATGAATACGAAGAGTTTAGGACATAAGAAATATTTTTTGGTGGTTGTTGATGACTACTCCAGATATACTTGGGTAAAATTTCTGAAGTCAAAAGACGAGACTCCTGAAGTACTCATCAATCTCATCAAGACAACTCAGACAAATAAGCAAAAGCAAGTGAAAGTGGTAAGATCTGACAATGGCACTGAATTCAAAAACAGTATTCTTCAGGCATTCTATGAATCTCAAGGAATACAACAACAATTTTCTGCTGCACGTACTCCGCAACATAACGACGTTGTTGAAAGAAGAAACAGAACCCTTGTTGAGTCCGCCAGATCAATGCTCGCTTATTCAGGTCTATCTTTGTCTTACTGGGCTGAAGCAATATCAACTGTATGTCATACACAGAACAGATCAATTCTGCATCGTCGTTTCAACAAAACACCGTATGAACTTATGAACGGGATCAAACCGAACATCAAGTATTTCAAGTCATTCGGGTGTAAATGCTACGTTCTGAATGACAGGGAGAATCTCAACAAGTTTAGTCCAAAGGCAGATGAAGGTGTATTCGTGGGTTATTCTTCAAACTCTGCCGCTTATAGAGTTTTTCTGATCTCTACAAGAATGGTCATATAGAGTGTCAATGTAAAATTTCACGAAGCTGCTGATTTGGTTTCTAGTCACTAAGTCTCAGAACCCGCTTTTACTGGCAATTCAGTTTCTGAACAAATTAGTTCAGAACCTGCTCTTTCACCGGATAACCAGGATTCTTCTACTCCCTCTCCTAATCTTTCTGATCTTGATTTTCTGTTTGAAAATTTTTATGATGATGTGCCTAGATCTAATTTTGAAAATGTTTCTAATGTTTTGAATCAGGAAACTGAGAGCTCATCTATACCAAATTCCGCTGCATCTATCTCTGACAATGATGTTGCTCCAGTCTCTCCTGTTCAACAAGAACCAGCACAACAAGTTTATGTTCAATAGGAAACTGAGCCTATTCATGAAGAACATACTCAAGAAGAGTCTATTCAAGATCAACCTGTTCAAGATGAATCACTTCAGGAAGAAGTACAGAATGATGTTATTCAACAAACTGTTCCCGAATCTGATTCAGAGATAGTTGAGATACCTCCTCCTCAAGTTGAAACAATTTCTATTTCTTCATCTGATGTAGAAGTTTCTGAACCTCCCTCTCTTCAATTAGAAGTGGTTCAAGATGTAATTGATCCTTTCCCTCATACAAAAAAATGGACAAAATCTCATCCAATTCATCAAATTATTGGAGATCCTCAAGCCAGTGTTTCTACATGCTCCAAGTCGGCTACTTCCAACGAATGTCTCTTCACTTGCTTCCTAAGCAAGATTGAACCTACAAAAGATTCTGAAGCATTGGAAGACCCGGATTGGATTATTGCTATGCAAGAGGAGATCAATCAATTTGATGCGCTCAAAGTATGGAGACTTGTACCGAGGCCGAAAGGAAAAAGCATAATTGGTACAAAGTGGATTTTCAAAAATAAAAAGGATAAAGATGGTATCGTCGTGCGGAACAAAGCAAGGTTGGTAGCCAAAGGATATCGACAAGAAGAAGGTATTGACTACGATGAAACATTTACACCCGTTGCCAGATTGGAAGCTATCCGAATGTTTCTTGCCTTCGCTGCTTATCGCAACTTTACAGTATATCAAATGGACGTCAAGACGACATTTCTCAATGGCAAGATGAAAGAAGAAGTATATGTTTCTCAGCCAGAGGGATTTGTTGATAAAGATCGTCCAGATTATGTATATTTTCTCGATAAAGCATTGTATGGTTTGAAACAAGCTCCACGGGCGTGGTATGACGAGTTGTCAGCTTTCTTGGTCAAATCCGACTTCACCAAAGGATCTATCGATACTACTCTTTTCATTTATAGAACTAATATTGATATCTGCTTAGTACAAATATATGTAGATGATATTATTTTCGGTGCGACTAACAAATCTTTGTGCACTTGGTTTTCTGATCTAATGACCTCTAGATTTCAGATGAGCATGATGGGAGAAATCAATTTCTTCCTCGGCTTACAAGTGAAACAGCTTCCTGATGGTATCTTCATCAATCAGTCAAAGTACATATTTGACATCTTGAAGAAATTCAAGATGGACAAATCTACTTCAATCGGAACACCGATGGCTCATGGTACCAAACTCGGACTCGATCCAGATGGAAAAGCTGTGGATCAAAAGACATACAGAGGGATGATCGGATCGCTGATGTATCTAACTGCCAGTCGTCCGGACATAATGTTCTCCACGTGCTTGTGTGCCCGATTCCAAGCTAAACCAAAAGAATATCATTTTTTAGCAGTCAAACGGATTTTTAGATATATTAAAGGAACTCCTTATTTAGGATTATGGTATCCTAAAAGTTCTTACTATAATTTGCTTGCTTATTCAGATGTAGATTTTGGTGGTAATCAATTGGACAGAAAGAGTACTTCTGGTCATCCTCAGTTTTTAGGTGACAGACTGATAAGCTGGGCGTCGAAAAAGCAAAACTGTGTTTCAATATCAACAACCGAAGCTGAATACGTCGCTGCAGCTTGTTGCTGTGCTCAAGTGCTTTGGATGAAAACGCAACTTCGTGATTACGGAATGCTATACAAGACAATGTCAATATATTGTGATAGCAAGTCTGCAATTGCGATATCGGTCAATCCAGTCCAGCACACCAAGACCAAGCACATAGATATGAGATACCATTTTATAAAGAATCACGTGGAAGAAGGTACTATTGAATTATATTTTGTACCAACTGAATATCAACTTGCTGATATCTTTACAAAAGCCTTAGATGAAAAACGTTTCGATTTTTTGTTTTCAAAATTAGGCATGTTGAATTTAAAAGTTTAAATCTTTACAAATTTTACTCTATAAAATAAAATTTTACAGATTTTATTTCTTTTGATTAAAACGTATGTCTAGGATCTTTTACAAGTTATTTGTTTATATTAAAGTTTCATATGTTCAACTTTCAAGTCTTACAAAAGTCGAAAAGTCAGCAACATGTTTGTAGCTTTTAATACTGCTTTAAAGATATGTGAGTCTGAATTTTTATAGTTTACTTTGCTTAGACTACCTAAATGATTAGAATTATAGATCGAAATGAAAATATGGGCTAAGCATTTAGACGTTGATCTGAGTGATTGAGATGAATAATAAATTCTTAAAATACAAAAAATCTCTGGGTTGAAAAGGTTGTACCTGTGACCTTTCTGGTTTGGGAAAGTAAGTTCCGTGGGATGCTCGACATCTGGTCCCCTAAAGTCATTTGGTCTGGGAGTGATCGAACAGAAATCCTTCTATAGAATCAGATCGAAAGTCATGTTTTACTGGTATGAATGGGTTTAGAATATGTCGATGTAGCCTTTCTGATCCGGGAAAGTAAGTTCCAAAGGGTGCTTGACACCTAGTCCCCTAAGGCCAGCTGGTCTGGGAGTGGCTGACCCAAATCCTGCAGTAGGTTCAGATAGAAAGTTACGTTTACGGCATGTTCTTTACTTAATGAACTCTCTTATTAAAAGATGCCAAAGTGCACATGCTTTAAAGATGCCAAAGAGCACACTCATGTTAAGATGCCAATGTGCACACTGCTAAAAGAGGCCAATGAGCACACATCTCATAATACTTGGTGATATGTTTGAGTTGTGATAAACCTGTAAATTTGTGAAAGTCTTAATTTTTGATGACTTATTGTAAGTACATGCAAAGTTTTCTATAATAAATTTAGAACTGCCTTTTTCTTGAAGCTAATTGAAGTTCACATGCGAGCACACTGAATAGACAAATGGAAGTTTTTGAAACTGAACATGTCTTAACTTGATATGCAATTATACTTGGTCTTGTATCCAACAATATATGCTTGATTTCAACTGATAGATAAATCTGTGAAATTTTACTGACTAGATTTTAATTTGTTAAGTGTTTAAAATTTTATATGTTTAGTTGTTTGAGTATCTGTATTTTTTTAATTTATATTCAATATGATCATCTTTCATACTGATGTCTTTATGTTTGAGTATCTGTATTTTTTTTGTATATGGTCTGTGCAATTTTCAAGGGGGAGAGCTAATTTGAAAAAGTTATCTGATCTTTTCTGTGGTTGAGGGGGAGTAAGTAAGAAAATTATCTGTGCTGATCAGAAGTTAAAAAGGTATGTTTCTCAGATTTTTCTACACATTTGCTATACTAACAGGTAAATATTTGTGCATTTGTGTAGGGGGAGTGAAAGGATTTCACGTATATTTTTTTATTTTTATTTTTATTTGTTATGTTTTTTTAGATTTAGTTTTGTTTTAGGTTTCTAGGTTTAAATAGTGTTTTTCTTTTCATTTTCATTTTCTCGCCTACCTATTCTTTGCTATCTGACTTTTTGGCTCTCGATTTCTCTCTATCGCTCTCTGTGTTCAAAGTTTTAATCTGATTTCTTTCAGATTTTACTTCGAGAAATCAAGGTATGTTTTGATTCTATTCACTTCGTTTATTGATGTTGATCTTTAAATCGATCAATTTGAATCTTTTCTTTCTTACAAGCGACTGAGATTGATTCTGGAGCTTCCTGAGCCTAATTCCAGACCTGTCCGAACTACATATGACAACTTTCCGTCTGAAGAGGAAGTATATGAAGGAATAAGGAATCTTGGATATGTTGGTAATTTGAACAAACCTACAGACTTTGATAAGTCTAATCTACCTCCAGTATGGTATGCACTGTTCTCAGTTATCATCAGGTGCCTGACATCGAAGCATTCTGGCACAGACAGTGCAAGTTTATTGTATCTCCGATTGTTCCATGCAGTCGTCTATGACTTGCATGTCGACTACACTTTTATTTTTTGGACCGAACTCTCGGAGGTGGTACATGACAAGTTCACCAACAAGAAACGGAAGTTCATTCCGTTCGTTAGATTTCTGAAGCTTATTGTTCGAAGTATGCTCCGCAGCAATCCGGCCATTCCTCGCAGGTTATATTGGCCTCAGGTTCCAGACTCTGAAATGACTTATATTCAGAAGCAGAAGAGGTCTTTCAACTATTCTATGACCATTCTGTATGCTCTTATTGCCAACTACGCTGATGTTACAGATGAGGATGTCATAGAATATTGCATGGAAAATGAGTTTATGGAAGCTGATGTTCAAGCTGCTGAAAAAGATGTTGAAGTTGAAGCAGCTATTCCTGAACAAGAGCCTAAAGTTGAAAAAGAGGCTAAAGATGAGCAAGAAGTTGCGGTTTTTGTTGAAAATTAAATAGTTCAAGAGGATGTTGCTTCTCAACAAATTGAGAATGTTCTAACTGACATTGTTACTAAGTCTCCTATTCATGTTACTTCTGATGATGCTGATGATGTTTATGATGGTGATATTTATGTTAGTGATATTGATGGGGATGATGATGATGAAGATTCTGATCATGATGATGATGATGATAGTGATAAACCAAGTCTTAAGGTTTATGAAAGGAAGGTTAGGACACCGGAAGTGGTTGTCTCAACAGAAGTTCTCTCTGAAGATGATTCTGTTCCTGTTAATCCTTCAGTTGCACATCTTCAAGTAGATGAATTGGATACAACTTTTGATCAAGCCTCTGCTTTGGTACAAAGTCAAGCCCCAAAAACTTCACTTCCAACTGTAGAACTTTCTTCTGATCAAGCTAGAGTATCTTCTGATAAATTCTCTACGTTGAATGATGTTATTCGTCAGTTATTTGAGAAAATGGATGCAGAAAAGGAAGCTCAAATTTTAAAGTTGAAGACTTTCTTCAAAGGAAAGATGCCTGAGATTGATATTTCAGTGATTCCTCCAGAGATTCCTTTCAGACGACCAACTGGAGTAGTTCTTCGTGAACCTTCTTCTGCTGTGACTACATCTACTTCTCCGATTGTTTCTCTTCCGTTTCCTTCGGTGGTTTCTATGTCTGCGGGAATTTCTACGTCTGCTCCTTCAAGGTCTTCTCTACATGATCTTCCCATTTCAGAGTTGACAGATTTGCTCTATGCTCGACTTCTCTCTATGTCGCCGTCTGAACATCAAGATCAAGATCTTCTTTCTTTGCTTCGGAACTTCCAATCTACGCCGCCTCCAGTTCCTTCTTCTGAATCTGACCGAATTACAACTTTATCTGATGAGTTTCATGCATTCAGATAAGAAGTTCGATCAAGTTTTGCTGATCTCAAATCCTTTATGTCTCAAGCTTTTTCTGATTTATCTTCAAGGCTTGATTCTCATGAACAAAGTTGCAGAACTGAGGCTGGCCCGTCTCTTAAGCGCCGACATAACCAAGATGATCCTGAGCATCAAGGCCATCAGGTGGAGATGGCAAAGAGACCGAGAGTTGAAGGATCTTCTAAAGCTAGAGAAGATATTCAAGAAGAAGTGGCGAGTGATAAAGGAAAGAGTGGTGAATCTGTTCAAGACTGCAACATTCAGGATTTAGTGAATGTTATGATTGAGAATGTTGATCTATCTTCTTTGCATAATGAACTGAATATTTCTGAGAGTAATATTAACAAGAATATGCAAATTGTTGTTTATATGGATCCAGATGTTTCTGCAAGTATTCTTAAAGTTGAAGAATCTGAAGCTGCAAATGACATGAGGTCATTCTTTGCTAACTTCATAGAGATTAATTATGATGATGATGAAGATGTCAGGTTTGAAAAGATATGTCAAGTCAATGAAGAAGACTGTGATGACATCATTATCATATCAGATACATAAGATGACTCAGTGTTCATGGATGTGAAAGACGAAGAAGAAGCAGATTTGTTATACAATGATCTTCCTGCTCATGATGAGATTTCTGAATCAGCTAATGTCATATCTACTCCTGTTGCTAGTCCAGCTCCGACTACCACTATTCCTTCAAAATCATTTGAAGTTGGTCAGTCGTCAAGAGCAGAAGCTGATGTTCCATCTTCTGATCCTGTAATTCCATCATCTATTTTAGAAGAAGGACCAACTTTATCTAGACATTAAAGACAAAGGAATTTGCAACGTAGATATTTGGCATCAAGGCAAAGATCAACCTTTCTAGAAGACACTCAGAGAAACATCTTTGTTTCTAGAAGAAGGGCGATTAACATCTATGCAATATCATTATGAGTAGAGAAAGAGTCAGATGCCTATCAATATGAGAAAGAGTCAGATGCCTATCAATATGAGTAGAGAAAGAGTCAGATGCCTATCAATATGAGTAGAGAAAGAGTCAGATGCCTATCAATATGAGTACTTGAAGTTCATCAAGTGTCAGAGCAAAAGGAATAATACCATTTCTTCTCAACACTTGATTGTTCGAGTCATCAGTGTCACAATCAACAAGTTTGTGAACATCTGGTATCCTGATTTTGAAGTTGAAAGAAGAGACTGGAAGCGGTATAAATTTTCAGAGGCAGGCTTCGCTGACCTTTCTAGAGATGATGTTGAATTCTTATATGATCACTTCAGGAATCTGTATCATAGAACACAGGATATTTCTTAAGCTTTGTTCGTCATTAAAAGATTCCTACGACGTCAAATCCGATTCTTCAGGGTTTTTGATTTTCAGATGGCTGTCGAAAGTTTTCAACCGGTTGTTAATCTTCTCAGGCCCAACCGAAGCTTACCGAACTTAGAGTCTTATCCTCTTCTCACCATTGTTGAAGATCCATATGGAGTTGTGTACAAGAATGGATCTAATGAAAAATGCTTTCTCAGGTTTGAAGAAATTGCTCACTACTCTGATGGAACATTAAAGATGATGAAGCTTCAGCTGGAGCAACGTCTGAAGGAGGCCAAAAGAAGATTTTGAGAAACAAGAGAAAATGTTTTTCTGGTTGATAATGATGAAATCCGTCTTATCCAGAAGACTTTAGATTCAATTCAAGAGAGATTGAATCTTCGCTCAACTCTAAGACGACAAGAAGTTTTAGTTGGTTTAAATAGACTTCATCAACGAGAAGAGCGTCAGTGATTCTTTAAAGTCGCATGGTTGGTCTATGCTGTTTTTGAAGATTGTTTTTGAAGATCACGGTGCCAATGATTACTAAGGGGGAGATTGTTAGATTTGTTTTTATAGTAATCATTGTATTTATTTTCTAGCCTATACTGTGCTTTTTGTTCATTTCTGTATTGTAAAGGCTAGGGGTATTTAAGTCCCCTTAGAGCCTTTGTTTTGTAACTTTTGACTTTCATTTCAATATATAAGTTTAATTTGCGCCTCATTCTTTTTCTCTTTACTTTCTCTCTCTAAAGATTTATAGATTCTTGGACTCTCAACAGTGTCAATAACCATATCCTCATGATGTAGAGAAACATCATCTAGGAATCCAAAACTGTGTTGAAGATTCTCGTTATCAACATCAGTTTCATGAAAGATAACTTCTTCAGCATGATGATCCGAAGTAGCTGAAGGAACTTGTTAGCGCACAAATCTATTGGATTCAAGATCATCCAATCTGATGCTAAAGCTATAAAGTCAACTCTTAATATAAGTCTAAAGTCAGTTTGTAATAAATCGTCAAAGTTGTTTATTGTATTTTTTGTTTATTGTAAATATCTTATAAATAGATATTTATTAGATATTAGTTTAGATATTAGTGTTAAATATTATGTTAGTTAGTTAGGTGTGTTTGATAAGATAGAAATAAGATATTAACAACACACACATAAAAGATTTCCACGGTGTAAAAGAAATAGAGCTTCATAGAGAGAAAAACTCAACCTTGTAATCGTTGGATTAAATCAAAAAGGTTGGTTATCATTTATATGTTTGTGATTGTGTTATTGTCGATAAGAACTTGTATAAATCAGGGACACACAATTGGTATCAGAGCTGAACCAGATCAAAATCAATTTTTTTAAAGAACTCGCACTGTGTTCTTCATTTTTCAAAATCATTTTCGTGATTTAGGGTGTTATTGGACTTGAAATCGATCAGGTTGTGATCGAAAATCATTGTAGATCGATTTGGTATAGTTTGATTTCATTATTGCACTTCAACCAATTCCTATTTTGTGATATTTGCATCAAACTGTTCACGAGCAAAAACTTCACTGTTCCATCCTTTTGATTTTCAAAAAGTGATTTTTATTGAGATCAAGTGTTTATAATCTGTTCTAGATTGATTAGTGCTCAATTTGTTAGAATTTGGGACTGCTAATCGTTGACAAACGGGGTTATTTGAGCGATCAGATCGAATTTTCGAAGAACAGGTACGAACTCGCGAGAAACGAGTTTTGCGCCAACATCTTCAAGAACTCGCGAAGTGACTTTTTGCGCCAACACCACTTAGCGCGAAGTCAGTTTTTGCGCCATCGCCTATTAGCGCAAAGTGTGTTTTGCGCCAACCTCTTGTAGCGCGAAGTTACTTTTGCACCAGACTCTATTAGCGCAAAGTTTATCTTGCGTGTTCAAGTATTGTGTTTCGCACAAGTTGTCTTTTGCGCCAGCTTTGCATCGCGCAAGTTGTCTTTTGTGCCACCCACACTTAGTGCAAACTTGTCTTTTGCGCTACCTCCTTTTAGCGCAAAATTGTACTTTTGCGCCAGTTCTATTCTTTGTTATATTTGGAAATTTTATTTCTGAATTTCATTTGATTTTATTTGGACTAACGATCAAGTACAAGTTTCTTATTGCATAATATTCAAACAGGATGACATCAAAAAAAGCTCTAGCTATCGGAACTGACACAAAGCCACCAGTACTCTTCAAGGGAGAGTATGAGCAGTAGAAAGATCGGTTCATGGACTTCATTGAAAGACATGAGTTGCGTGAATTCATCAGGAAATCTTTAGAAGAAGGAATTATGGCACCTGTTATGAAGACTCGTATGGAGGGTACTCAGGAGATACACTATCCACTTAAGTATGATGAGCTCAATGGTGATAACCTAAATAGAGCAAAAGGTGATAGATTACCAAAGTCTTACATTCTTCAAGGCATTACTAATGAAATATATGTGAAGATAGACAGCTACAAAGCCACAGGTAAACAGATGTGTGATCAACTGGAGAAAATGATGCTTGGTTCAAAAGTTGGAAACAACTCAAGATATCCAACTGCCTAAACAACTATGAAGAATTCAAAGGTAGAGTTGGAGAATCTCTAGAAGAAACATACTACATATTTGTGACCTTGCTAAATGAGTTAAGCAAGAACAAGGTAAATAAATCACAGATAGAGCTGAATGTCAAATTTCTCAGCATCCTCTAGCCTGAATGGAAAAGATTTACCAGGCAGATGAAGCAAATAAAAGATCTAAACGAGATTCCACTTCACGAGGTATATGAAATCGTCAAGCAGAATGAGGAAGAGGTGGATGAAATCTTGGATGCAAAGAAACAAACTGAAAAGACAAGTGCGGACTCAATTGCTCTTGTTGTGAAGAAGAAGAAGAAGAAGATGATGATTGTGTCTGAATCAGAAGAAATTGATAGTGAAGCAAACTTTGACTCGGATGACTGTGAAAAACTGAAACAGGCTATGCTTATGCTGACTAAGGCTTTTCAGAAGAAGTTCTACAAGAAGTCAAGTTCTAACAGTCAGAGGTATTCTTCTGGTCAAAGCAACTATGTTCATAAGGAGAGAGTAGAGGAAAGAAGGTCGGAAGAGAGAAGGTATAAAGCTGAAGAAACTAGTCAGTCAGAACCTCCTAAGTGCTACAACTGTGGTAGACATGGACATTTTGCCAAAGACTACCGAAGACCCAAAGTCCGGAACTCCGACTACTACAAGAACAAAATGTTTCTTGCCAAACAACAGGAAGCTGGAAAGGCATTGATGGCAGAAGACGATTTCTGGCTTGATCAATCAGACCAAGAAGATGCGAATGAAGAGAAGAACGAGACAACACACCTATGCTTCATGGGCAAGCTGGATATAGAAGGTGAAGCTGATTCCGATGAAGAGGACAACGAAGAGGTATGTGATTTAACTAAATCAGATTTCATAAATCAAATGCATGCCATGATGACAAAACTCCAAGAATTAGAGTCGAAACTTAAGCGTGAAAATGGTGTTATTCATGAACAAAACCAATCAATACAGAAACTTAGCGAGAATATTGCTGAAAAGAAAGTATTGGTTGAGACTTTACATAAAAACATTGACACCAACGCAAAAGAACAGACCATAATTCTTAAAGAGGTTGCTGAAACAAAGACTAAATTGAGAAAGAGTGAGTTTGATTTCAAAGAGCTTACGAAAATGTATTCTTCGTGTTCCAAAGAAAACATTTCTTTACTTGCAAAATTAAAATCATTAGAAGAGAAGTTATACACATTGGGTCAAACTGAACAAACAATTAATTTAAACAAACCCAAAGAGAATAGAGAGAATTGGGGACTGGGTTATGAGAATCCTCATTACCTTAAAAATGGTATATCTGAAGTGCCTGCACTTTATGATTTTACATTCTTAAGACTTTTTTCAAAGATACCCTGACCTTAAAGTTTTCTGGACTGGACTGTCTAAAGAGGATGAAGCCAAGGAAACAGATAAAAGAAAGAACACAAATAAATTCCAACTTCCATTTCGTTATGCGAAGTTGAATAATAGTTATAGTTCTGTTCCATCAAAATCTCTTTCAAATGAATTTTTTCAAACTTATTCTGAAAAAGAATTGGAGGCTACGCCTATCAAAGGTAAGCTTTATGTTCCTCCTCTAGTCTTGGAAAGTAAAACTTCTGAACTAGAGAAATCTTTAGCAGATGAAAGAATTTTGATAGATGTTGAACACAATGTGTTTTCAACTGTGCTTAAGTATTTTGTTCTTTCTAAATCAACCAAGGCTTCAAAATCTAAAGATATGTTTGGTCTACTTGATGAAGGGTTTGATTTTCTAAACTCTGATGGTGTTTTAGATGATTGTTTTGATCAATTTGATTTTAATGCCAAACTTCCTAATCATTCTTCATTTGTTGTTAATTCCTTTGGATTATCCAGTATGTTTGAGAAAGGTTCAACATCAACGAAAGTTCATACATCAGTTTCTGTGAAAACTAAGAATGCTAAAGATAAGAAGTCAAAATCTCAGCATTCACAGAAACAGATCACTACTGGTAAGCCAAAGACGAAGCATTCTCTTGAAACTCACAAGTCTAAATCAACAGTTTAAATGTTTCACATATGAGCCAGAAAAGGCATGGAGTTAAGTCTGAGTGGCAACCTAAGAAGAAGATAGATGAGAAGGATAAATCATGTTCTAGTGTTGATTGTAATAAGATTACTGAAATTGTCTTGCCAATGAATTCAAGCACAATCTATCAATCAAGATCTAACATTCATAGTCTAGAGAGAGAGAGAGTATAGAGAGAGAAACAGTCACAAGTATATTGATGTAACAATGATGAACAACCTGCAACTATTACAAAGCAACATGGTATTTATACCACAAGTCTAAAAACACAAGCTTAACACCTAAGTAAACTCATATTGACTAAACATTGTTTGACTCATCTTGACTTGACTTTTCCTATTAAATCTTGGATACAATAATACACTAACAATCTCCCCCTTTGTATTCAAGATTTAACAAAAATTTGAAAACCGTCTTTAGCACTTGATTCTTCAATCTTTAACTCTGACGACTTTGAACTTTGAAGCTCTTTCTTAAGTTGTTGAAGAATCTAGAAAAGTCTTTTGCACTTTACATCTCGGAAAGTCAACAAGTCTTGAAAAACAAATCATTTGAAGTCTTGAATCATTTGAACTTTGAAATTCTTTAACTTCTTTGAAACTTCGAACTTCTTTGAAACTTCGAGGGATCTTTGAACTTTTTATCTTCATCTATTTGATCTCTTGACCGTCTTCATTTAAACAAACTTTCTCAAATCATCTTAATTTGAACTTGTCTTCAGAAATCTTTTGAGAGTGATTTCTTTTCATCAGATTTGAACTTTCAGAAATTCTCCACAAGTCTTGACTTTATAACTCTGAAATTCATTGAAATTGATCTCTGTAGATTTCTCCTCCTTTTTGATGATTGTGAACATCATAATCCTCAAAACTTTCTCAATTTCAGCACTTTCTTTGAATCTTCCCCTTTTTCAAATATTCTCCCCCCTTTGAGATACATTTGATATTCTCTGCCCTTTGATCTGAATAGTTGGATCATGAACTGTATATACCCGAATCTTTTCAAAATCAGATATAATGAACGTTGTAACCCTGATTCAACAAATGAAACAGTTAGAGGAATGTACAATTTAAGGAGCTGGTTTGATGATGACTCCCCAGGACTTCCATTCAATCATTGAAAAACACAAGGTTTATCTATGAATGTTCTGACAGAAAAACAAATTTTTTGTGTGCTCGTCCTTGTATATGAAAGAATTTAGCACAATGATTGTGTTTCATAAGTCTCAAATTGTGTAAACTGTTGAGACAACATGTATTACACAGACTCAATGTGCATGAAAGAGGTGCGAAGGTGACACAACTTTCCTTCTTTTTCAATATCTAAATCTTCCGAGTGAAGACTAGATAGCAGATATGCTGCATCCCCAAAGAAAATGAAACATTTCTTTTTCAGGAAAGAAATGAGTGGCTGGTGGGGTAATTGCAAGAGTTGGCATGGGCTCACTGCCTGTTTCAATGATGGTCACCAAAGAATGTGAACCAATTTGTAGATGTGGTTGCCCGACTCAGAAAGTGGTTGGTGCATAGTTTTCATATTCTTTTAACTCTATTCTCACACCCTCTTTCTTTTTTGTCATTAAAGCTCACTTCTAACCAAACTCTCTTTTCCATTTTTCCGCTCCACACAATGAGAAAAACTCAACCGGATGAGTTATCTCCCCCACTCTTTGATTTTGACCCCTCACCCCTCAATCACTCAAGGATAACTTCCTGGGTAGGAAACACTGGTTTATGTGAATCCATGGAAGTTCTTATAAGCTCACACATGAATCCTGTCGGTCCTCAACAATACTATATCAAGTTCTTAGATTAACAACACAATTAGATTACCAACCTGTATTGATTATAACAAATGGTTACAAGGTTGATCTGATTCAAGCTATAGATTCGTGTTCTCTGTTTTCTCTCTATTACACCTTTTTGTGTGTGTTTTTGTGTTTTATCTTATCTGATCTTTTCTTGGTTGATAGAGATACTAGAGATATCACATAATATCTAATCTAGTGTGTTGAACACACTTCCTAATCAACTTGCAACATATAATACTAATATAACTAAATAATATCTAACATTTAGATATTATACCTAACTAACTAATATTATAACTAAACTAACTAAGTTAAACTAATATCTAACAAACTAGATATTAATTTAACTAGTACAATAATAAACAAATACATTATATTGAATTACATTGACATTTATTACAAATAGACATAGACTTTAATATCGAGAGTCGACGTTCCGGATTTAGCTTTAGATTGCGATCTTCAGTTTGGATGATCTTGAATCCAATGAGACTATGTCTTAACAATCTCCCCCTTTGGATCAAGATCATTACTAAAATGATGTAGCAATTTGATCTTCTCTTTCAGCTTAGAAGATGCAATCTCTTTCTCTAGCTCTGGAATCAGCATGTCTTTTTCTAACAATCTCCCCCTTTGAAGAGTGGACGTGATTCTTGAAACATGTGATCTTTGCCATTTCTTTTGTAGTCATTCTCCCCCTTTTTGATGTTAAGTGCAACGACTTCATCAAAATTAATTGTAAGAAATGTCTATCTTGCGGTTAGAGCCCTTGATCCGTCAATTCAAAAGATATTCATCCAGATCATTTCAAATCCAGATAAAAATAGTCGTGTAACACCTGAATCAATTAATGAATCAGTTAACATGCCTGTCAGTAACACTAAGTCACTGTGTGTAACGAATACACATTGGAAATGAGCTGTTTGATGTTGACTCCCCCAGGGCTTCCATTTAATCATCAAAACACCACAAAGGTAATTTCTATAAACGTTATGACAAAGAAACTAATTCCTTGTGTGTTCGTGCTTGTGTTGAAAGAATTAAGCACTGATGATTGCTTATTGGCTCAAAATTGTGTAAACTACTGAGACAACAGTAAGTTAAACACAGACTCAATGTGCATGTTTGAAGTGCGAAGGTGGGCAAACTTCCTTCTTTTCAATATCCAGATTTTCCAAATGAAAATCATATAGCAAATGTGCTGCATCCCCTTTGAAAATGAAACATTTTCTATTTAAGTAGAAAATGAGTAGATAGTGAGGTTTAATCAAGAGTTGGCATGAGTTAGTTGCATGTTTCAATAATGTTCACCACATAATTGTGAAACACTAGTAATGTGGCTACCCGACTCAGAAAAAGTTGGTGCAGAATTGTGATATTCTTTGAACTCTGTTCTCACACGCTCTTTCTTTTAAACAGTTTGCTTACTCTAATCACACTCATTTCTTTTCGCTTCTCATACTCAATCACTAAGGATTAACTTCTTGTGTAGAAATCACTGGTTAAGGTGATTCCATAGAAGTTGTGTTAATTCCTAGCACAATGATTCTTGTTTTCCTATGATGCATGTGATGCTCAGATTGGTTTAACTATTTCAGTTAAAGCACAATTTAGATCATGAAAACATTTAAAATTACACTCCCAAAATATAAAATCTGTTGAAAAATCGGGAAGTGGTTTAAACATTAAAAACAATGTTTTCCAATGATTGAAAGTTGTCCTTCTTTCAATCATATATGAGATGAAGATTTAGAATTATACCTTGATGTACGATCTTCAATCTCATGTAGCTAAGCTTTAAGTCATAAACATAGGAAGTTGTAAGCATCTCTCAAAAAGTCTGCAAAAGTCTTATGTCAAGTCAAAGTAAAATTTATTCACTTAAAATGAAAAGACAAAAAGCAGTAAAACTTTTTAAAGTACGAGTTCTGATCAGAAATAATCAGAAGTCATATCCGTACTCCCCTTTTGTCTTGAAGAGCTCCCCCTAAATTCTTGCATTACAAAAAAAAATTGGCATTAAAAGGTACATGGAAAATTTTATGAGCTCCCCCTCGAAGTAATATTGACCACTTGTCAATTTCATATCATTCTCCCCCTTGGATTATGAACAGAATATAGAAGTGCAGATATCAATCTGAGTTAAGAATTTTAGAAAACTTTTATAGGTAACTACTGATTAGATTTTAAGATTTAGCATACCTAGCTTAGAGATAAGATAGTTGAACCTCTTTTCGTCTAAGGGTTTGGTGAACAAATCGGCAAGTTGATAATCAGTTTTTACAAAGAAAAGTTCAATTGTTCCCTTTTCAACATGATCTTTAATAAAGTGATACCTGACGTCTATGTGCTTAGTCTTGGTGTGTTGAACAAGATTCACTGATATTGCGATGGCGCTCTTGGAGTCACAGTATATCGGGATTTTGTTGAAGTGGAAACCGTAGTCGCGCAATTGAGTTCTCATCCATAAGACCTGAGAACAACAGCTAGCAGCAACTACATATTCTACTTCGGCCGTGGAGGTTGAAACACAAAGTTGCTTCTTCGATGTCCAACTTACTAGTTTGTCACCGAGGAACTGTACATGTCCCGACGTGCTCTTCCTGTCTAACGTACAACTTGCATGTTTTGCATCAGTTTAGGCTGTTAGTTCAAAACTAGTATCTTTAGGATAACACAGACCAAGATCTGCAGTGCCCTTTAGATACCTAAATATGCGCTTTACAGCAGACATATGGATTTCTTTAGGATTGGCCTGATATCGTGCACATAAGCATGTTGAAAACATTATATCTGGCCTACTAGAAGTAAGATACATTAAAGAACCTATCATCCCTCGATAAGTCCTAACATCAACAGCCTTTCCCGAAGGATCGGTGCCAATCTTAGTACCTGGTGCCATTGGGGTACCAATCGGTTTTGAATTTTCCATTTGGAACTTCCGAAGAATATCCCTAATGTATTTTGATTGATTGATAAAAATACCCGATGAAAATTGTTTTACTTGTAAACCGAGGAAGAAATTCATCTCTCCCATCAAGTTCATCTGAAATCTAGACACCATAAGGTTTGCAAAATTCTTACAGTACTTAGTATTTGTAGAACCAAAGATAATATCATCTACATAAATTTGAATTAAAATGATATCGCCTTTTTCCTTTTTGATAAACAAAGTGGTATCTATCGTTCCTTTTGAAAACCCAGACTTGACTAGAAAAGTGGAAAGGACATTATACCAGGCTCGAGGTGCTTGCTTCAGACCGTAAAGTGCTTTGTCGAGAATGTAAACATGATTCGGCTTCTCTTGATTGACAAAACCTTCGGGCTGAGAGACGTAGACTTCCTCCTTCAGAATTCCATTTAGGAATGTTGTCTTCACGTCCATTTGAAAGACAGTGAAGTTCTTGTGGGCTGCGTAGGCTAGAAACATTCTGATTGTCTCTAATCGCGCCACAGGAGCATATGTTTCGTCATAGTCTATTCCTTCCTCTTGTCTGTATCCTTTGGCTACTAGTCTTGCCTTGTTTCGGATAACGGTACCATCTTCGTCTTTCTTTATCTTGAAAACCCATTTCGTACCTATAATGGTTTTACCTTTAGGCTTTGGTACTATTCTCCAGACTTGAAGTGCATCGAATTGATTCAGCTCTTCTTGCATTGAGACCACCCATTCTGGATCAACAAGTGCCTCTGATACACGTGTTGGCTCGAACTTGCTTAGAAAGGAGTCATGCATGCACATGTTCATTGATGCAGACCTAGTTTGCACCATTTTTGATGGATCGCCAATGATCTGGCTTAGAGGGTGCTCTTTGGTACATTTATGTTCATGAGGCAGTGGATTAGGTGATTGTATGTCGGTTGTATCATCTACAAATCCACTTGTACCTTCTTCTGATTGTTCAGGAGGATTGATGGTTTCAGTTGAAGTGGCAGGTTCAGAAGGCTCAGCAGGTACAACTTGTTCTGGTTGTAGATTGATCTATATAGTATCTCCTACTGTTTCAGCTACTTCTGTCTCTTTATCATTTGTCACTTCTTCAACTGTTGGAGTCGGCATTTGAATTGTAATCTCTTGTTGAATCGGGGCATTTGATTCAATAGGAATATCTGAACTGGTTGGATGAGTAGTCGTTAAGTCTTCCATCCTGTCAACCACAACAGATTTCTTTACATTAGATCCAAGAAATTCATCATAAAACAATTCAAATAAAAAATCTAAATCAGATAAATGGTTAGTAGAAGTTGATGCTTCATCTGATTTATTCTGTTGAGACGTAGGTCCTGAACTGAGTTGCCCAGAAGCTAGTATTCCTGTTATAACGGGTTCTGAACGTTGTTGTTCGGATTCCATTTCTTCATCAAACGAGACGTTGATGCTTTCAATCACCGTCTTTGACTTCTTTAGATAAACACGGAATGCAGTTGATGTCGAGGAATAGCCAATGAAGATGCCTTCATCCTCTTTAGCACTGAACTTATTTAGACTCTCCCTATCGGTTAGAACGAAACACTTACACCCAAATATATGGAAATATTTGATTGTCGGTGTTCGGTTGTTGATTAACGCATAAGGAGTCTTCTTGAATCTTCGATGTACCATGGAGCGATTCTGTGTGTAGCACGCGGTCGATACAACTTCTTCCCACAAAAATAGAGGTAAATCTGATTGACTTAGCATAGTACGAGCAGCCTCGACTAGCGTCCGATTTCTTCTTTCAACCACTCCATTTTGTTGAGGCGTTCGAGCATCAGAGTATTGATGTGAAATCCCAACAGATTCGAGATATTCTTCAACTTTGTTGTTTTTGAACTCTGTGCCGTTGTCTGTTCGTAGAAACTTGACCGGTTTCTGCAGATTCACCTAGGTCGTCTTTAGGAAAGTGATGAGTACATCTGGTGTCTCATCCTTTGAACGTAGAAACTTGACCCACGTGTATCGCGAGTAATCTTCCACGATCACGAGTATGTACTTCTTGCCGCCTAGACTCTGAGTTCGCATCGGACCGCATAGATCCATATGCAATAACTCTAACGGAGCGCTTGTACTTGGTTCGGGCTTTGGTTTTCCCTCTTCATCTTGCCCTTTTCACAAGCTGCACAAAGATGTTCTCTTTCATACTTGAGGTCTGGAAGTCCTTTGACTAGCTTTCTACTGACCAGATTGTTGATGTACCTAAAGTTGAGGTGAGAGAGCCTTCGATGCCATAACTAACTTTTTTGCATCAATGCTTTCGTCAGTAGACAAACTTGCTTGTCAGACTGGATATTTGATAAATTTATTGTGTAGAGGTCGGATTCTCGAGTACCGACCAAGAGTTCTTCGCCTTCTTCATTGCGAACTGAACATCTCTTGGCTTTGAAGTTGACCTCTAAGTCTTTGTCACAGAACTGGCGTATACTGAACAAGTTGTGTCGTAAGCCTTCTACATAGATCACCTTCTTGATCGTGACATTGTCATGTTGTACATCACCATATCCCATGATTGATGAAAACTGGTCGTTGCCGAATCTGACTGTTCCGCAATATTTGTCTTTAAAATTGGACAATATCTCTTTTTGTCCTGTTATGTGCTTGGAACATCCGCTGTCCAAGAACCATGTATGACTACTTTGCATATGAGAAATTACAAATTTAGAGATTTATACGACAACATTGGAATAATCACTTTGATTATCGAAGTGCGGGTCTTGAAGTGATTTGTTCAAAAGCCTATTTTGACTTTGATGTTCGGGTTTTGAACTGCTTTATCCAAAAACCTATTTTGTCATTGAAGAACGAGTCCTGATCTGTACATAATCAGAAGTCGATTTCTGTCTAAGCTTTGTGTGCCTGCAACACAGATTTAGCCTTAGGTACCCACTGGAATTTGGGTCCTGCTGTGTTAGCACAAGATTTTGGTACCCATTTAAAATTGGGTCCTCTTTTCTTTTGAAATGTATGAGAAGGATTAGTATGAGATGAATGCACATGCTAATTTTTAAACCAATCTCCAGAATCTTGACAAGAGATAGAAACATGTTTATCATAAATAGAAAATTGCTTCATTGTATATTGTTTACGAGAAACAACAAGTTTTGAGTTCAAAAGAGCAACATCAGCAATTAAGACATCTTTACTAAGCGAAGTCTTACTACAATTAACACTATTAAACGATAAAACGATCTTGTCAAGCTTCCGTTTGGGTTGCCATTGAGAATTTACTTCTGGCCTTTGCTTGCTCAGATCTGAAAACATATGAAACCGGGGAGTTAGACCTTTTAGCAACAAGCGAATGCTTCTTCTTAGAATTACCAGTAATGTTCGGTTTCTGTGAATGCTGAGATATATTCTTACCTTTAGCATTTTTAGCTTTCACAGAGACTGAGTAATCAACTTTCGTTGATTTTGCTCTGTTCACAGGCGTACTGGTTTTTCTCAAAGTTTTCTTAACAAAAGATGAATGGTTAGGAAGTTTTGCATTAAAGTCAAATTGTTCAGAACAATTATCTAAACCACCATTAGAGTTCAGAAAATCAAATCCTTTACTTGATGAACCAAACATATCCTTTGAGTTTGAATCCTTAGAAATAACAGAATTTGAAAACACAGTTGAAAAAACTTTTTGCTCAATATTCATCAAAAGTCTTTCATCTGATAAAGAATTCTCATGTTCAGAAATTTTACTTTCTAAAACGAGAGGAGGGACATATAGTTTACCTAGAATAGGCTTCGCCTCCATTTCTTTTTCAGTATAACTTCGAAAGAAATCACTTGAAAGAGTTTTCTTCTTTTGATATATTGGATTTTCATCATAACTATTATTCAATTTCGCATAATAAAATGGAAGACGAACTTTAGATGATTTCAAACGTTTTTCAGTTTCGTTGGCTTCATCATTTTCAGATAGTTTAGTCCAGAAAGTTATAAACTTAGGGATTCTGCGAGCTAACTGCATTGAAAGATGATCATAAAGTCCTAGCACTTCAGACATCCCTTTTTGTAGACAGTGAGGATTCTTATAACCGATTCCCCATCTCTCTATTTCCTCTTTGGGTTTGTTCAGAAAAATAGTCTGTTCAGTTTGACCCAATTTGTATAACTTCTCTTCCAAACTTTTTAATTTTCCCAATAAAGAAAAGTTTTCTTTGATACAAGAAGCATGCAAACTTTTAAGCTCATATAAATCAATCCCACCTTTTAGCAGTTGAGACTTGAGTTCAGAATTCTCTTTAAGAATTATTGTCTTTTCTTTTGCGTTGGTGTCATTATCTTTATGTAAAATCTCAATCAATACTTTCTTCTTAGCAATTTTATTGCTAAGTTTCTGTATCAATTGTTTTTTGTTAGTTATGACACCATTTTCTTGCTCAAGATTAGATTCTAACTCTTTTTGTTTTAAACTCATGGCATGCATTTTATTCATGAAATCTGAATCTGATAAATTACATACCTCCTCGTCTTCATTATCTGAATCAGCGTCAGCATCTGATTCTATCTTGCCGATCAAACACATGTTGACGGCTTCATCTTTCTCTTCATCCTCTTCTTCCTCGTCTGAATGATCGAGCCAGTATTCATCCTCAGCCATCAGTGCCTTTCCTGACTCCTGTTTCTTTGCAAGAAGCATCTTGTTCTTGTAGTAGTCTGAGTTCCTGACTTTTGGTCTTCGACAGTCTCTGGCATAATGACCTGTTTTGCCACAGTTGTAGCACGTTGGTGGCTCTGTCTGACTGGATCATTTAGCTTTGAACTTTCTCTCTTCTGGTTTCCTCTCCTCTAATCTCTTCCATTCAGACTGATACCTTCTCTCTTCAGGTTTCCTCTGCTCTGTTCTTTTCCCTTCAGATCTCTTTCCTTCATATTTGCTTGCTTCAACCCTTTCCTTATGGATGTAGTTGTTCGGACCAGATGAGTACCTCTGACTGTTTGATGTTGGCTTTCTGTAGAACCTTTTCTGAAAAGCATTTGTCAGCATCATCATTACTTGCTTTAGCTGATCATTTTCATCTGTGTCAGAGTTTGCATAAGCTTCATCTTCTTCTGATTCGTACACAATCGTCTTGTTTTTTTTCTTCCTAACTACAAGAGTGACTGTGTCATCAACTTTCTTTCCTTTCTGTCTATTTTCAGCTAGAATTTCATCCACCTCTTCTTCATTCTGATGGAGGGTTTCATACACCTCGTGATGTGGAATCTCATTCAAGTCTTTGATCTGCTTCATCTGTCTTGCAAATCTTTTCCATTCTGGTTGAAGAATGCTCAGGAATTTGACGTTTAGCTCAATTTGAGATTTGTGGACTTTGTTCTTGCTAAATTCGTTCCGCAAAGTCACAAACCTGTCATAGGTTTCTTCTAAAGTTTCTCCCACCCTGCCTCTAAATTCTTCATAGTTATTTAGGTAGTTGGAGATTTTAAGCTGATTCCCAACCTTCAAACCCAACATCATCTTTTCAAGATGATCCCACATTTCTTTGCCGGAGGCCTTGTAGCTGTCAATCTTTACGTATATTTCATTTGGGATTCCTTGTAAGATGTATGGCTTAGCTAATCTGTCTCCTTTGGCTCTTGTTAGAGCATAAATCTGTTGGATACAAGATCAAGAATAATGAAGGTCAAAGTTGAGAAAGTCAAAGCTGTTAAAGTCAAATCTCATTTAAAGTCAAAGTCTATTTGTAATAAGTCAATGTATTTTTGTATTTGTATTTTTCCTTGTAATAGTTAGGTAGTATAAATAGTTTTTCTTTCTTTGTATTTTTGTAGAGAAATTAATTGAAGAATATTCAGTTACATTTAGAGAGAGAAAGTTAGATAGAGAGAGGTCGTTGGAGAGAGTTCTAGAGAGACAGATATTGTAATCTTAATTTTGAGAAGTTAATCAAACAGGTATTTGATTCTTATTCTTGTTTGTTTGATTAATCTTGATTTAGAAACTAGAATCTGGAACAATCAATTGGTATCAGAGCAGATCCAATTAGAAAAATCAAGAAATTCAAGAAAGTTCGTTTTTACTGTTCATCGTGTCCAGATTTGATTCTGAGTTTGAGTGAGTTCTTAGAGTTGTAATCGATTAGGTATTGTTAGGAAAGTGAAATCGATCGAGTTTGTATAGAAAGATTTGTCTATTGCACTGTAATGAATTCGAATTTTCGAATTTTTGTGATTTTTGTAAACACGAGTTCTTGACACTGTTCTTATTTAGAATTGTAATTTATGTGTTTTTGATCGAAAAATCAGTGTTAGTTTTGTGTTCGAGTTGTTTAGAAGGTCAAATTGTCGAAGTTTCAAGTTGGAATTCTAGGCAGAAATAAGTTTTTGGTGAATTTGGACGTTTTTAGAGGAATGCGGGTTGTTCTTGAGTAATGCGAGTCTATCATCGGATTGTGCGGGTCATTCATCAACATTCATAAAAGTTTTTCAGAGGAATGCGGGTCATTCAAAGTCCGAAGTTGAAATGCGTTTGCTTCTCGAAAGCTTGATATACGGGTGAAACTTGACACGCATATTGTGTAATGCGTTTGCTTAGTGACACGCATAACAGAAAGTTACGGTTTCTTTGTGACACGCAAAGTAAAGGAATGCGGTTCCCTTGTGACACGCAAAGTAAAGGAATGTGGTTCCTACCTGACACGCATAATTGTGAAATGCGTTTCTAGTATGACACGCATATTGAGAAATGCGGTTCAAGTATGACACGCATAGTTGAGGAATGCGTTTCAAGTATGACACGCATAGTTGAGGAATGCGTTTCAAGTATGACACGCATAGTTGTGGAATGCGTTTTCAGTTTGACACGCATTGGTTGTTGAATGCGATTCTTGAATGACACGCATAGTATAAAAGACTTGGAATATATTTTTAATTTTTCAAAATTGAAATATGCCCTTTAATAGTGAATTTTTTTTCTCTAGGGGCGCTGCCCCTCGACCCCGCAAGGGCGTTGCCCCTTGACCCCACCCGCTAACCGGGTAGCGGGAACCCCGTGCTAAGTCTGCCTAGGGGGACATAGTTTTTTTTTTTGTGATTAAAATTTCTGTTTTTATATTTCAAGTTTTCTGTATTTTCTTGATTATTTCATTTGGACTAACGATCAGTTCTAGTTTCTTATTGATATATTTTTCAAACAGGATTATACAAGATGACTTCCAAAGATGCACTTTCAATTGGAACTGATGTGAAACCTCTAGTTTTATTCAAAGGCGAATATGAGCAATGGAAAGACAGATTCCTGGATTTCATAGATCGGCATTCAAATGGAGAGAATATTCTACTGTCTATCACCGAAGGTCCAATGGCTCCAATAACAGTTCAAGTACCTGATGTTGACTCTTCTGATAGTGAAGATGGAACTGAAGAACGAGAGCAAAAGATGAAAACAGTGACAGTGGATATTTCTCAATATTCTGGAGAGCAGAAAAGCCGATACAAAGCAGATAAACAAGCGAGATCATTACTTCTTCAAAGCATACCAAATGAGATCTACATCAAGATTGACAGTTATAAAGCCAATGCTAAGAAGATGTGGGATCAGTTGCAAAAGATGATGATGGGATCAAAGGTCGGAAACCAGATAAAAGTGGCGAACTGCATAAATAGTTATGAAGAGTTCAAAGCAAAGGAGAATGAGAGTCTGGAAGATACCTATGAGAGGTTTGTGTTGCTTCTAAATGAGTTGACAAAGAACAAAGTCAAAAAGAAGCAGTTGGAGAACAATGTTAAATTTCTAAGTATCTTACGTCCGGAATGGAAAAAGCATACAAGAAGAATGAAGCAGATGAAGGATTTGAATGAAATTCCACTACATGAGGTATTTGAGACCTTGCGACAGAATGAAGAAGAAGTTGAAGAGAAAAGAGCTGAGAAAAAGAAGGCAGAAAAAGTTCCTGATCCGATTGCTTTAGTAGCTGGAGAAAAGAAGAAAGAAAAGAAAGAGAAGAAAAAGAAGATAGTTCTTACCAGTTCAGAGTCTGATTCTGTTTCAGATAGTGATGATGGAGAAAGTCTGAAACAAGCTATGATATTGCTGACCCGTGCCTTTCAGAAGAAATTTTATAAGAAGCCGGGATCAAATTCTCAACGGTATTCTTCTTCGATTTCAAAGAACCACGAACACCGGGAAAGGGTGGAAGGAAAGGGTGGAAGGAAAGAGGTATGAAGATGAGAAGAAGAAGTTTGTGAATGATTACACCGCTGTTGAAAAGCTTTCAACTGATTCAATCAAATGCTATAACTGCGGCAAGTTGGGTCATTATGCCAAAGATTGTCGGAAGCCGAAAGTACGCAACTCTCAGTATTATCAAAACAAGTTGCTTTTGGCAAGACAACAAGAAGTTGGTGTTGCTTTAATGGCTGAGGATGAGTTTTGGTTGGATCACTCAGAAGATGAAGGTGAAGACAAAGAAGAAAATGCTCATATCTGTCTTATGGGCAAAGAAGAAAAAGATGACGATTCAGATGATGAAGCAGTTAATGAGGTATTAAACTTAACTCCAAAAGATTTCATTACCAAATTGGAAACCATGGTGATTGATCTTCAAAATTTACAAGATAATCTGAAAAAGGAAAAAGAAAGAGTTGTTAAAAAGAACAAGAAGATATTTGAACTTAATACTTTTGTTATTTCAAATAAAGATCTGATTGATTCTTTACGCAAGTCTGATTTTGATTCTAAATCTACAGTAGATGATTTTGAAAAGAAGATTTCTGAGTTTGAAGTTAAGATTTCTAAATATGAGTTTGAGAAAAATGAATCTGCACTAATTGTTTATAAATTGCAGGTTGAAAACAAGAATTTGAACAAGAAGGTAAATGATCTGGAAGTTAAACTTTATAAAAAAGGTCAAACAGATCAAACCATTTTTCTTAATGCTCCTGATGAAGAGGCTGATGTTAAGCAAAGATGGGGACTTGGTTTTAACAACCCCCATTATCTTAAGAAAGCCATCAGAAAACAACCGGTACTTTATAACTATGATTTTCTTGCATGTGCTGGTAAACATACTCATTTGAAACCCAAATTCGTTACCAAATTGCCAGACGAAATAGTGGCCAAAGAAACTGAAAACAGAAAGAATAAAAAGAAAATGCAACTACCATTTAACTATGTAAAGTTAAATGATAGTTATCTTTCTGAAACACCAAAAGTATTTTCAAACGACTATTTTGTTAGTTATTCCGCATCTGAGTTGAAGGCAAAACCTGAAATTGCAAAGGTTTATGTTCCTACATCTATCCTTGAAAACAAAATAGTCGAGCTTGAAAATGTTTTATTTGATGAAAAGATTTTGGTGGATATTCAACAAAATGTATTTTCTACCGTTTTAAAGAACACAGTTTTTCAAATTATTTCAACAAAGTGTTCTAAAGTTTCAATGGCACCTCAAAATTTTTCTGACAATTCTGATGACTTATTTGAGTCTGCAAATGATTCTTTTAATTCTGATGAATGGAGCATGGAAGAATCTGATATGATTGATATTCATTCTAAACTTCCTGATCATTCTACTTGTCTTGAAAATGACAAAGTGTTACCAAGTGGTGTAAATACTGTTGAATCATCAACTAAGGTTGGTAAATCAGTTTCTGTAACGGCTGATTACTATGCTCATGGTAAGAAACATAAGAAACAGCGATTACAGAAACAGAAATACACTGGTACACAAAAGAAAACTCAATCTTGGAAATCTACTTTTCCTAATACATCTACATCTTGTGTTTCAGATTTAAAGAAGAAAAAGTTGAAAGCTCAATCTGAATGGAGACCAAAAAGGAAGGATGATGAAATAGTAGAATCAGTTTCTGATAATACTTGTAATAGAACAGTTAGTAGTGATACTGATGTGATTGATCAAATTGCTTTTAATAATCAAAACCTTGTAACTTCTTACAAGAGATATTCAATACAACAATTGATTCAATTGTCTCCTATTACTACTACATATTATTCTTATCAGAGAAATGATTTTGCTTATTCTCATAGTTCTTCTTATTGGTATGGATCTTATCATGTTAATTCATCGAGATCAAATAATTTTCAAAGTTTTCAAAAGAACAGAGGATCCATTTTTTCAAATGGATGCCAAAATCTTGTACTAAACTGTTAGGTCCTGTTTTTAAATGGGTACCTAAATCTATTATTGCCTGATTTCTCTTGCAGACCCGGCATATGTGGTACTTGGATAGTGGATGTTCCAAGCATATGACTGGGCAAAAAGCTTTATTGTCTAACTATACAGAGAAATTCAGTGGCAATGTCAGATTTGGAAACGATCAGCTTTCACCTATTCTAGGATATGGTGATATCATTCAAGACAAGATAACAATCAGTAAAGTGAGCTATGTCGAAGGCTTGGGGCACAATTTATTTAGCATAGGTCAATTCTGCGATAAAGGGTTAGAGGTTAACTTCAAGTCCAAGAGTTGCTCGGTTCGTACTGAAGACGGCACGGAACTCTTGGGTGAACATCGAAAGACAAACCTCTACACCATCAACTTGTCCAAAGTTCAGATTGACAATCAGGTATGCTTGATGGCAAAAGCTTCATTGCAGCAAAATTGGCTCTTGCATAGACGTTTATCTCACTTGAACTTTCGTTACATCAACAAGCTGGTTCGTGGGAAATTAGTAAAGGGACTTCCTGAGCTGAAATACGAGAAAGAACACTTATGCGCAGCTTGTGAGAAGGGTAAGATGAAGAGAGCCGCTCACAAACCGAAGACTGAACCAAGCACTAGTTCTCCGTTAGAACTGATACACATGGATTTATGTGGTCCAATGAGAACTCAGAGTTTGGGTGGTAAGAAATACGTGTTGGTCATTGTGGACGATTACTCAAGATACACGTGGGTCAAATTTCTTCGATCAAAAGATGAGACACCTGAAGTTCTCATTTCTTTCTTAAAGACGACTCAGGTGAAAATGCAGCGACCAATCAAGTTTCTTCGTACTGATAATGGCATTGAATTCAAGAACAAGATTGTTGAAGAATATCTCGAATCGGTTGAGATATCACATCAGTATTCTGCTGCTAGAACGCCTCAACAAAATGGAGTAGTAGAAAGACGTAATCGAACGCTAGTCGAGGCCGCTCGAACTATGCTTAGTCAATCGGATCTACCTCTATTCTTGTGGGCGGAAGCTGTGTCAACTACATGTCATACGCAAAATCGTTCCATGATACACCGCCGGTTTCAAAAGACTCCATATGAGCTGATCAACAACAGAACACCTACCATCAAATACTTTCATATATTTGGGTGTAAATGTTTTGTGCTTAATGACAGAGAGAGTCTGAACAAATTCAGTGCTAAAGCGGATGAATGCATCTTTATCGGTTATTCTTCAATTTCTGCTGCATATCGTGTTTATATAAAGAAGTCAAAGACAGTTATGGAGAGCGTCAATGTTACATTTGATGAAGAAATGGCTTCTGATCAAATCAATTCAGAACCCGTTATTACTGGTGTATTAGCTTCTGGGTAGATCAGTCTAGAATTTGTGTCTACAGCGACAAATTCGGATAACGCTTCTACATCTACTTCACATTTAACTGATTTAGATTTGTTATTTGAATTCTTTTATGATGAGTTTCTTGGAACTAATGTATCTAAATCTGCTGTAACTGACAGGTCTGAAGATACAAGTTGTCATCATCCAGTCACTTCAGAAGTTATTACTGAACAAGCATCCCCAGTTCAGACAGAAACTCATATTCCTATTGTTACTCCTACAGTTGAAGATGTTCAAACAAATGTTGAACCAGAAGTAACTGTTTCAGTTGGGTGTAATACATTGTCTACTCAACAGCCTGAATCTGCTGTACCAACTGATACTTCTGCAACTGAGACTTCAACTGAAAACCCCCCTCTTGTAATTCAAACTGAAGATTTTGAAAGTGGATTTCAAGATGATGATCATGTTCAGAATTCATCTATTCCACTCCCACATGAGCATCGCTGGACCAAAGACCATCCATTACATCAAGTAATTGGAGATTTTGACAAGCCTATTCAGACAAGGTCAACAACTCTTAATCAGTGTATGCATGACTCATTCCTCAGCAAGATTGAGCCAACTCGAGTATCTGAGGCTCTTGCTGATTCGTACTGGGTATCTACCATGCAAGAAGAGATCAATCAGTTTGAAGCCCTAAAAGTTTGGAGACTGGTCCCTAAACCGGAAGGTAAAACCGTGATTGGCACTAAGTGGGTATTCAAGAACAAAAAGGATGAAGATGGTGTCGTCATCAGAAACAAAGCTAGACTTGTTGCCAAAGGCTACCGGCAAGACGAAGGCATTGATTATGACGAGACGTATGCTCCAGTAGCGCGTATAGAGGCAATAAGAATGTTTCTCGCCTACGCTGCTCATAAGAATTTCACAGTCTTTCAGATGGATGTGAAAACAGCCTTTCTGAATGGCATTCTTAAAGAGGAAGTGTACGTGTCTCAACCTGAAGGGTTCGTCAATCAAGACAAGCCAGATCATGTATATATCTTAGACAAAGCCCTCTATGGATTAAAGCAAGCCCCTCGAGCCTGGTATGATGTCTTATCCAAATTCTTGGTCAAGTCTGGTTTCTCTAACGGTAAGATCGATACCACTTTATTCATAAAGAAGGAAAAAGTTGATATTATTCTTATTCAGATTTATGTTGATGATATAATATTTGGTTCTACTAATCCAAAATATTGCAAAAACTTTTCTAACCTCATGGTGTCACGTTTTCAAATGAGTATGATGGGAGAGATGAATTTCTTTCTCGGATTACAAGTTAAACAACTTTCTACGGGGATTTTTATAAATCAATCTAAGTACATTTTGGACATTCTTCGGAAGTACAAAATGGAAAATTGTAAATCAATTGGAACCCCGATGGCACCTGGTACTAAAATCCACACTGATCCTTCGGGTAAAAGTGTTGATGTTAGAACTTACAGAGGTATGATAGGATCGTTAATGTATCTTACATCTAGTAGACCAGATATTATCTTCTTAACATTTTTATGTTCTAGATATCAAGCTGCTCCCAAAGAATCCCATTTGGCCGCTGTCAGACGGATTTTTAGATATCTGAAGGGGACTGCAGACCTTGGTTTGTAGTATCCTAAAGATACTGGGTTTCAAATGACTGCATATTCAGATGCAGATCATCCAGGTTGTATGTTGGATAGAAAGAGTACTTCTGGTCACGTTCAATTTCTTGGAGACAAGCTAGTTAGCTGGACTTCAAAGAAACAGTTATGCGTTTCCACATCGACTGCTGAAGCGGAGTATGTAGCTGCTGCTCTCAAGTCTTGTGGATGCGCACACAACTACGTGACTATGGCTTTAAGTTTGACAAAATTCCGATATACTGTGACTCGAAGAGCGCGATTGCCATATCTGCTAATCCTGTCCAACACACCAAAACCAAACACGTTGATGTAAGGTATCACTTTATCAAAGATAATGTTGAAAAAGGAACAATTGAACTTTATTTTGTAAAAACAGATTATCAACTTGCAGATTTATTTACCAAACCCTTAGATGAAAAGAGATTTAATTTTCTTGTCTCTAAGCTTGGTATGTTAAATCTTAAGACGTAATCGATTATTACCTACTAAAGTTTCAAATTGTTATTTTTCATCATTTTCTTTATTTTTATTTCTGAAAGATACGTGCACTTTAATGGTTTGCTCATCATCTCAGGGGGAGTATGAGAAGATTGTTAGATGATCTACATTCATTTGAAGGGGAGTAAAACTAATTTCTGCATTTTGCTTAACTGACAAAATTTTTGCAATGCATGATTTTAGGGGGAGCTTATAAGTAACAAGGAGTAAGACAATGATTTCTGATTACTTCTGATCAGAACTCATTCTATAATTGTTTTACTGTTTTCCATCGTTTATTTTCGAATAAATTTTGTGAATAAATTTTTGACTAGACTTTGAGACTTACAGGATGAGAGAAGCTGACACAATCATATCTTTATAACTACAGCCTGACTTTCTGAGATTTAAGATTGAGCGAAAAGGTAAATTTCTTATCTTAATCTTAAATATATTTAAAAGAAGGATAACTTTCAGATATAGAAAACATGTTCTTAAATGTTCAAACCACTTCCTGATTTTAAACAGATTTTATAATTTGGAAGTTTGATTTTAAATTTTTTTTTATTTTTTTATTTTGTGCTTTATTGATTACAAACCGTGTGTTTTCAAAGATAATTACTTGCGTATTGTCCTTTCTATATACTTTCAAGTATTCACACACACCGTCTCTAAATTGAAATAGTTTTTATTCGATGGTAAGACACTCCGTTTTTATTCCAAATAATTTGAGCGATATTTCATTTCAAAGCGTTTCATTCAAGAATGTCTGAATATTGTTTCATATAGACAAATATCTATTATTCTTGACCATAAGCCTTAATTGTTATATCATTCATTTCTGATCAT
Organism: Arctium lappa; assembly: GCA_023525745.1. Taxonomy (NCBI): domain Eukaryota; kingdom Viridiplantae; phylum Streptophyta; class Magnoliopsida; order Asterales; family Asteraceae; genus Arctium; species Arctium lappa. Next base: position 68,282,857 of record CM042048.1, on the reverse strand, counting down.
TTTATACAATGTCAGATTTTCAAACAAGTTTCTTGCATTCATGTTCATTCATTCAATGTCTTTGTTTGAGAATACTTCAATGTTTAAAAATCCATTTCATCTGAGCATCCATTTATCTGACATTTGTATATGAGCTTTAACTGTTATAGTTAAACCATTTGAGCAACACATTTTTTTTAGGAACTATGGGTTCTTTGTGCTAGGAATTAACTAAACTTCTATGGATTCACGTTAACCAGTGTTTCCTACCCATGAAGTTAATCCCTTAGTAATTGAGTGTGAGGAGTCAAAAGAAATGAGTGTGGGTGTGCTGAGGTAAAATGGAAAAGAGAGTTTGGTTAGTAGTGAACTTATTGATTAAAAATAAAGAGGGTGAGAGATCAGAGTAAAAGAATATCAAACTCTGCACCAACTACTTTCTGAGCCGGGCAGCCACATTACTAGCGTTTCACAACTCTTTGGTGAACGTTATTGAAACAGGCAATTAGCCCATGCCAACTCTTGCTTAAACCCCACCAACCACTCATTTTCTTCTCAAAAAGAAAATGTTTCATATTTTCTGGGGACGCAACATATAATCTATCTGGTTTTCATTTGGAAAATCTAGATATTGAAAAAGAAGGAAGTCTGCCCCACCTTCGCACTTCAATCATGCACTTAGAGTCTGTGTTTATCTACTGTTGTCTCAGTGGTTTACACTATGTTGAGCCTTATAAAAGCAATCATTCGTGCTTAATTCTTTCTACACGTGCACAAACACACAAAGAATTTGTTTCTTTGTCATAACATTCATAGAAATTGCCTTTGTGGTGTTTCGATGATTGGATGGAAGCCCTGGGGGAGTGAACATCAAAAAGCTCCTTTATATTGTGTATTCGTTACACACAGTAACTTCGTGTTACTGACAGGCATTTTAACTGATTCATCTGTTGATTCAGGAGTTACCTGTTCTTATTTTGTCTGGATTTGCAAAGATCTAGATTAATACTTGGTTATGGATCACTGAATCAGAGGCTTAGTTGTACAGATCAGAATGGTTAATAACATTTCTTGGAAGAAAAGTTTTGATGATCTAGATGCTCTATTCATCAAAAAGGGGGAGATGGTATGAAGAAATGTTAAAGTTTTTGAAGTTAAAGGGAGATGGTTTCAAAGAAATGATAAAGATTTGAAGATGATCAAAGAATTTCTGATGTTTTGAGGAAATTTTCTTTAAAGATTATTTGCTGAAGCAATTCAAGCTGATTCTGAAGATAATTTCTTTCCACAAGTCTAAAATCGTTCTATATGAAGTTTTGGGGAGATTGTTCATCATTTGAAGACAGTTTTGGAAAGAAAACTATCAATGAAAAAGGGGAGATTATTTTGACAAAGCTTAAAGTGAAGAACTTACTTGCTAGATCTTTCAACAGTGATCTTGAATCCAAAGGGGGAGATTGTTAGAGCATAAATCTGTTGGATACAAGATGAAGAATAATGAAGGTCAAAGTTGAGAAAGTCAAAGCTGTTAAAGTCAAATCTCATTTAAAGTCAAAGTCTATTTGTAATAAGTCAATGTATTTTTGTATTTGTATTTTTCCTTGTAATAGTTAGCTAGTATAAATAGTTTTTCTTTCTTTGTATTTTTGTAGAGAAATTAATTGAAGAATATTCAGTTACATTTAGAGAGAGAAAGTTTGAGAGAGAGAGAGAGGTCGTTGGAGAGAGTTCTAGAGAGAGAGAGATATTGTAATCTTGATTTTGAGAAGTTAATCAAACAGGTATTTGATTCTTATTCTTGTTTGTTTGATTAATCTTGATTTAGAAACTAGAATCTGGAATAAACAGCTCTTCTGAGATTATCATCTTCTAGCTCATGAAACTTAAGATCAAATTCAGTAGGCACATTTCCAACCAGGCGAGTCGTCTTAACTGGTTTCATAACCCCTTCTTCTATAGATTTCCTGATGAAATCTCCCAACTCATGTCTGTTAATGAAGTTCAGAAACCGATCCTTCCAATGTTCGTATTCTCCTTTAAAGAGAACTGCTGGCTTGGTGTCAGTTCCTATTGCAAGGGATTATCTGGATGTCATTTTGAAGAAAAATCTAAGTCTGGATTGGAGCAGAGAGGTTTGCATGTTAAGCACAGTACGCAAAGTGAGGTTTGCGTTTCAAGTGGGAAGCGCAAAGTTGAGGTTTGCGGTTCTAGTTGGAAGCGCAAAGTTGAGGTTTGCGATTGTAGTGGGAGGCGCAAAGTTGAGTTTGCGGGTCTAGTTGGAAGCGCAAAGTATGGTTTGCGTTTCTAATGGGATGCGCAGAGTAGACTTGTCTTTTGAAGAGATGAACACAATGGCTTGAGGTTTGCGTTTCTGAGGTTTGCGTTTGTCTTTGAGGAGCGCAAAGTGGGCATTGCGTTTCACTTGGGACGCGCAAAGTGGGACTTTGCATTTGACTTGGGACGCGCAAAGTGGGACTTTACGTTTGGCTTGAGAGGCGCAAAGTTTGAGCTTTGCATTTCTCTTTGAGGAGCGCAAAGTGAAGTTTGCGTTTCACTTGAGGAGCGCAAAGTTGGACTTTGCGTTTGATCTTCTTCTGCTTTGCGTATGTTCGTCCTGTTCTACGAAAAATCAACTGAAACTTGTTTTCTTTGTCGATTAGCAGTACAAATCTCTACCAATATGTCTAGAAACACTTTTAGAACTGAATGTAAGCACTCGATCTCACTTAAACACACTATTTGAAGAAAATTTTTATCGCACAGTGACTTTTTGTTCTCGACAGTTTCCTTACTAAATCCACAAATTGGAACTCGAATAAAGCTTAATACTGAAATTAATCACACACAACTCGATCTAGCATGCTAATCGATCACAACCTGATAGATTTTAACACCTAAAACAGTTTAAATCACTAAATCGATTTTCAATAAGAACACAGAGACGTTTTTCTGAAAAACTTGATTTGATCTTAATCAAGCTCTGATACCAATTGTCGGTCCTCAACAATACTATATCAAGTTCTTAGATTAACAACACAATAAGATTACCAACTTGTATTGATTATAACAAATGGTTACAAGGTTGATCTGATTCAAGCTATAGATGTGTGTTCTCTGTTTTCTCTCTATTACACCTTTTTGTGTGTGTTTTTTTGTTTTATCTTATCTGATCTTTTCTTGGTTGATAGAGATACTAGAGATATCACAAAATATCTAATTTAGTGTGTTGAACACACTTCCTAATCAACTTGCAACATATAATACTAATATAACTAAATAATATCTAACATTTAGATATTATACCTAACTAACTAATATTATAACTAAACTAACTAAGTTAAACTAATATCTAACAAACTAGATACTAATTTAACTAGTACAATAATAAACAAATACATTATATTGAATTACATTGACATTTATTACAAATAGACATAGACTTTAATATCGAGAGTCGACGTTCCGTCTTTAGCTTCAGATTGCGATCTTCAGTTTGGATGATCTTGAATCCGATGAGACTGGGTCTTAACAAATCGCATGTAAGTCCTATAAAGAATAGTTGTTCAACAGTTTAACTTGAACAGTTAAGCACAGATAAGATAACACTATCAGAATGTATACTCATGAGATTTGAGCAATTGAACTTTTAAGATTTCTCAAAACAAAGATATTAAATGAATGAAATGAAATCAAGAGAATTCTTTTGAGAATCTGACAATGTATTAATCAGACCAAACGAAATGGTTAGGGTATCAAAGAATTGGATATTTTGTTTATATGAACGAATATAAACAATTTTGCAATGAAAGCACAAGATTAGAAATGATGATTGATGCTCAACAACATTTGAAAGCAAACGGGAGTATTACCATCGAAAAATTTGTTCGTTATGAGACATGGTAATAACAAAATTAAATGAAGTACTGAACCTGTGTGTGTGAATACTTGACAGTATATAGAAAAGATAATACGCAAGTATTGATCTTTGGAAACACACGACTAGTTAAACATTAAACCTCAATAATGAAAAACATTTAAAATTACACTTCTTAATTCATGAAATCTTTTGAGAATCAGAAATGGTTTGAACATTTTAGAAACTGTTTTTCATGCTTGAAAGTTGTTCTTCTTTCAAACAATCAAAGATCAAGATTAGAAGATATTTACCTTTAAGCTCCCCCTCAAATCATTATATCATGACTTGTTTTCTTTTAAGCTTCCCCTGTATATTTGCATAATATCCATGCCTGAACATTAAAGAACGGGTCCTGATTTGTCATGTGATCAAAAGCCACAATCTTAACACTTAAGTCCGGGTTTTGAACTGTTTTGTTCAAAAGCCTTACTCTTTGACTTTGAAGTCCGAGTCCTGAGTTGATTTACTCAGAAGTCAATATTTTGTACTTTAAAGTATGAGTCCTGATCTGTACATGATCAGAAGTCAACCATCTTGCTCCTCCTAAACATGTGGTACCTGCGAAACAGATTTAACAGGCTTTGGTACCCACTGGTATTTGGGTCCTGGTATGTTAGATTTAAGAATCCACCTCTCATTAGATTTATATCTTTTAAAATCCGAAATCTGAGAAGTAATTCTGTAAGATCCGTACCAGTTATGAGCAGATTCTTGTTGGACGAAATCATTCTCTCCACAGTAAAAACAACAGATTTTCCTTTGAGCAATCCTGATCAAATGATTAGTCGAGTAATATATATCAGAATTATCAAAAGATTTACCTTTATGCGTACTGTTCTTTTTGGCATTGGTTATGGATTTGAATGATTTGTCATTCTTCTTCTCTTCATCAGGAGTCTTCACTCTCCAGACCATCTGATTTTTCTTAGATTTCTTTCCAAGAGATTTAACATAGAAGCTCGCTGGTCCATCAACAGATTTGTCATAAAATAGATTTGATGGTTTGATCTGATTTGATTTGACAATTTGTGGTTTGACACTTTTATTTTTCAAAACATTTTTGTCATGAATAGAACTTGAAGTTGTTTTGAAAGAACAGACTGATTCTGTTGAGTTATCAACAGGTGATTGACTAATCACATCAGCTGTTACTTTATCTGACAATTCAATGTTTGCAGCTTCCAAGCTTTTTATCTTTTCAGATAAAATGTCAAACTTTATTTTCAAATCAGATCTGGCCTTCTGTTGTTTAAGAATATTTGATGATAGAATAGAGATTTTGGACATGAGCTTGGATATTTCAGTTTCAAAATATGAACGTTCTTTCTCAAAATCTTTTTGTAAGTTCTTGGATTTATCAGAAATTTCATTGAAGATCCCAACATTTCTCTTTGCAGAATTTTTCTTTTCAGATTCAAAAGACTTTTTCTTTTCTTTAAAAAATTGTCTTTCTTTTTCTAATATGTCTTGTAAAACTGAGATCTATTTGGGAAGTTCAGTGTTTTTATCTTCAAGAACTTTTCTTTCCTTAGTAAATGTGTCTCTTTCAGTAATTAGAATCTTTTCAAAATTAGACACTTGCTTGGAAAGTTTAATGCATCTGAGCTCAAGATCCTTCTTCTCTTGTAAAGTTTTCTTAAAATGTTCAGACATCTGTTGAGTAGAAGATGTCTTCACACATGATTTTTCTTTTTCTGCTTGGAGACTTGTTTTAAATTCAGCATTCTTCTTCTCCAGAACAGATATCTTTTCTTCAAAAGCCTTAAACTTGTTTTGAAGCTTGACTGATTCATCTTGCAAATCCGATGCTTTCTGTTCAGTCGTCTTCAGTTGTCTTTGAAGATTTGCTTGAACTTTATCTTCTTTAATGCTTTTCATCAAATCAACATTTTTCACTTTCAATTCATATGCAGTTTTTTCAGAAGCCATATATTTTTGTTGAAGCTTAACTGATTCATCATGCAGATCTGATGATCTTTGTTCAGTTATCTTCAATTGGCTCAGAAGACTTTCAACATAAGACTCCTTCATCTTGATTACTTCTTCAAGAGACTGAATAGTATTATCTTTTATTCCCACCATTTTCTCTCTATCTTTAATCTCTTTCTCTTTCTCACTGATGATACCTACAAAATGAGATTTATCCATATTAACACACTTTTTATAGTCAGAAGTTTTATCAGAATTTGATAAATTTAATTTCAACTCCTGAATCTGCTTTAGAAGCACTGAATTCTGATTTTTCAGTTGATTTCGTTCAGCTTCTATTTTTGGTATCTCAGGCATGTACAATATAGCACAATCTCTGGCTGATAGTACATTATTCCCTCTCTCATCTGTCTTTGGCATCTTGAAAGAAAAAGTTAGCTTAAAAAAATGATCGTCAAAAATCAGAAAATTATGACCACTATCAAAATATGTCCCTCTCTACACTCGGAAACTTGCAGTTCAAGTAAACTCGCTAAGTACTAATACTCGCAAGTCACTATTCACTGAGAAATCCGCTAGACGTTATGTGCGCGTTTCGAGAACTCGCTAATCAATAAACTCGCACGATGATGAAACTCGCAAACACCTATTCACCACAGAACTCACAAGCCTTGTTTTGCACGTTTCTCAAACTCGCAAGATGCTTCTAGCGCATTTCACTCAAACTCGCAAGCTTTGCCTTGCGCGTTTATGAAACTCGCTTGCCTCTGCTAGCGCGTTTTACCCAAACTCGCACGTTTTGCTTGCGCGTTCTTCACACTTCTTAGAACTCGCAGGCTTTGCTTGCGCGTTCTTCACATGAACCTTGCGCGTTCTACGGATGAACTTGCGCGTTTCGTGAATCTAGCGCATTCTTGGGTTTTCTTGCGTGTTCTTGGTCTGATCGATCAAAAATCGAGTAAAACTTGATTTCTGAACCTGAAATTTTCACAATATCACCACGAAGCCATACAAAATGCAATTACAACACTGAATTTACAATTACAAACGAAAATTACAGTGATTGAGTGCAAAATACAGTGTTCGAGTTCATGTTTCACGAAAATAGCAATTTGATCAAAGTGATCAATCTAATGTCGAAATTAGCCTATGTGATCTGAACAAGAATTGATCCTAGTGATAATATGTACACAATCAAATCATTTTCTTGATTTAATTGTGCAAAAAAAATATTGTTATCCCAGATTTATCTAGTTGATTAACAATCACAGAAACACAATAATATCAAGAGATATAAAGATTAACAAATCATACCAATCCCTTGAATAAACGATTAAACCTTGAGTGTTCTGCATACCCTTGAATACAGAGAAAATCGCTACCTCTCTAATATGATTATGAAAGTAATTGTAAGGATTAACCTAAAACTAAACTAAACAAAACTTTAAATACCTTGGCTAAAAGGCCTAATGGGCTTGGCCCCAATCACTAACAACTATTAACTTATTACAAAATAAACCCTCTAAATAACTTTGACACAATTGCAGTTTAAACCCTGAAATTTAACTTTAATCTTGAATACAATTTATTTGATCCAACAATCTCCTCCTTTGGATTCAAGATTAAAAAAATTTGCAATTGTTTTCAGGTCTTCACTTTTCTTCTTTTTTCTTGAAAAACTTCAGATATGATGTTGATAGCTTCAAAACTTGATATATTTAAATAGTCTTCAAATCTTCAAATCTTTGAAAATCTTCAGCAGTCTTCAGATTATATTCTCCTGTTTAAGATATTCTCCCCCTTTTTGATGAGTGGTGAGAATCATCATCATCAAAACTTTTCAAAACAATCTCCCCCTTTATGGAAAAATCTCCCCCTTTATGGAAAAATCTCCCCCTTTGTCTGTATAGACTTCAATGTAGCACCGTCTTCATGTAACGAGCCATGTGTGAAATAAGAGCAGTCTTCCCAGATGGAAAGAGTGATTATTTCAATCTTTTCAGATTCAAATAACATAAAACTAGTAACCATTCAAATCTTTTCAAATTTAAACAGTTAATAAGAGATGTAACCCTGAATCAACAAATGACTCAGTTAGAATGCCTGTCAATGACACAAAGTCACTGAGTAACACAAAGTTACTATATAAGGAGATGGTTTTGATGTAGAATCCCCAGGTCTTCCATTCAATCATCGAATGACACATGGTTATCTATGAACGTTATGACAGAAAACAAATTTCTATGTGCTCGTGCATGTGTATGAAAGAATTTAAGCATCGATGATTGCTTTTTCATATAGGCTCAAAATATGTAAACTTGTTGAGACATGAACAAATTATTCAAAGACTCAATGTACATGAGAAAGGGTTCGAAGGTGGGGAAACTTTCCTTCTTTTTCAATATTAGTATCTTCCAAATGAAGAACCAATAGCATATGTGTTGCTTCCCCAAAAAATGTGAAACATTCTCTTTTTGAGAAAAGAATGAGTAGCTGGTGGGGTTGTATGCAAGAGATGGCATGGGCTAGTTGCCTATTTCAATGATGGTCACCAAAGAATGTGAACCAATCGGATTATGTGGCTGCCCGACTTAGAAAGAGTTTGGTGCAGAGTTTAATATTCTTTTACTCTGATCTCTCACCCTCTCTCTTTTAATGCTCACTTCTAACCAATCTCTCATTTACATTTTACCTCTTCACACACCATTACTCAATTCTTTTAACCCATCTCCCCTCAATCACTCAGGGAATACTTCATGGGTAGGAAACACTGGTTATTGTGAATCCATGGAAGTTCTGTTAAGCTCTCACACTGAATCCCATGTAATTTCCTAAAATGAACGTGTTGTTCAACAGGCTATTGTACATGAAAGTACAAATAAGCACTGAGTTACTTGAAGAGTAAAAATTTCGAAGAAGTCAAAACATTTGTGTTTGACGATGCAATTCTCCCCTTCAACCTAAAAGTGGTTGGCAATAAGCTCATATCAATTTGTCATGAAGAATAATATGCTAGAGAATCAAAATCGAATGTTCTGAACCGTTATGTGTATGAATACTTGATAAAGTATATTGACAAAATAAAACGCAAGTATTTATCTTTAAGAACACACGGTCAGATAAGCATTTAAGTATCCAAAAATATGTTAGCATCACAAATATTCTCCCCCTTAATTTAATGTAAATATAAATTTATTTTATTTATTTTTTATTTATTTATTTATTTATTTATTTATTTATTTATTTATTTAACATAAAACAGAAAAATAAAGTAAAGCACTGAGGTGCGGGTCCTAATCTGATGTGATTAGAGGCCATAGTCACTTGAACAAACCTGCATAAATGAAAGAAATAATGGTAATCATTTGTGAAAAGGATTCCTCTTTCGTTAGCAACAATTGAAGAATAAAAAATGAACACAAAGTCAAGACTGAGAATACTCCCCCTTGAATCATGAGTAAGGTTTAAGACATGTTCAACATACCAAGTTTGCTGATTAGAAAATGGAATCGCTTTTCATCCAATGGCTTGGTGAAAGGATCAGCTAACTGGAAGTCAGTTTGAACAAAGTGCATTTCAATGTTACCTTTTTCTACATGATCCTTGATGAAATGATATCGTACATCGATATGCTTGGTCTTCGAATGTTGTACCGGGTTAGCAGTTATAGATATGGCACTCTTGGAATCACAATAAATAGGAACATACTTGTAGTTGAATCCAAAGTCCCTTAACTGTGTCGTCAATCAGAGGACTTGAGAATAGCAGCTAGCAGCAGCTACATACTCAGCCTCGGCAGTGGATGTTGAAACACAGTTTTGTTTCTTTGAAGGTTTTGTAGGAGCATCAAATTCTGGATTGGTTCTTACCTTCCAGCTTGGATCATTGAACATTTGTTTATCATTTGAATCATTTTTAAACAAAGTAATTTTCAAATCATTGATCTCAGTGCAAAGCTCTTGATTTACTTTTAAAGACTTTTCAAGTTTATGTTTGAGATCAAAGTTTTCATCTTCAACCTCATCAAGAGACTGTTGCAACATATCAATTTGCTTCATCAATTCAGATGTATTATCATTCATAGAATTTGACCCCTTTAAATCAGAAATAAGATCAGAGTCTGAAGCATTCATCATTTCAGAGAATATCTCTTCAGTCATGGACTCAATAAACTCCGTTTTATCATTTTGAACACAAGATTCATTTGTGATAGCAGTTTCTTCTTCAACCTCTTCAACAAGTAAAGGTTTAGAAGCAATGGGATTTGAGACTGATGGTATAGTAGATGGATCAACATCCGATTCATACTCATCATATTTGCATGAAGTCTCAGGTGGAACTGTGTTGGTGCTTACTTATTCTTTGGAAGGTGTGGTAAATAGTGATTCAAATTTAGTAAATTCGATCTTTCGAGTCTTATAGCTTTTATTCAAATCACCATATGTAAAACCAACTGATTTAAAAAGATTTTGAGAATCAGTGTCACCAGACTTGTTCTTTCCCATTTCTTCTCGACCTTTGGTCTCTTGAGAAGGTTTAGGAGAGCTTGCTTCAACAAAAGTTGCACGAATGTCAGGAATGGGTCTGATTGCGGAGCCAAATTTATCAAAGTTATATAGGTGCTCCGGTGCCTTTTTCAAAATTTTGTTAGTTGACACACCCAAACCTGGTTTAAGTTTGTAAACCTTTCGTCTTGTAGTTTATTGGTCAACAGATTTAATGTTTGTTCAGTCTGACCTCGTTTCATATTAATGTCCTCCAATTGCTTGATTTTGGTGTAAGCTTCATTTCTTTCTTTATAACAAACTTCAAATTTGATTTGAAACTCACCCTTTTCAGCATTAAGATTCACAAGATCTATTTCTAAACCAAATATTTTTTCTTTTAAAGATGCTTTTTCAACTTTTAAATCATCCTTTTCCTTTTCTTTTTCTTCCACAACAACTTTTAATATAGCATTTTCATCACGAAAGCTTAAGACAGATTGATGTGCAGAGCTAAGTTTGCCTTTCAGTAAAGAAAATTCATCTTTCATACCATGTATTTGGGCCAATAAAGATTCAATAAGTTCAGAATTGTCACTTACCTCAGAGTTTGCATCTTCAGATTGTGTCTCAGAGTCTTCATCGTCACCATCCAGCTTTTCCATATAAGATACTTGGGTGAAGTGAGCTTGCTCCTCGTCATCGAAACTTTGGAACTGCCAATTTTCTTCTTCAGCCATCAGCACTTTTCCTTCTTCAGCTTTCTTGGCAATAAGTGACTTTCTTGCGTAGTACTCTAAGTTCTTTACCTTCTTGAATTTGCAGTCTCTTGAGAAGTGACCAAATTTGCCACAGTTGTAGCATCTTCCTGGTTCATCCTTTCGTTCTTCTCGCTTCTCCTCTCTCTTTCCTTCTCTTCTATCTTCCTTCCTGTCTTCTCGTCTGTAACACCCTGAATTTTGGGATTGGGTGAGAAGTTGACCTTTACCCAAAGTTCAAGGGGGCAAAGTGTAACTTGGGTTATATAAATACAAATCAAATCTGAGATATTTTCTAAATATCTCATTTTAGCTGTTTGTGTTTAAGAAGCCAGGGAGAAGAGAGAAAGAGCAGGAGAAGCTTTGTTTTGGGTCGATCGTTTCGGGCAAATCGAGGTACGAATCTAGCTTAATGCTTTGATCTGAATGCTTTTAGCCGTGTAGAATCTCGTTGTGAAGATTTTGAACCGTTCCATTTTGAGATCTGTGTATTTCTCATTTTTGGATCTGGGTTTGCGTCGATCTGTTCTTGATGAACAAGACGACCGGATGAGCAAGGACCGGTGTGTCGTTCGACCAGAGTGTCGTTCGACCGATGGGTCGTTCGACCGGAGTGTCGTTCGACCGATGGGTCGTTCGATCGGAGTGTCCTTCGACCGGTGCCCTTCGACCGGTGCCGTTCGACCGGTGTTGTCCTTTGGCCGGTTTAGGTTCTGTGTCTTTGTGTTCTAGTCATGTAGCGAGAGGATTATCTGTATTTCGACTTACCGATTCTTTCGGTGTTGTCATAGGTAGCGCTCGTTAAGAAGAAGGAAACATAGGTGAGTTCCTACTATCATTTTAAACTGTATACATATCAAAAGTTACCTTTTGATCTTATCTCATTTTAAAAGTAAAATGATGTTTTAGCTGTGCGTTTATGCGAAAGAAATATTCAAAAGAACTTCTTTTAATGATTTTCATTCTTACCAGAAGTTGAACTGGGAATAGCATTTGTTTATAAAAATGTGTTTGTAACCATATGATTATTTATGGTTGGTCACATACGTTGTTGTGACGAGTCCTTACCATTACTAGTGGATCCCTAGGTTTTGGAGTAGACTGTTTTGTTGGGATGTTACATTCCCCATAATTGTAGCTATGGATCACTTGTTCCTCGAGGGCAACTTGGTACGGTTATGTGAGGCCGGATACTAGCCATGGTTCATAGTGATCCTAGCGAAGGAGTATACCTTGGTTTTGCGCTTGGGGCTTGATCTCACGTTGAAGCACGGACTTTGTGATTCGTATCCGCGGATTCCAATTGGTTTAGCTCGTAACTCGGTTTGTTGGCCTAACTTTGTGTTTCGCCACAATCCTTGGTAAAATGTTTTGCTTCGGTCCTTTTATGGCGTGTTTATAACGAAAAAGCCCATTTGTGGCAAGGACCTATTGTGTAAACTTAATCTCTTTGGAAATGCTATCTTGATGCAAATGTTTTATATTTTGAGCTTCATAAACTGTATGTTCTCACCAGGCTTTATAGTCTGACACTTTTTCTCAAACGGTATGTGTATCAGGTTTCCATTAGCGGTGGGTTGCCAGGGTTTTTGGAAAGAAGAGTTTTGAGTCTCGAGTTTTTTGTAGTTGATTAGTATTGTTGCTGGGCATTGTTAAGTCCCATTCTTTTGATAAAATCCTTGTATAGGATTGTATAGTCTTAATGACTTGTTCCGTTTATGGAAAGTTAATAGATTTACTTTCGTTATATTGTCAGGTTTCCAGGTTTTAATTTACTCTGATTTTTTGGGTGTTACATCGTCCTTCCTATTTCCTACCATGCCTTGGCTTTAAGTAGAATCTTTTCTTGCCAAAGCTCTTCTTTGAATCGGCGAGTGATTAAAGCCAACTCCTCAGAGAACTTCTGAATATTTGGATCAGAATCAATCTCCAGTTCTTCTTCACTTGAGGCAGAGTAAGAGTTAGTAACTTCAGTAACTAGAGCTTTAGACATCTTTTTCTTTGACCTTGCAGAAGATACAGAACCTTTGCCAGCTATGAGAGCCACGGAGTCCTTCAGATTATTAGACTCGTTTTTGATAAATCTCACCTCATCCTCATGTTGAGCAAGAGTAGAGAAAATATCGGTGACATTTTCTTGAGCCATATTCTTCGACATCTGGAGGTTAATGGCAAAGTTCTTCCACTCTGGATTCAGATTCTTGATGAACTTGTAATTTATTTCAGAAGCAGATTTAGCGATGTTGTTCCTCCGCAAGTAATTGAGAATGATGTTATACCTGTTGTAGGTATCTGGTAGTAGCTCTCCTTCTTTTGCATGAAATCCCTCGTAAGCATTTATGCATAGATTCTGCTTAGCTTGGATGGAGGCTTCACTTCCTTCAAACTGTCTTGCTAGTTCATCCCAGATTGCTTTAGCAGTGCTCTGATTGTCTACACGATTGTAGATGTCGTTTGGGATTGCCATTGTCAGATAGATTACAGCCTCTTCTTCTATCTTATACTGTTCTTTCTGCTTTTCACTGAAGAACTCATAAGGTTTAGGAACCTATCTGTCAGGGATTTCTGGAGAGGAGTCTGTAGAAGGTTGACCCTTTACTGTGATCATTGGAGTGTCTGGACCATTAATGATTGCTTTCATGAAGTCTCTGTTCTTGTGATTCAGAAACTGGATCATTCTGGTCTTCCATCGCTGATACTCATTAGTCATGAGGACAAGAGGTTTGACCTGAGAGCCCATCCTAGCTGTATGGTTAGTAATCAAACTTTTCTGTACCAAGACAACCAACTAGATGAGATCGTTAGAATCAAAATAAAAACTACACTAAAATTTTTTAAGAAAAATAAATTTCCAAAAATAATTAAATGCAGTCCTTTCAATCAATATAAAGCTTCAAATAATACTGAACAAAAAGAAAATGTTGATCTCGAACAGAACTTTGTTCCCCTTCGCAGACTTAGCACGGTGGTCCTATTACAGTTTGCAAAAATCGACCGATATGCTGACTGGGGATGTGCTTCGACCGGTATTGAGTCGACCGGGGTCTTCCTTGTTTGACCGGTAAGATGTAACAACCGGTATTATGCTCGACCGGTAAAAGACTAAGACCGGAACCAAAAACGACCGATATACCTTTCGACCGGTAAATCATTCGACCGGGAACTTGTAATGACCGGTATCGAGTTCGACCGGTAATGTCCCTACGACCGATAAAGCCTTTGACCGATAGTGAGCGTTCGACCGATATATTGATATGGACCGGTATAGGCTTTGACCGATAGGATGTTCTGATCGAAAAACTTCCTTAGACCGATAGTGGTGAGGACCGATAGAAAGATTTGACCGACAAAGGGTTTGACCGATAGACTATGTTCGATCGATATGGTGCTATGACTGGTAAAGCTAAGGACCGATATGACTATGTTCGACCGATATGTTCTTAATTCAACCCAGATTGTAGATGAACAGAACAGATAATCAGACTATTGTACTTAGAAACATGTATCGAACACAACCCAATCAATAACAAATATTAAAATCAACTTTCATGCATTCAATTTAAAGAACACAGTGTCGACTCCTCTTTGAACCCAGAAAACTCAAAATCACAGATTCAGTCACTTGATACTTTCTAATTCAATTAATCAATCAGATAGCATTCAGAAGCACGAACCTCTACTAATCAAATCATCTTTAAACCAATAAACACATTAATTCATGTAATCAGATGAACAAAAAAAATTCGATGAACAGTAATTTCGATGAATAGTAATCGATGAATAGTAACTTCAAAAAAAAATTTGATTCTTTTGGCTTTGATACCACTTGTTATCCCAGATTTATCTAGTTGATTAACAATCACAGAAACACAATAATATCAAGAGATATAAAGATTAATAAAACATACCAATCCCTTGAATAAACGATTAAACCTTGAGTGTTCTGGATACCCTTGAATACAGAGAAAATCGCTACCTCTCTAATATGATTATGAAAGTAATTGTAAGGATTAACCTAAAACTAAACTAAACAAAACTTTAAATACCTAGGCTTAGGCCCAATCACTAACAATTATTAGCTTATTACAAAATAAACTCTCTAAATAACTTTGACACAATTGCAGTTTAAACCCTGAACTTTAAATTTAATCTTGAATACAATTTATTTGATCCAACAAATATGAATCGAAATCAAACAGTAAGTTTCAAGAAACGAATTCATGAAATCCAAAAATCTCAAATCTATTCAATCTGATTAATCTGATCCTTCTGAATTGATTTGGTTTTCTCTGATATCAATTGAAATTGTCTTCCCAATGAATTCAAGCACAATCTATCAATCAAGATCTAACATTCATAGTCTAGAGAGAGAGTATAGAGAGAGAAACAGTCACAAGTATATTGATGTAAGAATGATGAACAACCTACAACTATTACAAAGCAACATCGTATTTATACCACAAGTCTAAAAACACAAGCTTAGCACCTAAGTAAACTCATATTGACTAAACATTGTTTGACTCAACTTGACTTGACTTTTCCTATTAAATCTTGGATACAATAATACACTAACAATTACTACTAGTAATGATGATATAATTGTGAATATTGTTGTTTCTAAACCTAATCTTGTTGTTTCTAGCAAGAAATATTCTATGAAGAAATTATTCCAGTTATCTTCATCTACTAGAAAGTTTTCAAATTATGATAAACATGATTATGCTTCTTATCAAGATTCTGATGATTGGTTTGGCACATATCATGTACACTCTTATCATTCTAATTCTTCATTTGCTTCTCAAAAGTAAAGAGGACCCAAATTTCAATGGGTACCAAAATCATGTGCTAACACAGTTGGATCCAAATACAAGTGGATACCAAAGAAAAATGATGAATCTGGGTTGCAGGCACCTACTGTCAAAGGGGAGTAGGAAGATGAAAATGGCTCTTGAATACAACAGTTCAAGATCCGGACTTAAATGTCAAGACAGAGGCTTCTAAGTAAATCAACTTAGGACCCGTACTTCAACGAAGAATGATTTCTATACACAACAGTTTAGGACTCGTACTTCAGTGATCAAAAGACTTTACTCCTGTGCTGATATGAGAAGTGTACTCAAATAATCGAATGAGGAAATCAACCATCAAGGGGGAGTAAATATTTGTCTGAAATTTTATGCTTATATCTTTAACTAATAATTTTTCTAATGCATAATTTTAAAGGGAGTAAAAGATTTATGACTTCTGATTATTTCATATCAGAACTCGTACTTTCATTGTTTTACTGCTTTTTGTCTTTTAATTCAATGTGAATAACGTTACTTTGACTTGACTTTGAGACTTTTGCAGTTTGAGAGACGCTTACATGTTCATATATTTATGACCTTAAGCTTAGCTTCATGAGATGTAAGATCGCACATAAAGGTATAATCCTTTATCTTAATCTCATATATGGTTGAAAGAAGGATAACTTTCATTCATTGAAAACATGTTCTTAAATGTTCAAATCACTTTCCGATTCTTCACCAGATTTTATATTTGAAAGTGTGATTTTCAATGTTTTCTTATTAATCTTTGAGCTTTAACTGATAAGTTAAATCATTTTGAGCATCATATGCTTCATAGGAAAACATGGGATCAGTGTGCTAGGATTTAACACAACTTCTACAGATACACGTTAACTAGTGTTTAATACCCAAGAGATTAATC
Source organism: Arctium lappa (assembly GCA_023525745.1). Lineage (NCBI taxonomy): Eukaryota > Viridiplantae > Streptophyta > Magnoliopsida > Asterales > Asteraceae > Arctium > Arctium lappa. The sequence continues at coordinate 68,266,082 of CM042048.1, read as the reverse complement.
CATAGTGATAGAGTGTCAGGATTTAAAAGAAATGAGTGTGGGTTGTGTGATGAGCAATAATGAAAAAGAGAGTTTGGTTAGCAGTGAGCTTAATGTCTAAAAGAGAGAGGGTGTGAGAACAGAGTTAAAAGAATATCAGAACTCTGCACTAACTACTTTCTGAGTCGGGCAGCCACATTTCTAGTGTTTCACATTTCTTTGGTGAACATTATTGAAACAGGCAACTAGCCCATGCCAACTATTGATTAACCCGACCAGCTACACATTTTCTTCTTAAAAGGAAAATGTTTGATTTTCAAAGGGGAGCAACACATTTACTATCTGATTTTCATTTGGAAAATCTAGATATTGAAAAGAAGGAAGTCTGCCCCACCTTCGCACTTCAATCATGCACATTGAGTCTGTGTTTAACTTACTGTTGTCTTAGTGGTTTACACAATATTGAGCCTTATAAGCAATCATCTAGTGCTTAATTCTTTCTATCACTTGCACGAACACACAAGGAATTTGTTTTTTTGTCATAACTTTTATAGAAATTACCTTTGTGGTATTTCGATGATTGAATGGAAGACCTGGGGGAGTGAACATCACAAAGCTCCTTTACGATGTGTATTCGTTACACACAGTGACTTAGTGTTACTGACAGACATATTAACTGGTTCATTTGTTGATTCAGGTGTTACACGACTATTTTTTCTGGATTTGTAAAGATCTGGATGTATATCTTTTGAATTGACGAATCAGAGGCTCTGTAAGAAAGACATTTCTTGACATAAAAGTTTTGATGAACTTGTTGCTCTTTTCATCAAAAAGGGAGAGAAGAGCTACACAAGAAGTGGGGAACAACAGAAGTTTAGAGCAAGTATTCTGAAGACATGATGATTTGAGAGAAATTTTCTTTGAAAATACTTTGCTACAGCATTCTGAGCTAAATCTGAAGATAATTTCTTCCCATCATCTGAAAGAGAGTTTATCTACGTCTTTTGGGAAGATTGCTACTTGTTGAAGACTAAGAGGGAGTTTGCATCTTCTAAGCTGAAAGAGAAGACTGAATTACTAAATCTTTTTAGTAATGATCTTGATCCAAAGGGGGATATTGTTAGCGCACAGATCTATTTGATTCAAGATCATCCAATCTGAAGTTTGCAATCTGAAGCTAAATATGGAAAGTCAACTCTTAAAATAAGTCTAAAGTCAGTTTGTAATAAATCGTCAAGGTTGTTTATTGTATTTTTTGTTTATTCTAAATATCTTATAAATAGATATTTATTAGATATTAGTGTTAGATATTATGTTAGTTAGTTAGGTGTGTTTGATAAGATAGAAATAAGATATTAACAACACACACATAAGAGATTTCCACGGTGTAAAAGAAATAGAGCTTCATAGAGAGAAAAACTCAACCTTGTAATCGTTGGATTAAATCAAAAAGGTTAGTTATCATTTATATGTTTGTGATTGTGTTATTGTCGATAAGAACTTGTATAAATCAGGGACACACAGAACTATGTCTGATGAACTAGCATGCCTATCCGACTCAGTATCATAATTCACACCTTCATCAGCTATCCTTACTTGAGGACTTGATTGACGGATTAAAGTCCGTTCAGGTTCGGATGTGGAAACCTCTAGACGTTTAGCATCTTGTGCCGAGATCCCTACAACTTCAGATATAATATTCTGAACCCCACCAGTTCCCCTCTCTTGATTTTCCCTCGTCTCTCCCCGCTCTAGGACCCCCGTGGTCTCAAGAACCCTCGCCGACTCCTCTCGCCTAATGTTTGAGTCTTGGGAAGGGATTACCGATGTTGGTATTCCCATAGACTCTCTATACTCAACTACGCACTCAGAGTTTGGATTGGCATATGAGAGCAGAGCTTGTGGAACCAACATGGAGTAAATGAACTACTTTTTCTGCTTTTGTAGAAATTTCATCTCAAATTCCGGAGCAAGTTCATGCTGAGTTCTTTTGGGAATGTCTCTGTTCGATCAGATCATACTTCGGATGATCAGTTGTAAGAATCTCTGATAAGGCACGTAGATAGGACTCTTAGATGTCCTTTTGCTGATTACTTTCTCATATAATTCGTCCAGAATACCACTGAGTAATCGACGTGTAGATCGTATACGACAGCATGAAACAACCTCAGGGTATGCATGTTGGTGTTGTCCAGACCGGAATTTCTTGATGTGAAGCATCGGTTGAAAACTAAGAACATTTGATAGTAAAAGGGAGGAAGGTTTGTCTTCTTGAAGTCACTAATCTTGGTGAGTGAACCAGTGTAACCCAAGGCTAGAATGCCTGCAAATACTTCGGAATCCACTAGGTATTGATCAAATTTGGTTCTTCCCTCTCTAGAATTTGCCTCTGATAAGTCTAAAATCCATCTGAGTCTTTGATATGTAAGCACAGAAGTAAATGTTGTCTATTCTGAGCCGAAAATATTTGTTGGTTTCACTTTCAACCACATACTCGATCGTCTTCCAGACTTGTTGTAAATAGATCAGTGGAACAGTAGCAGTGTCTGTGAGAGCATGGTGAAGTGGATGGCCTTTCAGAATCTCTACCACAAGTGGATTCACAATCAGACTGTCAAAGTCCACATGGTGGTTGTTAGGATACAGTAACAGGTAATCAGATTGGTTTATGAGGGCTTGATCAGGATCTTCAACAATCTCATATTGAAAATGAGATCGGGAGGATGGCATAAGTGTCTCTTTAGAGCCATGTGGATCATGTTCATCCATGTGGACACTTTGATCATGAAAGTGTTCCTCCGCCATTTATTACCTGAAAAATATAACAAGTATTGGATAAAATCCAATGTGTTAGACAATAAGCTCAAAATATGTTTTTCAGAAAACTATTTTGTTACACAAAGTATCAAGTACAGAAACAATTGTACTTTAAAGATCAGAACAAATAAGCATAGAAAGTTACAAGAATTCAAATTGTAACTTTAAACAAAAAAAATACTAAAAAGACACAAACTTGAACTAAAACACTTGAAATTTTGAACTGTTCTAACTAAATATGTTATATTGCAAAAACACTTGAAATTTGAAATTTTGAAAAAATGTCTCTAAGTATAGAACTCTCAAAACATTGAGAGACTTAGAAAACTCTCATAACAAAGAACTTGGAAATTTTACCAAAACTCTCAGGATCTGAAACTCTCATGAAACATGATCTTAATAAGAACTCTTATGAACCTGAAATCGAATCTTCATGAACAAATTTTCAACAAAATGAACTCTCAGACATTGTTCACTAAAAATTTGAATTTCAAAATTCAAATATACAACTTTTTTTTATCCCAACAATCTGATTAATTAGATTGATATATGTTAAAATATTTAAAGTTGGGTCCAAAGTAACTTTTAATCCCGATTTAGTCCAAACAAATTCTTCAAAATTTAGTTCAACAGTCCTGTTCATGATTTCAACGTCCAAAAGTTCAACATTCTAATTCAGATATCGATGAGTTCAGTTCTTGTTCCAAATCGAGTTCAACAGATTTGTTCAAGGTATAAAGTTCAAAAAAAAATAGAAACTTCCAAGTCACAGAGTCATGTGAGTTCAAAGATCCCAATAGTCAAGGTAACCTGTAAAGAATTGAAGCCAAACCCAGATATAGAAACAAGTCTTATTTGCAACATAGACAATTATTTTGAAAGAACATACTCACAATAACTAGTGTCGTCGTTCGAGAAAAATGAACAGACACGAATTTGAACAGACAAAAAAAATCGAAACCCTAGATATGTCAAAATCGAATCTGGAATACAAAACAAACAGACAAAATATAAGAATCGAACATAAAAACATGAACACCTACACTTGATTCTTCGAAAATATGAGTCTGAAACCAAGAAAGTCGCAAGAATAGCTTGAGAGAAAAAAATCTAAGTGTAAAAACTCGTTGGAGATTTATGAGAGAAGTGAGATGAAAAACTGGAAAACTTTCGAATTTATACCCTGAGATTAAGGTGACACGTGGCACGATTTGATTGGGTATCTCACTTCTAGCATAACACATGAAACTGCACTTGCCAACGTATGACAAGATGTGTGTACACTTCGCACATGAAGGATGTGCGCAAAGTGGTGAAACTCGCACGACGCATGACACTACATGCATGAACCATGATGAATAGTAACTACTCGCAAGTAGTTATGTGCGCGAAGTGGAAACGCGCATGACATAGCTTGCGAGTTTTGGATTTCGCGCAGCCTTTGTCATGCACGAAGTGAGAACTCGCACGATGAAGTGTGCGCATTTTACACTCTGCGCACGCAATGATTTGCGCGAAGTGTAAACTTGCATAATGCTATGCGTGCTCTACACTTAGAAAAATTTTTAAAAAAAATTACAAAAATGGAAACTTTACAAAAATGCATTAAGCCTCTTTCTAAAAGCAGCAAATTTTCTTAAAACACTTTTAAGCACAAAATAAACTTTTTCTCTGAAGAATTTCTTTCTGATTTCAAAACCATTTTGAAAATACACACTCACACACTAACTTACTGACTTTCCTATATGCTCCACCTTGATAAGTGCAAGAGTGTATACTCCCCCTTGATTTGACATTCTGCTCATCTTACTGAAGTACGAGTCCTGATCTGATGTGATCAGAAATCACAGTCATTGACATTGATGTCTGGGTTCTGATCTGAATAACCAGAAGCCATTATATCTGCTCCCCCTATACCTGTGCATCCTGCAAAACAAATTTCACAGGTTTTGGTACCCACTGATACTAGGGTCCTGGTTTGTTAGATTTGTTAATCCAATTCTCAATTGGTTTATGACTTTTAACTACATTATCCTGAGAAGTTATTCGGTAAGTACCATACCAGTTGTGAGCAGATTCTTTATTCACAAAATCATTCTCCCCACAGTAAGAACAACATATCCTCTTTTTAGCCTACCTGATAATATGATTAGTAGAGAAATACGTACAATTCAAGGTGTTACAAGCTTCTCTCACACAAAACTACAAAGCAAACCTCACTACAAAGTTATCTCAAAAGTAATAAAGTCAAATACAAAAGCCAAACTTACTTGATCTAAACAAATACAATAACAGAATAAGAGTGCGAAAGCGTTTTTGAGGTGTAGAGAAATAGATCTTGAATGGTAGTAAACACACTGGCAGTTAATAAATAGAAACACGAAATGTATGAAATTGATTACTGAAGAATCTGCTTCATTAACTTGCAAAATACACCAAGAACACACACTTTCGTGTGCTAAAAATGCTCAAAGAAAATATAATCTGCTCTCAGGTTAGTGTGTGCTCTCATGATTTACAAAACAGAAGGTGCTCCCCTCATATAGGATGAGGAGCACACAATAGTACAAGACAATGGATGACATTCCATAAAAGGAATGCCTCCTGGAATGTTAACCAACGTGGGACGCGCACAAATGATCTTTAGAATCTTCATACAGCAGGCTCACGTGTTCAGCACGTGATCTTGTCTTGAACCATTGTCATGAAATCTTCCGTCTTTCATCTCCAGAGGTTAGCCATCACAAAGGATCTATGATCTGTGATGGATCATCAGGTTAAGTTCTCGGGTAGATGGTCAAAGTGATCTTCTGAGCTTGTATCTTCTGTGGTGAGCTTGGTGATTTGAGCAGACTTCTGAGGTTCCTACACTTAGCCTATTTTTCAATACTTTTATACAAATAAGCTGGAGCTAACAGGGGGAGAAATAATTTCAAGAAATGTTTCCTAGAGAATAGATTGTGATTGTTACGGGGAGAAAGTAATCAAGAGATGACAGAAGTTTGAAAGTTCAATTTCAGAAATATGGGGAGAATGTTTAGAATGAAAAAGAAAATTCAAAACGTTCTGAAAGATTGATGAAATTTGTTGAAATTTTCTTTGAAGATTATTTGCTGAAGCAAAATGAGCTGAATCTGAAGATAATTTATTTTCTGAAGTCTGAAAGAGGTTTTAATAACCTTGGGGGAGATTGTAATAGTTCTTGAAGAATATATTCAAAGACTTTGGGGGAGATTACTGCAAACCTGAAGAGTTTTCAAAATAGAAAGAGATTGATATAGTTTTTGAAGATGATCAGGGTTATTTCCGAAAGAGGAAGATTGTTTGTCAAGACATAAAGATGGAGATCATTCTTTGAAGTTGAAATTCATCTTGAATCCAAAGGAGAGTTTAAATGCTTATCTTTTTGAAGATGCTATAGGGAGATTGAATTTGTTAAAGATCAAACAAGGGGGAGATTGCTCGTTAGTGCTAAATTTTTTTTTGAAGATGATCTTGAATCTAAAGGGGGAGATTGTTAGTGCATAAAAGTTGGATCCAAGATCATTTGGATACAAAGTCAAAGCCTCTTAAAGCAAAGTTAAAGTCAATGCTCAAAATGGAAAGTCAAAGATTTTTAGTTAATTAGTTTTGTTTTCCTTTGTAATAGTGGTTGGTATAAAAGGTTTTTGTTTCCTTGTTAACCGTGTGGCTCTTTAAACATATTTCACATTCTAGAGAGAGAATTATTGAGAGAGAAAGTCTTTGTATTCGATTTGTAAATATGTGATTTGATTGAATATACATATGGCATATTGAATAAATTCCTTGTTCATCTTGATCATATTGCACATATTTTGGGATACTCAGGTGTACAATTTTTCATTTTAAATTTCTTTAAAATGTCAGAAATGTACTTAGCTTGGTTAGTAAAAAATGTCGTGGAAAATTGTCTGACTTGTAATCCGAGAAAGAAATTCATCTCTCCCATCATACTCATCTGAAAAGGTGACACCATTAAGGCAGAATAATTCTTACAGTACTTAGGGTTTGTTGACCCAAAAATTATGTCATCGACATAAATTTGTATGAGAAAAATATTCTCCTTTTTCCTTTTTGATGAAAAGAGTAGTATCGATTTATCTTTTGAAAACTCTTACTTGACTAAAAATTTCAAAAGAACGTCGTACCATGCCGAGGGGCTTGTTTTAAACCATAGAGGCCCTTGTCAAGAATATATATGTGATCTTGCTTTTCAGTGTTGACGAACCCTTCTGGTTGTGAAACGTATTCTTCTTCTTTATGAATGCCATTCAGAAAGATTGTTTTCACATCCATCTGGTAAACTATGGAGTTTATATATGCAGCATAGGCGAGAAACATTCTAATTGCCTTGATGCGTGCAACTGTAGCATACGTTTCATCGTAATCTATGCCTTCCTCTTGCCGAACCTTTTGCCACAAGTCGAGATTTATTACGTATTACGATACCATCTTCATCTTTCTTGTTTTTTAAAACCCATTTAGTGCCAATAGTTGTCTTTCCTTCTGGACCTGGCACGAGTCTCCAAACTTTGAGTGCCTCAAACTGGGTAAGTTTTTTCGTGCATGGCTGTTATCCAGTCAGGATCTTCAAGAGAGTCAGATACATGTGTCAGCTCTATCTTGCTCAAGAAAGATTCATACAAGCACTCGTTGGTTGTTGCAGACCGTGTTTGCACCAGTTTTGAAATATCTCCGATAATTTCATGTATCAGATGCGCTTTAGTCCAATTTGTCGTGTGAGGGAGTGGTACATAGTTAGACTGTTCACTTTCATCATCTAAGAAACCTTCTTCTAAGGGTTCAGTTGAAGGAACCGGTTCAGAAGACTGGTTGTACACTCGTTGTCTGTTGATTAGGAAAATCTATACTTGCAACCTGTTGTATGTCTTCTGATTGTTCATCATTTTGTGCACCATCAACTGAGTGAGTTTCTGATGGAATATCTCCCAAAACTATTGAAACATGTTCAGTTGAAATGTCTGAAGTGATTGGATTATGTGCACGTTAATCTTCAGTACTTTCAATCACAACAGGTTTAGATACTTCAGTACCAAGATGTTGATCATAAAATTGCTCAAAAAAGAGCTAATTCAGTAAATGCGATGTTGGAGTAGATGCTTTTTCAAGAGTTGAAACAATAGAACCAGGTTCTGGACTGGTTTGTCCAGAAGCTAAAACTCCGGTAAGCACGGGTTCTGAATTGTGTTGTTTAGAAACCACTTCCAGTACTTCATCAATGGTGATTGTTATCCCAGATAACAATGTAAACAAGATGGCAAAATCTATGTCAATCAATTTCCATTGTATTTCACAATTCAAATTCTTACAAAGACTTTCTCTCTCTAGACAATACACGTACAATGCATTCTCACTCAATCTGAACTACTACACGCACACTACAACAAAAACACCTATCTATACAAAGAACTAAAACACGCACGCTACTAGAAACGCGCAAACAACAAAACTCTTACAACACAACACACTATTACAACTTTGACTTTGACTTTTTATTACAAAAGCTTTAACCTTCACCTTGAGAGTTGAATTTGAGCTTTGACATTCTTGAACTCTGACCTTTGTGAGGTCCTAAGATCATAGATTGATTGAATGATAGATAAACAAGAGTAATTTGGATTGGAATCTGTAGTTGTTTTATTAACTGAAATGTAAACTAACTACAGAGAGCGTACAATTCGTATGACTACATTGTTGAATGAAAACTTACACTACAAATGAACTACAGACTCCTATTTATACACCCAATACTCTTGTACACTATTAAAGACCAAACCCATATACAAGGCCCAAATACAATAAGGTTGATTACTTTACTAAACTTCTAATAAGAACATACCCCTAAGTTTTGTAAAGTAATCATAATCTTTTAAGCTCTAGCTTCAGCTCTTCTCCCCCTTGATTTATTTATAAAACTTAGTGTTGCATAAACTTCAATGCTCCTCTTGCTCCCCCTAGAAAGTAGCTCTTATCCTTGAAGTATCAACTGAAATATCAGATTTGATGTAGACAATAACCTCGACTAAGTGCACATAAAGACAACTTTTGACTTTAGTAAACCCAACACATTACTTAACGCCCACAAGAATGATATGTGCGGATTATGGAGGGACACCCAAGTGCATCTTCAGTGTATAACATCTGATATGTCTTTGAACCATGAGTTGAAGTTAGAATTCAGCTTAAGAACTTCATCTGATAAGCATACGAGCGGTAGCATCCGATAGCAACACTACAATGCAAGGGTTAGAAGGCAAGCAATGTTCAACAACTGATAGAAAATACTCATACTGACTTCTCTCCAGAATACTGAATAATCAAACCCATAACTCCTTTCTTCATGAATCAACTGGATGATTATAGGCACTCACGATTCTAAATTTCAACTCAAATAGCAGAACAATGATTGCAGTCGCTCACACTACTGAGTGATCAAGTCAGAAGAATGATAAAGTGCTCTCAACGGTATAACCACACAAGAAGTTCTCCATACTGATGATTGCAGATGCTCAGGCAGCTAACTCAATCCAAACAGAGACCAAATCATCAAATCCAGAATCTAAAAATCTTGACAGGCATGAGCACTCGAGTAAGAATAGATAAGTTGCTAAAGATATGTGACCAACATGTGATAGGAGTGATGTAACATATGCATTCCGCGTATATAGCTCAGGAACAGGGCAAACTTGTATGAAACAGGGTTCAGAACAGTCAAAAATCTCAAAAATCATCAAACTTTTCTCAAACCACCTACAATTCGTAGATCACTGTAGCAAATCAGCACAATTCGCAAGATAGACTAAGTTGAAACTCAAGAATTCGCAAAGGCACATTCTGCGAATTCTCAACTTTTGCAAGCCTCACAGTTGCGAATTCTTCACATTTCGCAGATCACACATTCACGAATTCTTCAGAATTCGCATCTCACACACCTGCGAATTCTTAACTTTCGGAATACTCTCATTTGCGAATTTTGTACTTAAAGAAATTTCATCTTCAAAGAATCCTGCGAATTCTTCAAAAATTCACATTTGTCTCTTCTGCGAATTCTTTACTTTCGCAACTCACATAAGTACGAATTCTATACTTATCCAAAAATATCATCATCAAAGCTTTACGAATTCTTGACAAACGAATTCTTATGTTGCGAAATCTTCCTTCTGCGAATTCTTTAACATCTGTGAGTTCTTCATTTAAATCTTGCGAATTCTGTGGATCTCAAACTATTTTTCACAAAAACTTCAAATTAGCCATCTGAACTTCGAATTCTGAGCTAATCTTTTGAGAGCAGGTTCGAAAACTACTATGGAGCACATTTGTAGTTGATCACATCATCCAAATCTGACTCTATAACACATTTCGATCTCAACCACAGTGAAAACGGTTTTCGAACAAAAATACTAAAAAATCAACCAATTCGTCCATAATTGATAAAATTAAACATTGTAATCGATTCCACTAAGTTCGACTATGAGCACAGAATCTATTTAGCATCAAATAACATCAAAAACAACATCAATTGACGAATTCGAAAATTTCAACAGTGATTGTTATTTTTCAATCAAAACTGATCTTAATCGTGCAGAAAATGATTTTTGTGTTTAGCTCTGATGCCATTTGTGAGGTCCTGAGATCATAGACTGATTGAATGATAGATAAACAAGAGTAATTTGGATTGGAATCTGTAGTTGTTTTATTAACTGAAATGTAAACTAACTACTGAGCGCGTACAATTCGTATGCATACATTGTTGAATGAAAACTTACACTACAAATGAACTACAGACTCCTATTTATACCCCCAATGCTCTTGTACACTATTAAAGCCCAAACCCATATAAAAGGCCCAAGTACAATAAGGTTGATTACTTTATTAAACTTCTAATAAGAACATAAATTATGTTCTAATAACCTTCAGTCTTTATGATCTTGTATCCAACAAATATGTGCACTAACAATCTCCCCATTTGGATTCAAGATCATCTCTAAAAAAGTTTGCAATACAATCTCCTCCTTTGACAGTCTTTACCAAATTTATCTCCCCCTTTATGGATTTCTTTCAAATTGAATCTTCCCCTTTATGCTCAAAATAATCTTCACAAAGTCTTTAAAAGGATTAACAATCTCCCCCAAATACAATAGAAATCTCTTTCAAATACTGGAAAGAAATTATCTTCAGAATTTGCTCAGTTCGCTTCAGCAAATTATCTTCAAAGAAAATTTCAGTAAAAATTCTGAACAATTCTGAAATCTTTGAACATTTCTCTTTTCAGCTTCAAATTTACTTCAACAATCTTAGCAAACTTTTCATCTCTTGAATACTTCTCCCATCTTCAACATTTCTTTATTATCTCTCCCGCTTTTTGATGAATAAAGCATGAAATCATCAAAACTCTACAACAAATGTCTTTGATCTGATTTGACCACTGATCTTTCATATTGAGCCTCTGACCATCTATCGATCTAGAAAGATATTTAGCCGAATCTTTACAAATTCAGACAAAATATGAGTGTAACAATGAATCAACAAATGAATCAGTTAAAATGTCTATCAGTAACACGACGTCACTATGTGTAATGAATAAACATTGGAAAGGAGCTTTTTGATGTTCACTCCCCCATGTCTTCCATTCAATCATCGAAACACCACAAAGGAATTTCTATGAACGTTATGACAAGAAAACGTATTCCTTGTGTGTTCGTGCGAGTGTTTGAAAGAATTAAGCACAAATGATGGCTTTTTATAGGCTCAAAAATTGTGTAAACCATTGAAACAACAATAGTTAAACACAGACTCAATTGTGCATGATCGAAGTGCGAAGGTGGGGTCGACTTCCTTCTTTTCCAATATCCAGATTTTCCAAATGAAAATTAGATAGATTATGTGTTACGACCCCTTGAAATACTGAAACATTTTCTTGTTGAGAAGAAAATGAGTAGCTGGTGGGGTTTTTATCAAGAGTTGGCATGGGCTAGTTGCCTGTTTCAATAATGTTCACGAAGAATTGTGAAACACCAGCAATGTGGCTGGCCGACTCAGAAAAATTTGGTGTAGAGTTTGATATTCTTTTACACTGTTCTCTCACCCTCTTTATTTTTAAACATTAAGCTCACATCTAACCAAACTCTCATTTTCATTTTACCTCATCGCTCAACCCACACTCAGTGTTTGACTCATCACACATTCGATCACTCAAAGTTTAACTTCTTGGGTAGGAAACACTGGTTAACGTGAATCCATAGAAGTTTCATTTAAGTCCTCACAATGAACCCATGTTTTCCTAAAAGATCATGTTGCTCAACTGATTTCTTTGCAATGAAGCACAAAATATATACAAGTCGGATGTCTGTATGCTCACGGATATAATCATGACGATTTGAGCATTTTAAACATTGAAGACTTTTCAAACAAGATAATTGAATGAATGAGATTAATACAAGAAACTTGTTTGAAAATCTGACATGGTATGAAAAATGGACAGATTTGATCATTCAGATTTGATCTTTTTCAAGTAAGGCTTAGGTCAGCAAAAATTGGATTTTGTCTATACGAAACAATATATAGACATTCTTGAAAGAACGTTTCGAAATGAAATCAAGGCTCAAAATTCTTTAAGATCCAAACGTGGTGTCTTACCATCGAAAACTTGTTTCAATTTAGAGACATGGTAAGAACAAATTCAACAAAATATTAAACCGGTGTGTCTGAATTCTTGACAGTATATGGAAAAGATAATAAACAAGTATTTATCTTTGGAAACACACGGTTTATAAGCATGTAAGCACAAATAACATGAAAACATTTAAAATCTCACTTCTATATTCATGAACTCGTTTAAGAATCAGAAGTGGTTTGAACATTTAAGAATATGTTTTTATATCTGAAGGTTGTCCTTTTTTCAGATACATATGAGATAAAGATTAGAAATAAACCTTTCCGCTTAGTCTTAAATCTCATCAAGTCAGCTCTAAGTCATATAAGAAATGATCGTTTAAGCTTCCTCTCAAATGTGCAAAAATCAAAATTTGTCAAAGTGCAAAGCTTTATTCACAAAAATTTATTGAAAATTAAATGACATAAAGCAGTAAAACTTTGAATGAACGAGTTTTGATCAGATGTAATCAGAAATCATATTCAGTACTCCTTAAATTTACTCTTAGTCCCCCTGCATTTATACATCAGAAAAATTTATCAGTGAAAAACATGTAAACTCCCCCTGAAATCATGAACATACCTTAAAATGCAGATATCTTTCAGATTAAAAATAAAGAAATGAAGAAAAATAACAATAACAAAAACTTTAGTAGGTAATCACTGATTATGTCTTGAGATTTAACATACCAAGTTTAAAAACGAGAAAATTAAATCTCTTTTCGTCGAGAGGCTTGGTAAATAAATCTTTGAGTTGGTAATCAGTGTTTACAAAATAAAGTTCTGTTGTACCTTTTTCGACATTGTCCTTGATAAAGTGATATCGTACATCTATGTGTTTGGTCTTTGTATGATGCACAAGATTTGTAGATATTGCAATAGCGCTCTTAGAATCACAGTATATCAGGATCTTGTTGTATTGAAAGCCACAATCTCGCAATTGTGTTCTCATCCACAAGACTTGAGAGCAGCAGCTTGCAGCAGCAACATACTCTGCCTCAGCTGTTGATGTGGAAACACATAGTTGTTTCTTTGATGCCCAACTAACGAATTTATCGCCTAGGAGTTGTATGTGCCCTGATGTACTTTTCCTATCCGACATACAACCTAAATGATTTGTATTTGAGTAAGCTGTCAGTTCAAAACCTATATCTTTAGGATACCACAATCCAAGATCTGCAGTGCTCTTCAGATATCAAAAGATCCTTTTGACCGTAGACAAATGGGATTCTTTGGGATTAGCCTGATATCGAGCACATAGACATGTAGAGAACATTATATCTAGCCTACTAGACGTTAAATACATCAAATAACCATTCAACCCTCTGTAGGTTCTAACATCGACAACTTTTCCCAAAGGATCAGTGTCAATCTTTGTTCCAGGTGCCATTGGGGTTCCGATAGGTGTACAATTTTCCATTTTGAATTTTCTAAGTATATCGAAAATGTACTTTGATTGATTTATGAAAAATCCCCGTTGAAAATTGTTTGACTTGTAATCCGAGAAAGAAATTCATCTTGTTGATCCTAGAATAGATGTTCTCAACTTGATAAATTTTTCACTACACACAAACTAATTAATAAGAGTGCGGAAGCATTTTACTATGTAGAGAAAGAAGAACATGCAAGGTAGTAGATACACTAACAAAACAATGAACAGAAACGTAAAATCCAACAATATGATGACTGAAGAAACTGTTCCATTGAATTGCTCAAGAACACCAAGAACATGCACTGTATGTGCAAATATGCTCGGGAAAATACAATCTCTATTTCAGAATAGTGTGTGCTCGCATGCATAAACCAAAGGTGGTGCTCCTATAATATACAAGAAGGATGCACCCTGTAGTACAAGACAAAGGCTGACATTCCATAAACAGAATGCCACCTGGAAAGGTAAACAATCGTGCGCCGCGGAAATGATCTGGAAAATCTTCGTACAACAGGCTTCACGTGTTCTGCACGAGACCTTGTCTTCAACTGTATTCACAAAATCTTCGAACTGTCTCCAGTGGTTAGCCATCACAAAGGCTCTGTGAGTGATCACATAGGCTCTGTGATCTGAAGGTCATCATCAGCTTACGAGTCCTCTGGCAGAAAGTCGACAGAATCTTTTGAGCTTTGTCTTCTTTGTTGACTTGGTCGTTCTAAGCAATCTTCAACAGTTCCTATACTTAACCTATTTTTCAATACGTCTATACATGAAAGTTGGAGCTAACAATCTCCCCCTAAGTATTGAAAAATAAAAATTTGGAATGTTGAGTGTTTGGCTAAGTTAGAAACTAAAAGTGGTGAAAGGAACTCAACCTCTAAATATTGATTTTCATTCAAAACAAAAGTGCCAAAAGGCAATTACATTTCAGTACAAGAGTGAAAAGAAAAAATTACATGTCATCAGAGCCTATATTTTGGCATCTGGGAAATCATCTATTCTTCCTCCGAATCCTTCTTTCTTCAGTTCTCTGTAGTAGAAGGCACACAGGTCTCTGAAGCTCAGGGTTGTTCTTATGTTTTCTATAAGAACATCTGCAACTTCAGCAGGGACAAGTGGTGTGCCTCTATGGTTAATGATTTGTTTTTGAATACTGAGCAGAGACTGAGTTGAGTATTTTTGGCTTTCTATACCCAAGAATATCTTATGTTCGCCTTTGGAGTCTAGATATACATAACAAAATTTTGGGGATGTAATGATGGTGTTTGGAAGGATGTTGGCAGAGGGAGGTAGGTTGTCCTCTGGTGTAGTTAGGTTTACCTTCTTGACACCAAGATCGAGTGCTACTTGAAAGTCCAGTACACTGTATTATAGTAGCTTTTCTCTCATACATCTCTTGATTGTCAAGTGGGCTTCTTGGTGCTCTTTCTTCCATCCATACCTCTCTTCTGTCCATTTGAACAACTCTGATAGATCATGAGGGTGGAGGTTTGTTCGATCGGCATCTGTGAAGGTCCATATCTTTCCATCTTCTCTCTTCACGGCATATTCACAAAACCAGAAATTCTTGCACTTAGTGTGGCCCAACTTTATCGTCAGAACCTATGATATTTTGAACATGGAGAAGACCTTGAATTTGGGCCTGATGGTAGGTTAATCATGAACTCTGCAGCAGTACAGATATCTGTAGACATCTTCTTCAATGTTTTTCTTTGGAGGAACAGTGAAGGGTCTTCTCAAGCTCTCAAAGCCTTGGATAACTTCTTCAACTCTATCCTTGGAGGGATTTTCAATTGGGTCTAGAATAGGGAGTTCAGAGAAGGGTTGTAAGTCAAATGCCCATTCCTCCTCTTCAGGTTTTATACCTTTAAGTGCATCAAAGGAACTCTTCAGAAGTTTCTCGGTGTTTGGAGGAGGTGACTTCTTGGTCTTCAAAGGCTCTGTGGCAATACCTTTTCCCTTGTCTATCGCAGAGAGTTTTGGGGTTGTTTGGACTTTGGGAGTAGCTGCAGAGACCTTTTGTTGATTAGTCTTCTGAGATCCAGGCTCTGAGCTTATTGGGGCTTCATTCAGGGGCTCTGCTTGAATTATTACTTGGGTGGTCTTCTACAGAGTCTCCCCCTCATGAGGAGTAGGGCCAGAGGCATCAGGATCTTGGTCCTCATGCCTTGCCCTTTTCTTTCCTACTTGAGTTTGGCAGGTGACAGGTTCCTTTCTCTTCCTTCGCTTGTAGAGGTGATCTTTAGTGTGCTTGGTAATCCTTTTCATTACATCCTCTACAACCATCTATAGCTTGTTCACTTCAAGGTCCGATTTAAACTTAAGAGTAGCTACTATTTTCTTTAGATTTTCTGCCACTTTCTTGCCTTTTTGGGAGATGTCAGAGCCCATGAGGTTTAGAGTCCGCAGAAGCATTCTCCCCATGGTCTCTAATTCTTCTTTTCTAGCGAGACTTGACATGTCTGTGGCGGATGTGGACGGTGGAGGAGCAGAGGTTGAGGTCTGTTGCTGAATGGAGACCATGACACTGCGAGTCGTGTCTTTTATTTCCTCCTTGAGTTTGTACAGGTCGCCTACCCCTGATTGAGTTACCTCAGTTGCAAAGTTGCCTATTTCCTCCATGCATATATCCTCGAGGGACCTGATGGCGTCAGTCTGAATGTTGATCGATTCACCACAGCGCCTAAGATCTTCTTTTGTGGCAGAGGTCTTTGGTAGCTTTTTAATCTCGGCCGAGTGTTTCTCCGAGGTTCGTTGGAGAACTTTCAGAGCCTCTCTGTGGGCTCTCAGAGCCTCTGCAAGGGCATTGGAGTTTTGTGGGTGTTCTGGAGAGAGTGAGCTTTTCAACTCATCAAGTTTTTGCATCACCATGTCAGCAAAGGCTTTAAACTCTCCCTTTGTGACGTAGGAGTCCGAGGTAACCTCTGAAACAACACATGTTCCAGATTTGGCCAACGAGTCTTTGGCACCTTTTAGAGCCTGTGAGTATGTTGAGCTCTGGAGAATTTCCTTCCAATCCTCGATGTTCCACAAAGGAATCATCTATGGAAGTTCTGTCAATAGGTCTCTTGGGGGAGGGTTCAGAGGCTCCCTCAAAATTCCTATTGATTAAGTCATGTGGTTTTTCTAGAACCACAAAACTGTTGTGAACTCGCACCACCAACTCTGAAGTGGTTTGGGGGACACTCGTGTTTGTGACAGAGGCAACAAATGCTTCTGTGTGAGGAAGTGTCGTGTCCTGGGGAAAATGGACACTTATGGATACACCTTCACCCTTTTGAGAGGGTGGAGTGGATTTGGTTTCCCCAGCTATGAGTGGTACAGAGGATGAAGGAATATCCTCTGTCCGATCGGTATGGGCAAGGTTCGTACAGTGTCGTCCTGTTTCAATACCTTGTTGCACTAGAACTGCAGAGGTAGTGGTGTGGGTTGCACTGGGAGTTTGGGTAGGAGGTGTGCTCAAGGAATGTTTTACTCGACTCTCCTCCTTTAATTTTTTATCATCTTCTTCCCCTTCATTATCACTTAGTGACTTGCCAATCACATCTTCAATCTCCATCTCCACCGTTTCTCCTATGCCCTCTGAGTACCTATGTATGACCTCTTTAGCAATCTTTGTGGCCAGTTTCAGAGGGCTCTTAGGTCTTTCCTCACGGGTTTCTTCGAAGATTAGAGCTCTTCGTCTTGTCCTCTATAGAGGTTCTTCAGCACCCTCTGCAGGTTCATTCGGAGTAATAAAGGCCTCAGCCTTAGCTTCCTCAGACTTTTCCTTCTCTACCAGTTTTCACAGTTTCTTCTTCTTCTTTTCAGAAGATTTAACCACCTCTGTGGTTTCCTCTGCCACAACCTTTTTGTTTTCTTGGCTTCTTTGATTTTGGAACCTCTACCTCTTCGGTTCTCTTCTTATGTTTTTTTCTTTTTCTCCTTTTTATCACTCCCACCCTCTTCTCTAAGTCTACTCTCTTCTCACTCACTTTCTGTGCCTCAGTATCCACCTCTTCTACTCCCTCAATGAACTCATCCCTAAGATAGACAACTATTTCTCCTACTTGAAATCCTACACAGGGAGGGGTTGCAGGACTCGATGCAGGAGTGCTATACACGCGAATGTAAGCTCTAACACCCTCTTCACTACCCAAAAAAGTTAGATGCCTTGCTGGAAGAGGTCGAGCGTTCGGGTAGCCAGTTTTCAGGGTTGTAGGTTTGTGTGACCTCATCTCGTGAAGTTTGATCGTTTTTCCTTATGCGGGCAGCTTGCCCTCTCCTATCAGATCATCACCAGGATGGTGTGACTTGATTGGTCGGGACTTCCTACTTTACTTGTGAGGCATCTATTTAGGATGGAAAAGAGAACATTCCACAGCGGTGGAAGATTTTGTCTTCTGAAGTTTGTACGTTTGGAGATTGGGACTGCATATCCTATGAAGTTCAGGAATTCTAACAGTTCATCCTCTGTGGGTTCATCAGAGAACTTCTTAATGTTCAAGTCTTCTTTTGTAGGGAGTTCGAAGATGTTGGACAATCGTTTGCGGTTGATTCCTAAGTCCAGAATTTTGGTCATGGAGGGATGAGTTACATATCCCATAATGCAATACCCATATCCGTCCATTTTCACATGTCTTGCACTCAGCCAAAATTGTTGAATGTATGTCTCATGGATATCATTCCTCTTCATGGTCAGGTCCTTGATAAAGAAATGGTTTTGCAGGATCTTGATGAGTGGTTCAACTTCAGTAAGGAAACCAATAGGGTTCAAGGTGACAAAATGGTTGTTAGATTTGATGTTCATGTTGCTGAGATGGTAATCATGTCTTGTGAATGAGAGCATTCTGCTTCTTAACATTTGTTTTGGCCAACAGAGTGAGATTCGTCCTTTTGAGCTATTGAGTGTTGAGAGTGATTGGAGGCCTTAGATCCTTGGGAGTCCTTGGATGGAACAGGGGAAGCCATTTCAAGAACTTAGAAGAAAAGAAGGAGGTTCTTGCTTTAGGGTTCTTGAGAGAAGAAGAGTGTAGGAAAAGAAAATGGGTAATCTAGAGGAGAAAGGTTTATATAGTGAGAGAGAGAGGTGAAAAATTTAGGCGGTAATAAATAAAAGTTTGAAATCCGTAATGAGTACAAACGGATAAGTAGTTGTTTCTAACAAAATGACGGTACAGATACAGACCAATGATATTTTGACACATTAGAAAGGACGGTGCACGATCGAGTACGTGTGCCTCCCCTTATTCTTACGCGCATGGCATTTACTATTCCCATATGACAGTGATTTTCAAAAAATAACCCTCACTGAATGACCATATGGTAAAAAATTTCAAGAGATGAAAATGGTAGAAACTCTGTGGGTTTAGAGCTTCTGTAGTCATGAGTAGGGTTCTGAACATTAAGAAGACCTAAACAAACTTAAAAGAACTATGAGATGATCAATCACAAACCAAATTTCATGCTTAATGGACAAGAGATTCTTTTTGTGAGGTGCAGAAGCTCTGTGATAGGTCACAGAGGCTCTGTGGAGGACCTTAGAGGCTCTGGGATCCAAAATTTCTAAAATAGGAATGATTTGAAGGTTATGATCACTCAAAAGTTTTTGAAAGGTTTTGAACAAGCAGAGAGACACATATTTGAAGAATAATGTCGATCTCCCCCTCGAGTTGTCAAGGTCACTTGCTTTAGCTTCCCCTTGATATGTGCTTGGTTCTTTTGGAAATAGGCTTTGGACAAGACACAGAGTAAGAGAGACACTTTAAAGAAATTTTACAGGAAAGGGACTATACAAACTAAAGAGAGAGAAAATAAAAACAACAAAAGTAAAGATATAAGATATGTACAACAGAGGCTCTGCGCAAGGGTGCAGAGGCTCTGTGATTTAACAAATGTTAAGCATACCAATCTTGCCAACAAGAAAAGTGAATCTTTTCTCATCCAAAGCCTTCGGGAAAAGGTCAACAAGCTGGTAATCTGTGGGGACAAAGTACATTTCTATGGTCCCATGCTCCACATGATGTTTCAGAAAGTTGTACCTGATATCGATGTGTTTGGTATCGATGTGTTTGGTCTTAGAGTGCAGAACAGGGTTGGTACCTGATATCGATGTGTTTGGTCTTAGAGTGCAGAACAGGGTTGGTAGAGATCGCAATGTTGCTTTTGGAGTCATAGAGGACGGGGATTTTTTCAATGTCAAATCCATAGTCTCTGAGTTGGGTTCTCATCCACAGAACCTGTGAACAACAACTAGCGGCAGCACCGTATTTTGCTTCTGCCGTAGAGGTCGAGGCACTGTTCTGCTTCTTAGAAGTCCAACACACTAGTTTGCCTCCAAGGAATTAACAACTCCGAGAGGTACTTTTTCTGTCTAGCTTGCATCCTCCGTAATCTGAATCTGTATAAGCCACAAGATCAAAGCCAGAGTTCTTCGGATACTAGAGGCCAAGATTCTTGGTCCCTTTTAAGTATCTAAAGATCCTCTTGACAGCATGAATATGAGATTCTTTGGGTTAGCTTGAAATATTGCACAGAGACATGTGGCAAACATTATATCGGGTCTGCTTACAGTTAAGTACAACAGAGACCCTATCATACCTCTGTAGAGATTACACTACACATATTTTCCCTCTGGGTCTACATAAAGCTTAGATCCAGTGGCCATAGGGGTTTACATTGGTGAAGAGTCGGAGAGCTTGTATTTTTCTACATAGGGGTTTTGATTGGTTTAAGAAAATGCCCTCTTTGGTTTGTTTGACTTGCAATCCTAGGAAGAAGGTGAGTTCTCCCATCATGCTCATCTCAAACTCACTCTTCATCAATGACAAAACTTTTTACAATATGATTCATTTGTGGACCCAAAAATAATGTCGTCAACATAAATCTGCACAAGTACAATCTCACCTTTTCTCTTCTTATAAAATAAGGTAGTATCAGATGTACCTCTTTCAAAACAATTAGCAAGAAGGAAGTTTGAAAGTCTGTCGTACCAGACTCTGGTTGAGTCCGTACAGAGCCTTGTCCAAGAAATACACGTGATTAGGGTACTTAGAGCTTTCAAACCCTGGTGGCTGTTGGACGTATACTTCTTCTTGAATCTACCCATTAAGGAAGGTTGACTTTACATTCATTTAGAACACCTTAAAACCTCTGTGGGCTGCGAAGGCAAGAAATATTCTTATCTCCTCAAGCCTTGCCACATGAGCAAAGGTTTCATCATAGTCGATCCCTTCTTGGCAGTATCCCTTGGCCACCAGTCTTGCTTTGTTCCTGATCACCACACTGTCCTCGTCCTTCTTGTTTCTGAAGACCCATTTGGTCCCTATTGTAGTTTTACTTTTCGGAAAAGGCTTTGTGGTCATCTGTTAAGTCTAAATATTGTATCCAAGATTTAATATGGAATGTCAAAGATGTAAAAGTCAACATAGTCAAAGTCTTGTATAAGTCAAAGTTGTATTTGGTTTCTTAGTTCTAAAGACTTGTTTTAGTTAGTGATATAAATAGGTTTGCCTTGTAATAGTTTGGTAAGTACGTCATTTTAAACATTCAGATTTGTGAGATATATGACTATGGGATTTCAAGATCTACTTTCTCTCTCTAGACTCTCTCTCTCTAGTTCTTGATCTTTATTGCTAAATCTTGAGTAATTAGCTTGATTGATTGGGATTTTATGATTAACATCATCCTCAGAGGGTCCATTATCATTGAACATCTCTTCAAAAAGATGATGAAGATCATTTGCTCTAGATGTATCACCATATTTTTCGTCCTGTAATTTGAGTCCTACGCTAATTTGCTCAGAAGTCATTTGAAAAGAGTCATCAAATGAGACATTAATACTTTCGAGTATATGTTTTGATTTCAGTACATAGACTTTGTATGCCTTGGACTTTTATGAATAGCCGACAAATTTAGCTTTTTCAGCTTTAAGGCAAAATTTCCCTATTTACTCTCTGTCGTTCAACACGAAACATCTGCAACCAAAGACGTGAAAGTACTTGATATTTGGCTTTCTTTGGTTGAGCAAGTGGTAAGGGGTCTTTGCATGTCTTCTCACAATCAAAGATCGATTTTGGGTGAAACATGCAGTTGAGATGGCTTCTGCCCATACGGAAATCGGAAGTCCTGAGGCAGTGAGCATAGTTCTGGCGGCTTCCACTAGTGTTCTGTTCTTGCGTTCAACAACACCATTTTGTTGTGGAGTCCTTGCAACAGAGAAGTTCTGTGAGATGCCCTCTGTCGTAAGATAGGCTTCGATGGTTGAGTTTTTGAACACTGTGTCATTGTCACTTCAAACTCTCTGAACCCTGCAATCATGAAGAACTTGTATTCTCTTAAGAAGGTTGATTAGTACCTCAGGAACATCTGATTTCTTTCGAACAAACTCCACCCAAGTGTATCTAGAAAATTCATCTATGAGTACAAGGATGTACTTCTTGCCACCTAGACTCTGCACAGATATAGGACCACGGAGGTCTACATGAAACATTTGCAGAGGTCTAGTGCAAGATATGTATGATTTGGTCTTATAGGCAACCCTTTTAAGTTTGCCCATTTCACATGCAGAGCATAGATGATCTATGTCGAATTTAATACTTGGTAACCCTCTTACCAGGTCCAATTTCACAAGTTTGTCTAGAGAGTGAAAGTTTAAGTGACAGAACCTGTTATGCCAGAGCCAAGCTTCCTCGTTCTTGCTTGAGACCAGACAAAGCTTTTCATCTTTGTTGATCGACTTCAAGTCCATGAGGTACAGATCACCTCACAGAAGCTCTGTAGTGGTGTCTTCCTTAAACATAGAGCAGTACTTCTTATTAAACATCACATCTAGTCCATTATCACCGAGTTGGCTAACACTTAGCAGGTTGTGCTTAAGGCCATCCACATAAGCCACTCTGTTGACATCGATGTCTCCATTGGCAATGACTCCATAGCCTTTGATTTGACCCTTCTTGTTATCTACGAAGGTCACAGAACCACCTCCTTGTTTTTCTTTGTAAGCGGAGAGCAACCCTCTGTCGCCAGTCATGTGCCTTGAACACCCGGAGTCTAGGTACCAAATGAGCACATGTTGTTTGTTCTGCGGACAGATCAAGAGTATTAAGGTACCCATTTCCAAATGGGTCCAGACTTGTTAGGAATCTTTAAAGAAGCCTTAGGAGCTTCGAGTTTGGTTTTATCCTCTTTAACAGAGGTACCACTTTGTCCTTTCTCACCCTTGAATATGCTATTCTTGGATTTTGGGTGAAATATAAGACAAGAAGGCCTTGAAAAACATTTACAGTGAGAGACTTCAGAAGCAAACTTCTTAAAAATTTCATTAAACTTGTCAAAGGAGGGTACAAAACAATTTTTACAACAACCCATTTTAGATTTGGGTTTCTTTTCACAGAAAACTTTGTCTAATCTTGGTTTAGTATTGTCAAAAGCTCCTCTTGGATGGCTCTTTGATTGTACTCTCCCTTGTTGACCTCCATTTCGAGCATTCACTGCCACAGAAGCATTAAATTTATCAAATTTGGGCCATTTTGCCTTATGTTGCCAAGTGTGCTTTTTCTTGAAATGGTTTTATAGGTTTTGGAGCTTTGGAAGGTTGAGAGATTTTGAGCTTTTCACTGTTTAATTTTTCGAGCTCAAGAGAAGTCTTTGCTTGCATACACATGTCCAAAAAGTCAGGGCAGATGGTTATGCCTCTAGTTCTCCTCTTGGGAGCGATTATTCTGTTAAGAATACCAGAGGGAAACTTATTTTCCTTTGGACCCCAGAGGACTATCTCAAGTTCCACAGAACTTGTCTCAATAACGACAGAGGACTCCGATTCTGACTCTGAATCTGAATCTAGAAAGTCTCTGCGAATGACAGCGTGACCTTCTGGAAGTGCATTGCTCTGTCCATTGGTAGTTTCCTTGAAAATATTTAGATCTTTTGAAATGCAAAGGATCACCATAGGAACACTTAGACAATTTAGAAGATCTTGCTCAATGATTTCTCCTACTTCAAAGTCTATACAGGATGACTAAGAAAGTGATTTTCATAGGTTTTTCTCAAGTCACTTTCCAAAAATCTTTTGAACATTTTTTTCTTCCACAGAGGCCGGAACAAACTCTGGTGCATCAGAGGATAGTTCCTTTTCAGGCGTCATCATGCACATAAAAGCCATTTGAGTTTCTGTTTCTGGATGACCAAATCTGAAGACCCCTGTCTGCTTTTGAGACAAATATTTCTTTGGGATAGATTTTCTCTTTGATGAGAGAGAAGATGGTAAATCATTGTTATCATACCATACATTTGCCATTTGTAGAGGTTTCGTCAGATGTGGTCCTTTCGAGGTTCTGCGCCTCTTGAATATGGATAATAGGTTTGGAAGACATGGTTTTAGAAATTGTCCAGGGCAGAAGATGTTTTCTAAAGATTTGTTTCTTTTATTCCCAGTATAAGGGTCAATGTCATCGAACCCTATACCTCTTCTGCCAATCTGGGTATTTACTTTCTCATGAACTTTCTGAGCATCCTGATATCACTTGATCAGAAGATCTCTGTCGAGCAGATCTTGATGAAGAACTTCTTTTTCCTTTTGTAAAAAAAATTCAAATAAATGGCGTTTAGGCGATCACTCTCACTGTTCTTTAGCTCCTTGACCTTTTCTTTTAGAGCTTGATCAAGTTTTGAAACCTTTTCTTTTAGACTCTTCTTTTCAAAAATATGTTCAGAGACAAGAGATTTTCTTTCAAGGTAATGTTTGTCCTTCTCTTGGATGAGAAGTTTTGTTTCTCTTTCAAATAAGGCTAATTTCTTTTCCAGCTCTGAACAAGTGTTTTTGTATGCAAGAAACTCGTTTTGTACTTCAAGAAGTTTGTTTTCAGAGTTTGTATTAGATGAATCAGAAGTGGATACCTCACTATCGCCGTCAGAGGTGTGCATCCTAAAATAGATGTTCTAAACTTGATAAACTTTTCACTACACACAGACTAATCAATAAGAGTGCGAAAGCGTTTTAGTATGTAGAGAAAAAAGAACATGCAGGGTAGTAGACACACTAACAAAACCATGAACAGAAACGTAAAATCCAACAATATGATCACTGAAGAAACTGCCATTGAATTGCTCAAGAACACCAAGAACATGCACTGGTATGTGCAAATATGCTCGGGAAAATACAATCTCTATTTCAGAATAGTGTGTGCTCGAATGAATAAACCGAAGATAGTGCTCCTATAATATACAAGAAGGATGCACCTTGTAGTACAAGACAGGCTGACATTCCATAAACGGAAGCCGCCTGGAAAGGTAAACAATCGTGCGCCGCGGAAATGATCTGGAAAATCTTCGTACAGCAGACCTCACGTGTTCTGCACGTGACCTTATCTTGAACTGTATTAACAAAATCTTCGAACTGTCTCCAGAGGTTAGCCATCATAGAGGCTCTGTGAGTGATCACAGAGGCTCTGTGATCTGAAGGTCATCATCAGGTTAGGAGTCCTCTGGCAGAAAGTCGACAGAATCTTCTGAGCTTTGTCTTATGTGGTGACTTGGTCGTTCTGAGCAGTCTTCAGCAGTTCCCATACTTAGCCTATTTTTCAATACTTATATACATGAAAGTTGGAGCTAACACATCTCTCCCATCATACTTATCTGAAATCTTGACACCATGAGGTTTGAAAAATTCTTACAGTATTTAGGATTTGTTGAGCCAAATATTTATGTCATCCACAAAAAACTGAATTAATATGATATTGGCTTTTTCCTTTTTTATGAATAAAGTATTATCGATCTTTCCTTTCGTGAAGCCCAACTTGACTAGGAATTTAGATAAAACTTGGTACCAGGATCGAGGCGCTTGTTTTAGACCGTAAAGTGTTTTGTCGAGAATGTAGACGTGATTTGGTTTCTCTTGATTGACAAAGCCTTCAGGTTGTGAGACGTTCACTTCCTCCTTTAGAATGCCATTTAGAAAGGCAGTCTTTACATCCATCTGATAGACTGTGAAGTTCTTGTGGGCAGCATATGCAAGAAACATTCTGATCGCTTCAATGCGTGCCACTGGAGCATAAGTCTCGTCGTAACCAATTCCTTCCTCTTGCCTATATCCTTTAGCCATAAGTCTTTCCTTATTTCTAATCACGATACCATCTTCGTCCTTTTTATTCTTGAATACCTATTTTGTACCAATGATAGATTTACCTTCCGGTCTTGGTACAAGTCTCCAAACTTTTAAAGCATCAAATTGGTTCAGCTCCTCTTGCATTGCAGTTACCAAATCCGAGTCAGCTAGAGCTTCAGATACTCGAATTAGCTCTATCTTACTCAGAAATGAGTCATGCATACACATATTTAATATAGCAGACCTAGTTTGCACCGATTTTGATGGATCACCAATGATTTGGCTTATCGGGTGCTCTTTGGTCCACTTATGTTCATGAGGGAGTGCATTTGATGTAGATTGATCATGATTATTATCTAAGTATCTACTGTCTTCTTCTTATTCAGGGAGTTATTCAGTTGAAGTATTTGGTGCAGAACTTTCAGTTGGTACAGCAGTTTCTGGCTGTTGAGTAGTCGTTTCACTATCACCAACTGAATCAGCAACTTCTGTCTCTACATTGTCAGGTACGACTTCAACTGAAGGAGTAGTTGTTTGAATCTGAGCTTCTTGCTGAACCGGGGAAACTAGTTCAGTAGATACATCTGAAATGGTTGGATGATGATTCATTGAATCTTCTAACTTGTCAACCACAACAGACTTAGGCAATTTAGATCCAAGAAACTAATCATAAAAGAATTCAAACAATAAATCTAATTCATATAAATGTGATGTAGAAGTTGAGGGTTTATCAGAATTAGTGTCTTTAACCACAGGTTCTTGACTGATCTGTCCAGAAGCTAATACTTCTGTAACTACGGGTTCTGAACTGCTTTGTTCAGAAGCCACTTCCTCATCGAATGTGACATTTATGCTTTCGATTACTGTCTTGGACTTGTTCAAGTACACCTGGTAGGCAGCAGATGTTTGTGTTGGTCCCGGAGGTGCTTAATAAGTTTGTAGAAGGGGGGTGGGGGGGTTGAATGCAAACACATAATTTAAAGTTTAATAAATTGTTTATTGATAAATCAAACACAATTTATAAGTCTGTTGCGAAATAAGAATAAGTAGAACTCAATCTAAACAAACTTAAGAAAACACTAAGATGGTTGCACAAGAATATAGAGAATGGGGATTTGAGAGGTATAGAAAACAAGGGTTTCTATATAGGTTAAAGAAGAAAGCACTCTCTCCAGATGGAGAGGTAATCTTTCTATTTATACCTTATGCATTAAATGCATGGCAAGGCACTTTACACGTGTCCTTCACTGATTGGCTGAGAGGGTCTGACTTTGGAAGACATGCTTTCGACCGTATCATGAACAGTGTAGTTGATAGAGATGTTGTACGAATTGTAGTAGAGGTATGTCCGTTCTGACACATCATACTGGTTGTGCAAAGAAAGACAAAAGAGACTTGAGGCATAAGCTAAGTGATCATCGATCAATGAATATATCTTCCTTTAGAGATATAAAGAGGTTCAGCTATCGCTGAAGCTTTTCCTCAGGTTTCTTCGCGTATGAGTAGAGTCGTCTTTGCTTCACTGATATCCGCATCATGTCACTAGTAGACTTGTCTTTGTTCAGCAGCTTCGTCTTCGATTCAGCTATGAACATCTTGTTGACATGAAACCTGTCTTCAGGGATTACGTAAAATGTTTACATCAGAGACTATCAGCGATAACTGAACAGACTCGGTCTATTCGCTGATAGTGAAACACTAATACATATAAATGTTTGTAAGAAGGATTATCAGCGATAACTGAACAGACTCAGTCTGATCGTTGATGGTAAAACACTAATACATATTAAAACGTAACTTTCACTAAGTGTAGAAGAGGGTCGTTATCAAATCACTGAGAGAGTTTGGATCAACACTCTCCCCCTATTTGATAATGACAAAGTAACTGAAAAAAATTACTTTATAGTTCAAAATAATGGAATAATCAGGACTCATAACATACATGTCCCAAGTACTTCACTGAAATTTTCATTAATTCAAAGATAGAATTACAAGGTATGAAAATTACAAGTACAAGTGAGGAACTAACTACTGTAAGTTTTAACTAATAGATTACAAGAATTAGAAAACTAATCTATCACCTATCTAAAGAAGATTTTGGAGGATAAACCATATAGTCAGGTATTTCTTCTTCTATTTGCCTTCGATCTGATGATTCTTGACTTATGATTACCTTGATTGGTTCAGCTAAAAGAGAGAACTCACACCATAAGCATAGGAGATCCTTGAGATGGCTGAGGGGACAAATGGGAATTTCAGAGACTCTTTGGAATCTGAGTTGTTCCTCATCATCTCTGAAGAAGATTCCAAAAGGTAATTTGAGTACTTGCCCTGCACTATAGGGACCACTAGGAGACAGGGATAGATCAAGTACTGAGAGATCAGGAGCAGGACCAAACAGAGCTTCTTTTAAAAACCTGGTTTGGAAAGAAGAGTAGATGGCACCTTTAGGATGGCAGTGACTCTGTTGATGAGAGCATAGTTTATCCCTTCAACATAGCCTCTTTAGATTAACTTGGATTTCTTCAGCGCATCTTTGAACTCTAGCCATTCCATGTAACCAATGCTTTCTTGCTTTGAAACGAACATATCCTTACATCTTCCATCCTCTCTCGTTATCTCCATTATGACAGAAGTTTGGTCCTTCTTTTTACTCCCTGAGATGACAACGGCTACGATCTTCATTAGGTCAGAGCAATAGTCGACTTTATGTTTGCACCATTCGAATGAGTTATCGCTGACCGCTAGTTCTTTTGAGCGCTCCTCTTCAATTTCCTTTTATAGAGCAGCCTGGACTTCCATTGGTTTCTTTTTCAGCTTTTTTTCTTTGACTTGAGAGGACTGAATTTTGAAAGAAAGAGAGGCATCTCTTTGACAATCAGCTATCAGTTTCCCAACTCTGACAGATTCTTCGATTTCAGCTTCAGTTAGGAACTCTAGTTTTGTAGAAGTTGTTTGAAGAGGGACCTTCATCCCTTGACTCTCTAGATGAGAGATCATCTCTGTTCTTCTCTTCATCTCTTCCTCTGACCAGTGAGATGTTCTTGAGGGCCTTCCTGGATGGTGCAGGGCTTCTTCTTCTTCATCTTCTTCATCAATCTCATTGAAGGAGATTGGGATTATTGACTCATCAGCTATAGAAGTAGGGATTATTTGTAGTTCCTTACCCTTAAGTAAGGGAGAGAACTGTCTGGTCAGAAAATAGATGAAAAATAGTTAGTGTATGTTTTGGGAAGAATAAAGATGAAGGCTAGAATGAAACAGGGGTTGGGGATTTATAGAATGATATAGGGACAAGTGAAAGGCATACATGAGAAGGATTCTCCCCCTTAGATGGTGAAACATTTTTCAGGCTTCCCTCACCAGCTGAACCCTTTGGTTTGCTTTGGGAAGGGGTTCCTGAAGAAGTTCCACTTCTTCCCCCTGCTGTGATAACTTCTTTTGAAGCTATCACTGATGAAGTGGTCGCTACAGAAAACCATAGAGAATGGTCTTCTACATCGTCATCATCATCATCATGATGTTGCCCTGTATCTTGATCCTGGAGATCAAGATCTTCATCCTCTTCTTCCTCCTCTTCTTCGTCTTCAAGTAAAACTTGGTCGAGCAAAGATGAAGGGGCTTTGTCAGCAACTATATCCCCCTCAGCCTGAGAGGGAGGTTCTTCCGTATGAACTTCAGCAGCAGCAGAAGAATCCTCAAGATTTTCTTCAGTACGCTCTTTCTCCCCCTCTTTGTCATTATCAGAACGAGGGAGGCCAGAAACGGAAGGAGCAACTTTTGTTGATGTCAGGGACCGGACGTCAACCTCCAGACGCTCTAGACATTCTTCCATCATAGGGATGTCTGAAGTAGCTTGATGAATAAACTCAACATGTATATTCATAGAAGTGCGGTCAGCCTTTGTGAAAGAAGGAGTGGGCGTAGGAGATGGTGCATTCAGTTTCTCAAGGACCTGCTGAAGGAGGGAGGTGCAGGAATCAATCTTTGCAGATAACCCCTGGACATCACTGCTTAGAGTATCAACACGTCCCTGGAGGAGTTGAGAATCCTCCTTGACTTTGACGATCTCGCCATGAAGAGTTGTGATCTGGGAGGCTTCGGCTTTGGACGATCAAGTAGCTGTAAGTTTCTTCAGCTCTTCACCAGCGATATTCACAGCGCTGATGGTTTCGATGACGAAGGTGGTGAGAGAATCCACCTTGACACCAAAACTGTTGACATGAGCGTCAACAGTCGCCATAATAGGACCTGAAAGAAAAGTTATTTGCTGAGAAACAGGCTTATATGGAGATTTGGGAGTAGTGTTTAGGGTTATAGGAGTACCTGAGTTATCAAACAGTTTCTAGAATTGCATAGATTCTTCCAAAGTTTGATTGTTAGGTCCTATGGGTGCAAACTATGGTTGCATAGAAATGGATGGAGGGTTAGAGACCAAAGAGATGGGAGGACAAGTAATAGGGATAAAAGAAGTTGTGAGTTGGGTTGTTACCTCAGTTGGTACTGAGATGGGTGGTTGCGTCACTGATGTTGTGACAGCGACCGAAATCGTTGGCACGGTTGATGATGTGATAGCTGAGTGTCAGGATCGAATTCTCAACAAGAATTAATTCTCAGAAACAATATCAAAGAAGTTTGCGGAATAACAATTTGATAATTTATGAAAGAGTAAATCAACACAGAAAATATGAATAACAAACTGTGAACTTGTATTGAATGCTTTGAAGTTACAAGATTACACACTCAACCTCAATCTTGAAGAACAGACTCTTTCAAGATGAATTCTACTTCTCTAGAATTAGGATCTACGCCTTGAGGTTGATTTCTCTCAAAAAAAACTTCATTAATAAACTATCCTATAACTTCTATACATATACTGAAAGAAAAAGATAATTACAATAAATAAACAAATCTTCAGTATATCTTCCATGTATAACTCTAAGTTTCCATGAATATCTTCATTCTTTCCAGCTGTCATTCTTTTCATACAGATCTTATAAGCAGCACTAACTATGCTCAGCAGCATTAACTTCTTCTAGCAGCATTAACTACTAAGCAGTACTAACTACTAGCAGTACTAACTAGCTAAGCAGTACTAACTTTGTTCAAGCAGTACTAACAATGACTAGCAGTATTAACTCTACTAGCAGTAGTAATACTCAGCAGTACTAACCTTTAAGTCTTCAAGCAGTAGTAACTTTGAACCAGCAACATTAACCATACTTGATCTTTTCTTCAGTTCCCAACAATCTCCCCCTAACTTGACTTTTAGGAAAAGAAGTCAAGTTCTTCAGAATTAATCTTCAAGATACTCTTCAAGATGCTTCCAAAACTTCATAATGGTCTACATTCTAGTATTTGCATCCAATCCCAAACTCTGATTGATGGTTCTTTGGATCAAGTATTTAGCCATCTCTGAATCTGGAATACACCCTAGCTTTTTCTTTAGCATGGCATGAAGCTTCAATCTGCTATGATTGTACACTCTATCCACTAGGAAGTACTCAGTGTGATTTAAATCCAAAGTCACTACATATACTCCACTAGTTTCATATAGAGTCCAATTATTCACTGTTTGAAAAACATTTCTTATTACCTCCTCTACTTCATCAGGTTTGAACATCATACACAGATACTCCATTACCAGCTTTTTAATTGAAATCTCTGGAGCTTTTAGTTCATCTGCATATGACTTCATCCCTATTGCAAACATTTCTTCAATATCAGACCTTGAACAGGTTCTGACAATCTTACTCCAAGTGTTGTACACTTTATATTTCTCATCTTTTCTCTTCAGCCTGATGTACTCCTTTCCATCCACTGTCAATGTATCCCAGTGAATGACCTCAGGAGGCTTTATACCAACAGGTTCTGCTGAAATAGGCTTTGGAATTTTATCCATTACCACCATGAACATGTTTATATTTGAACTCTGTGGTACTTCCTGAGAGTTAGCTTCATTCTGAGGTGCCTCTTCTTCTTCAGCAACCTTTTGCTCTTCTTCTACTCTAGGCTTCTTTACACTTTTCTTTCTTTTGGCCATCATTTTGGTTCTTTTCAAAGTCTTTTGAACCTGCACTAAAGTAGTTTCCTTCTTCTTTTCTTCCTTGTTCTCTGCCCTCTCTTTGATAGGAGTCCCCTCTTCACTTTCAGGGAATGGTTGATTCATATTCACATCATTACTCTCCTTGGCCTTCTTTTCAAAATCTACTCTATCATTTTCATTACTCTTCAGCTTCCCCATTTCTTTTTCATAAAGATCCTTGATTTGATCAAACGTCATCTTCACAAACATTTCTTTCTTTACCCCAATTGCACTCCTCAAGAAAGTTATCATTTTGTTTCTTTCTTGAGTGGCAAGGTAAGTTTGTGAAGGTCTTCTTTTCTTTGCACTTGATTTTGCTATCATAGCCTTTCTCAAGCTTATGGCCCTTTGTTTAGCTTTCTCAGTTTCAAGCCCTTTCTGATATGCTTCATTTAATTCAGCAGCTAGAGCCTTTGCCATCTCCCTGTCCTTTTCCACCTGAACTCTTTCTTCCTTTTCAATATCCTCCTGCATCTTCCTGGCTAAGACTTCATCTGATTCAACTAACCATTGCCTTTTGACAGGTTGATCAGATTCCATCATCTTTGCTTTTCCCTTATTCTTTGCTTCTGCAGCCATGTCTTTCTGTTCTGATTTCTTATCTTCCCCTTCATTTATGACCACTCCCTTTGCTTTGGGAGTGTCATTCTTTGCTTTGATTAGCATTTCAGCTACTTCAATTTCTGTTGGTGATAACTCTGTTACTGCTGCTTGTGAGGTTTCAGCAGCACTAACAGTTTCTGCTTCTTGCTCCCCCTCAACAGCAAATTTCTCTCCATCAAGTTCCCCCTCTCTTGTGGCTTCTTCCATGTTGATCTCCCCCTTTTTGGGAGCATCTTTCTCAGGTTTCCTTCTCCTTAGTTGGAATTGCTTTCTCTTCTTTCTCTGTACCATACTGATCACCATCTTCTTTAGCTTAGCAATTTGTACTTGTTGTGACAGAATTACCAGCTTCATTTCTTCTATCTCTTTGCCTTGTTTGATGACATCTTGGTTAATGTTACCCATTGTTTCCATCAATTCATCATAGTTATATCTGTCCTCACCTTCTCCAGGAGTGTTACCCCCTATTGAAGGATCATTGGATCTTCTATAAGTGGATGTCTTCTGCCTAGCAGAAGCACTATCCACCCCCTTGGTTTCTTGGCACCAGGGACCTTCAAATGATTGCTCATTCAAAGTTACCATGGGGGAGGTCTTATTGATGTTACCACTTTCCTCCTCTGTGCTAGCAGGAGTAGTGGCAGCCTCATTACCCATATGCTTTTCCTCCTCCGTAGAGAGCACCTCCTTGGGGTTGGGAGACACCCCTTTGGTTTCCCTATGGATATTCCCTAAAGGAGAATTCTCCGTTAGAGGGCTTAAAGGCTTGGGGGATGATGGTACAAGAAGGGAAGGAGCCTTCTTTACCTGTTTCCTCTTGTAAGTTTGGGTGATAGGAGAGGTTGGTTTTTCAAGAAGGGACTGGAGAATTAATTTTGAGTGGGAAGGTTGGGATTGGCTAGAAGTAGGATGGTCTAATGGGGGCCTTGACCCTGCCGCCATACCTTCATTGGTTTGGGACACCACCATCATTGTAGAGAAAAATGGGGTGTCAACTCCTTCAGAGTCCCCGGCAGATCTTCTCATATTTGAGAAAACCTTGCCTTTGGGGGGTTTAGGTACATATACCCCAACAGGTTGAGGTATATCCGTCAATACATGAGTAATAACTTCTTGAACAAACCTGGGATACATAAAGAAACTCTTTTTGTTTCCCATGTTTGATACAAGATCACTGAAAATCATTTGTGAAAAATTGTACCTTCTGGCAGTGGCCAAACAGACCAAAGCATAAGCAATGGTGCTGCTGAACTCACTCCATCCAGTAGTCTTTTTGGAGATGCAGTGCATGAGAGTATGGACAAAGAAACGCCATTGGGTTGAAAATTTGGCTTTAGAGAATTTGAAAACACCCAATGGGCCTCCATACCCCATTCTTGTAAGGGATGAGAACAGTTCATCATTTGGGATAGAAGTTATACCAGAGGCATCGTCTAGACGTAGACTGATGCGAATAACTTCTTCAGTAACTGTTAAGGGTTGGTCACACACCCTTGTCTTGATCATCTGCACACCATTCTCAGCAACAATGGTGGCATTAGCCCAGAACTGCCTTTGATGCTCGATATAGATTGTAGGAGCAACGGTAAGAGCATGAGCAATATGGCTCGACTTGAGGAAATCCACAATTTGATGAAATCCTGCAGCTTGCTTTGGCTTTTGTAGCATTGCGATCTCATTGTGCTCGTCTATGAATGCCATGGATGCCATTGAACTGGGATGTTCTTGCCTGAAAGACTTGGTACTTGAGAGAAAAAGGTTTAGAGCGCAAGTTAACGGTATGCAAAGATTCGTTATGAACGTTTAGGCGGGCAAAGGGTATTTATAGTATTTGTAACATAAGCAGCATTAACCTAGAGCAGTATTAACTACCTAGCAGTATTAACTGCGAGCAGTATTAACCGCGAGCAGTATTAACTACCTAGCAGTATTAACTGCGAGCCGTATTAACTGCGAGCAGTATTAACTAACTAGCAGTATTAACTGCGAGCAGTATTAACCTCTAGAAGTATTAACTAACTAGCAGTATTAACTGCGAGCAGTATTAACTGAGAGCAGTATTAACTAACTAGCAGTATTAACTGCGAGCAGTATTAACCGCGAGCAGTATTAACTAACTAGCAGTATTAACTGCGAGAAGTATTAACTGCGAGCAGTATTAACTAACTAGCAGTATTAACCATACTTACTCATTGAAGCTTAGGCTGAATTGAGTACTGCTATGTATGCCCTGCAAAGATAGATTAGTAACACCAAGAATCTATAATATTCAGATATTTAACCACTTTTTGAGAGAAAGCTTATTCAGAGTTGATCATTCCCACACTTGTTACCAAGAAAGTGAATCTACCCACATCAAAAGCTTTGGTGAATAGATTAGCAAACTGGTTGTCAGTATGAACTTTCACAACTTGAACAAGTTTCTTTTCATTATAGTCTCTTATGAAGTGATACCTGATCTCAATGTGCTTTGTCTTAGAGTGCTTGACAGGATTATTCACAATGCTGATAGCACTGCTATTATCAATAAAAATGGGAGTGTGTAGAAAGGTTACCCCATAGTCCAGCATTTGATTCTGAATCCATAAGACTTGATAACAGCAACTTGCAGCTGCTATGTACTCTGCCTCTGTTGTAGATGTGGACATTGTGGTTTGTTTCTTGCACTGCCATGAAACTAGTCTAGCACCCAAAAACTGACATCCTCCAGAAGTAGATTTTCTGTCCAAGTTTGCCCCACCTAGATCAATGTCTGAGTATGCTATTAGGTCAAAGGGTGAGTCATGAGGATACCAAAGTCCCAATCTGGATTGCCCTTTGAGATATCTGAATATCCTCTTAACACCTTGAAAGTGAGATTGCTTTGGCCTAACTTGGAATCTTGCACAAACACAGACTGGAAACATTATATCTGGCCTTGATGCTGTGAGATACATGAGAGAGCCAATCATGGATCTATAATGATGCACATCCATATCCTCCCCCTCAAGATCTGCTGTTATCTGTTTGTGTGTCTCCATAGGTGTGCTGGCAGGTTTTGATTCTGAGAAACCAAACTTGGTTAGAATGTCCTGCACATACTTGGATTGACAGATGAAGATACCATCTGACTTCTGTTGAACTTGGAGTCCAAGGAAGAAAGTAAGTTCCCCCATGGAACTCATTTTAAACCTTTGATGCATTAGGTCCTCAAACTCCTTGCACATGTTGTCTCTTGTGGATCCAAAGATAATGTCATCAACATAGATTTGGACCAGTAAGATCTCCTTCTTCTTTCTCTTGATAAATAGAGTCTTATCAATGACTCCTCTTTCAAAGCCATTTTCCAAGAGATAGGATGACAGAGTGTCATACCATGCTCTTGGAGTTTGATGCAGTCCATACAGAGCTTTCTTCAATTTGTATACCCTGTCAGGATAGCTTGGGTTTTCAAACCCTGGAGGTTGACAGACATATACCTCTTCTTCAATAGAGCCATAGAGAAAAGCACTCTTTACATCCATTTGATAGACTTTGAAGTTCATGTAAGAAGCATAGGCTAGGAATAATCTGATTGCTTCTATCCTAGCCACAGGTGCAAAAACTTCTTCATAATCTATACCCTCTTCTTGAGTATACCCTTGAGCCACTAGCCTTGCTTTGTTCCTTATGACAATTCCTCTTTCATTTCTCTTGTTCCTGTAGATCCACTTTGTGCCAATTGCTCTGTGACCTTTAGGAAGGTCTACTAGATCCCATACATCTTGTAGCTTGAACTGTAACAGTTCTTCTTGCATTGCTTCTATCCAGCTGGATTCTTTCATAGCATCATGTGCCTTTTTAGGCTCAAGCTAGGATAGAAAGCAAGAAAGCACTGTATGTTGTTGATCTTGCATTTCTTGAAGCCTGCTTTGATGTCTAGTCATCATAGGAGAAGATATATCTCCTATTACCAGTTGTGGAGGATGATTCTTTTTACTCTGGTGTTATGACTATGTTCTTCATTAAGTCCAGCCTCTAGATTAGAGTCATTCACCTCAACTGAAGTGTTGTCAGCAGCCACTTCTGATTCTTTATTTTCTGGAGTCTCCTCATCTCTACCTTCTTCTTCACTCTGACTTGGTCCTGTAGATGGTTCCTTTTCACAGTCTTCAAAGCAATTCACTGTGGGTATGGGAAAGATCACAGATCTAGATATACTTTCTTGAACCTGTGTAGTCCCTGATCCTCCACATCCTGAACCTGCATAATCATCACTACTGAAACCAAAAGAGTTAGTTAGTGAATCAATGTCAAATAGCCACTGAGGACCAGCCCAATAGGATTTGATGTGTTCTCATTGCATTTGACATTGTCACTTTCTTCAATTATTCTAGAAGATGAGTTAAAAACTTTGTAGGCCTTACTCTGAGATGAATACCAAACAAGAAATCCATCATCTGCCTTTCTATCAAACTTACCTAAGTGAGTTTTGGTATTGAGAATTGTACAAGGACACCCAAAAGGTTTGAAAAAGCCAATAAAGGGTTTTCTTTTATTTAATAGCTCATATGGTGTCTTGTTCTTAGGCTTGACCACTAGAACTCTGTTTTGGACATAACAAGCAGTATTAACTGCTTCAGCCCAGAAGGTAATTGGCAGTTTTGAATCAGCCAACAGAGATCTAGCAGCCTCTATTAGTGTCCTATTTCTCCTTTCAGCAACACCATTCTGTTGAGGAGTCCTGGGAGTACTATATTGTCTCTCAATGCCTTTTTCTTCACAAAAGATGTTTAGATCAAGATTTTTAAACTCAGTCCCATTATCTGATCTAATGATTTTTACTTTTTGATTAGTTTGGTTTTCAATTCTTAGGATAAAGGATTTGATCAGTCCACTTGTCTCATCCTTAGTCCTTAGAAAATATACCCAAGTAAATCTTGAGTAATCATCAACAATAACCAAGCAGTAAAATTTCTTGCCAATACTCATAACATTAGAAGGACCAAACAGATCCATATGTAATAACTGGAGACAAGAAGAAATTGAATTTATCTCTTTGGTCTTATGAGAAGTTTTGTGCTGTTTGCCTTTGAGACAAGCAACATAATGATCATCACATGAAAAGACTTTAGTTGGTAAACCTCTTACAAGGTTGTTTTTAACAAGTTTGTTCATAGTCTTAAAATTCATGTGACACATCCTTCTGTGCCAAAGAGAGGATTCATCTATAGAAGCTTTTGAAACAAGACTATTTAGAGATGAATCACTATCAACATTGTCCAAATCTAGACAATAAACATTTTCCTTTCTTGGAGTTCTAAGTAGTATCATGCTTTCATCAACTACCTTGAACCCTGGAGCAAGGATCATACATTCAGTATTTGTAAATAATATACTATGTTGTTTGTCACAAACCTGTGATACACTTAACAGGTTGTATTTCAATTGATCAACATAGTAGACATCCTCAAATGTCATCTTACCTTTTGTGACATTACCTTTTCCACTTATCTTACCACCAGTAAGATTATCCCCAAATGCAACATGTCCTCCATTGATATGCTTGAAATCCTGTAGGCATGACATGTTACCTGTCATGTGCCTAGAGCAACCACTATCAACATGCCATATGCTCTTTCCCTTGAGCTGTTGGTTGCCCTGCACATAAGATAGATCAGTTAGTATGAAATAGGAACCCAAGCCACAGTGGTCTTGGGTATCCCTTTCTCATCAAAATACTTGCATTCTTTCTTGACAAGATTTTTGAACTTTAACTCCTCATTCTTGGAGTAGTTTGTCACAACAATAGGCTTGGAAACATTTTTACTAGAAGTAGTACTGGTTTTAGAAGTACTAATTGCCTTAGCAGCACTTGCATGCTTAGCAGTACTAACCTTGTTAGCAGTAGTAACTGTGTTAGCAGCAGTAACTGTGTGGGCAGTATTAACCTTTGAAGAGGTACTAACAGTATTAGCAGCATTAATATTTTTAGCAGTACTAACACAGGTAGCAGCAGTAATACTTCCAGCAGCACTAACCCTGTCAGCAGTACTAACAGGTTTAGTGCTTTTAGGCACCCACATTTTAATGATTTCTTTTAAAAACTCTTTCTTCATGAGGCCTTTCCTTTCACCATGTTTCTTTATCACATATTTCTTTCCATCCTTCCTATAACCAACAGGTTTTTGCACAGATCTATGAAAGGTCATGTGTTGATTAATAGGGTTAAAGAAACAATGTTTAGCCAAATGATTTAACTTGCCACATATGAAACAAGGTTTTGGTCTATTGATCTTACTCAGATCAACTCCTTGTTTCTGAGCCCCTTGATTATTCCAGTTTCTTTGATTTCCTCTTTTTAAACCAGAATTTAGGCTTTTGGCTTTACTGCAAGCACACTGTTTACAAGATCCAGGATTCACAATTGTGGTTTGTTTGTAATGGACCTTGTTATCTTTTCCTTTGGTCCTCTCTATTTCCTTAGACTTGACCCAGATTTTCCCACATCCCTCATTTGTGATAATATTGTTTTCTACTGGGATCTTTTTACTCATATCATTATCTCTATTCTTACTGGCTTCTTTCTCAGTTAAATCCTTAATTACTACTTCATTCAAAGGGTCTATCTTAAAGGCTTTTTCAGATAAGTCCTTTTTCTCCTTGGTTTCTAACAATTCTGAAGTAGGAGAGATATAATTGTTGTTGTAAGGAGGAGGTGTACTGTTGTATCCAATACAAGGCTTCATCTTATCATGAATCTGAGCCTTTAGAAGAGAATCCATTGCTTTTGAAGCATATGAAAACTTTTCTATGTCAAGTTTAAGTTTAGACAGTTCCCCCTTCAGCTTATCACTCTCTTCTAAGGATTTAGACAGTTTGGTCTCTAACTCATTCTTTTCCCACTTCCAATAGTTAGTGTCATAAGAGTGTTTAAGTTCATTAGCTTGAAAGCCTTTGATTTGTTCTTCAAATCTCTCTACAATTAACACATAATCTCTTCTATCCTTTTCTAATCTTTTGAGATCATCACACATACTTTGATTGTGATCCCTGTATCTTTTGACAGTGTCAATGCAAGATTTAGTGCAAAGATTAGAAATTACCTCAGAGGGGAGATCAGACACTTCTGCCATAAGAGCTTGATTCTGAATGGCTTCCTCAGCTTGATCACTCCAGTCAAATCCCATTCCTTGTTGAGAGACAAGGGCTTGAGCAGGATTCTTGTTCTGAGTGTAGCCTCCATTCTGAGCTTGTTGGTGGTTGTTGTTTGGAACAGCACTTCTGCATTCTCTAGCAAAGTGTCCTTTCATGTGACACTTATAACGTTCCATCTTGGTTTTGTCAAAACCAGCTCCATCTTCTCTTCTTTGAGAGAAGTTATTCCTTCCTGTTCTTTTAATGAACTTCTTCACCCTCATGGATAACATGGCCATCTGCCATTTAATATCCATCTCCTCCAGGTCATCAGGGTGAAGTTGATCCAGATCATCATTAATCAATGAATTGTTACTATGACTGGACAAGAAGGCTTCAAATATTGTTTCAGTTCCTTTTTCTGAACTTGCTCCACTAGCAGTACTAACTGCTTCAGAGATGGCAGTAGTATCAGTGGATGTTGAAAGAAGTGCAGCATTGTGGACATAACCAGTGGGCTTCTTCTTGATCTCTACCTCAGTTTCAAAAACTCTTAGATCATTGTATAGATCATCAAGTTCTTTCTCTTCCAGATTGTCACTCTGTCTATATGAGACAGTGTACATAGTCCATTCATCCCCAAGAGATCTGAGGAACTTTCTGTTGATGTCATCTTGATCTATCTTCACTCCTACAGTAGCCAGTTCACCAATGAGCTTGTTGAACCTATCAAAAGTTTGAGTCATAGACTCATTCTTTGAGGAAGTAAAGTTCTCATACTGCTGCTTTAGAACATCTCTTTGATTTCTTTTGATGCTCTTTGTACCAGGAAAACTTTTCTCTAGAGCATTCCAGAGAATCTGAGCATCAGTGCAGTTGCAAAATTGATGCTGATATTCATTGGGAATAACTAAGAGCAGAGTGCTTAAGGCCTTCATCTCTGTCTGATCTTCCTTTCACCATCTGTCTTTGGTGGAGGTCTTTTCCCATCTGGTCCTATCCTTACAGCTTTAGAAGGACCATTCTCAATGATATCCCACATTGAGTAGTCAGTGAGAAGAAT
Source organism: Arctium lappa (assembly GCA_023525745.1). Lineage (NCBI taxonomy): Eukaryota > Viridiplantae > Streptophyta > Magnoliopsida > Asterales > Asteraceae > Arctium > Arctium lappa. The sequence continues at coordinate 68,225,233 of CM042048.1, read as the reverse complement.
ATATTGTCTGATTCTGATCTTCCACATGTCAAACTCACTGGGTTTGAGCATTGGAACATTGGAGACCAAAGAACTGCTTGATTCTGTAAGATTTTCCATGATAAATAAATGTTTCTGAGAGAGTTCTGCTCTGATACCATTTGTCAGGATCGAATTCTCAACAAGAATTAATTCTCAGAAACAATATCAAAGAAGTTTGCGGAATAACACTTTGATAATTTATGAAACAGTAAATCAACACAAAAAATATGAATAACAAACTGTGAACTTGTATTGAATGCTTTGAAGTTACAAGATTACACACTCAACCTCAATCATGAAGAACAGACTCTTTCAAGACGAATTCTACTTCTCTAGAATTAGGATCTATGCCTTGAGGTTGATTTCTCTCAAAAAAAACTTCATTAATAAACTATCCTATAACTTCTATACATATACTGAAAGAAAAAGATAATTACAATAAATAAACAAATCTTCAGTATATCTTCCATGTATAACTCTAAGCTTCCATGAATATCTTCATTCTTTCCAGCTGTCATTCTTTTCATACAGATCTTATAAGCAGCACTAACTATGCTCAGCAGCATTTACTTCTTCTAGCAGCATTAACTACTAAGCAGTACTAACTACTAGCAGTACTAACTAGCTAAGCAGTACTAACTTTGTTCAAGCAGTACTAACAATGACTAGCAGTATTAACTCTACTAGCAGTAGTAATACTCAGCAGTACTAACCTTTAAGTCTTCAAGTAGTAGTAACTTTGAACCAGCAGCATTAACCATACTTGATCTTTTCTTCAGTTCCCAACACTGAGGGTGTGGAGGAGAGACCCACGAAATCATCCAAGGAAGTTTGTCGAGAAACTACCTCAGGTATTGAACAAGGGGTAATGGTCTCCTTAGTCAATTTGGCCTTCTTTGAAGTACCAGTAAGACTAGCCGATGGTCGTTTAGAAGCGGTTTTAGCGACAGGGTTAGCTGGAGAGGAAACCTCTGGCGCGGCCGCTAAAGATGAAGAATGGAGAGAGAGGCGAGAGCGTAGAGTAGGGATACTTACCTCGTTGTCGAGCGGTTTGACCTCCAATGAACGTTGACCTACTTTGGCGAAAGTACCATCAGGGTTATTGGGGTAAGAGTTGGGGTACAGAAACTTCAGATATGCACAGATGAATCGTACATATAGGATCTTGGGATCCCTCTCCGTCTTCTCTATCTTTGACTTGAGATCGTCAAAGATAGCGGTGGCATAGTCGAATTTCTTTCCAGCGATGACTGAGTAAACCATTTGGACTTGAACTTTGCTTGCCTGATCAAGTGAACCACTTTTCCCACTCATACACTGAATGAAGTGAGAAAAGATGAAATTCAGTTGAGAAGGAATGTTTGCCTTATTGATAAGAGTCAGCTTCTTGTTGCGGATTATGGAGCGGGGCTTGTTGCACCAACAATATTCCATATCATCCAGAAACTGGATGAGTTCAGCATCAGTTGGCAGAGCGTCAAATCACCTCCTGGTTTGCCAGGAAATCTAAGTGCCTTCCTCAGGCAGAAAGATGTCATCATTCCTGATCCTAAGTCAGTGCTGAAAGAGATAGCAGGAACCTGGTCACCTTTCTTGTTGGTGATAGAGGTCTCTTCAGCGGTAAACCAAAACTGTTGGAGAAGCGTTTTGGATAGTTGGGGATCAACAGTGAGGGCATGAGCAATACAGGATTGCTTCCACAAGGTGTGGGTATTTGACACCGTCAAAGTCCAAACGTCCAAGGTGGTTGTTCTTGGGGATTTCAGAGTCAGTGAAAGCGAACTTGACTGTCTTGGAAGCAAAAAGAGATGATTGTGCCATTTCTGAATAAGGAAAGAAATGAGAATAGTAGGAAAGGATTAGAGTCTAAAAATAGAGAAGTTTTTACGAGTTTCTATTTGTAGAAAGAAACGTATAAAAACTAAAATATTTGAAGATTAAGACAGTGTTCTTAGTTTAAGAAGGAAGAACAATGAGAAAGCCAAAGGTTTTGAAAGAATAAAATAAAAAAGAATGATTTTAGTGAACAAAAATCTTGTAAAAATCCTTAATGATGGAACATATATAGGAGTATGTAACAAAATTTTAAAAGGAAGGGAAGAACAAAGTAACCAATTTGATCTTGAAGAACAAATACTAGAGGAGGTGTTTGCTAAAAATGCCTTGAGAGAGATATTTCTTTTTCAAAAAGATTTCCAGAAAGCGTAAAAGATAGGAATGAAAAGAAACATTCCTTTTATACGTAGAGCGAGTGAGGCGGGAAAACAAATGTTCATCATGACTTGGACACGTCCTACGAAGTTGATTGGATAGAAGGGAAACGGACGAACGTATCAGAAAAAGGCATGTCGTGGATTGTCGGTTCAAATGACGTCATGAGGAGAGAGAAAAACGGTTCTTTTGTACTTTTTGAAATTATCTCTGAAGAAAAGTCAGAGATAGGTTTTCCTTTGAAAGAATCCCTGATAAAAATTCAGAGATTGATTTTTATTTCAGAAGGATCACTAAAGAGAAATGTCAGTGATAGAATTTGTTTATCAAAAAGCTTTTAATCATTTGAAGAACGAAAATGATTATTTTTATTTTTGAAAAACCAACTTGCTGAATGAAAATTCAGTGATGGAGAATAAGAGAACATACCTGAGAGTCAGAAATTTATTCAGAGATTGAGTGATAAAGGGGAACTTATAATCACTGACGTAATGCATGAACGATGAAGAGTTACTCATCAAGATTCAGCATTCCAAGCTCACTGATGAGAAATTTCATCAAGTGATAGTCAGTGGGGATAAAGTGAAGTTCAATATCACCATTCATCACATGATCTCTGATAAAATGATATCTGGTCTCTATGTGTTTCATCTTTGAATGTAGCACTGGATTGTTTGCGATAGCGATAGCACTAGTGCTATCGCAATAGATTGGAATCTTTGATAGCTGAAGGTCATAGTCTAATAGTTGATTTCTCATCCATAAGACCTGAGCACAACAACTTCCAGCGACTACATATTCATCTTCACCTGTGGAAGTGGACACTAAATTTTGCTTTTTGATTGTCCAGCTTACCAGCTTTCCTCCTAGGAGTTGACATCCACCAGTGGTGCTCTTTCTATCGAGTTTACAACCTGCACAATCACTATCGAAATATCCAGTTAGATCAAACCCTGAGTCTTTGGGATACCAAAGACCGAGGTTAGGAGTTCCTTTGAGATATCTGAAAATTCGCTTAACAACGATCAGATGGGATTCCTTGGGTTCAGATTGATAGCGTGCACATAAACAAGTAGAGTACATGATGTCAGGTCGGCTCGCTTTGAGATACAGCAGGGAGCCTATCATTCCTCTATAGGTAGTGACATTAACAGGTTTTCCCGATGGATCTTTGTTAAGTGTCAGAGGAGGTGCCATAGGAGTTTTCATCGCTGAAGTTTGTGTAAGATCAAACTTCTTCAGCATATCTTTAACATATTTACCCTGGCTGATAAAAGTACCTTTGTCAGATTGTTTAATCTGAAGACCAAGAAAATATGTCAGCTCACCCATCATAATCATTTTGTATTCTTTCTTCATTCTTTTAGCGAAGCGAGTACATAGAGATGGGTTAGTAGAACCAAATATGATGTCATCGACATATATTTGTACAAGAATAATATAACCTTTTATTTTTCTAAAAATTAATGTATTATCAATTTTGCCATTTCAAAATTTTCAGAGATAAGAAAAGATGAGAGAGTGTCATAGCAAGCACGAGGAGCTTGTTTTAGACCATATAGAGACTTATCCAATTTATACACATAATTTGGATACTTAGGGTCATAGAACCTTGGAGGTTGTTCTACATAGACTTCTTCATTCAGATTTCCATTGAGGAACGTTGATTTTACATCCATTTGATACACAATGAAGTCTTTGTAAACTGCATAGGCTAAGAAGAGTCGAATTGCTTCGAGCATAGCCACAGGGGAAAAGGTTTCATCATAGTCTATGTCTTCCTCTTGTTTGTATCCCTGAGCAGCAAGTCGAGCCTTGTTGCGGGTTACAGCTCCATGTTCATCTAACTTGTTTCTAAACACCCATTTGGTGACTATAACAGTTTTATCAGATGGTCTAGAAACGAGATTCTAAACTTTTTTGCGAGTGAACTCAGTCAGCTCTTCTTGCATAGCGCTGACCCAGTTTGGATCTCTGAGGGCATTATCAGCCTTCTTTGGCTCTATTAAAGAAATAAAGTTGACAAAGAGACAGATATTACCTGAACTTCATCGTGTCTGAATACCTGCATCGGGATCACCAAGAATTTGATCTATAGGGTGATCTTTGGTCCATCGCTGAGCAGGAGCATGATCGCTCATTTCAGATGTTGGATCAACAATGAGAATGTTCACTGATGAAGAAGCATGAGGTTCAACAGCGATTAGCTGTTGAGTATTAGACAGACCATTGTTTTCTGACATGTTTTCAGACGAGGATTGATCTGATGGAAGTAAGGTGTTTAGAGGCTCTGCTGAGATCCATGAGTTGGATTCAGCGTTACGAGGTATGATGTTTGGATCATCATCAGCAGCTGGAGGATCTGAATGTTGATGGTCTGAGTAGAAAGGTTATGTGTCTCTGTAATGAGAAAACATCCAAGCATTTAAATCTTCATTGTCAGCGATTGGTTTAGAGTTCGCTGAGCGAGTTTCATCAAAAGTGACATGAATTGTTTCTTCCACAGATTGTCTTCTCTTGTTGAAAACTCTGTAGGTTTTGGAGATGGAGGAATATCCTAGAAATATTCCATCATCAGCTTTTGGATCGAACTTTCCAAGCTTATCTTTGTTGTTTAAAATAAAGCACTGACAACCAAAGATATGAAGAAAGTTGATAGAAGGCTTTCTTCCGTGAAAAAGTTCATAAGTTGTCTTTCCAAATCGCTTTACTATCAGCGATCTGTTTTGAGTAAAACATGCAGTGTTTACAGCTTCCGCCAAAAATTGAGTGGGGAGGTGAGAATCGCTGAGCATTGATCTAGAAGCTTCAATATTCGTTCTGTTTCTTCTTTCAGCGACTCCGTTTTGCTGAGGTGTTCTTACTGAAGAGAAGTTATGAGAGATTCCCTTGTTCTAAAAGAAATTGTTCAGATAACTGTTTTTGAATTCAGTTCCATGATCACTTCTTATTGAACGAACATTGAGATTATTCAGCACTTCCATCGTTTTAACAAAAGATATTAGTTCTTCTGGAGTATCACTCTTGCAGCGAAGAAAGATAACCCAGGTGTAGCGAGGGTATTCATCTACAATGACAAGTGTATATTTCTTTCCAGCTATTGATTGGATGTTGACAGGGCCAAATAATCCATATGCAACAGTTGAAGAGGACTTGTCACTGAGGAAACTTGTTTACACTTGAAACTAGCTTTTGTCTGTTTCCCTTTTTCACATTCTGAGCAGAGAGATTCTTTAGCATATGAGTACTGAGGAAGACCAGACACCAGTTCCTTTGATGAGAGAGAATTCAGGGTTTTGAAGTTTAAATGAGAGAGCCTTTTGTGCCCTAGCCAGTTGACATCAGAAGAGGCTTTGGAAAGAAAACATATGTTTTCAGTGGTAGTAGAGTCCATATCTATTACATAGACATTTTCTTTACGATAACCACTGAGAGCAAGTTTTCCTTTCTCATTTACCACTGAACATGCTTTCTTGGTAAAGCGAACTTCATAGTCTTTATCACATTGCTGACTAATGCTCAGAAGGTTATGCTTCAGTCCATCTACATAAGCGACTCTTTTGAAGGTAGTTGTCCCATTGTTGAGGACAACAAACCCTTAGGTATATCTTTGTCCATTTCCACCAAAGGTCACAGAGGGGCCTTTCTCTTCCTTGTATTCAGTGAGCAGGTCCTTTTGTCCTGTGATATGACGAGAGCATCCACTATCGGGATACCAGATGCCCTTTGATCCCTGCAAACATAATGAAGATTAAGCTTCGTTTGGTACACACTTTTCAATGGGTCCTTTAGGGTTAGTGGATATGGAAGATTCAGCAATCTTCACAGCTGATGAAGATTCAGCTTCAGTGGTAATCTTCACTCTGGTTAATTTCTTAACCTTGGTGGTATTCTTCACCTTGGTAGATTTTTCAGCCTTGATGACCTTCTCAGCCTTGGAGGCATTCATCTTCAATTTAGTTGATTTATCAACTTTAGTGGTAGTTGGACATTTGCTTGCAATATGGTCAGTAAATCCACAGTGATAGCATTTTCAATATTTGAAAGTGGTTTTAGAACCATGAGTAAAAGGTTTTGAGAAATTAAGATGAGCAGGTCCAGCTCCAAGAATGCTTTTATCATGAGATCTGGGAGGAACTTTCATTTCTTCAGATCTCTTAGGCTTAAGATCAACCTTTAACTTTGGAGGACAGAGATCAAAGATTTCTATCACAGAGCTAGACAATTGATTCGCTGAAGGTTTAGAATGAACTTTCAACTTTGCTTTCTTGGTAGCCTTCTGAGGATGAAGAATGGATTTTCCTTTATCCGCAGACTTAGAGCCTTTGTATTTTTCCTTCGGGATAGGATTACAAGATGATGAATGATAGAACTGATTATAAGAAGTGTCAGAGATAGAAGAGACAAACGTTCCAAACTTAAGTATGGAACTGCCTTCTTTATTTTCATCCTATGGTTTCCAAAAACCAAGACCGGTTTTATCACCACCAGGAGTTTAAGCATTTATTATCTCAGTGATCTTTGTTGAGGAGTTGCACCATTTTTCACCATTAGCCTTTTCTTCTTTCAGAGCAGCGATGGCTTGTTCGCGTTCTATGCTGATGATTTTATTTACAACAACTTGATCTTTCAAACTTTCCTCTAAAAGAGTCAGTTCTCTGATCTTTTCATGGCATTTTTCCAGCTGTTCAGTTAAATCATTGTTTTTTGCTTTCAGCTAGAGATTTGCAATTTAGAGCATTGTAAAGATCAATCGTCAACACATCAACTGCGCGACTTCTCTCTGATTCAGGTAGAGAGGGATTAGTAGAGATAGATACCTGAGATGATATATAGCTCATAGAAGTTTTAGTTGGTTCTTCCACTTCTTCTTTAATCTTAGCCATGAGGCAGAGATTAGCGACTTCTTCTTCATCAAAACTTGATTCTTCTGATTCAGCCCAGTCATGTTCTTCAGCGATGAGACCTTTACCTTTTCGCTTGTAGTTTTACAACTTTTGATATTTCTCTTTTAGCTTAAGGTATTTGTCATCGTTGTATCCTCTAGAGGTAGAAGGTTTGAAGACTTTCTTCGACCTGCACTCACTTGCAAAGTGTCTAATCTTTTCACAGTTAAAGCAAGTAGCAGCAGCCTTATCAACAGGGGTTGATTTTGGCTTCTAAGTGAGGGAGAGAGGCTTATTTCTTCGAAAATTGTTTTTTCTTGCAAATCTCTTAAAAGAGTTTGTCAAGAGTGCTAAGGACTCGTCAAACTCTGAAAGATCAGTGTCTGATAGATCCTCAGATTCAGAATCTAACTCAGTGATGGTGAGAGTAGATCGCTGAGATGGAATTATCTCTGAAGAGACTAAAGCAACATGGGTGCTTTTGGAGTCTTTAGAATCTTTTATAAGATTCTTCTTTAAGAGATTTGATTGCTCATAGTTGAGCAATATTCCATACAAGGTGCTGAGAGAAAGAGAATTTAAGTCTTTTGTCAGCTTGAGACATATTGAATAACTGTCCCAGCATTCATGAAGACATTCTAAGAATTTTGTTAGGACCTCAGAATTAGAGTAGGTCCTGCCAACGGTTCTTAGATCAATGATTAAGCAGTTAAATCGCTGATGAACATCAGAGAGAGATTCATTCTTACCAGCGATGAAACTTTCATACTGTCTTACCAAGTTAATCTTTCAAGTCTCTTCGATTTCAGTGGTTCCTTCATATTGAACACATATGGTTTCCCACATTTCTTTAGAGGTTTTAAGATGCATGATGGAATGGAAAACTTCATCAGGCAGGGCCATAGAGATAATGGTCTTTGCCCTTGCATCGATACCAACCTTCTTTTTGTCTTCATCACTCCATTGTCTGATTTCCTTAGAAATATACCGTTCAGGAATAAAAGGAGTTCTGGCAGCAGCTGGAACGATAGCTATGATTTGGACAGGTTCATAGGGTCCGTTTGCTACATACTCAGGTATAGTGGGATATACACCTTCAAGAAATAGCATCATTCGACTTTTCCAGAGAGAAAAGTTAACTCTGCTAAATCGAGGAGGTTTAGAAAGTGAACCATTATCATAGTAGTTTGTGTTTGTGTTAAGTGCCATATTAGAATAGCAAGGAAGAGAATAAAGCAAGATCTTGTTTATCAGATTAAACAGTCTGCTTTGATACCACCTGTTGGTCCCGGAGGTGCTTAACAAGTTTGTAGAAGGGGGGTTGAATACAAACACAGAATTTCTGATCACAACGAATTTGTAGAAGGAGGAGTCATTTCTGATCACAACGACATTTTCAGAATAGGAGGAGACATGATTCCTTTTTAGTTGCCTTGGTTTGGAAGGAAGAGTAGATGGCACCTTTAGGATGGCAGCGACTCTGTTGATGAAAGCATAATTTATCCCATCAACATAGCCTCTGTAGATTGACTTGGATTTCTTCAACGCATCTTTGAACTCTAGCCATTCCATGTAACCAAAGCTTTCTAGCTTTGAAACGAACATAGCCTTATAGCTTCCATCCTCTCTCGTTATCTCCATTGTGACAGAAGTTCGGTCCTTCTTCTTTCTCCCTTAGATGACAACAGCTACGATCTTCATTGGGTCAGAGCGATAGTCGACTTTATGTTTGCACCATTCGACTGAGTTATCACTGACCGCTAGTTCTTTTGAGCGCTCCTCTTTAATTTCCTTTAATAGAGCAGCCTAGACTTCCACTGGTTTCTTTTTTAGCTTTTTGTCTTTGACTTGAGAGGACTGAATCTTGAGAGCAAGAGAGGCATCTCTTTGACAATCAGCAATCAGTTTCTCAGCTCTGACAGATTCTTCGATTTCAGCTTCAGTTAGGAACTCTAGTTCTGTAGAAGTTGATTGAAGAGGGACCTTCAGCCGTTGACTCTCTAGATGAGAGATCATCTTTGTTCTTCTCTTCATCTCTTCCTCTGACCAGTGAGATGGTCTTGAGGGCCTTCCTAGATGGTGCAGGGCTTCTTCTTCTTCATCTTCTTCATCAATCTCATTAAAGGAGATTGGGATTATTGACTCATCGGCTATAGAAGCTGGGATTATTTGTAGTTCCTTACTCTTAAGCAGGAGAGAGAACTGTCTGGTCCGAAAATAGATGAAAAAGAGTTAGTGTATGTTTTGGGGAGAAGAAACATGAAGGTTAGAAAGAAACAGGGGTTGGGATTTATAGAATGATATAGGGACAAGTGAAAGGCATACCTGAGAAGGATTCTCCCCTTCAGATGGTGAAACGTTTTTCAGGCTTCCCTCAGCAGATGAACCCTTTGGTTTGCTTTGGGAAGGGGTTCCTGAAGAAGTTCCACTTCTCCCCCTTGCTGTGATAACTTCTTTTGAAGCTATCACTGATGAAGTGGTCACTGCAAAAAACCATAGAGACTAGTCTTCTTCATCGTCATCATCATCATCATGATGTTGCTCCATATCTTGATCCTGGAGATCGAGATCTTCATCCTATTCTTCCACCTCTTCTTCGTCTTCAAGTAAAACTTGATCGAGCAAAGATAGAGGGGCTTTGTCAGCAACCATCACCCCTCAACCTGAGAGGGAGGTTCTTTCGTCTGAACTTCAGCAGCAGTAACATCCTCCTCAAGATTTTCTTCAGTACGCTCTTTCTCCCCCCTCTTTATCATTGTCAGAACGGGGGAGGCAAGAAATGGAAGGAGCAGCTTTTGTTGATGTCAGGGACCGGACGTCAACCTCCAGACGCTCTAGACGTTCTTCCATCACAGGGATGTCTGAAGTAGCTTGATTCATACTTTCAACAGCTATATTCATAGAAGTGCGGTCAATCTCTGTGAAAGAAGGAGTGGGCATAGGAGCTAGTGCATTCAGCTTCTCAAGGACCTGCTGAAGGAGGGAGGTGCAGGAATCAATCTTTGCAGATAACCCCTGGACATCACTGCTTAGAGTATCAACACGTCCCTGGAGGAGTTGAGAATCCTCCTTGACTTTGACGAGCTCGCCCTGAAGAGTTGTGATCTGGGAGGCTTCGGCTTTGGACGATCAAGTAGCTGTAAGTTTCTTCAGCTCTTCACCAGCGATATTCATAGCGTTGATGGTTTCGTTGACGGAGGTGGTGAGAGAATCCACCTTGACACCCAAACTGTTGACATGAGCATCAATAGTCGCCATGTTAGGATCTCAAAGAAAAGTTAGTTGCTGAGAAACAGGGTTATATGGAGAGTTGGGACTAGTGTTTAGGGTTATAGGAGTACCTGAGTTATCAAACAGTTTGTAGAATTGCATAGATTCTTCAAAAGTTTGATTGTCAGGTCCTATGGGTGCAAACTGTGGTTGCGTAGAAATGGATGGAGGGGTAGAGACCAAATATATGGGAGGACAAGTAATAGGGATAGAAGAAGTTGGGAGTTGGGTAGTTACCTCGGTTGGTACTGAGAGGGGTGGTCGCGTCACTGATGTTGTGACAGCGACCGAAATCACTGGCACGGATGATGATGTGATAGCTGAGGATGTGGAGGAGAGACCCACGAAATCATCCAAGGAAGTTTGTCGAGAAACTACCTCAGGTATTGAACTAGGGGTAATGGTCTCCTTAGTCAATTTGGCCTTCTTTGAAGTACCAGCAAGACTAGCGCATGGTCATTTAGAAGCGGTTTTAGCGGCAGGGTTAGCTGGAGAAGGAACCTCCGGCGCGACCGCTGAAGATGAAGAATGGAGAGAGAGGCGAGAGTGTAGAGTAGGGATACTTACCTCGTTATCGAGCGGTTTGACCTCCAATGAACGCTGACCTACTTTGGCGAAAGTACCATCAGGGTTATTGGGGTAAGAGTTGGGGTACAGAAACTTCAGATATGCACAGATGACCGTACATATGAGATCTTGGGATCCCTCTCCGTCTTCTCTATCTTTGACTTGAGATCGTCAAAGATAGCGGTGGCATAGTCTAAGTTCTTTCCAGTGATGACTGAGTAAGCAATTTGGACTTGACCTTTGTTTGCCTGATCAAGTGAACCACTTTTCCCACTCATACACTGAATGAAGTGAGAAAAGATGAAATTCAGTTGAGAAGGCATGTTTGCCTTCTTGATAAGAGTCAGCTTCTTGTTGGGGATTGTGGAGAGGGGCTTCTTGTCCCAACAATATTCCATATCATCGAGAAACTGGTTGAGTTCAGCATCAGTTGGCAGAGCGTCAAATCCACTCCTGGGTTTGTCAGGAAATCTGAGTGCCTTCCTCAGGCAGAAAGTTGTCATCATGCCTGATCCTAAGTCAGTGCTGAAAGAGATAGCAGGAACCTAGTCACCTTTCTTGTTGGTGATAGAGGTCTCTTCAGCGGTGAACCAAAACTGTTGGAGAAGCATTTTGGATGGTTGGGGATCAACAGTGAGGGCTTCTGAGTGTAGCACGTAGTCGAAACAGCTTCAGCCCACAGAAACAGAGGTAGATTGGATTGACTTAGCATTGTACGAGTGGCCTCGACTAGCGTTCGGTTTCGTCTTTCTACTACTTCGTTCTGTTCTGGCGTTTTGGCAGCAGAATATTGATGTGTTATCACGACCGATTCGAGATAATCTTTAACAATTTTATTCTTGAATTATGTGTCGTTATCCGTTCTAAGAAGCTTGACTGGCTTTTGCAGATTTACTTGGGTAGTCTTTAAGAAACTGATGATGACTTCGGGCGTCTCATCCTTTGATCTCAGAAATTTGACCCAAGTATATCGCGAATAATCGTCCACAATAACTAAGACATATTTCTTGCCGCAAATGCTTTGAGTACGCATAGGACCGCAGAGATCCATATGCAATAGTTCAAGTGGAGAACTTGTACTTTGTTCAGGCTTCGGCTTGTAAGCATCTCTCTTCATTTTACCTTTCTCGCATGTTGCGCACAGATGTTCTTTCTCGTATTTTAGTTCAGTAAGTCCTTTGATAAGCTTACCCGTTACCAATTTATTAATGTAACGAAAATTCAGGTGAGAAAGCCTTCGGTGCCATAACCATCTTTGTTGCAGCGAGGCTTTTGATAGTAGACAAACCTCATTGTCAGTATGGACTTTTGACAGATTAATGATGTAGAGGTTAGACTTTCTCGTGCCGACCAAGAGTTCCTTACCATCTTCAGTACGCACAGAACATCGCTTGGCCTTGAAATTTACCTCTAAATCTTTGTCGCAGAACTGGCCAATACTGAACAGGTTAAGTCCTAATCCTTCCACGTAACTCACCTTTGTAATCGTTATGTTGTCATTAATCACATCACCGTATCCCAAAATCTGTGAAAACTGGTCGTTGCCGAATCTCACATTCCCGCAGAATCTCTCTGTATAATTAGATAATAAATCCTTTTGCCCGGTCTATGCTTTGAGAAACTAGAATCCAAGTACCACTTATGACGGTTCTGCATAAGAGAAATCAGGGAATAACAACTTTAGGTACCCATTTAAAAGTGGGTCCTATCGGATTAGCACAAGATTTTGGTATCCATTTGTATATGGATCCTCTGAACTTTTCAAAAATCATTGAAGCATATGGCTTATAAGAATAAACATGATAAGTACCAAACCAATCAACAGAATATCGATGAGAAACAAAATCCTTTCGTCTATAAGTAGAAGACTTAGTAGTACACTGAGATAATTGGAGTAATTGCTTTATTGTATATATCTTGTAAGAAGTTACAAGGTTTTGTTTATTCAAAGCAACAGTACCAATTACATCAGAATTACTACCAATAGATCTATTACAAGAATCAGGACATGATTCAGAACTCTCATCTATCTTCTGTTTTGGTCGCCATTCAGTTCGACCTTCCGATCTTTTCTTTCCTAAATCTGAAACAAAAGATTTAGATTTGTTAGGAAAATCATATTTCTGAGATTTTCTTTTCTTAAGCTTATCAGTGGTAGTCTGTTTCTGTGAGTGTTGTTTCTTTTGCTTCTTACCTGTCTGATAATAATCAGTACTCACAGAAACTGGTTCACCAACCTTAGTCGATGATTCACCAATTTCATACACACTTGGTAAAGCTTCATTGTTAATGATAAAAGTAGAATGATCTGGAAGTTGAGCATTAAAGTTAAACATATCAATCTCATCAACACACACATCATCAGAATTTAAAATTTCATTCGCAGACGCAAATAAGTCATCAAAATCAACTTCTGAAGTTTGAGGTGCCTTTGAAGATGTTGAACACTCATTTGATTCAGTTTTAAATACAGTGTTCTTTAATACAGTAGAAAACACATTTTGTTTTATATCACTCAAAATTCTTTCATCAGATAAACCATTTTCAAGTTCAATTATTTTGCTTTCTAATACAAGTGGAGGAATGTAAATCTTAGCTTTAATTAGTTTTGCCTCCATATCGGTAGAAGAATAGCTAGCAAAATAATCGTTTGAAAGAAACTTTGGTTTTTCTGAAAGATAACTATCATTCAGCTTTTGATAGCAGAATGGTAGTTGCATTTTCTTTAAATTCTTTCTTTTCTCATCTTCTTTTGCCTCAACCTCATCCGATGATTTGGTAACAAATTTGGGTTTCAAATGAGAATATTTAGCATCCACAAAAAGAAAATCAAAATTATATAAAGTTGGTTGTTTTCTGATGGCTTTCTTTAAGTAGTGGGGGTTATCATAACCGAGTCCCCACTTCACTTTAACATCAGCTTCCTCATTTGTTGTGTTTAGGAAAGTAGTTTGATCTGTTTGTCCTCGTGCATATAGTTTGACTTCCAAACCATTTACCTTTTTCTCTAAGTTCGTGTTCTCAACCTGCAATTTATAAGCTTTTAGAACAGATTCATTCTTGTCAAGATCAGACTTAGAAAGTTTAGAAACAAATTCAGAAATCTTACTTTCAAAACAATCTTTTTGCAGTTTAAAATCAGAAACATATTTGTTTAGAGAATCAATCAGATCTTTGTTCCCAACAAGTTCCTTGTTGAGTTCAAAAATCTTTTGATTCTTTACAATTCTGCTATTTTCCTTTTTCAATTTAGTTTGAAGATCTTGAAGTTCAATCATCATGGCTTTCATTTTGGTTAAGAAATCAGATTTAGACATGTTTAGTAACTCATCGGATGTCTCTTCATCAGATTCATCATATTTCACCTCTCTGCCCATCAAGCACATGTGTGTTGTCTCTTCTTGTTCGTCCTCGGAATGGTCTAGCAAGAACTCATCTTCCGCCATTAGGGCTTTCCCCGCTTCCTTCTATGTAGCAAGTAACATCTTCTGCTTGTAATATTCAGAATTTCTGACAATTGGCTTCCGACAGTCCTTTGCGAAGTGGCCATCCTTCCCGTAATTGTAGCACTTTATCAACTCTTCACTCTTTTTCTCAACACTACCATAGTCGTTCATATATCTCTTCTTCTCTTCAGGCTTTCTATCTCCAAATCTCTTCTCCTAGAATCTCCTACCTTCAACTCTTTCCCTGTGTTCGTGATTCTTTGATCCAGAAGAAAAGTATCTCTGTGAGTTTGACCCCGGTTTCTTGTAAAATTTCTTCTGAAAAGCACGGGTCAATATCAACATAGCTAGCTTGAGATTCTCTCCGTCATCAGAATCAGAATTTGAATCAGCAGAATCATCGGAACTTGGGAAAACTATTTTCTTCTTCTTCTTCTTTTCTTTCTTCTCCTTCTCCTTCTGATCAGTTACCAAAGCAATGGGATCTGTTTGCCTATTTCCCTGAACAGTAGCAAAACAACCAGTTTTAACTGGAGAAAACATAATAGTTAAGCTGAAAATCAAGAGATCCATGGTGAAGGAACACATAATGGATCTATACTTTATATTCAAATAGTTGATGCTATTGATCATTCAGTGAAGAAACAAGGATCAAAGTTAACACCGACTATGAGATAAAAATGAAATGGAAATGTTTGCAAAGTTACATACAAAATTTGAAGACAGTATGAGAGCGGGAGCAGAAATCGACATCGAGAACCTGGAGTAGAGCGGGAGAGCTTGTTTGGCAAGATAAACCCTAACTATGAAATTTTGAATTCGAAATTGGGAACATAAAGTTGTTGTTGTTGGATACATCGATTATCTCCCATCTTTTGCAGGTGGAGTCCTTTAGCCAGAAGAAGGACCAAAACTCTGAATCTAAAAAAAAGTGAAATCTGAAGTTGATGCTTCTGTCTGATTTGTGTATTGGAACAATTGGATGGAGCAGTCGGTATTGTTCAAAGGCAAAAAGAACACCGAGAACATACCAAATCCGTTTTGTATGTAGGGGTTAAAAGTCAATGCATCAACAACTTGTACATCATGCATACCAACTTGTAATTCATAGTTTTTTTGAATTTTATGCATCAAATGGTTGTACCTCATGCTTGATGGATTGTAATTAAGAGTTTATATGTAAATGCATTATAAGGTAGTAATAGATAATTAACACAATTACACTTTGACAATTATTACATATTTGACCCTAGACTATTGTTGAGAGTGACTTGTCAGCTTTAACTTCAGATTGCGATCTTCGTATTGGATGATCTTGAATCCAATGAGACTGTGTCCTAACAGTTATGATGAACCTACATGTTACATGGGCATACTTGAACTGCCTTGGTATGATGATCGTTAGGGAGTGAGGAAGTTTCTATGCGAGTAACCGATAGAAGAATTGATGTTTATAGCATTTCCATATTGGAGTGATGGGTAAGCACGACGAATGCATTGAGTTGACCATTTTGGATCGGAGTTGTTGGTGTAATTAGAATCATAGGCTTATCGAGTTGACTTTATTTCAAGAAGAAAATTTTAAGTTAACCGAATAAGTGTGATTATTGCTTTATGATGTTGAGCATCCGGATGACGATAGTATGACTATGAGATTGAGGAGCGTGGTTCTAAGATATTGTGATGCCGACAAAAAGTCATGCACGAAATTATTTCTGAAAAGAGTTTGCACCTATTACTTTTCATGTTTTCCGAATTATAAAGTGAAATATATTATGAGATTTTGGAAAAATGTTTATCACACACCAGATTTTAATCGTGAGTTTAAACATGCATGAAATCGTTTATTGCATGTGGTTGCAAACTTGTATTGAAAATATCTCCAACCCCGTTTTGTGTCTAACGCTATTTTGAACATTGTGGTGTGCATATGTTGTTGTCGATTAATTCTTGGGCAAGCGACTACAATTTATGACTTTAACATTGGATCTCCTTCACAGATGTTAAAGTTTTGGACGAAGAGTTATCTCCCACCATTTTGGTGTTTGAGTTTCATATAGAATTTTATTACGAGTGTTTTTGTGGATTTAAGGTGGTGATTTTAATGACGTCCAATTGTGTTATTTTTCTCATGGGTTCTTGTATGAGCGGTTTGGTTGCATATAGTATGCATGTCTGTCTTAGTTGGTGTTTTTGCCATTGTGTTTTAGCCGATGTTGTAGAACGACGAGAGCATATTGTTGATTTGGCGTTAAACTTGAGGACGACGTAAATTATTTTACCTTTTAACCAAAGTGCATACACATGTCACAATGCTAATTTTGTGAGATATCTAGCGCATGCAAGTCCGGTTGTGTAATTTTATTCCGTGTGAGTTTGTGGAGTTTTATGATGTATTAATTTTATAACGCTTTGCTATGCGAAAGGAAACTATGAAATGTGTAGGCTTTAATTATGTTGCGTGTAAATTTTTGAGTTTATTTAGCGTCGAGTCTCATGCAAGTTTTGCTGAAAAATGACACTTTATTTTGCATTGCGGTAGAAAGGGGAACTCCTAAAATTTTAACATTTTCAGACATATTGTCGTCTTATGCTTTTACGTTGGGAAGCGAAAAATTTTCACCATTTGATTTTAACGTTAGTGAGTTTATGAAAATTCATTTGGGTTTTATGACCTCTTATTTGCGACATTTTGAGTCGCGTAGATAAAATTTTGGAACATGAATACTGGCATCATTGTGTGCGTTAACTTATGAAATTTTCGTCTAATATTCTATCTCATGCGAATTTTGCACCGGTATTTTCGCAACTGTAAAAGAAGTCTTGAGAGTTTTATAAATATGTGGTATCCCATATGCTATTTTGGGGAGTTTCAACATCGTGGGATTTCATACAAGTGTTATTCGTTGTATGCTATTTAGAATTCGAATTGATCCAAGTTGTTCGTGTGAGTAAACATATGAAAGATTTATGTTGCTTTGTATTGAACTTCTGCTCCGAACATGCTTTAGTTGTTGACCTTACTATCACAATTTTTCGTGATGCATCAATTGAATTATCGGTTTACATGTCGTTGTAATTATTGTTTTGGACAAGTGTGTTTATCTGTGAGACCCAAAATTTAAACTCGATTTAAAACTTATTTACGTTTCTTTCGTTTTGCTAAATTTGAGGAATAAACTAACGTATATGGACCTTGTTGGGGATTTTATCCTCCGACGTTTTGTGGTTTAAAGGAAGAGATTTTAAAGTTGAAATTGTGAATTTCCCTTTTGGAGTTGTACAAATATTTTGTTGCACATGTTATAGTGTGGAAAATTATCTTCATATACATAGTATAAATTGATGTATGCTAGGATCATGGTAGTCCGTTCGAAAATTTTGTTGCGCATCTTTTGTTACTGTCTTTAGTAACACAAGTATTGATCAAATGAATTTTGGAAATGGTTTTATATGCGTAGCGTCGGTGATCAATATTAAAACCTATCGAGTGAACAGTAGGGAATTTTTTTACCGCACGATTAATTGCTATAAAACTTGTGTATTTGAAAGTTTTATAAAAGTTTAAATTAACACATTATTGAAAACCTTGAACTCATTAGGCCTATAGATTTAAACCCCGGTCGTGAAAGGAGTTGTAATTAAGGAACTAAGGAGTCTTGGGAATGGAAGCGTCGGATGATCCGACTAGTGTTTAGCTTTGGAAATTTTAGATTTTAGTTTATGAATCGGTTCACGCATGAATAGTTGAGGTAATAGATTCATGCCTTCTCAGTTAACTCAGGGATGACCTTTATTTTGTGGTAAACCTGCGGGATAAGACCTTATGTGATTATTTGCTGTTAAAGCACATATTTATTGGATTCAAGATCATAATTATCTGAAGATAGAAGACTAAAATCAAAGTTGATAAAGTCGTCTCAATAAATAGTCTAGGGTTCTTTTTGTAATAATAGTCAAAGTTTATTTTCCGTATTTTATTATTAGTCTTTATTATTAAATAAGTTTAGTTTGTTTTGTTTTTGGGCGTAAGCCTTGCAAAGCCCATTAGGCTTATTAGCCTAAGTATAAATAGTTTTAGGTTAGTGGTTAATTAGGTAAAGGATCTTAATTGTAAAATTATTTATTGAGAGGTTGGTGTGGTAGTGGTGGTGCGCCGTGAACATCAAGAGGAAGAGAGAAAGAGTTTAATCAAAAACCTTGTAATCATTTGAATCGATTGAATAATCATATCAGGTTTGCATTATCGTTATTGATTATTTGTTTAATTGATTGAATGATGGCTTATTGGGACACACAATTGGTATCAGAGCTAAACAAATTGAATTGAATAAGTTTTTTGTTCGGTTCTATTTTTCTGTCAAAGATTCATAATTTTTATTTTATAATCGTTCATTCAAGTTGTTTTTGATTGGATTGTGTTTGTTTAACATATTATCGTGATTGGGTATTGGTTGATTTGAATATTACATCGTTTTTTATTATCAATTTGGTGCTTTTGGAATTTTTGGGTTCGTTCTCGTGAAGCCACTGTTTCATAAATCAAAATTCATTGTTAATGGTTTTTGTTGAAATTAAATGATTGCAATCTGTTCTAGTTGGTAATTTGATCATATTGGCAAAGTTTGGTTGTTTAATTCGAGAAATCGAGTGTTTTCTGGGTTGATTTTGGTTTCTGGGTCGATAAGTATCAACAACATATCGGTCTAAGCCTGTATCGGTCGAACTTTATCGGTTGAATCTCTCTCCTATTATCGGTCTTTCACTATCGGTCGACCACACCTTATCGGTCGACCGGTACACACACAGTCCACCCTGGTCGAATATCTTAAAGTCTATCGGTCAAGGCCAATATCGGTCGAAGACCTCTATCGGTCCAAGATATTATCGGTCAAAGTCTATACCGATCGAAACTTTATACCGGTTGAAGCCAATACCGGTCCACAATCTATCGGTCGAACATCACACTATCGGTCTAAGCACACCCCGGTTTAAGCATACTATCGGTCCATTGCATTATATCGGTCTTAGCTCTCTACCGGTCTTGTATATTATCGGTCGAAGCATAGTGTCGGTCGAACAACCATCCGGTCTAACATCATATCGGTCTAAGAAAGTAACCGGTCGAATCCCACTTTGCGCATCGGTCGTGATACGCAAACTGTACTTTGCGTATCGGTCGTGATACGCAAACTGTACTTTGCACATCGGCCTTGATACGCAAACCTGCACTTTGTGCAACGGCCTTGATACGCAAACCTTCACTTTGCGCAAGTACTGTTCACACTTTTCACTGTTCACTTTTGCGTAAATTTTTTCTCTAGGGGCACCATACCTCCGCAAGGGCGTTGCCCCTTGACCCCACCCGCTAACCGGGTAGCGGGACCCCCGTGCTAAGTCTGCGAAGGGGGACAAAGTTCTGTTCGTGATCATATTTTTCTGAATTTCATTCTAAAGATTTTCAGTATTGTGTGATTTTTATCTTAACTTCTAACGATCTCATCCAGTTCATTTATTCATATCAGATAAGTTTGATTTCTAATAATATAAGTAAAGATGTCTCGGGAAGCTCTTGCAATTGGAACAGATGTGAAGCCTCCAGTACTCTTCCAGGGGGAGTACGAGCAGTGGAAGGACAAATTATTGGACTTCATCGATCGACATGATTTGGGAGATTATATCAGAAAATCTCTGAAAGAAGGAATCATGACACCTCCAACCAAGGTTCTCACTGTAGCCGGAGAAAATGGCGAAGAAGAAGAGACTGAGTATAAGTTATCGATTGATGAATATACGAAAGATCAGCTGAAGAGACACAAGGGTGACAAGCTGGCAAGATCATTTATTCTCCAAGGCATACCGAACGAAATATATGTCAAAATTGATAGCTACAATGCTACCGACAAGCAAATGTGGGATCAATTTGAGAAGATGATGATTGGATCAAAAGTCGGCAATCAGCTTAAAGTTTCCAACTGCTTGAATAACTATGAAGAATTCAAAGCCAAAGCTAGAGAATCACTTGAAGCCACTTATGACAGATTTGTCACATTGCTGAATCAGCTCAGCAAGAACAAGATCAACAAATCTCAAGTTGAGTTGAATGTGAAATTTCTCAGCAACCTTCAGCCAGAATGGAAAAGATTCACAAGACAGATGAGGCAGTTGAAAGATCTGAACGACATTCCACTTCATTAAGTTTATGAAATCCTCAAACAGAATGAGGAAGAGGTGGATGAAATCAAGGCTGAGATGAAGAAGGCTGACAAAGAAGTTGCTGATCCAGTTGCTCTTGTTGTCAAGAAAAAGTCCAAGAAGAAGAAGGTGATAGCATCTGAGTCTGAAGAAGCGGATAGTGAGGAAAAGTCTGACTCTGACGATTGTGAACAACTGAAGGAAGCCATGCTGATGTTAACCAAGGTTTTCCAAAAGAGCTTCTATAAAAATCCAAACTCCAACAGTCAGAGGTACTCGTTTGGTCCGAATAATTACAAGCATAAGGAGAAAGTTGAAGAAAAGAGACCAGAAGACAAGAAGAAGAATGGAGATGATGAGTTCAAGAAGGAAGAACCAATGAAGTGCTACAACTGTGGCAGATTCGGTCATTTTGCCAAGGACTGCCGAAAACCTAAAGTCCGAAACTCCGAATATTACAAGAATAAGATGCTTCTAGCCAAACAACAAGAGGCTGGAAAAGCATTAATGGCGGAGGATGAATACTGGCTCGACCATTCGGATCAAGAGTCTGAAGAAGGAGAGAAGGATGAGACAACACATCTGTGCTTGATGGGGAAGAACCAGTCAGAAGCTGAAGCTGATTCTGATGATGGAGACAATGATGAGATATGTAACTTAACTGAATATGATTTTCTGAACCAAATGCATGCCATGATGTCTAAACTCCAAGAATTAGAGTCTAAACTGAAGCGAGAGAAAGGTGTCATAAATGAGAAAAATCAATCTATACACAAACTTAGTAATGATATTGCTGAGAAAAATGTATTAATTGAAACTTTGCATAAAAATATAGACACCTGCGCTAAAGAAAAGACTATAATTCATAAAGAGTTATCTGAAACTGTTTCTAAATATAAAGAATGTGAGTTTAAGTCTATAGAGATTTCTAAAAGGTATTTTTCTACTTCAAAAGAAAAGAATTCTTTAATAGACAAGATAAATGCTTTGGAAGAGAAATTACATTCTTTAGGTCAAACTGAGCACACTATTCATTTGAACAAACCTAAAGAGAAACCTGATACTTGGGGACTTGGTTACAAGAACCCACATCATCTCAAAAAGGTTATATCTGAAGTGCCTGCACTTTATGACTTTGGGTTTATGTTGTTGGCTCCTCAACATCCTGAACTCAAACCCTTTTGGACTAGTGTGTCTAAAAAAGATAAAGCCATGGAATATGATAAAAGAAAGAACACATCTAAAGTTCAACTTCCATTTCGCTATGAGAAGTTGAATAACAGTTATAGTTCTAATAAATCAAAATTTCTAACAGTTATATGTACAAGAGTTGGAGGCTAAACCCATCGAAGGTAAGCTTTACGTACATCCTCTAGTTTTGGAAAGTAAAATTTCTGAACTCGAGAATACTCTTACAGAAGAAAGAATTATGATGGATTTAGAACAAACTGTATTTTCGACAGTGTTCAAAACTACTAATTTTCCTAAATTCTTCATGGTTTTAAATTCTGATGACAGATCTGGTTCACTTGAGACTGAGCTTAATTTCTTAAACTCTGAAGGTGTTTTGAATGATAGTGTTGCTCAATTTGATTTTACTTCTAAACTTCCTGATCATTCATCTTGTGTTGTTAATTCTTTTGGTCAACCCAGTGTGTTTGACAAAGGTGAAACATCAACGAAAGTTGATAAATCAGTTTCTGTGAAATCAAAGAAAGCAAAAGGTAAGAAACAAAAATCTCAGTTTTCACAGAAACCGATCCCCACTGGTAAGCCAAGGAAGAAGAATTCTCTTAATTCTCATCATTCTAACTCTAAAGTTTCAAATGTTTCAGATTTGAGAAAGCAAAGGGTTGGAGTTAAGACTACATGGATACCGAAACAGAAGATAGACGAGATACCTAAATCTAGTTCTAGTTTTATTTTGAATAAAAAGACTTCTAGTAAAGATGATGTGATTGTGAATGTTGCTACTTTTAAATCTAATCTTGTTGATTCTCGCAAGAAGTACTCTATAAAGAAATTATTCCAGTTAGCACCATCAAATAAAAAGTTTTTAAATTATGGTGAATGTGATTATGCTTCTCGTAAATATTCTGATGTTTGGTATGGTTCATATAATGTTTCATCTTATCATTATCATTCATCTTATCATACTTCTGGTTTTCAAAGAAAAAGCGGACCCAAATTTAAATGGGTGCCAAAATCAAGTACTAACAGTGGAGGTCCCATTTTTAAATGGGTTCCTAAACCTCTTCTTTCTTGATTTGTGTTGTGCAGACCTGTCATATGTGGTACTTGGATAGCGGGTGTTCCAAGCATATGACCGGGCAAAAGAGTATGTTGTCTAATTTTACGGACAAATACTGCGGCACAGTTCGTTTTGGGAATGATCAGTTTTCACATATTCTGGGATATGGTGATGTTGTACATGAAAATATTATGATCAAGAAGGTGAGTTACATTGAAGGCTTAGGGCATAACCTATTCATCATTGGCCAATTTTGCGACAAAGACTTAGAGGTTAATTTCAAGGCCAAGACATGTTCAGTACGCACTGAAGAAGGAAAAGAACTCTTGGTCGGCACTCGCAAGTCAAACCTCTACACCATCAACTTGTCAAAGGTCCAGGCTGACAATCAGGTCTGTCTACTATCAAAGGCCTCGATGCAACAAAGCTGGTTATGGCATCGACGGCTTTCTCACCTCAACTTTCGGTACATCAACAAGCTAGTCAGTGGCAAGCTAGTGAAAGGTCTTCCAGAACTGAAGTATGAAAGAGAACATCTGTGTGCAACATGTGAAAAGGGAAAGATGAAGAGAGCCCCACACAAACCAAAGCCTGAACCGAGTACCAACTCTCCTTTAGAGTTGTTGCATATGGACTTGTGCGGTCCTATGCGAACGCAAAGCTTAGGAGGAAAGAAGTATGTGCTAGTTATCGTGGACGACTATACGCGATACACATGGGTTAAGTTTCTACGGTCTAAAGATGAGACTCCCGATGTTATCATTACGTTTCTGAAGACGACCCATGTCAATCTGCAAAAACAAGTCAAGATTCTCAGGACTGACAACGGCACAGAGTTCAAGAACAAGATAGTTGAAGAATATCTCGAATCGGTCGGGATATCACATCAATACTCTGTTGCTCGCACGCCTCAACAGAATGGAGCCGTAGAAAGGCGAAATAGTACACTTGTCGAGGCCGCTCGGACAATGCTCAGTCAATTTGACTTACCTTTATTTTTGTGGGCTGAAGTTGTATCGACTGTATGTCACACTCAGAATTGCTCCATGATACACCATAAATTTCAGAAGACTCCGTATGCGTTGATAAACAACCGAACACCAACCATTAAATATTTTCATGTTTTTGGTTGTACATGTTATGTTCTAAACGACCGAGAGAATCTGAACAAGTTTAGTGCTAAGGCGGATGAAGACATCTTCGTTGGTTATTCATCTACATCGTCTACATATCGTGTTTATTTGAAGAAGTCGAAGACTGTGATCGAGAGCGTCAATGTTACATTTGATGAGGACATGGCTTCTGAGCACGTCAGTTCAGAACCCGTAATTACTGGAGTACTAGCTTCTGGACCAACCAGTCCAGGACCTGCACCTCAAGAGAACAAATCAGATGGCGCTTCGTCGTCTACTTCTAATTTATCTGATTTGGATTTATTATTTGAACTGTTCTATGATGAATTTCTTGGATCTAAGTTTCCTAACTCTGTTGTGGTTGACAGGATAGAAGACTCGATAACTACTCATCCGACCACTTTCGCTATCTCTACTGAATCAAATTCCCTGATTCGGCAAGAAGTTCCAATTCAAAAGCCTACTCTGACAGTTGAGGTTGTGACCAACAACGCCGAGACAGAAGTAGCTGACTCAGTAGGATGTACTGTAAGGACTGATCAACAGATTGACCAAGCTGTACCTACTACAACTACTGCAATGACTACTTTAACTGCAACCCCCGTTAATTCTGAACCATCTGAAGGAGATACCAATAGATTCCTAGATGCGGACAATTCTCAATCTACATCTAATCCACTCCCTCATGAACATAAGTGGACCAAAGAGCACCCGGTACATCAAATTATTGGAAATCCATCTGCACCGGTGCAAACTAGGTCTGCAACATCAAATCTATGTATGTATGAATCCTTTCTGATCAAGATCGAGCCTACACGCGTATCTGAGTCCCTTGCCGATGCAGATTGATTCAGATTGGGTAACTGCGATGCAGGATGAGCTGAATCAGTTTGAAGCACTGAAAGTCTGGAGACTCGTACCCAAACCGCAAGGTAAAACCATTATTGGTACGAAATGGGTTTTCAAAAACAAGAAAGATGAAGATGGTACCGTTATCCAAAATAAAGCACGACTTGTTGCCAAGGGATATAGGCAAGAGGAAGGGATAGACTACGATGAGACTTATGCTCCAGTGGCGTGTATAGAGGCAATTCAGATGTTCTTAGCCTACGCAGCTCACAAGAACTTCACTGTCTATCAAATGGACGTGAAGACAACTTTTCTTAATGGAGTACTTAAGGAAGAAGTCTACGTCTCACAGCCAGAAGGGTTTGTACATCCAGATAAGCCGAACCACGTCTACATCTTGGATAAAGCTCTTTATGGACTGAAACAAGCTCCTCGTGCCTGGTATGATATTCTATCTCAATTTTTGGTCAAGTCAGGTTTTACAAAAGGTACGGTTGATACCACTCTTTTCATTAAAAAGGATAAAGGCGATATCATTCTTATTCAAATATATGTGGATGATATTATTTTTGGTTCTACAAATCCTAAGTACTGTAAGAACTTTGCAAACCTCATGGTGTCACGTTTTCAGATGAGCATGATGGGAGAGATGAACTTCTTTCTCGGATTGCAAGTCAAACAATTTTCAACGGGGATTTTTATCAATCAATCGAAATACATTATGGATATTCTTCGGAAGTTCAAAATGGAAAATTGTAAACCGATTGGTACCCCAATGGCACCTGGTACTAAGATTGGCACCGATCTTTCGAGAAAGGATGTTGATGTTAGGACTTATAGAGGGATGATAGGTTCCTTAATGTATCTTACTTCTAGTAGTCCAGATATAATGTTTTCTACATGCTTATGTGCTAGATATCAGGCCAATCCTAAAGAATCCCATTTGTCTGTTGTAAAGCGGATTTTCAGGTATCTGAAGGGGACCGCAGATCTTGGTCTGTGGTATCCTAAGGATACAAGCTTTGAACTAACATCATAATCAGACGCAGATCATGCTGGTTGCATGTTAAACAGGAAAAGCACCTCGGGTCATATACAATTCCTCGGAGATAAATTCGTCAGTTGGGCTTTGAAGAAGCAATTATGTGTATCCACATCAACGGCCGAAGCGGAATATGTAGCTGCTGCTAGCTGCTGTTCTCAAGTCTTGTGGATGAGAACACAACTGCGAGACTATGGATTTCAATTCAATAGAATCCCGATCTATTGTGATTCGAAGAGCGCTATTGCGATTACCGCTAACCCTGTTCAGCATACTAAGACCAAACACATAGATGTCCGGTATCATTTTATAAAAGATAATGTAGAAAATGGGACAATTGAACTTTACTTTGTAACAACCGATTATCAGCTTGCAGATTTGTTTACCAAACCTTTAGACGAAAAGAGATTTAATTTTCTTGTCTCAAGACTTGGTATGCTAAATCTTAAGACCTAATTGGTGGTTACCTATTAAAGTTTCTTATTGTGTCTCTTTATCATTTCTTTATTATTATTTCCGCATGATACCTGTTCTTTAATAGTTTGTTCATGAACTCAGGGGGAGTGTGAGAAGTATCTTATAGATGGTCAATATTATTTTGAGGGGGAGCAAAACTGAATGCATTGTACTTACTGATAATTTGTTAGTAATGCATGATTTTAGGGGGAGCGTTCAAGTCAAAAGAGTATGGCAATGACTTCTGATTATTTCTAATCAGAACTCGTACATTAAGTGTTTTACTGCTTTATGTCATTTCAATTTTAGTGAATAAAGTTACTTTGACTAGACTTTTAGACTTTTGTAGGTTGAGAGATGCTTCAAAGATCATATATTTATGACTTTAAGCTTGACTTCGTGAGATGTGAGACTGTACTCGAAAGGTATAATTTCTTTTCTTCATCTCATTCATGGTTGAAAGAAGGACAACTTTCATTCATAAGAAAACATGTTCTTAAATGTTCAAACCACTTCCCGATTCTCAAACAGATTTCTTGAATTGTAAGTGTGATTTTAAATGTTTTCTGATTCATCTTTGAGCTTTAACTGACAAAGTTAAACCATCTGAGCATCATATGCTTCATAGGAAAACATGGGATCCATGTGCTAGGACTTAAAAGAGACTTCTATGGATTCACGTTAACCAGTGTTTCCTACCCAAGAAGTTAATCCTTTAGTGATTGCATGTGAGGAGTCAAAAGAAATGAGTGTGGGATGTGTGATGAGAGAATATGTCAAAAGAGAGTTCGGTTAGCTGTGAGCTTAAAGATTAAAAGAAAGAGGGTGTCAGATCAGAGTAAAAGAATTTCAAACTCTGGACCAACTACTTTCTGAGTCGGGCAACCACATTTCTAATGCTTCACATTTCTTTGGTGGACATTATTGAAACAGGTACCTAGCCCATGCCAACTCTTGCCTTTACCCCACCATCTACTCATTTTATTCTCAACAAGAAAATGTTTCATTTTCAAAGGGGACGCAACACATATGCAATCTGATTTTCATTTGGAAAATCTGGATATTGAAAAGAAGGAAGTCTGCCCCACCTTCACACTTCATTCATGCACATTGAGTCTGTGTTTAACTACTTGTCTCAGTGGATTACACTTTTTGAGCCTTAGAAGTAAACATCACATGCTTTATTTCTTTCTATCACTTGCACGAACACACAAAGAATTTGTTTCTTTGTCATAACGTTCATAGAAATTACCTTTGTGGTTTTTCGATGATTGAATGGAAGCCCTGGGGGAGTGAACATCATTAAAGTTCCTTTATATTGTGTATTCGTTACACATAGTGACTTTGTGTTACTGACAGGCAATTTTAACTGATTCATTTGTTGATTCAGGTGTTACATTTCATTTTCTAAATTGTCTAGATTTGCAAAGATCTGGATGAACATCTTAATGAATTGACGGATACTCAGTGGTTCTGTTTGCAAGATCAATGGTGGAAGAAATTTCTTGAAGACACGTTTTGATGAACTTTTTGCTCTTTTCATCAAAAAGGGGGAGAAGCGTCAATCAAGAAATGGAAGATATTCTGAAGATATGCTGAAATGAAGAAAATTTCTTTGAAGATGATTTGTTGAAGCATTCTGAGCTGAAACTGGAGATAATTTTTTTTTCCAAGAGATATTACCATCGATTGGGAAGATTGCTACATTCTGAAGACAAAGAGGAAGATTACATTTTCTGAGCTTAGAGAATGATCTTGATCCATAGGGGGAGATTGTTAAAGCACATATTTATTGGATTCAAGATCATAATTATCTGAAGATAGAAGACTGAAATCAAAACTGATAAAGTTCTCTCAATAAATAGTCTAGGGTTCTTTTGTAATAATAGTCAAAGTTTATTTTCCGTATTTTATTATTACTCTTTATTATTAAATAAGTTTAGTTTGTTTTGTTTTTGGGCCCAAGCCTTGCAAATCCCATTAGGCTTATTAGCCTAAGTATAAATAGTTTTAGGTTAGTGGTTAATTAGGTAAAGGATCTTAATTGCAAAATTAATTATTGAGAGGTTGGTGTGGTGGTGGTGGTGCGCCGTGAACATCAAGAGGAAGAGAGAAAGAGTTTAATCAAAAACCTTGTAATCCTTTGAATCGATTGAATAATCATATCAGGTTTGCATTATCGTTATTGATTATTTGTTTAATTGATTGAATGATTGCTTATTGGGACACACATTTGCGCCTGGTTGGATTCGACTTGATGGGTTACTTGCTCGTTTAACGTCATGTTACTTATTGGCGGTGTGCCATCTTTGTGAGTTTCCCGGAACAAAGGAGTTATTGTGGTCTGTTTGTTAGGAACGTAAGATTTGGGAACACTAGTCCTCTGTTAAGTGTCAACCTTAATGCGACAACACTTTTGGAATGAAGTATTGGGCGGGATGCCCACGTTTTCGATGTCACCATTTTAGTATTAGGTGTCGACTTGTTTCGTGAAGTCAATGAATCTTGGAATGTTTGGAAGTATCCCGATTAGATCATGAGAAAAGTTGACCTCTATCTGGTGAAATTTAAAGGAAGATTAGATGTTGGTAATTAAGTAGCGATGTGTATAAGCTTTCCCGACATGGTAAATATCTTATGATGGAATGTTTGAAATTGGAAGTAGATCGGAGTTGAGTGATAGCCGGATCTGCATTATCCAACTACCTGGAGAGCGTGTTGGGTGTGCCTTAGAAGGACAACCTTATCAATATTAAGAATGGATCATTAAGAAATTGAGAATTCTTTGGAGTTTGATGACGATCTTTCATTCTAGGTTCAGAACATGTAGACCTAAAGTGGATTGGCCGATGAGAAGTTGAGGTTACAAACTAACCTAGAGGTAGTACGTGTTGTCCAAGGTTGGGAGACAACCGCGGTCTCATGGTTAAGGGCTATGTTGGTAAGATAATTGTTCATTCGGATATAACTAGGATGTGCCTAAGGGGACGCTTATCTTGAGAAACGAAATAAAGTTATGGGGGTAGCTCCGACAAGTGGAGTGGCGTCGATCTTTTATGCAGGCATCGTTAATTGGGAAATTTAGATTTCGAGGACGAAATCTCTTTTGAGGTTGGGAGGATTGTAACACCCGTATTTTCGGTAAGTAAAGGTCGCCCGAACTGTTCTGCATCTTGTAAACGGTGGGTTTTACGTTGGAAAAACATTACTTGATGTCCCTAAAAGTATCGAGGGCCTTGGCGTTGAAAGAATCGAGTTTTGGGGCTCAGAACAGGCCCAACGACTATGCCAAGCGACTGTGATAGTGTCACTGTCACTTGGCAATGTCGCAGGTGGAGGAGTGCCCACTGGACAGACTGTAACACCCGGAAAAATTAAGGTAAGTGTTTATAAATTCTGAAGTGTCCTCTTTACTTTTAAATGTTGGGGTTTTGACTTGGGTTAAAGATCTTTGGTATGGTATTTTATGTGTTGTTACCTTAAGCTCTTTGTATGGTTTTTAGTATCGAAATCGTCGAAAAATCAGCAGGTAGGGAGGTTAGTGCGACAATGACCAGCGACTATGACATGGTCACAGTCACATGTCAAAGTCGCAGGCGGCGTACCGTAGGTGGTGATGAGGGTGCGACTTTGCCACCGCGACAATGCCATGGGCAAAGTCGCAGGGCATTGTCGCCCAGTGTGTACCGCGGGCCATGGGTGGGGAGCAACTATGCCCCTACGACAGTGCCAATGGCATTGTCGCCGGGCACTGTTGCCGGTGGGCACTAAGGGTATAAAAACACCATTTTGACCATTTTGACTTCATTTTGTCATCTCAAACGTTTTGGAGCCGGATTGGAACTTATTTAGGCAATTTTTTCCCATATTAAAACCCTCCAACATTTATTAAAACCCTAGGGTTAGTTGGGGACATTTATTGGTGGTTAAGGGTGTGGCCCAAGAATTACTAGCATATACACATACAAATCTACATAAAACAACTTTGTTTATTAATCACAAGTATTACATCAAGTCATAGATCTATTAGTGATTAAACTTTCAAGAAAGAATGT
Source organism: Arctium lappa (assembly GCA_023525745.1). Classification (NCBI taxonomy): domain Eukaryota; kingdom Viridiplantae; phylum Streptophyta; class Magnoliopsida; order Asterales; family Asteraceae; genus Arctium; species Arctium lappa. Next base: position 68,194,851 of record CM042048.1, on the reverse strand, counting down.
GTTTATGTGTGTATTCAATGTGTGCAACTATGTGTTTTACTCTCTCAATCACCACTACCTTTTCACCTTCACTTTCACACACTTAATTCTTGTACTCTCTTTGTCACACACAACATCTAACACAAAGACTTGCTTATATATATGTCAACATGACCAAGCAAGGTCAAACCTTCTAGAAACAATTACACCTCACACACAAACACAATTACAACAAAAACCCTCATTTAATCTTGAATACAATTTCAGTCTAACAATCTCCCCCTTTGAATTCAAGATTAAAAAAAAATTGGCAATAATCTTCAGGTCTTCATATCTTCAGAATTAATCTTTAACTTTGAATCTTTTCTGGCTTTGACAACTTTAAGTCTTTGATGATTCTTTAAACTTGTCTCTCCCTTTGAATTAACTTTTGCATATTCTGAATAGACAACTTTTACTTTCAAACTCTGTCTTTCTTCCACTTTTTCTTTGAATTAACTTTCTTTATCCTTTGACTTTAATCATCTGAAAACTTTATCTCCTCTGAAATCTTTAAAACTTCAATCTGATCTTGAACTTTGATTATTCTCCCCCTTTTTAATGATTTGTAAGAATCAAAATCATTAAAACACTTCAAGGTCAGATCCGTTATTGAAAGAACTTCCCACCATCTGATAAGCACATTCTTCAAGAACTTTCATCTCCTCCTTTGGATAATAGACAATCTCCCCCATATAGGAAAATCATTCTCACATCTGATCTGGATTGGCCTTTGATTCACGAACATATTCATTTGAAACTTTTCAAATTCAAACGAAATAAGAATGGTAACCCTGAATCAACATATGAAACAGTTAGTAATGCCTGTCATTAACATGAAGTTACAGTGTACAACGAATGTACAATATAAGGAGCTTGTTTGATGATGACTCCCCAGGACTTCCATTCAATCATTGAAGAACACAAGGTAATTCTATGAATGTTCTGACAGAAAAACAAATTCTCTTTGTGCTCGTGCTTGTGTTTGAAAGAATTAGCACAATGATTGTGTTTCATAAGGCTCAACATATGTAAATCACTGAGACAACAATGATTATACATGAACTCAACGTGCATGAGAAATGGTCGAAGGTGGGGCAACTTTCCTTCTTTTTCAATATCAGTATCTTCCAAGTGAAGATCCGATAGATTATGTGTTGCTTCCCTAGAAAATGTGAAACATTCTCTTTTTTAGAAAAGAATGAGTAGCTAGTGGGGTTGTATGCAAGAGATGGCATGGGCTATTTGCCTATTTCAATGATGGTCACAAAAGAAATGTGAACCAATCAGTAATGTGGCTACCCGGCTCAGAAAGATGTTTGGTGCAGATTTCTGATATTCTTTTAACTCTGTTCTCACACCCTCTTTCTTTTAAACATTTAATCTCACATCTAACCAATCTCTCATTTCCATTTTATCTCAGCTCACTCCCACACTCAATTCTTTTAGACCCCTCTCCCCTCAATCACTCAAAGGATTTCTTCCGGGGTAGGAAACACTGGTTACCGTGAATCCATGGAAGATCTAATAAGCACTCACACTGAATCCCATGTTCCTAAAAGTACATGTTGTTCAATGATTTTCTTGACATGTAAAGCACAAGAAATCATATGTCAGTGTTTGTATGCTCATTCAAAAAATCAAAAATGAAATTTGAGCATTTTGAACATTTAAGATATCTCAAAACTTTATATGAATGAAAAGAATAGAAATGTTTTGAGAATCTGACAATGATTAAGATCAGATCAAATTATCATGAAAAAAATATTTGGGAATTCAAAGACGTATGTTGTTTATATGAACAATATATAAACATATTATCAATGAAAGCACATTTAAAAATGAAAAATGACGTTTGATTCAAACAATTATGAATACCAAACGACGGGAGTATTACCATAGAAAGATATATCATTTGATACATGGTAATAACATAATCAATTTGAAAATACTGAACCAGTGTGTGTAGGAATACTTGACAAAGTATATAGAAAAGAAAATACACAAGTATTATTCTTTAAAGAACACACTACCAGATAAACAATAACTCTCACAAATATCCAAAAATCATTTAAAATTCACACTTCTCAAATCATAAAAACATGTTAAGATCGTGAAGTTGTTTGAACATTTTAAAAACATTTTTCACAAGTGAAAGTTGTTCATCTTTCACAAGTGTTAGAGTATAAGGATTAGAATGATATACATGTAGATCAGAATCCTTAACTCCCCCTGGAATGAATATAGCAATTAAAGTATCATTGACTAGATATCCTCCCCCTTGATATCTGTAAAACGTCAATCTTTTTAGAAATATTTTTATAAAAGATATAGCAATATAATTTATAAACTCCCTTTCAAACAAAAACTTCTTGAAAAGATGTAATCTTGAAAGCATCCTTCAAAAGAAAACATTTGAATACGGGTTTTGAACGGAATTGTCCAAAACCATTGTCACATAAAATATCCTGCATGAAAAAGATTTTGGTAATCATTATACAAATGATTCCGCTTTAGTCAGACAACATATGATGAAATATCCAAAATATATTCAAATAAAGTACAAGTTTAGAAAACTCCCCCTAGAATCATGAATTGGCATTTAACATACCAAGTTTGCTAACTAAAAAGTTAAACCTCTTTTCATCCAACGGTTTGGTGAAAAGGTCAGCCAACTGGTAGTCTGTAGTCACGAAGTGCATCTCGATATCGCCCTTCTCTACATGATCCTTTATAAAATGATAACGCACGTCGATGTGTTTCGTCTTGGAATGCTGTACTGGATTAGCTGTTATCGCAATCGCACTTTTAGAATCACAGTAGATAGGGACTCGTTGGTAAGTATATCCGAAATCTTTTAACTGTGTTCGCATCCAGAGGACTTGTGAACAGCAACTTGCGGCAACTACGTATTCAGCCTCGGCGGTGGATGTAGAAACACAATTTTGTTTCTTAGATGTCCAACTAACCAACTTATCACCTAAGAACTGACAAGAACCAGAGGTGCTCTTTCTATCCAGTTTGCAACCTGCATGATCAACATCAGTATAGGCACTTAAATCAAAAGACGAACCCTTAGGATACCAAAGGCCTAACTCAGTAGTTCCTTTAAGATACCTAAGAATCCGTTTTACAGCGACCAGGTGTGATTCCTTCGGATTAGCTTGATATCTCGCACAGAAACATGTAGCAAACATAATATCCGGTCTATTTGCAGTTAAATACAGCAGTGAACCAATCATGCTACGGTACACTTTTGGATCTACTGATTTGCTAGAAAGATCTGCATCTAAAAGTGTGCCCGTTGCCATCGGTGTTTTCATCACTGAACTATCACTCATGTTAAATTTCTTTAAAATATCTCGAATATATTTTGATTGATTAATGAAAATGCCTTCGGGTAACTGTTTCACTTGAAGACTAAGGAAAAAATTCAGTTCACCCATCATTGACATTTCAAAACGAGATTCCATGATTCGTGAAAAGTTTTTACAAAACTTTGGATTTGTAGAACCGAAAGTTATGTCATCTACAAAAATCTGGATTAGAATCATATCATCACCTTGATTTTTCAGAAAGAGAGTAGTATCAATTGTACCTTTCTTAAATCCTGAAGCAAGTAAGAATTGAGTTAGAGTTTCATACCAAACTCTTAGTGCCTGTTTGAGTCCATAAAAGGCTTTGTCTAAGACATAGACATGATCAGGGTTCTTTGGTTCAACGAATCCTTCTGATTGAGCAACATATACTTCTTCATGCAATATCCCATTTAAAAATGATGATTTTACGTCCATTTGAAAGACAGTAAAATTTTTATACGCTGCATAAGATAAGAAGATACGTATGGCTTCCAGTCGTGCCACAGGAGCAAACGTTTTGTCATAATCAATCCCCTCCTGTTGACAATAACCCTTTACTTGGAATCAGATGAATTTTAGCTTGAGTATTATCTTCCTCATATTCATCATACACTGCAGGTAAGTCTTTATCAACCCCAGATGTGCTCGGGACATATTGTACAGCCTCTTCTGAAGTAAATATTTCCGGAGCAATAGAAGAATCACTCGGAATTGCTGTTGCAGAATTTGGATCTGCATGCACAGAATCAACATTAATATCTTCAGAATGTATATGTTGAGATGTACCTGATGTGGTTGAAATTGTGACATTTTCAGAAGGTCCTGAAATATCTGCTATTATAATTGGAACCTCTGAAGTTGATGCGGATATGCTTGATTTTTCAAAATCTGCACAAATATCCATAAAAGCATCAAAAAATAATAAGTCTAATTCAACTGTAATTTTATTTGAATTAGAAGACTTATTCTGGTTGACTTCAGGTTCTATTCCATCTTGAATAGAAACTTTCTGTTTAAGCTTGAGTTCTGAACTGTTGTGTTCAGAAGTCAACGTTGATGATTCATCGAATGACACATTAATACTCTCCATTATCGTCTTGGTTCGTCTATTGTAAATCCGATAGGCTTTAGATATCAACGAATAACCAATGAAATAGCCTTCGTCAGCCTTCTTGTCAAATTTACCAAGATTGTCTCGATCATTGAGAATGTAACACCTGCAACCAAAAGTACGAAAAAATTTAATATTCGGTTTTCGATGATTAATAAGTTCATACGCTGTCTTTTTATGTCTTTTGATGACAATAGTGCGGTTTTGTGTGAAACTCGCAGTGGCTACGGCTTCAGCCCACAGAAACATTGGCAATTCGGAATAGGCTAACATTGTCCTTGCAGCTTCCACCAGTGTTCGATTCTTCCTTTCAACTACACCGTTTTGTTGAGGAGTGTAGGCAACAGAAAAGTTGTGAGAGATCCCAACAGATATTAGATAACTCTGAAGCTTTTCATTCTTTAATTCCTTGCCATTGTCACTTCTCAAAGATATAACCGGCAATTGTAGTCGAACCTGGATCTTCTTTAAAAACTCAATGATCAGCTCTGCTGCATCTGATTTGTTCCTTAAAAATTCCAGCCAAGTATATCTGGAGTACTCATCTATCATGACCAAAATATATTTCTTACCATTGATAGATTGAGTCCTCATCGGGCCGCAAAGGTCCATATGTATCAATTCAAGAGGTGTTGAGGATAAGAATTTTGTCTTTGCTTTATGAGATGTTCGCTTCATCTTTCCCATTTCACAAGCGGGACAAAGAGAATTCTTCTCAAACCTTAGTTCTGGTAGACCTTTGACAATACCTTGTCTCGCCAACTGATTAATAGCATCAAAGTTTTGATGAGACAGACGCCAATGCCAGATCCAACTTTCAGCTCTTGAAGCTTTTGCAATCAGACAAACAGGTCTTGATGCAGAAAGTGTTGGAAAATTCACAGAATAAAGATTTGCATTCCGCTTAGCTTTAAAAACCGCACGACCATCTTTATCTTCAATATAACAGCATTTATCAGTAAACCGAACTTGAAATTTACTATCGCAGAATTGACTTGTACTGAAGAGATTATGATCAAGTCCTTCTACATATAGTACTCTTTTGATTGTCACGATGCCATTTGTTAGCGATCCGTGTCCTCGAATGTATCCAGTAACCTCAGAATTAGCATAACTTACAGTACCGACAGATTCCTCAACATAATTATGAAGTAGATGCATAAATCCTGTCATATGACGCGAGCATCCTGAATCTATATACCATGTATGTGAGGCCTGCAAAAAGAACAACCCATTTCTGTTTAGGTACCAATATCCAGATGGGTCCTTTCTTGTTAGGATTTCGCAACTCATCAACATCATCTACCTTAGCCTTAATTCGCCACTCATAGCGAGGCTTAGGTACCCATTTCCATACCATTTTAACATTAAGCTCATGAAATGTTTTCTTTTTCGAAAAATGATCAAACTTAGCATGAAAATTTTTAGCCAGATGAGTTAAGGATTTTGAAGCTGATTTGACATGAGATGTTTTTCTGGAAACTTTAGATTTAGGATGAATAGAAGGAATGATAAATGCATTATCATGACAGTGTTTGGAAATAAAATTCTTACGTGCAAATGTCAAAAGCTTCGATTTATCCAATGAAGTACAATCATTCATACAACTTTGACATTTGGAAACGTTTGAATTTTTACACATCAAACTACCACTATCACTGATTTTACATTTATTTATAACAACTTTATTTTCCTTCACATTCTTCACCCTTTCTCCTTTACCATTTTGCCTTTTCACATCTGAAACAGGAAACAGAATCTTGTTAGTGTTCTTTGAAGAAGATGATTTTTCCTTTGAATTAAAAGATGTTTCTCCTTTTTCAAAAATACTCAGAGGATATTCAGGAATAGAAGTATAAACAACTGAAGATTTAGAATTAACAGTATCAAACTCTGGATTAGAATGAACATTCCAGTTTGTAGAGTCAAACATCTTTTTCTCCTTTAGATTTTGTTGAAACAAATCATTTTTTAAAATATTTAACTCTTTAGAGAGTTCTTTGTTTTCTTCAAAAGACTTGTCAAGTTTAAATTTGAGATCAACATTCTCATCTTCTAACTCTTCAATTGTCTTTTGAAGATCTGTGATTTGTTTCTCAAAATTAGATGTTTGATTTACCTCAGAGTTTGATTCCATCTTCTCTATAATAGGAACAGGATCTGAAGCATTCATCATTTCTGTAAAAATCTCCTCAGTCATAATTTTTTAAAAATCAGAATTAAGGTTTTGATTCATGATATTTTCACTTTCTGAACCATTTGAGGAATTTGTCGTGAATAAATCAGATGATAACACTTGATTCTCAACATCAGTTTCTAAATCAGATTCATCAAACTGACACTGAGATTCAGTATTATTTTCTTCAACCTTGGCTGATTCTGTTGGTAAACAAGGAGAAAATAGAGTAGTAAATTCACTAAATTCTATCTTTCTTGTTTTGTAACTTTCATTTAAATCTTTATAAGCAAAACCAACAGATTTTAAACTTGAAATGGAATCAGCGCAAGATGAAATGTCATCATCATTCACAACTTTACCTTTTACAAAAGTATCATGAATATCAGGTTTTGTAGAAGTAGAGCCCATTTTATCAAAATTATACAAATTTTCTGGTGCTCTTTTCAAAACAGTATTTGGTTCAAAACCTAAACCTTTTTTAACATTATAAAATCTGACATCTTGGAGTTTGTTTGTTAAAAGATTTAATGTTTGCTCAGTCTGTCCTCTTTTCAGATTTAAATCCTCCAGTTGCTTGATTTTACAATATGCCTCGTTTCTTTCTTGGAAACATGCTTCAAATTTTAGTTGAAAATCACCTTTTTCAGCATTTAAGTTTACAAGATCTTTTTCAAGTTCAGATATCTTTGAATTTAAAACGTCTTTGTCCTTTTTCAAACAATCTTTTTCAAATTCCTTTTCCTTAACCACATCTTTCAACATTGAATTTTCATCACGAAAATTCAACATTGTTTGTCTTTCATGACTAAGTTTGCCTTTTAAAGTTTTAAACTCTTCTTTCATGAACTTAACTTGAGCCTTTAAGGATTGAATACGTACCTCGGAACCACAGTCAGAATGATCAGAAGATGATCCAATGTCCTCATCTACTTTGGCCATCATACACACCTGAGTAAAGTGTGCAGATTCGTCATCAGAACTCTTGTACAACCAATTCTCTTCTTCCGCCATTAAGTTCTGACCTTCTTCCACCTTCTTTGCTAACAGTGTTTTCCAAGCATAATATTCATAATTCTTTGTAGGCTTGAACTTGCAATCCTTGGAAAAATGACCTGGTTTTCCACAGTTATAGCATCTTCCATATTTCGGCTCAGTCACTTCTTTCTTTCCTTCTCTCTTCTCTTCTCGCTTTTCATCTCTTTTTTCTCCTCTTTTCTCATACTTCTTTTCAGATCTCGGTTTGTACTTGTCTTTCTTGTAACTCTCATATTTTGGCTTGTACTTGTTCTTTCCAAAGCTTTTGAAATGCTTTGTGAGAAGAGCCACATTTTCAGCGAATCGTTGCATATCCTCATCTGAATGTTCTTCACTTTCAGTAGAAGAATTATCAGTGCTTGAATCAGTGACCTCAGTTAGAAGAGCTCTGGATTTCCTTTACTTTGACTTGTAAGAAGAACTGGACTTGAAACTTGACCCTTTCTTACGTTCAGACATTAAGGCTAAAGAATCTTTGACCATCTTCTTTTCAGCACCAAGCTGCTTTACTTCATCCTCATGCTGAGATAAAGTTGTGAAGATATCATTGACATCTTCTTGTGCCATGTCCTTGGTCATCTGAATGTTGATTGCATAGTTTTTCCATTCTGGGTTCAAGTTCTTGATGAACTTATAATTGATCTCTGATTCTGACTTGTTCATTCCATTTCTCCTTAAATCATTCAGAATCACATTAAAGCAATTGTATGCCTCCAACAAAGTCTCTCCTTCTTTTGCATGAAAACCTTCATATGCATTTATAGTCTGATTCAGCTTTGTCTGAATTGACTTCTTTGATCCTTGAAACTGTCTCTCCAATTCATCCCACAAATATTTTGCAGATTCCCTACTATCTACGCGATTGTAGATGTCATTAGGAATTGCCATAGTAAGATAGATAAGTGCCTCTTCATCTATCTTATGTCTTGCCTTTTCCACATCAGTAAAGAATTGATATGGTTTTGGCACGTATCGATCTGCGATTGCTAGAGATGTAGCTGTGGCTGCTTGTCCAGGTACAAATGATTTTGGATTTCCCGGACCATCTATGATAGATGTCATATAATCTCTGTTCTTTAGATTTAAGAACTGAATCATTCTTTTCTTCCATTGTGAATAATCTCCAACAGATAAGACCGGAGGCTTTATATGAGATCCCATAGAGAGAAATTCATTTGCCATGATTGAAAGATGTATGTACCTTCACAAGATGAAAAATATTAGCTAGTAAAGATCTTTAAATCCAATCAAATCAAGAAAATTACAGAAATCTTAAAAAAAATTCAGAGATTTTCATCACAGAAAGAACTTTTGTCCCCCTCCGCAGACAAAACTCGCAAGTCCTTAAACTCGCAGACTGAGAAACACGCAGATCAAAACTTACGCGTTTGATAAACTCTCAAGCAAACTCGCAGACAAACTCGCAAGCAAACTCGCAGATAAAACTCGCACGCAAACTCGCAGGCAAACTCGCAGATCAAACTCGCACGCAAACTCGCAGACAAACTTGCAGATCAAACTCGCACATCGAATGAACTCGCAAACTACTGTTTCAGCTCAAACTCGCTAACGCCTAAACTCGCAAGTCACTATTCACATTCAAACGCGCTGATTGAGACGTGCGCGTTCCCGAAACTCGCTAGGCACTACATGCGCGTTTAAGCAAACTCGCTAACCATGCTTGCGCGTTCTGGTCCTTAGAGAAATTTCGAACTTTTCCAAACTCGCTAACAACGATCAGCGAGTTTCTAGAACTCGCTAACAACGCCTTGCGCGTTTTAGCTCAAAATTAACTTTCTTCAACTTGCGTGTTCTAATGAAGAACTTGCGCGTTTTATAGATCTAGTGCGTTCTTCAGTCTTCTTGCGTGTTCTTCATCTGATTCATCGATTTCAACATAAAACTTCGAATTTCAGCACCAAATTTTGAGAATTTGTTCACTTGATCACCGAGAACTCATTTCCAACAACTATTTTCGATTTACAACACAAAATCTATATAATTGATGTGAATACAGTGCAAGAACTCGAAAACTCAAAAACACCCAAAATCATCAAATTGATGATCAATTACAGTGCAATTACTGAAATGAACGATACAGACACGATCTAATTCACTTCGTGAACATAACCTGATCAAATTTAACTCGAAATTTGCATTAAAACTCAAAATTGATAGGTGAACAGTAACGATGAACAGTGCTTATGAACAATGTCGATTTTTTAAAATTTTCTTGATTTTCAAACGGATTTGGCTCTGATACCAATTGAGGCCCAAGAATTACTAGCATATACACATACAAATCTACACAAAACAACTTTGTTTATTAATCACAAGTATTACATCAAGTCATTTTCAAGAAAGAATGTGTTTGTGTGTGTATTCAATGTGTGCAACTATGTGTTTTACTCTCTCAATCACCACTACCTTTTCACCTTGACTTTCACACACTTAATTCTTGTACTCTCTTTGTCACACACAACATCTAACACAAAGACTTGCTTATATATAGGTCAACATGACTAAGCAAGGTCAAACCTTCTAGAAACAATTACACCTCACACACAAACACAATTACAACAAAAACCCTCATTTAATCTTGAATACAATTTCAGTCTAACAAAGGGAGCTAAAGGATCATTCAAGGGAAGCATTCAAGGCACAATCAAGTCTTCACCTTCTCACCATCTCATCCAAGTTTTCGAGGGTTTTGTGTAAAACCCTAGATAGTGAGTTTCTTTTAAACCTTTTTAAATGAGATACATATTTTATGTGTTTACTTGTTAAATATTTCTCTCACATGTGGAAATCTGATCACCTAATAAGTTTGACCTAATTACTACTTTTGAGCTTATGGGAAATTTAGTAATGGTCCTTCATATGGACATTGATAATGTTGTATTGATGTTATTAAATTATAGTTATGTGTTGTTTTGGTGAGCCATAGACATTATACTTGCAGTTGTATATTTTAGAGTTTTGTACCTAAAAATATGCTTGGGACTATGAGAAGTTTTGTACATGCCTTATACTACCATGGGTTATGTTGATGATGGAAGTTGCATGTATGTTGGAGGAACTATGAGTAAACGCTAGGAGGATGTAGTCGAGGGTTCCACCTGAATGGTATGTGCCTAGACCTCCGCCATTTGAAGTAATGCCTGGGAGGTAGTCTTTAAATGTGTCGGGCCTTCGGGATGTTGCTCAAGCGAGTGAACCTCAAGGTGCATTGACTTGAGGTGGAACTCAATAGTGTGATGAGTCTCCCCATTGATTCTTGTGTGGTCTTTACACATATATAAATGATTTAACTGATTATGTCATGCTTTTGTTCAACTCACTAGGCCCGTTTGGCCTAACACTTGTTTGGTTTAATATGTATCTCAGGTTCGAGCGGTGCGACCGCCAAGGAGGTTTAGCCGACCTTTAGATATGAGCTCGGGAGCATTTTTAGGATGCCATTTTAGAAGACGATCATTTTGAAAGTGGATGACAACTGATTGTAATCTTATTTCTAGTAAGATCTTAGATTAGGAGGTTGTCATCTATCATTGCTTATTATTACATACTTGTAATTAAACAAGCATTTATTGTTCCCTTTTTGGATGAGCTCATGTTTTGGCATTATTGTGATTACCATATTTTCATTTTCCAGAAATTTTTGTTTGTCCCATTTTTTGGGGTGTTACACAGACCATGCGACTATGCCCTGCGACTTTGACACTGTCATTGTCGCATGGGCAATGTCGCCTGCGGGGACTGAAGGATTGTTTAAGTCCGAAATTTCACCCATTCTCCTTATTTCTCACTTCTATCATTCCCACTATATCCTAAATCATTTCCTCCCTCTCCCTCACGAACCCCAGCTGATTTTGAGGCTTTCCTTGAAGATCAAAGTGTTCCCTCTCCATATTATGTGAATGGTTTCAACCCTTGATGCAAGATTGAGTTCTCACCTCCAACACTAGATATTTTTGGGGTTTTCTAGGTTTTTCACCAAAACCTAAGTGGTAAACTTATTCTCTCCATTTCTAAACTTTATTAAGAGATATAAATGTTTCATGTATGATGTCCTAGTATTCTATTCCTTCAATTTCGATTTGTAAGATTTAGGTCAAAATCAGGGTTTTGACCAAAATGGAGATTTTAATGTAAAGTGTTTGGGGATCGATTCTAAATGGTCGAATGTCATTATTTATGGATGGAATTTGTGTATCTAGGTTTATGGAGGTTTTGACCTTGAAGATTCAAGTTTCCTCAAAGGAGCTCAAGGTGGGGTAAAATCTAGATTTAGTCTAAATCTAGCGAGGTGAGTTCAAGTTTATTTGTGAAAACGGTGTGCATGCCAAAATGTTTATTTTAAAGTGTTTGTGTTTTACATTAAAATGTTATCTGCTGATAAGTTTGGTTATTTGGAAGTGTTTAACTTCGTAAACTTATAAAACACCCATCTTGGGGATTTTTGAGTATGTTGTTAAATGCATGGATAGGATCGAATTCTCAACAAGAATTAATTCTCAGAAACAATATCAAAGAAGTTTGCGGAATAACACTTTGATATTCAATGAAACAGTAATCACAAACAGTAAATATGAATAACAAACTGTAAACTTGTATTGAATAATTGAAATCACAAGATTACACACTCAACCTCAATCTTGAAGAACAGACTCTTTCAAAACGAATTCTACTTCTCTAGAATTAGGATCTATGCCTTGAGGTTGATTTCTCTCTAGAACAAAACTTAGAATTTCTCTTGTTTTAAACTATTCTATACATTCTATACATATACTGAATAAAAGATAATTACAATAAATAAAAATATCTTCAGTATATCTTCCATCATTATCTTCAAGCCTTCCATGAATATCTTGACTCTTTCCAGCTGTCATCTTTTCCATTCGGATCTTCAAGTCATAAGCAACACTAACTATGCTCAGCAGCATTAAAATCTTCAAGCAGCATTAACTTGGTCTTAGCAGTATTAACTACTAAGCAATAGTAATACTCAGCAGTATTAACCTTGAAGTCTTCTAGCAGTAGTAACTCTGAACTAGCAGCATTAACCATACTTGATAAATTCTTCAGTTCCCAACAATCTCCCCCTAACTTGACTTTTAAGAAAAGAAGTCAAGTTCTTCAGATGCTTCCAAAATCTTCATTGATCTACTCCAATGTTAGGATCCAGTCCCATACTCTGATTGATAGTTCTCTGAATTAGGTACTTTGCCATTTCTGAATTTGGTGCACAACCCAACTTCTTATTCAACATAGCATGAAGTTTTAGATTTGTATGATTGTAGACCTTATCCACCAAGTAATACTCCATGTGAAAAGTATCCAATGCCAGTTCATAGACTCCACTCCTTTCATATAGAGTCCATCCTCTAACAGTTTTGAACACATCTCTGATTAAGTGTTTCACTGCTTCTGGATTGAATAACATGCACAAGTATTCCATGACCAACTTCACTATAGGTAACCCTGGAGCTGTCAACTGATCTGCATGAACCTTCATCTCAACTTCAAACATTTCTTCCAAATCAGATCTTGAACACTCTCTGACAAGTTTATTCCAGGTGCTATAGACTTCATACTTCTCATCCTTTCTTTTTAATCTGATATACTCCTTGCCATCCACCTCCATAGTGTCCCAATGAATAACTTCAGGAGGTTTGAATCCAACAGGTTCAGCTGAGATAGGCTTTGGAATTTTATCCAATATCACCATGTACATGTTTGCATCTGAACTCTGTGGTACCTCTTTCTGAATTTCAACTTTCTTTTCTTCTTCTACTCTAGGCTTCTTATCAACTCTCTTTCTGTTTGCCATCATCTTGGTTCTCTTCAGTATCCTTTGCCCTTGTCCTAAAGTAGCTTCCTTCTTCTTTTCTTCCTTTGTCCTTTCTTCTGATCTAGGACCTTTAGAAGCAATAGACTTAACTCTTTTTATCTTCTTGATCTTTTGAGCTAGAGTCTCTTCTTCTTTAATCTCTGCCTTTTCCTTTGTTGGAGTTCCCTCTTCACTTTCAGGGAAGGGTTTATTGATATTTACATCATGCCTCTCCTTGGCTTTCTTTTCAAACTCTACTCTGTCCTTTTCATTACTCTTCAGCTTTCCCATTTCTTTCTCATATAATCCCTTGACCTGATCAAAAGTCATCTTTATGAACATTTCTTTCTTCACACCAATTGCACTCCTCAAGAAAGTTATCATTTTGTTTCTTTCCTGAGTGGCAAGGTGAGTTTGTGAAGGTCTTCTTTTCTTTACACTTGATTTGGCTATCATAGCCTTTCTCAAGCTTATTGCCCTTTGCTTAGCTTTCTCTGTTTCAAGCCCTTTCTGATAACTTCATTTAATTCATTTGCAAGTGCTCTGGCTATTTCTCTGTCTTTCTCCACTTGCTCTTTCTCTGCTTGATCTAACTCTTCTTGCATTTTCTTGGCTAATGCTTCATCTGATTCAACCATCTTTTGCCTTTTAGTTGGTTGATCAGCTTCTATCATCTTCTCTTTTCCTTTTCTTTTTGCATCTTCAGCCATTTCTTTCTTTTCTGTTCCTTTTCCTCCCCTTTCATTTATGACCACTCCCTTTGCTTTGGAAGTGTCATTCTTTGCTTTTACCAGCATCTCTGCTACTTCAACCTCTTCAGATGTTAATCCTGTTACTGCTGCTTGTGTAGTTTCAGCAGCACTAACCGTTTCTACTGCTGCCTTTTCTTCAACAATTTCAGCCCTTTCTTCAACAAACTCCCCCTCACTTTGTTGATCTATTTGTTCTGAGGTTGAATTCTCCCCCTTTTTGGAAGCATTGTCCTCCTTTTTGTTTGCTCCTTTTCTCCTCCTTAGAACAAACTGCTTTCTCTTCTTCCTCTGTACAAGCCTGGTCACCATCTTCTTCAATTTAGCAATCTGGACTTGTTGTGACAGAATTACCAACTTCATTTCTTCTATCTCTTTGTCTTGTTTGATGACATCCAGGTTGATGTTACCCATTGTCTCCATCAATTCATCATAGTTATATTTGTCCTCACCTTCTCCAGGAGTGTTACCCCCTATTGAAGGATCATTGGATCTTTTATCAGTGGATGTCTTCTGCCTAGCAAAAGCACTATCCACTCCCGTGGTTTCTTGGCACCTGGGACCTTTGAATGATTGCTCATTCAAAGTTGCCATGGGGGAGGTCTTATTGATGTTACCACTTTCCTCCTCTGTGCTAGCAGGAGTAGTGGCAGTCTCAGCACCCATATACTCTTCCTCCTCCTCAGAGAGCACCTCCTTGGGGTTGGGAGACACCCCTTTGGTTTCCCTATTGATATTCCCTAAAGGAGAATTCTCCCTTAGAGGGCTTAAAGGCTTGGGGGTTGATGGTACAAGAAGGGAAGGAGCCTTCTTTACCTGTTTCCTCTTGTATGTTTGGGTGATTGGTGAGGTTGGTTTTTCAAGAAGGGACTGGGGGATAGATTTAGAGTGGGAAGGTTGGGATTGGCTAGCAGTAGGATGGTCTAATGGGGGCCTTGACCCTGCTGCCATACGTTCATTGGTTTGGGACACCACCATCATTGTAGAGAACAATGGGGTGTCAACTCCTTCCGAGTCCCCAGCAGATCTTCTCATATTTGAGAAAACCTTGCCTTTGGGGGGTGTAGGTACATATATTCCAGCAGAATGAGGAATATCCGTCAATTCATGGTTGATTACTTCTTGAACAAACCTAGGATACATATAAAAGCTCTTTTTGTTTCCCATGTTTGAAACAAGATCATTGAAAAGCATTTGTGAAAAATTGTACCTTCTGGCAGTGGCCAAACAGACCAAAGCATAAGCAATGGGACTGCTGAACTCACTCCATCCAGTAGTCTTTTTAGAGATGCAATGCATCAAGGTATGAACAAGAAAACGCCATTGGGGTGAGAATTTAGCTTTTGAGAACTTAAAAACACCCAATGGGCCTCCATACCCCATTCTTGTAAGATTTGAGAACAGTTCATCGTTTGGGATAGAAGTTATACCAGAGGCATCGTCTAGACGTAGACTGATGTGAATAACCTCTTCAGTAACTGTTAGTGGTTTTTCACAGACCCTTGTCTTGATCATTTGCACACCATTCTCAGCAACAATGGTGGCATTAACCCTGAACTGCCTTTGATGCTCGATATAGATTGAAGGCGATACAGTAAGAGCATGGGCAATATGGCTTGACTTGAGGAAATCCACAATCTGATGAAATCCTGCAGCTTGCTTTGGCTTTTGTAGCATCGCGATCTCATTGTGTTCATCGATGAATGCCATGGATGCCATTGATCTTTGCGAAAAACTTGCCTGAAAACTTTGAATCTTGAGAGAGAAAGGGTTTAGAGCGCAAGTGAACAGTATGCAAAGTGTCGTTATGAATTTTTAGGCGGGCAAAGGGTATTTATAGTATTCGGGACATAAGCAGTATTAACCTAGAGTAGTATTAACGGACAAGCAGTATTAACCGCGAGCAGTATTAACTACTAGCAGTATTAACTAACTAGCAGTATTAACTGCGAGCAGTATTAACTGCGAGCAGTATTAACTACTAGAAGTATTTAACTAACTAGCAGTATTAACTGCGACCAGTATTAACCACTAGCAGTATTAACTAACTAGCAGTATTAACTGCGAGCAGTATTAACCACTAGCAGTATTAACTAACTAGCAGTATTAACTACGAGCAGGATTAACCACTAGCAGTATTAACTAACTAGCAGTATTAACTGCGAGCAGTATTAACCACTAGCAGTATTAACCATACTTACTCTTTGAAGCTTAGGCTGAATTGAGTACTACTATGTATGCCCTGCAAAGGAAGATTAGTAACACCAAGAATCTATAATATTCAGGTATTTAACCACTTTTTGAGAGGATGCTTATTCAGAGTTGATCATTCCCACACTTGTTACCAAGAAAGTGAATCTACCCACATCAAAAGCTTTGGTGAATAGATCAGCAAACTGGTTGTCAGTATGAACTTTTACAACTTGAACAATTTTTCTTTTCATTACAGTCTCTTATGAAGTGATACCTGATCTCAATGTGTTTTGTCTTAGAGTGCTTGACAGGATTATTCACAATGTTGATAGCACTGCTATTATCAATAAAAATGGGAGTGTGTAGAAAGGTTACCCCATAGTCCAGCATTTGATTCTGAATCCATAAGACTTGAGAACAGCAACTTGCAGCTGCTATGTACTCTGCCTCTATTGTAGATGTGGACACTGTGGTTTGTTTCTTGCACTGCCATGAAACTAGTCTAGCACCCAAAAACTGACATCCTCCAGAAGTAGATTTTCTGTCCAAGTTTGCCCCACCTAGATCACTGTCTGAGTATGCTATTAGGTCAACGGGTGAGTCATGCGGATACCAAAGTCCCAATCTGGGTTGCCCTTTGAGATATCTGAATATCCTCTTAACAGCTTGAAAGTGAGATTGCTTTGGCCTAACTTGGAATCTTGCACATACATAGACTGGAAACATTATATCTGGCCTTGATGCTGTGAGATACATGAGAGAGCCAATCATGGATCTATAATGATGCACATCCATATCCTCCCCCTCAAGATCTGCTGTTATCTGCTTGTGTGTCTCCATAGGTGTGCTGGCAGGTTTTGAATCTGAGAAACCGAACTTGGTTAGAATGTCCTGCACATACTTGGACTGACAGATGAAAATTCCATCTGACTTCTGTTAAACTTGGAGTCCAAGGAAGAATGTAAGTTCCCCCATGGAACTCATTTTAAACCTTTGATGCATTAGGTCCTCAAACTCCTTGCACATGTTGTCTCTTGTGGATCCAAAGATAATATCATCAACATAGATTTGGACCATCAAGATATCCTTCTTCTTTCTCTTGATAAATAGAGTCTTATCAATGACTCCTCTTTCAAAGCCATTTTCCAAGAGATAGGATGACAGAGTGTCATACCATGCTCTTGGAGCTTGATGCAGTCCATAAAGAGCTTTCTTCAATTTGTATACCCTGTTTGGATAGCTTGGGTTTTCAAACCCTGGTGGTTGACAGACATATACCTCTTCTTCAATTGAGTCATAGAGAAATGCACTTTTTACATCCATTTCATAGACTTTGAATTTCATGTAAGAAGCATAAGCTAGGAATAATCTGATTGCTTCTATCCTAGCCACAGGTGCAAAAACTTCTTCATAATATATTCCCTCTTCTTGAGTATACCCTTGAACCACCAGCCTTGCTTTGTTCCTTATGACAATACCTCTTTCATCTCTCTTGTTCCTGAAAATCCACTTTGTGCCAATTGCTCTGTGACCTTTAGGAAGGTCTACTAGATCCCATACATCTTGTAGCTTGAACTGCAACAGTTCTTCTTGCATTGCTTCTATCCAACTGGATTCTTTCATAGCATCATGTGCCTTTTTAGGCTCAAGCTGGGATAGAAAACAAGTAAGCACTGTATGTTGTTGATCTTGCATTTCTTGAAGCCTGCTTTGATGTCTAGTCATCATAGGAGAAGTTATATCTCCTATTACCAGCTATGGAGGATGATTCTTTTGAACTCTGTTGTTATGACTAGGTTCTTCATTGAGTCCTACCTCTAGAATAGAGTCATTCAACTCAACTGAAGTGTTTTCAGCAGCCACTTCTGATTCTTTATTTTCTTGAGTCTCCTCATCTCTACTTTCTTCTTCACTCTGACTTGGTCCAGTAGATGGTTCCTTTTCACAGTCTTCAAAAGAATCCACTGTGGGTATGGGAAAGATCACAGATTTAGATATACTCTCTTGAACTTGTGTAGTCTCTGATCCTCCACATCCTGAACCTGCATAATCATCACTACTGAAACCAAAAGAGTTAGTTAGTGAATCAATGTCAAATAGCCACTGAGGACCAGTTCCAATAGGATTTGGTGTGTTCTCATTGCATTTGACATTGTCACTTTCTTCAATTATTCTAGAAGATGAGTTAAAAACTCTGTAGTCCTTACTCTGAGATGAATAACCAACAAAAAATCCATCATCTGCTTTGCTATCAAACTTACCTAAGTGAGATTTGGTATTGAGAATTGTACAAGGACACCCAAAAGGTTTGAAAAATCCAATGAAAGGTTTTCTTTTATTTAAAAGCTCATATGGTGTCTTGTTCTTTGGCTTAACTACTAGAACTCTGTTTTGGACATAGCAGGCAGTATTAACTGCTTCAGCCCAGAAGGTAATTGGCAGTTTTGAATCAGCCAACAGAGATCTAGCAACCTCTATTAGTGTCCTATTTCTCCTTTCAGCAACACCATTCTGTTGAGGAGTCCTAGGAGCACTATATTGTCTCTCAATGCCTTTTTCTTCACAAAAGGTGTTTAGATCAAGATTTTTGAATTCCGTCCCATTATCTGATCTAATGACTTTTACTTTTTCATTAGTATAGTTTTCAATTCTTAGGATAAAGGATTTGATCAGTCCACTTGTCTCATCCTTAGTCCTTAGAAAATATACCCAGGTAAATCTAGAGTAATCATCAACAATAACCAAGCAGTAAGATTTCTTGCCTATACTCATAACATTTGTAGGACCAAACAGATCCATATGCAATAACTGGAGACAAGAAGAAATTGAATTTATCTCTTTGGTCTTATGAGAAGTTTTGTGTTGTTTGCCTTTAAGACATGCAACACAATGATCATCACATGAAAATACTTTTGAAGGTAAACCTCTTACAAGATTGTTTTTGACAAGTTTGTTCATAGTTTTGAAGTTAATGTGACACATCCTTCTGTGCCAAAGAGAGGATTCATCTACAGAAGCTTTTGAAACAAGACAATTTAGAGATGAATCACTATCAACATTGTCCATATCTAGACAGTAAACATTGTCCTTTCTTGGAGTTCTAAGTAGTATCATGCTTTCATCAACTACCTTGAACCCTGGAGCAAGGATCATACACTCAGTATTTGTAAATAATATACTATGTTGTTTGTCACATACCTGTGATACACTTAACAGGTTGTACTTCAAATGATCAACATAGTAGACATCCTCAAATGTCATCTTACCTTTGGTGACATTACCTTTTCCACTTATTTTACCACCAGTAAGATTATCTCCAAATGCAACATGTCCTCCATTGATATGCTTGAAATCCTGAAGGCATGACATGTTGCCTGTCATGTGCCTAGAGAAACCACTATCAACATGCCATATGCTCTTTCCCTTAAGCTGTTGGTTGCCCTGCACATAAGATAGATCAGTTAGTATGAATTAGGAACCCAAGCCAAAGTGGTCTTGGGTACCCCTTTCTCATCAAAATACTTGCATTATTTCTTGACAAGATTTTTGAACTTTAACTCCTCATTCTTGGAGTACTTTGTCACAATAATAGGCTTGGAAACATTTTTGCTAGAAGCAGTACTGGTTTTAGAAGTACTAACTGCCTTAGCAGCACTTGCATGCTTAGCAGTACTAACCTTGTTAGAAGTAGTAACTGTGTTAGCAGCAGTAACTGTGTTGGCAGTATTAACCTTTGAAGAGGTACTAACAGTATTAGCAGCATTAATATTTTCAACAGTACTAACACGGGTAGCAGCAGTAATACTTCCAGCAGCACTAACCCTGTCAGTAGTACTAACAGTTTTAGTGCTTCTAGGCACCCACATTTTGATACTTTCTTTTAAAATCTTTTTCTTCATGGGGCCTTTACTTTCACCATGTTTCTTTATCACATGTTTCTTTCCAGCCTTCCTATAACCAACAGGTTTTTGCACAAATCTTTGAAAGGTCATCTGTTGATTAGTAGGGTTAAAGAAGCAATATTTAGCCAAATGATTTAACTTGCCACATATGAAACAAGGTTTTGGTCTATTGATTTTACTCAGATCAACTCCTTGCTTCTGAGCCCATTGATTATTCCAGTTTCTTTGATTTCCTCTTTTTAAACCAGAATTTAGGCTCTTGGCTTTACTACAAGCACACTGTTTACAAGATCCAGGATTCACAACCGTGGTTTGTTTGTAATGGACCTTGTTATCCTTTCCTTTGGTCTTCTCTATCTCCTTGGACTTGACCCAGATTTTCCCACATCCCTCATTGGTGATAATGTTGTTTTCTAATGGGATCTCTTTACTCACATCATTATCCCTATTCTCACTGGCTTCTTTCTCAGTCAAATCCTTAATTACTACCTCTTCCAAAGGATCTATTTTAAAAGCTTTCTCAGATAAGTCCTTTTTCTCCTTGGTTTCTAACAAGTCTGAAGTAGGAGAGATATAGTTGTTGTTGTAAGGAGGAGGTGTATTGTTGTATCCAATACCAGGCTTCATCTTATCATGAATCTGAGCCTTTAGAAGAGAATCCATTGCTTTTGAAGCATATGAAAACTTTTCTATGTCAAGTTTAACTTTAGACAGTTCCTCTTTCAGCCTATCACTCTCTTCTAAGGATTTAGGCAGTTTGGTCTCTAACTCATTATTTTCCCACTTCCAATAGTTTGTGTCATAAGAGTGTTGAAGTTCATTAGCTTGAAAGCCTTTGATTTGCTCTTCAAATCTCTCTACTATCAACACATAATCTCTTCTGTCCTTTTCTAATCTTTTGAGGTCATCACACATACTTTGATTGTGATCCCTGTATCTTTTGACAATGTCTATGCAAGATTTAGTGGAAATATTAGAAATTACCTCATAGGGGAGATCAGACACTTCTGCCATAAGAGCTTGATTCTGAATGGCTTCCTCAGCTTGATCACTCCAGTCAAATCCCATTCCTTGTTGAGAAACAAGGGCTTGAGCAGGATTCTTGTTCTGATTGTAGCCTCCATTCTGAGCTTGTTGGTGGTTGTCGTTTGGAACAACACTCCTGCATTCTCTAGCAAAGTGTCCTTTCATGTGACACTTATAGCATTCCACCTTAGTCTTGTCAAAACCAGCTCCATCTTCTCTTCTTTGAGAGAAGTTATTCCTTCCTGTTCTTTTAATAAACTTCTTCACCCTCATGGATAACATGGCCATCTGCCATTTAATATCCATCTTCTCCAGGTCATCAGGGTGAAGTTGATCCAGATCATCATTAATCAATGAATTGTTGCTATGACTGGACAAAAAGGCTTCAAAGATAGTTTCAGTGCCTTTTTCTGAATTTACTCCACTGGCAGTACTAACTGCTTCAGGGTTGGCAGTAGTATCAGTGGATGCTGAGAGAAGTGCAGCATTGTGGATATAACCAGTGGGCTTCTTCTTGGTTTCTACCTCAGTTTCAAAAACTCTTAGATCATTGTGTAGATCATCAAGTTCTTTCTCTTCCAGATTGTCACTCTGTCTATATGAGACAGTGTACATAGTCCATTCATCCCCAAGAGATCTGAGGAACTTTCTGTTGATATCATCTTGTTCCATCTTCACTCCTACAGTAGCCAGTTCACCAATGAGCTTGTTGAACCTATCAAAAGTTTGAGTCATAGACTCATTCTTTGAGGAAGTGAAGTTCTCATACTGCTGCTTTAGAACATCTCTTTGATTTCTTTTGATGCCCTTAGTTCCAGCAAATCTTTTCTCTAGAGCATTCCAGAGAATCTGAGCATCAGTGCAGTTGCAAAATTGATGCTGATATTCATTGGGGATGGCCAAGAGCAGAGTGCTCAAGGCCTTCATCTTTGTCTGTCTGATCTTCCTCTCACCATCTGTCTTTGGTGGAGGTCTTTTCCCATCTGGTCCTATCCTTCCAGCTTCAGAAGGACCATTCTCAATGATATCCCACATTGAGTAGTCAGTGAGAAGAATATATTGTCTGATTCTGATCTTCGACATGTCAAACTCACTGGGTTTGAGCATTGGAACCTTAGAGACCAAAGTACTGCTTGATTCTGTAAGATTTTCCATGATGAATAGATGTTTCTGAGAGAGTTTGGCTCTGATACCACTTGATAGGATCGAATTCTCAACAAGAATTAATTCTCAGAAACAATATCAAAGAAGTTTGCGGAATAACACTTTGATATTCAATGAAACAGTAATCACAAACAGTAAATATGATTAACAAACTGTAAACTTGTATTGAATAATTGAAATCACAAGATTACACACTCAACCTCAATATTGAAGAACAGACTCTTTTAAGACGAATTCTACTTCTCTAGAATTAGGATCTATGCCTTGAGGTTGATTTCTCTCTAGAACAAAACTTAGAATTTCTCTTGTTTTAAACTATTCTATACATTCTATACATATACTGAATAAAAGATAATTACAATAAATAAAAATATCTTCAGTATATCTTCCATCATTATCTTCAAGCCTTCCATGAATATCTTGACTTTTTCCAGCTGTCATCTTTTCCATTCGGATCTTCAAGTCATAAGCAGCACTAACTATGCTCAGCAGCATTAAAATCTTCAAGCAACATTAACTTGGTCTTAGCAGTATTAACTACTAAGCAATAGTAATACTCAGCAGTATTAACCTTGAAGTCTTCTAGCAGTAGTAACTCTGAACTAGCAGCATTAACCATACTTGGTAAATTCTTCAGTTCCCAACATGCATCGAAATGAAATGATTTGATGACTTATTTACCTAAATGGAAAGTATTGGGTAAGAATGAATTTTTATGATTGTTAGTATTACGTACATTTTGTATCGTGAAATGTTTTAAAAATACCACCGTGTGAGTCATGGGCGCTTGGTCATTGTAACACCCTAAAAATTGGGGTAATTTTAAAAACTGAAAATTCGGCAACATAATGTTTATAAATAGAGCAAACCACCCATAATGGGCAATCGTGAGCATTTACAAAACCTGCAACAATGAATAGGTAAACGACAACAAACTAATCTAAACTACAACTAGCCAGATTACCTTGGTTGTCAACCCAATACCAAAAAGAAATAATTGTTTCAATGCTATGCGTTGCCAAAAATGACTATCATCCAAAAATGCCCGTAAGAGACCACGCTTTTCACTCAAACCCTTGAAGACCCGCCGCAAAGGGAACCTGTTATACACATCGTTTAAGAAAAAGTGTTAGGCTTAAAGCCTAGTGAGAACATACATTTTATGTGAAAGACGAACAAAAGTCAAATGCAAAATAAGTAAACTGTTTTCACCAATAACTTCCTTGTAAATGGTTTAGTAAACACATAGTGACCTTCCGGTCCAGACTTCATCTTGCAATGACGGGTGTAAGCCCGAATTCCAAGGATTGTGGCGAAACACAAAGTAAGCCACCTTCCGAGTTTTGTGCTCACCATACAAGGATCAAGGCCGTGAAACTGCCGGTCCAAATAACGAAGTGGGAGGGTGACACCCGATGATCCAAGTCATACTCATTCTCTAGGAATTACATTTACGACCCATGGCTAGTAACCGGCCCCCCATAACCGTACCAAAGTGCCTCTAAGGATCCAATGTCTCAACTAGCTACATACGGAATTACCCCAAATAATAAGTCAACTAAATACCTATGGATCCATTTGTAGTAGTTTAGACTCGTCACAATACACATGTGACCAACTATAATCAAACAAATAGTTCATAAAACCAATTAGTTCTCAAATCACCATTAAATGGTTAACTGCTGATAAGAATAACGAGCCCATATATAAAACATACGGCTAACAACTTAAATCCCAAAATGTTTCTTTACCAAAATAAACCTTTCCATAATAGAAACCATTTTATACAAACATGGATTTCTTTATATTTTAACCATTTGTTTCCTTTCCACAAAATAACCATTTTCACCAAATCTCTTATAAAATGTTTAATCATAAACTTGGCTAAAAGCCATAAGTTGTACATTTATTCAACATAATGCAATAACAACACATTGGTAGTTCCAAGACATCGTTTATATCATAATTTACCAAAAATGGTAATAAACCCTAAAATCTCCCAAAATCACCAAGTTAGGTCAAAATCTCATCAACATTAAATATGCAAATAAGAGATGTTTAGAAGTCAAAATATACATTTTGATATGTATAATAGTTTAGTAAAAGGAAGTATGAACTCACAAAGTGGGTTTTTGGAAGAACCCAAACCCTAGATTCAATCATTTGGGGAAGATGACAATGGAGGTTGAGACCCTAAGCTCCACTCTTGAACCCTTAGAAGGAACAACCAACTTCTTGCAATAAATGAGGTAGTGTTGGGTGGGAAAACCCTAATTTTCGGATGTGGGGAGTTATGAGGGTTTGAGAGAGAGTAAAGAGGGTAGATAGAGAAGTAAATGAGGTAAAAAGGGGGAAAACCCGTATGTTGGTGTCCAGTGAGTCTCGCGGGTTATGCCGCGACCTCAAGTCGCGGCATAAGTTGCCCGTGCCGCTGAGAGGGAACCCATACAGTGGGTTACGCGGGTTGTGCCGCGGTTTGCAAGTCGCGCGCTACTCGCGAAAGCCCCTGTGAATACAATTCCTCCAAAACTCCAAATACCAAACCGTATACAAAACGGGGTGCTAACGACAAATGATAAACACTAGAACACCAAGACTAAACGATAAACAAGGCTAGAAATCTTAGCTCTAGAATTACATAACAAAATTCGGGGTGTCACAATCCTCCCCAACTTGGGATTGATTTCGTCCCCGAAATCCCAACTACTCGAATAGGTGAGGATATCTTTGCTTCATATCCTTCTCGGCTTCCCATGTCACATTGGCACCACGATGATTCTTCCATTGCACCTTGACCATAGTGACTTCTTTGTGGAGTAGTTTATTTGACTTAATCTTCAAAATGGCTTCGGGCGCTTCAACACAACCATTCCCCTCGTCCACTCTAATCTCGGAAAGAGGGATGACACTCTCCTCTTCCGCCAAGCATTTCCGAAGATAGCAAATGTGGAATGTGTTGTGGATCCCGTTCATTTATGGAGGAAGTTCCAACTGATAAGCTTGCAAGCCCACACTCTTAAGCACTTTAAATGGTCCAAGGAAACGGGGACTCAACTTCCCGCGCTTTCCGAACTGGATGATGCCTTTCCATGGCGATACTTTTAACATCACGCGGTCGCCCACTTGGAATTCCATCGGCCGTCTCTTCTTATCGGCATAGCTCTTCTGCCGATCTTGGGTTGCTTTCAACCGTTCCTGAATTCCTTTAACTTTATCGGCCGTAACTTGCACGATTTCGGGGCCGGTGAATTGTTTCTCACCCGCTTCTAACCAACAAAACGGGGTTCGGCATTTCCCACCGTACAAGGCCTCAAAAGAATCCATGCCAATACTGGAGTGGTAACTGTTGTTGTAGGCGAACTCGACTAATGGCAGATGACAGTCCCAACTCCGGCCAAAGTCGATCACACACGATCTCAGCATGTCTTCGAGCGTTTGGATGGTTCGCTTGCTTTGGCCATCGGTTTGGGGGTGATACGCCGTGCTTAACTTTACTCTAGTCCCCAACTCTTTCTGGAGACCATTCCAAAAATTGGAAATGAAACGGCTATCGCGGTCCAATACGATGGACAAGGGTACACCATGCCTCGAAATTATCTCGTCGATGTAAAGTTTGGCTAACTTGTCCATCGGGAGAGTTTCTCTCATGGCTAAAAAGTAAGCACTCTTGGTTAGGCGGTCCACTACCACCCATATTATATCGTCCCCTTTGAGAGTCTTCGACAGTTTCGTCACAAAATCCATGGTGATGTGCTCCCACTTCCATTCCGGAATTTCCAAGGATTGGAGACTCCCGTATGGTCGTTGATGTTCTGCTTTGACTTGAATACAAGTCACACATCTTTCCACGTAATTAGCCACGTCTAACTTCATGACGGGCCACCAATAATTAAGTTTCAGATCCCGATACATCTTTGTACTCCCCGGGTGGATATAAAACATGGATTTGTGGGCATCTTTGAGAAGTAATTCCCGATTGCCCCCGATCTTGGGCACCCAAACTCGCCCTTCAAAGAGTTTTACTCCTCGCCCATCTTCGGTTAGGAGGTGACGTTGCTTCACCATCACTTCATTATTTAGATTCTCTTCCCGAAGGGCCTCGAATTGAGACTCCTTGATCTTCTCGATCAGACTTGACACTAGCTCATTTCGAGAGAAGGAGGTTTGCAGACCTCCACTATACTCTTTTCTGCTCAACGCGTCTGCTACTACATTCGCCTTGCCAAGATGGTAAAACAATTCACATTCATAGTTTTTTAGGAGTTCTATCCACCTCCTTTGTCTCATATTCAACTCCTTCTGGTCAAATATGTGTTTCAGACTCTTGTGATTTGTATAGAGAGTGCACTTTGTACCATAGAGATAGTGTCGCCAAAGCTTCAAAGCGAACGCCACTGCCGCCAACTCTAGATCATGGGTAGGGTAATTCTTTTCGTGAATCTTGAGTTGCCGAGATGCATAGGCAATCACCTTTCCCATTTACATAAGTACACACCCAAGCCCCATCATGGATGCATCGCTATAAACCACAAAGTCTTTCGTTCCTTCGGGTAAGGATAATATCAGTGCTTCGCAGAGTTTCTTTTGGAGGGTTCGGAAAGCTTTCTCTTGGGCATCCGACCAAACGAATTTTACATTTTTCCGAGTAAGGGATGTCAAGGAAGAAGCAATCTTAGAAAAGTCTTGTATAAATCGCCGATAGTAACCCGCTAAGCCCAAGAAGCTTCGAATCTCTGACGGACTATTTGGAGGTTCCAAATTCATCATGGCCTCGATCTTGGAAGGGTCCACCTTCACCCCGTGTCGGGTGACAACGTGTCCCAAAACATGGACCTCTCCTAGCCAAAAATCACATTTCGAAAATTTTGCATAGTGTTGTTCCTTTTTCAACACCTCGAGTACCTCACGGAGGTGTCGTTCATGATCTAGTTCATTCTTAGAGTAGAGCAAGATGTCATCGATAAACACTATCACCGATTTATCGAGGAAGGGTCGGCACACACGGTTCATCAAGTTGATGAATATTGTCGGCGCGTTGGTCAACTCAAAAGGCATGACCAAGAATTCATAGTGCCCGTACCGGGTCCTAAACGCCGTCTTTGAGACGTCTTCGCCTCTCACCCTCACTTGGTGATATCCGGATCGAAGATCGATTTTTGAGAAACAACCTGCCCCTTGAAGCTGATCGAACAGGTCATCGATTCTCGGAAGCGGATATTTATTTTTCACCGTGGCCTTATTCAGTTCGCGATAATTGATGCACATTCTCATCGTGCCATCTTTCTTCTTGACGAACAAAACCGGAGCTCCCCAAGGTGACGAGCTCGGTCTTATAAATCCCTTCTCTAGGAGTTCTTGAAGTTGAGCCATCATTTCTTTCATTTCAGATGGCGCCAACCGGTAAGTAGCTCGAGCGATTGAAGTTGCTCCCGGTATGATATCAATCCGGAACTCTACTTGACGATCGGGTGGCAAACCGGGCAAATCGTCTGGAAAAACATCGGGAAATTCGCGTACCACCTTCACATCTACGAGCTTCTTCTTCTCGAGTTTCGCGTCTATCACATAAGCTAGGAAGGACGAACATCCTTTCACCAAGCACTTTCGTGCCTTAGCCATGGTGATAACCACCACATCACCTTTCCTTCTTTCGCCATAAACTACCACCATGTCACCATCTGATATAGGGAGTCGGATTAGTTTCTTGGAGCATAAGATTTCGGCATGATTGCCCGCCAACCAATCCATACCAACCACTACGTCGAATCCACCAATGACCATTGGCATCAAGTTGATTAAGAACTTCTTTCCTTCAATGCTAAGGGTATAATCCTTAAAGACGTCACGGATTAACACTTGGCTACCATTAGCTATCTCTACCACTAAAGTATTTTCTAGACTAATAGTGGGAAGGGCTAGCTTTTCATGAAACGCAACAGATATGAAAGAAAAACTGGCACCCGAATCAAATAGCACACGAGCAGGTACGGAGTTTAGGAGAAACGTACTCGACACCACATCGGCGGATGCCTTGGCCTCATTGGCCGTCATCTGGAAAGCTCGGCCAGGCATTCTAGGAGGGTTTTCTTTCCTTTCCGGGGCGCTCCCCATCTTGAATATCGGGCACTCTCTTCTGAAGTGCCCTGGCGTCTTACACTCGAAGCAAATAACCCCTTTGACCGGGCAAACTCTGACAGTGTGACCGGTCTTACCGCACTTGACACAAGCGGTGGCATTAGGATTACTGTTGCCAAAATGCTTGCTCTTGCACCTTTGGCGCCAACGTGCCTCCGGTCGGTTGTGGGAACCCCGATTCCCCACAAAAGGTTGATTCCTCCTAGGAGGTGCAGGATTGTTCTCCCATTTTCTCTTGTCCCCAACCATAACTGCTTTCTCCGCTTTGCTTCTCGCAAAGATTTCTTCCATGAATTGAGCTTCCTCAATCGTTTCGCGAAGATTGGAAGCCTTAGAATTGTGGATCGTAGACAACATGTCCGCCGGTAGGCCATTGAGGTAGGCCTTCACCTTATCTTTCTCCATCGGGGCCACATGCCCCACCAATCTCAACTTCTCCATAAATTGACGGGTATACTCCCTCACTGTCAAGTTTCCCATCACTAGGGACCGAAACTCCTTTTTGATGCGATCCATCGATCTTTCGCTGCAGAATTCTTCCATAATCTTTCTTTTGAACTCGGCCCAAGACAACTGAGCCAAAACGGTCGGAGAAAGAGTGGATTGAGTCACATCCCACCAGGCGAGTGCCACATCTCTCAGCAATTGCGCACCAAATCGTACTCTCTGATCGTCTCCACATTCAGCGGAGCCGAAAGCTTGCTCGACAGCTCTAATCCACTTTACACACACAACGGGGTCGTCAGAGCCAGAGAATTCCGACGGCCCGCATCCTAGAAAGGACTTGTAGGAGCAACTCTTCCCACTTTTCTGACCAGGCGCAACTCTGGGCTCTTTAGTTCGAATACCCGGACCGGTACCACCAGAACCCACTACAACGCCCTCAGCAACCGCCTCATTCCTCCTAAGTCTAGCATCACGGTCTTCTAACATCTTCATGAATGCCTCTTGTTGCTTTTCTATAGCCGTCGATACCATTTGCATGATACTAGCCATCATGTCGGTCTGAGGGTTCACCACATGCACAACTGGGTTGGTGGATGCCAACTCCACCCAAGGCACCCGTTCCACCTCCCAAGTAAATATCGGTGGCATACCGGGAGGAATGACTGCCGGTACTCTGACCACCGGGTTCCGCTCTGGCGAACTATCATCGCGAAGATCATCGACATCTAACTGACGACTGCGTGTGTTCACCATAACTGAGAAATGGCTGCCACACAAGCACGAGAAAGAGTAAGAAGGAGCTAAACCGAAACAAACATGAAAGGACGTACTACTATATCCACCAATTGTCATAACATCAACAAACTAAGCACACTTACGTAAAATATCCTCATAATAACATTAGCTAAGTGAGATTATGAACATATAACACATAAGGGTTCTCGTTACCATCATCACAACGCTTGATGAACATAACCTCCGTCGACTCTAAGACTTACCCATCTTAGAATTCTACCCAACTCACAATCATTGCCTAACATACTCAGTCTAAGTCTAGACATCTTACAATCATGCCTAGTTCGCTTAAACTAGGGCTTTGATACCAACTTGTAACACCCTAAAAATTGGGGTAATTTTAAAAATTGAAAATTCGGCAACATAACGTTTATAAATAGGGCAAACAACCCATAATGGGCAAACGTGAGCATTTACAAAACCCGCAACAATGAATAGGGAAACGACAACAAACTAATATAAACTACAACTAGCCAGATTACATTGGTTGTCAACCCAATACCAAAAAGAAATAATTGTTTCAATGCTAAGCGTTCCCAAAAATGATTATCATCCAAAAATGCCCGTAAGAGACCACGCTCTTCACTCAAACCCTTGAAGACCTGCCGCTAAGGAAACCTGTTATACACATCGTTCGAGAAAAAGTGTTAGGTTTAAAGCCTAGTGAGAACATACAGTTTATGTGAAAGACAAACAAAAGTCAAATGCAAAATAAGTAAACTGTTTCACCAATAACCTCCTTGTAAACACATAGTGACCTTCCGGTGCAGACTTCATCTTGCGATGACGGGTGTAAGCCCGAATTCTATGGATTGTGGAGAAACACAAAGTAAGCCACCTTCCGAGTTTTGAGCTCACCATACTAGGATCAAGGTCGTGAACCTGTCGGTCCAAATACCGATGTGGGAGGGTGGCACCCGATGATCCAAGTCATACTCATTCGCTAGGATTTACATTTACGGCCCATGGTTAGTAACCGGCCCCACATAACCGCACCAAAGTGCCTCCGAGGATCCAATGTCTCAACTAGCTACATACGGAATTACCCCAAATAATAAGTCAACTAAATACCTATGGATCCATTTGTTGTAGTTTAGACTCGTCACAATACACATGTGACCAACTATAATCAAACAAATAGTTCATAAAACCAATTAGTTCTCAAATCACCATTAAATGGTTAACTGCTGATAAGAATCACGAGCCCATATATAAAACATACGGCTAACAACTTAAATCCCAAAATGTTTCTTTACCAAAATAAACCTTTCCATAATAGAAACCACTTTATACAAACATGGATTTCTTTATATTTTAACCATTTGTTTCCTTTCCACAAAATAACCATTTTCACCAAATCTCTTATAAAATGTTTAATCATAAACTTGGCTAAAAGCCATCAGTTGTACATTTATTCAACATAATGCAATAACAACACATTTGTAGTTCCAAGACATCGTTTATATCATAATTTACCAAAAATGGTAATAAACCCTAAAATCTCCCAAAATCACCAAGTTAGGTCAAAATCTCATCAACATTAAATATGTAAATAAGAGATGTTTAGAAGTCAAAATATACATTTTGATATGTATAATAGTTTAGTAAAAGGAAGTATGAACTCACAAAGTGGGTTTTTGGAAGAACCCAAACCCTAGATTCAATCCTTTGGGGAAGATGACAATGGAGGTTGAGACCCTAAGCTCCACTCTTGAACCCTTAGAAGGAACAACCAACTTCTTGCAATAAATGAGGTAGTGTTGGGTGGGAAAACCCTAATTTTCGGATGTGGGGAGTTATGAGGGTTTGAGAGAGAGTAAAGAGGGTAGATAGAGAAGTAAATGAGGTAAAAAGGGGGAAAACCCGTATGTGGGTGTCCAGGGAGTCCCGTGGGTTATGCCGCGACCTCAAGTCGCGGCATAAGTTGCTCGTGCCGCTGAGAGGAAACCCATACAGTGGGTTACGCGGGTTGTGCCGCAGTTTGCAAGTCTCGCGCTACTCGCGAAAGCCCATGTGAATACAATTCCTCCAAAACTCGAAATACCAAACCGTATACAAAACGGGGTGCTAACGACAAATGATAAACACAAGAACACCAAGACTAAACGATAAACAAGGCTAGAAATCTTAGCTCTAGAATTACATAACAAAATTCGGGGTGTCACAATCCTCCCCAACTTGGGAATGATGTCGTCCCTGAAATCCCAACTACTCGAATAGGTGAGGATATCTTCGCTTCATATCCTTCTCGGCTTCCCATGTCACATTGGCACCACGATGATTCTTCCATTGCACCTTGACCATAGTGACTTCTTTGTGGCGTATTTTATTTGACTTAATCTTCAAAATGGCTTCAGGCTCTTCAACACAACCATTCCCCTCGTCCACTCTAATCTCGGAAAGAGGGATGACACTCTCCTCTTCCGCCAAGCATTTCCGAAGATAGCAAATGTGGAATGTGTTGTGGATCCCGTTCATTTATGGAGGAAGTTCCAACTGATAAGCTTGCAAGCCCACACTCTTAAGCACTTTAAATGGTCCAAGGAAACGGGGACTCAACTTCCCGCGCTTTTCGAACCGGATGATGCCTTTCCATGGCGATACTTTTAACATCACGCGGTCGCCCACTTGGAATTCCATCGGCCGTCTCTTCTTATCGGCATAGATCTTCTGCCGATCTTGGGTTGCTTTCAACCGTTCCCGAATTCCTTTAACTTTATCGGCCGTAACTTGCACGATTTCGGGTCCGGTGAATTGTTTATCACCTGCTTCTAACCAACAAAACGGGATTCGGCATTTCCCACCGTACAAGGCCTCAAAAGGAGCCATGCCAATACTAGAGTGGTAACTGTTGTTGTAGGCGAACTCGACTAATGGCAGATGAGAGTCCCAACTCCGGCCAAAGTCGATCACACACGATCTCAGCATGTCTTCGAGCGTTTGGATGGTTCGCTTGCTTTGGCCATCGGTTTGGGGGTGATACGTCGTGCTTAACTTTACTCTAGTCCCCAACTCTTTCTGGAGACCATTCCAAAAATTGGAAATGAAACGGCTATCGCGGTCCAATACGATGGACAAGGGTACACCATGCCTCGAAATTATCTCGTCGATGTAAAGTTTGGCTAACTTGTCCATCGGGAGAGTTTCTCTCATGGCTAAAAAGTGAGCACTCTTGGTCAGGCGGTCCACTACCACCCATATTATATCGTCCCCTTTGAGAGTCTTCGACAGTTTGGTCATAAAATGCATGGTGATGTGCTCCCACTTCCATTCCGAAATTTCCAAGGATTGGAGACTCCCGTATGGTCGTTGATGTTCTGCTTTGACTTGAATACAAGTCACACATCTTTCCACGTAATTAGCCACGTCTAACTTCATGACGGGCCACCAATAATTGAGTTTCAGATCCCGATACATCTTTGTACTCCCCGGGTGGATAGAAAACATGGATTTGTGGGCATCTTTGAGAAGTAATTCCCAATTGCCCCCGATCTTGGGCACCCAAACTCGCCCTTCAAAGAGTTTTACTCCCCGCCCATCTTCGGTTAGGAGGTGACGTTGCTTCACCATCACTTCATTCTTTAGATTCTCTTCCCGAAGGGCCTTGAATTGAGACTCCTTGATCTTCTCTATCAGACTTGACACTAGCTCAATTCGAGAGAAGGAGGTTTGCAGACCTCCACTATACTCTTTTCTGCTCAACGCGTCTGCTACTACATTCGCCTTACCAAGATGGTAAAACAATTCACATTCATAGTTTTTTAGGAGTTCTATCCACCTCCTTTGACTCATATTCAACTCCTTCTGGTCAAATATGTGTTTCAGACTCTTGTGATCTGTATAGAGAGTGCACTTTGTACCATAGAGATAGTGTCGCCAAAGCTTCAAAGCGAACACCACTGCCGCCAACTCTAGATCATGGGTAGGGTAATTCTTTTCGTGAATCTTGAGTTGCCGAGATGCATAGGCAATCACCTTTCCCCTTTACATAAGTACACACCCAAGCCCCATCATGGATGCATCGCTATAAACCACAAAGTCTTTCGTTCCTTCGGGTAAGGATAATATCGGTGTTTCGTAGAGTTTCTTTTGGAGAGTTCGGAAAGCTTTCTCTTGGGCATCCGACCAAACGAATTTTACATTTTTCCGAGTAAGGGATGTCAAGGAAGAAGCAATCTTAGAAAAGTCTTGTATAAATCGCCGATAGTAACCCGCTAAACCCAAGAACTTCGAATCTCTGACGAACAATTTGGAGGTTCCAAATTCATCATGGCCTCGATCTTGGAAGGGTCCACCTTCACCCCGTCTCGGGTGACAACGTGTCCCAAAACTTGGACCTCTCCTAGCCAAAAATCACATTTCGAAAATTTTGCATAGAGTTGTTCCTTTTTCAACACCTTGAGTACCTCACGGAGGTGTCGTTCATGATCTAGTTCATTCTTAGAGTAGAGCAAGATGTCATCGATAAACACTATCAACGATTTATCGAGGAAGGGTCGGTACACACGGTTCATCAAGTCCATGAATACTGTCGGCGCGTTGGTCAACTCAAAAGGCATGACCAAGAATTCATAGTGCCCGTACCGGGTCCTAAACGCCGTCTTTGAGACGTCTTCGCCTCTCACCCTCACTTGGTGATATCCGGATCGAAGATCGATTTTTGAGAAACAACCTGCCCCTTGAAGCTGATAGAACAGGTCATCGATTCTCGGAAGCGGATATTTATTTTTCACCGTGTCCTTATTCAGTTCGCGATAATTGATGCACATTCTCATCGTGCCATCTTTCTTCTTGACGAACAAAACCGGAGCTCCCCAAGGTGACGAGCTCGGTCTTATAAATCCCTTCTCTAGGAGTTCTTGAAGTTGAGCCATCATTTCTTTCATTTCAGATGGCACCAACCGGTGAGTAGCTCGAGCGATTGAAGTTGCTCCCGGTATGAGATCAATCCGGAACTCTACTTAACGATCGGGTGGCAAACCGGTCAAATCGTCTGGAAAAACATCGGGAAATTCGCGCACCACCTTCACGTCTACGAGCTTCTTCTTCTCGAGTTTCGCGTCTATCACATAAGCTAGGAAGAACGAACATCCTTTCACCAAGCACTTTCGTGCCTTAGCCATGGTGATAACCACTACATCACCTTTCCTTCTTTCGCCATAAACTACCACCATGTCACCATCTGATATAGGGAGTCGGATTAGTTTCTTGGAGCATAAGATTTCGGCATGATTGTCCGCCAACCAATCCATACCGACCACTACGTCGAATCCACCAATGACCATTGGCATCAAGTTGATTAAGAACTTCTTTCCTTCAATGCTAAGGGTATATTCCTTAAAGACGTCACGGATTAACACTTGGCTACCATTAGCTATCTCTACCACTAAAGTATTTTCTAGACTAATAGTGGGAAGGGCTAGCTTTTCATGAAACGCAACAGATATGAAAGAAAAACTGGCACCCGAATCAAATAGCACACGAGCAGGTACGGAGTTTAGGAGAAACGTACCCGACACCACATCGGCGGATGCCTTGGCCTCATTGGCCGTCATCTGGAAATCTCGGCCAGGCATTCTAGGAGGGTTTTCTTTCCTTTCCGGGGTGCTCCCCATCTTGAATATCGGGCACTCTTTTCTGAAGTGCCCCGACGTCTTACACTCGAAGCAAATAACCCCCTTGACCGGGCAATCTCTGACAGTCTGACCGGTCTTACCGCACTTGACACAAGCGGTGGCATTAGGATTACTGTTGCCAAAATGCTTGCTCTTGCACCTTTGGCACCAACGTGCCTCCGGTCGGTTGTTGGAACCCCGATTCCCCACAAAAGGTTGATTCCTCCTAGGAGGTGCAGGATTGTTCTCCCATTTTCTCTTGTCCCCAACCATAACTGCTTTCTCCGCTTTGCTTCTCGCAAAGATTTCTTCCCTGAATTGAGCTTCCTCAATCGTTTCGCGAAGATTGGAAGATTAGAATTGTGGATCGTAGACAACATGTCCGCCGGTAGGCCATTGAGGTAGGCCTTCACCTTATCTTTCTCCGTCGGGGCCACATGCCCCACCAATCTCAACTTCTCCATAAATTGACGGGTATACTCCCTCACTGTCAAGTTTCCCATCACTAGGGACCGAAACTCCTTTTTTATGCGATCCATCGATCTTTCGCTGCAGAATTCTTCCATAATCTTTCTTTTGAACTCGACCCAAGACAACTGAGCCAAAACGGTCGGAGAAAGAGTGGATTGAGTCACATCCCACCAGGCGAGTGCCACATCTCTCAGCAATTGCGCACCAAATCGTACTCTCTGATCGTCTCCACATTCAGCGGAGCCAAAAGCTTGCTCGACAGCTCTAATCCACTTTACACACACAACGGGGTCGTCAGAGCCAGAGAATTCCGACGGCCCGCATCCTAGAAAGGACTTGTAGGAGCAACTCTTCCCACTTTTCTGACCAGGCGCAACTCTGGGCTCTTTAGTTCGAATACCCGGACCGGTACCACCAGAACCCACTACAACGCCCTCAGCAACCGCCTCATTCCTCCTTAGGCTAGCATCACGGTCTTCTAACATCTTCATGAATGCCTCTTGTTGCTTTTCCATATCCGTCGATACCATTTGCATGATACTAGCCATCATGTCGGTCTGAGGGTTCACCACTTGCACAACTGGGTTGGTGGATGCCAACTCCACCCAAGGCACCCGTTCCACCTCCTCAGTAAATATCGGTGGCATACCGGGAGGAATGACGGTCGGTACTCTGACCACCGGGTTCTGCTCTGGCGAACTATCATTGCAAAGATCATCGACATCTAACTGACGACTGCGAGTGTTCACCATAACTGAGAAATGGCTGCCACACAAGCACGAGAAAGAGTAAGAAGGAGCTAAACCGAAACAAACACGAAAGGAACGTACTACTATATCTACCAATTGTCATAACATCAACAAACTAAGCACACTTACGTAAAATATCCTCATAATAACATTAGCTAAGTGAGATTATGAACATATAACACATAAGGGTTCTCGTTACCATCATCACAACGCTTGATGAACATAACCTCTATCGACTCTAAGACTTACCCATCTTAGAATTCTACCCAACTCACAATCATTGCCTAACATACTCAGTCTAAGTCTAGACATCTTACAATCATGCCTAGTTCGCTTAAACTAGGGCTTTGATACCAACTTGTAACACCCTAAAAATTGGGGTAATTTTAAAAATTGAAAATTCGGCAACATAACGTTTATAAATAGGGCAAACCACCCATAATGGGCAAACGTGAGCATTTACAAAACCCGCAACAATGAATAG
Source organism: Arctium lappa (assembly GCA_023525745.1). Lineage (NCBI taxonomy): Eukaryota > Viridiplantae > Streptophyta > Magnoliopsida > Asterales > Asteraceae > Arctium > Arctium lappa. The sequence continues at coordinate 68,157,586 of CM042048.1, read as the reverse complement.
GGAAACGACAACAAACTAATCTAAACTACAACTAGCCAGATTACATTGGTTGTCAACCCAATACCAAAAAGAAATAATTATTTCAATGCTAAGCGTTCCCAAAAATGATTATCATCCAAAAATGCCCGTAAGAGACCACGCTCTTCACTCAAACCCTTGAAGACCTGCCGCTAAGGAAACCTGTTATACACATCGTTCGAGAAAAAGTGTTAGGCTTAAAGCCTAGTGAGAACATACAGTTTATGTGAAAGACAAACAAAAGTCAAATGCAAAATAAGTAAACTGTTTCACCAATAACCTCCTTGTAAACACATAGTGACCTTCCGGTGCAGACTTCATCTTGCGATGACGGGTGTAAGCCCGAATTCTAAGGATTGTGGAGAAACACAAAGTAAGCCACCTTCCGAGTTTTGAGCTCACCATACTAGGATCAAGGTCGTGAACCTGTCGGTCCAAATACCGATGTGGGAGGGTGGCACCCGATGATCCAAGTCATACTCATTCGCTAGGATTTACATTTACGGCCCATGGTTAGTAACCGGTCCCACATAACCGCACCAAAGTGCCTCCGAGGATCCAATGTCTCAACTAGCTACATACGGAATTACCCCAAATAATAAGTCAACTAAATACCTATGGATCCATTTGTAGTAGTTTAGACTCGTCACAATACACATGTGACCAACTATAATCAAACAAATAGTTCATAAAACCAATTAGTTCTCAAATCACCATTAAATGGTTAACTGCTGATAAGAATCACGAACCCATATATAAAACATACGGCTAACAACTTAAATCCCAAAATGTTTCTTTACCAAAATAAACCTTTCTATAATAGAAACCATTTTATACAAACATGGATTTCTTTATATTTTAACCATTTGTTTCCTTTCCACAAAATAACCATTTTCACCAAATCTCTTATAAAATGTTTAATCATAAACTTGGCTAAAAGCCATAAGTTGTACATTTATTCAACATAATGCAATAACAACACATTGGTAGTTCCAAGACATCGTTTATATCATCATTTACCAAAAATGGTAATAAACCCTAAAATCTCCCAAAATCACCAAGTTAGGTCAAAATCTCATCAACATTAAATATGTAAATAAGGAGATGCTTAGAAGTCAAAATATACATTTTGATGTGTATAATAGTTTAGTAAAAGGAAGTATGAACTCACAAAGTGGGTTTTTGGAAGAACCCAAACCCTAGATTCAATCCTTTGGGGAAGATGACAATGGAGGTTGAGACCCTAAGCTCCACTCTTGAACCCTTAGAAGGAACAACCAACTTCTTGCAATAAATGAAGTAGTGTTGGGTGGGAAAACCCTAATTTTAGGATGTGGGGAGTTATGAGGGTTTGATAGAGAGTAAAGAGTGTAGATAGAGAAGTAAATGAGGTAAAAAGGGGGAAACCCCGTATGTGGGTGTCCAGGGAGTCCCGCGGGTTATGCCGCGACCTCAAGTCGCGGCATAAGTCGCTCGTGCCGCTGAGAGGGAACCCATACAGTGGGTTACGCGGGTTGTGCCATGGTTTGCAAGTCGCGCACTACTCGCGAAAGCCCCTGTGAACACAATTCCTCCAAAACTCCAAATACCAAACCGTATACAAAATGGGGTGCTAACGAAAAATGCTAAACACAAGAACACCAAGACTAAACGATAAACAAGGCTAGAAATCTTAGCGCTATAATTACATAACAAAATTCGGGGTGTCACAGCCATTCCCAACCTTGCAAACGTTTATGAACTTATGAACCTTTGGTTTTGGGAAAAGATGTAACTCAAGTATTTTATTGAATAAACCAGTGATATTGGTATTTAAATGATTTATCGTATGTGTGTAAATCTTTTGAGTAATTGTCATTTAAATGTGTGTCATGGGACGTTTTGAAAAGAGTAAATGAGATTATAAACTTGTTTGGAAAATGATTTATGTTGGAGTTTATTCATGTAGTTAAAGCATGCGTTTGCATAAATGTGGTCGTTGCATTTTATTATACTTTGTGGATTTTAGCATATGGTCGTTTGGTTGGTTGAGCTTAAGGCTCGGTTTTCGGCTTTGTCGGGTATTGGGGACTTTTGTCTGGTTTTAATAACTTAAAGTGGCACTTTGGGTGTCAGTTGCATTTATTGCACTTTATTTTAGAGAATACATGTTTTGAGTCCGTGTGTCATTCATTTGGCGTCATGTATTTTAGACTGTAATGCGTTGGATCCATAGACATGTAAGTCGGTCGTGTTTAATGGTGAGGACTCTTGGGATTCTCACTTCGGGAAATAATGTCGTGTTGGCATTGGTGTCGTCCCAGTTTTTTGGCGAAAAGGAATCTTTATAGGTTGTACTTCGGGACCATGGGTCTTGTGTTTGGATGTCTAATTCTTGTGCACGAGGTTAGATATCGAGAGTTATCAAGTAAGGAGCTAAGGCTCCTATCTTGAATGCTAGGGAGTAGGCACTCTAGGGGTCGAATAAGTACCCTGAGGATGAAACTCCGCTAGAGACCGAGCATGCAATAAGATTGTGTATCCTGGAGGTGTAGCTCGACAGAGTAGACAATAGGGGATACGGTGTTTGGGACTTGAAATAAAGTCCCACTGGAGGTGTAGCTTGACGGAGCAGACAATACAGTCACGACTTGAGGTGTAGCTCGGTAGAGCAGACAATACAGTCACGATCTGAGGTGTAGTTTGACAACATGGTTTTGTGGCTTAACTTTGTGTTCCGCTACGTACAATGGAATCGGGTCTCCCCCGTCACCGAAAGGTGTTATTTGGGTATTCAAGGAGTAGTATTTTAGTATCCATATTTTTGGTGACATGTTGCATATATGGGTTTGTTTACTCAAGATCTATGGGTTGTGTATTATGCCCCGCCCACTAATTTGGGGTGCTTCGCAAAGTAAAATTTTACTTCGAATTACTATAAATTGAGAGTTTGCTTATTTTCACATTTTAGGGGTGAGTTTGGGATAAAATGGCTTTACGAAAGAAGGTTCAAGTTGGGTCCCTTGTTTTAAAGGTGTTTTTGGGAAAATGTTGTCGTTTGATATTTAAAGCAAATCTTTTGATTGTCTATGATTTTAATTGCAATATTTCCCTTTAACAAATATATTTGTCCCATGTTGTAAACTCTTGAACTCACTAGTCGTTAGTCTAACCTTTTTATTTGTCGGCATGTGCATCAGGTTCCGGATGGGGGAAATGGTTCTAGCATTTTTGGTGAAGTGTCGAGTGCTAAGAGTATGTGCATGAATGAGTGGATTGATGAAGTCTTCCGCTTAGTCGTTGAGAATAGCAACTGTTTCTTTTGGGTTTAGTAACAACTGACCTTGAGTTAGTTTCTATGTATGATTTTATTTGTGCTTTTGATGGAAAATCCTAGAATCGTATCTTAAGTATGGTCTTGTCGCACGAAGTTTGATCCATTCTTTGAGGTATATTTGAAAACTTTAAATTAGTTGCTTTTTCCAAATTGAGGGTGTTACATTTCATTCCAATTCCAAAGCTACATTATGTGAACCAAACAAACATATTCCAATTTTTTTAACAAATTCCATTCCACTTCTGTCAACCAAACAGGTGGTCAAACCTGACAACATTCCATTTCAATTCTTTTAAAGTCAAATTCCTTTTACATATTATATTTGATCAAAAAAACATTATGCGAAACAAACGCCACCTAAGTATTGATGTTGATGCACGTAAAAAGAAAAATTATTAGGTAAAGGTGCAATTAACAATGAACATAGATGCAATTAGTCTCCCCAATGCAGCTCTATATATTGTTAAATGCACTCATATCTGTTAATTTTTCCCCAAACATATCACAATCAAAACTTATTTTTTACAGTTTTAATAGAGGACTGCTAATGGCACCATTGAATATGTCAAAATCAGGTCAATTCGTGCATTGGGAATGTAATTCATACAATGGGAATGTAAAAAGCAGTTTTTGATATTGATGTATGTGAGGAGAAAAGTAATCATAAGAGTGCATTTAGCAAAGTCAAATGTGCAATTAGCCTCCCCTTTTAATATACGATCTGAGTAGACATAAACTAGGGTGGATATAACAACACCCTATAATAGCAATATAATATGCATTTTGTGGACAATTATGTTTCATGACTTACCGTACAATTTCAGAAGAAAAGAGGTGGGTCAGTTGGTGTTGATTAAATGGTTTGAATAATTTGTTGTGAAGGTTGATGGATCACAACTATTTTGGCATAATCATTCATCAAGAATCTAATCATTATCATCCTTTTGAAAGTAATCAAAAACTTAAATTTAGGCAAAATGTTGACATAGCAGTTGGAGTTTTAGAGAAGAAAGTTTTCTTTTTGTGTTACACAGGCAAATAACGAGCCCCCACCTTTGTCTTCCATTACCACCTTAATCAACTTAACTAAATAACAACAAAAAATAATTAAAAGACTTAATTAATTAACCTAACTACTACAAGGTCTTGATTCTTTCTAGCTAGTTCATGCCAACCAGATTTTACACAAATTAAAGCTTTCTGATTCAAGCATGATCACTCCATGCACCAAAGACTGGAAAGTGTCCTGAAGATACCCATGAATTCACATTTTGTGTAGCGGCCATGGAAGCACTTATTCCATCTGGGCTTTCTTCTCTGGAGCAGCTCAAGCTAGTTATCAATGAAGAAGGGTTCGAATACTGGCCATCCATTTTGTCGCCGGATAATTCATTGTTAGTCAGCTGCTGTTGATTGCTGGGATTCTTTAACTTTGCCTCCGAAGTTGTTCTTTGTTGATGATCAATGTTCTCTAGGTGAGCATAAGCAGCCTCTGTTGTGGTGGTGCATTTATTTCGCCTGGCTAGTTCCCCGGCAAGTAAAGTAGTGCTAGCAATGATTCTCTCAACATCATATCGAGAAACATCAAAGTTTGTAACAGCATTCACACCCCGAAACTTGATCGCTGCAACATCATAAGCCTCGGCGGCCTCCTCCTGTGTGCCTGAATTTGTTTATTTAATTACAACACAATTTCTTGTCATTTTTTAACAAGTCTTTGTAAAGTCAACTAATTATGTGGACGCTCTAGCACTTACTGAAGGTACCAAGGTAAAGATCCTTGTTTCCAGCTACACGGCCGATTCGGGCTTGCCATCTTCCATGTTGATGATGCCTGGTGGTTTCGTAGGTCACATTAATATATAAAATGTGGCGAGTGAAGAACAATATGATTGTTTGTATCTTGAAAAATAATTCAATTCTAACATGTATAATTGGAAAGAGTGAAAAACACCATTCTGCTTAATTGAAAAGCTAGACTATAAGCTAGTTTGTGGTTTAAGGGACCGATTTTTTTTAATGTTTTCTAAAAATAAGTTAATGTATGGTTGCCAAGCATTACCATAATCATAAATTCAAAAAAAAAAAGAAAACCCGACAATCTCGAACCTTGTAACACCTCGATAAATCGAAGCACCTCTGGAGAAACCACTGCTCTTCCTGGAACATTATCAAGATTACAGAATCATGAACAAATTAAAATCACCAAGCTAGAGAACAAGAACAAAATACCACAAACGTAAAAACAAGCATGCATGTAGTTTGCGATGTCAAGCTTTCGTATTATACCTTCGTAAGTGGGCTACGAATTCTTGGCGACTCATAGTCTTCATCTCGTCAAGCTCCTGATGGTAGTTCTCAAGCTACAAAAACAACCATAACTCACTCAAATCATGCTAGTGTACATTTTAAGTGGGCAACTTGTCTAATAAGTTACCAAAGGGGGTTAACTAAGTTGGATAGGTAAGGGTGTGGTGTGAAAGCCACACTACCCGGGTTCGATTCCCACGAGCGACACTTTCCTGAGATATAAAGACTCTCGGTCTGGTCCTTCGGGGCCGGGGCCGGTTTCGCTGAACCGGGTCGCAACGGATTAGTGGGATTCCCCGTAATGGAGGCCCGATACCACTGGAACGTGTGTGCGCGTTAACTTGCCGTTCAAAAAAAAAAACTCGTCTAATAAGTTATCATTGAAAACTTAAGTTCTTACTGGGAAGTTGATATGAGTTGACGAACCCCAGTATTTAAGTGCGGCTAAGTCGTATGCTCGAGCGGCCTTCTTTTCCATATCATAACCCCCTGAGGTTAAATCATGATTCTAAAATATAAACCTTAAACGTAAACTCTTGAAGTTCAATCAATTTGCAGAAGTTTTAGGAAGAAAAACTTACCCAGATACACTGAGAAATGGAGCAAGAATCAAACATGACAAAAAAAAAAATTAATTAGTAACAATTTTATTTCTTTAAGATTAAAAAAGAATGAAATTAAATTAGAAGGTCAATTAACCTTGTCTTCCTTTTCTGGTTTGCCCTTCTTTCTTGCAACTATTATCCCATAAATGTGCTTCATATCTTCCTGTCCACCTATGCCTAACCATACCAAAATCAACAATGGTTTTAAAGGTTGTATTTGGGATACCAGCTCCATACAATACAGTTGATAAAATTATATAGTTGAAAAGTTTTTTTTTTTTTTTTTTGAAAGGGTATCCTGGCCCAGACTAATCCCTGACAATTAGGGCGTTTGGCCCAGCTGCTATAGTGTGCAGCCCTGAGTTTATCCTCAGTAGCCACAAGTGTTGCGAGTGGGGTTCGAACCCGGATTGATATATAGTTGAAAAGTTAGTAGTTGATTAATAACTAATCTAATTGGTAGCTTATAACCTAATCATTTTTGATAAAATTAGATAACAAACGTTAAAATAATAATTTTAAAACACGGTTAAAAGTTTATTGGGAAAATATTATGACGTCAAAAAGAAAAAAAAAACCTTACACTTTTTAAAACACCACTTAAAATGGTTATTAAAAAAAGCTATGTTGCCAAATATGCCTAAAACCCAACATTCTGATATACATTAATGTAGTTTACTTTCTATTTCTTGAAATTGTTTTGGCAAGTAACATGAAAAATAAAAAAAGTGAAATAATAAAATGAATTAATTAATTACCTGGTGACACCTCTAAACTGAGAGGTTCTTTGACCAAAAGTGTCTAGTGATTTTCTGTGAACAGGCTGCTTTTGAGCTACTCTACTGGAGTCTCTCTTCTTTGTTTCCACTGTTAAACAGTGATCTGTTCTTCCAGTTACACAGCTTGACTGAGAACCAGGGCTCATGGACAAGCTAAGTGATTGTACATCACTACCACCACCACCACCATCACCATCTATCATGTGTGTGGTTATGGTGGTGCTGATTTGGTTGTGGTGGCTCCCAAGTGAAGTGTAAGGGCTTTGTGATGGGTACTGTGGTGGAGAAACTATCCAGTTGTGTTTGGCAACAGTTGCTTCTTGTTCTTCATGGATTTGATACATGTTAGAAGGTATTCCCTCAGGGTACAACCATCTGGATTCAGGGTACAAGCTGTCTAAGCTTAGAGCCATAGTTTCTCTCTCATGGCTTCCATAGTCATGAGCAACCCCTAGAAAGTCTTCCAGTTTAGGTGAAGAAGAATTTGGCATCACCCCTTTTAACATTTCAAGAAAAAGAAAAAAGAATTAAAAATCAGATTTTTTCTAACTTTTGCTAGATGATAATTACGTTACTAACCTTGTGGATGTGAAGAAGAAATAGCTTCCAAGATGCAAAGAGAGCCATCAGATTTGAGGGGCATTACAGTCAAAGGAGAGAAAAAAGCAGTGCCGTTTTCTGCCACACCATAACAAGAGTAAGGAGAAAGATAGAAGCTGCTACTGTTTGGTGGCATTGGTGAAGAGGCAGAAACTTCCATTTTTAATGGAGGTGATAGAGAAACACCCAGCCAGTTGCTTATACTTGCATTATTATCACTAGCACCATCAGTCATTGACTTCATCTCGTCTCTCTCTCTCTCTCTCTCTCTCACGCTGTGGATGTTGGTGGATGTATATGTGTGTGTGAATCTGAGATAGAGTGAGGTGAGAAAAGAAGTGGTCGCTTGGAACTAAACAAAGAGAATGATAAGCAGTAGGAGGAGAGCAAGATATGTTGGGTGGTACCCCTGCATCCCATGGGGATCTGTGAGCATAAATATAAGAAAGGCTAAGAACCCACATATACTGTGTGATGTAGAAAGACCAATGTCTTTTCCTTTTCTCGTAGCATTAAATATTTAGGGCTATGTATGAACAGGAAGTATCTTGTCATGCATTTCAAAACAAGACAAACCTTTTGCAAAAAATCCTCACCATTTAAACTATACAAACCTACATCAAAAAATATACCCACCTGCTCTTGCTCCCTATTTCATGTTCGTCATTAAAAATCAACAAAAAAAAAAAAAAAATTAAGGTCATTTTGGTAATTACTAGATTTGGGGCTGCATGTGATGCCACGCAAAACATCTCGAATCTAAACCCGAGAATTCGTAAGAGTAATCTTGTTTCATTATCAATTTTATTCTCCATTAAACGATTTCAACTTCATAGTTTAATTTGTTTTTAAATTGCATATCGGATGTATAAAATTTAAGGTCAATATGATTAATTGGTCAAAAAAATTTGAAAAAAATTCCCTCGATAGTGGGGTCGTCAAACCCATAACATTTGAGCTCATTTTGAAGGTATTGATGAGACGGTTATAATTGTCTAATTTGTGAAAAAAAAAACATATTTTTTAACATATTTTAATCAATATATGATTATGTATGTTAATATGATAAGGTGTAAAATGAAAAATTAAGAGATATAAAATAAATTACATAACTAATTATAAGGATATAAAATATAATTTAAAAATATAAAAATAATTTTATTTTTAATTATCATGTTAACCGTTTTATATAGTATTAGTATAGATATAGATATAATAACTTATAAATTAACTTAATTTATGGGGTTTTTTTTCAAAACCTCATTTGAAAGTCTTGTTAAGTTTGTATACAAGCTAGATTTTTGAAAATCTACTTCAAACAGTTTTTAAATGAACTCCAAGCAACTAAAATGACAAATAAAATACTCAAATTTTTCCTAAAGAAAGTTTTGTCATCATGTGTGAGCTTGTCAATAATAAAAAAATGTTATGCATATTGGAAGGATGTAAGGCTCATGCATAAAATTCTAAAAAAAAAATTGTCATACACAACCATGCATGCAAGCCTTGTACTCTCAATTTTATGTTTAAAAGGATTCCATAATTTAGATTGTTCAATCATGTCTTAGTCTCAAATAGAATTATCAGGGTTCTTGGAATTTAGCTATTGAGTGCATTTGGCTCTTTCCTTTCAAAATGCAAAGCCTTTTTCCTCAATTGATTTTGTCTATTTTTGTGGCACAATTTTCTGCCATTTTTCAAATTGTGGTGCTTTTAGGGTCATTTGACCCTCTAGTGTCTTTGACACTGGTTTTGCAATCCAAGTTGTAGAGTTTTTTTGCTCTACTTGCTTTGTTGTGTGGGTTGGTTGCAAATTTTTTTGGCTATTTTTGTGTATGTTGTGTATCCCTTTATATTGAACACGATCTTAACCAGATGATAACAAACACAAATTTATATAGATTACCATCCTGTGATGGTTACAAAACAATGGATTACAATGGTTGATGTTCTTGTCTGTTTAAGCTCTCTCTATTTCTCTTTGATGAATAGTGTTTGAACGATGTAGAAGATGATAGATTGTTGTTGAGATAACTTGATATCTCATCTACCTAACTTAAACAAACATACATAATATCTAAACTAATATCTAATTAATATCTAATTAATATCTAATAACTTAGATATTTAGGAATAATAATAAAATACTAAAACTAACTTTGACGATTTATTACAAACCGACTTTAGACTAATATTAGGAGTTGACTTTCCAGCATTAACTTCAGATTGCAAACTTGAGATTGGATGATCTTGAATCCAATAGATCTGTGCGCTAACATAAGTGTTTGTGTATGCATTTTGGGATTGGATCAATGTTTTGTAGAGATGACATGTCCTCCTCCACAACTTTAAGGGATTCAATGTCCTCATTCAATGGTGTATGTGATCCAATACCATTGAAAGGAAGGTATGGTATTCCAAGGGTTTAGATGGGTTCTATAAAAAGGGTAGTGAGACATAAAGACATGGAACAAATATCCTATGGAACTATCTAAGCCACAAAAATAAAAGGGTACAACAATGATGATGGATGGTATGATAAATGGAAATAATGTATACAAGAACTTCCAATTCTACTTCTATGGAAAACAAAATTAATTCTTGACCAACTCAAAACATTTTTACATGATGATTTTATTTAAACTAAAGTACTTATCCTAAAAACAACAAAGAGGTATACAAACTCTTTAAGTGTTGTAAATGCTCAAAAATGATACCAAGGTGGAATCAAGATGTCAATGACATCCCCAAACTGTTTACAAAGATAGTTTGTTGCTTCATTGATCTTGTTATTGAAGCATAAAACAACTTGATCATACCTAAGCTTAACTTGATGGATAGCGGAACAAAACAGCAAAGATGGCAAACAAGTTGTCAAAAAGACAACATGGGCCTGAAAATTATAAAACAAAACATGCCTTTTGCTTACCATGCATGTGAAACTCTTGGTAACAATTACTTAAAGAAATGTTAGAAGAGTTTAAGTATAATGGTGTGCATGGTGTGTGGCATTGGCTTTTGTTTCTCAACAGTCTTTCACTACTCTGCCTATCTATGATCATCTTTTCAGTGCAAAAATGATCAATGGGAAAAATAGCGAGGTTTAATTTAGCCAATAATTTCTTCAGGATGGTTGGGTAAGGCAGTCTAGCATTGTTTCTATCTAGGCAGTTCGTGATGTGGTATGAGATAATTTTTCTCACATCGAAGGGTAGACCTTTTAGAATGCAGTAGAATAAAAACACTCTTTCCATACCAATATCTGAGTCATGACATGTAGGGTAGAGAGTATGTCTGATAATAAAAAACCAGATATTAGCGATTGGTTTCAGGTATTGGGCCCTTAGAACCCTGATCGTTCCTTTGAATGACCATGTGGCCCCTTCATAGACCAAGGTCCTTAGGACATCATTCAGATCAACATATAAGTTGTGTGTGTATAATATGTCCAGTGTGGAATGAGCCACTAGAGTAAGACCTAGTAGGTTGATTATGGACCTAGGAGAATAATCCATGGATCGTCTCCTAACCACTACCGTATGTCCATTGGTGACTGAGACTTCAGTGTAAAAGTCTCTTATCCAGTCTAGATTATATACGCAAATAATATCACAAAAGGATTCCCATTTTAATTTAATGATGGTATTCCTTATTTCAGGGAATGCATCAAGAGTTTTCTCTAGAATCCTCTTGGAGTCTGTCCTAGTCTATTGGAAAATGATCGACACCTTTGTAATGCAGAGATAGAACTAAAAAGGTCATAGTGCCTTACCTGTTCCTATACTTGTATTATTAGTGATGGGATTGATGATGGTCTAGCCTGAGAGTGAAATCCAGGTTGTGGAGTTGTTGACCACTGTATGGAGTGATCCTCAGGGGTCGCAAAAAGCCTGGCCAATTTCTGAGGTCTTGCTCAAGCTATGAAAGCAGACCTGGGTTGTCTGGTACCTGAAGTGACGGATGAAATGATAGACGAGGATGTCACAGAGGGACGAATGCTGAATGGGTTGGGTTCAACGAGAGTCCTCCCTGTGGTCTTAACGGCGTAGATTTGAACAAGGTCCTTGAAATATCGACCTGCTCAGATTTAGTACCAGCGGAGTCCAATAACTGTTGGAAAGAACGCGTAATGGTAGGCGGAGCAAATGCCGATTGATAACGTACCTCAATAGCAATAGCTGATCCAAGAGTGCGAGTGACTGAGTAAACATTGCTTGGACCAACCTCAGTGATAGCTGATGGTTCAGGAATAGTTAGAGAAAGAAATGGAACAATCATTGAAATCACATCACTGATGCAAAAGTCATGATATCCTAACAGTGTGGTGGACCACTGATGAATGTGCATCAGTGATGTGAGGATATTTCAGTGACAGATATCTCCTAAGTTCATTAGATATGTCTATCCTTGATGTTTATTGACCATGTTTCTGTCAGTAGGAGACGTTATTCAGTGAAAAAAGATTATTGAAATTCATCAGTGAGTGTGGTCAGTGATTTCCATCACTAATCAACTTTTTCTTGCTGATAAACTTAACCATGAAGATTTCTTACATGCAATATGGTTAATAGTGCTTCTACCCACATGATGGTTAGAAGACTTCCTTGTCACTGAGAGTTTTGATTCATTCGAAATTCTCATCACTGATACGTAACTGCATCAATGGTGTTCATTTAGAATGAATCTCTTTGAAAAAGAAGATGATCACACTGTGGCATACCTGGAAGTGTGGAAGCTTGTACACCTAGAACCTGCTTCGTGTAAGCTAAAGAACAAGCTAAGTTCCCATGTTCAGAAGGATTTACAGTTGATGTGCTTGGTTTCATAGTCAAAGTAAGATACAGGTAGGGGTATCCTGGTGGTGTTCTTCGATCAATGATCTGTGTTGGTTCTTGTGGTGGAAGGTTTTGTTGGTTCACGTGGAAGTTTAAGAAAGCTTGAAGAAGGTTTTGAATGGTAGAAAATTTCAAAGAAGAAGAGTTTGATCTGGTGGAAGATGAAGGGTTTTCTTGGGTGGAAAACGAAGAGTTTCTTCTTGGGTGTAGTGCTCTGGTGTTCCTTCGTCTTCGGCGCTCTAGAATGTGTGCTCGGATTTGGTTTCTAGAGATTCTTCTTGAGGATGAAGAAGATGGATTGTTTGATTCATCCATGTTTTATTTGATGGAAATGGGATGGTGATGATGACGGTTCTGTGAAATTGCAAACAAAGGTACAAATGAGGGTACCGTTTAGGGGCGGTTGACCTTAAAGAAGGTACAATTTGCACCAGATTTCTTGGGAAAGGGAAACCGATTTTTGGAAGGAGAAGGTGTTAGGACGGGTTGTAGAGATAGATTTGACACTAAACTTATCCTTTAATTCTCTGCATGTAGTACATTTCCCACTACGTGCGTAGTTTAAAAACCAACTTTTGGGTTTTTGAATTGGATATTGTACTATCCTTAAATTACACCCATTTTCCTTTATTGCACATTTGGGCCAATTGTTACCCAAAATGGACCCTTTCTAATATAGCATTTATTTTTGGACAAGAATTTAAGGCATGGATTTTTTTTTTCAATTATTACCAAAAAATTATAATAAAGGGCCAAGAGTAAATTTTATTTTATCTATATTCTTCATAGAAACAAGAAGGTTTTGTATTTTATAAAATATAAAAACAAATTATTTATAGCAAAGAAAATGAAAGTTTTAATATTAATTCTAGACGGCGTTGTTTATTTATAAGCAACAAAATAAATTGGACTTTTGAGGGTCCAATTCATGATGTCTTCTCATTGCAAAGGGGTGACAACCTCTAGAGGTTGTTGTGTCTTTTGCTAAGGGATTGTAAAATGGCTTTACCCTTTGGCCAACTTGTAACACCCTTAAATCTGAAGATAACAACTTATAAATTTTTTCTAAATACATCAATAAATACTTCGAACTACAACATAAAATTTAGAATTAAATTCAACGCTCACGTTCATCCCATACATACACTCTATGAAAAGGACGGGTGTTACTAAACCCAATAACAGTTACTAACTCCAACCTGCGGAAGACTTCACCGACTACTCACTCTTGTAAGGCTAAGGCTCTGATAATCCAAGATCTCTAAATCTTAGAGAGAGAAAGTAGAGAGAGAGAGCAAGTAAGCGCAAAGTATGTTTATTCAATGAAATGTGCGTGAAAGACTTACAAGATACAAAGACCAAAGGGACTTAAATACCCTGGGTCAATACAACACAGTATGTGACTCTAAACACAGTATAAGACCAAACCTATAAATACAATGATTACTATAAAATCAGACTTAACAATCTCCCCCTTAGTAATCATTGGTGTTGTGGTCTTCAAAAACAATCTTCTAAATCAGCATGGACCATCTAAGCCACTTTGCAAAGCAGCTTTCTGACTTAAATTTTTTTTCTTCTCAGCATCTTTCAGATTGAGTTGTCTTTGCTGTCTTGACAAGACTGAACCAGTTTGAATAAGCTTGAAGGAACAATTAGTTCAACAACTTGTGCTCTAGACGATACACCTCTTTTAAATGAACTTGAAGAATTTGTGGTGATCGGAGCTTGAACAGCAAAAAGGCAAATATTGTTGAAGAAATTAGAATCTTGAGCGAATTTTGATCAACAGATAAACTTTGGAGCTCTTTGTCTCTTTAACATCTCCTTAACTTCTCCCCCTCATGACCTTGATGATCGAGATCAACTTGGTCATGCAAATGTTGGAGACGAGACATCTTAAGATCTGCAAAATCAACGAAAAGGAGAAAAGAAGAGGTTTGCGCTACATGTTGGTGGCGTAAAGTGAGATTTGCGCTAATAGAAGAAAGCGCAAAGCTTGTTTTGCGCTAACCGATGGAGGCGCAAAGCTATTTTTGCGCTAGAAGCTGTTGGCGCAAACTAAGCTTTGCTCTACCAACTTGTGGCGCAAACATGACTTGGAATCTGAAAAAATAGCACCTGATAAGCTCTTTGACCCCCCCTACACAAATGCACTAAATATAACAATTCAAGATAGCATTCACATAGAGAATCAGATACTCCCCCTTGAAAACAGATATTATCTTTTCATAAAATTCTCCTTATTCACTCCGCCTTGAATAAAAAACAAACCCATTTAAAAGGATATGAGAACACAAAAATGAAACATCAATGTAAAAAGAAAAATATACTGAATATGTATTTTGAAACGACTAAACATATAAAAATTTAAACATAAACAAATAAAATTCTAATCAGTAAAAATATCACAATAAAATCAATCAGATGAAATTAAATGTATGCTTTTGGGTATAGAAACAAGTTTTATTGCATATCAAGTTAAGACATGTTCAGTTTCAAAAACTTTCATCAATCTATTCAGTGTGCTCGCATGTGAACTCCAATTAGCTTCAAGAAAATGCAATTCTAAAAATATAATAGAGAACTTTGCATGTAATCACACTAATCCATCAAGAATTCAGACTTTCACAAATTTACAGGTTTATTACAACTCAAACATATTACCAAGTATCATGAGATGTGTGCTCATTGGCATCTTTTAGCATTGTGCACATTGGCATCTTAACATAAGTGTGCTCTTTGGCATATTTTAAGCTTGTGCACTTTGGCATCTTTTAATCAACAAGTTTGGTAAGTAAAGAACATGTCGTAAACGTAACTTTCTATCTGACCCTATTTTAGGATTTGGGTCAGCCGCTCCCAGACCAGTTGGCCTTAGGGGACTAGGTGTCAAGCACCCCTTGGAACTTACTCTCCCAGATCAGAAAGGCTACATCGACACATCCTAAACCCATTCATACCAGTAGAACATGACTTTCGATCTGATTCTATTAAAGGATTTGGGTTCGATCACTCCCAGATCAATTGACCTTAGGGGACCAGATGACAAACATCCCACATAACTTACTTTCCCAAACCAGAAAGGTCACAGGTACAAACTTTTAAAATTAGAGATTTCTGATTTATATAAGAATTTAATAATCATCTCAAACATAAGGTTTTACGTCTAAGTGCTTAGCCCATATTTTCATTACGATCAAAAATTTCGACTTTTTAGGTTTTCTAAGCATTGTAAACTATAAATATTCCGAATCACACAACTTTAAAGCAATATCAAAAGTTACAAACATGTTGCTGACTTTTCGACTTTTGTTAGACATGAAAAATGAACATATAAAAACTTTAATATAATCAAAGCAACTTGAAAATTTATCCTAGACACACATTTTATTCAAAAGAAAGAAAAATTGTAAAACTTGTACTTTATAGAATAAAATTTGTGAAGGTTTAAAATTTTAAATTCAACCTGCCGAGATTTGAAAATAAAAACATTTGATCGGCAAATTTATATTCAGTTGAAACAAAATATAATTCAATAATATTATCTTTCACTTAATGTATATAAAAAATTTTCTCTCTCTTTTGAAAAATTTTGGGTTGAACAAAATCAGGGTTTGAATAAGATTGCTCAGATTCTTTACAGAAATATGAGAAAACTGGAACAACATCATTATCAGAGATAAATGCAACGGAATTAAGTAGATGTACTCACAGTTTCTCATTAGTCAGAAGCTAAATCTTTGAAGAACGAGTTCTAAACTGAATTGTTTAGAAGTCATAGTCCTATGAAGCACGGGTTCTAAGCTGAAATACTCAGAAGCCAATTTTCTCTTACTCCCCCTTGACATTAGATGCCTGCAACTTAGAAGCAATTTGAGATTTTGGTACCCACTTGAACTTGGGCCCATGTTTGTTAGTTGCAGTTCTTATGGGGAAATATATGTTAGATTTGACAGTTAAAGCATGAGAAAGATCATCAGAATAATAAGCACAATCATCAGAAAAAGAAAAAGCATTATCATCTGAACTAGAATCCGAGGAAGAACATGAGACATGTTTTGAAATTCGAATCATTTGCTTTATAGAGTATTTTGATATTTTATTACAAGAAGCAAACGAATCACTTTTATAAAGTTTGTCTACACATCTATCCTCATCAGTCGTAGAATCATCTGATATCCGCTTGGCTCTCCAAATCTGCTTGATAGATGTGCTCAAAGTCCTATATGAAAGATGAGAATCAAAAGAATTAGAACTGTCAGAAATAACTTTATCTTGTTTCTTTGACTTCTTTGACCTTCTTCTTTTACGCTTTGCTTTATAATACTGATCATTTAGCGTAAAAGATTCATCAAAAATTTCCGAATTAATATTTAAATCAGAAGAAACAATTTTACCCAAGCTACCAAACTGATCAGACAATAGATCTGAACTAACCTCGGAGTCAGAAATATTTTGAGAAAAGATATCAGATTTAGAAACTTCCTTTTTGTTTAATTGACAATCAGAAGAAAGGCTAGAAATAGAATCTTGTTTCTGAGAAAATAATTTTTCTTCAAGACTAGACGTCATGAAAGAAAGAATAATATCCGATTCAATTCCTTTTAAAATATCTTGATCTTTCATCTTATCTTCAAGATCAATGATTTTGCTTTCTATTATTAAAGGAGGAGTATATTTCTTAGAATCATAAATGATTGGAGAAATATTTTTCTTATCAGATTTATTGGCAAAAATATCAACAAAATCATCAGATACTGAAGACTTGATAAGAGATATTTCATTAAAACCTTTTCTGCCAATCCTGGATTTATCAAGAAAATATTTTGCATTTTCATACGTATAAACAAAAGGAATTTCCTTATGCGTGTTTTTCATTCTTTTCTCATTTTCGATTTCTAATACTTGCTTTTCATTCATCCAATCAATTTTAAATTGAGGAGCATATTGAACAAGTGTTAGATAATCGTATTTGTATAAAGTAGGGGATTTTTCAATCACGTTGTTTAAACAATGAGGATTTTCAAAACCAAGTCCCTATTTTTCTTTTAAAGCTTCATCACTCCTTGGCTTATTCATAAAAATTGTTTGCTCAGATTGGTTGTTAGATCACATATCTATTGGATTCAAGATCATCCAATTTGAAGATCCAATCTGAAGCTAATGCTGGAAAGTCGACTCTCGATACAAAGTCTAATGTCGTTTGTAATAAATGTCGAAGTAAATTATTGTTTATTGTAATTTTAGTATTTAGTTTAAATATCTAATTACGTTAGATATTAGTTTGTTATTTAATATATAAGTTATTTAGATATTAGTTATTAGATAATATCTAGATATTAGGTGTTTTGTGTGTTTGGGAAGCTAACGTTCAAGATCAGATCAGATCTAAGAACACACATAGAACACACACACTTACGGTGTAATACACAGATAGAAAACATGAGAGCTTCAAACCGAAAACCTTGTAATCATCGATTGTTATTAATCAAACAGGTTGGTAATCGTTTATGTGTTTATTGTCGATAAAACTTGATAGTATTTGTGGACAGACAATTGGTATCAGAGCCTGATAATAGATCAAAATCAAGTTTTTCAAAAAGTCGACTCTGTGTTCTTATTTTCAAAATCATTTTCGAGATTTTGAGTGTTTTAGGTGTGGAAATCGATCAGGTTCTGATCGATTAGGCTGCTAGATCGAGTTGTTGTAGTTTGTTTTCAGAATAGAGCTTAAATGGAGTTCCAATTTGTGATTTTTGTGATAAAACAGTTGACTTCTTAAAGTCACTGTGTCATCGATCATACTTTCAAAAAGTGAGTTTTATCGAGATCGAGTGGTGACAATCTGTTCTAGAAGTGTTTGTGGTCATTTTGCTAGAGTTTGGTACTGCTAATCGAAGTCAAAACATGTTTTAGATCGATTTTTCGAAGTACATGGACGAACTCGCACAAACACAGGGACAAACTCACGCAAGTTAAACTTTGCGTGACCCACTTTGCGCCATAAACGCTTCACGCAAAGTACACTTTGCGTCACCACCTGATCGCGCAAACATCATCTTGCGCTACCAACAGATCACGCAAACTTTAGTTTGCACAACCCTCTTGAAACGCAAACTCCAACTCGCGCCACGCTCGTATCACGCAAAGCTACCTTTTGCGCCATTCACATCTGACGAGAATAGCATCTCCACTTTGCGCCAACGACTATTAAACGCAAA
Organism: Arctium lappa; assembly: GCA_023525745.1. Classification (NCBI taxonomy): domain Eukaryota; kingdom Viridiplantae; phylum Streptophyta; class Magnoliopsida; order Asterales; family Asteraceae; genus Arctium; species Arctium lappa. The sequence continues at coordinate 68,138,899 of CM042048.1, read as the reverse complement.
GTTCGCGTTTGCGCCATCAGTTAATCACGCAAACAACACTTAGCGCGACCCTCGTGTAGCGCAAACCTCAACTCTCGCGACCAACAGATCACGCAACAGTTCGCGCGGTCAACTCTTCACGAAAAGCACGTCTCATCTTGCGCCAACCACCACAAGCGCAAACCTCATTTGCGCCACCTTCTAAAAACGCAATGTTTTCCAGACTTAGATCTTTTTATTCAGAATGACATGCAGAGAAGCCCTTGCAATCAGAACTGACACCAAGCCACCAGTTCTCTTTAAAGGAGAATACGAACAGTGGAAAGATCGGTTCCTGAACTTTATTGACAGACAATAGTTGGGTGAATTCATCAGAAAATCGATAGAAGAAGGGATTATGAAACCAGTTAAGACGACTCGTATGGTTGGAACTGTGCCGACACCGTATGAACTTAATTATCATGAGCTCGATGATGATAACCTAAAAACAGCAAAAGGTGATAGATTATCGAAGTCATACATTCTACAAGGGATTCCAAAAAAAAATCTATGTAAAGATTGACAGCTATAAAGCCTCGGGCAAAGAGATGTGGGATCAGCTAGAGAAGATGATGCTGGGTTCAAAGGTTGGGAATCAGCTCAAACTTTCCAACTGCCTAAACATTATGAAGAATTTAAAGGCAGAAGTGGAGAGTCTTTAGAAGGAACTTATGATAGATTTGTGACCTTGCTGAATGAACTAAGCAAGAACAAGGTTATCAAATCTCAAATAGAGCTGAACGTCAAATTCCTCAGCATTCTCCAGCCAGAATGGAAGAGATTTGCCAGACAGATGAAGCAGATCAAGGATCTGAATGAAATTCCACTTCATGAGGTGTATGAAACCTTCAAACAAAATGAAGAAGAGGTGGATGAAATTCTAGATGAGAAGAGGCAGAAAGTGAAGACAGTTGAAGACACAGTTGCTCTTGTTGTCAAGAAGAAGAAGCCGGAAGAGAGAAGGTATCATGCTGAAGGAAAGAGAATAGAGGAGAGGAAACCGGAAGAGAGAAGATTTCAAGCTGAAGGATCTAGTCAGTCAGAACCACCAACATGCTACAACTGTGGCAAAACATGTCACTTTGCCAGAGACTGTCGAAGGCTAAAAGTCAGAAACTCCGATTATTACAAGAACAAAATGCTTCTTGCAAAGCAACAGGAGGCTGGTAAGGCACTGATGGCAGAGGATAAGTACTGGCTTGATCATTCAGACGAGGAAGAAGTGGACGAAGAGAAGGATGAAGAATTCAACATGTGCTTGATGGGAAAGCAGGAATCAGACGTTGAAGCAGATTCAGAAGAGGATGAGAAAGATGAGGTATGTGATTTATCTTATTCAGATTTCATAAATAAAATGCATGCCATGAATTTTAAACAACAAGAGTTAGAGTCGAAGCTTAAGCGAGAAAATGGTGTTATAACTGACAAAAACCAATTGATACAGAAACTTTGCAATGAAATTGCTGAGAGAGAAGTATTGATTGAGGTTTTACATAGAAACAATGACACCAACGCCAAAGAAAAGACAATAATTCTTAAAGAGAATTCTGAAATCAAGTCTAAACTGAGAAAGAGTGATCTTGATTTAATTGAGATTACTAAAATTCATTCTTCATGTACTGAAGAAAACAAAACTTTAATTGCTAAATTAGATGCTTTGGAAAAGAAGTTATACTCATTAGGTCAAAGTGAGCAAACCATTCATCTAAACAAACCGAAAAAGAATAGAGAAAATTGGGGAATCAGTTATGAGAATCCTCGTTATCTTAAAAATGGTATATCTGAAGTGCCTGCACTTTATGATTTTACGTTCTTAAGACTCTCTCATCGATGCCCTGAACTTAAAGTTTTCTGGACTGGATTATCAAAAGAGGATGAAGCCATAGAAACGGAACAATGGAGGAAATCATCTAAAGTTCACCTTCCATTTTATTATGCGAAGCTGAATAATAGTTATGATAAAAAAGATGAAAAGAAATCTCTTTCAAATGACTTCTTTCAAAGTTATTCTGTAAAAGAGATGGAGGCGAAGCCTGTTAAAGGTAAAAATTACGTCCCTCCTCTTGTTTTGGAAAGTAAGATTTCCGAACTCAAGGACTCTTTAACAGATGCGAAACTTTTGATTGAGATTGAACAAAAAGTTTTTTCTACCGTGCTGAAAAATGTTATTATTTCAAAGGCTTCTAAATCTGATGACATGTTTGGTTTATCAAACGGAGGGTTTGATTTTCTTAACTCTGACGGTGGTTCGGATGGTTGTTTTGAACAATTTGATTTTAATGCAAAACTTCCTAACCATTCACCTTTTCTTGTGCAATCTTTGGGAAAAACCAGTATGCCTGTTAACAGTGCAAAATCAACGAAAGTTGATAATTCAGTCTCTGTGAAAGCTAAAAATGATAAAGGTAAGATTAAATTTAAGCATTCACAGAAACCGAACACTACTGGTAATTCGAAGAAGAAGCATTCGTTTGTTGCTCAGAAGTCTAACTCACGAGTTTCATATGTTTCAGATCTGAGCAAGCAAAGGCCAGAAGTTAAATCTCTATGGCAACCGAAACAGAAGCTTAACAAGGTTGATAAATCGTTTTGTAGTGTTAATTGTAATAAGACTTTACCTAGTAAAGATGTTTTGAAAGCGAATGTTGCTACTATTTTGAAATACTCTTTTACGCAACTATTCCAGTTATCTAAATCTGCTAGAAAGTCTTCCTTTTATGATAAACATATTTCTAATTCTTGTCAAGATTCTGAGGTTTGGTTTGAAAATTATCATATGCATTCATATATTTCATCTGATTCAATTGATTTTCAAAAGAAAAGAGGACCCAATTTCAAATGGGTACCAAAATCTAGTGCTAACACAGTTGGACCCAATTTCAAGTGGGTACCAAAAGCTAAATCTGTGTTGCAGGCACCCAACGGTTAAGAAGGAGAAATCTGAAATGGTTTCTGAACACGTCTGTTCAGAACCAATGCTTAAGAGATTTAGGCTTCTGAATATTTCTATTCAGAACCCGGACATCAATGTCAATTAGGCTTTTGAACACATCAGTTCAAGACCCGCTCTTCAATACTCAAAGTTTTAACTCCAAATGTTATCAAATGAATATTTAATCTTTTGTTTCGTTATTTCTCTTACGCAGATCCGTCATTTATGGTACTTGGATAGCGGATGTTCCAAGCATATGATTGGACAAAAAGAGATGCTGTCTAACTTTAAAGAGAAGTATTGCGGAACAGTTAAATTCGGCAACGACCAGCATTCACCAATAATGGGTTATGGTGATATGGTACACAACAATGTCACGATCAAGAAGGTGAGCTATGTTGAAGGATTAAGACACAAATTGTTCAGTATAGGCCAGTTCTGTGACAAAGACTTAGAGGTCAACTTTAAAGCCAAGAGGTGTTCAGTTCGCACTGAAGAAGGCGAGGAACTCTTGGTCGGTACTCGAGAATCAGACCTCTACACAATCAATTTGTCAAAAGTCCAGACTGACAAGCAGGTTTGTCTACTATCGAAAGCTTCGATGCAATAAAGTTGGTTATGGCATCGACGGCTTTTTCACCTAAACTTTCGGTACATTAACAACCTGGTCAGTGGAAAACTAGTCAAAGGACTTCCAGAGTTGAAGTATGAAAGGGAACACTTATGTGCAGCATGTGAAAAGGGAAAGATGAAGAGGGCTCCACATAAACCAAAGCCTGAACCGAGTACAAGCGCTCCATTAGAATTGTTGCATATGGACTTATCCGGTCCTATGCGAACACAAAGTCTAGGCGGAAAGAAGTACATACTAGTTATCGTGGACGATTACTCGCGATACACATGGGTCAAGTTTCTACGTTCAAAGGATGAGACACCAGATGTTCTCATCACATTCCTAAAGACGACCCAGGTGAATCTGCAGAAACCGGTCAAGCTTCTACGAACAGACAACGACACAGAGTTCAAGAACAAAAAGGTTGAAGAATATCTCAAATCTGTCGGGATTTCACATCAATACTCTGCTGCTCGTACGCCTCAACAAAATGGAGTGGTCGAAAGAATAAATCGTACGCTAGTCGAGGCTGCTCGTACTATGCTAAGTCATTCAAACTTACCTCTATTCTTGTGGGCGGAAGCTGTATCGACTGCGTGCTACACACATAATTCGTCCATGATACACCGAAGATTCAAGAAGACTCCTTATGCGTTAATCAACAACCGAACACCGACAATCAAATATTTCCATATATTTGGGTGTAAGTGTTTCATTCTAAACGATAGAGAGTCTCAACAAGTTCAGTGCCAAGGCGGACGAAGGCATCTTCATTGGTTATTCCTCTACATCAACTGCATACCGTGTATATCTGAAGAAGTCAAAGACGGTTATTGAAAGCATCAACGTCACGTTTGATGAAGAGATGGCTTCCGAACAACACAGTTCAGAACCAGTTATAACCGGAGTACTAGCTTCTAGGCAGATCAGTCCAGAACCTGCGTCTCAACAGAATAAATCAGATGAAGCATCAACGTCAACTAATCATATATCTGATTTAGACTTATTATTTGAATTGTTTTATGATGATTTTCTTGGATCTAATATAAAGAAATCTGTTGTGGTTGACAGGATAGAAGACCTAACGACTACTCATCCAACCAGTTCAGATATTCCTATTGAATCCAACCCCCCGATTCAACAAGAAATTCCAATTCAAATGCCAACTCCAACAGTTGAAGAAGTGACAAATAATGAAGAGACAGAAGTAGCTGAAACAGTAGGATGTTCTGTACAGATCCATCTACAGCCGGACCAAGATGTACCTACTGAGCCTTCTGCACCTCCCACTTCAACTGCAATCATCATTCCTCCTGAACAAACTGAAGAAGGTATAAGTGGATTTATAGATGATACAATTGACATACATTCATATAATCCACTACCTCATAAACACAAATGGACCAAAGAGCACCCGACAAGCCAGATCATTGGCGATCCAACGAAACCGGTGCAAACTAGGTCAGCATCAATAAATATGTGCATGCATCACTCATTTCTGAGAAAGTTCGAGCCAACTCGCGTATCAGAGGTACTTGTTGATCCAGAATGGGTGATCTCAATGCAAGAAGAGCTGAATAAGTTCAACGCACTTCAAGTCTGGAGACTCGTACCAAAACCTCAAGGTAAAACCATTATAGGTACGAAATGGGTTTTCAGGATCAAAAAGGACGAATGTGGTACCGTTATCCGAAACAAAGCAAGACTAGTAGCCAAAGTATACAGACAAGAGGAAGGAATCGACTATGACAAGACTTATGCTCCTGTGGCACGTTTAAAGGCAATTAGAATGTTTCTAGCCTACGCAACACACAAGAACTTCACGGTCTTCCAAATGGACGTGAAGACTGCCTTTTTGAATGGCATTCTGAAGGAGGAAGTCTACGTCTCTCAGCTAGAAGGTTTTGTCAATCAAAAGAAGCCGAATCACATCTACATTCTCGACAAAGCACTCTACGGTCTGAAACAAGCTCCTCGAGCCTGGTATGACATCCTTTCCCAATTTCTAGTCAAGTCTGGTTTTTCAAAAGGTACGGTGGATACCACTTTGTTTATCAAAAAGGAAAAAGCCGATATCATTCTAATAAAAATCTATGTAGATGATATTATTTTTGGCTCTACAAATCCTAAGTACTCTAAGAATTTTCCAAACCTTATGGTGTCCAGATTTCAGATGAATATGATGGGAGAGATGAATTTATTTCTCGGATTACAAGTCAAACAGTTTTCAACGGGGATTTTTATCAATCAATCAAAATACATTATGGATATTCTTCGGAAGTTCAAAATGGAAAATTCAAAACCGATTGGTAACCCAATGGCACCAGGTACTAAGATTGGCACCGATCCTACGGGAAAGGCTGTTGATGTTAGGACTTACAGAGGGATGATAGGTTCTTTGATGTATCTTACTTCTAGTAGGCCAAATATAATGTTATCAACATGCTTATGTGCACGATATCAGGCCAATCCAAAGAAATCCATATGTCTGCAGTTAAGCGCATATTTGGGTATCTGAAGGGCACTGTAGATCTTGGTCTGTGGTATCCTAAAGATACTAGTTTTGAACTAATAGCTTACACATATGTAGATCATGCTGGTTGTATGTTAGACAGGAAGAGCACGTCAGGACATGTACAGTTCCTCGGTGATAAACTCGTAAGTTGGGCGTCAAAGAAGCAACTTTGTGTTTCAACTTCCACGGCCGAAGCAGAATATGTAGCTGCTGCTAGCTGCTGTTCTCAGGTGTTATGGATGAGAACACAATTGCGTGACTACGGTTTCCACCTCAACAAAATCCCGATATACTGTGACTCCAAGAGCGCCATCGCAATAACATCGAATCCTGTTCAACACACAAAGACTAAACACATAGACGTCAGGTATCATTTTATTAAAGATCGTGTCGAAAAAGGAACAATTGAACTTTTCTTTGTAAAAACTGATTATCAGCTTGCCGATTTGTTTACCAAACCTTTAGACGAAAAGAGGTTTTCCTTTCTTGTCTTTAAGCTTGGTATGCTAAATCTTAAGATCTAATCAGTAGTTACCTATCAAAGTTTTCTAATTGTATACTTTTTCATCTTTCTTCATTCTTAAATCTGATTGATATCTGCACTTCTATATTCTGTTCATGATCCAAGGGGGAGTACAAGAAGAAATTGACAAGTGGTCAATATTATTTTGAGGGGGAGCTCATAAGATTTCTGCATTTACCTTTTATGCCAAATTTTTGTAATGCAAGATTTTAGAGGGATCTCTTCAAGTCAAAGGAGTACGGAGATGACTTCTGATTATTTCTGATCAGAACTCGTATTTTAAAAGTTTTACTGCTTTTTGTCTTTTCAATTCAAGTGAATAAATTTTACTTTGACTTGACATAAGACTTTTGCAGAATTTTTGAGAGATGCTTACAAGATCATATGTTTATGACTTTAAGCTTAGCTTCATGAGATATAAGATCGCACGTTAAGGTATAATCCTTTATCTTAATCTCATAAATGGTTGAAAGAAGGATAACTTTCAATCATTTGAAATCATGTTCTTAAATGTTCAAATTACTTCCCGATTTTTCATCAGATTTTATATTTTGGGAGTGTACTTTAAATGTTTTAGATGAGCTTACATGATAAGCTAAACCAGTTTGAGCAACATATTCTTTATAGGATATACGGGATCAGTGTGCTAGGACTTACAAGAAACTTCTATGGAATCACGTTAACCAGTGATTTCTACCCAAGAAGTTAATCCATAGTGATTGAGTGTGAGAAGTCGAAAAGAAATGAGTGTAATTAGAGTGAGCAAAATGTTTAAAAGAAAGAGCGTGTGAGAATAGAGTTAAAAGAATATCACAACTCTGCATCAACTTTTTCTGAGCCGGGCAACCACATTACTAGTGTTTCACAATTCTTTGGTGAATATTATTGAAACAGGCAACTAGCCCATGCCAACTCTTGATCAAACCTCACCAACTACTCATTTTCTTCTTAACAAGAAAGTGTTTCACATTTTCAAAGGGGAAGCAACACATTTGCTATCTGATTTTCATTTAGAAAATCTGGATATTGAAAAGAAGGAAGTCTGCCCCACCTTCACACTTCACTCATGCACATTGAGTTTGTGTTTAACTTACTGTTGTCTCAGTGGTTTACACAATTTTGAGCCTATAAGCAATCATCAAGTGCTTAATTCTTTCAACACAAGCACGGACACACAAGGAATTAGTTTCTTTGTCATAATGTTTATAGAAATAACCTTTATGGTGTTTCGATGATTAAAGGGAAGCCCTGGGGGAGTCAACATCAAACAACTCCTTTTCATTGTGTATTCGTTACACACAGTGACTTAGTGTTACTGACAGGCATGTTAACTGATTCATTAGTTGATTCAGGTGTTACACGACTATTTTGTCTGGATTTGAAAGGATCTGGATAAATATCTTTTGAATTGACGGATCAGAGGCTCCAAGTGGTTGACATTTCTTACTCAAAGTTTTGATGAAGTCGTTGCACTTTTCATCAAAAAAGGGGAGAATCTAAAGCTTGAAGAAATGTCCAGTCCATTACATTCACAAGACATTGGAGAAGAGAAAAGCTAATCAAGAAATGCGAGATCAAAGTATTCTGCAGACATGCTGATTTCAGATAATTTTTCTTTGAAGATACTTTGCTAAAGCATTCTGAGTTAGAAAAAGAGATTGCATCTTCTGAGCTGAAAGAGAAAAACAAATTGCTAAATCATTTTAGTAATGATCTTGATCCAAAGGGGGAGATTGTTAGATCACATATCTATTGGATTCAAGATCATCCAATCTGAAGATCCAATCTGAAGCTAATACCGGAAAGCCGACTCTCGATACAAAGTCTAATGTCGTTTGTAATAAATGTCGAAGTAAATTATTGTTCATTGTAATTTTAGTATTTAGTTTAAATTAGTTTAAATATCTAATTATGTTAGATATTAGTTTGTTATTTAATATCTAAGTTATTTAGATATTAGTTATTAGATAATATCTAGATATTAGTTAGTTAGTTAGAGATTAGGTGTTTTGTGTGTTTGAGAAGCTAACGTTCAAGATCAGATCAGATCTAAGAACACAAATAGAACACACACACTTACGGTGTAATACACAGAGAGAAAACACGAGAGCTTCAAACCGAAAACCTTGTAATCATCGATTGTTATTAATCAAACAGGTTGGTAATCGTTTATGTGTTTATTGTCGATAAAACTTGATAGTATTTGTCGACCGACATTGGTTCCTTCGTGTTAGTGCATTATTGTATCCAAGATTTAATAGGAAAAGTCAAGTCAAGATAAGTCAACAAAGTCAAAGTATGTTTAGTCAATATGAGGTTACTTAGTTGTTAAGCATGTGATAGCATCCTTGGTATAAATACCTTAGGTGCTTTGTAATCTTGTAACAACAACAATAGCAAGATAGATTGTAATATCATTGTGAGATAAATGACATGAACACTTTCTCTCTCTACACTCTCTCTCTAGTAATATACTTTGATATTGTCATATATTGAATAGAGATTGCTTGATTTGGATTGGGATTACAATATCAATTGGTATCAGAGAAAACCAAATCAATTCAGAAGGATCAGATTAATCAGAATAGAGATTAATCAAGTAAATCAAGGGGGAGAGAATTTAAAGCTTCAAGAAGGATGATTTACTTTCACAAACTTTAGGGGGAGAATGTTAGTGCATTGAAAGTTTGGAAAGTAAATGTATTATAAAGTGTAAGGGTTTGTGCTTATATGTTGTAGAAAAGGTGGTAGGTAGGATTAGTGTCTCTATAAATAGATGGTTAAGGCCTTGTAATCATTTGTAAATTGCAATTTACAAAATGTAGCCTTTTAAGAATTCTTTCTCTCATTAGTGTAGTTTTTCATTTCTAATAAATGTTCAATAAATCCTAATCCCATCTCATCCTACTTAATCAATTACAAACACTTGAGATGTCAAGATCTAGGGTCCTACATAACCTCTCTTCAACAATCATCAGCATACAAATTTTCCTAATGCTGATGAAGATCAAAACATCATACCTCCTAACGCTGAATCCAACTCTTGGGTTTTAGCTGTTCCACTTAACACACTTCCTCCATCAGATCTTTCCTCTTCTGAAAACCTCTTAGTAAATAATGGTCTATCTGACACTCATCATCTGATAGCTGAAGAGCCTCAAGTTTCCTCATCAGTGAACATTCCTATTGATAATCCAACTCCTAAGGTAAGCGATCATGCCCCAGCTCAGCGGTGGACTAGAGATCACCCCATAGATCAAATTCTTGTTGATCCTGATGCAGGTATTCAAACACGACGAAGTTAAGGTAACATATGTCTTTTTGTTAATTTTCTTTCTTTAACAGAATCAAAGAAGACTGATGATGCCCTAAGAGATCCAAACTGGGTCAGCGCCATACAAGAAGAGATGACTGACTTTTCTAGAAAGCAAGTTTGTAATCATGTTCCCCGACCATCTGATAAATATGTTATAGGCACTAAATGGGTGTTTAGAAACAAATTAGATGAACATGGGACTATAACCCGCAACAAAGCTAGAGTAGTTGCTTAGGGATACAGACAAGAGGAAGGCATAGACTATGATGAAACCTTTGCCCCTGTGGCTAGGCTCGAAGCAATTCAATTATTCTTAGCCTATGCAGTTTAAAAAGACTTCAGAGTATATCAAATGGATGTCAAATCAACATTCCTAAATGGAAAGTTGAATGAAAAAGTCTATGTTGAAAATCCCCTAGGGTTCCATGACCCTAAACATCCAAATTATGTATATAAATTGGATAAGGCTCTCTATGGGTTAAAACATGCTCCTCGTGCTCGGTATGACACCTCTCTTCCTTTCTTATCTCTGAAAAAATTTGATCGTGGTAAAATTGATAACACCTTATTTTTCAGAATGGTGAAAGGTCATATTATTCTTGTACAAATATATGTTGATGACATTATATTTAGTTCTACTAACCCATCTCTGTTACTCGTTTCGCTGAAAGAATGAAGAAAGAATATAAAATGAGTATGATGGGTGAACTAACTTACTTCCTTGGACTTCAGATCAAACAATCTGACAAAGGTACATTTATTAATCAAGGTATGTATGTAAAAGATATGCTAAAAAAGTTTGATCTTACTCAAACATTAGCGATGAAAACTCCTATGGCACCTCCCATGACATTAAACAAGGATTCAACTGGAAAACCTGTTAATCTCACTACCTATAGAGGAATGATAGGCTCCCTGTTGTATCTAACAACGAGCCGACATGATATCATGTATTCTACCTATCTTTGTGCTCGCTATCAATCAGAACCCAAGGAATTCCATCTGATCGCTGTCAAGCGAATTTTTAGATTTCTTAAGGGAACTCTTAACATCAGTCGTTGGTATCGCAAAGATTCAGGGTTCGACCTAACTGGATATTCAGATAGTGATTTTGTAGTTTGCAAACTTGATAGAAAAAGCACCACTAGCGGATGTCAACTCCTTAGTGGAAATCTGGTAAGTTGGACAAGTAAAAAGCAAAATTCAGTATCCACTTCCACAACTGAAGTTGAGTATGTAGCAGCTGGAAGTTGTTGTGCTCAAGTCTTATGTGTCAGGATCGAAATTCAAACAAGAATTTAATTCACACACACTCAGAATCAATGCTAAAGAAGTTGCGGAAAAACACTTTAACACTAACAATCAATGAAATAGTATATGCACTTAAATCACAAGTTTATATTGATTCAACTTGATGATTACAAACAAAACCTCAATCTGTTGAACAAGCTCAACAGACATTCTATACTTCTCTATAGAAAGGATCTAGACTTGTTTTGAGGTTAATTCTCTCTAAAACAAAACGTATGAATAATTATCAAACTATCAAAGACTTCTATACTATATATACAAGACTGATTACAAGATAATTATCAAAATAAAATTGATCTTCATTCCATAATTATCTCCTTTACTTTAGCTTCAATCTATACAGTTGTCTTCATTCAGAAACGGAGTCTTTATATCATAAGCAGCACTATCTTCATGAGCAGTATTAATTCTGAACTAGCAGTATTAATCCTAGCAAGCAGTATTAATTTTGTCTCAACAACATTAACTCCTTCAAGCAGTAGTAATTGATCTGGCAGTACTAACTTCCTCAGGCAGTAGTAATAGTCATGTCTAGCAGTAGTAACCATCCTTGGCACATTTCAGACCCAACAATGTCCCCCTAACTTAACTTTTCAAATTGAGAAGTTAAGTTCTTCAAAAACTGGTCTTCATGATGCTTTCAAAGCCTAAGTTTACACCCCTAGATTAGGATCCAAACCCAAACTTTGATTGATGATCCTGCTAACCACAATCCTTGCCATTTCAGAGCCTTGAGGACAGATCAGTTTGACTTTCAGCATCCCATGTATCTTGGCTAGGATATGGTCATATATCTTATCCACCAGGTAATATTCATGAAAGCTTTTGTCAATGGTTAAGATATACACCCCACACCTTTCTATGAGCATCCAGTTGTCCACAGACTTGAAGACATCTTTAATGACATGCTTGACAAGATCTAGACTGAACATCATGCATTAGTACTCCATTGCCAGTTTCTTGATGTTCATCCCTGGAGTCTTCAGCACGTCCCCATACAGATTCATTCCCACTTTAAACATTTCTTCCAAGTCTGACCTAGAACAACATCTGACTATCTTCCCCCAAGTAGAATATACTTCAAAATGATCACCCATTCTTTTGATTCTGAAATATTCTTTGCCTTGATCTTCAAGAATATCCCAGTGGATGATTTCAGGACCTTGGACTGAAATGGGATCTGCCTTCACTGGATCATTATCTGTTACAGTCATGTAAAGTTCAAAATGCACATTAGATTGACTTGGTTGCTATGCACTTTGACTTGATTGATCAGCTTGACCTGTAACAGATGGTTTTGTTTCTTTCTCAGCTTCTGCAACCCTTGGTTTCTTAGACAGTTTCTTGGAAGCTATTGTTTTCACTCTCTTGGCAGATATGACTTCCATAGAAACATGTTCTTCCTTCTTTTCTTCAGCCTTTTCTTTTGAAGGGGTGGTTTCCTCACTCTTAGGGAATGGTTGTTGGATATTGAGATCATGTCTCTCTTTCATTTGTCTTTCAAACTCAACCCTTTGAGTGTAATCCCCTTGAAGCTTTGCCATTTCCCTTTTATATAACTCTTTAACTCTTGAAACCCAAAGAATTAGTTAGTGAATCAATGTTAAAAAGCCAATTAGGGCATGTACCAAGTTTATTTGGTGTGCTCTCATTGCATTTGACATTGTCACTTTCCTCAATTATTCTAGAAGAGGTATTAAATACTCTGTAAGCCTTACTTTGGGATGAGTAACCAACCATAAATCCATCATCTGCTTTGCTATCAAACTTGCCTAAGTGAGTTTTGGTATTAAGAATTGTGCAAGGACACCAAAATGGTTTGAAAAATCAAATAAAAGGTTTCTTCTTGTTAAAAAGTTCATATGGTGTCTTGCCTTGAGATTTAACTATTAGAACCCTGTTTTGAACATAACAAGCAGTATTAACTGCTTCTGCCCAAAATGTAACTGGCGGTTTTGAATTTGCCAACAGGGATCTTGCAGCTTCAATCAGTGTCCTATTTCTCCTCTCAGCAACTCCATTCTGTTGAGGGGTCCTAGGAGCACTGTATTGTCTCTCAATACCTTTTTAGATCATGGTTTTTAAATTCAGTTCCATTATCAGACCTGATGATTTTAACTCTTTGATTTGTTTGGTTTTCAACTCTGAGAATAAAGGATTTGATCAGTCCATTTGTCTCATCCTTTGTCCTCAGAAAATAGACCCAAGTGAATCTATAGAAATCATCAACAATAACTAAGCAGTAAGATTTCTTGCCAATACTCATCACATTTGTAGGGCCAAACAGATCCATATGCAATAAAGTAAGAGGTGAAGAGATTGTATTTATCTCTTTGGACTTATGAGAAGTTTTGTGCTGTTTGCCTTTAAGACATGCAACACAATGATCATCACATGAAAATACCTTTTGTGGTAAACCTCTTACAAGGTTGTTTTTCACAAGATTATTCATTGTTTTAAAGTTCATGTGACACATCCTTCTGTGCCAGAGAGATGATTCATCAACATAAGCTTTTGAAAATATACAATTAAATGATGAATCATTAGATACATTCTCTAAATCCAAGCAGTAAACATTGTCCTTTCTTGGTGTTCTCAGTAGTATCATACTTTCATCAACTACCTTGAACCCTTTAGCAAGGATAATACATTCAGTATCAGTAAACAATATACTATGTTTCTTGTCACAAACCTGTGATACACTTAACAGGTTGTATCTCAATTGCTCAACATAGTATACATCCTCAAAGGTCATCTTACCCTTTGACACATTACCTTTTCCACTAATCTTTCCTCCAGATGGATTATCACCAAATGTAACATGTCCTCCATCAATTCTTTTGAAGTTTTGTAGGCAGGACTTGTTGCCTGTCATGTGCCTAGAGCAACCACTATCAACATGACAAATGCTCTTCCCCTTTTGCTGTTGGTTGCCCTGCACATAAAGTAGAACAGTTAGTTTTTAATAGGAACCCAAGCCAAAGTGGTCTTGGGTTTCCCATTCTCATCAACATATTCATAATCAGTTTTGATGAGCATTTCAGACTAGGGAATCTTATGGCTTGAGTATTTTGTCAGGATAATAGGTCTTGCAGTACTAACACTGGAAGTAATACTAACTGAATTAGCAGTACTAACTAGGTTAGGAGTACTAACATCATTAGCAGTACTAATTGGGTTAGCAGTACTAACTTTGTTAGCAGTACTATCTGAGTTAGCAGTAGTATTGCTTACAGCAACATTATTTCTATCAGCAGTACTATTTGAAGTAGCAGTACTAACAACTTTCTTTATTTTTGGAACCCATACCTGAACAAAGTTGTTTGCTTTCTTTGTCTTTAATGTACTCCTTGGCTTATTTGGAGTATTTTTCTTTGATTTTGCAAACTTGTTTTGAACATGAGCTTTTAAAGGTGCTCTTTTTACATTTTCAGCCATATGATTCCTTCTTTAATTCCTATAACCAACAGGATTTTGTATATGTCTTTGAAAATTTATCCTCTGGTTCATAGGATTGAAATAACAGTATTTGGCAATATGGTTAAGCTTTCCACAAATAAAACAAGGTTTTGGTCTATTGATTTTACTCATATCAACCCCTTGTTTTTGTGCCCACTGATTATTCCAGTTTCTTTGATTACCCCTTGTTTTATCATGTTTTTGGAGCTGATGCTGTTTACATGTACAGGGATTCACAACTGTGGTCTGCATATAGTGGACTCCCTATACCTTTCCCTTTTCTCTCTTTGAGCTATCCACCTTTTCACTCTTGATGAATGGTTTACCCCCCCTTTCATTTGTAAGGATATGATTTGCTACAGGAATCTCTTCTGCATTCTTACTCTCTGAATTCTCTTCCTCATTCTCTTCTTCAACCACCACACTATCTATAGGATCTACTTCTATTGCTCCTATAGGTAAGTCCTCCTTATTTTGGTTCTCTAAGAGATCTGAAGAGGGAGGGATGTAATTATTTTTATAAGGTGGAGGTGTTGCACTGTATCCTATACCACTCTTGATCTTATCATGAACTTGAGCTTTAAGCAAAGAGTCCATTGCTTTGGAAGCATAAGAAAACTTCTCAATGTCAAGCTTAGCTTTCTCATACTCACTCTTTATCTTCTCACACTCCTCTTTAGATTTTTCTATTTGAATCTCTAATTGATCTTTCTCCCACTTCCAATAATTTGTGTCATAGTAATGCTGAAGTTCATTGGCCTTGTAAGCCTTGATTTGATCTTCAAACTTCTCAACAATCACTTTATACTCTCTTATATCTCTTTCTAACCTTTTAAGGTCGTCACACATGCTTTAGTTATGATCCCTGTACTTTTTAACAGTCTGAAGACACTTTTCAGTGCACAGTTTAGTTTTTACCTCTGTTGGAATATCTGTGCTTGAAGATTCTGAGACTTCTGCCATCAAGGCTTGATTCTGAACAGCTTCTTCTACTTGATCACTCCAATCAAATCCCATTCCTTCTTGAGAAACAAGAGCTTGAGAGGAGTTTCTGTTGTTTTGGAAGCTTGAGGAATGTGCTTGCTGGTGGTTGCTGCCTTATTGTTGAGGAATTCTTGCTCTGCATTCTTTTGCAAAGTGTCCCATCTTATGACACTTGTAGCACTCCACCTTTGACTTGTCAAACCCAACACTATCTTCTCTCCTCTGAGAAAAGTTGTTCCTTCCAGTCCTCTTAATGAATCTCTTGACCCTCATAGTTAGCATGGCCATCTGCCACTTTATATCCATCTCCTCAAGGTCATCTGCATTAATTTGTTCAAGATCATCATTAATTAAACCAGAATTAGCATGACTAGCAAGAAAAGCTTCTAATACAGAGTCATTAGATACATCCTGCTTAGATACATAAGCAGTATTAACTGATTCTGTATTAGCAACAGAATCAGTAGAAGAAGAAGATGATAAAAGAGCAGCATTATGAGTGTATCCAGATGGTCTTTTCTTGGCTTCAACTTCAGCCTCAAACACCCTTAAGTCGTTATAAAGATCGTCTAGTTCTTTGTCCTCCAGCTTGTCATTCTGTTTGAAGGAGACATTATACATGGTCCATTCATCTACAAGGGACCTTAAGAACTTTCTGTTTACATCATCTTGATCAATCTGCACTCCAACAGTAGCTAGTTCACCAATCAGCTTGTTAAACCTGTCAAAAGTTTGAGTCATGGACTCATTCTTAGTTGACATGAAGTTTTCATACAGTTGCTTCAATATTGCCTTTTGATTTCTCTTGGTACTTTTGGTACCAGAGAATATCTTCTCTAGAGCATTCCAAAGCA
Organism: Arctium lappa; assembly: GCA_023525745.1. NCBI lineage: Eukaryota > Viridiplantae > Streptophyta > Magnoliopsida > Asterales > Asteraceae > Arctium > Arctium lappa. Next base: position 68,122,374 of record CM042048.1, on the reverse strand, counting down.
TCTGGGCATCAGTGCAGTTGCAGAATTGGTGTTGATACTCATTAGGAATAGCCAATAGCAGTGTGCTCAAGGCTTTCATCTCTGTCTGCCTTATCTTCCTCTCTCCATCCGTCTTTGGTGGGATACTTTTTCCATCTGCTCCAATCTTTCCTTCATTAGATGGGCCATTCTCAATGATGTCCCACATAGAGTAATCTGTGAGAAGGATGTATTGCCTGATCCTAATATTCCACATGTCAAACTCATTAGATCTGAGCATTGGAACCCTTGAGACAAGAACGCTATCACTTGAACCGTCCATGATGATTGTTGTTTTTCTGAGTTTAACAAAGCTCTGATACCACTTGTCAGGATCGAAATTCAAACAAGAATTTAATTCACACACACTCAGAATCAATGCTAAAAAAGTTGCGGAAAAATACTTTAACACTAACAATCAATGAAACAGTATATGCACTTAAATCACAAGTTTATATTGATTCAACTTGATGATTACAAACAAAACCTCAATCTGTTGAACAGGCTCAACAGACGTTCTATACTTCTCTATAGAAAGGATCTAGACTAGTCTTGAGGTTAATTCTCTCTAAAACAAAACGTATGAATAATTATCAAACTATCAAAGACTTCTATACTATATATATACAAGACTGATTACAAGATAATTATCAAAATAAAATTGATCTTCATTCCATAATTATCTCCTTTACTTTAACTTCAATCTATACAACTGTCTTCATTCAGAAAAGGAGTCTTCATGTCATAAGCAACACTATCTTCATGAGCAGTATTAATTCTGAACTAGCAGTATTAATCCTAGCAAGCAGTATTAATTTTGTCTCAGCAGTATTAACTCCTTCAAGCAGTAGTAATTGATCTGGCAGTACTAACTTCCTCAGGCAGTAGTAATAGTCATGTCTAGCAGTAGTAACCATCCTTGGCACATTTCAGACCCAACATTATGGATAAGAAATCAATTATTAGAATATGACCTTCAGCTATCAAAGATTCCAATCTATTGTGACAGTACAAGTGCCATCGCTATAGCAAACAATCCAGTACTACACTTAAAGACAAAGCACATAGAGATCATATATCATTTTATCAGAGATCATGTGATGAATGGTGATATAGAGATCCACTTTATCCTTATTGACTATCAGCTCGCTGATTTTTTTACCAAACCTCTTGATGAGACAAGATTCAACTTTCTCATAACTGAGCTTGGAATGTTGAATCTTGAAGATTAATTCTTCAGCATTCATGCATCATGTCAGTTATAAAAGGTTCTACCTATCCTCATAATCCCTGATTATATATCTCTGACACAGGTATGTTCTCTCATTTTCTCTAGCTGAATCCTATTCAGTAAGACGTTTAAAAAAAAAAACTTTAATCACTGAATTTCTTCAAGTGATTAAAAGCTTTTTTTTAATAAACAAATCTTATCACTGATATTTCTCGTCAGTGATCCTTTTAAAATAAAAACTTATCTATAAATTTCTATCAGTGATACTTTCTTAAAACGAAACATTTTTTCTCTCTCTCCTATGACGTCATTCGAACAATAATCCATGGCACGACTTTTTCTGATACGTTCGTCCGTTGCACTTCATGTCCAATCAACTTCATGGGACGTGTCCGTGTCATGATGACCACTTTTTCCCGCTCCAAATTCTTTCTCTCTCCTCATATAAAATGAATACCATTTACAGTTCTGGCTTTTACGCTCTCTAAAAACTTAAAATGCAAGTAACTTCCTTTCGGCATTCAAGCAAAGAAACTAAGAACTCTACATCTTGAAATCTTCAAATCTTCAAACAGTTCCAGGTTTATGTTCTTATCCTTTATCTTCTAAAAACACTAGTTTAAAAGTTCCTCTATATTTTGGATTAGGAGTGTTTTCTCAGCTAAAATCATTTTAGTTGTGATTTTACTGTTTGCAAAAACCTCATGGTTTTTAAGAATAGTCTATTCAATTCCTTTTTTTAAGGAACTGTTTTTCCTCAAAAAACAAACTTATTTTCAAGTTTCTTTCCTTATCTAGAAACTGGTAAAATATTTTGCAAGGTTTTTAGACTCTAAACCTTCTATTCTATTCTCCTCTATTTCTTTCTATTCCAGAAATGGCTCAAGCTAATCTCATTCCCTCCAAGAATGTCAAGTTCGCTCTTGCTGACTCTAAAGTTGCTAAGAGCAACCACTTAGCACACTTAGACTTCGACGCTGAAAAATATCCTCATCTCGTGAACGCTGCAAACTTTCTTAAGGAGTCATGTCTATGATATGCATTGAAGGTTGATCCCAAGCCTTCCAAATCTATTCTTCAGCAATTATGGTTCACTGCTGATAAGGGTGAGGTCCTCAGCAAACAAGGCAATCCAATCCCTGCCATCACTTTCCATACTCAACATGGTCCAGGGAACATCATAGCTCTTGCCATACGCACTGCACTTCGTCTTCCTTCCAAAATCACCAAAGGCTCTGATGCACCACCTACTGATGTTAAACTTATTCGCTTCTTGGACTTCATGGGTTACCAATGGGATTTCAAGCCTCGCATTACAATCCCAAACAAGAAGTTGAGTAAGTTCCAAAAGGCGAACATGCTTTCAGAGCTGAACTTCATTTTAACTCATATCATTCAATGCATGAGTAAGTTCCAAAAGGCGAACATGCCTTCAGAGCTGAACTTCATTTTAACTCATATCATTCAATTCAGTGCTCGTTGGGCGACATTTCGACTACGCTGAAGCAATCTTTGAAGATCTCTTGTCAAATATCGAGAAGGCTGAAAGGGACATCAAAATTCACTATGTCCGTTTCATCTCTGCCATTCTCCACTTCTTCCTAGATGACAAATACCCTGAGGAAGGTGACTGCAACTTCTCCAAGGTTAGACTTCGAGCCTTGGAAGTCAAACCCGCTGACAAAGAGGTAAGTCTTCAAACCTTTCTCTTCCGTGTAACACCCTAAAAATAGGGATAACAAAAATCCGAAAAACGGACATGTGGCATTCTAAAATTGCCATAGCAAGAGCCTCCCAAAAATGGGGAAACATTTAAACCTGTTTAATTACAGTTGTAATATAATGGAGAATAGACAACAACCAACTAATCTAGTTTCTATGCTAGAAAGAAAATTACAAAATGGGTGTCATCTATAGATCCCAAAATGCCTTCACAACAAGTTCTCTCAAAAGCACCTTCCCCAAGCTCTCACCCAAGCGCATCTATACCTGCTTTGGAATGGCACCACTAGAACCTGAGATACACATCGACACCACAAAAGTGCTAGGCCAAAAATCCTAGTGAGTTTGTACAAGAAATAGCATATAAAATCAAATAAAATTCTTATCAACAGTTAAGCAGATTTCATTAAATGTGGAGTCAATAGGGGAGACCCATAGCATCAATCAAGTGCCACCCAAAGAGTCGATATACCTTGATGCCAACTACCAAGAGTGACATCCGAAACACCTGGCACATCCGAAGACTACAACCATGGCATTACCCCGAATGGCGGAGGTCTAGGCATATACCATTAAAGTGGCACCCAAGACTATATCCTCCTAGTGTCTACTGACTTGGTTCGTCCAACATAATTTATAGAAGGTCTCAAGGCACATAATAACCAAGAATATCTCAATACCAACCATGGGTACAATATTACCATCCCAAATCAATACAAAGTCCGATATAAGACTAGCATGGTCACATTTTTAATCATGTAGTGGTGATAACACCAAATGGTGTCTAAAGTAAGAATCATCATAACATCAAGATATGTATTCTTTTTAGTCATGGCAAGATAAGCATAAACATGTATACATAAGGAAAACCCCAAATACTTAGACATGAAAAATAGACATTTCAAGTTTAGATGCAAGATAATAGCAAGTAGTAGATTATGATGTGTATCTAGTTTTAACAAAGGTTTAGTAAACTCACAATCTAGGTTTTCGTTAAAACCTAGAAAATAGGAACCCTAGAAAAAGCCAAGGGAAGACTTGATAGAGAAGACTGAGAATCCTTGAAAATACTTCAATAAATGAACTTGGATTATTCTTTGATGATCAATAAATGATCCTACCAACCAAAACCCAAGTAATAAGTGTGGAATGTGTTGAAAGACCCAAAATTGCCTAAGGAGGAGCTGTCCCTATTTCAATGTGATAAGATGTGGAATGAGACATCAGATTGGGTTTAAAAGAGGAGTCTGGTCCACGCGGTAAACTATGCCCCGGTGACTTTGTCAATGACATTGTCGTCGGTCACTGTCGCGGCCTCACCACCTCCCACGGTAGCCAACTGCGACTATGCCCCGCGACTTTACCCATTGGCATTGATGCTGGGGCAATGTCGCCGGGTCACCAACACCTTCGGTACACCCTGGGCGACTATGCCCGATGAATTTGCCCAAGGGCATCTTCGCTGGGGCAATGTCGCTCATCACCTGCAGGGGCCTGATTTTCTTCCCAAAAGGTAGCCGACGCACGCGCGACCATAATTTTTATTCAAGGTAGGATTACGAGAATAAAATAGGGTAACATATACACATAAAAGCCTCAGATAGAAAAGCAACATAGAAAGATGCGATTAACGTCAATTAACACGTAAAATGAAAGGTATAACTAATTCTTGATATTTACCTAAAAAATCCAGGTGTTACAATCTTCTGCACGTAGTTTGGATTTCGTCCCCGAAATCTCACTCTAAGCGAAAAATTGAGGATAACGCTTTCTCATGTCATCTTCGGACTCCCAAGTGACGTTAGCACCACGATGGTTCTTCCATTGGACTTTGACCATAACCATGTCCTTATGCCACAACTTTTTTACCTTCGAATCGAAGATCGCATCCGGTTCTTCCACGCAACAGTTTCCATTATCTACTCGAATTTCCATCAAGGGTATCACGCTTTCCTCCTCGGCTAGGCACTTCTGAAGGTAACACATGTGAAAGGTAAGATGTATTCCATCCATCTCTGGTGGTAAATCCAACCGGTACGCTTGAAGTCCAATTTTCTCTAAGATGACGAAGGGTCCGAGAAAATGAGGACTAAGCTTCCCTCACTTTCCAAACCGAATAATCCCCTTCCATGGAGATACTTTTAACATGACGCGGTCCCCCACTTGAAATTCTACCGGTTTCCTCTTCTTTTCCGCATAACTTTTCTATCGGTCTTGCGCCGCCATTAATCTCTCTCAAATTTCCTTTACTTTGTCCGCCGTCTCTTGGACTATTTCTGGTCAGGCGAATTGCTTCTCGCCAGCTTCTAATCAATAAACCGAAGTTCTACACTTACGCCCACATAACGCCTCGAACGGTGCCATTCTGATACTAGAATGGTAACTGTTATTATAAGCAAACTCCACCAAAGGTAGGTGCGAGTCCCAACTTCCTCCGATGTTTATAACACCCGACCGCAACATGTCCTCGAGCGTCTAAATCGTTCTCTCGCTTTGACCATCCGTTTGGGGTTGGTACGCTATGCTCAGGTTTAATCTCATGCCCAATTCTTTCAGGTTTAATCTATGTGCTCAGGTTTAATCTCGCTTTGACCATCCATTTGGGGACGAAATGATGTGAACCGACTTTCCCGATTCGACACGATAGATTACGGGACTCCATGCCTCGACACCACCTCATCGATATAAAGATTGGCCAATTTCTCCATTGGCAAGGTCTCTCGCATTGCAAGGAAATGCGCGCTCTTGGTTAGCTGGTCAACAATTACCCAAATGGTGTCATGACCTCGCAAGGTCTTCGGTAGCTTTGTCACAAAATCGATGGTGATGTTGTCCCATTTCCACTCGGGAATGGACAACGTTTGTAAACTTCCGTACGGTCTTTGATGTTCTGCCTTGACTTAAAGACACGTGACACACCTTTCCACGTAGTTGGCCATGTCTAGCTTCATCACCGACCACCAATAGTTCAACTTTAAGTCTCTATACATCTTGGTGCTACTGGGATGTATAGAATATTTTGATTTATGCGCTTCTTCTAGAAGCAACTCTCGATTTCCATGAAATTTTGGCACCCAAACTCGCCCTTGAAAAAGTTTAAGTCCCCAACCATCTTTCGTCAAAAGTCCACTTTGCTTTACCATGACTTCGGATTTGAGATTTTCTTCCTTGAGGGATTCTATCTGACTTGTCTTGATGTTTTCCAAGAGACTCGATACCACCTCGATTATCGTGAGGGATAACTTAACACCGCCTTCATGACTCCTCCGACTCAATGCATCTGCCACCACGTTGGCCTTACTGGGATGGTAGAGTAGATCACAATCATAGTCCTTTAGTAACTCAAGCCACCTTCTTTGTCTCATGTTGAGTTCCTTTTTATTGAAGATGTACTTAAGACTTGTGATCGGTAAAAAGAATACATTTCGTCCCATACAAATAGTTCCGCCATAATTTCAATGCAAAGACCACTGCTGCCAATTCCATGTCATGAGTCGAGTAGTTCTTCTTGTGGTTCTTTAGCTGTTGCGACGCATAAGTTATCACTTTTCCCCGTTGTATTAGCACGCACCCGAGCCCCATCTTGGAAGCATCACTATACACTACGAAATCATATGATCCCTCGGGAAGGGATAGAATAGGAGCTTCACATAATCTCTTCTTGAGTGTTTGAAAGGATTGATCTTGCGCATCGGTCCAAAGAAACTAGACATTTTTATTGTGAGCGAGGTGAGTGGCGAAGATATCTTGGAGAAGTCTTGAATGAAACAACTGTAGTAACCCGCCAACCCCAAGAAACATCATATTTCTGTCATACTCGTTGGCGGTTCCCACCTCATCATCGCCTCTATATTTGCCGGGTCTACCTTCACCCCGTCTTCAGACACTACGTGGCCCAAGAATTGCACTTCTTGGATCCAAAACTCGCACCTGGAATTCATTCATGAGGCCACTTCTGTTATTCCAGAGATAGAAGGACGTCTGGATAAGTTGGAGGCGGATGCCCGCCAAGTCCTAGTTGCTGACACTGCTGTTGACCTCCCCAATGATGATGACAAAGAGGGGGAGAAGAATCTTAATGAAGAAAGTCCAGCGGTAGCACAAGAGAAAATAACGTATGAACCTCTCCCTTATGTTGAGGGGGAGAAGGTTGCTGAAGATCTGGCCCCTCCTTCTTCTTCTCAAGTGCAGAAAGTAGAAGAAGAAGAAGAAGAAGAAGAAGACGAGGAATAACTTGATCTTCAAGATCAAGAAGGTGATGATGACGTCATCGCTGACGATGATGAAGACGAAGACCCATCTCAGTGGTTCTCTGCAATAAACGTCTCATCAATGCCAACGATGAAAGGCGTTGTTATCACTGAAACTGTTAGAGCATAAATCTGTTGGATACAAGATCAAGAATACTGAAGGTCAAAGTTGAGAAAGTCAAAGCTGCTAAAGTCAAATCTCATTCAAAGTCAAAGTCTATTTGTAATAAGTCAAATGTATTTTGTTTTTGTACTTTCCTTGTAATTAGTAGTTAGTATAAATAGTTTCTTTCCTTTGTTTTTGAACACATGAACTGAATTGGAAAAATCGTTCTGTTGTATTCTAGAGAGAGAAAGTTTGAGAGAGAAAGAGAGAGTTCATTAGAGAGAGATCTTTGTAATCGTGAATTGAGAAAGTAATCAAACAGGTAATTGTTGTTAAATATTGTTTGTTTGATTGTTATCAAATAGAAACTAGAATCTGGAACAATCAATTGGTATCAAAGCAAATCCAAAGTGAAATTAAATCAAGAAATTCAAGAAATCGAGTTATTGTTCATCGTCTCTGTGGTCGTTACTGTTAAGAATCAAATTTTGAGTTTGAGAGTGTTTTTGTAGCAGATTTTGATTAGAAAGTGGTCGAAAAGTGTAATAGATCGAGTTCTTGTAATCAATTACAAGTTTTGCACTGTAAATCACTCGAATTTTTGTATTTTTTTAAGTTTTCTTCGAAGTTGTAAAGGTACTGTTTCATCGAATTTTTGAGTTGTAAGTGATTGTTTGTAAGTTTCTTTGATTGTAATTTGTTCTAGAGTTGTAATCGAGCAACAATCCAGAGTTTCAGAGTGTTTAGACCAAGAAAAGATCGATTGCAGGTGAAAAAGATGGTTTTTGGGTCGAAAAACGATAGAACGCGCTAGATCGCTAAAACGCGCATGTTCTTCGTGAAACGCACAAGGTTCATCAGCTAGAACGCGCAAGTCAAAGGATAATTTTTGGTCTAAAACGCGCAAGGGCTATCTGCGAGTTTCAAGAAACGCGCTAGTAGTGGCCAGCGAGTTCTACAAACTAACTAATCGAAGCTAGCGAGTTTGATGAGGAATAGTGTTTAGCGAGTTCATCGACGTGCGAGTTTGGGAAACGCACACATCACAGTTAGCGAGTTCTAGTGTGAACAATGGTTAGCGAGTTTAGGCGCATGCGAGTTTGATCTGCGTATTTGCTTGCGAGTTTCTCAAAACGCGCAAATATCTGCGAGTTTTCTTGCGAGTTTACTTGCGAGTTTGTCTGCGCGTTTGGTTGAGAATTTATAGAACGCGCAAGTCTTAGTCTGTGAGTTCTTCAGTCTGCGAGTTTTAGGGCTTGCGAGTTAAATAGTAACTTGCGAGTTCTGACACCCGTGCTAAGTCTGCCTAGGGGGACATAGTTCTTTCTGTGATCAAAATCTCTGTTTTTTCTTTTCAAGATTTTTCTTGTGATTTCATATTTTGGACTAACGATCAGTTCTAGTTTCTTATTGATATATTTTTCAAACAGGTTAAAGAAGATGACTTCCAAAGATGCACTCTCAATCGGAACAGATGTTAAGCCTCCAGTTTTGTTCAAAGGCGAATATGAACAATGGAAGGACAAATTTTTAGACTTCATAGACAGACATTCAAATGGAGAGAATATACTTCTATCTATCACTGAAGGTCCCATGAAACCAATCACAATTCATGTACCTGTTGATGATCATGATGGTAATAATATTGATGGTGAAAGTGATGATGGAGATGTGGAAAAAGAAATAAAGACAAAACCAGTTAAAGTTGACTTCTCTCAGTACTCAGAAGAACAAAAGAGTAGATTCAAAGCTGACAAGCAAGCAAGATCTCTTTTACTCCAAAGCATTCCAAATGACATATATATCAAAATTGATAGCTTCAAACATGATGCTAAACAGATGTGGGATCAATTGAAAACATGATGATGGGATCAAAGATAGGGAATCAGATAAAGGTGGCCAATTGCATCAATAACTATGAGGAGTTCAAGGCAAAAGAGAATGAGAGTCTTGAAGACACTTATGAAAGATTCACTTTGCTTCTTAATGAGCTGACAAAGAACAAAGTCAAGAAGAAGCAGCTGGGAACAATGTAAAATTTCTGAGTATCTTACGTCCTAAATGGAAGAAACACACACGTCGGATGAAGCAGATGAAAGATTTAAGTGAAATCCCTCTTCACGAAGTTTATGAGACATTACGTCAGAATGAGGAAGAGGTCGAGGAGAAAAGAGCTGAAAAGAAAAAGGCTGAGAAGGTTCCTGATCCGATTGCTTTGGTTGGAGAAACAAAGAAAGAAAAGAAAGAGAAGATTGAGAAGAAGAAGAAAAAGAAAGTGAGTTCAAGTTCAGAGTCTGGTTCTGTGTCTGATAGTGATGATGGCGAAAGTCTGAAACAAGCCATGATATTGCTGACCCGTGCATTTCAGAAGAAATTTTATAAGAAGCCGGGATCAAATTCTCAACGCTATTCGTCATCAAGTTCAAAGAACCACGAGCACCGAGAGAGGGTAGAAGGCAAGAGATTTGAAGAGAATAGGTATGGTGAGAAGAAACCGGATGAGAAGAAGAAGTTTGCAAATGACTACACTTCTGTTGAGAAGCCAGCAACTGATTCAATTAAATGCTACAATTGCGTCAAGTTGGGTCATTATGCCAAAGATTGTCGGAAGCCAAAAGTACGCAACTCTCAGTATTATCAGAACAAGTTGCTTTTGGCAAGACAACAAGAAGCTGGTGTTGCTTTAATGGCAGAGGATGAGTTTTGGTTGGATCATTCCGAGGATGAAGGAGAAGATAAAGAAGAAAATGCTCATATCTGTCTAATGGGCAAAGAGGACAAGAATGACGAGTCAGATGATGAAGAAGTGAATGAGGTATTAAACTTAACTCCAAAAGATTTCATTACCAAGTTGGAAACTATGGTGGTTGAGCTACAAAATTTACAAAATAATCTAAAAAATGAAAAGGAAAAGGTTGCTAAAAAGAACAAGAAGATCTTTGAACTTAATACTTCTGTTATTTCAAACAAAGATCTAATTGATTCTTTACGCAAATCTGATTCTGATTCTAAATCTAAAGTAGATAATTTTGAAAAGAAGATTTCTGAGTTTGAAGGTAAAGTAAATAGATATGAGTTTGAGAAAAATGAATCTGCACTAACTATTTATAAACCGCAGGTTGAAAACAAGAATTTGAACAAAAGGTAAATGGTCTGGAAGTTAAACTTTATAAAAGAGATCAAACAGATCAAACCATCTTTCTTAATGCTCCTAATGAAGAGGTTGATGTTAAGCAAAGATGGGGACTTGGTTTTAACAACCCCCATTATCTTAAGAAAGCTATCAGAAAACAGCCGGCACTTTATAACTATGATTTTCTTGCCTGTGCTGGTAAACATACTCATTTGAAACCCAAATTTGTTACCAAATTGTCAGATGAAGATGAGGCCAAAGAAACTGAAAACAGAAAGAATAAAGAGAAAATGCAACTACCGTTTAACTATGTAAAGTTAAATGATAGTTATCTTTCAGAAACACCAAAAGTTCTTTCAAAAGACTATTTTGTTAGTTATTCCGCATCTGAGATGAAGGCAAAACCTGCGATTGCAAAGGTTTATGTTCCTACATCTATTCTTGAGAGCAAAATAGTTGAACTTGAAAATGTTTTATCTGATGAAAAACTTTTGGTTGATATAGAACAAAATGTGTTTTCTACAGTTATAAAGAACACTGTTTTACAAGAAAAATCAACAAAGTGTTCTACAGTTTCAAAGGAACCTCAAATTTTCTCTGATAATTCTGATGACTTATTTGAGTCTGCAAATAATTCTTTTAATTCTGATGATGGGTGCATGGAAGAATCTGATATGTTTGACGTCCATTCTAAACTTCCTGATCATTCTACTTGTCTTGAAAATGACAAAGTGTTACCAAGTGGTGTTAGTAATGACAAAGTTTCTGTAACTGCTGATTACTATGCTAATTGTAAGAAACATAAGAAGCAACGATTACAGAAACAGAAATACACTGGTACACAAAAGAAACCTCAGTCACAGAAATCTATTTTTCCTAATAAATCTACATCTTATGTTTCAGATTTAAGGAAGAAAAAGCTGAAAGCTCAATCCAAATGGAGACCAAAACAGAAGGATGCTGAGATAGCTGAATCAGTTACTGATAATTCTTGTACTAAATCTGTTGGTAGTGATTCTGATGTAGTTGATCAATGTGCTTCTCATAAACAAAACCTTGTAACTTCTTACAAGCGTTATTCAATAAAGCAGTTGATTCAATTATCTCCTATTACTACTAAATTTCATTATATTATCGGAAAACTGACTTTGCTTATTCTCATGATTCTTCTGATTGGTATGGATCTTATCATGTATATATTCTTCTAGATCAAATGATTTTAAAGGTTTTCAAATGAACAGATGATCCATTTTCAAGTGGATGCCAAAATCTTGTGCTAATCTGTTAGGGACCGTTTTTAAATGGGTACCTAAATCTATTATTGCCTGATTTCTCTTGCAGACCCGACATATGTGGTACTTGGATAGTGGATGTTCCAAGCATATGACTGGGCAAAAAGCTTTATTATCTAACTATACAGAGAAATTCAGTGGTAATGTCAGATTTGGAAACGATCAGCTTTCACCTATTCTAGGATATGGTGACATCATTCAAAACAACATAACGATAAGTAAAGTGTGTTATGTCGAAGGCTTGGGGCACAACTTATTCAGCATGGGTCAATTCTGCGATAAAGGGTTAGAGGTCAACTTCAAGTCTAAGAGTTGCTCAGTTCGTACTAAAGACGGAACATAACTCTTAGGTGGACATAGAAAGACAAACCTCTACACCATCAACTTGTCCAAAGTTCAGATTGACAACCAAGTATGCTTGATGACAAAAGCTTCGTTGCAGCAAAGTTGGCTCTGGCACAGACGTTTATCTCACTTGAACTTTCGTTACATCAACAAGCTGGTTCGTGGGAAATTAGTAAAGGGACTTCCTGAGCTGAAATACGAGAAAGAACACTTATGCGCAGCTTGTGAGAAGGGTAAGATGAAGAGACCCGCTCATAAACCGAAGCTTGAACCAAGCACTAGTTCTCCGTTAGAATTGCTACACATGGATTTATGTGGTCCAATTAGAACTCAGAGTTTGGGTGGTAAGAAATACGTGTTGGTCATTGTGGACGATTATTCAAGATACACATGGATCAAATTTCTTCGATCTAAAGATGAGACACCGGAAGTTCTCATTACTTTCTTAAAGACGACCCAGGTGAAACTGCAGCGACAAGTCAAGTTCCTTCGAACTGACAATGGCACAGAATTCAAGAACAAGATTGTTGATGAATATCTCGATTCAGTTGGGATTTTACATCAGTATTCTGCTGCTAGAACCCCTCAACAAAATGGAGTAGTAGAAAGACGTAATAGGACGCTAGTCGAGGCCGCTCGGACTATGCTTAGCTAATCGGATCTACCTCTATTCTTGTGGGCGGAAGCTGTGTCGACTGCATGCCATACGCAAAATCGTTCCATAATACACCGCCGTTTTCAGAAGACTCCATATGAGCTAATCAACAACAGAACACCAACTATCAAATATTTTCACATATTTGGGTGTAAATGTTTTGTGCTTAACGACAGAGAGAGTCTGAATAAATTCAGTGCTAAAGCGGACGAAGGCATCTTTATCGGTTATTCTTCAACTTCTGCAGCATATCGTGTTTATATAAAGAAGTCAAAGACAGTTGTGGAGAGCGTCAATGTTACATTTGATGAAGAAATGGCTTCTGATCAAATCATTTCAGAACCCGTTATCACTGGTGTATTAGCTTCTGGGCAGATCAGTCCAGAACCTGTGTCTACAGCGATAAATTCAGATAACGCTTCTACATCTACTTCACATTTAACTGATTTAGATTTGTTATTTGAATTCTTTTATGATGAGTTTCTAGGATCTAATATATCTAAATCTGCTGTGACTGACAGGTCTGAAGATACAAGTTGTAATCATCCAGTCACTTCAGAGGTCATTACTGAACAAGTATCCCCCGTTCAGTCTGAAACTCATATTCCTATTGTTACTCCTACAGTTGAAGATGCACAAGAAAATATTGAGCCAGAAGTAACTGTTTCAGTTGGGTGTAATACTTTGTCTACTCAACAGCCTGAATTTGTTGTTCCCACTGATACTTCTGCACATGAAACTTCAACTGACAACCCCCCTCCTTTAATTCAAACTGAAGGTTTTGAAAGTGGATTTCAAGATGATGATCATGTTCAGAATTTATCTATTCCACTCCCACATGAGCATCGCTGGACCAAGGACCATCCATTACATCAAGTAATTGGAGATTTTGACAAGCCTGTTCAGACAAGGTCAGCGACTATTAATCAGTGTATGCATGACTCGTTCCTAAGCAAGATTTAGCCAACACGAGTATCCGAGGCACTTGCTGATTCGGACTGGGTATCTGCAATGCAAGAAGAGCTCAATAAGTTTGAAGCCCTAAAGGTTTGGAGATTAGTTCCTAAGCCTGAAGGAAAGACCGTGATAGGAACTAAGTGGGTATTCAAGAATAAAAAGGATGAAGATGGTGTCGTCATCAGAAACAAAGCTAGACTTGTTGCCAAAGGCTACAGGCAAGAGGAAGGCATCGATTATGACGAGACATATGCTCCAGTAGCGCGCATAGAGGCAATCAGAATGTTTCTCGCCTACGCCGCTCATAAGAACTTCACAGTCTTTCAGATGGATGTGAAAACAGCCTTTCTGAACGGCATTCTTAAAGAAGAAGTGTATGTGTCTCAACCAGAAGGGTTCGTTAATCCAGATAAGCCAGATCATGTCTACATATTGGACAAAGCCCTTTATGGATTAAAGCAAGCCCCTCGAGCCTGGTATGATGTCTTATCCAAATTCTTGGTCAAGTCTGGTTTCTCTAAAGGTAAGATCGATACCACTTTATTCATAAAGAAGGAAAAAGCTGATATTATTCTTATTCAGATTTATGTTGATGATATAATATTTGGTTCTACTAATCCAAAATATTGCAAAAACTTTTCTAACCTCATGGTGTCACGTTTTCAAATGAGTATGATGGGAGAGATGAATTTCTTTCTCGGATTACAAGTTAAACAACTTTCTACGGGGATTTTTATCAATCAGTCTAAGTATATTTTGGACATTCTTCGGAAGTACAAAATGGAATATTGCAAATCTATTGGCACCCCGATGGCACCAGGAACTAAGATTCACGTTGATCCTTCGGGTACAAGTGTTGATCTTAGAACTTATAGAGGTATGATTGGTTCGTTGATGTATCTTACATTGAGTAGCCCAGATATTATGTTCTCAACATGTCTTTGTTCTAGATATCAAGCTGCTCCCAAAGAATCCCATTTGGCTGCTGTCAAACAGATTTTTAGATATCTGAAGGGGACTGCAGACCTTGGTTTGTGGTATCCTAAGGATACAAGGTTTCAACTGACTGCATATTCAGATGCAGATCATGCAGGTTGCATGTTGGATAGAAAGAGTACTTCTGGTCACGTACAATTCCTTGGAGACAAGCTCGTTAGCTGGGCTTCAAAGAAACAGTTATGCGTTTCCACATCGACTGCTGAAGAAGAGTATGTAGCTGCTGCCAGTTGCTGCTCTCAAGTCTTGTGGATACCAACACAACTATGAGACTTTGGATTCAAATATGACAAAATTCCGATATACTGTGACTCGAAGAGCGCGATTGACATATCTGCTAATCCTGTCCAACACACCAAAACCAAACACATTGATGTAAGGTATCACTTTATCAAAGATAATGTAGAAAAAGGAACAATTGGACTTTATTTTGTAAAAACAAATTATCAACTTGCAGATTTATTTACCAAACCCTTTGATGAAAAGAGATTTAATTTTCTTGTCACTAAGCTTGGTATGTTAAATCTTAAGACATAATCGGTTGTTACCTACTAAAGTTAAAAATTGTTATTTTTCATCTTTTTCTTTATCTTTATGTCTGAAAGATACCTGCACTTTAATGGTTTGCTCATGATCTCAGGGGGAGTCTGAGAAGATTGTTAGATGATCTATATTCATTTGAGGGGGAGCAAAACTAATTTCTGCATTATACTTAACTGACAAAATTTTTGCAATGCATGATTTTAGGGGGAGCTTATAAGTAACAAGGAGTAAGACAATGATTTCTGATTACTTCTGATCAGAACTCGTTCTATAATTGTTTTACTGTTTTTCCGTCGTTTATTTTCGAATAAATTTTGTGAATAAATTTTGACTAGACTTTGAGACTTATACAGGATGAGAGAAGCTGACACGATCATATCTACATGACTACAGCTGACTTTCTGAGATTTAAGATTGAGCGACAAGGTAAATTTCTTATCTTAATCTCATTTATATCTGAAAGAAGGACAACTTTCAGGTATAGAAAACATGTTTTGAAATGTTCAAACCACTTCCCGATTGTTAAACAGATTTTATAATTTGGAAGTGTGATTTTAAATGGTTTTATTTTTATTTTGTGCTTACATGTTTACAAACCGTGTGTTTCCAAAGATAAATACTTGAGTATTGTCTTTTCTATATACTTTCAAGTATTCACACACACTGGTTTGAATTTTTGTTCAATATGTTCTTACCATGTCTCTAAATTGGAACAATTTTTCTTCGATGGTAAGACACTCCGCTTGTATTCAAAGAATTTTGAGCGATATTTCATTTTGAGACGGTCATTTCAAGAATGTCTATATCTTGTTTCGTATAGACAAATATCCATTATTCTTGACCATAAGCTTTAATTGCTTTATCATTCATTTCTAATCATTTTCATACAATGTCAGATTTTCAAACAAGTCTTTGCATTCAAGTTCATTCATTCAGTATACTTGTTTGAAAATACTTCAATGTCTAAAAATGCTCATATTTTCATGATAATATTCTGAGCATACATATATCTGACCCATATTTCCTATGATTTAAATGTTCAAGATAAACCATTGTGAGCAACATATGCTTTGTAGGACTGGGTTCTTTGTGCTAGGACTTAAATGAAACTTCTATGGATTCACGTTAACCAGTGTTTTCTACCCAAGAAGTTAATCCCTTAGTGATTGAGTGTGAGGAGTCTAAAAGAAATGAGTGTGGGTGTGCTGAGGTAAAATGGAAAAGAGAGTTTGGTTAGTAGTGAGCTTATTGATTAAAAAGAGAGAGGGTGAGAGATCAGAGTAAAAGAATATCAAACTCTACACCAACTACTTTCTGAGCCGGGCAGCCACATTACTAATGCTTCACAATTTTTGGTGAACATTACTGAAACAGGCAAATAGCCCATGCCAACTCTTGCTTAAACCCCACCAACCACTCATTTTCTTCTCAAAAAGAAAATGTTTCACATTTTCAAGGGGACGTAGCACATAATCTATCCGGTTTTCATTTGGAAAATCTAGATATTGAAAAAGAAGGAAGTCTGCCCCACCTTCGCACTTCAATCATGCACTTAGAGTCTGTGTTTATCTACTGTTGTCTCAGTGGTTTACACAATGTTGAGCCTTATTATAAAAGCAATTATTTGTGCTTAATTCTTTCTACACGTGCACGAACACACAAAGAATTCGTTTCTTTGTCATAACATTCATAGAAATTGCCTTTGTGGTATTTCAATGATTGGATGGAAGCCCTGGGGGAGTGAATATCAAAAAGCTCCTTTATATTGTGTATTCGTTACACACAGTGACTTTGTGTTACTGACATGCATATTAACTGATTCATCTGTTGATTCAGGAGTTACATGTTCTTATTTTGTCTCGATTTGAAAAGATCTAGATGAATATCTTGGAGAGTTGACAGAATCAGAGGCTCAGTATGACAGATCAGAATGGTAAACGACATTTCTTGGACGAAAAGTTTTGATGATATCATATGCTCAAATCATCAAAAAGGGGGAGATGATACAAGAAATGTTAAAGTTTTGGAGTTTGGGGGAGATGAAATGTCCAAGTCAGAAAAGTTCAAAGTAAAGATTTGAAGATTTGATAAAGTTCAAAGAATTTTTGAAGATTTTGAAGAAATTATCTTTTGAAGAATATTTGCTAAAGCATCAAAGCTGATTCTGAAGATAATTTCTTTCTAAAGTCTGAAAGCGTTCTATGCGAGCTTTGGGGAGATTGTTCATCATTTGAAGACAATTTTGGAAAGAAGACAATCAATGAAAAAGAGGAGGTTGCTTTGACAGATTTTAATGTGAATACTGATTTGCTAAATCTTTCAATAGTGATCTTGAATCCAAAGGGGGAGATTGTTAGAGCATAAATCTGTTGGATACAAGATCAAGAATACTGAAGGTCAAAGTTGAGAAAGTCAAAGTTGCTAAAGTCAAATCTCATTCAAAGTCAAAGTCTATTTGTAATAAGTCAAATGTATTTTGTTTTTGTACTTTCCTTGTAAATAGTAGTTAGTATAAATAGTTTCTTTCCTTTGTTTTTGAACACATGAACTGAATTGGAAAAATCGTTCTGTTGTATTCTAGAGAGAGAAAGTTTGAGAGAGAAAGAGAGAGTTCATTAGAGAGAGATCTTTGTAATCGTGAATTGAGAAAGTAATCAAACAGGTAATTGTTGTTAAATCTTGTTTGTTTGATTGTTATCAAATAGGAACTAGAATCTGGAACAATCAGAAATAGGGGGGAGACAAAAGGAAAAAGCTTCAGGTACTCTATCCCAAGGCAAGCAGAAGGGAATAGTAGTCGAGGGAAACCTCAAACTCCTATCACCTTTTGAGGGGGTGCTACCTTCTCAGGTATATCTCTCCATACTTCCTTTATCCTTCTTTTCTCACCATCCACCCCTGTCTTTCTAGCCTTTATCTCTCTCTTCCTTAACATAAACACTAACTCCTTTTTTCTATTTGATCAGACAGTTCTCTCCCCTGCTTAAGGGAACTTCTCTTCAAATAATCCCAGCTCAAATTTCTGAAGAACAAACAATTCTAATCTCTAACAATGAGATTGATGAAGAAGAGGAAGAGGATGAATCGTTGAGTCATCCAAAAAGGCCCTCTCGGCCTCTTGAAAGGTCAGAGGATGTTGCACAAAGTCGAGCAGAGATGATCTCCAACCTGGAGAGTTTACGGCTGAAGATCCTTCCTCAATCCTCAACTGAAGAGTTTGACTTCCTGTCCAAAGCCGAAATTGAAGAATCTGTCAGAGCTGAAAAATTGCTAGTTGAATGCCAAAAATACGTTGATCTAGCTCTTGAGGTTCATTCATCTCTTTTCAAAGACAACAACATGAAAAAGAATCCAGTAAAGGATCAAGCTGCTTTGTTGAAAGAAATAGAGGAGGGAAACGCTAAAAGAAATGAGATCAACAATGCAAATCTAGCGTGGTGCATGAAAAAGCTCGAACATCGATCTGATCCAATGAAGATTACAGCTGTAACTATATCTGGAAGGAAAAAGATGGATCGAGCCTCAGTCACCATGGAGATATTCAGAAAAGATGGAAGTTCAAAGGCTATGTTCTTATCAAGACTGGTGCACTTCGGCTATTCAGAGTGGTTAGAGTTCATAGAAGCACTGAAGAAATCAAGATCAACATACAGAGGCCATGTTGAAAATATTCTTGAAGCTCTTATCAACAGGGTCGCTAACAACACAAATGTGCCATCACCTTATCCATCTCAGCCAAGACCGGTTAAAAGAAAGCATGCCTCTTCCTCTGAAAATGATGCAGTTATCAGAAATGAAACCTCCATCAAGTTCTCCATGGATGCACTGTTCGGGCCTCCTCCTGATCTCTCTACATTAGATCTATCACTGCCTCTTGGTGGACCTTACTTACAAGGGCAAGTGATAAAGAAGCCTTATGGAATCTTCTTCAGATATGATGAGAAACACCTTAGATTTCATAGAGTCTCTGAAATTCCTATCTGCCCACTAAGCCATCTGCAAGATCTTCTATGCTTGTGGTGTGGATACTCTCCATCAGCAGATCCTATCAAAGCTCTCATTCAACAAGAAGTCGCTGATCGAAGAAGGAAAGGAGAAAAAGTACTAGATTATTTGATCTCTCCAGATACCTGCTAAAACATAGCTAATAGATTCTCTTCTACTTGTAATCTATTAGTTAGTCTTACAGTAGTATAGGACTTCTCTTGTACTTAAAATTTTCATGATTCTACTTTGTAACTTCTTTTTACAATTTAATGAAAATTTCAGTGAAGTACTTAAACTCATCGGTACTGTAAAAGATCCCTAAAAATAGTAATTGGGACGTGTATGTTACGAGTCCTGACTATCCTTTTATTTTGACATAAAGTAATTTTCTTCATAGTTACTTTGTCATCATCAAATAGGGGGGGATTGTTGATCCAAGTCTCCCAGTGATTTGATAATGACTCGTTCTTATACTGAGTGAAAATTATGTTTAACATCTGTATGTATAAGTGTTTCACTATCAACGATCAAATAATGAGTATGTTCAGTATCGCTGATGATATCTCTTGTAAACAGTTAGACGTAATCCCTGAAGACAAGTTTCGCGACAAAAGATGTTCACTGCTGAATCGAAGACAAATATGTTGAACAAAAGAAAAGTCTACTCATGATTTGATGAGGATATCAGTGAAACCCAACACGAGTCTACTTACACGCGAAGAAACTTGAGGAAATTTTTTTGCGATAGTTGAACTTTCCTCTATCCCTATGAAGGAAGAGATATTCATTGATTGAAGATCACATAACTTATGCTCCAAATTTCTTGTCTTACCTTTGCACACATAGTACAATTGTCAGAAGAGACATACCTCTGCGACTGATCGTACAACAACTTTGATATCTACACTGTTCACCATACGACCAAAAGCACGTCTCCAAAAGTCAGACGCATGCAACCAACCATAAAAGGACACGTGTAAAGTACCCTGTCGTGCATTTAATGCATAGGGTGTAAATAGAAAGATCAAGACTCTATCTGAGAGTTGCCTTCTATCCCTTAAAAATATATAGAAACCCATCCTTTCTATATTCTCTCAATCTTTATTCTCTATTTCTTGTGCAAACAATCTGTGTGATTCTTAAGTTTGTTTAGATTAGGTTTTACATAATCTTATTCCGCAACAAGCTAGTAAATTGTATTTTGATTTATCAATAAACAATTTATTAAACCTTTAAAATTTGTGTTTGTATTCAACCCCCCCCCCCCATTTCTAGAAACTTGTTAAGCACCTTCGGGTCCAACAATTAATGTTAAAAAACAACCGATTTCGCCTTTGTCAGAAAATAGTTTACTCGTCGGAAAATTTCTTAGAGAGAGAACGAAACGTCGATTACACGTATAAAGTGTGTGTGTTTTTATCCTAAAACATTTGGAGTACAAGTCCCATAGAGATAAAATTACAAAACTACCCTCAAGCTATTTTTTATGGTAATATTAAATTACAGCCATTGATCATTCATTAATTTTGATCCAAGGGTGAGAAACCACAGCTCATACTTCACACCAAAAAAGGCACTTCTCACATGATGAACCTATAAATAAATTAGTTAAATTTATATTTTTATATCTTATGTAACTATAATATTTTTTCGTATATTAAATAGTTTAGTAAATTATCTAACTTATACTTTTATATCTCATAATTTACTATATTGTCAAGTGTTTAGTTTTGAAACTGTTTTTAAAATTTCACCTAATTAAAACAAAACATCACCACAAGGGTTGTGGCGTACTGGTTAAGGTCGGGGGATGTGGTGGAATATCCCATCTGTTCAGGGTTTGAAACTAGGCGTAGACAATAATTGTGACCACTGAGATTTAATAAGGGCTAATGTCTTACAGTCATAATTTGCCAATGGATTAGTCTAGGCATAGCCTAGGACACCCGTTCAAAAAAAAAAACAAAAAAAAAACATTTATCAAAATTATATTTTATTTGAGCTAAAGGATTTTATGGAAATAATGTTTTTGAAAAAATAAAACATTTCATTGCGAAATCTAAACTTCAAATTCTATGTAATTATTTTGCTCATTATAACTAGAAGATATATGTTTATGCCACAAACTTTTTATTGATTAAAGGGAAGGACCGAATACTAAAAATAAAAGTTAAGGGAGGGACCAAATATGTAATTAAAATGATAAGTAATTTGACGGACCAAATATATATCTATACTACTATATAAATATTATAAAACAATTATTTACAATGTTTTGAAAGCCATTTTTTCCTCCCCAGGTTCCATTTACAATGTTACATTTACCACCCTTACAATTACTTATTTAATTCAGTTTATATCTCTTGTTTTTTTTAATTTTACACCATTATCATAATAACACAAATAATCGTATATGAACAAAAATGCAATGAAAAAATACGTTTCTTTTTTTACAAATTGTACCATTATAATTGTCTCGTCAATACCTTCAAAACGAGTCCAATATTGAATATTTTTTAATTTAACCGTAATATTAAATATAATGAATATCTACAAATTAATTTGTTTTATATCCATACGTTTTATTTTTTTCACCGTTGGCACATTAAAAATACATATTCGTAAAATATATTAAAAACACGTTTCATTCTTTTTATAAATTATATCATTATAATTTTTTCGTCAATATTTTTAATATAAACTAATTATTGAATATTTTTATTTTTTTTATAATATTTTTAAAATAGCATAAATATATAGAATTATATATATACTATCTATATCTATTTATACTATATTATGAAAAGGCTATTACAGTTTTTTTCAAATTTCAATAATACCTCTTTTAAAACATAAATGTACAACATAAACGAGCATGAGCAAACGAATGTAAACGAGCATTAACGAACGTTCACGAACATAAATGAACAAACAAGGCCTTTGTTCATATTCGTTTGAACGAACGAAAAAACTTGTTCATGTTCGTTCATTTATTAAATAAACGAACATAAACGAATTTTCCGCTAAACAGTTTGTCGAACGTTCGGTTCGTTTACAACCTTAATGGTATCCATATAAAACTACAATTACACCTCATCAATTCCAACCAAAACCAATCTTGTACATGATGGTGTTTCATGATTGTCGGTCCAACAATACTACTTAACAAGTTCTAAGAAACAACAACACATTAACGATTACCAACCTGTATTGAATATAGAAATGATTACAAGGTTGAATGATTAAGCTTGAATGTGTTCTCAATGTTTTCTCTCTTTTACACCTTCTTGTGTGTGTTTGTGTGTGTGAATTGTGTTATGATCTTGAGAGATTGAGATACACTTAATCTAACCAAGTGTGTCTAACACACTATCTACAACTTGCAAGAGCAAGTTGTAATATTTAAACAATAAAACTAACAACTAAATATCTAGATATACAATATCTAGATATTATATAGCTAACTAAACTAGAAACTAACTTAGCTTTTACAATACTAGAAACTAGATATTTAAACTAAGTAAACTAATACAATTACATTGAATTACATTGACATTTATTACAAATAGACATAGACTTTATTATCGAGAGTCGACGTTCTGGCTTTAGCTTCAGATTACGATCTTCAGATTGGATGATCTTGAATCCAATGAGACTGTGGTCTAACAATCTCCCCCTTTGGATCAAGATCATTTAATAAAAAGATTTATCCAATTCAGTCTTCTTGTTCAGCTCAGAAGATGCAATCTCTTTCTCTGAAATCAACATGTCTTCAATCTACTTTCTTTAGAAGAATTCAGTCTTTGACGTGATTCTTGAAACATGTGATCTTTGCCATTTCTTGTGTAGTCATTCTCCCCCTTTTTGATGTTAAGTGCAACGACTTCATCAAAATTTGTTGTAAGAAATGTCAAACTTGCGGTTAGAGCCCCTGATTCGTCAATTCATAAGAGATTCATACAGATCTTTGCAAATCCAGACAAATTAGATATGTAACACCTGAAATCAACTAATGAATCAGTTATCATGCCTGTCAGTAACACTAAGTCACTGAGTGTAACGAATACACATTGGAAAGGAGCTGTTTTGATGTTGACTCCCCCAGGGCTTCCATTTAATCATCGAAACACCACAAAGGTAATTTCTATAAACGTTATGACAAAGAAACTAATTCCTTGTGTGTTCGTGGTTGTGTTTGAAAGAATTAAGCACGGATGATTGCTTATTGGCTCAAAATTGTGTAAACCACTGAGACAACAGTAAGTTAAACACAGACTCAATGTGCATGATTGAAGTGCGAAGGTAGGGCAGACTTCCTTCTTTTCAATATCTATATTTTTCGAATGAAAATCAGATAGCATATGTGTTGCATCCCCTTTGAAAATGAAACATTTTCTTTTTGAGAAGAAAATGAGTAGATGTTGAGGTTTGATCAAGAGTTGGCATGGGTTAGTTGCCTGTTTCAATAATGATCACCAAAGAATTGTGAATCACTAGAATGGTGGCTACCCGGCTCAGAAAAAGTTGGTGCAGAGTTTTGATATTCTTTTAACTCTGTTCTCACACGCTCTTTCTTTTAAACTTTTTGCTTTCTCTAATCACAATCATTCCTTTTCTATTTGCACACTCAATCACTAAGGATTAACTTCTTGGGTAGAAATCACTAGTTAAGGTGATTCCATAGAAGTTGTGTTATATCCTAGCACAAAGATTCTTTGTTTTCCTTTGATGCACGTGATGCTCAGATTGGTTTAACTATTTCAGTTAAAGCACAATATTGATCATGAAAACATTTAAAAATACACTCCCAAAATATAAAATCTGATGAAAAATCGGGAAGTGTTTTGAACATTAAAAACAATGTTTTCTTATGATTGAAAGTTGTCCTTCTTTCAACCACATGTGAGATGAAGATAAAGGTTTATACCTTAACGAGTGATCTTTCATATCATGAAGCTAAGCATAAAGTCATAAACATATGAACTTGTAAGCTTCTCTCAAAAATTCTGCAAAAGTCTAATGTCAAGTCAAAGTAATAATTATTCACTTATATTGAAAAGACAAAAAGCAGTAAAACTTTTAAAGTACGAGTTCTGATCAGAAGTAATCAGAAGTCATATCCGTACTCCCTTTTTGACTTGAATAACTCCCCCTAAAATCTTGCATTACAAAAAAAAATTGGCATTAAAAGGTACATGCAACATTTTATGAGCTCCTCCTCGAAGTAATATTGACCAGATGTCAATTTCTTCTCATTCTCCCCTCTGAATCATGAACATTTTGATAGAATGACAGATATCAATCAGAGTTAAGAATGAAGAAATGATGAAAAAGTATACAATAGAAAACTTTGTTAGGTAATTACCGATTATATCTTAAGATTTAGCATACCAAGCTTAGAGACAAGAAAGTTGAACCTCTTTTCATCTAAGGGTTTGGTGAACAAATCGGCAAGTTGATAATCAGTCTTTACAGAGAAAAGTTCAATTGTTCCTTTTTCAACATGATCTTTAATAAAGTGATACCTGACGTCTATATGCTTTGTCTTCGTGTGCTGAACAGGATTCGCTGTTATTGCGATGGCGCTCTTGGAGTCACAGTAGATCGGGATTTTGTTGAAGTGGAAACCGTAGTCGCATAATTGAGTTCTCATCCACAAGACTTGAGAACAGCAGCTAGCAGCAGCTACATATTCTGCTTCGGCCGTGGAGGTTGAAACGCAAAGTTGCTTCTTTGATCCCCAACTTACTAATTTGTCACCGAGGAACTGCACATGTCCTGAAGTGCTCTTCCTGTCTAACATACAACCTGCATGATCTGCATCTGTGTAGGTTGTTAGTTTAAAACTAGTATCTTTAGGATACCACAGACCAAGATCTGCAGTGCCCTTTAGATACCTAAAGATGCGCTTTACAGCAGACAAATGGATTTCTTTAGGATTGGCCTGATATCGTGCACATAAACATGTTGAAAACATTATATCTGGCCTACTCGACGTAAGATACATTAAAGAACCTATCATCCCTCGATAAGTCCTAATATCAACAGCCTTTCCAGAAGGATCGGTGCCAATTTTAGTACCTGGTGCCATTGGGGTACCAATCGGTTTTGAATTTTCCATTTGGAACTTCCGAAGAATATCCCTAATGTACTTTGATTGATTGATAAAGATACCCGTAGAAAACTGTTTAACTTGCAATCCGAGAAAGAAATAATCTCTCCCATCATGTTCATCTGAAATCTAGACACCATAAGGTTTGCGAAATTCTTACAGTACTTAGTATTTGTAGAACCAAAGATAATATCATCTACATAGATTTGAATTAAAATGATATCGCCTTTTTCCTTTTTAATAAACAAAGTGGTATCCATCGTACCTTTTGAAAACCCAGACTTGACTAGAAAATTAGAAAGGACATCAAACCAGGCTCGAGGTGCTTGTTTCAGACCGTAGAGTGCTTTGTCGAGAATGTATACGTGATTTGGCTTCTCTTGATTGACAAAACCTTCTGGCTGAGAGACGTAGACTTCCTCCTTCAGAATTCCATTTAGGAATGCTGTCTTCACGTCCATTTGAAAGACCGTGAAGTTCTTGTGGGCTGCGTAGGCTAAAAACATTCTGATTGCCTCTAATCGCGCCACAGGAGCATATGTTTCGTCATAGTCTATTCCTTCCTCTTGTCTGTATCCTTTGGCTACTAGTCGTGCCTTGTTTCTGATGACGGTTCCATCTTCGTCTTTCTTTATTTTGAACACCCATTTCGTACCTATTATGGTTTTACCTTGAGGTTTCGGTACGAGTCTCCATACTTTAAGTGCATCGAACTGATTTAGTTCTTCTTGCATTGAGATCACCCATTCTGGATCAGCAAGAGCTTCCGATACTCTTGTTGGCTCAATCTTGCTCAGAAAGGAGTCATGCATGCACATGTTCATTGATGCTGACCTAGTTTGCACCGGTTTTGATGGATCGCCTATGATCTGGCTTATCGGATGCTCTTTGGTCCATTTATGTTCATGAGGCAATGGATTATATGAATGTATGTCAATTGTGTCATCTATAAATCTACTTGTACCTTCTTCGGTTTGTTCATGAGGAGTGATTTCAGTTGAAGTGGCAGGTTCAGAAGGCTTAGCAGGTACAGCTTGTTCTGGCTGTAGATTGATCTGTACAGAACATCCTACAGTTTCAGCTACTTCTGTCTCGTTCTGATTTGTCACTTCTTCAACTGTTGGAGTCGGCATTTGAATTGTTATCTCTTGTTGAATCGGGGTGTTTGGTTCAATTGGAACATCTGAACTGGTTGGATGAGTAGTCGTTAAGTCTTCCATCCTGTCAACCACAACATATTTCTTTACATTAGATCCTAGATATTCATCATAAAACAATTCAAATAATAAATCTAAATCAGATAAATGGTTAGTAGAAGTTGATGCTTCATCTGATTTATTCTGTTGAGACATAGGTTCTAGACTGATATGCCCAGAAGCTAGTACCCCGGTTATAACGGGTTCTGAACGTTGTTGTTCGGAAGCCATTTCTTCATCAAAGGTGACGTTGACGCTTTCAATCACCGTCTTTGTCTTCTTTAGATAGACACGATATGCAGTTGAAGTCGAGGAATATCCAATGAAGATTCCTTCATCTGCCTTAGCGCTGAACTTGTTGAGATTCTCCCTATCGTTTAGTACGAAACACTTACATCCAATTATATGGAAGTATTTGATTGTCTGTGTTTTGTTGTTGATCAAACCGTAAGGAGTCTTCTTGAATCTCCGATGTATCATGGAACGATTCTGTGTGTAGCACGCGGTCGAAACAGCTTCTGCCCACAAAAATATAGGTAAGTTGGAATGACTTAGCATAGTACGAGCAGCCTCGACTAGCGTTCGATTTCTTCTTTCAACTACTCCATTTTGTTGAGGCGTTCGAGCAGCAGAGTATTGATGTGAAATCCCGACAGATTCAAGATATTCTTCAACTTTGTTGTTCTTGAACTCTGTGCCGTTGTCTGTTCTTAGAATCTTGACCGGTTTCTGCAGATTCACCTGGGTCGTTTTCAGGAACGTAATGAGAACATCAGGTGTCTCATCCTTTGAACGAAGAAACTTGACCCATGTGTATCGCGAATAGTCGTCCACGATCACGAGTATGTACTTCTTGCCACCTAAGCTTTGAGTGCGCATTGGACCGTATAGATCAATATGCAATAACTCTAAAGGAGCTTTTGTACTTGTTTCAGGCTTCGGTTTATGAGGTGCCCTCTTCATCTTCCTCTTTTCACAAGTTGCGCATAGATGTTCTCTTTCATATTTCAGCTCTGGAAGTCCTTTGACGAGCTTTCCATTGACCAGATCGTTGATGTACCGAAAGTTGAGGTGCGAAAGACGTCGATGCCATAACCAACTTTGTTTCATCGAAGCTTTTGATAGTAGACAAACTTGCTTGTCAGTCTGGACATCTGATAAATTGATTGTGTAGAGGTCTGATTCTCGTTTACCGACCAAAAGTTCTTCGCCTTCTTCATTGCGAACGGAACATCTTTTGGCTTTGAAGTTGACCTCTAAGTCTTTGTCGCAGAACTGGCCTATACTGAACAAGTTGTGTCCTAAGCCTTCGACATAGCTTACATTCTTGATAGTGACTTTGTCATGTTGTACATCACCGTATCCCATGATTGGAGAAAACTGGTCGTTTCCGAATCTTACTGTTCCACTAAATTTGTCTTTAAAGTTGGACAGTATCTCTTTTTGCCCTGTCATGTGCTTTGAACATCCGCTGTCCAAGAACCATGTATGACAAGTCTACATAAGAGAAATTGGAAATTTAGATATTTATATGACAACTTTGGAATATTCACTTTGATTATCGAAGTGCAGGTCTTGAACTGATTTGTTCAAAAGCCTATTTCGCATTTGATGTTCGGGTTTTGAATTGCATTATCCAAAAACCTATTTTGACTTTGAAGAACGAGTCCTGATCTGTACATAATCAGAAGTCGCTTTCTCTTTAATCTTTGTGTGTCTGCAACACAGATTTAGCCTTAGGTACCCACTGGAATTTGGGTCCTGCTGTGTTAGCACAAGATTTTGGTATCCATTTCAAATTGGATCCTTTGTTCTTTTGAAAAGCATGAGAGTTGGTATGAGATGAATGCACATGGTAATTTCCAAACCAATCTCCAGAATCTTGACAAGTAATAGAAACATGTTTATTATAGATAGAGGACTTTCCAGCAGATAAAGATAACTGAAATAATTGCTTCATTGTATATTGTTTACGAGAAACAACAAGTTTTGGATTCAAAACAACAATTTCAGCAATCACAACATCTTTAGTAAGCGAAGTCTTATTACAATTAACACTACTAGACGATAAAACGACCTTGTCAAGCTTCCGTTTTGGTTGCCATTGAGAATGGGCTTCAGGTATTGACTTGCTCATATCTGAAACATGTAAAACTGGTGAGTTAGACCTTTGAGCAACAACTGAATACTTCTTCTTAGAATTACCAGTAGTGGTTGGTTTCTGTGAATGCTGAGATATTTTCTTACCTTTAGCACTCTTAGCGTTCACAGAGACTGATTTATCAACGAAAGCTTTCGTTGATTTTGCAATGAACACAGGCAAACTGGTTTTTCTTGAAGTTTTCTTAACAAAAGATGCATGGTTAGGAAGTTTCGCATTAAAATCAATTTGTTCAAAACAACCATCTAAACCACCGTCAGAATTAAGAAAATTAAACTCTTCATTTGATGAACCAAACATGTCATTAGAAGTAAAAGCCTTTGTAAAAACAACATTTTTCATAACAGTTGAAAAAACCTTTTGTTGAATCTCAATCATAAGTCTTTCATCTGATAAAGAGGTCTCGAGTTCAGAAATTTTACTTTCTAACACGAGAGAAGGGACATAAATTTTACCTATAACAGGCTTCGCCTCCATCTCCTTTTCAGAATAACTTTGAAAGTAGTCAGTTGAAAGAGATTTCTTTTCATCATTTGGAAAGTCATAACTATTATTCAACTTCGCATAATAAAATGGAGCGTGAACTTTAGTTGACTTCATCCGTTTTTCAAATTCATTGGCTTCATCCTCTTCCGATAGTTTAGTATTAAAAACTTTAAATGAGGCGATTCGGTGAGAAACAAGCATAGAGGTATAGTCATAAAGTGCAGGCACTTCTCTTATACCCTTTTGAAGACGTTGAGGTTTCACATAACCGATTCCCCAATTTTCTTTGTTCTTTTTCGGTTTGTTAAGATGAATGGTTTGCTCACTTTGACCTAATGAGTATAGCTTCTTTTCCAAAACATCTAATTTAGCAATTAAGGTCTTGTTTTCTTTAGTATATAAAGAATGCACTTCAGTAAGCTTATAAAAATCAATCTCACTTTTTGTCAATTTAGACTTGAGCTCACTATTCTCTTTTAGAATTATAGTCTGTTATTTTGCGTTGGTGTCAGCGTTTGTATGTAAAACCTCAACTAATACTTTCTTCTCAGCAAGTTCATCGCTAAGTTTTTGTATCAATTGGTTTTTATTAATAATAACACCATTTTCTCGCTTAAGATTAGATTCTAACTCTTCTTGTTTTAAAACCATAGCATGCATTTTATTCATTAAAGCTTTATACGATAAATCACATACCTCCTCTTCTTCATTTTCTGAATCAGCTTCAGTATTTGATTCGATTTTGCCCATCAAGCACATATTGACAACTTCATCCTTTTCTTCTTCATCTTCTTCTTCATCTGAGTGATCCAGCCAGTATTCATCTTCAGCCATCAGCGCCTTGCCTGCCTCCTGTTGCTTTGCAAGAAGCATCTTGTTCTTGTAGAAGTCGGAGTTTCTAACCTTTGATATTCGGCAATCCTTGGCAAAGTGACCGGTTTTGCCACAGTTGTAGCACATCGGTGGTCCTGGCTGACTTGATCCTTCAACTTTGTACTTCCTTTCTTCCGGTTTCTTCTCTTCCAATCTGTTTCCTTCTGTCTGATATCTTCTCTCATCAGATTTCTTCTCCTCTTGTCTCTTCCCTTCAAATCTCTTCCCTTCAAATCTTTTCCCTTCATACCTATTTCCTTCATATCTGCTTCCTTCAATTCTTTCCTTGTGAGCATAGTTGTTGGGTCCAGAAGAGTACCTATGACTGTTTGACGTTGGATTCCTGTAGAACTTTTTCTGAAATGCATTTTTAGAAACTGCATTGCTTGCTGCATTTGTTCATTTTCATCCGAGTCAGAGACAACATCAACTTCAGCTTCTTCTGACTCATACACAATCGTCTTGTTCTTCTTCTTCTTCACAACAAGAGCGATTGTGTCTTCAACTGTCTTTCCTTTTCTTTTTTCTGCTAGAATTTCATCCACCTCATCTTCATTTTGTCGGAGGGTTTCATACACCTCGTGAAGTGGAATCTCATTCAGGTCTTTTATCTGCCTCATCTGCCTGGCAAAACTTTTCCATTCTGGTTGTAGAATATTCAGGAATTTGATATTCAGCTCGATTTGAGATTTGTTGACCTTGTTCTTGCTCAATTCGTTTAGCAATGTCACAAACCTATCATATGTTCCTTCTAGAGTTTCTCCAGTTCTGCCTTTGAATTCTTCAAAACTGTGCAGGCAGTTAGAGATTTTCAGTTGGTTCCCAATCTTTGAACCCAGCATCATTTTCTCTAATTGATCCCACATTTGTTTGGCTGAGGCTTTGTAGCTGTCAATCTTTACATAGATTTCATTTGTAATCCCTTGTAGAATGTATTACTTGGCTAACCTGTCGCCTTTTGCTCTTAGCTTAGCATCACCTGTTAGATCTATATAAGAGAATGCAACTCTTGCTTCTTGAGTTCCTGCTGCTGGCTCCCTATACTGTGTTTCCATTAGGCCTTCTTCTAGG
This sequence comes from Arctium lappa, assembly GCA_023525745.1. Taxonomy (NCBI): domain Eukaryota; kingdom Viridiplantae; phylum Streptophyta; class Magnoliopsida; order Asterales; family Asteraceae; genus Arctium; species Arctium lappa. Next base: position 68,091,240 of record CM042048.1, on the reverse strand, counting down.
GATTGTATAATGAAACTACCCAAATCTTCTCTTTCAATGAGGTTTAGAAACCTATCCTTCCACTGTTCGTATTCCCCTCGAAAGAGAATTGGTGGCTTGGTGTCGGTTCCTATAGCGAGAGCTTCTTTGGATGTCATCCTGTATTGAATATATGAGAAAAACTTGATAGATATGATCGTTAACCCAGGTAAAAATTGATCACGCAAGAAATTTTGTCCCCCTAGGAAGACTTAGCACGGGGGTCCCGCAAATGGGGTGTCAAATGGGGTGCGCAAACTGAGGTTTGCGTTTCTAATGGGACGCGTAAAATGAGGTTTGCGGGTCTAGTGGGAAGCGCAAGATTGAGGTTTGCGTTTCTGAGGTTTGAACCGAGAAGTGGGGTTTGCGTTTCCTTTGAGAAGCGCAAAGTAGGCTTTGCGTTTGCTTTGGGACGCGCAAAGTGAGCTTTGCGATTGCTTTGGGACGCGCAAAGTGAGACTTTGCGTTTGCTTTGAGGAGCGCAAAGTAGGACTTTGCGTTTCGTTCTTCCTCTGCTTTGCGCTTTATTCGTCCTGAACTTCGAAAATTTGTCTAAAATCTGTTCCTGTAACGATTAGCAATAACAAACACTACCCTTATGTCTAGAAACACTTCTAGAACAGATTATGAGCACTCGATCTCACTAAAATACACTTTTTGAAGATTATTTTGATCGCACAGTGACCTTCTTCACTCGACAGTTCACTCACAAAAATCACAAATTGGAACTCGATTTAAGCTTTAAAGTGAAATTAAATACACACAACTCTATCTAGCATGTAAATCGATCACAACCTGATCGATTCTAACACTTAAAACACTATTACACTCGAAATCAATTTTTCTTGAAGAACACAGAGACGTTTTTTCTGAAAAACTTGTTTTGATCTTAATCAGGCTCTGATACCAATTATCGGTCCAACAATACTACTTAACAAGTTCTAAGAAACAACAACACATTAACGATTACCAACCTGTATTGAATATAGAAACGATTACAAGGTTGAATGATTAAGCTTGAATGTGTTCTCAATGTTTTCTCTCTTTTACACCTTCTTGTGTGTGTTTGTGTGTGTGAATTGTGTTCTGATCTTGAGAGATTGAGATACACTTAATCTAACCAAGTGTGTCTAACACAGAGCAAGTTGTAATATTTATACAATAAAACTAACAACTAAATATCTAGATATACAATATCTAGATATTATATAGCTAACTAAACTAGAAACTAACTTAGCTTTTACAATACTAGAAGCTAGATATTTAAACTAAGTAAACTAATACAATTACATTGAATTACATTGACATTTATTACAAATAGACATAGACTTTATTATCGAGAGTCGACGTTCCGGCTTTAGCTTCAGATTACGATCTTCAGATTGGATGATCTTGAATCCAATGAGACTGTGGTCTAACAATGATGGTCACCACTCACCACTATAAATTTGGTAAAAAGAAGTATCACAAGCACCCTCTTTATTCAAGTGAGAAAAAAACAACCCTCTCCACCTAATAACTGAAAGTTACCATGGCCTGCCGACTAGCTAAGATTAAATGATGGTCTTTAAAATTTAAGAATAATAAATGTTATGGCATTGAAACCGTGCTATCTAGCAATCCTCTTCCACCAATAGAATATGTTGACCTTGTATTTGTATATGAAGCACTACCATAGATAGAAAATAGAAGAAAATGTGAAACAAAATTGCTATTTCGAGTTCTCGGCTTTAAATTTGAGATCATTCGCGCAGCATCGCGCGCGGGTATAACCAGTATGTTATAATAATGAAAAGTAGTTTGAGAGACTAAATCTGTTATTAAAATTGAAAGTTGAAGGAGAGGAGCGTGAATAGGAAAAATTGATCCTCACTAACCAATCTGTGTGTCCCACAATAATGTGCAAATCAAGATGACAAATTCAATTTAAAAATCAATCTCTATTTCAAACTCAATTCCAATTCCTACAAAGATTGCTCTCAATAATTCTCTCACTAAACTGATACATGCATCTAACCTCTCTTAGTCATATGAGTCTACTAACAAAAATAAAAGTATTTACACTCTAACACATTACAAGAAAACTAAACACTTTGACTTTTAACAATGACTTATTACAGAGACTTTGACTTTAGCTTGAGAGTTGACTTGAGCTTTTGACTTGACCTTCATGATCTTGCATCCAACATCTTTGTGAACTAACAATCTCTCTCTTTGGATTCAAGATCATCTTTAATAAGATATGGAATACAATCTCCCCCTTGTAAATTTCTTTCAACAATGATCATCTTCAGAAAGATAAGCATTTGTCTATTCTCTTTGGAATCAGAATAATATTCAGCATCATAGAATAATCTCTCCTTATGTTTAAGCATTCTTCAAAGTTTCTGTAATCTCCCCAAAATCTATGAGTATGCTCATCAAGAACTATGACAATCTTCCCCAAGGTAATAAAACCTTTTTCAGACTTCAGAAAAGAAATTATCTTCAGATTTAGCTCTTTTTGTTTCAGCAAATTATCTTCAAAGAAATTTTCAGTAAACTCCAATGAATATTATGAATTCTTTGAGCTTTCTCTTTCAATTCTGTACAATCTCTCCATAACTTGCATTCCTTGACAAATTCTTGCAACAAACTTTCTCCAAATCATATTTGTTGAAATTCTTTCTCCCTTAATTTCCTTTCCAATTTTTGATCAACTCCAAAACCGTTACAAACATTTCTTCAAACAACATTTCTTGAAATATATTTTTCTCCCCCTTTTTGATGATAAAGCATAGAAATCATCAAAACCTCCTCAAGAAATGTCATGAACCTTTTCTGACCATTGATCTTTGCCATTGAGCCACTGAACATCCGTCAATTCATAATATATTCATCTGAATCTTTTCAAATTCAGACAAATAAGAATGTAACACTTGAATCTACAAATAATTCAGTTAATAATGCCTGTCAGTAGAACGAAGCCACTATGTGTACCAAATACACATTGGAAAGGAACTTTTTGATGTTCACTCCCCCAGGCCTTCAATTCAATCATCAAATAACACAAGGTTAAACTATGAACGTTTAGTCAGAAAAATGAACTTTCTGTGTGTACGTGCTTGTGCATGAAAGAATTAAGCATGTTGCTTGCTATTTCAATTAGGCTCAAAATGTGTAAACCATTGAGACAACAATAGTAATACACAGACTCAATTGTCCATGATTGAAGTGCGAAGGTGGTGCAGACTTCCTTATTTTTCAATATCTACATCTTCCGAATGAAGACAAGATAGATTATGTATTCCGTCCCCAAGAAAAATTGAAACATCTCTTTATTATGAAAAAGATGAGTAGTGGGTGCGGTTTAAATCCAGAGTTGGCATGGACTAGTTGCCTGTTTCAATGATGTTCACGAAAAAATTTGTGAAACAACAGTAATATGGTTGCCCGACTCAGAAAAAGTTGGTGCAGAGTTTGATATTCTTTTACTCTGATCTCTCACCCCTATATTTTTAACATTGAGCTTACTTCTAACCAAACTCTCTTTTCAATTTATCTCAACACACTCCCACACTCAGATATTGACTCCTCGCCTCTTGATCACTCAAGATTAACTTCATGTGTAGGAAACACTGGTTAATGTGAATTCATAGAAGTTAAGTTAAGTCCTCACACAATAAACCCATGTAGCTGTCCTATAAGAAAAATGTCGCTCAATTGGTTTAACTTTAACAGTTAAAGCACAATATGAAATACATGTCAGATATATGTATGCTCAATAAAATAATCATGAAGATTTGAGCATTTTTAAAACTTGAAAGATTCTCTCAAAACAAGGAAATTGAATGAATGAAATGAATACAAATTACTTGTTTGAGAATCTGACAATGTATGAAAAGATCAAATATGAATGATATAGCAATAAAAGCTTAGGTCATGAAAAATTGGATATTGTCTATACGAATAAAATATAGACAAGTCTTAAAAGAAACGCTTTGAATGAAATCACGCTCGAATCTCAATGAAGTTCAAACGGGGTTTATTACCATCGAAAAATTGTTTCTATATGAGACATGGTAATAATAAAGTCAACAAAAAATACTAAACCGGTGTGTGTGAATACTTGACAGTATATGGAAAAGATAAAACACAAGTATTTATCTTTGGAAACACACAGTTCGTTTAACATTGAAGTTCATAATATATGAAAACAATTAAAATCACACTTCTGTATTCATGAAATCTGTTTAAGAATCGAGAAGTGGTTTGAACGTTTAATAACATGTTTTCATGTATGAAAGTCGTCCTTCTTTCAAACATGTATGAGATTAAGAATAAAATTAAACCTTACGCCCAACTTAAATCTCATAAAGTCGGCTCGAAAGTCATAGCAGATATAATCATGTAAGCTCCCCCTCAAATACTGCAATTAGTCAAAAAATCGTCAAAGTACAAAGTCTTGTTCACACACATAATTGAAAAATAAAAGACATAAAAGTAGTAAAACTTGTTAATAACGAGTTCTGATCAGATGTAATCAGATGTCATTTTCCTAACTCCCCCTAAAAATATGCATCAGTAGATATGTCAGTGAAAAATATATGCAAATATCTACAACTCTCCCTAGAATGTAGATCAAATAAGCTTTATCTAACTCCCCCTGAAAACAAGACAAAACCTTTCAGTGCAGATATCTTTCAGATTAAAAATAAAGAAATGAAGAAAAATAACAAAACTAAACTTTACTAGGTAACAACAGATTAAGTCTTGAGGTTTAACATGCCAAATTTAGAAATGAGAAAATTAAATCTCTTTTCGTCATGTGGCTTGGTAAACAAATCTGCAAGTTGGTAATCTGTATTTACAAAGTAAAGTTCGATTGTACCTTTTTCGACATTATCTTTGATAAAATGATATCTCACAGCTATATGTTTAGTCTTAGTGTGCTGGATAGGATTAGCTGATATTGCAATGGCGCTCTTCGAATCACAGTATATCGGAATTTTGTGAACTGGAAACAATAGTCTCGAAGTTGTGTTCTCATCCACAACACTTGAGAATAGCAACTGGCAGCATCTACGTACTCTGCTTCAGTAGTCGATGTGGAAACACAAAGTTGTTTCTTTGATGCCCAACTTACGAGCTTGTCTCCAAAAAATTGTATGTGACCCGAAGTGCTCTTCCTGTCTAACATACAGCCTACATGATCTGCATCTAAATACGTTGTTAGCTCAAAGCATGTATCTTTAGGATACCACAAACCAAGGTCTACAGTTCCCTTCAGATATCTAAATATGTGCTTTACAACAAACATATGGGAATTTTTTGGGTGAAGCTTGATATATAGCACATAAACATGTAGAGAACATTATATCTGGACGACTAGATGTCAAGTACTTTAAAGAACCAATCATCCCTCGATAGGTTCTAACATCAACAACTTTTCCCGAAAGATCAGCGCCTATTTTAGTTCCTGGTGCCATCGGGGTAGAAATTGGAGTATAATTTGACATATTAAATTTCTTTAAAATGTCAGCAATATACTTCACTTGATTTATAAAAATCCTCGTAGAAAATTGTTTAACTTGTAATCCGAGAAAGAAAAATCATATCTCCCATCATACTCATCTGAAAACATGACACCATGAGGTTAGAAATATTCTTATAGTACTTTGAATTAGTTGAAACAAATATGATATCGTCCACATATATTTGAATTAAAATGATATCAACTTTCTCCCTTTTAATGAATAAAGTGGTGTCGATTTTACCTTTTGAGAAGCCAGACTTGACCAGAAATTTGGATAAAACATCATACCAAGCTCGAGGGGCTTGTTTGAGTCTGTAGAGTGCTTTGTCTAGAATATAAAAATGATCAGGTTTGTCTGCACTTACGAATCCTTCTGGTTGAGAAACGTACACATCTTATTTTAGTAATCAATTCAAAAAGTCTGTCTTGACATCCATCCGATAGACCGTTATGTTTTTGTGTGCAGCATAGGCTAGAAACATTCTAATTGCCTCAATATGCATAACTGGTGCATATGCATCGTCATAATCAATGCCATCCTCTTGTCTGTATCCTTTGGCAACAAGTCGTGCTTTGTTTCGAATTACAACACCATCTTCATCTTTCTTGTTTTTGAATACCCATTTGGTGCCAATAATAGTCTTCCCTTCAGGTCGGGGCACCAATCGCCAGACTTTTAGCGCTTCGAATTGGTTGAGCTCTTCTTACATAGTTGTAACCCAATCTTTATCACTAAGAGCTTCTGAAACTTTTGTTGGTTCTGTTTTGCTCAGAAAAGAGTCAAATAGGCATTCGTTTGAAGTTGCAGACCTAGTTTGCACCGACTTAGATGAATATCCAATGATTTGATGAACCAGATGCTCTTTGGTCCACTTGTAAACATGAGGAAGTGGATTAGATGCAGATTAATCATGTTGAGCATCTAGATATCCACTTTCATCTTGTTGTTCAGTAAGGGGTTCAGGTGAAGCAATCGGTGTAGAAATTTCAGTTGGTTGGACACTTGATGACTGTTGAGTAGGCGTTGCCGAACATCCAACAGATTGTGTAACTTCTTGGTCGGCAGTTTCATTAGCAACTTCAACTGAGTGAGTAGGTGTTTGAATTTGAGTTTCTTCCTAAATTGGGAGATCGGATTCAGTTGAGACATCTGAAGTGATTGGATGATGATTGCTTGAATCTACAGATCTATCAATCACAACAGGTTTAATCACTCAAGTACCAAGAAACTCATCATAGAAAAATTCAAACAGTAAATCTAAATCTGTTAAATGAGATGTAGACGTTGACTCTTTATCAGACTTAGTAACATTAACCGCAGGTTCTGGACTGATTTGGTCAAAAGCTAAGACTCCAGTAATAACGGATTCTGAACCTCTTTGAACAGAAGCCATTTCTTCATTGAATGTTACGTTTACGCTTTCTACCACCATCTTCGACTTCTTCAAATAAACTCTGTATGCTGCAGACGTCTGAGAATATCCGATGAAAATGCCTTCATCCGACTTCTTCAAATAAACTCTGTGTTCAAGTTCTCCTTATCGTTTAGCATGAAACACCTGCATCCAAAGATGTGAAAATGTTTAATGCTAGGTATTCTATTGTTAATCAAATTATATGGTGTTTTACCAAACCGTCTATGGATAATGGAACTATTATGCGTATAGCATGCAGTGGACACAACTTCAGCCCACAGAAATAGAGGTAGATCAGATTGACTCAACATAGTGCGAGCAACCTCTACTAGAGTTCTGTTTCGCATTTCTACTACTCTATTATGTTATAGTGTTCTGGCAGCAGAAAATTGGTGTGTTATCTCGACCGATTCGAGATAATCATCTACAGTCTTGTTCTTGAATTCTGTGCCATTGTCTATTCTGAGAAGCTTTACTGCTTTCTGCAAATTTACTTGAGTGGTCTTTAAAAATGAGATGATGACATCGGGCGTCTCATCTTTCGATCTTAGAAATTTGACCTAAATGTATCTGGAATAATCGTCCACAATCACTAGAACATACTTCTTGTCGTTAATTCTTTTAGTTCGCATTGGACCACAGAGATCCATATGCAGCAGTTCTAACGAAGTACTTGTACTCGGTTCAGGATTAGGCTTATATGAAGCCCTTTTCATATTACCCTTCTCACACGTAAGACACATATGTTCTTTAACATATTTCATCTCTGGAAGTCCTTTCACCAAATTATCAGTCACCAACTTGTTGATGTATCTGAAGTTGAGATGAGATAGCCTTCTATGCCATAACCAACTTTGTTGCATATAGGCTTTTGAAAGTAGACACACCTCATTATTAGTCGTGACTCTAAACCAATTTATCGTGTAGAGGTTTGACTTCTGCGTCGCGACCAACAGTTCTTTGTTACAGAACTGACCAATGCTGAATAGGTTGTGCCCTAATCCTTCAACGTAGCTCATCTTCTTAATCGTTACATTGTCTTGGATAACATCTCCATATCCCCAGATTGGTGAAAACTGGTCATTTCCAAATCTGACGTTCCCGTAGAATTTCTCAGTATAATTAGATAAAAGATCTTTCTGCCCAGTCATATGCTTGCAGCAACCAGAATCCAAGTACCACATATGACGGGTTAGGACATGAGAAATCAAGGAACAACAGGTTTAGGTACCCATTTATATCTAGGTCCCTTCATGTTAGCACAAGATTTTAGCACCCATTTGAATCTGGGTCCTCTTTGATTTTGAAAACCTTTTGAAACGTATGAATTATAAACATGATATGCACCAAACCAATCATCAGAATATTGGCAAGACACAAAACCATTTCGACCATATGTATAAGACTTATTAGTAGACAGAGATAATTGGAGTAATTGCTTTATTCAGTAATGCTTGAAAGAAGTTACAAGTTTTGGTTTGTAAGAAGTTACAAGTTTTGGTTTGTAAAAAGCAACATTACCAACTACATCAGTATTACTAAGAGTCATTCTATTACACTGAATATCATAACATGATTTTGCAGTCTCATTAATTTTCTACCTTTGGTCTCCACTCTGATTTAACTTCAGGCTTTTTCCTTTTCACATCTGAAACATATGAACTTTGTAAGTTAGAACCGTGAGATTTAAAAGATTGTTTATTCTTTGATTTACTAGTGTTAATCCGTTTCTGTGAGTGCCTATTCTTTTTCTTCTTACATGAGTAGTGCTCACAGAAACTAATTTATCAACTTTCATTGATGATTTACCTTTCTCATACACACTGGGTAAACCATTAGGATTAATAATGAATTGTGTATGATCTGGAAGTTTTGCACTAAAATAAAATTGATCAACACATTCATCAAAACAACCATCAGAGTTTAGGGAATAAAACTCTTCATCAAATAGACTATTAACATAATTTTATTTAGAAGCTTTGGAATACTTTGAGAAATCAGTGTTAATAAAAACAGTTGAAAATATCATTTGTTCAAGCCCAGTCAAAATCCTCTCTTCTACAAGAGTGTTCTCAAGTTCAGAAATTTTACTTTCTAAAATGAGAGGAGAAACATAAATTTTTCCTTCAATCGGTTTTGCCTCCATTTCCTCTATAGAATAGCTTTGAAAGTAATCGTTAGAAAGACATTTTGACTGTTCGGAACTGTAACTGGAATTCATCCTCTCATTTCGAAATAGAAGTTGCATTTTAGCTTTATTTATCCTTTTCTCAATTTCCTTAGTGGTCGGCAGATTATGTAACCCGAAAATCACAAATGGAGTCCCATGCAAGTATACATGTAAAACCACTATCGTTTGAACATGTAATAAAGTGGTACTAAGTACCAAGTATTGATCCCATAGAGACAATAAAACAAGTCGTGATTCTTAAGTCAGTCTTAAAAGGTGATTTCAGAAAGAGATTTGGAAGGAATGATCTTTGAGTGTTGTTGACAGTAAATTAAAGTGCTTAAAACAGATTAAAAGAATGCAAGGGTGCAAGATCCGACTGGAGTTGTAAGCAACTAAATAATAGGACTGATGCTGCAACACTAGGTTCTCAACCTCACTATCGGTTCACAAAACCCTTTTGCAAGGTTCATGTAACACCCCGGATTTCCGTTGTGTAACCTTGCTATTCTTATGTTAAGATTTTGTCGTTAGCTCCGTGTTTGGTTGGTTGTCGTTTTGGTTTTTGTGAAGTTTGGGGAGGAACAGTGAATTACGCGAGTTACACCGCGACTAGAGGTCGCGGCACAACCCGCGTAACCCTCTGTTTAGTATAAGATTTTGAGAACTACGCGAGTTATACCGCGACTAGAGGTCGCGGCACAACCCGCGAAACCCACTGGATGATTAGGGTATTTGGGACACGAGCGAGTTATGCCGCGAGTTGAAGTCGCGGCATAACCCGCGTGGTTGCTTTGACCGCCTTAAGAGGTTCAGTTTCCCAAAATTCTTTATTACTGATCTCAAATATCTTTTCTCTCTCTCTATTTCTCTATCTCTTTATCTTTCGATCTTCAAAGTCTCGTTTGGTTGCTAGTTTTCGGTGTTTCTAGCAAGGGGTCGGTGTTTTAAGCTTCACCTCTTCGCCGTGATCGTTATCTGGTTTTCTAGGTTTTATTCCAAAAACCTATCGGTGAGTTCCTACTACCATTTTACAAACTTTATACATGTCAAAACTCTTATTTGCGAAATCTGAAGTATTTCTACGGTATGATTTTATGATCTCTACATTTTATTATAAATGAAGTTTTTGGTGAATCTCGGGGATCCCAGTCAGATTTGACCAAAATGACGGGTTCCGCCTTATTGAAGTAAAATGATGTTTTACTTGCACATTATGTGGTCGTTTGAAAAGAATGTTTATGAACTCATTTTAATGATTTTCATTCTTACCAGAAGTTGAACTGAGAATAGCATTTTGGTTATAAAATGTACTTATACCATATATTGATTTATGGTTGGTCACATATGTTGTTGTGACGAGTCCTTACCATTACTAGTGGATCCCTAGGTTTTGGAGTAGACTGTTTTGTTGGGAGGTTATATTCCCCAAATATGTAGCTATGGATCACATGTTCCGTGATGAGTTTATGGTACGGTTATGTGAGGCCGGTTACTAGCCATGGTTCATGGTGATCCTAGTGAAGGAGTATACATTGGTTTCCCTTGGGAGCGCGATCTCACCTCGTAGCACGGACTCTGGGTTCATTGCTGAGGACTCCAAGTGTTTAGCTCATAACTCGGATTTGTGGTCTACTTTGTGTTACACCACTCTCCTTGGTAAAATGGTCCTTTTATCACCGTTTAAGAGTTTTGGACCGAAGAGGCCCGGTTGTGGCGAAATGTTATCTTTACGAACTAAACCTTTATGAAAAGATTTCTTTATGATACTGATGTTATATCTTTTGAGCTTTATAAACTGTATGTTCTCACCAGGCTTTATAGTCTGACACTTTTTCTCAAACGATGTGTATAACAGGTTTCCATTAGCGGTGGGTGCCGGGGTTTTTGGAGAGACGAGTTTTGAGTCTCGGGGTTTTTGGAGATGTTTTAAGTATTGTTGTTGGGCATTTGTTAAGTCCCATTCTTTTGATGAAATCCTTGTATAGAATTGTATAGTCTTAAGGACTGATCCCATTTATGGGAAGTTAATGGAATTGCTTACGTCATATTGTCAGATTTCCAGGTTTTAATTTACTCTGATTTTTGAGGTGTTACAGTTCATATTAGAATAGGTTTACCGGCAACGACTAACTAGGCGAACCAACCGGTTCCACACAGATATTATTATGATCCCCGTATAGTTTACGATCAATAAAGATTGAGAGGGTTTGTTACAACCCCTATAATACTTAAGTGTTCTGAAAAATATGCTAGCTTGCAAATAAGCCGCTCACCCAAGTGAAACAATGTACGTCACCTCATCAAGAAGCACTTGGTCGAAACTCAGAAACAAGGAGTGAATAGTGAAATTGATAGCTAGTAGCAAAACATTAATCCATACTACATAGGCTTTTATCTCCCAACCATCACTAACACCCAAGGTAGGGACTTACCCCATCATCCCTTGACACATGGTGTGCGACATTATTGGAAAGATAAAGACCAAATGCATGAAAGTAAATGACTGGAATTGGACAGCGTAATTGTAAAGAATAGAAATGTAAATCATAAATGTAAAACCGAATTATAAATGACAAGGAAATGTAAAGGTGTTGTGAACGATGTTGTGACACTGAACAATAGCGTACTGGAATTAAAGACTTAATATTAAAAAGGCTAAGATAGTTATGTGAGCTATCTTGCCGCTGGTACCCAATACAATGAGAGACACTAAACAACTGAAGATGAGCCCTCTATTTATACATAGAGGAGCTCCTAAAGCATAACAACTAAGATAGCATAATAAGAGAATAAAAAGTACAAAGGACATGGTCCCCACCACTAACAAGGAATCAAATGTCATGCTAAAGTACAACTAACATCTTTTAAGGTAACAAGAATATGTTAAGAGATCATATATGCTCTGACATTGTCCTTCCTCCACCGAATATCTTCAAGTAATCCTCAAAGAGCTAGTTGCATCAACCAAAAGAATTATGAAGCTTCCTCTATGATTGTAGTCCTCCTATTGTGACTCCTGCTGCAGTATCATTCATCAGTAAGTTAACATAAAAGCACACAAGTAAGGTCAATTTCCACCACTTAGCTCCCAACTCAACAAATGGTAAAATTAAGAATAAAAGACTCAAATATTGTGATTTGGGAAATTAAAATGCTAGAAAATCCTACTAAAAAGTGATGGAAAATGTGATAATTTATCCACTCATCACTTAGCTTCATCTGTTAGGGCATAAATCTGTTGGATACAAGATCATAGAAGACTGAAGACTGAAGGTCAAAGCTAAAGTCAACTCTCATTCAGAGTCAAAGTCTTGTGTAATAAAAGCCAAAGTCAACACATTGTATTTTTTCTGTTTTTAGTTGTTTGCGCGTTTTATTGTTTAGTGAATAGTGTTTTGTGCGTTTTCTTTTTGTTGTATAAATAGGTTTGTTTCCTTGTTGTGAAAGATGTAACAGAGTTCAGAGAATTAGTTTTTGTGCGTGTTCTTGAACTAGAGAGAGAGTTACTGTACATTGAATTTGAAATCAATAAAGCAGTGTTTCAATTGATAATTCGTTGATAATATCTTGATATATACTGATTGTGGGACACACATCATTCTCATCTGATAATTTTGTCCATTTAACTTTGAGTTCAGGGAATTGAGGTGCCAATTTTAGAAAACCAAAATCGTATAAAGTAGGCACTTTGGAAATACCCTTTTTCAAGTAGTGTGGGTTATCATAGCCGATACCCCAACACTCACTACTCTCTTTTGAATTGTTGAGATGAATGGTTTTCTCAGTGTGACCTAGAGTATAAAGATTCTCTTCCAAGACACTTACTTTCTCAACCAAAGATTTGTTTTCTTTCTTCAAAGATAAACACTTTTTTGCAACCTCTTTAATCTCAAGTTCACACGGTTTAAATTTTGATGATGTTTCATATAGTTGATTATGAATTATAGTCTTTTCTATAACACTGGTATCAATATTTTTGTGTAAAACCTCAATCAATACATTCTTCTCAGCAATATCATTGTTGAGTTTCAGTATTGATTGGTTTTTATTTTTAATGATACCTTTTTCGCGTTTAAGTTGAGACTGCAAATCCTGAAGTTCAATCATCATGGATTGCATTTGATTTAAAAAATCAGATTCAGTCATATCACATACCTCTTTAGTATCCTCAGCATCATAATCTACTTCAGTAACATTCGGACCCATAAAACACATGTGAGCATTTTCTTCCTTGTCAGTGTCAGGTTCTGAGTGATCCAACCAGTATTCGTCTTCAAAAATTAATGCTTTGCCAGCTTCTTGCTGCTTAGCCAAAAACATTTTGTTCTTGTAATATTCTGAATTGCGGACCTTCGGCTTTCGACAATCTTTAGCAAAGGGACCTAACTTGCCACAATTATAGCACTTGTCTGGCTCAGATTCTTTCTTCTCCTCATATTTGTTCCCATACTTTTTCTCATCTGGCATTTTCTCCTCAAATATTTTACCTTCCACTTTCTCATTGTGCTCATAGTTTCTGGATCCTGATGAGTACCTTTGACTGTTTGACCCTGGTTTCTTGTAGAATTTCTTCTGGAAAGCTTTGGTCAACAGTAGCATAGCTTGTTTCAGGTTCTCACCATCATCAGAATCTGAATCTTCACTTTCTTCTTCCTCAGTTTCAGATACTATTACTTTCTTCTTGTTTTTCTTAAGTGTTGGGTCATCTAAAGATTTGAAGATGACCTCCTGATCTTCCATTTTGTATCATCATACTTACAATATTTTGAGGTTCTTTTAGCAGCTTGGTTTCTATACAAATGTTCGGTGAAGGCGAAGATTAGCCGAAGAAAACAACGAATAAGTATATCTCTAAAAGTGTATTGAAGATAGACTTCTCTAAAAGCGTATAGATACGTATTGAAGCATGCCGCCTTGATCAGCACCATTGGCCAGGATGGTATTGATCCTCAGTTTCAGGAGCCAAAGATTTCTCAATCATCAACAGCCGAAGATTTCTTATAACTTCAGAGCTCGAAGATCTCTCAATCTTCAGGAGCCGAAGATCTCTCAATCTTCAGGAGCCGAAGATCTCTCAATCTTCAGGAGCCGAAGATCTCTCAATCTTCAGGAGCCGAAGATCTCTCAATCCTCAGGAGCTGAAGATTTCTCAATCTTTAAAGCACGAAGATTTCTCACAAACACATTGTACTTTTCTAACAAAGTATTTTTGTGATATCTTGCATTGACGTAGACCTCATATGAAGATCAGATAAAGTAAGCTTTGTCTCTTACACCATTTTAGGGAAAGGTCAACACTTCAAGACAAAGTCACCTCAAGACAAAAGGTACATCCTGTACCATGCTTAAGACCTGTGTCCATTCCTTGCTCAACAGGTGTCCCATGCATTTAATGCTTGAGGCACTATAAATATGGGGGATATTTCAACATGAAAGATCACCAGTTCCACAACCTTCAAGTTCTCTAAGTGACTGGCTTTTTCTCTCTACGAAGTTCTTATTGTTTTCTAAGTGTTTTACAATTGTTCTTCATTTCTCTTAGTGTTAGATTGTTTGAGCAGATTTATCTGTTCTTTTCAGCAACAATCAAAAGAGTCTATGTGTAATTTTTGATTTCATATCAATAAGAATAAAATTAAGTGAAAAATTGTTTGTATTGTATTCAACCCCCCTTCTACAATATTTTTCTCATTTACCCACTGCTATTTGGTACCAACAAGTGGTATCAGAGCGGTTTAGTTTAACTCAATAAACTAGATCCGCAATGGCAGCCTCTTGTTCTTCTTCTTTGAACAATGCTTTTTCTCAAAACACCACTACTGTATCATACGACAATTGCTCTATAGCCAAACCACCAAAGTTTAACCCTAATAACTTCTTCCTGTGGAAAAGTCGTATGATACTCTTCTTAGAAGGAGTTGACAGAAGATATCCTACTATCTTACATGAAGGTCCTTTTCTTCCCAGGGTTTGGGACCGATACAATGCGAAAAAGGCAGATAAGTGAAATGTTGATGAGGACCCTTATGAGGAAGAAAGAACTCCAGCAAATGAGAGATATATTGTAAAGGATTCCAATAAATATAATGATGAAGACAGACGTCTTATAGCTCTTGATACTAAAGTCAGAGCCATCATTGCCCTTTCTCTGCCTGATGAGGTCTATCACTCCTTTGTTAACTTTTCAGCTGCTAAAGAAATGTGGTCCACTCTGTGTGTTCTCTATGAAGGTACATCTGAAGTGAAAAAGAGGAGAACGATTGCTCTTGTAAGAAGGTATGAACTCTTTTCTCATGAAAAGGGTGAATCTCTCTCAGACTACTACATTCGTTTTAACAGCCTTCTCAACGATCTTAAACTTGTGGGTCACATCTATGATAATAAGGAAGTCTTGTGCAAGTTCATGGACTGTCTTCCTGAATTTTGGGAAAATATTTGTACTTGTATCAAATCTACCAAGGATCTTTATTCCATGTCTCTCACTGCCTTGTATGGCACTCTCTTTAACTATGAGCAGACTAAACTGCTTAGGAAGTCTATCACAAAAGAAACTAAAAGCTCTTCTCTAGCTCTTGTCAGTGATTCTTCCAAAAATGTTGTGTGTATTCCTAGAATCACCTATCCCTTTGATTCCGACAACAAGAGTTAAGAAGACCCCAATGACCCTTCAGAAGCCTATCTTAGTGAGGTTGATGATGAAGGATAGGAAACCTCTATAGCTCAGCTGTCATATGGTGTTGCCATGCTGGCAGGTTTTTCAAAAGGCAAACCTCGTTTCTCTTCTGGAAAATCCAGGTTTTCTAGAAAATCATCTTCTACTCTTTCTAAAACTACTCCCTCTGACAAATCTAATGAGGAACGTTACCGGTGTGGGAGGAAGGGACACTTTGTTTCTGAGTGCAGAAGCAGGTCTTCTGATAAATCCATACTACCTTCCTAACCATACCTCCTCTAGGTCTGTAAGAACCAAGTCTGACTCCTTCCAACCTTCTTTTCAAAAATCAAACACGTTTGTCTCTTCAAACTCTGACCGTGCTGAAAATTACAAGGCTAAATACAATTAAGGGAAGGAAAGAAATGCTTTTCTAGCCAACAAAGGAAAAGGTCTTCTCGCTGAATATCATGATTGGGCAGATGAACCAACTTCCGAAAGTGATAAGGAAATGGCCAACCTTTGTTTTATGGATAAACTAGATGATGTTGATGACTGTGAAACTTGTTCCACCTCTATGGCTCTTGTTACTGCTGAGAGCTCCACCTCTTATACTCAGGTACATCCATTCTTTTCTCTATCTGATGCTGAGAAAATTGAAGCTTTTGACTCTTTGACCATTGACTTCTATGAAGCAAAAGACGCAAAAAAAGGCAAATGCTCAAATAAAATCTCTTTCTTCTCAACTGCAAATTTGTGTTTCTCAGCTAAAACATTTTGACAAAATCCAGGCTGAGCTTGAAGATTTAAAAACTATAAACTTTACTCTTGCTAAAGAGAAGATCAAACTTATCAAAAGATTCAAAAATGAGCAAGAAATTGTGAAAAGGTGGACAAGTTCCTCCAAAAACATAGAAAGGATTTTCAGGATCAAATACCTTGTGACGACAAGTCTGGACTAGGCTTTGGGAAATCTGACCTTGAACCTCTGATAATGTCCTTGATTCAAGTTCCTATCTAATCAACACAAACAAACAAGATGACAATTAGATTGATTACTCAACCTGTTTCAATTCTGATTTCAATTCAATTCGTACAAGACTTTCTCTCTCTAACTTTCTCTCACTAAAACTCTGTGAATACTCTGTTACACGAACTTCTAACTACACAATTAGCTACAAGTATAATTAAAGGAAAACAAAACTACACGCACGTACAAAAAGTAAACAACAACTTTGACTTTGACTTATTACAAGACTTTGACTTTTACCTGAGAGTTGACTTTCAGATTTGACTTTCTTGAACTTTGACCTTCAATCTTCTATGATCTTGCATCCAACATATTTATGCTCTAACATTCTCTACCTTTGGATCAAGATCACCTTTAAAAGATTTTGCAATTCAATCTTCCCTCTTTAAGCTCAATTTGTACGATCTCCTCTTTTTTTTTATAAGAACTATCTTCAAAACTTTCAGCAATCTTTCCAAAGTCTGTTCTTCAAAAATATTATCATTCTCCCCCAAGGTTGATATAAACCTCTTTCAGACACTAGAAAGAAATTATCTTCAGTTTTAGCTCGAACTGCTGATGTTGTAAAAACCCCATTTAGCAGACATTAGTCCAACTGCTGATAAGAATAATTCTACACACTTTCCATGCCCAATGTACACTAACTCTATAGTAATTATCGATATATCATATAATGTATATAACATTACATTCCTTATTTAAGGATCCCTCCAATTACAATTTTGCCATACATGACAAATACATGAAACCCTAGTTTTGGCTTACTTGAACATCTTGCAATAAACATTTAACACATAATAACACAAGTATGATTAGTTAGGGCTTAGGAGACTCACCAATAAGATTGTAGTGTAAAACCCTAGAATATTAAAACTCTAAAGATTAGAGGAACGGATGGATGGAGACTTGAATCTTTGAAACCTTTGTGGGTAAATACTTACTTAGACTTAGAACCCTAGAAGTCACCACAATTTAATGATTCAACAACCAAGTATTAAATTAAGAGAGATGGGGGAGGAAATGTGTGAAAATCGCACCTTTAGTGTGTGTAAACGGCCTCTAGACTGTAAATCCCAAAGTGGTATTCAAAACTCCTAAAAATTACATTTAATGGAAATTTCCCGTCTGGACTCCCCCTCGCGCGACCTTGTCCATGCGAGAGTGCTATTGGCACAATCGCGGAAGATGTACCGTAAGTGGCACACCCCACGCTACCTTGCCCTCGCGAGAGTGCCAGTGGCACAATCGCGGGGCACAATCGCCGAACACCCCCCCATCTGCTGCCCGAATTCGAAACGATGCGATAAACTTGATCCAAACAATGCAACAATTACCCAAAATAGATTTAGAGTCCTTAAACACAATTTATAACTAATAACCAACCATGAGGTCTAAAATTCGGGGTGTTACATGTTCTGCTCTAAATCTTACTTATGTACTTATAATTTTGTTATTTATCTTATTTAATACAATTGCATTTCCTTCTTACTTAGTTTGTACAGATATACTTCATTCTTTTATTCTTTTGTAAATGTCGGATATACTTATAAATCCTTATTAAAAAAATCTATGTGAAAAGAACCCAAAAAGAGTAAAAATGGGTCAAAATGGATTATTCAGTATACTCTTCCTTTTATTCTTAAGTATGGATGTCATCCTCAAATAAGGGGAGATTGTTGGGTCATCTGAAGATTTGAAGATGACCTCCCGATCTTCCATTTTGTATCATCATACTTAGAATATTTTGAGGTTCTCGAAAATTAGCCGAAGAAAACAACGAAGAAGTATATCTCTCAAAGCGGATTGAAGATATACTTCTCATCCTAAAGCCAAGCATGCCTACTTGATCAACACCATTGGCCAGGATGGTGCCGATCTCAAATCTTTAGGAGCGGAAGATTTCTCAATCAGCCGAAGATTTCACATATTTTCAGAGCCCGAAGATCTCTCAATCTTCAGGAGCCGAAGATATCTTAATCTATAGGAGCCGAAGATATCTCAATCTTCAGGAGCCGAAGATTTCTCAATCTTCAGGAGTCGAAGATTTCTCAATCCTCTGGAGCCGAAGATTTCTCAATCTTTAAAGCCCGAAGATTTCTCACAAACAAATTGTACTTTTCTGACAAAGTATATTTGTGATATCTTGTATTGACATAGACCTCATCTGAAGATCAGATAAAGTAAGCTTTGTCTCCTACACCATTTTAAGGAAAGGTCTACACCATCATGCAGGTCAACACTTTAAGACAAAGTCACCTCAAGACAAAAGGTACATCCTGTACCATGCTGAAGACTTGTGTCCATCCCTTGCTCAAAAGGTGTCCCATGCATTTAATGCTTGAGGCACTATAAATATGGGGGATGGTTCAACATTCAAGATCACCAGTTCTACAACCTTCAAGTTCTCTAAGTGCCTGGCTTTTTCTCTCTACGAAGTTCTTATTGTTTTCTAAGTGTTTTACAATTGTTCTTCATTTCTCTTAGTGTTAGATTGTTTGAGCAGATTTATTTGTTCTCTTCCGCAACAATCAAAAGTTTCTATGTGTAATTCTTGATTTCAAATCAATAAGAATTAAATTAAGTGAAAAATTGTGTGTATTGTATTCAACCCCCCCCCCTTCTACAATACTTTTCTTATTTACTTACTGCTATTTGGGATTAATATTAAGACTTACAGATCTTTTCTCTTTCTTCTTAACTACCAATGCAACAGGATCTGCTATCAGTTTCTCAACTTTCTTCTTTTCATCTCTAATCTCCTCTACCTCCTCTTCGTTCTGTCGTAAAGTCTCATACACTTCATGTAACGGTATTTCATTGAGATCTTTCATCTGCTTCATTTGGCAAGTAAACCTCTTCCACTCAGGTTGTAAGATACTCAAGAATTTCAAATTTAGCTCAATCTAAGACTTCTTGACTCTGTTTTTGCTCAGCTCGTTCAGAAGAGTAACAAATTTATCATTGGTAGATTCAAGACTTTCACCTTCCTTAGCTTTGAACTCTTCATAATTGTTTAGACAATTTGATACTTTTAGCTAATTACCAATTTTAGACCCTAGCATCATCTTCTCAAGTTGATCCCACATTTCCTTCCCTGTAGCATTGTAGCTATATATCTTCACATATATCTCATTGGGAATTCCTTGCAGAATAAAAGATCTAGCCAACCTGTCAGCTTTTTGCCTTTTCTTCTGTTCCTCAGTATAATCTTTTATTGGCAATAGATACTTTTTGTTTATAACTTCCTCTCCATCAGTTTCAGTAGTATGAATCTTTGTTGGAGGTTTCATCACTCCTTCTTTAAGATATAATCTGATGTAGTCAACCAAATCATTTTTTTCTATGAAGTCCAAGAATCTATCCTTCCACTACTCATACTCGCCTTTGAATAACACTGGTGGCTTGACATCTGTACCGATTTGAAATGATCGTCAAAAATTCAGAAATAAACTTGACCTATAAAAGTCAAACTTGGTTAACCCTGAAAACCACAAAAAAATTCTCAGTGTTGAAACACGCAAATCAAAGAAAGCACAAACTTCGCGTAAAACGTTCTAAGCGCGTTCAAGGTTCGCGCAGGAAGTATTTTGCGGGTTCTAAGTTCGCACAAAAGGAAGGTTGCGCGTTTTAGCTTCGCGCAAACCGAACCATGTGTGTTCTAGCTTCGTGCAGAAAGAGTTATGCGAGTTTTAGCTTCTCGCAGGCCAAGACTTGCGTGCTTCTTGAAAATCACTTCTCGTAAACACTTCGCGCAATCACGTTGCGTGTTCTGATACTTAGAATATTTTTCCAACTTTTAGTTCGCGCACAAAGTTTACTTCTCGCAGACTACTAACTTCGCGCAAGACAAAGGAACCAATCAACACAAACTCGCACACAATGATGTGAGCGTATCTACTTCTCGCAAGCCGAGACTTGCGTGTTCTTCACCCTTAGCGAGTTTTAACCCTCTGCGTGTTCTTCCCTATGAACTCTGCGCGTTCTTCAGATCTAGCTTGTTCTTTACCATTTCGACCAAAAACCAACTTTTTCCATTTGAATTTGATTCAAACCTGAGAAATTCATACTAAAACTTTGCAGATATTCTCTAGAACATATCTCGAACAGGTTACAACAGATTGATTTCAATCAAAAATACCAAAATTACATCTTTGATCTAAAATCAGTACGTATTCCAAACTCGAACAAAAATCTTTAAAAATCCAAAATTCACACAATTCAGCTGTGAATTGGACAAAGTTACTCAAATCAAACTTGTTCTAAACATAAAATCGATTACAAAGCAACGATTACAACTCTAAAAACTACACTAAATCAAAAAAAAATGATCCCCTACAGTTGCTTTGCGCGTTCTTGAAAGTGTCGACCAACAGATCAGATTCTTGAATGGATTCTGAATTTTTTTATGCTCTGATACCAATTGTGTGTCCCACAATAATGTGCAAATCAAGAAGACAAATTCAATTTAAGAATCAATCTCTATTTCAAAGTCAATTCCAATTCGTACAAAGAATGTTCTCAATAATTCTCTCACTAAACTGATACACGCATCTAACCTCTCTTAGTCATACGAGTCTACTAACTAAAATAAAAGTATTTATACTCTAACACATTACAAGGAAACTAAACACTTTGACTTTTAACAATGACTTATTACAAAGACTATGACTTTAGCTTGAGAGTTGACTTGAGCTTTTGACTTGACCTTCATGATCTTGCATCCAACATCTTTGTGCACTAACACAATCCTTAACTGAAGGAGTTAGTAGGAGGGATCATATCTGTTACAAAAATGAAAATATAGAGACGTCTCTCGTTAATAATTATTTTCAAGGACATTACATGTTAATTTATGTAAACCATAGGGACCAAGTTTGCATTTAACTCTATTTTAAACCATAAGGACAAAATAATATTGAAGTATAAGCCATGAGATAACAATCATAATTTTAAAATTACAAGGACAAAAATAGAAATTTTTAACAAACCATAAAAAAGAAAAACGTAATTTACTCTATTATAAATATATTATATTCGCTTTTAAAATAAAAAAAAAACTTTTTCTTTTAGAAAAGAATAATACACAATATTTGGAAAAGATTTGTCACTTATTTATTAAGGTGAATTGTTCCAAAATAAAAATCTAACTTTGTTTGCTTTAAAGATGTTATTATTAAAAAACCCGTTGATCAAATTTCATAAAACAATATTGATTTTATTCTAGTTTTCAAAATTAAAAGTTTTGAAAATTGGTTAATTAAAATAATGGAAATAAAATTGATTCTATTTTGGTTAGTCAAAATACAAAAAAGTTTTAAAATTTGATTTTGCAACATAAAATTTGGTTCCTACAAAATGAAATTTTAAGGGCGCGTTTGGTTTGCGGGATTGGAATGGAATGGATTGGATTTCAATGAGGGATTTAGATTTGGAGGGATTTAGATTTGAGGGATTTCAAATCCCTTCATGTGTTTGGTTTGTAGGATTTGGAATGAATTTCAAATCCATTGTTTTACAAGTCTTGTTTGGTTTCTAGAATTTGGATTTGGATTTGGATTTGGATTGAGTTTTTTATTTTATTTTTTTATTTTTTTGTTTTATAAAGAATTTATTTTTATTAGTAAATTAATTTTTTGTTCGATTTTTCTAAAATTATATATTTAATCATCAATTTGAAGTCTGGATCACGCTTTAGTAATGTTTTATAAACCGGGTCGACCCGGCACGTCGAACTGGTTGAACCGGGGACCGGTGAAGAGACCGGGTCAATTGCGACCAGGTTGATGCCATTTTATGACCCGGATTGAACCGGCTGATTCTATTAAAAAACCGGTTGAACCGGTCACACGAACCGGTATCGAACCGGTAACAAAAGCTAAAAACCAATAGTCCAATAGGCAATACGTATTAGCATTGAAAACCAACACTCCAATGTCTCGAGATCCATGACTTGGTTTGATCGTTATGTTTCATTTTAATGTTTTTTGATTGATGTAAAACTTGTTATTATGTGTTTTTTAAATGATGTAAAACTTGTTGTTATATGAATTTTTAATGTAGTAAGTTGTGAACATCAAATTTTTGGTTATATATATATATATATATATATATATACACATAGGAAAATGAAAGTTACAAAAAAATTATTGAAACCGGGTTGAACCGTGACCCGGTCACCGGGTCAACCAAAAAACCTGCTTTTAAAACATTGCGCTTTAGAATCCTTCCGGATTTGGATTTCAAATCCAAGGCCAATGCCAAGGATTTCCAAATCCATCATATGAGGGTTTTTAAAATGGTCAACGGATTTGAAATCCTGTCAACGAATTCCTTTCCTGCAAACCAAACGCAGAATTGGAATGGATTTGAAATCCAAATCCCTCCAAATTCATTCCAATCCCGCAAACCAAACACACCCTAAAAATTGGTTATGAGACAAAGTTCATTGGTAGGATTTGCCTTTTTTTCTTCTTATTAAACATAATTAATCATTTATTGAATAAAAATAATATTTATATTAATATTTTTTTTGAAATATATTTATATTAATATTAAAATTAAGATTTGGTGTTATTCCAAAACTAAAAGGATCTTCGTTTAGATCTACTTTTGGAATTTAGTTGTTTGTTTTAAAATCTCACTTCTCACGTGAACCTCCTTTATTTCTAATCTATTCTTACACCTTCAATGATTATTTTCCTTTTCTTTTACTTCTAATTTTTTCGTATAAACAAAGATAAATATGACGAATACAATATATATATATATAGGGTTAGGTTTCAGTGATAATGAAAGTTATAGTGAGAATGGTAGGAAGGGATCTCCATCATTAGATTCAAATTAGGATTAGATGCACCGAGATGCACATGACCAATCCCATATTAAGCGCGATTCATGGACGGGTTTGATATTAAAAGTAATTAGGAGTCCAGATTTTTTCTTAACTTCTCACCTTTAGGGGTGTTATTCGGGATGTTAAATCGGTTTTCGGTTTATCCGGTTTCGGTTAATCGGTTTTTAACCTTTTTTAAAACTAACCGATAACCAAACCAAATAAGGTTCGGTTTAATTGCTTTCAAATCAGTCTAGGTTATTTGGTTTGGTAATTGGTTAAACCGAATAAGAATTCATTGTTGGTGTAGATCCCAGAATAGTGCAATCACAATAATAATAACCAATAAACCATAAGGATTGAATCACAAAACCTGGTCATATGATTAGATTGATCGATAAATGGTTTAAGGTTTACAGAGAAAATTTCAATACGAGCATGTAAACCTATTATGACCATTCTTACCTAAATTTAGGTTAAACAACCTATTTATATCTAGACTTAGACCTAAAGGCCCAAGGCCCATAAAAACCAAACGAACAATCCCAAAGTAACAATTAAGACTTTTTACAACGCATTAAATAATAAAATATTTGAATTTTATAAATGCGTTATACAACTTTCCCTGCACTAGGACTTTCAGTCCCAACAATTTCCCCCTAAAGTTGAATAAAACATTTATCATCTTCAAATCATCAAATCTTGATCTTCTCTCCCTCTTGAATCTTTGAAAAAACTTTGGTGTTGCATGTCTTCATGTTTTTCCAAGCCCCCCCTTGAATAAAGCTCTTGGTCTTCGTTATTTCAACTTTGTAACCTGATTCAATGTACAATAGTCTCGACTGAATGCACAATTGAGCAACTTTCAACAGTAGAAACTCAACAAAGCGAATTTGCACACAAGAAAGATAATGTGTAAGTTACATGACATTCCATGGTGAATCTTCAGTTTAACAATAAAGAATTTGTCTTTGAACCGCAAGCGGAATTGGATCTCAGCTTAAGAACTTGTAGAACCAATATGCTAATAGGAGGAAATAACTTGAAGTGAACACCATATGATAAGGGATAGAAAAACTGCAATCTTTGAATCTAATGGCTTTTCAACCTCAGATTTAAGAGGATAATAAAGTTTTGTTTCTCCCTCTAAGATTTTGCTAACTCCCCTCAACATGATAATATGTGTCTTTGAATTTTATGTGTCTTTGTCGTTTCTCCCCCTTATGATGATTAGGAGTATCCTAAGCATCATCTTTTTTCAAAGATTAACCGGATGAGTAGCAAAATACCAGATAAAACGATTCAGTAACCAAGGGTAACGGCTAACACAGAGACACAATAGTAATTGTTATCACAACAATTAAAATAATTGTGTGGCTTATTTTCAGAATTGGCATCGATGTATCTCTGATAGGTTTTCCAGTTATCACTGATGTAAAATTTTAAAAATTACTTCTCAAATTGTTCTGACAATATCACAAAGATATGTGATTGGAATCACAAAGATTCGTGCGTGTGTCAAAGAAATATAAATATGTATCTTTTCGGCTCAAAGATTGATTCAACCTGGGATGCTGGTTAGAAATCAAAAGACACTGTGAGTAGAATATGAAGTTCGGAGAGTAGAGCTGATGTCTTCCTTTTTCAATATCTAAGACCTATGAGTGAGGAATAGATAGATTATGTGCTAAATCTCCGTGCATATACGAAACAAGTATCTTTTGTGAGATATCTGAGTGGTTAGGTGGGGTGACACGAGTTATTGACATTGGATCCATATATGTTTCAATATCCATCTCCAACGAACGAGAATGAATATATTTTGTGTTAACCCGAATAACTGACTTGGTTTGGTAAAGACCAATAATTCTTTTAAGTCCTGTCACATCCTCACCAAATTCTTTTCACTCCGAACTCATCTATCAATCTAGACCCCTCACTGATATCTATGATTTGATGTGTTTCTTGGGTAGGTCATTCCGATTCTGTATTGACCATAGAAACAATATAAGCCTTAACACTCCTTTAACTCACCAAAGTGAATCATTGATGTAAACATTGAGAAGTCAAACATTTAGGAGCGAGTCCTGAACTGAAGTATTCAGAAGTCGATATGAAAAATAAAAAACATGGTACTCCCCCTCAAAGGATGGCATAACCTTTGATTATAGTTATGTGACATGAATAATCTGAATTAAATCACACATGACACTCCTACAAAACAGATTAGGAAGATTTTGGTTTTGGTATCTATGCTTTGATGGATCCTTGATTGTTAGTTGCCTTAGCTTTAATGCTATGAAAATGAGGATTGGGGATATTGTAATTACCATACCCTATTAGCATACCATGAATCCATAAAGTCACTATTTCCATAGTGAGTGCAACAGATATTTGTTCGGTTTAGACTGATCAACTTCGTTGTAGAATAAACATTAGTAGGTGAATCAGTCATGGAAATAGATAACTTTGTATCAACTACAGGAGAATCATGAGACTTGTTTCCTTCATTGTCTTCTGTAGTTGGTTTTTTTCTCCAAACCATCTTTATTTTTCTGAAAAAATGATTATCTGAAGAATCATTAAGCTCGCAATCAGAAGAACTGGAGTAGTAAGTATGACTTTTGTTAGACGTACTTGTCTTTCTTTGTTTCTGTGAATGTCTTTTAGATTTTTGCTTTGAAGATTTGTTCACAGGAACCTTTTGAGAGGCAGATGTAGAACATTCGCCTCTATAAAATTTGACTGGTGGCTTATCAGTTGAATCCAAAAAATCAACATGACTTGGAAGTTTTGGATCGAAATCAAACTGGTCTAACTTACTGTCTGAACATACCTCTGAATTCAAGAACGTTGAGAATTCCATTTCCTCGTCAGATGTGGCATTATAACTTGTGGGATTTAGGAAGCTGGATGGATTTTTGCTTTTCAAAGGATTATTGGCGGAATCATTTTGAAAATCGGAATGACAATCCTTTTTGAAACACTTCAACTAAGGCTCTTTTCCTTTATCAGAAGAATTTTGGTGAAGAATCACCCAGAAAATCTTTACAGGAAGAGGTATTTGAGGGTGTAGAGGAAGATTCTAACATATTAATTTTCTCCCCATGGAGTGTGTCTAGCTTCACTTGGAGCTCAACTTTGCAATGTTGCTCTTTCATCAGATCTGCTGCCAAGGCAGACAGTTGAGAAGTGAGCCTGTTGACCTATGTTAGAAAATATTCCTTTTCCTTCTTAGATCCAGATTCCTTTTGATTGGAATTGACACACTCAAGTTTAGATAATAAATCATGTTTTTTCTATTTGAAAACTAATTCTTTCCTATTCAAACAACTCTTCTAGCTGAACAATTTTCTTTTCTAAAATTAGAGGTGAAACATAGATTTTGTGATCCATTGATTCCTCCTCAAGTTTAACGAGTTTTGAATCCAGTTCAGCCTGAGAATAGCTTCAAAAATAGTCATATGACAGAAAAGTGGGTTAGCATTGTTGTATGACACATTTAGTGAGTCATACACAAAAGGAGTTGCATAGTGACATTATTTTTCCTTCTCAAAGTTTCCAGTTCCGGATCCTCATTATCATGTGGCTTGGTCCATTTGATTTTGTACTATGGGTAAGTCTTGTCCAATCCCAAAAATTCAAAAGCATATAAAGTAGGTACCTTGGACAAGGTTCTTTTCAGATAATGAGGATTATCACATCTGATTCCACATTCAGGATTAAAGTTCTTAAACTCTTTGAGTGTGTTCATGTGGATCGTTTGTTCAGTTTGACCACGTTTGTAAAACATGAGTTCAAGATCCTTTTACTTGCCAGTCAACTTTTTGTTTTCCTTTTTGAAAGAAATGCTTTTATTGACAATCTCAGTCCTCTCATTTTCTAACATGTGAAGCTTGTCAGTCAGTTCATCTACTTTGGTTTTTAACTCCTTAGATTCTTTTGAAAAGTTATCACTCTCTTCCTTTAGATTTGAAACTATGCACAAGTTTCTAGCATCTTCTATGCGTTGCTTATCAATTGTGTCAAGCTTGTGACACCCCAAAATTGGGTAAATAAATAAATATGAAACAGAGAGGAAAAAAAAGGAAAAAAATGCGTTTTTATTTTATTGGACCAAAAACGTGAAGAAAAAATTGAAAAGGAGCCAATTATGCTATTTAAGCTATTTAATGAATGCGAGAAATGAATAAAGGAGTTATTATGCAATCACACTAAAAATGAAAGAAAATGTCAGATGAGGGGTGAAAAGTGTAAAGTTGGCGAAATTATTAAAGTCAGGGGGCCGCACTGCTCTAAAAAACTCGTCGCACAGCCGCCATGGCACGCCATGGCACCAAGGCTTGTGTCTCACGCCACGTTAAACCCGTGGCACGCCATGCCCTAATGCAAATTTTTTGTAATGCGATATTTGGTTTTTCTTTATGTTTTTAATGTTTTATTTGCACGTTTTAAATATATAGAACCTAATTAAACTTTCTTATTACTATTAACTCATTGAGTAATGTTTGGGTAAAATTTCCAACAGTCCATCGTCGTACGACCGGCGATAACCGACGCCCTTCCTTTGAGGCGACCTCGATTAAACAAACAAATATCTTTCCGACAAATTCGTTCGTACGACATGATTTCAGTTACTAATCTGTGACATACGTTATATCATGTTTAATGCAGGATTCAAGAGACATTTATGATTAAAGATTATAACGGAAGACTATCATCAATAGCAACAGACATAACTGACGAAATCATCAAATATTAAACGATCATTCTATTAATGAGCATTCAAGACGTATCAACGGAAAAATGGAGTATAAATATGAAGATGGAACCTCACATTGGGATATCTGATTCTCAGACCTTAGAAGCTCACAAATTTCGCTCTCCAGTTCGCTTAGTCTCTCTCGAAATTCCCAAAGCCTACTACTATTTGTTACGCGACGCACGACCGAAGTCTAATTATACACGACGAATGACCGACTTTATTTTATTGTATTGTTTTACATTACATTTCACTTGTAACACTTGGTAACAAGGACGACGTCCCTGATTGACGTCCATAGTGCACGGCGACTTACCCTCGTCCGCGGTTTTTACCCATTTTAGGGGTTTTCCGCGTCACCAATTCTCTCGTCCCATTTACTTTATTTTTATTATAGTTGTACGATTATTGTTGTTACTTTCTTTGGTTCGATCAAGCTCCACATTTACCTTAAATTTTCCTTGGGAAATTTTTGGCATAAACAGTTTGGCGCCCACCGTGGGGCTCCATCCAAAGAAAATCTTCGATAATCTTATGTCGTACTAACATTTTCCTTCGAGTGTTCTCCTTTTTGCATCCATTTAAAACAATGTCATTCCAAGGAACTCAAGATCATGTTGTGGCCCAAAGGAACATGGAGTTGAATGCTGCTCGTGCTCGTATTGACGCCCTAACAGCTCAGGCTCGACAAGCAGTTGAAACCATCGAGCATCTAAGAAACCAGAACGGAAACAATATGACAGGGAATACGAATGCTTATGTCAGTGTTGGGAACATGCCACCTCCATTGCCCAATTATCCCCGTCCACCACCAGTTAATCCTACGACCTTCATAATCCCAACCATGCCTATGGCCTCTATGCCATTCAATGGACATGCCTCTGATTCATCGCAGAAGACTAGCTTCAACGGATCAGGTTATGTTCCATTGGGTGTCCCAAATGGTATCTTGATAGATCCCGTTGCACAACGATTGAAGCTTCTAGAAGAGCAGAATGAGCGTGTTTTGTCAATGCTGGCCAAATTGTCGGGGGCAGCAGTTCCAGTTGATGTTGAGCCACGTACAGGATTTCAGGCGTCACCGTTCGTTGATGAGATCGCGTTGGTGGATTTACCAAAGAAGTATAGCATCCCGACCATCACCCCAAAATATTCAGGCGTCACTGATCCGACAGAACACGTCGCCTAATACAAACAACTTATGTGGACTATCTCGATACTGCATGAGTTTCAAGAAGTCTGCATGTGCAAGAGCTTTGGAGCAACTTTGACGGGAGCAGCGTTACAATGGTTGATCAATCTCAAACCCAAAACCATCGGGTCTTTTGCAGAATTGGTGAACCAATTTTCTCAACAATTCGCCAACAACTGAAAAATGGAAAAACAGACGAGCGACCTTTACTATGTCGTACAAAAGAATAGAGAGTCCATCCGGGACTACTTTAACCGATTCAACGCGGAGAAGATTAGTATCCGAAATTGCGACGTGAAAACAGCAATTTAAGTTTACAAACGGGGTCTGGATGATAGTTCAGGGTTGTATCTCGACCTTACGAAGTATCCGCCAGAAACCTTTGAAGACGTACGAGCAAGGACGCTCGCTCATATGAGGGTCGAGGATGATCTCGCTTTCAGAAATAAACACTCGAGCGACCGGAAAAACTTAGGTGTTAAAAAGTTAGATTTCAAACCGAAGTTTGTCGGACGATCAAAGCCTGCTAGACAGATTTCAAACGTCAGATTCGAAAAGAAAGGACCGACGACTTCTAAATCCATCCAGTATCCTAAGGTGTCATCTTATGGTTTCCCTGGATCAACCAAAGACGTCGTCGCGTCCCTGAAACAGCTCCAGCAGAACATTCGATGGCCAAAGAAAAGTGATAAGGACAGTGATAAGAAAGACAAAACAAAATGGTGCGATTTCCATAATAACTTCGGTCACGTAACGGATGATTGCATCGCCCTAAAGAAAGAACTGTCCTGGCTTAACTCGAAAGGTTATTTGCAAGAATTGACGGAAAAGAAGGACGTGCGTCCCACATCCCTAAAGCATGCCAAGGTGATTAATTGTATCACCGGAGGTTCTGATGTCTGTGGGACCACATATTCAGCTGCTAAGAGACTTGCTAGTCGCGGTCCCGACGACCGACCAATTCCAAATGAGGCAAGACTCAAGGAAGAGGAAAAATTAGAAACTATTCCCTTGACGTTCGACCAAGCAGATCTCGACGACATACACCAGAAACATCATGAGGGACTAATTATCCAATTGAGCATTGGAAATTACCTGACAAAGAGGATACTCGTCGACGGAGGTAGTTTCGCTAATGTTCTCTTTTTTGATGCAGTGAAAGCTATGGGGATCGACAAATCTGAGATTACCCGACGCTCGACTACACTCGTTGGATTTAACGGAGGAGAGACAAATACCATGGGAGAAATCACACTACCAGTATATGCTAAAGGAATCAACAAGCAGACGAAATTCAACGTCGTCGATTGTTCATCAGCTTATAACGTCATCCTTGGGCGACCATTGATCCACGATATGAAAGCCGTACCTTCGACGTACCACCAAACCTTGAAATTCCCTACGCAATGTAGAGTACAGAAGATCAAAGGCAAAAGAAAAGTCGCTAGGGAATGTTACAAAGTCTCTTTGAAGCCCCCGAAGCAGACAATATAGCAATTACAGACCAGGAAATTCCTGGAATTGACGACGATTATCGCTTGGAAGCTGTCGTCCTAAACCAGGATAAGCCTGATCAGATGGTATACATAGGTTCGACACTTGATCCATCCTTCAAAGATAGATTAATTTCTTTTTTGCAGGACCATTATGATTGCTTCGCATGGACGCACGAAGACATGGTAGGTATCGATCCGGGTATTATTTCTCATAAACTCAACGTCGATCCCTCCTTCAAACCCGTTCAACAGAAAAGACGAAAATTTGCTCCTGAAAGAAATAAAGTTATCAACGACGAAGTTGATAATTTGCTTAAAACAGGAAAGATACGAGAAGTCAAATATCCAGATTGGCTCGCCAACGTTGTTGTTGTCCAAAAGAAAAATGGCAAATGGAGAGTATGTATTGATTTCACAGACCTTAACAAGGCCTGTCCAAAAGATCCATTTCCGTTACCACACATCGATTCCATGGTCGACGCTACAGTTGGACATGAATTGCTCACCTTCATGGATGCATATTCTGGGTATAACCAGATATTGAAGCATTTCGATGATGAGGAAAAAACGGCTTTCATGACAGATAAAGGTATTTATTGTTATAAAGTAATGCCTTTTGGTCTTAAGAATGCATGTTCGACGTATCAACGGTTAGTGAATATGATGTTCAAAGAACATTTGGGCGACACTATGGAGCTATACATCGACGACATGCTCGTTAAATCGAAACATACGGACGATCATATAGGACATTTGAAGCAGTCGTTCGACATTTTGCGTAAATACAAAATGAAGTTGAATCCAACAAAATGTTCTTTTGGAGTTCGAGCTGGTAAATTTCTCGGTTATATGGTCACACGACGAGGAATTGAATCTAACCCATATCAAATTGAAGCGATTATCGAGCTGAAATCACCCAGAAATTTTAAAGAAGTCCAACGCCTAACAGGACGTATAGCAGCTTTAAACAGATTCATCTCTCGATTGTCCGACAGATGTCACCTCTTGTACAATGTCCTGCAAAAAAATAAAGGATTCGATTGGACTGTCAAGCACAAGGAGGCGTTGATACAACTCAAGGAATACATGACATCACCTCCCTTCCTCTCCAAACCTGAGAAAGGTGAAGTTCTTCAACTTTATCTAGCCGTCAGTACTAATTCGGTGAGTGCAGTCCTTATACGAGAAACCGACGGACGACAATTGCCAATCTACTATGTATGTAAAACTCTATTATACGCTGAAACCAGGTACTCGTCTATAGAAAAACTTTTGCTTTCGTTAGTTATGGCTGCTAAGAAGTTACGGCATTATTTTGAATCGCATCCTATAACTGTTGTAACTAACTTTCCATTGAAATCTCTGTTAAGAAAACCCGAGTTAACAGGACGATTAGCTAAATGGAGCATCTACCTCAGTAACTATGATCTGGATTTTAAGCCTAAAACGGCGATCAAATCACAAGTCTTGGAAGATTTTGTTACAGATTGCAGTCCAGAACTAGAAGAAGCGACGAAGTCCAATAAGTTAATTGTGGCGACTTTGCACGACACCACTTGGACGCTCGACGTTGATGGTTCATCGAACATACGAGGAACAGGCCTGGGTGTCGTCCTACAGTTCCCACAAGGGGGCAAGATAGTGTACTCCATACGGTGCGACTTCAAGGCAACAAATAATGAGGGAGAGTACGAAGCACTGATTGTGGGTATCAAATTGCTCATGACTTGGGGGAAACACATCTGCATGTCCGAAGCGACTCGTCTTTAGTCGTTAACCAAATTAATAGGGAGTTCGCAGCAAAAGATTCGAGGATGATTGCCTATTATAAAATAGTAAAAGAAGAGGCAAAGAAGTTCAGTCGCTTCATAATCGAGCATATACCAAGAGATCAAAACACTCAAGCTGACGCATTAGCCAATCTGGGGCCATCTCTTAATCAAACGACGTTCGACAGTATCCCAATAGTCCACCTTGCAACACCATCTATTAAAGACGACAATGATACTTTGGTCGCGCCAATTGAAGAAGAAAATTCTTGGTCGGACGACATTAAAAATTATCTAGAAAACGATCGACTGCCTTATGACAGGATGGAAGCAAGGAAGGTTAGATTTAAAGCATCGAGGTATGTTATGATCAGAGGACAACTATATCGAAGATCTTCAACTGGTTTGAATCTACGATGTATTACCAACAAGACGCAAGTCGCAGGAAGTCGCAGTCTAACCAACAGGATACCACGACAAGGTTATTATTGGCCGACACTAAGGCAAAATGCGATCAGGTATGTACAGTCGTGCGACGCATGTCAACGACACGCAAGTGTATCTCATAAACCATTTGAACCCTTACACTCGACTTTATTCCCATGGCCCTTTATGAAATGGGGAATGGATATCGTCAAAAAACTACCACCTGCCCCAGGGCAAAAGGTATTTCTTCTACTTTTAACAGATTATTTTTCTAAATGGATAGAAGCAGCGACTTTCTCCTAGGATCGGGACAAAGAAGTCATTTCATGTTTTGCAAGAAGGACATTATAAAATGTCCTCCAATTCAGTAAGGACCTTTGGCTCAGGGTCAAATCAACAATGACTTCGGTTACTCTTCAGGGAGATCTTGGGTGGTTGTGCGAGAGGCTTCTTGGGGAGTAGATGAGCTGGAGTTGGCTTTATCCATAGCAAACACCAATGGGATGACCATGTGTTGGGGAATCCTTTCAGGACCACTATATTTATAGTCCTTTGGCCTTGACAGAAAATCTAAGAGAATATTTTCTGACCCTTTGATGTGTTTTACTGTAAACTTCCACTGTGAGAACCAATTTGCCCACCTTAAAAGGTTTGCCTCTGGAAGCATCTTTATTTTGAATTGGATCATGCGTGGGAAAGAGGACATATCCATCTCAATCTGGAAACAGTGATCGATAAGATGGAATTGGAATTTTTCTATTCCTCTTTTGACTGCTAGAATCTCCTTGATAGTTGAATGGTAGTGTTGCTCTGAGGCTTTTAACGTGCCACTCTTGTAACCACAAATTGTTCTGACACCTTTGTCATCTTGTGCAAGTAGAACTGCTCCCCAGTATTCGTCACTCGCATCTGTCTGGAGAATTCTTTTGTCCGTAGTAGTGGGAATCTTTAGAGGTGGCATCTTGTCGGCTAGTTGCTTTATAGCTCTGACAGCTATTGTTTGTCGTTCAACCCAAAGTGGTGGTTCCTTTTTTAGCATGGGGAATAAGTGTACAGTATGGTGTGACAGGTTTGGCATGAAATCGGCCATGTAGTTGATAAGACCAAGGAACTGTTGGACTTCTTTTTGTGACGAAAGAACATCTGGAAACCTGTGGAGCTCTTGAGCGATATGGGGTTGTGGTTGATATTTCCCATCAAAGATCTTCATTCCAAGAATGTTAATGGAGTTAACTCCTATCTCCATCTTCTTTTAAGATAGCATAATGCCATGCTGTTGAATTATGGAATGAAATTTCGAGAGTAAGCTAATATGGGAATCTTCGTCTGGAGAAAACAGGAGAATATCATCAATGTAGACCAGGGCGTTTCGGAGAATAGGCTCAAATATTTTGACCATTGCCTTTTGGAATGACGAATGGGCATTTTTTAATCCAAATGGCATAACGTTCCACTAGTAATGATGATCTGGTATGTAAAAATCAGTCTTCGGCCGATCGTCAGGATGTATACCCAATTGCCAGAATCCAACTTTAAGATCGAATTTTGATAAGACCTTTGAATTTGCTAGAGACTAGAATAATGACCTTTTCTATGGCAGGGGAAACTTATCATCAGCCAAGAAATGATTAAGTGGCTGATAATTTATGACTAGCCTCAGCTTGCCTCTGACTTGTTCGCTTCTCTTATTGACATAAAACACTTCACATGCCCATGGTGAAACTATGGGTTCAATGATGCCTTGTTGAACAAGTTCTGAACATTCTTTGACTTCTAGCTGGTAATGGTCAGGGTTCATTCCTGGATGGCTTGCCCTTGTCGGGTTGACGTCCTCGTTTTGTTTGAACGGTAAGATAACAAAAAACGAAGGATTTAACCATAAAGGGTTTTTGCTTTTTGTGAGAAACTCTGTATGATTATAAGCACATGATGTATGGATGATTTGTTGTTTAAGGGCTTCTATAGTGAGTGTGGATGCCATATATAGGTTGGGCACGGAATTCTAGGGGTTTAGGTAACTTTTGTATCGGAGACCTTGCTCAGCAAACCTTATGTTTGGCAAGGTATGAAGAATATCGAATCCGATGAGGAGATGTTTACTGTGGGAGCTTGATCCTAAGAACCTATGTCTTACCACACATTTTGGAAATAACTGGATATGGATTGGGACACTGATCTTGTCAATAACAAATGTATCACCACTAGATGCTAGGAACTGCTGATAATGTGGTTTCCAGTAACTGCTAGGGAGAATTTTTGGGTTTAGTATTGAGACCCATGATCCTGTGTCGAAGAAGGCTATGACCGAAATGGGTTTAGCATATGTTCATGTGAGCAGGTGGACTTTAGCTAAGGGCGTAGGTTGAGGTTTTTGTAAGGTGAAAACTTACAGGAGAGAGGAGTGAATAGGATGGGGGCTTGTCATGAACACTTCGATATCAGAGTGTTCATTCAAATGGTCTGGTTCGGACTCTTCATCTGATGATGAATCGTAATATGCTATGGTGCATATTGTGTGATCATCTGGTTCATCGTCAAGGGAGTACATGGACTCCAAATCAGAAATGTTCACTCATTCGACTTGATTAAGACTCTGAATCAAAGCTGGAGACTTTCTTTTGCCTTTGCAGTCTTTTGCAAAGTGTCCTTTCTTATTGCAAATGTAACATCTGTCAGAAGTGCGTCCTCGGTGTGTTTTCTTCCTAATGAACTTCCATTTCTTCCGTGGGAAACCCTTGGTGGTTTTCCTTCTGGAAGAGTTAAAGAACTTCTTGAAATGGGACTTCTTCTTTGTACGAGAGCAATCACAGGAAGATTTATCGTTGCATTTGATCTGGAGGTATTTTTCATCACAGGCTGAACCAAAATGTTTGCCAGTTTTTTCAAGTTCGCCCATGAACTTTCTTGAATTACAAAACTTGGCAAGTGCATTGAGCACCATTTGATATAAGGCACCAAGTGTGACATTAACAATCGAGATGTTTTTTGACTCCAATGATATGAATCCCTCACTAGCAAGAGATTCTGGGAAAGAATTTAGAAAAACTTGCTTGAGGTTGATATCATCAATACCTTGCAGGCAATAAAACCTTTTTGACATGCGATTGTAATGTTCTTTAAGGTCCTTATTTTGGAATGAACAACATCTCATTTTTAAGAATTCCTTCCTTTCTTGAGCGATGTGTTCAACCGGGTTGCCAATGAATTCAACATAAATCATATGGACAAAATCTTCAGGAGATTGTGCTTGCTGGTTTTGCAATTGTCGATACTCTCCAAGACTCATGTACCAATCTCTAAGATGACCTTGAGTTCTGGTTAAAAACCTTTTAATCACCATGTCCATGTCATAGTACTGGAGTTCAGTTGAGCACCATGTCAACATCTCTATACTTCTATCTCGCCATTGTGAGGGAGGAATATCATCAAAAGTAAACTTTTGACTAGATTCTGACTTTGAAACCCTGGTTCTTCTTTGTGGTGCAGGTTGGAAGGTTTTGTCGTCTTCTACTACATACTCGTCATCAAAGTATTTACGAGCTGTAGACGATTCTGGATCTGGCATGAACAAATATTCAAAGGCTTCAGAGAGCTCACTTTCAACATGATCTAGAGGTGTTGTAACCACGGGTGCAACAATGGGTGAACTAGAGGATGTCTCATTTTGGGTTAGGTTTTGTATGAATGATGAGATCAGATTTACGTCTTCAATTGGGAGGACGTTCGGTCTTGAGAAGGATGTGGCAGAGGTGTCATCAACAAAGACTTGTGTTTCACTTGAGGAAACCATTGGGATTTTTCAGATCTCTAGGAGGTTCGTAAAGCTTTAGCTCTTCTCTTTTTCTCTCTCTTTGGACCATGAAGAGAGTGATGGGGATTTTTGTGGGAAGGGTGGGAGTGGGAGTGGTTGTGGATCAAAGGATGTTCCAACAAAAGGGGTAGAAGACAATGTCCACGGATCATCAATTTGAGTTACTACTCTTTGCTGCTTATGTTGCCTCTCCAACTCACTGAGTTGTGATTTTAAGAACTTCATCTCAGCTTCTTTCTATGTAAGATCACTAGAGACTTGAGAGTGAGGAATTGTACGAACTATCTCAAGAAGTTCTTTGTGGAGTCCTTGCATCTTCATCTTGATTTCTTGGATCATGTTTTCAAGGGACCGTACCTTCGTAACAAGATTTTCCTGTGTCTGCAAGGATCGTGTTTTTTGCGTAAGAAGAGTTTCAAGCACCTTGTTCTGGGCAACAACATTCTCACTTTGCCAATTAAGAGTAGCTTTAGCAGGACAGATCTGAGTAGCTATTCCCGTGGGACCTATGGTTGTGGGGTTTTTTATCTTCCACTCATGCTTAGTTCTTTGGTTTGTGTCTTCAAACGAGTTTAAAGGTGGGAACTCAGCCTTGTATTCAGACGATGTGGCTGCAGGGGTAATAACACAACATTCTTGGGTTCGGCTTGGAGGATTTGGAGGAGGTAGATCATGACATGACTTAAGGGTTGATATTGGTGAATCTTTGTAAAGGACGTAGTAGTCAAACTTGCCCGATGGTTCACCAAGGAGTCCTACAGCAGGATCTCCTGATTCATATCATTCCTTCAACTTTTGTTGTTATCTGTTCTTCTTTTTCTCTTGGCTGCTGTCGTTGTATTCAATCCGGTATGCTTTATCAAGACAGTCCTGGGAATCACAGACATCATACCAGCAATGCTCAACTTGTTTGACCGGAGCTGGAGCCTGAACTGGCTGAACCATATGGATGGTTGGGAAGACGTTCGTCTTCTGTTGGGAGGAGAAATTGACCTCGAGAAGTCTGTTTTCATGGCGGATGAAGTCTGGTGCGGTAGTTGTCTTGACAGGGGTTTGTTGGATCTGCTCATAATTCGTTACCCACTTTTCAGGGAGGAGTTTTAGTAACTCTTCTCTAGACAACTGTCAGGAAACATATGTACATGTTGGTGTTGCACATGAGTCAACATTAACGAGAAGTGCATCTCCAGCGTGTTCTTGATCTGGCACCATGATGTCGAAAGAGTGATTTTGAACTCTATACGCCATTTGGTAGTGGAATGTTGCCTGGAAAGTGTTTACTTGGGGAGTACCCCCAATTTGAATCTGGGCCTTAAGCGATGTGTAGAGTGTGGGGTCATTAAGAGGCATATTGAAGTTGGGGTAAAAGGTAACAAAAATGGTTCCAACGTTTAAGGTGGTTTGTGTCATTCCTATGCAAGCGTGTTGGTACTCTACAAACCTTGTGTCTACGAGGGCTATACGAGAAAAGGCAGGGAGACCTTTTCTACCATGGAAGGTAAGGGCTAATCTGATAGCACCAAAGTGGATATGAGTATACCCTTGGGCTATACAGTGTCTAGCAAGATCTGGTGGAAGGGACAGAGTGACCATATGTTCTGAACTGGTAGCTGGGAGTTGGTGAGAGTAAAATTTAGAGGCTTGGAAAAACTCTTTAATGTTTTGATTGGAAATAGATCCTCTTAATTTTTTGACTTTTCTTGAAAATGAAGTATTAGGTTTAGAGAATACAGAATAAGGGTTAACTAAGGGCATATTGGTAATAGGGATTTTGGAGTCATTTGAGGTCTAACAATCTCCCCCTTTTTGATTAATTAGACTTTCTTGAACCAGTCCATCTTCTCATGCTTGTCTTTCTCATCCCCATGTATCCTTCAAATATTCTTATGGCCTGCCTGAATCTTAATCTGTCCTTGATAGCATCTATCACATTCTCTGTCCAAATTATGTCCATTCGACACCAATGATCATTTACTGCTAATCTCTTATTCTCACTTTCCTCATGTAACTCTTCGAACTTTTGTAACACATCTTCAAGAGTACCATCAGAGAACTTATGAATTTCAGTTGCTCTCATGAACCTTTTATCCTTTTTGAACTCATTCTCATACACAACACCAAGTTCTGGCTTCCTTAGCACTGTGTAGAGTGGTGTCTCTTCAAACAATAGATGTGTAAAGTATGGCTTCAGAATATTGACTCTGTTCTGATTTGTCTCAATGCCTAGTTGGAAGTCATGAAGATAAGTATGGTAGATATGCCTCCGAATGAATCTTTTGATAGTATCAAGACCAAAAAAAATCTCTAGATGTCTGATAGTTCGGCTCTAGAAATCATGATAAATGAACTCAATGTCACTGAAATAGATATTGGCAAAGTCAACTTCATTGAATGAGTAAAACTTCAGATTCTTTCTTTGCACAGTGAATTCAGGATAGCAGATTTTCCCGAACTTCATCAAAGTTACTTTGATAACCTCCAGAATTTCATACTTGATTTTGACATCTTTTCTTGTGCTTCCCATCATCTGTAGCATCCAAATATAATCTTTCTGATACTCAGGAGATTTATCTTGGATTCCTAAAAGTTGAGCTTCATCCAACTTTCTAATATAGCTAACAAAGATCTTAACTCCATCCTTCAGATGTGGAACACGTAACATACGTCTAATTTTTTTTTATTTCTTTCATGGACATTCCTTCTTCATCATATCCAATATAAGGAATTGAACTTTCATCTTTAGTACCAGAAGTTTCTTTTTCAGCTGGGAACTTTGGCACTATGGGAAACTCTCTTTCAAAGTCTTTCTGAATCAATGGACTATCAGGCTTTTTCTCGTATGGCAACTCTTCTTCAACTTTAACACTAGCATTTGTACCAGTTTCCAGATTGACATTATGCTCAGCCTCAGAAGTTTGGAATACATTGTGATCAGAATAAAATTCATGAAACAATGGAATAGTCTGAACATCAGAAGGTTCTCGCATCTTCTCATGAATAGAAGTAAGACAATCATCTGAATCATAGAAAGGATTATGGAAAACATTTGAAAAATGTGAACTTGAAGTTGTTTTTAATGAACTATCTAAATCAGCTAGATCATCTCTTGGTGATTGAGCTATTGACTCTGGCGTCTTGTGCTCAGTCAGCTTCACCTTGAATACGATATCTTCAAGTTCTTTTACCTTTGAAGACAAACTGTTTCTTTCCTTTTCAATCAGATCAAACTTCTTATGCAACTCGGATTTTGCATTCTTCTCCTTCATGATGTTTGTTGACAACTCAGATAGCTTTCCTGTCAGCTTAGCTATCTCGGACGCGAATACTTTCTTTTCTTCAGAAAAGTCTGTATTTATATCTTCAGCTCAGCTTTCTTCTTTTCATTCTCAGCCTTTTCTCTCTCTATAATGATAACCTTCTCAAAGTCTGAAACTTGTTGAGAAAGCTTAACACATCTAATCTCTAATGATTTCTTTTCTTCAAAGGCTTTTCTGGAGAAGTCAGAGAATTTCTTGGCAAATTCTTTTCTTTCTTTTTCAATCTTCAACATCTCATCTTGAGCTATTGCATTGTCTCTGTCTTGGGTTGCCTTTTCTTTCAACTTTTCAATCTCAACCTCAAGACTGAAAACTTTATCTTTAAACTTATCTCTGTCCGCACAGAGTTGAGAATTTATCTGTCTTAGTCCTGACTAGTATCCTTTGCAACACTTGTACTCCTTCTAAGCTCCTCAAGCTCTCTTTGCATTGCATCCTTCTTAGACCATGTAGAGCTTGACTCAGATCTTTTCAACATTACTTGAATATCGAATATCTCTTTTTCTTTAGACTCAATTATTCTTGCAAAGTCAATTAAAGAATCAGAATCTTTTAAATTTTCTTTTAAAGCATTGATCTGAATAAGAAGAGATGAGTTCTGAATCTGTAAAGCCTTGTTCTCAGCTTTGAACATTTTGTCCTCTTTGTCATACTCATCAATCATGCGAGATGAAGTTGATAACCGTCCAACAATTTGTTTAGCCTTTGCTCTTACTTCAGAAAGAGTCATGTTGTTAAACTCAAGGCTGTAACCTTCAGACATCATTAGCTGATTCGACATCTTGGTTGTACTACTTGTTAGTAATTAAACTTATCTGTACCAAAACAACCAACTAGGTGAGATCGTTAGAATCAAAATGAAAACCACACTAAAAATTTTTCAAAAAAATAAATTCCCGAAAATAATTAAATGCAGTCCTTTCAATCAGTGTAAAGCTTCAAATATTACTGAACAAAAAGAAACAGTTGATCTCGAACAGAACTTTGTCCCCCTTCGCAAACAGTTGATTTCGACTTTGAGAGGCCATATTACAGTTTGCAAAAATCGACCGGAGATGTGCTTCGACCGGTATTGAGTTGACCGGAGACTTGTAATGACCGGTAGAGAGTTCGACCGGGAAATTGTAAAGACCGGGGAAGTGCAAAGACCGGTAAGATGTAAGACCGAAACTATGCTTGACCGGTAAAATTGATTCGACCAGTAACAATTAGACCGATATGGGTGTTAGACCGGGACCTTGTGAGTATCGGTGCTTTTCTTAGACCGATAGAACTCGATCGATAGTAATAAGGTGAGTTTGATCGATAGAGTGTAAGACCGGGACCTTGATGAATATCGGTGCTTTGCTTAGACCGATAGATTAGACCAGTTGAATGTAAGAACGACAAAGAGTTTGACCTGAATGGTCTTAAGACCGATAAATCTATGTTCGACTGGTATTAATTAGACCGGTATGATGCTATGACCGGAAGGCTAAGGATCGATAGAGGTTAAGACTGATAAAGTGCTTAGACCGGGACGTTCTTAGTCTACCCAGATTGATGATGAACAGGATGAATAATCAACCCAGAAATCAAATACAAACTCAAAAACAGACGCACAAATCAAACTATTTCACTCAGAAGCATGAATCTCAACTAATCAGTTCAATTTTAAACTAATAAACACATTAATTCATGAAATCTGATGAACATTAACTGTCGATGAATAGTGATTTTCGATGAACAGTGTTTTTCGATGAACAGTAATATCACAAAAAAATAGATTCTTTTGGCTCTGATACCAATTGTTATCCCATATTTAATCTAGTTGGTAAATAATCAATCTAGTAATCAAGCAACACAATAATAATCAAGAGATATATAAATGAGAGTAACATACCAATCCCTTGAATAAACAATGAAACCTTTGAGTGTTCTTGATACCCTTTGATTACAGAGAAACCTTTCTACCTCTCTAATATGATTATGATAATAATTATGAGGATTCTAACCTAAAAACCTATTAACTAAAACATTAAATACCCAGGCTTTTAGGCCTAATGGGCTTATAGGCTTGAGGCCCAATAGTAACTAAACTATTAATCTATTACAATTTAAACCCTCTAACTTTAACTATCAAACAAATACAGTTTAAACCCATTAATCTTGAATACAGTTATTTGATCCAACAGACTGCCTTTCTGAATGGCATTCTCAAGGAGGAAGTATAAGTCTCTCAGCCTAAAGGTTTTGTCAATCCAGATAAGAGAAATCATATATACATTCTGAACAAAGCTCTTTACGGTCTAAAACAAGCCCCTCGCGACTGGTACAAAGTTTTATCTAAATTCTTAGTCAATTTGGGCTTCTCAAAAGGTAAAATCGATACTACTCTTTTCATTAAAAAGGAGAAAGATGATATCATATTAATCCAGATATATGTGGATGACATCATATTTGGATCAACAACTCCTAAGTACTGTAAGAATTTTTCTTACCTTATGGTGTCAAGATTTCAGATGAGTATGATGGGAGAGATGAATTTTTTCTTGGATTACAAGTCAAACAATTTTCTATGGGGATTTTCATTAATCAAGCGAAGTACATTTTTGATATTCTTAGAAAATTTAAAATGGAAAATTGTACTCCTATTGGTACCCCGATGGCACCTGGAACTAAGATCGGAGCTGATCCTTCTGGAAAAGCTGTCGATGTTAGAACCTAAAGAGGTATGATTGGTTCCTTAATGTACTTGACATCTAGTAGGCTGGATATAATGTTTTCTAGATGCTTATGTGCTAGATATCAGACTTCACCTAAAGAATCCCATATGTCTGTAATTAAGTGAATTTTAAGATATCTGAAAGGCACTGCAGATCTTGGTCTGTGGTATCCTAAAGATACTATTTTTGAGCTCACGACATTTTCATATGCAGATCATGCAGGTTGTATGCTTGAGAGGTAGAGTACTTCAAGACACATTCAATTCTTAGGCGATAAACTCGTGAATTGGGCTTCAAAGAAACAACTCTGTGTATCTACTTCAACAGTTGAGACAGAGTACGTAGCTGCAACTAGCTGCTGTTCTCAAGTGTTGTGGATACGAACGTAACTCCGAGATTATGGTTTTAAGTACGACATAATCCCAATTTTCTGCGATTCAAAGACCGCGATTTCAATATCTGCTAACCCTATGCAACATCTGAAAAACAAGCACATCGACGTGAGATATCACTTTATCAAAGACAATGTTGAAAAAGGTACAATCGAACTTTACTTTGTAAACACAGATTATCAACTTACTGATTTATTTACCAAGCCACTTGATGAAAAGAGATTTAATTTTCTCATTTCAAAACTTGGCATGCTAAATTTCAAGACTTAATTTGTTGTTACCTAGTACAGTTTAGTTTTGTTATTCTTATTCATTTATTTATTTTTAATCTGAAAGATATCTACACTAAAAGGTTTGTTCATGATTTCATGGGGAGTGTGAGACAATGTTAAGATTATCTACATTTTAGGGGAAGTTCAAATTTTTGCATATATACTGACATATCATAATACAATTTTCAGGGGGAGTAAGGACATTGATTTATGATTACATCTGATCAGAAATCATTCTTAACACGTTTTATTGCTTTTATGTCATTTACTTTTCAATATGTTTTGTGAATAAAACTTTGTACTTTAACAATTTTGACTGATGCAGATTATGAGAGGAAGCTTACATGATCACATCAATCATGGCTTTAGAGCTGACTTAATGAGATTTAAGCTGAACATAAGGTTTAATTCTAATCTTAATCTCATACATGTCTGAAAGAAAGACGACTTTCAGATATGAAAACATGTTCTTAAAAATTCAAACCACTTCTTATTCTCAAAACGATTTCATGAATTTAGAAGTGTGCTTTTTAAATCTTTTCATTTTTCACGAGCTTAAATGTTAAACAAACGTGTGTTTCCAAAGATAAATATTTGTTTTTTATCTTTTCCATATACTGTCAAGTATTCACACACACCAGTTGAATATCTTTTGTTGAATATGTTCTTACCATGTCTCTTATCGAACCAAATTTTCGAAGGTAAGACACCCTGCTTTGTAATTCATTGATAATTGAGCGTTGATTTCATTCAAAATGTTTACTTTTTTCAAGAATGTCTATATTTTGATTCGTATAGACTATATCCGATTTTTTTCATGGCCTAAGATTTTCATGATAAATCATTCATATTAGATCTTTTCATACAATGTCAGATTTTCAAACAAGTTTCTTGTATTCATTTCATTCATTTAATATACTTTTTTTGAAAGATCTTTCATGATAAACATGCTCAAATCTTCATGATTATATTCAAGAGCATACATTTATCTG
This sequence comes from Arctium lappa, assembly GCA_023525745.1. Classification (NCBI taxonomy): domain Eukaryota; kingdom Viridiplantae; phylum Streptophyta; class Magnoliopsida; order Asterales; family Asteraceae; genus Arctium; species Arctium lappa. Next base: position 68,046,471 of record CM042048.1, on the reverse strand, counting down.
ACTTATATTTCACATTGTGCTTTATCCGAAAAGTTAAACCGTTTGAGCAACATTGTGCTTATAGGATTACATGGATCATTGTTTGAGGAATTAACAGAACTTCTATGGATTCACGTTAACTAGTGTTTTCTACCCAAGAAGGTAATCCTTGAGTGATAGAGAGGCGAGGATTCAAAATATCTGAGTGTGGGTATGTATGATGAGGTAAAATGAAAAGAGAGGTTGGTTAGCAGCGTAAAAGAATATCAAACTCTGCACCAACTTTTTCTGAGTCGGACAGCCACAGTACTGTTGATTCACAGTTTATTATGTCCCAAGATTCATGTTCTAAATGTTATGTTAACAAGATGATAATCTCAAACAATTAAACTACCTGTTTTCAATTTCCAATCAATGAACAATTCGTACACAAAGACTCTGTCTCACTTTCTCTCTCTAGAACTCAGCGTACAATTAATGTCAACTTCTTACTTCTTCCAACTTACCACTAATCACACGCTTACAAGACTACTAAACTAACTAGTCATATATCTATTAAAGCAAAGACACACACTTACAAAAACAATATTACAAAAACACATTACAATGACTTTGACTTTATTACAAAGATTGACTTTGACTTTGCTTTGAGAGTTAACTTGAGCTTTGACTTGGTTGACTTTCTGTCTTCACTCTTCATGATCTTCTGTCTTCAGAAATCTTATTTTCAAAACAATCTTTTTGTCACTAAGGCCTTTCATCTGTTTCATCCTTCGAGTGTGCTTCTTCCACTCGGGCTGAAGGATGGTGAGGAACTTGACATTCTTTTCTATTTGCTTCTTCTTCACTTTGTTTTTGGCAAGCTCATTAAGCAGTAGAACAAATCTTTCATACGTTTCTTCAAGGCTCTCATTCTCTTTTGCCTTGAATTCCTCATAGCTATTTATACAATTGGCAACCTTCATCTAGTTTCCGACCTTAGATCCCAACATCATCTTTTGAAGTTGATCCCACATCTTCTATGCATTAGCTATGTAGCTGTCGATTTTGATGTAGATCTCATTGGGTATGCTCTGTACGAGTAGAGATCTTGCCTGCTTATCAACTTTGTATTTGTTCTTTTGTTCCTCTATATACTGTGAAATATCTTTTGGAATAGTCTTTTTCTTTTGAGCTCTGTATACATTTCCATCTTCGCTGTCCGAGGATTTCTGTCACACCCCGCTAAAGCGGCAACACGAGGCATAACAGCTCCGATTTCATAGCACAAGATTATAATCATACCGACATTCATTTAATTTTCAAAGACATTACATTTTTAAGAACGTAGTATTGCCATTGTTTACAATTCCCAAACTTAAAATATTACGATACGCATAAAACAAAATAATCTTGCTTCAAAATATGAAGTGCGCTGCTAAAACATCATGGAATTACCTTCTCGATTCCTGAAAAGCATGTATAAAAACCAAGGTCAACTACAAAGATTTGGTGAGTTCACAGGTTTTAGATATGCACAAATCAATTTATATGCAAGTTGACATTGTAAATCACGTGTAAAAAACCATTCTTCAATTCTTTGATTCATGAGTACCATAATTCAATTTCTTTATGATAAGTGTATACAAAGATAATATTACGTTGAGCCACTACCAAGCCGTCCCTGACCAATTTCAACGCCCCCGATGAACTAACTCAGCGGTGGTTCAAGCCACATGTTTAGTCATCTTCTCTGGTATAGTGCACCCCTGCTCGTCAGCATAAGGTGGGTTTGTCACACCAAATAGCGCTATCCACTAATACTATAGGCCCGATTTTCTTCGAGTTAATAGTAGTGTCACGGGGTCTTAACATTTAATACTCAACACATCAATTGCATACTTATCATATAGCTTATGATTCCAAACGCTTTTAACAAAGCCTTATAAATTGCCAATTCGAAATACTTTCAAACAATTCTCATGAATCTATAAATACGCAACTAAAGCATGCTTTTCACCCCAAAATTAATTAAAACGATAAAAGTGGGGCTGTGAATACTCACCTTAACGAATAGAACGAGTGAAACTTTACTTTGATACTTATGTAGTTTGCCACACCCTTAGTTTCCCTATACAAGAGTTGCCATAGTGAAACGCATTAATACCCTATTCCGATGTCCAATCAATATGTCCAATTGTCTCATGAAATGCCATTATATAAATTCCCTAGTCCACATCCATTTTTTAAACTATACAAAGTTCCAAAATGCAATAGAACAAAATTTAGACTTAATATGATCACCCTTCTGGATTCAGCATTTGCTGTCCAGAAAGTTATTCGATAAAATCACCACGGAAACTTAATTTCACAAGAGAATTATATAATCATAAATTTTTGTGGTGTACTAAGATATGTTTAGAGTAAATATGCATTTTTTCATAATTTTTGTATAACTTTTGATACCTCAAATAATTTTTACAAAACAGAGTGTCACTGATTTTCGGATCAGTAACATACCTCACTTGTAACAGACGTTTGGGGTATCAATTCTTGGAATTAGACAGTGATCCATATATGGATGCAATCCTAACTCAAAATCCTATCTTTTGGAAAATAATTCACTTATTTTGGATGAGTAATGTGGGAGTTATAGTCTTTACAAGTTGGGTGTATGATTCTGTCCTCACTGGACAGATTGCACCCTTTTCTTATAAATTCCATTTGAGTGCCCAAATCAACTCCAAATTCAGTGTTTTCGAACTTTTTAGAAGGCTAACACTCTAAATTAAAGTTTAGAAGTAAAAACCCCAAATTTGGACATGTGGTTCGTGAGTTGTGAAATCTAGAAGTGGAGTCCATTTTCTGGACAGATTCTAAAATGAAGAAAATACTATTTTAAGCCAAAAATGATGATCATTAGACATGGTTTTTGATTATAAACCATGTCTTCACTCCTCATTACATGATAAACTAACTTATATATCATGGATTCATTGCAATCAAAATGCTCATCCAAATGCATGCATGAACACAACACCAAATAAGTGATATTATCATCACTACTAAGTTCTTAATCATGTGGAATTTGGGAAATTCCTTCATAAGAACATTTTTACACCAACACTTCTTTATGGTAACATAATCATAATTTCAATAATACCAAAATTCAACATTATCATCATAAACTCTAAACTTGATGATAAACAAGTTTTCTTTGAAAAACAAGAATCAAAAACTCATTTTTGAATACAAAACATCAATTTGAAATCTATTTTATCAACAAAAACCTAATTTATACCATATTTAGATGAAATCTTTTGCTCCTCAAACCCAAAATTTGAAAATGAGAACATGCATAAAAATAAATGTAGTTTTTGAGATTACCTTGGAGATTTGAGAAGGAAACTTGATTATGACTTCAATTTGTTGAGGATTTCTAGTTTGGATTTGGTTTTTAATCAACAAAAAAAATGGAAATGGTGGTGGTGGTGTTTCTTCGGCCGAACACAAGAGAAGAGGGGGAGAGGAGGTGAAAAGTTGAAATTGAAAATGAGAGTAAATCTTGATTTTAATTTGTTTCTAATTAATAAAAATAATTAGAATATGCTAAAATTAAGACAAGTGTCCTAAATGACTTAACATCATCAAAAGATTTAATTTAATATTTTTAAATAAATTACTAATCTAATTTATAAAATATCAGATATAATTGAGAACCGAAATACCCGATTCTCAATATTTGCTAAAAAAAATGTCAAATTTGAAAATTTAACAATGCAAGACAAATTAAACATATTGATTTTTATAGTTTATGAATTTTTGACTTTTTATTACTTATTTTGGCATTTCTGGACAGTGACGGTCAGATGCGGAACTGTTCTGGGTTTTTAACGCAACTTCTAAATTTTTCGGGAAACTTTTATCTTAAAGGCTTTTATACATTTCTAGGAGTGACATACTTAGATTTTTACTTCTAAAAGTACAGAAGCTAACCTCATAGTGTGGACTTTGACGGTTGTCACAGTCTCCCCTCCTTTAGAAAATTTCGTCCCGAAATTTATACTCGTCACCTCTGATTCGACCCTTGCTCAAAAAGGTGAGGATACTTGTCCTTCATAAAGTGCTCCCGTTCCCATGTGAATTCAGGCCCATGGCGGGATTTCCATCGGACTTTCAATATTGGGAACTTACTTCGCCTTAATCGTTTTACCTCACGATCCAAAATTTCAACTGGTTCCTCTCGGAAACAAAGACGTTCATCCACTTGGATTTCGTCCGGAGTCACAACCGTCAATTCTTCAGTCAAACACTTCTTTAGGTTCGACACATGGAAAATATCATGAATTGCATTTAGCTCTTGAGGCAGTCTGAGCTTGTAGGCTACTGGTCCAATTCTCTCCAGAACTTCATATGGACCGATATATCTGGGGCTTAATTTACCCCTCTTCCCAAAGCGTACTACTCCTTTCCATGGTGAAACTTTTAAAAGAACCTTGTCGCCTTTTTGAAACTCTAATGGTTTCCTTCTCTTATCTGCATAACTTTTCTGGCGGTCTCTTGCAGCTTTGAGTCTGTCTTGGATAGTTGTTATCTTGTCGGTGGTTTCTTGTATGATGTCAGGTCCAATGAGTTGACTGTCACCAATTTCTACCCAACTGAGTGGAGATCGACATTTGCGTCCATATAGAGCTTCATATGGTGCGCATTGAATACTAGTGTGGTAGCTGTTATTATATGAAAATTCTATTAAAGGCAAGTGTTTATCCCAACTACCTCCAAAATCTATAGCGCACGCGCGTAACATATCCTCCAGAGTTTGGATAGTTCTCTCGGATTGACCGTCCGTTTGCGGATGGTAAGCAGTACTTAGATTCAACCTGGTGCCCATAGCTTTCTGGAATGCCTGCCAAAATCGAGAAGTGAAGCGACTGTCTCGGTCTGAAATAATGGATAATGGCACTCCATGCCGAGAGACGACTTCGTCAGTGTATAATTGTGCCAGTCTCTCTATTTTAAAATCTTCTCGAATGGGAAGGAAGTGTGCGGAATTCATCAATCTATCCACAATGACCCAAATCGTATCACTTCCCTTCCTCGTTCGGGGTAGTTTGGTAATGAAGTCCATAGATATTTGATCCCACTTCCATTGTGGTATCTCTGGTTGTTGCAGAAGACCAGACGGGTTTTGGTGCTCTGCTTTGACTTTAGCACACGTTAGACACTTTCCTACAAATACCGCAATGTCTTTCTTCATTCCCGGCCACCAATAATACTCCTTCAACTCTTTGTACATTTTATTGGCTCCCGGATGGATTGAGTACTTTGATCGGTGCGCCTCTTCCAGAATGGACGACCGCAGATCTTCTGTTTTTGGTATCCAGACTCTATTTTTGAAGTATTGAACTCCATCTGTTCGAGTTTCAAATTCCTTTTCCAATTGATGAAATGCTTCAGTCTTTAGGTTCTCTTCTTTTAGTGCTTCCCTTTGGGCTTCGCAGATTTATGATTTGAGGCTTGTTTGTACCAACATTCCCATGGCTCGAACTCTTGTTGGCTTTATTCTCTCCTTTCTGCTTAATGCATCTGCGACCACGTTGGCTTTTCCGGGATGATACTTTATTTCACAGTCGTAATCATTAAGAATCTCCACCCATCTTCTTTTCCTCATATTTAACATCTTTTGATCAAAAATATGATGGAGACTTTTGTGATCAGTGTAAATGATACACTTGGTACCGTAAAGGTAATGTCCCCAAATTTTTAATGCAAAAACCACTGCTCCTAGCTCCAGATCATGGGTGGTATAATTCTTCTCATGAATTTTTAGTTGTCTCGAGGCGTAAGCTATGACTTTATCCTTTTGCATTAGCACACATCCCAAACCTTGATGTGATGCATCGCAGTATACCACAAAATTTTCCGTTCCTCCTGGTAATGCTAAGATTGGCGCGTTACACAAATTATGCTTCAACGTTTGAAAGGCCTGCTCTTGCTTATCTTCCCAGACAAACTTCTTATCCTTTTGAGTTAATGTCGTGAGTGGTTGTGCAATTTTGGAAAAATTCTCAATGAACCGTCGGTAGTAACCTGCCAATCCAATAAATTGGCGGATTTCTGTTGGTGTTTTCGGAGTTTCCCACTTCTTGATAGCCTCGACTTTTGCCGGATGAACATGAATTCCTTTTTCATTAACTACGTGACCCAGAAAATGTACCTCCCGGAGCCAAAAATCACATTTAGAAAATTTGGCATACAACTTCTGTTCCCTGAGCAGTTCTAACATTAGCTTCAAATGTTGCTCGTGATCTTTCTTGCTTCGAGAATATATCAATATGTCGTCTATAAACACAATCACGAACTTATCTAAGTAGGGCCGACAAACTCTGTTCATCAAATCCATAAATATTGCTGGGGCATTTGTTAGTCCGAAGGGCATAACTAAGAACTTGTAGTGACCATATCGAGTTCTGGATGTCGTCTTATCGATATCTTCTTCATGGACTCTCATTTGATGGTAACCCGAGCGCAAATCAATCTTCGAGAAGTACGTCGTGCCTTGTAGTTGATCAAACATGTTGGATCCCTGATTTAATCTCGTAATAATGATATAAACAATAAGAGTAATGACAGCGGAAGTAATACAGTTTAATATCAAAGGAGATTCAAATATCACAGTTCATAAAGCAGATAAAGATAAACAAGATATTCTTAGAATAAAGTATTCAACTTATATTATCAGATATATAACTTCTTAAACACACTTTGAACAATAAGGTGATGGTCCTATTTATAGGACCATAAGGTAAGCAGTGTACTTGTATGACGAGAAAGAGCATGCTGAACAGTGACCTACCCTACAAAGTAAATCTTATCACTAAGTGACGTGTTATCTGTTCTTCTGTTCATTCTCAGAACTTGTGAACATCTTCAGAGAGAATGTCTTCAGAGCTCTGATGAAGCCATCTCTGATGTTTTCAGAGAATGTCTTCTGCAGAGGCTCTGATGAAGCCATCTCTGATGTCTTCAGTTGCTGATAAGTACTTCAGAGGCAGGTGTGTCCTCTGAAGTCTTCATCCTCTGAAGTCTTCGTCCTTTGACGTTGTTCTTCCTCTAACGTCTTCGTCCTCTGAAGTGTATCTTCTTGAAAGTCCTCTGAAATAGGACGGGTATTTTCAACACTTTAATAAGCAGATGATTTGGAGCTAACAATCTCCCCCTAAGTGTCGAAAATAAAAGATACAAAAATAACAGAGAATTGAATTTTAAACTAGAAAGCATAGAGGAGAAAATCATCCTCTTAAGTATTACTTCTTAAACATTTGGAAGTTTAATACAAAGAAAGTAATACTAAAGAAATAAAGAAACATACTACAATTTGTCATTTGAACAGTTTCCATGGAATTTCATGATCAGAGCTCTGAAGTTGATGATCGAGTCGATCTCTAAGTCAAGCTTTGCCAGTAAATCTGCTCTGTGCCTTTCTTCCTTTGCATGGATCAATTTCTTTATACCTCTCAAGGTTTCATCAGAGTACTTCGACACTTCCGAAGCTAGAAAGATCTTCTTTTCTTGATTTATTCTGAAGACGAAACCAAGAGGTGCTGCAACGATTGATCCAGTCTTCTGTTCTTTAAGTTTGTCGAATGACTCCACAGGTTCAGTTACTTCCAGCTTCTCTTCCCCTAGGTTCAGAGCAATTTGAAAGTCACGTTTTGCTCGGTGTTTGACATAGGCCTCCATTGCCCGTCGGACTTCAACCATGCCCATCCTGATTTCCCTTCTTCCATGATCATACCTGGCAGAGCAATAGGCATATAAATGTGGTAAATCATATGGATTTAGATTTACGAGATCATTGTCATTGAACTCGTAAATCTTCTGATCAGATCGAGTTACCACATAATTCCTATAGATAATCTTGTTGTAAGCAAAGGTCTTTTCTGAGATTTTGTTGATTTTGATGATTGGATCATCAGAGAGGACTTGTGCTCTTGGTTTGGTTTTATCTCTGATAAATCTTCACTCATAGTCTGGCATGTCCTTTCTGATTCTTGGATTCAGAGGAATGACCAGTGTGTCTGCCATATTGAACTCACAGTAAATGAATCTGAAGTGGTCTTCTATGGAAGCTTCGGGATTTGATTCGAGGAAAGTGGGAGGTTTATTGAACACTTTTGCTGGAAGACCGATGCTTGCTTTCTGAACAGGCTTCTCTGAAGGAGCCTGTTCATCAACAACCATGGTTTCTGGTTCCATTGATTGTGGAGGATCTTCTTTTGAGGGTTCAGAGATGTAGCCATCTATCTCTGGTGATTCCCTCAGCTCTGACGTTGTTGAAGTATGATGTGGTTGAGCATTTTTGAAGACATATTCTTCGACATCAACTACTTCAACTTCTTTTTCAGAATCTGATTTTTCTTCCTTTTCAGATTCTGATTCGTAGGCATCTCTCATCACATAAGTTGGTCTTTCTGGTGATGAGAATGCATCTTCTGATGTTGAGAAGTCTACGAGCTGTTCATCTTCTTCTTCGTCCAGAGCTCCAATAGTTTCTTGATTTGCAGATGTGATTTGTTCAGCTGTGATTGGAACTATTGGAGCAACTGCAGTGGATGGTCCTAAGAAAATAATCGGAACTGGCGACTTTAGAGTGGCCTGAATATCTTCAGCAGAGGTAGAGGTTGAGTGTTTCTCTGTTCCTTTTTCCTTGTTTTGATTTGATTCAGAGGGAGTGGACTCCTTTTGTGTTGTAACAGGTTTAGGAGTAGGAGTCTTCTCCCCCTTATGAAGATCGGATGACCCCTGAGGTTGGTCATCTTCGTCATCAGAATCTTCATATCTAGCCTTCTTCCTCGCTTCTTCAGAGCATGCGACCTCTGGTTCTTTTCTCTTCAATACTCCCTCTGAGGATTTGATATTCTTCAGAAGGTCTTCAATCTCCTTGTTCTGCTTAGTGGTCTTGGAGACGAACTTGCTGGAGATGTTCATTACATTGCTGGTGATCTTCTTCGAGAAGTTAGTCAGGTCAGCTTTTGTAATGAATTCTATTGTAGCAGGAGCATCAGCAGAGGAGGTAGGGATCTTTGCAATTACCTCTGTCAAAGAACGCAAGATTTCCTCTTTGAATTGAGAGAAGTCTGCATTTGTTGGAGTGGGGGCAGAGGTAGATGGAATTGCCTGGAGGATCTCTGTTTTGGAGTTCTGAATTTCTCTGGACAATACGGAGTCATTCTTTATGACCAAGCTTTCCAGAGCATCCAGTTTTTCTGTCTGATTGAGAATCGTGGTGCGCAGCTCAGAGACCTCTGAAGTGAGCTTTTCAACTTCAGAGTTAGAGGCAGAGGCCTCTGAGGTCTTCTCCATTTGAAGTTTTATCTCCTTCAAAGATTCTCTGATTTCATCACCAAAGATTTTGAACTCCTCTTTGGTAACGTAATCAGAGGGGGTAACCTTAGGATCAACACATGATTCTAAGTTTCCCTCGAGTTCAGAGGGGCCTTCTGTCGGAGGTGGTTTGATGTTGTCTCCGGAAGGACTTCCCATTAATCCTTGGGAACCCTTTTTCAAGGATTTCCCTATAATGGTTCTGATTGGTCTCTGATCATCAGAGTCAGAATCTGATGATGAGAACCGAATGTGTTTGGAAACCTTGCTGTCCAGGCTAAGGATTCCTTGTGCAATAAGGTCGTTCCATTCTTTTTCTGACAGGCAATCCTTACGTTCTAAGGGACGGTCCAACTTAGTTTGAGCCACAAAGGCATCATGTGTGGGTGGAGGTGACATACTCTGGGGTGATTGAGTATTTTTATCTTGGTCTAAGTCCTTTTGGGAGGACTTAGCCGTATCAGAGTTTTCCCCTCTGGTGCATGCATCAGAGGCAGAAACAGATGCCTCTGAGCGGTTAGGATGGGAAGGGTTCGAGGTGTGCACCTCTGTTTCAATGTCCATTGATGCTGGACCATCTTGGACAGTAAATTTGTTTGCACTGGGATTTGGGCTTTGGATTCTCTCATTTGTGTCATCAAGGACATCTTTTTCTACCTCACCGCCCTCAGATTCTAGATTTAGAAACTCACCCTCTGGAAATCTCTCGTGCTAACCTTCCTCTGCTCTGACAGAGTTATTCTCTTCGTCAGAGGGAGGGTTCTCATGTTTTCTCTTCCTCACTCTCTCAGAGCCACCCTCTGGTTGCGCTCTGTTAATGTTTTGAGCAGTATCAAAGATATCACTCTCTGATTCAGGCTCAGGCTCAGAACCTAAATGTGTTGGGGATCCCATCATCGGTTCTGATGATTGGGCAGCACGACTAAGTAGGAGATGGGTAGGAGAGTCAGCAGGAATAATTTCAATCATGGTGTGTGGGAAACGTCGGTCATGTGGATATGGAGGAACCTCTGTGGCTTTGAATGAGTTCATCATAAACAGAGGTGTCATTGGGCCCTCCTCAGTGATGGAGAATTTCTCCATTGCTCGTTGAATGACCACTGAGATGAATCGGGGAAACATTACCGATATTGGTTGTTTTCCTTTGGCCAAGTCCTTGTTCTTCTTGTCCACCGCTGTCAGCATCTCACAGAAGAGAATGTGGGCCATATTGATGCTTCTGTTGAAAAAGAGAGCATACATTATGGCTATTATCGCTAGATGAGTCTGATCCTGACTTCCAATCTTGCAGGTTATTGTTCGATTGAGAACACTAAACATAAAGTTCCATTTGGGAGGCAGGTACTGACGTCTGAATTGACTGAGGCGTGTTATTTCTTTGTTGTAGCCTAAGTGTTGGAGGATCTGAAGAAGAACTTCTTGAGTTGGGGGTTTCTCAAAGGTTTCTATTTGAAGATCAGTTGTGGTGAGGAGGTTGAATCGGCGAGTTAGGGTTTGTTGGGTTATTCTTATGTTTAAGCTTTGTTAACCTAGGTCAATGTGCCCAACCAGTCCTTCCTTTTCATCGTCGTATTCACTTGAATACCACCATTGTTGGACAAAGCGAAGGGGAATATCTGAGGCATGTTTGGTTAGAACATCATTGAGTTCGCAGTTGGTGAAAAAGTCGAGGATTGGGCGAAACTGTTCATCATATTTTGATGGAGTTACGTCCAGAAAGTAGTTGTTTCCTTTGACTGGAACGTTGAACTATACCAAATTCAAGCTTGGAACAAGTTTGCTTGAGTTATCTGAAGTTTGGGAATGAGCCGCCATTGTTGCAGGTTGAGAAAGATGAAAGCTTAGAAAGAGAGAATCGACTTTTGGATTTTGAGAGCGTAAAGAGTAATGGGAAGTGAACAAGGGTATTTTATAGCTACAAAAGGAAGGTATAGGGAGAGGTTATTGAAGCGGCGAATGAAAGTCTTAATTGCAGAAAGGACGTTCCATCATCCCCGAATTGATGGGTGACACGTTTAGGCGTGTAGGGGAGAACCGCTTTGTGTCAGAAAACCGCCAGTTGGGTTTTTGAAAAGAAATGAGTGTTTATCCAAAAAGATTTATTATTTAAAAGAATTTCCTGGGGGATTTGTTTAATGAGACAAGATCAGAGACAAGATCAGAGGCTCTGATTTTACATCAGAGACAAGATCAGAGGTTCTGATATAAACATCAGAGATAAGATCAGAGGCTCTGATATAAACATCAGAGACAAGATCAGAGGCTCTGATATAAACATCAGACACAAGATCAGAGGCTCTGATATAAACATCAGAGACAAGATCAGAGGTTCTGATATAAACATCAGAGATAAGATCAGAGGCTCTGATATAAACATCAGAGACAAGATCAGAGGTTCTGATATAAACATCAGAGATAAGATTAGAGGCTCTGATATAAACATCAGAGACAAGATCAGAGGCTCTGATATAAACATCAGAGACAAGATCAGAGGTTCTGATATAAACATCAGAGATAAGATCAGAGGCTCTGATATAAACATCAGAGACAATATCAAAGGCTCTGATATAAACATCAGACACAAGATCAGAGGCTCTGATATAAACATCAGAGAAGATCTTTTCTCCCCCTTGAAAGATGAAAGGGTCGTTGTCTCCCCCTTGACACATGCTTGGAGATTTAAAAGAGTGATTTTTACCATATTTGAAAGTCTAGAGGCTCTGATGAAAGGATCAGAGACTCTGATGTTTTCATTTAAGTAAATTGATATTCTACTCGATTCAGGGACTCTGCTCTTTTGTTAGGTAGACATATTCAACATTCCCAACTTGCTAATTAAAAAACTGAACCTTCGTTCATCTAAAGCTTTTGTGAAAATATCAGCAAGTTGAAGTTCAGTTGGTACAAAATACATCTCTATTGTTCCTTTTTCACCATGATCTTTCAGAAACTGGTACCTTACATCGATGTGCTTGGTTTTGGAGTGCTGTACTGGATTGGCAGAGATGGCTATGGCACTTTTTGAATCACAGAGAATTGGAATTCTGTCAAATTGTTGGCCATAATCTCTGAGCTGAGTTTTCATCCATAATACTTGTGAGCAACAACTAGCAGCAGCAACATATTCTGCCTCTGCAGTTGAAGTGGAAACACAGTTTTGTTTCTTGGATGACCAACTTACCAGCTTATTGCCCAATATCTGACAACACCCATAGGTACTTTTTCTGTCAAGCTTACATCCAGCATGATCTGCATCAGTGTAAGCTGTTAGATCAAAACTTGAAAGTTTTGGATACCAGAGGCCTAATGTTTGTGTCCCTCTGAGGTATCTGAATTTTTTTTTCACAACAGGTAAATGAGATTCCTTTGGATTTGCTTGATATCTAGCACAAAGGCATGTTGCAAACATTATGTCAGGCCTACTTGCAGTTAAGTATAATAGTGAACCTATCATGCCTCTGTAGGTTTTTATATCCACAGACTCTCCTGATGGATCAGAGTCAAGTTTGACTCCGGTGGATAGAGGTGTTCTCATCGAAGTTGAATCATTGAGTTTGTATTTTTGCAAAATTTCAGAGGCATACTTAGATTGACTTATGAATGTACCTTCTGAAGTTTGTTTTACTTGTAAGCCTAGAAAAAAAGTTAATTCTCCCATGAGGCTCATCTCAAATTCACTCTTCATCAACTCTGAGAACTTGTCACAATACTTTTGATTGGTAGAGCCAAATATAATGTCATCAACATAAATTTGTACTAAAAGCATCTCATTTTTGTACCTTTTGATGAATAAGGTAGTATCAATTGTGCCCTTTTTAAATCCATTGTTAACCAGAAAAGTGGATAGTGTTTCATACCAAGCTCTTGGGGCTTGTTTGAGTCCATACAGAGCTTTATCCAAATAATACACATGATTAGGATACTCTGTACTTTCAAATCCAGGTGGTTGTTGGACATAGACTTCTTCATTTAATTTACCATGAAGAAATGCAGATTTAACATCCATTGATAAACTTTGAATCCTTTGTGTGCAGCATAGGCTAAGAAGATTCTGATTGCTTCTAGCCTAGCTACAGGTGCAAAGGTTTCATCATAATCAATGCCTTCTTCCTGGCAATATCCTTTTGCAACCAACCTGGCTTTGTTTCTGATTATTATACCATCCTCATCCTTTTTGTTTCTGAAAACCCATTTCGTTCCAATTGCAAATTTTCCTTTGGGAAGGGGAACTAGGGTCCAGACTTTGTTTCTTACAAACTCTTGAAGTTCATCCTGCATTGCAAAAATCCAATGAGGATCTTCAAGAGCTTCTTTTACCTTCTTTGGTTCAATAATGCTCAAAAAGTTTACATAGAAGCATTCATTGATGGTGGCAGATCTTGTTTTAACTCCTTCGGATGAGGATCCAATGATTTGATCAATTGGATGATCTTTTGTCCATCTGGTGATTGGAGCAATAATTTGTGCAGTTTGAGTTTCAGAGGCTCTGACGTTTGGTGACACCTCTGTTGTATTGTTCAGAGGCTCTGTTGGTGATGCATCTGTTGTACGGTTCAGAGGCTCTGTTGGTGATGCCTCTGTTGTACTGTTCAGAGGCTCTGTTGGTGATGCCTTTGTTGTACTGTTCAGAGGCTCTGTTGGTGATGCCTCTGTTGTACTGTTCAGAGGCTCTGAGTTTTGTTCCAGAGAGGCATATTCTTGTTCATCATTTGGTTCTGGAGTTGCTTCAGATACTTCGTGATCATCTTCTAATTCACTTTGCTGAACTGCATTTGGTGAGACAGAAGGTGTTAGTTCAGAGGGCCCTGAAAGGGTTGTACCTGTTTCTTGAGGTTCTTCTGAATCCTCTCTCTGTCTGTCTCTGAAGATAACTTCAGAGATATCTTCATCATCAAAGAAATCTTCAAATATTTTGTTTATTTCAGATTCCCTTGATGATTCAGATATTTGTGATGAACTTTCTTTTTGTTCAAAGCTTTTATTGTCGTCAAAAGTGATATTGATGCTTTCTTGGATAGTCCTTGTTCTAAGATTGAACACTCTGAAAGCTTTTGAGGCTAATGAATATCCAATGAATTTGCCCTCATCAGCTTTCTTGTCAAACTTTCCAAGATATTCTCTATCTTTCAGAATATAACACCTGCATCCAAAAACATGAAAATATTTAATATTGGGTTTTCGATTGTGAATGAGTTCATAGGATGTTTTCTGAAATCTCTTCACAATTGTAGCTCTATTCTGAGTGAAGCAGGCTGTTGCTACTGCTTCTGCCCAAAAATTTGTTGAAAGATCAGATTCAGCAAGCATTGTTCTGGCAGCTTCAACAAGTGTTCTGTTTTTCCTTTCAACTACTCCATTTTGTTGAGGAGTTCTTACTGCAGAGAAGTTAGGGGTAATGCCTTCTTCTGATAGATAAGAACTGATTTTGGCATTTCTGAATTCTGTTCCATGATCACTTCTTAGTTTCTGAACTTTGCTGCTGAATAGAACCTGTAATCTTTTCAACAACCTTATTAATATTTCAGGTACATCGGATTTAGCTCTAATGAATTCTATCCATGTGTATCTGGAAAATTCATCAATTAGAACCAGAATGTATTTCTTACCTGCTAGACTCTGTACAGAGATAGGACCACAGAGGTCCACATGTAGCATGTGCAGAGGTCTAGGACAGTTGTTTTCACTTTTGGTTTTATGGGAAGATCTTTTCATTTTTCCCATCTCACAAGCAGAACAAAGATGATCTTTGTTAAACTTTAGAGATGGTAATCCCTTAATCAAATTAAGTTTAACTAACTTATCAAGTGAAGAAAAGTTTAGATGTAAAAACTTTTTATGCCAGAGCCAGATTTCCTCACTATTCAGAGATACAAGACAAAGTTTCTCTGAATCAGTGTCTGTGATATTGGTAAAGTTCATTCTGTAGAGGTTACCTTTTCTGTCTGCTCTTAGCATTTCTTGACCTGATTCTGAGTGAAGAAGTGAACAATATTTTCTTTGAAATTTCACATTGAAACCATGATCACAAAGTTGACTTATGCTTATCAGATTGTGTTTTAATCCATCCACATAAGCAATTTTTGATATAGAAACATTTCCTCTTGATAATTCACCATATCCTTTAATCTGTCCTTGCTTGTTGTCTCCAAAAGTAACTGATCCTCCGGATTTTGCTTTGAATGAGGATAGCAGTTCTTTATTTCCAGTCATATGCCTTGAACATCCAGAATCTAGGTACCAGATTGGCATTGACTGTTTCTGCAAGACAGATTATTGTTTCTTAGGTACCCACCTCATTATGGGTCCTTTTGTGTTAGACTTTGGTGGAATTGTATGACTTTTTGGCATCTCATCTTTTGATGTCTTGCCTTTTCTTGTCTTCTTTTGAGTTTTTGTCTCTAAGATATTTTTCAGAGATTTATTCAAAAGGCAGTGTGATCCTTTAAAATGATTTTTCAGTTTCATCAAGAGATAAATGCAGTTACAATTAATGGAAAAAGAAGAAGTAGGAGCAAAGTTTTTCTTTTATTAAAAGCATTTGTTACATTTTGACTTCTTTTGTAACTTGTACTAGGAATATTACTTTTATCCCTAACTACTTCTTTTCTTTTTGCTTGATAGACAGTCTTCTTTTCAAGTTGCTTTTTCTTGTTCAAAAACATCTTCTTTTCTTTGCTGCTTACTGCACAGACAGGATCAATATGGTTAACTTTTGTCCATTTGCCTTTTTGTTCAGGAGAGAATTTTATTGTTTTATAGGTGTAAGAACCAGAAGTGTTTGTTTTATTCTTTGCCTTTTCTTGCAACTCTTTTTCAAGTTCTAGAGATGTTTTTGCTTGTAAACACATAATTGCAAAATCAGGATTTATTGGTATTCTGGTTTTGGTTTTCAATACTGAAATTGGAACATTCAAAATACCAGAGCCAACAGTTTCTATCCTTTTGTGAATTACATTCCCTGGTTTACAAAAAATCTGTTCAATCAATCTCTAAATCAGATTCTAAATCAGAGTCAAGAAACTCTCTCTTAGATTTAATAGAGATATCTACCTCTATTGGTTTTTTAATTTCTTTTGATCTAGAGACTTTGATGATCCGTTTCATGCTCTCTTTTCTTTTTAAGTCATCCATGACATTTTCTTCCCAAATCTTTTGAAAATCATCTTTAAACGTAGTTCTGATGTTTTCATCTGACTTTGGTGAATACAAAGGAGCATTCGGATTAAGTGAGTTCTGAGATTCATTTTCAGAAGTACTTGTATCAGAGGTACTTGGTTCAAATGTCTCTGATTCTCTTGAGATGAAAGCATCAAACCTGAAAATTTCTTTGGAATCATAGCTCTGAGGTTTTGTAAAGTGTACCTCTGAAGTTTCTTCTTTTATCTGTAACACAGATTCTTTAATGTCTTTTACTTCAGAGTACTTTGTATTTTTGAAATTTAAAGCTCTTGCTTTTGATCCCTCTGATGTTTTCATTCTTTTGAAATTATTCAGAGATGGATCTTCAGAGCTTTGGACCTTTCCTAGACAGAAAGTGGAAGAAAGTGAAGTTTTCTCCAATCCATTAAATGATTTCAACTCATTGAATTCTAGCCCTTGAGAGTCCATCTGAGTTTTTATTTTGTCGAAAACACTTTGTGCATTGACATAGCTTTTGATTCGTAGATTTTGTCTATCTAGAGATTGATGTAGGATTTCTCTTTCCTTTTGAAAAAATTTGGTTAAGGCAATAGAATTGAGCCTTTCATACTCAGATTTATTTACTTCTTATTCTTTTCCTTTTAAAACTTTTTCAATCTCTTTTATTTCTTCCGAAAATGATTTTTCTTTTTGCTTGTTGGTTTCTTCAAGTTTGGTTTTTTCAAGAAAAATTTCTTTCTTTTCTGATTCCAAAAGATTCTTTTCTCTTTTGTAAAAAATGAGCTCTTTTGTTACTTGCTCTCTCTTCTCTTTTTCTTCAACAAACTTTTGCTTTAGATCCTGAAGTTCATTAATTAGTTTAAAAGCATCTATTTCAGGATCACTGTCAGAGGTGTAAAGAGAGTTTACCTTTTCAGAGTTATCTTCGGATGCTTCATCTGTTTGATTTCCATCTGAAAAAGCCATACCATAGAGATTGGTAGGCTCTTCCTCACCATCACTTGTTGAGTCAGATAGCCAGTCTTCCATTTCTGCTACAAGAACTCTTTCTTTTACATTGTATTTGTATTTGTTCTTGTAGTAGTCTTGATCTTTGACAAGTTTTCCTCTGCAGTTTGCAGAGAAGTGGCCTGATTTTCCACATCTGAAGCATCTTCCATCATTTTGATTTGGTGGAAGAGTGGTAGTGCTTGTCTCTGGCTTTTGTTCTTGAGGTTTGAAGTATCTTTGTGGTTGTGGATACCTTGGTTGGAATGGTTGTTGTGGTCTTGTTTGTGGTGTTGCATTTTCATGGTTGAAGTTTGCACCCTTTTGATCACTATATGGAGTGAATCTGGGTTCTTGTTGAAATCTTCTCTCCGGATTTCTTCTTTCTTCATTCTCTTTCCTTCCTTCAAATACCTTCTTACCAAATTTCTTGTTAAACTGATGAGTGATTAATGCAAAAGATTTGGCAAAGGCACTTATATCTTCATCAGAGTCTGAATCAGTATGAGTTTCTTCTGCTATCAAAACCTTTTTGGATCTTCTTTTTGTTTCCAGACATTTTTGTGACTCTTCACAGTTGTTTTCTTTCGATTTTTGTTTTGAAACAAGTGCAAGGGGTCCACCCAAAGAGGTTTTTGATTTTTGCTTCATAACTTCTTTTTCATGTGCAACAAGAGTACCATAAATGTCAGTTAATGACCATGACTCAAGATCTTGATTAGCTTGTATAGACATGGACAGTTGTGACCATTCTTCAGTCAGGCTTTTCAAAAAGAGAACGTTGTTTTCCTCTTTTGTTCTTATCACTCCAAACTTTCTACACTTGTTTATTAGAATGTTGAATATTGAGTAAGTTTGGTGTAACTTTTCTTCTGGTAAAGCATGAAAATCATGATATTCATTGATGCATAGATTTCTTCTATTTTTCTGAGTTTGTAGGCCACCTTCAAGTTGATTTAACAACTGATCCCATATCTCTTTTGCAGTTTTACAAGAATCAAGTTCTTGAAAGATATCATTGGGAATGGCCATTATGAGTAATCTAACAGCTTTTGAGTCATTATCCATCATATTATTTTCTTCATCGGTGAAGTTTGTGGTTTTCTTTTCATAATATGCAGGTATTTCGGCAGTATCTGCTGTTGCAGGAACTCTTGGTACCAACACCATTGGAATGTGAGGTCCAATGTTCACAGATCTAAAAAGATCCCTGTCCATACCTTCTAGAAAATTTACCATCCTTATTTTCCATTGGGGATATTCATCCCTTAAAAGTGTAGGAGGTTTTGTTAATGACCCAGCTGTATACATGGCACTTATGCTTGAGTTTGCCATAAAGAAATTTTAAGAACTGATGCTTTTTGCAATGAACTGTGATTTACTGTCAAATCTAGAGCATATGATGTTCTTTAATAAACTGGGTTTATATGAACATGCACAGATATTGAAAGTTTTAGAATCAATGAGATGTAAATCTATCCGAGTATGCAGATGTGATCTTTCTTTGTTTTAGAAACAAAGGAAGCTCTGATACCAATTTTTGGATCCCTGATTTAATCTCGTAATAATGATATAAACAATAAGAGTAATGACAGCGGAAGTAATACAGTTTAATAAGAGCTCTGATGAAGCCATCTCTGATGTCTTCAGAGAATGTCTTCTGCAGAGGCTATGATGAAGCCATCTCTGATGTCTTTAGTTGCTGATAAGTACTTCAGAGGCAGGTGTGTCCTCTGAAGTCTTCATCCTCTGAAGTCTTCGTCCTTTGACGTTGTTCTTCCTCTGACGTCTTCGTCCTCTGAAGTGTATCTTCTTGAAAGTCCTCTGAAATAGGACGGGTATTTTCAACACTTTAATAAACAGATGATTTGGAGCTAACAAAACAGATCATCAATTCGGGGAAGTGGGTATCGATTCTTCAGAGTTAGCTTATTGAGTTCTCTGTAATCGATACACATTCGGAATGTTCCATCTTTCTTCTTAACAAAAAGAACTGGAGCTCCCCATGGCGAAGAACTGGGTCTGATAAATCCTTTGTCAAGCAGCTCTTGAAGTTGTTCAGACAGTTCTTGCATTTTGGATGGCGCAAAATGGTATGGTGTCTTAGCTACTGGTGCAGCTCCCGGAATTAAATCAATGCGAAATTCGACTTGTCTTGGTGGAGGTAGTCCGGGTAAGTCTTCAGGAAATACTTCGGGAAAGTCTCGAACTACAGGAATATCTTGTAAGCACTTCTCCTTGGTCTCTTTATTGACTACATAAGCTAAAAACGCAATATATTCTTTCCTTAAATACTTCTGCATCTTCATGCAGGACACTATTCTTAACTTCCTTTTGGATTTTTCTCCATGTACTATAAGTACTTCTCCTTTCAGTAACGGAATTCGAAGAGTCTTTTCAGAGCAACATATTTCCGCTTGGTTTTTAGACAACCAATCCATGCCCACAACTATGTCAAAGCTTCCTAACTTTATTGGAATTAGATCTATCTTAAATTCCTTTTCAGCTAGGCTTAGGGTACAATTCGAAAATACATCTCCAACCCTAATCTCTTGTCCGTTAGCGAACTCAATGACATAAGTTTCTTTTAGCTTTTGGGGCATTTGATTTATTTTTGATCTAAAACTTAATGACACAAAGCTTCTATCTGCTCCGGAATCAAACAATACAGATGCACGATGATTATTTAAAAGAAACGTACCTGTGATCACATCCGGATCTTGTCTCGCTTCTTCCGCTCCAATTTCAAATACTCGACCTCGTGCTTGACCTCTTTGATTTCTCTGATTGACTGGTCGAGTCTGATTTGCGTTTAGCTTTCTGATATACTTGGGACAGGCGTTTCTAAAGTGATCCTGACTCCCGCACTCAAAACAAGCTCGTTTTCCCCCATTCTTGCAATCTTTCGCATAATGACCTCCTTTGTTGCATTTGAGACAAATAATACAGTTTCCGGAATGACGATTGTTGCACTTGCCGCATCTCGGATATATTTCCTTTCCTATATCAGCTGTTTGAGTCTGAATCCCATAATTACCCACTGTTCTCTGTTCCTTCCCTCTTCTTCTGTCAAACTGTCTCCTTGAAGTTTCCTCGACTTTCCTTTTTCCTTTGACTTTATCGTGAGTGAAAAGTCCCGATCGATTGGCATTATTGGTGAGCTTGGTTGCCAGATTTACCGCCTCCTGAATGGGTTTTGGATTACCCGAAGTCATATCCCCTCGGATTTCTGGAGCTAAACCCCAGACATACCTGTCTACCCGATTCTCTTATGTTGTAACCAGATGTGGCACCATCTTTTCCAGCTCATGAAATCGTGCCGTGTACGTACCTATGTCGTTTCCTTTCATTTCATGCTCCCATAGCCCTGCTTGTAATTTCTGCATTTCGCTTCTTGAACAATATTCTTCCTTAAGCATTTCTTTAAACTCATCCCAAGTAAGTTTGTTAGCTGCTTCTCTTCCTCGAGTCTGCACTTGAGTGTTCCACCACGTCAGTGCTCTCCCTTGTAATAAACAAGCTGCAAATTCCACTTTGTTTGCTTCCGAGCATTTACTTATGTGGAGAACGGATTCCATTCCTTCAATCCAAGATAATAACCCAACAGCTCCTTCGGTACCGTGGAATTCTTTTGGATTACAAGACCTAAAAGTCTTATAGGTACATTCTTTTTCTATATTTGCACCGGCTCTTGGTTGATTAGGTTGATTAGCATTTAAACCTGCTACTATCTGGCTGACTATATTAGGGAGAGTAGCTAAAATTTGCTCGGATACGAGTCGTGTAATCTCGGGATCTTCCCTTCTTTACGGCATAATTCTATTTGTAACAATTTATTTTTAAGCATCGTTAATATTTAATTCCATGTCCTTATTTCCTTTATTTACTTCTAATGTCCTTGATTCAATATAAATTGTATTTATCTAATCATACACTCAATATATATAAAAAAAAATTTAACATCATGGTATTGAAAATTCACAATTCATAAGCAAACATAATCAATATGTCATAAACATATCCAATGTTAATAAGTTACTACATCAAATATTCATCATTCATTCCAAAAGTAATAACCATGCGGACTAAAAATGTTTAATTACGACGAGTGATAATGCTCCAAAAAGAAAGTTTATCATCCAGATAGCCATCAAGGAACCATACTACTGATGCCTATAAAACATCATCACCACACATGCTATCATGACCACCAAGAGTCCCATTATCACAGATAAACAGGTGTGTAGCCATGCTATTATCGCTCTAGTCTTCACCAACTCATTCATGATCCCACTCATGGTTTGGTCACCCGTACTTACCATTGATATAAGTCCGTTTAAAATCTGATCACTTGAATTCATTAAAGTCATGAGTGCATCGATGGAATGCTCATGATGATCTATCTCCATTCTAACTCTCTCCACCTCTCGAGCCATACCCGAGACCCAGTAGCTTTCTAACGCTGTCATTCCGGCTGGTTGTCCTACCGGCCTTGCTACTTGTGAAGAAAAAGGTGAGTCACTCCTATCCCTCGGTCGGGAGGGTCCCGCCTCATCCCTACATGGGATAGTGAAGGTCTCCCTAACCGGAGCTGGTATGCTAATCCGGGCAGTCATCCGAACCCTTGCTCGGGACGCCGTCTGTGAAGGTGCGGATACCGGGGTTGTCGACCTTGCGGGTGACAATCCATATCTGGGGTAGCTATGCTCAGAAGGATCGTATTCATCACTCTCACTCGGTCTCCTATGTCGACCAGTGACGTATCCTGACTCGTCGGGTGACTCAGAGTGTGAAGAGTGTGACATGATGACTGCAAATAAATGACAAATTTTTAATTATTAGAATGCAAAAATAAATGTCAGAATCACAAAATGCTCATGCAAACTCACATACTAATTATGCATTTCCTTGAAACATAAAGTTTCTATTTTTAGTAATTCCTAGTATAGCCAGTCCATGTCTCCTTTATACAAACTTAAATTAAACAAAGGTGATCATGCTTTGTTTAAGTTAAAATATAATAACGTGAGACACATCTTAGTTATACTAATAGCACACCTAAATTTTGAAAACTTTATTTGTAAAAGGTTATAGTGTAAGTTTTCAGAAATAAAACCGATATTCCCTATAACCTATGGCTCTGATACCAAATCTGTCACACCCCGCTAAAGCGGAAACACGGGGCATACCAACTCAGATTTCATAGCACAATATTATAATCATACCGACATTCATTTAATTTTCAAAGACATTACATTTTTAAGAACGTAGTATTGCCATTGTTTACAATTCCCAAACTTAAAATATAACGATACGCATAAAACAAAATAATCTTGATTCAAAATATGAAGTGCGCTGCTAAAACATCATGGAATTACCTTCTCGATTCCTGAAAAGCATGTATAAAAACCAAGGTCAACTACAAAGAGTTGGTGAGTTCACAGGTTTTAGATATGCACAAATCAATTTATATGCAAGTTGACATTGTAAATCACGTGTAAAAAACCATTCTTCAATTCTTTGATTCATGAGTACCATAATTCAATTTCTTTATGATAAGTGTATAAAAGATAATATTACATTGAGCCACTACTAAGCCGTCCCTGACCAATTTCAACGCCCCCGATGAACTAACTCAGCGGTGGTTCAAGCCACATGTTTAGTCATCTTCTCTAGTATAGTGCACCCCTGCTCGTCAGCATAAGGTGGGTTTGTCACACCAAATAGCGCTATCCACTAATACTATAGGCACGATTTTCTTCGAGTTAATAGTAGTGTCACGGGGTCTTAACATTTAATACTCAACACATCAATTGCATACTTATCATATAGCGTATGATTCCAAACGCTTTTAACAAAGCCTTATAAATTGCCAATTCGCAATACTTTCAAACAATTCTAATGAATCTTTAAATACGCAACTAAAGCATGCTTTTCATCCCAAAATTAATTAAAACGATAAAAGTGGGGCTGTGAATACTCACCTTAACGAATAGAACGAGTGAAACTTTACTTTAATACTTATGGAGTTTGCCACACCCTTAGTTTCCCTATACAAGAGTTGCCATAGTGAAACGCATTAATACCCTATTCTGATGTCCAATCAATATGTCCAATTGTCTCATGAAATGCCATTATATAAATTCCTTAGTCCACATCCATTTTTTTAAACTATACAAAGTTCCAAAATGCAATAGAACAAAATTTAGACTTAATATGATCACCCTTCTGGATTCAGCATTTGCTGTCCAGAAAGTTATTCGATAAAATCACCACGGAAACTTAATTTCCCAAGAGAATTATATAATCATAAATTTGTGTGGTGTACTAAGATATTTTTAGAGTAAATATCCATTTTTTCATAATTTTTGTATAAATTTTGATACCTCAAATAATTTTTACAAAACAGAGTGTCACTGATTTTCGGATCAGTGACATACCTCACTTGTAACAGACTTTTGGGGTATCAATTCTTGGAATTAGACGGTGATACATATATGGATGCAATCCTAACTCAAAATCCTATCTTTTGGAAAAGGATTCACTTATTTTGGATGAGTAATGTGGGAGTTATGGTCTTTACAAGTTGGGTGTATGATTCTGTCCTCACTGGACAGATTGCACCCTTTTCTTATAAATTCCATTTGAGTGTTTTTGGACTTTTTAGAAGGCTAACACTCTAAATTAAAGTTTAGAAGTAAAAACCCCAAATTTGGACATTTGGTTCGTGAGTTGTGCAATCTAGAAGTGGAGTCCATTTTCTGGACAGATTCTAAAATGAAGAAAATACTATTTTAAGCCAAAAATGATGATCATTAGACATGGTTTTTGATTATAAACCATGTCTTCACTCCTCATTACATGATAAACTAACTTATATATCATGGATTCATTGCAATCAAAATGCTCATCCAAATGCATGCATGAACACAACACCAAATAAGTGATATTATCATCACTACTAAGTTCTTAATCATGTGGAATTTGGGAAATTCCTTCATAAGAACATTTTTACACCAACACTTCTTTATGGTAACATAATCATAATTTCAATAATACCAAAATTCAACATTATCATCATAAACTCTAAACTTGATGATAAACAAGTTTTCTTTGAAAAACAAGAATCAAAAACTCATTTTTGAATACAAAACATCAATTTGAAATCTATTTTATCAACAAAAACCTAATTTATACCATATTTAGATGAAATCTTTTGCTCCTCAAACCCAAAATTTGAAAATGAGAACATGCATAAAAATAAATGTAGTTTTTGAGATTACCTTGGAGATTTGAGAAGGAAACTTGATTATGACTTCAATTTGTTGAGGATTTCTAGCTTGGATTTGGTTTTTAATCAACAAAAAAAATGGAAATGGTGGTGGTGGTGTTTCTTCGGCCGAACACAAGAGAAGAGGGGGAGAGGATGTGAAAAGTTGAAATTGAAAATGAGAGTAAATCTTGATTTTAATTTGTTTCTAATTAAAAATAATAATTAGAATATGCTAAAATTAAGACAAGTGTCCTAAATGACTCACCATCATCAAAAGATTTAATTTAATATTTTTAAATAAATTACTAGTCTAATTTATAAAATATCAGATATAATTGAGAACCGAAATACCCGATTCTCAATATTTGCTAAAAAAAATGTCAAATTTGAAAATTTAACAATGCAAGACAAATTAAACATATTGATTTTTATAGTTTATGAATTTTGGACTTTTTATTACTTATTTTGGCATTTCTGGACAGTGACGGTCAGATGCGGAACTGTTCTGGGTTTTTAACGCAACTTCTAAATTTTTCGGGAAACTTTTATCGTAAAGTCTTTTATACATTTCTAGGAGTGACATACTTAGATTTTTACTTCCAAAACTACAGAAGCTAACCTCATAGTGTGGACTTTTACGGTTGTCACAATTTGTCATCCGGTATTTCCATAGTGAGAGGTACCATCGGACCCTCCATGATAGACATCAAAATATTCTCTCCGTTAGCATCTCTATCCACAAAATCATGAAACATGTCCTTCCATTATCCGTATTCCCCTTTGAATAGAACTAGAGGCTTTACGTTAGTACCGATTGAAAGTGCGTCCTTAGAACTCATCCTGTTTCAAAGACATACAATAAGAACTTGACAATGATCGTTAGTCCAAGTGAAATCAAGATAAATAAAAACTTAGAAAGAAATTCAGAAATTAAATTTCCAAAAATCTACCAAGTATGGAATTCGCACCACACTGAAACACAAAGAATGCGCATGCACAATTCGCATACAAGCACAAACTGACCAAGAATTCGCACACACCAATTCATACAACAACTAACTTCAGAATTCGCACGCTCAGAATTCACACACAATTATATGCGAGTTCTAGGAATTCACATACAACCTTATGCGAAAACTAGACTTAGAAAAATTTAGAAAAACAAACTTTTCGCATACACACTTTTCGCATAAAACTTTTCTCACAAAGGAATTCAAACGAATTCTGTACTTTGGAAAAAATTTCGAACTTGAGCAATTCGCATACACTCTTATGCGAATTCAAAGAATTCGTATGACTCGCAGATGCAAAATCCTTACTTTTCGCACGAGACTCAGATGCGAATTCTATCCTTCGATTTTTTCAAGAAAAACTTTTCGTATAACAAGCTTATGCGAATTCTGACAATTCACATACGAAGATATACGAATTCTGAGGAATGCTTATCACACACAAATGCGAACTCTATGCATTTCGCATAACGCACATGTCCGAACTCTACACTTGTGAGATTTTTCAGATAACAAAATATGCGAAATCCTTTGGTGTGCGAGTTCTTAATGCGAGTTCTTGGGAGTTATGCGAGTTCTTCAGATCTTCGATGAAAAGTCACACTGATTGGCTGAAAAACTCATCAATCATTCGATTTTCGATCCGAAACTTTGACAATTCGATTACCAACACTTTTAGAATCAAAATCTACTAATGAATTTTAACAAGAATCACTCAAACTTACAAATTGATCCAATTACAGTGCGACTGAACTCGTGTAGCTAAAACTCATAAAATTCAAGAATTAACCAAAAATTACAGTGCAAAAGATCAATTCACCTATACAATATTGTTCTAAAACATATACGAACACGATGAAATCAATAAGACTCGCAAAAACTCGAAAAAATTAAAAAATTAATCTATGACTCATAAAACAGTCTTAATGTCCATTTCTTGATCGATTTCAACTTGAATCTGCTTTGATACCAATTATTATGTCCCAAGATTCAAGTTCTAAATGTTATGATTAACAAGATGACAATAACAAACAATTAAACTACCTGTTTTCAATTTTCAATCAATGAACAATTCGTATACAAAGACTCTGTCTCACTTTCTCTCTCTAGAACTCAGCGTACAATTAATGTTAACTTCTTACTTCTTACAACTTACCACTAGTCACAGGCTTACAAGACTACTAAACTAACTAGTCATGTATCTATTAAAGCAAAGACACGCGCTTACAAAAACAATATTACAAAAACACATTACAATGACTTTGACTTTATTACAAAGATTGACTTTGACTTTGCTTTGAGAGTTAACTTTATGAAATTGTAATTCCCTTATCACAATCAAGCAATATCTCAATATCTCAAAATAAGATTCAATGATCTGACAATGTAAATCTAGAGAGAGAGTAGAGAGAGAAAGTTCTTATGTCATAGATCTCACAATATACGTACAATGCTTAGTTACAAGATTACAAAGCACCTAAGGTATTTATACCAAGGATGCTAACACAAGATACAAACACTTTCAATACAAAACACCATATTGACTTTACAAACATTGACTTTGTTGACTTCTCTTGACTTGACTTTTCCTAATTAAATCTTGGATACAATAATACACTAACAATCTCCCCCTTTGTATTCAAGATTTAAAAAAATTTCACACTTGTCTTCAGCGCTTGATTCTTCAACATTTATCTCGGACATCTTTAAAACTTTGAAGGTTTAACAATCTTCAGTCTTTGAAGAATCTTGAAAAGTCTTTTGCACTTTGCCTCTTTGAAAATCAACATGTCTTGAATGAAACTTTGAAACTCTTTGAAACTTCGAGGAATCTTTGAAAACTTGTATGTATCTCCATCACTGTGATCTCTTGACTGTTCTTAAGAAAAATAAACTTTCACGAATTATCTGAATTTGTCTTTGAATCATCTTTGTTTCTTCAGAATCTCTCCACAAGTCTTTTTGACTTTGACATCTTCTTTCATGACTTTGAAATTGATCTTTGTAGATGTCTCCCCCTTTTTGATGATTGTGAGCATCATGATCATCAAAACATCTTCAATTTCAACATTATCTTTGATCACCCCCTTTGTATTCAACGTAACAATCTCCTCATTTATGATGATTTAACAGTTTCCATTCATTGATCTGAGTATCTGAATCATGAACTGTATATACCCGAATCTTTTCAAATCAGATATAATGAACTTGGTAACCCTGATTCAACAAATGAAATAGTTAGGAGTGCCTGTCAGTAACACGGAGTTACTGTGTACAACGAATGTACAATTTAAGGACCTAGTTTGATGATGACTCCCCAGGACTTCCATTCAATCATTGAAAAACACAAGGTAATTCTATGAATGTTTTGACAGAAAAACAAATTTTCTGTGTGCTCGTGCATGTGTTATGAAAGAACTTAGCACAATGATTGTGTTTCATAAAGTTCAAATTGTGTAAACTGTTGAGACAGCAACAGGTATTACACGGACTCAATATGCATGAAAGAGGTGCGAAGGTGGGGCAACTTTCCTTCTTTTTCAATATCTAAATCTTCCGAGTGAAGACTAGATAGCAGATATGCTGCGTCCCCAAAGAAAATGAAACATTTCTTTGTTAAGAAAGAAACGAGTGGCTGGTGGGATAATTGCAAGAGTTGCCATGGGCTTACTGCATGTTTCAATGATGGTCACCAAAGAATGTAAACCAATCAGTAGATGTGGTTGCCCGAATCAGAAAGTGGTTGGTGCAGAGTTCTGATATTCTTTTAGCTCTATTCTCACACCCTCTTTCTTTTTATCATTTAAGCTCACTTCTAACCAAACTCTCATTTCTATTTTACCGCTCAGCACAATGAGAAAAACTCAACCGGATGAGTTATCTCCCCCACTCTTTGATTTTGACCCCTCACCCCTCAATCACTCAAGGATAACTTCCGGGGTAGAAACACTGGTTATCGTGAATCTATGTAAGTTCTTATAAGCTCACACATGAATCCCATGTGAGTCCTATAAAGAATGGTTGCTCAACAGTTTAACTTGAACAGGTAAACACAAAATGATAACAGTGTCAGAATGCATGCTCATTTAAAAATGTGAATGAAGTTTAAGCATTTGAACTTTGAAGATTTTTCAAAACAAAGATATTGAATGAATGAAATGAAATCAAGAGAATTGTTTTGAGAATCTGACAATGTATCAATCAGATCAAATGAAATGGTTAGGGTATCAAAGAAATTGATAGTTTGTTTATATGAACGAATATAAACAATTTTGCCATGAAAGCACAAGATTAGAAATTATGATTGATACTCAACAGCATTTGAAAGCAAACGGGAGTATTACCATCGAAAAATAGGTTCGTTTAGAGACATGGTAATAACAGATTAAAATGAAGTACTGAACCTGTGTGTGAATACTTTACAGTATATGGACAAGATAATACACAAGTATTTATCTTTAGAAACACACGGTCAGTTAAACATTAAAGCTCAATAATGAAAAACATTTAAAATCACACTTCTTAATTCATGAAATCTTTTGAGAATAGAGAAGTGGTTTGAACATTTAAGAAAACGTTTTTCATGTTTGAAAGTTGTTCTTCTTTCAAACAATCAGAGATTTAGATCAGAAGATACTTACATTTAAGCTCCCCCTCACATCATTATATCATGATTTGTTTTCTTTTAAGCTCCCCCTGAATATTTGCAAAATATTCACATCTGAACATTGAAGAACGGGTCCTGATCTGTCATGTGATCAGAAGCCACAATCCTTTACATTAAAGTTCGGGTTTTGAATTGTTTTGTTAAAAAGTCATTGTTCTTTGACTTTAAGATTCGGGTTTTGAACTGTTGTGTTCAAAAAGCCTTTGTTCTTTAAACTTTGAAGTCCGAGTCCTGAGTTGATTTACTCAGAAGTCATTCATCTTGCTCCCCCTAAATCTGTGGTACCTGCAAAACAGTTTTAACAGGTTTTGGTACCCAATGGAATTTGGGTCCTGGTATGTTAGATTTAGGAATCCACTTCTCATTAGATATATATCTTTTAAGTCTAGAATTCTAAGAAGTTATTCTATAAGAACCGTACCAGTTGTGAGCAGTTTCTCTTTGAACGAATCATTCTCTCCACAGTAAGAACAACATATCCTTCTTTGAGCAATCCTGATCAGATGATTAGTCGAGTAATATATATCAGAATTACCAAAAGATTTACCTTTATGCACACTGTTCTTTTTGGCATTTGTTGTGGATTTGAACGAGTTGTCATTCTTCTTCTCTTCATCAGAATCTTTTACTATCCAGACCATCTGATTTTTCTTTGATTGCTTCCCAAGAGATTTAACATAAAAATTTGTTGAACCATCAACAGATTTATCATAGAATAGATTAGATGGTCTGATCTGATTTGATTTGACAGTTTGTGATTTGACACTTGTTTTTTCAAACATTTTTATCATGAATTAAACTTGAAGCTGTTTTGAAAGAACAGACTGATTCTGTTGAACTATCAATAGGTGATTGATCAATCACATCAGCTGTTACTTTATCTGACAATTCAATGTTTGCAGCTTCTAAGTCAGTTATTTTTTTAATTAAAATGTTTCTTTCATCTGAAAGTGTGTCAAACTTTTGTTTCAAATCAGATTTGGTCTTCTGTTCTTTTTGATAATTTGATGACATAGCAGTTATTTTGGATATGAACTTAGATATCTCAGATTCAAAATGTGAACGTTCTTTGTCAAAATCTTTTTGTAAGTTCTTGGTTTGATCAGAAATTTCATTGAAGATCCCAACATTTCTCTTTTCATATTTCTTCTTTTCAATCTCCAAAGACTTTTTGTTTTCTTGAAAAGCTTTTCTTTCTTTCTCAAGTAAGTCTTGTAGAATAGAAATTTGTTTGGGAAATCCAATATTTTTATCTTCAAGAACTTTTGTTTCTTTAGCAAAAGTATCCCGTTCAGTTATCAAAATCTTTTCAAAGTCGGATACTTGCTTGGAAAGTTTAAGGCATCTAAGCTCTAAATCCTTCTTCTCTAGGTTAGCTTTCTCTGAAAAATTAGAAACCTTTTGAGCAGAGGAAGTCTCCAGATTTGATCTATCTTTCTCTGCTTGGATACTTTTTAACAATTCAACATTTTGTATCTCCAAGACAGAAATTTTCTCTTCGAAAGCCTTAAACTTGTTTTGAAGCTTGACTAATTCATCTTGCAAATCTGATGATTTCTGTTCTGTCGTCTTCAGTTGGCTTTGAAGTTTCGCTTTAACTTTATCTTCTTTAATGCTTTTCATCAAATCAGCATTTTTCACTTTCAATGTATATACATTTTCTTCAGAAGCCATTTACTTTTGTTGAAGCTCAACTGATTCATCTTGTAGTTCTGAAGATCTTTGTTCAGTTTTCTTTAGTTGGCTCTGAAGATTTGTAACATAAGACTCCTTGAGCTTGATTACTTCTTCAAGAGACTGAATGGTATTATCTTTTATTTTCATCATTTTCTCTCTATCTTTAATTTGTGTCTCTTTTTCTCTAATTTCCTTCTCTCTTGCGCTAATGATACCTGCAAAATCAGATTTAGCATGATTAACATACTTTACACAATCAGAAGTTATATCAGAATTTGACAATTTTGATTTAAACTCCTGAATTTGTTTGATAAAGACTGCATTCTGAATTCTCAGTTTGTCTCGTTCAGCCTCTATAACAGGTATCTCAGGCATATACAATACAACCATATCTCTAGCTGAAAGTACTGTATTTCCCCTCTCATCTGTCATTGGCATCTTGAATGAAAAAGTTAGCTTAAAAAAATGATCGTCAAAAATCAGAAAATTATGACCACTATCAAAATTTTTCTGACATATTTTTCTCTTGAAAGAAATGCTTGAATAAAATGATCGTTCCCAAACCAATTCAGAAAAGTTGACTGAAAGTCAAACTTACCACTTGAAAAAAATTTCAGAAATTTTCTATCTCTGGAACTCGCAAAGAACTAAACTTGCAGACCAAGTGAACTAGCAAAGTACTGTTCACTGAGAAACTCGCTAGACGTTATGTGCGCGTTTGAAAAACTCGCAGGCCACTGTGTGCGCGTTTTGAGAACTCGCTAATCAATAAACTCGCACGATGATGAAACTCGCAAACACCTGTTCACCACAGAACTCGCAAGCCTTGCTTAGCACGTTTATCGAAACTCGCTTGCCTCTGTTAGCGCGTTTGTCAAGAACTAGCAGACTGAAGTTTGCGCGTTCTTCAGACACTTGCGCGTTCTTCACCAAGAATCTTTCACGTTCTACGGATCTTGCGCGTTCCTGGGTTATCCTTGACCGTTTTGACAGTTGTTCACGAAATCGATCCAAATCGATTCAAACCTGCAAATTTGAACCTGAAATTGCACAAGAATGATCGATTTACCAATTAGAACAAAATTCTATCACAAGATTTTGATTAAAAACACCAAAATGCAACAATCTTATTCAAAAACGGTGTTCGAGTCCATTTTTTAAAAAAAAAACTAAAAATTCAAAAATTGAATCTGATTTAATGCGAATTTTGAGATATGATCAACAC
Organism: Arctium lappa; assembly: GCA_023525745.1. Taxonomy (NCBI): domain Eukaryota; kingdom Viridiplantae; phylum Streptophyta; class Magnoliopsida; order Asterales; family Asteraceae; genus Arctium; species Arctium lappa. The sequence continues at coordinate 68,014,147 of CM042048.1, read as the reverse complement.
AAGAAATGATCCAAAACATAAATCGAATGAAATGATTCCATTTACTTGTACTAAAAACGATTTTCAACAAAAAATTGATCAAACAGTGAATTTTAAAGAAACGAGTTCGTGAAAATTAAAATTTCTCAAATTTGATTCAATATGATGATCTGATCCTTCTGAATTTGTTTGGTTTGCTCTGATACCAATTGAAATTGTAATTCCCTTATCACAATCAAGCAATATCTCAATATCTCAAAATAAGATTCAATGAACTGACAATGTAAATCTAGAGAGAGAGTAGAGAGAGTAGAGAGAGAAAGTTCTTATGTCATAGATCTCACAATATACGAACAATGCTTAGTTACAAGATTACAAAGCACCTAAAGTATTTATACCAAGGATGCTAACACAAGATACAAACACTTTCAATACAAAACACCATATTGACTTTACAGACATTGACTTTGTTGACTTCTCTTGACTTGAGTTTTCCTAATTAAATCTTGAATACAATAATATACTAACACTTTAGCTTTGACTTGGTTGACTTTCTGTCTTGAGTCATCATGATCTTGTATCCAACATATTTATGCACTAACACAATTCTTCGTGAACATCATTGAAATAGGCAACTAGCCCATGCCAACTCTTGATTTAAAACCACACCAGCTACTCATCTTTTTCTTAAAAAGAAGATGTTTCAACTTTTCTTGGTGATGCATCATACAATCTATCAGATTTTCATTTAGAAAATATGGATATTGAAAAAGAAGGAAGTTTGCCCCACCTTCGCACTTCGATCATGCACAATTGAGTCTGTGTATTATTGTTGTTATCTCAATGGTTTACACATTTTGAGCCAATTAAAAGCAATCATCATGTGCTTAATTCTTTCATACACAAGCACGTACACACAGGAAATTCGTTTTTCTGTCTAAACGTTCATAGAATAAACTTGTGTTATTCGATGATTGAATGGAAGACCTGGGGGAATGAACATAAAAAAAATTCCTTTCCAATGTGTATTCATTACACACAGTGACTTCGTGTTACTGACAGACATTATTAACCGATTCATTTGTTGATTTGGGTGTTACACTCTATTTTGTTAGAATTTGAAAAGATTCAGATGAATACTTTATGAATCGGAGGATGGTAAGAGGCTTAATTTCTATTATCAATGGTCAGAGAAGAGGTTAACGACATTTCTTGTAGAAGTTTTGATGATTTCTTTGCTACTATCATCAAAAATGGGGAGAAGATTTGTTCAAGAAATGTTTGTTGAATAAGAGTTTGTAACAGTTATGGAGAAGTTAAAGAATTGTTTAAATTTAAAGGATAAATCATTTCAAGAAAGACGATTTAAAGAAAATTCGTTGAAAGAATGTGTCAAAGAATGCAAGATATGGGAAGATTTTTCGGAATTGAAAGGAAAAGTTCAAGTGTTTATGAATATTTGTGGGAAATTATTGAAATTTTCTTTGAAGTTTGATTTGCTGAAAAAAAGCGAGCTAATTCTGAAAATAATTTCTTTCTGGAGTCTGAAAGAGGTTTTTATAACCTTGGGTGAGATTGTTTTGTTCTTGAAGATCATTTTCACAGACTTTGGGGATATTACTGAAAAGGTTGAAGACTGTTTTTTAGCATAAAGGGGAGGTTGTGCTTCAATGCATTTCTTTTTGGAGGATGATCTTGAATCCAGAGGGGGAGATTGTTAGTGCATAAATCTGTTGGATACAAGATCATGAAGTCTGAAGACTGAAGGTCAAAGTCAAGTCAAAGCTCAAGTCAACTTTCATGTTAAAGTCAAAGTCAATTGTAATAAAAGTCAAAGTCAAAGTCAAAGTGTTTAGTGGTGTGAGATTTCCTAGTATATAAGTGTTTTGTAAATAGGGATATGACTAGTTGTATCAAGAGAGAATTGGGTGCATATCACATTGAAGAGAGAGAGAGAGAGTTTTGAGAGATGTGTAATCGATTTATGAGTTTGAAATAAAAATGGTTCTTGATTGAATTGAGTCATCTTATATTGATTTGCACTGATTGTGGGACACATAATGTCAGATAATTGTATGCTCTTGAAGATAATCATGAAGATTTGAGTATTTTAATCGTGGAAGATTTCTCAAAACAAGTATATTGAATAAATGAAATGAATATAAGAAACTTGTGTGAAAATCTGACAATGTATCGAAACATCGAATAAGAATGATTTATCGTTAAAAGCTTAGGTCATTAAAAATTTGATGTTGTCTATAAGAACAAGTATAAATAGTCTTGAAAGAAACGCTTTGAATGTATCAAGGCTCAACAAACTTTCAATTTCAAACGGGGTTTATTACCATCGAAAAATTGTTTCATTATGAGACATGGTAATAATATAAGCAATAAAAAAATGCTAAACCGGTGTGTATGAATGCTTGACAATATATGGAAAAGATAATACACAAGTATTTATCTTTGGAAACACACGGTTAGTTTAACAATAAAAGCTCATAACAATGAAAACATTTAAAATCACACTTCAATATTCATGAAATCTATTTTGAGAATAAGAAGTGGTTTGAACATATAAGAACATGTTTTCATGTCTGAAAGTTGTCCTTTTTCAAACATAATGAGATTAAGATTAGAATAGTCCTTACGCTTAGCTTTAATCTCATGAATTCAGCTTCAAAGTCATGATTGATATGATCATGTAAGCTCCCCCACAAAATCTGCATGTAGTCAAAAAGTCGCCAAAGCAACAAAGTCTTATTGAAACAAAAACATTTATTGAAAAATTAAAGACATAAAAGCAGTAAAATGTTTTAAGAACGAGTTCTGATCAGATGTAATCAGAAGTCAATGTCCTTACTCCCCCTGAACATATGTATCACAAAATATGTCAATGTAAAAATGTATACAAATATCTACAACTCCCTTTAGAATGTAGATCATCTAAATTTTGTATCACACTCCCCCTGAAAGCATGAACAAACGTTAAGTGCATATATCATTCAGATAAAAAAAATCAACTGTACTAGGTAACCAAAGATTATGTTTTGAGGTTCAACATGCCAAGTTTCGAAATAAGAAAATTAAATCACTTTTCGTCCAATGGCTTAGTAAACAAATCAGCAAGTTGATAATCTGTGTTAAAAAAGTAAAGTTCAACTGTACCTTTTTCAACATTATCTTTGATAAAGTGATATCTCATGTCAATATGCTTGGTTTACGTATGTTGGACAGGGTTCGTAGATATAGCAATAGCGCTCTTGGAGTCACAGTAAATTTGGAATTTTGTTGTATTTGAAGCCATAATCTCGGAGTTGTGTTCGCATCTACAACACTTGAGAACAACAGCTAGCCGCAGCTACGTACTCTGCATCGGCTATTGAAGTAGATACGCACAGTTGTTTCTTCGAAGTCCAACTCATGAGCTTATCTCCCAAAAATTGTATATGTCCCGAAGTACTCTTCCTGTCTAACATACAACCTGCATGATTTGCATCTGAATATGCTGTTAGCTCAAAACCTGTATCTTTAGGATACCACAAACCAAGATCTGCAGTTCCCTTCAGATATCTAAATATTCTCTTTACAGCTGAAAGATGGGATTCTCTAGGTGAAGCTTGATATCTAGCACATAAGCATGTAGAGAACATAATATTCGGTCTACTCGCCATTAAGTATATTAAAGAACCAATCATTCCTCTATAGGTTCTAAAATCAAAAACTTTTCTAGAAAGATCAACTCCAATCTTAGTTCCTGGTGCCATTGGGGTACCAATTGGAGTACAATTTTCCATTTTAAAATTTCTCAAAATATCATAAATGTACTTTGCTTTATTTATGAAAATCCCTATAGAAAATTGTCTAACATGTAATCCGAGAAATAAATTCATCTCTCCCATCATACTCATTTGAAATCTATACACCATTAGATTAGAAAAGTTCTTACAATACTTCGGATTTGTTGAACCAAATATTATATCGTCCACATATATTTGAATTTAAATGATATTAGCTTTTTCCTTTTTAATAAAAAGAGTAGTATCGATTTTACCTTTTGAAAACCCAGGCTTGACCAAAAACTTTGATAGAACATCGTACCAGGCTCGAGGAGCTTGCTTTAAACTATAGAGTGCTTTGTCAAGAATATAGACATGATCTGGTTCTTCAGCATTGACAAACCCTTCTTGTTGTGAGACGTATACCTCCTATTTCAATATGCCATTTAGAAAGGCAGTCTTCACATCCATTTGGTAGACAATGAAGTTTTTGTGTGCAACGTAGGCTAGAAACATTCTGATTTCCTCTATACGTGCAACTGGAGCGTATGTCTCATCATAATCTATGCCTTCCTCTTGCCGGTATCCTTAAGCAACAAGTCTTGCTTTGTTTCTTACCACGATACCATCTTCATCTTTCTTGTTTTTGAAAACCGATTTCGTACCTATAATTGTTTTGCCTTTCGGTCGAGGTACAAGTCTCCAGACTTTAAGCGATTCGAATTGCTTGAGCTCTTCTTGCATAGTTGTTATCCAATGTGGATATTTTAGAGATTCAGATACTCGTGTAGGATCTATCTTGCTCAGAAAAGAATCAAGCATGCACTCGTTAGCAGTTGCAGACCTAGTTTGCACCGACTTTGATGGATCTCCAATAATTTGATGAACCGGGTGCTCTTTGGTCCACTTATGTACATTAGGGAGTGGATTAGATGTAGACTGATCATGCTGATCATCTAGATATCCAGTATGTTCTTTATATTGGGGTTCAGTTGAAATAACTGGTGCAGATGTTTTAGTGGATTGGACATTTGATGTCTGTTGGATAGGCATGACAGTACATCCAACTGAATGTGCTACTTCTGGCTCAGCAGTTTCATGTGCAACTTCAACTGATTGAGTAGGTGTTTGAACTAAAGTTTCTTCTTAAATCAGGGAATTTGATTCGGTTGAGACATCTGATGTGATTGGATGATGATTACTTGAATCTTCATATTTGTCAATCACAACAGGTTTAGTCACTCTAGAACCAAGAAACTCATCATAAAAATGTTCAAACAATAAATCTAATTCTGTTAAATGTTATGTAGATGTTGACGCTTTATCAACATTAGAAACTTTAACCGCAGGTTCTGGACTGATCTGTCCAGAAGCTAATACTCTTGTTATCACGGGTTCATAACTAATTTTATCAGTAAGCCATTTCTTCATCAAATTTGATATTGACCCTCTCAACCACAATCTTTGAATTCTTGAGGTAAACTCTGTATGCCGCAGATGTTTGAGAATATTCAATGAAAATGCCTTCATCTGCCTTGGGGCTGAACTTGTTCAAGCTTTCCTTGTCGTTGAGTACATAACTCCTGCATCCAAAAATATGAAAGTGTTTAATGCTTAGTGTTATGTTCTTAATCGAAGTGTTTGGAGTTTTACCAAACCGTCTAGAATAATTGAACGATTTTGCGTATAACATGCAGTTGAGACAACTTCGGCCCATAAAAATAAAGGTAGATCAGATTGGCTCATCATCGTTCGTGCAACCTCGACAAGAGTCTGATTTCTTCGTTCAACTACTCCATTTTGTTCCAGAGTTCTGACAGCAGAAAACTGATGAGTTATCCCGACCGATTCGAGATAATCTTCAACCGTTTTGTTCATGAATTATGTGCCATTATCAGTTCGAAGAAGCTTAACTGTTTTCTGCAAGTTCACTTGAACGGTCTTTAGGAATTAGATGATGACATTGGACGTGTCATCTTTTGATCATATAAATTTGACCCAAGTGTATCTAGAATAATCATCCACAATCACCAAGACGTATTTCATGCCATTTATGCTTTGTGTTTGCATTGGACCACAAAGCTACATATGCAGCATTTCTAAAGGAGTACTTGTGCTCGGTTCAGGTTTAGGCTTATGTGAGGCTCTTTTCATCTTACCTTTCTGACACGCATCACACAGAAGTTCTTTTACGTATTTCAGCTCTGGTAATCCCTTAACCAAATTTCCAGCCACCAACTTGTTAATGTATCTGAAGTTGAGATGAGATAGCCTTCTATGCCATAACCAACTTTGTTGCATAGAGGCTTTAGAAAGTAGACACACCGCATTATCAGTCTTGACATTTGACAGGTTGATCATGTAGAGATTTGACATTCTCTTCCCAACCAAGAGTTCTTTACCGTCTTTCATTCCAACACAACATCGCTTGGCCTTAAAATTCACCTCTAAATCCTTATCACAGAACTGACCAATGCTGAACAGATTGTGTCCTAAACCTTTAACATAGCTCACCTTCTTAATTGTTATGTTCTCTTGCATAACATCTCCATATCCCAAGATTGGTGAAAACTAGTCATTTCCAAAATGAACATGGCCACAAAATTTCTCTATATAATTAGATAGAATATCTTTCTGCCCTGTCATATGCTTGGAACAGCCTGAATCCAAGTACCACATATGACGGGTCTGCACATGAGAAATCAAACAACAAGAGGTTTAGGTACCCATATATAGATGGGTCCTAACAAGTTAGCACAATATTTTGGCACCCATTTTAAATTGGGTCCTTTTAACCTTTGAACAACTTTTGAAACAGAAGAATTATAAACATGATATGAACCAAACCAATGATCAGAATATTGTCGAGTAATAAAATCATTTCTGCGAGATGTGGAAGACTGAATAGTAGACGTAGATAATTGGATCAATTGCTTTATTGTATAAGACTTGTAAGAATGTACAAGTTTTTGTTTATGAGAAGCACATTGACCAACTACATCAGATATAGTATTAGTAATCCTATTACAATCAACATTAGAAAATGATTTTGTTGACTCGTCAATCTTCTACTTTGGCCTCCATTCAGATTTCACTTCGGACCTTTGCTTTTCAGATCTGAAACATATGAATATTGCATGTTAGAACTGTGAGACTTGAGAGATTGTTTCTTCTTTGATTTACCAGTGTTGGTCCGTTTCTGTGAGTGTTTGTTCTTTCTTTTCTTACATTTGGCAGAATAGGTGCTCACAGAAACTGGTTTATCAACTTTCGTCGATGATTCACCTTTTTCATACACACTTGATAAACCATTAGAATTAACAACAAACTGAAAATGATCTGGAAGTTTTGCATTAAAATCAAATTGTTCAACACATTTATCAAAACAACCAACAGAGTTTAAAAATAAACATCATTATCAAACATACCATCATCATCAATAGATATATAAGATTTGGATTTATTTGAAAAATCAGTGTTTATGAGAACAATAGAAAATACCAATTGTTCTAATTCAATCAAAAAAATTTCTTCCACAAGAGTGTTCTCAAGCTCAGAAATTTTACTTTCTAAGATGAGTAGAGAAACATATATTTTTCCTTCAATAGGTCTTGCCTCCATTTCCTCTGTAGAATAACTTTGAAAATAATCGTTTGAAAGAAATTTTGACTGTTTAGAATTGTAACTAGAATTCAACTTTTCATAACGAAATGGTAGTTGCATTTTAGTTATATTTTTCCTTTTCTCATCTTCCTTAGCCTCTATTTCATCTGATGATTTTTTCCATTTGACTTTGAGTTTAGAATGCTTCTGTGCCAGTTTTAGAAATCCAAAATCATATAAAGCAGGCGCTTTTGAAATACCCTTCTTCAAGTAATGAGGAATGTCGTAACCGATACCCCAAATACTCATTGAAAGAAGTAACCTCTTTTGAATTATTAAGATAAATGGTTTGATCAGTTTGACCTCTAGTATAAATTTTTTCTTCCAAAACACTCACTTTTTCAATCAAAGACTTCTTTTCTTTCTTTAAAGATAATCACTTTTAGCAACCACTTTAATCTCAAGTTCACACAATTTGAATTTTGAAGATGTTTCAGACAATTGATTATGAATTACAGTATTTTCTCTAGTATAGGTATCAATATTTTTATGTAAAGTCTCAATCAACACATTCTTCTTAACAATATCATTGTTGAGTTTCTGTATTGCTTGGGTTTTCTTTGTAATGACACCTTTTTCATGTTTGAGTTTAGACTGTATATCCTGAAGTTCAACCATCTTGGATTCCATTTGAGTTAAAAAATCAGATTCAGTCATATCATTTACCTCTTCAGAATCTTCTTAATCTGACATCTCCTCAACAACTTTCTATCCCATTAGGCACATATGGGCAGTCTCCTCTTTCTCCTCCTCATCATCTGAATGATCAATCCAGTAAGCATCCTCAGCCATCAATGCTTTGCCTGCCTCTTTTTGCTTGGCTAGAAGCATCTTGTTCTTGTAATACTCAGAATTTCTGACTTTTGGCTTTCGGCAATCCTTGGCAAAGTGGCCTATCTTACCACAGTTGTGCACTTTACTGGATCCTCTTCTTTCTTTTCAACATACTATTTCACATACATTTCTCTTCTGGCTTTTTCTCCTCCAATCTTTTCTTTCCTTCAACCCTTTCCTTACGCTCATAATTTTTTGAACTTGAGGAATACCTTTCACTGTTTGACCCAGGCTTCATGTAAAACTTTTCTTGGAATGCCTTGGTCAATAAAAGCCTTGCTTGCTTAAGATTCTCACCATCATCAGAATCAGACTTATAAGTATTCTCTTCCTCAGACTCAAATATAATCACTTTCTTCTTTTTTAGACTTACTGATCTCTTATCCTTTCTCTTTACTACCAAAGCCACCAGATCAACCGCTGGTTTCTCAGCTTTCTTCTTCTCAGCTCTTATCTCATCAACCTCTTCTTCAATCAGTCGTAGATTTTCATAAACCTCATGCAAAGGAATCTCATTGAGATCCTTGAGTTGTTTCATCTGGCGAGTAAATATTTCCATTCAGGTTGTAGTATACTCAGAAACTTCACATTAAGTTCAATCTGAGATTTATTCACTCTATTCTTGCTCAGCTCATTTTGAAGAGTGACGAATATCTCATAGGTTACTTCTAGGCTCTCACTTTTCTTAGCTTTAAACTCTTCATAATTGTTAATACAATTTCACACCTTCAATTGATTACCATCATTAGAACTCAGCATCATCCTTTCCAACTGATCCCACATCTGCTTTTCGGATGCCTTGTAGTTGTCTATCTTCACATATATCTCATTAGGTATCCCTTGTAGTAGAAAAGATCTTGCCAGTCTGTCAGCCTTGTGCCTCTTTTTCTGCTCATTGGTATACTCATCTATGTCCATAGGATATTCATTGGTAACTACCTCTACTCCTTCGTCTTCTGTAGAAAGAAACTTTGTTGGAGGTTTCATGAGACCTTCTTTCAACGATAGCCTGATATATTCACCAAGCTCATGTTTGTCAATAAAGTCCAAAAATTTGTCTTTCCATTGTTCATACTCACCCTTGAAGAGAACGGGTGGTTTGACATCAGTACCAATTGCAAGAGCATCACGAGAAGTCATCTTGATAATTTGCATAGATCTTTAAACACAAAAACATCAATTTTCTAAAAAAAATTCTGAAAATAGCCAAAAATTGACTAAGTACTGAAGTCGCAGACCACAGAGAACAACTTGTCGCAAAACCTTAAGAAACCACTTGTCGCAGACCAAATGAATTAAGAAATGAGGAACTCGTAGCCTGAAGCGTGCGAGTTCTCACTTGTCGTAGACTAAAGGTTAAGACTTCTGGACTTGTCGCAAACAAAGGCTTGCGAGTTCTGTACTTGTCGCAGATAGTTGTCTGCGAGTTCTTACTTGACGCAGATAGAGGTCTGCCAGTTCTGAGACTTACTTGTCGCAAAGCATCTGCGAGTTCTCTTACTTAGAATAATTTTCGATGATTAACTTGTCGCAATGCGTCTACGAGTTCTTATACTTATAAAAATTTCAACCAAGAAACTTATCGCAAAAAGAACACTTGTCGTAAGCCTTGACTTGCGAGTTCTCGAACTTGACGCAGAGCAAAGAAAGTGAACGGTAACTTGTCGCAGATAGAGGTTTGCGATAAGTACCTTGACATAGATCACACTCTGCGAGTTCTTGCCCTCTGCGAGTTCTTCAGATATGAATCTTGCGACTTCCTTGGATCTTGCGAGTTCTTCAATATTTCGAGCAAAAAACACTGTAAGCAGCCAGATTTCGATCCAAAACTTCGAATTCAATTCTGAAACTTGAAAGTTTTAACCTCGATCACAGTCTGAACAAATTACAAACAATCAATTACAACAGAATCACACAAATTACACAAAGATCTTAAGAACAATACGTTTTTACAACTCGAAAAAAACTCAACACAAATCCAAATTCACATATATCAATTGTGAATTGGACAAAGTGATACAAATCAAATGTTTTCTAAAACATAATGCGATTACAATACAACCAATTCCAACTCAAAAATATCACAAAAACAGTAAATTCAATTTGGACAGGATGTGTCCGCGAGTTCTTCAATAATACACCAAATTCTCCGATTTTGATGTGTTTTTCTGATTTTCGTGCTTGCTCTAATACCAATTAAAACATAATGCGATTACAATACAACCAATTACAACTCAAAAATATCACAAAAACAACAAATTCAATTTGGACCGGATGTGTCCGCGAGTTCTTCAATAATACACCAAATTCTCAGATTTTGATGTGTTTTTCTGATTTTCGTGCTTGCTCTGATACCAATTGTGTGTCCCAATGTTATGCAATCAATCAAGATGAACAACGAATTCAATCCAAATGCTCCATATTATTGATCTCAATTCAATTGTTTACAAGATGCTCTCTCTATGAAATATTTCTCTCTCTAAACCTAAATCTTTCAATTAGGTGCTACAAGATTACAAAGAAAAGAAAAAGTTTTATACCCACATGTTTACAAAGAAAAAAACTAATCTAGTTGACTTTGAGTTTATTATGCTTGACTTTGACTTATGCTTTTAAAAGGCTTTGACTTGAGCATTGACTATCAACTCCCATCATCTTGGATCCAACATATTTATGCACTAACATTTCTTCATCTTGTTCAATATGGAAAACTCAAGTATAAGTGCCATTTATACTGCTGGATCTTTGACAAAGCCTCCTACTCTTCTGAAATATGAATATCCTCAATGGAAGATTAGGATGGTTAACTTCCTGGAAGGAATGGACAAAGATTTCATGAGATCCATAACTCAAGGACCTTTCCAACCCATGGTTTTGGTTCCTAGAGTACCTGCAACAGCAACAACTGCATAAATACTTGCATGTTTTGAGAAAAAGACAACTGGGTTTACTGATGAAGAACTGACAAAAATGGCGAACGACTCAAAAGATGTCAGACTTTTAATCATGACCATCCCAAATGACATCTTTCAAGAACTTGACTCATGTGTCACTGCAAAAGAAATATGGGACCAATTGTTCAATCAACTTGAAGGTGGCATTAAAACACAATTGAATAGAAGGACGCAATGCATAAATGAATAACATGACTTTAAAGCTCTTCCTGAAGAAACTTTATAGCAAACCTACACCAGGTTTAATGTACTGATAAATAAATGTAGAAAGTGTGGGGTCATAAGATCCAAAGAGGAAAACAATGTACTTTTCTTGAAAACCTTAAATGATGAATGGCTGCAACTGTCCATGTCAGTTCAAGCAAATCAAAATCTTGAATCATGGACACTAATAGACATTTATGGTACTTTTGTTGCTCAAGAAAAGGAAGTTGTCAAACAAAAGAACAAAACCTCCTTGGGTGGACCACTTACCTTGATGTCAAATGATAAAAGCATTTCTGAAGAAAGTTCAAAAGAAAACAAAACCAAAAGATCAAAAGCTTCAAGGGAAAAGTTTTCTGAAAAAGAGTCAAAAAGGGCCATGATAGCTGATGAAGTCAAAGATTCAGACTTAGAATGTTTTTGAAAAGAGTAGAGATGAAGGAGATAGCAGAGGATTTCAAGACAAAAGGAGATTTCAGAAGGAAGAACATCATTCAGAGCCAAGATCTACTCTGCATAGTGATTAGAAGGTTGTTCAGTACATCCATTATCCCAAAAGTCAGAAGGTACTGCTCTTCCAACAAACCGGAATGATGGAAGATGTTTTAGATGTGGCAAGCCAGGTCACTTCTCTACAAACTGCAAGGGAAGATTGATTAAAGATCAACATTATTACAAGAACAAATACAAATATAACTTAAAGAAAGAGTTCTTGTAGCAGAGATGGGAGACTGGCTCTCTGACTCAACCTCTGATGGAGAAGAAGACCCATCCAACTTCTGTGGCATGGCAATAGCAGATGATGATCAATCAAATGGATCATCCCAGGACAACTCCGAAAAGGTACAGTATCCATCTACTTCTAAATCTGAACTGGAATTGGATGTGCTCAAACTCACTGATGAATTTCAAAGCCTAAAACAAAAGCTTTCTATTGAAAAGGAAAATAGAAAACAAGTTCTAAAAGACTTGCATTTTTACAAAAGAGAAAAAGACCTTTTAGAGTCTTGAAAGAAAGAATTTTTTGATGAAAAGACAGAACATGAAAGATCACAAAGGATAAAAGAAAAATCCTTCTCTAAAAAATACAACGAACTTGAAAAAGTTTTAAAGACAAAAGAAGAAGAAGTAAAAAGATTTGAGTATGAAAGGCTCAACTTTGTTGCTTTAACCAACTTTTTTCAAAAGGAGAGAGAGGTTTTACATAAATCTCTGGAAAGAAATGAATTACAGATCAAAATCTATCTAGATGCACAAGATGTGCATATCAAAATATATTCACAGATGGACACTCAAGGCTTGGGATTCAATGAAATAAATCCATTTAATGGCAACAAGAAAACATCTTTGTCATCTACTTTCTGTGATGGAAAAATTCAGAAGCCTCAAGAACTCTAATGTCTTCAAAAGAGTTAAAACTTCTGAAAGATCCAGACTCAAAAATATAAAATTTAAAAGCATCTATTACTCTGAAGCAAAAACAGACTCAAAATCAGTTCTAAAAGAAATCAGAGAGTCTTTAGAAGTTCTTCAAACAAAAACTCAGAGCAATGATCCCAAAGAAATTTTCAGATTTGATTCTGTCCTTGTTAAAAAACCAGAGGTCTCTGAAGTCAAATCTCAGAGCCTACTTAACTCAGAAGCACCTTTGTTCTCTCCAAACTCTGAAGAAAATGTAAGAACTACCTTTGAAGAAGACATTAGAAGAGTTTTTGAGCAAAATGCTATATCTGATTTGAAAAAGAAATCATGCATTAAAAAGATTATCAAATTTTCTAAACCCAGATAAATTGTCAAAACCTCAGAGATAGTCACCTCTGACAGAATCAAGAAAGGCTTTCTTGACTCTAACTCTGATTCTGATTTAGAGCTTGATGAACAAATCTTTTTCACTCCAGAAAAGGTCATTCATAAAGAAAAACAGATTGTGGGCTCTGGAATTTTAAACAAGCTAGTTCAAATTTCCAAACCAAAACCCAGAGTACCAATTTGTCCTAACATTCTAGACATGTTTCTGAAGACCAAAACATCTATGGAATTAGAAAAAGAGATGAAGCAAAAAAGCAAAGGGCAAAAATATCACTTCTAAAACTCAAGCCAATAACTTTATCAAGTTCACTCCTGAACAAAAGGGAAAATGGAAAGCAATTAACCATTATGTTCCTAATTGTGCAGTGAACAAAAAGGAAAAGGGGACTTTTTGGGCCAAGAAAAAGACCGATCATCAAATGAAGGCCAATTTCAATTCCCAGAAATCTGTTCTAGATAGGAAAGCTTGTAAAATTCCTAGTGCTAGACCAAATAGATTTCAAAAGAAAAATGTACCAAATGTTATTAATAAAATCAAAAGCTTTGCACAAAGTCCATCATGTTTTGTTAATTGCAATTGCATCAATCTCTTGATCAAATTAAAGAATCATTTCTCTGGTCCGTATTGCTTTATGCTCAAATCTCAAAAGAAGAAAACTTCAGAGACTAAGCCTATGAAGTATTAGAACTATCTACCTGGAACATCATCAAAGAATGAAGAGCAAATAATTGAAAAGAAAACCTCAAAGCCTAACAAAAATGGACCAATTATGAGATAGGTACCTAAAACCCTCTAATCTGTCTTGTAGAAACAGTATATGCCCATCTGGTATCTTGATTCTGGATTTTCAAGGCATATGACTAGGGATAAAAGGTTACCATACTCTTTCAAAGACCAACTTGGAGGAGCAACAACTTTTGGGGATAATAAGCAAGGACAGATCAGAGGATATGAAGAACTAGCAAGAGGAAATGTTTCAGTCTCAAAGGTTGCTTATGTTTATGGGTTAAAGCATAACCTGCTCAGCATAAGTCAACTTTGTGATCATGGTTTTGATGTGAAATTCCAGAGGAAATTCTGCTCTCTATTACATTCAAATACAGGTCAGGAAATGCTCAGAGCTGATAGAAAAGGTAATCTGTATTGAATGAACTTTACAAAACACACTGATACCAATTTAAAGAAACTCTGTTTGGTATCTCTGAACAACGAGGATGCCTGGCTCTGACATAAGAAGTTCTCACACTTGAACTTTTCATCACTTGATAAGTTGGTAAAAGTTAATTTGGTTAAAGGTCTACCATCTCTGAAGTTTGACAAAGAGCATCTTTGTTCTGCTTGAGAGATGGGTAAACTAAAAAGAGCATCTCACAGAACCAAAAGTGACAATAATTGTCCAAGACCTCTGCACATGCTTCATGTTGACCTTTGTGGTCGAATCTCTGCGCAAAGTCTGTCTGGAAAAAAGTATATACTTGTACCCATTGATGAATATTCAAGATATACTGGGATTGAGTTTATCATAGCTAAGTCTGATGTCCCAAAGATTCTGATAAATTTGTTGAAAAGATTACAGGTTTTGTTCAACTACAAGGTTCAAAAGTTGAGAAGAGATAATTGCACAAAATTCAGGAATGCCAAGATCAATTCTTAACTATCAGAAGAAGGCATTACACCAAACTTCTCAGCAACAAGAACACCTCAACAAAATGGAGTTGTTGAGAGGAAAAACAAAACACTAGTTGAAGCTGCAAGAATAATTCTTGTCGGATCTGATCTTCCAACAAATTATTGGGCTGAACCAATGTCAACAGCCTACTTTACTCAAAATAGAGCTACTATTGTTAAAAGATTTAAAAAGACAACATATGAACTCATTAACAATAGAAGACCAAATGTCAAATACTTTCATGTTTTTGGGTGTAGGTGTTTTATCTTGAATGACAGAGATCAACTTGGAAAATATGACAAGAAGGATGATGAAGGAAAGCTCGTTGGTTATTCTTTGACTTCCAAGGCTTTCAGAATGTACAATCTCAGAACCAGGACCAATCAAGAAAGCATCAATGTCTCTTTCGATGAAAGAGAATCTAGAAGCTCTGACAATCAAAATTCTCATTCCCAGACCAAAGAAGCCTCTGGCTCATTAAAGCTCGGAGTGTTAGAATTGAATAGAATATTTGAAGACTTCTTTGATGATGATGACACCTCTGAATTTATATTCAGAACAATCACAGAGCTGCAGCAGAAGAACCCAGAGCACAAGTACAAATCTTTCTGGTCCTTCTAATACTACACCTTCTACTTCAAACAATGCAGATCCAAGTGATACATCTAGACCAAATGTTGAGTAAGAACAAGAGTGTTTTGAAGACGAAAGTGAACCAGAGACATCTGTTGAAGAGACTCTAGAGCCAACTTCACCATCTCTAGAACACTCTTCAGAACCAGTACAGAGCACAATAGAGATACATACACATGTCATCTCTGAAGCTCAAACTCCTCCACACATTAATGCTCTAATCTCAAGATGGACAAAGGATCACCCCCATGATCAAATCATAGGATCTCCCAACGATGGTGTAAAAACCAGATCTGCCATGATCAATGAATGCTTCTTTGCAAATTTCTTAAGCATCATTGAACCTAAAAAAGGTAAATGAAGCTCTTGCATATCCAAACTGGATTAATGCTATGCAGGAAGATCTTCAAGAGTTTGAAAGAAATAAGGTCTAGACCCTGGTTCCCCTTCCCAAAGGCAAATTTGCAATTGTAACCAAATGGGTTTGTAGAAACAAAAAAAGATGAAGATGGCATTATAATCAGAAACAAAACCAGACTAGTTGCTAATGCATATTGCCAAGAAGAGGAAATTGATTATGATGAAACCTTTGCACCTATCACAGCCTAGAAGAAATTAGAATCTTCTTAGCCTATGTTGCACAGAAAGGATTCAATATGTATCAAATGGATGTCAAATATGCCTTTCTTAATGATAAACTCAATGAAGAAGTATATCTACAGCAACCACCTGGATTTGAGAGTTCAAAGTTCCCATACCATCTATATTACCTTGATAAATATGGCCTTAAACAAGTTCCCAGAGCATGGTATACAACTCTGTCAACTTTTCTGATTGAAAATGGTTTTGAAAAAGGAACTGTGGATACCACTCTGTTCATCAAGAATTGTAAAAATGAGTTGCTTCTGGTACAAATCTATGTTATTGATATTATTTTTTGGACTACAAATCAAAAGTATTGTGACAAGTTTTCAGAGTTGATGAAGAGTGAATTTGAAATGAGTCTCATGGGATACCTAACCTTCTTCCTACGACTGCAAGTAAAACAAATTTCAGAGGGCACTTACCTAAATCAAGCCAAATATGTCTCTGAGTTAAGCATGACTCTGATCCTTCTGGTAAATCAGTGGATGTCAAGAGCTACAGAGTCATAATAGGATAACTTATATACCTAACTGCAAGTAGACCTTATATAATGTTTGCAACCTGTCTTTGTGCTAGATATCAAGCTAATCCAAAGGAATTGCACTTATCTGTTGTTAAAAGCGTGTTTAGATACCCCAGAGGCACACCATCTCTTAGCCTCTGGTATCCAAAACTCTCTGGTTTTGAATTTACAGCTTATTCTGATGCAGATCATGCAGGATGCAAATTAGACAGGAACAGTACCTTTGCATGTTGTCAACATTTGGGAAACAAGTTAGTGAGTTGGTCATCTAAGAAGCAAAATTGTATGTCAACTTCTACAACAGAAGCAGAATATGTTGTTGCTGATAGTTGTTGTTCACAAGTAATATGGATTATAACTCAACTCAGAGACTATGGTATTGAATTCGATAGAATTCCCATCTTCTGTGACTCTAGAAGTGCAATTGCCATCTCTGCTACTCCAGTGCAACATTCGAAGACAAAGCACGTTGATGTCAAGTATCATTTCCTTAAAGATCATGTTGAAAAAGGCACAACTGAGATTTATTTTGTTCCTACATCTTAGATCATGTTTGAATCAATTTGTACTGTAAGTTTGATTTTTGTCTTCTAAGTTTGTTTGACTTTATCTTGTGTATTGTATGAGGTCAAGGCTTATGTTTCACCCATATAAAGACTTTTCTCCTTTGTCTTTGTCTTGTAAGTAGAAGGTGTGTAAGCATGTAAGTACGCATATTCCAAGTCTTGTAATTTTTAAAATTAAGAGATATATGAGTAAAGACTTGTGATTACTTTCTCTCTCTAGATTCTTGTTAATCTTTGCTCAATCTTTGAATGTTAAATGCTTTAATCTGGAATCACACTACTGATTACCAACTTGCTGATTTTTTTACAAAATTTTTAGATGAACGAAGGTTGAATTTATTGATCAGCAAGTTGGGCATGTTAAATATGTCTACTTGATCTCCACACAGATCAGAGCCTCTGATAACCTGAGGTAGCATATTTGAGATCAGAGCCTATGATACACATATCAGAGTCTCTGAGTTTCTAAAGCATGTTCAGAAATTGTCTCATTTTGTTCATCTACACCCAATTCAAGGGGGAGAGAACAAAAGAAATCATTCATCTGTTAAGGGGGAGAAACCAACCCTTATCTATTAAGGAGGAGTAAGTACAGTTGAAAGGTAATAAACTCACGCATCAGAGCTTCTGATATTCATATCAAAGCCTCTGCTCTTGCCTCTAATACTGATATCCGAGCCTCTAATCTTTCATATTAAGATCTTTTCACAAGGGAAGGTATGTACTTCATTCTTATCTTTAAACATTATCTTTTCAAAAATAAAAAACTTGATTCACATTTTTGAAACGAATCTCAGAGTCTATTATTTATTCTCTGATACTACTCTCCAGAGCCTCTGATATCATATGCTCTGAAGATACATCAGAGCACTAAATCTTAGTGTTCTTGGATATTCCTTCAATCAAGTTTTGGATTTTTAATATTTTTAAGCCATAAAAGAAATTTGAATGTCTGAGAAAAAGTTTTTTTTAATTGTAAAATTCTTTAAAAAAAAGTGTGTGGGGGGGGGGGGGGAATGGCATGTGCGGGTTATTTACTTAGGTAATTGTCATGTTTTAAAAGAAAACCCAAAATGACAGTTGTCTGACGTAAGAGTCCTTTCACTCTCACTCTCCACGTGTCCATAATTGAGTTGATCGATGATGGAACATTTCTAACATGGGTACTCACAAACGCCGTTTCCATTTCTGACATGGGTACTCAACAACAACACTTCCATAACCTCCATCATACGCCTCGTCTCAAGTCCATAAAAACCCACTTCCATCCTCCATTTCACCTTTACGCTTTCAGATATTCCCTCTCTACTTCATCTTTTTCTCTCAAGCATTCAAAAGATTAATACTCTAAAAACCTGCAAAAATGGCGCAACACCAAGCAGGTTTAGATGACTCAAGCCGATTTGTCTCTAGCCAAAAACCTTGCTCAATTTGACATCCCTGTCAAGGGAAACAACTACCATCTCGATCTCACACCCTCGAATTTTGAAAAACAGTATCAACCTATGCTGGAGTTCTTCCGCTCTTGTGAACTAAAAGACGCTCTCACTATCTTTGACTCAAATGTACCTCTCAGCTACGTGCAACAATGGTGGTACTCCTGTGAGTAAAAAGAGGAAGCTACAAGACTAGTAGGATATGTTGACCTCGACGAAAGAATTGTTCCATTCGCATTCAACCTGACACTCTTCGTCATAGACTTTTTCTCTTGGACACATATGACGTAGAAATTGCTAGGTTCGAGAAACCCCCCCCCCCCATGAAGTTCTTCTTCAATTCCTTCACCAATTAGGATACAATAAGGACATTACTCGATTAAGCGAATTTAGGAGACAACACCTTCCTCTGGTCTCGAACTTTATGTTTAGCGTGCTAAATCGCACACTGACCTGCAAGATTGGTAGCCAGGATCAAACCAATCTCACACTTCTCGCCATTATTTACGCCCTCTTTTTCAACAGAAGCATCGACATGGAAGGACTTATTTATACCGAAATCTTCACTGTTATGGACCGAAAGAACAAAACTCTGGAGAAGGGTAGGCAACTTGTATCAGTCCTATTCCCTAGATTTATCTCCTTGGTCATTAGAAGGGCCATGACCAAGTTCACTATCTCATAGGAAAGACCTAAGACTATGCTTTACGTGATGAACTCCTTCAAAGTTACTACCATGCCTCTATACCCTTATGAACGAAGGTTTCCTCAGTGCATGGCTAGGTACATTCCAGAGGATCACCCTACCCGCCTATGTCTTAGTAGTGTTGCCTAACCATCAGAGTCAATGGAGGGCAGAGGGCAACCAGAGGGTGGCTCTGATGAGAGAGTGAGGACTCTGAGGTATTGAACCTGAGTTAGAATTAGAGAGTGAGGACTTTGAAGCGATCTTAGATGAGGGTAGAGGGAAACCAGAGGGTGGCTCTGATGAGAGAAAAACAGAGAGTCTCTATGCCTCTGGTGAAGAGATTAGATCTACCAGAGATAAGGAAAGTAAGGATGAGGGTATCTCTGAGCGAGTGATTTCTTCACCCCTAAGAGCCGAGAGATGCGAGGTACAAAAAATATACATAGAGACACAACTGAGAGTTTCCCACACCCAACTCCCAGTGTAACCAAACAATCTATTCTAGGTGGTCCAGCACCACAGAACATTGAAACAGAGATGCACACCTCGATCCCAACCCAATCAAACCGCATAGAGGCACATCCTTCTGCCTATGAAGCACACATCGAAGGGGAAGCCACCATTCTAGATAATTCCTCCTAAAAGGACTTAGACATTGAAACGATAAGTACCCCTTCGCCCTAGGGTAAGTCACCTCCTCCCACACACCATGATAACTCTATGGCTCAAGACTTAGAGGACCGACCTTTAGTTAGAGAGATCTTCAGGATCTCTTGTAGGGACTGTCAAACTGAGGGATAGTGGCAGATCTAAGTTGCACGTGGAACGACTTTCCTAGATAGCAAGTCTTCCCAGCACATCAGATTCTCCTCCCCTGAACCTCAGTCAGAGAAAGAAGACCTGATTAGAACTTACATAGAGAATTCCCCTAAGAAGGAATCTCGAGGATTGGAAGGAAGTCCCTCTAGAGGCAACCTAAAATCACCCCTGAAGCAGGGCCCCTCTAAACTCGAGGGTGACTTGGAAACATGTGTTAGTTCCAAGATTCCCATCTCTATGTTCGTCCCAAGAGAAGAGTTCACAATCATTAGTGAGGAAAGATGATACATGAAAGATCTAAATCTTATAATGGAAAAGACCTCAGAGGCCTCTGCCTCGAACTCTGAAGTAATCAAACTTACTTCAGAGGTCTCTAAGTTGCGAATGCAACTGGCTGATAACAACACTCGTATGGCAGCTTTGGAATCCTTTGTTAGCGGTCGCTTTAATCAATTATCTGAAGCACTCAACACCGCGAAGGTCGACATTCTCAGAGCCAAACCTGTACCACCCTCTGCAGCACCAGCAATTACTCATGCTGATATGGCTAAGTTTAAGTCAGAGATGATGCAGTCCATCTCGGAAGAAATCGCCACCATAACCATCTATGTTGCACCTCAAGCTTCCAGTCAAACACCAACAACCGCAGCAGATTTGGTCACCAAATTTGATCTGCAAGAGTTCTCCAGGCAAGTAACAAACAAGATGCTCACGATGTCGAGCAAGTTTGTAGCCAAAGCAGGACAACAAACAAAGGTTGTACAAACCTTGCTACGGGATGCCTTAACTCCAGAGACTGCATCATAACTGAAGAGGAAGATTCCAAAGACTTCCTTCCAAGAAGGCCAGGTTTGATGATTCTGATGATGATATGCCACAAGGGTTGTTAGAACCTCAAAAGGGGGAGAAAAGAGCAACTTAAATCAGAACAGAAGAAGCAAGTGCCTCTGCTCCCCCCTCCTCCTTTGCACCACCTAAAAACACTGAAGATGCTCAAGACAGGACCAAACCATAGAGGACTACCACCTTTGCTGATGACCAACCAACAACAACAATCTTGAGCTCTCCAGTACCCGTGATTCTTCTTGTAGCCACAACATCAGAGATAGCAGTAGTTCCAGTGGTCACCACAACTCCAGAGACTATTTTCCAGAGACCATTGCTACTATTGCTGTAGATGAAGAAGAATAACTTGTGGACTATGTAGATCCCAGTGAAGTGCAAATCAGAATAACAGCAATCAAAGATGAACATATTATAGGCCACAACAACTAGTCATATGATTAATATTACTTCAAAAGGTTTAGGTTTACAGAGAGAATTTCTGATAAGAGTTTGTAAACCTAATGACTAGAAAACTGAATAATGAATTTCTAACTCTACAAATGAAATAGAAATCAACTTTAAATACTTAGGCAAGCAGGCCTGACGGGCATATGGGCTTTTAGGCCCAACAAGCTTACAACTATGAATAAATGACATTTTATACCCTGAACTTCTATTTAACAAACAAAATATCCCTAACAATCTCCCCCTTTAAATAGAAGTTGAAACTCGCGCCAATTAGGAACATATATCTTCCGAAAACCAAAACTGATCTCGAAATATCTGATTTGCGTTTTGTACTCCAGTCGTTCTTCGTTAACTCTCAGTGCTTTAAGAACAAGTGCTTTGTATGAAGAATCCAGTAACTGAACTCCTTTTTCATCTTGACTCAGCGCACGCTTTAACTTGTCTTTCAACAGCATCAATGTACCATCACAGAATCTGGCAATCTGATCAAAACGGATAAATCGTAGAACACCTTTGTTGTTCACATATGACATACCAAACTCTGGAATCTTTATAACTGTGAATGCTGGTACGCTTAGAGCATCAGACGGAACACTCAGATAAGGCTTGAACAGATTAATCTTCGGTTGATTGCTTTCTAACCCAATCTGAAAATCTTCCACCGAAGCAAGTTTCATTGCGCACATCATGTCTCTTTTCACGGTTTCTAGTGCATCAATGACTTCTCCGGGTCTGACGGTTCTGGTCTTTAAGTCACGTAGTATGAACAACAGATCTTGTGGCTCCAGACATGGAAAATCAGCATCAGAAAAGCAGTACTGTTGACCATCTTCTCTTGTAACCATGAAGTCCATATACTTAACCTTCATGAAGTAGGCAGGTATAATCTTATCAACTGATACAATCCTGAGCTTAGTCTTGGAGTACTTGTGCTGGAACTTTCTGTACACGAAAACAAGCTCACGCTGTTTTTCTTTGTTTTTCACTGACTGTAGACCATAGAGAACGACTTCGTCATACTTTCTGATCCAGTGGGCAAAGATCTTTTTCTGGCTTTATTCGAGGAAAGGAACTTTTATTCTGACTCTTTCCCACTTGGATGGACGAACTGGAGGTGTATGTACTGGTTCTCTAACTGGTGAAGCTGGAGGAGATCTCTCAGGAAAAACTGTAGAAGAAAAGTCAGGGTGATTAACTGGATAGGTCAATAAAGAACCACGGCAGAAGACTGATCATCTGGATGCAGTATTTCATCAATTTCTTCTTACATAACCACCAGAGCTCTTTCAGTATTAGCACATTCTTCTGTCGTGTCCGCCACTACATACGGATCTAGTATTATTGCCCAATCTTCAGGAACTATCGGAGAACCATCTTCAAATTCCTCAGGCTTTTCAACCGTCGGATAGTCGTATATTACCGAGTCTGTCACCTGTTTCCATTCCTGTCTCTGTCTCTCTGTTCTTGTACCAGAACCCGTACCCTGTTCAACCTGTTCTGATTCTACCATATGTGTCTCTGGATCATATAGGCGTTGGCGCTTCTCCCCCTCATGGTGATCAGGATCATCCTGATCATCATGTCGGCGCTTGAGCCGTTCTGCCTGGCTACGGCAGGTATCCTCCACTACTGATAAACGTTCAGTCAAAACAACTACGGTTTGATGAAGTGAATGAAGCATAGTTTGCTGGATCTTGAAGGCTTCAGGAGAGACAATAGGTTGGGGGGTTGGTGGGGTAGGTGTGGATGCTTGAGAACGAAGCAGTGATAAAAAATCGACATCCTGGGTGGGTTCGGTTAGAGACTGGGCTAGTTGTTTGGCAAGAAGAATGGATTTCAGCTCAGGGATAGAAAGATCCGTAGCGGGTAGGGAAGGTGGAATAGGTGTGGGCTCAGGCTCAGTCGAAGGACCTTTGCCTTTGATCATGCGTTTGAGGCTGTCCATCTCTTCCCTCATCATAGATTGGACAGCCTTTAGGGTGCCGTCCATGTATTCCCTTGAGACAAACTCAGTTGGGGTAACTCCGGGGTCACTTAGACTTCCCGTTGTAGCTACGACTGTAGAAGTCGAGCCGCCTACATTCACGGTTGGCGAGATGATAGCCGTGGAAGGACTTCCACCCAATCCTCGTAAACTACCCGAAGGCAGAGTTACTATGGGTGTTCCGGCCGGGCCACTTAGGCTACCGGCGATAGCCGAAAATGGAATTTGTGTCCTAGGAATGGCATTTATAGCAAAAGGCTCTAGACTCCGTGCATGCAAAGATGTCGAGAACTGGGGAAGTTGTTTTCTCGTTTCAATATCGGCACCCTCCAAGTGAGAGCCCGATAGCAGATGTGCGAAATCCCCGTAAGAATGTGAAATCACCATCTGTTGAGAGATGGTGGAGTGGCTTGGTGGGGTGTGCAAATGCGCCGCTAGGTCCACGACGGCTTCTTCAATACCCTGTCTCAACCATTGAGACTGGGTAGCAGATGTGGCTACCTGGCTTGATATGGCTAGGGGGGATACAACCGTTGATGGTTGTCCCATCACTCGTGTACTCTCAGCGTCATATTTTCTCTTTCTTTCCCTCTCTCGGCTCACTAGAATATCATCTTCAACTAAAACTCCCTCCGCTCTCCTTATCTCTCCAGGTGAGGGCTGATTATCGTCACCATCGGAGTCAGAAGACTCGTCATTTGATGCTGATACGTTAGTGGCTAGGTCTGACTTACTGTCGGATTCATCGGCTGCCTCCTCAGAGTCGGTTGCAGCTTCCGACTGAGAGTCGGGTGAACCTGATTCCGCCGCAGGCTCGGATTGGGCCGAAGCTTCCTCCAAGGCGGAATGCGTTGTTGTCTCTTCTGCTGTTTGAGTCTCTATTTGCGTCGACGAAGATGGTTGTCTAGAGGAACTAGGATGGATCGTTCCAACGACACTGCCCACGTCAGATCCCCTCACAATTATTTCTCTCGATACACCCTGTCCGGAAGCCCCAGCTATCCGGACTCTCCCGCCTCTCGTTCGTGGACGCGGACCCTCACGTCGCTCAGGTCATGCTCCCAGGGCAGGTCCTGTCGATCCTGGTCGGACCATAGAAACTGGAATGTTGTGTGTGTGCCGATAATCTATCACACTCAGTGCCGTAGCACGAGCATGGTCTAGTACCCCGACTGGGATTTGTCGGGCGACAACACCTTTTGGATCAGCGTGAGAAGGTATCTTGTGCGTCGGATGTTGTGGGCATGTTGGGTGCGTAGCGCGGCGCTGTATCTCAGGATATAGGTTCATGAAGTTCCGGATAACAACCTGTAAGAATTGCATGAATGGAATGAAATTCGATCGACGAGATGCAGTAGAACGAACTCTCTGAACGAGTTCAAACCAAAGAGAGTCAGCAACGTCCATGTGGCGATTGAAGGCCACCGCGTGAAAGATGCGAAGAATTGGGGCACTCGTCTGATCAATGCCCTTCGTTATAGCCGAAAGGCACCGATTTATGTAGGTGAACATCGTGTACCAGATCGTCGAGAGGTACTTGCGGTTAAAGGTTGATGGAATGCGAAGTTCTGCGCCGTATCCTAAGGAGAGAAGGTCGGTGCACAGTGTAGCATCAGAAACCATCGGGTCGAAGCTTTCTCGGCCTGGAAAAGATCCGGTGGTGGGTA
This sequence comes from Arctium lappa, assembly GCA_023525745.1. NCBI lineage: Eukaryota > Viridiplantae > Streptophyta > Magnoliopsida > Asterales > Asteraceae > Arctium > Arctium lappa. The sequence continues at coordinate 67,989,004 of CM042048.1, read as the reverse complement.
ACCGAAGGAATTGTCGGAAAAGATCACATGTGAGAAGCACCGGAGTATGATCTATCCGACCTTCAAGGTGGAATTCGCCGTCGGCCTCTAAAGCACGGAGAGAGTGCCAAAACTGCTGTAAGTATAGTACTGGAACGGTCGCAGTTTCCATGAGAGCATAGGTGATTGGATGTCCCATAAGTATCTCGATGATGATCTGATATTGAATAGCAGGTTTGGTTACATCGAGGTGGTAGTTGTTTGCTGTAAGAGGGAGGAACTGATCCTCGGGAATCAGTTCCGCATCTGCGATTGGATCAATCGCTGGTGGTTGGTTCTGTGCCATTGTACCTGTGAAGAAATATTCGGTTAGTACCCAGGTAGGTGAAATAAAAGAAAGCCGTTGGAGTTACATGGCCATGATATAAACCACAACCGTTAATAACTCCATAAGATTGGAAGAACAAACCCTTATTCGGGAATAAGAGTCAGTCACCAAGGCGCATATAACTATACCCAGTTAATGAAGCCAAACCAACACATAGAACCACCAAAATCATCTCATAAATACACATATGAAAAAATATAACTAGAAGCTCATTAGAACCAAAAACGATGATTCAACCGGAGAAGATATAAGACCGGATAAGTGTTACACCCGGGGTCTCCTAAGACCGGATGTGGTCTTTGATCGGGTGAAGTATTCGACCGGTGGTTAAACCACCGGATAAGAGTTCGACCGGAGGTCACCTAAGACCGGATATGGTGTTCGACCGGGTAAGGTCTTCGACCGGGGGTCACATAAGACCGGATATGGTGTTCGACCGGATAAGGTCTTCGACCGGGGGTCACATAAGACCGGATATGGTCTTCGACCGGAGGAAGCATTCGACCGGGGGTGCACTCGACCGGGGCGTAACCCTAGATCGGAGGAAACCCCCGGAGAAGACGAATCGTCAACAGGGCAAACCCCGGGGACACTCGGAGGTGGAGACGACGACAACGCATACAGTCAACGGTAGCAAAACGATCGATACCAACTATACACCACCTATAATCGATTAACCTACCTGATCGATCGAATATGGAGAGAACTCAGGTGTTCGGTCGATTGGGGTTGCGGTCGAAAGAGAGGTCCGGGCGAGAGAGAAAGGATGAGATGAGAAATGAGAGTCGGTCGAATGAGGATTCGTGATAGGAGGAGGGTTCGATCAGGGTTTTAAACCCCCGAAACTGATTTGGGCTTGGGCCGGGGCCGGGCGAGGGTGGACCGGGGAAAACAATAAGAAAGCAAACCAAAACACACAACCTTGAAGAAAAAGAAATATTTTTGTATATTTTTTTTTCGATAATAAAGGAACCTTAAAAAAATCCTAAGGAAACAAATAAGAAACCTATGGAATAAAACGAAGAAAAAAAATTAAACTCTTCCCCTCAAAAAATTTGAAAAACGCAGGAGACTTAACTCCCCCTCGAATGATTATCATGAGGAGGTCCAAACACATAATCCACGTACCTGCTCCCCCTCGAATGGAGGACTCGTGAGACTTACCAACCATTTGACGATAGTGCTCCCCCTGAACACATTAACGGCTTGTAGATCCACCACAGTCAACGTACATTTTTCAGGGAACAAAGAATGAACTGCACAAAGAATCACGAAAAACTCCACGAAAACAAGACCAAGAATACAAGAGAAACGAGAGAACACGAATCCTGTCCGGCACTCAAAGACGAAGCACTTAGATATCAGGTATCACTTTATTAAAGACCATGTTGAAAATGGTGATGTAGAAATGCATTTTGTTTCAACTGATCTTGAAGTTGCTGATTTGTTTACAAAACCTCTTGATGAAAGGAGATTTAATTTTCTAGTTAGTAAACTTGGCATGTTGAACCTTAATGAATAGTTACATCTGGAATGCTTGAATAATTCATTCTCAATTTCTAAAAGCTGGATACTGTTAACAAACCTGGACTCATGCTCAATGAGTACCAAAAGTTTTATCTGTTTTACAGGTTTTGTATTGCACTATGACTTCTGATCAAATCAGATCAGGACTCGTACTTCATGATTTATGCTTAATATCAAAAATCAAGGGGGAGAAATAAGGATGAGTGCATTGTTCAAGGGGGAGCACAATGGAAAAGTCTGAAATCAATGGCGGAGGAAAACATTCATGACCAAAGTGTTCAGATGGATGAACATGATCCAAATGTTTCACGGGAGATGCCCATGCCTTCTTCCCAATCTCATTTTTCTGAAGTTGGTGTTGATCCTGATCTTCAATTGATCAATCCTCAAGATTATCTACCTTTATCACCAAACAATCACCATGTAATCTTTGAAAATCTGATGATCAAGCCTTTGATAAAGGATATCCTGAGAAATCATCCCATCTGCACTGCCTTAACTGCAACTGCTAATGTACCAATGATTTACTTACAACAAGCATGGAGAACCATTGAGCATGTAGTGCAAGGCGACAGAAAGTATTTCACCATTCGCATCGACAACTTCACATCCATTCTGACCATTCAAAGACTTCGTCTGCTTCTTGATCTACCTTTGCCAGATTCCAGAGAAGGAAAGACAGTGTTTGATCCCTATCCAACGGATCATGAAATGTTTGCTGGTATTCGTGCTCTGTGATATGTTGGAAATCTGTCAAAGATTAGTGACTTTCGGAAGTCAAACTTGCCACCATTCTACTATCAGTTTTTCTCAGTGATCAACAAGTGCTTGACTTCACGACACTCTGGGCACGACAATACAAACATTCATACTCTAAGACTGTTTCATGCTATCATTAATGATTTGCATGTTGATTATGCTGTGGCCATTTAGACTGAGCTGTATGAGAAAGTTCTGAGCAAGAGACATTCAAAGAAGCTAAAATATGTGCCTTATCAGAGATTTTTACAGCTTATTGTCCGAGGTATACTGAGATCCAGCCCAGATGTTCCAAAGAGATTACACCATGAATGGGCCGCAGAAAATGAATTGACTCATCTTCAAAAGCAGAAGCAATCCTTTCCTTTTGAGATGACAGTTCCTCTTGCACTTCTTGCTTATGCCAATCTGAATGCTCCGAATGTTAGGCATTATAGGGAGTCCATGGGATTGCTAGAGCCGGAGATCCCTACCCAGTACTCATAACCAGTTAGTAGCGCGAAGTCGGTAAGGGTTCAACATACTACGGGAGTAGTTGAACGGGAAAGTGAGCAGAGAGAAAATATAGAGAGGGGTTCAGGAGTGGATCAGCCTTCTGTACTACAGGGTGTGGGAACATAGGCACAATCTGCCACGCATTTAGTGATTCCTACATCTTAGTCTGAGATTGCTATCATTCCTCAAATAAGCACTCAGGAAGAGAATCCCAATGAAAGTCAGAACTCTGAGAAAACTATATCGGTTGGTCAAGCAAGTTCTTCTAGTACTTCGGTACCTTCAGCAACATCAGCACAGGATGCAGCAGATCAAAGAAATGAGCAAAATGTTAATACTGATGATAACTTGGGTCATAGTTTTGGATTTCTGGAAAATGTTTCATTACATCAAAGTCTTGGTTCTACTGCAAGAGATCCTGACTTGGAAGGTGTTGATTCAATAATCAGGAATATTGTTTCTGATTCTAGAGTTATAAGGCAGGAAGACGGAGTATTAGTTGAAAACTCAGAAAATGTGAGGACTAGAGTGAATGTAGAAAAAAACATTCTATTGCCTCTCAACAGGCTATAGTCTCATCTTTTCACGGGGATTTAGCACAAACTCTATCTGCCTTTCACTCGGAAATGGCAGGTATTGAAACAAGAACTCAGTTGCCCCCGAGTTTGACTTCTTTCAGTACACCTTTGAGTCTAGAGCCAATTGCTACATCTATTTTCATTCCTAGGACACAATCAAACATATTTGTTACCATCGGGAGTCTTAGTGCCTCGATTGGAACATCTGTAGTAGATCGGCATTCCAGACTACGAGGAACAGGTAGAAGTCCTGTCATTGCTAACACTATGCCAGCTTTGAGCACAGGCCACACTGTTGTATCTTCAACATCTGTGTTAACGGGAAGCTTAAGTAGCCCCGGTGTTAGTTTACCTGAATTCGTTTCAAGGGAATTTCTCAATGACGCCCTAAAGGTTGTTGTAAACTCTTTATCACAAAAGTTTCAGTTGGAGATGAGTAAAGCAACAACAAAGTTTGAGGAGGAGATTGGGAAGGTGTTGAGGATGCTGAAAGGAAAAAATCCAGTTGTTGAGGAGTCTGAGCAAACAGTTCCACCACCATCTGTTCCACAACCACAACCTTTTCAATCAGTTTCTGAGCTTAAATCCTTACTTCTAGCCCAGCTGTTATCCGATGCTCCAGCAGATCAAACCGAAGCAGATCTTATTGGTTTACTGAGGCAAAAATCTCAACAAATTGTTCCTCAGGTTCCAGTAGATTATGTCACTCAATCTCAGTTCAACCAGTTCAAAAATTCAGTGGAGAAGCACTTACATGATCTTACAACAGCAGTTCAACTTTCTTGCAAGGCTCAATCTGATTCAGTTTTGAAAAAGAGGCATGATCGTGATTCTGATCAAGATCATGAGGGGGAGATGCATAAGAGACAGAAAATTGCAGAAGATACTGTTATTGTTACTGTTGAAGAGCAGGAGACTGATGTAACTAAAACTGCACATGGAGATCAATCAGAAAAGGAACAGTTGGAAGAGAATGTTCCAGAGGCTGAAATAGAGTTGATGATCTATGACAATATCAAATCAAGGGTTGAAAAGCATGCGATTGCCACTGTTGAAAAGTAATGGAGATGTTGGGAGTTACGGCTGAAAACTTTGTCAACCTAGATGATTATGAAAGTGATGATGATGAACAGGCTGCTGCTTGGTAAGCCAGTTACTGGAAATTTAAGGAGGAAGGAATAGACGTTATTGAGCACAACTTTCAAAGTGATGGACCTGATCCAGAGAATTCAGTTACAGCTGAAGAGTTTGTACAGAATGCTATTTCTCAAGGAAATCTGGGTCCGAGTGAAAATGTTCTGGATGACTTGTTTGGAGAAAATCTAGATGAAAATTTTGATGATCTTGAAGGTGAAGATGAAAAGATTGTAGATCTTGATCAAACGTTTCTAGTTCAGCAAGCTGAAGTTGTGGAGGTTGCACAGATTGCGAGTACAATTGATTATGCTCCACCAAATTACAAATTGTTTGATGAAGATAAAATCTTGACTGCTATTCCAATAGTCTCACCCACAAGAAACTTCTCTGTCCCTGAAAACCTTGATGCTTCTGAACCAAGAGTTGCTCTTCCCTAGCCTGAAGAGTTTGATTCTGAACAACCAACTGAACAACCCAAGCAGAAACCAAAAACTGATAAGCCCAGAAAGTCAAAAAGATCAAGAATTCCTACCCTAAGATCAAACCAAAAGATCTTGAAGAAGAAAGGCCAATCATTATTGATATCCAAGACTTCAGGAATAAGTTGTACAAAGATAGAAAACAAAGAGAAAAGGAGGAAAGGCAGATAATCAGGGAAGCTAAAGTTGAGTTAAGAAAAGAGGAAGAAGAAGCAGCCAGAGCAAAAGCTAGTGCACTTCCTTACATCCGAAACCCAGATGGTCCAAAGATTTTAAGCAAAGCTGAAACCTCTATACAGTTAAAGCCAAATCCTGTTTTTGTTACTCCTATGGAAGTGGAAGAATTCTCAAAAGCTCATGATCCAGAACTTGAATCAATGCAAGTAGAAGAGCTTATCTCTTATGAAATCAGTGATATAGGGAAAGTTACTTTTAAAGGAGATGTTAGAGTTGGTGCTATTCCTTATACAAGATATGATGTTGAGGGGGATTCTTTGAAATTCATTGAGATCATCAGAAAGTCTCTCAAAGTACCATTCCTGGAAGAGTCAACCAAAATCTTTGTTTCCTCTCTACAGCCGATTGATGAAGCTTGTTTTTATGGTGTTGGAGAGAGAGATAAAGTTTATCAAGCCTATTACATCAGGTTCATGAAGACAATGTGTAGTATTTCCCCTTATGCCAAAAGAAAATAGATTCTGCAGATTCAAAATGTTCATATTTGCAATATTCTTAATGTCCACTATCCAAAGGTCACAGTTCAAAGAAAAGATATGAAGATCAGTACCTTTACAGAAGCTGATTTTGATAACTTGAACTTCTCAGACATTATGTTCATTGTGAATGAGTTCAGAGACAAGAGAAATAGAAGGAGGACACAATCTATTGCTTATGCTTTGGATGCTATTAAAAGATTCATGACAAGGAGTGTCTACAATGCTTATTCATTTGATTTTCAGCTTGGCATTGAAACCAATCAGAACAGAGTAAACCTTCTGGCACCAAACTTCAACCATCCCAAGATTAAAGTTCCAGAGCCCTTTCAGATCTCCAGATATCCAGAGTTGGGTGTGATGTATGTAAACATCAAGTCTCATAAGAAGCAGTTCATGAGAGCATCAGAATTGGCTAAGTATTCAGATGGTACTTTGAAGTATGTGCGGAAAGTGCTTGAAGATAAATTGTTTCTGTCTGAGCAGGAAAGATTTAGAAAGAATGAAGTTGTAAGATCTGTTGAGTCTCTTAACATGGAAGCTATGCTAGAAGAGATCAACAAGAAGATTGATTTCAGGGAGCACATCAGGAGTTTTGAAGCACACCTTGGGATCAGAAGAATCTGCTTTAGAAGATGGGACGAGATCAAAATTGTCAAATGATCTAAAGGGGGAGATTGTTATTGTAATGTTGTTTAGATCATTTGTGTTGACTTTTGTAAGTTTTTCCTTATTTCTTGTTTGACCTATAAATAGGTCTTCCTTGCTTTTGTTTTAGAGTAAGCCTCATTTGTAAACATCTAGTGAGAATCCTTGAACAGAGAAAACCTTGTAACCCTTTCACTTGTGACATCAATACATTTGTGATTTCCCCATGAATTTTGTTGTTCTTGATTGTTTTGTGTATGTGATTTGAGTGGACTATATCATTCAGTCTTCTTGATCTTGTATCCAACAGACTTATGCTCTAACACATTAAATGCATGGAAGGGTACATCTATGAACATCTGTTGACGCGAGACTTGTCTTCAGGGATTACGTTTACTGTTTACATCAGAAACCATCAGTGATAACTGAACAGACTCTGTCTGATCGCTTATGGTGAAACACTAATACATATAAATATTTACAAGAAAAACTATCAACGATAACTGAACAGACTCAGTCTGATCGTTGATGGTGAAACACTAATACATATTAAAACGTAATTTTCACTAAGTATAGAAGAGGGTCATTATCAAATCACTAAGAGAGTTTGGATCAACAATCTCCCCTTATTTGATAATGACAAAGTAACTGAAGAAAATTACTTTATAGTTCAAAATAAGAAATAATTATGACTCATAACATACATGTCCCAATTACTATTTTGAGGGATCTTTTACAGTACTGATAGAGTTAAGTACATCACTGAACTTTTCATTAATTCAGAGATAGAATTACAAGATATGAAAATTACAATTACAAGTGAGGAACTAACTACTGTAAGTTTAACTAATAGATTACAAGATATAGGAAACTAATCTATCAGCTATCTAAAGAAGACTTAGGAGGATTGATCATATACTCAGGTATTTCTTCTCCTCTTTGCCTTCGTTCTGAAGATTCTTGACAAATGATTGTTTTTATTTGCTCAGTAGCAGAAGAGAAGTCACATCATCAGCACAAAAGATCCTTGAGATGACTGAGGGGACAGATAGGAATTTCATATACTCTTTGGAATCTGAGTTGTTCCTCATCATCTCTGAAGAAGATTCCAAAAGGTTCTTTGAGTACTTACCCTACAATATAGGGACCACCAGGAGGCAGGGATAGATCAAGTACTGAGAGATCAGGAGGAGGACCAAATAGAGCTTCTCTTGAGAACTTGATGGAGGTTTCATTTCTGATCACAAAGACATTTTCAGAAGAGGAGGATACAGGCTTTCTTTTTAGATGCCTTGGCTTGGAAGGAAGAGTAGATGGCACATTTATGATAGCAGCGACTCTGTTGATGAGAGCATCATTTATCCCTTCAACATAGACTCTGTAGGTTGACTTGGATTTCTTCAGTGCATTTTTGAATTCTAGCCATTCCATGTAACCGAAGCTTTCCAGCTTTGAAACGAACATAGCCTTGCAACTTCCATCCTCTCTGGTTATCTCCATCGTGACAGAAATTGGGTCCTTCTTTTTTCTCCCTGAGATGACAACGGCTACGATCTTCATTGGGTCAGAGCGATAGTCAACTTTATGTTTGCACCATTCGACTGAGTTATCGCTGACCACTAGTTCTCTTGATCGCTCCTCTTCAAGTTCCTTTAATAGAGCAGCCTGGACTTCCACTGGTTTCTTTTTCAGCTCCGACAGATTCTTCGATTTCAGCTTCAGTCAGGAACTCTAGTTTAGAAGAGGTTGCTTGAGGAGGGACCTTCAGCCGTTGACTTTCCAGATGAGAGATCATCTCTGTTATTTTCTTCATCTCTTCCTCTGACCAGTGATATGGTCTTGAGGGCCTTCCTGGATGGTGCAGGGGTTCTTCTTCTTCATCTTCTTCATCAGCTATAGAAGCTGGGATTATTGACTCATCAGCTATAGAAGCTAGGATTATTTGTAGTTACTTACCCTTAAGCAGGGGAGAGAACTGTCTGGTCAGAAATGGACAAAAAAGAAGGAGTTAGTGTTTGTTTGGGAAGAGGAAACATAAAGGCTAGAAATAGACAGGGATTTTATAGAAAGATGCAGGGACAAGTGAGAGGCATACTTGAGAAGGATTCTCCTCAGATAGTGAAACGTTACTCAGGATTCCCTCAGCAACAGTGTTAGAAAACAGTCTCATTGGATTCAAGATCATCCAATACGAGGATCGCAATCCGAAGCTAAAAGATGACAAGTCACTCTCAACAATAGTCTAGGGTCCAAAATGTAATAATAGTCAAAGTTAGTTTGCTTTAATTATATTAGTTTTGTTATTATATTTGTTTTAAATATAATATCTAGATATTAGATATCTAGATATTATTAGTTGGTAGAAGTGTGTTGAAGAAGCTAAGTGATATAATATATATATCACCATCTCTTGCTTGTAAAGAATATCAGATGAGAAGATGAGAAAATAGGACACACAAAGAAACATCAGTCCATCAAGAACACGGAGAGAGAAAGTGAGCTTAATCATATCAATACCAACCTTTGTAATCCGCATTTTGTAATAGAAACAGGTTGGTAATCTTATATATTTGTTGTTTGATTTATCTGGTAAACGATCATGGACCAACAATTGGTATCAGAGTCGATATCAGATTCAAAATCAAACTTTTAAGAACTCTCCATGTTCTTCATTTTTCAAACCATTGTTCAATCGATTAAAATCTAAATCAGTGGTTGTTTTCGAAATCAAAAGGGGTGATCTATCAAAAGAAGAAACGATACCGGTCGAAAATTTGACTATTCACTGTTTACTATTCACGTTGGAGTTAAGAGCTCTGAAGTTAAGAGCTCTGACGTGAAGTTAAGAGCTCTAAAGTGAAGTTAAGAGCTCTGACGTGAAGTTAAGAGCCTCAGACGTGAAATTAGAGCCTCTGACGTGAAGTTAAGAGCCTCTGACATGAAATTAGAGCCTCTGAAGTGAAGTTAAGAGCTCTGAAGTGAAGTTAAGAGCTATGAGGTGAAGTTAAGAGCCTCTGACGTGAAATTAGAGCCTCTGACGTGAAGTTAAGAGCCTCTGACGTGAAGTTAGAGCCTCTGACGTGAAGTTAAGAGCCTCTGACGTGAAGTTAGAGCCTCTGACGTGAAGTTAAGAGCCTCTGATCTGAAGTTAGAGCCTCTGACGTGAAGTTAAGAGCCTCTGATCTGAAGTTAAGAGCCTCTGAAGGCTGAATCTCAGAACCATCCGGTCGAGAGAATTATCATACCGGTCGCTCTTCACATTCTTCTTCAAGCGCAAATCCAAACTTATCATTTCTAAAGATCAAATCAGATTCTTCAAGATGAATTTTTTTGATGATGAGTATATTACAATGCTTAAATTGGATCTTAAAACACTTTCTTCATCAGCGGATCATCATCTTAAACGCTCAAACAAATTAGATCCTGCTTTATTAAAAGCAAAAGAATTGGAAGCAAAACAATTAAAAGCAAAAGAATTGGAAGCCAAGGAGAGTGTTGAAGAGAAGAAGATACTTGAGCTTAAATGTTTAATGCTTTCTCAAAAAGTTGAAGACTTTGAGAAAGTAATCATTTCGGAGAGAGATCAGTTTGCCAAAGAGAAGAAGGCAAATGATCTAAAGTCAGCATGATTCTTAAGAGTTATATCAGATGGAACGAAGGGTGCTAAGAAAGGATTTGAAAAAGAGAGAAGCATCCTTGAAGCTGCAATTAGGAAGCTTACGGCTAAGCTATCTGAATTATCTAAGCTTGCACAAAAAGAGAAGAAGAAGAGGTTTGAGCTTGAGATGAAGATTGACCTCCTTATCAAACAAAGAGACAGTTATTCTTCAAAGAATAAAGAGCTTACTGCAAGCTCAACAATCAAAATTGTTTCTTCAAACAAGTCAGTGAAATCATCTAATCATATTCGGAGTACTAATCTTTTCTATGACAGGAATAGAGATAGTTTAGGTACAAATCTCAGAAAAAGAAGCAGCTTCAAAGAAGAAGAACTGGTCTGGAACAGGAAACCAGTAAAAGATGAGCTGAAAGGTAAAAACTCATGTGTTCATACGCAGACTGCCAAGAAGAACAATGCGCCAAAAAGTAAACATGCTCATGTTTACACGAGAGATCAAATGATCAGGTTATCAGGTAAGAAATTTTATTGTTCTTATTGTCATACACATGATCCTGTTCACAAGACTAGTAACTATTACTGGTATGGTTCCTACTCAGTAACCCCCATACGAACTGCAACTCACACACATGGACCCAAATACCAGTGGGTACCAAAGAAGATAATTGATTCTGTGTTGCAGGCACCTACTGTCAAGGGGGAGTAAGAGAAGTGGCTTCTGATTACTACAGATCAGAACCCGTGCTTCAGAGAACAAATGGCTTCTAAGTACATCAGCTTAGAACCCGTACCTCAACGAAGTTTGACTTCTAAACACAACAGTTTAGGACTCGCACTTCAATGATCAAAAGACCTTACTCCTGAACTGATAAGGATTGTACTCTGATACTCCAACGAGGAAATCAACCATCAAGGGGGAGTACATACTTTACTGAAATTTATGCTTTGGAAAGATATGACGATCTTCACTTCAAAAAGGAAAGTTGTAGATCTCTATCATATGCTTTTATAACTGACATATTTTAGATGCATAATTTCAGGGGGAGTAAAAAGGTAATAACTTATGATTATTTCTGATCAGAACTCGTACTTTAACTATTTTACTGCTTTTTGTCTTTTCAACTTAAGTGAATAAATTTGCTTTGACTTGACCTAAGACTTTTTCAGAAGTTTGAGAGAAGCTTACAAGATCATATGACTTTAAGCTTAGCTTCATGAGATTTAAGATTGCACGTCAAGGTACAATTCTACATCTTAATCTCATATATGGTTGAAAGAAGGACAACTTTCAATCATTGAAAACATCATTCTAAAACGTTCAAATCACTTCCCGATTCTTACACCATATTTTATAATTCGGAAGTGTAACTTTAAATGTTTTCTTATTCAATTGAGCTTTAACTGCTAAGTTGAACCATTTTGAGCATTATATGTTTCATAGGAAAATATGGGATCAGTGTGTTAGGATTAACACAACTTCAATGGAATCACATGAACCAGTGATTTCTACCCAAGAAGTTAATCCATAGTGATTGGGTGTGAGGAGTCAAAAGAAATGAGTGTTGAATGAGTGATGAGGTATCATGAAAATGAGAGTTCGGTTAACAGTGAGCTAAATAATTAAAAGAAAGAGGGTGTTAGAACAGAGTTAAAAGAATATCAGAACTCTGCACCAACTACTTTCTGAGTCGGGCATCAACATTTCTAGTGTTTCACATTTCATTGGTGAACATTATTGAAACAGGCGACTAGCCCAAGCCAACTCTTGGAATTACCCCACCATCTACTCATTTTCTTCTTAAAAGGAAAATGTTTCATTTTCAAAGGGGACGTAGCACATTTACTATCTGATTTTCATTTGGAAAATCTGGATATTGAAAAGAAGGAAGTCTGCCCCACCTTCGCACTTCACTCATGCACATTGATTATGTGTTTAACTTACTGTTGTCTCAGTAGTTTACACATTTCGAGCCTTATAAGCGATCATCAAGTGCTTACTTTTTCTATCACAAGCACACAAGGAATTAGTTTCTTTGACATAACGTTTATATAAACTTCCTTTGTGGTGTTTCGATGATTAAATGGAAGCCCTGGGGGAGTCAACATCAAACAGCTCATTTCCAATGTGTATTCGTTACACACAGTGACTTAGTGTTACTGACAGGAGTTTCTAACTGATTTGTTTATTGCTACAGATGTTACATGAATATTTTGTTTGGATTTGCAAAGATCTGGATGAATATCTATTGCAGTGACGAATCAAAGGCTCCAACTGAATGACATTTCTTGAACATCAGACTTTGATGAATTCGTTGCTCAATCCATCAAAAAGAGGGGGAGAAGATCTACCCAAGAAATGGAGAAGAGTCAACTAAGTCACATGTTTCAAGAATCACTTCCAAGATTGAATTCTTCAAGATCAAAGTTTCAAGATCAAAGTATTCTGAAGATATGTTGATTCGAAAGAAATTTCTTTGCAGATACTTTGCTGAAGAAATTCCGAGCTACAACTGAAGATACTTTGCTGAAGAAATTCCGAGCTACAACTGAAAAAGATAATCTACATCTTTGGGGGAGTTTACTATATCTTGAAGACTAAGAGAGAGATGCATCTTCAGTGCTGAAAAAGAAAAGATCGTATTGCTATATCATTTGAGTAATGATCTTGATCCAAAGGGGGAGATTTTTAGAAAACAGTCTCATTGGATTCAAGATCATCCAATACGAAGGATCGCAATCCGAAGCTAAAAGCTGACAAGTCACTCTCAACAATAGTCTAGGGTCCAAAATGTAATAATAGTCAAAGTTAGTTTGCTTTAATTATATTAGTTTTGTTATTATATTAGTTTTAAATATAATGTCTAGATATTAGATGTCTAGATATTATTAGTTGGTAGAAGTGTGTTGAAGAAGCTAAGTGATATAATATATATATATCACCATCTCTTGCTTGTAAAGAATATCAGATGAGAAGATGAGAAAATAGGACACACAAAGAAACATCAGTCCATCAAGAACACGGAGAGAGAAAGTGAGCTTAATCATATCAATACCAACCTTTATAATCCGCATTTTGTAATAGAAACAGGTTGGTAATCTTATATATTTGTTCTTTGATTTATCTGCTAAACGATCACGGACCAACAATTGGTATCAGAGCCGATATCAGATTCAAAATCAAACTTTTAAGAACTCTCCGTGTTCTTCATTTTTCAAACCATTGTTCAATCGATTAAAATCTAAATCAGTGGTTGTTTTCGAAATCAAAAGGGGTGAACTATCAAAAGAAGAAACGATACCGGTCGAAAATTTGACTATTCACTGTTTACTATTCATGTCGATACTATTCACGTTGGAGTTAAGAGCTCTGAAGTTAAGAGCTCTGACGTGAAGTTAAGAGCTCTGAAGTGAAGTTAAGAGCTCTGAAATGAAGTTAAGAGCTCTGACGTGAAGTTAAGAGCCTCTGACGTGAAATTAGAGCCTCTGAAGTGAAGTTAAGAGCCTCTGACGTGAAGTTAGAGCCTCTGACGTGAAGTTAAGAGCCTCTGACGTGAATTTAAGAGCCTCTGACGTGAAGTTAGAGCCTCTGACATGAAGTTAAGAGCCTCTGACGTGAAGTTAAGAGCCTCTGACGTGAAGTTAAGAGCCTCTGACGTGAAGTTAAGAGCCTCTGATTTGAAGTTAAGAGCATCTGAAGGCTGATCATCAGAGCCTCTGAAGGCTAAAGCTCAGAACCATCCGGTCGAGAGAATTATCATACCGGTCGCTCTTCACATTCTTCTTCAAGCGCAAATCCAAACATATCTTTTCTAAAGATCAAATCAGATTCTTCAAGATGAATTTTTCTGATGATGAGGGAGGATCTTCCGAGTGAACCTCAGCAGCAAATCCAAACTATTGAGGATCTCATCCGAGTGAATTCGTTGGGAAAGGCTCCTGAAGATGTTTCATGACTCCCCCCTGCTGTGACAGCTTCTTTCGAAGCTATCACTGATGATGTGGCGGCAGTTGAAAACCAAAAAGATTGGTCTTCTTCATCGTCATCATCATCATCTTGATGGTGTTGCTCTTCATCCTGATCTTCAAGATCAAGATCTTCTTCTTCTTCATCCTCCTCCTCTATCTTCTTCTTCTTTTACAAAGGCTTCGAAGGAAGGACGGGCTTTGTCAGCAACCTTCTCCCCTCAACATGAGAGGGAGGATCTTCTGAGTGAACCTCAGCAGTAGCTTCTTCTTTATTTTCTTCAGCAATTTTGTCCCCTTCTTTGGCATTATCAGCGAGGGAGAGGACTTCATCATGAGAGAAAGGCTATGCAGCGGTCAACTTACGAACTTCAACCTCCAGACGTTCTAATCATCCTTCAATCACAGGGAGGTCTGAAGTAGCTTGATGAATGAATTCAACAGCTACGTTCTGATAGGTGCGGTCAGCCTATGTGAAGGAAGGAGAAGTTGTCAGAGCTGGTGCATTCAGCTTCTCAAGGACTTGTTGTAGAAGAGTTTTGCAGGAATCGATCTTCGTAAATAACCCCTGGACATCATTGTTTAGAGAATCGATGCGTCCCTGAATTAGTTTGTTATCGTCCTTAACTCTGACAAGCTCTTCTTGAAGAGATGAGATCTGGGAGGCTTCGGCTTTGGTGTAGCATGTAGCTTTCAACTGCTTCAGCTCTTCACCAGCGGTATTGACTGCGCTGGTGGATTCGTTGATGGAGGTGGTGAGAGAAACCACCTTTTCACTCAAACTGTTGACATTCGAGTAAACAGTTGCAAAACTAGGACCTGAAATAAAAGTTAGTTTCTGAGTAACAGGCTTAGATGGAGAGATGGGAGTGGTATAGGCGGGTTTTGGTATACCTGATGATTCAAACAACTTGAAAATTTTCATATGTTTTTCAAAGGTTTGAGCATCAGGTCCTAGAAATGCAACATGAGGTTGATGTACGATAGAAGGAGTTGGGAGTTGGGTAGTTACCTCAGTTGGTACTGAGATGGGTGGTTGTGTCACTGATGTTGTGACAGCGACCGAGATCGCTGGCATGGTTGATGATGGTATAGCTGATGATGTGGAGGAGAGACCCACAAAATCATCCAAGGAAGTTTGTCGAGAAACTTCCTCAGGCCTTGAACTAGTGGCGATGGTATCCTTAGTCAAATTGGCCTTCTTCGAAGAGCTAGAAAGACTAGTGGATGGTCGTTTAGAAGTGGTTTTAGCGGTAGGGCTAGCAGAGGAACGAACCTCTTGCGTGGCCGCTGAAGTAGAAGAAGTGTGGAGAGAGAGACGAGAGCGTAGGTTAGAGATACTTACCTTGTTGTCCAGCGGTTTGAACTCCAATGAACGTTGACCCACTTTGGCGAAGGATCCATCAGGAGTAGTGGGGTAAGAGTTGGCGTAGTGAAACTTCAGATATGCACAGATGAATCGTACATATGGGATCTTGGGATCCCTCTCCGTCTTCTCTATCTTTGACATAATATCATCAAAGATAGCGGTGGCAAAGTCAAAGTTCTTTCCAGCGATGACTGAGTAAGCCATCTGGAGTTGAACCTTGCTTACGTAATCAAGGGAACCACTTTTCCCACTCATACACTGAATGAAGTGAGAAAAGATGAAATTCAATTGTGAAGGCATGTTTGCCTTCTTGATGAGAATCAGCTTCTTGTTGGGGATTGTGGAGCGGGGCTTGTTGTCCCAACAGTACTCCATATCATCCAGAAACTGGATGAGTTCACCATCAGTTGGCAGAGCTTCAAATCCACTCCTGGGTTTGTCAGGAAACCTGAGTGCCTTCCTCAGGCTGAAAGTTGTCATCATGCCTGATCCTAAGTCAGTGCTGAAAGAGGTAGCAGGAACCTGGTCACCTTTATTGTTGGTGATAGAGGTCTCTTCAGCTGTAAACCAAAACTGTTGGAGAAGTGTTTTGGAAGGTTTGGGATCAACAGTGAGGGGATAAGCAATGCAGTATTGCTTCAGGAACTTAGTAGCTTCCACAAGGTGTGGGTATTTGATACCGTCGAAGTCCAATCGTCCAAGATGGTTGTTCTTGGGGATTTCAGAATCAGTGAGAGTGAACTTGACTGTCTTGGAGGCAATTAGTGCTGACTGTGCCATTGCTGAATAAGGAAAGAAAAAGAGAATAAAAGGAAAGGATTAGAGTCTAAAAATACATAATTTTTTACCAGTTTCTATTTGAAGAAAGAAACGTATAAAAACTAAAATATTTGAAGATTAAGACATTGTTCTTAGTTTAAGAATGAAGAACAATGAGAAAAACCAAAGGTTTTGAAAGAATAAAATAAAAAAGAATGATTTTAGAGAGTAGAAATCTTATAAAAATCCATAATGATGGAGCATAAATAGGAATTAGTAACAAGATTTAAATAAAAGGAAGATCAAAAAAACCTGTTAATCCTTAAGGAAGAAGATGCAAATGTTTTGAAAGAGGTTCTTGCAAATGCTTGAGAGAGTTCTTGCTTGAAAAATATATCCAGAAAGCGTAAAAGATAAGAATGAAAAGAAACATTCCTTTTATACGTATAGAGAGAGAGAGGCGGGAAAACAAATATTCATCATGACATTGACACGTCCCACGAAGTTGATTGGATAGAAGGGCAACGGACGAACGTGTCAGAAAAAGAAGCATGTCGTGGATTGTCGGTTCAAATGACGCCATAGGAAAGAGAAAAACGTTTCATTTGTCGTTTTTGAAATTATCTCTGAAGAAAAGTCAGAGATAGGTTTTCCTTTGAAAGAATCCCTGATAAAAATTTAGAGATTGATTTTTATTTTAGAAGGATCACTGAAGAGAAAAGTCAGTGATAGATTTTGTTTATCAAAAAGCTTTTAATCATTTGAAGAAAGTTCATTGATTAAAGTTTTATTTTTAAACGTCTTACTGAATGAAGATTAAGTGTTTGAGAGTAAGATAACATACCTGAGAGTCAGAATATTAATCAGAGATTGAGTGATAAGGGGGAACTTATAATCACTGACATAATGCATGAACACTGAAGATTTACTCTTCGAGATTCAACATTCCAAGCTCACTGATGAGAAAGTTGAACCTTGTCTCATCAAGAGGTTTGGTGAATAAATCAGCAAGCTGATAGTTAGTAGGGATGAAATGAAGTTCAATATCACCATTCATCACATGATCTCAGATAAAGTGATATATGATCTCAATGTGTTTAGTCTTTGAATGTAGCACTGGATTATTAGCTATAACGATATCGCTACTGCTGTCGCAATAGATTGGAATCTTTGATAGCTGAAGGTCATAGTCCAATAGTTGATTTCTTATCCATAAGACCTGAGCGTAACAACTTCCAGCAGCTATGTATTCAGCTTCAGCTGTGGAAGTGTGTCGGTCCACAAATACTATCAAGTTCTTAGCAACAAACACATTAACGATTACCAACCTGTATTGATTAATATTCAACGGTTACAAAGGTTTGATCTTTGTTCGATTGAAAGCTCGATGTGTTTCTCTCTGTTTTTCACCTTGAGTGTGTGTGTGTGTGTATGTGATCTGATATTTTTTTAGTGTATTAGTTTCTCAAACACACAAACCTAATATCTAACTAACTAATGTAATATCTAGATATTATCTAGATATTATTACAAACTAAAACTAATATCTAACATATAATATAACTTAGATATTTAAACTAATTACTAGAATTACAATAAACAATAAAAAACAACATTGACATTTATTACAAATGACATTAAACTATTGTTGAGAGTCGACTTTCAGGCATTAGCTTCAGATTGGATCTTCAGATTAGATGATCTTGAATCCAATGAGACTGTGGTCTAACAATCTCCCCCTTTGGATCAAGATCATTACTAAATAGATTTTAGCAATTCAGTCTTCTTCTTCAGCTCAGAAGATGCAATCTCTTTCTCTAGCTCAGAATGCTTTAGCAAAGTATCTTCAAAAAAAATTTATCTGAAATCAGCTTGTCTTCAGAATTCTTTGATCTCGCATTTCTTTGTTAGCTTTTCTCTTCTTTCATCATGTGATGTAATGGACATTTCTTCATGCTTTAGATTCTCCCCCTTTTTGATGGAAAGTGCAACGACTTCATCAAAACCGTGAGTAAGAAATGTCTGTCATTTGGAGCCTCTGATCTGTCAATTCAAAAGATAATCATCCAGTTATTTTCAAATCCGGACAAAATAGTCGTGTAACACCTGAATCAACTAATGAATCAGTTAACATGCCTGTCAGTAACACTAATTCACTGTGTGTAACGAATACACATTGGAAAGGAGTTGTTTGTTGTTGACTCCCCCAGGGCTTCCATTTAATCATCGAAACACCACAAAGGTAATTTCAATAAAGGTTATGACAAAGAAACAAATTCCTTGTGTGTTCGTGCTTGTGATAGAAAGAATTAAGCACGGATGATGGCTTATAGGCTCAAAATTGTGTAAACTACTGAGATAACAGTAAGTTAAACACAAACTCAATGTGCATGAGTGAAGTGCGAAGATGGGGCAGACTTCCTTCTTTTCAATATCCAGATTTTCCAAATGAAAATCAGATAGCAAATGTGTTGTTTCCCCTTTGAAAATGTGAAACACTTTTCATTTAAGAAGAAAATGAGTAGTTGGTGAGGTTTGATAAAGAGTTGGCATGGGCTAGTTGCATGTTTCAATAATGATCAGCAAAGAGTTGTGAAACATTAGAATTGTGGCTGCCTGTCTCAGAAAAAGTTGGTGCAGAGTTGTGAAATTCTTTTAACTCTGTTCTCCCACCCTCTTTCTTTTAAACATATTGCACACTCTAACCAAACACTCTTTCTTTGTTTGACACCCTCATTTCTTTTGACTTCTCACACTCAATCACTATGGATTAACTTCGTGGGTAGAAATCACTAGTTAACGTGATTCCATAAAAGTTGTGTTAAGTCCTAACACAAAGAAATCTTGTTTTCCTATTATGCATATGATGCTCAATTTGGTTTAACTATATCAGTTAAAGTACAAAGTAGATCTTGAAAACATTTAAAGTCACACTTCCAAATTATAAAATGCGATTTGAGAATCGGGAAGTGGTTTGAACTTTTAAGAACAATGTTTTCTATTATTGAAAGTTGTCCACTTATCAACCATATATGAGATTAGGATTAAGGATTATACCTTAACGTGCGATCTTACATCTCATGAAGCTAAGCTTAAAGTCATAAACATATTAACTTGTAAGCATCTCTCAAAAGCAGTAAAACTTATAAAGTACGAGTTCTGGTCAGAAATAATCAGAAGTCATAACCATACTCCTTGACTTGAAAAGCTCCCCCTAAAATCTTGCATTACAAAAAAAAAATTGACATAAACGGTAAATGCAGAAATCTTATGAGCTCCCCCTCAAAATAAGATTGACCAACTGTCAATTCTTCTTATACTCCCCCTTGGATCATGAACAGAACATTTGAATTGCAGATATCAGTCAGAAATAAGAATGAAGAAATGATGAAAAAGTATGCAATTTGAAAACTTTGATAGGTAACTAATGATTATATCTTAAGATTTAGCATACCAAGCTTAGAGACAAGAAAGGAAAACCTCTTTTCGTCTAAAGGTTTGGTAAACAAATCGGCAAGCTGATAATCAGTTTTTACAAAGAAAAGTTCAATTGTTCCTTTTTCGACATGATCTTTAATAAAATGATACCTGACGTCTATGTGTTTGGTTTTGGTGTGTTGAACAGGATTCGCTGTTATTGCGATGGCGCTCTTGGAGTCACAGTATATCGGGATTTTGTTGAAGTGTAAACCATAGTCGTACAATTGAGTTCTCATCCATAAGACCTGAGAACAGCAGCTAGCAGCAACTACATATTCTGCTTCGGGCGTGGAAGTTGAAACACAAAGTTACTTCTTCGATGCCCAACTTACGAGCTTATCACCGAGGAACTGTACATGTCCTGATGTGCTCTTCCTATCTAACATACAACCTGCATGATCTGCATCTGTATACGCTGTTAGTTCAAAACTTGTATCTTTAGGATACCATAGACCAAGATCTGCAGTCCCCTTCAGATACCTAAATATGCGCTTTACTGCACACATATGGATTTCTTTTGGAGTGGCCTGAAATCGTGCACATAAGCATGTTAAAAAAATTATATCTGGCCTACTAGAAGTAAGATACATTAAAGAAGCTATCATCCCTCTGTAAGTCCTAACATCAACAGCCTTTCCCGGAGGATCGGTGCCAATCGGTTATGAATTTTCCATTTTGAACTTCCGAAGAATATCCATAATGTATTTTGATTGATTGATAAAAAATACCCGATGAAAATTGTTTGACTTGTAATCCAAGAAAGAAATTCATCTCTCCCATCATATTCATCTGAAATCTAGACACCATAATGTTTGAAAAATTCTTACAGTACTTAGGATTTGTAGAGCCAAAAAAAATATCATCTACATAGATTTGTACTAAGATGATATCGGCTTTTTCCTTTTTGATAAACAAAGTGGTATCCATCGTACCTTTTGAAAAACCAGACTTGACTAGAAATATGGAAAGGACATCATATCAGGCTCAAGGAGCTTGTTTCAGTCCGTAGAGTGCTTTGTCGAGAATGTAGACGTGATTAGGCTTCTCTTGATTGACAAAACCCTCTGGCTGAGATACGTAGACGTCCTCCTTCAGAATGCCATTCAGAAAGGCAGTCTTCACGTCCATTTGAAAGACCGTGAAGTTCTTGTGGGCTGCGTAGGCTAGAAACATTCTAATTGCCTCTAATCGTGCCACAGGAGCATAAGTCTCGTGGTAGTCGATTCCTTCCTCTTGTCTGTATCTTTTGGCTACTAGTCTTGCCTTGTTTCGGATAACGGTACCACATTCATCCTTTTTGATCTTGAAAACCCATTTCGTACCTATAATTGTTTTACCTTGAGCTTTTGGTACGAGTCTCTAGACTTGAAGAGCGTCGAACTGATTCAGCTCTTCTTGCATTGCGATCACCCATTCTGGATCAGCAAGTGCCTCTGATACGCGAATTAGCTCGAACTTGCTCAGAAATGAGTCATGCATACACATGTTCATTGACGTTGACCTAGTTTGCACCGGTTTCGTTGGATCGCCAATGATCTGGCTTATCTGGTGCTCTTTGGTCCATTTATGTTCATGAGGTAGTGGATTATATGAATGTATGTCAATTGTATCATCTATAAATCCACTTGTACCTTCTCCAGTTTGTTTAGGAGGAATGATGATTGCAGTTGAAGTGATAGGTTCAGAAGACTCGGCAGGTACAGCTTGGTCCAGCTGTAGATGGATCTGTATAGAACATCCTACTGTTTTAGCTACTTCTGTCTCTTCATTACATGTCACTTCTTCAACTATTGGAGTCGGTATTTGAATTGGAACTTCTTGTTGAATCGGGGTGTTGGATTCAATAGGAATATCTGAACTGGGTGGATGAGTAGTCGTTAAGTCTTCTATCCTGTCAACCACAACAAATTTCTTTACATTAGATCCAAGAAATTCATCATAATACAATTCAAATAATAGGTCTAAATCAGATATATGATTAGTTGGCGTTTATGGTTCATCTGATTTATTCTGTTGAGATGCAGGTTCTGGACTGATCTGCCCAGTAGCTATTACTCCGGTTATTACGAGTTCTGAACTGTGTTGTTCGGAAGCCATATCTTCATCAAACGTGACGTTGATGCTTTCTATAACCGTGTTTGACTTCTTCAGATAGATACGGTATGCAGTTGATGTTGAGGAATAACCAATGAAGATGCCTTCGTCCGCCTTGGCGCTGAACTTGTTTAGACTCTCCCTATTGTTTAGAACGAAACACTTACACCCAAATATATGGAAATATTTGATTGTCGATGTTCGGTTGTTGATCAACGCATAAGGAGTCTTCTTGAATCTGCGGTGTATCATGGATCGATTTTGTGTGTAACACGCAGTCGATACAGCTTCAGCCCACAGAAATAGAGGTAAGTTTGATTGACTTAGCATAGTACGAGCAGCCTCGACTAGCGTATGATTTCTTCTTTCGACCACTCCATTCTGTTGAGGCGTACGAGCAGCAGAGTAGTGATGTGATATCCCGACAGATTCGAGATATTCTTCAACCTTCTTGTTTTTGAACTCTGTGTCGTTGTCTGTTCTTAGAAGTTTTACCGGTTTCGGCAGATTCACCTGGGTCGCCTTTTGGAATGTAATGAGAACATCTCGTGTCTCATCTTTTGAACGTAGAAACTTGACCCATGTGTATCGCGAGTAATCGTCCACGATAACGAGTATGTACTTCTTTCCGCGTAGACTCTGAGTTCGCATCGGACCGCATAAGTCCATATGCAGTAACTCTAACGGAGCGTTAGTACTCGGTTCAGGCTTTGGTTTATGTGGAGCCCTCTTCATCTTTCCCTTTTCACATGTTGCACAAAGATGTTCTCTTTCATTTTGAGCTCTGGAAGTCCTTTGACGAGCTTTCCACTGACTAGATTGTTGACGTACCTGAAGTTGAGGTGAGAGAGCCGTCGATGCCATAACCAACTTTGTTGCATCGAGGCTTTCGTCAGTAGTTAAACCTGCTTGTCAGTCTGGACGCTTGACAAATTAATTGTGTAGAGGTCTAACTTTCTCGTGCCGACCAAGAGTTCTTCGCCTTCTTCAGTGCGAACTGAGCACGACATGGCTTTGAAATTGACCTCTAAGTTTTTATCACAGAACTGGCCGATACTGAACAGGTTGTGTCGTAAGCCTTCAACATAGCTCACCTTCTTGATTGTGACTTGATCATGTTGTACATCACCATATCCCATTATTGGTGAAAACTGGTAGTTGTCGAATCTAACTGTTCCGCAATACTTTTTTTTAAAGTTGGACAACATCTCTTTTTGTCCAGTCATATGCTTAGAAAATTCGCTATCCAAGTACCACATATGACGGATCTGCACAGGAGAAATAACGAAACAAGAGATTTAGATAGTCATAAATCAAAATTTAAGACTTTTGAGCATGGAAGTGTGGGTCATGAACTGATGTGTTCAAAAGCCATTATTTCTCTTAAGCACGGGTTCTGAACAAACGTGTTCAGAAACCATTTGATTTCTCCTTCTTAAACGTTGGGTGCCTGCAACACAGATTTAGCTTTTGGTACCCACTTAAAATGGGGTCCAACTGTGTTAGCACTAGATTTTGGTACCTATTTGAAATTGGGTCCTCTTTTCATTTGAAATTTATTTGAAGCATTATAATGAGATGAATGCACATGATAATTTCCAATCCAAATCTCAGAATCTTGACAAGAATTAGAAACATGTTTATCATAAAACGAAGACTTTCTAGCAGATTTAGATAACTGGAATAGTTGCGTAAAAGAGTATTTCAAAATAGAAGCAACATTCACTTTCAAAACATCTTTACTAGGTAAAGTCTTATTACAATTAACACTACAAAATGATTTATCAGCCTTGTCAAGCTTCTGTTTCAATTTCCATTGAGATTTAACTTCTGGCTTTCGCTTGCTTAGATCTGAAACATTTGAAACTCGTGAGTTAGACTTCTGAGCAACAAACGAATGCTTCTCCTGAGAATTACCAGTAGTGTTCGGTTTCTGTGAATGCTTAGATATAATCTTACATTTAGCACTCTTAGCTTTCACAGAGATTGATTTATCAACTTTCGTTGATTTTGCACTGTTAATAGGCATACTGGTTTTTCCCAAATATTGCACAAGAAAAGATGAATGGTTAGGAAGTTTCGCATTAAAATCAAATTGTTCAAAACAACCATCCGAACCACAGTCAGAGTTAAGAAAATCAAACCCTCCGTTTGATAAACCAAACATGTCATCAGATTTAGAAGCCTTTGAAATAACAACATTTTTCAGCACAGTTGTAAAAACTTTTTGTTGAATCTCAATCAAAAGTCTTTCATCTGTTAAAGAGTTCTTGAGTTCGGAAATTTTACTTTCCAAAACACGAGGAGGGACATAAAGTTTACCTTTAACACGCTTTGCCTCTATTTCTTTGACAGAATAACTTTGAAAGAAATCATTTGAAAGATATTTCTTTTGATTAATTGGATCATTATAACTATTATTCAACTTCGCATAATAAAATGGAAGTTGAACATTAGTTGTTTTCTTTCGTTTTTCCGTTTCTTTGGCTTCATCCTCTTTTGATAGTCCAGTTCAGAAAACTTTATGTTCAGGGCATCGACGATAGAGTCTTAAGAACGTAAAATCATAAAGTGCAGGCACTTTAGATATACCGTTTTTAAGATAATGAGGATTCTCATAACCAATTCCCCAATTTTCTTTATTCTCTTTTGGTTTGTTTAGATGAATGGTTTGCTCACTTTGACCTAATGAGTACAACTTCTTTTCCAAAGCATCTAATTTTGCAATTAAAGTTTTGTTTTCTTCAGTACATGAAGAATGCATTTTAGTAAGCTCTCTGAAATCAGACTTACTCTTTTTTGCAGTTTAGACTTGATTTCATAATTCTCTTTAAGAATTATTGACTTTTCTTTGGCGTTGGTGTCATTGTTTCTATGTAAACCCTCAATCAATACTTCTCTCTCAGCAATTTCATTGCTAAGTTTCTGTATCGATTGGTTTTTGTCAGTTATAACACCATTTTCTCGCTTAAGCTTCGACTCTAACTCTTGTTGTTTTAAATTCATGGCATGCATTTTATTTATGAAATTTGAATAATATAAATCACATACCTCATCTTCTTCATCATTTGAATTAGCTTCAGCTTCTGATTCCTGTTTTTCCATCAAGCACATGTTGACTGCTTCATCCTTCTCTTCATCCTCTTCTTCCTCGTTTGAATGATCAAGCCAGTATTCATCCTCTGCCATCAGTGCCTTACTCGCCTACTTATGCTTTGCAAGAAGCATCTTGTTCTTGTAGTAGTCGGAGTTTCTGACTTTGGGTCTTCGGCAGTCTCTGGCAAAGTGACCTGTTTTGCCACAGTTGTAGCATGTTTGAGATTCTGACTGACTGGATCCTTCAGCTTTAATTCTTCTCTCTTCCGGTTTCCTCTCCTCTATTCTCTTCCCTTAAAACTTCTTTCCTTCAAATCAATTTCCTTCAACCCTTTCCTTATGAGCGTAGTTGTTAGGACCAGAAGAATACCTCTGACTGTTTGAACCTGGCTTCTAGTA
The DNA here is from genome assembly GCA_023525745.1 of Arctium lappa. NCBI lineage: Eukaryota > Viridiplantae > Streptophyta > Magnoliopsida > Asterales > Asteraceae > Arctium > Arctium lappa. Next base: position 67,963,522 of record CM042048.1, on the reverse strand, counting down.
GAACTTTTTCTGAAAGGCCTTTGTCAGCATGAGCATAGCCTGCTTCAGTTGTTCACAATCATCCGAGTTAGAGTTTGCATCAGTTTCATTTTCTTCTGATTCATACACAATCGTCTTGTTCTTCTTCTTTTTGACAACAAGAGCAATTATGTCTTTCACTGTCTTTACTTTATGCCTCTTCTCATCTATAATTTCATCCACCTCTTCTTCATTTTGTTTGAGGGTTTCATACACCTCATGAAGTGGAATCTCATTCAGATCCTTGATCTGCTTCATCTGCCTAGCAAATTTCTTCCATTCCGGCTGTAGAATACTTAGAAATTTGACATTCAGCTTGATTTGAGATTTGGTGACCTTGTTCTTGCTTAGTTCGTTTAACAAGGTCACGAATCTGTCATAAGTTCCTTCTAGAGACTCTCCATCTCTGCCTTTAAATTCTTCATAATTGTTTAGGCAGTTGGAAATTTTGAGCTGGTTCCCAACCTTTGAACCCAACATCATCTTCTCTAGCTGATCCCACATCTCCTTGCCCGAGGCTTTATAGCTGTCAATCTTTACATAGATTTCGTTTGGAATTCCTTGTAGAATGTATGACTTTGATAATCTATCACCTTTTGCTCTTTTTAGGTTATCATCATCGAGCTCATGATACTTAAGTTCATACTGTGTTGGCACAGTTCCAACCGTACGAGTCGTCGTAACTGGTTTCATAATCCCTTCTTCTATCGATTTCCTGATGAATTCACCCAACTCATGTCTTTCAATAAAATTCAGGAACCGATCTTTCCACTGTTCGTATTCTCCTCTAAAGAGAACTTGTGGCTTGGTGTCAGTTCCGATTGCTAGAGCTTCTCTTGAGGTCATCCTGTATTTTTAAATGTGCAATAAGAACTTGGATTTGACCGTTAGTCCAGATAAAATTTGATCACACAAGAAATTTTGTTCCCCTAGGCGGACTTAGCACGGGGGTCCCGCTACCCGGTTAGCGGCTGGGGTCAAGAGGCAACGCCCTTGCGGGGGTATGGGGGCAGCGCCTATTACAGTTTTGAAATTATAGACCCTGTTACAGTTTTGAAAAATTCTCAGACAAAAATATTATAAGTATGGAATAGTGATTGGCGCAAAACCCAGCTTGCACGAGAAGTGGTAGCGCAAATGATGGTTTGCGCGAGCTGAAGGTGGCGCAAAAAGAGGTTTGCGCGAGCTGTGTCTGGCGCGAAACACGGTTTACACGAGAAGTGGTTGGCGTCAAGTTTGTTTACGCGAGTCGAAGGTAGCGCAAGATGAGGTTCACGCGAGTAGAGGGTGGCGCGAACTTGAGGTTTGCGCAAGTAGTGGTTGGAGCAAAAGAGACTTTGCTTGATCAGTAGGTCGCGCGAGTTGAAGATTGTGTGAGCAGTTGATGGCGCAAACTGAGGTTTACGGGAGCAGCGTGTGGCGCAAAGCTTGTCTTGCGCGAATAACGTCAAGCGCAAACGATGCTATGAACTGACGCAAATGTGAACTTTGCGTGAGTTCGTCCCTGTACTTCGATCTCATTTGCTCAAAAACCTGTTTTTCAAAGATTAGCAGTCCTAAACTCTAGCAAATGACTATAAACACTTCTAGAACTGATTGTAACCACTCGATCTCGATAAAAATCACTTTTTCATGTAAAAAATCGATGGCACAGTTACTTTTTGGTCGTGAAAAGTTTTGCACTAAAATCCCAAAATTTGAATCGATTGAAGTTCTAAATTGAAATCAAACACTTACAACTCGATTTAGCACACTAATCGATCACAACCTGATCGATTTCCACACCTAAAACACACTAAATATCGAAAATGATTTTTCTGAATAAGAACACAGAGTCGTTTTTGAAAAACTTGATTTGAATCTAAAATCAAGCTCTGATATCACTTGTCGGTCCACAAATACTTTCAAGTTCTTAGCAACAAACATGTTAACGATTACCAACCTGTATTGATTAATATTCAACGGTTACAAAGGTTTGATCTTTGTTAGATTTAAAGCTCGATGTGTTTTCTCTCTGTTTTTCACCTTGAGTGTGTGTGTATGTGATGTGATATTTTTTTAGTGTATTAGCTTCTCAAACACACAAACCTAATATCTAACTAACTAAAGTAATATCTAGATATTATTACAAACTAAAACTAATATATAACATATAATATAACTTAGATATTTAAACTAATTACTAGAATTACAATAAACAATAAAAAAATAACTTTGACATTTATTACAAATGACATTAAACTATTGTTGAGAGTCGACTTTACGGCATTAGCTTCAGATTGGATGATCTTGAATCCAATAAGATTGTGGTCTAACAAAGTGGACACTGAATTTTACTTTTTGCTTGTCCAGCTTACCAGCTTTCCTTTTAGGAGTTGACATCCACCAGTGGTACTTTTTCTATCAAGTTTACAACTTGCAAAATCACTATCGGAATATCCTGTTGGATCGAACCCTTAGTCTTTGGGATACCAAAGACCGAGGTTAGGAGTCCCTTTCAGATATCTGAAAATTCGCTTAACAGGGATCAGATGGGATTCCTTAGGTTCAGATTGATATATTGCACATAAACAAGTAGAGTACATGATGTCAGGTCGGCTCGCTGTAAGATACAGTAGGGAGCCTATCATTCCTCTATAGGCAGTGACATTAACAGGTTTTTCAAATGGATTTTTGTTAAGTGTCAGAGGAGGTGCCATAGGAGTCTTCATCGCTGAAGTTTGTGTTAAATCAAACTTCTTCAGCATGTCTTTAACATACTTACCTTGGCTGATAAAAGTACCTTTGTCAGATTGTTTGATCTGAAGGCCAAAAAAATATGTTAGCTCACCCATCATACTCATTTTGTATTCTTTTTCATTCTTTCAGCGAAACGAGTACACAGAGATGGGTTAGTAGAACCAAATATGATGTCATCAACATATATTTGTACAAGAATAATATGACCTTTTATCTTTCTGAAAAATAATGTGGTATTAATTTTGCCACGTTCAAAATTTTCAGAGATAAGAAAAGATGAGAGAGTGTCATACCAAGCACGAGGGGCTTGTTTTAGAACATAGAGAGCCTTATCTAATTTATAAACATAATTTGGATACTTAGGCTCATAAAACCCTGGAGGTTGTTCTAAATAGACTTCTTCATTCAGCATTCCATTGAGGAATGTTGATTTTACATCCATTTGATACACAAAGAAGAGTTGAATTGCTTCGAGCCTAGCCACAGGGGCAAAGGTTTCATCATAGTCTATGCCTTCCTCTTGTCTATATCCCTGAGCAACGACTCGAGCCTTGTGTGGGTTACAGTCCCATGTTCATCTAACTTGTTTCTAAACACCCATTTGGTGCCTATTATGGTTGTATCAGATGGTCTAGGAATGAGATTCCAAACTTTGTTGCGAGAGAACTCAGTTAGCTCTTCTTGCATAGCGCTGACCTAGTTTGGATCTCTGAGAGCATCATCAGCCTTCTTTGGCTCTATTAAATAAATAAAGTTGACAAAGAGATAGATATTTCCTGAACTTCGTCGTGTCTGAATACCTGCATCGGGATCACCAAGAATTTGATCTATAGGGTGATCCCCGGTCCATCGCTGTGCAGGAGCATGATCGCTCATTTCAGAGGTTGGATCAACAATTGGAATGTTCACTAATGAAGAAGCTTGAGGTTCATCAGCGATTAGTTGTTGAATGTCAGACAGACCATTGTTTTCTGAGAGGTGTTCAGATGAAGATGGATCTGATGGAATTAAGGTTTTTAGAGGCTCTGCTGAGATCCATGAGTTGGATTCTGCGTTAGGAGGTATGATATTTGGATCATCATTAGTAGCTGGAAGATTTGAATGCTGATGGTTTGAGAAGAAAGGTTTCGTTTCTCTGTAATGAGAAAACATCCAAGCATTTAATTCTTCATTGTCACGATTGGTTTAGAATTCGTTGAGCGAGTTTCATCAAAAGTGACATGAATTGTTTCTTCCACAGATTGTCTTCTCTTGTTAAAAACTCTGTAGGCTTTAGAGATGGAGGAATATCCTAGAAATATTCTATCATCAGCTTTTGGGTCAAACTTTCCAAGCTGATCTTTGTTGTTTAAAATAAAGCACTGACAACCAAAGATATGAAGAAAGCTGATAGATGGTTTTCTTCCGTGAAAAAGTTCATAAGCTGTTTTTCCAAATCGCTTTACGATCAGCGATCTGTTTTAAGTAAAACATGAAGTGTTTACAGCTTCAGCCCAAAATTGAGTAGGGAGGTGAGAATTGTTGAGCATTGATCTAGCAGCTTCAATGATCGTTCTGTTTCTTCTTTCAGCGACTCCGTTTTGTTGAGGTGTTCTTAATGAGGAGAAGTTATGAGAAATTCCCTTATTCTCAAAGTAATTGTTCGGGGAACTGTTTTTGAATCCAGTTCCATGATCACTTCTTATTGAACGAATAGTAAGATTGTTGGGAACTGAAGAAAAGCTTAAGTATGGTTAATGCTGCTGGAACAAAGTTAGTAATGCTCAACAAGATTAGTACTGCTAGTTCAAAGTTAGTACTGCTTGAAGAGATTAATGCTGCTGAGCATGGTTAGTACTGCTAGAGTTAATTCTACTCAGAGTATTAATGCTGCTGAAGAATAATGTTGCTTATGTGATAAAGAATTCGCATGGAAGGATGACAGCTGGATGGACTGAAGATTATGGAAAGCTTGGAGATAATGATAGAAGATATTCTGAAGATATTTTATTAATTGTAATTATATTTTATCTTCAGTATATATATATATATAGAATTAATTATTCATTCTATGTTTAAGAGAAAATCAACCTCAAGGCATAGATCCTAATTCTAGAGAAGTAGAATTCGTATTGGTGAGTCTGTTCATCAATATTGAGGTTGTGTGTTTAATCTTGTAACTTCAAGCATTCAATACAAGTTTACAAGTTGATTGATCATATACTGTTTTGTTTACTGTTACATTCAAATATCAAAGTGTTATTCCGCAACTTCTTTGATATTGTTTCTGAGACTTTATTCTTGTTAAGAAATCGATCTTGACAAGTGGTATCAAAGCCTGTTCTCTCAGAGACAACTATTCACTCATCATGGAAAACTTTGCAGAATCAAACAGTACTCTGGTCTCAAAGGTTCCAATGCTCAGACCCAATGAATTCGATATGTGGAAGATCAGAATCAAGCAGTACATACTCCTCACTGACTATTCTATGTGGGATATCATAGAGAATGGTCCTTCTGAAGCAGGAAAGATTGGTGCAGATGGAAAGAGAACTCCACCAAAAACTGATGCTGAAAGAAAGATTAGACAGACAGAGATGAAAGCCTTAAGCACCTTGCTCTTGGCTATTCCCAATGAATATCAACATCAGTTCTGCAACTGCACTGATGCAGAGATGCTCTGGAATGCTCTAGCGAAGAGATTCTCATGTATCAAAAGTACCAAGAGAAATCAGAAAGCCATTCTGAAGCAACAATATGAGAACTTTATGTCAACCAAGAATGAGTCTATGACTCAAACTTTTGACAGGTTCAACAAGCTTATTGGTGAACTTGCTACAGTGGGAGTACAAATTGATCAAGATGATCTGAACAGAAAGTTTCAAAGGTCCTTGAGTGATGAATGGACCATGTATACTGTGTCTTTCAAACAGAATGATCAGCTGGAAGAAAAGGAACTTGATGATCTATATAATGATCTAAGAGTTTTTGAATCTGAGGTAGAGGCTAAGAAGAGGCCTTCTGGGTATGTTCACAATGCTGCACTCCTTTCAGCATCAACTAATTCTACTTCCAACCCTGAATTAGTTAGTGCTGCCAATGGAGCAAATCAAGAGAAAGGCAATGAAACTGTATTTGAAGCCTTTCTGGCAAGTCATGGAAACTCTTCTCTCATTAATGATGACTTGGAACAACTCCATCCAGATGATCTTGAAGAGATGGACATTAAATGGCAGATGGTCATGCTCTCTATGAGAGTTAAGAAGTTCATCAAAAGAACTGGAAGAAATAACTTCTCTCAAAGAAGAGAAGACGGAGCAGGTTTTGACAAGTCAAAGGTGGAATGCTATAAATGCCATCATAAGGGACACTTTGCTAGAGAATGCAGAAGTGGAATGCCTCAAAACAATAACCAACAACAAGCTCAATCTGGAAGCTTCAATAATAACAGAAACTCTGCACAAGCCCTTGTCTCTCAACAAGGCATGGGGTTTGATTGGAGTGATCAAGCTGAAGAGGCCATCCAGAACCAAGCCCTAATGGCAGAGGTGTCAGATCTCCCAACAGAGGTAACTTCCAATCTTTGTTCTCAAAATTGCATTAACACTGTTAAAAGGTACAGGGATCACAATCAGACCATGAGTGATGACAAGAAGAGATTAGAAAAGGACATAAAAGATTATGTTAGGATTGTTGAGAGATTTGAAGAGCAGATTAAGGGTTTTCAAGCTAATGAGCTTCAACACTCTTATGACACAAACTACTGGAAGTGGGAGAAAAATGACTTAGAACTTCAACTGACCAGATCCAAAGAAGAGAGTGAAAAGCTAAGAGGAGAGCTAGCTAAAGTCAAAATAGATGTAGAAAAGTTTTCCAATGCTTCCAAAGCAATGGATTCTTTACTACAAACTCAGATTCATGATAAACTGAAAAGAGGAATAGGGTACAATACCACACCACCACCCTATAACAACAACTACATCCCTCCTAGCTCAGATTTGTTAGAAACAAAGGATAGGAAGGACCTACCTAAGGGAGCTACTGAGATAGATCCCTTAGATGAAGTAGTTTTTAAGGATAAAACTGAGAAAGAAGTTGTCAAAGATAAAGACAACACTGTAAGTGGTGAGATTCCTATAGAAAACCACATAATCACCAATGAGGGATGTGGAAAGCATTGGATCAAGTCCAATGAGATAGAGAAGACTGAGGGAAAGAACAAGAAGGTTCACTATAAGCAGACCACTGTTGTGAACTCTATCCCTTGCAAGCAGTGTGCATGCAATAAATCTAAGCCCCAAAAACATGATAAACCAAGGGGAAATCAGAGAAACTGGAACAATCAATGGGCACAAAAGCAAGGCATTGATCTGAGTAAAATCAATAGACCAAAGCCTTGTTTTATTTGTGGAAAGTTAAACCATTTGGCTAAGTATTGTTTCTTTAACCCTATTAACCAACAAATGAACTTTCAAAACTTTCTGCAAAAACCTGTTGGTTATAGGAAGGCTGGAAAGAAACATGTGATGAAGAAATCTGTTGAAACCAAAGGCCCCATAGGGAAAAAGGTTTTAAAAGAAAGCATTAAAATGTGGGTTCCTAGAAACAATAAAACTGTTAGTACTGCTGACAGGGATAGTGCTGCTGGAAGCATTACTGCTGCTACCAGTGTTAGTACTGCTGAAAATATTAATACTGTTAGTACCTCTTCAAAGTTTAATACTGCTAACACAGTTACTGCTGCTAACACAGTTACTACTTCTAACAAGGTTAGTACTGCTAAGCATGCAAGTGCTGCTAAGGTAGTTAGTACTTCTAAAACCAGTACTGCTTCTAGAAAAAATGTTTCCAAGCCTATCATTGTGACAAAGTACTCCAAAAATGAGGAGTCAAAGTTTAAAAATCTTGTCAAGAAAGAATGCAAGTACTTTGATGAGAAAGGGGTACCCAAGACCACTTTGGATTGGGTTCCTAATTCATACTAACTGATTTATCTTATGTGTAGGGCAACCAACAGCTCAAGGGGAAGAGCATATGGCATGTTGATAGTGGTTGCTCTAGGCACATGACAGGTAACATGTCATGCCTTTAGGATTTCAAGCATATCAATGGAGGACATGTTGCTTTTGGAGATAATCTTACTGGTGGTAAAATAAGTGGAAAAGGTAATGTTACCAAAGGTAAGATGACATTTGAGGATGTCTACTATGTTGATCAGTTGAAGTACAACCTGTTAAGTGTATCACAGGTTTGTGACAAACAACATAGCATATTATTTACAAATACAGAGTGTATGATCCTTGCTCCAGGGTTCAAAGTGGTTGATGAAAGCATGATACTACTTAAAACTCCAAGAAAGGACAATGTGTATTGTCTAGATATGGACAATGTTGATAGTGATTCATCCCTGAACTGTCTTGTTTCAAAAGCTTCTGTGGATGAATCCTCTCTCTGGCACAGAAGGATGTGTCACATGAATTTCAAGACAATGAACAAACTTGTTAAAAACAACCTTGTAAGAGGTTTACCTTCAAAAGTATTTTCATGTGATGATCATTGTGTTGCATGTCTTAAAGGCAAAAAGCACAAAACTTCTCATAAGACCAAAGAGATAAATTCAATTTCTTCTTGTCTCCAATTACTGCATATGCATCTGTTTGGTCCTACAAATGTTATGAGTATAGGCAAGAAATCTTACTGCTTGGTTATTGTTGATGATTACTCCAGACTTACTTGGGTAAATTTTCTAAGGACTAAGGATGAAACAAGTGGACTGGTCAAATCTTTTATCCTAAGAATTGAAAACCAAACTAATCAAAAAGTAAAAGTCATTAGATCAGATAATGGGACTGAGTTTAAAAATTTTGATCTAAACACCTTTCGTGAAGAAAAAGGAATTGAGAGACAATATAGTGCCCCTAGGACTCCTCAACAGAATGGAGTTGCTGAGAGGAGAAATAGGACACTAATAGAGGCTGCTAGATCTCTGTTGGCTGATTCAAAACTGCCAATTACCTTCTGGGCTGAAGCAGTTAATACTGTCTGTTATGTCCAAAACAGAGTTCTAGTGGTCAAGCCAAAGAACAAGACCCCATATGAGCTTTTAAATAAAAGAAAACCTTTCATTGCATTTTTTAAACCATTTGGGTGTACTTGTACTATTCTCAATACCAAATCTCACTTAGGTAAGTTTGATAGCAAAGCAGATGATGGATTTCTTGTTAGTTACTCATCTCAGAGTAAGGCTTACAGAGTTTTTAACTCTTCTTCCAGAATAATTGAATAAAGTGACAATGTCAAATGCAATGAGAACACACCAAATCCTATTGGGTCTCGTCCTCAGTGGCTATTTGACATTGACTCACTAACTAACTCTTTTGGTTTCAGTAGTGATGATTGTGCAGGTTCAGGGAGTGGAGGATCAGGGACTACACAAGTCCAAGAAATTATATCTCAATCTATGATCTTTCCCATACCCACAGTGGATCCTGTTGAAGACTGTGAAAAGGAACCATCTACTGGACCAAATCAGAGTGAAGAAGAAAGTAGAGATAAGGAGAATCCAGAAAATCAAGAACCAGAAGTAGCTGCTGAAAATACCTCAGTTGACTTGAATGACTCTAATCTAGAGGTGGGACTTAATGAAGAACCTAGTCATCACACCAGAATACAAAAGAATCATCCTCCACAGCTGGTAATAGGAGATATATCTTCTCCTATGATGACTAGAAATCAAAGTAGGCTTCAAGAAATGCAAGACCAACAACATACAGTGCTATCTTGCTTTTTATCGCAGCTTGAGCCTAAAAAGGCACATGATGCTATGAAAGAGTCCAGTTGGATAGAAGCAATGCAAGAAGAGCTACTGCAATTCAAGCTGCAAGATGTTTGGGATCTGGTAGACCTTCCTAAAGGCCAAAGAGCAATAGGAACAAAATGGGTCTTCAGGAATAAGAGAGATGAAAGAGGTATAGTGATAAGGAATAAAGCAAGGCTGGTGGCTCAAGGGTATACACAAGAAGAGGGAATAGACTATGATGAAGTATTTGCACCTGTGGCCAGGATAGAAGCAATTAGATTATTCCTGGCTTATGCTTCCTATATAAAATTCAAAGTCTATCAAATGGATGTGAAATGTGCATTTCTTTATGGCTCAATTGAATAAGAAGTATATGTCTGTCAACCACCAGGGTTTGAAAACCCAAGCTATCCAGACAGGGTATACAAATTGAAGAAAGCACTTTATGGACTACATCAAGCTCCAAGAGCATGGCATGACACTCTGTCATCCTATCTCTTGGAAAATGGCTTTGAAAGATGAGTCATTGATAAGACTCTATTCATCAAGAGAAAGAAGAAGGATATCTTGCTAGTCCAAATCTATGTTGATGATATTATCTTTGGATCAACAAGAGACAACATGTGCAAGGAGTTTGAGGAACTAATGCATCAAAGGTTCAAGATAAGTTCCATGGGGGAACTTACTTTCTTCCTTCGACTCCAAGTTCAACAGAAGTCAGATGGAATCTTCATCTGTCAGTCCAAGTATGTGCAGGACATTCTAACCAAGTTTGGGTTCTCATATTCAAAACCTGCTAATACACCTATGGAGACACACAAGCAGATAACAGCAGATCTTGAGGGGGAGGATATGGATGTTCATCATTATAGATCCATGATTGGCTCTCTCATGTATCTTACAGCCTCTAGGCCAGATATAATGTTTCCAGTCTGTGTATGTGCAAGATTCCAAGTTAGGCCAAAGCAATCTCACTATCAAGCTGTTAAGAGGATATTTAGATATCTCAAAGGGCAACCTAGATTGGGACTTTGGTATCCTCATGACTCATCCTTTGACCTACTTGCATACTCAGATAGTGATCTAGGTGGAGCAAACTTGGACAGAAAATCTACTTCTGGAGGATGTCAGTTTTTGGGTGCAAGACTAGTGTCATGGCAGTGCAAGAAACAAACCACAGTGTCCACATCTACAACAGAGGCAGAATACAAAGCAGCTGCAAGTTGTTGTTCTCAAGTCTTATGGATTCAGAATCAAATGCTGGACTATGGGGTAACCTTTCTACACACTCCAATTTTTATTGATAATAGCAGTGCTATTAGCATTGTGAATAATCCTGTCAAGCACTCAAAGACAAAGCACATTGAGATGAGGTATCACTTCATAAGAGACTGTAATGAAAAGAAACTTATTCAAGTTGTAAAAGTTCACACTGATAACCAGTTTGCTGATCTATTCACTAAAGCTTTTGATGTGGGTAGATTCACTTTCTTGGTAACAAGTGTGGGAATGATCAACTCTGAATAAGTCCCTTCTCAAAAAGTGGTTAAATACCTGTAAATTGTTATTTCTTGGTGGTCCTAATCTTCTTTTTCAGGATATGTATAGCAGTACTCAGTGTATCACAAGATTAAAAGAGTAAGTATGGTTAATACTGCCAGTACAGTTTTAATACTGCCAGTGCACAGTTAATACTACTAGTGGTTAATACTACTCGCCGTTAATACTGCTTGTTAGTTAATACTGCTCGCCGTTAATACTGCTTGTTAGTTAATACTGCTAGTGGTTAATACTGCTCGCCGTTAGTACTGCTTATTAGTTAATACTGCTAGTGGTTAATACTGCTCGCCGTTAATACTGCTTGTTAGTTAATACTGCTAGTGGTTAATACTGCTCGCCGTTAATACTGCTTGTTAGTTAATACTGCTATCAGTTAATACTGCTAGCCGTTAGTACTGTTTATCAGTTAATACTGCTCTAGGTTAATACTGCTTATGTCTCGAATACTATAAATACTCTTTGCCCGCCTAAAAAGTTCATAACAACTCTTTGCATACTATTCTCTTCCGCTCTAAACCCTCTCTCTCTCAAGTATCAAGTTTTCAGGCAAGAACTTTCAAAGATCAATGGCATCAATGGCATTCATTGACGAGCACAATGAAATCGCGATGCTCCAAAAGCCAAAGCAAGCTGCAGGATTTCATCAGATAGTGGATTTTCTGAAAACTAGCCATATCGCCTATGCACTGACAGTGTCCCCATCAATCTATATCGAGCATCAAAGGCAATTCTGGGCACATGCCACCATTGTTACTGAGAATGGTGTGCAAATGATCAAGACGACGGTGTGTGGCAAGCCATTGACAGTTACTGAAGAGGTAATTCGCATCAGTCTACATCTAGACGATGCCTCTGGTATAACTTCTATTTCTAATGATGAACTGTTTTCTACTCTTACAATAATGGGGTATGGAGGCCCATTGGGTGTGTTCAAGTTCTTAAAAGCAAAATTTTCACCTCAATGGCGTTTCTTTGTCCATACCCTTATGCATTGTATCTCTAAAAAGACTACTGGATGGAGTGAGTTCAGTAGCACCATTGCTTATGCTTTGGTATGCTTAGCCACTGCCAGAAAGTATAATTTTTCCCAAATGATTTTCAATGATCTTATCTCAAACTTGGGAAAGAAAAAGAGCTTTTATATGTACCCTAGGTTTGTTCAAGCAGTTATCACCCACGAATTGACGGATATTCCTCATTCTGATGGGATATATGTACCAAAACCCCCTAAAGGCAAGGTTTTCTCAAATATGAGAAGATCTGCTGGGGACTCGGAAGGAGTAGACACCCCATTGTTCTCTACAATGATGGTGGTGTCCCAAACTAATGAAGGTATGGTAGCAGGGTCAAGGCCCACATTAGACCAACCCACTGCTAGCCAATCCCAACCTTCCCACTCTAAATCAATTCCTCAGTCTCTTCTTGATAAACCAACTTCACCAATCACCCAAACTTATCAAAGAAAACAGGTAAAGAAGGCTCCTTCCCTTCTTGTACCTACACCCACTCAGCCTTTAAGCCCTCTAAGGGAGAATTCTCCTTTAGAGAATATCCAAAGGGAAACCAACAGGGTGTCTCCCAACCCTCAGGAGGTGCTCTCTAAGGAGATGGAAGAGCATATGGGTGAGAAGGCTGCCACTACTTCTGCTAGCACAGAGAAGGATAGTGGTAACATCTCTAAGACCTTCCCCATGGCAACTTTGAATGAGCAATCATTCAAAGGTCCCTGGTGCCAAGAAACCAAGGGGGTGGATAGTGCTTCTGCTAGGCAGAAGGCTTACACTACTAAAAGATCCCATGATCCTACAAAAGGGGGTAACACTCCTGGAGAAGGTGAGGACAGATATGACTACAATGAATTGATGGAAATAATGGGCAACATTAATATGGATGTCATCAAACAAGGCAAAGACATAGAAGAGATGAAAATGGTGATTCTGTCTCAACAAGTACATATTACCAAATTGAAGAAAATGGTCACAAGATTGGTGCAAAAGTAGAGGAGAAGGCAATTTGTTTTGAAGAAGAGGAAAAATGCTAATGATGCTTTCAACAAGGGGGAGAATTCAGAGGCTGAAGCAGAAAAGGAAGGTATTTCTGAGATGGGATTTGTTGTTAAGGGGGAGAAAGCTGCAGAAACAGAAGCACAAGCAGTAGAAACAGATAAGGTTCAAGCAGCAGCAGTAACAGAACAGGTAGCAGCAGTAACAGGGCTATCTGTTGAAGAATTGGAAATAGCAGAAACTTTGGTAAAAGCAAAGAATGACACTCCTAAGGCTACTCAAAAGGCCAAGGGAGTGGTCATCAATGAAGGAGGCCTTGAAAAGAAGACAAAAGAAACAAATGAGGAAGGTATGAAGGATGCAAAGGGAAAAGCAAAGATGGTTGAACCTGAACAACCCTCAAACAAGAAAAATCAGATTGAGCTGGATGAAGAAGTGGCAAAGCAGCTTCAGGCAGAAATGGAAACGGAGGAACAAGTTCAATCTGAGAAGGATAGAGAGCTTGCACTGAATATGGCCAGAAAACTAAATGAAGAGTATCAGAAGAGCATGAAAACAGCAGCTCAGGCCAAGAAAATACAAGTCAAAAGAATGTCACTCAAAAAGCAGAAGAGACAACCCTCCAAGACCTTTTTGGCCAATCAGGAAAGAAGAAAAATGATAAATTTTCTGAAAGGTGCAATTGGAGTCAAGGGGGAGATGTTCACAAACATGGCCTACAGTCAAGTTGAGGAGCTCTACAAGAAGGAAATGGCAAAGCTCCAAGGGGATTCCTCTCAAAGGGAAGAAGCAGAAAGAAGGATGAAAGAGAGACATGATCTCAACATCCAAAAACCATTCCATGAGGAGACCACACCTTCAAAGGATAAAGCTGAAGAAAAGAAAGAAGAGCAAGAGAATGTTGAGGTGAAAGTAAAGTCTTCAAAGAGAGTAAAGTCTATAGCCTCCAAGATGCAGTCCAAAAGGCAAAGAGTTGAAGAAAGAGCAGAATCTGAAGCAGAACCTCTTGTTACACCTTTAGGAGAACCAACTCAGAATCCAGAATCATCAAACAAGCAATCTAAAGAGCAGGTTGAATTGTTCATGACATTAACAAATGATGATCCAATACAAGCAGATCCTATCTCTATTCAAGCTCCTGAAATCATCTTTTGGGATATCCTGGAAGATCAAAGAAAGAAATTCTTTAGGATTAAGAGGCTAGGGGACATATATGAGGTGTATCCTACATGGGGAAGTTTCATCAGAAGTTGTACAAGATCAGATCTAGAAGAGATGTTTAAAGTTGGAATGAGATTGTATGAAAAGGAGCTGACAGGAGAAGAAAGGAACTTAATCAGATTAGCCATGGAGTACTTGTGCATGATGTTTGAACCTAGTAAAGTTCAACATGTGATCAGGGATTTGCATCTACAGAATAAATTTCTAAGGATAGAAAACTAGAAGATATTTGAAAGATGTGGGGTCTATGTAATCACTGTGAATGGAGCATATCATGAGTACTACTTGGTGGACAAGATATATGAGCACAACAAGGGTAAACTACAAGCAATGTTTAATGCCAAGCTTATTTGTTCAAAAGATTCAGAAATGGCAAAGGTTGTAGTTAGCAGGATTATAAATCAAATCTTGGGTTTGGATCCTAATCTAGGGGTGTAAACTGAAGTGTTGAAAGCATCTTGAAGATCAGATCTGAAGAACTTGACTTCTCTTCCTAAAAGTCAAGTTAGGGGGAGATTGTTGGGAACTGAAGAAAAGCTTAAGTATGGTTAATGCTGCTGGAACAAAGTTAGTACTGCTCAACAAGATTAGTACTGCTAGTTCAAAGTTAGTACTGCTTGAATAGATTAATGCTGCTGAGCATGGTTAGTACTGCTAGAGTTAATACTGCTCAGAGTATTAATGTTGCTGAAGAATAATGCTGCTTATGTGGTAAAGAATTCGCATGGAAGGATGACAACTGGATGGACTGAAGATTATGGAAAGCTTGGAGATAATGATAGAAGATATTCTGAAGATATTTTATTAATTGTAATTATCTTTTATCTTCAGTATATATATATATATATAGAATTGTATAGAATAGTATATACAAAATTAATTATTCATTCTAAGTTTAAGAGAAAATCATCCTCAAGGCATAGATCCTAATTCTAGAGAAGTAGAATTCGTATTGGTGAGCCTGTTCATCAATATTGAGGTTGTGTGTTTAATCTTGTAACTTCAAGCATTCAATACAAGTTTACAAGTTGATTGATCATATACTGTTTTGTTTACTGTTACATTGAATATCAAAGTGTTATTCCGTAACTTCTTTGATATTGTTTCTGAGACTTTATTCTTGTTAAGAAATTGATCCTGACAAAGATTATTCAGTACTTCCATATTTTTAACAAAAGATATTAGTTCTTCTGGAGTATCACTCTTGCAGCGAAGAAAGATGACCCAGGTGTAGAAAGTGTATTCATCTACAATGACAAGCGTATATTTCTTTCCAGCTATTGATTTGATGTTGACAAGGCCAAACAGATCCATATGCAAAGCTGAAGAGGACTTGTCACTGAGGAAACTTGTTTAGACTTGAAACTAGCTTTTGTCTGTTTTCCTTTTTCACATGCTGAGCAGAGAGATTCTTTAGCATATGAGTGCTGAGGAAGACCAGAAACCAGTTCCTTAGAAGAGAGAGAATTCAGGGTTTTGAAATTTAGATGAGAGAGCCTTTTGTGCCATAGCCAGTTGACATTAGAAGAGGCTTTAGTAAGAAAATATACGTTTTCAGTGATAGTCCATATCTATTACATAGACATTTTCTTTATGATAACCACTGAAAGCAAGTTTTCCTTTCTCATTTACCACTGAACATGCTTTCTTAGAAAAGCGAGCTTCATAGTATTTGTCACATAGCTGACTGATGCTCAGAAGGTTGTGCTTCAGTCCATCTACATAAGCGACTCTTTGAAAGGTAGTTGTCCCATTGCTGAGGACACCAAACCCTCGAGTATATCCTTTTTTCATTTCCACCAAAGGTCACAAAGGGATCTTTCTCTTCCTTGTATTCAGTGAGCAGGTCTTTTTGTCCAGTCATATGACGAGAACATCCACTATCGAGATACTAGATGTCCTTTGATCCCTGCAAACATAAGGAAGATTAAGCTTTGTTTGGTACCCACTTTTCAATGGGTCTTTTAGAGTTAATGGATATGGGAGGTTCAACAATCTTCACAGCATATGATGATTCAACTTCAGTGGTAATCTTCACTTTAGTTAATTTCTTAACCTTAGTGGCATTCTTCACCTTAGTCGATTTTTCAGCTTTGATGACCTTCTCAGCCTTAGAGGCATTTATCTTCACTTTAGTTGTTTTATCATCTTTAGTGGCAGTTGGACATTTGCTTGCAATATGGTCAGTAAAACCACAGTGATAGCATTTTCTGTATTTAAAAAAGGTTTTAGGACCAGAAATAGAAGGTTTTGAGAATTTAAGATGAGCAGGTCCAGCTCCAAGAATGCTTTTCTCATGAGATCTGGGAGGAATTTTTATTTCTTCAGATCTCTTCGGCTTAAGATCAATCTTTAGCTTTGGAGGACAGAGATCAAAGATTTCTATCAAAGAGTAAGAAGATTGTTTTACTAAAGGTTTAGAAGGAACCTTCAGCTTTGCTTTCTTGGTAGCCTTCTGAGGATGGAGAATGGATTTTCCTTTATCCGCAGACTTAGAGCCTTTGGATATTTCCTCAGGGATGGGATTAGAAGAAGATGAGGGATAAAACTGATTATAAGAAGTGTCAGAGATAGAAGTGACAAATGTTCCAAACTTAAGCATGGAACTTTATTCTTTAGGCTCATCTTGTGGTTTCCAAAAACCAAGACCAATTCTATCACTGCCAGGAGTTTGAGCATTTATTATCTCAGTGATCTTTGTTGATGATTTGCACCATTTTTCAACAGTAGCCTTTTCTGTATTTAAAGCAGTGATGGCTTGTTCACGTTCAATGTTGATGATTTCATTAACAATGACTTGATCTTTCAAACTTTCCTCTAAAAGAGTTAGTTCCCTGATATTTTCATGACATTTCTCTAGTTGTTCAGTTAAATCAATGTTTTTGTTCTCAACTAGAGTTTTGCCGTTTATAGCATTGTAAAGGTCAATCGTCAGCACGTCAACAGCACGACTTCTCTCTTCTTCAAGTAGAGAGGGATTAGTAGAGATAGATACGTGAGATGATATATAGCTCATAGAAGTTTTAGTTGGTTCTTCCATTTCTTCTTTGGAAAGAGCTTGTCAAGAGTGTTAAGGATTCATCAAACTCAGAAAGATCAGTGTCTGATATATCCTCAGATTCAGAATCTAACTCAGTTATTGTAAGAGTAGATCGCTGAAATGGAATTATCTCTGAAGAGAGACTAAAGCAACAGGAGTTCTTTTGGAGTCTTTAGAATCTTTTATAAGATTTTTCTTCAAAAGGTTTGATTGCTCATAATTAAGCAATATTCCATACAAGGTGATGAGAGAAAGAGAATTTAAGTCTTTTGTCAGCTTGAGACATATTGAATAATTGACCCAGCATTCAGGAAGACATTCCAAGAACTTTGTTAGGACCTCAGAATTAGAATAGGCCCTACCAACGGTTCTTAGATCAATGATTAAGCAGTTAAACCGCTGATGAACATCAGAGAGAGATTCATTCTTACCAACGATAAAACTTTCATACTGTCTTACCAAGTTAATCTTTCGAGTCTCTTGGATTTTAGTGGTGCCTTCATATTGAACACATATGGTTTCCCACATTTCTTTAGAAGTTTTAAGATGCATGATGGGATGGAAAACTTCATCAGGTAGAGCCATAGAGATAATGGTTTTTGCCCTTGCATCGATACCAACCTTCTTTTTGTCTTCATCACTCCATTGTTTGATTTCCTTAACAACATAGTGTTCAGGAACAAATGGAGTGGTGGCAGTAGCTGGAACGGCAACTTTAATTTGGACAGGTTCATAGGGTCCATTTGTTATGTATTCAGGTATAGTGGGATCTGCACCTTCAAGAAATAACATCATTCAATTTTTCCAGAGAGAGAAGTTATCTTTGCTAAATCGAGGAGGTTTAGAAAGTGAACCATTATCATAGTAATTTGTGTTTGTGTTAAGTGCCATATTAGAATAGCAAAGAAGGCAATAAATCAAGATCTTGTTTATTGTTGGTCCTGGAGGTGCTTAACAAGTTTGTAGAAGGGGAGGGGGTGAATACAAACATAGAATTTAAAGTTTAATAAATTGTTTATTGATAAATCAAATACAATTTACAAGTATGTTGCGGAATAAGATTAAGTAGAACTCAATCTAAACAAACTTAAGAAAACACTAAGATGGTTGCACAAGAATATAGAGAATGGGGATTTGAGAGGTATAGAAAACAAGGGTTTCTATGGAGGTTCAAGAATAGAGCACACCCTCAGAAGGAGAGGTGATCTTTCTATTTATACCCTATGCATTAAATGTATGGCAGGGTACTTTACACGTGTCATTCAGTGATTGGCCTAGGGAATCTGACTTTGGGAGACAAGCTTTCGGCAGTATCATGAACAATGTAGTTTACAGAGTTGTTGTACGAATTGTGGCAGAGGTATGTCCGTTCTGACACATCGTACTTGTTGTGCAAGGTAAGACAATAGATACTTGAGGCGTAAGCTAAGTGATCATCGATCGCTGAATATCTCTTCCTCAGGTTTCTTCGCGTATGAGTAGAGTCGTCTTTGCTTCACTGATATCCGCATCAGGTCACTAGTAGACTTGCCTTTATTCAGCAGCTTCGTCTTCGATTCATCTATGAACATCTGTTGATGCGAGACTTGTCTTCAGGGATTACGTTTACTGTTTACATCAGAAACCATCAGTGATAATAGAACAGACTCAGTCTGATCGCTGATGGTGAAATACTAATACATATAAATGTTTACAAGAAAGACTATCAGCGATAACTGAACAGACTCAGTCTGATCGCTAATGGTGAAACACTAATACATATTAAAACGTAGTTTTCACTAAGTATAGAAGAGGGTCATTATCAAATCACTGAGAGAGTCTGGATCAACAAAACTGATTCAACTAAATCATAATCATAAGAAGATAATACAGGTGTTTAAGATGCTAACTTGTCAGATAGATCAGCATTAGCTTTCTCAAGTTGATTGATCTTGTCATTCAACTTGGTTTTCTCATTGCAAAGTTTATCAAACTTGCTTTGTAAATCACATTTATTCTTCTGTCCTCTTTGTATATCTGAAGATAAGATAGCTAACTTGTCAGTGAGTTTAGAAATCTCATTTTCAAAAAGTTTTATTTCATCTTCAAACTCTTTTTCCAAGTTCTGATTTTTCTCAAATATCTTTTTGAAAAGTAAAGTATTTTTCCTTTCAGTATTTTTCTTTTCTTTGTCAAAGATATCTCTTTCAGTAATAACAATTTTTTCAAATTCAAATACTTGTTTAAAAAGTTTGGCACACTTGATTTCAAACTCTTTCTTCTCTGACTCAGCTTACTTTGAAAGTTCAGATAACTTCTGGTTGAAAGATTTCTCAAGTTCAGCTTTCTCATTCTTGTGTCTGTCATCTACTTCCTTCAGCCATTCTTTGCCTTTTGCTTGATATGTTGATACATGTGTCTCAGCCTTTGTAAGTTTGACATTCAAAGTATCAATTTCTGCTTTCAGCCTTGAATTCTGGATTTTGAGCTTTTCATTCTCAGCCTCAATCTTTGGAATTTCTGGCATGTATGACAATGCACAGTCCCTGTTTGTAAGAAACAGATTGCCTTTTTCATCTGTGTAAGGCATGATTAATATTTCTGAAAAAATATTGCTTGAAAATATCGTTAGTCAGAAATTCAGAAAAATCAACAGTACAAAATAAAAAAAATCAGAAAAGTCACTTGAAAATGTTAACAAGTCTATAATTCGTATAGCACTCACAACACAAAATTCTCATGCAAGACTTCGTATGAAACAATTCGCATGGAACTCACAAGTAAGAATTCGTATGTACTAGAATTCGTGTTAGGACTAAAAGTCTTTGCGTTGAAAGTGGAATAAAGTATTTATAAGGGTTCAATATGTAATTAACTAATAGTTGTTTTAAGTAGATGGGCCCAACCCATAAGCCCGTCAGGCCTGTGTGCCTAAGTATTTAAAGTTGTTTTCTATTTTATTTGTAAGGTTAGAAGTTCATAATTTCATTATTCAGTTTTCTAGTCATTAGGTTTACAAATCCTTATCAGAATTTCTCTCTGTAAACCTAAACCCTTTGAAATAATATCAATCATATGACTAGTTGTTATGACCTATAATTTGTTCATCTTTGATTGTTGATTATTTTGTTTTGCACTGTACTGGGATCTACAATTGGTATCAGAGCAGATAGTCAAAAAGGTTTGATCCAGTAAAAAGGTTTGTCTAAAACCCTAAAATCAATTACTTGTGATAATTGCTTTACTTGCTTTAATTGATTGTTAGTGTTTGTATTCTGTGTTTATCTGATTAATCGGTATCTGCAAAGTTAAGTTTTTGTGTTTGTGATTCAATCGAAATCTCTCTTCTGGAAAAAATAATTTCTATCGATCGAATCAGGAAGTTTCATATTTTTTTTGCAAACTATCGGTCTAAGAACTTCTATGTGTTATCGCATCCAGTCGAGTGTTTTTGATTGATTATTTGTGTTTCATTCGAATCGAAGGATCGAAGTTTCTGGGTTTGGTTTTGGTCGAATCCCAGAAATTCATCGGGTTCTTCGGTCGATTCATCGTGTTTATCGGTCCTTTATGTTAATCGATCTTATCTGTTACTTGTGTTTATCGTCTTTAGTAATTTGACCGATTGTTATTCGACCGGAGCCTTCGACCGAGTGTTTGTAAACACCGGTCCTTACTTCGACCGGGTAGTTGTGATCTCCAGTTATTGCCTTGACCGGACCTTAGCATTCCCCAGTCTTTCCCTTCGACCGGGTAGGTGCATCGACCGGACCATAGTGGTTTCCGGTCTAGCATTCGACCGATACTCGGCCATTTCGGTCTTCGTCTTTCGACCGGGTATTTGCTACTCCGGTCTTGCCATTCGACCGGGTACTTGCTTACTCCGGTCTTACCTTCGACCGGTATCTTGCATATTCCGGTCTTTGCTTGACCGGTACGTTGTTTAAACCGGTCCTTTGGTTCGACCGGTACCTTGCTCGACTTGTGTTAAAGTACAAAATGGTCAAATTTTTTGTCTCACGATCATTTTGCAGTGCATTTCTTTTAGCCCCCGTACTTCAAGGTTTCAGTAGTGTGTCATTTGTGACCCGAAACTTTCAAGTTTCTCAATTTGTCACTTTTGGTCCCTGCACTTTCAAGTTTCATCTCTCTTTAAAGCCGGAGCGAATACATTCTATTCGAAACGATCAAAATGGTGTACCTACCAAGGCTGCAGTCCAAAAGAGAATATAAAGAGTGGAAAGTTCATTTTTTGAACTGTGTGGACGAACATGAGGTGGGTCCCTACATCATTTATCTTTGATTGAAGGGGAGATGCAATCCCAGATTCCTACAGAAGCTTCACCTATGGAAAAGGAGGAAAGAGAGAGGGCTAACAATATAGCTCGAAATTATATGACTGATAGTATTACTTGTGAATTTTTTCATGACATTTTTAGTGAACTTATTGATCAAATAAATACCTACAAAATGACAGGAAAAGAGTTGTGGGATTGTACTGAATGGTTGGTGTTAGGGCCAAATGAGATTTTAAAAGGAAGAAAATTGGAAGTTGAGAACTCTAAGCTAAAAGGAAAGATTTCTATTTTGGAAGTTAAACCTCAGCAACCAGTCTCCGCTGAAAGCTATGAGGAAAAGATCTCTGATCTGAAAGATGTAAATGCATAACTTCAAAAGCGTTTATGTGATTTGGAGCAACTGCTTGCTAAACACAAATCTGATTTTGAGACTAAAGAGAAATCTTTCGCAAAGAAGTTCTCAGAATTCTCGAGAAAATGTGCTGATGAGAAGAAGGAAGTTGAGCTGAAATGCATAAAACTTTCTCAGCAAGTTTCTGATTTTCAGAAAGTAATCATCCTTGAAAGAGAAAAGTTTGCAAAAGAAAAAAAGGCCATTGAACAAAAGAATGTGGGATTCTTCAAAGAAATAGCCGGCCAACGAAATGATGCTGAGAAGGGATTTGAAGAAGAACGAAGCATGTTTGAGACAGAGATCAAAAGGCTTACTGCCAAGTTGTCTGAACTATCTGAGAAGGCACTAAAAGAGCAGAAAACGAAGTCTGAGTTCACGAAGAAGTTTGACCTGCTTCTACAAGAAAGAGACAACTTCGCTTGAACGATTAAAGTGCTTGAAAAGTCTGTATCAAGTTCAAATCAGAAACCTGTCTCTTCACAAAGGTCAGTTAAATCTTTTGATCAGATTCGTAAGACTAACCTTTTCTATGATAGAAATATAGATGGTTCAGGTACACATCAACGAAGACGAAGATACAAAGAAGAGGAACTGGTCTGGAAGAAGAAACCAGTTGAAGATGAGCTGAAGGAAAAAGAATCATGTGTACATGCGTATAATGCCAAAAGGAACAATGTGCGTAAAAGGAAATCTGATCATATCTATACGACAGATCAATTAATCAGGTAAGAAATACCACTGTTCTTATTGTCGTACACATGATCACATTCACAAAACCAGTGATCACTTCTGGTATGGTTCTTATTCTATTTCCCCCACAAGAACTGCAACTAACATTCATGGATCCAAATACCAGTGGGTACCAAAACCGAAAACTGATTCTGTGTTGCAGGCACCTACTGTCAAGGGGGAGTAGAAGAACAATGGATTCTAAGTAAATCAACTTAGAACCCGGACTTCAACGAAGTTTGGCTTCTGATCAGATGACAGATCAGGACCCGTTCGTCAATGTTCAGACCTGGATATTTTGCAACTATCCAGGGGAGCTTAAAAGACCTAAATCATTATATTATGATTTGAGGGGGAGCTTAAAAGTAAATATCTTCTAACTCTAGATCTCTGATTGTTTGGAAGACGAACAACTTTCAAGCATGAAAAACGGTTTCTGAAATGTTCAAACCACTTCTGATTCTCAAATAATTTTATGAATTTACAAGTGTGATTTTAAATGTTTTTCATTTTTTTAGATTAATGTTTAACTGACTGTGTGTTTCTAAAGGTCAATACTTGCGTATTATCTGTTCTTTATACTGAAACGTATTTACACACACAGGTTCAATACTTCATTTGTACTTGTTATTACCATGTCTCATAACGAACCAATTTTTTCGATGGTAATACCCCCGTTTGAAATTCAATGTTGTTGAGCATCAATCATAAGTTCTAATCTTGTGCTTTCATTGCAAAATTGTTTATATTTGTTCATATAAACAAAATATCCAATTTTTTGTTACCCTAACCAATTTATTTGATCTGGTTGTTACATTGTCAGATTCTCAAAACAAATCTCGTGATTTCATTTCATTCATTCGATATTCTTGTTTTGAGAAATCTTCAAAGTTCAAATGCTCAAAATTCATTCATATTTTTAAATGAGCATACATTTTGACAGTATTATCTTATATGTGTTTAACTGGTCAAGTTAAACTGTTAAGCATACATTCTTTATAGGAATTACATGGGATTTGTGAGTGAGCTTAAACAGAACTTCCATGGATTCACGTAAACCAGTGTTTCCTACCTCGGAAGTTATCCTAGAGTGATTTGAGGGGTGAGGGGTCATAAATCAAAGAGTGGGGGAGATAACTCATCGGGTTGAGTTTTTCTCATTGTGTTGAGCGGAAAAATGAAAAAGAGATTTTGGTTAGAAGTGAGCTTTAATGTTAAAAAGAAAGAGGTTGTGAGAACAGAGTTAAAAGAATATATCAGAACTCTGCACCAACCACTTTCTGAGTCGGGCAGCCACATATTCTGATTGGTTCACATTCTTTGGTGACCATCATTGAAAAGGCACCTAGCCCATGCCAACTCTTGCTATAACCCCACCAACCACTCATTTCTTTCTTAACAAAGAAATGTTTAATTTTCTTTGGGGACGCAGCATATTTGCTATCTAATCTTCATTTGGAAGATTTAGATATTGAAAAAGAAGGAAAGTTGCCCCACCTTCGCACCTCTTTCATGCACATTGAGTCCGTGTAATATCTGTTGCTGTCTCAATAGTTTACACAATTTGAGCCTGATCAAGCTAAGTAGCTTCAATCATTCATACACGAATGAGTTTTCTTGTCATAACATTCATAGAGAATTCCTTTGTGGCTTTTTGATGATTGAATGGAAGACCTGGGGGAGTGAACGTCACAAAAGCTCCTTTACAATGTACATCTATTGTACAAAGTGGCTCTGTGCTACTTACAGGCATACTAACTGTTTCATCTGTTGAATCAGGATTACATTGTCCATTATGTCTGAATTTGAAAAGATTCGGATATATACATTTCATGAATTGACGGATACTCAGATCAAAGGACGAAGAATATCATATTATCATAAAGGGGAGATCAAAGAATGCGTTGAAATTGAAGAAGTTTTGATGATCATGATGCTCACAATCATCAAAAAGGGGGAGAATTTTTCAAAGTTCAATTTCAAAGTTTTGAAGAAAGAAAGTTTGTTTTTAATGCTAAATTTGTTTGTCTGAAGACAGTGAAGTTTTCAAAGTTTGAATTTATTCTTTCCCGTATCACGTATCGTGTGGTGTCTGCTACAAGTTTGTTTATCATTCCTCCTATGCGATGATTGAAAGTAGTTCTTGAGAAGAAAACAAATCTATTCAACTCGCGGTTCAAAGACAGATTCTTTGTTTTAAACTGAAGAAGCACCATGGAATGTCAAGTAACTCTCACATTATTTTTCTTGTGCGTTGATCCGATGTGGTTGAGTTTTTACAGCTGAAAGCTGCTTGATAGTGCGTTCAGTCGATGTTACTGTATATTGAATCTGGTTACAAAGTTGATACTATGAAGACCAAGAGCTTTATTCAAGGGGGAGCGTGGAAAGACATGAAGACATGCAACACCAAAGTTCTTCAAAGATTCAAGAGGGAAAGAAGATCAAGGCCTAAGGTTTTTCAAGAAGATAAATGCTTTATTCAACTTTAGCGGGAGATTGTTAGGACTAAAAGTCCTTGCGTTGAAAGTGGAATAAAGTATTTATAAGGGTTCAATATGTAATTAACTAATAGTTGTTTTAATTAGATGGGCCCAAGCCCATAAGCCCGTCAGGCCTGCGTGCCTAAGTATTTAAAGTTGTTTTCTATTTCATTTGTAAGCTTAGAAGTTCATAATTTCATTATTCAGTTTTCTAGTCATTAGGTTTACAAATCCTTATCAGAATTTCTCTCTGTAAACCTAAACCCTTTGAAGTAATATCAATCATATGACTAGTTGCTGTGAACTATAATTTGTTCATCTTTGATTGTTGATTATTATGTTTTGCACTGCACTGGGATCTACAATTCGTATGGACATAATTCGCATGAAAAGGATATGAAAAGGATACAAAATCTGAGCTTTTCGCATATAACTATGTGCGAATTCTGAGCTTTTCGCATGAAGTAGTATGTGAATTCTTTGAAATTCGTGTAAGAAATGTGTGAATCCCTTCCTTTGAAAAACTTCCAAGACTCAGATGCGAATTCCACACATTTTGTATGTGTCTCTTGTGCGAATTCTACACTTCTCGTATAGCTCTTTATGCGAATTCTTTGCTTTTCGTATACTTCCTTGTGTGAATTCCTTCCTTGACACTTTTGTCCTCTTTGATGTGCAAATTCTTCAGTCTGCGAGTTCTTCATTTCTTATGCGAATTCCTTAGATCTTGAGTCAATTTTCACAAAATCATACTGATTTCCACTCAAACCTTGATGTTTGACTCTGAAAATTTGCAATCTTGATCACTTTGACATCGAGAACAACCCTGTGGAGTGAATATCTCTAAAAATAACCATGATCGTGGGAATCAATTTTTGACAGTCCGTGAATAGAAAGTTCTTGGAAAGGAAAATATCGATCTAATTCTTACAATCTGTTGGTCAAATTGGTTTCCAATCTAAACAAGAATTGTTCAGAAACAATGTGCGATCACGGTGTACACAAATTCACATCAAAATCACCATTAAATAAAATTTTTGATCAATAGAACAGTGTTCTTGAACAGTTGACTTTCCTATCTTGAAAATTTGATTTTTCTACAAATTATTTGATTTTGATCTTTCCCAATTAATCTGATATGGCTGTGATACCAATTGTGATCCTAGGTTTCAAGCAATCATGACATTATGATCAAACAAATATAAGAATGTAGAGAGAACTTAGTCAAAATCTTGCGTAGTCATCTCACATAAAACGTACAAACATGAATGACTTACAATGAATGAGAGATTAGACTCAAAACAAGACAAGAAAAACTTTATATATGGTCAAACAAGCCTTGACCTCTATACAAGCATACAATAGAAAAGTCAAATACAAAAGTAAACTAACTTGACAAATTGACTCAAAACATATCTAACAAGAAACACTAAGTAGATTGCACTTAGAATAAGAGAGAAAAGTTGAGAAGAATATAGAAAACAAGGGTTTTTATATTGTTCACTAAGAAATAGATGATAGAAGGCAACTCTTCAAATGAAGTTTAACCTTTCTATTTATACCTTATGCATTAAATGCATAGCAGGGGTACTTTACACATGTCACCATCTGGTTGGATGCATGCTTCTGACTTTTTGAGATATCCTTCTAGAAGTATGGTGAACAGTGCAGTTTATCAGAGTTGTTGTACGATTTGAGACAAAAGCATGTCTCTTCTGACACATCGTACTTCTTCTGCAAGGGTAAGACAAAATAACCTTATAGTGTAAGTTGTAAGCTTCGTTATCACTGATGGTTGAGGGAATCTTTCTTCAGGGAATCTGAATAAGGATCAGCTATCGCTGAAGCTTTTCTTTGCAGTTCTTTGCGTGTGTGGACTTGTCTTGGTTTCACTGATATCTGCATTAGATCATGAGTAGACTTGTCACTTGATCATCAGCTTTGTCTTCGATGTCAGTGATGAACGTATTTGTTGCGAAACTTGTCTTCAGGGATTACATTTAACAGAGTACATTAAAAACGATCAGCGATATTGAATAGACTCAGTTTGTGATCGTTAATGGTGAAACACTAATATATATAAATATTAAATGTAATTTTCACTAAGTATATCAAATGGTCATTATCAAATCACTGATAGAGTTTGTATCAACACAATCATTCAGCTCCTCATTTTCAAAGATAGGTTTTAAATTTTCTAAGAGATATTCATCAAAGGTGACGTGTATAGTTTCTTCCACAGTTTGTCTTCTCTTATTGAAGACTCTGAAAGCTTTGGACACTGAGGAATATCGTAGGAAAATACCATCCTCAGCTTTGGGATCGAACTTTTCGAGTTGATCTTTGTTGTTTAAGATGTAGCACTGACAACTAAATATATGAAGAAAACATAGAGTTGATTTTATTCCATGGAAGAGTTCATAGGTTGTCTTCTTGAATCTCTTAATGATCAATGATCGATTCTAAGGAAACATGCAGTATTAACAGCTTCAGCACAAAATTGGGTTGGTAAATTAAACTCGTTGAGCATAGATTTAGCAGCTTCAATGATTGTTCAGTTTTATCTTTCAGCGACCCCATTTTTCTGAGGTGTTCTCACAGCTGAGAAGTTATGATAGATACCCTTGTTTTCAAAGAAATTATCAAGAGCACTATTTTTAAATTCAGTGCCATGATCACTTCTTATAGAACGAATAGTGAGGTTGTTGAAAACTTCCATTTTTCTTATAAAGGAGATGATTTATTTTGAGGTGTCACTTTTGGCTCTGATGAACATGACCCAGGTATATCTGGAATATTCATCAACAATCACCAGATTATACTTCTTTCCAACGATGAATTGTATGTTAACAGTGATGGGATTTTATGTTCAAAAAGAATTTCAAAAACCACAAAATAAATTTTGAGCAACGGAAGCAAAATAAAATTTTGAACATAAACAAAATTAAACAAGTTTTAATTTCCACAATAGGATCTTGTTACATGCATGTAAAGATTTAACTTGAAAATAAAAGTTTGAAACTACAACCTTTGAAGCCTTTGGATCCTCACGGGAGGTTGATCGTTGATGATGAATGTAGAACCCAAAATAGAGTTCCTCTATTGGTATCCACCAACAAGTTCCAACACTATAGAATGATAGTTCCTTCTTGAAGATGCAAAAAGGTTCTTCACCAAAACTACAATAGTTTTGTAGAAGAAAAACAACCACCACTTGTTGGTGGTGTTTGGCCGAAATATATAAGGGGGAGAAGGAAGGAGCAAAGTTCAACCTTCTTTTACCAAAAAAAAATACACACACCTTTTTAAAACTAAAAACTCTCTTAATTACCCATGGTATAGATTTGATGGTATCCAAGAACCACCAAATCCACCAATGACCTTTCATCCTTCCATGCATATTTTCCTTTTTAACCTTCTAGTTTAGGACTTGACCATGCAAGACTTTCTTTCTTGGTCCTTCTAGTTTGAATTTGTTAAAATCCATATTTTAACAATTCAAACTTTATAATTATAAGTCCCTCTTTTAATTCTAGTTATATATAAGTTTATAAGTTAACTAGAATCCTTTTATTGCATCAATTATTATTAATCATATTCAACAATAATTTTCAAGAAATTATTAATATTTATCAAGAATCAAACTCTTATAAATATTAATTTAGTGTCTACTTGTTTTTTGGTGTGACCCTATAGGATCATAAATTACCGGCAATATTATTTTATAATCATTCTTGGGCACATAGAACCAACAATCTCCCACTTGCTCAAGATTGTATTATTGAATAATATAGACAGTGGTAGACGTCTAGCAACATCTCACTGCCCCCAGCAACGTATGACTGTATGTGCCATTCATCAACATCCAATTCCCACAAGCTCAAAACTTTAATTGATGTATAAGGTGTGGTATCAGTTATCCCTTTGTTCAGACATCATGTTGAACATGAGACATGGATCGCTATCATTATCATACGTCGTTCAACTTTTGGTAAGGCGCCTTAGATGTCTTACTCTTAAACCATTTAGAGGAACAAATCCCATTTTGACTACATACGCCTCTTATGTAGTTCATACTATACCCAATGATGGCCTTTATAGCTGCCTACTATTTCAAGATCAGCGGTTAACCATATCAAAGCACAGTACTCCCTACACTCAAGTACCTAATATGCAGCTCAGGTCAAAGGATACAAAGATATTACCTTTATTCAAGTGTCACTCATGACGACAATCCATGAAGTGATCTTGAAGCGGGTCCTGTCCAGTACTTGTTCCCTAGCAAGTACCTATGAACTTGGTTGCAACACTTTGCCACTTTTACTCTTAAAAGTCAACCAATCCAAATCATATTAGTCTTACTTCATAGTTGTTCCCACAACTATGACCGACTATGGACATTTAGAATAACTAATTTATTCATGGATTAAACATGCTAATATAGAACACAACAAGTATGAATAAGATCATATCCTATATATCTATTCAAATATTATACTCGTTGCATAACTTGTTCCAATATCCAAATACTAAATCCAAATCAATTTCCATCACTAGAATAACGAAGTCCTATGGCTCAAACATGACCTTTCAAGCTTAGCATATAAAGAGAGTTTCGTGAATGTGTATACTAAGGCTTGATTTGTGTGAACTTTGAGAATACGAATGTCTCCTTTTAAACTTTATTCTAAATATAGTTTTGGAGTAGATGCTTGGTATTCTGTTGTGACATAGTGTCCTTTAGCTCTCGTAATGGCACGCTTATCGTCACAAAAGATTTCTAGGTGATCCTGAATGGAAGGTATCATGCTAGCTTTTCAATGAACCCTTTCATCCAAGACATCTTTCCTTTTGCAGCTTTTAAAGCAGCAATGTATTCTAATTTTGTATTATGAACTTTGCTTTCGCTTGGAACTCTTTCCAACGAACTTCTCCTTCATTCATAATGAAGACATACCGGTTTTATGGTCTAGAACTTTCTCAAGATCTATGGAAGCTATCATCATATGTAACCTTTTACTATGATTTTCTTCCAACCCATAATTAATGAACACTTCTTTGGCTATGTAAGTACCTTAGAATGTTCTTTATGGTCATCTAATGACCTTCCCCTGAAATTTATTGGTTAACATCATCTAATACTCTAAAGCATTATGACACATCCGCATTGGCATATCAATCTTGTCATACTATTTGGAATGCCAATCATTTTAACTAGCTCAACCTTTGTGCTAGAAATATTTAGCCCAACTTAGAATGATGTCACATCATACTTGCAAGAACCTACCGTTAGAGCCTTGCATCTTGAACCTTTTCAAGATCATATCAATATACGTACTTAATTTATAACTGTAGACTCCTTTGATCTAACTCTTTAGATCTCTATTTCAAGAACATAATCATGTTCTTAAGTCTTTCATTTAGATATATTGCCTTGCCAAGACACGATGCCTTGCCTTGTGTTTTTCCTCCGAGCGTTGGAATGTATATTGCGCTCCCACTAGGAATTATATTGAATGTATACATACAATACTAGGAATTATACTGCGCTCCCACTAGCCTTTTAGTAAATGTATAAGTCTTCTTTTATCA
The DNA here is from genome assembly GCA_023525745.1 of Arctium lappa. Lineage (NCBI taxonomy): Eukaryota > Viridiplantae > Streptophyta > Magnoliopsida > Asterales > Asteraceae > Arctium > Arctium lappa. The sequence continues at coordinate 67,932,688 of CM042048.1, read as the reverse complement.
AAAGAAGATTCCAGCTTTAAGATGCTTATAGTTATCCATGAATGGATTGCACCTTGGTGTTCATGACTCTAAGCCACTCATTAGATTCAGAATCTGACTCAGCATTTTAGTAGCTGATGGGTTTACAGGAATCCCATTATACATCATCCTTCATTAGTCGTGGGAAAATAACATTTCTCGGACATCTGAATGATTCTACTAGATTTGTAAACACTTTGTGATTTACTAAGTTTCTGATCAATCAAACTGTTCAAATTCAACAACCTTTGTTTGATAACAAGTCTCAACCAAGAAGTGCATTAGGTTATGAGGTTCTTGATTTTCTTCAATTCCTTAAACCTCCCATTTGCCTTGCCCATTTGAAACTTGTTTTCTAAGAACTTGGCATTCAAATAATAAACAATTTAATTATTTATGGGATTGTAGAATCCGTATTCAAAACGTTTTAGAATATTCTACAATATATGCATTCAGTAGATATTTAGTCGAGTTTTGTACTTCATAAAACGACATCTTTAACTAAGATTATGGATGAGACCTTTCATACAAAATCTTATAAGGTGTTTTATCTACGTCTCGGTTGGTAAAACATAGTTTACGGTAAATAAAGGCAGAATTCTTAATTTGAATAGGAATAGTAATTTCTTTCATCATAGAGTGAACCATGTCTGATAAGGTTCGGTTCATCAAAAAACTTTTAATTTGAAAATGGTGTTTGTGATGAACCAAGTTTGTGAGACTATCCCACAACTTCTAAGATGATTCATGAATTCCTATTCGAGATATTATTCTTTTATATCATAAAATACTTCAGTTTTCTTTGTGACCTTTTCACCAATCTTCATTTTGAAGCGACTGAATTATATCAAATGCTTCATGTTTAACACTTCAACACTTGAATCGTTAAGTAGCGAAGATATTGTGTCATCTATCATTAAGACTAGACAAGGAATTGAGAAGACATATACATCCAAATGTTTTCTTCTCAAATTTTCTTTCGTTACAATAACTAGAGGAAAAAGCTTTATTCAACTTGTCATTTGCCTTGCCATAGATTTGATTTAAATCTCATTTGAGTCCTTGGTATCATAGTGAACTGTGTTTTAGAAAGCTAATGAGATTCACTTTATTATTCGATTAAGAGATCTGGTTCTCGAAATAGAATAATTCATTTTGAATATGAAAATGATCGTTTCCAAAACGCATGGGTGAATTTCATTCAATCATTAAACATGCAACTGAAATAATAATTTAGTCAAACTAAATTCAAAATATCGTTCAAAAACAACCATTGTTTTAACATTACAAGCCATATGGTTTTCAAAATAAATCTTCTATATGCTTGGTGTTCAAAGTTGCTTCCTTGCTTATATTGATCACCATCACGCTTGTCTTTCAGTCGTTTGCCTTTCAAGAATATCTGTAACAATTACAAGATAGAGTTTTACACTTAGTATCATATACAAGTGTATAAGAGAAAGGTAAAAGTTCTTTCTATCTCATAGATACCTAAAAGATTTTATTTCCCAAAGGAAAATCTTCTCCTTAGAGATCAACACTTGAAGTCACTAAATTCGGAAAGATTTCTCTCATATGTTTCTAGTAACATACACAATTCCGAGATTGAAAACTCCTTAAGATTCACTTCAAAACCATTGAATCTTTTGCTCAACGACCCGAGAATCGCACTCTTGGCTAGTGTATCATGATACGGATAGCAAAGTTTCTCCAAGTAGTGCAAATGCATTCTCATGGTTTCAAGATGAGAGCTCACAGATTGGTCTTCTTTTATCATGGTATGATGAAGTTCCCAACGTATTTTAAGCATTTTAGTTATCACAAACTCTTTGTGACAATGCCGTAGTCGCTCCATAAGGTCATATGATGTGTCTGGAAACCTCTCCACCTTTTCTCGTAAAAGTGGATCCATGGTTTCTATCATGAGGCATGAAACATCATATGAATCTTTACAATGCCTTAACCATGCATTGTGGGCCTCTATGGAGGTAAGAGGAGGTTCTTCCGGAAGGGGAACAAAAAGTACGTGTGATATCCTTTTATGTCTGAGACCAAGTCTCAACCTTGAAAACAAAGAAGGGAAATTTTGTTCTTTTAGCCTCTCTTGCATAAGAAAATCTCTTAAGGATGGGTCAATCGCGGTATTTTGATTCATCTACAAAATAACAAAATTCATTTAGTATTTTCAATTTTTAATATTTGACTCAAATAATACCCTCTTGTGTTTCTTAAACATTATTTAGTCAAATCTAGAATCCAAGTTGCGAAACGAACAAACGGTTAGGTGACCTTTGTCCCATATATTCAATCCAACAAGGTAGGCAACGCTTACCAATTACATCAAGATGTAACTTCTAGTGGTATGGGATCCTTAACAACTTTTGTCAATTTGGCATGTTTGATCCCATCTTTGCCTCGGGTCTCTTTTGCTTAGGTGACCTTTATCACAAAAGATTCTCGATCAAGTCATCCTACTTGAGACAACGTGTGAAAATCATATCAATGTGGTTAGGTGACCTTTATCCCACAAGGTCACAAGAATCACCTCATTCATCACAAGACAATCCAAGCGGTTAGGTGACCTTTATCCCACAAGGGTGCCATAGTGATGAAATGAGTGTCTCTCAAAAGGACGTCATAGACTTGCCTTGTAAGAGGGATTCATATGATCAATAATTATAGTTTTGAAAACATTTTTAGTGTTAAGAGTTATTGCATGCATCCAATAATACATGGTACTATAAAAGCTTTATTTTTAAGATATGGTTCCTTTTAGATAAAATAAAATCCCTTTTTTTTATCAATCCAAAATTGATCAATTTAGTAATATAACATATTAAGACTTATGATTGATCACTAAAGAACCATTTATAGTCTTATAATAAACATTTTATTATTTAGACTATGAGTTTGGATGAGTCGTAAAACTCCATTTTAATCCCTTTTCACTAATTTCAAAAATTTTGACGTTTGGAATTTTATAACAAAAAAAACTTATAAAACCATTTAGCATCTTAAAAAAAACGTCAAAACTTGATTTCCAAACTCTTAGTACCATGTAACTACACGTGTCAAAAGAACTCTTAATTTTTTTTGAAAAAAATAAAAAAAAAATTCAAAAATATTTGAAATCTACATTTTAAATTGTTTGGTTCATTTAAAATCCAATTTTAAAGTTAGAGCGTTTTTAATAAACCTTTTTATTCAAAAACACAATTGAACCAATTTACATGTTATGGATTTAAAATCTCCATTTTAAACTTTTGCTTAACCTAAAATGTCCATTTTAAGGTTTGGTCCATTTCACTTTTAAAACATATTTTAAAAGTTCTTACTATAATTTTAAATCATTTTAAAATGTCATAGGACCAATTATGTGTTCTTTTAAATGCAAAAATATTTTGTATATTAAGGCAATATAATAAAAGAACATAAGCAACCACAACATGCATAAAAAGTGCATAAGAATGTACATAAAACCAAGTCAATTCTAATGGCATTTCTTGTGAGCCGAACAAGAATGCCTAGTCCTTTCTTAAGGGACAAAAAAAAAGTCTTGAATCTCCCACTTGCTCCAACATCTCCATGCATCCAAGTGTTCAAGTCCTTCTTCATGTGTTGAAAAAGTCCACTTAGCCCATATGGGCTTGCAAAGCCCAAAATTGGTGATGACACCAATAGGGCCCAAAAAGCTTCCATCTTGGACCTTATGTTGGTCTTTCTCTCTTGGTACATTTTACAAAACAAAAAAAAACTATCTAATACAACAAGAGAGAAAAATAATAAACCTATTTACTATTACATGCCAACATAAAAGAAAAGGTTTTTACAACCATATCGAATATAAACACATGGGTCCATGGCTTGTTTATGCACAAAAACATGCAACATAAAATAGAAAAAACAACACTTTGTTTTTCTAATGGCAATCTTTTATGTAACAAAAATAAACCATGGATTCAAAAATCCATCTAAATTTTGATACATAAAATATATAAAATAAAACTAGCAAAAAATTGCCAAAAGAAGCCATGCATGGAACATTTCATAAAAAAAAAAATTACCCATGGCTTCCAAAAACCAAGTATATTTTTAAACTAAACATGCATATAACATTGGCTCTGATACCACTTGATGGGATTTTATGTTCAAAAATAGTTTCAAAAACCACAAAATAAATTTTGAGCAACGGAAGCAAAATAAAATTTTGAACATAAACAAAATTAAACAAGTTTTAATTTCCACAATAGGATCTTGTTACATGCATGTAAAGATTTAACTTGAAAATAAAAGTTTGAAACTACAACCTTTGAAGCCTTTGGATCCTCACGGGAGGTTGATCGTTGATGATGAATGTAGAACCCAAAATAGAATTCCTCTATTGGTATCCACCAACAAGTTCCAACACTATAGAATGCTAGTTCCTTCTTGAAGACGCAAAAAGGTTCTTCACCAAAACTACAATAGTTTTGTAGAAGAAAAACAACCACCACTTGTTGGTGGTGTTTGGCCGAAATATATAAGGGGGAGAAGGAAGGAGCAAAGTTCAACCTTCTTTTACCAAAAAAAAATACACACACCTTTTTAAAACTAAAAACTCTCTTAATTACCCATGGTATAGATTTGATGGTATCCAAGAACCACCAAATCCACCAATGACCTTTCATCCTTCCATGCATATTTTCCTTTTTAACCTTCTAGTTTAGGACTTGACCATGCAAGACTTTCTTTCTTGGTCCTTCTAGTTTGAATTTGTTAAAATCCATATTTTAACAATTCAAACTTTATAATTATAAGTCCCTCTTTTAATTCTAGTTATATATAAGTTTATAAGTTAACTAGAATCCTTTTATTGCATCAATTATTACTAATCATATTCAACAATAATTTTCAAGAAATTATTAATATTTATCAAGAATCAAACTCTTATAAATATTAATTTAGTCTCTACTTTTTTTTGGTGTGACCCTATAGGATCATAAATTACCGGCAATATTATTTTATAATCATTCTTGGGCACATAGAACCAACAAACAGGGCGAAATAAATACATGTGAAGTAGATGTAGAGGAGTAGCGATTTATGAGACTTGCTTTGATTTTAAACTTGCTTTGGTTTGCTTTCCTTTTTTGCATGCTGAGCAGAGAGATTCTTCAGCATATGAGTGCTGAGACAGACCAGTGATAAGTTCCTTCTTGCTAAGTTTATTCAGTGTTTTGAAGTTGATATGAGATAGTCTCTTATGCCATAGCCAGTTGACATCTGATGAGGCTTTAGAAAGAAAATAGATGTTCTTGGTGTTGGAGGAATCCATGTTAATAACATTGACGTTTTCCAAACGATAACCACTGAGAGCAAGTTTTCCATCTTTGTGAGTGACAACACATGCTTTCTTGGTAAAGCATACTCTATAGTCTTTATCACATAGCTGACTGATGCTCAGAAGATTGTGTGTCAGTCCTTCTACGTAGGCGCCTCTTCGGAAGGTAGTTGTACCATTTGTTATTACACCAAACCCTCTGGTATAGCCTTTTTCATTTTCACCAAAGGTTACTTTGGGACCTTTCTCTTTCTTGTAGTGAGCGAGAAGGTTCTTTTAACCAGTCATGTGTCGAGAGCATCCACTATCAAGATACCAGATACCCTTCGAGGCCTACCAGCATAAGAAAGATTAATATTTGATTGGTTCCCACTTTACAATGGGTCCAGAAGAGTTATTGGAGATGGAAGGTTCAACAATCTTTACAGCATCTGATGATTCAGCTTCAGTGGTAACCTTCACTTTGGTTAATTTCTTAAGCTTAGTGGCATTTTTCACCTTGGCAGGTTTCTCAGCTTTAGTGACCTTCTTTGCCTTGGAGGCATTCGTCTTTACTCTAGCTGATTTTTCAGCTTTGGTGGTAGTGGGATATTTACTGCCAATGTCGTCAGTAAGTTCGCAGAGATAGCATTTTCTATAGCTGAAGGTTTCCTTAACACCATAAACATACATATTAGAAAGCTTTTGATGAGTGGGTCCAGCTCCAAGAATTCCCTTAGCCTCAAATCTTGGAGGAACCTTGGGTTCTTCAGATTTCTTAGGTTTAAGATCAACCTTTATCCTGGGAGTAGATCTCTGAACATGTTCTGGTATTTTGGCTTTAGAGGACGAGGGTTGATTCAGTGAATGTTTGGAAGGAAACTTATTCAGCTTAGGTAATTTAGTACCCTTATGAGGAGCATAGGAAATGGATTTTCCTTTGTCTTTGAGTTTAGAACTCATAGAAACATCCTCGGATATAAGAACAGAAGAGGAAGAAGAACACTGAGATGAAGAAGTGCCAGGGATAGATGAGACGAACATTCCGAATTTTAGCAATGAACGATCTCTTTCAGGGTTATTCTTTTCAGATTCATAACCAAGACAACTCTTATCCTGAGTAGGTATTTGAGCACCTATTATCTCAGTGATCTTAGCTGAGGATTTATACCATCCTTCAACTGTAGCTTTTTCAGCTTTCAGCTCATCGATAACTTGTTTACGTTCAATGCTGATAATTTCATTGACAATGACCTGATCTTGTAAACTTTTCTCTATATTGATTAGTTCTTTGATTTTTAGGTGACATTTCTCAAGTTGTTCTATTCAATCAATGTTTTTGTTTTTAGCTTGAGTTTTACCATTCAGGTCATTGTACAAATTTGTTAGAGCATAAAAATGTTGGATGCAAGATCATAGAAGACTAAAGGTCAAAGTTCAAGAAAGTCAAAAGCTCAAAGTCAATTCTCATTCAAAGTCAAAGTCAATGTAATAAGTCAATTGTCAAAGTCTCTGTATTGTTTAGTTTTGGTTTTAGCGCGCGTGTAGTTTAGTTTTTGTGTAATAGACTTGTAGCTATTAGTTGGGTTGGTTGGTAGAATTAGATGTAACTAGAACTGAGAATACGCATTTTGTAGAGAGAGAAAGCTAGAGAGAGAAAGTTTGTATACGAATTGTGAAATCAGATTTGTAATAGCAAGGTGAGTTTCTAATCTGATAATTCATCTTGTTTATTTGTAATATAATCAGAAAGAACTTGAATCAGGGACATTATCAATTGGTATCAGAGCAGATCCAAAGATAAATCGATAGAAAATGGTTTTCGGCACTGTTTCATAGAGTTTGGATCGAATTTTTGAATTTTTGTTTGTTTTTCGAGTTGTAATTGATTGATTTAGATTCGAAAAATGTATTAGATAAATCTTGTACAGGTCTCATAGTTAATTGCACTGTAATTTTTCATCAAATTGATGAATTTGTTTGTTTTTGTATTCACGAGCTCGAACACTGTGTCAAGGATCGATTTATATGTTTAAGTGAATTTTGTTGTAATTCTTTGATAGAAATTGATTCTAGATGTTCTAGTGGTCTAATTGTCAAAGTTTGGGACTGAAATTCGAAGAATTCTTGGGGTTTTGAGTCATTCGGATCGATTTTTTCATTCAGATCTCAACAACTTGCAAATCCTTCAAGAACTCGCAGGATTACACGAAGAACGCGCAGATTTATTGGGTTTTCGTAGGATTCGTAGAGGATTTCGCATAGTTTTGAATTCTGAAAATTCATAAGTGTAGAATTCTCAAGTGTGTCTTTTGCGAATTTCATAGAATTCGCATTTCAGTGTGTTAAGAATTCTTCATAATTAGTATTGGCCTATATGCGAATTTCCAAGAATTCGCATAAGCCTAGTTTGCGAAAAGTGTTGAGAAAATTTTCATAAGGGTAGAATTTGCATAAAGCATGGTATAAATTACTCAGAATTCGCATAAGTATTTGTTACGAATTCTTTAAGAATTTTAAATAATTTTCTAAGTACATAATTCGTGAGATTCCTGTCTGCGAATTCTAGTGTGCGAATTATGAAACTTTTGTTGATTGCGAATTCTGAATCCTTTGGTATCTACAAATTCTTGATTTGCTTTCACTTGCAAATTATGAAGTTTGTTTATGTACGAGTTCTGTGTGCGAATTCTGTGTGTATCTCTGTCATTTGCTAATTCCTTTTACTTCATTGTAGCTTGTGAATTCCATACTTGGAGATTTTTGGAAATTTCTTTTTTGATTTTCTTTCAAGTTTTCTGTATTTTTGTGATTTCAAATTTGACTAACGATCATTTTCTAGTTTCTTATTGAATTTTTCTAATAACATAATGACTACAAAGGATGCTCTTTCGATTGGTACGGATGTAAAGCCCCCTGTTCTATTCAAAGGGGAATACGAGCAGTGGAAGGACAGATTCATAGACTTCGTTGACCGACATACAAACGGAGAAAATATTTTGCTGTCAATTACTGAAGGTCCTATAATTCCTCCTACTATAGAGATAACAGATGATGAATCTTCAGATAGTGAGGATGTAGACGAGGACAGGGTGAGAAAAACAAAGACAGTTCCGAAAGATTTTGCTCAGTACACAGATGAGCAAAAGAGCAGATTCAAAACAAATAAACAAGCCAGATCTCTTCTTCTTCAGAGTATCCAAAATGAAATATATATCAAGATCGACAGCTACAAAGCAAACGCTAAAAAGATGTGGGATCAGTTGCAAAATATGATGATGGGTTGTAAAGTAGGAAATCAAATGAAAGTGGCAAACTGCATCAACAGTTATGAAGAGTTTAAGGTTAAGGAAAATGAGATCCTGGAGGAAACATATGAAAGATTTGTGCTTCTTCTGAATGAGTTGTCAAAGAACAAAGTAAAGAAGAAGCAAATTGAGAACAATGTAAAGTTTCTCAGTATTCTTCAACCCGAGTGGAAGAAGCATACTCGGAGAATGACACAGATGAAGGACATGAGTGACATACCTCTCCACGAAGTTTATGAAACATTAAGGCAAAATGAAGAGGAGGTACAAGAGAAAAGAGCTAAGAAAAAGAAAATTGAGATCCCAGAGCTTTGGTAGCTGGAGTGAAGGAAAAGAGAAGAAGAAAAAGAAGAAGATTGTGCTCCCTAGCTCAGATGATTCTAGTTCTGATTCAGACAGTGATGACGGGAAAAATCTGAATAAAGCAATGTTTCTACTGACCCGTGCATTTCAGAAAAAGTTTTACAAGAAGTCGGGGTCTAATTCTCAGAGATACTCGTCGTCTGGTTCAAAGAATCATGAACACAGAGAGAGAATAGAAGTAAAGAAGTTTGAGGAGAAGAGATTTGGAGATAAAAAGCCTGAAGAGAAGAAGAGATATGTGAATGAATATGATAGTGCTGATAAAAGGAGTGAAGAGTTGATCAAATGCTACAATTGCGGAAAGATTGGTCACTACGCCAAAGATTGTCGAAAGCCCAAAGTCAGAAACTCATAATATTATAAGAACAAGATGCTCTTGGCTAAGAAGCAAGAGGTTGGCCAGGCTTTGATGGTTTAAGACGAATTTTGGATGGATTATTCAGATGAAGAAGAAAAGGATGAGACAGCACAAATGTGGTTAATGGGCGACACAGTGAAGTATGATGATTCTGATGAGGAGACATCTGATGAGGTACTAAATCTATCTGAATCTGATTTTATGAGCAAAATGGAAGCCATGATGGTCGAACTTCAAGACCTACAAACCAAGCTGAAAAAGAAAAAGAACAGTGTTGTGAAGAAAAATTAAAAGATCTTTGAACTTAACAAAAAAACTTGTTAGGAATAAAGATCTGATTGATTCTCTAAACAAATCTGCTTCTGATCTTAAACTGCAAAAAGATTGTTTTGAAAGTAAGATTTCTGATTTTGAGTCTAAACTATCTAAGTCTGATCTTGAAAGGCATGAATGTGTTCTAAAAGCTCATATTTTGTAGGTAGAAAACAAGAACTTAGAGAAAAAGGTAAATGGTTTGGAAGCCAAACTTTATGCACGAGGCCAAACGGATCAAACCATTTTTCAAAATACACCTACCGAAGAGGCTGATTTTAAAGAGAAATGGTGACTCGGTTATGATAACCCCCATTAATTAAAGAAAGCCATCAGAAAACAACCAGCATTGTATAATTTTGATTTTCTTTTTGCTGCTGGTAAATATCATCATTTAAAACCCAAATTTGTTGCCAAGTCATTTGATGAGGTTGAGGCAAAAGAGAATGAGAAAAGAAAGGATTTAAAGAAAATGCAACTACCGTTCTGCTATCAAAAGCTGAATGATAGTTATATTTCTTAAATACCAAAAATTCTTTCAAATGATTATTTTGCTAGCTATTCTACTACTGAGATGGAGGCAAAACTTGTTGATGTAAAGATTTACATTCCTCCACTCGTATTAGAAAGCAAAAAAATTGAAATTAAAAATATTTTATCTGATGAAAGAATTTTGTGTGATTTAGAACAAAATGTATTTTCAACTGTATTAAAGAACACTGTTTTGAAAGCTGAATCTAATGAGTGTTCAACATCTTCTAAAGCACCTCAAACTTCTGAAGTTGATCTTGATGACTTATTTGCGTCTGCAAATGATTTTTTAAATTCTGATGAAGGGTGTGTTGATGAGATTGATATGTTTGACTTTAATGCTAAACTTCCAGATCATTCTTGTATGCCCAGATTCTAGTTTCTAAACACAATTAATAAAACAAACACAAACAAGAATTTAATTACCTGTTTGATTTCACTTTCAAATTCCAAGATTACAATCTTTCTCTCTCTAGAACTCTCTCTCTCTCTCTCTAACGTATTCTCTCTCTCAATCAGATTACTACTCTAGACAACTAAAACAGAGATACAAGGTACAAGGTATTTATACCCACAACTAAAATACAAGAAAACTAAACTACAAAAATACAAATACAAAGACTTTGACTTTCACATGAGAGTTGACTTTCCTCAACATTGACTTCTTGAGCTTTGACTTTTGTCTTCTTGATCTTGTATCCAACATAGTTATGCTCTAACAATCTTCCCCTTTGGATTCAAGATCACTATTGAAAGATCTAGCAATTCAGTCTTCACTTTAAGCTCTGTCAGTACAATCTCCCCTTTTTCTTTGATGGTATTATTTCCAAAACTGTCTTCAAACGATTAACAATCTCCCCAAAACTTTCACAAAATACTTTCAGACTTTGGAAAGAAATTATCTTCAGAATCAGCTCGGATTGTTTTAGCAAATAATCTTCAAAGAAAATTTTCTCAAAAATCAGCACATTTGTTGCTTGGCCAAGAGCATTTTATTCTTATAGTACTCCGATTTGCGAACTTTTGGCTTCTGACACTCTTTTGTGTAATGTCCGATCTTGCCACAATTGTAGCATTTGATCAGATCATCACCTTTCTTTTCCGTACTGATGTAGTCATTCACAAACTTTTTCTTTTCTTCCGGCTTTTTCTCAACAAATCTACTTCCTTCCACTCTTTCTCTATGCTCGTGGTTCTTTGAGGTTGATGAAGAGTATCTCTGAGAATTAGACCCCGGTTTCTTGTAGAATTTCTTTTGAAAAGCATGGGTCAGTAAAAGCATTGATTGCTCAAGATTCTCTCCATCATCTCCATGAGATTCAGACTCTGATTCAGAACTGAACATCACAATCTTCTTCTTATTCTTCTTCTCTTTCTTTTCCTTCTCTTTTTCTCCAGCCACCAATGATATGGGATCAACAGCCTTCTCAACTTTCTTTTTCTCATATCTTTTCTCTTCCACCTCTTCTTCATTTTGTCTCAACGTCTCGTATACCTCATGTAGTAGAATCTCACTCAAATCTTTCATCTGCTTCATACGACGAGTATGCTTTTTCCACTCGGGTTGTAAGATACTGAGAAACTTCACGTTGTTCTCAATCTATTGCTTCTTGACATGGTTCTTGGAAAGCTCATTCAGAAGCAAAACAAACCTTTCATATGTATCCTCCATACTCTCATTCTCTTTTTCTTTAAACTCATCATAGCTATTTATACAGTTAGCTATCTTCATCTGGTTGCCTACCTTTGAACCCAACATCATCTTCTGAAGTTGATACCACATAGATTTTGCAGATGCATTGTAGCTGTCTATTTTCACATAAATCTCATTGGTCATGCTTTGTAAAAGCAAAGATCTGGCCTTTTTATCAGCATCAAACCGATTCTTTTGTTCATCAGATAATTTTGCATATTCTTTCTCAATTCTCTTTGTTTTCGAAGCTCCATCTGAATCATTACCTTCAGCAGGAATCTCCTCAAAAAAAAATTCATTTGACCTTTTTCAATTGACAACAAAATATTCTTTCCATTTGTTTGTCTATCAACAAAATCCAGAAATCTGTCTTTCCATTGTTCATATTCCCCTTTGAACAACACAGGGGGCTTGACAATAGTGCCAATTGATAGAGCGTCTCTTGAAGTCATCCTGTTTTGATTGATAAGCAATAAGAAACTTCAAATTGACCGTTAGTCCAAAATGAAATCACAAGAATATTGAAAAACACGGAAATGAACTACACAAAAAAAATCTAAAAATCCACTAAGTCTAAAATTCGCAGCCTTCACTTAAACAACAAAGAATTCGCAAAAAATACACTAGAAATTCGCAAGCTAGGAGAAACAAATCCAGAATTCGCAAGAAATGAATTCCATAATTCGTAAGCTCCTAGAATTCTCAATTACAAGCAATTCAACCTAAAAAATTCGTAACTAAGAGATATTCACTCAGGATTCGCAAGATTCAACTAGAATCCTCAGATAAGACACTTATGAATTCTATTCTTTTCGCAAATTAGAGATCTGCGAATCCTTAGCTTTTCTCAAACATAACGATTACGAATTCTATCCTTGGTAAAAAAATATCTCGAAAACCTGCGAATTTTAAGCAAACCACAAAAACACTTAATTTCTGAATCCTCTAATAGTCGTAACCACATGATCTGCGAATCTTATACTTAAGATTTTTTTTAATCCAATTACCTGTTTTGATTTCAACTTCAATATCAAACAATTACAATCTGTGAATCACTTTCTCTCTCTAAACTTCTCTCTTTCTCTCTCTACAAAATTCTTATCAAGATGCGTATCCAATCCTTCTAACCATCTATCTATTAAACAGCAAACAAAGCTATTTATACCTACAACTAATAACAAGGAAAACAAACACAATACAATTGACTTTGACTTTATTACAAAATGACTTTGACTTTTAATGAGAGTTGACTTTCAGCCTTGACTTCTTGTACTTTAACCTTCAATATTCTTGATCTTGTATCCAACAGATTTACGCACTAACACCAAGACAGTGATTGAAAGCGTAAACGTGACATTTGATGAGGAAGTGGCTTCTGGACCCGTTCTTATAGGAGTTTTAGCTTCTGGACAGATCAGTCTAGAACCTACGGTTAAAGACACTAATTTGGATAAACCCTCAACTTCTACATCACATTTATCTGAATTAGATTTATTGTTTGAATTCTTTTATGATGAGTTTCTTGGATCTAAACTGCCTAAATCTGTTGTAGTTGACAGGTCAAAAGATTCAATGACTAATCATCCAACTACTTAAGATATATCTTCTGAACTAGTTCCCCCGGTTCAGACAGAAACTCCAGTTCAAACAATTACTCCTTCAGTTGAAGTTGCATCTGAACATGTTGAATCAGAAGTTCCTACTTCAGTTGGATGCACTGTGATGGAAAATCAACAGACTGAACAAGTTGTCCCAACTAAAACTTCTACACCGTCTACTTCAACTGAACCCCTCCCTGCTGTAGAACGAACTTAAGAAACTGAAAGTGGATACTTAGATGAGCATTATGATCAATCTACATCGAATCCACTCCCTCGTGAACATAATTAGACCAAAGAGCATCTGATAAGCCAAATCATTGGAGATCCAACTTTACCTGTGCAAACTAGGTCTGCTACTTTGAACATGTGTATGCATGACTCATTCCTGAGTAAGATAGAGCCTACGCATATCAGAAGCTCTAGTTGACTCAGATTGGGTAACTGCAATGCAAGAGGAGCTGAACCAGTTCGAAGCATTAAAAGATTGGAGACTTGTGCCAAGACCTGAAGGAAAATCTATTATTGGTACCAAATGGGTATTCAATAACAAAAAGGACAAAGATGGTATCGTAATTAGAAACAAAGCACGACTTGTCGCAAAAAGCTACCGACAAGAGGAAGACATTGATTATGACGAGACTTACGCTCCAGTGGCACGCATTGAAGTGATCATAATGTTTCTTGCGTATGTTGCTCACAAAAATTTCACAGTCTACCAGATGGACGTGAAGACTGCCTTTCTAAATGTCATTCTTAAAGAGGAAGTCTACGTGTCACAACCAGAAGGCTTTATCAATCCAGAGAAACCAGATCACGTCTACATCTTGGATAAAGCACTTTATGGACTAAAACAAGCGCCTCGAGCCTGGTATGAGGTATTATCAAAGTTTTTGGTCAAGTCGGGCTTCACAAAAGGTAAAATTGATACTACTTTGTTTATTAAGAAAGAAAAAGCCGATATCATTCTTATTCAAATATATGTGGATGATATAATATTTGGCTCAACAAATCCTAAATACTGTAAGAATTTTTCAAACTTTATGGTGTCAAGATTTCAGATGAGTATGATGTGAGAGATGAATTTCTTTCTCGGATTAAAAGTCAAGCAATTTTCAACGAGGATTTTCATAAATCAATCAAAGTACATTTTTTATATTCTTCGAAAATTTAAAATGGAAAATTGTACAACTATCGGTGAGCATAAATTTGTTGGATACAAGATCAAGAAGACTGAAGATTAAGTGACAAGAAAGTCAAAGCTGAAGAAAGTCAAATCTCATTAAAGTCAAAGTCTCTTGTAATAAAAGTCAAATTGTTTTTGTATTTGTATTTTGTTCTTGTATTAGTTGTAGGTATAAATACCTTGTCTTTGTATTTTCAATAAGTAGTCTGATAATAGTGAGAGAGAGAGAGAGAGAGAGAATACGTTAGAGAGGGAGTTGTAGAGAGAGAAAGAGAGAGAGAGAGAGAGAGAATAAGTAGTCTGATAAGAGTGAGAGAGAGAGAGAGAGAGAATACGTTAGAGAGGGAGTTGTAGAGAGAGAAAGAGAGAGTTCTGGAGAGAGAAAGTGTAAACGTAGAATTTGAAAGAAATCAAACAGGTAATTGATTTGTTAAATCTTGTTTGTTTGATTATCCAGTTTTTGAAACTAGAATCTGGAACACACAATTGGTATCAGAGCAGATTCAAAGTGAAATCAGATCAAGAAATTCAAGAAAAGTTCGTTGACACTGTTCATCGAAGATCAAATCGATTTCTGAGTTTGAGTGTGTTTTTGGAGCAGATTTTGATTAGGAATTGTTCGAAAAATGTAATAGATCGAGTCTATGTACTTTAATTTCTGAATTGCACTGTAATTTTCTCGAATTTCTGATTTTTGTTGAATTTTTGTTCACGAGTCGATTTTCACTGTTTCATCGTTCATTTTGTATTGTGAGTGTTTGTTTGTGAAATTCTTGTGTTGTAATACGTTCCAGTATTGTAATCGAGCAAAAATTCAAAGTTTCAGATCAATTCACAAAGTTTGGATCGAAAACAGATGGAAATATCAAGGTTTGGTTTGACTTTCTGAAGAACGCGCTATATCTCCAAAACCCGCAAGTTCTTCGGACAAACGCGCAAGATTTAACCACAAGAACGCGCAAGTCGAAGGAAAGTTTTTGGTCAAAACGTGCAACCAATGACTAGCGAGTTCTAGAAACACGCTAGTTGACGTCTGCAAGTTTGGAAAAGTTGGAAAATATTCTAAGGACCAGAACGCGCATGTAGTGGTTAGCGAGTTACCCAAACGCGCTAATCGAAGGGTGCGAGTTTGAAGAGGAACAGTGTTCTACGAGTTCTTTCGACGTGTGAGTTTACAAGTAAAGCTAGCGAGTTTTGTTCAAACGCGCAAGCTTTGACAAGCGAGTTTTGGAAACGCGCACGCCTCTGTTAGCGAGTTTTATCGCAAATAGTGATCAGCGTGTTTAGGCGTTAGCGAGTTTCAGAAGAAATAGTCACTTGCGAGTTTCAGTGTCAAGCGAGTTTGGTCGATCTGCGAGTTTGAGCTCTGCGAGTTTCAACAATCTGCGAGTTTGAGCTTTGCGAGTTTCATCGATCATCGAGTTTGAGCTCTGCGAGTTTCAACAAATCTGCGAGTTTGAGCCCTGCGAGTATATCAGAACACGCGAGTATATCAAACGCGCATGTTTTGATCTGCGTGTTTCTCAGTGTCTGCGAGTTTAAGGCTTGCGAGTTATATAGTGACTTGCGAGTTCTCATTTTTTTTTCTAAATTTCAAGATTTTTCTTGTGATTTCATATTTTGGACTAACGATCAGTTCTAGTTTCTTATTGGATATATTTTTCAAACAGGTTTAATCAAGATGACTTCAAAAGATGCACTTTCCATTGGCACCGATGTCAAGCCTCCTGTTTTGTTCAAAGGAGAGTACGAGCAGTGGAAGGATAGGTTTCTGGATTTTATAGACAGACATGCAAACGGGGAAAATATTCTGCAGTAAATTACAGATGGTCCTATGTAACCAATCATAGTTCAAGTACCTGCTTATGATGATTCATCTGATAATGGACATTGTGATGAGGAAAGAGAACAAAAGACAAAACCTGTTAATGTGGATATTTCTCAGTATTCTGAAGAACAGAAAAGTCGATATAAAGCAGACAAGCAAGGAAGATCTCTTCTACTTCAAAGCATTCCTAATGACATTTACATCAAGATTGATAGCTACAAGGATGATGCTAAGAAGATGTGGGATCAATTGCAAAAGATGATGATGGGATCCAAGATAGGGAATCAGATAAAGGTGGCTAACTGCATTAACAATTATGAGGAATTCAAAGCCAAAGAGAATGAGAGTTTAGAAGACACATATGAACGGTTTACTTTGATTTTGAATGAGTTGACAAAGAACAAAGTGATAAAGAAGCAGCTGGAAAACAATGTCAAATTCCTGAGTATCCTACGACCTGAATGGAAGAAACATACTCGTAGGATGAAGCAGATGAAAGACTTTAGTGACATACCTCTTCACAAAGTTTATGAGACTTTACGTTAGAATGAAGAAGAGGTTAAGGAGAAAAGAGCTAAAAAGAAGAAAGCTGAAAAGGTTCCTGATCCGATTGCTTTGGTTGTTGGAGAGAAGAAGAAAGAAAAGAAAGAAAAGATAGAGAAGAAGAAGAAGAAGAAGAAAGTTCTAACAAGTTCTAAATCTGAATCTGAATCTGATGGTGATGATGGAGAAAGTCTGAAGCAAGCAATGTTGTTACTAACCCGTGACTTTCAAAAGAAATTCTACAAAAAGTCAGGATCAAATTCTCAACGATATTCTTCATCAAGTTCTAAGAATCACGAGCATCGAGAAAGGGTGGAAGGAAGGAGATATGAAGAGAACATATATGTTGAGAAAAAACCTGATGAAAGGAAGAAGTTCATGAATGACTACACTATTGAAGAAAAGCCAGCAATTGATCCAGTCAAATGCTACAACTGTGGCAAGATTGGTCATTTTGCAAAAGATTGTAGAAAGCCAAAAGTTCGTAATTCTCAGTACTATCAGAACAAATTGCTATTGGAAAAACAGCAAGAAGCAGGAATAGCTTTAATGGCTGAGGACGAATTTTGGCTGGATCATTCCGAACGTGAAGATGAGGAGAAAGAAGAAACAGCTCATCTCTGTCTCATGGGCAAAGAAGTAAAGTATGATGAGTCCGATGATGAGACATCTGATGAGGTATTAAACTTAACTCAAAAAGATTTCATTACCAAAATGGAAGCCATGGTGGTTGAGCTTCAAGATTTACAAAATAAACTGAAAAAGGAAAAAGAAAGAGTTTCTAAAAGGAACAAGAAGATCTTTGAGCTTAATTCGTCTGTTATTGGGAACAAATATCTGATTGATTCTTTATGCAAATCTGCTTCTGATTCTAAATCACAAGTAGATTGTTTTGAAAAGAAGGTTTCTGAGTTTGAAGTTAAAATTTCTAAGTATGAATTTGAGAAAAGAGAATCTGCACTAACTGTTCATAAATTACAGGTTGAAAACAAGCTTTTGAATAAGAAGGTAAATGGTCTGGAAGCTAAACTTTACGCAAGAGGCCAAACAGATCAAACCATTTTTCTTAATGCACCTGATGAAGAGGCAGATGTTAACGAAAAATGGGGACTTGGTTTTAAAAACCCCCATTACTTAAAGAAAGCCATCAGAAAACAACCAGCACTTTATAATTTTGATTTCCTTGTTGTTGTTGGTAAATGTCCTCATTTAAAACCCAAATTTGTTACCAAATTACCAGAAGAAGTTGAGGTCAAAGAAACTAAAAATAGAAAGAATGTAAAGAAAATGCAACTACCATTTAACTATGCAAAGTTAAATGATAGTTATCTTTCTGAAACACCAAAAGTTCTTTCAAACGATTATTTTGCTAGTTATTCTGTTTCTAAGATGAAGGCAAAACCTTCAGTTAAAAAGGTTTATGTTCCTCCACTCATTCTTGAAAGCAAAATAGTTGAGTTGGAAAATGTTTTATCTAATGAAAAACTTTTGGTTGATATTCAACAAAGTGTATTTTCTACTGTATTACAGAACACGATTTTTCATTATACATCTACAAAGTGTTCTAAAGTTTCTAAGGCACCTCAAACTTCGTCTGATAATTTTGATGACTTATTTGAGTCTGCAAATGATTTTCTTAATTCTGATGATGGTTGTGTTAGCTCCAAATCATCTGCTTATTAAAGTGCTGAAAATACCCATCCTATTTCAGAGGACTTTCAAGAAGATACACTTCAGAGGACGAAGACGTTAGAGGAAGAACAACGTCAAAGGACGAAGACTTCAGAGGATGAAGACTTCAGAGGACAC
Source organism: Arctium lappa (assembly GCA_023525745.1). NCBI lineage: Eukaryota > Viridiplantae > Streptophyta > Magnoliopsida > Asterales > Asteraceae > Arctium > Arctium lappa. The sequence continues at coordinate 67,913,842 of CM042048.1, read as the reverse complement.
ACCTGCCTCTGAAGTACTTATCAGCAACTGAAGACATCAGAGATGGCTTCATCAGAGACTTTGCAGAAGACATTCTCTGAAGACATCAGAGATGGCTTCATCAGAGCTCTGAAGACATTCTCTCTGAAGATGTTCACAAGTTGAGAATGAACAGAAGAACAGATAACACGTCACTTAGTGATAAGATTTACTTTCTAGAGTAGGTCACTGTTCAGCATGCTCTTTCTCGTCATACAAGTACACTGCTTACTTTATGGTCCTATAAATAGGACCATCACCTTATTGTTCAAAGTGTGCTTAAGAAGTTATATATCTGATAATATAAGTTGAATACTTTATTCTAAGAATATCTTGTTTATCTTTATCTGCTTTATGAACTGTGATATTTGAATCTCCTTTGATATTAAACTGTATTACTTCCGCTGTCATTACTCTTATTGTTTATATCATTATTACGAGATTAAATCTGGGATCCAACAATTGGTATCAGAGCTCCTTTGTTTCTAAAACAAAGAAAGATCATATATGCATACTCGGATAGATTTACATCTCATTGATTCTAAAACTTTCAATATCTGTGCATGTTCATATAAACCCAGTTTATTCAAGAAAATCATATGCTCTAGATTTGACAGTAAATCACAGTTCATTGCAAAAAGCATCAATTCTTAAAATTTCTTTATGGCAAACTCAAGCATAAGTGCCATGTATACAGCTGGGTCATTAACAAAACCTTCTACACTTTTAAGGGATGAATATCCCCAATGGAAAATAAGGATGGTAAATTTTCTAGAAGGTATGGACAGGGATCTTTTTAGATCTGTGAACATTGGACCTCACATTCCAATGGTGTTGGTACCAAGAGTTCCTGCAACAGCAGATACTGCCGAAATACCTGCATATTATGAAAAGAAAACCACAAACTTCACTGATGAAGAAAATAATATGATGGATAATGACTCAAAAGCTGTTAGATTACTCATAATGGCCATTCCCAATGATATCTTTCAAGAACTTGATTCTTGTAAAACTGCAAAAGAGATATGGGATCAGTTGTTAAATCAACTTGAAGGTGGCCTACAAACTCAGAAAAATAGAAGAAATCTATGCATCAATGAATATCATGATTTTCATGCTTTACCAGAAGAAAAGTTACACCAAACTTACTCAAGATTCAACATTCTAATAAACAAATGTAGAAAGTTTGGAGTGATAAGAACAAAAGAGGAAAACAACGTTCTTTTTTTGAAAAGCTTGAATGAAGAATGGTCACAACTGTCCATGTCTATACAAGCTAATCAAGATCTTGAGTCATGGTCATTAACTGACATTTATGGTACTCTTGTTGCACATGAAAAAGAAGTTATGAAGCAAAAATCAAAAACCTCTTTGGGTGGACCCCTTGCACTTGTTTCAAAACAAACATCGAAAGAAAACAACTGTGAAGAGTCACAAAAATGTCTGGAAACAAAAAGAAGATCCAAAAAGGTTTTGATAGCAGAAGAAACTCATATTGATTCAGACTCTGATGAAGATATAAGTGCCTTCGCCAAATCTCTTGCATTAATCACTCATCAGTTTAACAAGAAATTTGGTAAGAAGGTATTTGAAGGAAGGAAAGAGAATGAAGAAAGAAGAAATCCGGAGAGAAGATTTCAACAAGAACCCAGATTCACTCCATATAGTGATCAAAAGGGTGCAAACTTCAACCATGAAAATGCAACACCACAAACAAGACCACAACAACCATTCCAACCAAGGTATCCACAACCACAAAGATACTTCAAACCTCAAGAACAGAAGCCAGAGACAAGCACTACCACTCTTCCACCAAATCAAAATGATGGAAGATGCTTCAGATGTGGAAAATCAGGCCACTTCTCTGCAAACTGCAGAGGAAAAATTGTCAAAGATCAAGATTACTACAAGAACAAATACAAATACAATGTAAAAGAAAGAGTTCTTGTAGCAGAAATGGAAGACTAGCTATCTGACTCAACAAGTGATGGTGAGGAAGAGCCTACCAATCTCTGTGGTATGGCTTTTTCAGATGGAAATCAAACTGATGAAGCATCCGAAAATAACTCTGAAAAGGTAAACTCTCTTTACACCTCTGACAGTGATCCTGAAATAGATGCTTTTAAACTAATTAATGAACTTCAGGATCTAAAGCAAAAGTTTGTTGAAGAAAAAGAGAAGAGAGAGCAAGTAACAAAAGAGCTCAATTTTTACAAAAGAGAAAAGAATCTTCTGGAATCAGAAAAGAAAGAAATTTTTCTTGAAAAAACCAAACTTGAAGAAACCAACAAGCAAAAAGAAAAATCATTTTCGGAAGAAATAAAAGAGATTGAAAAAGTTTTAAAAGGAAAAGAAGAAGAAGTAAAGAAATCTGAGTATGAAAGGTTCAATTCTATTGCCTTAACCAAATTTTTTCAAAAGGAAAGAGAAATCCTACATCAATCTTTAGATAGACAAAATCTACGAATCAAAAGCTATGTCAATGCACAAAGTGTTTTCGACAAAATAAAAACTCAGATGGACTCTCAAGGGCTAGGATTCAATGAGTTGAATTCATTTAATGGATTGGAGAAAACTTCACTTTCTTCCACTTTCTGCATAGGAAAGGTCCAAATCTTTGAAGATCCATCTCTGAATAATTTCAAAAGAATGAAAACATCAGAGGGATCAAAAGCAAGAGCTTTAAATTTCAAAAATACAAAGTACTCTGAAGTAAAAGACATTAAAGAATATGTGTTACAGATAAAAGAAGAAACTTCAGAGGTACACTTTACAAAACCTCAGAGCTATGATTCCAAAGAAATTTTCAGGTTTGATGCTTTCATCTCAAGAGAATCAGAGACATTTGAATCAAGTACCTCTGATACAAGTACTTCTGAAAATGAATCTAAGAACTCACTTAATCCGAATGCTCCTCTGTATTCACCAAAGTCAGATGAAAACATCAGAACTACGTTTAAAGATGATGTTCAAAAGATTTGGGAAGAAAATGTCATGGAGGACTTAAAAAGAAAAGAAAGCATGAAACGGATCATCAAAGTCTCTAGATCAAAAGAAATTAAAAAACCAATAGAGGTAGATATCTCTATTAAATCTAAGAGAGACTTTCTTGACTCTGATTCAGAATCTGATTTAGAGATTGATGAACAGATTTTTTGTAAACCAGGGAATGTAATTCACAAAAGGATAGAAACTGTTGGCTCTGGTATTTTGAATGTTCCAATTTCAGTATTGAAAACCAAAACCAGAATACCAATAAATCCTGATTTTGCAAATATGTGTTTACAAGCAAAAACATCTCTGGAACTTGAAAAAGAGTTGCAAGAAAAGGCAAAGAATAAAACAAACACTTCTGGTTCTTACACCTATAAAACAATAAAATTCTCTCCTGAACAAAAAGGCAAATGGACAAAAGTTAACCATATTGATCCTGTCTGTGCAGTAAGCAGCAAAGAAAAGAAGATGTTTTTGAACAAGAAAAAGCAACTTGAAAAGAAGACTGTCTATCAAGAAAAAAGAAAAGAAGTAGTTAGGGATAAAAGTAATATTCCTAGTACAAGTTACAAAAGAAGTCAAAATGTAACAAATGCTTTTAATAAAAAGAAAAACTTTGCTCCTACTTCTTCTTGTTCCATTAATTGTAACTGCATCTATCTCTTGATGAAACTGAAAAATCATTTTAAAGGATCACACTGCCTTTTGAATAAATCTCTGAAAAATATCTCAGAGACAAAAACTCAAAAGAAGACAAGAAAAGGCAAGACATCAGAAGATGAGATGCCAAAAAGTCATACAATTCCACCAAAGTCTAACACAAAAGGACCCATAATGAGGTGGGTACCTAAGAAACAATAATTTGTCTTGCAGAAACAGTCAATGCCAATCTGGTACCTAGATTCTGGATGTTCAAGGCATATGACTGGAAATAAAGAACTGCTATCCTCATTCAAAGCAAAATCCGGAGGAGCAGTTACTTTTGGAGACAACAAGCAAGGACAGATTAAAGGATATGGTGAATTATCAAGAGGAAATGTTTCTGTATCAAAAATTGCTTATGTGGATGGATTAAAACACAATCTGATATGCATAAGTCAACTTTGTGATCATGGTTTCAATGTGAAATTTCAAAGAAAATATTGTTCCCTTCTTCACTCAGATTCAGGTCAAGAAATGCTAAGAGCAGACAGAAAAGGTAATCTCTACAGAATGAACTTTACCAAAATCATAGACACTGATTCAGAGAAACTTTGTCTTGTATCTCTGAATAGTGAGGAAATCTGGCTCTGGCATAAAAAGTTTTCACATCTAAACTTTTCTTCACTTGATAAGTTAGTTAAACTTAATTTGGTTAAGGGATTACCATCTCTAAAGTTTAACAAAGATCATCTTTGTTCTGCTTGTGAGATGGGAAAAATGAAAAGATCTTCCCATAAAACCAAAAGTGAAAACAACTGTCCTAGACCTCTGCACATGCTACATGTGGACCTCTGTGGTCCTATCTCTGTACAGAGTCTAGCAGGTAAGAAATACATTCTGGTTCTAATTGATGAATTTTCCAGATACACATGGATAGAATTCATTAGAGCTAAATCTGATGTACCTGAAATATTAATAAGGTTGTTGAAAAGATTACAGGTTCTATTCAGCAACAAAGTTCAGAAACTAAGAAGTGATAATGGAACAGAATTCAGAAATGCCAAAATCAACTCTTATCTATCAGAAGAAGGCATTACCCCTAACTTCTCTACAGTAAGAACTCCTCAACAAAAAGGAGTAGTTGAAAGGAAAAACAGAACACTTGTTGAAGCTGCCAGAACAATGCTTGCTGAATCTGATCTTTCAACAAATTTTTGGGCAGAAGCAGTAGCAACAGCCTGCTTCACTCAGAATAGAGCTACAATTGTGAAGAGATTTCAGAAAACATCCTATGAACTCATTCACAATAGAAAACCCAATATTAAATATTTTCATGTTTTTGGATGCAGGTGTTATATTCTGAAAGATAGAGAATATCTTGGAAAGTTTGACAAGAAAGCTGATGAGGGCAAATTCATTGGATATTCATTAGCCTCAAAAGCTTTCAGAGTGTTCAATCTTAGAACAAGGACTATCCAAGAAAGCATCAATATCACTTTTGACGACAATAAAAGCTCTGAACAAAAAGAAAGTTCATCACAAATATCTGAATCATCAAGGGAATCTGAAATAAACAAAATATTTGAAGATTTCTTTGATGATGAAGATATCTCTGAAGTTATCTTCAGAGACAGACAGAGAGAGGATTCAGAAGAACCTCAAGAAACAGGTACAACCCTTTCAGGGCCCTCTGAACTAACACCTTCTGTCTCACCAAATGCAGTTCAGCAAAGTGAATCAGAAGATGATCACGAAGTATCTGAAGCAACTCCAGAACCAAATGATGAACAAGAATATGCCTCTCTGGAACAAAACTCAGAGCCTCTGAACAGTACAACAGAGGCATCACCAACAGAGCCTCTGAACAGTACAACAGAGGCATCACCAACAGAGCCTCTGAACAGTACAACAGAGGCATCACCAACAGAGCCTCTGAACCGTACAACAGATGCATCACCAACAGAGCCTCTAAACAATACAACAGAGGTGTCACCAAACGTCAGAGCCTCTGAAACTCAAACTGCACAAATTATTGCTCCAATCACCAGATGGACAAAAGATCATCCAATTGATCAAATCATTGGATCCTCATCCGAAGGAGTTAAAACAAGATCTGCCACCATCAATGAATGCTTCTATGTAAACTTTTTGAGCATTATTGAACCAAAGAAGGTAAAAGAAGCTCTTGAAGATCCTCATTGGATTTTTGCAATGCAGGATGAACTTCAAGAGTTTGTAAGGAACAAAGTCTGGACCCTAGTTCCCCTTCCCAAAGGAAAATTTGCAATTGGAACGAAATGGGTTTTCAGAAACAAAAAGGATGAGGATGGAATAATAATCAGAAACAAAGCCAGGTTGGTTGCAAAAGGATATTGCCAGGAAGAAGGCATTGATTATGATGAAACCTTTGCACCTGTAGCTAGGCTAGAAGCAATCAGAATCTTCTTAGCCTATGCTGCACACAAAGGATTCAAAGTTTATCAAATGGATGTTAAATCTGCATTTCTTCATGGTAAATTAAATTGAAGAAGTCTATGTCCAACAACCACCTGGATTTGAAAGTACAGAGTATCCTAATCATGTGTATTATTTGGATAAAGCTCTGTATGGACTCAAACAAGCCCCAAGAGCTTGGTATGAAACACTGTCCACTTTTCTGATTAACAATGGATTTAAAAAGGGCACAATTGATACTACCTTATTCATCAAAAGGTACAAAAATGAGATGCTTTTAGTACAAATTTATGTTGATGACATTATATTTGGCTCTACCAATCAAAAGTATTGTGACAAGTTCTCAGAGTTGATGAAGAGTGAATTTGAGATGAGCCTCATGGGAGAATTAACTTTCTTTCTAGGCTTACAAGTAAAACAAACTTCAGAAGGTACATTCATAAGTCAATCTAAGTATGTCTCTGAAATTTTGCAAAAATACAAACTCAATGATTCAACTTCGATGAGAACACCTCTATCCACCGGAGTCAAACTTGACTCTGATCCATCAGGAGAGTCTGTGAATATAAAAACCTACAGAGGCATGATAGGTTCACTATTATACTTAACTGCAAGTAGGCCTGACATAATGTTTGCAACATGCCTTTGTGCTAGATATCAAGCAAATACAAAGGAATCTCATTTAACTGCTGTGAAAAGAATTTTCAGATACCTCAGAGGGACACAAACATTAGGCCTCTGGTATCTAAAACTTTCAAGTTTTGATCTAACAGCTTACACTGATGCAGATCATGCTGGATGTAAGCTTGACAGAAAAAGTACCTATGGGTGTTGTCAGATATTGGGCAATAAGCTGGTAAGTTGGTCATCCAAGAAACAAAACTGTGTTTCCACTTCAACTGCAGAGGCAGAATATGTTGCTGCTGCTAGTTGTTGCTCACAAGTATTATGGATGAAAACTCAGCTCAGAGATTATGGCCAACAATTTGACAGAATTCCAATTCTCTGTGATTCAAAAAGTGCCATAGCCATCTCTGCCAATCCAGTACAGCACTCCAAAACCAAGCACATCGATGTAAGGTACCACTTTCTGAAAGATCATGTTGAAAAAGGAACAATAGAGATGTATTTTGTACCAACTGAACTTCAACTTGCTGATATTTTCACAAAAGCTTTAGATGAACGAAGGTTCAATTTTTTAATTAGCAAGTTGGGAATGTTGAATATGTCTACCTAACAAAAGAGCAGAGTCCTGAATCGAGTAGAATATCAATTTACTTAAATGAAAACATCAGAGTCTCTGATCCTTTCATCAGAGCCTCTAGACTTTCAAATATGGTAAAAATCACTCTTAAAATCTCCAAGCATGTGTAAAGGGGGAGACAGACCCTTTCATCTTTCAAGGGGGAGAAAAGATCTTATCTCTGATGTTTATTTCAGAGCCTCTGATCTTGTCTCTGATGTTTATATAAGAGCCCCTGATCTTATCTCTGATGTTTATATCAGAGCCTCTGATCTTGTCTCTGATGATTTTATCAGAGCCTCTGATCTTGTCTCTGATGTTTATATCAGAGCCTCTGATCTTATCTCTGATGTTTATATCAGAACCTCTGATCTTGTCTCTGATGTTTATATCAGAGCCTCTGATCTTGTCTCTGATGTTTATATCAGAGCCTCTGATCTTGTCTCTGATGTTTATATCAGAGCCTCTGATCTTGTCTCTGATGTTTATATCAGAGCCTCTGATCTTCTCTGATGTTTATATCAGAGCCTCTAATCTTGTCTCGTTAAACAAATCCCCCAGGAAATTCTTTTAAATAATAAATCTTTTTGGATAACCACTCGTTTCTTTTCAAAAACCCAACTGGCGGTTTTCTGACACAAAGCGGTTCTCCCCTACACGCCTAAACGTGTCACCCATCAATTCGGGGATGATGGAACGTCCTTTCTGCAATTAAGACTTTCATTCGCCGCTTGAATAACCTCTCCCTCTACCTTCCTTTTGTAGCTATAAAATACCCTTGTTCACTTCCCATTACTCTTTACGCTCTCAAAATCCAAAAGCCGATTCTCTCTTTCTAAGCTTTCATCTTTCTCAACCTGCAACAATGGCGGCTCATTCCCAAACTTCAGATAACTCAAGCAAACTTGTTCCAAGCTTGAATTTGGTACAGTTCGACGTTCCAGTCAAAGGAAACAACTACTTTCTGGACGTAACTCCATCAAAATATGATGAACAGTTTCGCCCAATCCTCGACTTTTTCACCAACTGCGAACTCAATGATGTTCTAACCAAACATGCCTCAGATATTCCCCTTCGCTTTGTCCAACAATGGTGGTATTCAAGTGAATACAACGATGAAAAGGAAGGACTGGTTGGGCACATTGACCTAGGTGAACAAAGCTTTAACATAAGAATAACCCCACAAACCCTAACTCGCCGATTCAACCTCCTCACCACAACTGATCTTCAAATAGAAACCTTTGAGAAACCCCCAACTCAAGAAGTTCTTCTTCAGTTCCTCCAACACTTAGGCTACAACAAAGAAATAACACGCCTCAGTCAATTCAGACGTCAGTACCTGCCTCCAAAATGGAACTTTATGTTCAGTGTTCTCAACCGAACAATAACCTGCAAGATTGGAAGTCAGGATCAGACTTATCCAGCAATAATAGCCATAATGTATGCTCTCTTTTTCAACAGAAGCATCAATATGGCCCACATTCTCTTCTGTGAGATGCTGACAGCGGTGGACAAGAAGAACAAGGACTTGGCCAAAGGAAAACAACCAATATCGGTATTGTTTCCCCGATTCATCTCAGTGGTCATTCAACGAGCAATGGAGAAATTCTTCATCACTGAGGAGGGCCCAATGACACCTCTGTTTATGATGAACTCATTCAAAGCCACAGAGGTTCCTCCTTATCCACATGACCGACGTTTCCCACACACCATGATTGAAATTATTCCTGCTGACTCTCCTACCCATCTCCTACTTAGTCGTGTTGCCCAATCATCAGAACCGATGATGGGATCCCCAACACATTTAGGTTCTGATCCCGAGCCTGAATCAGAGAGTGATATCTCTGATACTGCTCAAAACATTAACAGAGCGCAACCAGAGGGTGGCTCTGAGAGAGTGAGGAAGAGAAAACATGAGAACCCTCCCTCTAACGAAGAGAATAACTCTGTCAGAGTAGAGGAAGGTGAGCACGAGAGATTTCCAGAGGGTGAGTTTCTAAATCTAGAATCTGAGGGCGGTGAGGTAGAAAAAGATGTCCTTGATGACACAAATGAGAGAATCCAAAGCCCAAATCCCAGTGCAAACAAATTTACTGTCCAAGATGGTCCAGCATCAATGGACATTGAAACAGAGGTGCACACCTCGAACCCTTCCCATCCTAACCGCTCAGAGGCATCTGTTTCTGCCTCTGACGCATGCACCAGAAGGGAAAACTCTGATACGGCTATGTCCTCCCAAAAGGACTTAGACCAAGATAAAAATACTCAATCACCCCAGAGTATGTCACCTCCACCCACACATGATGCCTTTGTGGCTCAAACTAAGTTGGACCGTCCCTTAGAACGTAAGGATTTCCTGTCAGAAAAAGAATGGCACGACCTTATTGCACAAGGAATCCTTAGCCTGGACAGCAAGGTTTCCAAACACATTCGGTTCTCATCATCAGATTCTGACTCTGATGATCAGAGACCAATCGGAACCATTATAGGGAAATCCTTGAAAAAGGGTCCCCAAGGATTAATGGGAAGTCCTTCCGGAGACAACATCAAACCACCTCCGACAGAAGGCCCCTCTGAACTCGAGGGAAACTTAGAATCATGTGTTGATCCTAAGGTTACCCCCTCTGATTACGTTACCAAAGAGGAGTTCAAAATCTTTGGTGATGAAATCAGAGAATCTCTGAAGGAGATAAAACTTCAAATGGAGAAGACCTCAGAGGCCTCTACCTCTAACTCTGAAATTGAAAAGCTCACTTCAGAGGTCTCTGAGCTGCGCACCACGATTCTCAATCAGACAGAAAAACTGGATGCTCTGGAAAGCTTGGTCATAAAGAATGACTCCGTATTGTCCAGAGAAATTCAGAACTCCAAAACAGAGATCCTCCAGGCAATTCCACCTACCTCTGCCCCCACTCCAAAAAATGCAGACTTCTCTCAATTCAAAGAGGAAATCTTGCGTTCTTTGACAGAGGTAATTGCAAAGATCCCTACCTCCTCTGCTGATGCTCCTGCTACAACAGAATTCATTACAAAGGCTGACCTAACCAACTTCTCGAAGAAGATCACCAGCAATGTAATGAACATCTCCAGCAAGTTCGTCTCCAAGACCACTAAGCAGAACAAGAAGATTGAAGACCTTCTGAAGAATATCAAATCCTCAGAGGGAGTATTGAAGAGAAAAAGAACCAGAGGTCGCATGCTCTGAATAAGCGAGGAAGAAGGCTAGATATGAAGATTCTGATGACGAAGATAACCAACCTCAGGGGTCATCCGATCTTCATAAGGGGGAGAAGACTCCTACTCCTAAACCTGTTACAACACAAAAGGAGTCCACTCTCTCTGAATCAAATCAAAACAAGGAAAAAGGAACTGAGAAATACTCAACCTCTACCTCTGCTGAAGATATTCAGGCCACTCTAAAGTCGCCAGTTCTGATTATTTTCTTAGGGCCATCCACTGCAGGTGCTCCAAGAGTTCCAATCACAGCTGAACAAATCACATCTGCAAATCAAGAAACTATTGGAGCTCTGGACGAAGAAGAAGATGAACAGCTCGTAGACTTCTCAACATCTGAAGATGCATTCTCATCACCAGAAAGACCAACTTATGTGATGAGAGATGCCTACGAATCAGAATCTGAAAAGGAAGAAAAATCAGATTCTGAAAAGGAAGAAAAATCAGATTCTGAAAAAGAAGTTGAAGTAGTTGATGTCGAAGAATATGTCTTCAAAAATGCTCAACCACATCATACTTCAACAACGTCAGAGCTGAGGGAATCACCAGAGATAGATGGCTACATCTCTGAACCCTCAAAAGAAGATCCTCCACAATCAATGGAACTAGAAACCATGGTTGTCGCTGAACAGGCTCCTTCAAAGAAGCCTGTTCAGAAAGCAAGCATCGGTCTTCCAGCAAAAGTGTTCAATAAACCTCCCACTTTCCTCGAATCAAATCCCGAAGCTTCCATAGAAGACCACTTCAGATACATTTACTGTGAGTTCAACATGGCAGACACACTGGTCATTCCTCTGAATCCAAGAATCAGAGAGGACATGCAAGACTATGAGCGAAGATTTATCAGAGATAAAACCAAACCAAGAGCACAGGTCCTCTCTGATGATCCAATCATCAAAATCAATAAAATCTCAGAAAAGACCTTTGCTTACAACAAGATTATCTATAGGAATTATGTGGTAACTCGATCTGATCAGAAGATTTACGAGTTCAATGACAATGATCTCGTAAATCTAAATCCATATGATTTACCACATTTATATGCCTATTGCTCTGCCAGGTATGATCATGGAAGAAGGGAAATCAGGATGGGCATGGTTGAAGTCCGACGGGCAATGGAGGCCTATGTCAAACACCGAGCAAAACGTGACTTTCAAATTGCTCTGAACCTAGGGGAAGAGAAGCTGGAAGTAACTGAACCTGTGGAGTCATTCGACAAACTTAAAGAACAGAAGACTGGATCAATCGTTGCAGAACCTCTTGGTTTCGTCTTCAGAATAAATCAAGAAAAGAAGATCTTTCTAGCTTCGGAAGTGTCGAAGTACTCTGATGAAACCTTGAGAGGTAAAAAGAAATTGATCCATGCAAATGAAGAAAGGCACATAGCAGATTTACTGGCAAAGCTTGACTTAGAAATCGACTCGATGATCAACTTCAGAGCTCTGATCATGAAATTCCATGGAATCTGTTCAAATGACAAAGTGTAGTCTGTTTCTTTATTTCTTTAGTATTACTTTCTTTGTATTAAACTTCCAAATGTTTAAGAAGTAATACTTAAGAGGATGATTTTCTCCTCTATGCTTTCTAGTTTAAAAATTCAATTCTCTATTATTTTTGTATCTTTTATTTTCGACACTTAGGGGGAGATTGTTAGCTCCAAATCATCTGCTTATTAAAGTGTTGAAAATACCCGTCCTATTTCAGAGGACTTTCAAGAAGATACACTTCAGAGGACGAAGACGTCAGAGGAAGAACAACGTCAAAGGACGAAGACTTCAGAGGATGAAGACTTCAGAGGACACACCTGCCTCTGAAGTACTTATCAGCAACTGAAGACATCAGAGATGGCTTCATCAAGACCTCTGCATAAGACATTCTCTGAAGACATCAGAGATGGCTTCATCAGAGCTCTGAAGACATTCTCTCTGAAGATGTTCACAAGTTGAGAATGAACAGAAGAACAGATAACACGTCACTTAATGATAAGATTTACTTTCTAGAGTAGGTCACTGTTCAGCATGCTCTTTCTCGTCATACAAGTACACTGCTTACTTTATGGTCCTATAAATAGGACCATCACCTTATTGTTCAAAGTGTGCTTAAGAAGTTATATATCTGATAATATAAGCTGAATACTTTATTCTAAGAATATCTTGTTTATCTTTATCTGCTTTATGAACTGTGATATTTGAATCTCCTTTGATATTAAACTGTATTACTTCCGCTGTCATTACTCTTATTGTTTATATCATTATTACGAGATTAAATCTGGGATCCAACAGGTTGCATAGACGAAATTGATATGTTTGACTTCAATGCTCCTCTTCCTGATCATTCTACTTGTCTTACAAATGAAAAAGTGTTATCAAGTGGTGTTAATATTGATGAATCATCAACTAAGGTTGGTGAATCGGTATCTGTAACTGCTGATTACTATGCTCAAGGTAAGAAACATAAGAAACAGCGATTACAGAAACAGAAATACACTGGTACACAAAAGAAAACTCAGTTTTAGAAATTAGCTTTTCCTAATAGATCTAAATCTTTTGTTTCAGATATAATCAAGAAAAGGTCGAAAGCTTGAACTGAATGGCTACCAAAACGGAAGGATGATGAGATAGCTGGATCAGTTTCTGATAATTCTTGTACTATATCTGTTAGTAGTGATTCAGATGTAGTTGGTCAATGTGCTTCTCATAAACAAAACCTTGTAACTTCTTACAAGCGTTATTCAATAAAGCAATTGATTCAATTATCTTCTATTACTACAAAATATCATCATAATTATCGGCGAACTGATTTTGCTTATTCTCATAATTCTCCTGATTGGTATGGATCTTATCATGTGTATTCTTCAAGATCAAATAGTTTTAAAAGTTTTCAAAGAAAAGGAGGATCCATTTTCAAATGGATACCAAAATCTTGTGCTAATCTGTTAGGACCCGTTTTTAAATGGGTACCTAAAGTTATTGTTTCCTGGTTTCTCTTGCAGACCCGGCATATGTGGTACTTGGACAGTGGATGTTCCAAGCATATGACTGGGCAAAAAGCTTTATTGTCTAACTATATAGAGAAATTCAGTGGAAATGTCAGATTTGGAAACGATCAGCTTTCACCTATCTTAGGATATGGTGACATTATTCAAGACAACATAACGATAAGTAAGGTGAGTTATGTCGAAGGCTTGGGGCACAACTTATTTAGCATTGGTCAATTATGTGATAAAGGGTTAGAGGTCAATTTCAAATCTAAGAGTTACTCGGTTCGTACTGAAGACGGCACAGAACTCTTAGGTGGACATCGAAAGACAAACCTCTATACCATCAACTTGTCCAAAGTTCAGATTGACAATCAAGTTTGCTTCATGACAAAAGCTTCAATGCAACAAAGTTGGCTCTGGCACAGACGTTTATCACATCTGAATTTTCGTTATATTAATAAGTTGGTTAGTGGGAAATTGGTAAAAGGACTTCCTGAGCTGAAATACGAGAAAGAACACTTATGTGTTGCATGTGAGAAGGGTAAGATGAAGAGAGTTGCGCATAAACCAAAGCCTGAACCAAGCACTAGTTCTCCGTTAGAATTGTTACATATGGATTTGTGTGGTCCAATGAGAACTCAGAGTTTGGGTGGAAAGAAATACGTGTTGGTTATTGTGGACGATTACTCAAGATACACGTGGGTCAAATTTCTTCGATCAAAAGATGAGACACCGAAAGTTCTCATTACTTTCTTAAAGACGACCCAGGTGAAAATGCAGCGACAAGTCAAGTTTCTTCGAACTGACAATGGCATGGAATTCAAGAACAAGATTGTTGATGAATATCTCGAATCAGTTGGGATTTCACATCAGTATTCTACTGCTCGAACGCCTGAACAAAATGGAGTAGTCGAAAGGCGAAATCGGACGCTAGTCGAGGCTGTTCGAACTATGCTTAGCCAATCTGACTTACCTCTATTCTTGTGGGTAGAAGCTGTGTCGACTGCATGCCATACTCAAAATCGGTTCATAATACACCGCCGTTTTCAAAAGACTCCATATGAGTTGATCAATAATAGAACACCAACAATCAAGTATTTTCACATATTTGGTTGTAAATGTTTTGTGTTTAACGACAGAGAGAGTCTGAATAAATTCAGTGCTAAAGCAGACGAGGGTATCTTCATTGGTTATTCTTCAACATCAGCAGCATATTGTGTTTATCTGAAGAAGTCAAAGACAGTTGTCGAGAGCGTCAATGTCACATTCGATGAAGAAATGGCTTCTGAACAACTCAGTGCAGAACTCGTTATCACTGGAATTTTAGCTTTTGGGCAGATCAGTCCAGAACCTGTTTCTACAGCGACAAATTCGAATAATGCTTCTACTTCTACTTCACATTTAACAGATTTAGATTTATTATTTGAATTCTTTTATGATGAGTTTCTAGGTTCTAATGTATCTAAATCTGCTGTGACTGACAGGTCTGAAGACATAAGTTGCAATCATCCAGTCACTTCAGATGTCATAACTGAACAAGCATCCCCCGTTCAGTCAGAAACTCACATTCCAACATCTACTCCTACAGTTGAAGATGTACAAGTAACTGCTGAGCCAGAAGTAACTGTTTCAGTTGGTGTCATACAATGTCTACTCAACTGCCAGAGTCTGTTGTTCCAACTGATGCTTCTGCACCTGCAAACTTCAACTGCAAACCCCCCTCCTGTTATTCAAACTGAAGAGCATGAGAGTGGATTTTTAGATGATGATCATGTTCAAATTTCATCTACTCCACTCCCTCATGAGCATCGTTGGACCAAAGAGCATCCTTTACATCAAGTAATTGGAGATCTTAACAAGCCTGTACAAACTAGGTCAGCGACTTTGAATCAATGTATGCATGACTCATTCCTCAGTAAGATTGAGCCAACGCGAGTATCTGAGACTCTTGCTGATTCGGACTGGGTATCTTCCATGCAAGATGAGTTAAATCAGTTTGAAGCCCTAAAGGTTTGGAGATTAGTTCCAAAACCAGAAGGTAAAACTGTGATAGGAACTAAATGGGTATTCAACAATAAAAAGGATGAAGATGGTATCGTCATAAGGAATAAACCTAGACTTGTTGCCAAAGGTTACCGTCAAGAGGAAGGCATAGATTATGATGAGACGTGTGCTCCAGTAGTGCGCATAGAAGCAATCCGCATGTTTCTAGCCTGCGCAGCTCATAAGAATTTCACATTCTTTCAGATGGATGTGAAAACAGCCTTTCTGAATGGCATTCTTAAAGAGGAAGTGTATGTGTCTCAACCAGAAGGGTTTGTCAATCCAGATAAGCCAGATCATGTCTACATCTTGGATAAAGCCCTGTATGGTTTAAAACAAGCCCCTCGAGCATGGTATGATGTTCTATCTAAATTCTTGGTCAAGTCCGGTTTTCTAAAGGTAAGGTTGATACCACTTTATTCATCAAAAAGGAAAAAGTTGATATTATTCTTATTCATATTTATGTTGATGATATAATATTTGGTTCTACTAATCCAAAATTTTGCAAAAACTTTTCTAACCTCATGGTGTCACGTTTTCAAATGAGTATGATGGGAGAGATGAATTTCTTTCTCGGATTACAAGTTAAACAATTTTCTATGGGGATTTTCATTAACCAATCTAAGTACATTTTGGATATTCTTCGGAAGTACAAAATGGAAAATTGTAAACCAATTGGAACCCGATGGCACCAGGTACTAAGATCAGCACTGATCCTTTGGGTAAAAGTGTTGATGTTAGGACTTATAGAGGTATGATAGGATCGTTAATGTATCTTACATCTAGTAGACCAGATATTATGTTTTCAACATGTTTATGTTCTAAATATCAGGTTGCTCCTAAAGTATCCCATTTGGCTGCTGTCAAACAGATTTTTAGGTATCTAAAGGGCACTACAGATCTTGGTCTGTGGTATCCTAAGGATACTGGGTTTCAACTGACTGCCTATTCAGATGCAGATCATGCAGGTTGCATGTTGGACAGAAAGAGTACTTCTGGTCACGTTACATTTCTTGGAGATAAGCTCGTTAGCTGGGCTTCAAAGAAACAATTATGTGTCTACACATCGACTACTGAAGCAGAGTACGTAGCTGCTGCCAGTTGTTGCTCTCAAGTCTTGTGGATGCGAACACAGCTACGAGATTATGGATTCAAGTTCGACAAAATTCCAATCTATTGTGACTCGTAGAGTGCCATCGCAATATCTGATAATCCTGTCCAGCATACGAAAACCAAACACATTGACGTCAGGTATCATTTTATTAAAGATAATGTAGAAAAAGGAACAACTGAACTTTATTTTGTAAAAACAGATTATCAACTTCCAGATTTAATTACCAAACCCTTAGATGAAAAGAGATTTAATTTTCTTGTCTCTAAGCTTGGTATGTTAAATCTTAAGACGTAATCGGTTGTTACCTACAAAAGTTACGAATTGTTATTTTTCATCATTTTATTTATCTTTATGTCTAAAGGATATCTGCACTTTAATTGTTTGCTCATGATCTCAGGGGGAGTAAGAGAAGATTTTAGATGATCTACATTCATTTAAGGGGGAGCATAACTAGTTTCTGCATTTTACTTAACTGACAAATTTTTGTGATACATGATTTTAGGGGGAGCATATAAGCCAAGTCAAAAGGAGTAAGACTATGATTTCTGATTATCTCAGATCAGAACTCGTACAATCAACGTTTTATTGCTTTATGTCTTTTATTTTTTAAATAAATTTGTGAATAAATTTTCTTTGACTAGACTTTGAGACTTATGCAGGATGAGAGAAGCTGACAAGATCATATCTTTATGACTTCAGCTGACGTTATGAATATTAAAATTGAGCGAAAAGGTAAATTTCTTATCTTAATCTCAAATGTATTTGAAAGAAGGACAACTTTCAATCATAGAAAACATATTCTTAAATGTTCAAACCACTTCCCGATTCTTAAACAGTTTTTCATGAATTGGAAGTGTGATTTTAAATGTTTTCATTTTATTTGTGCTTAATTGATAAACAAACCGTGTGTTTCCAAAGATAATTACTTGTGTATTGTCTTTTCTATATACTTTCAAGTATTCATACACACCGGTTTGAATTTTTTGTTCAACTTGTTCTTACCATGTCTCATATTGAAACATATTTTCGATGGTAAGACACTCCGTTTGTACTTCAAAGAATTTTGAGCGTTATTTCATTTCTAAACGTTCATTTCAAGAATGTCTATATCTTGGTTCGTATAGACAATATCCATTATTCTTGACCATAAGTTTTGATTGTTATATCATTCATTTTCTTATCATTTTTCATACAATGTCAAATTTTCAAACAAGTCTCTTGCATTCATGATCATTCATTCAATTAACTTGTTTGAAATATCTTCAATGTTTTAAAAATGCGCATATCTTCATTTCTGAGCATATTTACATCTGACATTTGTATATGAGCTTTAACTGCTATAGTTAAACCAGTTGAGCAACAAATGCTTTCTAGGATTATGTGGGTTCTTTGTGCTAGGACTTAACTGAATTTCTATGGACTCTCGTTAACCAGTGTTTCCTACCCAAGAAGTTAACCCTTTAGTGATTGAGTGTGAGGAGTCTAAAAGAAATGAGTGTGGGATGTATGATGAGGTAAAATGGAAATGAGAGTTTTGTTACATGTGAGCTTATTGAATTAAAAGAAAGAGGTTGTGAGATCAGAGTAAAAGAATATCAAACTCTGCACCAACTACTTTCTGAGTCGGGCAGCCACATTACTAATGTTTCACAATTCTTGGTGAACATTATTGAAACAGGCAAATAGCCCATACCAACTCATTTTCTTCTCAAAAAGAAAATGTTTCACATTTTAAAGGGGACGCAGCATATTATCTATCTGGTTTTCATTTGGAAAATCTGGATATTGAAAAAGAAGGAAGTTTGCCCCACCTTCGCACTTCAATCATGCACATTGAGTCTGTGTTTATCTACTTTTGTCTCAGTGGTTTACACTATGTTGAGCCTTAAAAAGCAATTATTCGTGCTTAATTCTTTGTACACATGCACGAACACACAAAGAATTTGTTTCTTTGTCATAACATTCATAGAAATTGCCTTTGTGGTGTTTCGATGATTGGATGGAAGCCCTGGGGGAGTGAACATTATAAAAGCTCCTTTATATTGTGTATTCGTTACACCCAGTGATTTCGTGTTACTGACAGGCATTTTAACTGATTCATTTGTTGATTCAGAAGTTACATGTTCTTATTTTGTCGGGATTTGCAAAGATCTAGATGAATAAGTGGTTATGGATCACAGAATCAGAGGCTCAGTTTGACAAATTAGAATGGTCAAAGACATTTCTTGGAAGAAAAGTTTTGATGATATAGATCTTCAAATCATCAAAAAGGGGGGAGATGATATCAAGAAATGTTAAAGTTTTTGAAGTTCGGAGGAGATGGTATCAAGAAATGATAAAGTTTTGAGAGAAGATTGTCAGAAATGTCCAAGTCAGAAAAGTTCAAAGTAAGGATTTGAAGATTTGATGAAGATCAAAGAATTTCTGAAGATTTGAGGAAATTTTCTTTGAAGATTATTCGCTAAAGCAATTCGAGCTGATTCTGAAGATAATTTCTTTCCAAAGTATGAAAGTGTCTTGTGAAAGTTTTGGGGAGATTGTTAATCGTTTGAAGACAGGTTTTGGAAAGAATACAGTCAAAGAAAAAGGGGAGATTGTACTGACAGAGTTTAAAAGTGAAGACTGAATTGCTAGATCTTTCAACAGTGATCTTGAATCCAAAGGGGTAGATTGTTAGAGCATAAATTTGTTGGATACAAGATCAAGAAGACTGAAGATTAAGTGTCAAGAAAGTCAAAGCTGAAGAAAGTCAAATCTGATTAAAGTCAAAGTCTCTTGTAATAAAAGTCAAATTGTTTTTGTATTTGTATTTTGTTCTTGTATTAGTTGTAGGTATAAATACCTTGTCTTTGTATTTTCAATAAGTAGTCTGATAATAGTGAGAGAGAGAGAGAGAGAGAATACATTAGAGAGGGAGTTGTAGAGAGAGAAAGAGAGAGTTCTAGAGAGAGAATGTGTAAACGTTGAATTTGAAAGAAATCAAACAGGTAATTGATTTGTTAAATCTTGTTTGTTTGATTATCCTGTTTTAGAAACTAGAATCTGGAACACACAATCGGAACCCCGATGGCACCGGGAACTAAGATTGGCATGGATCCTTCGGGAAAACCTGTCGATGTTAGAACCTATAGAGGAATGATTGGTTCTTTGATATATTTAACTTCAAGTAGGCCATATATTATGTTTTCTACACGTTTACGTGCTAGATATCAGGCTAATCCCAAAGAATCCCATTTGTCTGCAGTTAAGCGCATATTTAGATATCTGAAGGGCACTGCAGATCTTGGTTTGTGGTATCCTAAATATATTGGTTTTGAACTGACGGCTTACTCAGATGCAGATCATGCAGGCTGTATGTTAAAACAGGAAGAGTACATCGGGTCATATACAGTTTCTTGGAGATAAACTCATAAGTTTGGCATCAAAGAACCAACTGTGTGTTTCCACATCAACGGTTGAGGCAGAGTATGTTGCTGCTGCAAGCTGCTACTCTCAGGTGTTGTGGATGAGGACGCAACTACGGGATTATGGCTTTAAATTCGACAAGATAACGATATATTGTGACTCTAAGAGCGCCATTGCAATATCAGCAAATCCTGTACAACATACAAAGACCAAACACATAGACGTGCGATATCATTTTATCAAAGACAATGTCGAAAAAGATACAATAGAACTTTATTTTGTAAACACTGATTATTACCTTGCGGATTTATTTACCAAGCCTTTAGACGAAAAGAGGTTTAGTTTTCTTGTCTCTAAACTTGGTATGTAAATCTTAAGACATAATATGTGTTTACCTGCTAAAGTTTTTCTTATTATTATTTTTCTCATTTCTTTATTTTTTAATCTGAAAGTTATCTGCACTTTAAGGTATGTTCATGATCTCAGGGGGGGTGAGAGAAGATGAATAGTTGATTTACATTCATTTGAGGGGGAGTTTATGGATTTTGCTTATGCTAATCACTGATGATTTTATGATGCATAAATGAAGGGGGAGTTAGAGTTAAAAGATAAGGAGTATGAATTATGACTTCTGATTACTTCAGATCAGAACTCGTACATTCAATGTTTTACTACTTTATGTCATTTTAAATTTCAATAAAGTGTTGTGAATAAAACTTTGCTCTTTGATGACTTTGTGATTTTTGCATAAAAGAGAGTGAGCTTAAACGATCATATCTTTTATGATTTAGAGCTGACTTCATAAGATTTAAGACTGAGCGAAAAGGTTTATTTCTAATCTTAATCTCATACGTATCTGAAAGATGGACAACTTTCAGAAATGAAAACGTGTTTTTAAATGTTCAAACCACTTCTGATTCTTAAACGATTTCATGAATATAGAAGTGTGATTTTAAATGTTTTCATTTTATTTGTACTTAAATGTCGATAAACCATGTGTTTCCAAAGATAAATACTTGTGTATTATCTTTTCCATATACTGTCAGTATTCACACACACCGGTTTAATATTTTGTTGAATTTGTTCTTACCATGTCTCTAAATTGAAACAAATTTTCGATGGTAAGACACCCCAATTGATCTTCAATGAATTTTGAGCGTGATTTCGTGTTGAGACATTCTTTCAAGATTTGTCTATATTTTGAATCGTATAGACAAAATTCAATTTTTGCTAACCTAAGCCTTATTCGATAAATCATTCAGATTCTGATTTTTTTCATACAATGTCAAATTTTCAAACAAGTTTCTTGTAGTCATTTCTTTCTTTCAATATACTTGTTTGAAAAGTCTTCAATGTTTAAAAATGCTCAAATCTTCATGATTACATCTATGAGCATACAAACATCTGACTTGTATATTTTGTGCTTTAACTGATATAGTTAAACCATTTGAGAAACATGTTCTTTTAGGACAACATGGGTTTCTTTTGTGAGGACTTAAATGAAACTTCTATGGATTCACGTTAACCAGTGTTTCCTACCCAAGAAGTTAATCTTTAAGTGATCGATTATGTGAGGAGTCTAAAACAACTGAGTGTGGGTTGAGTGATGAGGTAAAATGTGAATGAGAGTTTGGTTAGAAGCGAGCTCAATGTTTAAAAGAAATAGGGTGAGAGATCAGAGTAAAAGAACATCAAACTCTACACCAACTTTTTCTGAGCCAAACAGCCACATTGCTAGTGTTTCACAATTCTTCGTGAACAGTATTGAAACAGGAAACTAGCCCATGCCAACTCTTGATAAAAACCCCACCAGCTACTCAGTTTCTTCTCAACAAGAAAATGTTTCATATTTCAAGGGGACGCAGCACATATGCTAACTGGTTTTCATTTGGAAAATATGGATATTGAAAAAGAAGGAAGTTTGGCCTACCTTCGCACTTCGATCAGGCACAATCGAGTCTGTATTTAATTGTTGTTGTTTCAGTGGTTTACACAATTTTGAGCCTTATATCAAAAGCAATCATCATGTGCTTAATTTGTTCAAACACTTGCACAAACACACAATGAAATTTGTTTTTCTTGTCATAACGTTCATAGAAATTCCTTTGTGGTATTTTGATGATTGAATGGAACACCTGGGGGAGTGAACATCACAAAAGCTCCTTCCCAATGTGTATTCATTACACACAGTGACTTTGTGTTACTGACAGACATCTTAACTGATTCATTTGTTGATTCAGGTGTTACACTTATCATTTGTCTGAATTTGCAAATATTCGGATAAATATATTATTCGCATCAGCAGATAATATGAGGCTCTTGTTAAATATCAATGGTCTGAAAAGATTTTAGAGACATTTCTTCTGAAAGTTTTGATGATTTTCGTGCTCTAATCATCAAAAAGGGGGAGAAGTTATGTTCAATAAATGTCTGGAAAGAAAAGTGTTAAATCAGATTTTATAGTAATCATTGTATTTATTGTCTTGTGCTAATACGGCGTGCTTAGAGAGCTTTACTATCTTGTATTGGCCAAGGGTATTTAAGTCCCTTCTGGCCTTTGTGTTGAAAGTAACAAGTGCATATTGAATACATACACATATTCTGCGTCTCCAACCTTATCTCACTACTTTCTCTCTGTAAGATTAGATCGATCTTGGATTATCAATTGCTATCAGAGCCTAATCTAAATTTGAGAGGAATGAGAAAAACAAGATTTGTTTCTGAATTTGAGTTTAAATCAGAGAATTTGATTGATTTTCTTGAATTTTTTCAAGAAAATCTCATTTTTTGATTTTTCATCAAATTCAGACTGAATTTTGATTGAATTTTCTTGTAATTTGGTTTGATGGATCCGATTTCAGTAGCAGAATATTTTTGATTCACATCAATTTGCAAGAAAATCAGTGTTTGGAGACCAATTTTGAGTTTTTTTTGTGTTTTCTGGAAAAGTTCGATATTGTCACTGTTTGATTCACGATTTCTCGTTTTTGTGAAATTTGTTCGAATTGATTGATTCAAAGTTGTTAGAAATCTGTTTTCGAACATATCTGTGTGAGCAATTTTCATCAGATTCAATTTAAGAATCAAATTTAGAAGTTTTTATTGATTTTCTTGGTTTTGCGCCAAATCTCGTTTTTGCGCGAGTTCATCTGAAGTTTGCGCGAGTTCATCTGAAGTTTGCGCGAGTTCAATCTGAAGTTTGCGCGAGTTAATCTTAATTTTGCGCTAGATCATCTATCTTTGCACAAGTTTGTAAGTTTTTCGCCAAGTTCAGGACCGTCTTTTCGCGAAAAGTTCAGTTTTCGCCATTAGTTAATCGCGCAAAGTTAATTTTGCGCCACCTTCTTCTCGCGCAAAACAAGTTTGCGTCATCTACGTCTCGCGCAAAACATTATTTGCGCCACCTACGTCTCGTGCAAAACCTACTTTGCGCCATCTAAGTCTCGCGTAAAACAAGTTTGCGCCAGTTACAGTTAGCGCAAATCTCATGTTTGTGCCAACTTCCCTGATTCAAGACTTTGATTTTTTTTTCTAAGATTTTCTGACTTAATGGATATGTCAAAATTCTCTTTTCAAGCTCAGTTCTACAAGAACGACATTATGATGTCATTGGGATCGGATACTTGTCCTCCGGTTTTGATCAATGAGAATGAGTTCACTCAATGGCAAGATAGGTTCATTAACTTCATCGAGCGTCAAGCAAACGGAGAAAACATGATGAAGTCATTCACTGAAGGACCATTCGTCAAGCCTAAGAACGATATTCCCGCCACTGCCGAAGAACTTTCGCGAGAGAAAGTCGATCGTGAAGCAAAGTCTAACCTGATGCTAGCATTGCCTACTTCCATCTACAATCGAATTGATTGTTTCAAGCAAAATCCGATGATGATGTGGACCCAGTTAGAAAAGATCATGCTTGGGTCAGCAGTTGCAACACAACTCCGACAGACAAGCTTCATGAATAATTTCGAGGAGTTTAAATCTAAGGATGGTGAGACTCTGAAGAGTGTCTTTGACAGGTTTTGCATTGTCGTAAATGATCTACACAAGATCAAGGTGACCAAGACTAAGTTGGAAGTTAATCTCAAGTTTCTAAATGCTCTTCAACCTGAATGGAGCAAATCTTGCCACCGATTGAGGAATGATGTCCGGTCTCTACCATGCAAATACAAGAGCTTTATGAGATTTTGATGACAGATGAGAGCATCGTCAATGACAAGAAAGCCAAGCTTGATAAGAAGAACAAGCCAAAGACTGTGGACCCGATTGCTCTTCTCACAAGCCAGTTGGTTGAACAAGCATTGTCAGAGAATGCTTATGACGGGGCCACTGATGACGATGGCGAGGCACTAGAAAAAGCAATGATTATTCTTTCTCAGCACTACAACAAGAAGTTCCAACATCGGTCGGGTTCCAACAACCTTAGCTTCACTTCGGGGTCTAAAAAGAACGATCCTGCCAAAGTGCCCGAGCCTAAGAAAGCTTCTACTTGCTTCAACTGTGGAAAGTCGGGTCACATAGCAAAGGAGTGTCGAGTAAAGGTGGTTCGGGATTCGGCATATTACAGGAAGAAGATGGAACTAGCCTAAAAGAGAGAGAATGGAATCGTTCTACTAGCTGAAGATGAATATTGGTTAGATCACTCCGATAACGAAGAAGAAAATGAGGAAACTGCAGCTATATGCTTTATCGGAGATGATGACAGTAATGATGATGATGAAGACTCTTCTACTGACGAATATGAGGTATCTTCCGAGTTTGATTACAAATTTATTTCATCTCAAATAAACGTCATTATAACTGCTTTACATGACTTACGTTCAAAGTTTTTATCTGAAAAACATATTAATCAAGAAAAGTCAAATTTGATTGAAAAACTGCAAATTTCTTTGAAACATGAAAAATCCATTTTGAATCATACAAAAGAGAACTTTCAAAAGAAATTGGATGACTTGGAAATTTCAAATCAGACTTATCTTGATTCTTTGACAGAAATGACCAAATTAAAAGATAGTTTTTCTGATAAAATAAATGAATTGGAAGAAAAATATTTGAGAGATAAAAACTTAACAAACAATATATATGCATAAACCGAGGAGTTATAAGTCTATAAAGGAAAGATGGGGACTTGGTTTTGAAAATCAACATTGTTTAGACAATGCTATAGAAAAATCTCGTACTCTATATAAATTCGATTATCTAAATCTTGCTAGATGTGCTCCTCAATTCAAAATTGATTGGATGAATGAAAAGCAAGTTTTAGAAATCGAAAATGAGAAAAGGATGAACAACACGAAAATGGAACTACCGTTTGTTTATACTCGCGAAAATGAAAAATATTTTCCTGAAAAATCAAAGAAGTCCAGAAGATCTAATAATGTTTTAAATGTCACATCTTCCATTAAATCTTCATTACCAAACGATTATTTCGATATATATGCTATTAATGCTAATAAGGAAAATATATCTCCAGTTTCTTATGATTCTAAGAGATATATTCCCCCATTAGTGTTAGAGGGAAAAATCGTTGATCTTGAAGTTAAAATGGAAGAACAAAGTCTTCAAAACGAACTTGAAAACGATTTAGTTCTTTTTATTATGAAATCAAGTTTTGAAGAAAATTTAATTTCCCAAAAGCAAGATTTTGATGACAAAATTACTTCTGGATTTTCTACTGATTCTAAAGAAAATACGCATGAAGTTCCAAATAGTGATAGTTTGCGCCAACCACTCGTAGAGCAAACTGACAGTTTGCGCCAGCAGCTGGTAGCACAAAGTAAAGTTTGTGTCACTAGTGGGCCGCGCAAAGTTCATCCAAACTTATATTTTTCTGAAAATTATGACTCCGAGACTAGTTCAAAATCGATGAATGACCAGTTTGGTTTCTTTGAAAAAATCTCTTCTTCACATCCAAATTTTAAATCAAAATTTCTTGATGAATCTTTTACGCTAAATGATTAGTATTATAAACCAAAGCGTAAAAGAAGAAGGTCAAGGAAGTAAAAGAAGCAAGTTAAGGTCATTTCTGAAAATTCTAATTCTTGTGATTCTAATGTTTTAGATAGGACTTTGAAGACCTTTACAAGGCAAATATGGAGGGTCAAGCAGAAATCAAATGAATTTGAAATTCAAGAGGATAAATGTGTAGATAATTTGTCATAATGATTCATTTGCTATTTGTAATAAATACAACAAATATTCAATAAATCAAATGATTCGAATTGCAAAAGATGTCTCATATTCTTCCTCTGGTTCTAGTTCAGATGATTATGCTTCGTCCTCTACTAATGAATATGTTCATTACTCTGATTATTTTTCTCATGCTTTGTTTGTCAAATCTAACAAATTTTCTCACATTAGAACTGCAACTAACAAACATGGACCCAAATACAAGTGGGTACCAAAACCAAAGATTGATTCTGAGTTGCAGGCACCTAATGTCAAGGGGGAGTAAAAGAAACAAAGGCTTCTAAGTAAATCAGCTTAGAACCCGTTCTTCAACGGAGTTTGACTTCTAAACATATCTATTTAGGACTCATTCTTCAAATATTAATGTTTTCTTAGTAACGCTGATCAGGACTCGCTCTTCAATGTGTTTCTCTTCTGCACATATTAGATACTGCGAGCGCATCTACTTCAAATTATGTTGCACCTATCTCTGACAGTGATGATGTTCCAGTTAAATCAAGCCCTAAAGAAGTGCATTTCAAACACATTGATATGAGACACCAATTCCTTAAACATCATGTGGAAGAAGGTATTATTGAATTATATTTTGTTCCAACTAAATATCAACTTGCCGATATTTTTACAAAAGCCTTAAATGAAAAGCGTTTTAATTTTCTGCTTTCAAAACTTGGCATGTTGAATTTAAAAGTTTAAACCTACACAAATTTTATTCTATAAAGTAAAATTTTTACAGTTTTTATTTCTTTTGAATAAAATGTGTGTCTAGGATAAATTTTCAAGTTGCTTTGTTTATATCTAAGTTTTAAATGTTTAAATTTCAAGTCTTACAAAAATCGAAAGGTCAGCAACTTGTTTGAAACATTTGATACTGCTTTAAAGTTATGGGATTCGGAATATTTATAGTTTACAATGCTTAGAAAACCTAAAAGGTCAAAATTATGGATCATAATGATAATATGGGCTAAGTACTTAGATGTAAAACTGAGTGATTGAGATGAAAATTATATATATAAAATACAGAAATCACTAAGTTTAAAAGTTCGTACCTGTGACCTTTCTGGTTTGGGAAAGTAAGTTTCGTGGGATGTTTGTCATCTGGTCCCCTAAGGTCAATTGATCTGGGAGTGATCGAACCCAAATCCTTCTATAGAATCAGATCGAAAGTCATGTTCTACTGGTATGAATGGGTTTAGGATGTGTCGATGTAGCCTTTCTGGTCTGGGAGAGTAAATTCCAAGGGGTGCTTGACACCTAGTCCCCTAAGGCCAACTGGTCTGGGAGCGGCTGACCCAAATCCTGCAATAGGATCAGATATAAAGTTACGTTTACGACATGTTCATTACTTACAAGACTTCTTAATTAAAAGATGCCAATGTGAACAAGCTTAAAAGATGCCAAAGAGCACAACCATGTGAAAATGCCATTATACTTGGTGATATGTTTGAGTTGCGATAAATCTATAAATTTGTGAAAATCTTAATTCTTGACGGCTTAGTGTGAGTACATGCAAAGTTCTCTATTATATTTTTATAATTTCATTTACTTGAAGCTAATCAAAGTTCGCATGCTAGCCCACTGAATAGATTGATGAAAGTTTTTGAAACTGAACTTGTATTAACTTGATATGCAATAAAACTTGTATCTGTATCCAAAAACACACACTTGATTTCAATTGATTGATTATTCTGTGATATTTTACTGAGTAGAATTTAATTGGTATAGTGTTTAAAATTTTTATATATTTAGTTGTTTCAAAATACATATTCAGTATATTTTTCTTTCTACATTGTTGTTTCGATACTTGTGTTCTCAAATCTGTGTAAGTGGGTCTGTGCAGCTTTTGAGGGGGAGTGAATAAGGATAATATTCTAAAAGAACATCCGATAATATTTCATTTCGAGGGGGAGTACATAAAGTGATTATCGTGGAAAGTGCATTTGTGTAGGGGGAGTAAAAAGAGCTCAACAGATGAATCATTTCAAGTCTCAAGTCACATTTGCACGCCTCCTATAGATCTATTACTAGCTTCTTCGACTCAGTCTTGCAGATCTGATGTTGTCTCTTCTCTAGCGTAGACATGACCAAGATGATTCAGATCATCAAGGTCATGAGGGGGAGAAGTTAAAGAGAAGTTAAAAAGACAAAGAGTTCAAAGTTTATCTGCTCAAGATTCTATTTCTTCAACTATACTTGTTCTTATGTTGTTCCAGCTCCGACCACCACAGCTACTTTGAGTACATTTGAAAGAGGTGCGTCGTTTAGAGCACAAGTTGTTGTACCTGTTTCTTAACCGATTGTTCTTCCATGTTTATTACAAACTGGTCCAGTCTTGTCAAGGCAGCAAAGGCAACTGAGACTAAAAGATGCTGAGAAGAAAAAATTTTTTAGTCAAGAAGCTTCGCTAAGTCGCTTAGAAGGTCTGTTTTGTTTTCAAAGATGGGTGTATCAGCATACATTGAAGACCAGAGCGCCAATGATTACTAAGGGGAAGATTGTTAAGTCATATTTTATAGTAATCATTGTATTTATTGTCTTGTACTAATACTATGTATTTAGAGAGCTTTACTATCTTGTATTGGCCAAGGGTATTTAAGTCCCTTGTGGCCTTTGTGTTGAAAGTAACAAGTGCATATTGAATACATACACATATTCTGCGTCTCCAACCTCCTCTCACTACTTTCTCTCTCTAAGATTAGATCGATCTTGGATTATCAATAAGTTTGTATCAGATATGGAAAATAGATGGGGAGAAGATTAAGAAAGTTATTTGGAAAGTGTTCAAGTCTTGTTGCTTTGAAGAAAGTTGTTGAAAGCTGACACAGAAAGTTCAAAGATTTCTAAAAACAAGCAAAGATTCTACATAAATTTTCTTTGAAGATAATATGCTAAAGCAAACTGAGTTGAACCTGAAGATAATTTCTTTCTGAAGTCTAGAAAAAGGTTTCTTATTACTTTGGGGGAGAATGTTAAAGTTGATTGCAAAAGTTGTTGTTCAAAGACTTTGGGGAGAATGTACAAGTTGATATTAAAGTGGGAGATTGATTTGTAAAATCTTTTTAGAGATGATCTTGAATCTAAAGGGGGAGAATGTTAGAGCATAAAAATGTTGGATGCAAGATCATAGAAGACTGAAGGTCAAAGTTCAAGAAAGTCAAAAGCTCAAAGTCAATTCTCATGCAAAGTGTAACACCCTCAAAATATCGGGTAATTTTAAAAATTGAAAATTCGGCAATATAACGTTTATAAATAGGGCAAACCACCCAAAATGGGCAAAGCGTGAGCATTCACAAAACTTGTAAATGTATACGGAGAAACGATAACAAACCAATCCAAACCAAATTTATCTAGATTACATAGGTTGTCAACCCAATAACAAAATGAATAAATTGGTTTAAACGCCAAGTCTCCAAATTAACTAATATCCAGAAATTCTCTCAAGAGACCAAACTTTTCACTCAACCCCTTGATGACTCGCCGCTAAGGGAACCTGTTATACACATCATTTTCGAAAAAGTGTTAGGATTAAAGCCTAGTGAGAACATACAGTTTATATGAATGACAGTAAAAATCAGTTGAAATATAAATAAATTGTTTTCGTCAACATTCTTGTAAATGGTTTGATAAACACATAGTGACCTTCCGGTCCAGACCTCATCTTCCGACGACGGGTGTAAGCCCGGATTCCAAGGATTGTGGCGAAACACAAAGTAAGTAACTTTCCAAGTTTTGAGCTAACAATACTAGGATCAAGGCCGTGAATATGCCTGCTCAAATAAAGATGTGGGGGGTGGCACCCAATGATCCTAGTCATGCTCATTCACTAGGATTTACATTTACGATCCACGGCTAGTATCCGGTCCCACATAACCATACCAAGTTGCCACCCTAGGCCCCAATGTTTCAAATAGCTACATACGGGAATTACCCCCAAATAATAAGTCAACTCTATATATATGGATCCATTAGTAATAGTCTAGACTTGTCACAATTACATTTGTGACCAACTATAATCAAACATATAGTTCATAACACCATTTATCCTTCAAATCATATTTTCATGGTTAACTGCTGATAAGAATCACAAGCCCATATATAAACATAAGGCTAACATCTCATTTCTCAAAGTGTTTCTTTACCAAACAACCTTTCAAGTGTAAAAACCATCTAAATGAAATAAGGATTTCTTCAAGATTTAAACCATTTATTTCCCTTTCACAAGATAACCCTTTTCAACCAAATTCCCATGGTATGCAAAATATGAACTTGGCTAAAAGCCATAAGTTGAACATTTACTCATCAAAATATGACAACATCATATTTGTAGTTCCAAACATGAATTATATCTTCATTTTACAAAAATGGTAAGAAACTCTAAAAATCTCCAAAACCTCAAGTTAGGTCAAAATGTGATTTTCATAAATCCAAAACAAATAAAATATATAGGAGTTCAAAATGTGTATTTTGATGTGTATAAGGTTTAGAAATTGATATTAGGAACTCACCAAGTACGTTTTAGAAGAAAACCCAAAAACCTAGATCTTGACCCCTTGGAGAAGATGAAGACGGTGATGGTGATGAACTCTTGACCCTTGATTCCACTCCACCACCAAATACTCTTGGATATTCCCAAAACTAACAATCTAATCTTCAAAAGCTCTCAAATACTAATCCATAGCAAAAAGCATCGGCCAAAACGGAGTTGTGGTGAAGGAGATATGAGGAAATGAAGAAAACCCCCAAAAATCGGATTTTTAACCCCTCTGACCCGCTCCGCGATAGTGCCTGGCTAAAGTGACATATGTCACTTTCGCGAGGCACTCTCATGCCAGATGTACCGAGAGTTGTAGACTCTCAGCGATAATGCCAAGCTAAAGTGACACATGTCACTTTCGCTAGGCACTTTAGCCAAATTTGTACCGACCGCTGTTTTGACCATAACTTCTTCGTTTTAGCTCTGTTTTTGCTCCTGAAAGAACCGTTGTTCTCGTAATTGAATTCCTCATCTATATAGACTATAAAATCAAGGATTCAAGTACAAAATCAAACATCTTATTTTTCCTTAATATATCGGTTTCTGTATTAACTTGAAATGATAGCTTTCGATAATCGGGGTGTTACAATCCTCCCCTTCTTAGAAATGATTTCGTCCTCGAAATCTCAACTACACGAACAGATGAGGATATTTTCGCTTCATATCCTCCTCGGCTTCCCACGTCACGTTGGCGCCACGTGGTGCTTCCATTGCACTTTGACCATAGTGACTTCCTTGTGGCGAAGCTTCTTTGACTTTTTCTCCAGAATAGCTTCGGGTTCTTCCACACAACGGTTACTCTCGTCCACTCTAATCTCGGAAAGAGGGATAACACTTTCCTCTTCCGCCAAACATTTTCGAAGATAACAAATATGGAAAGTGTTGTGATCCCGTTCATTTCTAGAGAGTTCCAACTGATAAGCCTGTAAGACCACACGCTTAAGCACTTTAAATGGTCCAAGGAAACGAGGACTCAACTTCCCACGTTTTCCAAACCAAATAATGCCCTACCAAGGTGACACCTTTAACATCACACGATCGCCCACTTGAAATTCTATCAACCGTCTCTTCTTATCGGCATAGCTCTTTTGCCGATCTTTAGCCACTTTTAATCTTTCCCGAATGCCTTTGACCTTATCGGTCATCTCTTGCACGATTTCAGGTTCGGCGAACTGCTTTTCTCCCGCTTCAAGCCAACATACGGGAGTTCTGCACTACCACCCGTACAAGGCCTCAAACGGAGCCATTCAGATACTCGAGTGGTAGCTATTATTGTAAGCAAACTCCACCAAAGGTAGGTGAGAGTCCTAACTACCCCCGAAGTCGATAACGCAAGACCTTAGCATGTCTTCTAGCGTTTGAATCGTTCTTTCGCTTTGACCGTCGGTTTGAGGATGGTAGGTCGTACTCAACTTCACGCGCGTACCAAGCTCCTTCTACAAGCCATCCCAAAAACTGGAAGTGAACCGACTGTCACGATCTGAAACAATAGACAAGGGTGCTCCATGCCTCGAAACCACCTCATCGATGTAAAGCTTTGCTAACTTGTCCATCGGTAGTGTCACACGCATGGACAAGAAATGAGCACTCTTGGTCAACCGGTCACCGATCACCCATATGGTATCGTGACCTCGAAGAGTCTTTGGAAACTTAGTCATGAAATCCATGGTGATATGTTCCCA
Organism: Arctium lappa; assembly: GCA_023525745.1. Taxonomy (NCBI): domain Eukaryota; kingdom Viridiplantae; phylum Streptophyta; class Magnoliopsida; order Asterales; family Asteraceae; genus Arctium; species Arctium lappa. The sequence continues at coordinate 67,881,313 of CM042048.1, read as the reverse complement.
TTTCCACTCGGGGATCTCCAAGGAAGGAAAACTCCCGTACGGTCGTTGGTGCTCGGCCTTTACTTGCAAACATGTCACACAACGCTCTACGTACCGTGCCACGTCGAGCTTCATCACCGACAACCAATAATGTAGTTTCAAGTCCCAGTACATCTTTGTACTACCCGGATGAATCGAGTACTTGTACTTGTGAGCATCTTCAAGAAGAAGTTCCCGATTGCCCCCAATCTTAGGCACCTATACACGGTCGTTGAACAACTTCAACCCACGACAATCTTCTGTTATGAGCAAACGTTGTTTTATCATGACTTCATTCTTGAGATTCTCTTCCAACAATGCTTCCCTTTGAGATGTTTTGATCTTTTCAATGAGACTCGACACAAGTTCGATTCTTGAGAGGGTGGCCCGAATGCTTCCGCTATAGTCCTTCCAGCTCAAAGCATCGGCCACTACGTTTGCCTTACCGGGATGGTAAAGCAACTCACAATCATAGTCCTTGAGTAACTCAAGCCACCACCTTTGTCTCATATTCAACTCTTTCTGATCAAAGACGTATTTCAAACTTTTATGATCCGTGTACAGGGTACATTTTGTGCCATAGAGGTAGTGTCGCCAAAGCTTCAAAGCGAACATCACCGCCTCCAACTCTAGATCATGGGTAGGATAGTTCTTTTCGTGAATCTTGAGTTGTCTCGATGCTAAGCTATCACCTTGCCTCTTTGCATCAACACACAACCCAACCCCATCTTTTAAGCGTCGCTATAAACCACGAAGTCTTCCGACCCTTCTGGTAGTGACAGAATTGGATATTCACATAACTTCTTCTGTAAAGTCCGGAACGCCTTCTCTTGCGTTTCGGTCCAAACAAACTTCACATTCTTCCTCGTCAAGACTGTCAATGAAGAAGCGATCTTGGAGAAGTCTTGAATGAATCTCCGATAATATCCCGCCAAACCCAAGAAACTTCGGATTTCGGACGGACTCTTGGGAGGTTCCCAATTCATCATCGCTTCAATCTTGGAGGGGTCCACTTTTACTTCGTCTCGAGTGACAACGTGGCCCAAGAATTGCACCTCCTCAAGCCAGAAGTCACACTTGGAAAATTTGGCGTACAATCTTTCTTTTCTCAACACTTCTAGACCTTCACGTAGGTGTTGGTCATGTTCTGACTCACTCTTGGAATACACGAGTATGTCATCAATGAATACAATGACCGACTTGTCGAGGAATGGTCGGCACACTCTATTCATCAAATCCATAAACACCGCCGGTGCATTCGTTAATCCAAACGACATTACAAGAAATTCGTAATGGCTGTAACGCGTTTTAAAAGTCGTCTTCAGAACGTCTTCTCCCTTCACCTTCCCTTGATGGTAACCCGAACGTAAGTCGATCTTGGAAAAACACCACGCTCCTTGGAGTTGATCGAACAAGTCGTCTATCCTCGGAAGCGGGTATTTGTTCTTCACTGTTGCTTTGTTCAACTCACGATAATCGATGCACATTCTCATTGTGCCATCCTTCTTTTTGACAAACAAGACCGGAGCTCCCCAAGGCGACGAGCTCGGTCTTATAAATCCCTTCTCTAGGAGTTCTTGGAGTTGTGCCATCATTTCTTTTATCTCCAATGGCGCTAACCGGTAAGGAGCTCGCGCAATTGGAGCTGCCCCCGGTATGAGATCAATCCAGAACTCTACTTGACGATCGGGTGGCAATCCGGGCAAATCATCCGAAAATACATCGGGAAATTCGTGCACCACCTTCACGTCCTCGAGCTTCTTCTTCTCGAGTTTCGCGTCTATCACATAAGCTAGAAAGGACGAACATCCTTTCACCAAACACTTTCGCACTTTAGCCTTAGTGATAACCGCCACATCACCCTTCCTTCTTTCGCCATAAACTACCACTATGTCACCATCCGATGTAGGTAGTCGGATTAGTTTCTTGGAGAATAGGATTTCGGCATGGTTGTCCGCCAACCAATCCATGCCGACTATTACATCGAATCCACCAATGACCATTGGCATCAAATTGATCAAGAACTTCTTTCCTTCGATACCAAGGGTACAATCTTTCAAGACATCACGGATTAACACTTGACTACCATTAGCTATTTCTACCACTAAAGAGTTCGCTAGGTTAATAGTGGGCATGGCAAGTTTTTCACGAAACGAATCAGATATGAAAGAGAAACTGGTAGCCGAATCAAAGAGTACACGAGCAGGTACGGAGTTTAGGAGAAACGTACCTGATACCACATCAGCGGATGCCTTGGCCTCATCGGTCGTCATTTGGAAAGCTCGGCCAGAAACTCTGGGAGGGTTCTCTTTCTTCTCCGGGGCACCCCCAGCCTTCCCCTTCAGACAATCCTTTCGAAAATGTCCCGACATCTTGCACTCAAAACAGACAATTCCTCTGATCGGACAATCTTTAGTAAGATGATCAGTCTTACCGCACTTGACACAAGCAGTGAAAGTAGGATTACAGTTTCCGTAATGTTTGCTCTTACATCTTTGGCACCATCGTGCCTCCTGATGGTTGTTGAAATTGCAGTTCCCATCGAAAGGTCGATTTCTCTTAGGAGGCCCTGAATTTCCTTCCTACCTCCTCTATTCTACAACCGCCACCGATTTCTTGGGTTTGCCTCTAGCATAAACTTCCTCCATGAATTGAGCTTCCTCAATCGTCTCGCGAAGATTGGAAGCTTTGGAGTTACGGACCATTGACATCATGTCCGCCGATAGGCCATTGAGATAAGCCTTTATCTTCTGTTTCTCCATTGGGGCCACGTGCCCCACCAAATCAAGCTTCTCCATAAATTGACGGGTGTACTCCCTCACTGTCAAGTTCCCTTTTTCGATAGATCGAAAATCCTTTTCGATGCGGTCCATAGATCTTTCGCTACAGAACTCTTCCATTAACTTCTTCTTAAACTCCGCCCAAGACAACTGAGCCAAAACGGTAGGAGAGAGAGTGGATTGAGTAACATTCCACCAGGTGAGCGCCGTATCTCTCAGCAGCTGGGTACCAAACCGCACTCCCTGATTGTCCCCACATTCAGAGGAGCCAAAAGCTTTCTCAACAGCTCTAATCCACTTCACACACATAATTGGGTCGTCAGAACTGGAGAATTCTGGCGGCCTGCATCCTAGAAAGGATTTGTAGGAACAACTCCTTCCACTCTTCTGAGCACCCAAAACTCTGTGCTCTTTCGTCCTAACACCCTGACCAGTGCCACCAGAACCTACCACGACGTTCTCTGCAACCGCCTCATTTCTCTTGAGACTGGCATCGCGGTCTTCTAACAGCTTCAAAAACACTTCCTGTTGCTTCTCCATAGCCGATGACACCATCTACATGATGCTGGCCATCATGACAGCTTGAGGGTTCGCCTCTTAAACATCCGGGTTTGTGGATGCCAACTCCACTCTTGGCCCTTGCTCCACTTCTACCGTGAATATAGGCGGCATACCCGGAGGAACAACAGTTGTTGCCCGAACTATTGGATTCCGCTCGGGTGAGCTATCTTCGTGTACATTCCCATCGGCTAACGGTCGACTACGATTGTTCACCATACTAAAATGATGGTTGTCACACAAGCACGAGAAAGAATGAGAGAAAGATCAACAGAATGAGCATAAAAGGACGTACTACTACATTACCAATTGTCACAGTAACGGTACTTCAAGCACAATCACGTATAAATATCCTCATAATAGCATTAGCTAGGTGAGATTATGAACATATAATACATAAAGGTTCTCGTTACCATCGCCACAACTCTTGATAACCATAGTTTCCATCAACTCTAAGACTAACACATCTTAGAAGTTCTACCCAAACTCACGATCAATACTTAACATACTCAGCCTGAGTCTAGACATCTTACATTCATGCCTAGTTCACTTAAACTAGAGCTCTGATACCAATTTCTAACACCACAAAATTTCGGGTAATTTTAAAATTTGAAAATTCGGCAATATAACGTTTATAAATAGGACAAACCACCCAAAATGGGCAAAGTGTAAGCATTCACAAAACCTGTAAATGTATATGGAGAAACGACAACAAACCAATCCATACCAAATATATCTAGATTACATAGGTTGTCAACCCAATACCAAAATGAATAAATTGGTTTAAACGCCAAGTATCCAAATTAACTAATATCCGGAAATTTCCTCAAGAGACCAAACTTTTCACTCAACCCATTGACGACCCGCCGCTAAGGGAACCTGTTATACACATCATTTTCGAAAAAGTGTTAGTCTTAAAGCCTATTGAGAACATACAATTTATATTAATGACAGTAAAAATCCGTTGAAATATAAATGAACTGTTTTCGTCAACATTCTTGTAAATGGTTTGATAAACACATAGTGACCTTCCGGTCCAGACCTCATCTTGCGACGACGGGTGTAAGCCCGGATTCCAAGGATTGTGGCGAAACACAAAGTAAGCCACTTTCCAAGTTTTGAGCTCACCATACTAGGATCAAGGCCGTGAACATGCCTACTCAAATAAAGATGAGGGGGTGGCACCCAATGATCCTAGTCATGCTCATTCTCTAGGATTTACATTTACGATCCACGGCTAGTATCCGGTCCCACATAACTGTACCAAGTTGCCACCCTAGGGACCAATGTTTCAACTAGCTACATACGGGAATTACCCTCAAATAATAAGTCAACTCTATACCTATGGGTCCATTAGTAATAGTCTAGACTTGTCACAATTACATTTGTGACCAACTATAATCAAACATATAGTTCATAACATCATTTATCCTTCAAATCATATTTTCATGGTTAACTGCTGATAAGAATCACAAGCCCATATATAAACATAAGGCTAACATCTCATTTCCCAAAATGTTTCTTTACCAAACAACCTTTCAAGTGTAAAAACCATCTAAATGAAATAAGGATATCTTCAAGATTTAAACCATTTATTTCCCTTTCACAAGATAACCCTTTTCAACCAAATTCCCATGGTATGCTAAATATGAACTTGGATAAAATCCATAAGTTGAACATTTAATCATCAAAATATGACAACATCATATTTGTAGTTCCAAACATGAATTATATCTTTATTTTACAAAAATGGTAAGAAACTCTAAAAATCTCCAAAACCTCAAGTTAGGTCAAAATGTGATTTTCATAAATCCAAAACAAAGGAGATATATAGGAGTTCAAAATGTATATTTTGATGTGTATAAGGTTTAGAAATTGATATTAGGAACTCACCAAGTAGGTTTTAGAAGAAAACCCAAAAACCTAGATCTTGACCCCTTGGAGAAGATGAAGATGGTGATGGTGATGAACTCTTGACCCTTGCTTCCACTCCACCACCAAATACTCTTGGATATTCCCAAAACTAACAATCTAACCTTCAAAAGATCTCAAATACAAATCCATAGCAAAAAGAATCGGCCAAAACGGAGTTGTAGTGAAGGAGATATAAGGAAATGAAGAAAACCCTCAAAAACCGGATTTTTAACCCCTCTGACCCGCTCCGCGATAGTGCCTGGATAAAGTGACATATGTCACTTTCGTGAGGCACTATCACGCCAGATGTATCGAGAGTTGTAGACTCTCAGCGATAGTGCCAAGCTAAAGTGACACATGTCACTTTCGCTAGGCACTTTAGCCAAGCTTGTACCGACCGCTGTTTTGACCATAACTTCTTCGTTTTAGCTCCGTTTTTGCTCCGGAAAGAACCGTTGTTCTCGTAATTGAATTCATCATCTAGATAGACTATAAAATCAAGGATTCAAGTACAAAATCAAACACCTTATTTTTCCTTAATATATCGGTTTCTGTATTAACTTGAAATGATACCTTTCGAAAATCGGGGTGTTACACAAAGTCAAAGTCAATGTAATAAGTCAATTGTCAAAGTCTTTGTATTGTTTGGTTTTTGTTTTAGTGCGCGTGTAGTTTAGTTTTTGTGTAATAGAATTGTAGCTATTAGTTGTGTTGGTTGGTAGAATTAAATGTAACTAGAACTGAGAATACGCATTATGTAGAGAAAGAAAGCTAGAGAGAAAGTTTGTATACAAATTGTAAAATCAGATTTGTAATAACAGGTTGAGTTTCTAATCAGATAATTCATCTTGTTTGTTTGTTATTGAATCAGTAAGAACTTGAATCTGAGACATTATCAAAATCAATTGTCAGCACGTCAATAACGCGACGTCTATCAGCTTCAGTAAGAACTGGATCAGGAGAGATTGATACTTGAGAGGTGGTTGTGCTCGTGGATGTTTTAGTGGGTTTTCCACTTCTTCTTCTATGTTGGCCATTAGACAGACATTATCTGCATCTTCCTCATCAGAACTCGATTCTTCATATTCAGTCCAGTCATGTTCTTCAGTGATCAAACCTTTCCCTTTTTGCTTGTAGTTTTTCAATTTTTTATATTTCTCTTTCAGCTTTAGGTACTTGTCATCTCTGGGCTTACGGGATGAAGAAGGTTTGAAAACGTTCTCTGACCTACACTCGCTAGCAAAATTTCCTACTTTTTCATAGTTGTAGCAAGTAGCGGTTGCCTTGTCAACAGGTGTTGACTTAGGCTTATCAAATATGGATAGAGGTTTATTTCTTCTGAAATTGCTTTTTCTTGCAAATCTCCTGAAGGAGTTTGTCAATAGTGCCAGTGATTCATCAAACTATGAGAGGTAAGTGCCTGATGGATCCTCTGAGTCATAATCTAACTCAGTGATGGTAAGAGTAGAGGAGCACTGAGATGGGATTATCTCTGAAGAGACTAAAGCAACAAGTGTGATTTTGGAGTCTTTGGAATCTTTGACAAGATTATTCTTCAGTTGACTGAATTGCTCATGATTGAGCAAAATCCCATATAAGGTGCAAAGAGATAGATGATTTAAGTCTTTTGTTAGATTGAGACACATTGAATAACTGTCTCAACTTTCAGGAAGACATTCCAAGAATTTAGTTAGAGTATCAAAATTTGAGTAGGTCCTACCAACAGTCCTTAGATCAATTATTAAGCAATTAAAGCGTTGGTGCACTTCAGACAAAGGTTCATTCTTACCACAAATAAAACTTTTATTATGTCTTACCAGATTTATCTTTTTGGTTTCTTGTCCCCCAGTGGTACCTTCATATTGAACACAAATTGTGTCCCACATGGCTTTAGAGGTTTTAGATGCATGATGGAATGGAAGACTTCATCAGATAGTGCCATGGAGATGATGGTTTTGGCCTTTGCATCAAGGGCAACTTCTTTTTGTCCTTATCACTCCATTGTCATATTTCTTTGACAATTTCTCTCTCAGGAACAGCTTCAGTAGTTGAAGTGGCAGGAACTGTAGCAATTATAATAAAATGGTACATAGGGTCTATTTTCAACATATTCAGGTATAGTAGGATCTACACCTTCTAGAAATAGCATCATTCGATTTTTCCAGAGAGCAAAATTGTCTATGCTGAATCGAGGTGGTTTTGCAAGAGAACCATTGTCATGGTAGTTAGTGTTTGTGTTTAATGCCATTATTGAGAATAGCAACGAAGAGAGAGTTTAAGCAAGATCTTGTTTATGGGATTAAACAAACTGCTCTGATACCACTTGTTGGTCCCGATTAAGGTTCTACAAGGGTTTAAGTTAGTAGAAGGGGGTTGAATACAAACAAAAAATTTACTTTTAAATTTTTTTATTGATTATTGAGTAAATCAAAAACAAAATTTACAAATTTTTGCGGAATTAGATAAGGTAAACCTAATCTAAACAATCTAAGAAACATTAAGCTTTCTTACACAAGAGTAAGAAATAGATAGAAGAGATTTTGCAAAAAATAGAGTTTCTACAAGTATCACAAAGAAGATTGAGGACCCTTCAAAATGAAGGTTTCTCTCCTATTTATACCCTATACATTAAATGCATGGCAGATGGTACAATCCACGTGTTCATCTTCCATTGGCTTCATGTTCTTTGACTTTATCTTTAGCTTGCTTTCGGTCGTATGGTGAATACTGTAATGAAAGGGGTGGTTGTACGATTATGGACAAAAGCAAGTTTGCTTTTGTACCTTCGTACTTTTTGTGTAGAGGATAAGACAAACAAATCTTGATAAGCAAGCTTCATGATCAACTATAGCTGGTTATCAGTGATCAGGGATCACTGATGTTGAGAGGCAATAGTTGAGGCTTGGTCTTGATTTGTCACACGTTGTGGACTTGTCTTGGTTTCACTGGATGTTGCTTTAGATCATTAGTAGACTTTTCTTCATCATCAGCTTAGTCTTTGATGTCAACGATGATCTGCTTGAGCGTGAGGCTTGTCTTCAGAGGTTACATATACTAATTACAAAGTAAACCACTCAGCAATAACTGCACATATACATACAACAGTTTAAAGTAACTTTCACTAAGTATAAAAAGGATCATCATCAAATCACTGAGAGAGTTTGGATCAACAGCATGGTGTTGACTTTTTCAACAAAAAGAGAGAAAGACTTGATATGCAAGATCCAGGTTCAACTAGAAAGGAACGTTGAAATCATCTTTAGCTCTTGTTGAGCTTCTTTCTTGATCAATGCTCATGGAATAGATAGATGCATCTTTTGAAATCCACTTCAAGTCTTCTTATGTTTATTTACAGTTATATCTCCGACATAACCCAAAGTTTTTTAAATGTGAGACTTGAAATAATTATCATTGAGGAGGCACTATGTTCATCACTAAGTGAACAGTTAGTGAGCGTTGAAAGGATTTAGTCGTTGAACACATATAGAACCAAAATTACTAAAGTGTCTAAATGGGTCATCATCAAAGAATTGAGAATGATCAACAAGATGCGTTGTCTAGATTGGTTTATTGGGTTTCTAACTTTTAAAATTCGTGCAAAATAGAATATACCAAAAAAACGATTATATTTTTCTCGTTAATTTGTCATCCATATTGGTATACTTTTTCATTCATTTTTTCGTGGTTTTTCAAATTTTCATTTATTTAGAGTTTTCCGTAGAAAATTTTTTATAAGCCCAATATATTGTACATAATTACAAATCAGTTTCCATGTATTATTTCACATATAAAATAACACATACGAAAATGCAGTTTTTATATACAATGTTATAGCCTATATGAAACATTCAGGGCTATATTATGTGTTGAAAAAACAATCCTAAACATTTCTTATATAAAACTATATTTCAAACTAACATATAAAAATTTGTTTGTAAGGACTAAAGGAATATCCGAATTTTTTATTGGGAGGCTAATTGAACTTTTGAATTTGCTAAATGCACCAAAATGATTGCATCCATCATTATATATATATAGGGTCCCCTTCATTTGCTAACCAAACTATTGGTGCTAACCGTGCTAACCAATTTTCGACCAATCAGAAGCTTTCTAGAGTTTATGTAATTTGATTAATGCTATTAAAACGTCAAGGGTATTATGGGAATTTTCTAATTTTCGGTCATTTAATCTCATTCCATATTTTGAGGACATTTAATCTCATTCCATATTTTGAGGAGTTTGTTATGGTAATTATCTATTCTTTAAATGTAATATTTTTAAATTAAAATTTGATGTCTATCAAGTTAATATAGAAGTTATCTTCTACCTAATTTTAAGCATCCAACAACTTTCAAACTGCATGAACATATGCTCATATGCACAACTCCTAATGATAAATTCTTACCATATTCCCATATGTACAATTACCAAACAATGCACATATGCATATACAAAATTATAAAAGTAGTTATTTATGTGCAAAAATCCACAACAATGCATACATGCATTTTCAAAATTCCATAAAATATGCTTATACGCACAGATTCCAAACATAGTTCTATTTTCCATGCCTATATGCAGAAATCCATAACAATGCATACATGTGATATTGTAAATCACAATCACATTCAAGCAATTCAATCTCAATCAAGATTTAACAATGGAGTTCTAGAGAGAGAGTGTAGAGAGAGAAAGCTTCTTTGTCATAGATCTAACAATATACGTACAATGAACTCTACTAACTTACAAGATTACAAAGCACCTAAGGTATTTATACCAAGGATGCTATTACATGCTTAACAATATAAGTAAACTCATATTGACTTAGACTAGACTTTAACTTTGTTGACTTATCTTGACTTGACTTTTCCTATTAAATCTTGGATACAATAATACACTAACAATCTCCCCCTTTGTATTCAAGATTTAATAAAAATTTGACACTAGTCTTCAGCACTTGATTCTTCAACTTTTGTCTCTGATAGTCTTGAACTTTGAGACTCTAACAATCTTAAGTCTTTTAGTCTTTGAAGAATCTTGAAAAGTCTTTAATACTTTATAGCTTTGGAAAGTCAACAAGTCTTGAAAACTTTGAAATCTTTGAAAAACTTCTTTGAAACTTCTTTGAAATCTTAGAAAATTTGTATCTTCATCTCTTTGATCTCTTGACCATCTTTGGAAAAACAATCTTTCTCAAATCATCTTCAGAATTTGACTTTGAATAATCTCAGAATTATTCCTTTTCATCTAATGTGAAAATTCAGAAATTCTCCACATGTCTTGACTTTAGAAACTCTGAACTTCTTTGAAGTCTTTGAACTTTCTTCATAACTTTTGAAATTGATCTTTGTATATTTCTCCCCCTTTTTGATGATTGTGAGCTTCATAATCATCAAAACATCTTCAATTTCAACATAATCTTTGATTCTCCCCCTTGAAAATACATTCTCCTCCTTTTTGATCTAAACTGAATCATGAACTGTATATACCCAAATCTTTTCAAATTCAGATATAATGAACTTGGTAACCCTGATTCAACAAATGAAACAGTTAGGAGTGTCTGTCAGTAACACGGAGTTACTGTGTACAACGAATGTACAATATAAGGAGCTGGTTTGATGATGACTCCCCAGGACTTCCATTCAATCATTGAAAAACACAAGGTAATTCTATGAATGTTCTGACAGAAAAACAAATTTTCTGTGAGCTCGTGCTTGTGTACGAAAGAATTTAGCATAATGATTGTGTTTCATAAGGCTCAAATTGTGTAAAATGTTGAGACAGCAACAAGTATTACACGGACTCAATGTGCATGAAAGAGGTGCGAAGGTGGGGCAACTTTCCTTCTTTTTCAATATCTAAATCTTCCGAGTGAAGACTAGATAGCAGATATGCTGCGTCCCCAAAGAAAATGAATCATTTCTTTGTTAAGAAAGAAACGAGTGGCTGGTGGGGTTAATTGCAAGAGTTGGCATGGGCTCACTGCCTGTTTCAATGATGGTCACCAAAGAATGTGAACCAATCAGATTTTGTGGCTGCCCGGCTCAGAAAGTGGTTGGTGCAGAGTTCTGATATTCTTTTAACTCTGTTCTCACACCCTCTTTCTTTTTGACATTTAGCTCACTTCTAACCAAACTCTCATTTCCATTTTTCTGCTCCACACACTGAGAAAAACTCAACCGGATGAGTTATCTCCCCCACTCTTTGATTTTGACCCCTCACCCCTCAATCACTCAAGGATTACTTCCTGGGTAGGAAACACTGGTTTGCGTGAATCCATGGAAGTTCTGTTTAAGCTCACACATGAATCCCATGTAAGTCCTATAAAGAATGGTTGTTCAACAATTTAACTTTAGCAGTTAAGTAGAAAAATGTATGATGACATTGTCAAAATGTATGCTCATGAGATTTGAGCAATTGAACAATGAAGATCTCTCAAAACAAGATATTGAATGAATGAAATGAAATCAAGAGAATTGTTTTGAGAATCTGACAATGTATCAATCAGATCAAATGAAATGGTTTAGGGTATCAAAGAATTAGATATTTTGTTTATATGAACAAATATAAACAATTTAGCAATGAACGCTCAAGTTGAAATGATGATTGTTGCTCAACAACATTTGAAAGCAAACGAGGGTATTACCATCGAAAAATTGTTTCTTTATGAGACATGGTAATAACAAATTCAAATAAAGTACTGAACCGATATGTGTGAATACTTTACAGTATATAGACAAGATAATACACAAGTATTGATCTTTGGAAACACACGGTCAGTTAAACATTAAAGCTCAATAATGAAAACATTTAAAATCACACTTCTAAATTCATAAAATCTTTTAAGAACCAGAAGTGGTTTGAACATTTAAGAAACGTTTTTTCATGCTTGAAAGTTGTTCTTCTTTCAAACAATCAGAGACCTAGATCAGAAGATTCTTACATTTAAGCTCCCCCTCAAATCATTATAGAATGATTTAAGTCTATTAAGCTCCCCCTTGGATATTAGCATAATATTCTTATCTGAACATTAAAGAACGGGTCCTGATCTGTCATGTGATCAGAAACCACAATGACATTAAAGTCCGAGTCCTGAGTTGATTTACTCAGAAGTCAAACACTTGTACTTTGAAGTACGGGTTTTGAACTGTTGTGTTCAAAAACCATCGTTCCTGCTCCCCCTAGACCGGTGGTACCTGCAAAAAAGATTTAACAAGTTTTGGTACCCACTTGTATTTGGGTCCTGGTATGTTAGATTTAGGAATCCACTTCTCATTAGATGTATATCTTTTAAAACCAGAATTCTGAGAAGTTATTCTATAAGATCCGTACCAGTTATGAGCAGTTTTTCTCTGAACGAAGTCATTCTCTCCACATTAAGAACAACATATTTTCTTCTGTGCAATCCTGATCAAATGATTAGTAGAGTAATATATATCAGGATTACCGAAAGATTTACCTTTATGCGTACTATTCTTCTTGGCATTGGATGTGGATGCGAATGCTTTGTCTTTCTTTTTCTCTTCATCTGAAGAACTCTTCACTCTCCAGACCATCTGACTTTTCTGAGAAGACTTTCCAAGAGTTTTTACATAATAGCTTGCTGATCCATCAACAAATTTATCATAAAATAGATTTGATGGTCTGATTTGACTTGATTTGACAATGATTGGTTTAACACTTTTCTTTTTTAAAACATTTTTATCATGAATAGAACTTGAAGTTGTTTTGAAAGAACAGACTGATTCTGTTGAATGATCAACAGGTGATTGATTAATCACATCAGCTGAAATCTTTTCTGATAAATTGACGTTTGCAGCTTCCAAGTCTTTTATCTTTTTAGATAAAATGTTTCTTTCAGAAGTAAGTGTGTCAAACTTCTGTTTCAAATCAGATCTGGCCATCTGTTCTTTTAGAATTTCTGATGACAGAACAGATAATTTGGATGTGAGCTTTGATATTTCAGATTCAAAATATGAACGTTCTTGCTCAAAATCTGTTTCCAAGTTCTTGTTTTTCTCAGAAATATCTTTGAAAATCCCAACATTTTTCTTTTCAAATAATTTCTTTTCTTGCTCAAAAGACTGCTTCTTTTCTTTGAAAATATTTCTTTCTTTTTCAAGCAAGTCTTGTAAAGTAGAAATCGGCTTAGGAAGTTCAGTGTTTTTATCTTCAAGAACTTTTCTTTCCTTAGCAAAAGTATCCCGTTCAGTGATTATAACTTTTTCAAAATCTGACACTTGCTTGGAAAGTTTAATACATCTAAACTCAAGATTTTTCTTCTCTTGGTCAGCTTTCTTAGAATTCTCAGATGATTGTTGAGTTGAAGATGTCTTCACATTTGCTTTTTCTTTTTCTGCTTGGAGACTTGTTTGCAGTTCAGCATTCTTCTTCTCCAAAGCAGATATCTTTTCTTCAAAAGCCTTAACCTTTTGTTGAAGCTTGACTGACTCATCTTTCAGCTCAGATGATTTATGATCAGTCTTCTTCAGTTGGCTTTGAAGATTCTCTTTGACTTTATCTTCTTTAATGCTTTTTATCAATTCAGCATTTTTCTTTTCCAGAGTAGATATATGATCTTCAAAAGCCTTAAACTTAGGTTGAAGCTTGACTGATTCATCTTGTGATTCTGATGACTTCTGTTCAGTCGTCTTCAGTTGGCTTTGAAGATTCGTTATCTTTCTCTCTTTTTGCATGATAATCTTCTCTTTGACTCCTATGATTTTCTCTTTCATTTCTATTTGATTATCTTTATCTTTAATCTCTTTCTCTCTTTCCTTTATGACATCTGCAAAATCAGATTTATCAAGATTAGCACATTTTATACAATCAGGAGTTTTATCAGAATTTGACAATTTAGATTTGAACTCCTGAATCTGATTTAGAAGCTTTGAATTCTGATTTTTCAGCTTGTCTAATTCAGCTTCCATCTTTGGTATTTCTGGCATGTACGAAACAGCCATATCTCTTGCAGATAAAACAGTATTTCCTCTCTCGTCTGTCTTTGGCATCTTAAAAGAAAAAGTTAGCTTAAAAAAATGATCGTCAAAAATCAGAAAATTATGATCACTAACAATATATGTCCCCCTCCGCAGACTTAGCACGGGGGGTCCGCTACCCGGTTAGCGGATGGGGTCAAGGGGCAACGCCCTTGCGTTTGTCTAAAAAGTCAAACTTGGATCACAAAAAAATTTTAATTTTCGAAAAAAAATCTAAGTCTTGAAACTCGCAGATCAAATAACTCGCTAATCACTGTTTCAAAATAAACTCGCACGTCAAACAACTCGCAGATCACTGTTTCGAAGAAACTCGCTAGCTGAACCGTGCGCGTTTTATGAAACTCGCAGATGATAACTTTTAGACAAACGCGCAGGCAAACTCGCAGATGAACTCGCAGGCAAACTCGCAGACGAACTCGCTAAACACTATTCACATTAAAACTCGCTGGCAAGCACTTGCGCGTTTCTGAAACTCGCACGTCTCTTTAGCGCGTTTCGACCAAACTCGCTAGCTTCAGCTTGCGTGTTTTGCAAACTCGCTAGCTTCAGCTTGCGCGTTTTAGCCAAAATATCAAATCCTTTGACTTGCGCGTTTGATAGTGAACTCGCAGGCTTTGCTTGTGCGTTCTTCAGTAACTTGCGCGTTCTTCACTTGATGAAGCTTGCGCGTTCTAGGATGAACTTGCGCGTTTTCTGGATCTTGCGCGTTTCGACAGTTCAGTTCATGAAATCGATTCAAATCAACTTAAACCTGCAAATTGAAACATAAACTTGCAACAATATGATCGATTTGCATATTAGAACATTTTTCTATCACAAACTTTCCATTAAAAACACCAAAAATCAACGAATTTGATCAAATTGATTGATCTAAAGTTCGAATTTGACTCTGTGATCTGAATAAGATATGATCCAATTAATAAAACGTATACAATCAAATCAATTTCTTGATTTAATTGTACAAAAACAATGAAATTTCGGATCAAACAGTAACTTTTTCACAAACGAGTTCTTGACAAATTTTTTTTTCAGAAAATCAATCAGTTTGATAAATCCAATCACTTCTGAAATTGTTTGGTTTGCTCTGATACCAATTGATATTGTAAATCCCAATCACATTCAAGCAATTCAATCTCAATCAAGATTTAACAATGGAGTTCTAGAGAGAGAGTGTAGAGAGAGAAAGCTTCTTTGTCATAGATCTAACAATATACGTACAATGAACTCTACTAACTTACAAGATTACAAAGCACCTAAGGTATTTATACCAAGGATGCTATTACATGCTTAACAATATAAGTAAACTCATATTGACTTAAACTAGACTTTAACTTTGTTGACTTATCTTGACTTGACTTTTCTTATTAAATCTTGGATACAATAATACACTAACAACATGCACTTTCAATTTTCAATAAAACATGCTCATATGCAGAGACCATCCACAAATACATAACAATGCATATATGCACCATAATAATTACTATTTGAATCCATAGGTTGCATTATTTTACATTCAAAATTCCAGAAGAATGGAACTCCAAACAAAAAAAACCATAAGATTGTACAATTTATCGAAATAAAATCGTTTTGATGGGTTTTGAAATACTTCGATGTCTTCGACATTGACATCTTGTGCGATCACCTTTCGTTTGCTGGTGGCGGTATCTTCGACGGTACCGACGGCCATGTCGACCGAGTTGTGTTCTTCCATTTGGACAGCCGGCGGCGGTGGTGTTCTTCTGTTTGTTGGGTGATTTTCCGGCGGGCGAAGTGGGAGGTTTTGGGTGAGGTGGTGGTGATTTCCCTCTCTCTCTCTCTCTCTATATATATATATATATATATATATATATATATATATAGTGTTTGGTTCATTTGAGAAATGGTAAATATATGAGAAATAGAGAAGTGATCTTAGCCATTCATATGGTCAAGATTGGATTTAATTGGTCAAAAGTTACGGCTTTGACTGGTCAAAGATTGCGGCTTTGACTGGTCAAAAATTACGGCTCTTCCAAAAATATAAGGGTATTTACGTAACTTTGACAAAAACACGCGCGTGTTCATATATATGAAGGCATGCAGTCATATATGAATGCATGCGTTCATATATGAATGTTCGTAATTTTAAATAAACACTGACTGCATGTCTTCATATATGAATGCATGCGTTCATATATGAATGCATGCAAAAAAAAGAGTGACATTCATATAAGAACGCCTGTTTTTTGCATGCCTTCATATATGAATGCATGCGTTCATATATGAATGTTCATAATTTTTACATAAACACTGACTGCATGCCTTCATATATGAATGCGTGCGTTCATATATGAATGCATGCAAAAAAAAAGAGTGACATTCATATATGAACGCCTGTTTTTTGCATGCCTTCATATATGAATGCATGCGTTCATATATGAATACGTACAAAAAAATAGTGACATTCTACTAACATTCATATATGAACGTCTACTAACATTCATATATGAACTTCTGTTTTTTGCATGCATTCATATATGAACACACACGGCTAAAAAAAAGAAAAAAAAAGTGATATTCATATCTGAACGCATGCGTTCATATATGAATGCGTTTGTATAATTTACAAAAATACCCTTCGAATAATAAACAATGTGAGGAACACGGGAGTGGACCATGTGAGCAATTATCCCCTAATTCTCGGTCAAAGCCGCCGATCTTGACCGAATTAATGGTTTAAGATCACTTCTCTATTTCTCATATATTTAGTGTTTCTCAAATGAACCTTTCCCTATATATATATGTATATATATATATTTTTTTTTGTCTTTTAGTTGTCTTTTTTCTTTTTTCTTTTTATTATATATTTTTATTATGTATTTTTATTATATATTTTTATTATATATTTTTATTTTGATTTGAAAATAAATAAATATTTATAATTATAAATATTACTAATTTTTTTAATTATATAATTATAAAAATAAAACATAAATATTGCGATTTAACATATAAATAGAACATAAAATAATCTATATTACATTCGATTATTCTAAAATAACATTATTCGTAGTACAATTAACACGTAAAAACTTCATGTACTTCTTTATTCGCTCTGAATATGGGGAATCCCATCCAACAGCACACCGATAACTGTGATGGAAAAAAAGTGATACAATTTACGGAAACGGATATCCTTCTTCCATATCTAATTTGACATAATGGTTACCATTAACGTACCCGATTGTAAAAACAACATTTTCATACCACAGTGGAGGAGTGGACCTAAGCGGCAAGTACGCATAACCTAAAACTCAAAGCTTATTATCCTATATAATAGTGACATGCACAATGTATAGTAATTGTAAATTTCTCGATATATATTTTTGCAATTGTGAATCATATAATCGCAAAACCTAAAACTCAAAGCTTATTATCATAAGCTTAATCACAAAATTATATTCTCTTAGATATTAAACCGATCACTCGGTGTGCGGTTAAACAACTAAACTTTACCCGTTTGTAATTTTGACAAAAACAAACATTCCTAAACACATATTTGATCATAACTTTGCAATATAAACTTATAATCTACCAACCAACTTCAACTACCTAACTTACCAACTTAAATAACTTAAGAAGAAATTTAAACCTCTAAGAAGGGCTCGAAGAGTAGATTTCGAATATATGATTGTTTCTTTGATTTCTTCGACGGATCGAGAGAATTTGTAGAGAGAAGTTTTAAAGAAAATTAGAGAGAGAAATGAGAAAGTAAACTACGATGGAATGCAATTTTACTCTTATGATTTGTTAGCTATATATAGAGTAAACTATGATTTTCATCCTTATGGTTTGTTGGCTGTAACTATTATCGTCCATAGTCTTTAAAATTTGCTTTTTTCGTCAATGTGGTTTGTAATTCCTTTCGTTTTTCGTCCCTCAGATTAACTTTGTTAAAAAAATCAATTAAAGGGAGGGTTCTTTTGTCATTTTGCATTTTTTTAAAATGATTTTAACATGAAAAATATCGTTATTAGTAAAATGGTAGAAATAAGAATAACATAAATTATGAATAACTTGTCCAAAATATGTAGTATATATGATATATGATACGTTTTATATTTTATGGTAAAAAGAAAAATAACATATTCATACGTTTCATATGTTTTATGTAGTACATATTATATATAATTAAATAATTAAATCCAAAAATATTCAATATTGGGCTTATTTCGAAGGTTTCGAAAAGACGATTATGATGGTGTAACTTGTTAAAATTAAAACGTACTTTTTTAACGTATTTTAGTTAATATACGATTTTATATGTTAATATGATAAAAATGAAAAATGAAAAATATAAAAGTAAAAGGTATAAAGTAAACTAACTAAATAATTATAGGGGTATAAAATGTAAATATATATTTAAAATCATTATGACCTACCTACTACCTACTCCCTACGTCTTCTTTCTAACAAAAATTTACAGTGCCATGAAGATAAAAAAAAACACTATGAAGGTAAAAAAAGTTAAACCAAGTTAAAAAAAAAAACATTCACAGATAAAAGACTGTGAAGGTATATCCGAACATTCACAGTGAAGACGCTGTGAAGGTAAAAAAATAAAAAATTACAAATTTATAAAATAAAATAAAATAAAATCAAAAGTTACAAATTTATAGAATAAAAAAAATTATAAATTATAAATTATATAAATTTATCAAATCAAAACACACACATATATAATAATAATAATAATAATGGGTATTAAATGATTGGATCGTAAAACTATGAGTCACTATTTACACCTTTTTGGTGCAAATAGCACTTCCCTTTTTTATTTTGTAAAAAAAAAGGAGTGCTATTTGTACCAAAATTATGTCAAAATCAGGTCAATTCATGCATTGGGAATGTAATTCATGCATTGGAAATGTAAAAAACAGATTTTGATGTTGATGGGTGTGAAGAGAAAATTAATCATATAGATGCATTTAGCAAAGTTAAACGTCCAATTAGCCTAAAAAAAAAAAAAGAGAGAATATATATATACGTTTGATTCAGGCAATTGGCAACAATAAAATCGAATTTGATTAAAAAACGACGCCGAATAGGAAAAAGCAAAAGCAAAAACAACAACAGCAGCAGCGGCTATGATATTGATATGTCACAATCCCTCTTCTATAGGTGTGGTCATATTCACCATAGCTATAGTACGTAACTCTTCCTTTTCCAAAATTACTTTATTAAAACACCCCATCCTTTTATCACTTGTACCTTGATGCTTAAATGTTGTATATTGCGTGGCCTTCATATGTTTTAAGACTTAAAAAATCAAAAATAAGAAGAAGAAGAAGAAAGAATCTAAAAGACGTCTCTGAAACCTGTTACCTTTTACAAATAGAGTAAAGACTATGAAACATGAGATGTGCTTTTAATGTCATAAAAATTACCATATTACCCTAAATAGTTTTTATATCATTAAAAATGACCAACTTACCCTTATATCATATAACTTATGACCATTTCCAATCTAATACTAGAAACACCGAAAATACAAAAACAATGATCTTTTCATCTCTAATCCAACACAAAAATACTAAAAAAAATTGAAGGTCAATAAGGTAAACCCCTATGTTTGGGGGCCGGTAAAGTAAACCACTAAAATCAAATATTGCTATTTCATTCAATTGTGATGATTATATATATAGATTAATAGTTTAATACATTAAGAATATTATTTTATTATTTACTATAATATTAAATATGTTTTTAGTGTTTGTTTTTATTGTAGTTAGAGTTGGGTTTTTTTATTGTTCAATGGACCCATCATTTTTAGTGTTTTTAATATTATTTTTTTAATGGTTGGATTGAAGATACCAATTGAAGAACTTAACATACTTATTATTACAACAAGAGTTTTCATGAAAATCACATGGAGGATTGTTTTTCTAAAGTAGAATGACAAAAAAACAAATTTTTGTAAATCACAAATATGATTTTGTAATGTACACTTAGGTGTCGTTTGTTTTTTAGAGGTCTAAAGTCTGAAGTCTTATTTTTTACTTATGATTAATAAGAGGTGGTGTGTAAAAATGTCTGAATAATTCAGATTTAAGATCCGTTAAGAGGATTTAAAAAAAAAAAAAAAAAACCCTTAGACTACATTTAATAAAGTAACCAATTGTTGGTTGAAACCCTATCAAATGCTAAAAATTAGCTGATAATAGATAAAATGTAAACTAATTTTAAAATATATATAAAAAGATATTTATGTAAAATGTAAGAGCATCTTCAATTTGTTCCCTACATTCACATATTAACCATTGTAAAAACATCTCTGCCAACTATATTAAAATAGAAAATTTGAAGATTAAACCGTTTTTTTACTTCAACAATTATGCTAAAATGTATGTTAAAATATAAAAAATGTGAAAATCTTCAAGAAATTTCTAACACTCTATATAAAATAAAGAAATATAATATTTTAATAATTTCTTACCAATAAGAAGCACTAAAAATAAATATTAAGCGGAGAGAATAATATTTTATTAAATCTAATGAATATTGTAATAATATGGTTAATGCTACAATTGTTAAAATAGAATAGTTGTTGAAGTTTGATGTAATTTTTTGGGTGTTGCTATTCATACTCCCTCCTATCTCACTCGCATACCCCCTAAAGGAGGAGGGTATGGATAGAATTCACAAATTATTTTTAGAAATTTTGATTTTTAATATTTTATTTTAAAAAAAAATATAGCATAGTATTTGAATATGCTCTATGGAGTAAAAAAATACACGGCCCAGTCATGTAGGGAGCTCTCAACTATATATGTAGTGTTTGGTTCATTTTGAGAATGGTAAATATATGAGAAATAGAGAAGTAATCTTAGTCATTCCTATGGTCAAGATTGGATTTGGCTAGTCAAATATTGCGGCTTTAACCGGTCAATAGTTGCGGCTTTGACTGGTCAAAAGTTGCGGCTATCCCAAAAATAGAAGGACAATTTCGTAAATTTTACAAAACACACGGGTTGTGTTCATATATGAACATGTATAATTCACATATGAACTATATGTTCATATATGAACCAGTGCAATTCACAACTAAACTATTTTAACTGATTCATATATGAATCAGTTGAATTAACTAACAGATTCATGTATGAACTTTTGTGATTCATATATGAATCTGTATGAATCACAAATATTTATATATGAATCTGTATGAATCACAAAGATTCATATATGAACCTTTGTGAATCACAAAGATTCATATATAAATCAGTTGAACTAATTAACAGATTCATATATGAATCTTTGTGATTCATACAGATTCATTTATGAACTCATCCTGTGTATTTTACGAAATTACCCCTCTACCTTCTATAGACCACACAGGTAATTATCCGGTGCTTCACGATTAAAGCCGCAAATGTTGACCAGATAAATGACTACGATTACTTCTCTATTTCTCATATATTTACCATTTCTCAAATGAACATCTCCCTATATATATATATATTTATATATATATATATATATATTTATATTTATATATAGTAGCTATGTATTCGCACGATGTAGCACTGGTGAATCCCATTTAAAGGAAATAACTCATTCGACACTCATGTTGTTCGTATTATTCTCATTCCCTCTCAATTTTTTATAGGTTTGTGTGATTTAATTGTAAAACAATTATTAAAATAAAATATGGTTTATTGACAAGATATCTTGGGAAAAAATCATACAAGTACCGAGTTTCCAAATCCATATATTCACAACTCGTTAAAAGTTTTAAAATTTATGACTAAACAAAATAGATGTTACAATCATATATGAAAATGCACATCCGTAGATTCATAATATGATAAGACACGTGAAACGTCAAACTGTAAACGTGTCCTCTAAAAAAACATAATTATGTTAAATAAAAACATGTTGTACCGTATGTATACTTGTAATTAGTCAAGTAAAATTTCTTTAGGAACAACGTTTGATGTGTAGACTTCAACATGATTGAATTTTTTCACATGTTTCAGTAATACCTTTGCATTGCCCCGTGATATCACTCAAGATAACACCTATAAAATTAGTTGTGCGAGAATACCGATTCCAATATATAAAGACCTAAGTTCGGTATTGCCTGTCCTTAAGCTTTATTGATTTTCATAGAAAATGTTTGGTGATAAAAACTCATTAAGTAATATTCAGGGTCTTCCCTGAGGGAGGGCGGGCCGGGTGTATGCCCAAGGCCCAAAAGAAATATCAAAGATGTTTTTAGTATTTTTTTTTAGTGTGCAGTTATAGTTGGGTTTTTTAAGTGTTTAAGATACCCATTACTTTTAGTTTTTTTTTTGTAAGGACATAAATAAAAGGAGTAAACTACGTTTTTCGTCCCTATGGTTTGTTGATAATTTCTAGTTTCGTCCTTATGGTTTTGAAATTACAATTTTCATCCCTATGGTTTATAATCTTTACCTCTTTTGTCCTTATGATTTAAATTTTATTGTATTTTTCATCCATATGGTTTACAATTTATTTCCATTTTAGTCATTCATACTTAAACCTAGTGTTTTGGTCTTAGGGATGAAAATTGAAATGAAATGAAATGCAAACCATAGGGATGAAAACCGAAATTTAAAACTATAGGGACGAAATCCGAAATTTTTAACAAACCACAGGGACTAAAAACGTAATTTACTCTAAATAAAACACTATCTATAATGAAAGATGTACTATATGAAAATTTATATACAATTCATTTATTGTAGGTCCATTAAATTAAGAATGATATGGTGATTATGTCAAAGAAAAAAAATCATTGGACCAATGAAGTACATAGATTCTCCATTTAAATTCAATTATTAATCAAAATAAAAAACTATTAATTTTTTTTAAATCCCATTCAAGGTGACTCCAGAGTCATGATGGAGATACGTTTTAATGTGGAGATCTTGGTTGCTCGTTCTCTCTCGATGGTTTGTGGATTAGGTACTCTTAATGCATTTTAATCACTAATACTAACCATCAATTTCTTCATTTCCATGTATTTTTTTCAAATGGGTCGTAAATCGTAATATTTTGAACTTTTTGGACTCAAATTGCATATTATTAGTTTGAAGATGCTATACTCTCCTAAACACCTACTCCTTTTGTTTTCATTAGTGGGGGTTTTTAAGGTTACATGCATATTGTGGTTTAATCTTTTTCTCTTTGTTACCGAGTTTGAGTATCTTTGGGGAATGTATGAATTTATTCAATCTTAGGAGGTTTACTAAACGCTTATCCGGTAAGTGCATGTCGGATCGTTTACCGTACTGGACGAATATGGCAAGGGCCGAGAATCTTACCTAGTAAGAGATACAACATGTAGAAAGACTATGAAATTGTTCTTAAAATTTTGCAACGGGCAGTGTAGCTAAATTCAAGATTTTCATATAAAACTTATGAAAAAAATACGGGTAATGGAAAGAAAGAAAAAAAGCAGAATAGATGAGACTTTTTTGTTGCCATTCCTTTGATAGGAACCAAACCATGATGATAAAAAGGGGTTAGATCGATCGACATATAAAATTTATGAAAAAAATACACCCATGAAATAAACTAACCAAAATCATCAGATTGCACGCGTTAAAACTAAGTCAACTCACTCAAACCATTAAGTGTGTAGTAGTATACAACTCTGAAAAAAAGACCTTCATCAGTAGCTGATTTGCCACAGCTGTTGTAACTGAAAATTTGGTTGTTGCCCTGTGAACCCTCCCTAGGATTAGGATTATGATGTTCCAGTTTCTTAGTTTAATGCACCTCAGATTTTATGTTGAAGTGATAATGTCCCTAATTCAAGTTCTAATCACTTCTCTAATTTGCTCCGTGTTCTAACAATGACTTACTTCTAATCTTGTCTCACACTTACAAAGACAAAGCAAGAACTATTTATACTAGAAACAAAATACAACACAACTACTTTGACTTTGACTTTTATTACATAGACTTTGACATTCTTGCTTGAGAGTTGACTTTGAACTTTTGACTTGCTTGACTTTGATCTTCAGTATTAATGATCTTGTATCCAACAAATCTGTGCTCTAACATTCTCCCCCTTTGGATCAAGATCATCTCTAAAAGATTTTGCAATTCAATCTTCTCTGTTTAAGCTCAGTTTGAATCTTCTCCCCCTTTCTGTACAAGCATTACAAACTCCCTCTTTGTAGATTAAAATCAGATTAAATCTTCTCTTTTACGCTTATAACATTCTCCCCTTTCTTTGATAAACTCTCTCTTCAAACTTTTAGGAATCTTCCCAAAGTCTGTTCTTCAAAAATAGTAGCATTCTCCCCAAAGGTTGGTATAAACCTCTTTCAGACACTTGGAAAGAAATTATCATCGGCTCCAGCTAGATTTGCTCTGAAAAAATTGTCTTCAAAGAAAATTTCAGAAAAATCAGCTCATCTTTAGAATTCTTTGAACTTTCTTTTTCAGCTTTCAATAATCTTTCTCAAGCCAACAATTCTTGAATACCTTCCGAAAACTTTCTTTATCTTCTTCCCTAACTTTAAAACTTCTGAATCATACATTTCTTGAATTCTTTCTCCCCCATATCTGATACAAATTTTTCTTTCCAGACATTTCTTGAACATGAATTCTCCCCCTTTTTGATGATTAGAGCACTAAAATCATCAAAACTTTCACCAAGAAATGTCTCTGAAAACTGTTCTGACCATTGATCTTTAACAAGAGCCTCTGACTATCTGCCGATCCAACGAATATATTCATCTGAATCTTTTCAAATTCAGACAAAGTAAGAATGTAACACCTGAATGAACAAATGAATCAGTTAAAATGCCTGTCAGTAACACAAAGTTACTGTGTGTAACGAATATACATTGGAAAGGAGCTTTAGTGATGTTCACTCCCCCAGGGCTTCCATTCAATCATCAAAACACCACAAAGATATTTCTACGAACGTTATGACAAGAAAAACAAATTTCCTTGTGTGCTTTTGCAAGTGTTTGAAAGAATTAAGCACATGATGATTGTTTTTTAGAAGGCTCAAAATTGTGTAAACAACTGAGACAACAATAATTAAACACATACTCTATTGTGCATGAACGAAGTGCGAAGGTGGGGCAGACTTCCTTCTTTTTCAATATCCAGAATTCCAAATGAAAACCAGATAGATAATGTGTTGCGTCCCCTTGAAATAATGAAACATTTTCTTGTTAAGAAAAAAATGAGTAGCTGGTGGGTTTTTTTTTTATCAAGAGTTAGCATGGCTAGGTGCCTGTTTCAATAATGTTCACGAAGAATTGTGAAACACTAGAAATGTGGCTGCCCGGCTCAGAAAAAGTTGGTGTAGAGTTTGATATTCTTTTACTCTGATCTCTCACCCTCTTTCTTTTAATCATTAAGCTCACATCTAACCAAACTCTCTTTTCCATTTTACCTCGTCACTCAACCCACACTCAGTATTTAACTCCTCACACATCGATCACTCAAGGATTAACTTCTTGGCTAGGAAATACTGGTTAACGTGAATGCATAGAAGTTTCAATTTAAGCTCACACAATGAACCCATGTATTGTCCTAAAAGAACATGTTGCTCAACTAGTTTAACTTGTTAGTTAAAATATAAAAATATACAAGTCAGATATCTGTATGCTCAATGAGATAATCATGAAGATTTGAGCATTTTAAACATTGAAGAATTTTCAAAACAAGTGTATTGAATGAATAAAAAGAATACAAGAAACTTGTTTGAAAATCTGACATTGTATGATAAAGATCATAATCTGAATGATTTAACAAATAAAGCTTAGGTCAGCAAAAATTGGATTTTGTCTATACGAAACAAGATATAGACATTCTTGAAAGAACGTATAGAAATGAAATCACGCTAAAAAATTCAATGAAGTTCAATCGGGGTGTCTTACCATCGAAAAATTTGTTTCAATTTTGAGACATGGTAAGAACATATTCAACAAAATATCAAACCGGTGTGTGTGAATACTTGAAAGCATATGGAAAAGATAATACGCAAGTATTTATCTTTGGAAACACACGGTTTGTTGATGATTGAAGCACAAATAAAATGAAAACATTTAAAATCACACTTCTATATTCATGAAATCGTTTAAGAATCATAAGTAGTTTGAACATTTAAGAACATGTTTTCTATGACTGAAATTCGTCCTTCTTTCAACCATATATGAGATTAAGAATAGAAATAAACCTATGCGATCTGTCTTAAATCTCATGAAGTC
Source organism: Arctium lappa (assembly GCA_023525745.1). Taxonomy (NCBI): domain Eukaryota; kingdom Viridiplantae; phylum Streptophyta; class Magnoliopsida; order Asterales; family Asteraceae; genus Arctium; species Arctium lappa. Next base: position 67,854,799 of record CM042048.1, on the reverse strand, counting down.
AGCTGATAGTGCTTGGAATACACCTATAGACGTGTGCTAATTAAACCTCAAAGCAAGTATACAATGAGATCTAATATCGTCTTTCAAGTAATAAAACGGTAAAGTACCGGATATCGTCCCACAGAGATTGTCGTAAAAGTATAATAAAAGTGTAAGAAAAAAGATGATTTCAGATGGCGAATTTGAAGACTTGAATTGGTTTGGTTTGTTAACAGTTGATAACGATACAGAATAATAAAGGTAGCAAGGGTGTAAGACTTTTAGGTGAGACTCAAACACAAATTTCAACAGACTATGCTGCAGGTATGCTGCAGCATGAGTTCCGCATAACCAGATCCACCATCTATTTTGAGGGTATTCCTCTCGGACTTCAATACTCCCACTACTGTTTAGATTCAACTGAACATATCTCTATGCAGTTTCCAACTATTGATAATGAAAAGTAGAGTTCTCAAAATACATGGATTTACAAATCTCTTCGTAAAAAAAAAACTACTCTCTCGAGTTAATTCCCATATCATCCAAGTTGGAGTGTTCGAAGGGGTTTATCTCTAAATCCACTACACTTTAACACTTTTAATAAGCGACCAACCCGTCAAGAATAAATCAAGATGAAAAATAGAGGCGATAAATCTCTTTATCAGTCACTCTCTCAAGTCGGCTTCTCATATCATTCAAGTTGACGTGCATATTATGGCTTATCTCTAGGCCATAGCACTTTCACACTTTTAAAGTGATCAACTCGTGAAGAAGTGTCATTGGCATTATAAAACTCGAATGAAATGATGGAGTATTGTTATTGCGAAACAATGTCCACCTTTCTTTGGTTTGAAATCTCACCTATCTATCTTACACCCAAGCAAATGGATTTAGCTACTCATACTAAAATGTAAATACATAAAGCGATAAAGTACATAAATTAAATACATGAATTTAAATGACGGAATTATAAATTACAAGAAATAAAATGACGGAAATGTAAATTACAATAAATATAAATGACTTGAATGTAAATTGCAAGTAATATAAAGAACTAATAATAAAGCATAAATGGAAGAACAAGAGATGAAGATTTAAAAGTTACTTGGAATTCTAAAGTGAAAGTACAAAATCTCAAGGTTAATGGTGCCAACCTTGGATTTCTTTTTGCTAATATGAGATAATGGATGATGAAACTAAACCCCAAGCTCCCTTTATATACAAAAAGGGAGTGACAAAAAGAGTAATAAACCATAAACAAGGTACTTAAAGTACAATTAGTACAAAAGATGCCTAATATCCAATGGTTAATACCCAAGGGTTACAAAATAACAATAAGGTGATGTCAATTCTCCAAATACTGCAGTGGAGGCTTCTTTTGTCAGCCCAAAACCAACCCATGGTTTTCTACTTTCCAGCTTCCACACGTTCTCCCAAAAAAGTACTAACAGCTGCAGATGCTACAGAAATGCTGCAGCATTGGATCTGTTCTATTCAAACTCTGTCAAAACACACAAAAGTAGCCATTCAAAGCAATAAAACAGTTTATCCACTAACTCTAGCTCCAAGAAACAAATAAATGATAAATAAGTAATAAAAGGACTCAAATGTTGGGATTAGAAAGTAAAAACTATTCTAAAAAGCAAAACAAAAGAGCCTAATGGCACTAAATAATTAGTGCCATCACAACCCCAAACTTGAAATATTGCTTGTCCCCAAGCAATTAAGACACAAAAAGAAAAGAAAAGAAATGAAAAAAAAATGACTCAAGTTGGTAATATTTGCAAGATGGATGCATTAAGTGCACACATGTAGATGATCAATCCAAGAATACATGGCATAACCCTTCATAAATCCAAAATGCCCATGATTTCTATCTACCATGAGTATGAACCATATGCTAGAAAGATTTTCTTTTTGTTATGGTACCCACATCTCAAAATTAAGATCAAAAGTACTTTTTAAAGAACTAGATCACTCTTTATGACTTTTTATTTCTCACTTTGCCTCTTATATTCACCATTTGCATCATTTCAAAATTTTCAGATTTGGCACTTTTTGTGCTATTTTCCTTGGTGAATGCAATGCACTTAGCCCCTATGGGACTTTTGTAGTGCCTAAGTCCAATCATGGCAGATTTGGAGAGTTATGCTCTTTTTTTTATGTTTATGCTTTTGCCATGGTGGACTTTCCCAACCCCAAACTTTGAGGTTTACAACGTCCTCATTGTAATAGTGTGAAAGTGTATGGATAATATGGAGTTGGTGCAAGTGGCTAATTTTGAGTGTCAAAAGATGGCCTAAATCATTTCTTATGTGAGATGTGGACCAAATTGCGTCCCAAGTAAAACAATCCTAGTTCTAGCAAGAACTACACAGTGAGATATAGACCATGACTGTAAGAATTTATTACGGATATGTATGCATGCTTAAACTGATCACCAATGCCCAATTGCAATAAAATAAATCCTAAAATCAGCAAAGACACATCCTAGACTCAAAAATAAAAAAAAAATAAAAAATGAACAAAGAAAATGGAGCTAAAGGGTAAGTGAATAAACCTGTCCTACTCTTGAAGAGCAGGTTGTGCATCCTGTGGTGGTGGTGTAGCAGCAGAAGTAGTCATCTGCTCTTTGAGAGCCTTCAATTCTTCTTTGGCCTCCCATTTTTCTTTTGCCAATTGGATGTTCTTTTTCTTCAGAACTTTCAGCTTCCTCCCCACTTTCCTGATCTTAAACTCATACCTCTCCACCAACACAACCTTGATTTTCTTCACATTTGTTTTGACTTTCTTTTGCCCTTTGTCCACCAATTCAGTCTTCATTATCTCTACTTTGTCCCTGAGCTCTCCTTTTTGATCAAGCAACCTATTCATGTACCTGCTGTTTTGTACAAACAAATCTTGCATCATGGTCATCACACCTTGGTTAGTGGTGGTCTCTCTTAAGGCTTTTATGTGCAACACCAACTTGTCTACCAATTTATTTTCTTGATAAAAATCTAAGGTAGATGGTATGATGACAGGAAATTTGCCTTCTTGTTTTAGAAAAACATATTTCAAATGAGAGGGGAGTTGTTTTAACTCCAGGTCATGTAATGAAACAATGGATGATGTGAAAGGTTTTTGCTCAGTATTTTCCAACAGCTCAAATGCTGCAACATGCAGTGGGACAGTCTTCTTTGTTCTTACGGCAAAATCCTCAACCTCATCCTTTTCTTCTAAGTCTAATTCCTCATCATCCTCATCCTCCAACTTACAGGCTCTTTTAACCCCCTCCTTATGACACAATGATTTAATCACACTTAAGTTTGAACAATCCTCAACATCATCAGGGTATTTTAAGGAATTGAAAACATTAAATGTGACTTTTTCGTCTTGGAGTCTCATAGTCAACTCTCCTTTTTGAACATCTATCAAAGTTCTTCTGGTGGCTAAGAATGGTCTTCCTAAAATGATAAGAATATCATTATCATCCTCAAAGTCTAAAATGATGAAATCTGCCGGAAAGATGAACTTATCAACCTGAACTAAGACATCCTCAATTTTTCCTTTTGGGTAGGCAATGGTCTTGTCGGCCAATTGGAGTGTAACAGTGGTGGGTCTAGCCTGTCCTATTCCTAAGTTATTGAAGATGGATAAAGGCATGAGATTGATGCTAGCTCCCAAATCACACAAGGCCTTCCCAATATCCTTCCCACCTATTGAACAAGGAATGGTAAAACTCCCTGGATCTTTCAGCTTAGGGGGTATTCTATTGGTCAAGAGAGCACTACATCCTCCAATAAGAGAAACAGTTTCATAGTCATTCAACTTCTTCTTCTTGCTTAGGATGTCTTTAAGGAATTTGGCATAACTAGGCATTTGCTCGATTGCTTCAACAAGAGGTATGTTAATGTGCAATTCTTTGAATACATCCAAGAATTTTTTAAATTGCAGTTCTTCTTTTTGATTCCTTAACCTTTGAGGGTAAGGAACATAAGGAGGAACTGGTTTTATGAAGGCTTTACTTGGATGTGTGGAGCAAGATGTGTCTTTTGTGCCCTTGGTTTCACTCTCCTTTGGTAAGGTTGGGATTTCATTCACTATAGGTTGAACAGGACTGGCTACCCCGGGCTCTAGACTCTTTGTGGGCTTAGGTTGTGGTTGAAGAATGGGAACTAAAACAGTAGTCTCTGTTCTGACTTTTTGTTATTTTCAAATTCTGTTTGAGTCATTGGTCCAAACTTGTTTTGCACTGTTTCATCCAGTTCTCTACCACTCCTAAGGGTCACAACTTTTACATGTTCTTTACCAGGAGCCTTCGGGATTTCTGTGTTACTCGGTAACATTCCATTAGCCCTATTGTTCTGATTAAGTGCAATTTGGCTCACTTGTGTTTCCAAATTTCTGATGGCTGCACTCTGTTGATTAAAAAGAGCCTGATTTTGGCTCAGGAGTTGTTGTTGAGCTTGTGACTGAGCCACAAGGCTTTTTATCATAGCTTCCAAAGAACATGATGGTTCAGTCTGTGGAGGAGGTTTTTGAAAATGCTGTTGGTTATTTTGAAAATTCCTGTTCTGATGATGCTGTGAACTTTGGTTATGATGGTTTTGAGAGCCTTGGTTTTGATGATGTGAACCTTGGTTTTAATGATGTGAACTACTAGCATGATGTTGCGACTGAAAATTTGAAGTTTCTTGTGGCTTAGGAGCTGGCTGATTTAGACATGGACTGTTCCAAGAAAAATTTGGATGTTGCCTCCAACTCGCATTGTAATTGTTGCCATAGGGAGCATTCTTGTTTTGAACATAGTTTACTGATTCAGAGTTTTGAGGACAATGTTCATAGGAATGTTCCCCACCACAACAAACACATTCAACAGAAAGGACTGACTGGGTGGATGTAGCAACAACTTGTTGCGTTCCTTGATTTGAAGATAAGTTTTTAAGCATTGAAGCCATGGAAGCAAGTTGTGCTGTTAATGCAGTATATGCATTCACATCATGAATCCCAACAGTTTTCTTTTGCGGTTGAGCACGTGGATCAACCCAATGTTTATTGTTTGTGGAAATTTTTTCCAGAATTTCATACCCGTCATTGTAGGTATTGGCTGTAAAGGCCCCTCCTGATGTCGCGTCGAGCATTTGTTTTGCCATGGGGTTTAACCCATTGTAAAACGTCTCGAGTTGAATACAGTAGGGAATGCCATGGTGAGGGCATTTTCTTAACAACTCTTTAAACCTTTCCTAAGCATCGGGAATTGCCTCATCGTCCAGTTGTTTGAACATGCAAATTTCGTTTCTAGACTTAGTATTACGGGTAGGTGGAAAATACTTTCTCAAAAATCTTTCAGCCATGTTGCTCCTTGATGGCATAGAGCCAGGTGCCAAAGAATTAGACCAAGACTTTGCCCGATCCCTTAGAGAAAAAAGAAACAAAGTGAGTCTCAAGGCATCGTTAGATGCCCAGGGATCAGGAATGCATTAGTGATCTCCATAAAAGATTTTAAATGAGAATGTGGATCCTCCGATGGCATTCCGGCAAATTGTCCGTTCGTTTGCGACATTTGAAACATGATGGGTTTTAGCTCAAAATGGAGGGCTTGTATATGGGGTCTAATTATCCCTGAATTTAATTGCTCAAAATCGGGGTTAGCGTAATCCATAATTTTTCCCTCTTTGGAGTTTGCAAGATTAATTATGTTTGGAACTTCATTTCTTATTTCATTTGTGCCTTGAGATTCAACATCATCATCAACATGGTTATGATTATTTCCTTGATTTGGTGGATTTTGTCGAAATTGGTGCTCCGGTGGGTTTCCAAAAATTGGAGGTGCATCATGAAATATTGGTGCTCCCCGTGGATTTCCAAAAGCGGTGGTGGTCTTGGTCCTCTATTTTCAAATCCGGGTGGTGGTGGTTCCATAATTGGAGGTTCAATGATTAATGCGATTCTTTGCGTTCTTCTCCTATTACGAAACGTTTGTTCAATTTCCGGGTCAAGAGTGAACAATTCCCCACGTGGTATTCTTGGCATACACTTCCAATTGAGATTCCAAAGGTGCTAGAAAAATCAAATCTTTTAAAATACTTTTATAAACTTTTAACGTGCCAATCCCCGGCAATGGCGCCAAAAACTTGATAGTGCTTGGAATACACCTATAGACGTGTGCTAATTAAACCTCAAAGCAAGTATACAATGAGATCTAATATCGTCTTTCAAGTAATAAAACGGTAAAGTACCGGATATCGTCCCACAGAGATTGTCGTAAAAGTATAATAAAAGTGTAAGAAAAGAGATGATTTCAGATGGCGAATTTGAAGACTTGAATTGGTTCGGTTTGTTAACAGTTGATAACGATATAGAATAATAAAGGTAGCAAGGGTGTAAGACTTTTAGGTGAGACTCAAACAAAAATTCCAGCAGACTATGCTGCAGGTATGATGCAACATGAGTTCCGCATAACCAGATCCACTATCTATTTTGAGGGTATTCCTCTCGGACTTCAATACTCCCACTACTGTTTAGATTCAACTGAACATATCTCTATGCAGTTTCCAACTATTGATAGTGAAAAGTAGAGTTCTCAAAATATATGGATTTACAAATCTCTTCGTAAAAAAAACTACTCTCTCGAGTTAATTCCCATATCATCCAAGTTGGAGTGTTCGAAGGGGTTCATCTCTGAATCCTCTACACTTTAACACTTTTAATAAGCGACCAACCCGTCAAGAATAAATCAAGATGAAAAATAGAGGCAATAAATCTCTTTATCAGTCACTCTCTCAAGTCGGCTTCTCATATCATTCAAGTTGTCGTGCATATTATGGCTTATCTCTAGGCCATAGCACTTTCACACTTTTAAAGTGATCAACTCGTCAAGAAGTGTCATTGGCTTTATAAAGCTCGAATGAAATGATGGAGCATTGTTATTGCGAAACAATGTCCACCTTTCTTTGGTTTGAAATCTCACCTATCTATCTTACACCCAAGCAAATGGATTTAGCTACTCATACTAAAATGTAAATACATAAAGCGATAAAGTACATAAATTAAATACATGAATTTAAATGACGGAATTATAAATTACAAGAAATAAAATGACGGAAATGTAAATTACAATAAATATAAATGACTTGAATGTAAATTGCAAGTAATATAAAGAACTAATAATAAAGCATAAATGGAAGAACAAGAGATGAAGATTTAAAACAAAATCTCAAGGTTAATGGTGCCAACCTTGGATTTCTTTTTGCTAATATGAGATAATGGATGATGAAACTAAACCCCAAGCTCCCTTTATATTCAAAAAGGGAGTGGCAAAAAGAGTAATAAACCATAAACAAAGTACTTAAAGTACAATTAGTACAAAAGAGGCCTAATATCCAATGGTTAATACCTCAGGGTTATAAAATAACAATAAGGTGATGTCAATTCTCCAAATACTGCAGTGGAGGCTTCTTTTGTCAGCCCAAAACCAGCCCATGGTTTTCTACTTTCCAGCTTCCACACGTTCTCCCAAAAAAGTACTGGCAGTTGCAGATGCTACAGAAATGTTGCAGCACTGGATCTATTCTATTCAAAATCTGTCAAAACAGACAAAATTAGCCATTCAAAACAATAAAACAGTTTATCCACTAACTCTAGCTCCAAGAAACAAATAAATGATAAATAAGTAATAAAAGGACTCAAATGTTGGGATTAGAAAGTAAAAACTATTCTAAAAAGCAAAATAAAAGAGCCTAATGGCACTAAATAATTAGTACCATCACAACCCCAAACTTGAAATATTGCTTGTTCCCAAGCAATTAAGACACAAAAAGAAAAGAAAAGAAAAAAAAATAAAAGAAAAAAAAATGACTCAAGTTGGTTATATTTGCAAGATGGATGCATTAAGTGCACACATGTAGATGATCAATCCAAGAATACATGGCATAGCCCTTCATAAATCCAAAGTGCCCATGATTTCTATCTACCATGAGTATGAACCATATGCTAGAAAAATTTTCTTTTTGTTATGGTACCCACATCTCAAAACTAAGATCAAAAGTACTTTTTAAAGAACTAGATCACTCTTTATGGCTTTTTATTTCTCACTTTGCCTCTTATACTCACCATTTGCATCATTTCAAAATTTTCAGATTTGGCACTTTTTGTGCTATTTTCCTTGGTGAATGCAATGCACTTAGCCCCTATGGGACTTTTGTAGTGCCCAAGTCCAATCATGGCAGATTTGGAGAGTTATGCTCTTTTTTTTTTATGTTTATGCTTTTGCCATGGTGGACTTTCCTAACCCCAAACTCTGAGGTTTACAATGTCCTCATTGTAATAGTGTGAAAGTGTATGGATAATATGAAGTTGGTGCAAGTGGCTAACTTTGAGTGTCAAAAGATGGCCTAAATCATTTCTTATGTGAGATGTGGACCAAATTGCGTCCCAAGTAAAACAATCCTAGTTCTAGCAAGAACTACACAATGAGATATAGACCATGACTGTAAGAATTTATTATGGATATGTATGCATGCTTAAACTGATCACCAATGCCCAATTGCAATAAAAATAAATCTTAAAATCAGCAAAGACACATCCTAGACTCAAAAATAAAAAATGAACAAAGAAAATGGAGCTAAAAGGTAAGTGAATAAACCTGTCCTACTCTTGAAGAGTAGGCTGTGCATCCTGTGGTGGTGGTGTAGCAGCAGAAGTAGACATCTGCGCTTTGAGAGCCTTCAATTCTTCTTTGGCCTCCCATTTTTTTTTTTGCCAATTGGATGTTCTTTTTCTTCAGAACTTTCAGCTTCCTCCCCACTTTCCTGATCTTGAACTCATACCTCTCCACTAACACAACATTTGTTTTGACTTTCTTTTGCCCTTTGTCCACCAATTCAGTCTTCATTATCTCTACTTTGTCCTTGAGCTCTCCTTTTTGATCAAGCAACCTATTCATGTACCTGCTGTTTTGCACAAACAAATCATGCATCATGGTCATCACACCTTGGTTAGTGGTGGTCCCTCCTAAGGATTTTATGTGCAATACCAACTTATCTACCAATTTATTTTCTTGATAAAAATCTAGGGTAGATGGTATGATGACAGGAAATTTGCCTTCTTGTTTTAGAAAAACATATTTCAAATGAGAGGGGAGTTGTTTTAACTCCAGGTCATGTAATGAAACAATGGATGATGTGAAAGGTTTTTGCTCAATATTTTCCAACAGCTCAAATGCTGCAACATGCAGTGGGACAGTCTCCTTTGTTCTTACGGCAAAATCCTCAACCTCATCTTTTTCATCTAAGGCTAATTCCTCATCATCCTCATCCTCCAACTTACAGGCTTTTTTAACTCCCTCCTTATGACACAATGATTTAATCACACTTAAGTTTGAACAATCCTCAACATCATCAGGGTATTTTAAGGAATTGAAAACATTAAATGTGACTTTTTCGTCTTGGAGTCTCATGGTCAACTCTCCTTTTTGAACATCTATCAAAGTTCTTCCGGTGGCTAAGAATGGTCTTCCTAAAATGATAGGAATATCATTATCAGCCTCAAAGTCTAAAATATTGAAATCTGCCGGAAAGATGAACTTATCAACCTGAACTAAGACATCCTCAATTTTTCCTTTTGGGTAGGCAATGGTCTTGTCGGCCAATTGGAGTGTAACAGTGGTGGGTCTAGCCTATCCTATTCCTAAGTTGTTGAAGACGGATAAAGGCATGAGATTGATGCTAGATCCTAAATCACACAAGGCCTTCCCAATATCCTTCCCACCTATTGAACAAGGAATGGTAAAACTCCCTGGATCTTTCAGCTTAGGGGGTATTCTATTGGTCAAGAGAGCACTACATCCTCAAGTAAGAGAAACAGTTTCATATTCATTCAACCTCTTCTTCTTGCTTAGGATCGATTGCTTCAACAAGAGGTATGTTAATGTGCAATTCTTTGAACACATCCAAGAATTTTTTAAATTGCAGTTCTTCTTTTTGATTCCTTAACTTTTGAGGGTAAGGAACATAAGGAGGAACTGGTTTTATGAAGGCTTTACTTGGATGTGTGAAGCAAGATGTGTCTTTTGTGCCCTTGGTCTCACTCTTCTTTGGTAAGTTTGGGATTTCATTCACTATAGGTTGAACAGGACTGGCTACCCCGGGCTTTAGACTCTTTGTGGGCTTAGGTTGTGATTCAAGAATGGGAACTAAAACAGTAGTCTCTGGTTCTGACTTTTTGTTATTTTCAAATTCTGTTTGAGTCATTGGTCCAAAATTGTTTTGCACTGTTTCATCCAGTTCTCTACCACTCCCAAGGGTCACAGCTTTTACATGTTCTTTAATAGGATCCTTCGGGATTTCTGTGTTACTCGGTAACATTCCATTAGCCCTATTGTTCTGATTAAGTGCAATTTGGCTCACTTGTGTTTCCAAATTTCTGATGGCTGCACTCTTTTGATTAAAAAGAGCCTAATTTTGGCTCAGGAGTTGTTGTTTAGCTTGTGACTGAGCTACAAGGCTTTTTATCATAACTTTCAAAGAAGATGATGGTTCAGTCTGTGGAGGAGGTTTTTGAAAATGCTGTTGGTTATTTTGAAAATTCCTGTTCTGATGATGCTGTGAACTTTGGTTATGATGGTTTTGAGAGCCTTGGTTTTGATGATGTGAACCTTGGTTTTGATGATGTGAACTACTAGCATGATGTTGCGACTAAAAATTTGAAGTTTCTTGTGGCTTAGCAGCTGGCTGATTTAGACATGGACTGTTCCAAGAAAAATTTGGAAGTTGCCTCCAACTCGCATTGTAATTGTTGCCATAGGGAGCATTCCTGTTTTGAACATAGTTTACTGATTCAGAGTTTTGAGGACAATGTTCATAGGAATGTTCCCCACCACAACAAACACATTCAACAGAAAGGACTGACTGGGTGGATGTAGCAACAACTTGTTGCGTTCCTTGATTTGAAGATAAGTTTTTAAGCATTGAAGCCATGGAAGCAAGTTGTGCTGTTAATGCAGTATATGCATCCACATCATGAATCCCAACAGTTTTCTTTTGCGGTTGAGCACGTGGATCAACCCAATATCCATTGTTTGTGGAAAATTTTCAAGAATTTCATACCCGTCATTGTAGGTATTGGCTGTAAAGGCCCCTCCTGATGTCGCGTCGAGCATTTGTTTTGCCATGGGGTTTAACCCATTGTAAAACGTCTCGAGCTGCAACATGAGTTCCGCATAACCAGATCCACCATCTATTTTGAGGGTATTCCTCTCGGACTTCAATACTACCACTACTGTTTAGATTCAACTGAACATATCTCTATGCAGTTTCCAACTATTGATAGTGAAAAGTAGAGTCCTCAAAATATATGGATTTACAAATCTCTTCGTAAAAAAAAACTACTCTCTCGAGTTTATTCCCATATCATCCAAGTTGGAGTGTTCGAAGGGGTTCATCTCTGAATCCTCTACACTTTAACACTTTTAACAAGCGACCAACCCGTCAAGAATAAATCAAGATGAAAAATAGAGGCGATAAATCTCTTTATCAGTCACTCTCTCAAGTCGGCTTCTTATATCATTCAAATTGACGTGCATATTATGGCTTATCTCTAGGCTATAGCACTTTCACACTTTTAAAGTGATCAACTCGTCAAGAAGTGTCATTGGCTTTATAAAACTCGAATGAAATGATGGAGCATAGTTATTGCGAAACAATGTCCACCTTTCTTTGGTTTAAAATCTCACATATCTATCTTACACCCAAGCAAATGGATTTAGCTACTCATACTAAAATGTAAATACATAAAGCGATAAAGTACATAAATTAAATATTTGAAATTAAATGACGGAATTATAAATTACAAGAAATAAAATGACGGAAATGTAAATTACAATAAATATAAATGACTTGAATGTAAATTGCAAGTAATATAAAGAACTAATAATAAAGCATAAATGGAAGAACAAGAGATGAAGATTTAAAAGTTACTTGGAATTCTAAAGTGAAAGTACAAAATCTCAAGGTTAATGGTGCCAACCTTGGATTTCTTTTTGCTAATATGAGATAATGGATGATAAAACTAAACCTCAAGCTCCCTTTATATTCAAAAAGGGAGTGGCAAAAAGAGTAATAAACCATAAACAAAGTACTTAAAGTACAATTAGTACAAAAGAGACCTAATATCCAATGGTTAATACCCAAGGGTTACAAAATAACAAAAAGGTGATGTCAATTCTCCAAATACTGCAGTGGAGGCTTCTTTTGTCAGCCCAAAACCAGCCCATGGTTTTCTACTTTCCAGCTTCCACACGTTCTCCCAAAAAAGTACTGACAGCTGCAGATGCTACAGAAATGCTGCAGCACTGGATCTGTTCTACTCAAAATCTGTTAAAACGCACAAAATTAGCCATTCAAAACAATAAAATAGTTTATCCACTAACTCTAGCTACAAGAAAAAAATAAATTATAAATAAGTAATAAAAGGACTCAAATGTTGAGATTAGAAAGTAAAAACTATTCTAAAAAGCAAAATAAAAGCGCCTAATGGCACTAAATAATTAGTGCCATCATCAGCTTAAAGTCATACTGGTATGATCGTGTAAGCATCCTATCAATCTGCATCAGTCAAAAAGTCGTGAAAGCAACTTTATTCACAACATTTATTGAAAAATAAAATGACATAAAATAGTAAAACATAAGTGTACGACTTCTGAATTGAATTAATCAGAAGTCCTAATTCTTACTGTTAAGTCATATTTTATAGTAATCATTGTATTTATAGGCTTGGTCTAATACTGTGTTCTTTGTGCGTATACTGTGTAGTATTGGCCAAGGGTATTTAAGTCCCTTGTGGCTTTGTGTCTTGTAAGGGACTAACACATACTTTGAATACATCTTCCTTTGCGCTTTCAACTCTCTCTACTTTCTCTCTCTATGATTTGGTTGATTTCGGGATTATCAATTGGTATCAGAGCTGTTCTAAATCTGAGAGAATTGAGAAAAACGTTTTTCATTTTCTGAATTTGTGATTTAATTAGGAAATTTGATCGATTTTCTTGATTTTTTCAAGAAAAATCTCATTTTTTGATTTTTCATCAAATTCGGACTGGTTTTTGATCGAATTTCTTTGAAAATTGGTTTGATGGATTCGATTTTGATAGTGGAACACTTTTGATTCACATTGATTTGCAAGAAATTCACATTTTGATCTTCAATTTTGTGATTTTTCAAGTTTCTGGAAAGTCGTTTTTCACAAACTATTCATATTACGAATTCTTGATTTTGTGGTTTTTGATCTAATTGTTTAAATCAAAGTTGTTAGAAAGTTGTTTTCGAACATTTCTGTGCAAGAAAATTTCATCGAATTCGGTTTTGTAATCGTAATTAGAAGGTTTTTGTGATTTTCAACGTTTTGCGCTAGATCTGAATTTTGCGCAAGTTTATCAACTTTGCGCTAGATCTTACGTGCTTTATGCCAGTTCTTCTCAGGTTTGTGCGAGTTCATCAGATTTGCGTCAGTTTATCTGAAGGTTTTCATCCATCTCATGTTTTCATGAAAAGTACAAGTTTTCTCTATCTGCATTTCGCGCAAAGTCTAGTTTGCGCTACCTTTGTATCACGCAAAGTTAAGTTTGCATTACAGGCTTCTCACGCAAATATATTTTGTGCCATCTACTATTCACACAAATCAGTTTTGCGCCACTTACTTGAGCAAAGAAAGTTCTCATCGACATCATCTCACACAAAGTCTATTTTGCGTCATTAGTACATCACGCAAACTCAAGTTTGTGCCATCAACGCATCGCGCAAATCTACGTTTGCGACATCTTCATTATGTGCGAAAGAAAAGTTTGCGCCAGCTTCTTCTCACGCAAAAGAAAGTTTGCACCATTCACTATTCACGCAAATCTTCAGTTTGCGCCAGTTCTTCTGTTTCAGACTTAGCATTTTCTGAAGTTTGTCATATATGGATTCTGAAAAGTTTTCTTTCCAAGCGCAGTTCTACAAGAGTGATATCATGATGTCATTAGGCACAGAAACTCATCCTCTAGTTCTGGTTGATGAGAATGAGTTCACTCAGTGGCAAGATCGGTTTCTGAATTTTATCGAGTGTCAAAAGAACAGAGATGACATGATGAAGATTTTATCTGAAGGATCTTTTGTAAAACCTACTCTGGCTTCTGGATTATCAAAGTCTACTGCCGAGTACACACCCAATGAGTTGGTGCAATATAAAGCCGATCGTGATGTAAAGGCTAATCTGATGCTAGCATTGCCAAATTCTATCTACAATAGGATTGGTTGCTTCAAAAACAATCCTAAACTAATGTGGGCACAACTAGAGAAGATTATGCTTGGGTCTTCAGTTGTAACACAACTTCAGCATACACGTTACATGAACAATTTTCAAGAATTCAAAGCCAAAGATGGGGAGCCACTGAAAAATGTTTATGACAGATTATGTGCGGTGATAAATGATTTGAGAAAGATAAAAGTGGAAAAGACTGAGCTAGAGACAAATTTGAAGTTCCTCAATGCTTTACAACCAGAATGGAATAAATCTTGCCACCGATTGAGGAATGATGTCAGAATATCTACCATGCAAATCCAAGATATGTATGAAATATTGCTGACAGATGAGTGCATAGTCACAGAGAAGAAAGCCAAACTTGACAAGAAAAACAAGAAGTCAGTGGACACAGTTGCACTTCTCACAAGCAAACTGTCTGAACAAGCATTATCCGAAAATGCTTATGATGGTGCAATTGATGATGATTGTGAGGCGCTACAGAAAGCTATGATTCTTCTCTCTCAACACTACCACAAAAAGTTCCAGCCTCGTTCGGGTTCCAACAATCTTCGCTTCACTTCTGGGTCTCAGAATGTCATAGTGTCCGAGGCTAAGAAACCTGCTGCATGTTTCAACTGTGGAAAGCCGGGTCATATCGCTAAGGAGTGTCGAGTGAAGAAAGTTCGGGATTCGGCATATTATCGGAAGAAATTGGAACTGGCCGAAAAGAGAGAGAATGGTACTGTTTTGTTAGCTGAAGAAGCATTCTGGCTCGATCACTCTGAAGACGAAGCTGATAATATCGAGACTGCTCATATGTGCTTCATCGGAGATGATCAGAGTGATGATGATTCCACAGATGAAGATGAGGTATTTTCTGAATTTGATTACACATTTATTTCCTCACATATTATAACTGCTTTACATGATCTTCGCTCAAAGTTATTATCTGAAAAATAATTAAATTTAGAAAATTCAAATTTGATTGATAAATTACAAATTTCTTTGAAAGATGAAAAATCTATTTTGGATCATACAAAAGATATATTTCAAAAGAAATTGGATGATTTAGAAAAATCAAATATGACTTATCTTGATTCTTTGACTGAAATGACCAAATTAAAAGATAATTTTTCGGATAAAATAAATGAGTTGGAAGAAAAATTATATCGAAGGAATCAATCTGAACAAACTATTTATTTGAATAAACCGCGGAGTTATGAGTCTATAAAAGAAAAATAGGGACTTGGTTTTGAAAATTCTCATTGCGTAAACAATGCGATAGAAAAATCCCATACTGTATATAAATTCGATTATCTAACTCTTGCTAAATATGCTTCTCAATTTAAAATTGATTGGATGAATGAAAAGCAAGTGTTAGAAATCGAAAATGAGAAAAGGATGAATAATAAGAAAAAGGAAATTTCTTTTGTTTACACGAGCGAAAATGCCAAATATTTTCCTGACAAATCAAAGAAGGGCCGAAAAATTTTAAATGACATATCTCCCATCAAGTCTTCAATGTCTGATGATTATGTTGATATATATGCCACTAAATCTGATAAGGAAAATATCTCTCCAATCTTTTATGATTCCAAGAGATATACTCCTCCATTAGTATTAGAAGGCAAAATCATTGACCTTGAAGATAAAATGGAAGATCAAAATATTCAAAGAGAAATTGAATCTGATGTTTTTCTTTCTTTTATGACTTCAAGTTTTGAAGAAAAATTAATTTCTCAAAAACAAGATTCTATTTCTGGCCTTTCTTCTAATTTTAAAGAAAACAAAAAGGAATTTCTAAAATCTGAAATTGTTCTCAAAATTTTTCTGACTCCGAGGTAAGTTTAGATTTATTGTCTGATCAGTTTGGATTTTTAGGTAAAATTGTTTCTTCTGATTCAAATCTTAAATCAAAAATTCTTGATGAATCTTTTACGCTAAATGATGATTATTATAAACCAAAGCGTAAAAGAAGAAGGTCAAAGAAGTCATAGAAACAAGCTAAAGTCATTTATGATAGTTCTAATTCTTGTGATTCAAATATTTCAGATAGGACTTTGAGCACTCCTACAAAGCAGATATGGAGGGTCAAGCGGACATCTAATGAATCTACGACTGATGAGGATAGATATGTAGACAAAATATATAAAAGTGATTCATTTGCTGTTTGTAAGAAAATTTCAAAATATTCAATAAAACAAATGATTCGAATTTCAAAAGATGTCTCATATTCTTCTTCTGATTCTAGTTCAGATGATTATGCTTTCTCTTCTACTGATTCTTATGTTCATTATTCTGATAATATTTCTCGTGCTTTCAATGTCAAATCTAACAAATATTCTCCCATAAGAACTGCAACTAACAAACTTGGACCCAAATATAAATGGGTACCAAAATCAAAGATTGATTCTAAGTTGCAGGCACCTAATGTCAAGGGGGAGTAAGAGAACAATGGCTTCTAAGTACATAAGCTTAGAACCCGTACTTCAATGGACTTCGACTTCTAAACATGTCAGTTTAGGACTCGTTCTTCAATACATATAGTTTCTGGACTAATGAGAAACTGTGAGTATATCTACTTAATTCCGCTGCATATATCTCTGTCTATGATGTTGTTTAAGTTTTTCTCATATTTTTTCAAAAATCTGAGCAACTTCAACTCACTCTTGAATTTGTACAACCCAAATCTTTCATTTTAGACACAAATTCATTATACATTTTGTGGAAGATAATATTATTGAATTTTATTTTGTTTCGACTAAATATCAATTTGCCAATATTTTTTACAAAAGCCTTTCATGAAAATTGTTTTCTTTTTATGCTTTCAACACTTGGCATATTGAATTTAAAAATTTTAATCTTTACAAATTTTATTCTGTAAAGTAAAACCTTTACAAATTTTCTTTCTTTTGAATAAAATGTGTGTCTAGGATAAATTTTCAAGTTGCTTTGTTTATATTGAAGTTTTATATGTTCAACTTTCAAGTCTTACTAAAATCGAAAGGTCAGCAACATGTCTGAAACTTTTGAAAATGCTTTAAAGATGTGTCATTCGGAATGTTTCTAGTTTACAATGCTTGGAAATCCAAAAAAGTCTGAATTATGGATCGTAATGAATATATGGGCTAAGCACTTAGATGTAAAACTGAGTGATTGAGATGAAAATTTTATATATAAAATACAGAAATCTCTAAGTTTAAAAGTTTGTACATGTGACCTTTCTGGTTTGGGAAAGTAAGTTCCGTGGGATGCTTGTTATCTGGTCCCCTAAGGTCAATTGATCTGGGAGTGATCGAACCCAAATCCTTCTATAGAACTAGATCGAAAGTCATGTTCTACTGGTATGAATGGGTTTAGGATGTGTCGATGTAGCCTTTCTGATCTGGGAGAGTAAGTTCCAAGGGGTGCTTGACACCTAGTCCCCTAAGGCCAACTGGTCTGGGAGCGGCTGACCCAAATCCTGCAATAGGGCCAGATAGAAAGTTACGTTTACGACATGTTCTTTACTTACCAAACTTTTTGATTAAAAGATGCCAAAGTGCACAAGCTTAAAAGATGCCAAAGAGCACACTCATGTGAAGATGCCAATGTGCACACTACTAAAAGATGCCAATGAGCACACATATCATGATACTTGGTGATATGTTTGAGTTGCGATAAATCTATAAATTTGTGAAAATCTTAAATTTTGATGGCTTAGTGTGAGTATGTGCAAAGTTTTCTATTATATTTTTAGAATTACATTTTCTTGAAGCTAATCGAAGTTCGCATGCGACTACACTGAATAGATTGATGAAAGTTTTTGAAACTGAACATGTCTTAACTTGATATGCAATGAAACTTGTATCTGTATCCAACAACATACACTTGACTTCATCTGATGGATTAATCTGTGATATTTTACTAAGTAGAATTTAATATGTTTAGTGTTTAAAATTTTATATATTTAGTTGTCTTAAAATACATATTCAGTATATTTTTCTTTCTACATTGATGTTTCAATTCTTGTGCTCTCATATCTGTGTTAATGGGTTTGTGCATTTTTCAAGGGGGAGTGAATAAGGAGAATTTTCTAAAAAGATCATCTCTGATTTCGAAGGGGAGTATCTGATTTTCTATATGAATGCTAACTTGAATTGTCATATTTAGTGCATTTGTGTAGGGGGAGTCAAAGAGCTTAACAGGTGAAAATTTTAAGATTTCAAGTCAGATTTGCGCCAACAGTTGGTAGCGTAAAACTCAACTTTACGCCACCTTCAGCTAGCGCAAAACAATCTTTGCGCCACCAACATGTAGCGCAAAACTTTCCTCTTTCTCTTTTACTCTGATTTTGCAGATCTTAAGCTATCTCGTCTCCAATATTTGCATGAACAAGTTGATCCAGATCATCAAGGTCATGAGGGGGAGAAGTTAAAGAGACAAATAGTTCAAACGTTTATCTGTTGATCAAGATTCGCTCAAGATTCTATTCTCTCAGCTACTAATTCTTTTGCTGTTCCAACTCCGACCACCACAGTTCTTTCAAGAACATTTGAAAGAGGTGCATCATCTAGAGCACAAGCTGACGAACCTATTGTTCTTTCAAGCTAATTACAAACAGGTCCAGTCTTTTCAAGGAAGCAAAGGCAACATAGATTGAAATATACTGAGAAGAATTTTTTTTAAAAGTCAAGAAGCTTCGCTAAGTCGCTTAGATGGTCCGAGTTGATTTAGAAGATGAATATTGAAGACCACAACGCCAATGATTACTAAGGGGGAGATTGTTAAGTCAGATTTTATAGTAATCATTGTATTTATAGGCTTGGTCTAATACTGTGTTCTTTTTGCGTATACTCTGTAGTATTGGCCAAGGGTATTTAAGTCCCTTGTGGCTTTGTGTCTTGTAAGGGACTAACGCATACTTTGAATACATCTTACTTTGCGCTTTCAACTCTCTCTCTACTTTCTCTCTCTAAGATTTGGTTGATTTTGGGATTATCACTTACTCCCCCTGAAATTATGCATCTAAAATATGTCAGTGATAAACATGATAGAGGTTTATAACTCTCCCTAAAATGTAGATCATCATATCTTTCGAATGCATATTTTCAGTAAAAATATGTACTCCCCCTCGAAGGTTGATTTCTTCATTTGACTATTGGAGTACAATATCTTATTAGCACGGGAGCATCATTTCTTTTGATCATTGAAGAGCGAGTCCTAAACTGTTGTGTTTAGAAGTCAAACTCCGTTGTAGTACGGGTCCTGAACTGTAGTATTCAGAAGCCTCGGTTCTCTTACTCCCCCTTGACTTGAGGTGCCTGCAACACAGATTCATCTTTTGGCTTTGGTACCTACTGGTATTTGGGTCCATGTTTGTAAGTTGCAGTTCTATTAGGAGTAATTGTCTAAGAACCATAACAGTAATGATCACTTGTTTTATGAACGAAATCATAAGTATGATAGTAAGAACAATACCTTTTTCTAGACAACCTGATCAATTGATCTCTCGAGTAAGCAAGATCATGTTTACCTTTCAGCACAATGTTCTTCTTTGCATTTGAGGCATGTACAAATGATTTGTTACTTTTATTCTCTTCCTTCTTTCCTTTCTTTTCTTCCTTCTTCTCATCATTCTTTTCTTCATCTACTGGTTTTACTTTCCAGACCAGTTTCTCTTTTTTATATCTTCTTCTTCTTCTTCTTCTTCTTCTAAATGTATCTGAACCATCTACATTTGGATCAAAGAAAATGTTAGTAGTACGAATCTGATCAAATGAATTAACTGACCTATTTGTAGAAACAGTTTTCTAATGTGAGCTTGCAACTGTCTTGAATGAACATTCAGAAATAGCTGAATCATTTCTAGGTGTGTGGATTTGTGACTCTGGAGTCATTTTCTCAGTCACCACCACCTTTGAAACAATATCTTCAAGCTCTTTTATCTTTGACAAATAATTGTCTCTTTCTTTGACAAGCAAGTCAATCTCTTTCTTGAATTCAGACTTCGTTTTCTGCTCTTTCAGTACACTTTCTGATAGTTCAGATAAATTCTCTGTCATCTTTCGTATCTCTGCTTCAAATATGTTTCTTTCTTCCTCAAAACCATTCTCAGCATTCTTTCTTCCATCAAATATCTCTTTGAATATTCCAACATTCTTTTGTTCTATAGCCTTTCTTTCCTTTGCAAAGTCTTCCCTTTCTAGAATGATTACTTTCTCAAAATCTGAAATCTGTTGAGAAAGTTTTATACATTTGAGCTCAACCATCTTCTTCTCTTCAACACTCTTTCTGGAAAACTCTGAGAATTTCTTAGCAAACTCTTTCTTTTCTTTCTCAAAAACTGATATCTCTTCAACAATTTGCAATTCTAATTCAAAGATCTTCTTTTCATTAGCACACCCTGTTTGCTGAACCTTGACAATTTGATCTTCTAAGTCTGAGATCTTCCTCTTTAACTCAGTGTTTTCAGCTTCCAAAATCAACACTTTTTCTTCATTAAGCCCAGAAGTCCATTTCAAAAGTTCTTCATTAATCATCTTTAATGCACTAACTTTTTCTCTCAGTATTTTCCTTTCATCAGAATATCTCTTTGTCCGCTTTGAATAATAGTCAACTGAAGAAGCGAGATTTTTGTTCTCTATTCTGAGCTTGGCAATCTTCTCCTCATCATCAGAGAAACTCATCTTGAATTATCTGTTACAAAAAGAACTTGAAATTATCGTAAGTCCAAATAAAATCAAGTAAACCAGAAAATCTTAGAAAGAAAATCAAAAATGAACTTTCCAAATTTCTCTAAGTCTGGAATTCGTAGATCACAATGAATCACAAAGAATTCGCAAACCACAAACAGAATTCGTAAGCAAACAAAATTCGCAAACAATAAGAAACTCAGAAATTCGCAGACTACAAAGGTTTCAGAATTCACACACAAGACAAATTACACAGAATTCGCACACACATACAAATACCAACTTCAGAATTCGCAGAATATAAGAAATCAGAATTTGTAAGCACATAATTCGAAAGGTACTCTTTTGCGAATTCTAAGGAATTCGTAGCTTAGTCTATTGCGAATTCTAAGAATTCGTAAGACACTCTTCTGCGAATTCTATCCTTGATAACTTTCTAAGAAAAACTTTTCGCAAATCACAAGTATACGAATTCTGATGGTTTCTCAATACTCTCACATGCGAATCTTAAGCAATTCGCAAGATACCCATCTACGAATTCTATCCCTGCGAATTCTTTCCTTGAATTTTCAGAAACAACAACTATGCGAAATCTAATATAAACTTGCGAATTCTTTAAGATTTTTGCGAGTTCTTTATCTTTTTGCGAGTTCTTAAAGATTTCTGCGAGTTCTTTATCTTTCCGCGAGTTCTTCAGATCTGGAATGAAAATAGCCTCTGATTTACTAAAAAACACATCAAATCTTCATCTTTCAAACTGAAATTTTGACAAATCAATCACCTATACTCCTAGAACCTAATTCTACCAATGAATTTCAGCAAGATACACCTAGAAGTACAAATCGATTCAATACAGTGCATAACGAACTCGTGAACTCTAAACTCTAAAAATCAAAATTTGACAATCAATTAAAGTGTAATTCTTTTCCAAACCTATACAAGAATGATCAAATACAATTTTTTGAACACAATACAATCAAACACAACTCGAATTACACACAAACATGGAAAAATCAATCAAGACTCGATAAAACAGTACCAAACCCATATTTTTCTTGATTTCACTCGGATCTGCTCTGATACCAATTGATAATGTCCCTAATTCAAGTTCTAATCACTTCTCTAATCTGCTCCGTGTTCTAACAATGACTTACTTCCAATCTGGTCTCACACTTACAAAGACAAAGCAAGAACTATTTATACTAGAAAAAAAATACAACACAACTACTTTGACTTTGACTTTTATTACATAGACTTTGACATTCTTGCTTGAGAGTTGAATTTGAACTTTTGACTTGCTTGACTTTGATCTTCAGTATTAATGATCTTGTATCCAACAAATCTGTGCTATAACATGAAGTCTTGGAGAGTCTAATTTATTTATTCATACAGGAATCTACCAGTGCTATGAGGCCACCAGGCAGTGCTTTAGATGTTTAATGACACTCTGGAGAAGGTATCTTGGTTTGTCTGTTTGGAGCTTATTGTGACAAGTTTTAACTTTTATTTCATAAAATCTGCTCAAGCCTTTTCTTGTTTATTCACAAGTGGATTAGCATTCATGAAATTTGAAGTGCACTACTTGTCATTGAGAATTTATGTGTTGGAGTTTGTTTCATTGCTTCTGGCTTTGAAAGTTGTGATATTTTCTGCGAGTAGTATTAAGAAGATGAATTTTGTTTCTTTTTCGTTGTAGACTATATGTGCTAGTGTCTAGCTATATGTTAAACAAGTTCCATGCCTTCTTTTAGTCGTATACATCATTGTGTTAGGAGGCCACTTAGGTGATATAATGCTTTTCTTTATGTTGTTAATTCATTTGTTACATATTTAAGTCTATATTCTAATGAAGCTCTATTCCACCTGATTCATGGTTTGATCACTCTGGATGATCATGCATGGAGGCGTGTATGCTGGAGTGTTGAAGTAAAAGTACATTCAGTGAGTGATCCTATTCAGTTTTACTACTTTCATGCTAGGAGATGGATTTCATCCTGCAAGGTATCTGCAGATATGTTCTGACATTAGCCTCTTTACTTTGTCATTTAGGGTACAATATCTCTGTTTCTTCAACTTTTGTAAGTATCTGATCATATTTTGTAGTCTATTTGCTATTTTGCTTACAATATTAAAGTTCTTGAGGCTATCTGCAGTGTCATGCCTTCTTTTATTTCTGTCAATATCTATAATAAGATCAATGTTTTTAACAGTGAATACACATATGCTAGATACGGTATCTGCCTGCTATGCAAACTTCTTCATTAGATTTTAGGTTCTCGTGCTAATTCTTGCTTCTCAAGTGCATAGGGGATGTAAGCGGAGTTTGCCTTCACTCGTAAATTCATAAAAAATAAATGTAATTCCAAGATGAATCTAATCTATGTGAGAGAAAGTAGAGAGAGAAAGTGTAAGATGCAAATAATGTGTATTATCAAGAATGTGCTTAATGACTTACAAAACACAAAGGCGACAAGGGACTTAAATACCCTTGGCCAATACAAGATAGAGTAGCGCTAAGTACACAATATTAGCAACAAGGTTATAAATACAATGATTACTATAAAATCTGACATAACAATCTCCCCCTTAGTAATCATTGGCGCTCCGGTCTTCAATGTAAGCTGATTCACCCATCTTCAAACTCAAATCATACCTTCTAAGTGTCTTAGCGTAGCTTCTTGACTAATTTTTTTTTCTTCTCAGCATCTTTCTGTCTATGTTGTGTTTGCTGCCTTGACAAGACTGGACTAGTTTGTAATAAGCTTGGAGGAACAAACGGTTCAGGAACAGGAACATCAACTTGTGCTCTAGACGACACACCTTTTTCAAACAGCAGAAGGACTATTATAGCTGAAGAAATAGAATATTTAGAAGATAAACTTCAAACTCTTTGTCTCTTTAACTTCTCCCCCTCATGACCTTGATGATATGGATCATCTTGGTCATGTCTACGCTGGAGACGAGACAACTTCAGATCTGCAAGACTGAGTCGAAGAAGCTAGCTAGAGATCTATATTTGAGACTTGAAAAGATTCACCTGTTGAGCTCTTTTACTCCCCCTACACAAATGCATTGTCTACTGTATTCACTTTATGTACTACCCCTCGAAATAAGATATGATCAGATGTTCTTTCAGAATTTTCTCCTTATTCACTCCTCCTCGAAATATGCACAGACCCACTTACACAGTTATGAGAACACAAGCATAAAAACATCAATGTATAAAGAAAAATATACTGAATATAGATTTTGAAACAACTAAATATATAAAATTTTTAAACACTATACAAATTAAATTGTACTCAGTAAAATATCACAGATTAATCAATCAATTGAAATCAAGTGTGTGTTTTTGGATGCAGATGGAAGTTTCATTGTGTATCAAGTTAATACATGTTCAGTTTCAAAAACTTTCATCAATCTATTCAGTGTGCTAGCATGTGAACTTTGATTAGTTTCAAGTAAATGTAATTCTAAAAATATAATAGAGAACTTTGCCTTTACTCACACTAAGCTGTCAAGAATTAAGTCTTTCACAAATTTATAGGTTTATCGCAACTTAAAAATATCACCAAGTATCATGAGATGTGTGCTCATTGGCATCTTTCTATAATATGTGCACATTGGCATCTTCACATGATTGTGCTCTTTGGCATCTTTTAAATTTGTGCACATTGGCATCTTTTGATCAAGAAGTCTTGTAAGTAAAAAACATGTCGCAAACGTAACTTTCTATCTGATCCTATTGCAGGATTTGGGTCAGCCGCTCCCAGATCAGTTGGCCTTAGGGGACTAGGTGTCAAGCACCCCTTGGAACTTACTCTCCCAGATCAGAAAGGCTACATCGACACATCCTAAACCCATTTATACCAGTAGAACATGACTTTCGATCTGGTTCTATAGAAGGATTTGGGTTTGATCACTCCCAGACCAATTGACTTTAGGGGACCAGATGACAAGCATCCCATGGAACTTACTTTCCCAAACCAGAAAGGTTACAGGTACAAACTTTTAAACTTACTGATTTCTGTATTTTATATATTTAATTTTCATCTCAATCACTTGGTTTTACATCTAAGTGCTTAGCCTATATTTTCATTACAATCCATAATTCTGACTTTTTAGGTTTTCAAAGCATTGTAAAATACACATATTCTGAATGACATAACTTTAAAGCATTCTCAAAATTTCAAACATGTTTTGCTGACTTTTTGATTTTTGTAAGACTTGAAATATGAACATATAAAACATAGATATAAACAAAGCAACTTGAAAATTTATCCTAGACACACATTTTATTCAAAAGAAAGAAGAATTGTAAAAATTTTACTTTATAGAATAAAATTTGTGTAGGTTTAAACTTTTAAATTCAACATGTCGAGTTTTGAAAGCAGAAAATTAAATCGATTTTCATCTAAGGCTTTTGTAAAAATATCGGCAAGTTAATATTTAGTTGGAACAAAATATAATTCAATAGTACCTTCTTCCACATGATGTTTAATGAAGTGATACCGTGTATCAATGTGTTTGGTTTGCACTTATTCAGGTTCTGGTCGAACTAGCTCAGATTCTTGAATAGCTTGATGTAACTGGAACAACATCACTGTCAGAGATAGGTGCAGCGGATTTTGAAGTAGATGCGCTCACAGTTTCTCATATGTCCAGAAGCTAAACACATTGAAGGGAGAGTTCTGAGCTGCTTTACTCAAAAGTCATTAACATTTGAAGAACGAGTCCGAAACAAATATGTTTAGAAGTCGAAGTTATGATTTCCCTTTAAGTTTTGAATGCCTGCAACATAGATTTAGCTTTTGGAATCCACTGAAATTTGGATCCAGGTTTGTTAGTTGCATTTCTAGAACGAGTAAAGTTGTTAGATTTAACAGACAAAGCATGAGTAAAATTATCAGAGAAATGAACATAATCATCAGTAGAGGACGAAGCGTAATCATCTGAACTAGAACCAGAGGAAGAATATGAGTCATCTTTTGCAATTTGAATCATTTGCTTTATTGAATATTTGATGGATTTATTACAACCCGCAAATGTTTCCTTATTCCAAAGATTATCTACACATTGATCCTCTAGAATTGCAGATTCATTTGATTTTTGCTTGACCCTCCATATCTGCCTCGTAGACTTCTTCAAAGTCCGATCTGAAATATTAAAATCGAAAGAATTAGAATTTTCAGTTTGGACTGACTCTTTCCTCTTTGACTTCCTTGACCTTCTTCTTTTACTCTTTGCTTTATAATAATCAACATTTACCGTAAAAGAGTCATCAATAATTTCCGATTCAATATTTGAATTTGAAAAAGAGATTTTATCTAAGAAACTAAACTGATCATTCATCGATTTTGAACTAGCCTCGGAGTTATAATTTTCAGAAAAACACAATTCTGGAGGAGATTTGCGCGACTCATTAGTAGCACAAACTTTATTTTGCGCTACCAGTGGATGGCGCAACGTTTCAGTTTGCGCTACCAACTGATGGCACAAACTTTCAGTTTGCTCTACAAATGACTGGCACAAATTTTCATAATGTGGAACTTCCTTTTTATTTTCCTTAAAATCAGAAGAAAATCCATAATTAGTATTTTCAGAAAAATCTTGATTTTGAGAATTTAATTTTTCTTGAAGACTTGATGTCATGAATGAAAGAATTAAATCTTTTTCAAATTATTTTTCAAGCTTTTGTTCTTCCATTTTATCTTTGAGATCAACGATTTTGCCTTCTAACACTAATGGAGGAATATATCTATTAGAATCATAAGAAACTTGAGATATATTTTCCTTATTAGCTTTAATGGCATATATATCGAAATAATCGTTTGGTAATGAAGATTGAATGGAAGATTTGACATTTAAAACATTATTAGATCTTCTGGACTTCTTTGATTTTTCAGAAAAATATTTTGCATTTTCGCGAGTGTAAACAAAAGGAAATTCCATTTTTGTGTTGTTCATTCTTTTCTCATTTTCAATTTCTAAAACTTGCTTTTCATTAATCCAATCAATTTTGAATTGGGGAGCATATCGAGCAAGTCTTAAATAATCGAATTTATATAAAGTGGGGACTTTTTCTATAGCTTGATTTAAAAAATACGGATTTTCAAAACCAAGTCCCCATTTATCTTTTATTGAATCATAACTCCTTGGTTTATTCATATAAATGGTTTGTTCAGTTTGATCTCGCAGATATAATTTTTCCTCTAATTCAATTATTTTATCCGTAAAATTTTGGTTTAATTTGGTCATTTCCGTCAAAGAATCAAGATAAGTCTAATTTGAAATTTCTAAGTCATCCAATTTCTTTTGAAATTTATCTTTTGTATCTGTCAAAATAAAATTTTCATCTATCAAAGAAATTTGCAATTTTTCAATAAAGATAGAATTTTCTTGATTAATATGCTTTTCAGATAAAAACTTTGAACGTAAGTCATGTAAAGCAGTGATAATGACGTTCATTTGTGATGAAATAAATTTGTAATCAAATTCTGAAGGTACATCAGATTCGTCAGTAGAGGTATCCTCATCCTCATTGTCACTGTCATCATCTCCGATAAAGCACATGGCGACAGTTTCCTCATTTTCTGCTTCGTTATCGGAGTGATCGAGCCAAATTTATCATGTATCATGTGCAATACGTATCATGTATGTATCACGTAAGAGCGAGCGAGACTGGTTGCATGTATTATGTGAAATACGTATCAGATATGTGGGTTAGACGTTTTTTATGATACTAAAATTTGGGTTTTTTTTGCACGCTCATGGACTAAATGACATACGTGATACTGTTAGGTCATGAATTCACAATTAATCAATGTAGAAAAGATAGAACAAGAGGTAGATTGGGAAGGAAATGATTGTATTATTCACAATCTAGAGAGAGAAAGATTTTCTCTCACTAGAAACACTTACAAAGCTTTAATATCTCCATTATGAAATAAAGGTTACAAACAAACTACAAACATCTCCTATTTATACCCCAATCACCCATGTTACACATTTTAGACCAACCCATTATGCTAATGACAAAGCCTTTTTCACTAAAGTTGACTTTACAAAACTTTCTAAATTCAGTACATTAACATTCTCCCCCTAAAGTTTTGTAAAGGAATCATCTCTTATCAGCTTCAGCTCTTCTCCCCCCTTGATTTCTTTGAAAAACTTTAGCGTTGCTTAAACTTCAAACAGCTCCGGCTCCCCCTTGAAAGTACCTCTTATCCTTTGAAATATCAACTCAAATATCAGATCTGATGTGAACAGTAACCTCGACTGAGTGCATATAAAGACAACTTTTAATCTTTAGTAATCCCAACACATTCCTTAACGCTCACAAGAATGATATGTGTGGATTATGACATGACATCCAAAATGCATCTTCAGTATATAACATCAAATCTGTCTTTGACCGCGAGTTGAATAAGAATTCAACTTAAGAACTTAATCTGGTATGCTTGTCGGAGGATGCAACTTGTAGCAAACACTACTAGGTAGGGTAGAAGATTTTTCTGAGGAAAAATTTGACAGTTAAATCTCATAAGGCAACTTGTCGCAAAAATGGGTGTGAAAAGTAATTTGTCGCAAAAACTCAAAACTCGCAGAACAAGTAAACTTGCAGAACGATAAACTCGCAAAGCACTGTTCATGTGCTTCGCGCTAAACGTGATGTGCGTGCTCTTGAAACTCACAGGCCTTGACGAGCACATTTTATGCCTTAGAAAAAATTTGACAGTATCAAAACTCGCTAAGCATGGAACTCGCAGACTGAAGGAATATAATCACCCAAACTCGCAAGCTTCGTCTTGCGCGTTTTCCAAACTCGCACGCCTCACCTTGTGCATTTAGTAAAACTCGCAAGCTTCGTCTTGCGTGTTTCCCAAACTCGCACGCTTTACCTTGCGCGTTTAAGGACTTAGAGGAATTTGACAATATCAAAACTCCCAGACTGCATTTGTGTGTTTCTCTCTATCCTTGCGCATTCTTGAGCTTGTGTGTTCTTCAGATGAACTTGCGTGTTCTTCAGTTGAAGCTTGCGCGCTTTTGAGATCTTGTGAGAGTCGAGTCTGAAATATTAAAATCAACAAAACTTCCACATTTCTTCGAATTTTGAGATGAAACTTTGAGAGCAAGTTCGAAATTCACTTCTGAACAACTTTGTAGTTGATGATCTTGTCTAAAAACACCTAGATACACGAATTCGATCACAACACAGTAAAAAAAATCCGAACAAAAAAAATCTCAAAATCAACTAATTCTTCTAAACTAGTTGAAATTACACAAAGTGATTGATTAAAGATGATTTCACTCTATACATATAATCAATCTAACATCAAATCTCAAACAAATAAGCTCCAAAAAGAAGAATTTGAAATCCATGTTACTGTTCATGCGACCAGAACACTATTCCATTGACAAAATTACGAATTCGATCATTTCGATGAAAGATTTCTTCGATTAGGCTCTGATACCACATGATAGGTCATGAATTCGCAAATAATCAATGTAGAAAAGATAGAACAAGAGGTAGATTGGGAAGGAAATGATTGTATTATTCACAATCTAGAGAGAGAAAGATTTTCTCTCACTAGAAACACTTACAAAGCTTTAATGTATACATTGTGAAATGAAGGTTACAAACAAACTACAAACATCTCCTATTTATACCCCAATCACCCATGTTACACATTTTAGCCCAACCCATTATGCTAATGACAAAGCCTTTTTCACTAAAGATGACTTTACAAAACTTTCTAAATTCAGTACATTAACAGATACGTATAGTAACCCAACTTCATAATTGAAGAATTCCAGTTCCTTCCAAATACTTCATCAAAGCACTTACTGACAAGAGTCTTTTGCTATTCTAATAAATGTTGAGACAAACCAAACAAAAAAACAAAAAAACCATAGACAACAAAGGTGTATTGTTGAAACAAAAAGTGGATTAGATGACTATACAGAGGGGGAGAGTACAAAGTTAAGGAGGGTGGAAATATTTATGTGTATATAACCAGATATTTTTGTATGTGTATGTTTGAGGTGTTGAAACCAGAATTCAAATCGATAAAAAGAGTCAAACCTGTTACGAGTCGGTCAAGCAGTACGATACCTGCACTTAAGTAAGATGAGTCTCACTCTTGCCATGGCTAACCTGCCATTTCATAATTGATTGCTTTTTGGTTTACGGTCTGGAGCTTATTTATTGTTACGTGCTCCCTCATAGTCAAATGGTGAATTACCCTTCGAACCAATACTCTGGAGAGTCAAAACCCTATCATTTTTAAGTTTCTCTTTGCCTTTCCTACTCCTGCAGTTCTGTTAAGTCACACCAATAGCGTAAGAGACCTGAACGATGCACCTGCGTGCAAGTCCAGAAGCCACCACACTCTTGGCGGCTTGCCTAACAATGTAAGCACCACTTCTGTCCAATTTAGTAGGATCTTTCCCAGATAAATCACCGCCATGAGCTCCCCATCCTCCGTAGGTGTCGATGATAATCTTACTGCCGGTGAGAACTGCATCTCGATAATAATCCTCCATAGGTGTCGATGATAATGCTACAGTTAGTTGCAGATAACAACTTTTGTTTGCGATTTGATGAAAAAAATCGATGATTTATAGGGCGGTGGATGAATATAAAAGATAAAAAAGTAAAAACAAATGTACCTCAGGAAGTTGATTCTTCGATGGAGGACGATGCTGTTGGTGATTCATCAAACATGAATCAATCAGAAAAAAGGGGTTGGTGATGTATTGTGTTTTTTAGAGTGAGAAAGGAGGTTTAGAGAGAGTGAGAGGGAGGGGGAAGTGGGTTTATAGAGGGAGAGGGAGAGGGGTTGTGGAAGATAGAGGATAAAGAAAAACATACCGAGGGAAAGAGATGTATGAATCTTGATTTTGAAATTTGAATTATTGGGAACCCAAATACCCAATTTATGGATTTAAGTTTAGAGGAGAAAGAAATTTTGCAGAAGGGAGAAAGAAAGCTCTCACCATCCCAAACTTGGTATTGGTGGTTATCATTAAAAAAAGTTTTAATAACTTGTACCTTATGCATAAACACTTGTAATTCATAGTTTTTCAAATTTTATGCTTAAAAAACTTGTACCTCATGCTCTAAGTGTTGTTTTTAAGAGTTTTGATGTATATGTATTATAAGGTAGTAATATATATATATATATATAGACGGTAATCAAATGAGAACCGAAAAAAGATTAAGGACTGTGAGGACCAATCTTAAGGGGCGTTTGGTTCGCAGAATCTGATGGAATATGGTGGAATTGGAATATTGAATTCCGTTGACCAGATTCCATTCCCTTGTTTGGTTCAAAGTTTTCAATGGAATGAAATCTTCCAATTCCATTAAATTCCATACCTAAAGGATTTTAACATTCCATCAACAAACCCAAGTATTTTAATGGAATGGAATTTGTTATTTTCATAATTCCAAAATTACCCCTTACCCAAAACTAAACCCTATTGATATTGATTATCATCATACACCAACTGTCTCTCTCTCTCTCCTCTACTCTACTCTCCTCTCTCTCTCTCTCTCTCTCTCTCTCTCTCTCCTCTCTCTCTCCTCTCTCTCTTTCTCTCGCTAGTACAAAAATGACCTTTTGCCACGGTTTTGGAAATATAGGTCAGCCACGGTTAAGCTTTAAACCGTGGCAAAAAGTCATAAATAAAATTAGAGTGTTGTTTTAGCCACAACTTAACTCAATAATTGTGACCATTAACAAACACATCCAAACATAATGTCACGGTTTTAATAAAATTGTGACTAAATGCTTCGATACGGTGACCCTTTTTTTACTGTGGCCAATAGCAGTCAAAAACCATGGCCATATATAGACATATAATGACGGTTTTTGTTTTAACCATGTCTTTATGTTGTGACGGTTATAGTTCGTGACTATAGATAGACATACGATCACATGAAGCCAATTTTCTATTGCTAAAAATAAAATATATATTGTCACGAAACCTTATTAAACATGGCCAAAAGACAAGGTGTTTATGCCCACTGTTTTCGTTATCTTGTGTCACCAAAAGGTAACAAATGGCTACGGTTTTACAAATTAAGCGTAACTATAGGTCATGAATTGGCAACAGTTAGTATGAAACTTTTATAGCTAAAAGTATATAGTTAAGGCCACGTTTAAAATAAGTCGATGGCTAAAAGGTAACCAATAGTCATGTTTCTAACAATTCAATTCATGTAACTAATAAGTAATTTATCGTCATGGTTTTATTATTGTGTGTGATCACATGTTAACCAATAGTCACGGTTCTCAAATTTAATTGTAACTATATGTCATGAATTAGTCACAGTTTTTATCATTTTTGTCGCCAAAAGTGTAACCAACATATGTGTCCACAAGGTAACCGGTTGTCACACTTCTAACAATGTAGTTCGTGTGGCTAATAAGTAGTTTATGGACAAAATTATTATTTTTGTGTGTGACCAAAAGTTAACTGATAGCCACAGTTTTAAAGCTTAAGTGTAACCATACGCCATGAACTGACCATGTTTTTTTTTATCGTTTTGTACGACAAAAAAAGTAAACGTTTGGCCACGATTATAAAAATTAAGCATAAATATTTGTCATGATTTGGCCACGGTAAATATGAAATTTGCGTGGTAATAATTATAGTTAAGGTCACGATTAAAATAAATTCATGTGGCTTTAAGGTAATCAATGGTCGTGAATTGTGTGGCTATAAGTAGCTTATAGCCACAACTTTACTATATATATGTGTCCTAAATGTAACTAGTATTCACACAATGCTACAAATTCATCGTAACTATATGCAGGGGCGGACCTACAACTACGGGAGGGGGGTCCCGTGCATCCGCTCACTTGATTGCCGTAAAGGAAAAAAATATAGGGTCTTGAAGGTGTGCACCCACTTGATTTTAAGGGTGCCCTCAAATATTTTAAATTTGAATTTATAACACAAATAAGCAATTGGTGGGATGGTTTGTGGTGGTTAAGTTAAAACTTCCCTTAGTTGGAAGTCTGGGATTTAATCCCAACACTCTGCATGGTTAAAATAAACTAGTCACAGTAAACACTTGTGTGGCTATAAGTAGTCTATAGTCATGGTTAAAATAAATACATGTGGCTATAAAATAATTAATGGTTATCACAAAAATAAATTGTGTTGCCATAAGTAGCGTATGGCCACGGTTTTAACTATTTTTTTGTAGGAAAATGATAAGCAATAGCCACAGTTTCAACTATTTTATGTAGTAAAAAGATAACCAATGGCCATTGTTCTACAAAATAAGCGTAACTATATGTCATGAAATGGCCACAGTTAAGATAAATTAACGTGACTATACATATTTTATGGCCACGGTTATATGAAAAATACTAAATTACCAATTTGCTTAATAACGTTATGGCTACAATTTTTATGTTATGGCTACGTTTTTTCATGTGATATAGTGACACAATTTAAACGTGGCCATAAGGGTACCAAAAATCACGCAAGAATAGGCTATGTTTTGGTTGGAAAAAAACTGTGGCGAAATGGCCTACGACAACGGTTTTTTACCGTGGCCAAAGTGACTTTTTGTACTAGTCTCTCCATCTCTCTCTATCCTCTCTTTCTATCCCTCTCTCCTCTCTCTCCTATCTCTCCTCTCTCTTTCTTCTCTCTCTCTATCCTCTCTTTCTATCCCTCTCTCCTATCTCTCCTCTGTCTTTCTTCTCTATCACTCTCCTCTCTCTCTCCTCTCCCTCTCTTTCCTCTCTCTCTCCTCTCCCTCTCTTTCCTCTCTCTCTCTCTCTCTCCATCATTCGTGTGCTAAAATAATCAAAGCAATTTCAGTTAAAAATTAAACTATTTAATGACTATTTCATTAAAGTAATTTTTGTTTAGAAAAATCACTAGTACAAAAACTTACATTTGCCACGGTTAAAAACCGTAGCCATAGGACTTTGGCCACGGTTTTTTTTTTCCAATCAAACTGTAGCCTATTCTTGCGTGACCATTGATACCTTTTCGCCACGTTTAAAATGCGTCACCATATCAACTTAAAATCCATAGCCATAGCCTAAAAACCGTGGCTATAAACATATTTAATATTTGAGGTACTATAGCATTTTTACTTTAACCGTGGCAATAAACTATTTATCGTCACACAAACTCACATTAAACGTGGTCATTAGCTACCTTTTGGTTACACAAAATAAAGAAAACCATGGCAATAAACTATTTATGGCCACACAATTTGTTTTTAAGGTGACCAATGATTACCCTATAATCACGTATATTTATCTTAACGTGGCCATAAACTACTTATTGTCACACAAATTTTATATTAACCGTGACCAATTCATAACATATGATTACCATAAATGTTAGAACCGTGGCTATTGGTTTTCTTTTGGTCATACAAAGTAACTCAAAATGTAGCTATAAACAACTTATAGCCATGCAATTCATGACATATGGTTACACTTAAACTTTTAAAGTGTGACCATTAGTTACCTTTTTGCCACACAAATTTCCTATTAACCCTTGTCAATTGATAACATTTGGTTATACTAAATTGTTAGAAATGTGGCTATTGATTAACTTTTGGTCACATATAGCCATGCAAACTTTACATTAATCGTGGCCATTTCTTGACATATGGTTACGCTGAATTGTTAAAAAAACGTGGCTATTGGTAGCCTTTTGGTTACACGAAATAGCTAATATCGTGATTATATAATATTTATTCACTACAAAAATCGAACCTATCAGTGACGGAAAATTAAAAGAAAATTAATAAATTAAAATACAACATTTCATGTATTATTACACAAAACTTGCCATAAATTCAAATTTTGATTAAATTCACTCATTTTCATGTACAAATACACATGTAAATAGTATTTTTTATTTACAACCTCAATTTTCTAAAATGCTATTCGATCAAAAAAAAATCCTATACAAATAATAACTAGCTATGTAGGGGACGAATCAAACTACCGTCTCCTCAAAGATACACAGGAATGCCTCCAAAACGGATATCCTCGTCACTCATTTGAACCTCTGTTTTTATGAAGAAAACATAAACACATAAAATAATGTCAATTTTTTATAAAATGATGTCTCGTCGCCTTGAATGCAGTATCCTAAGAGATTCACAAGATTCCGATGCTGAAGTTTAGCAATGCAAATAACCTCATTTTCAAATTCTTCAAGTCCTTGTCTAGAAGACTTTGACAGCCGCTTTACAGCAATCTCTTGTCCTTCGTCTAGCACACACTAGATATTACCATTAGTATACATACATTTGTGTTAAATGTAAATTGAACGACAATTAAAAATTCATTTCCATTTCACACAAGTTTTGACCATAATCCAAAAGGCAAGATAATTGATGTCATTACCTTGTACACAAGTTTTAACCGAACCCCCCCTTCTCCCAACTTGTCGATAGAGAAGTTGTTGGTAGCCCTAGAAATTGTTGATAAGATAAACAAGGGCAGCTCTATACTACGTAGTTTAGATGGCCAATTTGAGAGAGAATATACTTACAGTATCAGATGCTATTAAAATAGTTGGTTTTGCATCCTTCTCCTCGTTATCACTAGATTGAAGCTTGGACACAATGGCATTAGCCTGAATGGGTAATATTAGAATGTAACGAGTTATGATGGGATGTAATGGGTCATGGTGTGTCATAAGTCCAACTATGGTGTTAAAAAAAACACTTCAGAACGAAAGATAAACTAATTTCAACTCACAGCTATTGCATAATCAAGTCCCAACACTCGATGTATTCCAAAAGAAACAAACACGATCTAATACCAATACTTTATCCAGGAACAAAGAATTTATCTAGAAGTCAACCCAGTTTCCAAACCAAACAATTCCCAACAAAAATGAAAAGAACAATGGAAATTAATGGATGCAATCCGTGTAAAAACAAAAAGGCAGCAAATTTAGATAGCTAATGCTAAACCATATCAAATTTAGAACTTAAATAACAAAAACCCAATAAGAAAGGCTGTTTTTTTGGCCGAAAAACAGCAGCAAAAGGCTGCTTGCTTTTTGGGTCGAAACAACAAAAAGGACTGCTTTTTGTGTCGAAAAAACAGCAGCAAAAAGGCTGATTTTTGGGTCAAAAAACAACAGTCATATGGCTGTTTTGTGGGTCGAAAATCAGCAGCCGAAGGGCTGTTATTTGAGTGCAGAACCGAACACAGCAGTCTCAATGGTGCTATTTGTTGGATGGCAGTTCACTAGGGACTGTTTATAGTTGTTTCAAGGGGTTACTAGACTTGTTTTGGGGAGGCGTTGAATTACGGATTAAAATAGAAATATGATCCATAACCTTTTTCATTGTGGATGATGTTGCATTCCCAATTTCTTCGTTTTGACCGCCTCTCTCTTCTTCTCGATTCCCTCTATCTTCTTCTTGATTCCCTCTATCTTGATCTAAATAGAAAAATAGCAAGTAAAAATAATAGAAAACATATCCTTGGGAAAAACGAGTTAAAAACAAAATTGAAGAATTTTTTAAGGTTATGCTACAAAATTTATAATTATTTTAACTTGATTCAATTGCAAACGAGTTAAAAAGAAACTAAGAGAAGTGAAAGAACTTAGTAGAAGATAGTTGAGATTTAACTCAGTTAATAGAAAATGAGACAAGACAAGGTTTTTATCAGGATGCTACATATAAACCTTAAACTAAGTTAGTCGTGTTTACATAGGGAACATACAACTGAAAGTAAACACTTAGAACCCCAACATATCAATCAAACATTGACAAGGAAATTATCGCATCAAGATCTTGTAACATATGCATCATTCATGGTATGTTGCAATGCTATTGATGATAAAAAGCACTAATAAAGATCCAACCAAAAAGGCTTTGCAAGCGATAAGCAGCACGACAACGACAACTTCAATGCCTTCTTGATGATCTAGCAAAGGTTAATTGGTGATAAGAGACTCAGTGCCTTGCTGATAATCTTGAACATGTTCTCTTCTCTCTCAGAACACAGTAAACCATCACAATTTTCTGTAGAATAAGATATGGTTTTGAGTGCTTGAAATGTAGCTTGGTGCAATATGATTTTTTCCAAATTGTCATAAACTCTCCTTGTGCTTAAGAGGATGGAACATTGAGTAAAATATGCTTAAATGTGCACACAATTTCGTTAGGTTACTTATAAATAGAACTCTGTGCTAGGTTCTACTTGTCTTCAGTATTGGCCAGAGGTATGCATTCGGTATGACTAATACAGAAGAGACGGTGCCTGTTATTTGTTTTCATTAGTTGTTATGTCAGAATACGTCTTGTCGTTTGTCAATGTTAACAACCCTGTTCTACAAATAAATATTGTCAGGAAAATATACAAACTAATAAATTCATCTATATATCACTTGTTCAAAGTCAAATATACTCTTTAGCGTGGTCTTGTTTTTTATACCAACTGTTGGAGGAGTCTCTTATAGAGTTCTATTCATCTAGAGTTCCAATTCTGTCCATAAACATATAGATTTCAAATTGTGCAGAGTTTGAGAATTTAAAACTTGCTACCTGGTACTCATTACTCACTTTGATACTTGGTATATAGTGTATATTAAGTTGCTCCATACAACTTTATAAGTAAGTTTGTGTGTCTGTATGTGTATATATATGTTCTAATTTTGTGTATTATGTTGTCACATACAATTGTTATTTTCAAAGTTGTATTGGTAAAAGAAGTAGAACTGAGTTTATTCAAGAAATATGTTTTACATTGGGTTTTATTCAGATCTTTATGACAGCTACCGTTCATAATTTTTTAATTGTTTCAGAGTTCTAAAAGTGCAGCAGAATGTGAGACCTGTCCATGTTAATCCATATTTTCAAAATGCTTAAAGTGTTGAAAGAGAAAATATGATAACAAGATTGAATTATATAACCTAAATACATACGAAACCTTTCGGTAACTTTTACTTGTGGTTTAATTTGAATAAAACTATTGAAGATGTTCTTAAATATTTTCTTTTCAATCAACCAAGAAGATTAAAGATTGTGAAGTATATGTTCCCATTGCCTATGGAAGGTCATTTTGGCATGGAAAGAAGGCCACCGAGCAAGTTTAATTTCAAAAGATTAGCCAAATGTTAATTTAAACAGAGGGTATGCATATCATTGGACTGTCTCATGTAAAAATTACATTTAGAAAATAGAATTAAACGTAAATCAGGGTGGAGATGTATTACATATGATAACAAAACATAAGGGAAAACATGTATTACCAAGTTCTTCATCAGAACTGCTGATACTCTTCCTCAAAATCAACATTGATCTCTTCATCATAGTAATCATAGCCACTTGAATAATCTGGTTCGTCTATTGATTATACACTAGAACAATAAAAAAAATTAGAAATAACAATGAAAAACCAACCAAACAGCCCCTAATATACTAATATATCTATTCAAGTTAAACCATGAACACTTTCCATAGAGGTTTGGAATGTAATTAAATGCTTGACCTTAGATCAAACTGTATCACTTCAAGTGAATAGATGGAGTAATTTGAAGTCCCATAATAGTGAGGACAGGAAATTGAATACACTATGCCACCATTGAAATACCGAGTACATAATAGTGTGAACTTACTTGAACTCGTTTTATTGAACACATCAAAGAAATGGAAAATCTGAGTAAGTAAATCTGAGTCTTTGTACAGATCTGTAAAAATCAAAACCTGAGTTTTTGTACAGGACGATTGCATAGATCGATTGCAAAATCTGTCAAAACCAAATCGGTAAAAATCAAAATCTGAATCTTTGTACAGATCGATCTAAAACAGAAAACAAAAGTTGTTTTAGAGATGAGAGATAACAGAGAAATCGAGAGTGAAGAGAAGGTAACAATTAACCGAGCTTGAAGAAGTCGTTTTTCAGTCAATCGATCGATGGGGCTGAGTTTGTAAGTAGAAATCGAGTGCAACTCACATGCTCAGTTGCTCGATCGAGTATAGGACGGCAGACGGGATGGCTTCTGGTGCGGCGGAGGCTGGTTGAACAGAATCTAGTGAGCAATGGTGATGGATGGAGGTGGAAGAGATGCGACGGTTTAAGGTTTCACCAGATTTTGTGGAGGGGATACGAGTTTAGGGATTTTGTGGTGAGGGGATAATGAGAGAATAGGGAAGGAGGGAACCGTGTAAAAAGAGGGGAAAATGAAATTTTGGGGGGAAATCAAATTTTAGTATTTTAGATGGTTTTTAAGTATTAATATTAGAAATGTATCCTCGCAATACAGTGGTTTCTGAAATCTAGAACTCGAACCCTCGATCATTATTCATACTTTTTGTTAGTATTTTTTGATTTTATTTTACGATTCTGATAAACCTAGTAAAATTAAAAAGATAACATACTTCAATAAAAAATAAAAATAAGGTGTTTTATCTCGAATTTTCTTATATTTATCGGTTAGTTATATCAATAGTAAAAAAATTAGATATTTAAAAAAATAAAAATAAGTGTTTATCTACAGTTAGTTACACGAATTCAAACATTGAGATTTTATAAGCTGTACTTATGTTTAATCAATTTGTACTTTTGGATTTTAAGTAATATACATTAATAAGTGGTATCTAATGCATAAAAATTAGTTTTTAATATTTTAGCTTAAATGCTTTATAATATAGTATAGATATATTAGTTAAAATTCAAAATTACAAGTTAATGAAACGGCCAAATAGATACATTAACGCCCATAAAACCCTTTAAAGCCCAATAGATCAATTAAGGCCAAATGAAACCCTTAAAGGCCGACATAACCTTTTAAAGCCCGATAGATCCATTAAAGCCCATGAAATCCTTTAAAGTCCAATAGAACCCTTTAAAGCCTGATAGATTCATTAAGGCTCAATGAAACCTTTTAAAGCCCAATAGATACATTAAGGCCTAATGAAACCCTTTAAAGCCCGATAGATTGATTAAGACCCAATGAAACCTTTTAAAGCCCAATAGAACCCTTTAAATCCCAATAGATCTATTAAGGCCCAATGAAATCCTTTAAAGCTCAGTAGAACCCCCTCAAGCTCGATAGATTCATTAAGGCCCAATGAACCCTTTATAGCCCAATAGAACCCCTTTAAAGCCCAATAGAACCTTTTAAAGCACAATGAACCCTTTAAAGCCCAATAGAACCCCTTAAAGGCCCAATGGATCTAGTTTGCTTTAATGGACCCACTTAGGCTTTAGGGGTCTAGTTGGGCTGTAATGGTTCCTGTTGGGCTTTAATGGATCTAGTTGGGTTTTAATGGTTCCTGTTAGGCTTTAAGGAGTCCAGTTTGGCATTAAAGGATCCACTTGGGCTTTAAGGGGTCCAGTTGGGCTTTAATGGATCCACTTGGTCTTTAAGAAGTCCAGTTAGGTTTTAATGGATCCACTTGGGCTTTGAGGGGTCCATTTGGGCGTTAATGAATCCACATGACTGTTTATGGATTGGTAGGGCTTTAATGGACCCACTTGGACTTTAAGGGATCCAGTTGGCCTTTAATGGATCTAGTTGGGTTGTAATGGATTCACTTGGGTTTTAATAGATCTAGTTGGGTTGTAATGGATTCACTTGGGTTTTAATGGATCCACATGGGCTTTAATGGATCAGTTGGTCTTTCATGGTTCCACTTATGTTGTAATGGATCCAATTGGGCTTTAATTGACCCATTTGTGCTTTAATGGATACAGTTAGTCTTTAAGAGATCCATTTGGGGCTTTAATGGATCCACATGGGTGTTTATGGATTGGTTGAGCTTTAATGGTCCCACTTGGGCTTTAATGGACCCATTTGGGCTTTAATGGATCGATTGAGCTTTAAAGGATTAATTTGGATTTTAATGAATCCACATGGGTGTTCATGGATCGGTTCGGCTTTAATGGACCCACTTGGGATATAATGGATAAATTTGGGCTTTAATGGAAATTTTTTATTTTCATTAAAAATTAAAAAAATTAAAGTTTTCAAAACTTTTCGGAGGATTATTCCGTGGAAAATTGGACGGATTAATTTTTTTTAATTAGAGAAAAAATTATTTCGGGTTAATTATTTAAAAAAATTCAGACTGATTTTCGGTGGATGTATCCGTCGAAATATTTTGATCCGCCAAAAAATTGTAATTTCGGCGACTTTTTTCCGGCCGGCAAATCCGTCGAAAACCATAGTGTCTAGTGGATTTCCGACGGATTTTCCGCCGGAAATGGCTGTCAGTTTTGTAGTGTATAGTTACGCTTAACTTTGGAAACATGGCTATAGGTTACCTTTTGGTCACACAAAATTATAAAAGAATTGTGGCTAATTCATGGCATATAATTATGTTTAATATGTAGAACTATGGCTACCAGTTACATCTTGGTCACATGAAATATTAAAAATCATAACCAAATTCATGACATATACTTACGCTGAACTTTTAGAAACGTGGCTATAAGTTACCTTTTGGTCACACAAAATTATAAAAAAATTGTGACTAATTCATGGCACATAATTATGTTTAATATGTAGAAGTATGGTTACCAGTTACATTTTGGTCACATGAAATATTAAAAACCATAGTCAAATTCATGACATATAGTTATGCTTAACTTTTAGAAATGTGGCTATAAATTACATTTTGGTCACACAAAAAAATAAAACAGTGGCCAATTTAAGACATATATTTACACTTAAATTTCAGAAGTGTGACTATTGGTTACCTTTTGGTCATACAAACTACTAAAGATCGCGACCATAAACCATTTATTAGTCACACAATTGATTTTTTAGAATCGTGGCTATTGGTCAAATTTTAGTGATATAAATTATTTTAATCGTGGTTTTAGTTGTACTAATAGCTACACACATTTCATATTAAATGAGGCGAAATCACCACATTCAGTTACACTTAATATTTATAACCATGACTACTAGTTACCTTTTGGCCACATAAAATAATAAAAACCGTGGCTATAAACACCTGTGACTTTTGGCCACGTTTTACATATTTTTGTGGCTATATACACATTTATTTTGGTGATGGAAAATTGGCTTCATGTGGCCATATGTCGGTCTATGGCCACGGATAATGACCGTCACAATATAAAACCATGGTTTAGATAAAAAACCGTGGCTATATGTCTGTCTATGGTCACGGTTTTTGTCAGCTTTTTGTGACAACAAATTATTTTAATCTGCGGTTTTAGCCATACTAATAGCTACACATAGTGCATATTAACTGTGGCGAAATCATAACATATAGTTACGCTTCATATTTATAACTGTGACTACTGGTACCTTTTGGTCACACAAAATAATAAAAACCATGACTATTAACACTGTGACTTTCGGCCATGTTTTACAAATTTTCGTGGCTATATATTTATTTCTTTTGGTCATGGAAATTTTTCTTTATGTGGCTATATATCGGTCTATGGTGACGGATAATAAATATCAAAACATAAAACCACGGTTTAGACAAAAACTATGACTATATGTCTGCCTATAGCCACAATTTTTAGTGACTACTTGCCACGGGAAAAAGTTTGTGGCCGTAAAGAACCATTTAGTCACTGTTTTAGCTAAACCATGGCATTATGTTTAAACATTTTTTGTAATGGTCACGGTTTTTGAGTTATGTCGTGGCTAACACAATACTCAAATTTTATTTATGACTTTTAGCCACGGTTCTAAACCCAACCGTGACTAACTTCAATTTTAAAAACAGTGGCAAAAACCCATTTTTGTACTAGTGAATTAAAATAATTAAAAAGGGTATTTTGGTCATTTACCAAAATTCCATTCCAATTCTGAAGCTACAATCATTGAACCAAATAGAAAAGTTCCAATTCATTTAACAAATTTCATTCCAATTCTTTCAACCAAGCAGGTGGTCTGACAACATTCCATTCCAATTCCTTCAAAGTCAAATTCCTTTGCCAGATTCCATTCCAATCAAAAACATTCTGCAAACCAAACGTCCCCTTAATCATTCAAAGGTTTTAATCAAAGGCAATTAAAAAAGATGGCATTTTTGTAATATACGTGAAAATGGTATCTAATCTCATGTCTAATATGGAAGTTTCAGGGTAAAATTGTAATTTGAGATTTTAAAATAAGAAACCATGATGGGAAACCCAATTACAATTCCATTAGTAATCAAACCTAATTCCACCAGCACAGGATACAAACCTTCTCCCTTCGCCATCCACCGCCCTCGACGGAGTAGCCTGAGAAGATGACTCAATTTTCTAGCGGTTTCTTCAGCGGCGGGCCGGTGGCCGTTCCTCTCTGCTTCGGTTACGTTGCAGGTAATTGAGAACTTACGTGAACAACGATCTTTAAATCCTTTATAAATGATAAACGAAATCCAAAAACATCCTTCACGATTCCCCCATTTTGTAATTCTAATGAATTTCTCCCTCGTGATTCCATCCTTTGAAGTCACTGTGTATCTCTATATCGTCCCTAAACTATTGAAACTCGGTTTTGGTCCCCCCACGTTTGGTATTTCGCTTTAGTTTTCAACCCTCCGCCTAACTCTGTTAACTTTTAGCCATTAAGTCCAATTAGATAAGGGGTATTATGGTCATTTTCTTCAATCATCTTCTTCAATGTTCATTTTCTTCATCTTCTTGAATGTTCGTCTTCTTCATCTTCTTCAATGTTCTTCTTAATTTCTCCAGTTACCTTCTGGAGCACCGCCTCCCCTCGAGTATCCAACACCTCCGCCACCGTAATCACAGTCACGACCACCTACATAACCACTTCCATTACTTCCATATCCTCCACCGTCACCATCGTAACAACCGCCGCCTCCTTCACGTCTGCCTTTGCCATAACCACCGCCTCCACCATAACCACCACCACCGCCACCTTTACATCTACCACCACCACCGCTTCCACGAGACTGTGCCTCGTTTACTGTGATGTTAAAGCGACACAAAATCGGTGAAGATCAAAACAAATCTCACGCCATTGAAATCCCAACTGTTCACTTTCTCTCTCTACGAAAACCCTCAAAAGTCTTTTTTAACGTTGTTTCTGATTTCAATTGACAAGATTCTTGTAAGATTGGAGTTCGGTTTTTGGTGAATTTGAGAACCCAAAAAGGAATTTTTGTTGTTGATTTTTATTCAAACCCCCAAACTGATAAATCTGATTTTTCCTATTGTTGATTTTAAGCTACTGAAACGATTCCAATTGTGAGAGTTATCGTGATATTTGAACATAGTTTTTGATGAATTTGAAAACCCAGTAACAAATTGATGGTTTGAAAACTCACTCTCTCACTCAAGTCTCTACTCCCCCATCCCCTCTCGTAACCTATGATTGAATTTAGGGTGTGGATTTGAAACGGG
Organism: Arctium lappa; assembly: GCA_023525745.1. NCBI lineage: Eukaryota > Viridiplantae > Streptophyta > Magnoliopsida > Asterales > Asteraceae > Arctium > Arctium lappa. Next base: position 67,810,527 of record CM042048.1, on the reverse strand, counting down.
TTTTTGATGATTTGAAAACCTAATTTAATATAGGTTTGATTTATATGATTTATGATTTTAGATTTAGGTTTTTTGAGTTATGTTTTGATTTGGGTTTTTAGGGTTTTCTTGATGTTCTTAATAAAGTAGAACATGAAGAAGATGAACATTAAGAAAAATGCAAAACGACCATAATACCCCTTATCTAATTGGACTTAAAGGCTAAAAGTTAACGGAGTTAGGCGGAGGGACGAAAACTAAATCAAAATACCAAACGTGGGGGACCGAGTTTTGATAGTTTATGGATGATATCCGTTGAAAATGACAAACGTCAGGGACCAAAAGTGAACTTTATTCTATTTTATATCTAGTGGACGTCAACCAAAAACTGGATCATACCATCTTCGTTTGAAATTTTTCGATCATTAAAATAACATAATATAAATATTATTTTTTATGTATACAATTTTTATATACATTTAATGATATTTATACACATTCCATACTTTTTTATTGTTCTTACACGAAGAAAATAGATATCAGTTAAAAGGTATTTGAATTTGAAAACAACATGTATTAACACTACTCGTAGACTATATCCAATTTTCCTTCAGTTAATATTAGCTTAAAACGGGCACACGTTTAAGACCCCTAATTTTATTTTTCTTATTGCGACGAGTCAATTGAGCGGTAACCCGTGCATCTGAAGCCTTGTATTTAGGTATGCGTCTGCTGGTAAGCGTTAACTGGGTAAAAATCACCACACTTACTTACCAGATAAGATTCTTGGTTCGCAAAATAATACAGTAAGATTGTTGATAAATACCATCATCTTTGACCGATAACACATTTTTTATCCAATAAAAATCAATAATTATTTAGAGATATAACTGTTAGCTGATAAGTTGATAAGTTAACTAATGGTTGATAAGCTAGTTGTTAACTGATAAAATAGTTATTAGCTGATAAACTAGTTGATGAACTAACTAGTTTGACAAAGACTAGTTGATAATCTATTTGAAAAATGTACAATGACTAAAAAAGATTTGTCAAAAAGTTTGTAAATTTTAACATTTCATAATATATTTAAAACAATATAATATGTTAATTAATAAAATTTCAATTTGATTTATTATACATATATATTGTAACACCCCGAAATCTTTGGCCGAAGAGAAAACAAAAGCGACAGCAGTGTCTCGCGCGACTCCCTGTGCGGATCGAACCGCGTCGTGATCCATGCGAGGATTTGGACTCCAGAGGTCCGCGCGACCCTCCGCACGAGTCAATCCGTGCTAGGGCCCGCACGCGACCACTATACGCTAATAAAAGGGGAAATTCGACCTTCAACCCCATTTCTAACCTAAACCTCAAATCCCTTCCCATTTTCTGTCCCATACAGACCCCCAACCTCTAATTCGAACCCTAGGTCATATTTGGGGGTTTTTCCTCCTAAAGCTAAGTGTTTATTCTTCATCCGCAAGTTTTGGAAAGACTAGAGCCATAATCCTTCCATCTTCATCTTCTTCACCAAGTTTTCTAGGGTTTTATCCAACCCTTTTCACCATTTTGAAGATTGGAATCTTGGGGCTCATTTTGGTGACCTAGAGGTGTTTTGGTTGGTGGATTCAAGTTATGGTTAAGGTATAATCTTCTACTTTCTTCAAGTATGGAAGTTAGGGTTTTGGTATAAGTTGAGATCTTCATGTTAATGTTTGGGGAATGATTCTAAATGGTTGGATGTAAATATTTATGGTTGAAATTTATGGATCTAGGTTTTTGGAAGCTTTTGGCTTGAGGATCCAAGTTTCTTCAAAGGAGCTCAAGTTGGGGAAAACCTAGATTTAGCCTAAATCTAGCAAGGTGAGTTTAAGTTGATTTGTGAAAACGTTGTACATGCCAAAAATGTCTATTTTAGAGTTATTATGTGTTTTACATGATTATAATAAAATGTTGAAATCTTTGATGAGTTTTGCTATTTGAACAAATAAGATTTTATAAATCTTTTGAAATACCGTATTTGGGATTTTTAGGCATTTTGATAAATAAGTCATAAATGAATGGGAGTTTTTATAAATCTTTTGAAATACCGTATTTGGGATTTTTAGGCATTTTGATAAATAAGTCATAAATGAAAGGGTTTTGATGATTTATTGAATAAATAGAGATTATTTAGTTAAAAGGCACGTTTAGCGTTTGTTTTGGAGAAATGCTTAATTTTGTGTTATGGGATGTTTTTGAAGGAATAAATGGTATAAATTCATTTGGAAAGTAATTTGTCCCAATCTAAACTGTGTGGAGTTTATTCATGTATTTTTAGGACACAGTCTCATTGGATTCAAGATCATCCAATACGAAGATCGCAATCTGAAGTTAAAACTGACAAGTCACTCTCAACAATAGTCTATGGTCTATTTTTTAATAAGCGTCAAAGTTATAATATCTTGTTATTAGATATTATGTTTAGATATTATATTAGTTTATTTAATATCTAGATATTATTAGTTAGTATATATAGTTTTAGATATTCTTAGAAATATCTAAGAATCATAATTTACAATTCTAAATAATCAGACCAACATCAAGAACACAAGTGAAGTGAGCTTAAACAGAAAACCATTATCAACCCTTTGTAATCCGCGTTTATGTAACACCCTCAAATCTGGAAATAACAACTTATTTAAAAATTTTCTAAATACATCAATAAATGAATCATCTACAACCAGAAATTCAGATTTAGCTACAATACACGTATACCATCTTATATATATAAAGACTATAAGGGACGGGTGCTACAAAAACCCAAACCATGTCACTATCTCCAACTCGCGGAAGACTTCCCAACTACTTACGATTGTAAGGCTAAGGCTCAACTCTTCATAGCACCGCTAAAACTGAACCCCCCGCTAGGAACCTGATGCACATGCCGACAAATAAAAAGGTTAGGCTTAACGCCTAATGAGCTCAAGAGTGTTAACATAAACGAATATATCTTTAAAGAAAAGAAATCAGTTTAAATCAAGATTCTTCGAAATATTATACTTCAAAATGGAAACGACACATTTTCCCATAATATACCCTTTTAAAGACAATGCTCCCAGAACACACGTTTCTTATAAAATGGTGCAACGCATAACTCACCCAAACGGGATCATAGTTCGACACTTATTTAGTAAAAACATGAATAACCATTTATAACCTAAAGTACCTAAAACATGGGCGAGACAGAGTGCTCGACCCATAAATTGCTATCAAGACCACAAATACCGTACGTCCGAAAACATGGACACTTGATCCATTACTCACGCGTCCGTAAGGAACCAATGACAACAAAATAAGACGTTCTTATATTTAACATACAGATAGCCAACAACGGGGGAAACCCGTATCCGTTGAGGGTGGAGGGAACACAAAAGTATACCACCCAACAACGTTAATCGCATGACACCTCCCGACATCCCAGTCCGGTGTCCCTACGACTTATTTACAAGTGTCACCCCAAGTCAGTTGGCCTTGATGGATCATTCCGAAGAACTCCATCCCGAAGGCCCAACCCACTTAAAGACTACCTCCCAGGCATTAGTTCAAGCAGCGGAGGTCCTAGCGCCTACTAATCCGGTAGCACTAGCCGACTCAACCCTCCTAGCGATCACTTGTAAAGTTTCCGGTCATAAAACATGGGTACCGAAGTTCAACCCCGCAATACCCAATTGAGCTTCCCAAAATAGACTGATTCACGTGCCTATGGATCCATTAGACACTGTCTAACGTTACATGACTCCAATTGAAAGACCAAAGCTCCCAAAACATGTAACTCACCAATGACACAAATTAAGTGTCCTTATGTCCAAAACCCACAATGGTTTAAAAGTCCGGACAAATTTCCACACGACTCGTTTAAGCCAATACCAAGCTAAAGAGCTCAAAACCCGTTTGACCAATAATTACCGGTCTCCACAATAGTGAAATGTCTTTAAATACCGTTTATGAAGACACATACTTCAAATACTATATTTACCCAAAACTCTATACGAGATGGAACTCAAGATTTCCAAAGTGTTTATGAATGCAAATATACCAAATGCATCTAACATGAATTAGACTTTACTTGTACAAAATCGTCAAAGACGTATAACTCATAAAATAGACCTTACTTGTACAAAATCACCAAGAATACGTAATTCATGTTATTTAGTTGTTGGAAACGTTCAAAACCCAATAGAAGCATTTTAAGAGGTTAACACAACCAAAGTTTACCAAATATGAAAACTTATCAAAATACTCACACTTTGACAAATAACTAAGTAAAACCCATTTTACTTCTAGATACTCAAAACTTATCAGCAGTTAACCATTTCATGTAAAACACTTTAAAATACACATTTTGGCATGTACACCATTTTCACAAATCAACTTAAACTCGCCTTGCTAGATTTAGGCTAAATCTAGGTTTCACCCAACGAGCTCTTTTGAAGGCCGCTCGAATCCTCAAGCCGGAAACTTCCAAAACCTAGATCCATACAATCCAAACCATAAATAACCATATCCGACCATGTAGAAATATTCCCCTAACAATATACCAAGAAACCTCAAATAATAACAAAACCCTAGTTTCTCCAAAACCACCAAATCCGAGATTTGAGAAACCAAACACTAAGAAACCATCAAGGGAGCATTTATAACCTTAATACAAGAAAACTTACCCTTGAAGACGATGAGACTTCCGAGAACACCCAATCCAACACTTCAACCCGAGTTCCCAACCGTTCAACTTGATGAGGAAGATGAAGGTGGAGCTTTAAATCTTTGTTGGGTGGGGGAGAACACTTGGAACATGATAGGTTTGGTGCCATGGATACATAGAAACCGATTTTAGGGTTTGGGTTTAGTTTCTAGAGAGAAGAGGGTGAAATGGGGGAAGATTGGAATGAAAAAAGGCTGAAGTTCGCAATTTTAAGCAGGTCTGCACCCGCCGGCGATAGTGCCACGCGACTATGCCCTTGGCATAGTCTTCGGACATAGTCACCCGAAGGGGGGTGCCCGTGGTACCATTCTTGCGATTGTGACACGGCGACAGTGACACTTGTCACTGTCGCAAGCATTGTCGCCCAGACCTCCACGAATCCTAAAACTCAACTTCTTTCAATGCCAACAACCCCGATACTATAAGGGACTTTAAACAAGACATTTCCCAACAAAGCCCCACTGGTTATAAGTCACAGAATTGTCCCGGTGACATTTACTTATCGAAAATTACGGGTGTTACAATCCTCCCAACCATAGAATGATTTCGTACTCGAAATCTAGGTTCCCATGATATCTCGCCCGCAGGAAGATTGACCTTAACCCGTTGCTAGCACCACCAACACGTCCTTTACACCGATACTAACATTGCTGCCTCTCTCGGGCACAATATACCCATAACCGAGCGTACACTTAACTCTCCAAAATAACCTTTTACTCACAAGGTTATGGTCGTCTCCCAACCTTGGGTGACAATTACTACCTGCAGGTAGTTAGTGACCCCAAATTCTCGTTGACCAAACTTTCCTTCGGATCTAAACGATCCCGGAACCAACATCAAAGATCATAACCACACTTCCAAATCCTTTGATTTCACTGATCCATTCCTAATATTTATAAAGACATTCTTCCAAGGCGCACCAAAATGTCTTTCATGCCACCGGTTAACACTGATTCGGCTGTCACTCAACTCCGATTCAACACCAATCTCACAACATTCCTAAAGTAACATCCTTATCACCACAGGAATGCTTGGGTACCTCAATACCCAATCCTCAATACCCAAACTACTTTCAAAATCCATTACCGAAAGGTTACTATTTTCCATAATCCAACCGGGTTACATCCATCCATTTCAAGATCCATTGACCTCAAGAAAACAAGTCGACGCCTAGGACTAAACAGTGACCTCGAAGATGTGGACATCTCGTCCAAAATCCCATTCCAGACGGGTTGTCGTACTAAGGTTGACACCAAATCAGAAAGCTAAAATTTCAAATCTTACAACTCTAGCAGACAGATCACCAAAATTTCCTTTTATCGCGGAACCCGTTAAGACGGTACATCAACCACATAAGCCATGGTGTCACACCGACGAGAAAACCACCAAAATGAAACCCAATCTGATTGCCAATAGTTACCTAACACTTTAACTCGCATGATCACCGAAGCATAAAAGTCACCCCTTAATTATCCGGGAAAACTTAAGTCTACCAATTCCATTTGTCAAGCGCACCGATTCAATCACTAAGGCTCAAGATCCAAGACTGACCGCAAGACGGATCACCCGACGCTTCAAATCCCAAGGACTTTCTTAGTCCTTAATTACAACTCCTTTTTCTACGGGTGTAAATGTCAGGATCGAATTCTCAACAAGAATTATGAATACTCAGAAACAATATCAAAGAAGTTTGCGGAATAACACTTTGATATTCAATGTAACAGTAAACAAACAGTATAAAGTTTATGAACAACTGGTAAACTTGTATTGAATGATTAAAATCACAAGATTACACACACAACCTCAATCTTGAAGAACAAGCTCTTTCAAGACGAATTCTACTTCTCTAGAATTAGGAACTATGCCTTGAGGTTGATTCTCTCTAGAACAAAAACTTAGAATCAATTAATCAAAACAAAACTATTCTATACATTCTATACATATACTAAAGATAAAAGATAATTACAATAAATAAAATATCTTCAGAATATCTTCCATGAATATCTTCAGTCTATCCAGCTGTCATTCTTGTAATTCGGATCTCCATCTCATAAGCAGTACTAATCATAAGCATCATTAATTTTGTTCCAGCAACATTAAATTCAACTGGCAGCATTAACCACAGAATTAGTAACCATGATGAACTAGCAGCATTAACCATACTTGGTAAATTCTTCTAGAACCCAACAATCTCCCCCTAACTTGACTTTTAGGAAGAGAAGTCAAGTTCTTCAGATCTGATTTTCAAGATGCTTTCAACACCTCATATTCAGTTGCCTAAATTTGGATCTAGGCCCAAACTTTGATTTACAGTTCTTCTCACCACAAGTTTGCCCATTTCTGAACCCTTTGTACATACCAGTGTAGCTTTTAGCATCCCTTCTAGCTTTTCCTTGCTATGCTCATAGATTTTGTCCACTAGGTAGTATTCATGATAACAGTTGTCAATAGTAATCATGTATACTCCACAGTTTTTAAATAATATCCATTTATCAATCTTCTTGAATATAAACTCATGATTATGATCTTTAATCCTATATGCCACTCTCTCTGGATCAAACATCATACACAAGTATTCCATTGTTACCTTGAGAAGATTTTCTTCAATACCTTTCAACACAGGCTCATAGAGTTTCATCCCCACTTTGTACATTTTCTCTATATATGCTCTTGAACAACTTCTGATAACTCTCCCCCATGTTGAATATGCTTCAAATGTATCACCTACTCTTTTGATTCTGAAGAAATTCTTTCCACTATCTCTTAGAATGTCCCAGAAGATAATCTCTGGAGCTTTCATGGAGATTGGAACAACCTTCATAGGTTCTACTATGGTCATGTACAGATCCATACTCTCATCAATTTGCTTATTGGACTGCTCTGGACTTTGTACTGATTCTGCTAAAGGTACACCTGAAGGTTCTGCTACAGATTCTGCTGTTTCTTCCATTCTAGGCCTTTTAGGCTGCTTTTTGGAAGCAATTGTCTTCACCCTCTTTCCAGATTTGGCTTCTACACCAACACTCTCATGTTCTTTCTTCATCTCTTCAGCTTTATCTTTTGAGGGTGTGGTCTCCTCAGGGAATGGTTTTTGAATGTTAAGGTCATGCCTTTCCTTCATTCTTCTCTCAGCCTCTTCCCTTTGGGCTGAATCCCCTTGAAGCTTAGCCATCTCTTTATGGTACAACTCCTCAACCTAAGTGTACGCCATATTGGTGAACATCTCCCCCTTGATACCAATTGCACCTTTCAGGAAATTTATCATTTTTCTTCTTTCCTGATTGGCCAAAAATGTTTTGGAGGGTTGTCTTTTCTGTTTCTCTTTTTGAATTGGCATCTTTTTGACTTGAAGTTTCTTGGCCTGAGCTGCTTCTTTTATGCTTTTCTGATATTCTGCATTGCTTTTCTGATATTCTGCATTTAACTTTTTAGCCATGAGCTTTGCAAGTTCTCTATCTGTTTCTGTTTTAAGCTCCCCCTTCTTTTCCATTTGATCTTGAAGTTGCTTTGCTATTGCCTCATCCATTTCAATCTGAGTTTTCTTCTTTGCAGGCAGTTCAACTTCAACCATCTTTTCCCTCCCTTTTCCCTTTGTCTCCTTTAAAGTTGCTTTTTCTTTTCCCTTCTGTGAAATTCCTTCTTCATTGATGACTACTCCCTTGGCCTTTTGAGTAGCCTTAGCAGTATCATTCTTGGCTTTAATCAAGGTTTCTGCTATCTCTATTTCCTCTACAGAGAGCCCTGTTTCTGCTGCTACTTTTTCTGCTGCTACTTTTTCCTCAGCAGCATTAACTGTTTCTGCTTCTATTCCTTCCTCTTTCTCCCCCTCAACTTCAACTCCCTCAACAACTTTTTCAGAAGACCTTTCTTTCTTTTTATCAGTCTCTTTCTCCCCCTTGTTGGAAGCATCTTTATCAGTTGGCCTCTTTCTCAACACATACTGCTTTTTCCTCTTCTTCTACACAAGCCTTGTCACCATTTTCTTTAACTTGGCAATCTGTACTTGTTGTGACAGAACTATGAGTTTAAGCTCTTCAATCTCCTTTCCCTGGTTGATCACATCCATGTTGATATTACCCATGGCATCCATCAATTCCTGATAGTTATATCTGTCCTCACCTTCTCCAGAAGTATTACCCTCTTTTGAAGGATCCTTGGATCTTTTTGTAGTGGAAGTCTTCTGCCTAGCAGAAGCACTATCCACCCCCGTGGTTTCTTGACACCTGGGACCTTTGAATGATTGCTCATTCAAAGTTGCCATGGTGGAGGTCTTAATTATGTTACCACTGTCCTCCTCTGTGCTAGCAGAAGTAGTGGCAGCCTCAGCACCCATATACTCAACCCTCTCCTCAGTGAGCACCTCCTTGGAGTTGGGAGACACCCCTTTGGTTTCCCTATCGATATTCTCTAAAGGAGAATTCTCCCTTAGAGGGCTTAAAGGCTTAGTGGGTGAAGGTACAAGAAGGGAAGGAGCCTTCTTTACCTTTTTCCTTGAATAAGTTTGGGTTATGGGAGAAGTTGGTTTATCGAGAAGTGACTGGGGAATTGATTTAGAGTGGGAAGGTTGGGATTGGCTAGTAGTGGGATGGTCTAATGTGGGTCTTGACCCTGCTGCCATACCTTCATTAGTGTGGGACACCACCATCATTGTAGAGAACAATGGGGTGTCAACTCCTTCCGAGTCCCTAGCAAATCTTCTCATATTTGAGAAAACCTTGTCTTTAGGGGGTTTAGGTACATATACCCCATCAAAGTGAGGTATGTCCGTCAATTCATTAGTAATAACTGCCTGAACAAACCTGGGATACATGAAGAAACTCTTCTTGTTGTCCAGATTTGAGACAAGATCATTAAAGATCATTTGAGAAAAATTATATTTTCTAGCAGTGGATTTGGTGTGTTCTCATTGCATTTGACATTGTCACTTTCTTCGATTATTCTAGAAGAAGAGTTAAAAACTCTGTAAGCCTTACTCTGAGATGAATAACAAATAAGAAATCCATCATCTGCCTTGCTATCAAACTTACCTAAGTGAGATTTGGTATTGAGAATTGTACAAGGACACCCAAAAGGTTTGAAAAATCCAATAAAGGGTTTTCTTTTATTTAAAAGCTCATATGGGGTCTTGTTCTTTGGCTTGACTACTAGTACTCTGTTTTGGACATAACAGGCAGTATTCACTGCTTCAGCCCAGAAAGTAATTGGCAGTTTAGAATCAGCCAACAGAGATCTAGCAGCCTCTATTAGTGTCCTATTCCTCCTCTCAGCAACACCATTCTGTTGAGGAGTCCTAGGGGCACTATATTGTCTCTCAATGCCTTTCTCTTCACAAAAGGTGTTTAGATAAAGATTTTTAAATTCAGTTCCATTGTCTGATCTAATGACTTTTACTTTTTGATTAGTTTGGTTTTCAATTTTTAGGATAAAGGATTTGATCAGTCCACTTGTCTCATCCTTAGTCCTTAGAAAATATACCCAAGTAAATCTGGAGTAATCATCAACAATAACCAAGTAGTAAGATTTCTTGCATATACTCATAACATTTGTAGGACCAAACAGATCCATATGCAATAACTGGAGACAAGAATAAATTGTATTTAATTCTTTGGACTTATGAGAAGTTTTGTGCTATTTGCCTTTAAGACAAGCAACACAATGATCATCACATGAAAAGACTTTTGATGGTAAACCTCTTACAAGGTTGTTTTTAACAAGTTTGTTCATTGTCTTGAAATTCATGTGACACATCCTTCTGTGCCAAAGAGAGGATTCATCCACAGAAGCTTTTGAAACAAGACAGTTCAGGGATGAATCACTTGAAACATTGTCCATATCTAGACAATAAACATTGTCCTTTCTTGGAGTTCTAAGTAGTATCATGCTTTCATCAACTACCTTGAACCCTGGAGCAAGGATCATACATTCAGTATTGGTAAATAATATGCTATGTTGTTTGTCACAAACCTGTGATACACTTAAGAGGTTGTACTTTAACTGATCAACATAGTAGACATCCTCAAATGTCATCTTACCTTTTGTAACATTACCTTTTCCACTTATTTTTCCACCTGTAATATTATCTCCAAATGCAACATGTCCTCCATTGATATGCTTGAAATCCTGAAGGCATGACATGTTGCCTGTCATGTGCCTAGAGCAACCACTATCAACATGCCATATGCTCTTCCCCTTGAGCTGTTGGTTGCCCTGCACATAAGATAAATCAGTTAGTATGAATTAGGAACCCAAGCCAAAGTGGTCTTGGGTACCCCTTTATCATCAAAGTATTTACATTCTTTCTTGACAAGATTTTTAAACTTTGACTCCTCATTTCTGGAGTACCTTGTCACAATGATGGGTTTGGAAACACATTTGCTGGAAGCAGTACTGGTTTTAGAAATACTAACTGCATTAGCAACATTTGCATGCTTAGCAGTACTAACCTTGTTAGAAGTAGTAACTGTGTTTGCAGCAGTAACTTTATTAGCAGTAGTAACCTTTGAGGAAGTACTAACAGTGTTAGAAGCATTAAGGTTTTCAGCAGTACTAACATTGGTAGCAGCAGTATTGCTACTAGCAGCACTATCCCTGTCAGCAGTACTAACAGTTTTCGTGCTTCTAGGCACCCACATTTTAGTACTTTCTTTTAAAACCTTTTTCTTCATGGGGCCTTTAGTTTCAACAGATTTCTTAACCACATGTTTCTTTCCATCCTTCCTATAACCAACAGGTTTTTGCACAAATCTTTGAAAGTTCATCTGTTGGTTAATTTGGTTAAAGAAACAGTGCTTAGCCAAGTGGTTCAACTTACCACATATGAAACATGGTTTTGGTCTGATAATTTTATTCAGATCAACTCCTTGTTTCTGAGCCCATTGATTATTCCAGTTTCTTTGGTTACCTCTTTTTATACCAGAGTTTAGGCTCTCAGGTTTATTGCAAGCACACTGTTTACAAGGTCCAGGATTCACAACAGTGGTTTGTTTGTAGTGGACCTTGTTATCCTTTCCTTTGGTCTTCTCTATCTCCTTAGACTTGACCCAGATCCTTCCACCACCCTCATTGGTAACAATGTTGTTTTCTAAGGGTATCTCTTTACTCACAGCATTGTTCCTATTCTTACTGGCTTCTTTCTCAGTCATATCCTTAACAACTACTTCATCCAAAGGATCTATCTTAAAGGCTTCCTCAGACAAGTCCTTTTTCTCCTTGGTCTCTAACAAGTCTGAAGTAGGAGAGATATAGTTGTTGTTGTAAGGAGGGGGTGTATTGTTGTATCCAATACCAGGCTTCATCTTATCATGAATCTGAGCCTTTAGAAGAGAATCCATTGCTTTTGAAGCATATGAAAACTTTTCTATATCAAGCTTAACCTTAGCTAGTTCTTCTTTCAACCTATCATTCTCTTCTTTGGACTTAGACAATTTGGTCTCTAACTCATTTTTTCCCACTTCCAGTAGTTTGTGTCATAAGAGTGTTGAAGCTCATTGGCTTGAAAGCCTTTGATTTGTTCTTCAAACCTCTCAACTATCAACACATAATCTCTTCTGTCCTTTTCTAATCTTTTGAGGTCATCACACATGTTTTGGTTGTGATCCCTGTACCTTTTGACAGTGTCTATGCAAGATTGAGTACAAAGATTTGAAATTACCTCAGAGGGGAGATCAGACACCTCTACCATAAGAGCTTGATTCTGAATGGCTTCCTCAGCTTGGTCACTCCAGTCAAACCCTATTCCTTGTTGAGAAACAAGGGCTTAAGCAGGGTTCTTGTTTTGATTGTAGCCTCCATTCTGAGCTTGTTGGTGGTTGTTGTTTGGAACACCACTTCTGCACTCTCTAGCAAAGTGTCCCTTCATGTGGCACTTATAGCATTCCACCTTTGTCTTGTCAAAACCAGCTCCATCTTCTCTTCTTTGAGAGAAGTTGTTCCTCCCTGTTCTTTTAATAAACTTCTTCACCCTCATGGATAACATGGCCATCTACCATTTAATGTCCATCTCCTCCAGATCATCAGGGTGAAGTTGTTCCAGATCATCATTAATCAAAGAGTTGTTGCTGTGACTGGACAAAAAGGCTTCAAAGATAGTTTAAGTACCTTTTTCTGAATTCACTCCACTGGCAGCACTAACTGCTTCAGGGTTGGCAGTAGTATCAGTAGATGCTGATAGAAGTGCAGCATTGTGAATATACCTAGTGGGCTTCTTCTTGGTTTCTACCTCAGTTTCAAAAACTCTTAGATCATTATATATATCATCATGTTCCTTCTCTTCCAGATTGTCACTCTGTCTATATGAGACAGTGTACATAGTCCATTCATCCCCAAGAGATCTGAGGAACTTCCTGTTGATATCATCTTGCTCCATCTTCACCCCTACAGTAGCCAGTTCACCAATAAGCTTGTTGAACCTGTCAAAAGTTTGAGTCATAGACTCATTCTTTGAAGAAGTGATGTTCTCATACTGCTGCTTCAGAACATCTCTTTGATTTCTTTTGATGCTTTTAGTTCCAGCAAATCTTTTCTCTAGAGCATTCCAGAGAATTTGAGCATCATTGCAGTTGCAAAATTGATGTTGATATTCATTGGGGATGGCCAAGAGCAAAGTGCTCAAGGCCTTCATCTCTGTCTGTCTGATCTTCCTCTCACCATCTGTCTTTGGTGGAGGTCTTTTCCCATCTGGTCCAATCTTTCCTGCTTCAGAAGGACCATTCTCAATGATATCCCACATTGAGTAGTCAGTGAGAAGAATGTATTGCCTAATTCTGATCTTCCACATGTCAAACTCACTGGGTTTTAGCATTGGAACCTTAGAGACCAGAGTACTGTTTGATTCTGCAAAGTTTTCCATGATGAATGAATAGATGTTTCTGAGAGAACATACTCTGATACCACTTGTCAGGATCGAATTCTCAACAAGAATTATGAATACTCAGAAACAATATCAAAGAAGTTTGCGGAATAACACTTTGATATTCAATGTAACAGTAAATAAATAGTATAAAGTTGATGAACAACTGGTAAACTTGTATTGAATGATTAAAATCACAAGATTACACACACAACCTCAATCTTGAAGAACGAGCTCTTTCAAGACGAATTCTACTTATCTAGAATTAGGAACTATGCCTTGAAGTTGATTCTCTCTAGAACAAAAACTTAGAATCAATTAATCAAAACAAAACTATTCTATACATTCTATACATATACTAAAGATAAAAGATAATTACAATTAATAAAATATCTTCAGAATATCTTCCATGAATATCTTCAGTCTATCCAGCTGTCATTCTTGTAATTCGGATCTCCATCTCATAAGCAGTATTAATCATAAGCATCATTAATTTTGTTCCAGCAGCATTAAATTCAACTGGCAACATTAACCACAGAAGTAGTAACCATGATGAACTAGCAGCATTAACCGTACTTGGTAAATTCTTCTAGAACCCAACAGTAAATCTATAGGCCTACTGAGTTCAAGGTTTTTCAAATAATATGCCAATTTAAACTTTTATAAAACTTTCAAATACACAAGTTTTATAACAATTAAACGTGTGGCAAAATACTCTACCGTTCATTTGATAGGTTTCAAAATTGTCTATTAACACCGCGCATACGAACCATTTCCAAAACTCATTTGTTGAATACTTACGATAGCAAGGACAATAAATAAACATGCGCAACAAAATTTTCAAACGGACTACCATGGTCCTAGTAATGCGTCAATTTATACTAGGCATATGAAAGGTAACTTTTCGCACTATAACATGTGCAATAAAAGTTTGTACTTTTCTCAAAAGAGACATTCACAATTTGACTTTAAAGTTCTAACTTCCCAACCCAAAAATCATTGTGACATAAAATTGTTAACGACTCCATATGCAACAGTTTATTCTTCAAAGTTCGGTGAAATGATAAGAATGCAATAATTCCCAAATCGAGTTTAAAACTTTAAGTCGCCTCGATAAAACACATTTGACCAAGATAGTAACTACAACGATATGCTATTCGAAAATTCATTTCATGTATTGCGGAAAATTTATAACAGCAAGGTCAGCAAGCGAAGCACGCTTAGATTAAAATTTAATATAAGACAACATAAATATTTCGCATATTTACTCACGCGAGGGAAAGTCGGATTCAACCCAAAAGTATGTACATATAGTCGTGTGAAACTTAAGATGCAATCATGTGACATTAAGATTTTCATGGTGCCTCTTACGGTTGCAAAAATGTCGATGCAAGACTCGCATGAAACAAAGTATTAAACAAAACTCGTAAATTAACGCACACAATAATGCAAGTCTACACGTTTTCAAAAATTCATTTTTATTACGTGGTTCGAATGGTCATAAAATGAAACGCCATTAACCCAACTAGACTTTCATAAATTCAATGACGACAAGAACAAGCAGTGACAAAATTTTTGTCTCCCAACACATAAGCGTAAAACGACAATAAGTCTAAAAAGGTTAAAGATTTTAAAACCACCATGTAAGATAAAGTGCCCCTTTTCAACAAAACTCTCATGGGATACGACACTCAAAAGCTCGTAAATTATACGACATAAAGTTAAAACTCACGCATCTCAAAATACACTTAAGAACCCAAAAAGATCGTAAAACTATACCCCGTAAAATTAAACACGACTCATACCGACTAAAATTACACAGAAAATCCCGACTTAAGAACAGCGGGGCAACTCTTCCTTTAAGACCTTAACATACGTGGAGGAGATCCAATGTCAAGGTTAAAAATTCTATAGTCACTTGCCCAATACCACATGTGGTATTATAGTACGGATTTTAAGATGTCCAAAGATAGCGTTGAACACAAAACAGGGACGGAGAGATTTTTGATATATATTGCAACCACGTGCAACAAAACTCTTTCATGCAAGATTAAGCTCACAGTTTAAAATCCGAAGAGGGCTAAATGTTTTACTAAAACTTTATAATCCAAAACACTTTACGTTTGGCGAACATGAGAAACAATTTATGCAAACTCATTTTAGAAATAACTTTAGTGCATGAATTTTGTCGGCATTCACCCCTCTGGACTACGCTTCTCAACAACCCGACATACTAATGTCATCCGGGTGTATCAAGCATCTTAGAACAACAATCTCAATTTCCTACTATTGTCATCCGGATACTTCACATCCTAAAGCAACACTCGGATATTTCATCGGTTCACCTTACATTCTCTCCTCGCATAACGTCAATTCCGTAAGCTCAAGGTTCTACTCCAACCAATTATTCTTACTCAAGACGATCAACTTAATGAATTCAACGCACTTAACTATCACTTCAACGTGACATATAGACATCAACGTTTCCTTAGATTACTCACTTAGAAACCTTCTCACTACCCCAATGGTAATCATACCAAGGTAGTTCAAGTATACACTGGCTAGGTGTCATTATGAACGTACTGCACATGCTCATCCTTGCGACCCTCGACAAGTTTCCCGTTTCTAGTGACTCGATCAACTCCATAATATCTTATCTTAAGGTTCCTAATGTGCAACTTCACTTACAATCACTTATAAAGACACTAGTTTGAGTCTAGGCATCCTACTATCAATACCTAATTCTCTCAAACTTATGCTCTGATACCAACTTGTAACACCCTCAAATCTGGAAATAGCAACTTATTTAAAATTTTCTAAATACATCAATAAATGAATCATCTACAACCATAAATTCAGATTTAGCTACAATACACACATAACATCTTATATATATATACAGACTATAAGGGACGGGTGCTACTAAAACCCAAACCATGTCACTATCTCCAACTCGCGGAAGACTTCCCAACTACTTACAATTGTAAGGCTAAGGCTCAACTCTTCATAGCGCCGCTAGAACTGAACCCCCCGCTAGGAACCTGATGCACATGCCGACAAATAAAAAGGTTAGGCTTAACGCCTAGTGAGCTCAAGAGTGTTAACATAAACGAATATATCTTTAAAGAAAGGAAATCAGTTTAAATCAAGATTCTTCGAAATATTATACTTCAAAATGGAAACGACACATTTTCCCATAATATACCCTTTTAAAGACAATGCTCCTAGAACACACGTTTCTTATAAAATGGTGCAACGCATAACTCACCCAAACAGGATCATAGTTCGACACTTATTTAGTAAAAACATGAATAACCATTTATAACCCAAAGTACCCAAAACATGGGCGGGACAGAGTGCTCGACCCATAAATCGCTATCAAGACCACAAATACGGTACGTCCGAAAACATGGACACTTGATCCATTACTCACGCGTCCGTAAGGAACCAATGACAACAAAATAAGACGTTCTTATATTTAACATACAGATAGCCAACAACGGGGGAAACCCGTATTCGTTGAGGGTGGAGGGAACACAAAAGTATACCACCTAACAACGTTAATCGCATGACACCTCCCGACATCCCAGCCCGGTGTCCCTACGACTTCTTTACAAGTGTCACCCCAAGTCAGTTGACCTTGATGGATCATTCCGAAGAACTCCATCCCGAAGGCCCGACACACTTAAAGACTACCTCCTAGGCATTACTTCAAGCGGCGGAGGTCCTAGCGCCTACTAATCCAGTAGCACTAGCCGACTCAACCCTCCTAGCAATCACTTGTAAAGTTTCCGGTCATAAAACATGGGTACCGAAGTTCAACCCCACAATACCCAATTGACCATCCCAAAACAGACTGACTCACGTGCCTATGGATCCATTACACACTGTCTAACGTTACATGACTCCAATTGAAAGACCAAAGATCCCAAAACATGTAACTCACCAATGACATAAATTAAGTGTCCTTATGTCCAAAACCCACAACGGTTTAAAAGTTCGGACAAATGTCCACATGACTCGTTTAAGCCAATACAGAGCTAAAGAGCTCAAAACCCGTTTGACCAATAATTACCGGTCTCTACAATAGTGAAATGTCTTTAAATACCGTTTATGAAGACACGTATTTCAAATACTAGATATACCCAAAACTCCATACGAGATGGAACTCAAGATTTCCAAAGTGTTTATGAATGCAAATAGACCAAATGCATCTAACATGAATTAGACTTTACTTGTACAAAATCGTCAAAGACGTATAACTCATAAAATAGACCTTACTTGTACAAAATCCCCAATAATACGTAATTCATGTTATTTAGTTGTTGGAAACGTTCAAAACCCAATAGAAGCATTTTAAGAGGTTAACACAACCCAAGTTTACCAAATATGAAATCTTATCAAAATACTCACACTTTGACAAATAACTAAGTAAAACCCATTTTACTTCTAGATACTCAAAACTTATCAGCAGTTAACCATTTCATGTAAAACACTTTAAAATACACATTTTGGCATGTACACCGTTTTCACAAATCAACTTAAACTCACCTTGCTAGATTTAGGCTAAATCTAGGTTTCACCCAACGAGCTCTTTTGAAGGCCACTCGAATCCTCAAGCCGGAAACTTCCAAAACCTAGATCCATACAATCCAAACCATAAATAACCATATCCGACCATGTAGAAACATTCCCCTAACAATATACCAAGAAACCCCAAATAATAACAAAACCCTAGTTTCTCCAAAACTACCAAATCCGAGATTTGAGAAACCAAACACTAAGAAACCATCAAGGGAGCAATTATAACCTTAATACAAGAAAACTTACCCTTGAAGACGATGAGACTTCCGAGAACACCCAATCCAACACTTCAACCCGAGTTCCCAACCGTTGAACTTGATGAGGAAGATGAAGGTGGAGCTTCTAATCTTTGTTGGGTGGGGGAGAACACTTGGAACAAGATAGGTTTGGTGCCATGGATACATAGAAACCGATTTTATGGTTTGGGATCGGTTTCTAGAGAGAAGAGGGTGAAATGGGGGAAGATTGGAATGAAAGAGGGCTGAAGTTTGCGATTTTAAGCAGGTCTGCACCCGTCGGCGATAGTGCCACGCGACTATGCCCTTGGCATAGTCGCCGGACATAGTCGCCCGAAGGGGGGGGGGTACCCGCGGTACCATTCTCGCGATTGTGACATGGCGACAGTGACACTTGTCACTATCGCGGGCATTGTCGCCCAGACATCCACGAATCCCAAAACTCGACTTCTTTCAACGCCAACAACCCCGATACTATAAGGGACTTTAAACAAGACATTTCCCAACAAAGCCCCACTGGTTATAAGTCACAGAATTGTCCCGGTGACATTTACTTATCGAAAATTACGGGTGTTACAGTTTATAATCTAAACAGGTTGGTAATCGTATATTGTTTTGTTGTTTGATTTATCTAGTAAACGATCACGGACTCACAATTGGTATTAGAGACTCTACCATATCAAAATCAAAATTTCAAAGTCTCTATGTTCTTTATTTCTTCATATCCACTGTGCTATCATTCAAAACATCAAATTTGTGGTTATTTTCGAAATCAAAGTGTTATAACTTGTTAAAGTTGGTAAGTTGATCATAGTGTCAAAATATTGGGCTGTAAATCGAATTCCAGGCAGGTCAATTTGACAGTTGCAGGGCCGTATATCGGAGAAGAAATGTTTTCCAGTCGAGAATTCATACCGGTCGACCTACACGTACCGGTTGAATTTCTTTTATACCGGTCGAAGGAACTACTCTCTATCGGTCATCCTCATTGTTTTACTGGTCGACCGGTCCTTTGTTACTACAACATATCGGTCCACCTTTTTTATCGGTCCAAGAATAGCATTCCAAACAATTTTATCGGTCCATTAAATTGCTCCACTCAAACTTTTTATCGGTGGTCCATTCAGTTTTTAAAGAAAAGCACGTGGCAGCCTCTCATCTTTCTTTTTTTGTTGTTTCATTTCCTCACACGTGGCAGCCTCCATGCACAACACCATTCAAAGAATCTGCATATCTTTAATACCGGTCCAAAAATTAGTTATTAGTATCGGTCCAAATTTCCATAGTTTCCATTTTATCGGTCCACTTCTCCACTACTTGATATTCAATTTTCTACTCATTTTATCGGTCCACTTCAATTAAAATATCATCACTACCGATCAATAAGAATTTTATCGGTCAAAGGGAATTACAACATACCAGTCCATAAAATTTTTACAACATACCGGTCCATCAAATTTTATCGGTCCATCAAATCTTTACATTTCACCGGTTCTTACAACTTATCGGTCGACGCAACCATCCGGTCGAACATATTACCGGTCGCATTTCACTTTGCGCGACTAAGTTCTAGCGCAAACCCTAGTTTGCGCCACTCAAGGCTCACGAAAAACGTGCTTTGCGCCACTCAAGTGAAACACAAACCTCAACTTTGCTTCACTAACTGCTCAAGCAAACCTCAAGTTTGCGCGACCCACTACAAACGCAAACCTCACGTTTGCGCCACTCAAGTCTCGTAGAAACTCCAATTTTGCGCCAGTTACTGACTTGGTCATTTCTGAATTATTTTAATCTGTATTCATTTTATCTGAACTAACAATTCGATACAGATTTTTATTTCACATTATCAGAAACAGGATGACTTCAAAAGACGCTCTTTCCATTGGCACGGATGTCAAACCCCCAGTTCTGTTTAAAGTGGATTACGAACAATGGAAGACATATTTCTTGACTTTGTGGATCGACACTTAAACGGAGATAACATTCTTTTATCAATAAAAGAAGATCCCATGTGTTATCCCAGTTTAATCTAGTTGGTAAATAATCAATCAAGTAATCCAGCAACACAATAATAATCAAGAGATATATAAATCAGAGTAACATAACAATCCCTTGAATAAACAATGAAACCCTTAAGTGTTCTTGATACCCTTTGAATACAGAGAATATACAGCTAACTATTTAGAAAATTATCAGAGTTCTTTCAAGGTTAACCCTAAATCTAAACTAATTAACACTTTAAATACCTAAGCCATATGGGCTTATGAGCTTGATAGATTTAAGGCCCATTTACAAATAACTATTGAATAAATACTAATTAGACCCTCTAACTTTAACTATCAAATAAATACAATTTAAACCCTTTAATCTTGAATACAATTATTTGATCCAACAATCTCCCCCTTTGGATTCAAGATTAAATTTTTTTTGGCAATAATCTTCAAGTCTTCACTTTTCTTCTCTTTTCATCAGATATGACATTGATACCTTCAAAACTTCAAAACTTGATATCTTTAAATAATCTTCAGCAGTCTTCATATTATATTCTACTTCTTTGATAATTCTCCCTTTTTGTATCTTCTCCCCCTTTTTGATGAGTGGTGAGAATCATCATCATCAAAACTTTGCAAAACAATCTCCCTTTTCAAGACAATCTCCCCCATTGTGTATGATCACGTAAGCACAACCTTCATGTAACGAGCCCTGTATGGAAATATGAGTAGTCTTCCCAGATGGAAAGAGTGATTATTTCAATCTTTTCAGATAAAAATAGTCAATTGTAACCGTTTAAATCTTTGCAAATTCAAATAGTTTATAGTTGTAACTCTGAATCAACAAATGACTCAGTTAGAATGCCTGTCAATGGTACAAAGTCACTGAGTAACACAAAGTTACTATATAAGGAGTTGGTTTAATGTTGGCTCCCCAGGTCTTCCATTCAATCATCGAATAACACATGGTTATCTATGAACGTTCTGACAGAAAACAAATTTCTGTGTGCTCGTGCATGTGTATGAAAAAATTAAGCACAGATGATTGCTTTTCAATATAGGCTCAAAGTATGTAAACTTGTTGAGACATCAACAAATTATACAAAGACTCAATGTGCATGAGAAAGGGTTCGAAGGTGGGGCAACTTTCCTTCTTTTTCAATATTAGTATCTTTCAAATGAAGAACCAATAGCATATGTGCTGCGTCCCCAGAAAATGTGAAACATTCTCTTTTTGAGAAAAGAATGAGTAGCTGGTGGGGTTGTATGCAAGAGATGGCATGGGCTAGTTGCCTATTTCAATGATGGTCACCAAAAAAATGTGAACCAATCAGATTATGTGGCTGCCCGGCTCAGAAAGAATTTGGTTCAGAGTTTAATATTTTTTTACTCTGATCTCTCACCCTCTTTCTTTTAATGCTCACTTCTAACCAATCTCTCTTTTCCATTTTACCTCTTCACACACCATCACTCAATTCTTTTGACCCTTCTCCCCTCAATCACTCAGGGAATACTTCCTGGGAAGGAAACACTGGTTATCGTGAATCCATGGAAGTTCTGATAAGTTCTCACACTGAATCCCATGTATTTTCCTAAAAGAACATAGTGTTCAACAAGCTTTTTGTACATGTAAGCACAAATACCACTTGTTACATGAAGAATATAATATTCGGAGATGTCAAAACAGAAGATGTTTGAAGATGCAATTCTCCCCCTCAACCTAAAGAAGTTTGACAATTAAGCTCATATCATTTTATCATGAAGAATAAGATTTTGGAGAATCAAAAACGAATGTTGTTTATATGAACAATATATAAATATATTTTCAATGAAAGCACATGAAATGACGTTTGATTCAATCAATAGTGAATACAAAGAACGTGAGTATTACCATAGAAAGATTTAACTTTTGATACATGGTAATAACAAAGTCAAATAGAATGTTCTGAACCGTTATGTGTATGAATACTGGACAAAGTATATTGACAAGATAAAACGCAAGTATTTATCTTTAAGAACACATGGTCAGATAAGCATTTTAGTATCCAAAAATCTGTTAAAATCACAGATATTCTCCCCCTTAACTTAATGTAAATATATATTTTTTAGATAAAGCAGAAAATAAAGCACTGAAGTACGGGTTTTAATCAGAAGTGATTAGAAGCCATAGTCACTTGAACAAACCTGCATAATTGAAAGAAATAATGGTAATCATTTGTGAAAATGATTCCTCTTTCATTAGCAACAGTTGAATGAATGAACACAAAATCAAGATTTCGAATACTCCCCCTAGAATCATGAGTAAGGTCTAAGATATGTTCAACATACCAAGTTTGCTGATTAGAAATTGAAAACGCTTTTCATCCAACGGCTTGGTGAAAAAAATCAGCTAACTGGAAGTCAGTTTGAACAAGGTGCATTTCAATATTACCTTTTTCTACACGATCCTTGATGAAATGATAGCGTACATCGATAGCAGTTATAGATATGGCACTCTTGGAATCACAATAAATAGGAACACGCTTGTAGTTGTATCCAAAGTCCCTTAACTGTGTCGTCATCCAGAGGACTTGAGAACAGCAGCTAGCAGCAGCTACATACGCAACCTCGACAGTGGATGTTGAAACACAGTTTTGTTTCTTTGAAGTCCAACTCACAAGTTTGTCACCTATGAATTGACATGATCCAGAGGTGATTTTCCGGTCTAGCTTACATCCTGCATGATCAGCATCTGTAAAGGCAGTTAGTTCAAAACGAGAATCCTTTGGATACCAAAGGCCTAAATCAGGAGAGCCTTTGAGATATCTAAGGATTAGCTTAACAACAGTTAAGTGCGACTCTTTAGGATTAGACTGATATCTCGCACAAAAGCATGTGACAAACATTATATCTGGGCGACTTGCAGTCAGATAAAGTAAAGATCCAATCATGCTACGATACACCTTTTGATCAACAGGTTTCCCGGAGGGATCTGCGTCTAAGAGTGTACTAGTAGCCATTGGTGTTTTCATGACTGAACTATCTGACATATTGAACTTGTTCAAAATATCTTTTATATATTTAGCTTGATTAATAAATATGCCGTCGGGTAATTGCTTTACTTGTAGACCAAGAAAGAAATTCAATTCACCCATCATCGACATCTCAAACTTTGTTTCCATTATTTTTGAAAAGTTCTTACAAAATTTCTGATTTGTCGACCCAAAAATCATGTCGTCAACATAAATCTGAATGAGAATCAAGTCCTCACCTTGACTTTTGAGAAATAAGGTAGTATCTACTGTACCTTTCTTGAAACCAGAAGCAAGTAGAAATTTAGTGAGAGTTTCATACCAGTCTCACGGTGCTTGTTTAAGACCATACAACGCTTTGTCTAGGACGTAGACATGATAAGGGTGATGAGGATCAACGAAACCTTCAGGTTGAGCCACATAAACCTCCTTATGCAAAACGTCGTTCAGAAAAGCCGACTTTATGTCCATTTGATAGACAGTAAAGTTTTTGTGCGCTGCATATGCTAGAAAGATTCTGATGGCTTCGATCCTTGCAACCGGGGCGAATGTTGTCATAGTCAATGCCATCTTGTTGACAGTACCCTTTTGCGACCAATCGATCTTTGTTTCTCACGACTACTCTAGCTTCGTCTTTCTTATTTCTGAACACCCACTTTGTTCCAATAACAGATTTACCTTTAGGTAGTGGAATCAAGCGCCATACCTTGTTCCTTTCGAATTGGTGAAGCTCGTATTGCATGGAAGAAATCCAGAAGGGATCACGTAGAGCTTCAGACGCTTTCTTTGGCTCTAAGGAACTGAGGAAGCTTGAAAACATGCAGAAGTTGGCTGTTGCTGACCTTGTCGTGACACCAGATTGTACGTCACCTATCACATTGGTCAGGGGATGATCCTTAGTCCAAAGATGTGTGCTTGGTAAGGCTTCAACTGTTTGTTGCGTATTTGATGCATCGTTGTCATCTTGCACGGCAGGTTGCTCCATAGATGTACTCGGGACATCTTGTACTGGTGTTTCTGATACTGAAGCTTCCGGACTAGCAGTTGAAGTACTCGGGACTTCGTTTCCAGAAGAACTATCTGTAGAGACAAATTCAGGATTAGTAGAGTCAGAAACTAATGGTTGAGTTGTACCTGATGGAGATGAAGTTTCAGTGACTTCTTCTTCGGACGGTCCAGATATGTCTTCAGATATAGTAGGGACCTCCGAGCCTGTACCACTTGTTATCGATGTCAATATGCCTTTTTCAAAATCTGCACATATATCATCAAAGGCATCAATAAACAATAAATCTAACTGAGATGAAGTAGAGTTAGAGTTTGAAGAAGTGGATCCTTTAGTAGCTGGTTCTATTCTGGATTGAATAGAAGCTTTGTCCTTAATTACGAGTTCTGAACTGTTGTGTCCAGAAGTCCTTGTAGAATTCTCGTCAAAGGAGACATTCATGCTCTCAACAACCGTCTTAGTTCGAATAATGTAAATTCGATAAGCTTTGGATGTCAGAGAGTATCCAACGAGATATCTTTCATCCGCTTTCTTATCAAAATTTGATAATCCTTGACGCTCTTTAAGAATGTAACACCAGCAACCGAAAACACGAAGGAATTTGATGTTAGGTGTACGATTGTTGATTAACTCATATGCTGTTTTATTAAATCGCTTGACCACAATGGTACGGTTCTGAGTAAAACATGTTGTAGCGACTGCTTCAGCCTAAAGGTACATGGGTAGATTTGAGTAAGCAAGCATAGTACGAGCTGCTTCAACCAGAGTATGGTTCTTCCGTTCAATAATGCCGTTTTGCTGTGGAGTGTAGGCTGCGGAGAAATTGTGTGAAATACCCACGGTAGTAAGATAACTCTTCAGGGTGTCATTCTTGAACTCCGTGCCATTGTAACTGTGAATGGTTCTGACTGGCAGTTGAAGACGTACTTGAATGCGCCTGATGAAAGCGATGACCAACTCTGGCGCATCTGACTTGTTGCGAAGAAACTCGAGCCATCTATACCTTGAGTAGTCATCTATCATTACCAACACATATTTCTTTCCGTTGATAGATGTTGTGCGCATTGGGCTACAAAGGTCCATATGAAGAAGTTCCAGTGCAGATGAGGTCGATGATTCAGATTTGGACTTGAATGAGCTAGGCTTCATTTTGCCCAACTCACATGCGGAACATAGTGAGTCTTTTTCGAACCTCATTTCCGGTAGACCTTTGACCAGACCTTGTCTTTGTAGCATCGCTATAGATCGGAAATTCTAATGAGACAAGCGTCGATGCCACGTCCACGATTGTGCCGTAGTTGCTTTGGCTAGTAGACATACTGGACGTGTGGCAGACAGTGTGGGAAAATCTACATAGTATATATTTCCATGGCGCTCAGCTTTGAAGACTTCGTAACCATCGGGATCCTCTAGATAACAATGAGTGGTTGTGAAGCGGACTTGATATTTCATGTCCCAGAAGTGACTGGTACTAAACAGATTGTGATCAAGTCCTTCAACATATAGTACTTTTTGAATCTTCACAACACCGTTGTCGAGCATTCCATATCCTCTGACGTGACCTTCAGCTTCAGAATTGGCAAATCTAACTGCTCCGGCAGGCTCCTCCACATAGTTATGCAAGAGGTGTTTGATACCAATTGTTATCCCAATTTAATCTAGTTGGTAAATAATCAATCAAGTAATCAAGCAACACAATAATAATCAAGAGATATATAAATCAGAGTAACATACCAATCCTTTGAATAAAAAATGAAACCCTTGAGTGTTCATGATACCCTTTGAATACAGAGAATATACGGCTAACTATTTAGAAAATTATCAGAGTTCTTTCAAGGTTAACCCTAAATCTAAACTAATTAACACTTTAAATACCTAAGCCATATGGTCTTATGGGCTTGATAGATTTAAGGGCCATTTACAAATAACTATTGAATAAATACTAATTAGACCCACTAACTTTAACTATCAAATAAATACAGTTTAAACCCTTTAATCTTGAATACAATTATTTGATCCAACACCATGGCACCACTTTCTGTCCAAGTACCTGATGATGATGATGATGCTGAAGATGATTCTTCTGATAGTGAGGATGGAAACGTGGAAAGAGAACAGAAGATGAAAACTGTTACAGTAGAGTATGCCTAATTTTCTGAAGAACAAAAGAACCGTTTCAAAGTTGATAAGCAAGCAAGATCTTTACTTCTTCAAAGCATCCCGAATGATATTTACATCAAAATAGACAGCTACAAAGCTATTGCTAAGAAGATGTGGGATCAACTTCAAATGACGATGATGGGATCTAAGGTTGGGAACCAGATGAAAGTCGCAAACTGTATAAACAGTTATGAAGAATTCAAAGCCTTTGAGGATGAAATCCTAACGGACACTTATTTCTCTCTCTAGTTTCTCTCTCTACACTGTGATCTAATTTGAGTTGTTTTGATTGAATATGGCTTGATTTTGGACTTACAATTGGTATCAGAGCCTACCCATTCAAATTCAAACGAATTGATTGCATTACTTGGATCAAATTCTTGGATTATTCAAGAACACGCAGATAGTTGCTGAGTTTTCTGTATTAGATCAAATTCACACTTGATTTATGTGTTTTGAATGTAAAGATGGTTTAGTAGTGATCGATTATTGATATAGATCACTTTGTATTCACATAATTTCTCAAATCATTCACTAGAACAGATTCAACTTCGGATTTTCTTGTTTTTTCTTGAAAAAGTTCACGAACACTGTAAAACCATGATTTGCATTGTAATTTCTTGTCTTTAGTCATTTTAGTGCATTAAGAAAGTGTTCTATTTTTCATTACGATCACATTGGTTCATATTGAGAATCAATTTGCAGGTTATTTGGATTTTTTGATTGATTCTGTGAGTATAAGTGAAGAACGTGCAAGATCCGCACTTCATGATAAGCAAGAACACACATGCCCTGAAGAACACGCACGATGTTGATAATCATGATTTCTGCGAGTTTTGTTAGGGTTCGCGCATAGCATTGTATGCGAAAAGGTAGTTCGCGCAAAGAATTGGATGCGAGTTTCTGTTTGTGTTTTGCGAGTTCTTGAATTCGTGCGAGTTTCCATTTAGCGAGTTCTTGTTTTGTGAAAAAAATTTAAGTATGGAACACGCAAAGGCATATGCGAGTTTTGGGTGATTTGCGATTTTGTAGTCACTTGCAAAAAGTTCACTTGATCAAAATTTTCTAAGTTCAAAACGCGCACGAAGTACTCTGCGAGAAGCTACTTCGCGCACGACGTTGTCTGCAAGTTTTCAAAACGCGCTAGTAGTTGTGTGCGAGTTCTCCAAACGCGCACAAAGTTGTTAGCGAGAAGTGGATTGAACAGTCTTCTGCGAGTTTCTAGTGTTTGCTAGTTTCAGTAGTCTGCGAGTTCAGGACTTAGAATTTTTTTTGATATCGATTTCAAGTGGTGATTTGAGTTTGACTTTTCAAGTCAACTGTTTCTGAATTGTTTGGGGCGATCTTTAGTTTCAAGCCTATCATCAGTATTCTTTCTCAATTTGTTCAAGATGCCTACTATGATGAAAGAGGAAATATTGTATTGTCATCAAGAAATGTTGCAGTCATGTATATGCCTGAAATACCTACAATAGAGGATGAACGTGATAAACTGAAGGATCAGAATTCATCTCTTCTAAAATAGATTCAGGAGTTTAAAAATAAATTGTTAAAATCTGATAAAACTTATGATTGTGCAAAACGTACTAATAATTCCACATCTGATTTTGCAGGTATTCTCAGCACAAAAGAGAAAGAAATTAAACTAAGAGAAAGGGAGATACATCTTCTTCAAACCAAACTAAAGACAACTGAGAAGAATTCTTCAAAAAATAAAGCTGAATTAGTTGGTCTACTCAACAAGGTGAAAGAGTTTGAAGAGAAGATTTATGTTTTGGAAGCGAAGAATGCTGAGCTACTGAAAAGTCTTCCAACAGAAAAAGAGAAAGATGAAGAAAAAGCTAATCTGGAGAAAATTTACAACGAAAATTGTCTGATTTTTCCAAGAAAGATCTACAAGAAAAAAAAGATTTAGAGATGAGATGTCTGAAACTCTCTAAGCAAGTGTCTGAATTTGAAAAAAATATTATTTACTGAAAGAGACACGTTTTCCAAGGAGAGGAAAGTTCTTGATGAAAAAGTAGTTGAATTTCCCAAACAAATCTCAGTTTTACAAGACTTCCTTGAAAAAGAAAAGAAAATGTTTCAAGAAAAGAAGAAGTCTTTTGATATTGAAAAGAAGAAATCTGAAAAGAGAAATGTTGGGATCTTCAATGAAATATTTGCAATGAACAAGAACATGGAAAAAGATTTTGAGCTTTAACGTCAAAATTTTGAAAATTAAATTTCAATGCTCTCTAAAAGACTAATTGTTTTATCATCAGACATATTAAATGAACAGAAGGTCAGATCTGATTTACAGATGAAATTTGATACAGTTCTTGAAGAAAAAGAATCTTTATCTAAAAGGATTTATCTAAAAGGATAAAAGGATTTATCTAAAAGGATTTTCCAGATCTTTTATTGTTGTTCCCAGGAATTCAAGTTTCTAACAAAGATTACAATTAACAGAATAACAAAATTGAATTCAAACCTGTTTTTGTATTCAAATCAATCTCCTTTTACAACAAAAACTCTCTGGAAGTATTTTCTCTCTCTAAGACCTTCTCTCTCTAAGCTCAAGATGCGTACAAGAATAACCGAAATTTTCTACCTAGAATTCTCTCAACACACACAGCCATATAACTACTAACAAGAGGAAATAAATGCGCTCAAAAAAATACAAAAACACTAAAACTGACTTTGACTTTATTACACTTTCACTTTGACAATGCTTGAGAGTTGACTTTCAGCTTTGACTGCTTGACTTTGATCTCCTATCTTCTATGATCTTCTATCCAATATATTTATGCTATAACAATCTCCCCCTTTGGATTCAAGACCATTTCTAAAAATATTTTGCAAGACAATCTCCCCTTTGTTGCATTGAAGATCTTTAACTTTAAACTCTCCAAAATCTGTCTTCATGAAATAATAACAGTCTCCCAAGTTTGATAAAACCTCTTTCAGTTTTAGACACTGGAAAGAAATTATCTTCAGATTTAGCTCAGATTGCTTCAACAAATAATCTTCAAAAAAAAAAATTCTGTAAAATTCAGCATGTCTTTAGAAATCTTCGAATTTGCTTTTCTTTTTCAATCTTTCAATCTTTATCAAGCTCTGAAAATCTTTGAACTTTGCTTGATTATCTCCAAATTCTCATTTCTCTCATTTCTTGATACTGTCTCACCATATAAGATACAAATTGTTCTTTCCAGACATTTCTTTTAACTTTGTCTTTTCCCCCTTTTTGATGATAGCAGCATCGAAATCATCAAAACTTTCAACAAGAAATTTCGTTGATGTCTGACCACTGATCTTTCCAAGAGCCTTCGATTCATTGTTAATCCATAAAGATATTCATCTAGATCTTTTCAAATCCAGACAAATTAGAATGTAACACCTGAATCAACAAATGAATCATTTAACATGCCTTTCAGTAACACGAAGTCACTGTGTGTAACGAATACACATTGGAAAGGAGCTTTTTGATGTTCACTCCCCCAGGGCTTCCATTCAATCATCGAAACACCACAAAGGAATTTCTATGAACGTTATGACAAGAAAACGAATTCCTTGTGTGCTCGTGCAAGTGATAGAAAAAATTAAGCACAGATGATTGCTTTTATATAAGGCTCAAAATTGTTTAAACAATTGAGACAACAATAGTAAAACACATACTCAATGTGCATGATCAAATGCGAAGGTGGGGAAGATTTCCTTCTTTTTCAATATCTATATTTTCCAAATGAAAATAAGATAGATTATATGCTGCGTCCCCTTTAAAATATGAAACATTTTCTTGTTAAGAAGAAAATGAGTGGCTGGTGGGGTTTTAATCAAGAGTTGGCATTGGCTGGATGCCTGTTTCAATGATGTTCACGAAGAATTGTGAAGCACCAGAAATGTGGCTGCCTGGCTCAGAAAAAGTTGGTGCAGAGTTTGATATTCTTTTACTCTGTTCTTACATCCTCTTTCTTTTAATCGTTGAGCTCGCCTCTAACCAAACTCTTTTTTCCATTTTACCTCATCACTCAACCCACACTCAGTTCTTTTAAACTTCTCACACTCGATCACTAAAGGATTGACTTATTGGGTAGAAAACACTAGTTAACGTGAATCCATAGAAGTTTCATTTAAGTCCTACACAATGAACCCATGTTTTTCTAAAAGAACATGTTGCTCAGGTTTAACTTTTCAAATAAAGCATATATATATATATATATATATATATATATATATCAGATATTTGTATGCTCAGAAGATAATCATGAAGATTTGAGCATTTATAATCATGAAGATATTTCAAAACAAGTATATTGAAATGAATGCAATGAATGCAAGAGACTTGTTTGAAAATCTAACATAGTACAAAAGATCAAATCTGATTGATATAGCAATTTAGGCTTTAGTCAGCAAAAATTGGAATTTGTCTATATGAAACAAAATATAGACATTCTTGAAAGAAACGTTTTGAAACGAAATCAACGCTCAAATTTCTTTGAATTACAATTGGGGTGTCTTACCATCGAAAAATAGTTCATTTTGAGACATGGTAAGAACTTGTTCAACAAAAAATGTTAAACCGGTGTGTATGAATACTTGAATTTATATAGAAAAGACAATACACAAGTATTTATCTTTGGAAACACACGGTTTGTTAATCATTGAAGCACATTAAAATGAAAACATTTAAAAATCACACTTCTATATTAACGAAATTGTTTAGGAATCAGAAGTGGTTTGAACATTTAATAACATGTTTTCTATGATTGAAAGTTGTCCTTCTTTCAACCATATTTGAGATTAAGAATAGAAATAAACCTCTCCGTTCAGTCTTAAATCTTATAAAGTCAGTGTAAAGTCATATAAGATATGATCGTGTAAGCTTTCTCTCAACCTGCAAAAGACAAAAGTCCGTCAAAGTACAAATTTTATTCACAAAAATTTATTGAAATGTAAATGACATAAAGCAGTAAAACATTAAATGTACGAGTTCTAATCTGAAATGATCAGAAATCATATGTCGTACTCCTTTTTCTTTTGACATTTAAACTCCCCCTGTAATTTTGCATAGACAAATTTATCAGTGAAAATCATATGCAAAAATATAAACTCCCCCTCAAATGAATGTTGATCATCTAAACATCATCTCTAACTCCCCCTGAAATCACGAATACCTTTCAGTGTAGATATCTTTTCAGAATAAAAATAAAGAAATGAAGAAAAATAACAATAAAAAAACTTTAGTAGGTAATCACTGATTATGTCTTAAGATTTAACATACCAGGTTTAGAGATAAGAAAATTGAATCTCTTTTCGTCTAAAGGTTTGGTAAATAAATCTGCAAGCTGATAATCAACGTTTACAAAATAAAGTTCTATTGTACCTTGTTAGGACATAAAATGTCCATGTTTAGAAAGTTTTGTAAAGGGATTTATATTTTATATTTGTATTGTGCTTAGTTTAATTGTATTGGGCTTTAATGTAAATGGGCTTGGACTTTAGGTTAGAACAAGGGAGTTGGGAGGATATAAATAGTTTATATCTTTAGGGTTTTAGTAAGTTTTTCAATTATTCCATAATGTAGCCGTTTTGAGAGATTGTGTGTTATAGAGAGAGAAACTCTTTCTCTCTCTAGGTTTTATTCGTGTTCTTCATTTTTCAATGTGAATAAAGGTATCTTTCCCAATCTCATCTTGTTTCTCTTATTTGTTTCATGAATTGTTGTTAACCTGGGATCTACACGTGGTATCAGAGCCGGATCGAAGAATTTTTTTTTCTTTTATTCGATCGATTCTATAACAATTCATGTTCACTAAAGTCCAAGGTTTTACGGATGCCAATAAGCAGATATTTTTAGACAAACAAATCTTCCCTGCAAGCCACACAACCCGTAACTGTCCAGATTTATGATTGATTTTTTAATTGATAAACGGCGGTTGTTGTTTATTGCTTGGTGAATAATTGTTTGATCGGCGGCTGTTATTCCATGTTTTGATTTCTTGGAAGTTTATCAAATTAAAAGGATAATTGGTTGTTGATTTCTTCTTGGTCGGCTAAATCGTTCGGTAAAAAAAATTGTAAATGGCGGCTGTGATTTTCATCTCCAACCTGCGACTGTTTGTTTTGTGATTGGATGCTTAAAGCATCATGGGTCGGTGATGTTATGAGTTTTTAAATTGAGACCCATGAATTTTTACATCAAATGTAATTGGGTGTTTCATGATAATGGGTCGGTGCTTCCAATTTGGTTATTGGGGGTTGTGAGTTTGATGGAGTTATAATTGTGATTCGAAGCTTATTTTGATTGGCTAATGCAAGGAAGTGGGATGGTGGAAACATATATGTACATGGAGGGTGTGATTTAAAATTTTTGGCCATGGTTTTTAAGGTAGATTAATGTGAATGACCGAGCCAATACGGGCGGACTTAACAGCCCATGTGGTTCGGGATTCTATGCCATGCCATCTGGACTTAATGTGATCCAACGCTTCACTCGGGACTTTATGGGTGATGCATTTATGGGCCGTGTGTATGTTGGGCTTAAATGACTATTGCCTATCACAATGTTATTTTGGGATTAACTGTATATATATATCCGAATTTTGGGCTTTAGCGATTGGGTTTTGGGATTTGGAGCCTATGTGTACCAAATTTGTGAATGAATATGTTTGCTACAAGATGCTTCCTCTACGAGATGATTAGTACAAGTTCTTAAGTTGAACTCCTATTCAACTCGCGGTTCAAAGACAAATTTGTTGTTATAAACTGAAGATGCATTGTGGTTGTCATGCAAAACTCACACATTTCATTCTTGTGGGCATAACGAATGTGTTGAGTTTCTAGAGATAAAAGTTGTCTTTAGTGCCCTCAGTGGAAGTTATTCCGCACATCGAATCTGGTATTAAAGTTGAAACTTTGAAGGATAAGAGCTTCATTCAAGGGGGAGCCTGTGCTATCTTGAAGATGCGCAACACTAAAGTTTTCCAAAGAAATCAAGGGGGAGAAGAGATGGCGCTTCAAAGACGATGATTCCTTTACAAAACTTTAGGGGGAGATTGTTAGGACATAAAATGTCCATGTTTAGAAAGTTTTCTAAAGGGATTTATATTTTATATTTGTATTGGGCTTAGTTTAATTGTATTGGGCTTTAATGTTAAGGGGCTTGGAATTTAGGTTAGAACAAGGGAGTTGGGAGGATATAAATATTTTATATGTTTAGGGTTTTAGTAAGTTTTTCAATTATTACATAATGTAGCCGTTTTGAGAGATTATGTGTTCTAGAGAGAGAAACTCATTCTCTCTCTAGTTTTTATTCGTGTTCTTCGTTTTCAATGTGAATAAAGGTATCTTTCCCAATCTCATCTTATTTCTCTTATTTGTTTCATGAATTGTTGTTAATCTGGGATCTACATACCTTTTTCAACATTGTCTTTGATAAAATGATAACTAATGTCTATGTGTTTTGTCTTTGTATACTGTACAGGATTTGCAGACATTGCAATGTCGCTCTTCGAGTCACAATAAATCGGGATTTTGTTGAACTGGAAACCATAGTCTCGAAGTTGTGTCCTCATCAACAATACTTGAGAGCAACAACTGACAGCAGATACATACTCTGCTTCAGCAGTCGAAGTGGAAACACAAAGTTGTTTATTTGATGCCCAACTTACAAGCTTGTATCTAAGAAATTGAATATGACTCGATGTACTCTTCCTGTCTAACATACATCCAACATGATCTGCATCTGAGTAAGCCGTCAGTTCAAAACCAATATCTTTAGGATACCACGGACCAAGATCTACAGTCTCCTTTAGATAACTAAATATGCGCTTTACTGCAGACATATGGGATTCTTTTGGATTGGCCTGATATCTTGCATATAAACATGTTGAAAACATTATATCTGGCCTACTGGAAGTTAGATACATCAAAGAACCAATCATTCCTCTATAGGTTCTAACATCGACAGCTTTTCCCGATGGATCAGTGCCAATCTTAGTTCTAGGTGCCATTAGGTTTCTAATAGGTTTGTAATATTCCATTTTGAATATCCGAAGAATATCAAGAATGTACTTAGATTGATTTATAAAAATCCCCGTAGAAAATTGTTTGACTTGTAATCCAAGAAAGAAATTCATCACTCCCATCATACTCATCTGAAATCGTGACACCATGAGGTTTGAAAAATTCTTACAATATTTAGGATTAGTTGAGCCAAATATGATGTCATCTACATATATCTGAATAAGAATAATATCAGCTTTCGCTTTTTTAATGTACAAAGTAGTATTGATTTTACCTTTTGTGAAGCCAGATTTGACTAAGAATTTGGATAAAAGATCGTACCAGGCGCGAGGTGCTTGTTTTAGTCCATAAAGGGCTTTGTCAAGAATATACACATGATTCAGTTTTTCTTGATTGAGAAATCCTTCAGGCTGTGAGACATACACTTCCTCCTTTAGAATGCCATTAAGAAAGGCATTCTTCATGTCCATTTGATAGACTATGAAGTTCTTGTGAGCCGCGTACGCTAGAAACATGCGGATTGCTTCTATACGTGCCACTGGAGCGTAAGTCTCATCATAATCTATGCCTTCCTATTGCCGATATCCCTTAGCGACAAGTCTTGCTTTATTTCTAATCACGACACCATCTTCGTCTTTCTTGTTTTTGAATACCCATTTTGTGCCTATGATAGTTTTCCTTCCGGTCTTGGCACAAGTCTCCAGACTTTCAATGTTTTGAACTGATTGAGCTACTCTTGAATTGCAGTTACCCAATCTGAGTCAGCTAGAGCCTCAGATACACGAGTAGGCTCTATCTTACTCAAGAAAGAGTTATGCATACACTGATTTAAAGTTGCAGACCTAGTTTGCACCGGTAACTTTGGATCTCCAATAATTTGGTTTATCGGGTGCTCTTTGGTCCATTTATGTTCGTGAGGGAGTGGATTCGATGTAGATTGATTATAGTTATGATCTAGATATCTACTATCAGCTTCATTAGTTTGGTCAGGAATTGACGGGGGTACAGTTGAAGTTTCAGGTACAGAAGTTTCAGTTCGGACAACTTTTTCAGTGTGTTGATTATTCATTACAGTGTGACCAACTGAAGTAGATACTTCTTGTTCAACATTTTCTTGAACATCTTCAACTGTAGGAGTACTTGTTTGAAACTGAGTTTCTCTCTGAACCGGGGGAACAAGTTCAGTTAGCACCTCTGAAATGGTTGGAAGATTATTTTGTGAATTATCTGACCTGTCAACCACAACAGATTTAGGCAGTTTAGTTCCGAGAAACTCATCATAAAATAATTCAAACAAAAGATCTAATTCTGATAAATGTGAAATTGACGTTGAAGGTTTATTAGAATTAGTAACATTAGGTACAGGTTATGGACTGAGTTGTCCAGAAGCTAAAACTCCGGTAGAATAGGTTCTGAACTGCTTTGTTCAGAAGCCAAGTCCTCATCGAATGTGACATTAACGCTTTTGACTATGGTCTTTGAATTCTTCATTTAAACTCTATATGCTGCAAATGTCTGGGAATATTCAATGAAGATGCCTTCTTCAGCTTTTGGTCCGAACTTATTCAAGTTCTCTCTATCATTAAGTACAAAACACCTACAACCAAAGATATGAAAATGTTTAATGCTAGGTGTACGATTATTAATCAATGCATAAGGGGGTTTTCCAAACCGTCTGTGAATAATGGATCTATTGTGCGTATAATATGTAGTAGAGATGGCTTCTGACCACAGAAACAAAGGTAGATCATATTGGCTGAGCATAGTCCGAGCGGCCTCGACTAGCGTTCTATTTCGCCTTTCAACTACTCCGTTCTGTTCAGGCGTACGAGCAGCAGAGAATCGATGTGTTATCCCGACTGATTTGAGATAATCTTCAACGGTTTTGTTCTTAAACTCTGTGCCATTGTCTATCCTAAGATGCTTAACTGTCTTTTACAAGTTCACCTGGGTAGTCTTTAGAAAGGTGATGAGTACTTCGGGCGTCTCATCTTTTGACCTTAAAAAATTTACCCATGTGTAACGCGAATAGTCATCCACTATTACTAAAACATACTTCTTTCCTCCCATGCTTTGTGTTCTGATCGGACCACACAAATCCATGTGTAACAACTCAAGTGGAGAACTTGTTGTTGGTTCGGGTTTGGGTTTATGTGTGGCTCTCTTCATTTTCCCTTTTTCACATGCTGCACATAGATGTTCTTTTTCATATCTTAGCTCTGGAATACCTTTCACCAATCTGCCTTTGACCAATTTGTTGATATAACGAAAATTCAGGTGTGACAACCTTTGGTGCCAAAGCCAACTTTGTTGCATCGAGTTTTTTTTCAATAGGAAAACCTAATTGTCAGTCTGGACCTTTGAAAGATTAATTGTGTAGAGGTTTGATCTTCTATTTCCTACCAAAAGCTCCTTGCCATCTTCAGTTCGCATAGAGCAACTTTTGGCTTTAAAGTTCACCTCTAACTGTTTGTCGCATAACTGGCCAATGCTGAATAGATTGTGCCCTAAACCTTCTACATAGCTCACCTTCGTATTCATTACATTGTCTTGGATCACGTCACCATATTCCAGAATTGGTGAAAATTGATCATTACCGAACCTCACATTCCTGCAAAATTTCTCTGTATAATTAGACAATAAAGCTTTCTGCCCAGTCATATGCTTGGAACACCCGCTATCCAAGTACCACATATGACGGGTCTGTATAAGGGAAATCAGGGAAGAACAACTTTAGGTACCCATTTAAAAGTGGGTCCTATCGAGTTAGCGCAAGATTTTGGTATCCATTTAGATATGGATCCTCTGAACTTTTGAAAACATTTTGAAGCATAAGACTTGTAAGAACAAACATAATAATTTCCAAACCATTCATCAGAAAGTTGATGAGAAACCAAATCATTCCATCTAAAGTTAGACGACTTAATAGCAAACTGAGACAATTAGAATAATTGCTTTTTAGTATATCTCTTGTAAGAAGTTACAAGGTTTTGTTTAGATGAAGCAACATAACCAATTTTATCAGAATCACTACTAGTAGATCTATTACAATCTATATCAGGAGATGATTGTGAATTCTCATCAAGCTTCTGCTTTGGTCGCTATTCAGTTTGACCCTCTGACCTTTTCTTTCTTAAATCTAAAACAAAAAATTTAGGTTTATTAGGAAAATAAGATTTCTGAGAATGTCTTTTCTTTGATTTACCAGTGTTTTTCCGTTTCTGTGAGTGTTGTTTCTTTTGCTTCTTACCTTTTGCATAGTAATCAACATTCCCAGAAACTGATTCATCAACCTTAGTTGATGATTCACCAACTTCATGCACACTTGGTAAAGCTTGACCATTAATGACAAAAGTAGAATGATCTGGAAGTTTAGTATTGAAGTCAAACATATCAATATCATCTACACACCCTTCATCAGAATTTAAAAAATCATTTGCACACGCAAATAAGTCATCAAGATCAACTTCAGAGGTGTGAGGTGGTTTTGAGGATGTAGAACACTTTTGAGATTTAACATCTAAAAATGAGTTATTTAAAACAGTAGAAAATACATTTTGTTCAATATCAGCCAATACTCTTTCCTCAGATAAAATATTTTCAAGCTCGATTATTTTGATTTCTTAAATGAGTGGAGGTACATAAATTTTAGCTTTTAAAGATATTGCCTCCAACTCTTTTGTCGAATAGCTTTCAAAATAATCATTTGAAAGACATTTTGGCTGATCTGGATTATAACTATCATTCAACTTTTGATAGCAGAACGGTAGTTGCATTTTCTTTAAGTTCTTTCTTTTCTCGTCCTCTTTAGCCTCTACCTCATCAAATGATTTGGTAACGAATTTGGGTTTCAAATGAGAATATTTACCAGCCACAAAAAGAAAATCAAAATTATACAAAGTTGGCTGTTTTCTGATAGCTTTATTTAGATAGTGTGGGTTTTCGTAACCAAGACCCCACTTCTCTCTAACATCAACTTCTTCATTTGGGGTGTTTAAGAAAATAGTTTGATCTGTTTGGCCTCTAGCATACAATTTTGCTTCCAAACCATTTACCTTCTTTGTTAAGCTCTTGTTTTCTTCCTGCAATTTATGAGCTTTTAATATGGATCCTTGTTTCTCAAAATCAGACTTAGAAATCTTAGAAACAAAATCAGAAATCTTACTTTCAAAACAATCTTTTTCTTGTTTAAGATTAGAGACAGATTTGTTTAGAGAATCAATTAGATATTTGTTTCCAATAACTGCTTTGTTAAGGTCAAAGATCTTTTTATTTTTCTTTGCAATTCTTCTCTTTTCTTTTTGTAGTTTAGATTGTAGGTCTTGCAGTTCAACCATCATGGCTTCCATTTTGGTCATGAAATCAGATTTAGATAAGTTCATTACCTCATCAGATGTCTCATCTTCAGAATCATCATACTTCACATTGTCACCCATCAAGCACATATGTGTTGTCTTTTCTTTCTCTTCTTCAACATCTGAATGATCTAACCAAAACTCATCCTTGGCCATGAGTGCCTTGCCAGCTTCCTGTTGCTTAGCTAAGAGCATTTTGTTCTTGTAATATTACGAGTTTCTCACTTTCAGCTTCCTACAGTCCTTGACATAATGACCGACCTTGCCACAGTTGTAGCATTAGATCAAATCATCAGTCTTCTTTTCAACACCAGCATAGTCATTCACAAACTTCTTTCTTTCCTCTGGCCTTTTCTCCACATATTTCTTCTCCTCGAATCTTCTTCCTTCAACTCTGTCCTTGTGTTCATGATTCTTTGAACCTGATGACGAGTATCTCTGAGAATTTGAGCCTGGTTTCTTGTAGAACTTTTAAAGAAAAGCTCGGGTCAGTAGCAACATGGCTTGCTTGAGATTTTCTCCATCATCACTATCAGTTGCATACTCAGAATCAGAACATGGAATTACAATTTTCTTCTTCTTCTTCTTTTCTTTCCTTTCGTTCTCTTTTTCACCTGCTACTAGGGCAATAGGATCTGACACCTTCTCAACTTTATTTTTCTTCTCAGTCCTTTTCTCTTCCACCTCTTCTTCATTCTGTCTTAGTGTCTCATACACTTCATGCAGTGGAATGTCATTAAGATCATTCATCTGTTTCATTCTTCGTGTGTGTTTCTTCCATTCCGGCTGCAGAATGCATAGAAACTTGACATTATTCTCTATCTGCTTCTTCTTGACTTTGTTCTTGAAAAGTTTGTTCAAAACAAGCACAAATCTTCATAGCTGTTTATACAATTGGCCACTTTCATCTGATTCGCAACCTTAGAGCCCATCATCATCTTCTGTAGCTGATCCCACATTTTCTTTGCGTTAGCTTTGTAGCTGTCGATCTTTATGTAGATTTTATTGGGGATACTTTGAAGTAACAGAGATCTAGCTTGTTTATCATCTGTGAAACGACTCTTCTGCTCATCAGAGTACTGGGAAAAATCCTTAGGAACTGTTTTCATCTTTCTTACTCTATTTTCGTCTCCATCCTCACTGTCAGAGGATTCATCATCTGGTATCTCCACAATTGGTGGTACCATTGGACCTTTAGTAGTGGAGAGCAACATGTTTTCTCTGTTTGCATGCCGGTCAATGAAATCTAAGAATGTATATTTTCATTGCTCATACTCCCCTTTGAACAGAACAGGGGGTTTGACATTAGTGCCAATTGAAAGAGCGTCCTTTGAAGTCATCCTGTTTCAATTAATTTTCAATAAGAAACTTGAAACTAATCGTTAGTCCAATTTGAAATCAAACAAAAATACAAATTAACACCGAAGTAAATTTGACAAAGAGAATTCTGAAATTCTCTAAGTCTAGAATTCGCAAGATACGCAAAGGTACATAAAATTCGCAAAAAACACAAAAACACTCACAGAATTCAAGTTCAAAATTCGTAAGATAACACTCTTTAGAATTCGCAAGCAAAGAACAAGTTAGAATTCGCAAAATAGAAACATGTGAATCCAACACTTAGAAAACTTTCTCACTTTTTGTAAAAACCACAAGAATTCGTAGACTACTCTTCTGTGAAATCCAAGAAATTCATAAGGCAGTCTTATGCGAATTCTTTCCTTGACAAAAAAAAATCTCACACATATCTACGAATTTTGAATCAATTC
Organism: Arctium lappa; assembly: GCA_023525745.1. Lineage (NCBI taxonomy): Eukaryota > Viridiplantae > Streptophyta > Magnoliopsida > Asterales > Asteraceae > Arctium > Arctium lappa. Next base: position 67,769,834 of record CM042048.1, on the reverse strand, counting down.
GTAAGACAGAGTATGCGAATTCTACGAAATTCGCAATAGACGCAAATTCGAATCCTCTGCTTTTCGCAACACACTAGTCTACAAATTTTACACTTATAACATTCAGAATCAACAACTCTGCGAAATCTGATTGATTATGCGAAATCTAATGAATCTTTCTGCGAATTCTATTAAATCTGCGAGTTCTTGAGCATGTCTGCGAGTTCTTCGTGTAATCTATGAATTCTTTGGATCTCGTTGAAAAAATCGATCTAAAACACTCAAAAATCCTCCTAAACTTCGAATTTTGATTCGAAACTTTGACACTATGCTCCCTAATACATCGGGAATTTAGTTCTATCACTCAATTTCGATGAGAAACACTGATTATAACAAGATGAATCAAAACACAGTGCAACGAACTCGTGAACTCATACTTCGACAAATCTCAAAATTGACAATCAATTACAGTGCAAAAATTCAATTCACCTATACAATTACAATCTAAAACACTATTCGCACATTATCTGATCAATTACAACTCGAAAAACAAACACAAGCTCAGAATTGATTCTGATCTCGATGAACATAGTGGAAACTTTTTAATTTTCTTGATTTTGATCTGGATTAGCTATGATACCAATTGTTGTTCCTAGGAATTCAAGTTTCTTACAAAGATTACGATTAATATAATAACAAAATTGAATTCAAACGTGTTTTTGTATTCAAATCAATCTCCTTTTACAACAAAAACTCTCTGGAAAGTATTTTCTCTCTCTAAGACTCCCTCTCTCTCTCTTTAAGACACCCTCTCTCTCAAAGCTCAGGACAAGTACAAGAATAACTGAATTCTTCTACCTAGAATTCTCTCAACACTCACAACCATATAACTACTAACAAGAAGAATAAATGTACTCAACAAAATACAAAAACACTAAAATTGACTATGACTTCATTACACTTTGACTTTGATAATGCTTGAGAGTTGACTTTCAGCTTTGACTGCTTGACTTTGATCTTCTATCTTTTATGATCTTGTATCCAATATATTTATGTTCTAACATTTATCCTTTTAGATCAATCAAGAACAGTCTTCCAGCAGAAAAACAGAAAGTTAAAGAAAAAGCTATTTTGTTCTGGAATTTGCATACGTTGATTTGTCAGAAAAGATTTCTGCAGAAGTGATTGATCAATCACCTCTTGACAAGTCAACTGAATCAGTTTGTTCTTTTAAAACTGCTTCCAGTTTTATGTCTGAAAAAGTTTCAAGAAAGAAAAGTATCAAAACAAAAGCTGTTGATACAAGTAAGATCCATCCTACAAATATGTTTTATAATCATTCTGTTGATGGAACAGCTAGATCTAAAAATAAATTTCTTGGAAAGCAATGACGGACAGATCAGATGGTTTGGGTTGTTAAAGGTTCTTCAGATAGCAAAGTTGTTTAGAAATCATCTGCAACCACATCCAATGCTAAAAAGAACAGAGATCGTAAAGGTAAATCTTTTGCTTCACCTGATATGTATTACTCTACTAATCACCTTATCAGGTTGGCTGAAAAGAAGATCTGTTGTTCTTATTGTGGTGAGAATGATTTCGTGCAAAAAGAGTCTGCTCATAACTGGTATGGTACTTACCGAATAACTTCTCAGAATAATGTAGTTAAAAGGTATAAACCTATTGAGAAGTGGATTCGTAAATCTGACAAACCAGGACCCAAGTATATATGGGTACCAAAACCTGTGAAATCTGTTTTTTCAGGATGCACAGGTTTAGGGGGAGCAGGTAATTTGGCTTCTGATTGTATCAGATCAGAACTCGGACTTCAATGTCAAGAATTTGACTTCTGATCAAGTCAGATAAGGACTCGTGCTTCAGTATGTTGAGCAGATTGCATATATCAAGGGGGAGTAAACAGACATTGCACACTTCAATGGGGAGCACAATTGTAAAGTCTGTAAATGGGTGTGTGAGTCTGTGTTTGAAAAGATTTTTGAAATCAGAAAGGATTTTCAAGAGAAAGTTGTATTTTTTTAGCTTAAAATAGATTTTTATAAACTTGCTATTTTTAGAAAGTGGGGCAAAATATTTTTGGAAAGTTTCCATTTTTGGAAATTTGTCAAAAATTTTTATAAGTCCAAAACGAGCACATAGTTTCGTGCGAGTTCTAGAAACGCACACACCATTGCATGCGCAAAGTGTAGAACGCGCACATAGTGTCGTGCGAGTTCTCACTTCGCGCATAGCAAAGGCTACACGAAGTCTAAAACGCGCACACCATGTCATGTGTGTTCCCACCTCCCGCACGACATTGCTTGCGAGTTTCTCCTGTTCACAACACTTCGTGCACATCGCTTCATGTGCGAAGTGCACCCGCACACTTGTATTCTTTGTGCGGTAAGTGTTCTTTTCAATGGTCTACGCAAAGTGAGTCACTGAATTAGATCGTGCCACGTGTCTACGAGTTTCTCAGAGTATATATTCAAGAGTTTTCATTATTCGATTCACTTCTCTCAGATACCTATTAGCGAGTTTCTCACTTAGCGATTTTTTTTCTCTCGAGCCTGACCTGCGACCTTTCGAGCTTTTTTGTTTTCTGATCGATTCAGTGTAGGTTTATGATTTTATATTGTTTGTTTCTTCATTGTTATTACTTTATGTATATTCTTTTCGTGTTTGCAGGATTGATTTTTCATTTTTCTAGGGTTTAAGTTCAAATTTTTTTTATGTGTGTGTCGGTTTATATTCTTGACTGAAAATACTTGTCTTTTGAATTTGTTCTGATAAAATGTTGTGTATGTATGGATATTGCATTTGGGTTTGTTATTTCGATTCTTGATTTGCAGGTAACCTTGACATTGGACTTTGGAATCAAACTTATTAACAATTTTTGACAATCGAACTGTTGGACTTATGTTTTGAACCGTTGAACTATCTTGGACTGATTCGAACTCATGAACTAATCTTTTATGTTCAAATTAATCTGGAATAAACACTATTCGATAATATCAATAACATAAATTTCAGATTAAAACATCAATTTTGGGTTTAAAATTTCAAATTTCAAATTTTTTTAAGGGAACAGTTTATGCATGTTCTTGATAAGAACACTTAGAGTTTTGCGAGTTCATCCCTTGAACTGTTTTCCATGCAAGTTCTATGGTGAAACCAAGTCTCATGTGAGTTCTATGGTCAAACCAAGTCTCATGCGAGTTGTATTCTTGAACTATGGTTCTTGCGAGTTTTTGGGTAAAACCAGTCTCATGATAGTTCATTTGATAGCGAGTTCTTGCTTAATTTGTTTGTCATGCGATTTTCTAGTCCCTCTCAGTGTCATGAGAGTTCTGGACTTAGAAAATTTTCTAGGTTTTCAATTTTTTTTTTAAAAACCTTTCAGATGCTTGTGAGTTCATGCACTACTACTGCAGTTTTTAGAACAAAATCAAAACATCTAGTGTTTTGGTCAAGTTTTGGTATTTTTTCTGTTTGATGTTGCATATTGATTCTTGCAACACTGTGTGCTTATCTTGTAAGCGTAAAACTACAATCTTTTTGTACTTTGACACTGTGTGTATCAAAATCCTTTTCTGAAAACAAGTTTTTGTGCTTATTGCTAACAAATTGGATCATATCCAATACTTTCTTTCTATTTCAGGTATAACATGGCAGATGAACATACTCATGATTCCATTGTCCAGATGGATGAGTATGATCCCAATGTCCAAGGAGACTCCTATGCCATATTCCAGATCTCACTTTCAGTCAGTTGTCGGTGTAGATCCTGATCTTGCCCTAATCAGTCCGTCTGAGTATCTGTTGCTCTACCCAAACAACCACCATGTGGATTTTGATGTCCTCAATGTCAATCCACTGGTCATTTAAATTCTGAATGGACATCCTCTCAACCAGGCTTTAACAGACAATGTTTCAATTTCTCTGATCTATCTACAACAAGCCTAGAAGACAATTGAATACGTGGTGGAGAGCAATACGAACAAATACTTCCAGATCAGAATTGACAACTTCACTTCTGTTTTATCTTATCAAAGACTCAGATTGATACTGGACTTACCTGAAGCAAACTCAAGAGAGGGCAAAACCAACTTTGACCCATACCCAGTCGACTCTGAAGTATTTGAAGGCATCCGAGCCTTAGGGTATGTGGGTTCATTGACAAAGATCAACGACTTTAAAAAGACAAATCTACCACCATTTTACTACCAGATGTTCTCCGTCATCAATCGCTATTTGACCTCCAGGCACTCAGGCCTTGACAACACAAATATGCATACATTGCGGCTCTTTCATGCTATCATGTACGATCTGTATGTAGATTATTCAGTGGCCTTCTGGACAAAATTGTATGAAAAGGTTATCAGCAAGAGAACGTCTAAGAAAGCATTATATGTGCCATATCAAAGGTTTCTTCAATTGATTGTTCAAAGTATGATACGATCAAATTGAGATATCCCAAAAAGGTCTCATCATGAGCTTGCTCCGGAGTTTGAAATGTGATATCTTCAGAAGCAGAAAAAGACCTTTGCTTACTCCATGCCTATTCCAGCAAATCTACTTTCTTATAGGGGTGTTCATCTAAACCGCCAAACCGCACAAACCGCCCACACCGCACCGCAAAGTGTGGTTTAGAACATCCGTGGTGCGGTTTGTGGTTTGCATTTTTGCCAAACCGCACTATGCGTTGCGGTTTGCGATTTTGAGTTATCAAAACGCGGTTCAAACTGCACCGCACTGAACATTATATATATGTATATATTTTTAATTTTATATATTAAACACACATATATGTATATATAGAATAATTGCAATATTTATATAATATGTATTTTAGAATTGGACGTATTGAATATTTTTATTTTTAGGGACTACGATCACGTTATCGTTGATTTTAAAATGAAGTTTTAATCTTATAATTATTTAATTGTAGGTGTAAAATGCGTAAGGTACAGACCACATGAACCGCATAAACCGCACCGCATTTTGCGGTGCGGCTTGGTGCGGTTTGAGGTATATGGGGTGCAGTTTGGAAAAATGCTCAAACCGCATATGCGGTGCGGTTTGCGGTTTTACCCCAAACCACACCGCGAACACCCCTACTTTCTTATGTTGATCCGAACTCGGAGTGTGTTAAGGACTATAGAGAGTCTATGGGAATGCCAGAATCGGAAATCCCTACCCAAGACTCCAACCTTAGACGAGTGGAGTCGGTGAGGGTTCCTGTGACTAGGGGAGTCCTGGAACGGGGAGGGTTGAGAAAAAATGCTGAGAGGGGTACACGCGGGGGTCAAAATTCTCAACCTGAAGCTGTGGGGACTTCGGCACAAGTTGCCAATCGTCTAGAAGTCTCTACATCTCAACCTGAAAGGACTATCATTCATCAATCAAGTCCTCAGGAAGAGAATTCTAATGAAGGTGAGAACTCTGAAACAGAGTCGGATCATCAGGCAAATTCTACAGAAACTATTCCTTCAGCTACTTCAGAACATCAACAGGAGAATATTAATGATACTGATGTTGAAGATGAAAATCAACAACACGGTTTTCGCTTTCTTGATGATGTGTCCTTACACCATGATGATATGGAGATTGATACAGCTGCTACTAACATTCAACATGTTCTAGAAGATATAAGGAGATCTGAGGGAGTTGAAGTAGAAAATACAAATAATGTGAGGCAAAGTGCATATGTTGAAAAAGAATATGGTGAGAGAGTGTGTAACCTAACCTATAGATCCAAAAGGGCAACCACATCTAGTACTCCGACGCACGTGTTGCGTTCGGGTGCTCAAGACATAAGTAGCCCACTTATGCACTTGCACACCTCATCCATCCATTCTATAGCCTCTCAACAGGCCATAGTCTCATCTTTGCACGAGGTTTTAGCACATACACTATCTTCCTTTCACTCGGAAAGTGTAGATATTGAGAACAGAGCTCAGCTGCCCCAGAGGTCAATGCCATTCAGTGCACTATCGAGTCTAGCACCACTTGATTTATCACCATCCATTCCTAGGACACTCATACACTCTACTACCATCTAATAATCCCAGATTTTATGTCAAACTCTTATCTAAAATCAATCACAAACAAGATTAAACAATCTACCTAATTCAATTAATCACAAGATTCAATTATAAATGATTTGACTCGCTTTCTCTCTCTAACCACAGTTTTCTCTCTCTAACGCTGTGAATACAATCTCTGTTATGGATGTTACTTGTGATTCTACACAAAGACTTTTAACCACAAGTCTAGTAAAGAAACAAGAAAACACACGCATACAAACAGATTACAACACAAAGTATAAAGACCTTTGACTTTGACTTTATTACACTTGACTTTGACTATGCATGAAAGTTGACATTTGAGCTTTGACATTCTTTGACTTTTAGCTTCAGATATAATGATCTTGCATCCAACAAATCTGTGCACTAACACCATCAGACGTCTAAGTGACCCCATCAGAACACCTGTAGTGGGACCGTAATCCGACCTACGAGGATCATGTGGAAGACTTGTCATTGCTACCACGATGCCAACTTTGAACACAGGCCACACAGTTGATTCATCAACTTTTGTGTTAATGAGAAGTCTATGTGACCCCGGTCTCAGCAGCGCCTTAAAGGCTGTTGAAGATCGTTTGTCCATGAAATTTGAGGAGCAGTTAGGGAAAGTGAAGAGTCTGTTGAAAGGAAAAGGTCCAACTGTCGAGATGCCTGTTTAGCCACCTCCACCACCACCAGTACAGCCTGTTGATCAATCTGTGGAGGAGCTGAAATCTTTACAATGTGCCAATTTACTATCTCAAGCACCAGCTGATGAATCTGAAGCTGATTTGATTGGTTTATTGAGATCGCAGCAACATCAGGTACCTTCAGACTATCCGAATCTTTGCAAATTCAGACAAGTTAGGAATGTAACACCTGAATCAACAAATGAGTTAGTTAAGATGCATGTCAGTAACACGAAGTCACTGTGTGTAACGAATACACATTGAAAGGAGCTTCAGTGATGTTCACTTCCCCAGGGCTTCCATTCAATCATCGAAACACCACAAAGGAATTTCTATGAACGTTATGACAAGAAAACATATTCCTTGTGTGTTCGTGCAAGTGTTAGAAAGAATTAACCACAAATGATTGCTTTTATAAAGCTCAAATTATGTAAACCACTGAGACAATAGTAAGTAAACACAGACTCTATTGTGCATGATCGAAGTGCGAAGGTGGGGCAAACTTCCCTCTTTTTCAATATCCAGATTTTTCAAATGAAAATCAGATAGATTATGTGTTGCGTCCCCTTGAAAAATTGAAACATTTTCTTGTTAAGAAGAAAATGAGTAGCTGGGGTTTTTTTTATCAAGAGTTGGCATGGGCTAGTTGCCTGTTTCAATAATGTTCACGAAGAGTTGTGAAACACTAGTAATGTGGTTGTCCAACTCAGAAAAAGTTGGTGCAGAGTTTGATATTCTTTTACTCTGATCTCTCACTGTTTTTCTTTTAATCACTGAGCTCGCTTCTAACTAAACTCTCTTTTCATTTTATCTCAATGCTCAACCCACACTCAATATTTGACTCCTCACACTCGATCACTAAATGATAAACTTCATAGGTAGGAAACACTGGTTAACGTGAATCCATAGAAGTTTCGTTTTAGTCCTAACACAATGAACCCATATTATCCTAAAATAACATGTTGCTCAACTAATTTAACCTTTCAGGTAAAGCACAAAATATGAAATACAAGTTGTTAGTGTATTAATTGTATACAAGATTTAATTGGGAAAGTCTTGTAAAAAGCCTTTATAATTGAATAGTCAAAGGAAGTCAATGTAAGTCAAATAGTGTAAAGTCAACATTAGTCTTAGAGAGTGTAGATCCCATTACAGTGCAATCAATAGTAAATCTTCACTATAGAACAATAATCAAGCCACAACTGCTAGTCATAATATTAATAAGCAATCAAAGGGTTACAGGTTTAGAGAGAGAATTTCTGATAAGGGTATGTAAACCTATGGACTAGCAATCTAATAAATGACTTGAGTAACCTGAAATATGAACTAGAAATGCCTTTATATACTTAGGCTTACAGGCCTAATGGGCTTATGGGCTTTTAGGCCTAACAAGCTAATAACTATTGTTAACTTGACAAAATATACCCTGAACTTCTATTTAACATATATTTAACCCTAACAATCTCCCCCTTTAAATAGAAGTTGAAAATCACTCCAGTTTGGAACATAAATCTTTCGAAACCCAAAGCTGATCTCGAAATATCGAATTTGAGTCCTGTACTCTAGATGTTCTTAAATTACACCCAGTGCTTCAAGTACAAGTGGCTTGTATTTAGGATCCAAAGGCTGAATCCCCATTTCATCTTGGTCAAGTGCATGCTTCAACTTATCTTTCAGCAGCATTAACGTACCATCAGAGAATCTGGCAATCTGATCGAATCGGATAAAGCGTAGAACACCTTTGTTGTTCACATATAACATACCAAACTCAGGAAGTTTTATCACAGTAAATGCAGGTACACTCTGGGCATCATACGGAATCTTCAAATCAGGCTTGAGCAGATTTATCTTTGGCTGGTCGCTTTCTAACCCAATCTGAAAATCTTCCACCGAGGCAAGTTTCATCGCACACTTCATATACCTCTTTACAGTCTCGAGTGCATCAATGACTTCCCCGGGTCTGATAGTTCTGGTCTTTAAGTCTCGAAGAATGAACAACAGATCTTGTGGTTCAAGATACGAAAAGTCAGCTTCAGAAAAACAATACTTCTGACCATCTTCTCTCGTTACCATGAAAGCTATATACTTTACTTTCATGAAGAAGGCAGGTAGAATATGATCAACTGACGTAATCCTGAGCTTTGTCTTGGAATACTTGCGTTGAAACTTCTTATACACAAATATGAGCTCACGCTGCTTTTCTTTGTTTTTCACAGAGTGTAGACCATGAAGTACAACTTCGTCATATGAACGGATCTAGTGGGCAAAGATCTTCTTTTGGCTTTCTTCAAGGAAAGGAACTTTGATTCTGACTCTTTCCCACTTGGACGGACGAACTGGTGTAGTACTTTCTGTTTCCATAACTAGTGATGCTGGAGGAGATCTAGCGGGAAAATCTGTATCAGGAAGATCAGGGTGATCAACAGGATAAGTCAAAAGTGGAACCGCGACAGAAGTCTGATCGTCTGGATGAAGAATCTCATCTATTTCAGCTTGCATAACTACCAGAGCTCTTTCAGTATTTGCACATTCTTCTGTCGGGTCAGTAACTTCATAAGGATCAAGAATTAACGCCCAGTCTTCAGGTACAATTGGAGAACCTTCATCAAATTCCTCTGGCTTTTCAGCCCTTGGAATGTCATATAGCACCAAATCCATACACTGTTCCCGTTCCTATCCCTGCCCTTCTGATCGAGTACCAGAACCCGAACCCTGTTCCGTTCCCACTTGAACTGTTTCCACAGACTGTATCTCCGGTTCTGTTAGGCGTTGGCGCTTCTCCCCCTCATGGTGATCAGGATCATCCTGATCATCATGTCGGCGCTTGAGCTTGTCCGCCTGGCTACGGCAGGTGTCCTCCACTGCTGATAGGCGTTCAGTCAATACAACTACGGTTTGCTGCAAAGACTGAAGCATGGCTTGCTGTAGCTGGAAGGCTTAGGGAGATATAATGGGTTGGGGGTTGGTAGGATAGGTGTGGATGCTTGAGTACGAAATAGCGATAGGAGATCGGCATCCCGGGAGGGTTCTGTTTGAGATTGGGCAAGAAGCTTGGCAAGGAGGATGGATTTCAGGTCCTCGATTGACATTTCGGTAGCGGGAATGAAAGGTGGTGGTGTAGGAGGTAGTGGTTTAGGCTCAGTCGCAGGACCTTTGCCTTTGATCATACGTTTCAGAGAATCTACCTCCTCTCGCATCATGGTTTGGACAACCTTTAGGTCGCCGTCCATATATTCCTTTGAGACGAACTAAGTAGGGGTAACACCTGGGTCACTTAGACTTCCAGTTGTAGCTACGACTGTAGAAGTCGATCCGCCTACGTTCACAGCTGGCGTGATGATAGTTGTGGTAGGACTTCCACCCAATCCTTGTAAACCAACCGAAGTTGGAATTACTATGGATGTTCCGGCAGGGCCACGAAGGCCCTCAGCAGTAGCCGAGAATGGGACCCGTGTCCTAGGAATAGGAGAAATTATATCAAACGGATCTAGACTTCGTGCACCGAAAGGAGTCGAGAACGGGGGCTGCTGTTCTCTTGTTTCAATACCGGAACTCTCCAAGTGAGAGACCGGTAGCTTTTGTGCTATATCCTAGTGTGAATGTGAGACCACCATCTGTTGAGGGACGATGGAGTGGCTGGGTGGGGTGTACAATTGCGTCGCTAGGTCCACGACGTCTTCTTCAATACCCTGTCTAAACACATGAGACTGGGTAGCAGATGTGGCTACCAGGGTAGATGTGGCTAGAGGGGTACAACCGTTGATGATTGCCCCGTCACTCGTGTACGCTCATGACGCATCTTGGTCCTTCTTTCCTTCTCTCTACTCACCTCTAAATTTTCAACTGAAACTCCCTCCGCTCTCCTTGTTTCTCCAGGTGAGGGCTGATTATCATCACCATCCGAGTCAGAAGACTCTTCATTTGATTCCGATACGTTGGTGGCTGGTTCCGACTGACTGCCGAATTGATCTGCTGCCTCATCAGAGTCGGTGGCAGCTTCCGACTAACTTCCGGATCGACTTGTTTCCTCCGCAGATTCGGATGCGGTTTCAGCAGCTGTTTCCTCTTTCGATGCATTGGCAGAAGAGGACTGAATGTTGGCGGATTTAGTAGTTGTGTCCTCTTCTACCATCGGAGATGTCTCCCGTGGCGGGGTAGGTGATCGTCGTGAAGTACTGGCTTGTCTCGATCCAACGGCACTTCCCTCTCCAGTTCCCCTCACAACGATTTCACTCATCACACCCGGTCCGGAAGCCCCAGCTATCCGGACTCTACCACCTCTCGTACGGGAACGCTGACCCTCATGCCTCTCAGGTCGTGCTCCCTGGGAGGTTCTACCGGTTCTGGTTGGACCATAGGAGCTGGAAGATTGTGTGTGTGCCTATACTCTATAACACTCAGTGCCGAAGGACGAGCATAGGCCAGCAACCCGATGGGGATTTTTCGGGCGACGATACCTTCCGGATCAGTACGAGCTGGTATTTTGCGAGTCGGGTGATGCGGGCAAGTAGGGTGCATGGTACGGCGAGGTATATCGGGATACAGAGTCATGTAGCTTCGAATGATCATCTGGAGAAACCTCATATACGGTATGAAGTTCTGTCTCTTCTTCGCGTTCGATCGAACTTTCTGAACAAGGTCGTACCATAGGAAGTCGGCGAAATCCGCGTGGCGATGGAATGCCACTGAGTGGAATAGGCAGAGAATGTGAATACTCGTTTGGTCGATGCCTTTCATGATAGCCAAAAGGCATCTATTGAGGTAAGTGAACATGGTGTACCATATAGTGGAAAGGTACTTGCGGTTGAACCTTGATGGTAGACGTAGATCTGCGCCGTATCCTAGGGACAAGAGGTCAGCGCATAGAGTGGCGTCCGATACGAGCGGGTCAAAGCTATTTCGCCCCTGGACTGAACCGGCGGTTGGCAGATGAAGAAATTGTCGGAAAAGATCACAAGTGAGGAGCACAAGTGTATGATCAATTCGGCCTTCCAGATCGAATTCACCGTCGGCCTCCAAGGCATGTAGAGATTTCCAGAACTGTTGTGGGTATAATAGCGGCACTTCCGCTGTCTCCGATAGAGGATTCCCACTGAGGATCTCGATGATGACCTGATATTGAATGGCAGGTTGGGTCACATCGAGATGATAGTTGTTTGGTGTGAGCTGAATGAACTGATCCTCGGGAATCAGCTCAGCATCGACGATTGGATCAATCGCTGGAGGTGGATGTTGCGCCATAGTACCTCGTAAGAATGAACTGGTTAGATCTGAGGTACAGTTGAAGAAAGATGTCGTTGGAGTTACATGTCCATGGTTTAAACCACAACCTATACGAACTCCAAATTATTTGGGTATACAAACCCTAACCCGTGAATCAGGGTCTGTAACCAAGGCGCCCAATACCACACCCATTTAGAGTAGTCGATATCCAACACTAAGACCCAACACATTTGCACCACAAAAACACAGAATATATATATATATATATATATATATATATATATATATATTAGCTAGAAAGCACACAGACCCCTTGAACCAAAATACCAAGAATACACTGGGAGTACCAAAGGACTGGGATAGGGAAAGGACCGGTACTGAGCGATAGATAGAATTAGGGAAAAAGAAGGAAGACCGGGGGTTTAAATACCCCGGTCGAAGATATTGGGTCGCACTGATTGGTTTATGGGCCGAGTAAAGGAGTTGGACCGGGCCGAGGATGGGGTGTAGACCGGGTCGAATAGACACAAACCAACCAGACACACTATTTTTGGGATTTTACTTGTTATAAAACAAAATAACTGAGAATTTTTTTTTGAATTTTTCATATTTATAAAAAAAATTAACCTAAAAAAAACTCCTAAGGAAAAACATAAAACCTAACGAAAAAGAAATTGCTCCCCCTCGAACATTGAAAGCTTTACGAGAAAAATGCTCCCCCTCAACGAGATACTCGAGAAACTTACTTGCTCCCCCTCGAATAGAGGACTAGAGAACCTTACCAAAACATCGTACAATCGTCCTCCCCCTGAACACATGTACATCTTCTAAAGACCACCACAAACGACTTACGCTTCCAGATAACAACCGGAGAAACTGCAAAAATAAACACGAAAGCACCACGAAGAAAAGAAAAACACACGAGAAAATATAGAAACAAACGAAATCTACTTTATTGATACAGAAGTTTGAAAAAGACACAGAACTTAGCGAGTAAAATGCAATAACCAAGGAGTGTGGATCGGAGCAACCAGAGACAAGTCACTGGGGCATTAGAAACAGACATTCGTTATTGAATGAAACTCGTTGAGGGCTGTGAGTGGATCAAACTTTCAGATTTAGCATACCTAGCTTGGACACTAGATAATTAAAGCGTTTTTCATCCAAAGCTTTGGTGAACAGGTCTGCCAACTGATGCTCTGTATTAACAAAGTAGAGTTCGATGGTACCTCTTTCCACGTTGTCTTTTATGAAGTGATATCGCACATCGATGTGCTTCGTCTTCGTGTGCTGGACTGGATTGCTGGATATTGCAATGGCGCTCTTGGAGTCACAGTAGATGGGGATCCGCGAGTAGTTAAAGCCGTAGTCTTTCAGCAGGGTGCGCATCCAGATGACTTGCGAGCAGCAACTGGCGGCTGCTACATACTCCGCCTCGGCGGTGGAGGTGAACACGCAGTTTTGTTTCTTCGACGCCCAGCTGATAAGACGATCACCCAAGAATTGGAAATGACCCGATGTGCTTTTCCGGTCTAGCATGTTTCCAGCATGATCAGCGTCCGAGTAGGCTGTCAATTCAAAACCTGTCTCTTTTGGGTACCACAAACCAAGATTAGCAGTACCTTTTTAAATAACGGATAATACGCTTAACCGCAGCTAAGTGAGACTCTTTAGGTTTCAATTAAAATCTTGCACATAAAAATGTCGAGAACATAATGTCAGGCCGGCTAGCCGTTAAGTACATCAGAGAGCCTATCATACCTCTATAAGTTGTAGCATTCACATCCTTTCCATCAGGATCGGAGTGTAGCTTTAAGTTAGTAGACATGGGGTTTTTCATAGGTGAAGAGTTTTCCATCTGGTATTTCCGAAGAATATCCGAGATGTACTTAGATTTATTAATGAAAATTCCTGTTGCTAATTGTTTTACTTGAAGACCCAGGAAAAAAATCATTTGCCCCATCATGCTCATTTGAAAATGTTTACTCATTAAGACAGAAAAGTTCTGACAGTACTTGGGGTTTGTGGAGCCAAAGATTATGTCATCAACATAAATCTGTACAAGAATGATATCTTTCTTTTCTCTTTTAATAAATAGGGTAGTATCAATCTTACCTTTAGAGAAACCAGATTTAATCAAAAAGGATGAGAGAGCGTCATACCAGGCTCGTGGCGCTTGCTTAAGACCGTATAAGGCATTGTCAAGAAAATAAACGTGATTCAGAGATTCAGAACTCACGAAGCCTTCGGGTTGTGAGACATACACTTCCTCTTTGAGAATGCCGTTCAGGAACGCATATTTCACATCCATTTGAAAGATGATGAAATTCTTGTGGGCGGCGTAGGCGAGGAACATGCAAATAGCTTCAATGCGGGCAACCTGTGCAAACGTCTCCTCGTAATCTATACCTTCTTGCTGGCGATATCCTTTAGCCACTAGACTTGCTTTGTTCCGGACAATGATTCCATTTTCGTCGTTCTTGTTCTTGAAAATCTATTTCGTCCCAATCACCGTCTTGTTCTTTGGCCGGGGAACAAGGCGCCACACTTTGAGGCTCTCAAATTGGTTGAGTTCCTCTTGCATAGCGATCACCCAGTCTGGATCATTCAATACTTCGGAGACGGTGGAAGGTTTGATACGACTAAGGAACGAAGAAAATAAGCAATCGTTCGCAGTAGTAGATCGAGTCTGAACAGGCATCTTAGGATCACCAATGATCTGATAAAGGGGGTGAGCTATAGTCCATTTGGTTGTGTGTGAAAGAGGTTGATATGTCTGTTGAGAAGTATCGCGGTCCACATAACTACCGGGGGGTAAATCCAGAACTGCTTCGAGTGATGACGGCCTGTGAGGTGGAAGTTCCTTATTTGGAGTCGAGAATGCAGCAGAGGACGACTCAGCAGGAAATGCATTTAGAGCAGGATCCGGGATTGCTAGAATGGGAACTTCAGGAGGTCCTTCCACAGGTGTCGGTTCAGGAGGACGTACTATTGCCGGTGCGACAGTAGGATCTTGGATAGGGGGAGGATCACTTGAGCTCGGGACTGCAGAATCATTGTCAGTAGATGAAGGAGCACCAGGCGAGGATGGGCCACCGGAGTCGGTTGAACCAGTGAGTTGTGTCACTTCTGGTGCTTGAGCAGCATTCCTGTTACAAGTCATAGTATTAGACTTAATATTAAATTAGTCTTCATAGAAATACTCAAAAAGTAAATCCAAATCAGAAAGATGAGCTCTTGACGTAGACCCATGATTTGGATCTACTGGAGATTGTGTAACTCCTGAACGAACTTGTCCAGAAGCTAACAGACCAGTTAATGCGGGTTTTGAACTGAGGTGTTCAGAAGCCATATCTGCGGCCTCGTCAAAAGTCACGTTCACACTCTCAACGACGTTCTTCATTCGTTTGATGTAGACATGGTAAGCTTTGACGTGCTGGGAATATCCAATGACCACTCCTTCGTCTGCTTCGGGGATGAATTTTCCGAGACCATCCCTGTCATTCAGTACAAAGCATGTGAACCCGAATGCATGAAAATAGTTGATATTGGGGATGCGTTTGTTGATGATCTCATACGGTGTCTTGTTGAACCGCTTGTTGATGATAGTGCGGTTTTGAGTGTAGTAAGCGGTTGCAACTGCTTCTGCCCATAAAAATAGCGGTAGCTTGGACTGAGATAACATCGTGCGAGCTGCTTCGACAAGAGTTCGATTCCGGTGCTCTACTACCCCGTTTTGTTGAGGAGTGTGAGCAGCTGAGAAAGTATGCGTTATGCCCACTGAAGTCAAGTAACCAGTGAGCACTTGATTCTTGAACTCTGTGCCGTTATCCGTCCTTATGGTCTGGACTGATAGGTTGAGACTGACTTGAATATTCTTCAGGAGAGAAATAATCAATTCGGGAGTTTCATCCTTTGATCGGAGGAATCGGACCCATGTGTAGCGAGAAAAAACGTCAACCATCACCAGGACATACTTCTTATGATTGATGCTTTGGACGCGCATCGGTCCACATAAATCCATGTGAATCAGTTCAAGGGACCGTGAGGTACTAGGATTGACTTTAGGCTTGTGAGAAGCCTTCTTCATCTTGCCCATTTCGTAGGCGGCACACAAATGATCTTTTTCGAACTTAAGATCAGGCATGCCCTTGACGTGACTATCGAGCACCAACTTGTTGATAGTCTTGAAGTTCAGGTGCGAGAGTCTACGATGCCATAACCAGCTTTGTTTGGCAGAGGCTTTAGACATTAAACAAACTTCCTTATCTGCTTTCAGAGACAAGAGGTCAATCGTGTAGAGGTTGGAGCGACGTGTTCCAGCAAGGATTTCTTTCCCGTATTTAGTCCGAATGCTGCACCGCTTGGCTTTGAAAGTGACCTCTAGATCCTTGTCGCAGAATTGACCGATGCTGAAGAGATTGTGACCAAGGCCTTCGACATAGGACACTTTCTTAATCGTGAGATTATCCTTGACGATATCTCCGTAACCCCTGATGGGAGAATAATGATCGTTCCCAAACCGTACATTCCCACAAAACTTCTCGGTGAAGTTTGTGAGTAGCTCCTTTCTTCCGATCATGTGCTTGAACAACCTGAATCTAGATATCACACATGACCGTCCTGCAAAACAAGTAATTTTTTTTAGGTACCCATTCGTAAATGGGTCCTTTGGGGTTAGATTTAACACCCGTTTTGGATGCCCGTTTAGACTTTGGTCGTTTCCTATAACGGGTAATATCAAACTAAGAATGATAGTTATCAACATGATACGAGCCAAACCAATCAGATGCATAACGACGATCAACAAACTCATTCGATCCACAATAAGAGCAACAAATACAATCATGAGACAGTTGAAGTAAATGAGGAATAGAATAAACTTTTAAAGGTAAAGTTCTATTACATTCAACTAAAGGTTTAGAATTTAAATCATCATGATTGTTATTTTTTTTCTAGACTTTAAAACTAGATCAACTAATTCTGCTGTTGTCGTCCTCTCTCTAGACTTCTTAGCTACCCAAGCATATCTTACTTCTTTGCGCCGACCAAAAGTATCTGAAAGACCGTTTAACTTATAGTCAGAAGATGTGAAACTTGAAGATTGTTGTCTTTTGGGGCGACCGGTCTTTTTCTTCTTTTGTGAACGTTTTTTGGATTTTGACTTTGAAGAATCGTTCACAAAAGGTTTTTGTGGGGAGGATGAGGAACATTCACCCTTATAAAATTTTACCGGAGGCTCACAAGAAGAGTTTAAAAAATCAACGTGACATGGTAGAGACGGATTAAAATCAAATTGGGTCAAATCACTGTCTAGACACACCTCGGAATTCAAGAATGCTGAAAATTCCATTTCCTCATCAGAAAGGACCTTATCGCTTGAGGAATTTAGGACATCGGAAGAACTTGTTAGAAGTGGATCATAGGTGGAAGAATGTTTAAAATCAGAACAATGACCCGTTTCTAAAACTTGAGGCTCTTTTCCTTTATTTGAAAGATTTGGTGACGAGTCACCCAAAAAGGCTTTACAGGAATATGTATCGGAGGCAGGATAAGAATTGTCAGACAGGGTAGGTTTCTCAATTTGGAGAATTGTAGGCTTAGTTTGAGGCTCAGCCTTGTGAAATTGTTCCTTCAGACGATTTGCTGCCAAGGCAGACAGTTGTGAGTTTAACTTCTTTATTTCTGTCTGAAAGTATTCTCTTTCCTTGTCGGACACAGATTCCTCTTTATTGGAAGTGAGGCACTCAATTTGAGATAAAAGGTCTTATTTTTCCTTTTAAAAATTGTCCCTTTCCTGTTCAAATGACATTTCTAGATGAACAATTTTCTTTTCTAAAATCAGAGGGGGAACATAAACTTTATGATCTAGAGATTCCCCCTCAGTTTTAACAGTTTTAGCATCAAGTTCAGCTTGAGTATAACTTCTAAAATAGTCATTTGATAGGAAACAAGGTTTTTCTTCGTTGTAAGATGCATTTAATGAATCATAAACAAAAGGAAGTTTCATTTTAGAAGAGTTATCCCTTCTCAACTTATCCTCTTCCCAGTCCTCATCCTCAATTGGTTTGGTCCAATTGATCTTGTATTCTGGAATTGTCTTGTCTATTCCAAAAAATTCAGACGCATAAATCGTAGGAACTTTGGATAGGGCCTTTTTCAGATAATATGGGTTATCGTAACCGATACCCGTATTCGTATACTTAGGTTCCTTTGGTGTAATTAGATTTAGCGTTTGATGAGATTGACCAATTCTATAAAGCTTCTTTTCAATCTCCTTTAACTGATTAGATAATCTTTGATTTTCATTTTTATAAGCCACGTTTTGAGACACAATATCAATTTTCTCATTCTCGGACATGCGTAGCTCACTGGTCAGATCATCTACTTTGGTCTTTAGCTCTTGTGAATCTTTTGAACAACTCTCACATTCTTCTTTTAAATTAGAAATTGTGCACAGATTGCTTGAGATTTCTAAAGTTTGATTTTCAATACATTCAGACTGTGCAGCAACTCGTTTTTCTAGAAATGAGATGAGTTGTTCTTTTTCTTTTATGAGTAACTTAAAAGAGTCTAGTTTATTCATGGCAAGTTGCATCTGATCAATTAAAGCTTCGTTATAAGGAGCACATACCTGAAATGGAGAGTTTTGATCTTCATCATCAGTGTCAGAAGGTGATGAATGTTTGCCCATGAAACACAATTGTGCTTCGGCATCTTCAGTTTCTTCATCAGAGACTTGTAGCCAGTAGTCATCTTCAGCCATGAGAGCCTTACCTGCTTCTTTCTCTTTGGCCAGTAGAAGCTTGGCTCTGTAATAATCGGAATTGCGCACAACATGCTTGCGACAATCCTTAGCAAAGTGGCCTAACCGACCACAGTTGTAGCATCTGATCGGCTCATATTTTGCTTTTCTTCGTGTCTCTTGTCAAACCTCTTTCCATCTTCAACACGTTTCTTACCTTCAGACTTCTCTTGATAGTCACGGCGAGTGGAAAATCTTTGCTTGTTGGAAGACTTGTTAAAGAACTTCCTTTTCTGGAATTGTTGAGTCAAGAATACCATAGCTTCTTTCATCTTAGTGAGTTCAGGATCCGAATCACTATTAGGATCTTCGGGTTCAGACTCACTTTGCACTGGATTCTTTTCAGACGACGACTGACAGAATTCACTCTTTTCTCAGATACGAGTGCTAACGGATCAACTACCGGCTTTTCTTCAGCTTTCTGATTCCCCATTAGTTCCATGACTTCCTCTTCATCCTGGAGCAGTATTTCATAAAGTTCATGTAGAAAAAGCTTCTCCAGGGTCTGAGTTTGACGAATATGAGAGACAAACGGCTTCCATTCAGGCTGGAGGTTGTTCATGAACTTGATGTTGTTCTCGGTGTTCATCTTTGTGATCTTATTCTTCTGGAGATCGTTCAGAAGCAAGTTGAACCTTTCATATGTTTCTGTCAGTGTCTCGCCTTTTCTTGCTTTGAAGCAGTCATATCTGGTGATGCAGTTTGTCACCTTGAGCTGATTGTTGATGTGGCTTCCCATCATCATCTTCTCAATCTGGTCCCACATTTTCTTTGCAGACTTCTTATAACTGTCGATACAAGCATAGATGTCGTTGGGTAGACTTTGTAGAAGATATGTCTTTGCTTGCTTTTCAGCATAATACAAATCCTTTTCTTGATTTGTAAAGTCACCGACAGATTTTGGAACATTGCGTGCAGGTCGACCTTCTTATGTGTTTCCCGGTACAACTTTCATTGGCCAGTCTTGCGGCCCCTCTGTCAGACACTTGTAAATGGCTTCATAGTTTGGTTTTGATTCAATGAAGTTCATGAAGCGATCGTGCCACTGAGGATATTCCCCTCGATAGAGAACCGGGGGCTTCTGATCCAAATCAATAGCTAACGCGTCTCTTGAATTCATCTTAAATCTCTTAACTTAAAAGCACTGTAACGATCGTGAGACAAGCACGATGATCCAAACACAATAATAATAATAATAATAATAATAATAATAATAATAATAATAACAATAATAAAATAAGCAAAATAGGACAAGGAAAAGTCCGGTCGAACTGGGTACCGGTCAAGCAAAAGACCAGTAAAGGCAATGTACCGGTCAAATAAAGGACCGGTATTGACAGAGTACCGGTCAAACAAAGGACCGGTGTTGACAATGTACCGGTCAAGCAAAGGACCAGTATTGACAACGTATCGGTCGAACCAAAAGGACCGGTATTAGCAACTTACCGGTCAAAACTTATTACCGGTCAAAACAAATCCGGTCAAACCAAAGGACCGGAAGAGACAAAATATCGGTCAAAGGACAAATACCGGTAAACAGGGTACCGATCAAAGGAATAATTCGGTCGAACAAAGGACCGATAATGTAAGGTACCAGTCGAATAAACGACCGATAATGACAATACACCGGTCGAACCAAAAGACCGGTAGAGACTATGTCCCGGTCTAACAACCTATCGGTCGAACCTGATTAATAACCACTTAAGAGATAGACCGATAAAATCAAACCCCGATAAACAGATAAGCCCGATAAAATTGAAGAACACCGATGAATCTCGAATTAGATCGAGATCAAACCCAGAAATTTAAATCAAACAGACCGATAATGATAACCCAGATATTCAATCGATTGTTCTCAAATATGCAGGTCGAATAGCAGATTTCAACACAAAACAATCGACCGATAAACATGTCGACCGAAAAAAAAAATTCCAGACCTGTAGTCTCTTTGCTTATTAACAGATATTCAATTAAAGTTGATAAAAGCAATTAACACATATAATTGATTATAGGGTTTTAGACAAACCTTTTTCTGGATCAAACCTTTAGTTTCTTTGCTCTGATACCAATTGTAGATCCCAATACAGTGCAATCAATAGTAAATCTTCAATATAGAATAATAATCAAGCCACAGCTGCTAGTCATAAGATTAATAAGCAATCAAAGGGTTACAGGTTTACAAAGAGAAATTCTGATAAAGGTATGTAAACCTATGGACTAGCAATCTAATAAATGACTTGAGTAACCTGAAATATGAACTAGAAACGCCTTTATATACTTAGGCTTACATGCCTAATGGGCTTATGGACTTTTAGGCCCAACAAGCTAATAACTATTGTTAACTTGACAAAATATACCCTGAACTTCTATTTAACATATATTTAACCCTAACAGAGAGTGTTATGTATTTTGGTGTTTAAGTACTTGAGAGTTTGAGAGGATCCATATTCAAGTTACTTGAGCGTTTCTTAGGTCATATAAATAGGTTTATGTCTTGTGATTGTTGTAAGAGCTTTAATTGTAATATCAGATTTACTTTCTCTCTCTAATATCTTGATATTATTACATTCTTATTTGAGATTGTATTGTTTGAATAGCTTCATTTGATCTGGAGTTTACATTTTCAATTGATATCAGAGCATACCAAACAATTTCAGAAAAGATTTGAACATAAAGTTGGATCAAAATCTGAAAATTTTCAAGAAATCAAGAACACTGCAGATTTATCATTTTTCACAAATTTTCATTGAATCACTGTTCTTTGATTGTGAAAATGGTTCACATGATTCGAATTGCTTGATTAATTTGTTCTTGATCACATGAATTCATAGACTAATCAATGAAACAAGTTGAATTGAAATCTTGGATCGAATTTTGAATTTTTCAAGAACATGCAGATCGTGAAATTGGTTTATTGATTGAATCAAATTCGTGATAGATAATAGTTGGTTGAATGTATAATTGATCTAATTGTGATCGATTTTGGTCTGGAAACACATTGTATATACACAATTTCACAGATTAAATACAAGATGAGATTCAATTTGAACTTTTTGGTTCTTGTTTACAAAAGTCATCGAACACTGATTTTGATCATTACACTGTAAATTCGAGATTCTAGTGTTTGAATGTGTTTACAAAAATTGTTTAGAATTGAAGTTTGATTGTATTGATCTGATTTTGAGATTTAATTCTACAGGTTTGAATTGATCTGAATGAAATTCATGAACTCCAGGAAGAACACGCAAAGGACCTGAAGAACACACAAACTACTTGGTTGAAATCGTTCATTTAATCTGCGAGTTTTGTAGAACACGCAAGGCACTAAGTCGAATTTTTCATGAAATCTGCGAGTTTCAGATTCAAGCAGTTTGCGAGTTTTATAAAACACACAAACAACAATTTGCGCGTTCATCAAACTCGCTAGACTCCATTTGCGTGTTTCAGGCTAATTCATCATTCAATCTACGCATTTTTGAAGTCCAATTTTGTTTGTGCGTTTAATTCAAACGATCTGCGAGTTTGATGCTTCCTTAGACTTGCGAGTTTCACAGAACACGCAAGGCTTTACCTACGAGTTCTAGTGATTAAATTGAAGTGGCTTGCGAGTTTGAAACCTATTTTGGTTTGCGCGTTTCATCTCAATTGATTTGCGCATTATAAACCCAAATTGATTTGCGCGTTTCATCTAATCCATTCAATCTGCAGGTCCCAATTGATTTGCGCTTGTCTTGCAAGTTTCACGAATGCTTTTGATTTGCGAGTTTAATTACAATCTTCTGCTAATTTCAATCGACATGCATTTCAATTCCAATTGACTTGTTCAATTTCAATTAACTTTCAATTTCAGATTCAATATGCAGGTCGAGTTCTTCATGATTTGGCTTGCGCGTTTCAAGCATTTGATTTGCATGTTTTAGTTCAATGAACTTTACGAGTTCAAATCATTTTAGTCTACGAGTTTTATTGTTTTTGAAATCATTTCATTCAAATTAATTGGTTCATTTCAATTGATTTGCAGGTTTCAATTGATTTAATCTGCAATTGTCAGTCACACTAATCTGAGAATTCATGTTCAGACAATCTGCGAATTCTAATTGAAGTTAATCTGTGAATGTTGTCAACGGCATCCCAAGTAATAACTAAGGTTGCTGGTATAGAGTTGCCACAAAAACAGTGACTTGAGCTCATTGGTTCACTTCTATCAAATATTCACCAAGTCTCTGTTCATGTCAAGCAAGCCACTCTATAAACACTTGGGTATTTGTGTGAAGAAGTTTCTACAGATGATATATAACAAGATCAGGTTTCACATCACATAGTTTGTTGCAATCAGTTCACACAGCTTGCAGTTTACATGGTCTGCACGCTCCAATTAAGTGATCTGCAAGTTTCATTTGAAAAGTTCAAATTTTTGGTCTGCAATTTGGTTGATCATTCTGTATCCAGGTTTCAAGTTTAAAGGAACTTCTTTGTTTCAAGCTTCTGTTTCGAATTTCAATGATCAAAGCTTCAGTTCACATAGTGTGTAATTTGTGAGTTTGTGTGTTTCAATGAAGCTTGTGCAGTTTTGAAATTGTTGTGATCTACACAGTTTATGTAACCTGTGCAGTTTTGAAATTGTTGTGATCTACATAGTTTATGTGCAGTTTTGAAATTGTTGTGCAACCTGTGTTTCAACATTTCTTGATCATTCAACTTATTCTAGTGTTGCAAGATTACACAATTTGTGTGTTTTAAGTTTGTAATTGATTGGGTTTCTAATTGATCTACACAGTTTGTAAATTGATCTGCACAGTATGTTTTTTTTTGTCACACAGCCTGCAAGTTTTATAAACACTCAGCTAGTTTATGATCAAGTGTTTTGCGTGTTTTACACAGTCTGTGAGTTTGTACAGTCTGTGAGTTTGTGCAGCTAGTTTATGTTCTTTGAGAAATACACAAACAAACAGTTTGGTTATGCAACCTACTTCAATGTATTTGTGTGTTTCAATGCAGCTTGTGTAAACCTGTGTAACCTTTGTATTTCAATGCATCTGTGAGTTTCATGTGTGATCTGCCAGTTTAAAGATCAAACACAGTCTGTGAGTTCTAAATACTCTCAATACACAGCCTGCAAAAGCATCTGTGTGTTTGTGATTAATCAGTCTGTGAGTACTAGTCTTGAGAATATTTTCAAGTGCAAGTTTTAAGTGGTTTGAGAGATCCAGAGACAGAAATTTTTTCAGAGATAGAAATTTTTTTGAGATTTTTTTTCCACGTTTGACTTTCAGTCAAATCTTCTAAACTGTTTGGGAACGATCTTTCATAATCAAGCTAATCATTCAAGATGTCTTCTATAGGCAAACATTCTACAGAGAGAAAGCGGATGATCAACAACAAAGATTTGGAGCCTATCGTTTTAATTCCACGTATAATTGAGACGTATGGTGAAACAGAGACTACCTTAGTGACATCAGGAAATGAATCTAATACTACATCACTCGTTTCTGATTCATCTGAAATAATAATTACATGTCCAATTATAGTGGATGGAAATGAAACTGTGCCTGAGATACCAAGAAAAGAAGCTGAGCGGGATAGACTGAAAGATCAGAATTCAGAGCTTCTTAAGCAGATACAGGAGTTGAAGTCTAAATTTTCAAATTATGATAAAACTCCTATTTGTACAAAATGTACTGACCATGCTAAATCTAATTGTGTAGGTATCATCAGTGCAAAAGAGAAAGAGATTAAATAAAAAGAGGAATTGATTGAAATAAAAGGAAATACTATTCAAGCTTGTGAAAAAGAAATCAAGATGAAAGACAAAAAGATTTTATATCTTAAAAGCCAACTGAAGAGGACTGAACAAAAATCATATGAGCTGAAAGATGAGTCAGTGAAGCTTCAACAGAAGTTTAAGGCTTTTGAAGACCAGATATCTTCTCTAGAGAAGAAGAATGTTGAACCGAAAACAAGCCTCCAAGCAGAAAAAGAAAAATCAAATGTGAAGACATCTTCTACCCAACAGTCATCTGAATTTTCAAAGAAAACTTTGCAAGAGAAAAAGGATTTGGAGCTGAGATGTTTAAAACTTTCTCAGCAAGTGTCTGAATTCGAAAATATAATAATCACTGAAAGAGACACTTTTGCCAAAGAAAGAATAGTTCTTGAAGATAAAAATTCTGAATTTCCCATACAGATCTCTATTCTACAAGACTTATTTGAGAAAGAAAGAAAAGCTTTTCACGAAAACAAAAAGTCTTTGGAGAATGAAAAGAAGAAATATGAAAAGAGAAATGTTGGGATCTTCAATGAAATTTATGATAAAACCAAGAACTTAAAAAAAGATTTTGAGCTTGAACGTTCACATTTTGAATCTGAGATATCTAAGCTCATGTTGGATCCCAGATTTAATCTTATAACAATAATGATATAAACAACAAGAGTATAAACAGCGGAAGCAATATAGTTTAATATCAAAAGCAGATTCAAATATCACAGTTCATATATAAAGCAAGTAGAAAGAACAAGATATTCATGAGATATATTCAGTTGATTCTTCTTATACAAGATATCAAAAAAGCACACTTTTGTCAAATGAGTGATCGTCCTATTTATAGGACCATAAAGTAAACAGTGTACTATTCTGACAAATAGAAGCATGCTTGAACAGTGTCTTACCTAAAAGGTAAGTTCAAGACATGCTTGAACAGTAACCAACTCTATAAAGTAAATCTTATTACTAAGTGATTGGTTATCTGTTTTGATACTTCAGGAGTCTTCAGCGCCATCTTCAGAGAGAATGTCTTAAGAGCTCTGACGTTGTCTTCAGAGTCTCTAATGAAGCCATCTATGACGTCTGCTGAAAGTTGCAATCTCTGATAAGTACTTCAGAGGCAGGTTTGTCCTCTGAAGTCTTCGTCCTCTGAAGTCTGTGTCTTCTGAAGTCTATCTTTGGAAGTCCTCTGAAATAGGGCGGTTATTTTCAACACTTTTAACAAACAGAAGATTTGGAGCTAACAATCTCCCCCTAAGCGTTGAAAAAAGAAGATACAAAAATAGTAGAGAATAGAAGATTTAAACTAGAAAGCGTAGAGGAGAAAAACATCCTCTTAAATGTTACTTCTTAAACATTTGGAAGTTTAATACAGAGAAAGTAATATTGAAAAATAAAGAAACAAACTAAAATTTGTCACTTGAACAGATTCCATGGAATTTCATGATCAGAGTTCTAAAGTTGATCATTTTCTTTATACCTCTCAAGGTTTCATCAGAGTACTTCGAAACTTCCAAAGCTAGAAAGATTTTCTTTACTTGGTTTACTCTGTAGACGAAACCCATAGGTTCTGCAACGATTGATCCAGTCTTCTTATCCTCAAGTTTATCGAACGACTCCACAGGTTCAGTTACCTCCAGCTTCTCTTCTCCCAGGTTCAGAGCAATTTGGAAGTCGCGTTTTGCTCTATGTTTGCAATAGGCTTCCATTGCACGTCTGAATTCAACCATGCCCATTCTAATTTCTCTTCTTCCATGATCATATCTGGCAGATAAATAGGCATATAAATGTGGTAAATCATATGGATTTAGGTTTACGAGATCATTATCATTGAACTCATAAATCTTCTGATCAGATCGAGTTACCACATAGTGCCTGTAGACTATCTTGTTATAAGCAAAAGTCTTCTCAGAGATTTTGTTGATTTTGATGATTGGATCATCTGAGAGGACCTGTGCTCTTGGTCTGGTTTTATCAATGATGAATCTTATTTCATAGTCCGACATGTCCTCTCTGATCCTTGGATTCAGAGGAATGACTAGAGTGTCTGCCATATTGAACTCACAGTAGATGTATCTGAAGTGGTCTTCTATGGAAGCTTCAGGATTTGATTCAAGGAATGTAGGAGGTTTAGTGAACACTTTGGCTGGTAGACCGATGCTTGCCTTCTGAACAGGATTCTCTGAAGGAGCCTGTTCATCAGCAACCATGGTTTCTGGTTCCTTCGTCTGTGGAGGATCTTCTGTTGTGGGTTTAGAGATGTAGCCATCTATCTCTGGTGATTCCCTCAACTCTGTTGTTGTTGAAGTATGATGTGGTTGAGCATTCTTGAATACACACTCTTCAACATCAATTACTTCAATCTGTTCTTCAGCATCTTCTTTTCCAGAATCTGGTTTTTCTTCTTTTTCAGATTCTGGTTCTGCTTTTTCAGTCTCTAATTCGTAAGCATCTCTCATCACATAAGTTGGTCTTTCTGGTGATGAGAATGCATCTTCTGATGTAGAGAAGTCTACTAGTTGTTCGTCTTCATCTTCTTCTAGAGCTTCAATAGTTTCTGGAGTTTCAGCTATTATTGGAACTATTGGAGCACTCAAAGTGGATGGTGCTAGAAAGATAACAGGTACTGGAGACTTTAGAGTGGCCTGGTTATCGTCAGTAGAGGTTGAGGTTGAACGTCTCTCTGTTCCTTTTTCCTTCCTTTGGTTTGATTCAGAGAGAGTGGACTCCTTTTGTGTTTCAATAGTTTTTGGTGTAGGAGTCTTCTCCCCCTTATGAAGATCGGATGACCCCTGAGGTTGGTCATCATGGTCATCAGAGTCTTCATACCTGGCTTTCTTCCGGGCTTCCTCAGAGCATGCGACCTCTTCTTCCTTCCGCTTTAATGATCCCTCTGAAGATTTGACATTCTACAGAAGGTCTTCAATCTTTTTGTTCTGCTGAGTAGTCTTGGAGACGAACTTGCTGGAGATATTCATTACATTGCTGGTGATCTTCTTGGAGAGGTTGGTGAGGTCAGCCTTTGTAACAAATTCGGAAGTAGCAGGAGCAGCAGCAGAGGAGCTAGGGATCTTTGCAAGCACCTCTGCCAAAAAACGCAAGACTTCCTCTTTAAATTGAGAAAAGTCTGCATGTGTTGGATTGGGGGCAGAGGGAGTTGGAATCGTCTTGAGGAGCTCTGTGGTGGAGTTCTTAATTTCTCTGGATAGAACCGAGTCATTTTTGATGACCAGGCTTTCCAGAACATCTAGTTTATTGTTCTGAGAGATTATAGTCGTGCACAACTCAGAGACCTCTGAAGTGAGCTTTGCAACTTCAAAGTGAGAGGCAGAGGCCTCTGAGGTCTTCTCTATTTGAAGTTTAATCTCTTTCAGAGATTCTCTGATTTCATCACAAAAGATTTTGAACTCCTCTTTGGTAACGTAATCAGAGGGGGTGACCTTAGGATCAACACATGATTCTAACTTTCCCTCGAGTTCAGAGGGGCCTTCTTTCGGAGTTGGCTTGATATTGACTCCGGAAGGTGTTGGGAACTGAAGAAAAGCTTAAGTGTGGTTAATGTTGCTGGATCAGTGTTACTACTGCTAGAAGACTTAAAGGTTAATACTGTTGAGTATTACTACTGCTAGTAGAATTAATACTGCTAGTCATTGTTAGTACTGCTTGAACAAAGTTAGTACTACTTAGCTAGTTAGTACTGCTAGTAGTTAGTACTGCTTAGTAGTTAATGCTGCTAGAAGAAGTTAATGCTGCTGAGCATAGTTAGTACTGCTTAGTAGTTAATGCTGCTAGAAGAAGTTAATGCTGCTGAGCATAGTTAGTGCTGCTTATATGATCCGTATGGAAAGGAAGACAGCTGGAAAGAATGAAGATATTCTTGGAAGCTTAGAGATATACATGGAAGATATACTGAAGATTTGTTTATTTATTGTAATTATATTTTTCTTTAGTATATGTATAGAAGATATAGAATAGTTTGAAATAAGTTTTTTTTTAGAAATCAACCTCAAGGCATAGATCCTAATTCTAGAGAAGTAGAATTCGTATTGGTGAGCCTGTTCATCAATATTGAGGTTGAGTGTGTAATCTTGTAACTTCAAAGCATTCAATACAAGTTCACAGTTTGTTCTTAATATTTTCTGTGTTGATTTATTGTTTCATAAAATATCAAAGTGTTATTTCGCAAACTTCTTTGATATTGTTTCTGAGAATTAATTCTTGTTAAGAATTCGATCCTGACAAGTGGTATCAGAGCTAAACTCTCTCAGAAACATCTATCTATCATGGAAAATCTTACAGAATCAAGCAGTACTTTGGTCTCCAAGGTTCCAATGCTCAAACCCAGTGAGTTTGACATGTGGAAGATCAGAATCAGACAATATATTCTCCTCACTGACTACTCAATGTGGGATATCATTGAGAATGGTCCTTCTGAAGCTGGAAGGATAGGACCAGACGGGAAAAGACCTCCACCAAAGACAGATGGTGAAAGGAAGATCAGACAGACAGAGATGAAGGCTTTGAGCACTTTGCTCTTGGCAATCCCCAATGAATATCAGCATCAATTTTGCAACTGCACTGATGCTCAAATTCTCTGGAATGCTCTAGAGAAAATATTTGCTGGAACTAAGAGCATCAAAAGAAATCAAAGAGATGTTCTAAAGCAGCAATATGAGAACTTTACTTCCTCAAAGAATGAGTCTATGACTCAAACTTTTGATAGGTTCAACAAGCTCATTGGTGAACTGGCTACTGTAGGAGTGAAGATGGATCAAGATGACATCAACAGAAAGTTCCTCAGATCTCTTGGGGATGAGTGGACTATGTACACTGTCTCTTATAGGCAGAGTGACAATCTGGAAGAGAAAGAACTTGATGATCTATACAATGATCTAAGAGTTTTTGAAACTGAGGTAGAGATCAAGAAGAAGCCTACTGGTTATGTCCACAATTCTGCACTTCTTTCATCAGCCACTGATACTACTGCCATTCCTGAAGCAGTTAGTACTGCTAGTGGAGCAAGTTCAAAAAAAAAATGAAACAATCTTTGAAGCCTTCTTGTCCAGTCATAGTAACAATTCATTGATCAATGATGATCTGGATCAACTTCACCTTGATGACATGGAGGAGATGGATATCAAATGGCAGATGGCCATGCTATCCATGAGGATGAAGAAGTTCATTAAAAGAACAGGAAGGAATAACTTCTCTCAAAGAAGAGAAGATGGAGCTGGTTTTGACAAGACCAAGGTGGAATGTTATAAGTGTCACATGAAAGGACACTTTGCTAGAGAATGCAGGAGTACTGTTCCAAACAACAACCACCAACAAACTCAGAATGGAGGCTACACTCAGAACAAGAATCCTGCTCAAGCCCTTGTTTCTCAACAAGGAATGGGATTTGACTGGAGTGATCAAGCTGAGGAAGCCATTCAGAATCAAGCTCTTATGGCAGAAGTGTCAGATCTCCCCTCTGAGGTAATTTCTAATCTTTGCACTAAAACTTGCATTGTCACTGTCAAAAGATACAGGGATCACAATCAAAGTATGTGTGATGACCTCAAAAGATTAGAAAAGGATAGAAGAGATTATGTGTTAATAGTAGAGAGATTTGAAGAACAAATCAAAGGCTTTCAAGCTAATGAACTTCAACACTCTTATGACACTAACTATTGGAAGTGGGAAAAGAATGAGTTAGAGACCAAACTGTCTAAATCCTTAGAAGAGAGTGATAAGTTAAAGGAGGAACTGTCTAAAGTTAAACTTGACATAGAGAAGTTTTCATATGCTTCAAAAGCAATGGATTCTCTTCTAAAGGCTCAGATTCATGATAAGATGAAGCCTGGCATTGGATACAACAGTACACCTCCTCCTTATAACAACAATTATATCTCTCCTACTTCAGACTTGTTAGAAACCAAGGAGAAAAAGGACTTATCTGAAAAAGCCTTTAAGATAGACCCTTTGGATGAAGTAGTAATTAAAGATTTAACTGAGAAAGAAGCCAGTAAGAAGAGAGATAATGATATGAGTAAAGAAATCCCAGTAGAAAACAATATAATCACCAATAAGGGATGTGGGAAAATCTGGGTCAAATCCAAGGAAATAGAGAAGACCAAAGGAAAAGATAACAAGGTTCATTACAAACAAACCACAGTTGTGAATCCTGGATCTTGTAAACAGTGTGATTGCAGTAAAGCCAAGAGCCTAAATTCAGGTTTAAAAAGAGGAAATCAAAGAAACTGGAATAATCAATGGGCTCAGAAGCAAAGAGTTGATCTGAGTAAAATCAATAGACCAAAACCTTGCTTCATATGTGGCAAGTTAAATCATCTGGCTAAATATTGCTTCTTCAATCCTATTAATCAACAGATGACCTTTCAAAGATTTGTGCAAAAACCTGTTGATTATAGGAAGGCTGGAAAGAAACATGGTGAAAAGAAAGGCCCCATGAAGAAAAAGATTTTAAAAGAAAGTATTAAAATGTGGGTGCCCAAAAGCACTAAAACTGTTAGTGCTGCTGACAGGGTTAGTGCTGCTGGAAGTATTACTGCTGCTACCTGTGTTAGTACTGCAAATATGAGGAGTTAAAATTCAAAAATCTTGTCAAGAAAGAATGCAAGTATTTTGATGAGAAAGGGGTACCCAAGACCACTTTGGATTGGGTTCCTAATTCAAACTAACTGATCTATCTTATGTGCAGGGCAACCAACAGCTCAAGGGAAGGAGCATATGGCATGTTGATAGTGGTTGCTCTAGGCACATGACAGGCAACATGTCATGCCTTCAGGATTTCAAGCATATCAATGGAGGACATGTTGCATTTGGAGATAATCTTACTGGTGGTAAGATAAGTGGAAAAGGTAATGTCACCAAAGGTAAGATGACATTTGAAGATGTCTACTATGTTGATCAATTGAAGTACAACCTGTTAAGTGTATCACAGGTATGTGACAAACAACATAGTATATTATTCACAAATACTGAGTGTATGATCCTTGCTCCAGGGTTCAAGGTGGTTAATGAAAGCATGATACTACTTAGAACTCCAAGAAAGGACAATGTTTACTGTCTAGATATGGACAATGTTGAAAGTGATTCATCTCTAAATTGTCTTGTTTCAAAAGCTTCTGTAGATGAATCCTCTCTATGGCACAGAAGGATGTGTCACATGAATTTTAAGACTATGAATAAACTTGTTAAAAACAACCTTGTAAGAGGTTTACCATCTAAAGTCTTTTCATGTGATGATCATTGTGTTGCTTGCCTCAAAGGCAAACAGCACAAAACTTCTCATAAGACCAAAGAGATAAACTCTATTTTATCTTGTCTCCAGTTACTGCATATGGATCTGTTTGGTCCTACAAATGTTATGAGTATTGGCAAGAAATCTTACTGCTTGGTTATTGTTGATGATTACTCAAGATTTACTTGGGTATATTTTCTAAGGACTAAGGATGAGACAAGTGGACTGATCAAATCCTTTATCCTAAGAATTGAAAACCAAACTAATCAAACAGTAAAAGTCATAAGATCAGATAATGGAACTGAATTCAAAAATTTGGATCTAAACACCTTCTGTGAAGAAAAAGGCATTGAGAGACAATATAGTGCTCCTAGGACTCCTCAACAGAATGGTGTTGCTGAAAGGAGAAATAGGACACTAATAGAGGCTGCTAGATCTCTGTTGGCTGATTCAAAACTGCCAATTACTTTCTGGGCTGAAGCAGTTAATACTGCATGTTATGTCCAAAACAGAGTTCTAGTGGTCAAGCTAAAGAACAAGACTCCCTATGAGCTTTTAAATAAAAGAAAACCCTTTATTGGCTTTTTCAAACCTTTTGGGTGTCCTTGTACAATTCTCAATACCAAAACTCACTTAGGTAAGTTTGATAGCAAGGCAGATGATGGATTTCTTGTTGGGTATTCATCTCAGAGTAAGGCCTACAGAGTTTTTAACTCATCTTCTAGAATAATTGAAGAAAGTGACAATGTCAAATGCAATGAGAACACACCAAATCCTATTGGGTCTGGTCCTCAGTGGCTATTTGATATTGATTCACTAACTAACTCTTTTGGTTTCAGTAGTGATGATTATGCAGGTTCAGGATGTGAAGGATCAGGGACTACACAGGTTCAAGACAGTATATCTAAATCTGTGATCTTTCCCATACCCACAGTGAATTCCTTTGAAGATTGTGAAAAGGAACCATCTACTGGACCAAGTCAGAGTGAAGAAGAAGGTAGAGATGAGGAGACTTCAGAAAATAAAGAATCAGAAGTGGCTGCTGACAACACTTCAGTTGAGGTGAATGACTCTAATCTAGAGACTGGACTTAATGAAGAACATAGTCATAACACCAGAGTACAAAAGAATCATCCTCCACAACTGGTAATAGGAGATATATCTTCTCCTATGTTGACTAGACATCAAAGCAGGCTTCAAGAAATGCAAGATCAATAGCATACAGTGTTTTCTTGCTTTCTATCCCAACTTGAGCCTAAAAAGGCACATGATGCTATGAAAGAATCTAGCTGGATAGAAGCAATGCAAGAAGAACTGTTACAGTTCAAGCTACAAGATGTATGGGATCTAGTAGACCTTCCTAAAGGTCACAGAGCAATTGGCACAAAGTGGATCTTCAGGAACAAGAGAGATGAAAGAGGAATTGTCATAAGGAACAAAGCAAGGCTAGTGGCTCAAGGGTATACTCAAGAAGAGGGTATAGATTATGAAGAAGTTTTTGCACCTGTGGCTAGGATAGAAGCAATCAGATTATTCCTAGCCTATGCTTCTTACATGAACTTCAAAGTCTATCAAATGGATGTAAAGAGTGCTTTTCTCTATGGCTCAATTGAAGAAGAGGTATATGTCTGTCAACCACCAGGGTTTGAAAACCCAAGCTATCCAGACAGGGTATACAAATTGAAGAAAGCTCTTTATGGACTACATCAAGCTCCAAGAGCATGGTATGACACTCTGTCATCCTATCTCTTGGAAAATGGCTTTGAAAGAGGAGTCATTGATAAGACTCTATTTATCAAGAGAAAGAAGAAGGAGATCTTGCTAGTCCAAATCTATGTTGATGACATTATCTTTGGATCCACAAGAGACAGCATGTGCAAGGAGTTTGAGGACCTAATGCATCAAAGGTTTAAAATGAGTTCCATGGGGGAACTTACTTTCTTTCTTGGACTCCAAGTTCAACAGAAGTCAGATGGCATCTTCATCTGTCAATCCAAGTATGTGCAGGACATTCTAACCAAGTTTGGTTTCTCAGATTCAAAATCTGCCAGCACACCTATGGAGACACACAAGCAGATAACAGCAGATCTTGAGGGGGAGGATATGGATGTGCATCATTATAGATCCATGATTGGCTCTCTCATGTATCTCACAGCATCTAGGCCAGATATAATGTTTCTAGTCTGTGTATGTGCAAGATTCCAAGTTAGGCCAAAGCAATCTCACTTTCAAGCTGTTAAGAGGATATTCAGATATCTCAAAGGGCAACCCAGATTGGGACTTTGGTATCCTCATGACTCACCCTTTGACCTAATCGCATACTCAGACAGTGATCTAGGTGGGGCAAACTTGGACAGAAAATCTACTTCTGGAGGATGTCAGTTTTTAGGTGCTAGACTAGTTTCATGGCAGTGCAAGAAACAAACCACAGTGTCCACATCAACAACAGAAGCAGAGTACATAGCAGCTGCAAGTTGCTGTGCTCAGGTCTTATGGATTCATAATCAAATGTTGGACTATGGGGTAACCTTTCTACACACTCCCATCTTTATTGATAATAGCAGTGCTATCAGCATTGTAAATAATTTTGTCAAGCACTCTAAAACAAAGCACATTGAGATCAGGTATCACTTTATAAGAGACTGTAATGAAAAGAAACTTGTTCAAGTTGTGAAAGTTCATACTGACAACCAGTTTGCTGATCTATTCATCAAAGCTTTTGATGTGGGTAGATTCACTTTCTTGGTAACAAGTGTGGGAATGATCAACTCTGAATAAGCTTTCTCTCAAAAAGTGGTTAATTATCTGAATATTATAGCTTCTTGGTGTTACTAATCCTCTTTTACAGGGCACACATAGCAGTACTCAATTCAGCCTAAGCTTCAAAGAGTAAGTATGGTTACTACTGCTAGTCAGTTAATACTGCTAGTTGGTTAATACTGCTAGTCAGTTAATACTGCTAGTGGTTAATACTGCTAGTGGTTAATACGGCTAGTTGGTTAATACTGCTAGTCAGTTAATACTGCTAGTGGTTAATACTTCTTGTGGTTAATACTGCTAGTTGGTTAATACTGCTAGTTGGTTAATACTGCTCGCGGTTAATACTGCTCGCGGTTAATACTGCTCGCGGTTAATATTGCTTATGTCCCAAATACTATAAATACCCTTTGCTCGCCCAAACGTTCATAACGACTCTTTGCATACTGTTCACTTGCGCTCTAAACCTTTTTCTCTCAAGAACCAAGTCTTTCAGGCAAGAACATCCCTGTTCAATGGCATCCATGGCATTCATCGACGAGCACAATGAGATCGCGATGCTACAAAAGCCAAAGCAAGCTGCAGGATTTCACCAGATTGTGGATTTCCTCAAGACAAGCCATATTGCTCATGCTCTAACTGTTGCTCCTACAATCTATATCGAGCATCAAAGGCAGTTCTGGGCTAATGCCACCATTGTTGCTGAGAATGGTGTGCAGATGATCAAGACAAGGGTATGTGACCAACCCTTAAAAGTTACTGAAGAAGTTATTCGCATCAGTCTACGTCTAGAAGATGCCTCTGCTATAACTTCTATCCCTCATGATGAACTGTTCTCTTCCCTTGCAAGAATGGGGTATGGAGGCCCGTTGGGTGTGTTAAAGTTTTCAAAAGCTAAATTCTCACCCCAATGGCATTTTTTTTGTTCATACCTTGATGCATTGCATCTCCAAAAAGACTACTGGATGGAGTGAGTTTAGCAGCACCATTGCTTATGCTTTGGTGTGCTTAGCCACTGCTAGAAAGTATAATTTTTCACAAATGATTTTCAGTGATCTTGTATCAAACATGGGAAACAAAAAGAGTTTCTTCATGTACCCCAGGTTTGTTCAAGAGGTTATTAATCACGAATTGACGGATATACCTCAACCTGTTGGGGTATATGTACCTAAACCCCCCAAAGGCAAGGTTTTCTCAAATATGAGAAGATCTGTTGGGGACTCAGAAGGAGTTGACACCCCATTGTTCTCTACAATGATGGTGGTGTCCCAAACAAATGAAGGCATGGCAGCAGGATCAAGGCCCCCATTAGACCAACCTACTGCTAGCCAATCCCAACCTTCCCACTCAAAATCTATCCCCCAGTCCCTTCTTGAAAAACCAATCTCTCCCATCACACAAACTTACAAGAGGAAACAGGTAAAGAAGGCTCCTTCCCTTCTTGTACCAACATCCCCCAAGCCTTTAAGCCATCTAAAGGAGAATTCTCCTTTAGAGAGTATCCATAGGGAAACCAAAGGGGTGTCTCCCAACCCCAAGGAGGTGCTCTATGAGGAGGAGGAAGAGCATATGGGTGAGGAGGCTGCCACTACTCCTGCAAGCACAGAGGAGGAAAGTGGTAACTGTTGGATCATAAATTGTATTCAAGATTAAAGTTAAAGTTAAGGGTTTAAACTGCAATTGTGCTAAAGTTAATTAGAGGGTTTATTATGTAATAAGCTAATAGTTATAAGCTATTGGGCCTCAAGCCCATTAGGCCTAAAAGCCTGGGTATTTAATGTTTTGGTTTATTAGATTTTAAGAAAGAATCCTCATATTTACAATAATCATATTATAGTGAGGTGAAGGTTTCTCTGTATTCAAAGGGTATCAAGAACACTCAAGGGTTTCATTGTTTATTCAAGGGTTTGGTATGTTACTCTGATTTATATATCTCTTGATTATTATTGTGTTGCTAGATTACTCGATTAATTGTTTACCAACTAGATTAAATCTGGGATAACAATTGGTATCAAAGCCTAAAGAATCAATTTTTTTTGTGATATTACTGTTCATCGAGAAATTTACTGTTCATCGAAAAAATACTGTTCATCCGATTTTATGAATCTGTTATCGCATCCGGTCGATTAGTAATTGATTATTTGTGTTTTTGTGTTTCATTCGATCGAAGTTTCTGTGGTTTTTGTGTTTAATTGTGTTCATCGGTCGAATTAAGTTTCTGGGTTTGGTTTCGGTCGAATCCCAGAAACTCATCGTGTTCTTCGGTCATTCATCGTGTTTATCGATATTATTGCTTTGACCGATAGTTATTCGACCTGTGCCTTCGACCGAATAGTTGTGATCTCCGGTCATTCCTTCGACCGGACCTTAGTATTCCCCGGTCTTTCCTTCGACCGGGTAGGAGCATCGACCGGACCTTAGTGGTTTCCGGTCTAGCACTCGACCGGATACTTGTTACTCCGGTCTTGTCCTTCGACGGGGTACTTGCTTACTCCGGTCTTCCCTTTGACCGGATACTTGTTACTCCGGTCTTGTCCTTCGACCGGGTACTTGCTTACTCCGGTCTTCCCTTCGACCGGATACTTGTTACCCCGGTCTTGTCCTTCGACCGGGTACTTGCTTACTCCGGTCTTCCCTTCGACCGGATACTTGTTACTCCGGTCTTGCCATTCGACCGGTATCTTGCATATTCCGGTCTTTGCTTCGACCGGTACAGTTCATTCCCCGGTCGATTTTTGCAAACTGTGATAGGGTATCTAATTGTTAAAAAAAAAAAAATTCTCTGATTTATGCTTGATAGGGACCCCCGTGCTAAGTCTGCGAAGGGGGACAAAAGTTTTGTGCTTGATCAAAAATTTCCAAATTTCAGTATTATTTCTTTGTGTGTTATACTATTGAAATTCTGCACTTAAAATTCTCAAAGTCTGAAACTTCTCTGACTTCTCCTCATATTTACAATAATCATATTATAGTGAGGTGAAGGTTTCTCTGTATTCAAAGGGTATCAAGAACACTCAAGGGTTTCATTGTTTATTCAAGGGATTGGTATGTTACTCTGATTTATATATCTCTTGATTATTATTGTGTTGCTTGATTACTCGATTAATTGTTTACCAACTAGATTAAATCTGGGATAACAGTAACATCAATAAGACCTCCCCCATGGCAACTTTGAATGAGCAATCATTCGAAGGTCCCTGGTGCCAAGAAACCACGGGGGTGGATAGTGCTTCTGCTAGGCAGAAGACTTCCACTACTAAAAGATCCAATGATCCTTCAAAAGAGGGTAACACTTCTAGAGAAGGTGAGGACAGATATAACTACCAGGAATTGATGGATACAATGGGAAACATCAATCTAGATGTTATAAAACAAGGAAAAGACATAGAGGAGATGAAGCTGGTGATTATGTCACAACAAGTCCAGATTGCAAAATTAAAGAAAATGGTGACAAGGTTATTGCAAAAGAAGAGGAGAAGGCAGTTTGTCTTAAAGAAGAGGTCAAAGAATAAAGATGCTTCCAACAATGGGGAGAAAGAGGCAGAATTAGAAAAAGAAAGTACAGTTGGAAAGGGAGTTGAAGTTGAGGGGGAGACAGAGGAAGAAATTGAAAAAGAAACAGTTAATGCTGCTGAAGTAAAAGTAGCAGCAGAAACTGAAGCAGCAGAAATAGGGCTCTCTGTGGAAGAAATAGAGATAGCAGAAACTTTGATCAAAGCCAAGAATGATACTCCTAAGGCTACTCAAAAGGCCAAGGGAGTAGTCATCAATGAAGGAGGAAGCCAAGAGAAGGAGAAAGAAAAGGAAAAAGAGTCAAAAGGAAAAGGAAAGGAGAAGATGGGTGAAGCTGAAATACTTGCAAAGAAGAAGTCCCAAATTGAAATGGATGAGGCACTTGCTAAACAACTTCAAGACCAAATGGAGAAGGAGGAACAGTTGCAAACAGAAAAGGATAGAGAACTTGCAAAGATTATGGCTAAGAAATTAAATGCAGAATACCAAAAGAGCTTAAAAGAAGCAGCTCAGATAGCAGCCCAGGCCAAGAAACTTCCAGTTAAAAAGATGCCAACTCAACAACTGAAACAGAAAAGACAACCCTCCAAAACATTTTTGGCCAATCAGGAAAGAAGAAAAATGATAAATTTCCTGAAAGGTGCAATTGGTGTTAAGGGGGAAATGTTCACCAATATGGCATATGCTCAAGTTGAAGAGTTGTATCAAAAGGAAATGGCTAAGCTTCAAGGGGACTCAGCACAAAGGGAGGAAGCTGAGAGAAGGATGAAAGAGAGACATGATCTCAACATCCAACAACCATTCCCTGAGGAAACTACACCCTCCAAAGAAGAAGCAGAAGAGAAAAAGGAAGAACCTGGGAGTGTTGGTGTTGAAGCCAAATCTGGAAAAAGGGTGAAGACAATTGCTTCCAAAAGGCAGTCTAAAAGGCCCAGAGTAGAAGAAACATCTGGTACTACAACAGAGCATTCAGAGGTACCTATAGCAGAATCAGTACAACTTCCAGAACAGTCTAGTGAGCCAACAGATGAGAATATGGATCCGTACATGACCGTAGTGGAACCTTTGAAAGTTGTTCCAATCTCTATGCAAGCTCCAGAGATCATTTTCTGGGATATTCAAATAGACAATGGAAAGAACTTCTTCAGAATCAAGAGAGCTGATGGTTCATTTGAAGCTTATTCAACATGGGGGAAAGTTATCAGAAGCTGCTCCAGAGCTGATATGGAAGAACTATACAAAGTGGGGATGAAACTTTATGAACCTGTGTTGAAAGGTACTGAAGAGAATCTTCTCAAAGTGACATTGGAATACTTGTGCATGATGTTTGATCCAGAAAGAGTACACTATAGGATTAAAGATCATCAGCATGAGTTCATCTTCAAGAAGATTGATAAATGGATATTGTTTGAAAACTGTGGAGTATACATGATTACTATTGACAATTGTTATCATGAATACTATCTGGTGGACAAAATATATGAGCATAGCAAGGAGAAGTTGGAAGGGATGCTTAAAGATACACTGGTATGTACAAAGGATTCAGAGATGGCCAAGATTGTGGTGAGAAGAACTGTGAATCAAAGCTTGGGACTAGATCCAAATTTGGAAAATTGAATCAGAGGTGTTGAAAGCATCTTGAAGAGTAATTCTGAAGAACTTGACTTCTTTTCCTAAAAGTCAAGTTAGGGGGAGATTGTTGGGAACTGAAGAAAAGCTTAAGTGTGGTTAATGCTGCTGGATCAGTGTTACTACTACTAGAAGACTTAAAGGTTAATACTGCTGAGTATTACTACTGCTAGTAGAATTAATACTGCTAGTCATTGTTAGTACTGCTTGAACAAAGTTAGTACTGCTTAGCTAGTTAGTACTGCTAGTAGTTAGTACTGCTT
This sequence comes from Arctium lappa, assembly GCA_023525745.1. Taxonomy (NCBI): domain Eukaryota; kingdom Viridiplantae; phylum Streptophyta; class Magnoliopsida; order Asterales; family Asteraceae; genus Arctium; species Arctium lappa. The sequence goes on along the minus strand of CM042048.1, from coordinate 67,729,907 downwards.
AGTGGTTAATGCTGCTAGAAGAAGTTAATGCTGCTGAGCATAGTTAGTACTGCTTAGTAGTTAATGCTGCTAGAAGAAGTTAATGCTGCTGAGCATAGTTAGTGCTGCTTATATGATCCGTATGGAAAGGAAGACAGCTGGAAAGAATGAAGATATTCTTGGAAGCTTAGAGATATACATGGAAGATATACTGAAGATTTGTTTATTTATTGTAATTATCTTTTTCTTTAGTATATGTATAGAAGATATAGAATAGTTTGAAATAAGTTTTTTTTAGAAATCAACCTCAAGGCATAGATCCTAATTCTAGAGAAGTAGAATTCGTATTGGTGAGCCTGTTCATCAATATTGAGGTTGAGTGTGTAATCTTGTAACTTCAAAGCATTCAATACAAGTTCACAGTTTGTTCTTAATATTTTCTGTGTTGATTTACTGTTTCATAAAATATCAAAGTGTTATTTCGCAAACTTCTTTGATATTGTTTCTGAGAATTAATTTTTGTTAAGAATTCGATCCTGACAGAAGGACTTCCCATTAATCCTTGGGGACCCTTTTTCAAGGATTTCCCTTTAATGGTTCCGATTGGTCTCTGATCATCAGAGTCAAAATCTGATGATGAGAAACGAATGTGGGTGGAAACCTTGTTGTCCAGGCTAAGGAGTCCATGTGCAAGAAGGTCATGCCATTCTTTTTCTGACAGGCAATCCTTACGAGAGATCGTAGGTCTCTTCTGATCTAAGGGACGGTCCAACTTTTTATGAGCCACAAAGGCATCATGTGTGTGTGGAGGTGACATACTCTGGGGTGAATGAGTATTTTTATCTTGGTCTAAGTCATGTTGGGAGGACTTAGCCGTATCAGAGGTTTCCCCTTTGGTGCGTGCTTCAGAGGCAGAAGTAGATGCCTCTGAGTGGCTAGGATGGGAATGGTTCGAGGTGTGCACCTCTGTTTCAATGTCTACTGATGCTGGACCACCTTGGACAGTAAATGTGTTTGCACGGGGATTTGGGCTTTGGAATCTCTCATGTGTGCCAATAAGGACATATTTTTCTACCTCACCGCCCTCAGATTCTATGTTTAGAAACTCACCCTCAGGAATTCTCTCTTCCTCACCTTCCTCTGCTATGATAGAGTTATTCTCTTCGTCAGAGGGAGGTTTCTCTTGTTTTCTCTTCCTTACTCTCTCAGAGCCACCCTCTGGTTGCGCTCTGTTAACGTTTTGAGCAGTATCAGAGATATCACTCTCTGATTCAGGCTCAGGCTCAAAACCTAAGTGTGTTGGGGATCCATCATCGGTTCTGATGATTGGGCAACACGACTAAGTAGGAGGTGGGTAGTAGAGTCCGCAGGAATTTCCTCAATCATGGTGTATGGGAAACATCGGTCATTTGGATAAGGAGGAACCTCTGTAGCTTTGAACGCGTTCATCATAAACAGAGGTGTCCTTGGGCCCTCCTCAGTGATGGAGAATTTCTCCATTGCTCGTTGAATGACCACATAGATGAATATGGGAAACAGTACCGACATTGGTTGTTTTCCTTTGGCCAAGTCTTTATTCTTCTTGTCCACTGCCGTCAGCATCTCACAGAAGAGAATGTGAGCCATATTTATGCTTCTGTTGAAGAAGAGAGCATACATTATGGCTAGAATCTCTAGATGGGTCTGATCCTGGCTTCCAATCTTGCAGGTAATTGTTCGGTTGAGAACAGTAAATATAAAGTTCCACTTGGGAGGCAGGTACTGACGTCTGAATTGACTTAGGCGTGTGATCTCCCTGTTGTATCCTAAGTGGTGGAGGAACTGAAGAAGTACTTCTTGAGTTGGTAGTTTCTCAAAGGTTTCTATTTGAAGATCAGTTTTCGTGAGCAGGTTGAGTCGACGAGTTAGGGTTTGTGGGGTGATTCTTATGTTCATGCTTTGTTCACCTAGGTCAATGTACCCAACCAGTCCTTCCTTTTCATCATCATATTCATTTGAATACCACCATTGTTGGACAAAGCGTAGAGGAATATCTAAGGCATGTTTGGTGAGGACATCGTTGAGTTCGCAGTTGGTCAAAAAGTCGAGGATTGGGCGAAACTGCTCATCGTATTTGGTTGGGGTGACGTCGAGAAAGTAGTTGTTACCTTTTACTGGAACATCGAACTGTGCCATATTCAAGGTTAGAACAAGTTTGCTGGAGTTATCTGAGGTTTGGGAATGAGCCGCCATTGTTGCAGGTTTTTGAGAAAGATGAGAGCTAAGAAAGAGAGATTTTGGATTCTGAGAGCGTAAAAAATAATGAGAAGAGAAAAAGGGTTTTTATGGACAGAAAAAGAAAGGTAGAGGCAGAGGTTATGGAAACGGAGATTGAGAGTTCCAATGTCAGAAAGGACGTTCCATCATCCCCTAATTAATAGATGACACGTTGAGGTGTGTAGGGGAGAGCCGCTTGGTGTCAGAAAACCATCAGTTGGGTTTTTGAAAAGAAACGAATGGTTATCCAAAAGATTTATTATTAAAAGAATTTCCTGGAATATTCGTTTAATGAGAAAAGATCAGAGGCTTTGATATAAATATCAAAGTCATGATCAGAGGCTCTGATATAAATATCATAGACAAGATCAGAGGCTCTGACATAAATATCAGAGACAAGATCAGAGTCTCTGATATGAGTATCAGAGAAGCTCACTTTCTCCCCCTTGAAAGATGAAAGGTTCTTTGTCTCCCCCTTGACCAAAGAATGAAGTATTTATCTTCTCCCCCTTGACACATGCTTGGAGATACAAAGGAATGATTTTTACCATTTGTGAAAAAGTCAAGAGGCTCTGAAATTAGTTTCAGAAGTTCTGGTTGAACATGCGACACATGTTAGAAGCACTGATGAATGGATCAGAGACTCTGATGTTTTCCTGTGTTAGGCAGACATGTTCAACATAACCAACTTGCTAATTAAGAAATTGAACCTTCGTTCATCTAAATCTATTGTGAAAATATCAGCAAGTTGAAGTTCAGTTGGTACAAAATACAACTCTATTGTTCCCTTTTCAACATGATCTTTCAGAAAGTGGTACCTTACATCAATGTGCTTTGTTTTGGAGTGCTGTACTGGATTGGAGAGATGGCTATGGCACTTTTTTGAATCACACATAATTGGAATTCTATCATATTGTAAGCCATAGTCTCGGAGCTGAGTTTGCATCCATATGACTTGAGAGCAACAACTAGCAGCAGCAACATATTCTGCCTCTGCCGTGGAAGTTGAAACACAGTTTTTCTTCTTGGATGTCCAACTTACCAGCTTATTTCCCAATAACTGACAGCACCCAGAGGTACTTTTTCTGTCAAGCTTGCATCCTGCATGATCTGCATCAGTGTAAGCTGTTAAATCAAAACCAAAAAGTTTTGGATACCAGAGGCCTAATGAGGGTGACCCTCTCAGGTATCTGAAAATTCTTTTGACAGCAGATAAACGAGATTCTTTTGGATTTGCTTGATATCTAGCACAAAGACATGTTGCAAACATTATGTCAGGACTACTTGCAGTTAAGTATAATAGTGAACCTATCATGCCTCTGTAGGTTTTGACATCTACATATTTTCCCGAAAGATCAGAGTCAAGCTTGACTTCTATGGCAATAGGGGTTTTCATTGAGGTTGAATCATTAAGTCTGTATTTTTTTCAAAATGTCAGAGACATACTTAGATTGAGTTATAAAAGTACCCTCTGATGTTTGCTTTACTTGTAAGCCTAGAAAGAATGTTAATTCTCCCATAAGACTCATCTCAAATTTACTCTTCATCAACTCTGAAAACTTATCTCAATACTTTTGATTTGTAGAGCCAAATATAATGTCATCAACATATATCTGTACTAAGAGCATCTCATTTTTGTACCTTTTTATGAACAAGGTTGTATCTATTGTACCTTTTTCAAAACCATTATTTATCAGAAATGTGGATAGAGTAGCATACCATGCTCTTGGAGCTTGTTTAAATCCGTATAGAGCTTTATCAAGATAATAAACATGGTTTAGAAACTCTGTATTCTCAAAACCAGGTGGTTGCTAGACATAAACCTCTTCATTTAATTTACCATTCAGAAAGGAAGATTTAACATCTATCTGATATACTTTGAACCCTTTGTGTGCAGCATAGGCTAAGAAGATTCTAATTGCTTCTAGCCTAGCCACAGGTGCAAAGGTTTCATCATAATCAATGCCCTCTTCTTGGCAATATCCCTAGCTTTGTTTCTGATTATAATGCCATCCTCATCCTTTTTATTTCTGAAGAGCCATTTAGTTCCAATTGCAAATTTTCCTTTAGGAAGGGGAACTAAGGTCCATACTTTGTTTCTTTCAAACTCTTGAAGCTCATTCTGCATTGCAGAGATCCAATGAGGATCTTCAAGAGCTTCATTTACCTTTTTTGGTTCAATGATGCTTAAAAAATTTACAAAAAAGCATTCATTGATTGTGGCTGATCTGGTTTTGACACCCTCTGAAGGTGATCCAATGATCTGATCATGGGGATGATCCTTTGTCCATCTTGTGAGCGGAGCATGAACATGAGGTAGAGTTTGAGCTCCAGAGATGACAGTTGGAGACATCTCTCTTGTGCTGAGCAAAGGCTCTGATGTTGATTCCAAAGGCGCATGATTTGATTCTAGAGGCTCTAAAGTTGATTCTGGAGGCTCTGAATTTGATTCATTTCTTGGACATGCATTCAAGGAAGCAGAAGTTGTAACTTTAGAGGGACCAGAGAGATTTGTACCTGACGTTTGTGGTTCCTCTGAAGTTGCTCTATGAATATCTCTGAAAAGAAACTCTGAGTTTTCATCATCAAAGAAATCTTCGAAAATTTTGTTGAGTTCGGATTCTCTTATCTTTGATGATTCAGAGATATTTTTGGCAATTTGATTGATATCTTTGTTGGCCAGACTTTTGTCATCATCAAAAGACACATTAATACTCTCTTGGATTGTTCTGGTTCTTTGATTAAACACTCTGAAAGCTCTTGAGACTAATGAATAGCCAATGAATTTGCCTTCATCTGCTTTCTTGCCAAACTTTCCAAGAGACTCTCTATCATTTAGAATATAACATCTGCATCCAATAACATGGAAATATTTAACATTAGGTTTCCTGTTGTTAATGAGTTCATAAGATGTTTTCTTGAATCTTTTGACAATTGTAGCTCTGTTTTGCGTGAAACAGGTTGTTGCCACTGCCTCTGCCCAAAAGTTTGCGGGAAGTTCTAATCCTGCAAGCATAGTTCTTGCAGCTTCAACCAGTGTTCTGTTTTTCCTCTCAACAACACCATTTTGTTGAGGTGTTCTAGCTGTAGAGAAGTTCAGAGTTATGCCTTCCTCTAAAAGATATGAGGTGATTTTTGCATTTCTGAACTCTGTTCCATTATCACTTCTCATTTTCTAAACTTTGGTATCAAACAGAACCTACAATCTTTTTAACAATCTTATTAAAATATCAGGGACATCAGACTTGGCTCTGATGAATTCTATCCAAGTATATCTAGAGTATTCGTCAATCAAAATGAGGATATACTTTTTACCTGACAAGATTTGTACAGAGATAGGACCACAGAGGTCCACATGAAGCATATGCAGAGGTTTTGGACAATTATTATCACTTTTGCTCTTGTGGGAAGATCTTTTCATTCTTCCCATTTCACAAGCAGAACAAAGATGATCTTTGTTAAACTTCAGAAATGGCAATCCCTTAACCAGATTTAGTTTGACCAATTTATCAAGTGAAGAAAAGTTTAGATGTGAGAACTTTTTATGCCAGAGCCAAACATCTTCACTGTTCAGAGATACTAGACAGAGTTTCTCTGAGTCAGTTTTTATGTGTTTGGAAAAATTCATTCTGTATAAATTTCCCTTTCTGTCAGCTCTGAGCATTTCTTAACCTGTTTTTGAGTGAAGTAGTGAACAATGTTTTTCTTGAAATTTCACATCAAAACCATGGTCACAAAGTTGACTTATGCTGATCAAGTTATGCTTTAACCCATCAACATAAGCAACCTTTGATACTGATACATTACCTCTTGTAAGCTCACCATAACCCTTAATTTGTCCTTGCATATTGTCTCTAAAAGTTACTGCTCCTCCAGATTTAGTTTTGAAAGAGGATACTAACTTTTTTATCAGGATCGATTTCTTAACAAGAATAAAGTCTCAGAAACAATATCAAAGAAGTTGCGGAATAACACTTTGATATTTAATGTAACAGTAAACAAAACAGTATATGATCAACAACTTGTAAACTTGTATTGAATTCTTGAAGTTACAAGATTAAACACACAACCTCAATATTGATGAACAGGCTCACCAATACGAATTCTACTTCTCTAGAATTAGGATCTATGCCTTGAGGTTGATTTTCTCTAAAACTTAGAATGAATGATTAAATCTGTATAAACTACTTTATACAATCTATAAGCTTCCTTGAATATCTTCGGTTTATCCAGCTGTCATCCTTTTCATACGGATCTCCATCTCATAAGCAGTACTAATCATAAGCAACATTAATATTCTGAGCAGTAGTAAGTTCAGCAGCACTAACCATACTTAGCAGTATTAATCTCTTAGCAGTAGTAACTCCAGCAGTATTAATCATGAAGAGCAACATTAACTTTGTTCCAGCAGCATTAACTTCTACTAGCAGCATTAACCACAGAAGTAGTAACCATGATGAACTAGCAGCATTAACCATACTTGGTAAATTCTTCAGTTCCTAACAATCTCCCCCTAACTTGACTTTTAGGAAGAGAAGTCAAGTTCTTCAGATCTGATCTTCAAGATGCTTTCAACACCTCAGATTCAATTTCCCAAATTTGGGTCTAGGCCCAAACTTTGATTTACAGTTCTTCTTACCATAATCTTGGCCATTTCTGAATCCTTTGTGCATACTAGCTTGGCATTTAGCATTCCTACTAACTTCTCCTTGCTATGCTCATAGATTTTGTCCACCAGGTAGTATTTTTGATAACAATTGTCAATAGTAATCATGTATACTCCACAGTTTTCAAACAATATCCATTTATCAATCTTCTTGAACACAAACTCATGATTATGATCTTTAATCCTATAAGCCACTCTCTCTGGATCAAACATCATGCACAAGTATTCCATTGCTATCTTGAGAAGATTCTCTTCAGTACCTTTCAACACAGGCTCATAGAGTTTTATCCCCACTTTGTATAATTCTTCTATATCAGCTCTTGAACAGCTTCTGATAACTCTCCCCCATGTTGAATATGCTTCAAATGAACCATCAGCTCTCTTGATTCTGAAGAAATCCTTTCCATTATCTCTTAGAATGTCCCAAAAGGTAATCTCAGGAGCTTTCATGGAGATTGGAATAGCCTTCATAGGTTCTACTATTGTCATGTACAGATCCATACTCTTATCAGTTTGCTTATTAGACTACTCTGGACTTTGCACTGATTCTGCTTCAGTTTCTGCTGCAGTTTCAGCCTTTTCTTCCACTCTTGCCCTTTTAGACTGCCTCTTGGAAGCAATTGACTTCACCCTCTTTCCAGATTTGGCTTCTTCACCAACACCCTCATGTTCTTCCTTCATCTCTTCTGCTTTGTCTTTTGAGGGTGTGGTCTCCTCAGGAAATGGTTTTTGAATGTTTAGGTCATGCCTTTCCTTCATTCTTCTCTCAGCCTCTTCCCTTTTGGGCTGAATCTCCTTGAATCTTGGCCATCTCTTTCTGATACAATTCCTCAACCTGAGTGTATTCCATGTTGGTGAACATCTCCCCCTTGACTCCAATTGCACCTTTCAGGAAATTTATCATTTTTTTTCTTTCCTGATTGGCCAAAAAGGTCTTGGAGGGTTGTCTTTTCTGCTTTTTGAGTGGCATTCTTTTGACTTGTACTTTCTTGGCCTGAGCTGCTGTTTTCATGCTCTTCTGATACTCTTCATTTAGTTTTCTGGCCATATTCAGTGCAAGCTCTCTATCCTTCTCAGATTGTAGCAGTTCCTCTTTTTCCATCTCAGCTTGAAGTTGTTTTGCTACTTCTTCATCTAACTCCACCTGGTTCTTCTTCTTTGAGGATTGTTCAGATTCAACCATCTTAGCTTTACCCTTTGCATCCTTCAAACCTGCCTCACTTCTTTCTTTTGTCTTATTTTCAAGGCCTCCTTAATTGATGACCACTCCCTTGGCCTTTTGAGTAGCCTTAGGAGTGTCATTCTTTGCTTTCACCAAAGTTTCTGCTATTTCCAATTCTTCAACAGATAGCCCTGTTACTGCTGCTACCTGTTTTGTTACTACTGCTGCTTGAACCTTATCTGTTTCTACTTCTTGTGCTTCTGTTTCTGCAGCTTTCTCCCCCTTAACAACAAATCCCATCTCAGAAATACTTTCCTTTTCTGCTTCAGCCTCTGAATTCTCCCCCTTGTTGAAAGCATCATTAGCATTTTTCCTCTTCTTCAAAACAAATTGCCTTCTCCTCTTCTTTTGCACCAATCTTGTTACCATTTTCTTCAATTTGGTAATCTGTACTTGTTGAGACAGAATCACCATTTTCATCTCTTCTATGTCTTTGCCTTGTTTGATGACATCCATATTAATGTTGCCCATTGTTTCCATCAATTCATTGTAGTCATATATGTCCTCACCTTCTCCAGGAGTGTTACCCCCTTTTGAAGGATCATGGGATCTTTTAGTAGTGGAAGCCTTCTGCCTAGCAGAAGCACTATCCACCCCTTGGTTTCTTGGCACCGGGGACCTTTGAATGATTGCTCATTCAAAGTTGCCATGGGGAAGGTCTTAGAGATGTTACCACTATCCTTCTCTGTGCTATTAGAAGTGGCAGCCTTCTTACCCATATGCTCTTCCATCTCCTTAGAGAGCACCTCCTGAGGGTTGGGAGACACCATGTTGGTTTCCCTTTGGATATTCTCTAAAGGAGAATTCTCCCTTAGAGGGCTTAAAGGCTGAGTGGGTGAAGGTACAAGAAGGGAAGGATCCATCTTTACTTGTTTTCTTTGATAAGTTTGGGTGATTGGTGAAGTTGGTTTATCAAGAAGAGACTGGGGAATTGATTTAGAGTGGGAAGGTTGGGATTGGCTAGCAGTGGGATGGTCTAATAGGGGCCTTGACCCTGCTGCCATACCTTCATCAGTGTGGGACACCACCATCATTGTAGAGAACAATGGGGTGTCAACTCCTTCCGAGTCCCCGGCAGATCTTCTCATATTTGAGAAAACCTTGCCTTTAGGGGGTTTTGGTACATATATCCCATCAAAATGAGGCATATCCGTCAATTCGTGGGTGATAACTTCTTGGACAAACCTGGGGTACATATAAAAACTCTTTTTACTTCCCAGATTTGAGACAAGATCATTAAAAATCATTTGAGAAAAATTATACTTTCTGGCAGTGGCTAAGCATACCAAAGCATAAGCAATGGTGCTACTGAACTCACTCCATCCAGTAGTCTTTTTAGAGATGCAGTGCATAAGGGTATGAACAAAGAAACGCCATTGAGGTGAAAATTTTGCTTTTGAGAAATTGAACACACCCAATGGGCCTCCATACCCCATTCTTGTAAGAGTAGAAAACAGTTCATCATTAGAGATAGAAGTTATACCAGAGGCATCATCTAGACGTAGACTGATGCGAATTACCTCTTCAGTAACTGTCAATTGCTTGCCACAGACCTTCGTCTTGATCATTTGAACACCATTTTCAGTAACAATGGTGGCATGTGCCCAGAATTGTCTTTGATGCTCGATAAAGATTGATGGCGAGACAGTGAGAGCATGGGCAATGTGGGTTGTCTTGAGGAAATCCACAATCTGGTGGAAACCAGCGGCCTGTTTGGGCTTCTGTAGCATCGCGATTTCATTGTGCTCGTCTATGAATGCCATTGATGCCATTGATCTTTGAAGGTTCTTGCTTGAAAACTTGATACTTGAGAGAGAGAGGGTTTAGAGCGCAAGAGAATAGTATGCAAAGAGTCGTTATGAACTTTTTAGGCGGGCAAAGAGTATTTATAGTATTCGGGACATAAGCAGTATTAACCTAGAGCAGTATTAACTAATAAGCAGTACTAACGGCGAGCAGTATTAACTACTAGCAGTATTAACTAACAAGCAGTATTAACGGCGAACAGTATTAACTAACAAGCAGTATTAACGGCGAGCGGTATTAACTACTAGCAGTATTAACTAACAAGCAGTATTAACGGCGAGCAGTATTAACTACTAGCAGTATTAACTAACAAGCAGTATTAACGGCAAGCAGTATTAACTAACAAGCAGTATTAACGGCGAGCAGTATTAACTACTAGCAGTATTAACTAACAAACAGTATTAACGGCGAGCAGTATTAACTAACAAGCAGTATTAACGGCGAGCAGTATTAACCACTAGCAGTATTAACTGTGCACTGGCAGTATTAAAACTGTACTGGCAGTATTAACCATACTTACTCTTTTAATCTTGTGATACATTGAGTACTGCTATACATATCCTGAAAAAGAAGATTAGGACCACCAAGAAATAACAATATACATGTATTTAAACACTTTTTGAGAAGGGACTTATTCCAAGTTGATCATTCCCACACTTGTTACCAAGAAAGTGAATCTACCCACATCAAAAGCTTTAGTGAACAGATCAGCAAACTGGTTATCAGTGTGAACTTTTACAACTTGAATAAGTTTCTTTTCATTACAGTCTCTTATGAAGTGATACCTGATCTCAATGTGCTTTGTCTTTGAGTGCTTGACAGGATTATTCACAATGCTAATAACACTGCTATTATCAATAAAAATTGTAGTGTGTAGAAAGGTTACCCCATAATCCAGCATTTGATTCTGAATCCATAAGATTTGAGAACAGCAACTTGCAGCTGCTATGTACTCTGCCTCTGTTGTTGATGTGGATACTGTGGTTTGTTTCTTGCACTGCCATGAAACTAGTCTTGCACCCAAAAACTGACATCCTCCAGAAAAAGATTTTCTGTCCAAGTTTGCTCCTCCTAGATCACTATCTGAGTATGCAAGCAGGTCAAAGGATGAGTCATGAGGATACTAAAGTCCCAATCTGGATTGCCCTTTGAGATATCTGAATATCCTTTTAACAGCTTGATAGTGAGATTGCTTTGCCCTAACTTGAAATCTTGCACATACACAGACTGGAAACATTATATCTGGCCTAGAGGCTGTAAGATACATGAGAGAGCCAATCATGGATCTATAATGATGAACATCCATATCCTCCCCCTCAAGATCTGCTGTTATCTGCTTGTGTGTCTCCATAGGTGTGCTGGCAGGTTTTGAATCTGAGAAACCAAACTTGGTTAGAATGTCCTGCACATACTTGGACTGACAGATGAAGATTCCATCTGACTTCTGTTGAACTTGGAGTCCAAGGAAATTGTTATTCCCAAATTTATCAAGTTCTAATTGCTAAACAACAATCAAGATGAGAATCTAAGTCACATTCATTGATCTCAATCACAACTATTACAAACTCTCAACTTTCTCTCTCTAAACTCTCTCACTAGAATGATATGCTATGAACTCTTCTCTAATCAGCTCTCTCAATCTTTAATTCGTGTGTACAACTAACTACAAAGACAAGGACAAAGGTATTTATACCCTCTAACAAATACAAAGAAACAAATTACAAATACATTACATTGACTTTGACTTTATTAACAAAATACTTTGACTTTTGATAAGAGTTGACTTTTTCAGCTTTGACTTCTTGATCTTTTGTCTTCAATCTTTATGATCTTGAATCCAACATATTTATGCTCTAACAGAAAATATTCTAAGTGATAAAACTCGCAGATCACTATTGAAAATGAAACTCGCAGACTGAGAAACACGCAAATCAAGATCTGCGCGTTTGATAAAATTTCAAGCAAACTCGCAAGCAAACTCGCAAACAAACTCGCATATATTTGCGCGTTTTAAGAAACTCGCAAGCAAACTCGCAAAGACTTGTGCGTTCTGATGAATTCGCTAAGCACTGAACTCGCTAATCAATAAAACTCGCAAGTGCCTAAACACGCAAGTTACTATTCACGCTAAAACGCGCTGATAGAGGCGTGCGCGTTCCAGAAACTCGTTAGGCACTACTTGCGCGTTTTGAGCAAACTCGCTAATCATGCTTGCGCGTTCCAACACTTAGAAAAAAATTCTGAGATTTTTAAACTAGCACGACAAAGAACTCGCTGAACACTATTCCTATTCAAACTCGCTAGCTTTGATTAGCGCGTTTCTAGAACTCGCAAACAACATCTTGCGCGTTTCAACCAAAAATTAACTTTCTTCAGCTTGCACGTTCTAGCGAAGAATCTTGCGCGTTTTAACGAAGAACTTGCGCGTTCTTCAGATCTAGCGCGTTCTTCAGATCTAGCGCGTTCTTGAAATAGCTTGCGTGTTCTTCATCTGATTCATCGATTTCAACATAAAACTTCGAATCTGAGCACCAAACTTTGAGAATTTGTTCACTTGTTCACCGATAACTCATTTCCAACAACTATTTTCGATTTACAACACAAAATCTACATAATTGATGTGAATACAGTGCAAAAACTCGAAAACTCAAAAACATACAAAATCATCAAATTGATGATCAATTACAGTGCAATTACTGAAATGAACGATACAGACTCGATCTATTTCACTCAGCGAACAAAACCTGATCAATCTAAACTCGAAATTTCCACTAAAACTCAAAAATGATTCGATGAACAGTGACGATGAACAGTATTGTGAACAGTGTCGATTTTTATTTTTTTTTAACTTTTCTTGATTTTGAAAAGGATTTGGCTCTGATACCAATTGTGGTCCAAGATTTACTAGCATAAACACATACACAAAACACTTTGTTTATTAATCACAATGATTACATCAATCCATATCCCTATTTGTGATGAACAATTAAGATTGAGTGTTTGTGTGTGTACTCAATGTGTGCTACTATGTGTGTTCTTACTCTCTTTCAATTACACCTTCACTTTCACAAACTTACTCTCTTGTTCTTGCACACTTCCTAAACAACACTATGACTTGCTTATATATAGGTCAACATGACCAAGCAAGGTCAAACCTTCTAAGCTCATTTACACCACACACAAACACTAATACAACAATTACAATAATGACCCTCATTTAATCTTGAATACAATTATAGTCTAACAGAAGAAAGTAAGTTCCCCCATGGAACTCATCTTGAACCTTTGATGCATTAGTTCCTCAAACTCCTTGCACATTTTGTCTCCTGTTGATCCAAAGATAATATCATCAACATAGATTTGGACCAGCAAAATATCCTTCTTCTTTCTCTTAATGAATAGAGTCTTATCAATGACTCCTCTTTCAAAGCCATTTTCCAAGAGATAGGATGACAGAGTGTCATACCATGCTCTTGGAGCTTGATGTGTCCATAAAGTGCTTTCTTCAATTTGTATACCCTGTCTGGATAGCTTGGGTTTTCAAACCCTGGTGGTTGACAGACATATACTTCTTCTTCAATTGAGCCATAAAGAAATGCACTTTTGACATCCATTTGATAGACTTTGAATTTCATATAAGAAGCATAAGCTAGGAATAATCTAATTGCTTCTATCCTAGCCACAGGTGCAAATACTTCTTCATAGTCTATTCCTTCTTCTTGTGTATATCCTTGAGCCACCAACCTTGCTTTGTTTCTTATGACTATTCCTCTTTCATCTCTCTTATTCCTGAAGACCCATTTTGTTCCTATTGCTCTTTGGCCTTTAGGAAGGTCTACCAGATCCCAAACATCTTGCAGCTTGAACTGCAGTAGCTCTTCTTGCATGTCTTCTATCCAACTGGATTCTTTCATAGCATCATGTGCCTTTTTAGGCTCAAGCTGGGATAAAAAGCAAGAAAGCACTGTATGTTGTTGATTTTGCATTTCTTGAAGCCTACATTGATTTCTAGTCATCATAGGAGAAGATATATCCCATATTACCAGCTGTGGAGGATGATTCTTTTGAATTCTGCTGTGATGACTAGGTTCTTCATTAAGTTCCACCTCTAGATTAGAGTCATTCAACTCAACTGAAGTGTTTTCAGTAGCTACTTCTGGTTCTTTATTTTCTTGAGTCTCCTCAACTCTACTTTCTTCCTCACTTTGACTTGGTTCAGTAGATGGTTCCTTTTCACAGTCTTCAACAGGATCCACTGTGGGTATGGGAAAGATCATAGATTGAGATATACTTTCTTGAACTTGTGTAGTCCCTGATCCTCCACTCCCTGAACCTGCATAATCATCACTACTGAAACCAAAAGAGTTAGTTAGTGAGTCAATGTCAAATAGCCACTGAGGACCAGACCCAATTGGATTTGGTGTGTTCTCATTGCATTTGACATTGTCACTTTCTTCAATTATTCTACAAGAAGAGTTAAAGACTCTGTAAGCCTTACTCTGAGATGAGTAACCAACAAGAAATCCATCATCTGCTTTGCTATCAAACTTACCTAAGTGAGATTTGGTATTGAGAATTGTACAAGGACACCCAAAAGATTTGAAAAATCCAATAAAAGGTTTTCTTTTATTTAAAAGATCATAAGGGGTCTTGTTCCGTGGCTTGACCACTAGAACTCTGTTTTGGACATAACAAGCAGTATTAACTGCTTCATCCCAGAATGTAATTGGCAGTTTTGAATCAGCCAACAGAGATCTAGCAGCCTCTATTATTGTCCTATTTCTCCTCTCAGCAACTCCATTCTGTTGAGGAGTCCTTGGAGCACTATATTGTCTCTCAATGCCTTTTTCTTCACAAAAGGTGTTTAGATCAAGATTTTTAAATTCAGGCCCATTATCTGATCTAATGACTTTTACTTTTTGATTAGTTTGGTTTTCAATTCTTAGGATAAAGGATTTGATCAGTCCACTTGTCTCATCCTTAGTCCTTAGAAAATATACCCAGGTAAATCTAGAGTAATCATCAACAATAACCAAGAAGTAAGATTTCTTGCCTATACTCATAACATTTGTAGGACCAAACAGATCCATATGCAATAACTGGAGACAAGAAGAAATTGTGTTTAACTCTTTGGTCTTATGAGAAGTTTTGTGCTGTTTGCCTTTAAGACAAGCAACACAATGATCATCACATGAAAAGACTTTTGATGGTAAACCTCTAACAAGGTTGTTTTTAACAAGTCTGTTCATAGTCTTGAAGTTCATGTGACACATTCTTCTGTGCCATAGAGAGGATTCATCCACAGAAGCTTTTGAAACAAGACAGTTCAGGGATGAATCACTATCAACATTGTCCATTTCAAGACAATAAACATTGTCCTTTCTTGGAGTTCTAAGTAGTATCATGCTTTCATCAACTACCTTGAACCCTGGAGCAAGGATCATACACTCAGTATTTGTAAATAATATGCTATGTTGTTTGTCAGAAACCTGTGATACACTTAACAGGTTGTATTTCAATTGATCAACATAGTAGACATCCTAAAATGTCATCTTACCTTTGATAACAATACCTTTTCCACTTATTTTACCACCAGTAAGATTATCTCCAAATGCAACATGTCCTCCATTGATATGCTTGAAATCCTGAAGGCATGACATGTTACCTGTCATGTGCCTAGAGCAACCACTATCAACATGCCATATGCTCTTTCCTTTGAGCTGTTGGTTGCCTTGCACATAATATAAATAAGTTAGTATGAATTAGGAACCCAAGCCAAAGTGGTCTTGGGTACCCCTTTCTCATCAAAATACTTGCATTCTTTCTTGACAAGATTTTTAAACTTTGACTCCTCATTTTTGGAGTACTTTGTCACAATGATAGGCATGGAAAGACATTTTCCAGAAGCAGTACTGGTTTTAGAAGTACTAACAACATGAGCAGTACTTGCATGCTTAGCAGTAGTAACTATGTTAGCAGCATTAATATTTTCAGCAGTACTAACACTGTTAGCAGTAGTAACTGTGTTAGCAGCATTAATATTTTCAGCAGCATTAACACTGTTAGTGCTTCTAGGCACCCATATTAAAACACTTTCTTTTAAAACCTTATTTTTCATAGGGCCTTTGGTTTCAACAGATTTCTTTGGTCTCCTATAACCAACAGGTTTTTGCACAAATCTTTGAAAGTTCATCTGTTGGTTAATAGGGTTGAAGAAACAATACATAGCCAAATGATTCAGCTTGCCACATATGAAACAAGGTTTTGGTCTATTGATTTTATTCAGATCAACTCTTTGTTTCTGAGCCCATTGATTATTCCAGTTTCTTTGGTTACCTCTTTTTATACCAGAATTTAGGCTCTTAGCTTTATTGCAAGCACACTGTTTACAACCGTGGTTTGTTTGTAATGGACCTTGTTATCCTTTCCTTTGGTCTTCTCTATCTCCTTAGACTTGACCCAGATTTTCCCACATCCCTCATTGGTGATAATGTTGTTTTCTAATGGTATCTCTTTACTCACAGCATTATCCCTATTCTCACTGGCTTCTTTCTCAATCAAATCCTTAACTACTACCTCATCCAAAGGATCTATCTTAAAAGCTTCCTCAGACAAGTCCTTTTTCTCTTTGGTCTCTAACAAGTCTGAAGTAGGAGAGATATAATTGTTGTTGTAAGGAGGGGGTGTATTGTTGTATCCAATACCAGGCTTCATCTTATCATGAATCTGAGCCTTTAGAAGAGAATCCATTGCTTTTGAAGCATATGAAAACTTTTCTATGTCAAGCTTAACTTTAGATAGTTCCTTTTTCAGCTTATCATTCTCTTCTAAGGACTTAGATAGTTTGGTCTCTAATTCATTCTTTTCCCACTTCCAATAGTTTGTGTCATAAGAGTGTTGAAGTTCATTAGCTTGAAAGCCTTTGATTTGCTCTTCAAATCTCTCTACTATCAACACATAGTCTCTTCTGTCCTTTTCTAATCTTTTGAGGTCATCACACATGCTTTGGTTGTGATCCATGTACCTTTTGACAGTGTCTGTGCAAGATTGAGTGCAAAGATTAGAAATTACCTCAGAGGGGATATCAAACACTTCTGCCATAAGAGCTTGATTCTGAATGGCTTCCTCAGCTTGATCACTCCAGTCAAACCCCATTCCTTGTTGAGAAACAAGGGCTTGAGCAGGATTCTTGTTTTGATTGTAGCCTCCATTCTGAGCTTGTTGGTGGTTGTGGTTTGGAACACCACTTCTGCATTCTCTAGCAAAGTGTCCTTTCATGTGGCACTTATAACATTCCACCTTTGTCTTGTCAAAACCAACTCCATGTTCTCTTCTTTGAGAGAAGTTGTTCCTTCCTGTTCTTTTGATAAACTTCTTCACCCTCATAGATAACATGGCCATCTGCCATTTAATGTCCATCTCCTCCAGATCATCAGGATGAAGTTGATCCAGATCATCATTAATCAATGAATTGTTGCTGTGACTGGACAAAAAGGCTTCAAAGATAGTTTCAGTGCCTTTTTCTGAATTCACTCCACTGGCAGTACTAACTGCTTCAGGGTTGGCAGTAGTATCAGTAGATGCTGATAGAAGTGCAGCATTGTGGATATAACCAGTGGGCTTCTTCTTGGTTTCTACCTCAGTTTCAAAAACTCTTAGATCATTATATAGATCATCAAGTTCCTTCTCTTCCATATTGTCACTCTGCCTATATGAGACAGTGTACATAGTCATTCATCCCCAAGAGATCTGAGAAACTTTCTGTTGATATCATCTTGCTCCATCTTCACTCCTACAGTAGCCAGTTCACCAATGAGCTTGTTGAACCTATCAAAAGTTTGAGTTATAGACTCATTCTTTGAAGAAGTGAAGTTCTCATACTACTGCTTTAGAACATCTCTTTGATTTCTTTTGATGCTTTTAGTTCCAGCAAATCTTTTCTCTAGAGCATTCCAGAGAATCTGAGCATCAGTGCAGTTGCAAAATTGATGCTGATATTCATTGGGGATAGCCAAGAGAAGAGTGCTCAAGGCCTTCATCTCTGTCTGTCTGATCTTCCTCTCACCATCTGTCTTTGGTGGAGGTCTTTTCCCATCTGGTCCAATCTTTCCTGCTTCAGAAGGACCATTTTCAATGATATCCCACATTGAGTAGTCAGTGAGAAGAATGTATTGTCTAATTCTGATCTTCCACATGTCAAACTCATTGGGTTTGAGCATTGGAACTTTAGAGATCAGAGTACTGTTTGATTCTGCAAGGTTTTCCATGATGAATAAATAGATGTTTCTGAGAGAGTTAGGCTTTGATACCACTTGTCAGGATCGATTTCTTAACAAGATTAAAGTCTCAGAAACAATATCAAAGAAGTTGCGGAATAACACTTTGATATTCAATGTAACAGTAAACAAAACAGTATATGATCAACAACTTGTAAACTTGTATTGAATGCTTGAAGTTACAAGATTAAACACACAACCTCAATATTGATGAACATGCTCACCAATACGAATTCTACTTCTCTAGAATTAGGATCTATGCCTTGAGGTTGATTTTCTCTAAAACTTAGAATGAATGACTAAATCTGTATAAACTATTCTATACAATCTATATATAAACTGAACAAAAGATAATTACAATAAATAAAAAATCTTCAGTATATCTTCCATCATTATCTCTATAAGCTTCCTTGAATATCTTCAGTTTATCCAGCTGTCATCCTTTTCATACGGATCTCCATCTCATAAGCAGTACTAATCATAAGCAACATTAATATTCTGAGCAGTAGTAAGTTCAGCAACACTAACCATACTTAGCAGTATTAATCTCTTAGCAGTAGTAACTCCAGCAGTATTAATCATGAAGAGCAGCATTAACTTTGTTCCAGCAGCATTAACTTCTACTAGCAGCATTAACCACAGAAGTAGTAACCATGATGAACTAGCAGCATTAACCATACTTGGTAAATTCTTCAGTTCCCAACATTTTTATCTCCAGTCTTATGCCTTGAACACCCAGAATCTAGGTACCCGATCGGCATTGACTGTTTCTGCAAGACAGATTAGATTTTCTTAGGTACCCATGTCATTATGGGTCCTATTTTGTTAGACTTCTCATTATCTTATTGAAATTTTGCTTTCTTATCTTTTGATGTTTTGGCAGAATTGTCCTTTTTCTTTTGAGGCGTTGTCTCTGAATTTTTATTCAGAGATTGATTAAGAAAACAGTGAGAACCTTTGAAGTGATTTTTTAGTTTCAACAAGAGTTGGATGCAATTGCACTTTACAGAACAAGAAGAAGTAGAAGCAAAGGATTTCATTTCATTAAATGCATTCGATACATTATGATTCCTTTTTGAGTTAGTACTAGGAATATTACAAGTATTCCTAACTACTTCTTTTCTTTTAGCTTGAGAGATAACCTTCTTTTCAAGTTGCCTTCTCTTGTTCAGAAACATCCTCTTCTCTTTGTTGCTCACTGCACAAACATGATCAGAATGGTTAATTTCTTGCCATTTTCCTTTTTCTCCAGGAGTAAACTTGATTGGTTTATAAGTGTAGAGTTGAGAAGTGATAGTTTTATTCTTTTCCTTTTCTTGTAATTCTTTTTCAAGTTCTAGAGAAGTTTTTGCTTGAAGACACATTTCTGCAAAGTCGGGACATATTGGTATTCTGGGTTTAATTTTTAAAACAGAAATAGGAATGTTCAAAATTCCAGAACCAACAGTATCTATCTTTTTATGAATTACTTTCTCTGGTTTGTAGAAAATCTTGTCATCTACCTCTGGATCAGATTCAGAGTCAGAGTCAAGAAAGTCTCGTTCAGTCTTACCAGAGACAACTACCTCTGATGATTCTTTTTCATGCTTTCTTTCTTCTCTAAATCTGCTATGATGTTTTCTTGATTTATTTTCTTGATGTCATCCGTAAATGTAGTTCTGATGCATTCATCAGAGATTGGTGAATACAGAGGGGCATCTGGATTAAGTACTTGCTTCAAAGGTACTTTGTTCAGATGAAGTACTCTTTAGTATCATTGCTCTGAGGTTTTGTGAAAAATACTTCTGAAGTTTTCTTTTCTATTTTTAATATGGAATTCGGAAAGTTTTGTACTTCAGAGTATGCTACATTTTTAAAGTTCAGGGCCCTTATTTTTTATCTCTCTGAGGTTTTTATTCTTTTGATATTGTTCAGTGATGGACAGTCAGAGCTCTGGACCTTTCCTTTACCGAAAGTGGAAGAAAGTGAAGTTTTCTTCAATCCAGTGAATGGATCCAATTCATTGAATCCAAGCCCTTGAGTATCCATTTGAGAGTTTATCTTTATATGAACATCCTGAGCATCAAGATAACTTTTGATTTGAAGTTCTTTCCTTTCTAGAGATTGATGTAAGATTTCTCTTTCTTTTTGGAAAAAATTGGTTAAGGCAACAGAATTGAGTCTTTCATACTCAGATTTTTTTACTTCTTCTTCTTTAACTTTTAAAACTTTCTCAAGTTCTTTGAATTTTTCTGAAATGATTTTTCCTTTTGTTTTTGAGCTTTTTCAAGATCAGATTTTTCAACAAAAATATCTCTCTTTTCTGATTCAAGAAGATCTTTTTCCCTTTTGTAAAAATTAAGATCTTTTGTCATTTGTTTTGCTTTTTCTTTTTCCTCAACAAGTTTTTGCTTTAGGATTTAAAATTCATCTGTTAGTTTAATAACATCCAATTCAAGATCACTTTTAGAGGTGGAAGGAGAGTTTACCTTTTCAGAGTAGTCCTCTGATAATCCATCACTTTGATCATCTGTGAACGCAATTCCACAGAGATTGGTGGGTTCTTCCTCTCCATTGCTTCTTGAGTCTGACAGCCAGTCTTCCATCTCTGCTACAAGTACTCTTTCTTTGACATTGTATTTGTACTTGTTTTTGTAGTAGTCTTCATCCTTGATGAGTCTACCTCTGCAGTTGGCGGAGTAATGACCTGGCTTTCCACATCTAAAACATCTTCCATCGTTTTGGTTTGATGGAAGAGCAGTGTCTGATTCTTTCTTCTGTGCTTGTAGTTGTGGTTGTGGCTTGAAGTACCTCTGAGGTTGAGGATACCTCGGCTAAAATGATTGTTGAGATCTTGATTGTTAAGTAGAATCATGATTGGTGAAATGAACGCCCTTTTGATCACTATGTAGAGTAGATCTGGGCTCTTGCTGATATTCAGTTTTCTTAAATCTTCTTTCTGGATTTCCTATTCTTTCTTCATCATCTCTTCTTCCTTCAAAGACTTTCTTGCCAAATTTCTTGTTAAATTGATGGGTGATTAATGCAAGAGATTTGGCAAAGGCATTGATGTCATCATCTGAGTTAGAATCTGAGTGTTCAACTTCTTCAGACATCGGAACCTTTTTGGATTTTCTTTTAGATTCCCTTTTTGAACAATTGTCTTTTCTGCATTTCTGCATTCTTGTGATACACCCTTCTGTTTTGACATGAGTGCAAGTGGACCACCTGAAGAGGTTTTTGATTTTTGTTTAACAACTTCTTTTTCCTGTGCTACCAAGGTACCATAAATGTCAGTCAATGACCATGATTCAAGATTTTGATTGGCTTGTATCGACATTGACAGTTGTGACCATTCTTCATTTAGACTTTTAAGAAAGAGAACATTGTTTTCTTCTTTTGTTCTCATGACCCCAAATTTTCTGCATTTGTTGATGAGGATGTTAAACCTTGAGTATGTTTGATGTAAGGTTTCTTCGGGTAATGCATAAAAATCATGATATTCATTGATACAAAGATTTCTCCTATTCTTTTGAGTTTGTAGGCCTTCTTCAAGTTGATTTAACAACTGATCCCATGTCTCTTTTGCAGTTACGCAAGAATCAAGTTCTTGGAAGATATCATTGGGAATGGCCATTATAAGTAATCTAACAACTTTTGAATCATTATCCATCATGTTAGTTTCTTCATCCGTAAAGTTTGAAGTTTTCTTTTCATAGTAAGCAGGGATTTCAACAGTATCTGCTGTTGCTGGAACTCTTGGTACCAACACCATTGGTTGGTGAGGTCCATCGTTCACTGATCTTAATAGATCCCTGTCCATGCCTTCTAAGAAAATTACCATCCTTATCTTCCATTGAGGATATTCATCCCTTAGAAGTGTAGGAGGTTTGGTTAATGATCCGACTGTATAAATGGCAATTATGCTTGAGTTTGCCATTTTTGTGAAGAAAAGATGAAGATTTGAAGAACTGATGCTTTTCTATGAAGATATTTCTATTAAATGATGTAACTGAGATTTACTTTTAAATCTGGAGCATATGAAGTTTAGTAAACCAGGGTTTACACAAACATGCACAGATAATAAAAGCTTGAATAAGTAAGAATTAAATCTATCCGAGTATGCAAATATGATCTTTCTTTGTTTTAGAAAACAAAGGAGGCTCGGATACCAATTGTTGGATCCCAGATTTAATCTTATAACAATAATGATATAAACAACAAGAGTATAAACAGCGGAAGCAATATAGTTTAATATCAAAAGCAGATTCAAATATCACAGTTCATATATAAAGCAAGTAGAAAGAACAAGATCTTCGTGAGATATATTCAGTTGATTCTTCTTATACAAGATAGCAAAAAAGCACACTTTTGTCAAAGGAGTGATGGTCCTATTTATAGGACCATAAAGTAAAAAGTGTACTATTCTGACAAATAGAAGCATGCTTGAACAGTGTATTACCTAAAAGGTAAGCTCAAGACATGCTTGAACAGTAACCTACTCTATAAAGTAAATCTTATTACTAAGTGATTGGTTATCTGTTTTGATACTTCAGGAGTCTTCAGCGCCATCTTCAGAGAGAATGTCTTCAGAGCTCTGACGTTGTCTTCAGAGCCTCTGATGAAGCCATCTCTAATGTCTGCTGAAAGTTGCAATCTCTGATAAGTACTTCAGAGGCAGGTTTGTCCTCTGAAGTCTGTGTCTTCTGAAGTCTATTTTGGAAGTCCTCTGAAATAGGACGGGTATTTTCAACACTTTTAACAAACAGAAGATTTGGAGCTAACAGCTCATATCCAAAATAACTGTTCTATCTTCAGATGTTCAAAAAGAACAGAAGGCTAAATCTGATTTGAAACAAAAGTTTGACACAATAACTTCTAAAAGAAACATTTTATCCGAAAAGATAAAAATCTTGGAAGCTGCAAACGTTAATTTGTCAGAAAAGATTACAGCTGATGTGATTAGTCAATCACCTGTTGATCATTCAATAGAATAAATCTGTTCTTTTAAAACAGCTTCAAGTTCTATTCATGATAAAAATGTTTTGAAAAAGAAAAGTGTCAAATCACAAACTGTCAAATCAAATCAGATCAGACCATCTAATCTACTTTATGACAAATCTGTTGATGGTTCAGTGAGCTTTTATACAAAATCTCTTGGAAAGCAATCTAAGAAAAATCTGATGGACTGGAGAGTGAAGAGTTTTTCAGATAAAGAGAAGAAGAATGACAAAGCATCTGCATTCACATCCAAAGCCAAGAAGAACAGAGCACACAAAGGTAAATCTTTTGGTAATTCTGATATGTTTTACTCTACTAACCATTTGATCAGGGTTGCTCAAAAGAAGATTTGTTGTTCTTACTCTGGAGTAAATGACTTTGTAAGTAAAAATTTTGTTAATTACTGGTATGGTTCTTATTATGTAAACCCCACACGAACTGCAACTAACACATCTGGACCCAGATACTAGTGGGTACCAAAAGCAAAATATGTGTTGCAGGCACCCAATGTTTAAGGGGAAGCATGATGATTGACTTATAGACAAATCAATCTAGGACTCGTTCTTCAAAGTTTAAAAACAAAGGCTTTTGAACACAACAGTTCAAAACCCGAACCTTAAAGTCAAAGAGTTTTGGCTTTTGAACAAAACAGTTCAAAACCCGAACTTTAATGTAAAAGACTATGGCTTATGATCATATGACAGATCAGGACCCGTTCTTCAATGTTCAGATAAGGATATTTTGCACATATCCAGGGGAGCTTATCTAACCTAAATCATTTTATCATGATTTGAGGGGGAGCTTAAAGGTAAATATCTTCTGATCTAGATCTCTGATTGTTTGGAAGAAGAACACCTTTCGAGCATGAAAAACAGTTTCTTAAATGTTCAAAACACTTCTCTATTCTCAAAAGATTTCATGAATTAAGAAGTGTGATTTTAAATGTTTTTCATTATTGATATTTAATGTTTAATTGACCGTGTGTTTCGAAAGATCAATACTTGGGTATTATCTTGTCTATATACTGTATAGTTTTCATACACACTAGTTCAGTATTTCATTTGAATCTGTTATTACCATGTCTCTATATGAACAAATTTTCGATGGTAATACTCCCGTTTTCTTTCAAATGTTGTTGAGCATCAATCATCATTTCTAATCTTGGGCTTTCATTGCAAAATTGTTTATATTCGTTCATATAAACAAAATATCCAGTTCTTTGATACTGTCGGTCCAACAATACTTTATAACAAGTTCTTAGAAACAACACAATAAGATTACCAACCTGTTTGATATATAAAATAACGATTACAAGGTTGATCGATTAAGCTTTGCTTTGTGTTCTCTATGTTTTCTCTCTTTTACACCTTGATGTGTGTGTTTGTATGTGTGAATTCTTTTTCTGATTAATGTGTTGAGAGAGATACTAGAGAGACACCTAAAATCTAGCAAGTGTGTTGAACACACTATCAAGATTAATATCTAGATATTAAATCTAGATATTATATCTAATATGAACTAGAAACTAAATAACTAAATAAGTTACCTTTAACTAACTATTACAATACTATAACTTAGATATTAAATCTAAGTAAACTAAAACAACTACATTGACATTTTTTACAAATAGACATAGACTTTTATATCGAGAGTCGACGTTCCGGCTTTAGCTTTAGATTACGATCTTCAGATTGGATGATCTTGAATCCAATGAGACTGTGGTCTAACAATCTCCCCCTTTGGATCAAGATCATATAATAAAAAATATTTATCCAATTCAGTCTTCTTGTTCAGCTCAGAAGATGCAATCTCTTTTCTCTAGCTCTGAAATCAGCATGTCTTCAATCTAATAATCTCCCCTTTTGAAGAGTAGACGTGATTCTTGAAACATGTGATATTTTCCATTTCTTCTGTAGTCATTCTCCCCCTTTTTGATGTTAAGTGCAATGACTTCATCAAAATTTGTGGTAAGAAATGTCAATCTGACGGTTAGAGCCCCTGATTCGTCAATTCATAAGAGATTCATCCAGATCTTTGTAAATCCAGACAAATTAGATGTGTAACACCTGAATCAACTAATGAATAAGTTAGAATGCCTGTCAGTAACACTAAGTCACTGTGTGTAACGAATACACTTTGGAAAGGAGCTGTTTGATGTTGACTCCCCCAGGGATTCCATTTAATCATCGAAACACCACAAAGGTAATTTCTATAAACGTTATGACAAAGAAACTAAATCCTTGTGTGTTCGTGCTTGTGTTGAAAGAATTAAGCACAGATGATTGCTTATTGGCTCAAAATTATGTAAACCACTGAGACAACAGTAAGTTAAACACAGACTCAATGTGCATGATTGAAGTGCGAAGGTGGGGCAGACTTCCTTCTTTTCAATATCTAGATTTTCCGAATGAAAATCAGATAGCATATGTGCTGCATCCCCTTTTGAAAATGTGAAACACTTTCTTGTTGAGAAGAAAATGAGTAGATGGTGAGGTTTGATCGAGAGTTGGCATGGGTTATTTGCCTGTTTCAATAATGAACACCAAAGAATTGTGAATCACTAGAATGGTGGCTACCCGACTCAGAAAAAGTTGGTGCAGAGTTTCGATATTCTTTTAACTCTGTTCTCACACGCTCTTTCTTTTAAACTTTTTGCTTTCTCTAATCACACTCATTCCTTTTCTATTTGCACACTCAATCACTAAGGATTAACTTTTTGGGTAGAAATCACTGGTTAAGGTGATTCCATAAAAGTTGTGTTAATTCCTAGCACAATGATTCGATGTTTTCCTATGATGCATGTGATGCTCAGATTGGTTTAACTATTTCAGTTAAAGCACAATTTAGATCATGAAAACATTTAAAATACACTCCCAAAATATAAAATGTGATGAAAAATCGGGAAGTGTTTTGAACATTAAAAAAAAATGTTTTCTTATGATTGAAAGTTGTCCTTCTTTCAACCATATGTGAGATGAAGATAAAGGTTTATACCTTAACGAGTGATCTTTCATCTCATAAAGCTAAGCGTAAAGTCATAAACATATGAACTTGTAAGTTTCTCTCAAAAATTCTGCAAAAGTCTAATGTCAAGTCAAAGTAATAATTATTCACTTATATTGAAAAGACAAAAAGCAGTAAAACTTTTAAAGTACGAGTTCTGATCAAAAGTAATAAGAAGTCATATCCGTACTCCCCTTTGTCGTGAAGAGCTCCCCCTAAAATCTTGCATTACAAAAAATTTTAACATTTTAAAAGGTATATGCAAATTTTATGAGCTCCCCCTCGAAGTAATATTGACCAGATGTTAATTTCTTCTCATACTCCCCCTTTTATCATGAACAGAATGTTAACTTGCAGATAGCAATCAGATTTAAGAATAAGATAAGGATGAAAAAGTATACAATTAGAAAACTTTTATAGGTAATTACTTGTTATACTTTGAGATTTAGCATACCAAGCTTCGAGACTAGAAAGGTAAACCTCTTTTCGTCTAAAGGTTTGGTGAACAAATCAGCAAGTTGATACTCAGTCTTTACAAATAAAAGTTCAATTGTTCCTTTCTCTACATTATCCTTGATAAAATGATACCTGACGTCTATATGCTTTGTCTTCGTGTGTTGAACAAGATTCGTCGTTATTGCGATGGCGCTCTTGGAATCACAGTAGATCGGGATCTTGTTGAAGTGGAAACCGTAGTCGCGTAATTGAGTTCTCATCCAGAAGACCTGAGAACAGCAGCTAGCAGCAACTACATATTCTGCTTCTGCCGTGGAAGTTGAAACACACAGTTGCTTCTTTGATCCCCAACTTACTAATTTGTCACCGAGGAACTGCACATGTCCTGACGTGCTCTTCCTGTCTAACATACAACCTGCATGATCTGCATCTGTGTAGGCTGTTAGTTCAAAACTAGTATCTTTAGGATACCACAGACCAATATCTGTAGTGCCCTTTAGATACCTAAAGATGCGCTTCACAACAGACAAATGGATTTCTTTAGGATTGGCCTGATATCTTGCACATAAGCATGTTGAAAACATTATATCTGGCCTACTCGACGTAAGATACATTAAAGAACCTATCATCCCTCGATAAGTCCTAATATCAACAGCCTTTCCCGAAGGATCGGTGCCAATTTTAGTACCTGGTGCCATTGGGGTACCAATCGTTTTTGAATTTTCCATTTGGAACTTCCGAAGAATATCCCTAATGTACTTTGATTGATTGATAAAGATACCCGTAGAAAACTGTTTTACTTGTAAACCGAGAAAGAAATTCATCTCTCCTATCAAGTTCATTTGAAATCTAGACACCATAAGGTTTGTGAAGTTCTTACAGTACTTAGTATTTGTAGAACCAAAGATAATATCATCTACATAGATTTGAATTAAAATGATATCGCCTTTTTCCTTTTTAATAAACAAAGTGGTATCCACCGTACCTTTGGAAAACCCAGACTTAACTAGAAAAGTGGAAAGGACATCATACCAGGCTCGAGGTGCTTGTTTCAGACCGTAGAGTGCTTTGTCAAGAATGTAGACGTGATTCGGCTTCTCTTGATTTACAAAACCCTCTGGTTGAGAGACTTAGACTTCCTCCTTCAGAATTCCATTTAGGAATGCTGTCTTCACGTCCATTTGAAAGACCGTGAAGTTTTTGTGGGCTGCGTAGGCTAGAAACATTCTGATTGCCTCTAATCGCGCCACAGGAGCATATGTTTCGTCATAGTCTATTCCTTCCTCTTGTCTGTATCCTTTGGCTACTAGTCTTGCCTTGTTTCTGATGACGGTACCAGCTTCGTCTTTCTTTATTTTGAAGATCCACTTCGTACCTATAATGGTTTTACCTTTAGGCTTCGGTACGAGTCTCCAGACTTTAAGTGCATCAAACTGATTTAGCTCTTCTTGCGTTGAGATCACCCATTCTGGATCAGCAAGTGCTTCCGATACGCGTGTTGGCTCGAACTTGCTTAGAAAGGAGTCATGCATGCACAGGTTTATTGATGTTGACCTAGTTTACACCGGTTTTGATGGATCGCCAATTATCTGGCTTATCGGGTGCTCTTTGGTCCATTTTTGTTCATGAGGCAGTGGACTAGATGATTGTATGTCAGTTGTATCATCTACAAATCCACTTGTACCTTCTTCTGTTTGTTCTGGAGGAATGATTGTTTCAGTTGAAGTAGTAGGTTCAGAAGGCTCAGCAGGTACAGCTTGATCTGGCTGTAGATCGATCTGTACAGTATCTCCTACTGTTTCAACTATTTCTGTCTCTTTATCACATGGAACTTCTTCAACTGTTGGAGTCGCCATTTGAATTGTAATCTCTTGTTGAATCGGGGCATTTGATTCAATTGGAACATCTGAACTGGTTGGATGAGTAGTCGTTAAGTCTTCCATCCTGTCAACCACAACAGATTTCTTTACATTACATCCGAGATATTCATCATAAAACAATTCAAATAATAAATCTAAATCATATTAATGGTTACTTGAAGTTGAAGCTTCGTCTGATTTAGTCTTTTGAGATGCAGGTTCTGGACTGAGTTGCCCAGAAGCTAGTACTCCGGTTATAACGGGTTCTGAACGTTGTTGTTCGGAAGCCATATCTTCATCGAAGGTGATATTGATGCTTTCAATCACCGTCTTTGACTTCTTCAAATAGACACGATATGTAGTTGATGTCGAGGAATAACCAATGAAGATTCCTTCGTCCGCCTTAGCACTGAACTTATTGAGATTCTCCCTATCGTTTAGCACGAAACACTTACACCCAAATATATGGAAATATTTGATTGTCGGTGTTCGGTTGTTGATTAACGCATAAGGAGTCTTCTTGAACCTTCGATGTACCATGGATCGATTCTGTGTGTAGCACGCGGTCAAAACAGCTTCTGCCCACAAAAATAGAGGTAAGTCCGAATGACTTAGCATAGTACGAGCAGCCTCGACTAGCGTTCGATTTCTTCTTTCAACTACTCCATTTTATTGAGGCGTACGAGCAGCAGAGTATTGATGTGAAATCCCGACATATTCGAGATATTCTTCAACTTTGTTGTTTTTGAACTCTGTGCCGTTATCTGTTCGTAGAAACTTGACCGGTTTCTGCAGATTCACCTGGGTCGTCTTCAGGAATGTAATGAGAACATCAGGTGTCTCATCCTTTGAACGTAGAAACTTGACCCATGTGTATTGCGAGTAATCGTCCACGGTCACGAATATGTACTTCTTTCCGCCTAGACTTTGAGTTCGCATCGGACCGCATAAGTCCATATGCAATAACTCTAACAGAGCATTGGTACTTGGTTCAGGCTTCGGTTTATGAGGTGCCCTCTTCATCTTGCCCTTCTCACAAGCTGCACAAAGATGTTCTCTTTCATATCTCAGCTCTGGAAGTCCTTTGACGAGGTTTCCACTGACCAGGTTGTTGATGTACCGAAAGTTGAGGTGAGAAAGACGTCGATGCCATAACCAACTTTGTTGCATCGAAGCTTTCGATAGTAGACAAACTTGTTTGTCAGTCTGGACATCTGATAAGTTGATTGTGTAGAGGTCTGATTCTCGTGTACCGACCAAGAGTTCTTCGCCTTCTTCACTGCGAACAGAACAACTCTTGGCTTTGAAGTTGACCTCTAAGTCTTTGTCACAGAACTGGCCTATGCTGAACAAGTTGTGTCCTAAGCCTTCTACATAGCTCACCCTCTTGACAGTTACATTGCCGTGTTGTACATCACCATATCCATGATTGGAGAAAACTGGTCGTTGCCAAATCTTACTGTTCCACAATATTTGTCTTTGTAATTGGACAATATCTCTTTTTGACCTGTCATGTGTTTGGAACATCCGCTGTCCAAGAACCACGTATGACTAGTCTGCACAAGAGAAATTAGAAATTTAGATTTGTATATGACAACATTGCAATATACACTTTGGTCATCGAAGTGCGGGTCTTGAACTGATTTATTCAAAAGCCTATTTTGATCTTCGATGTTCGGGTTTTGAACTGCATTATCCAAAAACCTATTTTTGACTTTGAAGAACGAGTCCTGATCTGTACATAATCAGAAGTCGCTTTCTCTTTAATCTTTGTGTGCCTGCAACACAGATTTAGCCTTAGGTACCCACTTGAATTTGGGTCCTGCTGTGTTAGCACAAGATTTTGGTATCCATTTCAAATTTGATCCTTTGTTCTTTTGAAAAGCATGAGAGTTGGTATGAGATGAATGCACATGGTAACTTCCAAACCAATCTTCAGAATCTTGACAAGAGATAGATATATGTTTATCATAAAAGGAAGACTTTCCAGCAGATAAAGATAACTGAAATAATTGCTTCATTGAATATTGTTTACGATAAACAGCAATATCAGCAATTACAACGTCTTTAGTAAGCGAAGTCTTATTACAATTAACACTACTAGACGATAAAACGGTCTTGTCAAGGTTCCGTTTAGGTTGCCATAGAGAATTTGCTTCTGGCCTTTGATTTCTCAGATCTGAAACATGTAAAGCTGGTGAGTTAGACTTTGGAGCAACAAACGAATGCTTCTTCTTGGAATTACCAGCAGTGGTCGGTTTTTGTGAATGTTGAGATATTTTCTTACCTTTAGCACTCTTAGCGTTCACAGAGACTGATTTATCAACGAAAGCTTTCGTTGATTTTCCATTGTGCACAGGCTTACTAGTTTTTCTTAAAGTTTTCTTCACAAAAGATGAATGGTTGGGAAGTTTTGTATTAAAGTCAAAGAGATAGGAACCATCATCTAAACTACCGTCAGAGTTTAAAAAATCAATTCCTTTATTTGATGAACCAGACAACTCCTTAGAGTTTGAAGCTTTTGAAAGAACAGTATTTGAAAACACGGTTGTAAAAATACTTTGCTCAATATTTATCATAAGTCTTTCATCTGATAAGGAAGTCTCGAGTTCAGAAATTTTACGTTCTAAAACGAGAGGAGGTACATATAATTTACCTTTGATAGGCTTCGCCTCCATTTCCTTTACAGAATAACTTGGAAAGAAATCACTTGAAAGTGGTTCCTTCTTTTTATATATTGGGTTTTCATCATAACTATTATTCAACTTCGCATAATAAAATGGAAGATGAACTTTAGCTGATTTCATCCGTTTTTCCGTTTCATTGGCTTCATCCTCTTTTGACAGTTTAGTCCAAAAGGTTTTAAACGCGGGGAGTCTGCGGGCTAATTGCATATTAAGATGATCATAAAGTCCTGGAACTTCAGACATCCCCTTTTGTAGATAGTGAGAATTCTTATAACCAATTCCCCATCTCTCTATCTCCTCTTTGGGTTTGTTTAGAAAAATAATCTGTTCAGTTTGACCCATTTTATACAACTTCTCTTCCAAACTTTTTAGTTTTCCTAACAAAGAAAAGTTCTATTTTGTACAAGAAGCATGCAACTTTTTAAGCTCAAAAATATCTACCGCACCTTTTAGCAGTTGAGATTTAAGATCAGAATTCTCTTTTAGAATTATTGTCTTTTCCTTAGCATTGGTGTCATTTTCTTTATGTAAAACCTCAATTAATACTTTCTTCTCAGCAATTTCATTGCTAAGTTTCTGTATCAACTGGTTTTTGTCTGTCATGACACCATTATCATGTTTAGGATTAGATTCTAACTCTCTTTGTTTCATACTCATGGCATGCATTTTATTCATGCATTCTAAATCAGAAAGATTACATACCTCCTCTTCTTCATTGTCAGAATCAACTTCAGCATCTGATTCTATCTTGCCCATCAAGCACATGTTGATAGCTTCTTCTCTATCTTCATCATCTTCTTCTTCATCATCTGAGTGATCGAGCCAATATTCGTCCTCAGCCATCAGTGCCTTGCCTGCCTCTTGTTGTTTTGCAAGAAGCATCTTGTTCTTGCAATAGTCTGAATTTCTGACTTTAGATCTGCGGCAGTCTTTGGCAAAGTGACCTGGTTTGCCACAGTTGTAGCATGTAGGCGGTTCTGGCTGACTTGATCCTTCAGCTTTGAATTTCCTTTCTTCTGGCCTCCTCTCCTCAATCCTCTTTCCTTCCGACTGAAACCTTCTCTCTTCTGGTTTCCTCTCCTCTGATCTTCTCCCATCAAATCTCTTCCCTTCGTATCTGCTACCCTCAATCCTTTCTTTATGAATGTAGTTGTTCGGACCAGATGAATATCTATGATTATTTGATGTTGGCTTAGTGTAGAACCTTTTCTGAAAGGCATTAGTCAGCATCATCATTGCTTGTTTCAGCTGATCATTTTCATCTGATCCTGAGTTTGCACAACCTTCATTTTCTTCATCTGATTCATATACAGTCGCCTTGTTCTTCTTCTTTCTGCCTACAAGGGCGACTGTGTCTTCAACTACCTTTCCTCTCTGTCTCTTCTCATCCAGAATTTCATCCACCTCTTCTTCATTCTGACGGAGGGTTTCATACACCTCGTGAAGTGGAATCTCATTCAAGTCTTTAATTTGCTTCATCTGACGAGCAAATCTTTTCCATTCAGGTTGAAGAATACTAAGGAATTTGATATTCAGCTCATTTTGAGATTTGTGAACTTTGTTCTTGCTAAGTTTATTCAGCAATGTCACAAACCTGTCATAGGTTTCTTCTAAGGTTTCTCCCACCCTGCCTCTAAATTCTTCATAGTTATTTAGGCAGTTGGAGATCTTCAGCTGATTTCCAGTTTTTGAACCCAGCATCATTTTCTCGAGCTGATCCCACATTTTTTTACCTGAAGCCTTGTAACTGTCAATCTTGACGTATATTTCATTTGGGATCCCCTGTAAGATGTATGACTTTGATAATTTGTCGCCTTTGGCTCTTCTGAGGTTAGCATCTTGTAGCTCGTGATACTTCAGTTCAACCTGAGTAGGCACGTTATCAATTACACGAGTCGTCATTGGTGGTGTCATAATCCCTTCTTCAATAGATGTTCTGATATAATCACCCAGCTCGTGTCTGTCAATGAAGTTTAGAAACCTATCCTTCCACTGTTCGTATTCTCCTTTGAAGAGAACTGGTGGCTTGGTGTCAGTTCCTATTGCAAGGGCTTCTCTGGATGTCATCCTGTTTGATATATAAAATAACGATTACAAGGTTGATCGATTAAGCTTTGCTTTGTGTTCTCTATGTTTTCTCTCTTTTACACCTTGATGTGTGTGTTTGTATGTGTGAATTCTTTTTCTGATTGATGTGTTGAGAGAGATACTAGAGAGACACCTAAAATCTAGCAAGTGTGTTGAACACACTATCAAGATTAATATCTAGATATTAAATCTAGATATTATATCTAATATAAACTAGAAACTAAATAACTAACTAAGTTACCTTTAACTAACTATTACAATACTATAACTTAGATATTAAATCTAAGTAAACTAAAACAATTACATTGACATTTATTACAAATAGACATAGACTTTTGTATCGAGATTCGACGTTTCGGCTTTAGCTTTAGATTACGTTCTTCAGATTGGATGATCTTGAATCCAATGAGACTGTGGTCTAACAATCTCCCCTCCCTTTTTTTTTTTTTTTTTTTTTTGAGATTACCAACCTGTTTGATATATAAAATAACGATTACAAGGTTGATCGATTAAGCTTTGCTTTGTGTTCTCTATGTTTTCTCTCTTTTACACCTTGATGTGTGTGTTTGTATGTGTGAATTCTTTTTCTGATTGATGTGTTGAGAGAGATACTAGAGAGACACCTAAAATCTAGCAAGTGTGTTGAACACACTATCAAGATTAATATCTAGATATTAAATCTAGATATTATATCTAATATAAACTAGAAACTAAATAACTAACTAAGTTACCTTTAACTAACTATTACAATACTATAACTTAGATATTAAATCTAAGTAAACTAAAACAATTACATTGACATTTATTACAAATAGACATAGACTTTTATATCAAGAGTCGACGTTCCGGCTTTAGCTTTAGATTACGATCTTCAGATTGGATGATCTTGAATCCAAAGAGACTGTGGTCTAACAATCTCCCCCTTTGGATCAAGATCATATAATAAAAAATATTTATCCAATTCAGTCTTCTTGTTCAGCTCAGAAGATGCAATCTCTTTTCTCTAGCTCTGAAATCAGCATGTCTTCAATCTAATAATCTCCCCTTTTGAAGAGTAGACGTGATTCTTGAAACATGTGATATTTGCCATTTCTTCTGTAGTCATTCTCCCCCTTTTATCATGAACAGAATGTTAACTTGCAGATAGCAATCAGATTTAAGAATAAGATAAGGATGAAAAAGTATACAATTAGAAAACTTTTATAGGTAATTACTGGTTATACTTTGAGATTTAGCATACCAAGCTTCGAGACTAGAAAGGTAAACCTCTTTTCGTCTAAAGGTTTGGTGAACAAATCAGCAAGTTGATACTCAGTCTTTACAAAGAAAAGTTAAATTGTTTCTTTCTCTACATTATCCTTGATAAAATGATACCTGACGTCTATATGCTTTGTCTTCGTGTGTTGAACAGGATTCACCGTTATTGCGATGGCGCTCTTGGAATCACAGTAGATCGGGATCTTGTTGAAGTGAAAACTGTAGTCGCGTAATTGAGTTCTCATCCACAAGACCTGAGAACAGCAGCTAGCAGCAGCTACATATTCTGCTTCTGCCGTGGAAGTTGAAACACACAGTTGCTCTGATACCAATTGTCGGTCCAACAATACTTTATAACAAGTTCTTAGAAACAACACAATAAGATTACCAACCTGTTTGATATATAAAATAACGATTACAAGGTTGATCGTTTAAGCTTTGCTTTGTGTTCTCTATGTTTTCTCTCTTTTACACCTTGATGTGTGTGTTTGTATGTGTGAATTCTTTTTCTGATTGATGTGTTGAGAGAGATACTAGAGAGACACCTAAAATCTAGCAAGTGTGTTGAACACACTATCAAGATTAATATCTAGATATTAAATCTAGATATTATATCTAATATAAACAAGAAACTAAATAACTAACTAAGTTACCTTTAACTAACTATTACAATACTATAACTTAGATATTAAATCTAAGTAAACTAAAACAATTACATTGACATTTATTACAAATAGACATAGACTTTTATATCGAGAGTCGACGTTCCGACTTTAGCTTTAGATTACGATCTTCAGATTGGATGATCTTGAATCCAATGAGACTGTGGTCTAACAGATACCCTAACCATTTCAGTTGATCTGATTGATACATTGTCAGATTCTCAAAAAAATTCTCTTCATTTCGTTTCATTCATTCAATATCCTTGTTTTGAGAGATCTTCATTGTTCAAATGCTCAAATTTCATTCATATTTTTTACATTCTAACACTGTTATCGTTTTGTGATTAACTGTTCAAGTTAAACTGTTGAGCAACTATTCTTTTTAGGATTTACATGGGATTCATGTGTGAGCTTAAACAGAACTTCCATGGATTCACGTAAACCTGTGTTTCCTACCCCGGATGTTATCCTTGAGTGATTGAGGGGTGAGGGGTCAAAATCAAAGAGTGGGGGAGATAACTCATCCGGTTGAGTTTTTCTCAATATGTGGAGCGGAAAAATGGAAAAGAGAGTTTGCTTAGAAGTGAGATAAATGTTAAAAAGAAAGTGGGTGTGAGATCAGAGATAAAAGAATATCAAAACTCTGCACCAACTACTTTTTGATTCGGGCAGCCACATCTTCTGATTGGTTCACATTCTTTGGTGACCATAATTGAAAAAAGCAGTGAGCCCATGCCAACTCTTGCATTAACCCCACCAGCCACTCGTTTCTTTCCCGAAAAAGAAATGTTTCATTTTATTGGGGACGCAATATATCTGCTATCTAATCTTCACTCGGAAGATTTAGATATTGAAAAAGAAGGAAAGTTGCCCCACCTTCGCACCACTTTCATGCACATTGAGTCCGTGTAATATATGTTGCTGTCTCAATAGTTTACACAATTTGAGCCTGATAAAGCTAAGTAGCTTCAATCATTTCTACACCTTCACGTACACACAAGGAATATGTTTTCTTGTCATAACATTCATAGAAAATTCATTTGTGCTTTTTCGATGATTGAATGGAAGCCCTTGGGGAGTGAACATCATCAAAGCTCCTTTCCAATGTACATCTGTTGTTGAAAGTGGCTCCGTGCTACTTATAGGCATACTAACTGTTTCATCCGTTGAATCAGGGTTACACTATTCATTATATCTGGATTTGAAAAGTTTCGGATATATACATTTCTTATGAATTGACGGATACTCAGATCAAAGGGCGAAGAATGTCAAACTTACCATATAAAGGGGATATTGTTAGTTCATCACAAAGAAGGAGATCAAAGAATGTGTTGAAATTGAGAAGTTTTGATGATCATGAAGCTCACAATCATCAAAAAGGGGGAGAACTTTACAAATATTCAATTTCAAAGTCATGGAGAGATGTCAAAGTGAAAAGAATTGTGGAGAAATTCAGAAAGTTCAGTTTATTCAAGATTGGTGAAAATAAATCATTCCAGATGATTCAAGTTCCGGTTAAAGATGATTTGAAATATTCTGAAGAAAGATAATTCAAAGACAAATTCAAATGATTCGATAAAGTTTTTTTTTCTGAAGACTGATCAGAGACTTATGAGATGAAGATACATATTTGTCAAAGATCCCTCGAAGTTCAAAAGTTTTCAAAGGTTTATTCAAGACATGTTGATCTTCAAAGATGCAAAGTGGAAATGACTTTTCAAGATTCTTCAAAGACTGAAAGGCTGAAGATTGTTAAAGTCTCAAAGTCCAAGACTGTCAGAGACAAAAGTTGAAGTATCAAGCGCTGAAGACTAGTGTCAATTTTTTTTTAAATCTTGAATACAAAGGGGGAGAATGTTAGTGTATTAATTGTATACAAGATTTAATTGGGAAAGTCTTGTAAAAAGCCTTTGTAATTGAATAGTCAAAGGAAGTCAATGTAAGTCAAATAGTGTAAAGTCAACATTAGTCTTAGAGAGTTTTAAGTACTTTGTTGTTTAAGTACTTGAAAGTTTGAGAGGATCCATATTCAAGTTACTTGAGAGTTTCTTAGATCATATAAATAGGTTTATGTCTTGTAATTGTTGTAAGAGCTTTAATTGTAATATCAGATTTACTTTATCTCTCTAAGATCTTGATACTGTTACATTCTTATTTGAGATTGTATTGTTTGAATAGCTTGATTTGATCTGGAGTTTATATTTTCACAAGTCATATGTATATATGCTCAGAAAGATAATCATGAAGATTTAAGCATTTTAAACATTGAAGATATTTCAAACAAGTATATTGAATGAATGAAATGAAAACAAGAAACTTGTTTAAAATCTGACATTGTATGATAAAGATCAATATATGAATGATTTAGCTATTTAAAGCGTAGGTCAGCAAAACTTGGATTATGTCTATACGAACCAAGATATAGACATTCTTGAAAGAACGTTTCGAAATGAAATCAAAGCTCAAAATTCATTGAAGTTCAATCGGGGTGTCTTACCATCGAAAATTTGTTTCAATTTAGAGACATGAAAAGAACAAATTCAACAAAAATTAAACCACTGTGTGTGAATACTTGACAATATATGGAAAAGATAAAACATGAGTATTTATCTTTGGAAACACACGGTTTATCGATATTTAAGCATATATAAAATGAAAACATTTAAAATCACACTTCTAAATTCATGAAATCGTTTAGAAATCAGATGTGGTTTAAACGTTTAAAAACATGTTTTCATATCTGAACGTTGTCCTTCTTTCAGATACGTATGAGATTAAGATTAGAAATAAAACTTTTCGCTCAGTCTTAAATCTCATGATGTCAACTCTAAGTCATAAAGATTTGATCATTTAAGCTTCCTCTCATTTCTGCAAACAATCACAAGTCGTCAAAGTGCAAAGTTTTATTCACAACATTTATTGAAATGTAAGATGACATAAAGCAGTAAAACATTGAATATACAAGTTTTGATATGTAGTAATTAGAAGTTATAATCCATACTCCTTATTCATACTCCCCCTGCATTTATGCATCAGAAAAATTTATCAGTGATAAACATGTGCAATAATATGAACTCCCCCTCAAATAGATGTAGACCAACTTTTCATCATCTCTTACTCCCCCTGAAATCATTAACATACCTTAAAGTGCAGATATCTTTTCAGATTAAAAAATAAAGAAATGAAGAAAAATAACAATAACAAAAACTTTAGTAGGTAAGCACCAATTACGTCTTGAGATTTAACATACCAAGTTTAAAAACGAGAAAATTAAATCTCTTTTCGTCGAGAGGCTTGGTAAATAAATCCGTAAGCAGATAATCAATGTTTACAAAATAAAGTTCTATTGTACCTTTTTCCACATTATTTTTGATAAAGTGATATCGAACATCTATGTGTTTGGTCTTTGTATGTTGTACAGGATTTGTGGATATTGCAATTGCGCTCTTAAAGTCACAGTATATCCGAATCTTGTCGAATTTGAAGCCATAAACTCGCAGTTGTGTTCTCATCCACAAGACTTCAGAGCAGCAGCTTGCTGCAGCAACATACTCTGCCTCAGTCGTTGATGTGGAAACACACAGTTGTTTCTTTGATGCCCAACTAACGAGTTTATCTCCAAGAAACTGTATATGACCCAATGTACATGATCTGCATCTGAGTAAGTTGTTAGTTGAAAACCAGTATCTTTAGGATACCACAGACCAAGATCTGCGGTCCCCTTCAGATATCGAAAGATCCGTTTGACCGCTGACAAATAGGAGTCTTTTGGATTAGCCTGATATCTCGCACATAAACATGTAGAAAACATAATACTTGGCCTACTTGAAGTTAAATACATCAAAAACCAATCATCCCTCTATAGGTTCTAACATCAACAGAATATCCCGAAGGATCCATGCCGATCTTAGTTCCCGGTGCCATTGGGGTTCCAATTGTTGTACAATTTTCCATTTTGAATTTCCTTAGAATATCGAAAATGTACATGGATTGATTTATAAAAATCCCCGTTGAAAATTTATTGACTTGTAATCCGAGAAAGAAATTCATCTCTCCCATCATACTCATCTGAAAACGTGACACCATAAGTTTAGAAAAGTTCTTACACTATTTGGGATTTGTGGAGCCAAATATAATATCATCTACATATATCTGAATAAGAATGAATTCGTCTTTCTCCTTTTTAATAAACAAAGTAGTATCGATTTTACCTTTTGTGAAGCCTGAATTGACTAAAAACTTTGGTAAAACTTCGTACCAGGCTCGAGGTGCTTGTTTCAGACCGTAAAGTGCTTTG
The DNA here is from genome assembly GCA_023525745.1 of Arctium lappa. Taxonomy (NCBI): domain Eukaryota; kingdom Viridiplantae; phylum Streptophyta; class Magnoliopsida; order Asterales; family Asteraceae; genus Arctium; species Arctium lappa. The sequence continues at coordinate 67,690,413 of CM042048.1, read as the reverse complement.
TCAAGAATGTAGACGTGATTCGGTTTCTCTTGATTGACAAATCCTTCAAGCTGTGAGACGTAGACTTCCTCCTTTAGAATGTCGTTGAGAAAGGCAGTCTTCACGTCCATCTGGTAGACGGTGAAGTTCTTGTGAGCGGCATAAGCAAGGAACATCCTTATTGCTTCAATACGAGCTACTAGAGCATAAGTCTTGTCGTAATCAATTCCTTCCCCTTACCGGTATCCCTTAGCCACAAATCTTGCTTTATTTCTGATAACGATACCATCTTCGTTCTTTTTGTTTTTGAATACCCATTTTGTGTCGATTATAGTTTTTCTTTCCGATTTTGGCATAAGTCTCCAGACCATTAAAGATTTGAACTGGTTCAGCTCCTCTTGCATTGCAGTTGCCCAATCCGAGTCAGCTCTATCTTACTCATAAATGAATCATGCACCGGTTTTGATGGATCTCCAATGATCTGGATTATCGGGTGCTCTTTGGTCCACTTATGTTCATGAGGAAGTGGATTCGATGTAGATTGATCATGGTTATCATCTAGATATCCACTATCAGCTTCACCATTTTGCTCAGGAATTGATGGGGGTACAAATGAAGTTTCTTGTGCAGAAGTTTCAGTTGGAACAGCAGTTTCTAACTGTTGATTTGTCGTAATGGTACAACTAACTGATTCAGCAACTTCTGGCGCATCATTACCGTTCACAGCTTCAACTGTCGGAGTAGGTGTTTGAACTGGAATTTCTTGCTGAACCGGGGAATTAGATTCAGTAGATAACTCTGAAATGGTTGGATGATCATGCGTTGAATCATCCATCCATCCAAGAAATTCATCGTAAAACAGGTCAAATAACAAATCTAAATAAGATAAATGAGAATTTGACGATGACGCTTCATCTGATTTCTTCTCAGTAGATACAGATTCTGGACTAATCTGCCCAGAAACTAAAATTCTAGTAATTACGGGTTTTGAAAAGCTTTGTTCAGAAGCCATCTCTTCGTCGAATGTTACATTTACGCTCTCAATCACAGTCTTCGACTTCTTCAGATACACTCTGTATGTTGTAGATGTTTGAGAATATCCAATGGGGATGCCTTCATCAGCCTTCGGTCCGAACTTGTGCAAGCTCTCTCTGTCATTTAAAACGAAACACCTGCATCCAAAAACATGGAAATATTTAATACTAGGTGTACGATTATTAATCAAAGCATATCGAGTTTTACCGAACCGGCGATATATTATGGATCGATTTTACGTGTAGCAAGCAGTTGAAACAGCTTCGGCCCATAGAAACAGAGGTAGATCGGATTGGCTTAGCATAGTACGAGTGGCCTCGACTAGCTTTCGATTCCGTCTTTCTACGACTCCGTTCTGTTCTGGCGTTCTAGCAGCAGAGAATTGATGTGTTATCCCGACCGATTCGAGATAATCTTCCACATTTTTGTTCTTAAACTCTGTGCCGTTGTCTGTTCTAAGAAGCTTGACTTGCTTTTGCAAATTCACTTGGGTTGTCTTTAGAAAAGTGATGATGACTTCGAGCGTCTCATCTTTTGATCTCAGAAATTTAACCCATGTGTATCGCGAATAATCGTCCACAATAACTAGAACATATATCTTGTCGTTTATGCTCTGCGTGCGCATAGGACCACAAAGATCCATATGTAACAACTCCAATGAAGAATTTGTACTCGGTTCAGGTTTAGGCTTATGAGGGGCTATGTTCATCTTACCCTTCTCGCACGCTGCACAAAGATGTTCTTTGACAAATTTTAGCTCAGGAAATCCTTTTACCAATTTGCCCGTTACCAGTTTCTTGATGTAACGAAAATTCAGGCGAGAAAGCCTTCGGTGCCATAAACAGCTTTGTTGCAGCGAGGCTTTTGATAGTAGACAAACCTCATTGTCAGTCTGGACTTTTGACAAATTTATCGTGTAGAGGTTAGACTTTCTCGTACCGACCAAGAGTTCCTTACCATCTTCAGTACGAACAGAACATCTCTTAGCCTTGAAATTTACCTCTAGATCTTTGTCGCAAAACTGGCCAATGCTGAATAGGTTATGCCCTAATCCTTCAACATAGCTTACCTTCGTAATCGTCACGTTGTCATGAATCACATCACCATAACCTAGAATTGGTGAGAACTGGTCGTTGCCGAATCTAACTGTCCCACAATATTTCTCTGAATAATTAGATAAAATATCTTTCTGCCCGGTCATATGCTTGGAGCAACCATAATCCAAATACCACATATGACGGGTTTGCACCTCAGAAATCAGGGAACAATAGATTTAGGTACCCAATTAAATTTGGGTCCTACAGTGTCAGCACAAGATTTTGGCATCCATTTATATATGTACCTTTGACCTTTTAAAAAACTTTAGAAGTAACAAAGTTATAAGAATATATGTGATATGTGCCATACCAAACATCAGAATATTTACAAAAATCATAATCATTTCTTTTATAATTAGAAGACTTTCTAGCAAATGGAGATAATTAGAACAATTGCTTTATTGAATAACGCTTGTAAGAAGTTACAAGTTTTGGTTTTGAAAAAGCAACATTCTCAACTACATCAGTTCTACTAGTAAGTCCACTATTACAATCTAAATCGGAACATGATTTAGCATTCTCGTCAATCTTCTGTTTTGGTAGCCATGCTGATTTCACTGCAATCTTTTTCTTTTTCACATCTGAAACAGTTGAAACTTCACAGTTAGTACTGTGAGTTTTAAAAGTTTGCTTTTTTGGCTTACCAGTGGTGTTCTGTTTCTGTGAATGCTTAGATTTCTTCTTTTTACCTTTGGCATTCTTAGAATTCACAGAAACTGGTTTATCAACATTCGTTGATGTTACACCTTTTTCATACACACTAGGTAATCCAAAAGAATTTATAACATATTGTGAACGATCAGGAAGTTTAACATTAAAATCAAATTGATCAACACAGTCATCTAATTCACCTTCAGAGTTTAAGAAATCAAACTCTACATTAAATAGATCAGACATATCATCGAGTTTTGAAGCTTTAGAAGATTTAGAAAAATCAGAATTTTTAAGAATAGTGAAAAACACATTTTGTTCTAAATCCAAATTCTTTCTTCGACTTGGGTATTCTCGAGTTCAAAAATTTTACTTTCCAACACGAGAGGAAGTACGTAAAGCTTACCTTCGATAGGTTTAGCCTCCAACTCTTTTGAAGAATAACTCTCAAAATAGTCATTAGAAAGAAATTTTGATTTATCAGAACTGTAACTATAATTCAACTTCTCATAACGAAATGGAAGTTGCATTTTATTTGTGTTCTTCCGTTTCTCTTTTTCTTTTGCTTCATCCTTTTCTGACAATTTGGTCCACTTAACTTTGAGTTCAGGGTATTGTGGTTCCAATTTTAAAAATCCAAAGTCATAAAGCGCAGACCCTTTTGAAATACCCTTTTTGAGGTAGTGTAGGTTCTCGTAACCAAGTCCCCAACACTCACTACTCTCTTTAGGTTTGTTCATATGAATAGTGTGTTCAGTTTGACCTAAGATGTAAAGCTTTTCCTGCAAAACATTCACCTTGTCAGTTAAAGATTTATTATCTTTTGAAATTGATTAACACTTTTTAGCAATCTCGTTTGATTCAAATTGGCACAGTTTATACTTTGAAGTAGTTTCAACAAATTCATTGTGAATTATAGTCTTCTCTTTAGCGTTGGTATCAATATTTTTATGTAAAACTTCAATTAATACGTTCTTCTCAGCAAGATCTTTGCTAAGTTTCTGTATTAATTGATTTTTTTCTTTCATGATGCCTTTTTCGCGTTCATGTTTAGACTTTACTTCCTAAAGTTCAATCATCATAGCTTGCATAACATTAAAAAATTCTGACTAGGTCATATCACATACCTCTTCGTTATCCTCTTCATCATACTCAACTTCAGCATCCATTTGTCTTACCCATGAAGTATAGATGAGCTTTCTCTTCCTCCTCGTCTGAATGATCAAGCCAGAACTCATCCTCCGCCATGGGTGCCTTGCCGGCCTCCTGTTGCTTGGCTAAGAGCATCTTGTTCTTGTAATACTCGGAGTTTCGGACTTTGGACTTTCGGTAATCCTTAGCAAAGTGTCCGAGTTTGCCATAGTTGTAGCACTTTGTAGGTTCTGGCTGTTTCTTCTCTTTAGCTCTGTACTACTTCTCATCAGACCTCTTTTCCTCTATTCTCTTTTTTTCAATTCTCTCCTTGTGTTCATAATTTCGGGACCCAGAAGAGTATCTCTAACTTTTGAGCTAGGCTTTTTGTAGAACTTTTTCTGAAAAGCTTTAGTCAACATCAGCATAGCCTGATTTAAATTCTCACAATTGTCAGAATCAGAATTATCGTCACTCTCCGCTTCCTCGGTTTTAGAAACTATGACTTTCTTCTTTTTCTTCAAGCTCATAGACTTTTTCTTCACTACAAGAGCAATCGGATCAGCAACTGCCTTCTTAGTCTTTTTCTTATCCTCTTTGATCTCATCCACCTCTTTTTCATTATGCCTGAGAGTCCCATATATTTCGTGGAGTGGTATTTCATTCAAATCTTTCATTTGCTTCATTTTTCTAATGAATCTTTTCCACTCTGGCTGGAGTATGCTGAGGAACTTTACATTCAGTTCAATCTGTGATTTTCTGACCTTGTTCTTGCTTAGCTCATTCAGCAAGGTCACAAATCTGTCATATGTTGCCTCGATTGATTCTCCTTCTTTGGCTTTGAACTCCTCGTAGTTGTTGAGGCAGTTAGAGACCTTGAGTTGGTTGCCAATCTTCGATCTGAGCATCATCTTCTCTAACTGATCCCACATTTCCTTACCCGTAGCATTGTAGCTATCAATCTTGACATATATCTCATTTGGGATTCCTTGTAGAATAAATGACTTTGCCAATCTATCAATTTTTACTCTTTTTCTCTGTTCTTCAGTGTATTCATCTGCTGGTAGTAAGTATTCTCTCTGTTCCCCTTCTTCTCCTTCAGGAATCTTCACAGGTGGTTTCATGATTCCATCTTTAAGAGATTTCTGGATATATTCTCTCAAATCATGTCTTTCTATGAAGTCCATGGACGGTCTTTCCATTGCTCGTACTCTCCTTTGAAGAGTACTGGTGGCTTTACATCGGTTCCAATTGCAAGTGCTTCCCTTGATGACATCCTGATACGAAAATTTTACAATAAGAACTTGACAAACTGATCATTAGTCCAAAAGAAATCAAGTAAATCAGAAAAACTTTCATAAATCAAAATTTTCCAAAAATCAACAAGTAAGGAATTCGCAAACTACAAAGAATATACAAGAAATTCGCAAGACACGGTGAAACACACAGAATTCGCACTCAGAATTCGTAATCAATAAGGATTCGTAAGCAAATAATTCAAGAATTTCACAAACTTCAAAGGAATTAGAATTCACAGACAACAAAAGTTTCAAAATTTTGCACACTAGAATTCGTAGACTGGAATCTCACGAATTCTTCTCTTTTCGCAGACAAGAGATCTGCGAATTCTGTCCTTTAACAATTTAAGAAAAACTTGTTGTAGACAAGATTTCTGCGAATCCTTAGTTTTTCTCAAAGCACATAAATGTGAATCCTATGCAATTCACACTCCAGACACCTGCGAATTCTATCCTTGTAATTTTATCCAAAAAAAAAATTCAAACAAAAGACATGCGAATTCTCAAAACTTTTCACAAACATGACATATACGAATTATTGGCAATTCGCAGATATATCAATACGAATTCTGAAGGATTCGTAACACACTGAATTGCGAATCCTATGCATTTCGCAGAACACACTCTTGCAAAATCTACACTTATAAATTTTCATAATTCAAAATTATACGAAATGTTCTATAAATCCTGCGAAAACCAATGAATCTGCGAGTTCTTCGTGAAATCTTAAGAGTTCTTGAGATCTGTTTGCGAGTTCTTCGAGTTTTGAATGAAAATAGCCTCTGAAAATCTCAAAAACCTATCTATTCTTCGAATTACAAACTAAAACTTTGACAGTATGTTCCCTAATACATCTAGAACAAATTACAATAAAAGATTTTCAACAAAATTCACTCAAATGTACATATCGATCAATGACACAGTATTCGAACTTGTGAATGATAAAACCAACAAATTCACCAAATTGATGAAAAATTACAGTGCAAAACTAAAATTAACCTATACAAAATCGATCTATTACACTATACGCACACCCTGAACCGATTACAACTCGAATTATCAACACAAACTCAAAATATAATCTAAACTCAAATGAAACAGTGTCGAACTCTGATTTTCTTAATTTCAAATTGGATCTGCTCTGATACCAATTAATAATCCCAGTTTTTATGTTAAATTTTTATCTAAAATCAATCACAAACAAGATTAAACAATTTATCTGATTCAATTAATCACAAGATTCAATTACAAATGATTTGAATCACTTTCTCTCTCTAACACTGCGAATACAATGATGTTACTTGTGATTCTACACAAAGACTTTTAACCACAAGTATAATAAAGAAACAAGAAAACACATGCGTACAATTACATTACAAAACAAAGTACAAAGACCTTTGGCTTTAACTTTATTACACTTGACTTTGACTTTGCATGAAAGTTGACTTTTGAGCTTTGACATTCTTTGACTCTCAGTTTCAGATATTACGATCTTGCATCAAACAAATATGTGCACTAACACCATCGGACATCTAAGTGACACAATCGGAACACCTGTAGTGGGACCGCAATCCGGCCTACGAGGATCAGGTGGAAGTCCTGTCATTGCTACCACGATGCCAGCTTTGAACACAGGCCACACAGTTAAATCATCAACTGTTAGTGTTAACGGGAAGTCTAAGTGACATCGGTGTGAGCGTACCTGACTTCGTGTCAAAGGAGTTTCTCAATGGCGCCTTAAAGGCTGTTGAAGATCGTTTGTCCACGAAATTTGAGGAGGAGTTAGGGAAGTTGAAGAGTCTGTTGAAAGGAAAAGGTCCATCTGTCGAGATGCCTATTCAGCCACCTCCACCACCACCAGTACATCCTGTTGATCAATCTGTAGAGTAGCTGAAATCTTTACTATATACCAAGTTACTATCTCAAGAACCAACTGATGAATCTGAAGAAGATTTGATTGGTTTATTGAGATCACAGCAACATCAGGTACCTTCAGACTATGTGACTATTGCATAATTCCATTCTTTCAAGTCTGAAGTGGTACAGAATCTTCATGATCTCACCAGAGCAGCTCAGGAATCTTGCAAAGCTCAGGCAGTTACTAGAAGAAGACATGATCGTGATTCTGATCAAGATCTTGAGGGGGAGATAAGTAAAAGACAAAGAACTGCCACTGACACTGAAGTTGCTCAGGTTGAAACTCGAGATGTAGATGATGTAGTGATAACAGATGTTAGAGCTGATGAGGAGGTTGATAGAGATGAAAGGAATGAGATAGTTTTGTATGTGAATGAGTAGGTAGAACCGAGGGTTGCAAAGCCTAAGGTTGCTACAAGGGATGAGATACTGATGCTGACTAGGATGCTAGATATTGATATTATTGATCTTTCATCTGATGACAAGGAGACGACTAATGAGAAATATGATAACTTTTGGAGACTGGAGGAGGAAGTAAGAGAAGGATTAATGGATTCAGATGAGGAAGGGAATGAGAATATCCTTGACATCTTGACGGGCACACCAGATGACATAGAACTGAGTCCTGTGCACCATGAAATTCCAGAAACCACCCGAACCCCACCTGAAATACCTTCCTTCAAAGAAATTAGCCTAGTTGAACCATCTGATCAACCAACAAACATACCTAGCCCAGTTAACCAACCCATTCCTAGCCCAGAAAATATTCCTAGCCCAAACAGAATACCTAGCCTTGTAACCTTTCCAACCCAAACAGATTCCCAAGTCCAATACCTGAAATCAACCCTGAAACCAACCCTAAAACTAACTCTGAAGCCGAACCTGAAGTCTATTTTCCCTCTAATCCATTTGATGCCCAAGTTGGTCCCTCAAACACTCCTGAAGCATCTCTTATACCTACTGATGCTGAAATTAAACATATGAGAAATTCTTTGAGAGTACCGTTTCTGGAAGAGGATAAGAAGAAAATCTTTGTGCACAGGGTCAGGGAGTTAGACATTCACAAGGTCTTGGGTGTTTCTCATTTACCATGGGATGTTCAGGAGGAATATGAAAGATTGATCACTTGGGAAAGAAAGGCTGAGAAATACGTAAAGAACAAATCTGGGATTGTCATTATTAAGGAAGTTAAAATTCGGAAGTTTCATAGAAAGATCTGGTACCTAGTGTTCTATGATCAAAGAAGGGATTTGTCACATTGTGAGTTTTCTGAAGCTGATTTCTCTCATCTGAATGTAGACGACATTGAATACCTTTACCATCTGTTCAGAAACATGATAATACGTCCAGAGAATATTATTTTTGCCTTGGAAGCCGTCAAATGATTCATGAGAAGGCATGTCAACTACACTTACTATTATGATTTCCAGCTTGCCATAGAAACCAATCAGAAGAAGGTGAACATGAAAAAGCCTAATTTGGATTATGAAAACATGGAGAATTATGATCTATTCACAGTCATTGATCATCCTGAGCTTGGAGTTGTATACAAGAATGGTGAGAACAAGAAAAGGTTCATGAGGATTTCAGAGTTATCAAAGTTTTCATATGGAACAATAAAGGTGGTCAGACTCCAGCTTAACCGGAAGTTTAAAGAGAATGAAGAGAAAGTCAAAAAAGAAGAGAAAGGACTTGGAAAGTTTGATAGACTTGCTTTGATCTGAGTGTTGGATACTTTGGATGATAAACTTCATTTCAGAAGGGGGATAAGGATCTTTGAATCATTGCTCGGGATCAGACAAGGAAGTTATTCTCGTTGGGGCAGGCCTATCATAAATACTTGATCTAAAAGCGGGAGATTGTTAATATAATGTTTAGATCAAGTGTTTGACTTTTTTATTGTTTGACTTTGAATTTGTCTAAGTCTTTGAGAGTTTTAGTCTCTTGAGAGTTTAGTTCCTTGAGAGTTTTGGTTTCATCATATAAATAGTCTTTTGTCTTGAGAGAAGCATGTAACTAGAGCATTGTACGCACATCATTTGCTATCAATAGACATATGACTATTTCTCTCTCTAGTTTCTCTCTCTACATTGTGATCTAATTTGTGTTGTTTTGATTGAATATGGCTTGATTTTGGACTTACATCTTACATTGACGAGAAAGGAAATATTGTGCTTATAAAGAGAGACTGTGCTTTAGCTTATATGCCAGAGATTCCAGCACTCGAAGCTGAGAACAAGATTTGAAAATTTTGAATTCATCTCTTCCTACTCAAATCAATAAGTTGAAAGAAAATTCTACATTTTCAGAGAAAATTTTTGTTTGTTTAGAATGCATTATTAATTCCAAGATCAACTTTGAAAGAATAATTGAATCTAAAGAAAAAGAGATCTCGAATCTTCAAGCCATGTTGAAAAAGTCTGAAGGTATTAATGCAAACTCTACATGGTCAAAGAAAGATCCGATGCAAAGAGAAATTGAAGATCTCAGAAGAAGAGCAAATATTGCCAGTGAGACTTGTGACGGGCTGAGAAAGATAAATTCACAAATCTTTACTAAAAGAGATAACTTGGGAGATAAGGTGTTTAGTCTTAAGGTTGAAATCAACATGATGAAAGAAAAGGATAACTCAAGAGATAAAGAGGATATGAAGAAGGTTGAGAAGAAAAGAAAGAAATTGGAGAAAGATAATGCTGAACTGTAAAAGAAAATTTATGAACTGGAAGATCAAATGAATAAAAAGAAGAAAGAAATAGTTGAATTTGAATGAGAAAGAAAGGTTTTTTCACAAAAATTTCCTGAGCTCTCAAGAAAGGCATTTGAAGAAAAGAAATCCATTGAACTGAAATGTCTTAAACTTTCTCAACAAGTGTCATATTTCGAGAAAGTTATCATCATGGAGAGAGACAAGTTTGAAAAGGAAAAGAAGAATGTTGAAAAGAAGAATGTTGGTGTTTTCAAAAAAATATCTGAACAGAGAAAGGTTGTAGAAAAAGACTTTGCAGAAGAAAAAAGAGTGTTTGAAGCTGATATAGAGAAACTTAACAAGAAACTATCTGAGCTATCAACAAATATTATGAAGGAGAAGAATGCAAAATCTGAAATGCATAAGAAGTTTGATCTGATTTCAAAGGAAAGAAACAATTTGTTTTCAGGGATAAAAGAACTTGAAGAGATCATGTTCAAGGTGAAGTTGACTGAGCAAAAGATGCCAGAATCAATTGTACAATCACCAAGAGATGATATAGTTGAGTCGGAATTTTCATTCAAAACAGCTTCGAGTTCACATTTTACAAATGTTTCTAATAATCCTTTATTTGATTCAAATGATTGTCATACTTCTAAATCTAAAGATCAGATTCGTCCTTCTAATATTTTCTATAATAAACGTGTTGATGGTTCATGTCACACCCCTCTAAAGCGGAAACACGAGGCATAACAGCTCTGATGTCATAGCACAAGATTATAACATACCAACATTTACTTAACTTTCAAAATACATTACATTTTTAAGAACATAGTATCGTCATTGTTTACAATTCCCAAACTTAAAATATAACGATACGCATAAAGCAAAATAATCTTGCTTCAAAATATGAAGTGCACTGCTAAAACATCATGGAATTACCTTCCCGATTCCTGAAAAGCATGAATAAAAACCAAGGTCAACTACAAAGAGTTGGTGAGTTCACAGGTTTTAAATATGCACAAATCATTTTTATATGCAAGTTGTCATTTGTAAAACATACGTATAAACCAACTTCAATTCTTTGATTCATGAGTACCACAATTTAATTTCTTTATGATAAGTGTATGCAAATACAATATTACGCTGAGCCACTACTAAGCCGTCCCTGACCAATTTCAACGCCCCCGATGAACTAACTCAGCGGTGGTTCAAGCCACATGTTTAGTCATCTTCTCTAGTATAGTGCACCCCTGCTCGTCAGCATTAAGGTGGGTTTGTCACACCAAATAGCGCTATCCACTAATACTATAGGCCCGATTTTCTTCGAGTTAATAGTATTGTCACGGGGTCTTAACATTTAATACTCAACACATCAATTGCATACTTATCATATAGCTCATAATTCCAAACGCTTTTAACAAAGCCTTATAAATTGCCAATTCGCAATACTTTCAAACAATTCTCATGAATCTTTAAATACGCAATTTAAACATGCTTTCCACCCCAAAATCAATTAAAACGATAAAAGTGGGGCTGTGAATACTCACCTTAACGAATGTAACGGGTGAAGCTTTACTTTAATACTTATGGAATTTGTCACGCCCTTAATTTCCCTATACAAGAGTTGCCATAAAGAAACACATTAATGCTCTATTCCGATGTCCAACCAATATGTCCAATTGTCCCATGAAATGTCATCATATAAATTCCTTAGTCCATATCCATTTTTAAACTATACAAAGTTCCAAAATACAATAAAACAAAATTTAAACTTAATAAGATTACCTTTCTGGATTCAGCATATGCTGTCCAGAAAGTTATCCGATAAAATCAACACGGAAGCTTAACTTCCCAAGAGAATTATTTAATCACAAATTTTGTGATGATACTATAATACGTTTAAAGTAAATCTGAATTTTTTTATAATTTTTGAATAACTTTTCGTACTTCAAATAATTTTTACAAAACAGAGTGTCACTGATTTTCGGATCAGTGACATACCTCACTTGTAACAGGCTTTTGGGGTATCAATTCTTTGAATTAGACAGTGATCCATATATGGATGCAAATCTAACTCAAAATCCTAACATTTGGAAAAAGATTCACTTATTTTGGATGAGTAATGAGGGAGTTATGGCCTCTACAAGATAGGTGTATGAATCTGTCTTCACTGGACAGATTGCACCATTTTCTTGTAAAATCCATTTAAGTGCCCAAATCAACTACAAATTCAGTGTTTTCGGACTTTTTAGAAAGCTAACACTCTAAATTAAAGTTTAGAAGCAAAAACTCCAAATTTGGACATGTGGTTTGTGAGTTGTGCAAGCTAGAAGTGAAGTCCATTTTCTGGGCAGATTCTAAAATGAAGTAAATACTATTTTAAACCACAAATAATCACTATTACAAATTATGCTTTTACACACGGTTGTTTTGGGCTTTTATACGCGTTTTTGGAACCGTGTATATCGCGGGTGTTTGTAAAAGTATCGGGCTTTTATACGCGGTTCCAAAACCGCGTATAAAACTCAACTTTTATACACGGTTTCAAAACCGTTTAGAAAAGTAATATTAACCGCGTATAAAAGTGACCATCTTACACGGTTTTTAGATGAAACCGTTTAAGAAATCCCTGCTAACCGTTTATAAAAGTATTTATCTTACACGGTTTTTTAGATCAAACCGTTTAAAAAAGTCATAGTAACCGTTTATAAAGGTCTATATCTTACACGGTTTTTTGCTAAAACCGTTTACAATTGCATTAATTTTTCACGGTTTTCATAGCAAACCGCGTATAAATGTAACCATTAACAAAAAATAGCACGCATTTGTACACGGTTCTTTTACTAAAACCGCGTATAATGAGTTATATTTATATTTTTAATATTTTCCTCGATTTTGTTACCATCCATTATTCCAAATATTGGTGAAGCTGCATTATATCGATATGCTAAATTTTCAAATACGATTCATATTCGAATAATGGAACATTTCAAGAACAATTCCAAATACAAAAATAAGCTAGAAGCATAAATGTAGCATCTCGAAGTAACCATTAACCATTAAACTTTAAAAAGTATCAGCGTAAATGTAATATCTCAAAGTGACCAACCATTCTAATATTTTCATCGTATAACAAGTCTAATACTTCTTAAAACAACCCCCCCCCCCCCAAAAAAAAATTCATTACCACATTTTACTCTCTTTCATACGCTTCAAAGTGAACGATCTCGCAATATTGCAAGCAATCTCCTCTACTTGTGTAATTGTGAAAGGATCCGTGGTTGTCCATGTGTCCTATAAATAAATTTGAAAGTAGGTGTTATTATAAATAAAATAAAGTGTTTTTTACAATATATAAATAAAATGAAAGAAAATTTAAGAAACACGTACCTTGAGAGAGGAGGCATATTGTTCATGCATCACAAACTGGAAGATTTGTTTCACTACATAGTAACCACACTCCCAACCATCTTGTTGTTGATTACACTAAAGTGTAAAAAAATTAGTGATTAAACATATTAAAGTACGAAATAAATTGTTGGGATATATAAATTAATTATACCTTGTTTAATCTCCATGTAACCGAAGTCTTGGCTTGAGAAGACCCTGTGGCATTATTGTACTTTGCTATGGCCCTAAATGAAAAGTAACAAAACATTTGTGTTAATAGTCGATTACTATATAAATAAACATCAATAGTATACTAAAGTAACACATTACTTACGTGTCAATTAGGCCTTTGATCTCGTAAGTTTCTGCTGTCTTTCCATTTGTCATCAGCGAATCTAATACATAGACCAAGCTACGTCTAGGCCTAATGATTAGTAGCGACCAATGGTTCCTAAAAATGTTCAAAATGGTAACTTAAAGTGTAAAATGTAAATTATTATTATAATAGTAAGATATATAAGTGTGTGTATATATATATATATATATCTTACCCATGTAAGTATGGTGCCAAAAAAAACTCCTTTTCTTTTTGGTGCATCATCGTTGCAAAAATTGTGTCCGTGACAAGATTAGCATCCCATGTAATTTCAAGTGCATTTATTGCTCCCGGTGCTATAAACGCACACTTGTTCCTTGAATTTTGAGATATCATCATATGTAAATCCCTGAAAACATTAAAATATGATAACTATATTGGATATTGTGAATATGCATACCTTCTTAATTGATAAGACATATATAAATATCGACTTACGCTAGATACCAAGCGATGATGTTCTGGTCGAGCCACCCATTCGTCATTAATAACTTCAAGTCATCGTACTCAACCCCTATGTGCATAGACGTATGACAAAGGACCCCTACCTCGACCAGAACCGTAACCCCGGTCGTCGGCCATTCTTTGGTGGAATGTAGGCGTTGAAATAGCTCCTTCATCGCGGGCGGTCGATCCTGCAGTAATTTGGGCAACGGCTTGGTCTTCTTAACTATTTTTTTATTTTTTTGTGGCTCGGATGCAGTGACTACTCTCTTTGAATGTGCCTCGTCATCTTTTTGTACCTACATTAATATTCCATTTGATTGAAAATTCAATATTGTTAGGGAGATGAAACATGCATATACTTAAGGGTTGAGCAAATACGTGAAGGTGGATAGGCGCAGTCGTGGGTGTCACTTGGGTGGCGGTCACAACCTTATTTGAATGGGCCACATCTTCCTTTTGTACGTGAGGCAGAATAGGCTCACTCGTTGGTGGGGCAGATATCACCGATTTATTGGCAGTGACCTATTAAGAAAACAACAATAATATTAGCAAATATGACATGTATTGGAAAAATCTTACTGTAATCTAACATAAAAAGTAAAGCACATAACATGTATATACCTGTCGCAACACCACAGAACGTATCTCCCACTTGATGAAGTTCCCAATAGCTTGACCTAGTTTTTCAATATCAGCATTTGGAATGGGCACCAGGAGGTCATACTCTTCACATCCATTCATAACCATGTCAACCTGAACATTCATGAACCCCTCCTCCAACGGATTACCATGAAGAACGTCCGTCGATAAAGGATAGGCCAACCCCTTAGCAACTAGTATTTTGGCCCCCCCACACCGGAAAACCAAATCGCAATTTGTAGCTTCCTGAAAACGAAACACATAAACATCATAATTTTAAAAAAATGGTTCATTTCGAACTTCTAAAATTGTAACACATATATATATATATATATATTACATCTCACCAGAATAGATTCAATTCGTGGATCCAAAGCAGTTGATCCAACACTACTCTTAACTATCGGGCTTCCTGCAGGGCTGGCATTATTCTTCGATAATCTTTCTGCTTTAAGCTCTTTCACCTGTTGCTCCAGGTTAGATGTTCGTTCCCTCAGTTCCTTTATTTCCGCATCTTTCTTGTTAGGCCTTCTCCTTTTATTTCCAAGGCCTAGCCCCACACGCAGGCCAACGTTGTGACCGACACCCCTGGTGCGACCTGGGTGTTCGGGTCCCAACACCGCTGCCAAGGGATCAACTACTACTTCAGGGTCCCAATCTCCCTGAGAGAACTGTTTATCTTTTTCTGTCTGTCATGTTAAAAAACAAGCAATTCAGGTAAGTAACTAATGATTATAAGCAGATTAACAAACTTAAAATGAAAATATAATAACTTACCATATCTTCTACGATAGGCTTCATGTTATCGGGTAAGATGAATTCATCGGGGCCTAATTTCACCAGTCTCGCCAATATAAAGTCACGTGCCCACTTACTATACATATTTTGTATCTCGGGCATTATACCTCGACCCTTATACGTCGCCCATGAATCCTACTTCCCTAGATACCCCCGTGATCCTAAGTGGTGGGGGTTATCATTCAACTTTGCATGCTCGCTGTTTTTTTGGCTTAGTGCCTTGGCATAATAAAAGTCACAAAATTAGGAACATATAAATCTATATTAAAACTAAAAACAATAAGGTTGTTGTTATTACACCTCAAATTCCGGCGTCAATTTGAGCTTAACGAATTCATCCCACGTATTCGGTTTAGTAACCCCGTACTTACTGTACGGTGTTTTGTTTTTTCTCACGTATGATTTTACGAGCTTCGACTTAAAGCTCCTCCATGAGTTGGAAGCAATCGACATCGTCTTTTTCTTCAACTTGTCATCCTCCTCTATATTCCACTTTTGCTGTTTGATCAAAATAAAGTTATTAAACGGTTTATAATATGCAATATCTTATATGACGACATACGAGTAAAATATAATGCATTGTATACCTTAATCGTTGCCCATAACCGAGCCTTCTCATCAGCGTCAACTTTATGCCAATCAGAAACTAGTATTGATATCTTCGATCTCGCCTCCAATCCTACCCAATTAGCATATTTTGATGAATAAGCACTGATGGCCCGACCAGTATCAGGACAAAATTGAATTGTACAATCAGTAGAATTCCTTATTTTGGTCAATAATGTCACCCCTCGGGTTTTGGTCGACCTTTGCGTAGGTTCAGATCTGCTTGGTGCTTCGTTGCCTGAGATGTTAGAAATAGTACAAAGTTGCACCTCTTGATTAAAGGTTGCAACTCTTGATTAAAGGTTGCAACTCTTGGTTCCCTATATATTTGTTGTAATACCTTTTATAAAAGGTTACTGATTTGTTCTAATAAAAAAAACAAGAATATATGTAGAAAACGAATTGCAGAAGGAAGAGACTCTTGGTTCCCTACTACCACACCTACTGCTTCTAGTCCTGTGAGTAGTCAAAATAATCAAGGTACAACAGGTTCAATATCTTCATCAGAAAGTCTACCAAAAAGAGTAACACAGACTAAAGATGATGATCAAAATCAGATCAGAGCCACGAAGCAACCAAACAGATCAGAGCCACGAAGGTCCACAACTGGAGGTTCTAAATCAGATCAGAGCCACGAAGCAACCAAACACGCAAGCTAAATATGATGATCAAAATCAACTGGTCTAGTAGAGCAAATTCAGGTATTTTTGCATAGAAATGCAATGGGAGATATGCGTAACAGGAAGAGTAACACAAACCTGGCATTGAAGATATATTCGTTGGAGGTGCATTCGTTACTTCCATATCATCGTCTGAAGCGGTATTGGATGAATCATTGCTTGAAAAATCGTCCCCTTCGTTCGTCATCGCCGGAGGTAGGAGAATCGCCTTCCCACATTAAGAAATTAGGGGATGTATAGTTACAAAACAACCAATATATATTCAAAAAAGAAAGGCTAGCGAGGGAAACTAGGAGTACATCATGGTATTACAAGCATTCATCGGGTCCTTACACCACACATTCCCAGTGTATCTTAAGACCCATTTTTTATTATGCTCTGTTTCGAGATTGCCAAATAGCCCAAATATATTCTACGAAAATCAACGACATTAAAGACCAAAGGCTTTCTAGACAGAAATTTAGAGTCGTATAATTCTCCTCAATCACAATCATGAATTAAGAAACTACAAGTATAGTGTAAACTTCGAATCTGACAATTACTGGAATTGATTTTTAAAATTAAAATATGCATGATTGCGCAAGGAATGAGATGTGTGAAGGATTAATCAATTATATATCTTGTCCAGTTCATGACTGTAAAGATACCCTGGCTACTATAAAGTATATCTCAATTTATTTGGGGGGAAGAAACACACGTTCGGTGGTACTAACTTGTAAAGTTCAATTAGTATTTAGGGTTTGTTCATACCTGAAAGAAAAAGAAGACCTAAAGATCGGTACCAACGTACCTTGAAGGGAAAACCAGTAAGCAATCGAGAAAGAAGAACGAACCTTGAAGGAGATGAGGATTCGCTAAGCCCTAAATTTGTTCAAAAAATGTTGCTACCAATCGATGGAGATGAGGATTCGCTGCCAAATCGATAGAGATGAGGAGTCTGTTAAAAAAAATCGCTGCCAAATCGATGGAGATGAGAGTCTGCTCAAAAGATTTCGCTGCAAAATCGATGGAAAATTTTGAGCGGGAATTGATGAGAATGAGGATAAATGGCGGTTTATTAGAGATAAATAATTATAATTTAACTAATTAGGATTATTATGATTATGATTATTTTCTATATCTATAATCTATAATATCTATATCTATAATTTATAATTTGTAATATATTATAAAGCATGGATAAAAAAAAACTCTTAAATACAAATTATTAGGCACAAGGTACCAACATTTTATGCAAGATTTTAAAAATCTTTTAATTTACAAGTATCGAAGCACAAGATACATATTACTACTGCAAACTTTTAACATCAATTGGTATGTACATGACTTTCCTTTTATGCAGACATTTCCATGTATCATTATTAATTAATATATTATATTACTATAAATTTGTTTTATTTATATTATTAAATATGTAATTGGTTATTTTATCTATATGCCATTAAAATATATAAGATAATCATTGAATTCTAAAAAAATACTTAATTTTTTTTTATAGAAAAATTATATTATTAAGCCTAAATTAAACAAATTTATAAAAAAAAAACATTATCATTTTCTCAAAACCATCCATGATCGTATTGTAAATCGACAAAATAACAAAAAATAAAATGAAATATTAAAATCGTGATGTATCTCGCTGCATTGCGCGAGTACGCTTCTAGTTATTATTAACACAAAACCAATAATTAATACCGACAAACTCAATTATTAATACTTTAACTATCTAAGTGTCACAATTTATAATGAAAATACCAACATCACAAAAAACAAAATTTATAAAATTGTCTTCTGAATAGATCATCCGCTTGTCATGTCTTCAATAGTCTTGCACTGAAAAAAATGAATTACGAAGTTATATGAATATCAGGTAATCAATATTATAAAGAAATAATTTTAATAACAAGCGTTTTACAAATACCTGGATATCTCGTCGGATTACATAGTATGAGTTTCATTGACCCATAATCCTTCTGCGTGGTCAGTTCTCATATATGTCGTTTCATCAATCAACAAATTTGTAGAGGGTATACCGACAGAAAAAAGAGGTAGCTCGTCAAACTGATCATATTCTTCCTCGTCTGCGACATTTTCAACCCCAAGTATATGTCTTTTACCATGAAGAACGATGTGCCACTTGGAATCCTTCGGGTCCTCGACAAAGAAGACCTGTGTCGCTTGCTTAGCAAGAATGAATGGTTCTGATACATAACCTTCTTTAGACAGATCGACGACCGTAAAACCATCATTGTCAACTTTTACGCCTCTTTTGTTTTAGACCCATTTACACTTGAATAGAGGTACTTTGAAGAAAGTGTAATCAAGCTCCCAAATTTCCTGAATTATGCTGTAAAACGAGTCTTTAGCGATCCTCGACCTAGCATCATTGTTCGATCTAGAGAACTCTGTCGTTGCGGCTATTAGTGTCACCCCCACTGTTTTGCATTGTACTTTTTTCATCTTGTTTTTTGGTGTAGAACGTGTATCCGTTAATGTCGTATCCTTGGTATGTTGACACAACATGTACAGGACCATACGCCAAATGTTCCACAAGTTGATCAACTCTTTCTCCCCCGTAAATTTGTTTCACTCTTTCTTTCAACCAGGTTGAAAATATTCTGTTGTGCTCAGTAACGACCCATTTATCGCTCTTTAATGGGTTCATTTCATGCAACATTGCCATATGCTCATGTACGTAGGGAGCAATTGCAGTTAGATTCTATAACACGAAAAAATGTGCATTATGTAACTCAGCATGTTCTGGAGTTATAAACTTTTTACCAATCGTACCAACCCCTCCAAGCCTACCTTCATGTCGAGATTGCGGGATTCCAATATTTTTTACACCGGATAGATAGTCTGTACAGAAATCAATCACCTCCTCGGAAGCATATCCTTCAACAATGTTGCCTTCGGGTCGAGATCGGTTCCTTACATACCCCTTTAGAAAACCCATATATCTCTCGAATGGATACATGTATCGTAGGAAGACAGGACCGCAAAACTTTATTTCTCCAACAATGTGAGACATCAGGTGTACCATCACATCGAAAAATGAGGGTGGGAAGTACATCTCAAGTTGGCATAGAGTGATGATAATGTCTTTTTGCCATGAATCCAACACCTCTGGATCGATCACTTTCGAATGAATCATGTTAAAGAACAAGCAAAGCTTAGTAATTGTGTGTCGGATGCGGTCTGGTAATATACCACGAATTGCAATTGGAATCATGTGTGTCATCAAAACATGGCAATCATGCGACTTCATACCAAGCAATTTCAAGTCCTTCATCGACACTAGCTTCTTAATGTTCGCAGAATATCCCGATGGAACTTTGATATCATGCAAGCATTGACAGAATCTGGTTTTCTCAACCTTCGACAATGTATAGCAAGCCGGTGGCAAGTATGTACGTTTTCCATTATCAACAGGAGCAAGCTCTGATCGGATCCCCATTTCCACCATATCTTTTCGAACTTTCACCCATCTTTTGATTTTCCTGGAATGTTCAACAATAGACCTATCAAACTGTCGAAAACATTTTTCTCAATATGAATTACATTAAGACAGTGTCGAACACTCAGATGCTCCCAGTATGGTAGATCCCAGAAAATAGATTTCTTCTTCCAAATATTTTTGGGAGGAGATGGACGACCTTTTCCGAACACAATGTCTACATGCTTAACTCGAGAATATACAGTTCGTCCATTCAACGGTTGCCTTGCTACTCCATGCTCGATTTTCCCATCAAACAATTACTTCAATTTACGGTACTGGTGGCTCTTCGGAAGAGACCTTCGATGGCCCATGTACACTTGTTTCCCACAATTTCTCAACCTTAAAGCATGTGTGTCATCTTCACATATAGGACATGCCTTTTCTCCCTTTGTACTATAACCTGACAAATTCCCATAAGCCGGGAAATCGTTTATGGTGCAAAAAACCATGGCTCGTAGCTGAAAATGTTCCTTCCTGTACGCATCATACACTTCGATGCCTGGAATCCATAATTCTTTCAAGTCTTCAATTAACGGAGCCAAATATACATCAATGTCGTTCCCAGGTTGTTTGGGACCTTGGATTAGCAAAGACATCATGATGTATTTACGTTTCATGCATAGCCATGGTGGAAGATTGTAAATGCATAAAAGCACCGGCCAAGTACTGTGATGACTGCTCATGCTTCCAAATGGATTTATTCCGTCAGAGCTAAGACCAAACCGAATATTCCTAATTTCATCACCAAAATTTTCAAAGATGTTGTCAATATTCCTCCATTGAGGAGAATCCGCTACATGTCTAATCTTCCCATCTTTGTTACGATCTTCAGCATGCCAACGCAACAGCTTTGCATCTTTGGCATTTGCAAATAATCGTTTCAATCTTGGTACGATTGGCAAATACCACAACATTTTAGCGGGAGGACCATCCTTTTCTTTCACATCGCTATTATTTTTCGTTCGGTTCTTTCGCTTATACCTCGATGTACCACATATGCGACACTCGTTTAGATTAGCATCTGCATTCCTATACAACATGCAATCATTCGGACATGCATGTATTCTCTCTATTTCCAATCCCATCGGACACACCAATTTTTTCGCTTTGTATATCGAAACAGGTAATTCGTTATCATCGGGAAGCATTTCATGCAAAATCTCTAGCAAACTAGTAAAACTTCTGTCACTCCAACCGTTGCTTGCTTTTAAATTAAATAGTTTCAACACAGCTGAAAGTTTCGTAAACTTTGAACAACCAACATACAACGGTTTTTCAGAGTCAATAAATAATTGTTCAAAATTTTCATAATCCTTATCGGCAATATTATCCTCCACGTCATGTAACATCTCATCTAAGTTATCACGATTATCATTATCTGATTCATAGTTATCATCGGTGTCATTACAATCTCGATCGACCGTGTAACTACAATTACCAAAATCCTCGCCATGTCGAATCCAACAGGTATATCGTTCCATAAACCCACGTACAATAAGATGTTCTTTAATTAACCTATGATCACTATATTTACAAAATTTTCTACAATCCCGACAAGGACACCAAATTTCACTTTCTCCAGTGTTCACCCGATTATTCTCAGCAACCTCCATAAAATGATCAAGACGGGACAAGTATTCCTTTGTAGCTCGTGGTATTTGGTACATCCAACCATAACGATCCATCTGCAATATCGAAATAAAGTATTAATTGTAAATGCATGTATGACATGATCTCAAAAGGTATAGGTGGCCATCCTAACCCACCTTTTGAATATTTGGTCTCATATGTGAATGCTTATAACATATTGATTACTTAAGAAAAATCCGGCAGCATTTCCCCACAACTCCCCAAATATGTGTATAATAAAAACACATATTCGTAGGAGTAATGGGAAACGTCTACCGAATTTTTCTTAAATAAACAATCTGTTATATGCATTCACATCCTAAATGAGACAAATATTCAAAAAGCAGTCCCAAACAGGGGACTATTCGAAATTAATCTCTATTAGATCAAAATTCGGGCGGGCGACCTAAAGGCATCAAATGCATGAACTTCTATAATAAATGCATGCAAGTTAAATTTTTAGCAATCATGTGCAAAATTAATATAATTAATGTGTAGTATAGTATAATACCTTATCAGTGTTGTCGAAAAGTGATCAGTCCAGTGTAATTGGTACGCGCGCCTATACGAAAAGCAAAGCTGCTAAGATCACATATATATAATTAAGATTACTTAAACATGATGTTAATGCATATAAAAGTAGCAATTAATGAACTATATGGTTAAGATTGTCGTCATACCTTAGTTTTTGTGAAGAATAATGCAAAAAACCATCAAAAACTCCTAAAAATCGTCAAAAAACTGTTTTTTTCGAGTATGAGTAGTAATAAGTTAAAAAACGGCGCATCATATGTCTTATTTATAGGTAAACCCTAGTAAGACCTTTTATACGCGGTTTTTAACAAACAACCGCGTATAAATGTCATACCCTTTTATACGCGGTTGTTTGTACTTTCATACGCGGTTTTTGTACTTTTATACGCGGTTTTAAATAAGCAACCGCGTATAAAAGGGTATTACATTTATACGCGGTTGTTTGTACTTTTATACGCGGTTTTTAAAAAACAACCGCGTATAAAAGGTATACATTTTTACGAAGTAGTTCGTACTTTTAGACGCGGTTGTTTGTACTTTTATACACGGTTGTGTATTAAACTTTTAGACGCGGTTATTTGTACTTTTATACACGGTTGTGTATTAAAAACCACGTATAAAGGTTACCTTTTATACGCGGTTATTTATTAAAAACCGCGTACAAAAGTGTTACTTTTATACGCGGTGTATTGCTAAAAACCTCGTGTAAATGTAGCTTTTATGCACGGTTCTGTTAGCAATAACCGCGTACAAAAGTAATACTTTTGTACGCGGTTTTTAATAAATAACCGCGTATACAGGTAACCTATATACGCGGTTTTTCCGATGCAACCGTTTGTAACCTAGAACCGTGTATAAAACCATATTTTTAGCAACGGTTCAAATGGAACCGTGTAAAAAGGTTCCAGATTCGTCCTTTATACGCGGTTTTTGTAAAAACAACAAAAACCGTGTATAATTAGGCGCGTATAAAAGTCATATTTGTAGTATCATTAGACATGGTTTTTGATTATAAACCATGTCTTCACTCTTTATTACATGATAAACTAACATATGCATCATGGATTCATTGCAACCAAAATACTCATCCATATGCATGCATGTACAATATACCCATTTAAGTGATATTATCATCACTAATAAACTCTTAATCATGTGGAATTTGGGAAATTCCATCTTAAGAGTATTTTTTTTTTATACTAAAATTTCATTGTAACAACATAGCTATAAGTTCAATAACACCAAAATTTTTGTGATTCAAGATACTCTACTTACAAAATTCAACATTATGATCAAAAACCCTAAATTTGAAAATAAATAAATTTTTCTTTGAAAACAAGAATCAAAAACTCATTTTATGATATTATATACATCAAATGTAATCCATCTCATCATCAAAAATCCAATTTGTATAACATTTAGATGTAAATTTTTACTCCTCAAACCCAAAATTCAAAAATGAGAACATGCATAAGAAAAAATGTAGTTTTTGAGGTTACCTTGAAGATTTGAGATGGAAACTTGATTCTAACTTCAAATTGTTGATGGATTCTTGATTGTATTTTCATTTTGAGTAACAAAATGAAATGGTGGTGGTGGTGGTGTGGGTTCTTCGGCCGAACAAAGAGAGGAGAGGGAAGAGGAGGTGAAAGGTTAAAATTGAAAATGAGGGTAAGTCTTGTTTTTAATTTGTTTTTAATTAATAGAATAATTATAATATATGTAAAATTAGGACAAGTGTCCTTAATGACTCACCATTATTAAAAGATTTAGTTTAATATATATATATATATATATATATATATATATATTTTTTTTTTTTTAAATAAATTACTAGTCTAGTTTATAAATATCAGATATAATTGAGAACCGAAATACCCAATTCTCAATATTTGTAATAAAATGTCAAATTTGAAAAATTTGCAATGCAAGAGAAATTAACATACTGATTTTTATAGTTTAAGGATTTTGGACTTTTATTCCCTTATTTGGCATTTCTGGACAGTGACAGTCAGATGCGGAACTGTTCCGGGTTTTTAACGCAACTTCTAAATTTTTCGGGAAACTTTTATCTTAAAGGCTTTTAATAAAAATCTAAAAGTGACAAAACTTATAAAATAATCTAAGGGTGCTAACCTTAATATTCAGAATTTGACAGGTGTCACAGTCTCCCCTCCTTCGAAGAATTTCGTCCCGAAATTTATGACTGTTATTTCTGGACAGACTTTTCATTAAACAATTTAGGATACTTGCGTTTCATGAAATCTTCTCTTTCCCAAGTATATTCAGGTCCATGACGTGAATTCCAACGGACCTTTAAAATTGGAATTTTGTTGCGCCTAAGACGTTTAGTTTCACGATCAAGAATCTCAATAGGTTCCTCTCTAAAACACAGGCGCCCATCAACTTTATTTCATCTGGGGACACAATCATTGATTTGTCTATCAGACATTTCTTTAAATTTGACACATGAAAAGTGTCATGAATAGCACTTAACTCTTGAGGTAAACTCCGCTTATAGGCTACCGATCCAATTTTTTTCCAGTACCTCAAACGGGCCAATATATCTTGGACTTAGTTTACCTCTTTTCCCGAATCTGATCAATCCTTTCCATGGTGATACTTTCAAAAGAACCTTGTCACCTTTTTGTAATTCTAACGGTTTTCTGCGGTTATCCGCATAACTTTTCTGACGATCTCTTGCAGCTTTGAGTCTATCCTTGATGGTTGATATTTTATCCGTGGTTTCTTGTATAATGTCAGGCCCAATCAGTTGACTATCGCCAATTTCTACCCAACTAAGTGGAGATCTACACTTACGTCCATAGAGAGCTTCGTACGACGCACATTGAATGCTGGTGTGATAGCTGTTATTGTAAGAGAATTCAACTAACGGCAGTTGCTTATCCCAGCTTCCTCCAAAATCTATAGCACAAGCGCGCAGCATATCTTCCAAAGTTTGAATGGTCCTTTCCGTTTGTCCGTCTGTCTGTGGATGATATGCAGTACTCAGATCCAACCTGGTACCCAGTGCTTTCTGAAATGCTTGCCAAAATCGGGAAGTAAAACGACTATCTCTGTCAGAAATGATAGATAGGGGTACTCCATGCCGAGAGACAATTTCGTCTATATACAACTGTGCCAATCTTTCTATTTTGAAATCCTCTCTTATAGGAAGAAAATGTGCTGATTTCGTAAGTCGGTCCACAATGACCCAAATTGCGTCGTTCCCTTTTCCAGTCGTGGGTAGTTTGGTGATAAAATCCATAGATACCTAATCCCATTTCCATTGTGGTATCTCAGGTTGTTGAAAAAGTCCAGAAGGTTTTTGATGTTCTGCTTTAACTTTCGCACATGTTAAACACTTGCTTACAAATTTAGCAATGTCCTTCTTCATTCCTGGCCACCAATAATATTCCTTCAATCCTTTGTACATTTTATCGGCTCCTGGGTGAACCGAATACCTCGATCGGTGAGCTTCTTCCAAAATAGTTAATCGCAGATCATCAACCTTTGGTACCCAAACTTTATTCTTGAAATATCGTACTCCATCTGATTGTGATTCAAACTCTTTTTACAAATTATGCAAGGCTTCGCAACAAAGATTTTCTGCTTTCAATGCTTTTTCTTGAGCTTCACGAACTTGTGTCTTAAGGCTTGATTGGACCAACATTCCCAAAGCTCGTGTCCTTGTTGGTTTTACTCTTTCTTTCTTGCTTAATGCATCTGCTACCACATTAGCTTTACCAGGATGATACTTTATTTCGCAATCATAATCATTAAGCAGCTCAACCCATCTCCGCTGTCTCATGTTCAACATTTTCTGATCAAAAATATGCTGAAGACTTTTGTGATCAGTATAGATGGTACATTTAGTGCCATAAAGGTAATGCCTCCAGATTTTTAATGCAAATACTACTGCTCCCAATTCCAAGTCATGAGTGGTGTAGTTCTTTTCATGAACTTTGAGTTGTCTTGACGCATAAGCTATAACCTTATTCCTCTGCATTAATACACATCCCAAGCCTTGATGTGATGCGTCACAATACACCACAAAGTCATCCGTTCCTTCCGGTAACGCAAGAATTGGTGCGTCACATAACTTGCGTTTAAGCATTTGAAATGCTTCCTCCTGTTTTTCTTCCCAGATAAATTTCTTATCTTTCTGAGTCAGTGCTGTCAGCGGTTGAGCGATTTTTGAAAAATTCGCTATGAATCTTCGGTAGTAACCTGCCAGACCAAGAAATTGACGAATTTCTTTTGGTGTCCTTGGAGTTTCCCATTTCTTGATGGCTTCAACTTTTGCCGGGTCAACATGAATTCCTTTTTCATTAACCACATGACCCAGAAAGTGTACCTCTCGAAGCCAAAATTCACATTTGGAAAACTTAGCATACAACTTCTGATCTTTGAGTAGTTCTAAAATCAACTTCAAATGTTTCTTATGATCTTCCTTACTTTGCGAATAAATCAAAATTTCGTCTATGAATACAATCACGAACTTGTCCAAATACGGCCGACAGACTCAATTCATTAAATCCATGAAGACTGCCGGTGCGTTCGTCAATCCAAAGGGCATAACTAGAAACTCATAATGTCCATAACGAGTTCTAAATGCCGTCTTATCAATATCCTCTTCACGAACTCTCATTTGATGATATCCAGATCGCAAGTCAATCTTTGAGAAGTACGTTGCGCCTTGTAGTTGATCAAACAGGTCGTCAATTCGAGGAAGTGGGTATCGATTCTTGAGGGTTAGCTTATTGAGTTCTCTGTAATCGATACACATTCGGAATGTTCCATCTTTCTTCTTAACAAAAAGGACTGGAGCTCCCCATGGCGAATAACTGGGTCTGATAAATCCTTTGTCAAGCAGCTCTTGGAGTTGTTCAGACAGTTCTTGCATTTCGGATGGCGCCAAACGGTATGGTGTCTTGGCCACTAGTGCAGCTCCCGGAATGAAATCAATGCGGAATTCGACTTGTCTTGGTGGAGGTAACCCAGGTAGATCTTCAAGAAATACTTCGGGAAAGTCTCGAACCACAGGAATATCTTGTAAGCACTTCTCCTTGGTCTCTTTATTGACTACATGAGCTAAAAACGCAATATATTCTTTCCTTAAATACTTCTGCATCTTCATGCAGGACACTATTCTTAACTTCCTTTTGGATTTTTCTCCATGTACTATAAGTACTTCTCCTTGAAGTTTCCTCGACCTTCCTTTTTCCTTTGACTTTATCGTGAATGAAAAGTCCCGATCGATTGGCATTATTGGTGAGCTTGGTTTCCAGATTTACCGCCTCCTGAATGGTTTTTGGATTACCCGAAGTCACATCCCCTCGGATTTCTGGAGCTAAACCCCAGACATATCTGTCTACCAGATTCTCTTCTGGTGTAACCAGATGTGGCACCATCTTCGCCAGCTCATGAAATCGTGCCGTGTACGTATCAATGTCGTTTCCTTTCATTTCATGCTCCCATAACTCTGCTTGTAATTTTTGCATTTCGCTTCTTGAACAATATTCTTCCTTAAGCATTTCTTTAAACTCATCCCAAGTGAGTTTGTTAGCTGCTTCTCTTCCTCGAGTCTGCACTTGAGTGTTCCACCACGTCCGTGCTCTCCCTTTTAGTAAGCAAGCTGCGAATTCTACTTTGTTTGCTTCCGAGCATTTACTTATGTGAAGAACGGATTCCATTCCTTCAATCCAAGATAATAACCCAACCGCTCCTTCAGTACCCTAAAATTCTTTTGGATTACAAGACCTAAAAGTCTTATATGTACATTCTTTTTCTATATTTGCACCGACTCCTGGTTGATTAGGTTGGTTAGCATTTAAACCTGCTGCTATCTGACTGACTATGTTAGGAAGTGTGGCTAAGATTTGCTCGGATACGAGTCGTGCAATCTCAGGATCTTCTCTTCTTGGCGGCATAATTCTAATGCAACAATTTATTTTAAAGCCACGTCAATATTAATTCCATATTCTTATTTCCCTTATTTCTATCCTATAATCTTAATACAATATAAATTGTATTTGTTTATTCATACATCCAATACATCATACATCAACCTTATAGTAATGAAATTCACAATTTATAAGCAAACATAAACAATATAACATAAACATATCCAATATCACTAAAATACTACGTCAAATATTCAATATTCATCCAAAAGTAATAGCTATGCTATTTAATAATGTTTTAATACGACGAGTTACATATCTCCAAAAAGAAAGTTAATCATCCAAATATCCAACAATGAACCACACTACTGATGCCTGAAAAACAACATCATCACCCATGCTATCACAATTACCAAAAGTCCCATCATCACAGATAAACAAGTGTGCAGCCATGCTACCATCGCCCTAGTTTACACCAGCTCACTCATAATCCCACTCATAGTTTGATCACCCGTACTTACCATTGATATAAGTCCATTTAAAATCTGATCACTTGAATTCATTATAATCATGAGTGCATCGATGGAATGCTCATGATGATCTATCTCCATTCTAACTCTCTCCACTTCTTGAGCCATACCCGAGACCCAGTAGTTTTCTAACGCTGTCATACCGGCTGGTTGAGACACTGGTATTCCAGAACATGGTGGTGGCGATACCCTCCGACCCCTAAGTCGAGAAGGCCCCGCCTCGTCCCTACGTGGGACAGGTGTACTCTCTCGCTCGAATGTGGCGGGTGGAGTCGGCTCCGATGTAGGTGCTACCGATCTCTCCGGTGACCGATCGGAATCTGAATAACCGTGCTCAGATGGGTCAAAATCATCACTCGTCGGAGTATTTCTTCTAGGTATGTAGGTGAGGTAGCCTGATTCGTCAGGCGACTGTTCTTGGTGAGATGGTGATCGTGACATATTGACTGCGATAATTAATAAAGTTTAATTATCAATCATGCTAAATTTTTATTAAAAACCAAAAAAAATACCATGCAAACTCACATAAAAGTCATGCTTTTCATTTTTGTATCAAAAAGTTTCTATTTTTAGTAATTCCTAGTATAGCCAATCCATGTCCCCTTTATACACACTTAAATTAAACAAAGGTGATCAAGCTTTGTTTAAGTTAAAATATGATAATGTGAAACACATCTTAGTTATACTACAGCGCACCTTAATTTGAAAACTTTATTTGTAAAAGGTTATAGTGTGTGGTTTTAAAATAAAACCGGTATTCCCTATAACCTATGGCTCTGATACCAAATCTGTCACACCCCGCTAAAGCGGAAACACGAGGCATAACAGCTCTGATGTCATAGCACAAGATTATAACATACCAACATTTACTTAACTTTCAAAATACATTACATTTTTAAGAACATAGTATCGTCATTGTTTACAATTCCCAAACTTAAAATATAACGATACGCATAAAGCAAAATAATCTTGCTTCAAAATATGAAGTGCACTGCTAAAACATCATGGAATTACCTTCTCGATTCCTGAAAAGCATGAATAAAAACCAAGGTCAACTACAAAGAGTTGGTGAGTTCACAGGTTTTAAATATGCACAAATCATTTTTATATGCAAGTTGTCATTTGTAAAACATACGTATAAACCAACTTCAATTCTTTGATTCATGAGTACCACAATTTAATTTCTTTATGATAAGTGTATGCAAAGACAATATTACGTTGAGCCACTACTAAGCCATCCCTGACCAATTTCAACGCCCCCGATGAACTAACTCAGCGGTGGTTCAAGCCACATGTTTAGTCATCTTCTCTAGTATAGTGCACCCCTGCTCGTCAGCATTAAGGTGGGTTTGTCACACCAAATAGCGCTATCCACTAATACTATAGGCCCGAATTTCTTCGAGTTAATATTAGTGTCACGGGGTCTTAACATTTAATACTCAACACATCAATTGCATACTTATCATATAGCTCATAATTCCAAACGCTTTTAACAAAGCCTTATAAATTGCCAATTCGCAATACTTTCAAACAATTCTCATGAATCTTTAAATACGCAATTTAAACATGTTTTCCACCCCAAAATCAATTAAAACGATAAAAGTGGGGCTGTGAATACTCACCTTAACGAATGTAACGGGTGAAGCTTTACTTTAATACTTATGGAATTTGTCACGCCCTTAATTTCCCTATACAAGAGTTGCCATAAAGAAACACATTAATGCCCTATTCCGATGTCCAACCAATATGTCCAATTGTCCCATGAAATGCCATCATATAAATTCCTTAGTCCATATCCATTTTTAAACTATTCAAAGTTCCAAAATACAATAAAACAAAATTTAAACTTAATAAGATTACATTTCTGGATTCAGCATATGCTGTCCAGAAAGTTATCCGATAAAATCAACACGGAAGCTTAACTTCCCAAGAGAATTATTTAATCACAAATTTTGTGATGATACTATAATACGTTTAGAGTAAATCTGCATTTTTTTATAATTTTTGAATAACTTTTGATACTTCAAATAATTTTTACAAAACAGAGTGTCACTGATTTTCGGATCAGTGACATACCTCACTTGTAACAGGCTTTTGGGGTATCAATTCTTTGAATTAGACAGTGATCCATATATGGATGCAAATCTAACTCAAAATCCTAACATTTGGAAAAAGATTCACTTATTTTGGATGAGTAATGAGGGAGTTATGGCCTCTACAAGATAGGTTTATGAATCTGTCTTCACTGGACAGATTGCACCATTTTCTTGTAAAATCCATTTAAGTGCCCAAATCAACTCCAAATTCAGTGTTTTCGACCCAAGTGTATCTTGAATAATCATCCACAATCACCAAAACGTATTTATTACCGTTGATGCTTTGAGTATGCATTGGACCACAGAGATCCATATGCAGTAGTTCCAAATAAGTACTTATACTCGGTTCAGGCTTAGGCTTATGAGAGGATCTTTTCATCTTACCTTTCTCACACGCTACACACAAATGTTCTCGTTCAAATTTCAGCTCTGGAAGTCCTTTCACCAAGTTACTAGTCACCAGTTTGTTGATGTATCTGAAATTGAGGTGAGATAACCGTCTATGCCATAACCAGCTTTGTTGCATAGAAGCTTTAGTAAGTAGACACACAACATTACCAGTCTTGACTTTAGATAGATTAATCGTGTAGAGGTTTGACTTCCGCATCCCGACCAAGAGTTCTTTTTTGTCTTCAGTTCTAACACAACATCGTTTGGCCTTAAACCTTCAACGTAGCTCACCTTCTTTATCGTTACATTCTCGTGCACGACGTCTCCATATCCAAGAATCGGTGAAAATTGGTCTTTCCCAAACCGCACATTGCCGTAGAATTTCTCTGTATAATTAGATAAAATATCTTTCTACCCAGTCATATGCTTGGAGCAACCAGAATCCAAGTACCACATATGACGGATCTGCACAAGAGAAATCAGACAACAACCGGTTTAGGTACCCATTTATATCTGGGTCCCTTCATGTTAGTACAAAATTTTGGCATCCATTTGAATTTGGATCCGCTTTTCTTTTTAAAAACACTTGAAGATCAAACAAGATAAGTACCAAACCAACAATCAAAATATTGTCGAGTAACAAAATCATTTCGATCATACGTAGATAACTGAATAGTAACCGGTGATAATTCGAGCAATTGCTTTATTGAGTAAGTCTTGTAAGAAGTTACAAGTTTTGATTTATTAAAAGCAATATTACCAACTACATCATTAAAACTATCATCATTCCTATTACATTGCAAATCAGACAATGATTTTGTCAACTCTTCAACATCCTTCTTAGGTCGCCATTCAAGCTTTACTTCATACTTTTTCCATCTCAATTCTGAAACAAAAGATTTAGATTTGTTAGAAACATGAGAATTATGAGTTTGTGTTTTCTTTTGCTTACCCGTGTTAGTCCATTTCTGTGAGTGCCTTTTCTTTTGCTTTTTACCATTAGAATAATAAGTACTCACAGGAACCGATTCATCAACCTTAGTTGACGATTCACCTTTCTCAAACACACTAGGTAAAGCATCATAATTGATAATAAAATCAGAATGATCTGGATGTTTTGCATTGAAATCAAACATATCAACACTTTAATCAACACAACCATCAGAATTTAAAAAACCATTTGCATCCGCAAATAAGTCATCAACATCATCATCAGAAACTTGAGGTGCCTTGAAAGTATTTGAAGTTTTAGTACAATCTGAAGTTTTAGGATTTGCGAAAACATTTCCCATGAAAATTTTACACGATGACGCATCTGAATCAGTAGAACTATTTGCACAACCTCTTTCGGAGTCAGAATTGTCATATGTAGCATCAGATTTAAAAACAGTGTTCTTCACAACAATAGAAAACACAACATTCTCAAAATCAACCAAAATTCTTTCATCCATTAAAATGTTCTCAAGCTCAGAAATTTTGCTTTCTAAAACGAGTGGAGGAACATAAATTTTGGCTTTAACAGGTTTTGCCTCCAACTCCTTAGTACAATAGCTTTCAAAATAATCATTTGACAAAAACTTTGGTTGTTCAGAAAGATAACTATCATTCAGCTTTTAGCAGAATGGTAGTTGCATTTTGGTTGTTTTCTTTCAGTTCTCGTCTTCCTTGGCCTCAACCTTATCAGAATATTTAGTAACAAATTTTGGTTTCAAATGAGGATGTTTGTCAGCCACTTGTAAGAAATCAAAATTATATAAACTTGGCTGCTTTCTAATTGCTTTATTCAAATAATGTGGGTTATCGTAACCGTGACCCCACTTTTCTTTAAAATCATAATCTTCATTTGGTGTGTTTAGAAAGTTGGTTTGATCCGTTTGACCTCTAGAATAAAGTTTTACTTCCAAACCATTAATCTTTTTTTGGAAGTTTGTATTATCAACCTACAAACTGTGAACTTTTAGAACAAACTCTAGTTTCTCACGTTCAGATATATGCAATTTGGAAACTGTTTCAAAAATTTGAGTTTCAAGACAAGTTTTTTGTTTTTCAAAAACAGCAGTAGATTTGTTTAAAGAATCAAGCAAGGTTTTGTTCCCAACAATTTCCTTATTAAGATCAAAAATTGTTTTACGCTTCTTTGCAACTCTACTTCTCTCCTTTTTAAGCTTAGCTTTTAAGTCTTGAAGCTCGACCATCAGGGTTTCCATCTGTTTTAGAAAATCAGATTCAGAATAATGTTGTACCTCTTCGGAAGTTTCTTCATCAGATTCATCATATTTCACTTCCTTCCCCATTAGGCACATGTGAGCATTCTCTTCATTATCTGCCTCATTGTCTGAATGATCTAACCAATAGTCATCTTCAGCCTTCAATGCTTTTCCTGCCTCTTTTTGCTTTGCAAGAAGCATCTTATTCTTGTAATATTCTGAATTCCTCACAATCAGCTTCTGGCAGTCCTTCGCAAAGTGACCAATCTTGCCACAATTATAGCACTTAACTGGCTCCTCAGTTTTCTTCTCTTCATAATCATTCAAATACCTTCCTTTCTCCTCTTTTAGAGCTGAATTGTATTCAAGATTAAAAGGAGGGTCTAATATGTAAAGTTTGTAAAGTATGGATGTTATTTGTAATTGTGGTTTGGAGTTGACTATTTGCTAAAGGTCATGTTGACCATTTAAATAGCAAGTCATAGTGTTGTTTAGTCATAACTCACACGCGAAGAATCTGAGTAAGAACACGGTTTCAACACACACACACAGAGCTAATAGATCTTATGCACTAAATAGGGATATGTGTTTATGTAGATTGATTGATCAATAAAAAGAAGTTGTTTTGATAATCTGAGTGTTAATTGTTTACTAAAATACTGGGATCACGTTTGGTATCAGAGCTAAATCCGACATTTTTGAAAGAAATGAGTTCGTATATTGTTTTCTTGGGTTCTTGATCGAATTTTGAGTTTAAATGTGTTTTTGGTAAAATATTTGATTGGAAAACTATCGTATTATGTACTAGAACGATTTCTTGTCAGTGAATTTCATTGTTAAATTGATTTGAATCACCAATTTTCGATTCCTGAATTTTTTTCGAAGGAAGTCACACTCACTGTTTGATCACAAATTATGAATTTGTGTGAAGTTTTTTGTGAAATTGATTGCTTTGTATTGTTCGTTATACTAACTTGATCATCTCTATGAGTTTACAGCATCAAAATCGAAGATTTGAGTGGATTTTGGACTTGAAATTGACTTTTAGGACCAAAACTTCAACAAATCGCAAGATATCATCTTTTCGTATAAAGAACTCGCAGGATTAGATTTCGCATATAGAATTCGCTTAATCTGTTTGTTATTTTGTTTAAGTGCATAATTCGCATACTCATTTGTACGAAAAGTGAGAATTCGCATATGTCCCTGATGCGAAAAGCTTGATTTTAAAATTCTAAGTACAGAATTTGCCCGCACCTTCATGCGAATTGTGTAGAACTCGCACACAGAAGGATACAAATTGTGAGGAATTCGCTTCTGTGCCTTGTACGAATTCTTGAGGATTTCGCATAAGTTTTTGAAAAATTTTCTAAGTCCAGATTTCGTATCGATGCGAAAAGTTTTTGATTCTGAAAATTTTTCTAAGTGAAGAATTCGCATCATCTTGTGATACGAGATCCTTGTGCGAAAAGTTAATTCTCAAATTTTTTTAAGGAAAGAATTCGCATAGGAGACTTATACGAATTGCAAAGAATTCGCGTACAGGTTCATGCGAATTGTGGTGTTTTTTATTGTCTCTTGTATGCGAATTGTGGACTTGTGCGAATTTTGATCTCTTTTGTACGAATTCCTTGTGTTATACGAGTTCTGTTACTATCTTTTCAAGTGAATTGCTACTTAATCTCTAGCATAGGAATTCCATACTTAGAAGTTTTTGGAAATTTCATTTTCTGAAAAAAATTTAAGTTCTGCATTTATTTTGTCGGACCAACAATCAATTTTAGCAAAATTCTTTTTATGTAGATTATCAGTATGTCAAAGGATCTTCTCTCCATGGGTTCTCAATCAAAGCCACTGGTATTATCAGTCGTAGAGTATGCCCAGTGGAAAAGGAGGATGACTCAGTTTCTGAACCACAAGAACCGTGATTATATGAAATCAATCATAGAAGGACCAGTAGAAGCTGTGGTTACTGTGCCTAGACAAGCTGCTACAGAAACTTCTCCGGAAATTCCAGTAAGATATGTGCCTAAGCCATATCAGTACTACAGCGAAAGGGAGAAGGAGTTGGCCAAGATTGATGAGGAAGCTCTCATATATCTCACCATGGCTATTCCCAACGATATCTACAATCGAGTAGATAGTCGTGAATCTGCAAAAGCCATGTGGGATGAGCTTGAAAGGCATTTCCAGGGTACTGAAAGGTCTATTCTAGCTAAGCATAACCAAAGCATAAATGAGCTTGAAAGGATAAGCTTTAATAGACACATACAACCGTTTCAATGTGATTTTGTATGACCTGAGGAGAAATAGGATGAACAAATCTATTTCTGAGATAAATTACAAGTTCATCAAGAATCTGAACCCGTAATGGAAAAGCTATGCGATCAATCTTCAAATGACCAAGAATATGGCTCAAGAGGACGTGAATGACATCTTCTCAACTCTTTCACAACATGAAGATGAAGTTAAACTGTTAAATGAAGAGAAGAAGATAGTCAAAGACTCGCTATCTCTGTTATCTGAAAGAAAGAAGGTTCCAGTTCTAAGCCTGTTTCTACCTCAAAGTCAAAGTCAAAGAAGTCTAAAGCCTTTCTTGCTAAGCTGAGTCAATCCAGTTCTGAGTTGTCATCTGATGAAGCTGAGTTACACTCTGGCGATGATATTCAGAGATTTGCTGACAACCTTGCCCTCATCACCAAACAGTTTCAAAAGAGTTTTGGGAAGAAGAGATACTCGTCAAAGCCTAAGTATGAAGGGTACAGGAAGGACAGAGCAGAGAAATACAAACTCGGGTTTGGAAAGAGACAAGAGAAAAGAGAAGAGAATAAGGACGAGAAGAAAGAAGAAAAGATTGATCCAAAATCTGGAAGATGCTTTAACTTTGGTAAACCAGGCCACTTCTCCAAATATTGAAAGTGCAAGAGGGTAAAGAATTATGAGTACTATGCTAAAAAGTCATTGCTTGCAAAGAAGCAAGAAGAAGGAAAAGAATTGATGGCTGAAAAGGAAAACTGGTTCTTTCAGAGCTCGAATGATGAATTAGCTCATTTCACGCAAGTGTGTATGATGGCAAACATTGATGAGCATGCAGAAGCCTCTTCTGATCAATCCGATGGTGACTCCGAGGTAAGTACTACTTTTGAAAACTCTGAACTTGTTGAATCATTAATGGAACAGATCCAGAATATGGAAAAAGTGTTTGAATCCTTAAAAGGCAAGTTTAATCATGAACGACAAACAATGATGAGTTTTCGTGATGAGAACGCATTATTGAAAGTTGTCGTTGAGGACAAGAAATCTGAAAAAGATGCTCTAAAGAAAGAAAGAGAAGTTTTAAAAGCAAAGATTTTGGAACTTGAGAGAGACTTAGTTAATTTAAATTCTGAAAAGGGTGAATTCAAAATTAAATTTGAAGCTTGCTTTCAGGAAAGAAATGAAGCTTATTGCAAAATTAAACAACTGAAGGATCTGAATCTGAAAAGAGGACAGATTGAGCAGACATTAAATCTGTTGACAAACAAACTCCAAGACGTCAGATTTTATAATGCTAAGACGGGATTGGGTTTATCTGAAAATGATGTTTTAAAAAAAGCCCTGGAAAACTTGTATAATTTTGAAAAATTGGGCTCAAAAGTAAAGAAAAACCCGAATATTTGTGACACGTTTGATAAGGCTGAAACTCCAAAGTCTGAAACTTCATGCAAAGGTAAAGAGGTAATAGATGAAGATACGTCTAGTTGTGCTGATTCTCAAACAAGCTTTAAATTTGTTGGATTTCAATACAATGATTTAAATAAAAGCTATAAAAATAGAAAACTTGAATTTGTTGAGTTTGAATCATTGTTTTCTACACAATCCTCAACTGAATCAGCCAACGATGACAAAAGTATTCCTGAGACTGAATGTCAGTATGACGAATATGAGTCAGACACTGATGTTTGTGCTCAGACTCCATTATCTGAATCTGTCACTTCTGAATCCTCTAGTGAAGTTAAGATAGAAGAGTGCTCAAATGTCATGAATTCTAGCATTCAAAAAGAGTTTGTGAACAAAATGACTGAGGAGATTTTTGATGATATGATTAATTCCTCAGATCCTGTCCTATCTTAAAGAAGCTTGACTCAGACTCTGTGATTGATCAAACATCAAATTTTGAGAAACAAATCAAAGATTTACAAAAGACTCTTGAAGAATTACAGGATAAAAATTGTGATCTTAGATTTAAATTGGATAAATCTTTTGAAGAAAACAAAGAGCTTTGTAAAGAGGTAAATGATTTGAAAAACGGTTTGTTTAAAAAGAATTTATCTGATAAAAAGATGTTTGATGATCAAAAATGGAATGTTCATTCTAATCCAGAGTTTGAAACTTCAACAAAGCCCTCAGTTGTTTATTCCGAATGTCCTGAATACTTACCGAGTATCTATGAAAAAGGCGAGACTTCAGGAATCTTGAAAAAGAATTCATCCTTGAAGAAGAAAACTAATAAAGTTTCTTTTCATGTTTCAGGTCTAAATAAAGATGTTGGTAAAGGAGAATGGAGAAAGAAAGAATGTGAAAAGAATGTTTGTAACGATAGTGGAGATGATTGTACTGTCAATGATAGTGTTGCTTTGAATTGTAAAAGTTTGAAGGATAATAAATGTCAAAATTGTTTGAATAGTTGTACGACTTTTGATAAATCAAAGATGTTGACATTTGCTCGTAAGAACTTAATTTGCAAACTCTGTGGTGACAATGCATTTTCATTGTACTCTATTCCTCCTAAGCCAAAGGTTGTTAAAAGAGCATCTAAAGCTAAAACTGTATCCAAGTCCTCAAAACAACAAATTAAAGTGTTTCAAGCTAAGCTTGCTAATCTTTCAAGAAAAAAAGCAATTTCATGATCTTAATGTTAAAATGGTATGGAAATGGATACCAAAACCTAGATATGAATGGAGAGTTAAGGCTAAGGTAGATGAAGTAAAGAAATTGCTTGATGCTAACAAGAAAGGACCCATCTGGATATGGGTATCTAAAAAGAAGTGATTTGTTCCTTTTTGCAAGCCTGGCATTTGTGATTTGTTGAATCCGGATGTTCAAGACATATGACAGGATTTAAGCATTTATTGCATGATTATATTGAAGAACTTGCAGGAACAGTAAGTTTTGCTAACTCTGAGCTTCATGGAATCATCAAAGGATATGGTTCGTTAAAGAACGACACTGTAACAATAAAGAAAGTATTGTACGTGGAAGGACTTGATCATAATTTGTTCAGTACCAGTCATTTCTGCGATAGTCAATATCAAGTTCGGTTTACAATCAATCATTGTTTTATAGAAGACTCGGATGGTTATGAGGTTTTTAGAGCTGAACGCTATGGAAATCTTTATGCGGTGAATTTTCCAACGCTTTTTGCTACACATCCTATATGCCTACTTGCAAAAGCATCGAAAGCTCAAAGTTGGACGTGGCATCGGCGCTTGTCTCATCAGAACTTCAAAGCTATTGATAAGCTAGCGAGACAAGGAATTGTCAAAGGTCTACCTGAATTGAGGTTTATGAAGGATTTACTTTGTCCCGCATGTGAAATGGGGAAGATGAAAAGGAGTTCACACAAAGCAATGACTGAATCTTCCTACTCAACACCTCTGGAACTAATTCATATGGATCTTTGTGGCCCTATGCGTACTCAGTCTATTAATGGTAAAAAGTACATTCTTGTGATGATAGATGAGTATTCAAGATACACTTGTTTAGTATTTCTACGAAGCAAATTTGATGCACCAGATCTGATCAATGCCTTCATC
Organism: Arctium lappa; assembly: GCA_023525745.1. Lineage (NCBI taxonomy): Eukaryota > Viridiplantae > Streptophyta > Magnoliopsida > Asterales > Asteraceae > Arctium > Arctium lappa. Next base: position 67,651,094 of record CM042048.1, on the reverse strand, counting down.
AAGAAGATCCAAGTTTGACTTCAATTGCCAGTTAAACCATTGCGAAGTGATAACGGCACAAAGTTCAAAAATGATACTCTTCAGAGTTATCTCAAATCTGTTGGGATTTCTCACAATTTCTCTGTTGCCTACACCCTGCAACAAAATGGCGTGGTTGAACGAAAGAATCGAACTTTGGTTGAAGCAGCACGAACAATGTTGGCATATTCTGGTCTACCAATGTATCTCTGGGTCGAAGTCGTTGCAACTGCTTGTTTTACTCAAAACCAGACGATCGTGGTCAAAAGATTTAATAAAACAGCGTATGAACTGATTAATAAGCGAAAACCGAATATTAAATTTCTACATGTTTTTGGTTGTAGGTGCTATATATTGAATGATCGTGATAATCTAGGGAAGTTTGATAAGAAAGTTGATGAAGGCTACTTTGTTGGATATTCTCTCACGTCTAAAGCCTATCGTGTATACAACAGAAGTACCAAGTGCATCATGGAAAGCATGAACGTGTCATTTGATGAAAATTCAACATTGACTTCTAAACAAAAGAGTTCAGAACTCAAGCTTAAGGAAAAGGCTTCTGTTCAAAATAGAATAGAACCCGAATCTACAAAGACTAAGCTTTCTAACTCATCAACTGTTACTTATGAGTTAGATTTATTATTTCTTGATGCTTTCATGGACATATTTGTAGATTTTGACAAATTTGGCGCGTCTGCATCAACTTCAGAGGCCCCAATAACTACAAAGACATATCTGGACCTTCTGAACCAGTCACTACTACAACCTCAGGTACATCTACACCAAATGTTTCTGAAAATACTAATACTGCTTCTGCTTCTGCAGATACAAATTCTGGACAAGAAGTCCCGAGCACTTCCTCTGTCGCTCCAAAATTACATGAGTCAGAAACTCAAGCACAAGATGTTCCATCTGCATCAGAGGTTGTACATGCTATTTTTGATGAATATGATGACCAAAATACGCAAGAAATTGTTCAATTACTTCCGAGCACAACACGTTGGACAAAAGATCACCCCCTATACAATATCATTGGTGATGTACATAGTGGTGTCAAAACGCGTGCAGCATCCGCTAATTTCTGTTTATACTTAAGTTTCATTAGTTCCTTAGACCCGAAAAAGGTCTCAGAAGCTTTGCGCGATCCCGATTGGATTCTTGCAATGCAAGATGAGCTTCTGCAATTTGAAAGGAATAAAGTATGGTGATTAATCCCACTACCGAAAGGTAAATCTGTGATAGGCACAAAGTGAGTTTTTAGGAACAAAAGGGATGAGACTTGAGTAGTTGTAAGAAACAAAGTTCGCCTAGTAGCAAAGGGTTACTGCCAATAGGAAGGCATAGACTACGATGAAACGTTTGATCCTGTTGCCCAGATCGAAGCCATCATAATTTTCTTATCCTATGCAGCCCATACGAACTTTACTGTCCATCAAATGGACGTAAAGTCGGCGTTTCTTAATGGCATTCTGCATGAGGAAGTTTATCTTGCTCAACCTGAAGGTTTTGTTGATCCAAAACACCTTGATCATGTATACGTTCTATACAAAGCGCTATATGGTTTGAAACAGGCACCACGAGCTTGTTATGAAACTCTTACTCAATTCTTACTCGTCTCCGGTTTCAAAAAGGGTTCGATCGATACAACCCTGTTCCTTAAAAAGCAAGGTGATGATTTAATTATAATCCAGATTTATGTGGACGATATTATATTTGGGTCTACTAATACAAAATTCTGTAAGAACTTTTCTAAAATCATAGTCTCATTTTGAAATGTCAATGATGGGTGAGTTAACATTTTTCCTTGGACTTCAAGTCAAACAGTCACCCAAAGGCATTTTCTTAAACCAATCGAAATACATTAGAGATATCCTGAAAAAGTTCAATATGACTGATAGTTCAGTAATGAAAACGCCGATGGCTACCGGAACACTTTTAAACGCAGATTTGTCCGGAAAATCTATTGATCAGAAAGTGTACCGAAGTATGATTGGATCATTACTATATCAAACAACTAGCAGACCTGATATAATGTTTGCTACATGATTTTGTGCTAGATATCAAGTGAATCCTAAGGAATCTCACCCGGTCGTTGTTAAAAGAATACTTAGATACCTCAAAGGCACTCTCGAGTTAGGCCTTTGGTATCCTAAGGATTCTGGTTTTGATTTAACTGCATATATGGACGCTGATCATGCAGGTTGCAAACTGGATCGAAATAGCATATCTGGATCATGTCAGTTTCTAGGAGATAAATTGGTTACCTGGACTTCAAAGAAACAAAACTGTGTTTCTACATCCAACGCTGAGGCAGAATATGTAGTTGTGGCTAACTGTTGTTCGCAAGTCCTCTGGATGAAGACTCAGTTAAAAGATTTTGGCTATTCATACCAGAGAGTTCCTATTTACTGCGATTCCAAGAGCACGATAGCGATAACTGCTAATCCAATTCAACACTCGAAGACAAAGCACATTGATGTACACTACCATTATATAAAAGATCATGTGGAAAAGGGCGACATAGAAATGCATTTTGGTCAAACCGACTACCAATTAGCTGATCTTTTCACTAAACCATTAGATGAAAAGCGTTACAAATTCTTAATCAACAAATTAGGTATGTTGAATGCCAGTCCATGATCTGAGGGGGAGTGAATCTCAATTCTACTTATCTTACATGTGTTTTGGAAATCATGAACAGTGACAAATATTCATTCTTTACTGACTAAAGCGGAATCATTTATGTAATGATTACCAATATCTTTTCTTTTGCATGTTATTATTGGTGACCATGGCTTCTGAATACTTCAGTTCAGAACCCGTTCTCAAAAGTTTTCTTCTAAAGGATGCTTAATAGATAACATCTTTAAAGGAGTTTTTGTTTTGAGGGGGAGTTTATAAGTATTTCACTGTCATATATTTTAGGGGGAGAAGATAAAAATTACTTATACTTTAACTATCATATTTTTCTGATGAATTGACTTTTTACAGATATCGAGGGGGAGCATATCTGATGTTTTGTCAAAGGATGTTGAAAAGATAATATTCATTTTAGGGGGAGTTTATATTTCTACATTGAAGGTATATCTTTATGAATCTTAAACTCTATCACTTGTTGAAAGATGAACAACTTTCTCTTGTGCAAATCATTTTCTTAAATGTTCTAACCACTTCGCATTCTCAAAATATTTTATGAATTTCGAAGTGTGATTTGTGATCCCAGGTTTCAAGCAATCATGACAATTATGATCAAACAAAGATAAGAATGTAGAGAGAACTTAGTCACAAATCTTGTATAGTCATATATCTCACATAAAACGTACAAATATGAATGACTTACAATGAATGAGAGATTAGACTCAAAATAAGACAAGAAAAGCTTTATATAGGGTCAAACAAGCCTTGACCTCTATACAAGCATACAATAGAAAATTCAAATACAAAAGTAAAGTAACTTGACAATTTGACTCAAAATATATCTAACAATCTCCCCTTTTTTGATCAATTTGCAAGTCTTCAACTAGTCCACTTCTTCATGCAAGTTCTCCTTATGTCCATATAGCCTTCAAACCTTCTGATGGCTAGTCTAAATTTGATCCTGTCTTTGATTGCATCAATGACATCTTCTGTCCAAATTCTTTCCATTCTAGGCATATGATCATTCTCAGTAAGTCTCTATTTTTCACTCTCTTTATGATTAGCTTGCAGCTTCTCAACAACAACTTTCAGTGTACCATCAGAATACTTTGGAATCTCTACAGCTCCCATGAATCTTATCTGCTTTTTGTCTACATTCTCATACACAACTCCTAATTCTGGCATTCTCAGAACTGTGTAGAGAGGAGTTTCTTCTAACAGAGGATGAGTCATATCAGGTGCAAGCAAGTTTATTCTCTTTTGATTGGTCTCAATACCTAACTAGAAATCATAACAGTCAGTAGAGTAGATATGCCTTTTAATGAACCTCTTGATGGTGTCCAGAGCAAAAACAACTTCAGGGTATCTTATGGTTCTCCCTCTGAAATCATGATACATGAACTCAATATCTCTGAAGTTTATATTGGCAAAATCAGCTTCATTGAAGATATAGGTCTTTAAATATTTCCTTTGAACAGTGAACTCAGGATACCATATCTTCTTGTAAATGTATTTTGTTTAGATCAATTGTTTCACTTTTGTATGTTTGACTTTGACTTTATAAGTCTTTGAAAGTTTCTATCTTGTGAGAGTTTGTAGCTCATATAAATAGCTTGTATTGCCTTGAGAGTTGTGAGACCTTGTGATTTGAGAGTATTGTAATCATTTGGCACTAAGTGAGATATACGACTTCATCATTCTCTCTCTAGATTCTCTCTCTACATTTTTTGTTGATTTGATTGAATTGTTCATCATGGCTTGAAATCTGGACTTACACTTCTGATATTTCTTCATAATAACCCTGTGGACTTCCAAAATCGCTGCTCTACTTCTAACATTTTTACATGTTCTTCCAGTTACTTGCAATATCCTGATATACTCTTGCTGATACTCAGGATATTTATCTTGAATACCCAAGAGTTGAGCTTGATCAATTTGCCTTATGTAACTCACAAAAATCTTGACCCCTTCTTCAAGATATGGAACTCATCATATCCCCTTATGTAACTCTTATGTAACTCTTAATTTCTTCCAAGGTAGGACCAAACTCATCATATCCTATATATGGAGTAGAACCCTCTACAGTAGTACTTGATGGACCTGCTTCTGGTTCTGGAATAGTTGGCTTATGTAGAGGCTCTCTCACAAATTCTTCTTGATGTACAGAACTATCAGGCTTTTTCTGATAAGGTAGCTCTTCTTCAACATTTGTATCAGAATTCAGATTTATAGTAGGCTCAACATCATCAGGTTGACTTGCATAGGCTTCAGAAAATTCAAACTCACTGAAGGATGGAACAGTTGGAACAGTACTTGGTTCAGGCAATTGAACATGAACAGGACTTAGATGAAGATCATCTGGAGAACTTTGAGTGAACTTTGCATTCAAAGCTTCTGTATCTTTGTCCTCAAAAAGATCATCTAGTACACTTGCCTCATAAGTTGGTATCTTCTCAGCTCTCTTAACAATTTATGTTACATCAACTACTTCATTAATAGAGGCAATATCAACAAAATCATTTTCTGCTCCTCCTCCTTGATTTTCCAATACAATTCATACTTGGCATTAACTTCATCAAAATTATCATCCTCAAGAGCAATAACATCAGGATTAGGCATTCCTGTGATCTCCAATATCTCCTACCTGGTTGTAATCTTAGGCTTTTCAACCCTTGATTCAACTCCTTCTCCAAGATATAACACCAATTCCATATGATCAATCTGCTAAAAACCTTAATCAACTCCCCTTTCAACATTTTCATCACTTTCATCCCTTACCTCCACCATAACTGTATCACCAGAACCACCAGCCGCTATCTGTTTCTCTCTTATCTCCCCCTCATGATCATTATCTGGATCATGACCATGCTTCTCTGTAGAAACAGCTGCTTGGGCTTTACATGAAGTTTGTACTACCTGTTTAATATCATATAGAGCAAACAAAATGCCTGATTTAAATGAATTGAACTTTGTGGCACTAACCAAATCTGCAGGTTTCACAGATTGTGGCGGTTGATTTTCATGGTGGGATTGCAGAAGGGATAGAATATTTGCGTCTTGTTGATTATCCGGAGCTTGGGATAAAAGTTTTGCAAACATCAAAGACTTTAGCTCATCAATAGATAGATCAGCAGGTTGAGTGTTTGGAATTTGCTGACTTTGAGGTGTAGGTTCAGGTTGAGATATTGGGTCTTTCCCCTTCAATAAACGTTTTACTCCTCCTATCTCTTCTTCAAACTTCTCAAACATTCTAGATTCAACAACCTTTAAGGCATTGTCGAAGGTTTCCTTAGTCACAAAGTCTGGGTGACTAACTCCAGAATCACGAAGATTATCCGTTTGTATGACAGTTGTAGAATCAACTGCATGGCTTGTTTACATTGTTGGCATAGACATGACAATGACAGGACTTCCATCCGGTCCTCGTAGTCCGGATTACGAATCTACTCTGGATGTTCCGATCGGGTCACCAAGACAACCGATGGTAGAAGATTCAAATAGTGTCCTAGAAATGACAATTCGAAGATCAATAGGCACTAGACTCAATGGTGCATTAATAGAAATCGAGAACGGGGGTTGTTGTTCTCTTATTTCAATACCTTGATTCTCCGAATGAGAAACCGGTAGATTTTGTGCTATATCCCCGTGAGAAAATGAAACTATTTCTTGTTGAGAATAAATAGAGTGGATGGCTTGGGTGTGCGATTGCATAAGTGGGTTACTTATGTCTTTTTCAACACTTGCACGCAACAAATGCGGCGAAGTGGTACATTTGGTTACCCTTTGGGAAAGGTAGGTTCGTTTATACACACGCTCTCCATGTTCTTTTACTACATTCTCACTCTCTTTCTCAACATTTTCAACTATTACGCCATCGTTTCTCCTTATATCTCTGACAACTTCATCAAGAATAGTATCAACATGAGTCTGCTCTTCCACTTCCATGGCATCATCACCATAGAATGGTTCAAATAGATCAGTTTCTTCATCAACTTGAGCTTTAGCTTGTTCATCAGATTGAACATTCATATGTGCATCAGATTGAACTTGAACACCACCATCATCATCATTATCATCATCAGAAGAATCATTATCAGCATATGTTTTTGTGTCCTCATCATCTTTTGAAGTTGTAGCTGAAGGAATATCACTTGATTCACTTTATTACCAGCCTGATTTGCTTGATCTAGTTCATTTTCAAAGCCATGACCTTCATCAGCAGTAGGTGTCACTGAACATTGGGTAATTACCTGTGACCCTGATGCCTCCAGTCTTGGTCTCTGACCCCCTCTAGAGCCCCTCTTGGTATGTTTCCTCTTCTCTCCCCGTTTCTGTACTCCCTCAGTAGTAGAAACCTTTACCGACTCCGCTCTCTTAGGGTTTGAGCCTTGAGTAGGGATAACCGGTTCTGGTCATCCCATAGACTCTCTATAATCAACTACACTATCACACTCTGGATCAGCATAGTCTAATAGACATTATGGCACAGGCATGGTAAAAGGAAAAGTCCTTTTCTGCTTCATCAGGTATCTCATCTCACTCACCGGTGCAAATGGATGGTTGAATCTTGTTGGAATTTGCCTTTTACTTCTCAGCATACTTCTGACAATAAGAGCCATGAATCTCTGATACAGAATGTAATTCGGTGCTTTGGAAGTCTTCTTTGCTACCACCTTCTCATACAGCTCTGTCCAAAAGATACTGTCATAGTCAATGTGTAAATCATGGACTACGGAGTAGAATAGCTTCAAGATGTGAATGATGGCATTATCATTTCCGTAGATCTCGGCAATCATACATCTGCTTATCACTGAGAATATGGTGTAATAGAACGGTGGCAAGTTGAAATGATTGAGCTGAGTGAGCTGGCCAATGTACCCCATATCTCTAATTCCCTTGAACACTTCAGAGTTTGATGGAAGTTCATCATAGGATGTTCTGCCCTCTCTTGCAGTTTCAGAAGGTAGACTCAAGATGAATCTGAATCTTTGAAGAGTTAGAAGTGCAGTGAAATGATCAATCTCCATCTTGAAAATGGGAATTATCTCCCCTTGTTCCTTGGTATGGCTAAACCTGATAGTTTTCCAGGCTTGTTGAACATATAGTTCACGAACAGCAGCTTGAACAGTTAGAGCTTCCCTGAGAGGATGATTCCTCAGGATATCCAGTACCAAAGGATTAATTCTTATGCTAAATTGCAGATGATGGTTATTTGGTTGCTGAGGCTTCATCTCAGATGGTGATATCAGGAACAGATCAGGATTTTCATTTTGAGGAACTTGAAAGTCTGATCTGGATGATGGCATGGGAAACTGTTCAGAAACCTTATGTGGTGAGTTCTCTCCAGTCTGAACATGTTAGTCAATTGATGATTCTGCCATTTGTACCTGAAAAAGATTAACAATGTTGGACAGGGTCCAAATGGTTAGTGAAAAACTAAGATTTTAACACTGAAAAACCACTTTTGAAATTTTCCAAGTGTAGAATTCGCATGACAGGGGTATGTGAATTCTTCACTTGTGGAATTAAAACCAAACAAAGAATCAAACAAGAATTTGTATGACAAAATTCATACGACGCTATATACGAATTCTTCACATAGAAGAATTTATAAATTAAACCCAAGAATTCGTATGAAAGATATACGAATTGTACACTTGAAAATTTTGACAATGAATAACCAAGAATTCGTATGGTACTATTTCATTTAAGAATTTGCATGGACCTTAATTTTCTTGAAAATTTCTAAGTGTTAATCATGAACTTCAAGAACATTATGAACATCTTCAACACTTCATACGAAACCCAGATTATCGAAATTTAAATTTTGAAATTTTAACCCTAAAACTTGTATCTTTTAAGATCGATTGGTGATTAGAAACACTTTTAACCAATAAACTTTGAGAATCAACCATATTTCGACCTTTGATTTTGAAATTTTCATCAAGAACACCAATAACAGTCGAAGAGTCAAATTCCCAAACAAATCCCAAAATTGATGATTTAGGTTAAAATTTTAATCATTAGGGTTCGATTAGCATATCTTAATGATTCTGTCAGTTCATATCAACAACTAAGAATTAATCAAGATCAAATTATGTTCGAATATTGTCACACCCCGCTAAAGCGGAAACACGGGGTATAACAGTTTCCGATAAACAATCCACAAGCATAAAGTTCAACCACCATACATTAAATAAAAATACATTATAAAATTTAATAGTAGAACGTTTATCGTGAAATTACAATCCCGAGATAATTCAAGATAGCATTGTCCAAAAGTTTGTACATCCCCCAAGCATATTCAGATTATACGCAGAACGACCCTTAAAATTTACCTTCTTGATTACCTGAAAAGCATGTACAAAAATATGGTCAACTACGAGAGTTGGTGAGTTCACAGGTTTTAAATATGCACAAAACATTTTATATGCAAGATTTGATAGTTGGAGCATGTTCATGCTCAAAAGTTTAACTTGAATACTTGGAGCATATACGTGCTCAAATACTTGGAGCATATCTGTGCTCATTAGCTTAACTTGAAAATTTCATGAGTATTGCTTTACGTATGACTTGAGTCGGTATAACTTAAACTTGGTTGAGCCACTACTAAACCGTCCCGGACCCTTGTTTTTGCCCCGTGTGCCTTGACTCAGAGGTGGTCTCAAGCGCCACATGTTCAATCACTTCTCTAGTATAGTGCACTCCTAGCTCGTCAGCTCTAAGAAGTGGGGTTGGTCAAGCCCAAATAGCGCTATCCACTAATACTATAGGCCCAATTTTCTGGGTTAATAGTAGTGTCGTCTGGGGACTAACTCTTAAATACTCAACATACCAACTATTTAGCGTCATACATCTTACTTTTTAAAATGCTTGAAAACAAGCCTTGGCGACTTAACAGCGCAAAACATTTCAATTAACTCATGAATCATTATAATCGTACTTAAGCATGCTTTTCACCCCAAAATACGTAAAACAATAAAAGAGGGGTTGTGAATACTCACCTTGAGAGTGAACTTGGAAACTTAATGATAGTGCTCAAAATTAGGTGTCGCTTCCTTGGTTTCCTATAGTGAAGGTTGCCATAGAGGAAATACATTAATACCCGTTCCTATGTCCAAATGACCCGTCCCAATAACTTATGAAATGCCATTAAGTAGGTTTCAATAACCAAAACCATATTTAGATCAATTATAGTCTTATTATGCCTTAACACTAGTCTAGAACTCATTATAATCACTTTTCTGAAAATTCAGCAGAAGCTGTCCAATATTTTAGTCAACAAAACCACTATAGAAACATATATTCCCAAAGGAATGAATTCACCAAAATTTTTGTGGTAATACTATAGTGTGTAAGGACTAAATCTGCACTTTTTCATAATTTTTGGATGAGTTTTGATACCTGAAATAATTTCCACAAGGCAGTGTGTCACTGATTTCCGGATCAGTGACATACCTCACTTGTAGCATGCTTTTGGTGTATCAATTCTTTGAATTAGCCAATAATCCTTATATGGGTGTAAACCTAACTCAAAATCCTATCATTTGGAAAAAGATTCACTTAATTTGGGATAAGAAATGAGAAAGTTATGGCCTCCACAAGATAGGTGTATGAATCTGTCTTCACTGGACAGATTGCACCATTTTCTTGTAAAATCCATTTAAGTGCTCAAATCATCTCCAAAATTAGTGTTTTCGGACTTTTTAGAAAGCTAACACCCTAAATTGAAGTCTATAAGCAAAAAGCCCAAATTTTGACATGTAGAACATGATTTATGCATGTTGGAAGTAGGTCCATTTTCTGGACAGCAAATATGCAGAAAGTTAAGATTATGAAATTTTGAAATGGTGATCATTTTACAATTGGTTTAATGAAATAACCATATGTTATCACACCATAATCAATCATAACATAGTCTTGAGATGAAAACCTTTTGATTTATGGACTCATAGCAATCTTTAGATGCTCATCCAACACCCATATGAACAATCTACTAACTAAAGTGATATAAACATCACTTTTATGTTCTTAATCATTTGGATTTGAGAATTTCCATCTTAAGAACATATGTAAGTTAAACTATTCTTCATGCAAACATAATCACTATACCATTATCATCAATACTTCAAGCTTTATATGCATGCATTTTTTTAAGTGAAAGAATAAGCCACTAATGTATCAAAATTCTTTATGCATGAACATCAAACCAAGATTCTTGATGAAAACCAATTTCTTTCTTTGATATTGAAATCAAAACTTGCAACATAACATTGTATCTACCAAAAGTAATCCATTTCATGAACAAAAACCCAATTTTCATAACCACATCATGCATAATTTCAATATTTCAAGTTAAAACCAAAAATACATAAATGTAGACAATAAAAGTAGGTTTTTGGATGATACCTTGTGAAATTGATGTGCAAACTTTGTTCTAATCTTCAATTTGATGTTCAATTTCTTGATTCTACTCTTGAATTAGCTTGATTTTTGAAATTGATATGGAGATGGGGTGGGGGGGTTCGGCCGATTGTAGGGAGAGAGAGAGAGGGAGATAAAGAGTTTAAAAATGAGGGTTTAACCCTTTCTCATTTGATTTTAATTGAAATTTATTCATTAAATAAATAAAAACAATAATAGGGATGGTGTAGTCATGACAAGTGTCCATGACTAGTCAAAGTTAAATAAAAAAAATATTAATTAAAATACTTAGTCTATTTCCTTAAAATATCAGATATATTCGATAATCGAAATACCCGATTCTCAATTTTTGCTTAAAACAACTTTTATAAAAAAAATGAAAGTATTTCAACTAAAATAATATAACTTTATAATTTTATATATTTTGGACCTTAATCAATATTTTTGGCATTTCTGAGTTGTGACGGTCAGTTACTGGACTGTTCCGGGCATTCTACGCAACCTCCTAAATTTTTTTTAGGAAACTTTTATCTTAAAAATTTTATGCAATTTAAGGAGTGGCAAATACTTAAATCTTAATTTTCATTAACTTAGAAATTAACCTGAGCACTAATCTTGACGGTTGTCACAGTCTCCCCTACTTCGAGAAATTTCGTCCCGAAATTTAAAGTTTGTCACTTCCGGACCGCCTCTTGATTAAACAAATGAGGATACTTGCGCTTCATAAAATCCTCTCTTTCCCACGTAAATTCAGGTCCGTGACGCGACTTCCAACGAACTTTTAAAATAGGAATTTTACTTCTCCTTAGTCGCTTAACTTCACGATCCAAAATTTCAACCAGCTCTTCTCTGAAAATAAGCCGTTCGTCCACTAAGATTTCATCTGGGGGTACAATCGCCATCTCGTCAGTTATACACTTCTTTAAATTTGACACGTGGAATGTGTCGTGAATGGCACTCAACTCTTGTGGCAACTTAAGCTTATAAGCTACTGGTCCAATTCTTTCTAATACTTCATATGGACCAATGAATCTTGGGCTTAATTTACCCCTTTTTCCAAATCTCACAACTCCTTTCCATGGAGACACTTTCAGAAGAACCTTGTCACCCTTTTGAAATTCTAAGGGTTTTCTACGATTATCTGCATAGCTTTTCTGTCGATCTCTTGCAGCTTTAAGCCTGTCTTGTATGGTCGATATTTTGTCGGTAGTCTCCCGTATAATATCAGGCCCAAACAATTGACTGTCACCAATTTCCACCCAACTAAGTGGAGATCGACACTTACGTCCATAAAGAGCTTCGTATGGCGTGCATTGAATATTAGTATGGTAGCTGTTGTTATAAGAAAATTCAATCAATGGTAAGTGCTTATCCCAGTTACCTCCGAAGTCTATAGTACAAGCGCGTAACATGTCTTCCAGAGTCTGGATGGTTCTTTCAGATTGACCATCCGTTTGAGGATGATAAGCAGTGCTCAAATCCAACCTGGTACCCAGAGCTTTCTGAAACGCTTGCCAAAATCGAGAAGTGAAACGACTGTCTCGGTCTGAAATAATGGATAGTGGGACTCCATGACGAGAGACAATTTCATCAATGTATATTTGAGCCAATCTTTCCATTTTGAAATCCTCTCGGATAGGAAGAAAATGCGCGGATTTTGTAAGTCTATCCACAATAACCCAAATTGCATCATTACCTCTTCCTGTTCTGGGTAACTTTGTGATGAAATCCATGGATACTTGATCCCATTTCCATTGAGGTATCTCCGGTTACTGCAAGAGTCCAGATGGCTTTTGATGCTCTGCTTTGACTTTAGCACAAGTCAAACATTTACTCACAAATTCAGCAATGTCCTTCTTCATTCCCGGCCACCAATAATATTCTTTTAGCTCCTTATACATTTTGTCGGCTCCCGGGTGAATCGAATACTTCGATTGGTGCGCTTCTTCCAAGATTGACATCCGCAGACCTTCCACTTTTGGTATCCAGACCTTATTCTTGAAATATTGTACCCCATCTGATCGGGTTTCAAATTCTTTTTCTGACTGATGAAGTACTTCATTCTTTAGATTTTCCTCCTTCAGTGCCTCTTTTTGAGCTTCACAGATTTGTGTTTTGAGGCTCGTTTGTACCAACATTCTCATAGCTCGTACTCTTGTTGGTTTTACCTTCTCCTTCCTACTCAATACGTCTGCTACTACGTTGGCTTTTTCGGGATGATACTTTATCTTACAATCGTAGTCACTGAGTAGTTCCACCCATCTTCGTTGTCTCATGTTTAACATTTTCTGATCAAAGATATGTTGGAGGCTTTTGTGATCAGTGTAAATGATACACTTGGTACCATAAAGATAATGCCTCCAAATCATTAAAGCGAATACCACTGCTCCTAGCTCCAAATCATGAGTGGTATAATTCTTTTCATGAACTTTAAGTTGTCTTGAGGCATAAGTTATAACTTTATCTCTTTGCATCAATACACATCCCAAACCTTGATGTGATGCATCGCAATATACCACAACATTTTCTGTACCTTCTGGTAACGCTAGAATTGGCGCGTTGCATAACTTATGTTTCAGCATTTGAAATGCCTCCTCCTGTTTTTCTCCCCAATCAAACTTCTTATCTTTTTGGATTAGCGACGTGAGTGGTTGAGCAATCTTGGAAAAAATTTCGATAAATCGTCGATAATAACCTGCCAGACCAAGAAATTGAAGAATTTCCGTCGGTGTCTTAGGAGTTTCCCACTTTTTAATGGCCTCAACCTTTGCTGGATCAACATGAATCCCTTTCTTATTAACCACATGACCCAGAAAATGTACTTCTCGAAGCCAAAATTCACACTTGGAGAACTTGGCGTACAATTCCTGTTCCTTAAGCAATTCCAACATCAACTTCAGGTGTCGTTCGTGGTCCTCCTTGCTTCGCGAATAAATCAGAATGTCATCTATAAACACGATCACGAACTTGTCCAAGTATGGTCGGCAGACTCTGTTCATCAAGTCCATGAAAACTGCTGGAGCGTTTGTCAGTCCGAAGGGCATAACTAGAAATTCATAGTGACCGTAACGAGTTCTAAACGCCGTTTTGTCGATGTCTTCTTCACGCACTCTCATTTGATAATATCCGGACCGTAAGTCAATCTTTGAAAAGTACGATGCGCCTTGCAATTGATCAAATAAATCGTAGATTCGGGGAAGTGGGTATCGATTCTTTAAGGTCAGCTTATTGAGTTCCCTATAATCAATACACATTCGGAACGTCCCGTCCTTTTTTTTTTTTACAAAAAGTACTGGTGCTCCCCAAGGCAAAGAGCTAGGCCTAATAAATCCCTTGTCGAGTAGCTCTTGCAGTTGTTCTGACATTTCTTGCATCTCAGAAGGTGCCAAACGGTACGGTGCCTTGGCCACCGGTGCAGCTCCTGGAACCAAATCGATACGGAATTCGACTTGTCTCGGTGGAGGTAATCCAGGTAACTCCTCGGGAAATACTTCAGGAAATTCTTGGACTACCGGAATATCTTGCAAACGCTTCTCCTTAGGTTCTTTACTTATTACATGCGCCAGAAATGCGTCACATTCTTTCCTCAAGTACTTCCGCATTTTCATACAAGACACCATCTTCAATTTTCTCTTAGATTTTTCTCCAGGTACTATAAGTACTTATCCTCCCGATAACGGGATTCGGAGAATCTTCTTGGAACAACTTATCTCCTCGTGGTTCTTTGACAACCAATCCATGCCCACGACTATATCAAAGCTACCTATCTTTATTGGGATCAAATCTATTTTGAAATCCTTTTCAGCTAAACTTAGAGTACAATTTGGAAGTACATCTTTGACCCTAATTTCTTGCCCATTAGCAAACTCAATGACATAGTCTTCTTTTAATTTTTGTGTCATTTGATTAACTTTCGGTCTAAAATTTAACGACACAAAACTTTTATCTGCTCCAGAATCAAATAGTACAGATGCGGAGTGATTGTTTAAGAGAAACATACCTGTAATCACATTTGGGTCCCGCCTTGCTTCTTCCGCCCCAATTTCAAACACTCGGCCTCTTGCTTGGCCCCTTTGATCCCTCTGTCCAACTGGCCGAATCTGATTCGCATTCGCCCTTCTGTTCACCCTGGGACAGTTGTTTTTAAAATGATCCGGGCTCCCGCATTCGAAACAAACTCTCCTTCCTCCAGCCTTGCAATCCTTTTCGTAATGACCTCCTCGGTGGCACTTGCGACATATAATACAGTTTCCGACATGTGGCCTATTACACTTGTCACATCTTGGATATGTCCCTTTTCCCTTATCGGTTGCCTGTACCTGAACTCCATAGTTACCCATAATCCTCCGATCCTTTCCCCTCCTTCGGTCATCCTGCCTCCTTAATCCCTCTTCAACCTTCCTCTTTCCTTTGGCTTTGTCACTAGAGAAAAGTCCTGAACGAATTGCATTATTGGTGAGCTTCATTGCTAAATCCACAGCCTCTTGAAGAGTTTTCGGTTTTCCCGAAGTTACATCTCCTCTAATTTCCGGTGCTAATCCCCAGATGTACCTGTCAACTCGATTTTCTTCTGGTGTCACCAGATGTGGTACAATTTTTGCCAACTCATTGAATCGTGCCGTGTATGTATCTACATCGTTGCCTTTCATCTCATGATCCCAGAATTCCGCCTGCAACTTCTGCATTTCACTCCTTGAACAATATTCCCCTCTTATCATCTCTTTGAACTCGTCCCATGTCAATCCATTTGCTGCATCTCTTCCTCTCGTTTGCACTTGGGTGTTCCACCAAGTCAGTGCTCTCCCTTGTAATAAACAAGTAGCAAATTCGACCTTCTTAGTTTCCGGACATTTACTGATATGAAGGACAGACTCTATTCCTTCTATCTAAGACAGTAATCCAACCGCTCCTTCAGTACCATGGAATTCCTTTGGATTACAAGTCCTAAAGGTCTTATATGTACATTCTCTTTCAACGTTAACACCAGCTCCTGGTTGGTTAGGTGGATTTGCATTTAATCCCGCTGCTATCTGGCTAACTATGGTGGGGAGTGTTGCAAGAATTTGTTCGTTTACAAGCCGAGCAATCTCGGGGTCTTCCCTTCTTGGCGGCATAGTTCTAATTGCAAAAAAAAAAAAAAGTCTAATTAAATTCCATTCCACCATACTAACATGATACGATAAATAAATCATAAAGAATACATTCTTAAAGACTTAGAATCATGCATAACAAAATATATCATAAGCATCCATCATCAAGACATACATCATCCAAACATTTACAAAATATGACAATCCAAAATGAGTCAAGTGTTTTAAAGTCACGGGCTACAAGCCCCAAAATATAGTTTTAACAACCCAAATCATGCATCAATCACAAACTACATACGCCAATAGTGTACCATCACCAGAGCCAAAATCACTATTAAGAATCCCATCACGGTCGACAAATAAGTGTGCAGCCAGGTCACCATCGCTCTAGTCTCCGCTAGCTCTCCAAATATCTTCCCTATCATCTCATCACTAGTTCCCATCATCGATATCATCCCTTTTGTAATATTGTCAGTCATACTCATCATTTCCCTAAGTGAGTCAATGGAATGCTCATGCTAATCAACTTGCAACCTAAACCGTTCCATACTCCGAGACAAACTCCTAAACCAATATGTCTCAGCCTCAGTCATGCCGGCTAGTGGGAGTGCCGGTATCCTAGCAGGTGAAGGGGGTGATAACCTCAGACCCCTAGGCCGAGAAGTCCCTGCCTCATCTCTAGCTGGTATAGGAGTCTTCTCACACTCAGGTGTAGCACATGGTGTCGGATCTGGTGTGGGCGTAGCGGATCTTACTGGTGTATGCTCGGAATCGGAATACTCATGCTCAGAAGGGTCATAATCTTCACTAGGAGAAGAATTTCTCCCAGGTATGTGGGTGAGATAACCTGACTCATCAGGGGATTGCTCTCTAGGTGGGGAACGAGACATGTCGACTGCGATAATTAACAAAATTTAATTATTAAGCACATGATAATATCCTTTAATAACCAAAGATGTCATGCGAACTCACAAACAAAACATGCTTTATGTCTTTGAATTGAAAAGTTTCTATTTTTAGTAACTTTTAGCATACCCGATCCATGTCTCCATTATGCACACTCAAATTAAACAAAGGTGATCAAGCTTTGCCTAAGTTAGGGTGTGATTACGAAAGACACATCTTAGTCATGCTAGGGATGTACTCGGGTTCGTAAGTTCGTTTGTAAAATAAAATAAATTTTTTTTATAGGGTTATAGTGTAAGGTTTTGTATAAAACCGGTATTCTCTATAACCTGTGGCTCTGATACCAAATCTGTCACACCCCGCTAAAGCGGAAACACGGGGTATAACAGTTTCCGATAAACAATCCACAAGCATAAAGTTCAACCACCATACATTAAATAAAAATACATTACAAAATAGTAGAACGTTTATCGTGAAATTACAATCCTGAGATAATTCAAGATAGCATTGTCCAAAAGTTTGTACATCCCCCAAGCATATTCAGATTATACGCAGAACGACCCTTAAAATTTACCTTCTTGATTACCTGAAAAGCATGTACAAAAATATGGTCAACTACGAGAGTTGGTGAGTTCACAGGTTTTAAATATGCACAAAACATTTTATATGCAAGATTTGATAGTTGGAGAATGTTCATGCTCAAAAGCTTAACTTGAATACTTGGAGCATATACGTGCTCAAATAGTTGGAGCATATCTGTGCTCATTAGCTTAACTTGAAAATTTCATGAGTATTGCTTTACGTATGACTTGAGTCGGTATAACTTAAACTTGGTTGAGCCACAACTAAACCGTCCCGGACCCTTGTTTTTGCCCCGTGTGCCTTGACTCAGAGGTGGTCTCAAGCGCCACATGTTCAATCACTTCTCTAGTATAGTGCACTCCTAGCTCGTCAGCTGTAAGAAGTGGGGTTGGTCAAGCTCAAATAGTGCTATCCACTAATACTATAGGCCCAATTTTCTGGGTTAATAGTAGTGTCGTCTGGGGACTAACTCTTAAATACTCAACATACCAACTATTTAGCGTCATACATCTTACTTTTTAAAATGCTTGAAAACAAGCCTTGGTGACTTAACAGCGCAAAACATTTCAATTAACTCATGAATCATTATAATCGTACTTAAGCATGCTTTTCACCCCAAAATACGTAAAACGATAAAAGAGGGGTTGTGAATACTCACCTTGAGAGTGAACTTGGAAACTTAATGATAGTGCTCAAAATTAGGTGCCGCTTCCTTGGTTTCCTATAGTGTTGGGAACTGAAGAAAAAATTAAGTATGGTTAATGCTGCTGGTTCAGAGTTAATACTGCTAGAGATATTCAAGGTTAATACTGCTAAGTATTACTACTGCTAGTAGTTAATACTGCTAGTCAAAGTTAGTGCTGCTTGAACAAAGTTAGTACTGCTTAGCTAGTTAGTACTGCTAGTAGTTAGTGCTGCTTAGTAGTTAATGTTGCTAGAAGAAATTTAATGCTGCTGAAGATTAATACTGCTTATATGATGAAGATTCGCATGAAAGGATATACATGGAAGCTTAGAGATATACATGGAAGATATACTGAAGATATGTTTATTTTTTTGTAATTATCTTTTTGTTTAGTATATGTATAGAAGATACAGAATAGTTTTAGATGTGATTAATTCAAAGATTAAGAGAGAAATCAACCTCAAGGCATAGATCCTAATTCTAGAGATGTAGAATTCGTATTGGTGAGCCTGTTCATCAATATTGAGGTTGAGTGTGTAATCTTGTAACTTCAAAGCATTCAATACAAGTTTATAGTTTGTTATTCATATTTTACTGTGTGTTGATTTACTGTTTCATTGAATATCAAAGTGTTATTCCGCAAACTTCTTTGATATTGTTTCTGAGAATTAATTCTTGTTGAGAATTCGATCCTGACAAGTGGTATCAGAGCCAAACTCTCTCAGAAATATCTATTCATCATGGAAAATCTTGCAGAATCAAGCAGTACTTTGGTCTCAAAGGTTCCAATGCTTAGACCCAATGAATTCGATATGTGGAAGATCAGAATCAAGCAGTACATACTCCTTACTAACTACTCTATGTGGGACATCATAGAAAATGGTCCTTCTGAAGAAGGAAAGATTGGTGCAGATGGAAAGAGAACTCCACCAAAAACTGATGCAGATAGAAAGATCAGACAGACAGAGATGAAAGCCTTGAGCACCTTGCTCTTGGCTATTCCCAATGAATATCAACATCAGTTCTGTAACTGCACTGATGCAGAGATGCTCTGGAATGCTCTGGAGAAGAGATTCTCTGGTACCAAAAGTACCAAGAGAAATCAGAAAGCCATTCTGAAGCAACAATATGAGAACTTTATGTCCACTAAGAATGAGTCCATGACTCAAACTTTTGACAGGTTCAACAAACTTATTGGTGAACTAGCCACAGTGGGAGTACAAATTGATCAAGATGATCTGAACAGAAAGTTTCTAAGGTCCTTGAGTGATGAATGGACCATGTATACTGTGTCTTTCAGACAGAATGATCAACTGGAAGAAAAGGAACTTGATGATCTCTATAATGATCTAAGAGTTTTTGAATCTGAGGTAGAGGCCAAAAAGAGGCCTTCTGGGTTTGTTCACAATGCTGCACTCCTCTCAGCATCAACTGATTCTACATACAACCCTGAATCAGTTAGTGCTGCAAATGGAACAAACCAAGAGAAAGGCACTGAAACTGTGTTTGAGGCCTTTCTGGCAAGTCATGGAAACTCTTCTCTCATTAATGATGACTTGGAACAACTCCATCCAGATGATCTTGAAGAGATGGACATTAAATGGCAGATGGCCATGCTCTCCATGAGAGTTAAAAAGTTCATCAAAAGAACTTGGAGGAACAACTTCTCCCAAAGAAGAGAAGATGGAGCAGGATTTGACAAGTCTAAGGTGGAATGCTATAAATGCCATCAAAAGGGACACTTTGCTAGAGAATGCAGAAGTGGAATGGCTCAGAATAAGAACCACCAACAAGCTCAATCTGGAAGCTTCAATAATAATAGAAACTCTGCACAAGCCCTTGTCTCTCAACAAGGTATGGGGTTTGACTGGAGTGATCAAGCTGAAGAGGCCATCCAGAATCAAGCTCTAATGGCAGAGGTGTCCGATCTCCCAACAGAGGTAACTTCCAATCTTTGCACTCAAAATTGCATTAACACTGTTAAAAGGTATAGGGATCACAACCAGAACATGAGTGATGACCTTAAGAGATTAGAAAAAGACATAAAAGATTATGTGAGGATTGTTGAGAGATTTGAAGAGCAGATTAAGGGTTTTCAAGCTAATGAGCTTCAACACTCTTATGACACAAACTACTGGAAGTGGGAGAAGAAGGACATAGAGCTTCAACTGACCAGATCTAAAGAAGAGAGTGAAAAGCTAAGAGGAGAGCTAGCTAAAGTCAAACTTGATGTAGAAAAGTTTTCTAATGCTTCCAAAGCTATGGATTCTTTGTTACAAACTCAGATTCATGATAAACTGAGAAGAGGAATAGGGTACAATACCATACCACCACCCTATAACAACAACTACATCCCTCCTAGTTCAGATTTGTTAGAAACAAAGGATAGGAAGGATCTACCTAAGGAAGCAACTGAGATAGATCCCTTAGATGAAGTGGTTGTTAAGGATAACACTGAGAAAGAAGTTGTCAATGATAAGGACAATACTGAGAGTGGTGAGATTCCTATAGAAAACCACATAATCACCAATGAGGGATGTGGAAAGCACTGGATCAAGTCCAAAGAGATAGAAAAGACTGAGGGAAAGAACAAGGAGGTTCACTATAAGCAGACCACTGTTGTGAACCCTATCCCTTGCAAGAAGTGTGCATGCAATAAATCTGAGCCCCAAAAACATGATAAACCAAGGGGAAATCAGAGAAACTGGAACAATCAATGGGCACAAAAACAAGGGGTTGATCTGAAAAAAACTAATAGACCAAAACCCTGTTTTATCTGTGGAAAGCTGAACCACATTGCCAAATACTGCTACTTTAATCCTATGAACCAAAGGATGAATTTTCAAAGACCTACTCAAAAATCCTTTGGTTATAGGAAAAAAGTAAAGAACCATGTGACTAAGAAAGTTGTTAAAACTAAAAGCCACATGAAGAAACAGAATGTGGAAGATAATGTCAAGATGTGGATTCCAAAATGTACTAAAACTGTTAGTGCTGCTACTACAAATAGTGTTGCTAACAGTGATAGTACTGCTAGAAGCAATACTGCTGCTAGCAATGTTAGTACTGCTGACATTGTTAGTACTTCTGTAAATGTTAATATTGCTAACTCTGTTAGTGCTGCCAACAAGGTTAATACTGCCAAACTTGTTAGTACTTCTAACTCTGTTAGTACTTCTAAAACCAGTACTGCTTCTAGCAAAAATGTTTCCAAGCCTATTATTGTGACAAAGTACTCCAAATATGAGGAGTTAAAGTTCAAAAATCTTGTCAAGAAAGAATGCAAGTATTTTGATGAGAAAGGGGTACCCAAGACCACTTTGGCTTGGGTTCCTAAATCATACTAACTGATCTATCTTATGTGCGGGGCAACCAACAGCTCAAGGGAAAGAGCATATGGCATGTGGATAGTGGTTGCTCTAGGCACATGACAGGCAACATGTCATGCCTTCAGGATTTCAAGCATATCAATGAAGGACATGTTGCATTTGGAGATAATCTTACTGGTGGTAAGATAAGTGGAAAAGGTAATGTCACCAAAGGTAAGATGACATTTGAGGATGTCTACTATGTTGATCAATTGAAGTACAACCTGTTAAGTGTATCACAGGTTTGTGACAAACAACATAGTATACTATTTACAAATACTGAGTGTATTATCCTTGCTCCAGGGTTCAAGGTAGTTGATGAAAGCATGATACTACTTAGAACTCCAAGAAAGGTCAATGTTTACTATCTAGATATGGACAATGTTGATAGTGATTCATCTCTAAATTGTCTTGTTTCAAAAGCTTCTGTAGATGAATCCTCTCTTTGGCACAGAAGGATGTGTCACATGAATTTTAAGACTATGAACAAACTTGTTAAAAACAACCTTGTAAGAGGTTTACCATCTAAAGTCTTTTCATGTGATGATCATTGTGTTGCTTGTCTTAAAGGCAAACAGCATAAAACTTCTCATAAGACCAAAGAGATAAATTCAATTTCTTCTTGTCTCCAGTTATTGCATATGGATCTGTTTGGTCCTACAAATGTTATGAGTATTGGCAAGAAATCTTACTGCTTGGTTATTGTTGATGATTACTCAAGATTTACTTGGGTATATTTTCTAAGGACTAAGGATGAGACAAGTAGACTGATCAAATCCTTTATCCTAAGAATTGAAAACCAAACTAATCAAAAAGTAAAAATCATTAGATCAGATAATGGGACTGAGTTTAAAAATCTTGATCTAAACACCTTTTGTGAAGAAAAAGGCATTGAGAAACAATATAGTGCTCCTAGGACTCCTCAACAGAATGGTGTTGCTGACAGGAGAAATAGAAGACTAATAGAGGCTACTAGATCTTTGTTGGCTGATTCAAAACTGCCAATTACCTTCTGGGCTGAAGCAGTTAATACTGCTTGTTATGTCCAAAACAGAGTTCTAGTGGTCAAGCAAAAGAACAAGACTGCCTATGAGCTTTTAAATAAAAGAAAACCCTTTATTGGATTTTTCAAACCTTTTGGGTGTCCTTGTACCATTCTCAATACCAAAACTCACTTAGGTAAGTTTGATAGCAAAGCAGATGATGGATTTCTTGTTGGTTACTTATCTCAGAGTAAGGCCTACAGAGTGTTTAATTCTTTTTCTAGAATAATTGAAGAAAGTGACAATGTCAAATGCAATGAGAACACACCAAATCCTATTGGGTTTGGTCCTCAGTGGCTATTTGACATTGATTCACTAACTAACTCTTTTGGTTTCAGCAGTAATGATTATGCAGGTTCAGGATGTGGAGGATCAGGGACTATACAAGTTCAAGAAACTATACCTAAATCTGTGATCTTTCCCATACCCATAGTGGATTCTGTTGAAGACTGTGACAAGGAACCATCTGCTGGATCAAGTCAGAGTGAAGAAGAAAATAGAGATGAGGAGACCCAAGAGAATAAAGAATCAGAAGTGGCTGCTGAAAACACTTCAGTTGAGTTAAATGACTCTAATCTAGAAGTAGGACTCAATGAAGAACCTAGTCAGAACACCAGAGTTCAAAAGAATCATCCTCCACAGCTGGTAATAGGATATATATCTTCTCCTATGATGACTAGACATCAAAGCAGGCTTCAAGAAATGCAAGATCAACAGCATACAGTGCTTTCTTGCTTTCTATCCCAGCTTGAGCCTAAAAAGGCACATGATGCTATGAAAGAATCCAGCTGGATAGAAGCAATGCAAGAAGAACTGTTACAGTTCAAGCTACAAGATGTATGGGATCTAGTATACCTTCCTAAAGGTCACAGAGCAATTGGCACAAAGTGGATCTTTAGAAACAAGAGAGATGAAAGAGGAATTGTCATAAGGAACAAAGCAAGGCTGGTGGCTCAAGGGTATACTCAAGAAGAGGGTATAGATTATGAAGAAGTTTTTGCACCTGTGGCTAGGATAGAAGCAATCAGATTATTCCTAGCCTATGCTTCTTACATGAATTTTAAAATCTATCAAATGGATGTAAAAAGTGTTTTTCTCTATGGCTCAATTGAAGAAGAGGTATATGTTTGTCAACCACCAGGGTTTGAAAACCCAAGCTATCCAGACAGGGTATACAAATTGAAGAAAGCTCTTTATGGACTTCATCAAGCTCCAAGAGCATGGTATGACACTCTGTCATCCTATCTCTTGGAAAATGGCTTTGAAAGAGGAGTCATTGATAAGACTCTATTTATCAAGAGAAAGAAGAAGGAGATCTTGCTGGTCCAAATCTATGTTGATGACATTATCTTTGGATCCAGAAGAGACAGCATGTGCAAGGAGTTTGAGGACCTAATGCATCAAAGGTTTAAAATGAGTTCCATGGGGGAACTTACTTTTTTTCTAGGCCTCCAAGTTCAACAGAAGTCAGATGGCATCTTCATCTGTCAATCCAAGTATGTGCAGGACATTCTAACCAAGTTTGGTTTCTCAGATTCAAAACCTGCCAGCACACCTATGGAGACACACAAGCAGATAATAGCAGATCTTGAGGGGGAGGATATGGATGTGCATCATTACATATCCATGATTGGCTCTCTCATGTATCTCACAGCATCAAGGCCAGATATAATGTTTCCAGTCTGTGTTTGTGCAAGATTCCAAGTTAGGCCAAAGCAATCTCACTTTCAAGCTGTTAAGAGGATATTTAGATATCTCAAAGGGCAACCCAGATTGGGACTTTGGTATCATCATGACTCACCCTTTGACCTAATAGCATACTCAGACAGTGATCTAGGTGGGGCAAACTTGGACAGAAAATCTACTTCTGGAGGATGTCAGTTTTTGGGTGCTAGACTAGTTTCATGGCAGTGCAAGAAACAAACCATAGTGTCCACATCTACAACAGAGGCAGAGTACATAGCAGCTGCAAGTTGCTGTTCTCAAGTCTTATGGATTCAGAATCAAATGCTGGACTATGGGGTAACCTTTCTACACACTCCCATTTTTATTGATAATAGCAGTGCTATCAGCATTGTGAATAATCCTGTCAAGCACTCTAAGACAAAGCACATTGAGATCAGGTATCACTTCAGAAGAGACTGTAATGAAAAGAAACTTGTTCAAGTTGTAAAAGTTCATACTGACAACCAGTTTGCTGATCTATTCACCAAAGCTTTTAATGTGGGTAGATTCACTTTCTAGGTAACAAGTGTGGGAATGATCAACTCTGAATAAGCATTCTCTCAAAAAGTGGTTAAATATCTGAATATTATAGATTCTTGGTGTTACTAATCTTCCTTTGCAGGGCATACTTAGCAGTACTCAATTCAGCCTAAGCTTCAAAGAGTAAGTATGGTTAATACTGCTAGTGGTTAATACTGCTAGTGGTTAATACTGCTAGTGAGTTAATACTGCTAGTGGTTAATACTGCTAGTCAGTTAATACTGCTAGTTAGTTAATACTGCTAGTGGTTAATACTGCTAGTCAGTTAATACTGCTCACAGTTAATACTGCTAGTGGTTAATACTGCTCGCAGTTAATACTGCTAGTTAGTTAATACTGCTTGCAGTTAATACTGCTCGCAGTTAATACTGCTCGCAGTTAATACTGCTAGTTAGTTAATACTGCTCGAAGATAATACTGCTCGCAGTTAATACTGCTAGTTAGTTAATACTGCTCGCAGTTAATACTGCTAGTTAGTTAATACTGCTAGTAGTTAATACTGCTCGCGGTTAATACTGCTTGTCCGTTAATACTGCTCGCGGTTAATACTGCTTGTCCGTTAATACTGCTCTAGGTTAATACTGCTTAGGTCCCGAATACTATAAATACCCTTTGCCCGCCTAAACGTTCATAACGACTCTTTGCATACTGTTCACTTGCGCTCTAAACCCTTTCTCTCTCAAGTTCAAAGTTTTCAGGCAAGCTTTTTGCCAGGATCAATGGCATCAATGGCATTCATAGATGAACACAATGAAATCGCGATGCTACAGAAGCCCAAACAGGCCGCTGGGTTCCACAAGATTGTGGATTTCCTCAAGTCAAGCCATATTGCTCATGCTCTTACTGTTGCTCCTACAATCTATATCGAGCATCAAAGGCAGTTCTGGGCTCATGCCACCATTGTTGCTGAGAATGGTGTGCAGATGATCAAGACAAGGGTGTGTGACCAACCCTTAACAGTTACTGAAGAAGTTATTCGCATCAGTCTACGTCTAGACGATAACTCTGGTATAACTTCTATCCCAAATGATGAACTGTTCTCTTCCCTTGCAAGAATGGGGTATGGAGGCCCGTTGGGTGTGTTTAAGTTTTCAAAAGCTAAATTCTCACCCCAATGGCGTTTTTTTGTTCATACCTTGATGCATTGCATCTCTAAAAAGACTACTGGATGGAGTGAGTTCAGCAGTCCCATTGCTTATGCTTTGGTCTGTTTGGCCACTGCCAGAAGGTACAATTTTTCACAAATGATTTTCAGTGATCTTGTATCAAACATGGGAAACAAAAAGAGTTTCTTTATGTACCCCAGGTTTGTTCAAGAAGTTATTACTCATGAATTGACGGATATACCTCAACCTGTTGGGGTATATGTACCTAAACCCCCCAAAGGCACGGTTTTCTCAAATATGAGAAGATCTGCTGGGGACTCGGAAGGAGTTGACACCCCATTGTTCTCTACAATGATGGTGGTGTCCCAAACCAATGAAGGTATGGCAGCAGGGTCAATGCCCCCAATAGACCAACCTACTGCTAGCCAATCCCAACCTTCCCACTCAAAAACAATCCCCCAGTCCCTTCTTGAAAAACCAAACTCTCCCATCACACAAACTTACAAGAGGAAACAGGTAAAGAAGGCTCCTTCCCTTCTTGTACCATCATCTCCCAAGCCTTTAAGCCCTCTAAGGGAGAATTCTCCGTTAGGTAATATCCATAGGGAAACCACAGGGGTGTCTCCCAACCCCAAGGAGGTGCTCTCTGAGGAGTAGGAAGAGCATATGGGTGATGAGGCTGCCACTACTCCTGCTAGCACAGAGGAGGAAAGTGGTAACATCAATAAGACCTCCCTCATGGCAACTTTGAATGAGCAATCATTCGAAGGTCCCTGGTGCCAAGAAACCACGGGGGTGGATAGTGCTTCTGCTAGGCAGAAGACTTCCACTACTAAAAGATCCAATGATCCTTCAAAGGAGGGTAACACTTCTAGAGAAGGTGAGGACAGATATAACTACCAGGAATTGATGGATACAATGGGAAACATCAACCAAGATGTCATCAAACAAGGAAAAGAAATAGAAGAAATGAAGCTGGTTATTCTATCTCAACAAGTTCAGATCACCAAACTGAAGAAATTGGTGACAAGATTGGTACAGAAAAGGAGAAGAAAGCAGTTTGTGTTAAAGAAGAGGGCAAAAGCTCAAGATGCTTCCACCAAGGGGGAGAATCAAGAGAATGAAACAGAGAAGGAAAGAAAATCTGAGATGGGTTTTGATGTTGAGGGGGAGATAGAAGCTGAAATAGTCAAAGAAACAGAATTTGCACAAGAAGCAGAAACTGTTAATGCTGCTGAGGTTAAAGAAGCAGCAGTAACAGGGCTTTCTGTAGAAGAATTGGAGATAGCAGAAACTCTGGTAAAAGCAAAGAATGACACTCCTAAGGCTACTCAAAAGGCCAATGGAGTGGTCATCAATGAAGGAGAACCTCAAAAAGAAGTCTTGAAGGATTTAAAGGGAAAAGGAAAAGAAAAGATGATTGAACCTGAACAACCTTCAAAGAAGAGGAGTCAGATTGAAATGGATGAGGAGATGGCAAAGCAGCTCCAAGAGCAAATGGAAAAAGAGGAGCAAATTCAAACAGAAACTGATAGAGAGCTTGCAAGGATAATGGCCAGAAAGTTGAATGCAGAATATTAGAAAAGCTTAAAAGAAGCAGCTCAGGTCAAGAAACTTCAAATTAAGAAGATGCCTATTCAGAAGCAAAAGCAGAAAAGACAACCCTCCAAGACATTTTTGGCCAATCAGGAAAGAAGAAAGATGATAAACTTCCTGAAAGGTGCAATTGGTGTTAAGGGGGAGATGTTTACCAACATGGCATTCAGTCAAGTTGAGGAGCTCTACAGGAAGGAAATGGCAAAGCTCCAAGGGGACTCCTCACAAAGGGAAGAGGCTGAAAGAAGAATGAAGGAGATACATGATCTAAACATTCAGCAACCATTCCCTGAGGAAGTCACACCTACAAAAGAGAATAAGGAAGACTCAGAGAATGTTGGTATAGAGGCTAAATCTGCAAAAAGGGTGAAGACTTTAGCTTCCAAGAAGCAAAGCAAAAGGCCAAGAGTTGAAGAAAGAGCAGAAACTGCAGGAGAACCTTCAGTTACTCCTTCAGCTGAATCTGTGCAAAATCCAGAACAGTCCAATCAGCAATATAATCTTGAGCTTTATATGACTACAACAGCTGATGAACCAGTACAAGCTGATCCCATTTCTATGAAAGCACCAGAAGTCATCTTTTGGGATATTCTGGAAGATCAAAGAAAGAAATACTTCAGGCTTAAGAGAGTGGGATATATATATGATGTGTACTCTACTTGGAGTAGACTCATCAGAAGTTGTTCAAGATCAGATTTAGAAGAGATGTTTAAAGTTGGATTGGTTTTATATGAAAAGGAGCTGAAAGGAGAAGGAATGAGCTTAATCAGATTAGCCATGGAGTATTTATGCATGATGTTTGATCCTAGCAAAGTTCAACATGTGATCAGAGATTTGCATCTACAAAATAAATTCCAAAGAATAGAAAACTGGATGATATTTGAAAGGTGTGGAGTCTATGTCATCACTGTGGACAGAGCTTATCATGAGTACTACTTGGTTGATAAAATTTATGATCACAGCAAGGCTAAATTACAAGCTATGTTGAATGCCAAGCTTACATGTTCAAAAGATTCAGAAATGGCAAAGATTGTGGTTAGCAGAATCATTAATCAAAGCTTGGGTTTGGATCCAAATCTAGGGGTGTGAACTAAAGTGTTGAAAGCATCTTGAAGATTAATTCTGAAGAACTTGACTTATTTTCCTAAAAGTCAAGTTAGGGGGAGATTGTTGGGAACTGAAGAAAAAATTAAGTATGGTTAATGCTGCTGGTTCAGAGTTAATACTGCTAGAGATATTCAAGGTTAATACTGCTAAGTATTACTACTGCTAGTAGTTAATACTGCTAGTCAAAGTTAGTGCTGCTTGAACAAAGTTAGTACTGCTTAGCTAGTTAGTACTGCTAGTAGTTAGTGCTGCTTAGTAGTTAATGTTGCTAGAAGAAATTTAATGCTGCTGAAGATTAATACTGCTTATATGATGAAGATTCGCATGAAAGGATATACATGGAAGCTTAGAGATATACATGGAAGATATACTGAAGATATGTTTATTTTTTTGTAATTATCTTTTTGTTTAGTATATGTATAGAAGATACAGAATAGTTTTAGATGTGATTAATTCAAAGATTAAGAGAGAAATCAACCTCAAGGCATAGATCCTAATTCTAGAGAAGTAGAATTCGTATTGGTGAGCCTGTTCATCAATATTGAGGTTGAGTGTGTAATCTTGTAACTTCAAAGCATTCAATACAAGTTTACAGTTTGTTATTCATATTTTACTGTGTGTTGATTTACTGTTTCATTGAATATCAAAGTGTTATTCCGCAAACTTCTTTGATATTGTTTCTGAGAATTAATTCTTGTTGAGAATTCGATCCTGACATATAGTGAAGGTTGCCATAGAGGAAATACATTAATACCCGTTCCTATGTCCAAATGACCCGTCCCAATAACTTATGAAATGCCATTAATTAGGTTTCAATAACCAAAACCATATTTAGATCAATTATAGTCTTATTATGCCTTAACACTAGTCTAGAACTCATTATAATCACTTTTCTGAAAATTCAGCAGAAGCTGTCCAATATTTTAGTCAACAAAACCACTATAGAAACATATATTCCCAAAGGAATGAATTCACCAAAATTTTTGTGGTAATACTATAGTGTGTAAGGAGTAAATCTACCCTTTTTCATAATTTTTGGATGAGTTTTGATACCTGAAATAATTTCCACAAGGCAGTGTGTCACTGATTTCCGGATCAGTGACATACCTCACTTGTAGCATGCTTTTGGGGTATCAATTCTTTGAATTAGCCAATAATCCTTATATGGGTGTAAACCTAACTCATTTGTAGCATGCTTTTGGGTTTAACCCTTTCTCATTTGATTTTAATTGAAATTTATTCATTAAATAAATAAAAACAATAATAGGGATGGTGTAGTCATGACAAGTGTCCATGACTAGTCAAAGTTAAATAAAAAAAAATATTAATTAAAATACTTAGTCTATTTCCTTAAAATATCAGATATATTCGAGAACCGAAATACCCGATTCTCAATTTTTGCTTAAAACAACTTTTATAAAAAAAATGAAAGTATTTCAACTAAAATAATATAACTTTATAATTTTATATATTTTGGACCTTAATCAATATTTTTGGCATTTCTGAGTTGTGACGGTCAGTTACTAGACTGTTCTGGGCATTCTACGCAACCTCCTAAATTTTTTTTAGGAAACTTTTATCTTAAAAATTTTATGCAATTTAAGGAGTGGCAAACACTTAAATCTTAATTTTCATTAACTTAGAAATTAACCTGAGCACTAATCTTGACGGTTGTCACAAATATTTTCATAGTCCAGTCGATATTCTTGAAGATGAACAGTCCTTGAATTCAAAATCCTAAACTAATCCAGATAGGGTATCCTGCAAAGAAATCAAAGAATACATACGATACAAGCAAACAAAATACAATCAACAAGAGTAAACATAACACCTTTGAACAAGAAATCAAGAAGAAATCAGATGAAAAACTTGAAGTCACAAGCAAGGGTTTAAGGGTGTCGTGCTCTGAAAGAATTCGTACACTCAAGATTTTACAAAAAAGTGAGGGTTTCGTAGACAATAATCCTATTTATACTCAGGAATGAATGAGACATGTGGCACGAGTTCATTGGACCACCCACTTTTCGTATCAGACTCATATACAAATTGTCTAGAAAGAATTAAACAATGTGTGTGAGAATTCGCATGACTCAATATGTGAATTCTGTGTGAACATAAGAATTCGTATGACAGTGTGATGCGAATTCTTCACTTTTCGCATAAAGGCACATGCGAAATGTTAGAATATGTATGAGACACACATGCAAATTCTGGCAATTCGTATAACATACACATGCAAATTCTGAAGATTTCGCATGATAGTGTTATGTGAATTCTAGCCTTAGCAACTTTTCCATCTTTTTGAAAAATATTCTAAACTTGGAAACTTGCTATTTTAGGAAACTTTTCAAAACTTGCCAAAAATAGAAACTTTCATTAAATGGAAATTTTCCAAAAATGACATTTTTCACTGTTTTTAAGTTTTAAAAACATTGACACACACTATCACACTTACAACCCTTTCAAAATTTATCTTTATTGACTTCCCCTTGACTTTATGTCTATCTCTTCTGATTCTTGACTTGAAATTGTTCTTTCTTGACATATCTTGCTGTATTTTCTTTGTTGGCTCCCCCTTGACATGATGTGGATCTTTTTTGATGTATGGATTTGCTCCCCCTTCATATCTGCATACATGTACAAATATAACAGTTGAAGTTTGTTTCTCTCTTTTCTAAACATTCTTTGAAGTACAATCTCCCCAATTAACAAAAATGAACAATTAAAGGTGAGAAAAAAAACTCCCTATTTTGATTTGACATTTAAAGATCATCATTTGAACATTGAAGACTGAGTCCTAAGATGTTGTACTTAGAAGTCACAATCCTTTGCCATTGAAGTCCGAGTTCTAAATTAATATGTTTAAAAGTCATAGCCCTTCTTACTCCTTCTTGAGTATTGGCTCTTGCATCACAGGTTGAACTAGTTTTGGTACCCAGATATGTTTGGGTCCAGTCTGGTTAGTATGTGAAAATTTCTTAAAGCAGTTTCCACCTCTGTGATATGCAGTATCATTAAAGTTCTTATGTGAATAATACCTTTTGTGGATATGTGCTTTGTCTACAAAATCATCATTGCAGCAATAAGAACAGCAAAGTTTGCTTCAAGCTAACCTAATCAGATGCTTGGTAGACTTGACAGCATCAGGTGTAAAATCTTTACTTTTTTCAGCTCTGTTCTTCTTTCTCTGTTTAGCTTGTGCATATGATTTCTGGTATTTTGCTAATTCTGGACATCCCTTTACAACCTAGACCATCTTGTTAGATCCCATTTCCAGCAACAAAAGAAGAAATCCATATAAAACAAGATATAGGATAGAAATGAAGAACAATATTCATCAAAATCACATCTCATATGCTTAGATTGATTAACAATGGAGGAGAAATTGGAAGAACATACCACACTAAACATGAAGACGACTCTCATAAAATTAGCCAGAGTGTGTAAATTGCGTGTTCTCTCCAAAAATCTAATGAACAAATGATCCATGGGCACCTTTATATAGGGCCCATTTACAAAAAAAAGGCTCAATCCCATAAACTAGCTACAAAGCCCAAAATACAATTTCTTTATAAAGCATTCAATTAAATTGGGGCTAATTTAAGCTAACAATCTCCCCCTAATGTTTTATAAAGAAAGCATCATCATACAGTCTCACCCTTGATTTCTTTAGAATATTTGGTGTGCCATTATTTGAGTCTTCAAAGCATCACAAGCTCCCCCTCAAATGTTGGCCCATCTTCTTGAAAGACTTAAGACAAACTACCCCATTTTGTCCAGCTTTCATGTCTCAACTTCACCGTTGTTTTTGACCATCAAGGAGCGTGATTGAGAGAAAACATAAGGCATGCACATTGAACTCTAGCCTCTTAGATTTCTAACGAGCTTTGATTCATACATTTTGGATGAAAAATGAGTGAGTTGTGCAAGTTTTCCCTCAGCTGCACAAAACGGTCGTCAAAACAGAAATTTTGACTCTTAAGATCATGTTGAGTAAGCGTTCAGCACTGAGCCTTAAACTTGAATAACAGAGGAGGGAGTGACAATAAATGTGTCACATATGTATCTTGAAAACATGAAAAACCGGCGAGAGAACACCGTTCTTGAAAGCAGAAAGAGCACGAGTGAAATGCAATGCTTTCGGTCCAGCGCTCTAATGCAGACTTTGACACTGATTCTGGCATATCAACACATGGAATTTGAGAAAACTCAAAGTATCAAATTCGTACGCTTGTGTTTTAGAAATCCAATTCAACTAGACTCATGTAAATTGGAGCTTCGAGTAAAAAGTTGTGCGCATATTTCTGAAACAGCGCAATGCTGTCATAAAATTTGAAAAACTTGGGCCTCGGGCACTTGGCTCATTTCGACTTCTGGACCATCGAACTCTGATGTATCTACTTCTGGTCTACCTCTGGTCCTCCCCTCTTCTTGCTGCTCTTTTGTGGTTTTGATCCACAGAGGCTCTGTGGACAACTTAAGAGCATCTTAAGAACAATTCTGAAAATCACTTCTACACGCGCATAGAGGCTCTGTGCATTAGCCTCTGATGTGAACATCTTCTGCCTCTGAACTTCTACGCATATTTTCTGTAGAGCATCTCTGCATAGCTTCACAGAGGCTTAGTGCATTCCTCTAGAAAGCCTCTGATATCTACCTATGTACTATTCAAGTGACCATAAGTTGGTGCAACAACTTCAAGATGATACATGTTCCAGTCTGATCATTTTTGCCCCCACCAGCCATGTCATTCCCAAATCATAAATAACAGTAGCAAAATATGTGCGTGTCAAGCCTCTCTTTTGGACATCAATACAAGAAAATCTGTGGACAGCCTCTGTATAGCCATAAAGTAGCTCTGTGCAACAGCTTCTGCGGATATCATTTATCAACCTCTGAACAGCAAAAGCATCTTTGAATAGCCTCTGATCATATGCACAGAGGTTCTGGAAGCTCTGCATATAAATCAAAATGTCCTTACAGAGTGTAACACCTTAGGCATATCCCATATCGGCCGTGGACATGAGTGATGCTGGGTGTTATAAGTAATATCTTGGCCTTCCTAACAACAACGCGTTTTGGGGCCACAAGCACGTCAGCTTCTGGGAACTCTGAGGTTAAGCGTGCTTGGGTGGGAGTAGTCCCAGGATGGGTGACCCCCTGGGAAGTTTCTCACCAGGTCACCAAAAAACAAATCCGTGCGCTACACGTTGGTTAAATCCAGGGGCAAAGTAGACAATATTGTTGTCGAGGCAGGCGGGATGTTAAAGATGGTATCAGAGCCACTCCTGTGCCGTTCGGGATATGGGGCAAACCTCATCGAGGACGATGAGTCCCAAGGAAGGGTGTTTGTAACACCTTAGGCATATCCCATATCGGCCGTGGACATGAGTGATGCTGGGTGTTATAAGTAATATCTTGGTCTCCCTAACAACAACGCGTTTTGGGGACACAAGCACGTCAGCTTCTGGGAACTCTGAGGTTAAGCGTGCTTGGGTGGGAGTAGTCCCAGGATGGGTGACCCCCTGGGAAGTTTCTCACTAGGTCACCAAAAAACAAATCCGTGCGCTACACGTTGGTTAAATCCAGGGGCAAAGCGGACAATATTGTTGTCGAGGCAGGCGGGATGTTACACAGAGGCTCTACACAATAGCCTTTGTATCATATCTTCTGCATCTATGGACAACTTCTGCAGATATTCGAACACAACAGCTTGGCATAACAGGCATGTTTTCGAGCATTTAAAGTGCAATCTGCACATTTTGAACAAAGCTGCAAATTCTGGATAGGTTTTGAAAAACTCAGATTAAGCTTCTGTACATGCACAGAGGCTCTGGAAGCCTCTGCGTTTCTCTGGACAACAGCAACAATCAGTTCACACAACAACCAATCCTTATGCTGCAATTCCAAACTTCTTTGAGAACAAACTGTCATAACTTGGACTTTAAAAACACAACATGAACATATCTTTGGAAGCTCATGACCTGTTGCACATCCACTATATGCACTCTTCTACACAAAATCAAATTAACATCCCTGTTGCAGATCTCTGGAATCGATCAACAACCTCATTTCAAATCTGTCTCAATAATGGAAATGGTCAGATCAATATCCGAATGCTCTAACTAATCCTCAACGTGTACGCACACCACCACAAAAACAACCGGGTTTACTGCTGGAAAGGTCTTTCATTTTCAGAATGACAGGATTTGGAGGGATTTTCTCGATTCACTGAATTTGGCGTCGAAGGGGTTGTGCCTAGGGGACTGATGCCACCTACAGCACCTTTCTAAGTTTTAAAGACATCAACTGTGAATTAACTTTCTGCACAGCTTCTGGAAATGCTGAACATAAACACAGCAGCTTAGTGTACCAGATCTGTTTACAAGCATGTTGTCTAATTCCATTTTCTACACATTTCAATCACAACGTGTTCAAACTCAGCAAATGCGCATTACAGTTTTGGATAGATTATGATCAAACTCTGAATTGAATTGATTATAACACCGATTATACAGAGTTAAAACTTTGGATCAACTGTCCCAAAATTCTGGACAGATCACAAGTCATATCTGGACATTTCGTTGACAACAAAGGATCGAACTATACTGCACACTTTGAAACTGTCAAAAACTCTGAACAATCATGCCTGTTAGTCTGTATATATAGTGATCAAACTCTGATTACATTGATTGAAACTCTGATTCAACAGATCGTTTTAAAACTCTGAATATGAACAACTAAGATCTGGACAGCTTTCGATGGAAAACATCAACAAACAACTCAACATTCTCTGAAATATGAGCACAAATTTGACTTTTAAAACTCCAACTGCACTTTTCGTAAAAGAAATTAACTACAACAACTATAATCTTCGAACAACAAGCTGTTAGCTTGAATTTGAGCACAAATAGCACACAACTGATCTTGCAGACATAAATCTGCACATTCCAATCACAACTCTATTGCACTTTAAATTCACAATGAACATATTTTTGTTTGTTGTTTGGACAACACCTTTACCATCAAAAACAGTAGCAAAGTTTCTGTTCTTAGCTGTCTGAATTTGCCTTAAACAAAATTATGAATATCTTTTTGTTCTTAGCTGTTGTTAATAGCTTTACAAGAGAGTCACAGATCCAGTCTCTAATACTCATATCAGAGCCTCTGATCTTGTCTCTGATACTAATATCAGAGCCTCTGATCTTGTCTCTGATCAGAGCCTCTGACTTTTTCTCATTTTCATAATATTCCAGAAAATGTTCATTTTTCTCAAAAAGAATTAATTTATTAATTCTCATATTTTTCAAGAAACTTTTTTGAGAAAAATAATTAAATATAAAAGCTATTTTGGATAACCATTCGTTTTTTTTTAAATCGTACTGGCGGTTATCTGACACCAAGCGTCTCTCCCCTACACACCTCAATGTGTCACCTATTTATTAGGAGATAATGGAACGTCCTTTCTGACATTGGAACACTCAATCGCCGTTTCCATAACCTCTCACTCTACCTTTGTCCATAAAAACCCTTTTCCTCCTCTCCTTTTATTCTTTACGCTCTCAGAATCCAAATTCCCAAATTCTCTCTCTCTCTAGTTCTTATCTTTCTCAAAACCTGCAACAATAGCTTATCAATCTCAAAACACAGACAACTCAAGCAGACTTGTTCCAAGCTTGAACATGGCACAATTTGAAGTACCAGTGAAAGGTAACAACTACTTTCTGGATGTCACCCCTACCAAGTACGACGAGCAGTTTCGTCCAGTACTGGACTTTTTGAGCAACTGCGAACTCAACGATGTCTTCACCAAACATGCTTCTGATGTTCCTCTACGATTTGTCCAACAATGGTGGTATTCAAGTGAATACGATAATCAAAAGGAAGGATTGGTTGGGTATATTGACCTAGGTGACCAAGGCATGAACATAAGAATCACCCCATAAAACCTAACTCGCAGATTCAACCTGCTCACGACAAAAGATCTTCAAATAGAGAAATTTGAGAAACCACCCACTCAAAAAGTTCTTCTTCAGTTCCTCCAGCACTTAGGGTACAACAAGGAGATCACACGCCTAAGTCAGTTCAGACGTCAATTCTTGCCTCCCAAGTGGAACTTCATGTTTAGTGTGTTAAATCGCACACTTACCTGCAAAATTGGAAGCCAGGATCAGACACATCCAGCAATCCTTGCCATAATGTATGCTCTCTTCTTCAACAGAAGCATAAATATGGCTCATATACTTTTCTGTGAGATGCTGACTGCGGTGGACAAGAAGAACAAAGATTTGGCAAAAGGAAAACAACCTATTTCCTAG
Source organism: Arctium lappa (assembly GCA_023525745.1). Taxonomy (NCBI): domain Eukaryota; kingdom Viridiplantae; phylum Streptophyta; class Magnoliopsida; order Asterales; family Asteraceae; genus Arctium; species Arctium lappa. The sequence goes on along the minus strand of CM042048.1, from coordinate 67,613,949 downwards.
ATTCATTTATGTTGTCATCGAACGAGCAATGGAGAAATTCTCTCTCACCGAAGATGGTCCGAGGACGCCATTGTTCCTCATGAACTCTTTCAAAGCAACCGAGGTCCCTCCTTACCCAAATGAGCGACGTTTTTCACACTCCATGCTTGAGGTAATTCCTGCTAACTCTGACACCCATCTTCTACTTATTCGTGTTGCCCAATCATCAGAACCGATGGTGGGATCCCCAACACACTTAGGGTCTGAGCCGGAGTTAGAATCAGAGAGTGACATCTCTGATACTGCTCCACATGTTCACAGAGAGCAACTAGAGGGTGGCTCTGTGAGAGTGAGGGAGAGAAGACAAGAGAACCCTCCTACTGATGAAGATCTTATCTCGGTCAGAGCAGAGAAGGTGAGAAAGAGAGACTACCAGAGGGAGAGTTTCTTAACCTAGTATCCGAGGGAAGTAAGGTAGAAAAAGATGCCCTTGATGGCACAAATGAGCAATTCCAAAACCCCAATCCCCGTGCAAACATATCTACTGTCCAAGGTGGTCCATCACCAGTGGACATTGAAACAGAGGTGCACACCTCGAGCCCTACCCAAGTCAACCGCTCAGAGGCATATTCTTCAGCCTCTGATGCAAGCACAACTAGGGAAACCTCTGATACGGCTAAGTCCTCCCAAAATGACTTTGACCAAAACATAAGTACTCTTTCGCCCCGGAGTACGTCACATCCTCACACACATGATGCCTCTGTGGCTCATGCTACAACTGACCGTCCCTTAGATCAGGAGAAATTAAAATTTTCTCGTAAGGACTGCCTATCAGAGAAAGAATGGCACAATCTTCTTGCACATGGACTCCTTAGCCTGGACAGCAAGGTGTCCACACATATTAGGTTCTCGTCATCATCAAACTCTGACTCTGATGATAACAGACCTATCGGAACCATTATAGAGAAATCCTTGAAAAAGGGTCCTCAAGGATTAATGGGAAGTCCTTCCGGAGTCAAAATCAAACCAACTCCGAAAGAAGACCCCTCTGAACTCGAGGGAAACTTAGAATCATGTGTTGATCCTAAGGTCACCCCCATTGATTATGTCACCAAAGAAGAGTTAAAAATCTTTGGTGATGAAATCATAGAATCTCTGAAGGAGATTAAACTTCAACTAGAGAAGACCTCATAGGCCTATGCCTCTAACTCTGAAGTTGCAAAGCTCGCGTCAGAGGTCTCTGAGTTGCGCACGGCCCTTCTCTCTCAAAACACCAAACTGGAGGATCTGGAAAACCTGGTTATCAAGAATGACTCGGTCCTGTCCAGAGAAATTCAGAATTCAAGAACATAACTGCTAAAGGCGATTCCACCTCCCTCTGCTCCAACTCCGACTTCTGCAGACTTTTCTCAATTCAAAGAGGAAGTCTTGCGAAGTTTGGCAGAGGTGATTGCAAAAATCCCCACTCCATCTGCTGCTCCTGCCACATCAGAGTTCATTACAAAAGCTGACCTCAACAACTTCTCCAAATGCATCACCAGCAATGTAATGAACATCTCCAACAAGTTTGTCTCCAAGACCACTCAGCAGAACAAGACAATTGAAGACCTTCTGAAGAATGTCATATCTTCAGAGGGATCACTAAAGAGAAAGGAACCAGAGGTCGCATGCTCTGAGGAGGCCAGGAAGAAGGCAAGGTATGAAGACTCTGATGACCAGGATGACCAACCTCAAGGGTCATCAGGCCTTCATAAGGGGGAGAAGACTCAAGCACCCAGAACTGTTGAAACTCAGAAAAAGTCCACTCCCTCTGACAGAGGTAAAGAAAAAGAACCAGAAAGGCACTCAACCTCAACCTCTGATGATGACAATCAGGCCACTCTTAAGTCCCCAGTACCTGTCGTCTTTCTAGCACCATCTACTTCAGAAGCTCCAATAATACCAATCATAAATGCAACTCCAAAAACAATTGGGGCTCTGGAAGAAGATGAAGACGAGCAGCTGATAGACTTCTCTACATCAGAAGAAGATGCATTCTCATCACCTGAAAGACCAACTTATGTGATGAGAGATGATTTCAAATCAGAGTCTGAAAGAGCAGAACCAGAATCTGAAAAAGAAGAAAAATCAGATTCTTGAGAAGAAGAAGAAGTTACTGAAGAACAAATTGAAGTAGTTGATGTTGAAGAATATGTCTTCAAAAATGCTCAACCGCATCATACTTCAACAACAACAGAGTTGAGAGAATCACCAGAGATTGATGGCTATATCTCTGAACCTACTACAGAAGAACCTCAGTCACAGGCCTAGGAACCAGAAACCATGGTTGTCGATGAACAGGATCCTCCAGAGAATCATGTTCAGAAGACAAGCATTGGATTACCAGCCAAAGTGTTTACTTAACCTCCCACATTCCTAGCATCCAATCCCGAAGCCTCAATAGAATATCACTTTCGATACATCTACTGTGAGTTTAATTTCGCAGATACTCTGGTCATTCCTCTGAATCCAAGGATCAGAGACAACATGCCTGACTATGAGCGAAGATTCATCAGAGATAAAACCACACCCAGAGCATAGGTCCTCTCTGATGATCCAATCATCAAAATCAACAAAATCTCTGAGAAGACTTTTGCATTTAACAAGATCATCTATAGGCACTATGTGGTAACTCGCTCTGATCAGAAGATTTACGAGTTCAATGATAATGATCTCGTAAATCTAAATCCATATGATCTACCTCATTTATATGCATATTGCTCTGCAAGATACGATCATGGAAGAAGGGAAATCAGAATTGGCATGGTTGAAGTCAGACGGGCAATGGAGGCCTATGTAAAACTCAGAGCAGAACGTGACTTCCAGATTGCTTTAAACCTGGGAGAAGAAAAGCTTAAAGTGATTGAACCTGTGGAATCAATCGATAATCTTGACAAACAGAAGACAGGATCAATCATAGCAGAACCTCTGGGTTTCGTCTACCGAGTAAACCAAGTGAAGAAAATATTTCTAGTTTTAGAAGTTTCGAAGTACTCTGATGAAACCTTGAGAGGAATACAGAAAATGATCCATGTGAAGAAAGAACGGCACAGAGCAGATCTATTGGTGAAACTAGACTTAGAGATTGGCTCGATGATTAACTTCAGAGCGCTTATCATGAAGTTTCATGGAATCTGTTCGAGTGACAAATGTTAGTTTAGTTTCTTTATTTTTGAATGTTACTTTCTCTATATTGAATTTCCAAATGTTTGAGAAGTAATATTTAAGAGGATGATTTTCTCCTCTATGCTTTCTAGTTTAAATTTTATGTTCTCTGCTACTCTTATTTTTTTATTTTATTTTCAACACTTAGGGGGAGATTGATAGCCCCAAATCTTAATTTGTAAAATTGTTGAAAATATCCAAGTCCTACTTCAGAGGACTTCCAGAGACAGGCTTCAGAGGACGTGACTGCCTCTGAAGCACATTCCAGAGATAGGGATGATATTGTAATCCCAATGAATTCAAGCAATCTATCAATCTAAAACAAGATTTGACATTCAAAGTCTAGAGAGAGAGTATAGAGAGATAAACAGTCACAAGTATATTGATGTAACAATGATGAACAACCTACAACTATTACAAAGCAACATGGTATTTATACCACAAGTCTAAAAACACAAGCTTAACACCTAAGTAAACTCATATTGACTAAACATTGTTTGACTTATCTTGACTTGACTTTTCCTATTAAATCTTGGATACAATAATACACTAACAATTTCCCCCTTTGTATTCAAGATTTAACAAAAATTTGAAAACCGTCTTTAGCACTTGATTCTTCAATCTTTAACTCTGACGACTTTGAACTTTGAAGCTCTTTCTAAAGTTGTTGAAGAATCTAGAAAAGTCTTTTGCACTTTATATCTCGGAAAGTCAACAAGTCTTGAAAAACAAATCATGTGAAGTCTTGAATCATTTGAACATTGAAATTCTTTAACTTCTTTGAAACTTCGAACTTTTTGAAACTTCGAGGGATCTTTGAACTTTTTTATCTTCATCTCTTTGATCTCTTGACCGTCTTCATTAAAACAATCTTTCACGAATCATCTTAACTTTGACTTGTCTTCAGAAATCTTTGAGAATGATTTCTTTTCATCTGATTTGAACTTTTCAGAAAATTCATCACAAGTCTTGACATTATAACTCTGAAATTCCTTGAAATTGATCTCTGTAGATTTCTCCCCCTTTTTGATGATTGTGAGCCTCATAATCATCAAAACTATCTTAATTTCCGCACTTTCTTTGAATCTCCCCTTTTTACCAATATTCTCCCTCTTTGAGATACATTTGACATTCTTCGCCCTTTTGATCTGAATAGCTGAATTATGAATTGTATATACCCGAATCTTTTCAAATTCAGATATAATGAACTTGGTAACCCTGATTCAACAAATGAAACAGTTAGAAGTGCCTGTCAGTAACACGGAGTTACTGTGTACAACGAATGTACAATTTAAGGAGCTAGTTTGATGATGACTCCCCAGGACTTCCATTCAATCATTGAAAAACACAAGGTTTATCTATGAATGTTCTGACAGAAAAACAAACTTTCGGTGTGCTCGTGCTTGTGTATGAAAGAATTTAGCACAATGATTGTGTTTCTTAAGGCTCAAATTGTGTAAACTATTGAGACAGCAACAGATATTACACGAACTCAATGTGCATGAAAGAAGTGCGAAGGTGGGGCAAATTTCCTTCTTTTTCAATATCTAAATCTTCCGAGTGAAGACCAGATAGTAGATATGTTGCGTCCCCAAGAAAATTAAAACATTTCTTTGTCGGGAAAGAATCGAGTGGCTGGTGGGGTTAATGTAAGAGTTGGCATGGGCTAGGTGCCTGTTTCAATGATGGTCACCAAAGATTGTGAACCAATCAGTAGATGTGGCTGCCCGGCTCAGAAAGTGGTTGGTGCAAAGTTTTCATATTCTTTTAACTCTGTTCTCACACCCTCTTTCTTTTAATATTATGAGCTCACTTCTAACCAAACTCTCATTTTCATTTACCTCAGCTCAATGAGAAAAACTCAACCGGATGAGTTATCTCCCCCACTCTTTGATTTTATGACCCCTCACCCCTCAATCACTCTAGGATAACTTTCGGGGTAGGAAACACTGGTTTACGTGAATCCATGGAAGTTCTGTTTAAGCTCACACATGAATCCCATGTAAGTCCTATGAAGAATGATTGCTCAACAATTTAACTTTAACAGTTAAGCTCAAAAATGTATGATGACATTGTCAAAATGTATGCTCATGAAAAATATGAATGGAATTTGAGCATTTGTACTTTGAAGATCTCTCAAAACAAAGATATTGAATGAATGAAATGAAATCAAGAGAATTGTTTTGAGAATCTAACAATGTATCAATCAGATCAAATGAAATGGTTAGGGTATCAAAGAATTGATAGTTTGTTTATATGAACGAATATAAACACTTATAGCAATGAAAGTACAAATATTGAAATGATGAATGATGCTCAACAACATTTGAAAGCTAACGAGGGTATTACCATCGAAAAATTTGTTCGTTATGAGACATGGTTATAACATATTCAAATGAACTATTGAACCGATGTGTGTGAATACTTGACATTATATAGATAAGATAATACGCAAATATTAATCTTTGAAAACACACGGCCAGTTAAACATTAACGCTCAATTTTGAAAAACATTTAAAAAAACACTTCTAAATTCATAAAATCTTTTGAGAACCAGAAGTGGTTTGAACATTTCAGAAAGTGTTTTTCATGTTCAAAAGTTGTTCTTCTTTTAAACAATCAGAGATGTAAGATTAGAAGATACTTACATTTAAGCTACCCCTCAAATCATTATAGAATGATTTAGGTCAGATAAGCTCCCCCTGGATATTTTGCATAATATCCTTATCTGAACATTGAAGAATGGGTCCTGATCTGTCATATGATCATAAGCCACAATCCTTTACATTAAAGTTCGGGTTTTGAACTGTTGTGTTCAAAAGCCTTACTCTTTGACTTTGAAGTCCAAGTCCTGAGTTGATTTACTCAGAAGTCAAACATCTTGCTCCCCCTATACCTGTGGTACCTGCGAAACAGATTTAACAGGCTTTGGTACCCACTGGTATTTGGGTCCTGGTATGTTAGATTTAGAAATCCACCTCTCATTAGATTTATATCTTTTAAAATCAGAAATCTGAGAAGTGATTCTATAAGATCCGTACCAGTTATGAGCAGATTCTTGTTGGACGAAATCATTCTCTCCACAGTAAGAACAACATGTTTTTCTTTGAGCAATCCTGATCAAGTGATTAGTCGAGTAATATATATCAGAATTATCAAAAGATTTACCTTTATGCGTACTGTTCTTTTTGGCATTGGTTGTGGATTTGAATGATCTGTCATTCTTCTTCTCTTCATCAGAATCTTTTACTCTCCAGACCATCTGATTTTTCTTCGAATTCTTTCCAAGAGATTTAACATAAAAGTTTGTTGAATCATCAACAGATTTGTCATAAAATAGGTTAGATGGTCTGATCTGATTTGAGTTGACATTTTGTGATTTGACATTGTTCTGTTTGAAAACATTTTTATCATGAATAGAACTTGAAGTTGTTTTGAAAGAACAAACTGATTCTGTTGAGTTATCAACAGGTGATTGACTAATCACATCAGTTGTTACTTTATCTCACAATTCAATGTTTGCAGCTTCTAAGTCTTTTATCTTTTTAGTCAAAATGTTTCTTTCAACATTAAGTGTGTCAAACTTCTGTTTCAAATCAGATTTGGCCTTCTTTTCATTTTGGACATCTGATGATAGAACAGTGATTTTGGATATGAGCTTTGATATTTCAGATTCAAAATGTAAGTGTTCAAGCTCAAAATCTTTTTGTAAGTTCTTGGTTTTATCAGAGATTTCATTGAAAATCCCAGAATTTCTCTTTTCAGTATTTTTCTTTTCAAGATCATAAGACTGATTCTTTTCTTTGAAAATTTGTCTTTCTTTTTCAAGCAAGTCTTGTAAAGTAGAAATCTGATTGGGAAATTCAGCAGTTTTATCTTCAAGAACTTTTCTTTCCTTAGCAAATGTGCCTCTTTCGGTGATTATTATCTTTTCAAAATCAGACACTTGCTTGGAAAGTTTGAGGCATCTAAGCTCAAGACCCTTCTTCTCTTGTAAAGTTTTCTTGGAAATTTCAGATGTCTGTTGAGTGGAAGATATCTTCACATTTGATTTTTCTTTTTCTGCTTGGAGGCTTGTTTTCAGTTCAGCATTCTTCTTCTCCAGAACAGATATCTGATCTTCAAAAGCCTTCAACTTGTTTTGAAACTTGACCGATTCATCTTGCAATTCTAATGATTTCTTTTCAGTCGTCTTCAGTTGGCTTTGAAGATACACAATCTTTTTCTCTTTGAGTTTGATTTCCTTTTCACATGTTTTAATAGTGTTTTCTTTTGAAGAAATCATTTTCTCTTTCTCTTTAATCTCTTTCTCTTACTCTCTAATTTCTTCCTGTTAAGTCTAAATATTGTATCCAAAATTTAATAGGAAAGTCAATGATGTAAAAGTCAACTTTGTCTAAGTCAAAGCAAGTTTAGTTTCCTTAGTTGTTAAGCTTTGTATTAGTTAGTTGGTATAAATAGGTGTTGCTTGTGTAATCTTCTAATAACGTAGATCTAGATTTGTAAGACTTGTGATTGTGAATTCAAGATCTACTTTCTCTCTCTAGACTTTCTCTCTCTAGTTCTTGATCTTATTTGTCTAAATCTTGAGTAATTGCTTAATGTAATTGGGATTTTATGATTAACAATTGGTATCAGAGCTGAACCAAACTTTTCAGGAATGATTTGATCTTGTTTTGAATTGAAATTAGTGTTTTTTTTTTGCATCGAATTTTTGGATTTTTCGAAAAAAATTCAAGAAAACAAGTTCTTCACTGTTACATTCAAATTTCTTGTGAAAAATCGTTTTTAGTGAAAGAAAATAGATTCTTTGAGTTCGATTTATGTTTAGGATCAATTCTTGTTTGGATTACATCTTGTAAATTGAACATTTTCGATCTCAATTTCTCTTTTGCACTGATGATACCTGCAATATTAGATTTAACAGTATTAGTACACTTTATACAGTCAGGAGTTTTATCAGAGTTTGACAAATTAAATTTCAACTACTGAATCTGTTTAAGAAGCTTTGAATTCTGATTTTTCATATTGTCTCTTTCTGCTTCTATTTTCGGTATCTCAGACATGTACAAGAATGCCATATCTCTAGCTGAAAGTACAGTATTTCCTCTCTCGTCTGTCTTTGGCATCTTGAATAGAATGTTAGCTTAAAAAATGATTGTCAAAAATTAGAAAATTATGACCACTATCAAAATATGTCCCCTCCGCAGACTTAGCACGACATATTTTTCTCTAGAAAGAAATGCTTGAATAAAATGATCGTTCCCAAACCAATTCAGAAAAGTTGACTGAAAGTCAAACTTGGATCACCACTTGAGAAAAAAAAATTCAACTCTGAAACTCGCAGATCAAGTAAACTCGCTAATTACTAAAACTCGCTAGTCACTATTTACTGAGAAATGCGCTATACGTTATGTGCACGTTTGAAAAACTCGCAGGCCACTGTGTGCGCGTTTCGAGAACTCGCTAATCAATAAACTCGCACGATGATGAAACTCGCAAACACCTATTCACCACAGAACTCGCAAGCCTTGTTTTGCGCGTTTCTCAAACTCGCAAGATGCTTCTAGCGCGTTTCGCTCAAACTCGCAAGCTTTGCCTTGCACGTTTATGAAACTCGCACGCCTCTGTTAGCGCGTTTCTGGCCAAAAATCAAATCCTTTGACTTGCGCGTTTGATATTGAACTCGCATGCTTTGCTTGCGCGTTCTTCAGACACTTGCGCGTTCTTCACTTTATGAAGCTTGCGCATTTGTCAGATCTTGCGCGTTTTTGACACTTGTTCACGAAATCATTCCAAATCGTTCTAAAACCTGCAATTTGATTTTCTAATCCATCCACAGTGATCAAAACGCAACTTGTAACACATTTCTATCAATACAAACTTGCTAAAATTATCAAATTACAGTGCAATTGATCGAACATACAAACTCTGAGTTCGTGAAACAAAAAATTCAAGAAAATCGAAAATTACATCAAACAAATGATCAATTCGTGTTTGTGTCTGAATACAAAGTGTTTACAAACATAAATCGAATCCAACTGAACCAACTATACACACAAATTTCAACAATTCAATGAAAAACTTGATCAAACAGTGACTTTTTCAAGAAACGACTATTTTCTTGATTTTTCAAGAATTTGAATCTGATTTGGTGATGAAATCTTTCTGAAATGATTTGGTTTGCTCTGATACCAATTGATATTGTAATCCCAATGAATTCAAGCAATCTATCAATCTAAAACAAGATTTGACATTCAAAGTCTAGAGAGAGAGTATAGAGAGAGAGAAACAGTCACAAGTATATTGATGTAACAATGGTGAACAACCTACAACTATTACAAAGCAACATGGTATTTATACCACAAGTCTAAAAACACAAGCTTAACACCTAAGTAAACTCATATTGACTAAACATTGTTTGACTTATCTTGACTTGACTTTTCCTATTAAATCTTGGATACAATAATACACTAACAATGGACTTCTCAGCTGAAGACATCAGAGATGGCTTCATCAGAGACTCTGAAGACTTCCTCTGAGCTCTGAAGATGTTCTCTCTGAAGATCAAGATATATTGAACCTAACAGATGACACGTCACTTAGTGATAAGATTTACTTTCTAGAGTAGGTCATTGTTCAAGCATGCTTCTATTGTCAGGAAAGCACACTGTTTACTTTATGGTCCTATAAATAGGACCATCACTCCATTTACAAGAGTGTGCTTTTTGATATCTTGTATTCGAAGATTCAACTGAATATATTTCAAAGAAGATCTTGTTCTTTCTAATTGCTTAATATATGAACTGTGATATTTGAATCTGCTTTTGATATTAAACAATATTGCTTCCGCTGTTATTATTCTTGTTGTTTATATCATTATTATTGTAAGATTAAATATGGGATCTAAACAAAGAAATATCATATCTCATACTCGGATAGATTTAAATCTTACTGATTCAAGCTTTTAAAATCTATGCATGTTCATATAAACCTTAGTTTATTAAAAAGAACTTCATATGCTCCAGATTTGAAAGTAAATCACAGTTACATCCTTTGATAAAAGATCTTCAAAGAAAAGCATCAGTTCTACAAATCTTCATCTTTTCTTCACAAAATGGCAACCTCAAGTATATGTGCCATTTATACAGCTAGATCATTAACCAAGCCTCCTACACTTCTAAGGGATGAATATCCTCAATGGAAGATAAGGATGGTAAACTTTTTAGAAGGTATGGATAGGGATCTGTTAAGATCAGTGAACGATGGACCTCACCAACCAATGGTGTTGGTACCAAGAGTTCCAGCAACAGCAGATACTGCTGAAATCCCTGCTTACAATGAAAAGAAAACTTCAAACTTTATAGATGAAGAAACTAACATGATGGAAAATGATTCAAAAGCTGATAGATTACTTATAATGGCCATTCCCAATGATATCTTCCAAGAACTTGATTCTTGTTTAACTGCAAAACAGATATGGGATCAGTTGTTAAATCAACTTGAAGGTGGCCTACAAACTCAAAAGAACATGAGAAATCTTTGTATCAATGAATATCATGATTTTTATGCATTACCCGAAGAAACCTTACACCAAACATACTCAAGGTTCAACATTCTCATCAACAAATGCAGAAAATTTGTAGTCATGAGGACAAAAGAATAAAATAATGTTCTTTTTCTTAAAAGTCTAAATGAAGAATGGTCACAACTGTCCATGTCAATTCAAGCCAATCAAAATCTTGAATCATGGTCATTGACTGACATTTATGGCACCCTGGTTGCACAGGAAAAAGAAGTTGTTAAACAAAAATCAAAAACCTCTTTAGGTGGACCACTTGCACTCATGTCAAAACGAAAAGATGTTTCACAAGAATGCAGAAATGCAGAAACAGACAACTGTTCAAAGAGGGAATCTAAAAGAAAATCCAAGAAGGTTCTGATGTCTGAAGAAGTTGAACACTCAGATGATGACATCAATGCTTTTGCCAAATCTCTTGCATTAATCACCCATCAATTTAACAAGAAATTTGGCAAGAAAATTTTTGAAGGAAGAAGAGAGAATGAAGAAAGGAGAGGAAATCCAGAAAGGAGATTTCAGAAAGATGACTATCAACAAGAGCCCAGATCTACTCTGCATAGTGATCAAAAGGATGTCCATTTCACCAATCTTGATACTACTCAACAATCAAGATCTCAACAATCATTTCAGCCAAGGTATCCTCAACCTCAGAGGTACTTCAAGCCACAAGCTCAGAAGACAGAATCAAATGTTGCTCTTCCATAAAACCAAAACGATGGAAGATGTTTTAGATGTGGAAAGTCAGGTCATTACTCTGCAAACTGCAGAGGTAGGCTCATCAAAGATGAACACTACTACAAAAACAAATACAAGTACAATGTCAAAGAGTACTTGTTGCAGAGATGGAAGACTGGTTGTCAGACTCAACAAAAGATGGAGAGGAAGAACGTACCAATCTATGTGGTATGGCTTTTGCAGATGATCAGAATGATGGATCATCAGAGGACTACTCTGAAAAGGTAAACTCTCCTTCCACCTCTGACAGTGAACTTGAATTGGATGTTATTAAGCTAACAGATGAATTTCAAATCTTAAAGCAAAAACTTGTTGAGGAAATAGAAAAAAGAAAACAAATGACAAAAGATCTTAGTTTTTACAAAAGGGAAAAAGATCTTCTTGAGTCAGAAAAGAAGGATATTTTTGTTGAGAAATCTAAACTTGAAAAAGCTCAGAAACAAAAAGAAAAATATTTTTCAGAAAAATTCAAAGAACTTGATAAAGTTTTAAAAGTTAAAGAAGAAGAAGTAAAAAGATCTGAGTATGAAAGACTCAATTCTGTTGCCTTAACCAATTTTTTTCAAAAAGAAAGAGAAATCCTACATCAATCTCTGGAAAGGAAAGAACTTCAAATCAAAAGCTATCTTGATGCTCAAGATGTGCATATAAAGATAAACTCTCAAATGGATACTCAAGGGTTGGGATTCAATGAATTGGATCCATTCACTGGATTGAAGAAAACCTCACTTTCTTCCACTTTCTGTATAGGAAAGGTCCAGAGCTCTGAATGTCCATCTCTGAACGATTTCAAGAGAATAAAAACCTCAGAGGGATCAAAAGCAAGAGCTCTGAACTTTAAAAATGTTGATACTCTGAAGTGCAAAACTTTCCAAAATCTATCCTAAAAATAGAAAAAGAAACTTCAGAGGTACCTTTCACAAAATCTCAGAACAATGATCACAGAAAAATTTTCAAATTTGATGCATTTATCACAAATGAATCAGAGACATCTGAAAAAAGTACCTCTGAAACAAGTGCTTCTGAAGATGAACCTCAGAGTTCACTTAATCCAGATGCTCCTCTGTATTCACCAATCTCTGATGAATGCATCAGACCTACTTTTAAGGATGACATCAAAAGAATAAATGAAAAACAATATTCATCAAAATCACATCTCATATGCTTAGATTGATTAACAATGGAGGAGAAATTGGAAGAACGTACCACACTAAACATGAAGACGACTCTCATAAAATTAGCCAGAGTGTGTAAATTGTGTGTTCTCTCCAAAAGCCTAATTAACAAACGATCCATGGGCACCTTTATATAGGGCCCATTTACAATAAAAAGGCTCAAGCCCATTAACTAGCTACAAAGCCCAAAATTCAATTTCTTTATAAAGCATTCAATTAAATTGGGGCTAATTTAAGCTAACAATTTCCCCCTAATGTTTTATAAAGAAAGCATCATCATACACATCTTCTCTTTCTTATAAGCTTTCAGTCCAGAATAAGCAACATATTTATCAGCAGATTTAACATAAAATGAACTAGAAGATTTACTCGGATCTGTTTTCAAGACATCTAATTTGACATTTTGTTTCTTGAAAACCGTTATTTGAAATAAGCTTGATACTGATTGAAATGAGCAAAATGATTCAACTGAATCATCATCATAAGAAGATAATACAGGTGTTTCAGATGCTAACTTGTCAGATAGATCAGCATTAACTTTCTCAAGTTGATTGATCTTGTCGTTCAACTTGGTTTTCTCATTGCAAAGTTTATCAAACTTGCTTTGTAAATCAGATTTATTCTTCTGTCCTCTTTGTATATCTGAAGATAAGATAGCTAACTTGTCAGTGAGTTTAGAAATCTCATTTTCAAAAAAAATTCTTTCATCTTCAAACACAATATGTGCAATCAATCAAGATGACAAACACAAATCAATTCACTAAGCCATATGTATTTCTCAATTCACACGATTACAAAATGCTCTCTACTCTCAAATAATTTTTTCTCTACAATCACTTCTCTCACAATACTAACTCTCTTAGTCTCATATGAGTCTACTAACAAAAACAAGCTATTTATACTCTAACACTAATTACAAGACAAAACAAAACTTTGAGTTTTAACTAAGACTTATTACAAAAGACTTTGACTTTTGCTTGAGAGACTTTGACTTGAGCTTTTGACTTTGACTATTATGATCTTGTATCCAACATATTAGTGCACTAACAGTGTGTTTGCATGACGTGAGTCGATTGCGTTATATTATTTGGGGATCGTTATTTGTTGGTCAAAAAGGGTTTTGAGCACTTTTAACTCAGTGTTGACTTAAAAGAGTATTGGGGACAATTTTCCGGTTTTAATGGCTCAGTGTAGAGCCCAGTTATGATTTACATACTAATTCACCTTGTTGCATATTGATGTTAATTACATGCTCGAGTGCGTTGGTCATTCCTGTGTAGTCATGTAATGTTAGACTGTGTTGCATTGGATCCATAGGTACGTAAGTCAGTCTGTTTTGGTGGTCAATTGGGTATTGCGGGGTTGGACTTCGGGACCCATGTTTTACGACCGGAAACTTTTCGAGTAGGCACTAGGAGGGCTGAGTCTGGAAGTGCTACCGGGGAGGTAGGCACTAGGACCTCCGTCGCTTGAAGTAATGCCTTGGAGGTAGGCACTAGGACCTTCGCCGCTTGAAGTAATGCCTTAGAGGTAGTCTTTAAGTGTGTCGGGCCTTTGGGGTGGAATTCTTTGTAATGTTGACCAAGGTCAACCGACTCTTGAGGCGAAACTTGTTAAGAAGTCGTAGGGACACTTGGGCTTTTATGTCGTGAGGTGTTATGCGATTAACGTTGCAAGAGTGGCATACTTTTGTGTTCCTCCACTCTCAACGGATACGGGTCTCCCCCATCGTCGGCCAATAGGATTGTAATTATTAACGCCTTACTTTATTATCGTTTGGCTTATGTGGTTGACTGCAAATGATGACCTTAATATTGGATTCCCTCCACGTATATTAAGGTTTGAATGAAATACGTCATTCCCACGTTTTGATATTTGGATTACTTCCATTTTATGGTCGCGTGAGTATTGGGCTTAGTATCCGTGTTTTCGGCAGCATCCTTCTGTTTTTTACTTTACTTTTATTTCTTCACAGATGAACATTATTATTTCTTCTTTACATGATTTACGCTCGAAGTTATTATCTGAAAAACAATTAAATTCAGAAAAGTCAAATTTGATTGATAAATTACAAATTTCTTTGAAAGATGAAAAATCTATTTTGGATCATACAAAAGACATCTTTCAAAAGAAATTGGATGATTTAGAAAAATCAAATATGACTTATCTTGAGTCTTTGACTGAAATGACCAAATTAAAAGATAATTTTCCGGATAAAATAAATGAGTTGGAATAAAAATTATATCGAAGGAATCAATCTGAACAAACTATTTATTTGAACAAACCGCGGAGTTATGAGTCTATAAAAGAAAAATGGGGACTTGGTTTTGAAAATCCTCATTGTTTAAACAATGCTATCGAAAAATCCCCTACTTTATATAAATACGATTATCTAGCTCTTGCTAAATATGCTCCTCAATTTAAAATTGATTGGATGAATGAAAAACAAGTGTTAGAAATCGAAAATGAGAAAAGGTTGAATAATAAGAAAAAGGAAATTTCTTTTGTATACACGAGTGAAAATGCCAAATATTTTCCTGGCAAATCAAAGAAGGGCCGAAAAAGTTTAAATAACATATCTTCCATGAAGTCTTCAGTGTCTGATGATTATGTTGATATATATGCCACTAAATCTGATAAGGAAAATATCTCTCCAATCTTTTATGATTCTAAGAGATATACTCCTCCATTAATATTAGAAGGCAAAATCATTGACCTTGAAGATAAAATGGAAGATCAAAATATTCAAAGAGAAATTGAATCTAATGTTATTCTTTCTTTTATGACTTCAAGTCTTGAAGAAAAATTAATTTCTCAAAAACAAGATTTTGTTTCTGGCCTTTCTTCTGATTTTAAAGAAAATAAAAAGGAAGTTCTAAAATCTGAAAACTTTTCTCAAAAAATTTCTGACTCCGAGGTAAGTTCAGATTTATTGTCTGATCAGTTGGGTTTATTAGGTAAAATTGTTTCTTCTGATTCAAATCTTAATTCTAAAATTCTTGATGAATCTTTTACGCTAAATGATGATTATTATAAACCAAAGCATAAAAGAATAAGGTCAAATAAGTCAAAGAAACAAGATACTGATATTTCTGAAAATACTAATTCTTCTGATTCAAATTTTTCAGATAGGACTTTGAGCACTCCAACAAAGCAGATATGGAGGGTCAAGCGGACATATAATGAATCTACGACTGATGAAGATAGATATGTAGACAAAATCTATAAAAATGATTCATTTGCTACATGTAATAAATTTTCAAAATACTCTATAAAGCAAATGATTCGAATTTCAAAAGATGTCTCATATTCTTCTTCTGATTCTAGTTCAGATGATTATGCTTTATCTTCTACCGATTCTTATGTTCATTATTCTGATAATATTTCTCGTACTTTCAATGTTAAATCTAACAAATATATCCCCACAAGAACTGCAACTAACTTTCATGGACCCAAATACAATTAGGTACCAAAATCAAAGATTGACTCTAAGTTGCAGGCATCTAATGTCAAGGGGGAGTAAGAGAAAGATGGCTTCTAAGTACATCAGCTCAGAACCCGTACTTCAATGGACTTCGACTTCTAAACATGTCAATTTAGGACCCGTTCTTCAATGCATATAGCTTTTGGACTAATGAGAAACTGTGAGTACATCTGTTAATTCAAGAATCCTCTAAATCTTAGAGAGAGAAAGTAGAGAGAGAGTTTGTAAAGCGCAAAGTGTATTTCAAAAGAATGTGCATGAATCACTTACAAAACCCAAATCCCAAAGGGACTTAAATACCCTTGGATTATACACAGATAAAACCTATCTAAGCACAGTATAAGACCAAACCTATAAATACAATTATTACTATAAAATCAGACTTAACAATCTCCCCCTTAGTAATCATTGGCGTTGTGGTCTTCAAAAACAATCTTCTAAATCAACACGGACCATCTAAGCGACTTTGAGAAGTAGCAGCTTCTTGACTTTAAAAAAAAAATCTTCTCAGCATCTTTCAGGATAAGTTATCTTTGCTGCCTTGACAAGACTGGACCAGTTTGGAATAAACTTGAAAGAATAGTTGATTCATCATCTTGTGCTCTAGACGACACACCTCTTTTAAATGACCTTGAATGAACAATGGTAGTCGGAGCAAGAACAGCAAAAGAACTAGCAATAGCTGAGAGAATTGAATCTTGAGTGAATCTTGATCAGCAGATAAACGTTTGAGCTCTTTGTCCCTTTAACTTCTCCTTAACTTCTCCCCCTCATGACCTTGATGATCTTGATCAACTTGTTCATGCAAATGTTGGAGACGAGACAACTTAAGATCTGCAAAATCAAAGTAGAGGAGAAAGAGGGAAGATTTGCGCTACACAATGGTGGCGCAAAGTTTGATTTGCGCTAACAGAAGGAAGCGCAAAGCTTGTTTTGCGCTAGCCGAAAGAGGCGCAAAGCTAGTTTTGCACTAGAAGCTGTTGGCGCAAACTAAGCTTTGGTCTACCAACTTGTGGCGCAAACATGACTTGGAATCTGAAAAAAATAGCACCTGATAAGCACTTTGACTCCCCCTACACAAATGCACTAAATACAACAATTCAAGTTAGCATTCATATAGAGAATCAGATACTCCCCCTCGAAAACAGATATGATCTTTTCAGAAAAATTCTCCTTTATTCACTCCCCTTTGAATAATGCTCAAACCCATTAAAATATAAGTAAGAACACAATGATTGAAACATCAATGTAGAAAGAAAAATATACTGAATATGTATTTTGAAACGACTAAATATATAAAAATGTAGACATAAACAAATAAAATTCTACTTAGTAAAATATCACAATAAAATCCATCAGATGAAGTCAAATGTATGTATTTGGATACAGAAACAAGTTTTATTGCATATCAAGTTTAGACATGTTCAGTTTCAAAAACTTTCATCAATCTAATAAGTGTGCTCGCATGTGAACTTTGATTAGCTTCAAGAAAATGCAATTCTAAAAATATAATAGATAACTTTGCATGTAATCACACTAATCCATCAAGAATTCAGACTTTCACAAAGTTACAGGTTTATTGCAACTCAAACATATCACCAAGTATCATGAGATGTGTGCTCATTGGAATCTTTTAGCATTGTGCACTATAGCATCTTCACATGAGTGTGCTCTTTGGCATCTTTTAAGCTTGTGCACTTTTGGCATCTTTTTAATCAACAAGTTTGGTAAGTAAATAACATGTCGTAAACGTAACTTTCTATCTGACCCTATTGCACGATTTGGGTCAGCCGCTCCCAGACCAGTTGGCCTTAGGGGACTAGGTGTCAAGCACCCCTTGGAACTTACTTTCCCAGATCAAAAAGGCTACATCGACACATCCTAAACCCATTCATGCCAGTAGAGCATGACTTTCGATCTGATTCTATAGAAGAATTTTGGTTCGATCACTCCCAGATAAATTGACCTTAGGGGACCAGATGACAAGCATCCCATAGAACTTACTTTCCCAAACCAGAAAGGTCACAGGTACAAACTTTTAAACTTAGAGATTTTTGATTTATAAGAATTTAATAATCATCTCAAATACAAGGTTTTACATCTAAGTGCTTAGCCCATATTTTCATTACGATCCAAAGTTTCGACTTTTTAGGTTTTCTAAGCATTGTAAACTATAAATATTCCGAATCACACCACTTTAAAGCAATATCAAAAGCTACAAACATGTTGCTGACTTTTCGACTTTTTGTTAGACTTGAAAGATGAACATATAAAACTTTAATATAAACAAAGCAACTTGAAAATTTATCCTAGACACATATTTTATTCAAAAGAAAGAAAATTGTAAAACTTTTACTTTATAGAATAAAATTTGTGAAGGTTTAAACTTTTAAATTCAACATGCCGAGATTTGAAAATTGAAACATTTGATCGGCAAGTTTATATTCAGTTGAAACAAAATATAATTCAATAATATTATCTTTCACATAACGTATAAAATGAATTTGTGTCTCATTTGAAAATTTTGGGTTGAACAAAATCAGGGTTTGAATAAGATTGCTTAGACTCTTTTTAAAAAATATGAGAAAACTGGAACAACATCATTATTAGAGATAAATGCAGCGAAATTAAAAGTAGATGCACTCTCAGTTTCTCATTAGTCAGAAGCTTAATGCGATGAAGAACGAGTTCTAAACTGACATGTTTAGAAATCGAAGTCTTTGAAGCACGTTCTAAGCTGAAATACTTAGAAGCCAAATTTCTCTTACTCCCCCTTGACATTAGATGCCTACAACTTAGAAGCAATTTGAGATTTTGGTACCCACTTGAAATTGGGCTCGTTTTTGTTAGTTGCAGTTCTTATGGGGAAATAATTGTGAGATTTGACACGAGAATCACAAGAAATATTATCAGAATGATAAACACAAACATCCGAAAAAGACAAAGCATTATCATCTGAACTAGAATCAGAGGAAGAAGATGAGACATGTTTGGAAATTCGAATCATTTGCTTTCTAGAGTATTTTGAAATTTTATTACAAGTAGCAAATGAATCACTTTTATAAAGTTTGTCTACACATCTATCCCCATCAATCTGAAATTCATTCGATATCCGCTTCGCTCTCCAAATATGCTTCGTTGACTTGCTCAAAGTCCTATATGAAATATTAGAATCAGAAGAATTAGAAATGTCAGAAATAACTTTATCTTGTTTCTTTGACTTTTTTGACCTTCTTCGTTTACGCTTTGCTTTATAATACTGATCATTTAGCATAAAAGATTCATCAAGAATTTCCGAATTAATATTTAAATCAGAAGAAATAATTTTACCTAAACAACCAATCTGATCAATCAATACATCTGAATTAACCTCGGAGTCAGAAAAATTTTGAAAAAGGTTTTCAGATTTTGGAAATTCTTTTTCTTTTTCTTTAAAATCAGAAGAAAGGCCAGAAACTGAATCTTGTTTTTGAGAAAATATATTTTCTTCAAGACTAAATGTCATGAAAGAAAGAATAATATCATATTCAATTTCTTTTAAAATATTTTGATTTGCCATCTTATCTTCAAGATCAATGATTTTGCCTTCTAAAATTAAAGGAGGAGTATATCTCTTAGAATCATAAAAGATTGGAGAGATATTCCTTATCAGATTTATTAGCAAAAATATCAACAAAATCATCAGACACTGAAGATTTGATGGGAGATATATCATTTAAACATTTTCTGCCTCTCTTTGATTTTTCAGGAAAATATTTAGCATTTTCGCTCGTATAAACAAAAGAAATTTCCTTGTGCGTGTTTTTCATTCTTTTCTCATTTTCGATTTCTAACACTTGTTTTTCATTCATCCAATCAATTTTAAATTGAGGAGCATATTGAGCAAGTGTTAGATAATCGTATTTATATAAAGTTGGGGATTTTTCTATCGCATTGTTTAAACAATGTGGATTTTCAAAACCAAGTCCCCATTTTTCTTTTAAAGCTTCATCACTTCTTGGTTTATTCATGAAAATTGTTTGTTCAGATTGGTTCCTTCGATATAACTTTTCTTCTAACTTGTTTATTTTATCCGAAAAACTGTCTTTTAAAGTGGTCATTTCAGACAAAGATTCAAGATAAGTATTATTTGAATTTTCCAAATCATCCAATTTCTTTTGAAAGACTTCTTTAGTATGAACCAAAATAGATTTTTCATCTTTCAAAGAAATTTTCAATTTGTCACTAAAATCTGACTTTTCAGAATTTAAATTCTTTTCAGATAATAACTTTAAGCGAAGATCATGTAAGGCAGATATGATGATATTCATTTGTGAGGCAATGAATGTGAAATCAAATTCAGAATATACCTCATCTTCATCAGTGTCAGAATCATCATCATTAGATTGATCATCTCCAATAAAGCACATCTGAGTAGTCTCAATAGTATCAGCTTTGTCTTCAGAATAATCCAGCCAAAACTCTTCTTCTGCAAGTAAAGCTGTTCCATTCTCTCTTTTCTCGGCAAGTTCCAGTTTCTTCCGATAGTAAGCCGAATCCCGAACCTTCTTCACCCGACACTCCTTTGAAAAATGACCCGGCTTACCACAGTTGTAACATGCAGTAGGTTTCTTTGCCTCGGGCACTTTAGCATTCTTGGACCCAGAAGTGGAGTGAGGAGTGTTGGAACCCGACCGTGGTTGGAACTTCTTTTGAAAATGTTGAGAAAGAAGGATCATAGCTTTCTGCAGTGCCTCGCCATCATCATCAGTTGACCCGTCGTAAGCATTAGCAGACAATGCTTGTTCTGTCAGTTATTTTGTGAGGAGATCAACCGGGTCCACTGACTTTTAGTTTTTATTTTCAAGCTTAGCCTTCTTCTCTAATACAATGCTCTCATCAGTCATCAAGATCTCGTATAGTTCCTGAATCTGCATTGTGGAGATTCGAACATCGTTCCTCAGTCTGTGACAAGATTTGTTCCATTCAGGCTAAAGAGCATTGAGGAATTTTAGATTCGTCTCAAGCTCTGTCTTGTTCACATTTATCTTTCGCAGATCATTCAGCACTGTACAGAATTTGTTGAAAACACTCTTTAGAGACTCACTTTCTTTGGCCTTGAACTCCTCAAAATTGTTCATAAAGCGTGTATGTCGGAGTTGAGTCGCAACTGAAGATCCAAGCATGATCTTTTCTAACTGTTCCCACATCTGATTTGGATAATTTTTGTAATGATCAACACGATTATAGACTGAGTTTGGCAAAGCTAGCATCAGATTAGCACTTAATTCTCGATCAACTTTTATTCGTAAAACTTCATCAGGTGTTGCGGGAATCTCTTTGTTAGGCTTTATGAAAGGTCCTTCAGTTAGAGACTTCATCATGTTTGCTCCATTAGTTTGACGTTCAATGAAGTTGAGGAACCGGTCTTGCCACTGAGTGAATTCGTTTTCATCTATCAGTACTGGAGGACGAGTGTCTGTACCCAATGACATCATGAGGTCATTCTTGTAGAATTGAGCTTGAAAGGATAACTTGGCAGAATCCATGGCAGTAGAAAATATTCTAAGTCTGAAAACTAAGATACTAGCGCAAACTGAAGGTTTGCGTGAAAGTCAGATGGCGCAAACTGAGATTGTCGCGAGCAGTGGAAGACGCAAACTGGATTCTCGTGAGCAGTTGGTGACGCAAATGAGACTTTGCGTGAGTAGAGCAATACGCAAACTGGGATTTGCGTGAGCTGAGTAAGACGCAAAACGAACTTTGCGAGAGTAGAAGAAGGCGCAAACCAAGCTTTGCGCGAGAAGCTAGTAACGCAAACTGCAACTTTGCGTTAGACGAATGTGACGTGAACTGAACTTCACGTGAGATTGATGCACAAATTGTATTTCTTGTAAACTGATGATAACGCAAAGTTTACTTTGCGTGAGATGAATGAGACGCAAACTATACTTTGCTTGAAGAACGGGAGACGCAAAGTTCGCTTTGCATGATGAACACAAAGCGAAAAGTTGAACTTCTCGAGAAAACACCCTGAAGACGCAGATGCACTGGATGGCCTCGCGCAAACCAGATGAACTCGTGCAAATTATGAATCTGGCGCAAACTGCTGAAAAATAAGAAGAAAACACCAAAAATCGATTACAGATTAGAATTTTCAGATGTATTCTTCCACATATATGATCGAAAACAACATTCTAACACTTTTCTATCAAACTTTTTCGATTAAAAACTTTAAAATCGAGATTTCAAAATTTGAACAGTGCGCTAAAACTGTTTTTCCAGAAACCTCAAAAATCTCAAAATCGACAATCAAAACTTGAATTTCTTGAAAATCGATGTGAATTAAAAGTGTTTAACAATCAAAATCGAATCCAACAAATCAATTTTCACAAGAATTCGTTAAAAAAACACGTTCAAATTTGATGAGAAATCTAAAAACGAGATTTTCTTGAAAAATTCAAGAAAATCAATCAAATTTTCAGATTATATCACAAAATCAGTATCGAAAAACAATTCTCTCAAGATCTAGATTGGCTCTGATACCAATTGTTAATTCAAGAATCCTCTAAATCTTAGAGAGAGAGTTTGTAAAGCGCAAAGTGTATTTCAAAAGAATGTGCATGAATCACTTACAAAACCCAAAGCCCAAAGGGACTTAAATACCCTTGGCTTATACACAGATAAAACCTATCTAAGCACAGTATAAGACCAAACTTATAAATACAATGATTAAAATCAGACTTAACAACATCTACTTAATTCCGCTGCATATATCTCTGAATATGATGTTGTTCCAGTTTTTCTCATATTTTTTTTAACAATCTGAGCAAGTTCAACTATCTCTTGAATTTGTACAATCCAAATCTTTCATTTGAGACACAAATTCTTTATATATTATGTGGAAGTTAATATTATTGAATTTTATTTTGTTTCGACTAAATATCAATTTGCCAATATTTTTACAAAAGCTTTTCATGAAAATTGTTTTATTTTTATGATTTCAAAACTTGCATGTTGAATTTAAAAGTTTAAATCTTTATAAATTTTATTCTATAAAGTAAAAGATTTACAGGTTTTCTTTCTTTTGAATAAAATGTGTGTCTAGGATAAATTTTCAAGTTGCTTTGTTTATATCGAAGTTTTATATGTTCAACTTTCAAGTCTTACAAAAGTCGAAAGGTCAGTAACATGTTTGAAACTTTTGCTTTCTGCTTTAAAGATATGTGATTCGGAATATTTATAGTTTACAATGCTTCGAAGTCCTAAAAAGTCTGAATTATGGATTGTAATGAAAATATGGGCTAAGCACTTAGATGTAAAACTAGGTGATTGAGATGAATTATATATATAAAATACAGAAATCTCTAAGTTTAAAAGTTTGTACCTGTTAGCTCCACTCACATTCTATAGAAGTATTGAAAAATAGGCTAAGTATAAGAATCGCAGAAGCCTGCCGCTGAACACTCAAGTACACCACAGAAGGTGCAAAGCTCAGAGGTTACTCCGCAGAAGATCTACCAGAAGTCAAACCTAAATAATTCTTGGATCACAGAGCCTCTGTGATCACTCACAGAGCCTCTGTGAAGGCCAACCTCTTGAGATCAATGTTGAAGCTCTTCTAAGAGTTCAAGACAAGACCACGTGCAGAACACGTGAGACCTGCTGTATGAAGATCCTCAATATCAAAGTAATGGGCGTCCCACGATGTTTACTTTCCAGGTGGCATTCCATTTATGGAATGTCAGTTTTTGTCTTGTACTAAGGGGTACATCCCTCTTGTATATTAAGGGAGCACCTCCTTAGAGCAAAGGGGAGCGCAGACACGAAAATAGCAGTCTGTATAATCCTTGAGCACATTTTGCACCTACCAGTGCGTGTTCTTGGTGTTCTTGAGTAATCAATGAAACAGTTCTTTGAGTAAATTTCTTGTGATACTTTACTTCCTGTTCATTAATTACTTTTGTGTTTACTACCTTGCATGTTCAATCTTTTCTACACGTATTAAACGCTTCTGCACTCTATTTATTTAATCTGTGTGTAGTAAAAGGTTAAATCAAGTTAAAGAACATCAAAACTGGGATCAACAATTGGTATCAGAGCAGACTTTGATTTTCAATATCAAAGGATCATGTTCTATACTTGTTTCCAGTACTCAAGGTAGCAGTTTGAGTTTGTTATTCGTTCCAAACTCCATTCACAGACACACTCTGCTTTCTGAAGCTATATCAACCTGTCTGATATAGTAACAGGTACAAGTGTGTTCTTCATTCAAAGACAAATTCAAAGCCAGTTGGTTGATCATTTGCTCTTATCAATTCATATTCTCATCATTTCAAAAAACCATCACTTTCTGATTCGTGCCATACTCTGTTTTACTTTCTAAACCAAAATGGCAAACACTGTCAACTACTTCAGTGCTGGATCTCAATCCAAACCTCCCACTCTTTTAAGAGATGAATATCCTTAGTGGAAGATCAGGATGGTGCATTTCCTTGAAGGTGTGGATCCTGGTCTGGTTGAGTTTCTTCACAATCCTCCTTTCATCCCAATGACAACTGTTCCTCGTGTTCCTGCCACTGCCAATACTCCTGAAATTCCTGAATATCAACACCCCAAACCTGTCCTTGAATGGAGTGAAGAAGAAAAGGCACAACATGAACTTGCTAAGAAAGCCAAAAGACTAATCATAATGGCTATCCCAAATGATATCTTTCAATCTCTTGATTCATGTGAAACTTCAAAGGACCTATGGTTAGAGATGGAGAAACAACTTGAGGGTGGTGCCAAAACCCTCAAGAACAACAGAGCCTTATGCATAAATGAGTATTTTGCATTCAAAGCTCTGCCGGGTGAATCCATTCAAATTACTTACAATAGATACAATTCTTTGAGAAACAAATGTAAGAGGTATGGGATCCACAGAACCTTTGAAGAAAACAATGTCAAATTTCTACAAAGCCTTAATGAAGAATGGCTTCATCTAACCATGTCCATGCAAGCCACGTTGGATCTTGATATTTGGTCCATATCTGATCTCTTTGGAACACTGATTAGCCAAGAGAACAGAATTTCCAAACTATCAACCTCTGTCGGAGGTCCTCTGGATCTTGTGGGAAGTGTCTCAGAAGGCAAAGACAAGGGAAAGGAGAAGGCAGTTGAGGAGGCAAAGACAAGGGAAAGAAGAAGAAGAAGAAGAAGAAGAAGAAGAAGAAGAAGAAGAAGAAGAAGAAGAAGAAGAAGAAGAAGAAGAAGAAGAAGAGGAGGAGGAGATTGACATGGCTGCTCTGGCCAAAACACTCGCACTAATGACCCGACAGTTCAACCGTGGTCTCAAGAAGAAGCCGGAGTACAGAGGAAGAGAAGAAAGAGATGACAGAAGCAGAGGATATGGTGAGGCAAAGAGAAAGGAGTGGTCTGAGGAACCAAGGAAAGAATAAAGAAATGGACAAAAGTCAGACGGCAGAGCTGGTGAAAAATGCCCGAAGCAAACTGAAGGCTGCTTCAAATGCGGGAAACCAGGCCACTATGCAGCAGAGTGCAGGTCCTCTGCCAACACAGGGAAACCCACAAGGGACGCTGCCTTCTATAAAAAGAAAGCAGAGTACTACACTCAGAAATCCCTAATGGCAGAACAAGAGAACCTTGTAACCGATGAATCATCGAGTGAAGAAAACAACGCACTCTTCTGTGGAATGGCAGAAGTCCACTCTTCGGACAATGAAAGTGAGGTATCCACTTCTAACTCTTGCAACTCAGACTTTGAAAACAAGCTTCTTGAAATACAAAATGATCTTCTAGCTTCCAAAAACACATGCTCAGATCTTGAGAAAAAGCTTGCCTTCTTTGAAAGAGAAACTAGGCTTCTCACGGAGGAGAAGAATAAGCTTTACCTTGAAAACAAAAATCTCACCTCTGAGCATATTTCAACAAAAAAGGATTTCAAGGATAAAATCACAAATCTCGACAAAGTTTTGAAAGAAAAGGTCAAAGAGCTAAAGAAATGTGAGAGTGATCGTTTAAATGCCATTTCTTTGAAAAACTTTTTTCAAAAAGAAAGAGAAGTTCTTCATCAAGATCTGTTCGACAGAGATCTCCAAATTAAGAGGTATCAGGATGCTCAAAAAGTTCATGAAAAGGTTAACACCCAGATAGGCAGAAGAGGATTAGGATTCGAGGATATTGACCCTTACACAGGAAACAAAAGAAACAAATCTTTATCAAACATCTTCTGCCCTGGACAATTTTTAAAACCAAGTTTTCCAAACCTTTTGTCCACATTTAAGAGATGCAGAACCTCTGTAGGTCCACATCTGAGGAGACCTCTGCAGATGGCAAATGTATGGTATGAAAACAATGATTTACCATCTGCACCCTCATCAAAAAGAAAATCTATACCAAAGAAATATCTGTCTCAAAAACAGATAGGGGTCTTCAGATTTGGTCACCCAGAAACGCAAACTCAAATGGCTTTTGTGTGCATGATGACTCCTGAAAAGGAACTATCCTCTGAAGCACCAGAATTTGTACCTGCCTCTGTGGAAGAAAGACTGTTTAAAAGGTTTTTAGAAAAAGACTTGAAAAGAACTTATGAAAATCATTTTCTCAACCATTCTGATCTAACCTCTGAAATAAGAGAAATCTTTGAGCAAGATCTACAAAACTGTCTTAACGTTCCTATGGTCATTCCGTGTATTTCAAAAACACTAAAAACTTCAGAGGACACCAATGGACAAAGCAAGGCACTTGCAGAAGGTCAGGATCTCATTCACAGAGACTTCCTCGATTCAGACTCTGAGTCAGAATCAGAGTCCTCTGTTGAAAATGAGACAAGCTCTGTGGAACTTGAGATACTCCCCTGTGGTCCAGAGAAAAGTAAACTTACCTCTGGCATTCTTAATCGAACAGTTCTTCCCAAAAGGAAAACCACAGGTGTACCTATCTGTCCTGATTTCCTGGACATATGCTTGCAAGCAAAGACTTCTCTTGAGCTTGAAAGATCTAAAAAGAACAAGATCCCTCATGATTCAAAAGCTCCAAGACCATTAAAACCTTTTCAAGAAAAACTCACTTGGCAACAGAAGAATAAATGGCCTAAAATTGATAAACTTGATGCTTCTGTTGCAGTGAAAGCTAGGAAAGAAGATCAAGGGAGAGTACAACCAAAGAGCCACTCAAGAAGAGTTTTTGAAAAAACTCAACCTAGATTAGACAAAGCTTTCTGTAAAAAGAAACCCAAATCTAAAATGGGTTGTAGTAAAACTTGCTCTGTACCCTCCTTTGACAAATTTAATGAAATTTTCAAGAAGTTTGCTTCAAATGTTCCTTATTGTAAATGCTTTGATCTTATGCATTCTTTGAATCAACATTTCTCAAGGCCCTCCTATCTTATATCTCACCCAAAACCCAAGAATGAAAAATTCAAGGGTGAGAAGAGACAAACTGGTACCTCTGCAAATGAGGATAAATCCAAAACCAAAGATGTTAAGTCATCTTCAAAGTCTCCTAACAAAAATGGACCCATTTGGAAATGGGTACCTAAATCTCTCTAATCTGTCCACAGAAGAAACAGCATGTGCCTATCTGGTACCTAGACTCCGGGTGCTCAAGACACATGACTGGCGACAGAGGGTTGCTTTCCTCCTACAAAGAAAAACATGGAGGAGGATCTGTGACTTTTGGAGATAACAAGAAGGGACAAATAAAAGGCTATGGAGTCATTGCCAAAGGAGACATCGATGTCAACAGAGTTGCCTATGTGGATGGCCTCAAACACAATCTTCTAAGTGTAAGTCAACTCTGTGACAATGGACTCAATGTGATGTTCAAAAAACAGTACTGCTCTCTGTTGAAGGAAGATACAACCACAGAGCTTCTGTGAGCCAAAAGACGAGGTGATCTATACCTCATGGACTTTAAGTCAACTAACAGAGAAGAAAAGCTCTGCTTAGTCTCAAGTAAGAATGAAGAAGCTTGGGTCTGGCACAACAAGTTATGTCATCTAAACTTTCACACACTTAACAAACTTATGAAATTAGAACTAGTAAGTGGTCTACCAAGTATTAGATTCGACAAAGATCATCTATGCTCAGCTTGTGAGATGGACAAACTCAAAAGGGCTGCCCACAAAACCAAGTCTGACATATCTTGCACCAGACCTCTGCAGATGCTTCATGTTGACCTCTGTGGTCCTATATCTGTGCAGAGTCTTGGTGGCAAGAAGTACATCCTTGTACTTATAGATGAATTATCTAGATATACTTGGGTTGAATTTGTTCGAAAGAAATCAGATGTTCCTGAAGTACTAATCAATCTTATCAAGAGAATACAAGTTTTTTATGACTGCAGGGTACAGAATATCCAAAGTGACAATGGAACAGAGTTTAAGAATTCAACCATTGAAGCCTATCTTTCGACAGAAGGCATATCACATAACTTCTCTGCTGCAAGGACTCCACAACAAAACGGTGTTGTTGAACGAAAGAACAGAACACTAGTGGAAGCCGCAAGGACTATGCTCACTGCTTCAGGGCTCTCTATTTCTTTCTGGGCAGAAGCAATTTCAACTGCATGCTTTACCCAAAATCGATCCTTGATCGTAAAGAGACATGCAAAGACACCATATCACTTACTACACCAGAGGAATCCAAACATCAAGTACTTTCATGTCTTTGGTTGCAGATGTTTCGTACTGAACGACAGAGACCAAATAGGGAAATTCAATCCCAAAGCCGATGAAGCCAAATTTGTTGGCTATTCATCAAACTCCAAGGCATATAGAATCTATGTACTCAAATCCAAGCATATACTAGAAAGTATTAATGTTTCATTTGATGATTCTTTTCAGGTGATTTCTGAGCAAATCAGCTCAGGACTCAAACTTCAGGATGAAGATTCTGGTGGATCATCACGAACAAATGATCTTCATCATCTATTTGAAGAGATGTTCAATGATGATGAACCCTCTGAAGGTGACCACAGAGCCTCTGAAGCCGAAGCCTCTGAGGACCAAACAGATACTTCTCTAACTGGTCCTCGCAATACTTCACCCTCTTTCAGTAATGATGCAGGTGCAACCATCGAGGGGGAGCACTCAAAGGACAATACGAATCAAGGCCCCAAGCTAAATCAAGATCATGGTCATCTTCAAAATCTTTCTGAAGGGTCAACACCAGATCAAGGATCCGCAGAGGTCTCTACCTCAATTCATGATGAACAACCAAGTCCTGTGGCAAGTACGAATGATCAATTCCTCTCAACAGAGAATGATCTAAATCAAGATGAACATGCTTCTGAGCTAACCACAGAAGTTTCAAATGATCACCTGCCTCGAATGATCAAATGGACCAGAAGTCACCCACAAAGCCAAATTATTGGTGACACTTCTGACAAGGTCCAAACTCGATCGAGTACTTCAAATTTTTGTTACTATACAAATTTTATGAGTATCATTGAACCCAAAAAGATATCTGAAGCTCTTGAAGACCCAAACTGGGTAGAAGCTATGCAAGATGAGCTTTTGCAGTTTGAAAGAAATGAAGTATGGACCCTAGTGCCTCTGCCGAAAGGCAAAACCGTAATAGGGACCAAATGGGTCTTCAGGAACAAAAAGGATGAAGACGGTGTGGTGATCAGAAACAAAGCAAGACTTGTGGCCAAGGGATACTGTCAAGAAGAAGGCATTGACTATGAAGAAACCTTTGCCCCTGTGGTACGACTCGAAGCAATAAGAATCTTTCTTGCCTTCGCAGCCCACAGAGGTTTCAAAGTATATCAAATGGATGTCAAGTCAGCCTTTCTGAATGGGCAGATTCAAGAAGAAGTATATGTCCAACAACCACCAGGGTTTGAGAACTCTAAGTACCCAAATCATGTCTACTTCTTGGACAAGGCTCTGTATGGACTGAAACAAGCTCCCAGAGCATGGTACGACAGACTTTCAAACTTCCTCCTTGCAAATGGTTTCGAAAGAGGTACAACAGATACTACTTTATTCTATAAGAAGAGAAAAGGTGAGATTCTACTTGTACAGATCTATGTTGATGACATTATTTTTGGGTCTACAAATGATTTATACTGCAAAAAATTTGAATCATTGATGAAGAGTGAGTTTGAGATGAGCATGATGGGAGAACTCACATTCTTCTTAGGATTGCAAGTCAAACAAACCATAGAGGGTATTTTCATAAACCAATCAAAATATGTCTCTGACATACTTGAAAAATACAAGCTCTCTGACTCTTCACCAATGAAGACTCCTATGGCCACTGGATCCAAACTTCATGCAGATCCAGAAGGCAAGCCTGTGGAGTGTAAACTCTACAGAGGTATGATAGGGTCTCTGCTATATTTAACCGCAAGTAGACCTGATATAATGTTTGCCACATGTCTCTGTGCAAGATTTCAAGCTAACCCCAAAGAATCTCATCTTTATGCTGTCAAGAGGATCTTCAGATACCTAAAAGGGACCAAAAATCTTGGTCTCTGGTATCCGGAGAGCTCTGGCTTTGATCTCATGGCTTACACAGATTCAGATTACGGAGGATGCAAGCTCGACAGGAAAAGTACCTCTGGGAGTTGCCAATTCCTAGGAGGGAAACTAGTAAGTTGGACTTCCAAGAAACAGAACTGTGTTTCGACCTCTACGGCAGAAGCAGAATATGTTGTTGCTGCAAGTTGCTGTTCACAAGTTCTGTGGATGAGGACCCAACTTAGAGACTATGGATTTGATATCGAAAAAATCCCCATCCTCTGTGACTCCAAAAATGCCATTGCGATCTCTGCCAATCCAGTGCAGCACTCTAAGACCAAGCATATCGATATCAGGTATCACTTTCTGAAACATCATGTGGAGCATGGAACAATAGAGATGTACTTTGTGCCCATAGACTACCAACTTGCCGACCTTTTCACGAAGGCATTGGAAGAGAAAAGATTCACTTTTCTAGTTGGCAAGATTGGTATGCTCAACATGAGTTGACCACAGAGCCTCTGTACCCGTGCACAGAGACTCTGTTGAACATATTTGTATATAACATATTCCTTGTTTGTAAATAATCTCTTTGACTTTCTTTATATTACATTGTTTTTGCAAATCTATGTCTTGTGCAAATCTTATCTTTATATGATCCAAGCATAGTTCAAGGGGGAGCAAGATAGTTCTGCGCAACAGACTACAGAGTGAGGTTAGTCCATCTGAACCAAGGGTCAAAACCCTTTCTCGAGCACTATGCCCTCAGAAAGATCCCACTTTGTACTAATTTTACAATCAAAACTTTGAAATGATCAAATCTTTGAAAATCTTTCCTAAAAAGAAAATTTTTGGTCTCAGAACCTCTGAGGTCGACCACAGAGCCTCTGTGATCTATCACAGAGTCTCTGCACCTCTAAACTGAGGGTGCTTAAGCAAATGCACTTTAAAAGGAACCCGATCATTTCATCGCACTTTTCTCCCTCTTAACCTTGCCAATGACCTCAGAAGCCTCTTATCCCCAGAGCTGCGGGTTATTTATTGAAACTCACTATCACGTGAAAATAGAAAATGCCAGGCACGTGAGAATAGGGTGGCGCACGTCCTAGATCGTGCACCGCCATCATCTGACGTGGCAACATTTGATTGGTTCGTAATCTGTACCATCGTTCTTATGAAACAGCTTCTTATCCGTTTCCACTCATCACGGATTTGAAATCTTTATTTTTTACCGCTCATTTTTTTTACCTTCCCCTGTATAAAATTCCTTTTGCCTCTTCTTTTTCATTTTACCTACATCCTTTTCTCTCAAGAACTTCAAGCAAAAAGCCTTTCCTCTTCTCCTCAATTTTTTCAATGGCTTCTCCCTCATCTTCCTCCAAGAACTCTAATGGATCCAAGAAATCCAACAACTCTCATCACTCGATGATTCAAAAGGCTGATTCAGACTCCGTCGACTAGGAACATGTGCTTACCAGCAGGATGTTGTCCTTCACCAGACATGACTATCATTTGGCCCAAATGAATAATAAGCCAAACAACCACTTTGTCACCCTAAATCCCTCTGGTTTTCCCACTGAAGCTGCACCGTTGATTCAACTCCTCAAGAATCATTTCCTGGTTAGAGCCCTAACATTGAAACGAAATGACATCCCGGAATCTTATATCCAACAGTTCTGGCTAAGTGCCCGCCATGCCAAAATGGACAAATATGGACACTGCATCATTGGCTATGCAACCCATCCATCTACTGCAAAAATTCTGGACTTAGGGATCAATCGTAGGAAACTCTCCGAGGTATTTGGACTTCCCACCAAATCAGATCTCAACCTGCGTAAATTCTCAGAGGAGCCCACAGAGGAAGAGATACTAGAATTTCTGAGGTTCATTGACTACGGAGTTCCAATCATCAAAAGAACAAACTTCAGGCGACAGAATCTACCCCCTCTGTGGAACATCCTTTTCTCTATTCTGAACCGATGCCTAACAGCGAAGGTTGGAAGCCCAGATCAATCAAGCCATACAATCTTGGCCATAATGTATGGGATTTACTACGATCTCCCACTGGACTACGCTGGACTTATTTTCAGGGAGATCCAAAATGCTGTGATTTCCAAACAGCAGGACCAAGACAGAGGGACAGAACCAAAGAACATCGTGTTTGGACATTTCTTAGGACTGCTACTAGGCGATGACTTGATCGGAGAAGGAAAGCTACCAGCAGAGGATAAGACAATAAAACTATATGAGATGAAGTCTCATAAACCCACCACCATCAAAACAGGATATCCAGAAGCCAGACCTCTGTCAACAAAGATGCTGACTTATTTGGGTAGTAAAGAAGAGGTTAGGGAATACATACGAGGGAACAGGACACCAGAACCACGTCCTGTAACCCCCCCCCCCTCGCGTAGGATTCAAAGTAGGAGACATTGTAGTTTACTTAAGAGACGAGGGAGTACGGACAGAAGTTGAAGCCGCAGAGGCTAATGTGAGTGAGAAAGAGAGCCCATTAGTTGGAGGGGAGGGGAGTGAGAGAAAGACGAAAAAGAAAAACAAGAAAAAGAGAGTCGCAGAGGTAGAGACTCCAAAATCCTTGCAGATGAAGAGAAAGCCACAAAAGAATCCACAGAGATCAGAGTCTATGAGAAAAAGAAAGGAAAGTTGAGAACGCTTGCCGAAAAAGAACAAATATTGGAAGCCCTCCGACAGAAAAGGATAGATCTGGATGAATACCTTGCTGCAAGCACTGCACCTGCAGAGGGTCAGACAAAGCCCCTGCAGAAGGCAAGAAGAGCCCTAGTCCTTGCAGAGTCCCCTGAGGATACACCTCAGAGCCCAATTCATATAGCCTCTGCAATAGCACGCGAGGTCTCTCTTCAATACTCTGGAGGATTAGGGGAAACCGTGGAAATGGAAATAGATGATGTGACAGGAAGGTCACAGAGCGAAGATGAAGAAAAAGAACCAAGTAAAAAATCGTTGGTGGAGAGGGAAACAAAAGATGCCATTGGCACACCACCAAAACCAACTCCTAGTGCAACCCACACCTCTACCCCTGCAGTTCTAGTGCAGAGGGGTATTGAAACAGGACCGCACAGTCCGAACCTCACCTATGCCATCCGGACAGAGGATACTCCTTCATCCTCTGTACCACCTTTCGGGGAAACCAAAACCACCTCACCCTCTCAAAAGGGTGAGAGTGTTGCTCTGCGTGTCCATTTGCCCCAGGACA
The DNA here is from genome assembly GCA_023525745.1 of Arctium lappa. Classification (NCBI taxonomy): domain Eukaryota; kingdom Viridiplantae; phylum Streptophyta; class Magnoliopsida; order Asterales; family Asteraceae; genus Arctium; species Arctium lappa. The sequence continues at coordinate 67,580,106 of CM042048.1, read as the reverse complement.
CATCTCTTTCACACACAGAGGTATTCGTTACCTCTGTCACACACAAGAGTGACATCCAAACCACCTCAGAGTTGGTGGTGCGAGAACACGAAGATTCTGTGGCTCTAGAACAACCACAAGATCCATTCAACATCGATCTTAAGGGAGTCTCTGAACCCTACCCCAAAGAACGTGTTGACAGAACTTCCATAGGTGCTTCCTCTGTGGAACATCGAGGATTGGAAGGAAATCCTCCATAGCTCATCATAAAAACAGGCTCTGAAGGTGCCAAAGACTCGTTGGCCAAATCTGGAACATGTGTTGTTCCAGAGGTTACCTCTGACACCTTTGTCACAAAGGCCGAGTTTAAAGCCTTTGCTGACATGGTGCTCAAAAAACTTGACGAGTTGCAAAGCTCGATCTCCAGAGAGTCCCAATCCAACTCTCAAATCCTTGCAGAGGCCCTAAAAGCCAATACAGAAGCTCTACAAGCACTAAATACGAACTGCACGAAAAGGGCTGATCTTCAAGCTTGTGGACAAGCCATCATCGCACACTCCCATCAAATTCAAGTTTTGGGGGATCTTTGCACAGAGGAGTTCCCAAAATATGCTGCGACCGGAGTTCAGACCGGAGTGAACGAAATGGCCAGGCTCAGAGAGGAAATAAGGGACATAACTCGCAGTGTTATGGTCCCAGCTCACACACAAGCATCAACCTCTGCCCCAGATCCCTCTGCGTTTGCAACAAAGGTCGAATTGGAAGCCATGGGCAATCTGTTTCTGTAAAACCAAAAACTCCTTCAATCCAACTTCAACGACCAAGGAAAGAAGCTGCCAGCTGACTTGAAGCTATCCATAGCCACATTTCGCTTCAAGTCAGACATCGAAATCAACGCTCTGTCGTTGGCTGCAGAGGACGCAATCAAGAAGATCACAAATCATGTCAATAACAACCTCTGTACGCCAAAGAAGAGGAAGGAACCTGTCACCTGCCAAACCCAAGCAGGACAGAAGAGGGCACGGCATGAGGACCAAGATCCTGATGCCTCCGGCAGTGGTCCTCATGAGGGGGAGAATCTACAATCCAATAAAGAAGCACCAATATCAGTTGCTCCTCTAAACTAAGTCCCTATGAGCTCAGAACCTGAACCACAGAGAACAACCAAACAAAAGGTCTCTGCAGCCCCCTCTCCCACCATAATCCAAATCAAAGAAACCCCACCAACTGCCAAAGACAAAGGCAAGGCAATAGCTACAGAACCTCTGAAGAAGGTCAAGCCTCCTCCTCCCTCCTCTGAGAAACTACTAAAAAGCTCTTTTGATGCTTTCAAAAGAGTGAAACCTGAAGAGGAAGACTGGCTTTTGATCTACAACCTCTGTCGGAACTCCCCATCCTACAACCACTTGACACACCATCAAAGGATAGAGTTGCAGAGGTTATCCAAGGCTTTGAGAGCCTAAGAAGACCCTTCCCTATTCCTCCAAAGAAGGACATCGAAGAAGAAGTGTACAAATACCTCTACAGCCGCGGAGCTCAAGATCTTCCAACAGTCAGACTCTCAGAGGAAGTTATATCAGAGGAGCGAAGGAGATTCTATAAAGATAAAGCCAAGCCAAAATCCAAAGTCTTCAGCATGGCCAAGATCACAAAGGTTGTGACAATCAAGCTTGGACACACAAAGTGTAAAAACTTCTGGTTCAGTGAATACGCCGTAAAAAGGGAAGATACGAAGATATGGACTTTCACATACGCAGATCTACCGAATCTTCACCCTCATGATCTTCCAGAGCTATTCAAATGGATAGAGGATAAGTTTGGATGGAAGAAGGAATACCAAGAAGCACATCTCACAATCAAGAGGGTCATGAGAGAAAAGCTGTTGTTCTACAGTATAGCTGACTTTCAAGTGGCACTTGACTTGGGAGTCAAAAAGGTCAGCTTCCCTCCACCACAAGACAGCTTACCACCCTCTGCCAATATTTTACCAAACTCCATCATCACTTCACCTTCTTTTGGATTTGTGTACTTAAACCCCAAAGGAGAAAAGAAATTATTCATGGGGATAGAAAGCCAAAAGTACTCAACCGAATCTCTGCTGCTCATTCAAGAACTACTTATCAAGCACACAGGAACTCCACTTGTACCCACAGAAGCGGCAGATGTCCTTTTGTCAAACATAGATGCAACCTTAAACTTCTGATTCCTGTGCGTATGCTATTACAGAGAACTGAAGAAAGAAGGTGGGTTTGGAAAGAAGATCAACGATTTTCCAGACGCCAAAGTATAGGCTCTGATGACTTGTAATCATTTTAATTGTCAAATGTAATTGCCTTCTGGCATCATATCTTAAATGAAAATCAAGATTCAGAGGTTGAGTTCCTTTCACCTCTTTTGCTTCTAGTTTAGCCATCGCTCTAAATTCCAAATTTTTATTTTTCAATACTTAGGGGAGATTGTTAGCTCCACTCACATTCTATAGAAGTATTGAAAAATAGGCTAAGTATAAGAATCGCAGAAGCCTGTCGCTGAACACTCAAGTACACCACAGAAGGTGCAAAGCTCAGAGGTTACTCCGCAGAAGATCTACCAGAAGTCAAACCTGAATAATTCTTGGATCACAGAGCCTCTGTGATCACTCACAGAGCCTCTATGAAGGCCAACCTCTGGAGATCAATGTTGAAGCTCTTCTAAGAGTTCAAGACAAGACCACGTGCAGAACACGTGAGACCTGCTGTATGAAGATCCTCAAGATCAAAGTAATGGGCGTCCCACGATGTTTACTTTCCAGGTGGCATTCCGTTTATGGAATGTCAGTTTTTGTCTTGTACTAAGGGGTACATCCCTCTTGTATATTAAGGGAGCACCTCCTTAGAGCAAAGGGGAGCGCAGACACGAAAATAGTAGTCTGTATAATCCTTGAGCATATTTTGCACCTACCAGTGCGTGTTCTTGGTGTTCTTGAGTAATCAATGAAACAGTTCTTTGAGTAACTTTCATGTGATACTTTACTTCCTGTTCATTAATTACTTTTGTGTTTACTACCTTGCATGTTCAATCTTTTCTACACGTATTAAATGCTTCCGCACTCTATTTATTTAATCTGTGTGTAGTAAAAGGTTAAATCAAGTTAAAGAACATCAAAACTGGGATCAACAGTACTTGTGACCTTTCTGGTTTGGGAAAGTAAGTTCCGTGGGATGCTTATCATCTGGTCCCTTAAGGTCAATTGGTCTGGGAGTGATCGAACCCAGATCCTTCTATAGAACCAGATCGAAAGTCATGTTCAACTGGTATGAATGGGTTTAGGATGTGTCGATGTAGCCTTTCTGATCTGGGAGAGTAAGTTCCAAGGGGTGCTTGACACCTAGTCCCCTAAGGCCAACTGGTCTGGGAGCGGCTGACCCAAATCCTGCAATAGGGTCAGATAGAAAGTTACGTTTACGGCATGTTCTTTACTTACCAAAGTTTTTGATTAAAATATGCCAAAGTGCACAAGCCTAAAAGATGCCAAAGAGCACACTCATGTGAAGATGCCAATGTGCACAATGCTAAAAGATGCCAATGAGCACACATCTCATGATACTTGGTGATATGTTTAAGTTGCAATAAACCTATAAATTTGTGAAAATCTTAAATTTTGATGGCTTAGTGTGAGTACATGCAAAGTTTTCTATTATATTTTTAGAATTACATTTTCTTGAAGCCAATCGAAGTTCGCATGCGAGCACACTGAATAGATTGATGAAAGTTTTTGAAACTGAACATGTTTTAACTTGATATGCAATGAAACTTGTATTTGTATCCAACAACATACACTTGAATTCATCTGATGGATTAATCTGTGATATTTTACTAAGTAGAATTTAATTTGTTTAGTGTTTAAAATTTTATATATTTAGTTGTTTCAAAATACATATTCAGTATATTTTTCTTTCTACATTGATGTTTCAATTCGTGTGTTCTCATAATTTTGTAAATGGGTTTGTGCATTATTCAAGGGGGAGTGAATAAGGAGAATATTCTGAAAATATCATATCTGTTTTCAAGGGGGAATATCTGATTCTTATATGAATGCTAAACTTGAATTGTCATATTTAGTGCATTTGTGTAGGGGGAGTCAAAGAGCTTAACAGGTAAAAAAATTTCTCTGAGTTTAAGTCAGCTTTGCGCCAACAGTTGGTAGCGCAAAACTCAACTTTGCGCCACTTTCAGCTAGCGCAAAACAATCTTTGCGCCACCAACAGTTAGCGCAAACCTCTCCTTTTTCTCCTTTACTCTGATTTTGCAGATCTGAAGTTGTCTCGTCTCCAACATTTGCATGACCAAGTTGATCCAGATCATCAAGGTCATGAGGGGGAGAAGTTAAGGAGAAGTTAAAGAGACAAAGAGTTCAAATGTTTAACTGTTGATCAAGATTTGCTCAAGATTCTATTTTTCTCAGCTACTAATTCTTTTGTTGTTCCAGCTTCGACCACCACAGTTCATTCAAGTACATTTGAAGGAGGTGTGTCGTCTAGAGCACAAGCTGATGAACCGATTGTTCTTTCAAGCTAATTACAAACAGGTCCAGACTTGTCAAGACAGCAAAGGCAACATAGACTGAAAGATGCTGAGAAGAATTTTTTTTTTTAAAAGTCAAGAAGCTTCTTCGCTAAGTCGCTTAGTTGGTCTGTGTTGATTTAGAAGATGAATATTGAAGACCACAGCGCCAATGATTACTAAGGGGGAGATTGTTAAGTCAGATTTTATAGTAATCATTGTATTTATAGACTTGGTCTAATACTGTGTTTAGGTTTCTTATCTGTGTTGTATTAGCCAAGGGTATTTAAGTCCCTTGTGGCTTTGGTGTTTGTAAGGGAACTCTCACTCATATCTCAATACCATCTTACTTTTGCGCTTTCAACTCTCTCTCTCTACTTTCTCTCATTAAGATTTAGTTGATTTTGGGATTATCAATATGTATAATATATCATAAATTTTGGATTTTTTTAACTAAATACAAATTACGGGAAATATCTACGTTAAATGATGATTTTAAATAATCATTATATATGATATGAATAAAAATAACTTTGGATTAACGTTACATATCTTAATTAATTAATAATTTCTATAAAGAATAATTATTAAATTAAATAGTTTATTATATTAGTTATTAAAAATTTATTAAATTTAATTTAATTTTATGTAATTCATAAAAATATTTTTAAAATTGTTATATTTGTTTTTTTATCCATTAAATATATTAAATAATAATATTATTGAAATCATTAATAAGATTAATAATAATCCTAAGTAATTAATAATAATAAATAACTTACAATCAAAATTAATTAATAATTTGAAAATAATAATACTTAATTATTACTAATTAATAATAATATACAACAATTAACATTAACTAGGAGAATAGTTGGAACAAATTGACAAAAAATTATTAGAGCCTTTTAAAACGTTTCAACATCTTTATACTTTTTGTCCATCCAAACGAATCTTATAAAAAAAGCTAAAAAATTAAGTTAATTTGTGTTTACTAAACATGGCCTACAAAAAAGGAAGGATAGAGTAACTATAAGCAAACTAAAAAGGATAGGCTAAATACAACTCTATATATTGTCAAAATCAAATTTAACTTCAAATTTTTTTTGTAATCTCACGCACGTTAACATTAACACTAACTTTTATATATTTAAATGTTTGATTTAACCTGATTTTGACATAAATATATGCATTTAACAACAAGTAATGTTACATACAACATTTTTTATGTAAGAATCAAATAAAATCAAGTCTTAATATTAATATATATAAAAAAAAAATTTAACATGTAAGAATATATTTAATCCACCTGTTACCAACACCCTTAACCTACCTGCAATATCGAAACTAAAATCCACAAGTGACGGCCACCTTCTTGATTATTTAGAGCATCTCCAATCACCCGCTAAATGAGTAGAAATGGCGGCTTCCCACCTCCAACCGGCCGGTATATTCAATTTTTGTTTGCCGGCCATGAATTCCCTCCGGCATATATGCCGGCCAAAGTCTTGACCGCCAAATTGTAAGGCCCACCTTTTAATTACCTTTATTCCACTTTTTTCTATTTTTTTTTATTTTTAATATCAAAATTCATTAAATATATAATAATTTGTTCTTTAAATTAACATATTTATATTAAATAATGTTATTTTAATGTGGGATTTATAAATTTGGTGTTTTTTTAGAGGATGGTTGAAGTTGGGTTTTTTTTTTTGTTGATGGACCCACCATATTTGGTGTTTTTGGTGTTTTTTTGGTGCTAAGGATGGAGATGCTCTTAGGTTCATAGATTCCTTCCCCTATTGGCAACTGTTCATCCCATCTTGTCTCCTTCTCTCCTGGTTAACTGTATGCACTACAGTATGTCAACACGCCATTTTACATGATTCATTCCTTTATGATTAAAATAAAAAAGGAAAGGAAAACATCCTAGTTTCAAGGGATTAAAGATTTGGCTTTGGAACATGTTAAAAATATGAAATTTAATCAGGTTTAACTATACATCTAGTTGGCATAAATAAAAATATAAGTATATTTGTTTGGTTCGTTGAATATTACCTTTGGAGTTGTAATAAGATAACGATAATAACCCAAATACCCTCTTATAACATTTTCATATTTTTTTGTTTAAATTATAAAAATACTAATATAATAATAAACATAATAATAACATTAATTGGTAGCAGTAACAACGGTGGGGGCAACAGCAACAACCATCGTGGTAGAATGGAATGAATTAGAGTCAATATAAAATCATTAATAGTCTTTTCTCGATAGAAAAGTATTAGGATTCCATATTGAAACCCCATGAATTTAAATTCCACCATATGTGGTATTGGAATTCTATACCAAAACTCAAAAGAATGAACCAATCATATGGGCAAAGTTTAGTCGATGCCTTCCAATTCCTTCAGATCATCGTATTCCGAGAATCAAACGTCATCTTAGATAACTCAACAACAACGTACATACTATCGGTCATAACATTGGTCCTTTGGTTAAATGACATTCCGTCAACTTTTTATTTATTTATAAAATCCATGACCTTTTAATAGTTTGAAAATGTCATTAGATGCCACTTCCATAAACCAAATAAATAATGCGATCATCGCATTCATTAGGTAGCGTTTGGTACGCAGACATGATTGGACGAGACTGGACTGGACATGACAAGACAAATGTATGTCTTGTGTTTGGTACGACAAGGACTGGATTGGACAGGACTGGACAAATTTTCCTAAAAGTTGTTTGATGATTTTTTATGTTATATAATAGTTATAAATAACACAAATAAAGTATATCTTTAAATAATTTAATTAAAAAACATTTTTATTTTTTTAAACGATTTTCATATATATAAATACATACAAAAACAATGGTAGGAAGTTTGAATGAATAATCTGAAATAATTGATGGTAATTCGAAAAAATCAGATTCATATAAAAAAAAATATAATATTTTATTCAATTTGGAAGATCTTAATGAATTGGCGGATGCATAGTTGCAGCGACAGGTAAAGGTAAATGCGATGGGTGGCCCGTGAAGTACGGTAGTTGTGAAGAACGTGAAAGATAGTGGATGGTGGTGATGCTGGAGGTTGTTATGGTTGATGTGGTGGAGGTATAGGTGGCCGATGATGGTAGTGGTGGTGGCGGTGGACAGGGTAATAGAGGTTATTGTAGTGGAGGAAGAGGCGGAGGTCACCGACGGTGGTTGGCGATGAGCGTCGGTGGTGGCGGTGGCAATGGTTGTGGATGTGGTAGAGGAAGAGGTTGTAGTAGTGGAGGAAGTCGACGATGGTTGGTGGTGGCTATCGGTGGCCGTTGATGGTGGTGATCGGTGTTAGTGGAGGTGGTCAACGATGGTAGTGGTGGTGGCGATGGCCGATGATTATGGAGGTGGTGGAGGAGATTGTTATGGTGGAGAAATAGGTAGAGGTGACCGACGGTGGCTACTGGTGGCCGTCACTGGTGGTAGTAGCGACGATAGGTAGTGGCGAGCCTTCATACTAATACCATATTAAGATTATACATCAAATGGCGGTAGATCAATGATTTTTAGTTTATGTCTTACTTTTGTCCCATGTTGTTCCACCTATTTTGGTGGAACAAGAAAATACCATTTTTTGTCTCATCTTGTCCCACCTTATCTAGTCTTTGTCCTTGTCCCATGTCGCGCCAAACGTGATATAGTGAATTTTTGTTCTGTCCCATGTCACGCCAAACATGGGCCAGTGAATTTTTGTTTTGTCCGTCTCATCCAGTCTGCAAACCAAACGCACCCTTACGTTTGAATCATTTAATTAAATGAGTAAAGTTTGAATCATGACCTTCTGACAATCATTTAATAACCTTCAAATTTGTTTTTTTTTTCTAACCCAATAACCTTCCGATAACCTGCCTTTTGTGTAAAAAAAGAGACTGCAATTGTGAATTCTTAGAAAATACACTTGGATATTGTTTAGCAGAAAAAAAGCTAACTTATAAGCTAGCTTTTTTTTTGTACATGTTTAGATAACCATAAACCAGTTTATTTTATTGAAAAGCTATTCATAGTAGCGTTTTGAAAAGCTAGCTGGTAGCTTATTATCAGCTAGTTTGCCAAACATAGCCTTAAAGGATTAGTTTGTAAAAATGATTTATGGCAATGACAATCATGTAAAATGAGACTTGCATGCTTAGAGTAAGAGGTTGTTAATATATACTTATCCGGATAAGCGCTTACTGATATCACTTATCTTACGGTCATTACCTATTGAGCATGGAAACTACCTGGAATCTTACTCGGTAAGAGTCATAACAAAGACCGGAGTCTTACCCAGCAAGTGAGAGAAATGACTCTTACCCGGTAAACCCTTACCGGGTTTAAGACGTTTACCAACAATCAATTTTGATGGTCGGGAATGTTATACGATAAGTAACCGAGGGTAATATCATTGCCGGTAAGCATTTTGGTAAACAGCCCCTAAGACATAAAATATAATTAAAATGGACCTTATATTAAAAATTGTCATGTAGTAAGTATCTCATAACATTGTTGCCTTAAATTTCCAATACTTACAAAATGAATTTGTGGTACGAGTAGCAGCAGATTTGATTGGAAGCAGATGTATATCACCATCTTCGTACCAACGATGTGAGCAACTGTAAAAGACATTAGACATATCCTTTTACACCTTCAATTCTAAATAAAAAAATGTGTATGTATGTATGTATGTATATGCACAAATCTAATACACAAATTCCACCAAAAATACATACATACCTCAAACAGCTCAAATGGACTGCCACGCTTGTATATGTCGTTCTTCTTGCTCTTTTCATCATCATCCGCTAAAATGTTAGATAGCAGTGCTCTCCATCCTATAAGTAACAGAGCGGTACTACCCATTGTAACCGCAATAAATCTCGTAGGAGGGATGTGACCAACACTTACGGCCCTTATAAATATTCCCAACTGAATAAACACAATAACTTGTAATTACTCGTAGAACAAGAGTTGATTAACAGAAACAAACAAGATTCTAAACATCAAGAGGCCTAAAATTTAACCCACAAACCAAGTCAGACAAATCCCGAGCCTATTTTCATGAATAAGAGTAAAATGATTTTGTGTAAAAGGAAAAGGTTTTACAAAAGTTTGATAGAGGGTAAAGAGAAATACCAAAACGAAATCATTAACCCTCAACATTTAGGGTAGATCCACCCACCCGGGCCTCAGTTCCAGGTGGGATATAATACGCTCGTCTTGTTTGGTTTGGTTTAACCACTAATTCAAAACAAAAGGTAACACCATTGCCTGCTAATTACTTGATTATATTCAGCATTTCTGAAACATCGTACGTAGTCTGCTAACAAGTATTTTCAACCTATAAAACAACAGTTTTGCAATTCAATAAAAACAGGAAATGACAAACAATATTACTAGTAAACCCTCCCTGTCTAATTTCCTATTAATATGTTTTATGCTTTCAATACAAGAACCCCCACAGGCTCTGCAACTGTAGGACCAAAAATCTCTCATAATAATAACCTTATGAAATGATGAATCGAAGACAAGGTACTTATGTGGTTCAACGATTTGCATATATCCAAGGTTGTTGCTAGGATTTTTATTATTCACTTGTGAATTGGTAGCACATTTACCAATGAAATACCAGCTCAATCAGTATGAAGAAAACCTGACGGCAAAACTTTCATCCGCTAAGCCGTAGTCCAGTTTACAGTTCATATAGGCTTTACATCCTACAAGTATTTGAAAGGTGGCAGCCTGGCAGGGGTGAAGGCAAAAATACATACTCAAAATGTCGTAAAAATCGATTGAATAGCCAATGGAGTATTTGAGTACACATCAAAGTTCTCTTGCTTGATCATACTATCATCTATTTGCTTGACTTTAGGCAATCCTTACAGCTTAAAATCCCGACCAACTGAGTAAAAAATATGGAACACTTTATTCCAATTTGCTTGCATAGAGTTCAAAGAAGCCAACCACTTTAATCCACATTGTTGATGAAAAAACGAGCATTGCATCATATCTACGCTGTTACCAACAACCCTCTTCATCCCATCTACACCGTTACCAATATTCAACACAAGGTCCGTGTGCTTGACAGAACAAAATTCACCTACGCTCAGACCCAAATTTTGGGTTGACTTCGACTCCTTACACACTGCCGCATACCTCCAGAACACTCTCCCCGTTGAACTTCTACACTTCGGCTTACCCACATCCGACTTTTCCTTAAAAATCCCGTCCTACGATCATTTCTTTGTCTTCAGCTGCTTACTTTATCCAAACCTCTCAGCCACCCACACTCACAAACTCTTCCCATTACGTCTTCCTTATATAGCCCCCCCCCCCAACTTTCTAGGTTATCGGTGCCTCGATCTCACCATGGGCAAGGTTATCCTCTCCCTTCACATCATTTTTGACGAGAATGTCTTCCCTTCACCGAATCCGCTTGTCCACCATCATCAGTGTACTCTTTCCTTGACCAAGATCATTCTCACCACTCTCCTCTACTCTATGACACAGCCTACAACCAACAAAACCATCACCATGTCCGAACACTTCCCCAACCGAGCAGACTACCCAATTAGACCCCAACATCACGATTGTTCCCTCGCAAGTCGCATCCTCCACCACATCTGCCACCTACCCGAGTCTCAACCCACCCCATGTCCACACTTGCCCAACATGGGATCTTCTAACCCCGCTTGCCTCTGAACCTTCATGTCACTTCCAGCCCATATATCTTGCCCCTACCCAAGTCCCATGTTGCCCTCCCTTATCCGAATTGCAACGCTGTATGCATGACGAATATCATGCATTACACGATAATCACACATGGGATTTGATTTCTGGTCCCCTCAATGCTTTTTTCATTCGGTGCATGTGGCTGTTTCGCCACAAGTTTAATTCAGACAGCTCTCCTCAAAGGCACAAAGCCCAATTGATTGTTAATGGTAAAACACAATATGTTTGCGTCAATTGCGACGAGACTTTCAGCCAGGTGGTTAAACCCACCACCATCCACACTGTCCCCAACTTGGTCATCTTGCCCTTATGGCAAATCCACCAATTGGATGTCAAAAATGCATTTCTCCATGGTGAGTTTGTTGAAACCGTGTACATGCACCAACCTCGCGACTTATGGATTCGACTAAGCCGCATCATGTGTGTCGCCTTCGAAAATCCCTCTATGGCTTGAAACCAGCATTATGTGCTTGATACCAGTGTTCTGTGACATTTGTGTTTTCCCAAGTATTTCATGGCAATTCATGTGATGCCTAGTTATTTATATATCAACAAGGTACTGACATACTGCTTATCTGTTATTATATGTTGATGATCGCATCATTGCTTCTTTAACTCATGAAACTACTATGATAGATCTTGGATTGCTTTATCATTTCTCGGCACCACAGTCACCCGGTGTCGTAATAGATTGTTTCTTTCCCAAAGTCGGTACGCTTGGTTACCAGAGCCAACATGACTTTATGCAATCCCACGGCCACTCCCGTTGACACTTCCTCCAAGATTAATGCCACTAGTGGAGCACCTGTAGAAGACACCACCCTCTATCGCAATCTGTCCAAGACACTCAAGTACCTCATATTCAGACGCCCATATATCTAGGGGTGTGCAAAACCCGATCGCACCCGAAAACCCCGAAAACCAACCCCAAAAAAACCCGAACGATCCGACCCTAACCACCTGATCATACCCGAAGTCCGAAGTCCGAATTTTAGGACGGATATATCGGTTCAGGTAGGGTCTTAATATATGTCACTGATCCGACCCGAAACCTATTTATTAAATATAAATACTATTGTTTTATTATTTTTCCTAAAACCTAATCATATCTACTTTTGTCGCCTCTCGGTCTCTCAAGTCTTACCGTTGGTTCCTCAATCCTCACGTCTACTTTAATCTTTAATGTTCAAGGTTTCAAACATGAAGCATGGTGTACGAAAGTTTTGTTTGAGACTTTGAGTCGTTATAATTTTATAAACATATAATTATTATTAGTAAGATATGTTAGTAGTCTTTTTTTACAAATTTTGTTAATTAAAAAAACTGTAAAGTTTAGATGTTTCAACATTCAGTTTCTTTTTCTTTTTTTGCTGCACAGTTACACAAGAGGTGAGTTCTAAAAATCTGAAGGAAAAGTAAAAAAAATAAAATATTGGATTTACCCGAACCCCGATCCGATCCAATCCGAAACCTGACTAGGCCCGACCATGAAAACCCGATTCCCCCGATTGCAATATTCGGGGCCTAAATAGCCTACCCGAAACCCGATCGGATTTTCATTTTCCCACCTAATCCGACCCGACCCATGCTCATCCCTGCATATATCACATATGTTGTCAAGCAGATATGCTTATTCATGCACGCGTCCCATGAGCCTCACTTCAACTTTCTCAAACAGATCTTGCGCTACATCAAGGTCACCTTGGATTATGGTCTCCATCTCTCTGCTTCAAAATCAAACATGTTGACCGCCTAATGCGGACCGAGGCGCCTGTCCCGACTCCCATTCTACCTCAAATTATTGCATAATCCTCAGAGACAACCTCATCTCTTGGTCCTCCAAACGACGGGGGACAGTCTCACGGTATAGTGCCTTGGCCAAATGCCGCATGCAATACCCAAATTAAAATTGCATATTTAAATCTATCAGGAAAGTAAAAATATATATACATACACGTGAGGTGATGTTTAAAAAGTAATATATAATTATTTTATAACAAATCTTGTCCTTTAAGTAAAAAGTAATAATAATAAAGTCAAATCTCAAGACAAAGGAATTGTTACGTGGTGATAGAACCCTGAATCAAAGAACTCAAACTACAAACCAGAATTGAGAAATGGAGCTATTAAATTACTAGAAATCAAAGGATTACAATGACAAAATCAAAATGAAGCGATAGGTTGACCTTCCCTCTTGCACAAGCTATATTAGCCGGCCACTCTTAATAGAAAAGCTAAAGCTCACATAACCCCTTATCGCTAAAACACATTCATATTTGTAGTATTCCCCCCTCATGGGCATGCATAACAACTCCTCTCATATTAGCCCTACACCTATCCCCTTCCTCTTGATTTGAAAAACTTTCCAAGGCCTTGGGTGGTCATCCCGTATCCGGCTTGGGCTAGTGGGCCAATTTCTATCATTGCCGCCATCTTGAAGAGCAGGCTTGGCCTCAAGCCTGAAATCAGGGAACTGAGGCTGAATGGTGTAAGCATCCTCCCAAGTAGCCTCTTCAATACTACCATTTTCCCACTGAATCAACCATTGTTGAGTTTGAGTACCATTTGCGGAAAGCATGCGTGTGGAAAGACAGCGAATGGGGCGCAAAGGGGTAGCAGAATCTACCTCCATTCTAGAAGGAAGAGAGACCTCAACCGGATGTTTTCCAATAGCTCGTTTTAGGAGAAAAACGTGGAAAACCGGATGTATTTTACCCAAGTTAGGTAATTGGAGTTTATAGGCCAATGTAACACCCGAAAAATTCTAAGTAAATTTTAAGTTGGGAATGCGTTTTTTAAAGGCTTTATTAAATAAATATATAGTTGTATTTCAATTTTATATAAAAGCCTTATTTACTAATTATGTGAATTATGTGTTATTTTTATTTAACGAAAAGTCTTATTAAATAAAATAATATGGATTAAATGTGTTGGATTCGAAACTAGTAAAAAGAAAATAGAATATATGGGTTATAGTTTATTTTAATTAAAAAACTTATTTAGTAAAATTATTATTAATATTAAAAGTTTAGTTAATTATATAGGTAGACTATAATGGGCCATGGACTTAGAATCTAGATTTCAAATCTAGGCCACAAATAATTTAAGGGAAGCAAATGGAAGTTGGGCCAAATCAGGAAATTGGGCTCCCCGGGCGTGTTCACAGCCTCCCCGGGCGTGAATGGAGGGCAGGGCCGACCTGCTGTGTTGATTTCTCCAAGCGACTTTATTAAATGAGATTTTTGGTTCTTGTTCTATTTATTACTTCACTTCTTCCCCCTTTCTTTCTGCACCTAAGGCACCAATTTTGAAGCTTTAACCAAAATATTCCTTGGTGAATCGGGCGAAAACTTGAACTACGTACATACATACTTTTAGAAAAAAGGTAAAGCCAACAGACATATAAAAACCGGTGCTATTGCGGCTACACCTCCTGACAAAGTCAGGTATACTACGAAGAATGGCATGGATCGGTAGGAAATACCATTCCGGTACAATATGAGGCAAGGTGGGCATCGGATTAGCAGGTATATAATTGACGAGATGCCCCAAAACATTAGGAGCTAGAGAGATCATCCATAAGAAGAAAGATTGTCCTGGTTATAGGGGTAGCAAGGAACTAAAATGTCGATCATGAATCGCTCGGTCACCAACGGCAGATAGATAAATAAAGGAAAAAGCCTTCTCCGGAGCATGCTCATGACAAGGTCCCGAACTCCTGGCGAGCAGTTACAATGGCTCCTTCCTAAATAAGTTATCTAAAAGTCGGTCTTTCTTTTTGTTTTCAACGATCTAGTGCTTGGTCCTTCACCTTTAAAGTCCTTTCTTAAACCACTTCCCGTTCAGTTGTTGAAAGATAAAGAGAAGGCTTTCTAAATGAGATTGAGTTCCACGAACATGCAGGCTAGAAAGATGCTATTTGCTGACCATGGAATTTTATTTTTTTGCTTGTAGAATTCTGATTCGTTAGTTAAGATTTTTGTTTCTCACTTCGGGCAATTAGCAATAATTTTTCTGTGGACTTCCGGAAATCTCTTTCATGTAGCTTGGCAAGGAAATTTTGAGTCATGGGTACAGGACTATCACTTTACTATACCATACTATGCTATGATAAGAAGAAGAATGCAATCGCTTTATTCTTTATACTGATTTCTATTAGGGGCTCGTGTTCTCTAAGGATCCGGGTTCTACTAGAGATCCATGCTCTAAGTACCTGTACTAAGTTAGGGCTCCGTCACACACTTTAGATATTTGTTTCCATTCAATCAAAGACGGCGAAGCGCCTATAATCTAAAGGCCAAAGAGTATTAGTCTTGATTTCCTCCTTGAATGCAAGAATCATGATCAAAGCTTTTCACCATTTTCATCTTCTCCATTATAGCTCACACCTATTTTCTAGCTATAAAGATCTGCACAGAGCCTACTTTAGCAACGATGAGGAAAGGGCCATAATAACGGGCAAACAACTTCTGGTTGACCCGTCTCACCACAAATTGGTGTCGATGGGGGCGAAGTTTAAGAAACACCCAATCCCCAACTTAGAATCCACATCACGCCAATTTGCCTTATGTATTCCATTTCTGGGGCGAAGTTGAGCACTCGGGAAGGGCTTGCGGTGATTAGCTAGATATGGATAAAGGGGCATGGCATACACATATGGTGAGCTACAACAATGGGCGCCCGTAACTCTTCCTCAACCAGGATGGTGAGCGGAGTGAGTGCAGGCCCTCGTGCTTATAGATGAATGGCGGGATGATAAGCAGACCTGAGTTTGAGATGGTTGCCCTAAAGAGAAAATTTGGATGAATACATGGGATGCCCAGAGACCTCACATTGAACAACCCGACATTTCTGACCTAAGGGTAGTTTCTAAACAACCTAACATCTCTCTATCTCAATTATGTTAACCCCCTCCCTCTCCTCTCTCTCTCTCTCTCTCTCTCTCTCTCTAACTTCCATGGTCATCTACAGAAGAAATCGTCCAAAGAAGAATTGTCATACAACTTTCTTCCTCCCTCTTCTCTCTGCAAATCTCTCATAGTTGTTTTGAAGCAAATTGTAGAGTGCATGTAGGTTTTTAACAAGATTTCTCCTCATAGTTGTTTTGAAGCAAAATCATATCTTGTCATCGGTAAGAATATTCGATCATTCATCTTTCACAAATTTGATTTTCTAGGTTTTATGCACATGTGCATAGATAATAGCATTCAAATGCTATTTTATTAGCTATTATGCACATGTGCATATGTAATAATATTCAATCATTCATGTTCTGAAAATTTGTGTTTATGGGTTTTATCCAAATGTGCATAGGTAACAATATTCAATCATTTATCTTCTAAAAATATGTGTTTTTGGGTTTTATGCACATGTGCATAGGTAACTGTATTCAATTATTCACCTTCTAAAAATTCATGTTTCAAGGTTTTATGCACATGTATATAGGTAATAGTATTCAATTACTCTTTTTTGGGTTTATGCACATATGCATAGATATCAGTATTCAATCGTCCATCTTTTGAAAATTTGTTTTCATGGGTTTTATGCATATGTATATAGGTAATAATTTTAAATAATTCATCTTTTGAATCCATTTGCTACCCAAAAAAACAAAAGATAGTGAACATAGTGACTTATTCACATATGCATGCAACCGAAAAGATGGAAGACGGAGAAAGAGGTGACTTAATACAAAAAAATGAAGAACAAAAGTAATTGGTTCTGTTTTGTAGATTGTGGAAGTTCTTTTTGTAAATTTTATATTGTCATAGATTTTTTAAGGATAACAGAAGATTTTAATTTTTTTGATAATTTCCTTTGTTTAAGAAGTTATATTTATGTTAATGAATATCCAATTGATGCAATGTGCAAAAATACCCTGATTTATAACTAATGCCACTCATATTATCCATTCGATTAAAAGTAGTCGATGAGGTGTTCCTCGGTTTTTCATTTTTTTGTAGTTTTCCCCTAAACCTAACCCTTTCGATATATATGAAAATGCTAACCCTTTCGATATATATGAAAATGTTATGGAATGTGAAGAAATGTTATGAGGTGTTTATACATGAACATTTTTACAAAATATGCATGAAATGTTTTGCCTGGGACAATGAATGATGTATCATGTTTGGGACACCTTGCACTCGGGATGTCGAGATATGCCAAGGGCAGGTGATGCAAACTAGGTAAACAAAGCTGAATGATTAACTGAAATCAAATGCTTACAAAAAGAATCACCAGCTTTCGAGAGGCTGGAGGCTCTCCCAAGTCTTAAGTATTACAAAAAAATTCCCCCCCTCATTACTCCAGCCCTGCTACTTTATTTATAATAAAAAGAAAACCAAAAATGGAAAATATTGTCCTATTCAAAGGGGACAGCTACATTCCTTTATTACGTGATTAGATTAGCTAAAAATCTGTTGGATGACATCCTTCCCTTGTTGCAAGATTACCCCCAATCAATTAGTGGACTTGCCTTTTCTTGCATAGGTGAATCTAATGGGTGGCTTATCAATACCCCGCCCCAAAAGTCTCACCTTGTCCTCAAGGTGAAAACCTGGAAACTGCTTATCAAGTGCATCATGGTCCTCCCAAGTTGCTTCAAAACCTTCCAGCCCCTTCCATTTGATTAATACTTCTAACTGACCTGTCGCGCTGTCTCGCTTTATATCTAAAACCGCTTCAGGATCTGCTCTGAACTCCATGTTGTCCTCGAGTTGTGGAGGCAGATTGTGTGAGGAGATACTTGCTCCTATTGCACGCCTTAGTTGGGACACATGGAAAACCGGATGGATGTTCGCTGTAGTTGGCAATTGTAGCTTGTAGGCCACCTGTCCCACCTTTTCTATTATTTGATATGGGCCGTAAAACCTGGCAGCCAGCTTCTGGTTATGAATGGTAGCCAATGACCTCCGACGGTAAGGTCGTAGTTTCAAGAAAACCAAATCTCCAACTTTAAAATTCTCCTCTTTCCTCCCCAAGTCCGCCTGTTGTTTCATGCGTTGTTGTGCCTTCAGTAGATGCATCTTGACCCCGTCCAGAATTTCCTCTCTTTCTATTAGCATCTGTTCCACGGCCTGAACTCCTGTTGCTGCCCCTTTGTACTTCAGTAGCGTTGGCGGGTCCCTCCCATACAAGACCTTAAAGGGAGTGCATTTGAGGGCAGAGTGGTACGAGGTGTTGTACCAATATTCTGCCCAACACATCCACTTCCCCCACTCTTTCGGTCGATCTGATGCCATACATCTGAGATACTGCTCCAGTGTTCTGTTTACTACTTCAGTCTGTCCATCTGTCTGGGGGTGATACGTCGTGCTGTAATTTAACCTTGTCCCTTGCAATTTGAACACTTCTTTCCAGAACTGACTTAGAAATAGCTTACCTCTATCCGTGATAATAGATTCTGGTATGCCATGTAATCTGATCACTTCCTTAACGAATAGCTCTGCCACTGTTTTTGCCGAGAAAGGGTGTTTTAACCCTAAGAAATGGTTGTACTTACTCAACCTGTCCACCACGACCATAATGGTCGTCATACCCATTGATTTTGGTAGTCCTTCAATGAAGTCCATTGTAATGGCCTCCCACACCTTCTGGGGTAAAGGGAGAGGTTGTAACAGCCCTGTCGGTGATCCCGCCAAGTATTTATTTCGCTGACATATGTCACAACCTTTTACCATTTCCACCAGGTCTTTCCTCATTCCCACCCAAAACATCTCAGATGCTACACGTTGATAGGTCCTTTCTTCCCCTGCATGACCCCCAATGGGTAAGCCATGGAATTCTTCGAAGAGATGGGGTATTACGGCCGATTTTCGGGACAACACTAACCTCCCTTTGTATAACAACAATTCATTGTATATCGAGAAACCGTGGTGGGTGTCAATACCTGCTTTGATGTCCTCTTTGATCTTTTGCAACAGTGGATCACCCTCAACTTCTTTTTTAATTATCTCCCATTGTCGCCATTGTGGTCCACCTATGACAGAGCACTCTACTCTTGGTAGTTTTCTGGATAGGGCATCAGCAGCTTGGTTGCTACTCCCTGTTCGGTACACGATGTCGAACTCATACCCCAACAGTTTGCTCACCCAACGTTGATATTCTGGTTCCACCACCCTTTGTTCCATCAAGTATTTTAAACTTTGTTGGTCTGTGCGTATGGTAAATTTTCTGCCCAGTAAGTACGGTCGCCATCTCCGAACAGCCAAGACTACAGCCATCAGCTCCTTTTCGTAGACCGATTTTTGTCGTGCTTGAGAGCCTAACACCTGGCTGAAATAGGCTATGGGGCGTTCTTGCTGCATCAGAACTGCTCCTAACCCGAATCCCGACGCATCAGTCTCTACAACGAAAGACTGTGTGAAATCGGGCAGCCTCAACACAGGAGCTGTCGATAGGGCTGTTTTCAATTCTTGAAAAGCGGCATCTGCTTGACTTCCCCACTTGAACTGATTTTTCTTTAGCAGATCGGTCAGAGGACCAACTATTCTACCATAACCTGCGATAAACTTTCTGTAGTAGCCAGAAAGTCCCAAGAACCCACGCAACTCGGTTACCGTTCCGGGAATTGGCCAGTCTTGCATAGTCTGCACCTTTGAGGGGTCCATCTCCACCCCTTTGCTTGACACGATGTGCCCCAAATACACCACTTTAGGCTGCCCAAACTCACATTTTTTTTCATTGGCGTACAGCTGGTGTTTACGCAAGACATTAAAAACTTGTTGCAAGTGTCCAATATGATCCTCCATATTCTGACTGTATACGAGGATGTCGTCAAAGAAAACCAACACAAACTTCCTAAGGTATGGCTTGAATACCTCGTTCATCAACCCTTGGAAAGTAGAAGGTGCATTGGCTAGTCCAAAGGGCATAACGAGGAATTCGTAGTGCCCTTCGTGTGTGCGAAAATCCGTTTTTGAGACATCTTCGGGTCGCATGTGTATTTGGTGGTAACCAGACTTCAAGTCCAGTTTGGAAAACACCCCTGCACCATATAGTTCATCCAACAGTTCATCAATTACAGGGATAGGGAATTTGTCAGGTACCGTACATTTGTTGAGAGCGCGGTAGTCCACACAAAACCTCCAACTTCCGTCTTTTTTTTAACTAGTAATACAGGGCTGGAAAATGGGCTACTACTGTGTTGGATCACTCCCGCATCCAACACCTCTCTGATCAGTCTTTCAATTTCATCCTTTTGGTAGTGTGCATATCTGTAGGGTCGTACATTCACTGTTCCACTTCCTTCCTTCAGTGTGATAGCATGCTCTTTACCCCTTTCTGGTGGTAGACCAACAGGAACATCAAACACCTTTCTGTTTTCTTCAAGCATAGGTCTTAACTCTTCCGGGCAGTCGATTTTGTGGTATTCTTTAGTCCCTGTTAGATATAGAAAAGTTTGCTTTCACTTTCTTTGTACTAGTCTTAGCTTTTCCCTATTAGGCTTGTTAATCTTGTATATATTGTAATCTCTTTTCTAATAAAGATGTACAAGATTAAAGTATTAACATGGTATCAGAGCTAGAAAATTATCTGTCACCGGAACCCTAACCGCCGGCGCCGGAACCCTAGCCGCACTTGCCGGAAATCGTCTAAACCCTAGCCGCCGCTGCCAGAATCCGTCTAAACCCTAGCCGCTGCCGTCTGGACTCGTCCAAACCCTAGCCGCCGCCGTATGGACTCGTCCAAACCCTAGCCGCCGCCGTCTTAGCCTGAAACCACTACCTCCACCGGCGTTTTCGTCCAGATCTGTGGTTGTTAGAGCCATCGACGTCCGAACCTACCATCGTCGGACCTGCGCCGCCCAGTGCTGCCGTCGCCTCCCTCTGCCGCCGTCATCGTCGTCGCCGCCCTCTGCGTTTCCAGTCCTTGGTCTGATATCTCTCTCTTGTATTCTGGTTGTTGTTACCTGATATATATATATATATATATATATTATATATATATATATATATACATCACTCACCCCATATTTTGGAGGTGCCCATTACCAGAAGATCTTGATTTCAAGCTCACAATGGCACCCACAGATAAAGCGCAAGGTTCTACAGATAAAACTCAAGGTTCTACCTCTAGTGACTTCTCCATTCCGGGTATAATCAATTTTTCTGTCGTCTTAAAGATTCCGGTTAAACTTAATTCTACAAATTGGGCTCAATGGAGTTTGTTTGTCCAAACCGGTCTTGAAAGTTTGGACAAAGATGATCATTTAATCAATGACCCTCCAAATCCAAAAACTCGAGAATGGAAACTCAACGACAGTGGTATCCGAATGGCCCTATGGAATGCGATGGAACCCCAAGTCCTAAGCATTGCTCAGAATTATCCTACCACGAAGAAGATGTGGATCCATTTGGAGTCTTCCTTCTCAGCTAAGGAATCTTTGTCTCATACGTATTCAGTGTTTGGTTCCTATTTCAGATGTGAACAAGGTGATTCTGATCTCACTGAGTACTATACTAGACTATCGAAGTTGTCAGAGGAGCTTCGAGTTCTTTTCCCTGTCACCCCTGATGTTAAAGTTCAGGAGGAGCGATTAGCGAAAATGGACGTGATGACGTTTATTTCAGGATTGTCAGCTAAATATTCCAGTGCTCGTCCTCTACTGCTAAGTCACTCAGCATCTCAGTCATTGGCGTCTACGTATCATCTTGCCCGAGAAATGTACTCTAGTCATACTCCATCACAACCACCCGGAACTGATGTATCAGCTTTTGCCTCTTCGAGTACCAGAAATATTGGAAAGGAAGGATACAGGAAGAAGATCCAATGCTTTAATTGTAAGGAGTTTGGGCACACCAAGTATAACTGTCCAAATCGTCCTCCTTCTGGTCCCTGGATCTCAACCGCCACCTCGTCCTTTCCGACCCAGGTAGCATCTGCAGATAATACCACCCCCACTCACACTTTCCATGATGAAGATGCCTCTCGATTCCAGCGTGGGTCTTCTAGCCAGGTTTCATCTACTCCCCGTGCTAGCATAGCACAATCAGGTATGTCTTCTACCTATTTTTCAGCATGCTCACCATCATGGATTATTGATTCAGGAGCCACAGATCATATGACTGGGAACAAAGACCTTATATCCAATCTCAATACTGATATACCCCAGACTCCGGTTTGACTTGCGAATGGATCCTCGTGTCAAATTAAGGGCATCGGATCCACTAGCAATTTGTCAAAACTAAATCTATCATCTGTTCTTTATGTTCCCACATTTCCAGATAGTTTAATATCTGTTAGCCAAATTACAAAAATGCATAATTGTTCGGTAACCTTTTTTCCAACACATTGTGTCTTTCAGGAATTGGGGACGAACCAGTTGATTGGCACAGGTTTTGAATCTCAAGGTCTCTATCGTTTGTCTGGTTTGCGATCTGTAGCAGCACATCTTTGTGATTCTAGTATCAAGGAGGCTCATTATCGGCTAGGTCACCCTTCTTTGTCTGTTTTAAAACAATTGAGACCAGATTTGTCTTCTGTTCAAGAGTTAGTTTGTGAGTCATGTCAATTGGGTAAACATACCCGTTGTCCCTATCCCCTAGAGAGTCTAGTAATGTTACCGTTTTGTTTCAGTTAATTCACTCGGATGTATGGGGACCATGTCCCGTAACTTCTACTAATGGATTTAAATATTTTGTTACGTTCGTTGATGACTTTTCTCGCGCGACATGGGTTTACTTGCTAAAGTCACGTAATGAAATATTTTCTGTTTTTTGTGAATTTTATGCATATGTCAAAACCCAATTTGATGTATCCATTAAAACTTTGAGGTCTGATAACGCAAAAGAATACTTTTCCTCTGATTTTACAAGTTACTTATCTGAGCATGGTATTATACATGAATCATCGTGTGCCTATACACCTCAACAAAATGGCATCGCTGAACGCAAGAACCGCCATTTGTTGGATGTGGCTCGTACTATGATGATCCATTATAATGTTCCACACAATTTCTGGGGTGATGCGGTTCTTACAGCTAATTATCTAATTAACTGTATGCCCTCTTCCGTCCTTAAAGGAAAGACACCTTTCTCTATCCTATTTCCAAAAGGCACTTCTTTCCCTCTAGCTCCTAAAATCTTCGGTTGTGTTTCTTATGTTCATGATCATCGTCCGGGACATAATAAACTTGCAACTCGTGCTATCAAGTGCGTGTTCCTTGGGTATTCTCGTGTTCAAAAAGGTTATCGTTGTTATAGTCCCAACCTGCGTCGTTATTTTACTTCTGCTGATGTCACATTCCATGAGTCAAGTCCCTTCTATGGTACACCTACCAATGCATCCGAGTCAACCCCTCTTATTTCTGATTCTTCTGATTCTTTTGATCTTCAAGTCTTACAACCTCCAGTAATGACACCAAATCTTGGTATTCTAACTGTCCAGGCTAATACTCGTTTCACAAATGTGTATGCTCGACAGCGCCAACGACACGTGTCTGAGACCCATGAGTGCCTACCTGTGCATGATCCCTTCTGGTACATCTCCCGTTCCACCCCCTGATACACACCCATCATCGCCTACTGATATTTCCCCAGACCCGGTCCTTGATATCCCCGTACCGCTACCTACTGAGCCTTACGACCCGCCTGGTGCTCCTCTCCCGGATATTCCAATTGCCTTCCAAAAAGGCACATGGACTCGCACCCGATATCCCCATTCATGACTACCTTGCCTACTCTCACCTTTCTTCAGAGTCGTGTGCCTACACCACCTCCCTTGATAGCCATATTGTTCCCAGAAATGTGACTGAGGCCCTTAATCACCCAGGATGGTTTAAGGCAATGCAAGAAGAGATGGATGCCTTACAGAAGAATCATACTTGGGATTTGGAACAACTTCCTCATGGAAAGCGTAAAGTGGGTTGTAAGTGGGTTTTCACGGTGAAAGTTAATCCTGATGGTTCGTTGCATCGTCTAAAAGCCCGACTAGTTGCCAAGGGTAAAACTCAAGCCCATAGGGTCGATTATGACGAGACATTTTCTCCAGTGGCTAAAATGCCGTCTGTTCGCATTTGTATCGCTTTGGCTGCCATCCATCATTGGCCCCTTCATCAGTTGGATGTCAAGAACGCCTTTCTTAATGGCATTCTTGAGGAGGAGGTGTATATGGAACAACCACCTGGTTTTGTCATTAAGGAGGAGGTTACAAAGGTATGTCCTAGAGCATGGTTCGGCCGTTTTTCAGATGTTCTCCAAGAGTTCGGTATGACCCGCAGTTCCCAGGATTATTCTGTGTTTTTTAGACACCATGACGGTCGACGTATCATACCGATGGTCTATGTAGATGACATTATCATCACTGGGGATGATATCACCGGCATCTCAAAACTAAAAGAATTTCTACAGACTCAATTTCAAGTTACTGATCTTGGACGGCTTCGTTACTTCCTTGGGATAGAAGTATCTCGATCTCCACAAGGGATTCTTCTGTCTCAACGGAAATATGTTGTTGATATGCTTAATGAGTGTGGTCTATTGGGATGTAAACCTGTGGACAGTCCGATGCTCGCTACAGGAAAGCTTCTTCCGAATGATGGAAGTCCTATGAAGGATCCAGAGAGATACAGGAGACTGGTTGGAAAATTAAACTATTTGACAATTACTCGACCAGATATTTCATTCCCAGTTAGTGTCTTGAGTCAGTTCATGTCAGCTCCTTATACGGGTCATTGGGATGCCGCACTTCGTGTTTTGAGGTATCTCAAGGCCACACCAGGCTTAGGGATACTCTATTCAGATCAAGGTCATTGTCGAGTGGGTGCTTTCACTGAAGAAGGAGATGGTAGAATATCCGGTTTCTCGGATGCAGATTGGGCTAGATGTCCCATTTCTAGGAGATCAACTACAGGATACTGTGTATTCGTCGGAGGAAATCTAGTTTCTTGGAAAAGCAAGAAACAACATATTGTCTCCCGATCAAGTGCCGAGTCAGAATATAGGGCCATGGCAGATGTGTCATGTGAAATGACGTGGGTAAGGAGACTCCTAAGAGAACTTGGAGTAATTACAGACGAACTGATGAGATTGTATTGTGATAACCAATCAGCCATTCACATAGCCAAGAATCAAGTATTCCATGAAAGGACCAAACACATCGAAGTTGATTGTCATTTCATTAGAGACCGTGTTGTGGGAACAAGGACAGACCCTCCATCGATCCAACCGGTACACATCAAGACTGAACACCAGCTTGCAGACATTCTCACGAAGCCATTGCGGAAAACTCAAATAGACTTTATTTGTAACAAGTTGGGCATGATTAACATTTTTGCTCCAACTTGAGGAGGAGTGTTAGATATAGAAAAGTTTGCTTTCACTTTCTTTGTACTAGTCTTAGCTTTTCCCTATTAGGCTTGTTAATCTTGTATATATTGTAATCTCTTTTCTAATAAAGATGTACAAGATTAAAGTATTAACAGTCCCCAACAGCCCTAGTTCGACCAACAATCCTTGCTTCTCTTGCTTCAACAATCTGCCCATTGCTTTCATGGATATTAAGAACCTTCCCAGTGACGGATCCCCCTTTAGGGTGACAGAATCACTGCCTATCTTGAACTTCATTACTTGCGTCTTCCAGTTCGTATAAGTAGCTCCCAAGGTCTCCAACCATTGGATCCCTAGTATCACATCGGAATTACCTAATTCGATAGGCAAAAGTCTTCTACCACTTCTATCCCTTGCACAAGCAGTTTGGCACCTCGGCACACTCCTTCACCTTTTATAGAAGCCCCAGTACCCATGGTAATTCCATACGATTCGGTGTTGGTTATAGGAAGCTTCAATTGTTCGACGAGGGTCTTAGCGATGAAATTATGTGTGGCCCCGCTGTCTATGAGCACTACTATCCGTTGTCCTTCAATTGAGCCTTCTAGTGTCATTGTTTCAGGATTGGTAAGGCCCACCACAGAATTTAAGTGAACTTCCACCTTCCGGCCCTCTTCTTCTGAATCAATTTCAGTATCTTCCTCTTCACCATCGTTTGTTTCGCCATCCTTACCCCTTTCACCGTCCTGAACAACCAACACATTGACCTCCTTTCTTTTGCATTTATGCCCGGGGGCATACTTTTCATCGCAACGGTAGCATAACCCTTGCGACCTCCTTTGCTGCAATTCAACATCTGTCAATCTCCGGTATTCATTCCCCATTTTTCCGGGTGTGGAACCGACTTACTGGCCCCGGCGTCGGGGCCGTCCACAGGAGTGAACATTCCACTTGCGGTTTTCTTCCCAACCAAAGCTCCTTGGCTTCTACTTTTACTCACAACCCTATTTTTTTCTTCAATACGAGATGCCACCTCCATCGCCTCACTCAAACTGACTGGTGCTAGCAGTCTAAGTTCGGCCCGCACAACTGGGTCCAACCCATTAACAAACTGGCTCAAGAATACCTCTTCAGAAATACCGTCCAGCGGCGCGGCCAAAGACACAAACCGCTTTCTGTAGTCGCTTACGGATCCATCTTGTTTTAGGGCTAGAAATTGTTCACACAATGTACCTTCTACCATTGACCGAAACTGTCTGAGAATCATCTGCTTCAACTCTTCCCAACGGTTTATGGGTCGACGTTTGTGTTCCCACTGGTACCACCTCAAAGCGTCACCCTCAAAGGCAATCACGGCTACCTCGATTTGTTCCTCCCTTGTGAGTCGATTCAGGGCAAAGTACCTTTCTGCTCGTAGTATCCAACCATCCGGGTCGATACCATCAAACGTCGGAATTTCTAGCCTTCTCCCCCTAATGGTGAATAGCCTGTTTGTGCCGCGCCTCTGGTGTGCCCCCTTCTCGTTCTTCTGATCGTCGATCCTTCAACGGACTACCGTCATCGCCTGTGGGCGAGCCGTTTCTTCTCGAAGCCTCTTCCTGCAATTTAATCAGCAGTTCGAGTTGCTTCATTACTGTTTGGACATCTTCCTTCAAGGTACCAACTTCTGCTTGTACAGTTCCGACGCTGCCTTCAAGGTCATCCACTCTTCATGCTGAGCTGCGAGTCATTTCCCAGTTTCTCACCGGCTCTGATACCAATTTGATGCAAACTAGGTAAACAAAGCTGAATGATTAACTGAAATCAAATGCTTACAAAAGGAATCACCAGCTTTCGAGCTGGAGGCTCTCTCAAGTCTTAAGTATTACAAAAAAATTCCCCCCCTCATTACTCCAGCCCTGCTACTTTATTTATAATAAAAAGAAAACCAAAAATGGAAATTATTGTCCTATTCAAAGGGGACAGCTACATTCCTTTATTACGTGATTAGATTAGCTAAAAATCTGTTGGATGACATCCTTCCCTTGTTGCAAGATTACCCCCAATCAATTAGTGGACTTGCCTTTTCTTGCATAGCTGAATCTAATGGGTGGCTTATCAGCAGGAAACCGCTATTAGGTTTCTATGTACTTACACTTAACCTTGGAGGTGATTTATCACCATACAGTACATGTTCACATGGTCATACAACACAAAGGCATATATCCAACATGAAAATTGTTTTTTACATCATGCAAAGGTTATACATGATGATTATGATTTTACTCGATATGTTTTTATGATGATGTTAAGTATGTTATAAAACCTCATGAGCTCACGAAGCCTTTGGTTGACCCTTCTCTTTTATAAAAAAATTACGCATGTATCTCAGGATTGAAGCTCTAGGAAACTCCCAAGGGTAAGAAGAAACTTTGATTATTAGACGTTATTAGTTGGAAATTTTGAAGTCCTTTTGTATCCAGCTTCTAAGATCTAATCTTGATGTATATTATTATATCCGCTGCAATATTAAGGTTTCGACCTTAAGATTTTAATATTATCTTGAAGTTTGTATCATAAATGATAACCTGGAAAGTGGGTGCCTCAAGTTGGTATCAAAGCAGTTGGTATCAAAGCAGTTGGTATCAAAGCAGTGGTTTAAGTGACTTAGGTGTCAAATTAGAATACCTAAGCTTAAACCGATAGAAATTTAAGTTTTGACTTAATTAAGAAAATTAACTATTTTTTGTGACTAGGTACCAAATATGGACAAGTGGTAGGCAATAATGGAGGAATCATCTGTTGATAACGAACAATATACCACAATGCAAAACTTTTATTTAGAAGAAAACCATCCAAGAGCTGTGAACTGACCTGCACCCTCTAACTTTTTTCTCCAAGAAAGACTTGTGAACTGACCTGCACCCTCTCTCACTTTTTCTCCAAGATGATGATGATAATAGACATGATTATGGAAGTTTTAGGATGGATAATGTTTCATGAACTTATGATTAGAACTTTTAAGTTGATGCTTTAAGACTTATAATTAGTAGTATTATTGAATTATAGATTCTATGGTTTAGTTATTTTGGTATGGAAATATAAAAATTATGTTTTTTTAAGTGTTGTGAATTTATGATTTATTTTGTTTTATTTTTTTGGGGCTTACGCCTCGCGTACCAATTAAAAAAACCCCTCGAGGCTCGTTTCCGTTTTTTTAAACCTTGAATTAGAGCATGTTCGACCTAGAGCACGGACACTGATATTCAATGCTCAAAAACATAATGATGCACGCCAGTACGCAGGATCCATACGGGCACCCGACTAATCCTCGCGACCATGGACCGTTACCGATCCATAGCCTCGCCCATGCCCGACCCGAAGGCTAACCCATGGACTGGGGTATCGCCACCCGTTCCCCCAAGGAATCGAACCCACTGTCCCCCCCCCCCCCCAGGATGTTACCGACCGCTGGGCTACAAGGGCTTTGATTAGGTCGTGTTGTTGATAGAGCTAAAGGGAAATCTTTGACCTCTAAGACTTTTAAGGATTGATTATCGTTGATATGTTTCTAGTAGTCGCCATGTAACACCCGTAACCTAAAGAACAGTTTATGATCAGCTAAGGAAATCAGTCAGCGATCGACCGAGAGAAACGATCGAGGAACTGTTTAGCACGAAAGGTGAGAGGAGCACCAGAGACACGCGCGGCTTAGCCCGCGGCCTCAAAGCCGCGGCTAAACCCGCGCAACTCACTGTCGCGTGCAGCTATGTAGCACGCGCGGCTTGGCCCTCGACTTCAAGGTCGCGGCAAGGCTGCGGGAGACCGGTCGATTTAAAACCCCATTTTTTTAGGGTTTTCTCTCATTCATCCTCTCCCTCCAATTTTCTCTTCCTTGGAACGATGGAGGGAGCTTGAATACCAGTTTTGGGGGGGCTACTTGGGGTGGATCTACAGTAAAGAAATCAAGGCTTGATGGCTTGAGGCTCGGTTGTGGAAAGGGTGAAGATTTCATGGGAGAAATGTGTTTGTAGGACTCCAAGTTTCGTTGAGGTAAGGATCTTGTTTATTCCAAGCTTTAGTATAAGGATCTTTGTAGATCTAAGAGTTTTTACTTGATGTTGGTTATTCTAGACTTGAAGAAATGGGTTATATGGAAACCCTAGCTTGTGTTGGTGATAACTTGGAAATTGTGGGATCTACACTATTGAAGGTTAATGATTGGATTGGGAACCTAGGTTTAACCTAACCTAGCAAGGTGAGTTCAAGTTGATTTGTGAAAACGTTGTACATGCCAAAATGCCTATTTTAAAGCATTTATGTGTTTTACATGAAATTATCAACTGTTGAGTTATTTGGTAACTTTTGATTATTTGAAGTGTTTAGCCTATTGAACTTTGTAAAACACCACATTTGGGATTTTTGGGCATTTCGATAAATGTGTCATAAATGGATGGGTTTTGACGATTTATTGCAAAAATAGATATTTGGTCAAAAACGCACTTTTAAGTGTTTGTCGGGTTTTATGCATCATTCATGAAATGGGATGTTTTGGAAAGTACGAATGTGTGAGTCCTTTGGTTTTGGACTTTAGAAACACTTTAGAAACTGATAATCCTTTTTGGGTTTTGGGCCGAAAGCCAATTGCGATTTGAGAAACAAAGTTTTGGGGAAAGATGTATTTTGGTTTATTTAACCCTATTGGCTCACGTATTTTAGCCAAAAGTTCATTATGTCTTTTGGGGCTTGGTTTACACTCAAACGAGTCTTTGGAACATTTGTTCAGTTTTGGTAGCTCGTTAAGGAGCCTTGGACGTATGGTGTACTTAGTTGAATCTTATTTGAGAGTTACATGTTTTGAATGCGTTAGTTCATTCTTTTGAGTCATGTAATGTTTTAGACTGTAATGCATTGGATCCATAGGCATATGAGTCAGTCAGTTGGTTTAGTGGGGACTTTATCCCCGTTTTGGGACCGGATATTGTTTATGGCTAGCGGGAGCTCGAGGTACAGATCGTGGGTGGTTGAACTCGATAACCGCGTAACCTTTATTGAAGGGCTCGAGGTATATATCGTGGGTGGTTGAACTCGATGCCCGTTTGTAATCCAGTCTGGTTACTTATCGTGGAATTTAGTGTCCACGTTTGAAGTCTAGTGAGTGGTCCCCAAGTCATGTTTTTATGTAAGCTTGCGGTGATAGCTCGGTTTGGGAGTCGTATACGGAGCTAAGTCTTGCGGTGGTGCTCTTGGAGAGCCGGATATGGGGACTTGTGACTTTGTGGTTAGACTCATTTAGAGGTCGAGTAGACACTAGAGTCATTTGGGTATCTTGCGGTGGTAGCTCGGTTGGGAGCCGTATACGGGGATCCATGGCTCTATGTGAAGCTCGAGAACATTGATAAGTGGCTTAACTTTGTGTGCCCGCCACTTTCGATGGAATTCGGGTATCCCCCGTCACCGAAAGGTGTTGTTTTTGGGTATTGGGTTTTATTATCCAAGTTTTGGTGACGTTTTGTATAAATGGATCTTATCCATGATTTACGGGTCGAGTATTATGCCCCACCAGCTTTTTGGGTGTTTCGAGACAAAGTTTTAATCGCATTTTCATAAATGTAGAGTTCGATTTTATTCGCGTTTTGAGTGAGTTTTGGGTTTGAGTTTATTTACGAAATAACGTTTTATATTGGGATCTTGTCCCCGAAGTAGTTTGGATTTGAAAACGTTTATATTGGTGTTTTGCCCAAAATGCATATTATTGGAAAACGAGTCGTTTTCATATTCAAAGCATATCATTTGAAAGATTATGATTTAAACTGCATTACCTCTTTTCAAAGATATCTTTATTCATGTGGAAAACTCTTGAACTCACTAGGCGTTAGCCTAACCTTTTTATTTGTCGGCACGTGCAACATGTTCCGGTTGGGAATAGCTCTAGTGACACTGTGCAAAGAGGAGTGCTAGTACTGTGCTCGAGAAGTGGGTACCTTAGTAAAGTCTTCCGCATTTGTTTCGGGAAGAGCAACTTGTAGTTGGGATTAAGTAACACCCGACTTGGTCTGGTCCTTGTACAAGACAGGAGTTTATATTTGTTGAGGTCAAATAGAGAATTTTATTTTGAAGATTTATCTTTTACATGACGGAATATCAAAAGTTTAATTAGTTGCTCTTACCAAATTTAAGGGTGTTACACGCGATAGATGACATTAGCTCTTTATTTGGTGTCGTGCATCTATTTTTGGTAATTTTGTAATGATGGCATAGATTTATGAACTTTTAAGTATTATGAAATGAAACGTTGTATTTTATTTTATTTTTTTAAAATTGTTATGTGTGGTACATCATGTCAACCGGTGGATCTCGGAGACAATGGAAATCAAGAAAAAATCCAAACCTTTTCAGTACTGCTATGGCAGAGGTCATGGTCGACGTAGGGATCTCAGTAGACGCCAAAGTGTGAGTGTGGACAATAGAACCCCATGAAATTAATATTGTTGAAGAGGTAGCTTGCACAATATAAACAACCTTACCCGCTATAATCCAACAAACAATCGGGAAATAAAGAGGTTACTTCTGAAAATACCTTTTTTGAGAAAGAGAAATATTGAATCAATAAAAAAAGATGATAATCAGAATAACACTAAAGTATGTGATTACAAAGATTTCATTACTACTCGACCCACTAAGTATCATGGTAAAGGAGGACCTATTATAGCAATGGAATGCATTGATTACAAAACCTGTTTTGAGACTAGTCAAGGTGCACCAACTCAAAAGGTTAAATTTGCTATTTTATGTGAGTTGTTAAAAACTCGTGGTGGCTTATTAGATGATGGTAATGTGACAATTGAAGAGCAAGTTGCTACATTTGTAAACATACTAACACATCACACCAAAAATAGATGTCTTCAAGTTAGACTTTATAGGTCGGGGAAACAATTAGTAGGTATGTTTATCGAGTTTAAGTGCTTTATTGCGGTTGCAAGATATGTTGTTTACCAAACCAACTCCGGTAGAGGATGATTGTATTGACAGAAGATGGAAATGGTTTAAGGTAATCATTTTTAACTTCTCTGATTATTTGTTGTATATTTTGTTTATAGGGTTGTCTAGGAGCAATAGACGGAACATACATTGAAGTGACCGTACCCGAGTCGGATAAACCAAGATACCGAACAAGAAAGGGACATATTGCGATTAATGTATTAGGTGCATGCACTCGAGACATGAAATTTGTCTATGTTTTATCCGGTTGGGAAGGTTCAGCAACCGATTCTAGAATACTACGAGATGCGGTTGCAACTTTTCGATGGCTTCCCTTGCATTACCAGGTATGAGTGGTTTTGTTGCAGAAGTTATAGTCTTTTTGGGAATAATTACCAGCCAAAAATATCTTTTAATGCCCAAAATTGCCATCACTTTTGTAATGGCAATTGGAATGATATTAACTCCTATTTATTCATTATCTATGTCACGCCAGATGTTCTAGGAATAATGGTTTAAAGGTCCCATTGGGTAATTACTATTTGGTTGATGTAGGACATGTCAATGGCAACGGATTGTTGGTACCATATAGAGGCAATAGATATCATTTACGAGAATGGGAAGACATTGGTCATACACCTACGAATAAGAAAGAATAGGTTAACATGAAGCACTCACAACTTAGGAATATCATAGAAAGGTATTTTGATATCTTGAAGAAACGTTGGGCCATACTACGAAGCCCTTCTTTCTCTCTGATAAAACTTCAAGGACGAATGGCCATAACATGTGCTTTGCTACATAATTTTATTAGGACGTACATGGCTCTTGATCCCAAGGAAAACACGATACTCACACAAGAAGCTATGCCTATCGGGGAAGAGATGTTGGAATCCAATTATGAATGCTTTTCTTGCCCAAAGGCC
The DNA here is from genome assembly GCA_023525745.1 of Arctium lappa. Classification (NCBI taxonomy): domain Eukaryota; kingdom Viridiplantae; phylum Streptophyta; class Magnoliopsida; order Asterales; family Asteraceae; genus Arctium; species Arctium lappa. Next base: position 67,546,670 of record CM042048.1, on the reverse strand, counting down.
AAAACATAATGGTTGTACCAGAAAAACGATATGGAATTTCTGAAAATCAAAGAACAGAAGATGCAAATAAAGTAACTTACAGGAACACCCAAAGCCCAAGACTTGACAGCAGCAGTAACAGTGTTGCCCTTACCATTCACCCCTCGGCCATCGTCTCCGTATCCCCCGAGAAAATAAGCACTTAAAAACCACCCTGATAAAAGTCTATACCCGTTTTACCATTTCATGAAGAACAATCATAGCCAAAATTTAATAATAGTTTGAACAAAAGGATAGTCATACCAGCAATAAAAGGGTCCGCAGTTCGCAAAGTTTCGGCATCAAAAACTGAGAAACCATGACTAAACCTTCCTATGGCGGAGAAGAGAAGTATTGCCAACACATCTCCACCAGAAAGTAAAGCCACATGGCTGAATTAACAATGAACACAGTAAATAATCATAAATTCAACATCGGATTTTCACACGTAGATAAATAGAAAATTGGAGGAGAAAAGTAAAAGTAAATTACCCCCATTTCCTGAAACGGGAATTGGTATCGGGTTTTTCAAATTGGATGACGCCTTCAAGAGGAACGTTTTCTTGGCTGACGACGGAGATGGGTTGTTCTTCGGAAGCGGTGAAAGAAGTGGTGGCGGGTTTCGATGGTTTGGTGACGTCAGCATTGACGATTACAGTTCTGAGGGTGGACAAGGATGTGGTAGTGGTCGTAGATAAGAATTTGGGGCGGCGATTGGAGAAAAGAGGTGGAATCGGGTGGGTGAACTTTGGGGGATGAAGTGTTTGCGTAGATAAAGGGGAAGCAGCAGCTCCTCCGGGGACCTGACTTAGCTGCAGATACATTGTTTCAGCTTCAGTTTCACCGAGGGAATCTTTTCTCTTCAATTTTCAGCCGTACGTCTCTATGCTCGTTTCTGTCTTATTTTCACCAAAAATAAAATAAATTAATTAATTAATTAATTAATCCAGTATCCAATTGTTTTTCTTGTGGGGCCGGGTTAGAAGTGGGCTAAGGCCCAATAAAGAGCCCATTAACTTCAATTTTTCTAGAAACACAAAAAAAAAATAACATGAACATTAATATTGTTTTGGTAAACAATATCAAAGTTACGACCAACGTAAGATTTACGTCCTGACATATTTTGAGAACAAGTCTTAACAACCAAAGACCATTGGATTAACGATTATCACTTTTGAAGATAGTCGTAAGATATTCTCGACACTCGACTTACGACCAGCGACATATGTATCATTCGTCGTTACTAAGTAGCGATAATCACCAGTAACTAACAACACACATTTTATCATTAACTCACGATGAAACCGTTTTTTTATTTTGCTTTAATGCAGGTCTCCTCCTAGTTAATATCCAATGGACATAACTGAAGACCACAATCAATAATAGTAAAGAGAAGGACCATTACCATTAGTTAATGATCATAAAAAACACATTTATGACAAAGAAACCTATATAAATGAAGCTCAAGAACAAACATGGGGAACAAGTCGAACATTAGCATAAGAAGTAACACTCTCAAGGATTCTCACGATGCATTCAAAGATCAACAATCTTACATCTTCATTGTTTTTAATCATATTGTAATCAATTGTAATCTCAATCATTGTTACTATAGGACGACATCCATGTTTGACGTCACTAGGGGTGTACGCGGGTTGGGGTGGGCGGTTTGGGACATTTTTACAACCCAACCCAATTATGGCGGTTTGAAAAAATCTCAACTCAACCCAACTCATTCAAAAATATAACCCAACCCAACTCAATCCCTTGCGGGTTATGGCAGGTTGGGCGGTTTAGTAGTTTACATAAAATTGTAGAATAAAATACGATAAATACTACTAAAAATATACAAACATTTAGCTAACCAAAAAGGTTATTTGGTTAGCACTTAGCATTGCTAGGGCTGTAAATGAACCAAACGTTTAGTGAACCGTTCGGTAAGAATTTCGTTTATTTAATAATTGATCGAACATGAACACGTTTTTTGTTCGTTTAGTTAAATGAACGAACATGAACAATGAGCTTCATTTATGTTCGTTAATGTTTGTTTACGTTTGTTTATATAAATATATATATTATGATATTATGTGACACCTGTTAAATTCTGAATCATAAGGTTAGTATCCTTGAAATTATTAGAATACGTTATAGTGTTGTCACTCCTAGAATTTAATTAAAATTATTAAAATAAAAGTTTCCCAAAAAATTTAGAAGTTGCGTTAAAAACCCAGAACAGTTCCGCATCTGACCATCACTGTCCGAAAATGCCAAAATAAGTAATTAAAAGTCCAAAATCCATAAACTATAAAAATCAGTATGTTTAATTTGTCTTGCATTACTAAATTTTCAAATTTGACTTTTTTTAGCAAATATTGAGAATCGGGTATTTCGGTTCTCAAATATATCTGATATTTTATGGTTTAGGCTAACATTTAAAAAAAAAATAATAATAATAATAATAATAGTTAAATTAATATTAAGGTTGATGAGTCACTTAGGACACTTGTCCTAATCCCATCTTATTTTAATTATCTTTAATAATTACCCTCATTTTCAAAAATCAACTTTTCATCTCCTCTCTCCCTCTTCTCTCTTGTTCGGCCGAAGAACACACCACTACCACCACCATTCCATTTTTTTTTGTTAAAAATCAAAATCCAAGCAAGAAACCATCAACAACTTGAAGTTAGAATCAAGTTTTCAAGGTATTCTCAAAAATTACATCTTCTCTCTTCATGTTTTCATTTTCGATTTTTGGGTTTGAGGAGCAAAATATTTCATTTAAATGTGGTATAAATTAGGTTTTTGTTGATAAAATAGATTGCAAATTGATGTTCACATATTCAAAAATGAGTTTTTGATTCTTGTTTTTTTTCAAAGAAAACTTGTTTATCATCAAGTTTAGAGTTTATGATGAAAATGTTGAATTTTGGTATCATGAACCCTTAAAATGTTGGTATTATTGAAATTATGATTATGTTACCATAAAGAAGTGTTGGTATAAAGATGTTCTTATGAAGGAATTTCCCAAATTCCACATGATTAAGAACTTAGTAGTGATGATAATATCATTTTTTTTTGGTGTTGTGTTCATGCATGCATTTGGATGAGCGTTTAGATTGCAATGAATCCATGATGTATAAGTTAGTTTATTATGTAATGAGGAGTGAAGACATGGTTTATAATCAAAAACCATGTCTAATGATCATCATTTTTTTTGGCTTAAAATAGTATTTTCTTCATTTTAGAATCTGTCCAGAAAATGGACTTCACTTCTAGCATGCACAACTCATAAACCACATGTCCAAATTTGGGGTTTTTGCTTTTAAACTTTAATTTAGAGTGTTAGCTTTTTAAAAAGTCCGAAAACACTGAATTTGGAGTTGATTTGGGTACTCAAATGGAATTTATAAGAAAATGTCTAGTGAGGACAGAATCATACACCCAACTTGTAAAGACCATAACTCCCACATTACTCATCCAAAATAAGTGAATCTTTTTCCAAAAGATAGGATTTTGAGTTAGCTTTGCAACCATATATGGATCATTGCATAATTCGGAGTCTTGATATCCCTAATGTAAGCTGCAAGTGAAGTGTGTCACTGATCTGAAAATCAGTGACCTTCTGTTTTGTGGAAATTATTTGGGGTATCAAAACATCTATATAAATTATGAAATTTTGCAGAATTGATCACAACTCAGTATATTAATTCCTCAAAAATTTTGGTAAAGAAAGTCCTTTGGAAGATCAATTATCTTTATCATTTTGTAGACTCATTTTCTGGACAGCAAGTGCTGAAAATCCAGAAAGATAGTTCTATCAAATTTAAGCATTGTATTTAAGTATTCTAAATTCTATTTTAGCTTTAAGTTAAATTTGAACTAATACACATACTTATTGGCATTTCAATAAATCACTTGGACGGATTATTTGGACTTAGGAACAAGTTTTGACGTATGGCATCTTTCGTTATAGGAAACTTAGGGAGTGACAACTACCGGTGAATTCTATTCCTAAAGCACTGCACTTCCTTCAAATGTGAGTATTCACAACCCCTCTTTTACTGTTTTATATGTTTTGGGGTGAAAAACATGTTATTTATTTCAATAATTCACGAAGTTTGTTTACGATTATCATGGATGGTTTTGGTCGCTTTGGTGATAAAGCGTTTGTTTTGGATATTATATGACATATATGCGAAAATTAGTATGTTGGATTGTTTCTTTAAGTCCCCGACCCTACTAGTTAACTCCTACGGGAGCCTATAGTCTTAGTGGATAGCGCTATTTGGTGTGACAAACCCACCTTATGCTGACGAGCAGGGGTGCACTATACTAGAGAAGATGACTAAACATGTGGCTTGAACCACCGCTGAGTTAGTTCATCGGGGGCGTTGAAATTGGTCAGGGGCGGCTTAGTAGTGGCTCAACGTAATTTTTATCATTGCATACCTCTTGTCATATAAACTAAGTTATGACACTCATGAATCAAAGAAATTGAAGTTTGGTTTATACGTATGTTTTACAAATGACAACTTGCATATAAATTGATTTGTGCATATCTAAAACCTGTGAACTCACCAACTCTTTGTAGTTGACCTTGGTTTTTATTCATGCTTTTCAGGAATCGAGAAGGTAATTCCATGATGTTTTAGCAGTGCACTTCATATTTTGAAGCAAGATTATTTTGCTTTATGCGTATCGTTATATTTTAAGTTTGGGAATTGTAAACAATGACAATACTATGTTCTTAAAAATGTAATGTCTTTTGAAAGTTAAGTAAATGTTGGTATGTTTATAATCTTGTGCTATGACATCGGAGCTGTTATGCCTCGTGTTTCCGCTTTAGCGGGGTGTGACAGATTTGGTATCAGAGCCATAGGTTATAGGGAATACCGGTTTTATTTCTGAAAACCTTACACTATAACCTTTTACAAATAAAGTTTTCAAAATTAAGGTGCGCTGTTAGTATAACTAAGATGTGTCTCATATTATCATATTTTAACTTAAACAAAGCTTGATCACCTTTGTTTAATTTAAGAGTGTATAAAGGGGACATGGATTGGCTATACTAGGAATTACTAAAAATAGAAACTTTTTGATACAAAAATGAAAAGCATGATTGTTATGTGAGTTTGCATGGTATTTTTGGTTTTTAATAAAAATTATAGCATGATTGACAATTAAACTTTATTAATTATCACAGTCAATATGTCACGATCACCATCTCACCAAGAACAGTCGCCTGACGAATCAGGCTACCTCACCTACATACCTAGAGGAAATACTCCGACGAGTGATGATTTTGACCCATCTGAGCACGGTTATTCAGATCCCGATCGATCACCAGAGAGATCGGTCACACCTACATCGGAGCCGACTCCACCTGCCACATTCGAGCGAGAGAATACACCTGTCCCACGTAGGGACGAGGTGGGGCCTTCTCGACTTAGGGGTCGGAGAGTATCGCCACCACCATGTACTGGGATACCAGTGTCTCAACCAGCCGGTATGACAGCGTTAGAAAACTACTGGGTCTCGGGTATGGCTCGAGAGGTGGAGAGAGTTAGAATGGAGATAGATCATCATGAGCATTCCATTGATGCACTTATGATTATAATGAATTCAAGTGATCAGATTTTAAATAGACTTATATCAATGGTAAGTACGGGTGATCAAACTATGAGTAGGATTATGAGGGAGCTGGTGGAAACTAGGGCGATGGTAGCATGGCTACACACTTGTTTATCTGTGATGATGGGACTTTTGGTGATTGTGATAGCATGGGTGATGATGATGTTTTTCAGGCATCAGTAGTGTGGTTCATTGATGGATATTTGGATGATTAACTTTCTTTTTGGAGTTATGTAACTCGTCATATTAAAACATTTATAATCAGCATGACTATTACTTTTGGATGAATGTTGAATATTTGACGTAGTATTTTATTGATATTGGATATGTTTATGATATATTGATTATGTTTGCTTATAAATTGTGAATTTCAATACTATGAGCTGTTATGCCTCGTGTTTCCGCTTTAGCGGGGTGTGACATATTAATATGTAAAATGATTAATTATATTAAAATTTTAGAATTCCTTTTTTATCATTCCTAAATTTACCCGGTTTTTCATTTTGTTATGTTATTTCGGAACGAAATGATTAATTGTGTGCTTTTTTAGTTCAAAAACTCCTATACAATCAAACCAAAGTCTTATCCATTTGTAGATGGAGCTTCGATAGCAGCTAATTCGTGAGAATTCTCACTTTTTGTGTGTTTATTCCTCACCAAAAGATGGTACATTTATACAAGAGATTAAAGCAAATAAAAAGGAAAGGGAGGCCTTAATCTAAATAAGGAAGGGATGCCTTAATCTAAATAAGGTAATACATATTTACACCATTGGTCCCAATATTTCTACACCTCCCCTCAAGCTGGGGAGTATATGTTTGTCATTCCCAGCTTAGAGCATACGTCTTCAAATATAGTTCTTTGAAGTGCTTTAGTGAGTATGTCTACAGTCTGCTTCAGTGAAGGAGTATGCTCGAGGCTTATTATTTTTACATCAACTTTCTCACTGATGAAGTGTCTGTCAATTTCTACATGCTTTATCTTGTCATGATGGACTAGATTCTTTCCAATGATGATTGCAGCTTTGTTATCACAGAGGAGTGCGATTGGACCAGAGTTCTCCATCTTTAATTCTTTTAGTAACCTTATAAGCCACATTCCTTCGTATATGCCTTGTGATATTGCTCTGTATTCAGCTTTAGCACTACTTCTCGCTACAACTGATTGCTTCTTGCTCCTCCATGTGACAAGGTTCCCCAAACAAATGAACAATATCCAGATGTAGATCTCCAATCAACAGGAGAACCACCCCAATCAGCATCAATGAATACCTTAATTTCACGATCATGTCCCTTAGTGAATGCTAGTCCTTTGCCAGACGTACCTTTCAAGTATCTAAGTATTCTGTATGCTGCCTCCATGTGCTCTTCAGTGGGACTGTTCATATATTGGCTTGCCACGCTTACAGAGAATCCTATATCTGGCCTAGTATGGGACAAGTAGATAAGTTTTCCCACCAGCCGTTGATATCTTCCCTTGTCAACTAGGGCACAATCCTGTTTGGTGCCTATTTTGTTGTAAGGGTCCATTGGTGTATCAGCAGGTTTACACCCTAGCATTCCTGTTTCTTTAAGCACGTCCAAGATGTATTTACGCTGTGAGATAAAGATCCCTTTGTGAGATCTAGCTACTTCCATTCTGTAACACCCTAAAATCAGAGTAAATTAAAACATGGAAAACTTGGCAAATATGATGAAAGTAATTCCATTAACTTCCCATAAATGGGATCAGTCCATTAGATTATACAATCCTATACAAGGATTTCATCAAAAGAATGGGACTTAACAATGCCCAACATCAATACTAAAATATTTCCAAAAACCTCGAGACTCAAAACTCGTCTCTCCAAAAACCCCGGCACCCACCGCTAATGGAAACTTGTTATACACATCATTTGAGAAAAAGTGTCAGACTTTAAAGCCTGGTGAGAACATACAGTTTATAAACTCAAAAGATAAAATATTTGCAACAAGATAACATTTCCAAAGAGGTTAAACTTATAATTTAGGTCCTTGCCACAAGCGGGCTTTTTCGTTATAAACATGCCACAAAAGGACCGAAAACAAATCTTTTTACCAAGGATTGTGGCGAAACACAAAGTTAGGCCAACAAACCGAGTTACGAGCTAAACCAATTGGAATCCGCGGATACGAATCACAAAGTTCGTGCTTCAACGTGAGATCAAGCCCCAAGCGCAAAACCAAGGTATACTCCTTCGCTAGGATCACTATGAACCATGGCTAGTATCCGGCCTCACATAACCGTACCAAGTTGCCCTCAAGGAACAAGTGATCCCTAGCTACAATTCTGGGGAATGTAACATCCCAACAATACAGTCTACTCAAAACCTAGGGATCCACTAGTAATGGTAAGGACTCGTCACAACAACATATGTGACCAACCATAAATAAATATATGGTACAAGTACATTTTATAAACAAAATGCTACTCCCAGTTCAACTTCTGGTAAGAATGAAAGTCGTTAAAATGAGTTCATAAATATTCTTTTCAAATGACCACATAGTGTAAATAAAACATCATTTTACTTCAATAAGGCGGAACCCGTCATTTTGGTCAAGTCTGACCGGGAACCCCGAGAATCACCAAAAACTTCATTTATAATAAAATGTAAAGAACATAAAATCATACCGTAGAAATACTTTAGATTTCGCAAATAAGAGTTTTGACATGTATAAAGTTTGTAAAATGGTAGTAGGAACTCATCGATAGGTTTTTGGAATAAAACCTAGAAAACCAGATAACGATCACGACGAAGAGGTGAAGCTTAAAACACCGACCCCTTGCTAGAAACGACGAAAACTAGCAACCAAACGAACCTTCGAAGATCGAAAGATAAAGAGAGAGAATAAGAGAGAGAGAAAGAGATATTTAGATTTGAGAGAATGAGATATTTAGGAATCTGAACCCTCTTTAAGCGGTCTATGCAACTTCGCGGGTTATGCCGCGACTTCAACCCGCGGCATAACTCGCCCGTGTCCAAAAACCCTAAACCATCCAGTGGGTTACGCGGGTTATGCCGCGACCTCTAGTCGCGGTGTAACTCGCGTAGTTCTCAAAATCCAATATCCAACAGAGGGTTACGCGGGTTGTGCCGCGACCTCTAGTCGCGGTGTAACTCGCGTAACTCACTGTTTCTCCCCAAACTTCACAAAAACCAAAACGAGAACCAACCAAACACGGAGCTAACGACAAAAGCTTAACATAAGAATAGTAAGGTTACACAACTGAAATCCGGGGTGTTACACATTCCTAGGAAGTACTTAAGACTTCCAAGGTCTTTTACCTCAAATTCTTTTGACAAAAGATCTCTTAGGCGAGCAATTCCTATCATGTCATCTCCAGTAATAACAATATCATCAACATAGACAATAAGGATTGTTACCTTCTGATTTGAGGTATGCTTGACAAACATCGTGTGATCGGATTGGCACTGTGCATATCCATCACCCTTTAGGACTTTGGAGAATCGATCAAACCATGCTCGTGGGGATTGTTTGGGTTCATAGAGGGACTTCCGGATTTTGCATACCTTTCCTTGGTTTCTGTTAGTGGAGAAACCTTGTGGAATATCCGTAAAGACTTCTTCCTCTAGATCTCCATTGAGGAAAGCGTTTTTGACATCTAGTTGGTGCAAGAGCCAGTCGAGATTTGCAGCAATCGACAATAAGACCCTGATAGTATTCAGTTTTGCAACTGGAGCAAATGTTTACTGATAGTCTATCCCGTATGACTGGGTGAATCCTTTAGCTACCAAGCATGCTTTATACCTATCAACTGTGCCATCTGCCTTGTATTTTAGTGAGAAAATCCAATTACACCCAACAGTCTTTTTTTCCTGGAGGTAGATTGTAATTATCCAGGTTTAATTCTTCTCCAAAGCCTTGATCTCTTCAATAGTTGCATTCTTCCAAGCTGGATCCTAAAGTGCCTCATGAATAGATGATGGACCTGTTCTTCATCAATTTTGGATACAAAGGCACGGTAACTTGGTGATAATGCTTTGTAGGATATGTAATTTTGAATGGGATACAACGTACAAGACCGAACACCTTTCATTTTCGTAATAGATTGATCTGCAACACTACCACTCGTATCACTAGGAGACATACCTTGTGGTTCGGCAGGAGAAGGATCCAGTTCTGATTCATGACATTGTTGAGATTAGGCCAACCTTTCTCCACCTCGCTTTTGGAATACACGAGTATGTCATCAATAAATGCGATGACCGACTTGTCAAGGAAAGGTCGACACACTCTATTCATAAAATCCATAAACACCGTCGGTGCGTTCGTTAGGCCAAACGGCATTACGAGAAATTCGTAATGACCGTAACGTGTTCTAAAGGCCGTATTCGAGATGTCTTCTCCCCTCACCTTCACTTGGTGGTATCCCGAACGTAAGTCGATCTTGGAGAAATACCCCGCTCCTTGGAGTTGGTCGAACAAGTCGTCTATCCTCGGAAGCGGGTACTTGTTCTTCACCGTTGCCTTGTTCAACTCACGGTAATCGATGCACTTTCTCATCGTGTCATCCTTCTTCTTGACAAACAAGACCGAAGCTCCCCAAGGCGACGAGCTCGGTCTTATGAAACCCTTCTCCAAAAGCTCTTGGAGTTGAGCCATCATCTCTTGCATCTCTTATGGCGCCAACCGGTGATATTCCCAGTTTTATGTCAAATTCTTATCTAAATGTAATCACAAACAAGATTAATCGATCTACATGTTTTCAATTAACCACAAGATTTGATTACAATGAATTATCAGATCACTTTCTCTCTCTACAACTCTCTCTCACTAACTTTCAACTGTTATTTGCTTACACTTGTTACTACCAAGACTTCTAACCACAAGTCTATTAAAAGAAAAACAACTACGAAACACATGCTTACAATATACAAAACAAAGATACTTTGACTTTGACATTTATTACAAGGACTTTGACTTTCACTTGAGAGTTGACTTTTGAGCTTTGACTTTCTTGAACTTTGACCTTCAGACTTCATGATCTTGTATCCAACAAATATATGCACTAACAATCTTCCCCTTTGGATTCAAGATCATCTTAAAAATATTTTGCAATTTAATCTCCTCCTTTAAGCTCAAAAATTACAATCTCCCCCTTTATGGATTTCTTTCAGGTTGAATCTTCCCCTTTATGCTCAAAATAATCTTCACAAACTCTTAGTAATCTTCCCAAAATTTGTCTTCAAAAGAATTAACAATCTCCTCCAAAGATGATAGAAACCTCTTTCAGACATAGGAAAGAAATTATCTTCAGATTTAGCTTAGTTCACTTCAGCAAAATTATCTTCAAAGAAAATTTCTCAAAAATCTGCTCGTCCTCTGAAATCTTTGAACTCTTCTATTTCATCTTCCAATAATCTTCCTTCCAACCAACTGTCTTGACATAATTTCTTGTTCACTTTACAGATTTCTTGATTCTGTTTCCCAACAATAACATTTCTTTATTCTGTCTCCCCCTTTTTGATGAATGAAGCATGAAATCATCAAAACTCTTTACAAGAAATGTCTCTGAAATCTGTTCTTACCACTGATCTTTTAACACTGAGCCTCTGACCATCCATCGATTGAAAAAGATATTCATCCGAATCTTTGCAAATACAGACAAAATATGAGTGTAACACCTGAATCAACAAATGAATCAGTTAGAAGTGCCTGTTAGTAACACGAAGTCACCGTGTGTAACAAATACACATTAGAAAGGAGCTTTTGTTATGTTCACTCCCCCAGGTCTTCCATTCAATCATCGAAAAACCACAAAGGAATTTCTATGAACGTTATTACAAGAAAAACAAATTTCCTTGTGTGTTCGTGCAAGTGTTTGAAAGAATTAAACACAGATGATTGCTTTTTATATAAGGCTCAAAATGTGTAAACCATTGAGACAACAACAGTTAAACACAAACTCGATTGTGCATGATCGAAGTGCGAAGGTGGGGCAGACTTCCTTCTTTTTCAATATCCAGATTTTCCAAATGAAAACCAGATAACATATGTGTTGTGTCCCCTTGAAATAAGAAACACTTTCTTGTTGAGAAGAAAATGAGTAGCTGGTGGGGTTTTTATCAAGAGTTGGCATGGGCTAGTTGTCTGTTTCAATGATGTTCACGAAGAATTGTGAAACACCAGCAATGTGGTTGCCTGACTCAGAAAAAGTTGGTGTAGAGTTTGATATTCTTTTACTTTATTCTCACACCCTCTTTCTTTTAATCATTGAGCTCACTTCTAACTAAACTCTCTTTTTCATTTTACCTCAACACTCAACCCACACTCAGATATAGACTCCTCACTCTTCGATCACTCAAGGATTAACTTCTTGGGTAGGAAACACTGGTTAACGTGAATCCATAGAAGTTTCATTTAAGTCCTCACACAATGAACCCATGTTGTTTTCCTAAAAGATCATGTTGCTCAACTGGTTTAACTTTTTTCAGTTAAAGCACAAAATATACAAGTCAGATGTCTGTATGCTCAATGAGATAATCATGAAGATTTGAGCATTTTAAACATTGAAGACTTTTCAAAACAAGTATATTGAATGAATGAAATGAATACAAGAAACTTGTTTGAAAATCTGACATTGTATGATAAAGATCACAATCTAAATGATTTAACAATTAAAGCTTAGGTCAGCAAAAATTGGATATTATCTATACGAATCAAAATATAGATAAGTCTTGACAGAACGTTTCAAAATGAAATCAACGTTCAAAATTTTGAAATTGAAAAAGGGTGTCTTACCATCGAAAATTTGTTTCAATATAGAGACATGGTAAGAATATATTCAACAAAATATTAAACCGGTGTGTGTGAATACTTGACAGTATATGGAAAAGACAATACACAAGTATTTATCTTTGGAAACACACGGTTTATTTACATTTAAGCACAAGTAAAAATGAAAACATTTAAAAATCACACTTCTATATTCATGAAATCGTTTAAGAATCAGAAGTGGTTTGAACATTTAAAAGCATGTTTTCATACCTGAAATTTGTCCGTCTTTCAGATACGTATGAGATTAAGATTAGAAATAAACCTTTTCGTTCAGTCTTAAATCTCGTCAAGTAAGCTCTAAGTCATAAAAGATATGATCATTTAAGCTTCCTCTCAAATCTGCAAAAATCAAAAGTCGTCAAAGTGCAAAGCTTTATTCACAACATTTATTGAAAAGTAAATGACATAAAGCAGTAAAACTTTAAATGTACGAGTTCTGATCAGATGTAATCAGAAATCATATTCAGTACTCTTTATTCTTACTCTTACTCTCCCTGCATTTATGTATCATAAAAGTTTATCAGTGATAAACATATGCAATAATATGAACTCCCCCTCAAATGAATGTAGATCATCTAAACATCTTCTCACTCCCCCTGAAATTATTAACAAACCTTAAAGTGCAGATATCTTTCAGATTAAAAATAAAGAAATGAAGAAAAATAACAATAACAAAAACTTTAGTAGGTAATCACCGATTATGTCTTGAGATTTAACATACCAAGTCTATAAACGAGAAAATTAAATCTCTTTTCGTCGAGAGGCTTGGTAAATAAATATGCAAGTTGGTAATCAGTGTTTACAAAATAAAGTTCGATTGTACCTTTTTCGACATTATCTTTGATGAAGTGATAACTTACATCAATGTGTTTGGTCTTTGTATGTTGCACGGGATTTGCAGATATTGGAATGGCGCTCTTAGAGTCACAGTATATCGGGATCTTGTCAAATTTGAAGCCATAATCTCGTAGTTGTGTTCTCATCCACAACACTTGAGAACAGCAGCTCGCCGCAGGGACATACTCTGCCTCAGATGTTGATGTGGAAACACACAGTTGTTTCTTTGATGCCCAACTTACGAGTTTATCGCCTAGAAATTGTATGTGACCGACGTACTTTTTCTGTCTAACATACAACCTGCATGATCTGCATCTGAGTAGGCTGTCAGTTCAAAACTAGTATTCTTAGGATACCACAGACCAAGATCTGCAGTGCCCTTCAGATATCTAAAGATTCTTTTTACCACAGACATATGGGATTCTTTGGGATTAACCTGATATCTTGCACATAGACATGTGGAGAACATAATATATGGCCTACTAGAAGTTAAATACATCAAAGAACCAATCATTCCTCGATAGGTTCTAACATCGACAACTTTTCCCGAAGGATCAGTGCCAATCTTAGATCCTGGTGCCATCGGGGTTCCGATAGGTGTACAATTTTCCATTTTAAATTTTCTAAGAATATCGAAAATGTACTTTGATTGATTTATAAAAATCCCCGTTGAAAATTGTTTGACTTGTAATCCAAGAAAGAAATTCATCTCTCCCATCATACTCATCTGAAATCTAGACACCATGAGGTTAGAAAAATTCTTACAGTATTTTGGATTTGTTGAGCCAAATATGATGTCATCCACATATATCTGAATTAATATGATATCGGATTTTTCCTTTTTAATAAACAAAGTAGTATCGATCTTACCTTTCATGAAGCCCGACTTGACTAGGAATTTAGATAAAACTTCGTACCAGACTCGAGGTGCTTGTTTCAAACCATAAAGTGCTTTGTCGAGAATGTAGACATGATTCGGTTTCTCTTGATTGACAAAGCCTTCAGGCTGTGAGACGTAGACTTCCTTCTTTAGAATTCCGTTGAGAAAGGCAGTGTTCACGTCCATCTGGTAGACTATGAAGTTCTTGTGTGCAGCATACACAAGAAACCTTCTAATCGCTTCAATGCGTGCCACTGGAGCGTAAGTCTCGTCATAATCAATGCCTTCCTCTTGCCGGTATCCCTTAGCGACAAGTCTTGCTTTGTTTCTGATTACGATACCATCTTCGTCCTTTCAGTTTTTGAATACCCATTTTGTACCAATTATTGATTTACCTTCGGGTCTTGGTACTAGTCTCCAGACTTTAAGTGCTTCGAACTGGTTCAACTCCTCTTGCATTGCAGTTACCTAATCCGAGTCATCTAGAGCTTCAGATACACGAGTTGGCTCTATCTTACTCAAGAATGAGTCATGCATACACATGTTCAATGTAACAGACCTAGTTTGCACCGGTTTTGATGGATCTCCAATGATCTGGCTTATCGGGTGCTCTTTGGTCCACCTATGTTCATGAGGGAGTGGATTCGATGTAGATTGGTCATGATTATCATCTAGATATCCACTATCAGCTTCATCAGTTTGCTCAGGAATTGAGAGGGGTACAGTTGAAGTTTCTTGTGAAGAAGCTTCAGTTGGGACAACATTTTCTGACTGTTGATTTGTCGTTACGGTGCAACCAACTGATTCAGCAACTTCTATCTCTTCATTAACGTTCACAACTTCAACTGTTGGAGTAGGCGTTTGAATTGGAATCTCTTGCTGAATCGAGGAGTTGGATTCAGTAGATATATCTGAAGTGGTTAGTTGATTTCTTCGTGAATCTTCTGATATGTCAACCACAACAGGTTTAGACACTTTAGTTCCAAGAAATTCATCATAAAACAATTCAAACAAAAGATCTAAAGCAGATAAATGAGATGTCGACGATGACGCTTCATCTTATTTATTCTCAGTAGGTACATGTTATGGACTGATTTGCCCAGAAGCTAGAACTCCAGTAATTACGGGTTCTGAACTGCTTTGTTCATAAGCCATCTCCTCATCAAATGTTACATTAACGCTCTCTATCACTATCTTTGACTTCTTTAGATACACCCGGTATGTTGCAGACGTTTGAGAGTATCCAATGAAGATGCCTTCGTCTGCCTTCGGTCCAAACTTTTTCAAGTTCTCTCTGTCGTTTAATACAAAGCACCTGCATCCAAAAATATGGAAATGTTTAATGCTAGGTGTACGATTATTTATTAACGCATATGGAGTTTTACCGAACCGGCGGTGTATTATGGAGTGATTCTGCGTATAACAAGTAGTCGATACATCTTCAACCCATAAAAACAGAGGTAGATCAGATTGACTTAGCATAGTACGAGCAGCCTCGACTAGCGTTCTATTACGTCTCTCTACTACTCCGTTTTGTTCTGGCAGCAGAACACTGATGTGTTATCCCAACCGATTTGAGATAATCTTCGACAGTTTTGTTCTTAAATTTTGTGCCGTTATCCGTTCGTAGAAGTTTGACTTGCTTTTGCATATTCACTTGAGTAGTATTTAAGAATGTGATGATGACATCGGTCGTCTCATCTTTTGTCCTTAGAAATTTTACCCATGTATACTGCGAATAATCGTCCACAATAACTAATACGTATTTCTTGCCATTAATACTCTGCTTACGCATAGGACCACGGAGATCCATATGCAGCAACTCCAATGAAGAACTTGTACTAGGTTCAGGCTTTGGCTTATGAGGGGCTCTCTTCATCTTACCCTTCTCGCATGTTGCACACAGATGTTCTTTGACATATTTAAGCTCAGGAAGTCCTTTTACCAATTTGCCCGTGTAACACCCCGGATTTCCGTTATGTATTCTTGTTATTCTTGTGTTTAAGCGTTGTCGTTAATACCGCGTTTGGTTTGGAGCTTGAGGTTGGATTTTGGTGGTTTTGGATTAACCACAGTGAACCACGCGAGTTGCACCGCGACTTGAGGTCGCGACACAACCCACGAAACCCCCTGTTTGTATGGGTTTTGTGTTAACGGGCGAGTTATACTGCGAGTTGAGGTTGCGGCATAACCCGCGAAGTAGCCTGGCTGACTTAGGTGGGTTTCTTCACAAATATCTCATTTAGTTTTAATATCTCAAGATCTCAAACTCTCCCTCTTTTCTCTCTCTCTTTCTTCTTTGTCATTTGAGGTTCCTTGGACCTCGTATCTTGCTAGTATTGAGTGTATCTAGCAAGGGTTCGGTATAGAAAGCTTCGTCTTCTCTCGGTGGTCGATATCTGGTTGTTCGGGTTTTCGTCTAAAACCTATTTGGTGAGTTCTTACTACCTTTTTATAAACTTTATACATGTCAAAACTTACATTTTGAACTTCTATATATCTCCATGGTTTCAGATCTAAGTTTACTACATTTTGACATAACTTGAGTTTTGGGAGATTTTTGGGTTCCCGATCGTTTTCGACTAAAATGATGGGTTCCATCATATTTGAAGTAAAAGGATGTTTTACTTGCACATTTATGTGGGTTACTTGAAAGAATGTTTAAAGTTCATTTTTGATGATTTTCATTCTTACCAGAAGTTAAACTTGAAAATGCATTTTTGTTTATAAATGTTATTTTATACCATATGACTATCTATGGTTGGTCACATATGATGTTGTGACGAGCCTGTATCATTACTAGTGGATCCCTAGGTATTGAGTCGACTTATATTTGGGATGTCTTTTCCCCCTCTTTGTAAATGGATGTATATGATCCTCGGGGGCCATTTGGTACGGTTATGTGAGACCGATTATTAGCCATGGATCATATTTTCCCTTATTTGTAGCTATGGATGCATGTGATCCTCAGGGGCCATTTGGTAGGGTTATGTGAGACCAGTTACTAGCCATGGGTCATAGTGTAGTCTTAGTGAACGAGTTTTGAATTGGTTTCCTCGGGGGCCCTCCCTCACATCGTAGTACGGACCTTTGTAGTTCGTGGCCATGGATTCCAAGTGTTTCGACTCATAACTCGGATTGTGACCTACTTTGTGTTACGCTACAATCCTTGGTAAGAATTGGTTATCTTTGTCATCGTATGATGAGTTTACATTTAAAAGGCCCGGTTGTGGCAAAGGTTTCATTTGAAAATTAAACCTTATTGAAAAGATTTCCTTATGATACACTTGTTTATATCTCTTGAAATTTATAAACTGTATGTTCTCACTAGGCTTTAAGCCTAACACTTTTTCTCAAATGATGTGTATAACAGGTTCCCGTTAGCGGTGGGTTGCTAAGGGCTTGAGTGACGAGCTTGGTCTCGGGGATTTTTGAGATGACTAGTATTGATGTTGGGCAATTGTTTAAGTGCCATTCTTTTGGTGATATTGGATTAACAACAAATGTAATCTAGATAGGTTATGTTTAGATTAGTTTGTTGTTGAGTTAAATATCAGTATTCAGGTTTGTAAAGGTTAAGTTCATTTCCCCTTTTTGGGAGGTTTATACCAAGTGTTGATGTTTATTTGTCCAGTTTTCGTGTTTTAAATTCACTCTGGTTTTTAGGGTGTTATGTAACACCCTAAAAATAGGGATAACAAAAACTTTCCAAAAGGGGAGAAGTGGTATATATAATGCCATAGCAAGAGCCTCCCAAGAAGGGGAATAATACAAATAAACCTGTTTAATCACAATTGTAATTTAACGGATAAATAAACAACAACCAACTAATCTAATTTCTACATCTAGAAAAGAGATTACAAAAAGGGGTGTCGTCTATAAACCCAAGGCTTCTAAAAAATAGTCCAAGTGCCGTATCCCCAAGATCTCGCCCAAAGCATCTATACCTGCCTAGGAGCAGCGCGGCTAACACCTGAGATACACATCGACACCAAACAAGTGTTAGGCAAAAAAAAGCCTAGTGAGTTGAACAAGTAAAATCATGCCAGAAACAGTTACAGTTCTTATCAGCAGTTGACAAATAATCACGTAGATGTGGAGTCAACGGGAGCGACCCATATCTCCAATACGGTTCACCCAAAGAGGCAATGCACCTTGAAGCCACTTTCTCTGGCAACCCAAAGGTCCGACACACACCGGGGACTACCACCTGCGTAAATTCCCCGACGGCGGAGGTCTAGGTACATAGGAGACTACCGCCTGCGGAAATTCTCCAAAAGTCACCCACCTACATTCCTATAGTGAATCACAGACTTGGTTCGTCCACATAATGCATCTAGGAGGTCTCAAGATGTAATTCCATCCGTAACATTTCGGATATCCACTAGGAACACACTATTACCATCCTACTCATGTAAATCCAACATATAACATAATATTCATCCAATACTCCGTGAGAACATAAGGTCGCCATGTAGGCATTCCAAGAAGGAATCATCAACACACCAAGTTATGCTAATATAAAACATGGTAGTTTTCACATACATAATCCATGGGTAAAAACCCCCAAAATACTTGAAACATTACATATGAACTTTTGAGATATGCTTTGACATTAACAAGTAGAAGATAATGATGTGTATCTAGTTTTAACAAAAGATTAGTAAACTCACAATCTAGGTTTTTGACCAAAACCTAGAAAAGATGAAACCCTAGCTTGAAGAGGTGAGACTTGAAGATGAAGCTTGAAGTATTGAGAAACCCTAGAAGCTTCCTTGAAAGCAATAAATGTTAGAAATCAAGCTCCAACCACCAAAGATGTTGTATTTATGAGGGTTAGGGTTTGGTGAGGGAGAATGTTGATTTCCTTGGGAGCAAAATCGCCAAAATGAGAGGGATATGAGAGTTATGAGAGAAAAACTCGGATGAAAAAGGGGTTTTGGGGCCTGCAGGTCGCCCCGCGGCTTATGCCGCGGTTTGCACCCGCGGCATAAGTCGCCCGTGTGCACAACACCTCGAACTCCAGTGGGTTACGCGGCTTGTACCGCGACTTCCACCCGCGGCGTAAGTCGCGAGGTTCCTCAAACCTAAACCACTCCAGTGGACTACGCGGCTTATGCCGCGACTTAAACTCGCGCCTAAGTCGCGAAGCTCCCTGCTCAATAAAAGCTAGTCTAAAACTTCCAATCCGACACCAAGCAATTAACATAGACGGAAATGGCCAAGAGAATACAATTTCTACTTTGGTAAGCATATAAACATAAGATTAACAAGACCACAACTTACCTTAATTAATGGATGTTACAATCCTCCCCACCTAATTTGGATTTCGTCCCCGAAATCACCTCCACGCAACTAAATGAGGGTAACGCTTCTTCATATCATCTTCAGACTCCCAAGTAATGTTAGCACCCCGATGGTGCTTCCATTGAACCTTTACCATAACTACATCTTTATGCCGCAATTTCTTCACCTTTGACTCTAAAATCGTCTCCGGTTCTTCCACGCAACGATTTCCATTGTCTACCCGAATCTCTGACAAGGGAATCACGCTTTCCTCCTCGGCTAGGCACTTCCAAAGATAGCATACGTGAAAAGTGGGATGTATCCCATCCATTTCCGGTGGTTAGTCCAACCGGTAAGCTTGAAGTCCAATTCTTTCTAGAATAGCGAAGGGTCCGAGGAAACGAGGACTAAGCTTCCCGCGCTTCCCGAAACGAATAATCCCCTTCCATGGCGACACCTTTAGCATGACGCGGTCACCCACTTGAAACTCGACTGGTTTTCTCTTTTTGTCTGCATAGCTCTTTTGTCGGTCTTGCACCACCTTTAGCCTTTCCCGAATCTCTTTCACCTTGTCCGCCGTCTCTTGCACTATTTCCGGCCCGGCGAATTGCTTTTCGCCTGCTTCTAACCAACAAACTGGGGTTCGGCACTTGCGCCCATACAACGCCTCGAATGGTGCCATGCCAATGCTAGAGTGATAGCTATTATTATATGCAAACTCCACTAACGGCAGGTGTGAGTCCCAACTACCTCCGAAGTCGATAACACATGACCTTAACATGTCTTCGAGAGTTTGAATCGTCCTCTCACTTTGACCATCCGTTTGAGGATGATATGCCATGCTTAAATTCAATCGGGTACCCAACTCCTTTTGCAAGCTTGCCCAAAAATTCGACGTGAAACGACTATCTCGATCTGATACGATAGATTGTGGAACTCCATGCCTCAACACAACCTCGTCAATGTAAAGCTTGGCCAACTTCTCCATTGGCAAAGTCTCCCTCATTGCAAGGAAGTGCGCGCTCTTGGTTAGCCGATCAACGACTACCCAGATTGTATCATGGCCTCGCAAGGTTTTCGGTAGCTTTGTCACGAAATCCATGGTAATGTTGTCCCACTTCCACTCGGGAATGGACAATGGTTGCAAACTTCCATACGGTCTTTGATGTTCCGCCTTGACTTGAAGACACGTGATACACTTCTCCACGTAGTTAGCCACATCCAACTTCATCACCGACCACCAATAATTTAGTTTTAAGTCACTATACATCTTGGTACTACCGGGATGTATAGAATACTTCGACTTGTGCGCGTCTTCTAGAAGTAACTCTCGATTTCCACCCAACTTAGGCACCCAAATACGACCTTGAAATAGTTTAAGCCCGCGACCATCTTCCGTCAAAAGTTCCCTTTGTTTCACCATGACCTCGGACTTGAGGTTTTGTTCTTTGAGCGCTTCCACTTGCCACGTCTTGATGCTTTCTACCAAACTTGATACCACGTCGATTCTTGTTAGGGATAATTTAACGCCACCATCATGGCTCCTCCGGCTCAAAGCATCCGCCACCACATTGGCCTTGCCGGGATGGTATAGTAGATCACAATCATAATCCTTTAGAAGTTCAAGCCACCTTCTTTGTCGCATGTTGAGTTCCTTTTGATCGAAGATGTACTTGAGACTCTTGTGATCCGTGAAGAGAGTACACTTGGTCGCGTACAAGTAATGTCGCCACAACTTTAACGCGAAAACCACCGCCGCCAACTCCAAGTCGTGCGTCGGGTAGTTCTTCTCATGCTCCTTTAATTGCCTAGACGCGTAGGCAATGACTTTCCCTCGCTGCATAAGCACACATCCAAGCCCCATCTTAGAAGCGTCACTATACACAACGAAGTCTTCTGATCCTTCAGGCAAGGACAAGATCGGAGCTTCGCACAATTTCCTCTTGAGCGTTTGAAAGGCTTGGTTTTGAGCATCGGTCCAAAGAAACTTTACGTTCTTTCTTGTGAGGGATGTGAACGGTGTAGCTACCTTGGAAAAGTATTGAATGAAGCGTCTATAGTAGCCCGCTAAGCCCAAGAAACTGCGTATCTCCGACGGATTCGTCGGCGGCTCCCAACTCAACATCGCTTCAATCTTCGCCGGGTCCACCTGAACACCGTTCTTTGACACCACGTGCCCCAAGAATTGCACTTTTTGAAGCCAAAACTCGCACTTAGAGAACTTTGCGAACAACTTCTCTCTTCTTAGGACTTCCAAGACTTCCCGCAAGTGTTTCCCATGTTCGGATTCGTCCTTAGAATAAATTAGAATATCGTCGATAAAAACAATCACGAATTTATCCAAGAACGGGCGACACACACGGTTCATCAAGTCCATAAACACGGCCGACGCATTGGTCAACCCAAAAGGCATCACCAAGAACTCATAGTGACCGTAACGCGTTCGGAAGGCCATCTTCGGAATATCATCATTCTTCACTCTCACTTGATGATAACCGGATCGGAGGTCAATCTTCGAGAAACATCCCGCACCTTGAAGTTGATCGAAGAGATCATCGATGCAAGGTAAAGGGTACTTGTTCTTTACCGTGACCTTATTCAACTCACGGTAGTCGATACACATCCTCATTGATCCGTCCTTCTTCTTCACGAACAACACCGGCGCTCCCCAAGGTGAAGAACTCGGTCGGATAAAACCCTTCTCTAACAACTCTTGAAGTTGCGTCATCATCTCCTTCATCTCCGTCGGGGCCAAACGATAGGGAGCTCGGGCTATCGGAGCCGCTCCCGGAGTGTGGTCAATTTGAAACTCCACTTGACGTTCCGGTGGTAATCCGGGAAGGTCTTCCGGAAAGACATCCAGATAATCCCGCACGATCCTCACGTCCTCCACCGTCTTCTTTTCCTTCTTTGCGTCCACAACGTACGCTAGATATGAAGAGTAACCCTTTTCTAGAAACTTCCGCGCCTTGAGGGAGGAAATAATGGGGTTGCGCCCCTTTCCTTTCTCCCCATAGATAACGACCACGCCGCCTTCCGTCAAAGGCACTTGGATCATCTTCTTAGAACAAAAGATGTCAGCCTTGTGCCTTGACAACCAATCCATGCCTATGACCACGTCGAATCCTCCTATGGTCATAGGTAGCAAATCCACCTTAAAAGGACTCCCATTGATCTCTATGGTGCAACCACAATAACGGTCTCGGATAATTACTTGGTCACCACTAGCAATCTCTACTACTAGTGCATCGGGAAGGACACTAATAGGAGTGACGAAATGCTTACAGAAAGTATCCGATACAAACGAACAAGTAGCACCCGAATCAAACAAAACACGAGCAGGCAAGGAGTTTACTAGGAACGTACCCGAAACAACATCGGCAGTCTCCTTTGCCTCTTCGGTAGTCATCCGAAAAGCTCGGCTCGGCACCCTCGGCGATTGGTCGACTCTAGCCGTCGACCCTTCAGACCTGTTTTGATTAAATCCCGCCACCTTTGGACAATTTCTCCTCACGTGCCCCGACTCTTGGCACTCAAAACATCTCATCGGATGAGTAGCACAATCCCGAGCCAAATGGCCCTTCCTGCCGCACCTGGTACAACCTACCGGACCTGCGTAGGTTTTAGGATCGCACGCGCCCGAGTGTTTGGTTCTACACCTTTGGCACCATTGATCACTTTTACGAGCGTCGCCAGCTCTCCCGCTAACAAAAGGTTTCGACTGACGAACGGGCCCAGATGGCCCTTCCCACCTCCTCTTCTCACCTGCGACACCTCTTTCCTCCTTCTCTGCCAACCTATCATCTTCCACAAGCAAGGTGTTAGAGCATAAATCTGTTGGATACAAGATCAAGAAGACTGAAGATTCAAGGTTGAGAAAGTCAAAGCTGCTAAAGTCAAAATCTCATTAAAAGTCAAAGTCTATTTGTAATAATTCAAACTTAGTAGTCTTTGTATTTTAGTTTCCTTAGTATTAGGTAGTAGTATAAATACTTTTTCTCTTTGTATTTTCGTGTGTGTGTGACTAAGATTGTAATATCAGATTGTAGAGAGAGAGAGAAAGAGAGAAAGACTTTTAGAGAGAAAAAGTGTAAACTTTGAAATTTGAAAGAAATCAAACAGGTAATTTGTTTGTTAATCTTGTTGTGTTTGATTAATATAGATTAGAAATTAGAATCTGGAACACACAATTGGTATCAGAGCAGATCCAAAGGTGAAATCAGATCAAGAAAATCAAGAAACGAGTTACTGTTCATCGTCTCTGTGGTCGTTACTGTTCAGAATCAATTTTTGATTTTGAATGTGTTTTTGGAGCAGATTTTGATTAGGATTTGTTATAAAAGTGTATTAGATCGAGTTCTTGTAATTCAATTTCAGTTTAACACTATCAATCACACGAATTTAGTGATTTTGGTTGAGTTTTTGTTAACGAGTTGTTTTTACTGTTACATCGATTCTTTTGATTTTTAAGTGTTTGTTTGTAAGTTTCTTGATTTGTAATTCGTTTTAGAGTTGTAATTGAGTAACAATCCTAAGTTTCAGACCATTTGGACCACATTTGGATCATTTTTTAGATGAAAAGTTCGTTTTTGGGTCGACAGAAGGAAGAACGCGCTAGATCCCTCAAACGCGCAAGTTCTTCGTGAAACGCGTTAGTTCATAAGTTAGAACGCGCAAGCTGAAGGAATCAATTTTGGTAAAAACGCGCAAGTAACTACTAGCAAGTTTTAAAAACGCGCTAGTTGAAGTCTGCGAGTTTTACGAAATGCGCACGTAGTGATCTGCGAGTTCTACAAACGCGCTAGTCAAAGGGTGCGAGTTTGAACTGAAATAGTGTTTAGCGAGTTCTTCGACGTGCGAGTTTGGTGGTTTGCGAGTTATTCAACGTGCGAGTTTGGTGATCAGCGAGTTTATCGACCTGCGAGTTTGAAAATTCAAGAAATAATTCTAAGTGTTGAAACGCGCAAGCTTCGATCTGAGAGTTTGGGAAACGCGCAAGCTTTGATCTGCGAGTTTGGGAAACGCGCACATCACAGTTAGCGAGTTCTAGGATGAACAGTGGTTAGCGAGTTCAGGCGCTTGCGAGTTTCGTCGATCTGCGTGTTTCATCTACGAGTTTTATCTGCGTGTTTGCTTACGAGTTTCTCAAAACGCGCAAATTTCTGCGAGTTTGCTTGCGAGTTTTCTTGCGCGTTTGGTTGAGAATTTATAGAACGCGCAAGTCTTAGTCTGCGAGTTCTTCAGTCTGCGAGTTTTAGGGTTTGCGAGTTCAATAGTGACTTGCGAGTTCTGGCACTTAGTCAAAATTTTCGAATTTTCTGATTTTTCCAGATTTCAAGATTTTTCTTGTGATTTCATATTTTGGACTAACGATCAGTTCTAGTTTCTTATTTGTTATATTTTTCAAACAGGTTAAACGAGATGACTTCCAAAGATGCTCTTTCAATTGGAACCGATGTCAAACCTCCAGTTTTATTCAAAGGCGAATATGAGCAATGGAAAGACAGATTCTTGGATTTCGTGGATCGACATTCAAATGGAGAGAATATTTTACTGTCTATCACTGAAGGTCCAATGGCTCCAATTACAGTTCAGATACCTGATGTTGATTCTTCTGACAGTGAAGATGGAACTGAAGAAAGAGAGCAAAAGATGAAAACAGTGACAGTAGATATTTCTCAATATTCTGAAGAGCAGAAAAGCCGATACAAAGCAGATAAACAAGCGAGATCATTACTTCTTCAAAGCATCCCAAACGAGATCTACATCAAGATTGATAGTTATAAAGCCAATGCAAAGAAGATGTGGGATCAATTACAAAAGATGATGATGGGATCAAAGGTCGAAAACCAGATGAAAGTGGCAAACTACATAAATAGCTATGAGGAGTTCAAAGCCAAGGAGAATGAGAGTCTGGAAGATACTTATGAGAGGTTTGTGTTGCTTCTGAACGAGTTAACAAAGAACAAAGTTAAGAAGAAGCAACTGGAAAACAATGTCAAATTCTTGAGTATCTTACGTCCAGAGTGGAAGAAGCATACAAGAAGAATGAAGCAGATGAAGGATTTAAATGAAATTCCACTACATGAGGTATTTGAAACCTTAAAGCAGAATGAAGAAGAGGTTGAAGAGAAAAGAGCTGAAAAGAAGAAAGCAGTACAAGCTTCTGATCCTATTGCCTTAGTAGCTGGAGAGAAGTTGAAAGAAAAGAAAGAGAAGAAAGAAAAGAAAAAGAAGATAGTTCTTACAACTTCTGAGTCAGATTCTGTGTCTGATAGTGATGATGGCGAAAGTCTGAAACAAGCCATGATATTGCTGACTCGTGCCTTTCAGAAGAAATTTTATAAGAAGCCGGGATCAAATTCTCAACGATATTCGTCATCAAGTTCAAAGAACCAGGAGCACCGGGAAAGAGTGGAAGGAAAGAGATTTGAAGAGAAACGGTATGGTGAGAAGAAACCGGATGAGAAGAAGAAATTTGTGAATGATTACACAGCTGTTGAAAAGCCTTCAACTGATTCAATCAAATGCTATAATTGTGGCAAGTTGGGTCATTATGCCAAAGATTGTCGGAAGCCAAAAGTACGCAACTCTCAGTACTATCAGAACAAGTTGCTTCTGGCAAGACAACAAGAAGCTGGTGTTGCTTTAATGGCAGAGGATGAGTTTTGGTTGGATCATTCTGAGGATGAAGGTGAAGAGAAAGAAGAAAATTCTCATATCTGTCTCATGGGCAAAGAGGACAAGAATGACGAGTCAGATGATGAAGAAGTGAATGAGGTATTAAACTTAACTCCAAAAGATTTCATTACCAAGTTGGAAACCATGGTGGTTGAGCTACAAAATTTACAAAATAATCTGAAAAATGAAAAGGAAAAGGTTGCTAAAAAGAACAAGAAGATCTTTGAACTTAATACTTCTATTATTTCAAACAAAGATCTGATTGATTCTTTACGCAAATCTGATTCTGATTCTAAATCTAAAGTAGATGATTTTGAAAAGAAGATTTCTGAGTTTGAAGGTAAAGTAAATAAATATGAGTTTGAAAAGAATGAATCTGCACTAACTGTTTATAAATTGCAGGTTGAAAACAAGAATTTGAACAAGAAGGTAAATGATCTGGAAGTTAAACTTTATAAAATAGGTCAAACAGATCAAACCATTTTTCTTAATGCTCCTAATGAAGAGGTTGATGTTAAGCAAAGATGGGGACTTGGTTTTAACAACCCCCATTATCTTAAGAAAGCTATCAGAAAACAGCCGGCACTTTATAACTATGATTTTCTTGCTTGTGCTGGTAAACATACTCATTTGAAACCCAAATTTGTTACCAAATTGTGAGATGAAGATGAGGCCAAAGAAACTGAAAACAGAAAGAATAATAAGAAAATGCAACTACCGTTTAACTATGTAAAGTTAAATGATAGTTATCTTTCAGAAACACCAAAAGTTCTTTCAAAAGACTATTTTAGTTATTCCGTATCTGAGATGAAGGCAAAACCTGCGATTGCAAAGGTTTATGTTCCTACATCTATTCTTGAAAGCAAAATAGTTGAACTTGAAAATGTTTTATCTGATGAAAAACTTTTGGTTGATATAGAACAAAATGTGTTTTCTACAGTTATAAAGAACACTGTTTTTCAAGAAAAATCAGCAAAGTGTTCTACAGTTTCAAAGGCACCTCAAATTTTCTCTGATAATTCTGATGACTTATTTGAGTCTGCAAATGATTCTTTTAATTCTGATGATGGGAGCATGGAAGAATCTGATATGTTTGACATTCATTCTAAACTTCCTGATCATTCTACTTGTCTTGAAAATGACAAAGTGTTACCAAGTGGTGTTAGTAATGACAAAGTTTCTGTAACTGCTGATTACTATGCTAATGGTAAGAAACATAAGAAGCAGCGATTATAGAAACAGAAATACACTGGTACACAAAAGAAACCTCAGTCACAGAAATCTAATTTTCCTAATAAATCTACATCTTATGTTTCAGATTTAAGGAAGAAAAAGCAGAAAGCTCAATCCAAATGGAGACCAAAACAGAAGGATGCTGAGATAGCTGAATCAGTTACTGATAATTCTTGTACTAAATCTGTTAGTAGTGATTCTGATGTAGTTGATCAATGTGCTTCTCATAAACAAAACCTTGTAACTTCTTACAAGCGTTATTCAATAAAGCAGTTGATTCAATTATCTCCTATTACTACTAAATTTCATCATAATTATCGGAAAACTGACTTTGCTTATTCTCATGATTCTTCTGATTGGTATGGATCTTATCATGTATATTCTTCAAAGTCAAATGTTTGTAAAGGTTTTCAAAAGAGCAGAGGGTCCATTTTCAAGTGGATACCAAAATCTTGTGTTAAAATGTTAGGACCCGTTTTTAAATGGGTACCTAAATCTATTATTGCCTGATTTATCTTGCAGACCCGACATATGTGGTACTTGGATAGTGGATGTTCCAAGCATATGACTGGGCAAAAAGCTTTATTGTCTAACTATACAGAGAAATTCAGTGGCAATGTCAGATTTGGAAACGATCAGCTTTCACCTATCTTAGGATATGGTGACATTATACAAGACAACATAACGATCAGTAAAGTGAGTTATGTCGAAGGCTTGGGGCACAACTTATTCAGCATAGGTCAATTCTGCGATAAAGGGTTAGAGGTCAACTTCAAGTCTAAGAGTTGCTCAGTTCGTACTGAAGACGGAACAGAACTCTTGGGTGGACATAGAAAGACAAACCTCTACACCATTAACTTGTCCAAAGTTCAGATTGACAGTCAGGTATGCTTGTTGACAAAAGCTTCACAACAACAAAGTTGGCTCTGGCATAGACGGTTATCTCACTTGAACTTTCGTTACATCAACAAGTTGGTTCGTGGGAAGTTGGTAAAGGGACTTCCTGAGCTGAAATACGAACGAGAACACTTATGCGCAGCATGTGAGAAGGGTAAGATGAAGAGAGCCGCACACAAACCGAAGCCTGAACCAAGCACTAGTTCTCCGTTAGAACTGATAAACATGGATTTATGTGGTTCAATGAGAACTCAGAGTTTGGGTGGTAAGAAATACGTGTTGGTTATTGTGGATGATTACTCAAGATACACGTGGGTCAAATTTCTTCGATCAAAAGATGAGACACCTGAAGTTCTCATTTCATTCTTAAAGACGACCCAGGTGAAACTGCAGCGACAAGTCAAGTTCCTTCGAACTGACAATGGCACAGAATTCAAGAATAAGATTGTTGATGAATATCTCGAATCAGTTGGGATTTCACATCAATATTCTGCTGCTAGAACCCCTCAACAAAATGGAGTAGTAGAAAGACGTAATCGAACGCTAGTCGAGGCCGCTCGGACTATGCTTAGTCAATCGGATCTACCTCTATTTTTGTGGGATGAAGCTGTGTCGACTGCATGCCATACTCAAAATCGTTCCATGATACACCGCCGATTTCAAAAGACTCCATATAAGCTGATCAACAACAGAACACCTATCATCAAATACTTTCATATATTTGGGTGTAAATGTTTTGTGCTTAACGACAGAGAGAGTCTGAACAAATTCAGTGCTAAAGCGGACGAAGGCATCTTTATCGGTTATTCTTCAACATCTGCCGCATATCGTGTTTATATAAAGAAGTCAAAGACTGTTGTGGAGAGCGTCAATGTTACATTTGATGAAGAAATGGCTTCTGATCAAATCAATTCAGAACCCGTTATCACTGGTGTATTAGCTCCTGGGCAGATCAGTCCAGAACCTGTGTCTACAGCGATAAATTCGGATAACGCTTCTACATCTACTTCACATTTAACTGATTTAGATTTGTTATTTGAATTCTTTTATGATGAATTTCTAGGATCTAATATATCTAAATCTGTTGTGACTGATAGGTCTGAAGATACAAGTTGTAATCATCCAGTCACTTCAGAAGTTATTACTGAACAAGCATCCCCAGTTCAGACAGAAACTTATATTCCTATTGTTACTCCTACAGTTGAAGATGTTCAAACAAATGCTGAACCAGAAGTAACTGTTTCAGTTGGGTGTACTACATTGTCTAATCAACAGCTTGAATCTGCTGTCCCAACTGATACTTCTGCAAATGATATTTCAACTGAAAACCCCCCTCCTATAATTCAAGCTGAAGATTCTGAAAGTGGATTTAAAGATGATGATCATATTCAATCAGTATCTATTCCACTCCCACATGAGCATCGCTGGACCAAGGACCATCCATTACATCAAGTAATTGGAGATTTTGACAAGCCTGTTCAGACAAGGTCAGCGACTATTAATCAGTGTATGCATGACTCGTTCCTAAGCAAGATTGAGCCAACACGAGTATCCGAGGCTCTTGCTGATTCGGACTGGGTATCTGCAATGCAAGAAGAGCTCAATCAGTTTGAAGCCCTAAAGGTTTGGAGATTAGTTCCTAAGCCTGAAGGAAAGACCGTGATAGGAACTAAGTGGGTATTTAAGAACAAAAAGGATGAAGATGGTGTCGTCATCAGAAACAAAGCTAGACTTGTTGCCAAAGGCTATCGGCAAGAGGAAGGCATTGATTATGACGAGACGTATGCTCCAGTAGCGCGCATAGAGGCAATCAGAATGTTTCTCGCCTATGCCGCTCATAAGAACTTCACAGTCTTTCAGATGGATGTGAAAACAACCTTTCTGAACGGCATTCTTAAAGAAGAAGTGTATGTGTCTCAACCAGAAGGGTTCGTTAATCCAGATAAGCCAGATCATGTCTACATATTGGACAAAGCCCTTTATGGATTAAAGCAAGCCCCTCGAGCCTGGTATGACGTCTTATCCAAATTCTTGGTCAAGTCTGGTTTTTCTAAAGGTAAGATCGATACCACTTTATTCATAAAGAAGGAAAAAGCTGATATTATTCTTATTCAGATTTATGTTGATGATATAATATTTGGTTCTACTAATCCAAAATATTGCAAAAACTTTTCTAACCTCATGGTGTCACGTTTTCAAATGAGTATGATGGGAGAGATGAATTTCTTTCTCGGATTACAAGTTAAACAACTTTCTACAAGGAGTTTTATCAATCAGTCTAAGTATATTTTGGACATTCTTCGGAAGTACAAAATGGAAGATTGCAAATCTATTGGCACCCCGATGGCACCAGGAACTAAGATTCACGATGATCCTTCGGGTACAAGTGTTGATCTTAGAACTTATAGAGGTATGATTGGTTCTTTGATGTATCTTACATCGAGTAGACCAGATATTATGTTCTCAACATGTCTTTGTTCTAGATATCAAGATGCTCCCAAAGAATCTCATTTGGCCGCTGTCAAACGGATCTTTAGATATCTGAAGGGGACTGCAGACCTTGGTCTGTGGTATCCTAAGGATACAGGGTTTCAACTGACTGCATATTCAGATGCAGATCATGCAGGTTGCATGTTGGACAGAAAGAGTACTTCTGGTCACGTACAATTCCTTGGAGACAAGCTCGTTAGCTGGGCTTCAAAGAAACAGTTATGCGTTTCCACATCGACTGCTGAAGCAGAGTATGTAGCTGCTGCCAGTTGCTGCTCTCAAGTCTTGTGGATGCGAACACAACTACGAGACTTTGGATTCAAATATGACAAAATTCCAATATACTGTGACTCGAAGAGCGCGATTGCCATATCTGTTAATCCTGTCCAACACACCAAAACCAAACACATTGATGTAAGGTATCATTTTATAAAAGATAATGTTGAAAAAGGAACAATTGAACTTTATTTTGTAAAAACAGATTATCAACCTGCAGATTTATTTACCAAACCCTTAGATGAAAAGAGATTTAATTTTCTTGTCTCTAAGCTTGGTATGTTAAATCTTAAGACATAATCGGTTGTTACCTACTAAAGTTACAAATTGTTATTTTTCGTCATTTTTCTTTATTTTTATTTCTGAAAGATACCTGCACTTTAATTGTTTGCTCATGATCTCAGGGGGAGTTAGAGAAGTTTTTAAATGATCTACATTCATTTGAGGGGGAGTATTAACTAATTTCTGCATTTTGCTTAACTGACAAAATCTTTGCAATACATGATTTTAGGGGGAGCTTATAAGTAACAAGGAGTAAGACAATGATTTCTGATTACTTCTAATCAGAACTCGTTCTATAATTGTTTTACTGTTTTTTTTTCTTTCGTCGTTTATTTTCGAATAAATTTTGTGAATAAATTTTGACTAGACTTTGAGACTTATACAGGATGAGAGAAGCTGACACGATCATATCTACATGACTACAGCTGACTTTCTGAGATTTAAGATTGAGCGACAAGGTAAATTTCTTATCTTAATCTCATTTATATCTGAAAGAAGGACAACTTTCAGGTATAGAAAACATGTTTTGAAATGTTCAAACCACTTCCCGATTGTTAAACAGATTTTATAATGTGGAAGTGTGATTTTAAATGGTTTTATTTTTATTTTGTGCTTACATGTTTTCAAACCGTGTGTTTCCAAAGATAAATACTTGAGTATTGTCTTTTCTATATACTTTCAAGTATTCACACACACTGGTTTGAATTTTTGTTCAACATGTTCTTACCATGTCTCTAAATTGGAACAATTTTTCTTCGATGGTAAGACACTCCGCTTGTATTCAAAGAATTTTGAGCGATATTTCATTTTGAAACGGTCATTTCAAGAATGTCTATATCTTGTTTCGTATAGACAAATATCCATTATTCTTGACCATAAGCTTTAATTGCTTTATCATTCATTTCTGATCATTTTCATACAATGTCAGATTTTCAAACAAGTCTTTTGCATTCAAGTTCATTCATTCAGTATACTTGTTTGAAAATACTTCAATGTCTAAAAATGCTCATATTTTCATGATAATATTCTGAGCATACATATATCTGACCCATATTTCCTATGATTTAAATGTTCAAGATAAACCATTATGAGCAACATATGCTTTGTAGGACTGGGTTCTTTGTGCTAGGACTTATCTGAAACTTCTATGGATTCACGTTAACCAGTGTTTCCTACCCATGAAGTTAATCCCTTAGTGATTGAGTGTGAGGAGTCAAAAGAAATGAGTGTGGGTGTGCTAAGGTAAAATGGAAAAGAGAGTTTGGTTAGTAGTGAGCTTATTGATTAAAAACAAAGAGGGTGAGAGATCAGAGTAAAAGAATATCAAACTCTGCACCAACTACTTTCTGAGTCGGGCAGCCACATTACTAGCGTTTCACAACTCTTTGGTGAACGTTATTGAAACAGGCAATTAGCCCATGCCAACTCTTGCTTAAACCCCACCAACCACTCATTTTCTTCTCAAAAAGAAAATGTTTTACACTTTCAAGGGGACGCAGCATATAATCTATCTGGTTTTTCATTTGGAAAATCTGGATATTGAAAAAGAAGGAAGTCTGCCCCACCTTCGCACTTCACTCATGCACTTAGAGTCTGTGTTTATAATAACTGTTGTCTCAGTGGTTTACACAATGTTGAGCCTTATTATAAAAGCAATTTTCGTGCTTAATTCTTTCTACACGTGCACGAACATACAAAGAATTCGTTTCTTTGTCATAACATTCATAGAAATTGCTTTTGTGGTATTTCGATGATTGGATGGAAGCCCTAGGGGAGTGAACATCAAAAAGCTCCTTTATATTGTGTATTCGTTACACACAGTGACTTTGTGTTACTGACAGACATATTAACTGATTCATCTGTTGATTCAGGAGTTACATGTTCTTATTTTGTCTGGATTTGAAAAGATCTAGATGAATATCTTGGAGAGTTGACAGAATCAGAGGCTCAGTATGACAGATCAGAATGGTAAATGACATTTCTTGGAGAAAAGTTTTGATGATATAGATGCTCAAATCATCAAAAAAGGGGAGATGGTATGAAGAAATGTTAAAGTTTTTGAAGTTAAAGGGAGATGGTTTCAAAGAAATGTTAAAGATTTGAAGATTTGTAGATGATCAAAGAATATCTGAAGATTTTGAGGAATTTTTCTTTGAAGATTATTTGCTAAAGCATTCGAGCTGATTCTGAAGATAATTTCTTTCCAAAAGTCTGAAAGAGTTTTATGTGAAAGTTTGGGGAGATTGTTCATCATTTTTGAAGACAGCTTTGGAAAGAAGACTATCAATGAAAAAAGGGAGATTATTTTGAACAGAACTTAAAGAGAAGAACTGAATTGCTAGATCTTTCAACAGTGATCTTGAATCCAAAGGGGGAGATTGTTAGAGCATAAATCTGTTGGATACAAGATCAAGAAGACTGAAGATTCAAGGTTGAGAAAGTCAAAGCTGCTAAAGTCAAATTCTCATTAAAAGTCAAAGTCTATTTGTAATAATTCAAACTTAGTAGTCTTTGTATTTTAGTTTCCTTAGTATTAGATAGTAGTATAAATACTTTTTCTCTTTGTATTTTCGTGTGTGTGTGACTAAGATTGTAATATCAGATTGTAGAGAGAGAGAGAAAGAGAGAAAGACTTTTAGAGAGAAAAAGTGTAAACTTTGAAATTTGAAAGAAATCAAACAGGTAATTTGTTTGTTAATCTTGTTGTGTTTGATTAATATAGATTAGAAATTAGAATATGGAACACACACAAGGCCTCTTCAATGACTTCTTGAAGAGTTGCCCCTCCGGCATTGCGCACGTCAGTCCGCATATCGGCCGGTAGGCCAAGACAGAAGGCCTTAATCTTAGATCTCTCATCTGGGACCAGATATCCCACCAAGTTCAACTTCTCCAGAAACAGCTTGGAGTGTTGGCTATGGACAAATTCCCTTTCTTCAGATTCCGGAACTCAGCTTCCAGTTTGTCCAACGATCGCTCGCTGCAGTACTTGTCCATGATCTTCTTCTTGAAAACCGACCATGTCAGCTTGGCTAGGACTTCGGGGGTGAGGGAAGACCGGGTGAGATTCCACCAGATCAATGCCTCTCCCCGGAGTAGTTGGGAAGCAAACTTCACTCGCTGTGACACATCGCACTCGCTTGACTCAAAGGCCATCTCCACTTCCTTGAGCCAGTACATGCATGCAACCGGGTTATCGGAACCCGCAAACTCCTTGGGGTTGCACCCCAGAAAAGCCTTGTAGGTGCATCCCTTAGTCCTCTCCCGATTCACGTTGCTCGGTTGCTCTTCGGTTACCACTACCTCAGGTCTGCCACCCGACCCATCTATAATGTTCTCCGCCATGACCTCGGGTTGTCGGTTACTAGCATCTCAATCTTCTAGGAGTTTCATGAAAAACTCTTGTTGTTGCAGTTGTTGCTGGGTCATGGCAGAATTCATAGCCAGCATCATGCTATCTCGAATTCTGGTCTCCATGGTCACCTCTTCCAGGATAGCATCATCCGCCACGATGTTCCTGCGAGGAATATGCTCCAGTTCTCTTCTCAACATCGGGGGTATGGGAGGTTCATCGGGGTTGTGACCAAAGGAGGTCGCTCAGCGGTAGATTGCACTTCCACCTGAGCCTCAGGCGAATTCGGTAACCTGCTCCGTGTGTTTACCATTGCACACTGCCACACAAGCACTAGAAAGGGATTGAGAAAAGACTAAGCGAGTTTAACTCAATGTACGTACTAATACATTCATCAATTATTGCAATAACAGTAAATCAAGTATGCTCACGTAACAATGCATTCATAATAGCAATAGCTAATTGAAATTATGAACGAACCATACACAAGAATTCTTGTCACCATCATCACAACTCTCAATTAGTGTAATTCCGCAACCTAACACTCTCCCCACCTAGGATTTCTACCCCAAGAGGACAGTGAAGTCAAAATAGTCTAAAGCTTAAGTCTAGATACGCTACAGCAATACCTAGTTCACTTAAACTAAAGCTCTGATACCAACTTGTAACACCCTAAAAATAGGGCTAACAAAAACTTTCCAAAAGAGGAGAAGTGGTATATATAATGCCATAGCAAGAGCCTCCCAAGAAGGGGAATAATACAAATAAACCTGTTTAATCACAACTGTAATTTAACGGATAAATAAACAACAACCAACTAATCTAATTTCTACATCTAGAAAAGAGATTACAAAAAGGGGTGTCGTCTATAAACCCAAGGCTTCTAAAAAATAGTCCAAGTGTCGTATCCCCAAGCTCTCGCCCAAAGCATCTATACCTGCCTAGGAGCCGCGCGGCTAACACCTGAGATACACATCGACACCAAACAAGTGTTAGGCCAAAAAAAGCCTAGTGAGTTGAACAAGTAAAATCATGCCAGAAACAGTTACAGTTCTTATCAGCAGTTGACAAATAATCACGTAGATGTGGAGTCAACGGGAGCGACCCATATCTCCAATCCGGTTCACCCAAAGAGGCAATGCACCTTGAAGCCACTTTCTCTGGCAACCCAAAGGTCCGACACACACCGGGGACTACCGCCTGCGGAAATTCCCCGACGGTGGAGGTCTAGGTACATAGAAGACTACCGCCTGCGGAAATTCTCCAAAAGTCACCCACCTACATTCCTATAGTGAATCACACACTTGGTTCGTCCACATAATGCATCTAGGAGGTCTCAAGATGTAATTCCATCCGTAACATTTCAGATATCAACTAGGAACACACTATTACCATCCTACTCATGTAAATCCAACATATAACATAATATTCATCCAATACTCCGTGAGAACATAAGGTCGCCATGTAGGCATTCCAAGAAGGAATCATCAACACACCAAGTTATGCTAATATAAAACATGGTAGTTTTCACATACATAATCCATGGGTAAAAACCCCCAAAATACTTGAAACATTACATATGAACTTTTGAGATATGCTTTGACATTAACAAGTAGAAGATAATGATGTGTATCTAGTTTTAACAAAAGATTAGTAAACTCACAATCTAGGTTTTTGACCAAAACCTAGAAAAGATGAAACCCTAGCTTGAAGAGGTGAGACTTGAAGATGAAGCTTGAAGTATTGAGAAACCCTAGAAGCTTCCTTGAAAGCAATAAATGTTAGAAATCAAGCTCCAACCACCAAAGATGTTGTATTTATGAGGGTTAGGGTTTGGTGAGGGAGAATGTTGATTTCCTTGGGAGCAAAATCGCCAAAATGAGAGGGATATGAGAGTTATGAGAGAAAAATTCGGATGAAAAAGGGGTTTTGGGGCCTGCAGGTCGCCCCGCGGCATAAGTCGCCCGTGTGCACAACACTGCGAACTCCAGTGGGTTACGCGGCTTGTACCGCGACTTCCACCCGCGGCGTAAGTCGCGAGGTTCCTCAAACCTAAACCACTCTAGTGGACTACGCGGCTTATGCCGCGACTTGAACTCGCGCCTAAGTCGCAAAGCTCCCTGCTCAATAAAAACTAGTCTAAAACTTCCAATCCGACACCAAGCAATTAACATAGACGAAAATGGCCAAGAGCATACAATTTCTACTTTGGTAAGCATATAAACATAAGATTAACAAGACCACAACTTACCTGAATTAACGGATGTTACATGTTACAAGTTGGTATCAGAGCTCTAGTTTAAGTGATCTAGGCATGAATGTAAGATGTCTAGACTTAGACTGAGTATGTTAAGCATTGATTCGTGAGATTGGGTAGAATTTCTAAGATTGGTTGGTCTTAGAGTCAACGGAAATTATAGTTATCGGACGTTGTAGCGATGGTATTAAGAACCTTTATGTATTGTATGTTCATAATTTCACTTAGCTAATGTTATTATGAGAATATTTATACGTGATTGTGCTTAATGTACCGTTACTATGACAATTGGTAATGTGGTGTTCGTTCTTTCGTGTTTATTCTTTTGATCTGTCTCTTATTCTATTCGTGCTTGTGTGGCAACCATTACTTAGGTATGGTGAACACACGTGGTCGTCCGTCAGGCGGCAGAGATCTTCGTGATGTTAGTTCGCGTGAGCTGAATCATGTGGTTAGAGTGTCAACAGTTGTTCCTCCGGACATGCCACCGATATTTACTAGGGAAGTGGAGCTGGGGCCAAGAGTAGATTTGGCATCCACCAGCCCCGTTGTTCATGTGGCAAACCCTCAAGCTGATATGATGGCCAGCGTCATGCAAATGGTGACGTCGGCCATGGAGAAACAACAAGAGGTTTTTCAGAAGATGTTGGAGGACCGGGACACGAGCCTCAGGAGGCATGAGGCAGTGGAGGAGAATGTGTTGGTTGGCTGTGGGGGTACCGGGAACAGGATCAGATCTGAGGAGCACAGAGTGGTCGGTGCTCCGAAAAGTGGGAAGAGTTGTTCCTACAAATCTTTTCTGGGTTGTGGACCACCAGAGTTCTATGGTTCCGAAGACCCAGTTGCGTGTGTCAAGTGGATCCGAGCGGTCGAACAGGCCTTCGGTTCATCCGAGTGTGGTGATGAACAAAGGGTAAGATTCGGTACCCAACTGCTCAGGGATACGACACTGACGTGGTGGAATGTTATCCAGTCCACCCTCTCTCCTACTGTTTTGGCCCAACTGACTTGGGGCGAATTCAAGGTAAAGCTATTGGAAGAATACTGCAACGAGAGGGCTATGGATCGGATCAAAGCAGAGTTTTGAGCGCTGGAGAAAGGGAATTTGACGGTGAGAGAGTATACCCGTCAGTTCATGGAGAAGCTGGGGTTAGTGGGGCATGTGGCCTCAACTGAGAAGAAGAAGAAGATTAAGGCCTATCTGAAGGGTCTACCATCGGACATGATGACTATGGTCCGAAACTCGAAGGCTTCTAACCTTCGGGAGACTATTGAAGAGCCATAGTTTATGGAAGAGGTTTACGCGAGAGGTAAACCGGAGAAGGTTGTGACAGTTGTTGAGAAGAGGAAATG
This sequence comes from Arctium lappa, assembly GCA_023525745.1. NCBI lineage: Eukaryota > Viridiplantae > Streptophyta > Magnoliopsida > Asterales > Asteraceae > Arctium > Arctium lappa. The sequence continues at coordinate 67,508,376 of CM042048.1, read as the reverse complement.
GGAGAGCAGTTCAGTACCTCCCAAGAGAACCCGACCTTTTGTCGGAAACCGAAGCTTCAGCAGTTATCAAGAAGCTAGGTGGTGCCAGAAGTGCAGAACCAAGCACCACGGTAACTGTAACACCACATCCCAATCTTGTTTCAAGTGTGGGAAAGCTGATCACCTCGTCAAGGATTGCCCGATCAGAGGGAATATCTGTTTCGAGTGCAAGGGGCACATGAGGAGAGATTGCCCGAAGCTCATGACGGGTAGCGCGCCAGTAAAGAAAGAGAATCCACCTAGGGTTCCGGGTCGAGCGTTTCAGATGACGGCCGATGAGGCCAAGGCATCAGTTGATGTGGTATCAGGTACATTTCTTATAAACTCAATACCTGCTCGTGTTTTATTCGATACAGGTGCCAGTTTCTCTTTTATGTTTGAGTTGTTCCGTCCAAAGATTTCTATGCCGACTACTAGTCTTGATGATGCATTAGTAGTTGAGATAGCAAATGGTAGTCAAGTTCTGATCCGCGATGTTCTGAAGAAGTGTACTCTAGGAATCGAAGGGAGAGACTTCCCAATCGATTTGTTGTCGATGCTAATCGGGGGTTTTGATGTTGTGGTCGGAATGGATTGGTTAGCGAACAATCATGTCGAGTTCGTATGTTCCAAGAAATTAATTCGACTTCCCAATCCCAGTGGCGAAGTTGTTGTGATTTGTGGTGAGAAGAGGAAGGGAGATGTGGCAATAATCACCATGACTAAAGCACACAGATGTTTGGTGAAAGGATGCTCGTCTTTCCTAGCCTACGTGATCGATGCCAAGCTAGAGAAGTTAAAGCTTGAAGATGTGAAGATTGTGCGTGAGTTTCAAGACGTCTTTCCGGACGACTTGCCCGGGTTACCACCCGATCGTCAAGTGGAGTTTCGGATTGATCTAGTACTGGGAGCGGCTCCTGTTGCTAGAGCCCCTTATCGGTTAGCGCCAGCGGAGATGCAGGAAATGATGGCTCAACTCCAAGTGCTTTTGGAGAAGGGTTTCGTAAGACCGAGCTCGTCGCCTTGGGGATCTCCGGTCTTGTTTGTCAAGAAGAAGGATGGCACAATGAGAATGTGCATCGATTATCGTGAGTTGAACAAAGCAACAGTGAAGAACAAGTATCCGCTTCCAAGAATTTACGACTTGTTCGATCAACTCCAAGGAGCGGGGTGTTTTTCCAAGATCGACTTACGTTCGGGTTACCACCAAGTGAAGGTAAGAGAAGAAGACGTTCCGAAGACAACTTTCAGAACGCGTTACGGCCATTATGAGTTTCTTGTAATGCCTTTTGGCCTAACGAACGCACCAGCGGTATTTATGGATTTGATGAATAGGGTGTGCCGACCATTCCTCGACAAGTCGGTCATCGTATTCATTGATGATATACTCGTGTACTCTAAGAGCGAGTTAGAGCACGAGAAACACCTACGCGAAGTTCTCGATGTGTTGAGAAAAGAAAGATTGTACGCCAAGTTTTCCAAGTGTGACTTTTGGCTTGAAGAAGTGCAATTCTTGGGTCACGTTTTCACTCGAGATGGAGTGAAAGTGGATCCCTCCAAGATTGAAGCTATGATGAATTGGGAGCCTCCCAAGAGTCCGTCAGAGATCCGCAGTTTCATGGGTCTGGCGGGGTACTACCAGAGATTTATTCAAGACTTTTCAAAGATCGCTTCTTCCTTGACAGTTTTAACTCGGAAGAATGTGAAATTTGATTGGACCGAAACGCAAGAGAAGGCGTTCCGAATTCTACAAAAGAAGTTGTGCGAAGCTCCAATCTTGTCATTGCCGGAAGGGTCGGATGACTTTGTGGTCTATAGCGACGCTTCGAAGATGGTTTTAGGATGTGTGTTAATGCAAAGAAGCAAGGTAATCGCTTACGCCTCAAGGCAACTTATGATACACGAGAAGAATTATCCTACCCACGATTTGGAGTTAGCAGCGGTGGTGTTCGCCTTGAAGCTTTGGCGACATTATCTCTATGGAACAAAATGTACGCTCTACACAGATCATAAGAGTTTGAAGTACGTCTTTGATCAAAAGGAGTTGAACATGAGGCAAAGGCGGTGGCTCGAGTTGCTCAAGGATTACGATTGTGAATTGCTTTACCATCCCGGTAAGGCTAACGTTGTAGCCGATGCGTTAAGTTGGAAGGACTATAGCGGAAGTATTCGGGCTACAATTTCGAGAATAGAGTTAGTGTCTAGTCTTGTTGAGAAGATCAAGACATCGCAGGTTGAAGCATTGTTGGAAGAAAACCTCAAGGAAGAAGTCATGACGAAATATCGTTTCCTCTTAACAGAAGATAGCCGTGGGGTAAAACTGTTCAGCGGTCGTGTGTGGGTGCCCAAAGTTGGGGGTAACCGTGATCTATTGCTTGAGGATGCTCACAAGTCCAAGTATTCCATTCATTCGGTAAGTATAAAGATGTACAGGGACTTGAAGTTGCATTATTGGTGGCCAATAATGAAGCTTGATGTGGCGCGTTATGTGGAGCGTTGTGTGACGTGCTCGCAAGTTAAGGTCGAACATCAACGTCCGTATGGGAGTCTTCAATCCTTAGAAATTTCCGAGTGGAAGTGGGAACATATTACCATGGACTTCGTGACGAAGTTGCCTAAAACTCTTCGAGGTCACGATACCATCTGGGTAATAGTCGATATATTGACTAAGAGCGCTCACTTCTTAGCTATGCGCAAGACTTTACCGATGGACAAGTTAGCAAAACTTTACATCGATGAAGTGGTCTCGAAGCATGGAATACCCTTGTCGATCGTGTCAGATCGCGATAGTCGGTTCACTTTGAACTTTTGGGATGGGTTTCAGAAAGAGTTTGGTACGCGAGTAAAGTTGAGTACGGCTTACCATACACAAACCGACGGGCAAAGCGAGAGAAAGATCCAAACGTTGGAAGACATGTTGAAGTCTTGTGTCATCGATTTCGGGGGTAGTTGGGACTCTCACCTACCTTTGGTGGAGTTTGCTTATAACAATAGCTACCACTCGAGTATTGGAATGGCACCTTTTGAGGCGTTGTACGGGCGGAAGTGCCGAACTCCCATGTGTTGGCTTGAAGCGGGAGAGAAGCAATTCGTCGGACCTGAAATCGTACAAGAGACGACCGATAAGGTCAAATGCATTCGTGAAAGGTTGAAAGCGGCTCAGAATCGGCAGAAGAGCTATGCCGATAAGAAGAGGCGGCCGATGGAGTTCTAAGTGGGCGACCGTGTGTTGCTTATGGTATCGCCATGGAAGGGCATTATCAGGTTCGGAAAACGTGGGAAGTTGAGTCCCCGTTTCCTTGGACCTTTCAAAGTGCTTAAGCGGGTAGGTTTGCAAGCCTACCAATTGGAAATGTCGTCTGAGTTGAGCAGAATCCACAACACGTTCCATATTTGTTACCTTCGGAAGTGTTTGGCAGAGGAAGAAAGCGTCATTCCCCTCTCAGAGTTAAGAGTGGACGAGGGTAACCGTTGTGTAGAAGAACCTGACGCTATCTTAGAGAGAAAGTCTAAGAAGTTGCGTCACAAAGTGGTCACTGTGGTCAAGGTGCAGTGGAAGCATCATCGGGGAGCCAACGTGACGTGGGAAGCTGAGGAGGATATGAAGCGAAGATATCCTCATCTTTTCGAGTAGTTGCATTTCGGGGACGAAATCATTCCCAAGTTGGGGAGGATTGTAACACCCCGGATTTCCGTTATGTATTCTTGTTATTCTTGTGTTTAAGCATTGTCGTTAACACCGCATTTGGTTTGGAGTTTGAGGTTAGATTTTGGTGGTTTTGGATTAACCACAGTGAACCACGCGAGTTGCACCGCGACTTGAGGTCGCGGCACAACCCGCGAAACCCCCTGTTTGTATGGGTTTTGTGTTAGCGGGCGAGTTATGCCGCGAGTTGAGGTCGCGGCATAACCCGCGAAGTAGCCTGGCCGACTTAGGTAGGTTTCTTCACAAATATCTCATTTGGTTTTAATATCTCAAGATCTCAAACTCTCCCTATTTTCTCTCTCTCTTTCTTCTTTGTCATTTGAGGTTCCTTGGACCTCGTATCTTGCTAGTATTGAGTGTATCTAGCAAGGGTTCGGTATACAAAGCTTCGTCTTCTCTCGATGGTCGATATCTGGTTGTTCGGGTTTTCGTCTAAAACCTATTTGGTGAGTTCCTACTACCTTTTTATAAACTTTATACATGTCAAAACTTACATTTTGAACTTCTATATATCTCCATGGTTTCAGATCTAAGTTTACTACATTTTGACATAACTTGAGTTTTAGGAGATTTTAGGGTTCCCGATCGTTTTCGACTAAAATGATGGGTTCCATCGTATTTGAAGTAAAAGGATGTTTTACTTGCACATTTATGTGGGTTACTTGAAAGAATGTTTAAAGTTCATTTTTGATGATTTTCATTCTTACCAGAAGTTAAACTTGAAAATGCATTTTTGTTTATAAATGTTATTTTATACCATATGACTATCTATGGTTGGTCACATATGATGTTGTGACGAGTCTGTATCATTACTAGTGGATCCCTAGGTATTGAGTCGACTTATATTTGGGATGTCTTTTCCCCTCTTTGTAAATGGATGTATATGATCCTCGGGGGCCATTTGGTACGGTTATGTGAGACCGATTACTAGCCATGGATCATATTTTCCCTTATTTGTAGCTATGGATGCATGTGATCCTCAGGGGCCATTTGGTACGGTTATGTGAGACCAGTTACTAGCCATGGGTCATAGTGTAGTCCTAGTGAACGAGTTTTGAATTGGTTTCCTCGGGGGCCCTCCCTCACATCGTAGTACGAACCTTTGTAGTTCGTGGCCATGGATTCCAAGTGTTTCGACTCATAACTCGGATTGTGACCTACTTTGTGTTACGCTACAATCCTTGGTAAGAATTGGTTATCTTTGTCATCGTATGATGAGTTTACATTTAAAAGGCCCGGTTGTGGCAAAGGTTTCATTTGAAAATTAAGCCTTATTGAAAAGATTTCCTTATGATACACTTGTTTATATCTCTTGAAATTTATAAACTGTATGTTCTCACTAGGCTTTAAGCCTAACACTTTTTCTCAAATGATGTGTATAACAGGTTCCCGTTAGCGGTGGGTTGCTAAGGGCTTGAGGGACGAGCTTGGTATCGGGGATTTTTAGATGACTAGTATTGATGTTGGGCAATTGTTTAAGTCCCATTCTTTTGGTGATATTGGATTAACAACCGATGTAATCTAGATAGGTTATGTTTAGATTAGTTTGTTGTTGAGTTCAATATCAGTATTCAGGTTTGTAAAGGTTAAGTACATTTCCCCTTTTTTGGAGGTTTATACCAAGTGTTGATGTTTATTTGTCCAGTTTCCGCGTTTTAAATTCTCTCTGGTTTTTAGGGTGTTACAGCACGTGACCAGTTTATTGATGTAACAAAAATTCAGGTGAGAAAGCCTTCGGTGCCATAGCCAACTTTGTTGCAACGAGGCTTTTGACAGTAGACAAACTTCATTGTCAGTCTGAACTTTTGACAGATTAATCGTGTAGAGATTAGACTTTCTCGTGCCGACCAAGAGTTTATTACCATTTTCAGTACGCACAGAACATCGTTTGGCCTTGAAATTAACCTCTAAATTCTTGTCGCAGAACTGTTGATATTCCCAGTTTTATGTCAAACTCTTATCTAAATGTAATCACAAACAAGATTAATCAATCTACCTGTTTTCAATTAACCACAAGATTTGATTACAATGAATTATCATATCACTTTCTCTCTCTACAACTCTCTCTCACTAACTTTCAACTGCTATTCATTTACACTTATTATTACCAAGACTTCTAACCACAAGTCTATTAAAAAAAAACAACTAAGAAACACACGCTTACAATATACAAAACAAAGATACTTTGACTTTGACATTTATTACAAAGACTTTGACTTTCACTTGAGAGTTGACTTTTGAGCTTTGACTTTCTTGAACTTTGACTTTCAGACTTCATGATCTTGTATCCAACAAATATATGCACTAACAACCGGTAAGGGGATCTAGCAATAGGAGTCGCTCTCGGCATGAGATCAATCCGGAACTTTACTTGACGGTCGGGTGGTAACCCGGGCAAGTCATCCGGAAAGACGTCGGGAAACTCGCGCACTATCTTTACATCTTCAAGCTTTGATTTCTCGAGCTTGGCGTCGATCACGTAGGCTAGGAAAGATGAGCATCCTTTCACTAAGCATTTGCGCGCTTTAACCATGGTGATGATTGCCACATCACCCTTCCTCTTCTCGCCATAAATCACAACAACATCACCACTAAGATTGGGAAGTCGGATTAGTTTCTTGGAGCATACGATCTCGGCATGATTGTTCGCCAACCAATCCATGTCGACCACCACATCAAAACCTCCAATAATCATCGGCATCAAATCGATCGGGAATTCTTTCCCTTCGATTCTGAGAGTACACTTCCTCAGAACAACTCGAATTATAACTTGACTACCATTTGCTATCTCTACCACTAATGCGTTCTCTAGACTATTAGTGGGCACATCAAGCTTTTGACGAAACGACTCAGATATAAAAGAGAAACTGGCACCCGAATCGAATAGTACACGAGAAGGTACGGGGTTTAGAAGAAACGTACCCGATACCACATCGGTGGATGCCTTGGCCTCATCGGCCGTCATCTGAAAAGCTCGACCCGGAGACCTTGATGGGTTCTCTCTCTTCTCCGGCGCGCTACCCGACTTGAGCTTCGGGCAATCCCTCTTCATATGCCCCGGTGCCTTGCACTCGAAGAAAATAAGCCCTCTGATCGGGCAATCTCAGGTGGCGTGATCAGACTTACCACACTTGAAACAAGCTTGAGGAGTGGTGCTACAGTTGCCATGGTGCTTGCTTCGGCACTTCTAGCACCACCTAGCTTCTTGATAATTGTTGAAGTTTCGATTCCCAATGAAAGGTCGAGTCCTCTTAAGAGGTACATAATTGCTTTCCCATTTCCGCTTCTCTCCTACCACCACAACAGTCTTCTCCACCTTGTCCCTACCGTAGACATCCTCCATGATCTGCTCTTCCTCTATGGTCTCACGGAGATTTGAGGCCTTAGAATTGCGGACCATTGACATCATATCCGCCGGTAGGCCTTAATATTTTCTTTCTCTGTTGGGGCCACATGCCCCACAAGCCCCAACTTCTCCATGAAACGTCGGGTGTACTCCCTCACAGTCAAGTTTCCCTTCTTAAAAGACCGGAACTCCTCTTCAATGCGGTCCAAAGCCCTCTCATTGCAGTATTCTTCCAATATCTTCTTCTTGAACTCGACCCAAGACAGCTAAGCCAGAATAGTAGGGGAGAGGGTGGACTTGGTGACATTCCACCAGGTGAGTGTCGTGTCTCTGAGCATTTGGGAACCGAAATTTACCCTTTGATCTTCTCCGCACTTGGACGAGTCAAATGCCTGCTCGATCCCTTGGATCCACTTCATGCAGGCAACTGGATCTTCAGAACCGGAGAACTCCGGTGGTTTACAACATAGAAAGGCCTTGTATGAGCAAGCTCTTTTGCCTTGCCTCGCCTCAACTGTTATTGGTTCCTTAGTTCGGTTCGCATGACCCGTACCACCGGATCCAATCACTTCAATATTCTCCGCAATCGTCTCATTCCTCCGATTGCTCACATCACGATCCTCAATCACCTTCAGAAGAAACTCTTGTTGTTTGGCCATGGCTTCATTCATCGCCAACATCATGCTGGCCATTAACTCGGATTGGGGAGTTGCCTCCCGAAAGTCGGGTTGGACGAAGCCAGGTCCACCCGTGGAATCTCAGGCCCTCCGCCTAACAATGGTTAAACAGATGGGCGTACTGCGACCTCAACCCTCTCCGGTTGATCAGCAGTTGAGGTTGTCGCCTCTACACCATTCACTCGTGTACGCGGTCTACCACGCGTACTTACCATCTTGATCTGCCACACGCGACAAAGAAAGGAGTAAGAGATAGATAGGATTAAACATGAAGGAAATCGTACTACTACATTAACAATTGCCATAACAACATTACTTCAAGCACACTCACGTAAAATATCCTCATAATAACATTAGCTAAGTGAGATTATGAACCATATGATACATAAGGGTTCTCGTTACCATCGCCACAATGCTTGATAAACATAATTTATGTCGACTCTAAGACCCACCCATCTTAGAAATTCTACCCAAACTCACAAATCATTACTTAACATCTCAGTCTAAGTCCAGACATCTTACATTCATGCCTAGTTCACTTAAACTAGAGCTCTGATACCAACTTGTAACACCCTAAAATTTAAAGTAAATTAAAATTTTGAAAATTTGGCAATATGATGTTTGTATTTGGAATAAACCACCCAAAAAGGGTAAATGTATGAAGCATTTACAAAACCTGCGAACGAATGTGGAAATCAACAACAAACTAATCTAAACATGTACTATCTAGATTACATCGGTAGTCAACCCAAAATCACCAAAATAAGGAGGTTGATTTAACGCCTAAACACCAAATATCTAATCATCTCAAAAATGCCTCAAGCCCACGCTCGTCACTCAAACCTTTGGCAACCCACTTCTAAAGGAACCTGTTATACACATCATTTGAGAAAAAGTGTTAGGCTTAAAGTCTAGTGAGAACATACAGTTTATAATTTAAAGAAATAGAGACAATTGTAACGAAAGGGAAATATTTTCAAGAGAGTTGAGTTTACAATTGAAATATTTGTCACATAAGGACATTTCGGTCCAAAATTATATCTTGCGATGATGGGGGAGACCCGATTTATCAAGGATTGTAGCGGAACACAAAAGTAAGCCACAATCCGAGTTATGAGCTAAATACTTGGAACCATGGCCACGAACAACGCCAGTCCGTACTAAGATGTGGGGGAGGGCACCCGAGGAAACCAAATCATACTCGTTCACTAGGATTACATTTACGGTTCATGGCTAGTAACCGGTCTCACATAAACGTACCAAATTGCCTCCGAGAACCCAATGTCTCAACTAGCTACAAAGGGGAAAAACATCCCAAACATAAGCCGACTCAATACCTATGGATCCACTAGTAATAGTCTAGACTTGTCACAATTTCATTTGTGACCAACTATAGTTAAACATATAGTCCTCAATACCATTTATTTCCAAAAATGCATTTCCAGGTTTAACTATTGATAAGAATGAAAATTATAAAATGAGATTATATACATTCTTTCAAGTAACCCACATAAATGTGCAAGTAAAACTTTATTTTGCAACATATAAGATGGAACCCTTCCTTTTAGTAAAAAAAATAGTAAGAACCCTAAAATATCCAAAAACCCATTTTTAGGTTAAAATCTTATAAACCACATAATGTAAACAAGGAGATGATAATATGTTCAAAAGTCTAGATTTGATGTGTATAAGGTTTAAAAGAGTCGAATGTGCTCACCTTGTGATTCTAGTTCAACCTAAAATCAAGAACCCTAGAAATGGAGAATGATACTTGCACTTTGAAGATGGAGACTCTTCACCAAGAACACTTATGACAACCTAAACAAATTATTAAAGCATAAGGATAGAGGTTGTTGAAGGAGTACATGAAGAGGGAGGAAATGGAAGATGAAACCTTACCAAAATCATAGAGAAAAATCTTATTGAATGTAGCCCCAAATCAGATAAAATGAAATAATTTCGGAGTTATCCAATTTAAGTCTCAGACCCCGCTTGCGACCTTGCCCGACGATAGTGACACTATCGCTATCGCGTGGCATAATCGCGCAGAATATACCGTAAGTCTCACCATCCCCGCGATAGTGCCCTGGCGATAGTGACACTGTCACTATCGCATGGCATAATCACACCACAGGTACCGAAGCGCAAAAACCCGAAATTCGAACCCGCGACTCTCAAGCTGACTTAAAAGGAATCGAAGATTTGCAAGGGCGCATAACGAATGAATAAAAAGTCGAAATTGGATAAATTGGAAATTCAGAACATACAGGTTTACGAGTGTTACATTTTAGTTTGAATTTAATTTTGATTTTCAATTTTAGTTATTAGGGTTTCGATTTTGGTTGATTTGTTGTGTTTTCCGGTTATGTTTGTTGTGCAATCTAGTAGACGGTGGCAGGAGTTATAGTAGTGGTCGTAGAAGATGACCGGATAAAGGAAACGGATTGGGTGTCTTACCGGAGAAGATGAAGAAGATAGAATAAACTACATTCTTGGTCCCTGTGGTTTAATAAATAATAGAGTAAATTAATTGAAAATAAAAAATAAATTAAATGACTAAATTACCCCTCTAAACTAATTGAGTTAACAGAACTTTTTGGATGAAGTTAGATTTAGGGACCCAATAGATTTAGGGACCTAATACGTTATAAAATACAAACCACAGAGATGTAATCCATAGATATTTCAAAATATGGACCCGGAGTGTTAAAACACATAAAACACAAGGACGAAACATGTAATTTACTCAAATAAATATTTAGAGAGAAATATAATATTTTAATACATAAATGAAATATTTTAATATTATAACAAATGTTGGATTCTAAAATGGGGAATTTGTTGGAAATGAATGTAACTTTTTTTTTTTTTTGAAATTTTGAATTTTCATTCTCCATTTTAAAGAAATTCCGGAGAATTTGTTAAAGATGCTCTTAAATTTAATTGTAAATCTTTTTTTTAATTTTAAGTTTTACTAGAAGCGTACTCGCGCAATGCAGCGAGATACATCACAATTTTGATGTTTCATTTTATTTTTTTGTTTTGTTGTTGATTTACAGTACGATTTTGGATGGTTTTGAGAAAGTGATAATGTTTTTGTTATAAATTTGTTTAATTTAGGCTTAATAATATAATGTTTTTTATATAAAAAAAATAAGTATTTTGTTAGAATTCAATGATTATCTTATATATTTTAATGACATCTAGAAAAAAAATAACCAATTACATATTTAATAATATAATTAAAACAAATTTATAGTAATATAATATATTAATTAATAATGATACATGGAAATGTCTGCATAAAAGGAAGACTCTACAGTCTGCACATACCAAATTGGTGGGTGTTAGAAGACTGCAGTAGTAATATGTATCTTGTGCTTTGATACTTGTAAATTAAGAAAATTTTAAAATCTTGCATAAAATAATGGTACTTTATGTCTAATAATTTGTATTTAAGAGTTTTTATCCGTGTTTTATAGTATAGACTAGTGTTGGGCCCGTGCATTGCACGGGAGGATAAAATTTTTGTTGGAATATTGAACCGAGTTAAAATGAAACGTAATTTCTCTGTTAACAATTAATGAAATACAATGTGAAAAACGAATGTATTTTCATAAGTGATTAATTTGCATATATTCTTAATCGTTTGTTGTTATTAGTTTGTGCAATAATATTGGTAATAGTTTTATATTATATTATTTAAAACTCAAACGACATGTCTCACAACATATCACTATTATTGAAATAATTATAAATATGAAATACGTTTTTACAGATTTTGCAATTTTTCTGAAACGTCCTCGACAACACTTGACAATCACTTTGAACGTATAAATCTGTAGATTAATTAACAACATTCAACCTACATCAAATATGACAAAGAAAATAAATGATTTCTATCTTTTGTAACCGGCAACTCAACTGGTATAGTTCAAATTCACTCAGTATCACTTGAAAATTTATCTGACTATTGACTTCAAGACCTCATAGTATTAGTCGATAAAAATAAAGATATGTATATATATCTTATTCCCCTACTTCGAAAAATATGATTGTGTGGGTTTTGAAAAATATAAACAAATCATCAGTAAATAAAATAAAATATAATAAAGTAGTTTTTCAAAGAAACAAAAATATAGTGGAATACCTTTTGTTCAGTTGCAGGTTCCGCCATTGACACCCGACCGTTCGTCTTCTTCTTGTACTCGGATGATACATAGAGAAACTATATATATTTATAGTGAATGTAGAGAATATTTTAAAATCTTTTATTTTCATTTTCGATTTTACATTTAAATGTAAATATATTAAAAATATGGAAGAATATTTTTATATCTACATCGTTTCTATTTTATTTTCTTTGCACTTGGTTAATTTGGAAAGTATTGCAGAATATTTTTATTTTAAAGACTACGATAATTTATTAGTGTGTCTCGTTATTTTTTATTCAAAAAAACAAATATTTATATTAATAAATGAGTATCTATTCCACAAATAGATGATTATGTGAGATATTGTGCTTGAAAATGTTGTACAAAGCATTAAAAAATTGTAAATTAAGTAATTGGCTTTAATTAGTTACACCTTGTGCTTAAAATGTTGTAATTAAAAGTTTTTTATGTTGTTTTTATAATATAGCATAGATATAGATATAGATTACATTATAAATAAAATGTAGTAAAAACTTTTTTATCAGTCAAAGAAATAGTCAACTCCTTAAATAGATTATTATTCTCTCTCTCGTCTATCAATATAAATGTTTTTTTTTCCTGTTCTCCTAGAAACATGTAATATTTTATTCAACTATAAATAAACAAAGTGGTACGTACAAATATCAAGTAATTAAAACACATGTTAGAAAATAAATCCGATTCCTATGGAAAACTTAAGGTGCGTTTGGTTTGCGGGAATGGATTGGATTTCAAGTAAGGATTTAGATTTGGGGGGATTTGGATTTGGATTTGGGGAGATTTGAAATCCCTCCATGTGTTTGGATAAGAATTTGAAATCCTTCGGACTTTAGAATCCATCAGATTTGGATTTCAAATCCAGGCTCATTGCAACGGATTTTGAAATCCATCATGTAAGGGATTTTTAAATGGTCAACGGATTTCAAATCCGGTCAACGAAATTCATTCCTGCAAACCAAACGCATGATTAGAATGGATTTGAAATCCAAATCTCTCCAAATTCATTCAAATCCTGCAAGCCAAACGGGACCTTATTTCCAACCTCCACGACAAAAAATATTAATAAAAAGTTTAATATACCTTCTTTAAAAGTGATACTTTGTTTAAAAGATGATAATATGTGCTTCTTCACTAAAACAATATCGTATATTTAATTACAGATAGGTTTAAATTAAAAATAATAAGAAGGTAAAATTAAATAATCTATATGTAAACTATCGGTAAAAGAAAACGTATGTTCTTATATTATATATATAATGTGGTTCAAATCATAAGTCACAAATTTTAAGGATGAGGGAAGCAATCTCAATCAGTAGTTTAAATTTTTATTTTTAAGTTTTCTTCACTAATTAAAATAAATATGGAAAAAATCAAATATCCTAATTTTTTTATCTAATTTTCCACATTCAAATCATTGAGGATTTTACAATTTACATATTGAATTGAATCTCATTTGCCTAAATCTTAAATATGAACATGAACATCGGTGTTCTTTATTTCTTGTTTGAAATGTAAACGCAAAATATCCCAAAAAAAACATTATCAGACGGTGATAATTAGATGTATATTTGGAAAGATCAACTAATTTAAAATTTCAATAATATATCAAGTAAAGTATAAAATCTCTCTCTACAAATCAACTATTGAAATGAGTCATATTGAATTCTAGTATTAACCTCAACATTTATAAACCCAAGTCTTAAACAAGGACTAGATAAAGGTCGGGTGTTACTAAACCCATTACCAAATTGCTATCTCCAAATGTGCGGAAGACTCCATCCACTAGTTACACTCTTTTTGTGCATCTAACTAGCACTCAGCTCTTCATAGTGTCGCTAGTACCATTCCTCAACAAGGACCTAATGCCCATGTCGACAAATAAAAGAGTTAGGTTAACGCCTAGTTAGTTCAAGAGTTTTCAACATGAATAAATATATCGTAAAAAGGAAAGAATACAACTTAAATCATAATCTTTCAAATGATTTAGTTGAAATATGAAAACGACCTGTTTTCCAATAACACACATTTTTAAAGATGAAAGCCCCAATACAAAACATTCCTTCATGAAGTGATGTAACTCAAAACTCGCTCAAAACGTGAATAGAAATCGAACTCCCAATTTATGAAAACGCGGATAAAACTTCATATCCCGAAACACCTAAAATACGGGTGGGGAATAATACTCAACCCATAAAACATGGATAATAATCCATATATATAAAACATCACCGAAAACATTGATACTAAAACTCAATACCCAAAACAACACCTTTCGGTGATGGGGGAGGCCCGCTTCCATCGAATGTGGCGCACACACAAAGTTAAGCCACTTAACAACGTTAATCGTATGATACTTTACGACATAAAATCCCAAGTGCCCCTACGACTCCTTTCAAGTTACACCCAAAGAGACAACTGACTTTAGCGAATATTACAATGAATACACCAAAGGCCCAACACAGTCGGGCGTTACAACCATGGCATTGCCCCGACATGGCGGAGGCCCCTAACGCCCATCAACATGATAGCACAACCGGACTCAACCCTCCTAATGTACACTTGAAAGGTTAAGGTCATAAAACATGAGTCCTTGAGTCAAATCCCGCAACAACCAATTGACCATCAAGTAAAGACTGACTTACGTGCCTATGGATCCAATGCAACACAGTCTAAAATTATATTACTGCACAGAAATGACCAATACACTCGAGCATGTAATTATCATTAATATGCAACAAGATGCACATCATAAACGGGGCTCTATATTGAGCCATTAAAACCGGAAAATGTCCTCAAGACTCTTTTAAGTCAAAACCGGGCTAAATGCTAAAAACCAATAGACGGACAAATAACGGTTCTCATATAATAAAACGCATTTAAACAACGCTTATGTAAACACATACCTTGAAGATATGATTAGTCCAAAACTTACTACGGATTGGGACGAATGGTTTTCCAATAGGGCTCATACCCTTATGTTTACAAAATATCCCTTAATACGAAATATGTGTTTTCCAATGATTTATAAAACCAAATACACCAAAAATGCATAAACCATTAAATAAACTTTATTTGTACAATAAATCACCAAAAGGGACATATTTAAATTAATTATTTATCAAAATACCCAAAATTCCCAAATGTGGGGTTTTCACAAGATTTGTAAAATCAAATATCCCAATGAAGTAAAATTCCCAAAATATTCCAACGTTTGATAATTATCAAGTAAAACACATAACCACTTTAAAATGGACATTTTTGGCATGAACAATGTTTTCACAAATCAACTTGAAATCACCTTGCTAGATTTAGCCTAAATCTAGATTTTACACAATTTGAGCTTCCTTGAAGAAACTTGAATCCACAAGCAATTCCTCCAAACCCTAGATTTACAAGTTTTCCAAACATAAATATACATATCCAAGCACTTGGAATCATTCACCAAACATCTTTTATCAAAGGGCCTTTGGCCTAGGGGTATTAGAGTCTTTGGCCCCCTAGGAAGTTAGGGGTTCAAACCTCACAAAAGGTGAGGAGGGTGTGTGTAAGACTCGATTTAAAAACATGTAAATATTTGTTACCCGAAATGTACCGTAATTAAAAATGACAACCAAAGATAGTTAAGGGTTAAAAGTGTCATTTACCAAAACTCTTTACACACACACACACACACATATATATATATATATATATATATATATAAAACAAAAACATAAGAAAACCTACACTTTACCATCGTCTTCTTCATCCATATGAACCACCATATTTCTCTCTCTCTAGAACTCTCCCTTCTCTCTAAATTTCCTTCAATTTCGTGAAGCAAATCAACGAAAAAATTATATATTCAGAATCTACACGACGAACCCTTCTTAGAGGTATAAATTTCTTGTTATGTTATTTAAGTTGGTAAGTTAGGGTAGTTGAAGTTGGTTGGTAGATTATGATTATATATTGTAAAGTTATAATCATAAACATGTATAAGAATGTTTGTTTTTGTCAAAATTACAAATGGGTAAAGTTTAGAATTAAAATGGTGATATTTGTATCTAGATGTTTAACCGCACACCAAGTGATCGGTTTAATGTCTAAGTGAACTAAATCCGTGCTTAAGCTTATAATATAACCATTGAGTTTTAGGTTATGCGATTATTAATAATTGATGGTTTAAATAGGCAATCGAACGGGTTAAAGTTCGTAGTCGGTCTCGATTAATCACGTGTTGCATCTCAATCCAATCAAGGTATGGATTTCATTTCTTTTGAATCGTGGGCAACTATTTGTTGTAGTTGACCCTTCCGAAAGGTGGTTCACCGCATTATGATTGATCAACCGAACGTGATCAACAAATACGAAATTGTACACACACGTACACATTGATTTTGGTTTATTGAATCAATTGTTTGAACATTTTGATGTTTTATTAAAATGTATCTCGTATGAGATTGTTTATGAAAACTGTGAAGTATATAGATTATAATTTCTGTGATCTCCATTTGGGTAAGTGGCATATGTTTAGTTTTCATTGATTTTCGAATAACCCAATAAATGGGCACATTATTTGGGATGCTTTCTATGGCGGCTTTGTTGTCATGGTGTCCTGCAGATGATGGTCCACCAGAGTTAAGCCTATGTGGCTTACGTGAACCCACTATGGGGGGACTTGGCTGACTTTGTTGGCTCCAGGGCGGATGAATCGATTCTAGATTTTACCCACAGAATATGTGACCGTGGTTAAATTCACGGGGGATCCGTTGTGTGTGCCCGCATGCCGACCCAGTTCGTGTGGTTTGGCCACCCCACGAACACAACAACAGGAATTGACGGACTTTATTTATATTACGTTTTGAAATTAAAGTGTGAACTGTTCTTGAAATTATTGTCTTTGAAAATTACTGAACATCTCTTTTGTTATGAACTTGAGTTTCAAGAACTTTCATCGAATGAGTTTTTAAGTCTTCCGCTTCGTTATTGATGTTTTCATTATTATTTACGAACTTATATTATAATTCATTTTATGTGCTCAGCCGTGTTTTTGTTTTCTGACACGGCAGGTTCGAAGTGAAGTTTACGGGGACGAGACTTGAGATCGAGCGTGATATTTTGCAGTTTTTAGACTCACCTTGTTTTATAACTTTCTAAGTTTATAAAGACTTTTTGAGGTATGATAGTTTTGATTGTAATATATGTTTAGAGTTTATTAATAGCTCTGAATTTAGCTGTGTATTTATGTTAAGTCCCGTATGTGACATCACCCGTTCCGGACCATGGGGACGGGGGATGTTACAAATATGGTATCAGAGCATAGGTTACGACTTGTAGATTAAATAAGTTTGACATGTGAGAATTGGGTAGACATTAGAATGGGTAGACTAGAATTTAATTCTATTTAACGATTTTCAATCCGTAACTATTTTGAATTCCGATTTTGATCTTGTTTTGTGTTAGAATGTTGAGACGTGGCCGCCCATGCAAATCCAGATGTTAACCTCAGGGTAACCCAAATCCCAATCCAGTGAGGGGCACAAGTGAGCCTAATATTGTTGATGTGTTTCGTCTGACCATGTTTAGTATGATGTCTGGTTATGCTTTGTTTGATACCGGGCAACACACTCTGTTGTTTCTGAACAATTAGAATCCCAGTTAAAACCTTATGAACAAACCACCGAATTTCCAGTTGTGATATCTACCCCAATGGGTGGTTCAATCTGTGTGTTAACTCGATTTTCAAATTGTCCGTTATTTATTGGTGACCGCATACGAGAGGTCACTCTACTTCCAATGCATATGTCCCACTTTCAATTAATATTGGGTATGGGTATGGACTGGTTGTCACACCACCATGCAACTATAGACTGTAACGCCAAACAAATATTGTTTACGGATGTTGACAAACCAGAGGCGATCTTTCAAGGAGGTACTCCAAAAGAAGATGTTAGTGCTTTAACCTCTATTACTGTGAAGCAGTATACTTGGCAAAGTAACGAAAGTTTTCTGGCCTCGTTACAAGATCCCAAACAGGTAATCCCTACTTCTGCACCCGTACCTGTTCTTTCCGAATATCTTGATGTGTTTCCTGACGATTTACCGGGTATACCACCAGTCCGGGAAGTCGAATTTACCATCGATCTTGTTCCGGGAGCTTCTCCTATTTCTATGTCTCCCTACCGAATGGCTTCAACTGAAATGAAGGAACTCAAAACTCAACTCGATGATTTATTAAAGAAAGGTTTCATTCGACCCAGCGTCTCACCCTGGGGAGCTCCAGTTCTCTTTGTAAAAAAGAAAGACGGTACGATGCGTCTTGGTATTGATTACCGGGAGCTTAATAAAGTAACGATCCGTAACAAGTATCCGTTGCCGAGAATCGACGATCTGTTCGATCAATTACAAGGGGCACAATACTTTTTCAAAATTGATCTTCGGTCCGGGTACCATCAACTTCGTATCCGAGATTGTGATATTTCGAAAACTGCATTCAGAACTCGCTATGGGCACTACGATTTTTTAGTAATGCCTTTCGGGCTAACTAATGCTCCAACGGTCTTTATGGATCTTATGAATCGGGTTTTCAAAGATTATCTCGACGACTTTGTTATCGTGTTTATCGATGACATATTGATATACTCAAAGTCAAGAGAACAACATGATCAACATCTTCACATCGTTTTGGAAACTCTTCGAACGAAAAAGTTATATGCAAAACGTTCCAAGTGTGAATTTTGGCTTGATCAAGTATTTTTTTTCTCGGACACGTAATCTCTGCGGAAGGTGTCAAAGTCGATCCAACAAAAATTGAAACCGTCACTAAATGGCCTCGACCTACGAACGTATCTGAAGTTCGTGGTTTTCTGGGTCTGGCCGGTTATTATAGATGATTCGTTGAAGGATTTTATAATATATCTCTACCGTTAACCCGATTACTCCGAAAAGGAGTCAAGTTCAATTGGGGTTCCGAACAAGAATCTAGTTTCGAGGAACTGAAAAATCGGTTGGTAACCGCGCCTGTTCTTGTATTACCGTCTGGCATCGGCGGGTTTCAGGTTTACAGTGATGCTTCAAAGAAAGGTCTCGGTTGTGTTCTTATGCAAAATGGTAGAGTGATCGCATATGCGTCACGTCAATTAAAGCCTTATGAGGTCAATTATCTGACTCACGATCTCGAATTGGTTGTGGTTATCTTCGCACTCAAAATTTGGCGTCATTATTTGTATGGTGAGACATGTGAAGTTTTCAATGACCATAAGAGCCTTAAATATATATTTACTCAAAAAGAGTTAAATATGCGTCACTGGAGGTGGCTCAAACTTCTAAAGGATTACGATGTTCATATACAGTATCATCCGGGTAAGGCTAATGTAGTCGCCGACGCTTTAAGTCGTAAAGCTGTGGGACAGGTTTCCTCGTTACTTGTTCCTACAGAGTTAGCTTTGGAGATTGAACGGTTCGGACTGGAAATCTATCCGAGTTCACAAACAGAAATTCTATCGAATCTGATGGTAGAATCTAATTTCTCGGATAAAAGAAGCCCAACAAGACGACATTGAATTGTGGGCGAACTTCCAGCAAGCAAAAGATAATGTTAGTTCGGAATTCAGGATCGATGATGATCATGTGTTATGGTTTCGGGATCGTCTTTGTGTTCCAAATAACTCGGAGCTTAAAGATCAGATTCTGACCGAAACTCATAAATCTATGTTTTCCGTTCACTCGGGTACAACAAAAATGTATCGCGACTTAAAGACCCATTACTGGTGGGTTGGAATGAAGCGAGATATCGCCGATTTTGTAGCTCGTTGTCTCACTTGTCAACAAGTTAAAAGTGAACATCAACGTCTGGGTGGTCTTCTCCAATCGATGAACATCCCAGTATGGAAATGGGAACACGTAACTATGGATTTTGTAGTCGGACTACCCCGCACGACCTTGAAACACGATGCAATTTGGGCAGTGGTTGACCGACTGACGAAATCGGCTCATTTTCTTCCTATCCGACAAACTTGGTCAATTGATAAATTGACAGAAGTATTCCAACGTGAGATTGTACGTCTCCATGGCACTCTTGTATCGATTACCTCCGATCGATACCCACGCTTTACATCTCGATTTTGGGAAGGTTTACATAATGCTTGGGACACACGTTTGAATTTTAGTACAACCTTTCATCCGCAAACTGATAGGCAATCTGAACGTACGATTCAGACATTGGAGAATATATTCCGAGCATGTGCGTTGGAATGGCATGGAAGTTCGGATAGTTACTTGTACCTAATAGAGTTCTCCTATAATAATAGCTGGCAGTCGAGTATCGGCATGGCCCGTATGAAGCACTTTATGGCCGAAAATGTCGAACACCGACTTGCTGGAATGAAGTCGGAGAACGTATTCTTGAAGGCCCAGAACTGGTACAAGTTACTACCGAGAAGGTCGAAATTGCGCGTCAAATGATGAAAGAAGCTCAGGCTCGTCAAAAGAGCTACGCCGATAAGCGACGACGACCTATCGAGTTCCAACCGGGAGATAAAGTTTTCTTGAAGGTTTCCCCAACTCGCGGTATTAGACGTTTCGGTCTCAAAGGAAAGTTGAGCCTGAGATACATTGGTCCCTTTGAAATTCTGGAAAGGGTTGGAGTTGTGGCTTACCGGTTAGCCCTACCGCCGCAATTATCCCATATACATAATGTGTTCCATGTCTCTTCACTTCGAGGGTACAACTATCATCCCTTACACGTCATTGAATATCCCTTGGAACACATAGAACCTGATCTTTCTTATCGCGAGGAACCTGAAGCGATTATTGATCGTGATGAGAGAGGTACACGAAAGAGAGTGATTCCTTTCGTAAAAGTTCTTTGGAAAAATCATTCTGAACGTGAGGCGACATGGAAACACTACACCAAATGTTGTCTTAGACAACATATGCTAATTGTCTATGTTGCTTAAGATAAGCTTAGGCAACAAAGGCTAATATATGTTGCCTAAGTTTCCTCTTAGGCAACATATAGTTCTATGTTGCCTAAGTCAAACCTTATGCAACATATGAATAATTATATGTTGCCTCAACTACCTTAAGCAACATTTTTCCTTATGTTGCCTTAGTTTTATAATTTTTCTAATAAATGAAAGTTATCTTAGGGAACATATTGTCTTGTTTATATGTTGTCTAAGGTCAAAAATATAAATAAATATAGGTAGTTGAAAATGTATAAACTCGTATAATGTTTTTTTTAAATCAATGAAAGTTATCTTAGGCAACATATTTTCTTGTTTCTATGTTACCTAAGGTCAAAAATATAAATAAATATAGGTAGTTGAAAATGTAATAACTTGTATAATGTTTTTTTTTAAATCAATGAAAGTTATCTTAGGCTACATATTTTATTGTTTCTATGTTGTCTAAGGTTAAAAATATAACTAAATATAAGTAGTCGAAAATTTAATAACTTGTATAATGTTTTTTTTTAATCAATGAAAGTTATCTTAGGCAACATATTTTCTTGTTTCTATGTTGCCTAAGGTCAAAAATATAAATAAATATAGGTAGTTGAAAATGTAATAACTTGTATAATGTTTTTTTTTAAATCAAACCGCATCTGTTGGGTTGTAAACGAGTTGGGACCAAAGTAACCCGACCAACCCGTCAACCTGACTAAAACTTGTACGTTTTTACTTTTTTTTTTTTTTTTATGATTTTAAACTTTTAGCGGCTCGTCTTTTCTATCAATTCTCAAGTCCTTCTATCTTAGTCATAGTTCAGATCTGTCTACGAGACCAGGTCGAATAAAATCGTAAAAATCTAACCTTCAAGTCTTCAAAAATATTCAACATCAACTTGGGCTTTAATGTATCAATTGGGATTTAATGGATCCATTTAGGCTTTAATGGATCCACTTGGGCTTTAATGGACCCAATTAGGATTTAATGGATCCAATTGGACTTTAATGGATCGGTTGGATTTCATTGCATCCACTTGGGCTTTAACGGATCGATTGGGCTTTTATGTATCGGTTGGGCTTTAATGGATCCATTTAAGCTTTAATGGATCCACTTGGGCTTTAATGGTTCCATTTTGGTTTTACTAGATTCATTTGGGCTTTAACGGATCGGTTGTGCTTTTAACGGATCCACATAGATCGATTAGGATTTAAAGGATCCATTTGATCCCAATACACATCACATGCATATATGTAGTACATATTTGCAAACAAACACGTATTAAGTCACCATTAGTGTTATTGGGCCTCAATAAGTCATGAAAGGTTTTGTTGGTATATATTGGTTCTTACTAAGCTTTGATGGTTTTTAGTTGGCTATAGTTGGCCTTAGTGGCCTTATTGATCACAATACACAACACATGCATATATGCAATACATATCTGCATACAAACACATATTAAGTCACCATTGGTGTTATTGGGACTTAATAAGTCATGAAAGGTTTTGCTGGTCTATATTGGTTCTTACTAGGCTTTAATGGTTCTTAGTAGGCTATAGTGGGCCTTAGTGGCCTTATTGATCCCAATACACATCACATGCATATATGCAGTACATATCTGCATACAAACACATATTAAGTCACCATTGGTGTTATTGGGCCTTAATAAGTCATTAAAGGTTTTGTTGGTCTGTATTGGTTCTTACTAGGCTTTAATGGTTCTTAGTAGGCTATAGTGAGCCTTAGTTGCCTTATTGACCCCAACACACATCACATGCATATATGTAGTACATATATGCATACAAACACATATTAAGTCACCATTGGTGTTATTGGGCCTTAATAAGTCATGAAAGGTTTTGTTGGTCTGTATTGGTTCTTACTAGGCTTTAATGGTTCTTAGTAGGCTATAGTGGGCCTTAGAGGCCATATTCCCTCCATCTTTCTTCACAATCATATGTGAACAACGAGATGAGAGTCGTAAGACACAAAATAGCGGGGTGATGATGGGGTTCTACTACAAGTTGTAGAGCTAAAGTATCCCGAAGCAATGTCGGTCGTGTTGTTTAAGTGTAGGTGGTACGACGAAGAAAATACAAAGTTAGATTGTGGTCTGATTTCGATTGATACAAAGACTGATTGTTACAAAGATAGTCAGTTTTGTCTCGCCTTACATGCAAAACAGGTATTCTACGTTGATGATCCAATGTTTGGTAATGGCTGGAAAGTTGTTCATCACATGTTTCATAGAGGTACATACAAAGCGAGTACTGTCACACCCCGCTAAAGCGGAAACACGAGGCATAACAGCTCCGATGTCATAGAACAAGATTATAACATACCAACATTTACTTAACTTTCAAACTACATTACATTTTTAAGAACATTGTATCGTCATTGTTTACAATTCCCAAACTTTAAAAAAAAAATAACGATACGCATAAAGTAAAATAATCTTGCTTCAAAATATGAAGTGCACTACTAAAACATCATGGAATTACCTTCTCGAATCCTGAAAAGCATGAATAAAAACCAAGGTCAACTACAAAGAGTTGGTGAGTTCACAGGTTTTAAATATGCACAAATCATTTTTATATGCAAGTTGTCATTTGTAAAACATACGTATAAACCAACTTCAATTCTTTGATTCATGAGCACCACAATTTAATCTCTTTATGATAAGTGTATGCAAAGACAATATTACGTTGAGCCACTACTAAGCCGTCCCTGACCAATTTCAACGCCCCCGATGAACTAACTCAGCGGTGGTTCAAGCCACATGTTTAGTCATCTTCTCTAGTATAGTGCACCCCTGCTCGTCAGCATTAAGGTGGGTTTGTCACACCAAATAGCGCTACCCACTAATACTATAGGCCCGATTTTCTTCGAGTTAATAGTAGTGTCACGGGGTCTTAACATTAAATACTCAACACATCAATTGCATACTTATCATATAGCTTATAATTCCAAATGCTTTTAACAAAGCCTTATAAATTGCCAATTCGCAATACTTTAAAACATTCTCATGAATCTTTAATATACGCAAATTAAACATGCTTTCCACCCCAAAATCAATTAAAACGATAAAAGTGGGGCTGTGAATACTCACCTTGACGAATGTAACGGGTGAAGCTTTACTTTAATACTTATTGAATTTTGTCACGCCCTTAATTTCCCTATACAAGAGTTGCCATAAAGAAACACATTAATGCCCTATTCCGATGTCCAACCAATATGTCCAATTGTCCCATGAAATGCCATCATATAAGTTTCTTAGTCCATATCCATTTTTAACTATACAAGGTTCCAAAATACAATAAAACAAAAATTAAACTTAATAAAATTACCTTTTTGGATTCAGCATATGCTGTCCAGAAAGTTATCCGATAAAATCAACACGGAAGCTTAACTTCCCAAGAGAATTATTAAATCACAAATTTTGTGATGATACTATAATATGTTTAGAGTAAATCTGCATTTTCTTATAATTTTTGAATAACTTTTGATATTTCAAATAATTTTTACAAAATAGAGTGTCACTGATTTTCGGATCAGTGACATACCTCACTTGTAACAGGCTTTTGAGGTATCAATTCTTGGAATTAGATAGTTATCCATATATGGATGCAAACCTAACTCAAAATCCTAACATTTGGAAAAAGATTCACTTATTTTGGATGAGTAATGAGGGAGTTATGGTCTCTACAAGATAGGTGTATGAATCTGTCTTCACTGGACAGATTGCACCATTTTCTTGTAAAATCCATTTAAGTGCCCAAATCAACTCCAAATTCAGTGTTTTCGGACTTTTTAGAAAGCTAACACTCTAAATTAAAGTTTAGAAGCAAAAACCCCAAATTTGGACATGTGGTTTGTGAGTTGTGCAAACTAGAAGTGAAGTCCATTTTCTGGACAGATTCTAGAATGAAGTTAATACTATTTTAAACCACAAAATAATGATCATTAGACATGGTTTTTGATTATAAACCATGTCTTCACTCTTCATTACATGATAAACTAACATATGCATCATGGATTCATTGCAACCAAAATACTCATCCATATGCATGCATGTACAACATACCCATTTAAGTGATATTATCATCACTAATAAACTCTTAATCATGTGGAATTTGGGAAATTCCATCTTAAGAGTATTTTTATACTAAATTTTTCATTGTAACAACATAGCTAAAAGTTCAATAACACCAAAAATTTTGTGATTCAAGATACTCTACTTACAAAATTTAACATTATGATCAAAAACCCTAAATTTGAAAATAAACAAATTTTTCTTTGAAAACAAGAATCAAAAACTCATTTTATGATGTTATATACATCAAATGTAATCCATCTCAACATCAAAAATCCAATTTGTATAACATTTAGATGTAAAATTTTACTCCTCAAACCCAAAATTCAAAAATGAGAACATGCATAAGAAAAATGTAGTTTTTGAGGTTACCTTGAAGATTTGAGATGAAAACTTGATTCTAACTTCAAATTGGAGATGGATTCTTGATTGTATTTTGATTTTGAGTAACAAAATAAAATGGTGGTGGTGGTGGTGTGGGTTCTTCGGCCGAACAAAGGGAGGAGAGGGAAGAGGAGATGAAAAGTTGATTTTTTTTAAAATGTGAGTAACTTCTTGGTTTTTAATTTGTTTTTAATGATAATTAAAATGTTGTAGGATTAGGACAAGTGTCCTAAGTGACTCACCATTATTAAAAAAAAAATAGTTTAATATATATATATATATATATTTTTAAATAAATTACTAGTCTAGATTATAAATATCAGATATAATTGAGAACCGAAATACCCAATTCTCAATATTTGCTAATAAAATGCCAAATTTGAAAATTTTGCAATGCAAGAGAAATTATCATACAGATTTTTATAGTTTAAGGATTTTGGACTTTTATTCCCTTATTTGGCATTTCTGGACAGTGACGGTCAGATGCGGAACTGTTCCGGGTTTTTAACGGAACTTCTAAATTTTTCGGGAAACTTTTATCTTAAAGGCTTTTAATAAAAATTTAAAAGTGACAAAACTTATAAATTAATCTGAGGGTGCTAACCTTAATATTCAGAATTTGACAGGTGTCACAAGTACACTTGCACGAAATACAAATATCGGTCTACGGTATGAAGTAAAGGAACCATACCAAGAGCCCGTGACTACCACCATTCCCATATGTCAGATTTTTATCGACATTGGTCCTACACCGCGTATTGATATATCAAATGATGATGATGATGAGAACGATGAAGATTACTACGAGGAAGAGGGCGATGGTGACGAATACGACAGTGTAAAAATGACTATGTTAACGATTATTTTTTTACACAATTTTAAACTTTTTAACACGGTTTTAAATCTATTTATACGGTTGCCCTTTAAAAACCGTGCAAAAAAACATATAGTTTTTATTTATTTATATATGGTAAGTTAATTTATTGGGGTAAAAATGTTTAATAATTATTTCTATAAATTAGGTAGGTATATTTTTTTAAAATAATATATATAATTATTTTTTTGAATATATATGATTATTTAAAATATGATTAAAAAGTAAATATATTGATATATATGTTACCAATTTTATGCCATAAAAAGATAATATCCCAATTTTAATATATTAATATATGTGATATGAAATATGGTAATATACGTTTTTCAAACAATTGACATATATACATATATATTTTTTGAAAAACAGTTTTAAAATAAATATGATAAATAGAGCAAAGCGGATTTTTTTTTATAAATTAAATATTAATTTTTTTATTAACTATTTAAGTAATGATTTCGTTAATTGTATTGGTGTATTTGGTTTGCGTGAATGGATTGGAATAGATTGGATTTCAAGTAAGGATTTGGATTTGGATTTGGAAGGATCTGGATTTGGATTTGGATTTAGAAGGATCTGGATTTGGATTTGGGGGGATTTGAAATCCCTTCATGTGTTTGGATAAGAATTTGAAATCCATCAGGCTTTAGAATCCATCATATTTGGATTTCAAATCCAGGCTCATTGCAACGGATTTTGAAATCCATCATGTAAGGGATTTTTAAATGGTCAACGGATTTCAAATCCGGTCAACGAAATCCATTCCTGCAAACCAAACTAGGGGTGTTCGCGGTCCGGTTTGGGCGGTTTAACCCCTCAAACCACAAACCAAACCGCTAGTGGCGGTTTGTTGATTTTTCAAACCGAGCGGTTTGATATCAAGTTCCCAGACCGGTCAAGTCGGACCGCGGTTTAGGCGGTTTGGTCGACCGGTTTAGGCGGTTTAGGCCTTTTAGTGGGCTTTAAAGTTTAAACATAAAAAACATATAAAAATTTAAACTTTAAAGGTTCATTAGCTTGAGTTCATTTGAAATAAATAAAAGTCTACAACAATGTTAACAAAGTCCACAAAAGTTAACAAAATATCCCAAGACAAAACACACAAAAATAATAATATGCAAAGTGCAAATAAAATCCACGGCGATTTAAAATTATCTTTGGGACTTTTTGTATATATTTAAGTCTAAAGATTAATTGGATATTTGGGCTAAACGATAGATGATATAAAGATGTATATAAAAAAATAAAAAATATATATAGATATATTTGGCGGTCGGTTTGGTCCAAACCGTCCAAAAAAACCTCTAAACCGCAGACCAGACCGGACCGCCCGGTTTGGCGATTTTTCAGACCAGACCAGACCAGACCGCCAGACCGCCTAAACCGCCAAAAATGGTCCGGTTTGACTTGGTTCGACCGGTTTGAACGGTCCAGTGGTTTTTTTGAACACCCCTAAACCAAACGCAGGATTGGAATGGATTTGAAATCCAAATCCCTCCAAATCCATTCCAATCCCACAAACCAAACGGGACCTCTGAGTTTTTCAAATCTCTCCCATTTTATCAAATCCCTATTAACAAATCAAATTTTTTTTATCAAAAACTCAAATCTATGCCTAAAATTTTAGAATCCCGCCAGCACTTTTTTTTTCATTTTCGTTTCACTCCCCCCCCCCTCTTCCCAATATTAGGTTAAAAAAAACCTACCCAAAAGATTGGCCACCAACACCACACCAGGTCGGAAACCACCAACACCATCGTCGGCAGCAACCAACATCATCGTCGACAGCCACCAACACCTCGGTCCTCGGTTGGTCGGCGGCTCTCGGTCCTCACTTCGTCGCAGGTCGCTGGTCCACGGGTGGTCGTCGTCGTCGGCTCTGTCTTCACTTTCACTCAGGTATGAACTAAATTATCACAACCTCAAGTCGTATTATCACAACCTCAAGTCCTTCTTTCTAACAAGTTTTTTTTAGAATTACTGATTTATTTATATTATCTCTCGGTTTGGTTTTTGGGTTATCTGTTGCATCAGTTTGGTTTTTGGGTTACTTTTGGATGTTCATCAGTTTGGTTTTTGGGTTAACTGCGGATGTTCATCAATTTGGTTTTTGTTATTGACCCAAATTTATGTTAGAAATGTAGGGGTGTTCATGCCTTTGGTTTTTGGGTTATCTATTGGATGTTCATCAGTTTGGTTTTTGGGTTATCTGCAGGATGTTCATCAGTTTGGTTTTTGTTTCTGACCCAAATTTATGTTAGAAATGTTGGGATGTTCATGCTTTTGGTTTTTGGGTTGTTATTTAATCTTTGGGTTCTTCAAATTTTGTATATCCCTGAGAATTGATTGAATAAGTCCAAATATTTACTTTGATTTAATATGCTTAAGAAATTTAAGTTTTATATTTCTTTGCTTGGCTACTGTTTATATTTCTTTTCTTTCTCTATTTATTTGTCTTTGCTTGGCTACGGTTCATATTGTCATATTGTTTAACTTCATATTGCTACTGTCAATGGCCTTTGGCCATATTTGCCATTGTTTTTTGGTTTTTGATCTATAGATTTGGTCATTGGTGTCATCTGTTTGCATTTGCAGATCGATATGCCTCCCAAAAAAAAGTCAAGCGTTCAGTTTAGCAAAGGCGTCGGTCTTTGGGAAGAACTACCACACGCTCACAGGATGATTCGATGGAGGTCTCATCAGAGGCGACACCTTTAGTTTCCGTCCAACGCCGATTGTACACTCCGACTATGGGGTCACCAACTACACCGGTGTCACCAACTAGGGATGTGATACTGTCCAATATAGAGACAATCACGCCTACTAGTGGGCCACCGACTCTAGATATACGTTTCAATTGTCGTTGGATCCATATTGAACCGACAGAATAGCCGGTCAGAAAGAAGGCAAGACGAGGGGTTGTCACTGGAAAGACGATCAAGAGAGACGTCACTGATGTTAACCGATAGTTATTTAAAGCTCACGGTAGATGAACTCAAGATGATAGAATATTTGATGCGTATGTGCGGTGGTGCTAGTGATGCAAACTCCAACACAACAACCCCGGTGAACAATTCTTTATGTTGATTTTTATTTCATGTTTTCGAACTTGTTGCTTATTTTTGTACTTATTTTTAGGAAAAACGTTATATTTCAGTTATTGAATTTATTAGTTACTAATATGGTAATTGGAGTTGTTTGCCGAAAATGAATAGTAATATATATATTTTTTTGAAAGGCGTAATATTTTCTTTTATATATAAAACATCCTAGGCAACTTATCTATAAGTGTTGCCTAAGTGAAATATTATATTATTTTAATCACATTTCAAAAGCAACATATGCAAATAGAGTATGTTGTCTAAGTTGATATCTTAGTCAACACATGCATAAATCTAATGTTGCCTTAGTGTTTTGTTGGTGCAACATATGTTTTTTTCATAGGCAACATAACCTTTTGTATGTTGCTTAAAAAGTCCGCTTAGGCAACATATGATGTTTGCCTATGTTGCCTAAGTTCTTATGCAACATTGAGAAGGCAACATTGCTTAGGCAACACATAAACTCCTCTTAGGCAACACATAAACTCCTCTTAGGCAACATTTTTCATTTGTTGCCTAAGTGACATTTGGTGTAGTGAAAACTGAGGAACACATGCGACGGGAGTACCCCGAGTTCCTTAATCGATGTAAGTTTCATGTCTAAATATGATTTCGGAGACGAAATCTCTTTTAAGGAGGGGAATAATTGTAAGACTCGGTTTAAAAACATGTAATTATTTGTTACCCGAAATGTACCGTAATTAAAAATGACAACCAAAGATAGTTAAGGGTTAAAAGCGTCATTTACCTAAACTCTTTATATATATATGTTACATACATACATACATACATATATATATATATATATATATATATATATTACGTATTATATGTATAGGGGAGCGATCAATTGGAAACCAGTATTACATTGGAAACTTTGGAAACCGAAATCAACCAATCAGTGAATTTTTTTTTTTTTTTTTTAATTGAAAAGGTTATTTTTGTCTTTTACATTATTTCATAATATATATGGTAATTGTTATTATTATTATTATATTAATAATTATTTAATTTTAATTTAGCTTATATATGGTAATAATAATCATTGATTAATTTAAAAATGAGATATTTAATTTAGGTAAATTATTTAATTTTAATTTAGCTTATATATGGTAATAATGAAACAATAATGCTAACACGATGAACCTGATGAATCTACTTTCATTATGAAACAATAATGCTAACATGATGAACCTGATGAATCTATTTTCATATACGGATATGCAACTGAACAGATAATGAAACAAAAATGGCACAAATTCATCAAGTTTCATTATGAAACAATAATGCTAACACGATTAACCTGATAAATCTATTTTCATTATGAAACAATAATGCTAACACGATGAACTGATGAAATCTGTAATCAATTGAAATCTGTAATCCACAAATTCATTCTGTTTCATCACAATATTAGATTGCGTGGGAAATTTTATAATAAAATGAAATTAAAAAAAAATCTTACATTTTAAAAGAAAAATAATTTTTTTGATGAAAAGACAAATGCTCCTCGTTTTCATAGTAAAAAAAATAACAAAATTTAGATTGCGTGAGAAAATTTATTTTGGTTTCAAGTAATCTAAATAAAATAAACATTTCTTGACATATTTGAGACACAAAATCAAAAGACATATTTACCTTTTTCATCTATTATTTTTATTTATTATTAATAAATTAATTAATTTACTACCATATATAATTCAAATGAATCTTGACCATTGATTATAAAGATCAATGGCTGAAATTTGGTTTCCAAATTTTTCAATGAAACTTGGTTTCCAATTGATACCATCGCTATATGTATATTACAAACATACATACATACATATATATATATATATATATATATATATATATATATATATAACTTAAACAAAAACATAAGAAAACCTACAGTTTACCATCGTCTTCTTCATCCATATGAACCGCCATATTTCTCTCTCTCTCTAGAACTCTTCCTTCTCTCTAAATTTCCTTCAATTTCGTGAAGCAAATCAACGAAACAATTATATATTCGGAATCTACGCGACAAACCCTTCTTAGAGGTATAAATTTCTTGTTATGTTATTTAAGTTGGTAAGTTAGGGTAGTTGAAGTTGGTTGGTAGATTATGATTATATATTGTAAAGTTATAATCATAAACATGTATAAAAATGTTTGTTTTTGTCAAAATTACAAACGGGTAAAGTTTAGAATTAAAACGGTGATATTTGTATCTAGATGTTTAACCGCACACCAAGTGATCGGTTTAATGTCTAAGTGAACTAAATCCGTGCTTAAGCTTATAATATAACCATTGAGTTTTAGGTTATGCGATTATTAATAATTGATGGTTTAAATAGGCAATCGAACGGGTTAAAGTTCGTAGTCGGTCTCGATTAATCACGTGTTGCATCTCAATCCAATCAAGGTATGAATTTCATTTCTTTTGAATCGTGGGCAACTATTTGTTGTAGTTGACCCTTCCGAAAGGTGGTTCACCGCCTTATGATTGATCAACCGAACGTGATCAACAAATACGAAATTGTACACACACATACACATTGATTTTGGTTTATTGAATCAATTGTTTGAACATTTTGATGTTTTATTAAAATGTGTCTCGTATGAGATTGTTTATGAAAACTGTGAAGTATATAGATTATAATTTCTGTGATCGCCATTTGGGTAAGTGGCATATGTTTAGTTTTCATTGATTTTCGAATAACCCAATAAATGGGCACATTATTTGGGATGCTTTCTATGGTGGCTTTGTTGTCATGGCGTTCTGCAGACAAGGTTCAAAATAGCGTGAGGCGTGGCGTGGCGGCGAGGTCAAGCCTCAAGCCTTACGAGATATGGCGAGGACGCGGCGTTTTCAAGGCGTGAACTAAGGCGACAAATTAATAATATTATTAATTTATTGTATGTGTATAAATATATGTTTTCTTTTTTTATTCAATGAATACAATTATATCCAATAATTTAAGTTCATATATATATATATATATGTATTGATATCATATAAAGTCTAAATAATTTCTAAAAAATCTAGAAAATAACAGGTGAATTCAATTCTAATTTCTAAAAAGTCTAATTAAAGTCAACTTAAGTTAAGTTTTAACTTTTAACTTTTCATCCCTTAAGTTTTTATTTTTATCTTTAACCAATTTAAATTTTAAAACTTAAAAAAGTTACAAATTGTAAAAAAAAAAAATAGCGACGCCTTACAAAAAACGGACGCCATGGCGCGATATGGCGCGCCTTGAGCCGCCATGGCGTGAGCCACGCCTTCACAAAACGTTATGGCTCATATCGTAACGGCGGAGACGCGTCTCACGCCATATCGCGCCATGGCGCGCCTTTTTGAACCCTGCCTGCAGATGATGGTCCACCAGAGTTAAGCCTATGTGGCTTACGTGAACCCACTCTTGGGGGACTTGGCTGACTTTGTTGGCTCCAGGCGGATGAATCGATTCTAGATTTTACCCACATAATATGTAACCGTGGTTAAATTCATGGGGGATCCGTTGTGTGTGCCCGCATGCCGACCCAGTTCGTGTGGTTTGGCCACCCCACGAACACAACAACAGGAATTGACGGACTTTATTTAAAATACGTTTTGAAATTAAAGTGTGAACTGTTCTTGAAATTATTTTCTTTGAAAATTACTGAACATCTCTTTTGTTATGAACTTGAGTTTCAAGAACTTTCATCGAATGAATTTTTAAGTCTTCCGCTTCGTTATTGATGTTTTCATTATTATTTATGAACTTGTATTATAATCCATTCACTGAGTTATGTGCTCAGTCGTGTTTTTGTTTTCTGACACGGCAGGTTCGAAGTGAAGTTTACGGGGACGGGACTTGAGATCGAGCGTGATATTTTGGAGTTTTTAGACTCACCTTGTTTTATAACTTTCTAAGTTTATAAAGACTTTTTGAGGTATGATAGTTTTGATTGTAATATATGTTCAGAGTTTATTAATAGCTCTAAATTTAGCTGTGTATTTATATTAAGTCCCGTATGTGACATCACCCGTTCCGGACCACGGGGATGGGGGATGTTACAGTGTGTGAGTTTATTTGTTGGATTTGTCGTATATAAAAATTATATACTTAAAAAAAAGTCTCCATTTTGACCAAAACCCTAGTTTTGACCTAACTTCCCCAAAATCCTCCAAACCGAAATTTGAGAAAGATAAACACTAGGAAGTCATCAATGGACAATTATGAATCATAATAAAGTTTAGAAACTTGTAGGATGAACTCACCACTTGGGTTTTGGTGAAAACCTAGAAAACCCCAAATTTCTTGAAGATGGAGGTGATGATGATGAGATCTTGACCTTTGCTTCTAATCCACCACAAAATCTCTTGGATATTTCCAATACTTACAATCTATCCTTGAAAAGCTCTCAAAGACGAAACGATAGAAAAAATAATCGTCAAATTCGGAGTTGAGATGAGAAAGATATGACCAAATGAAGAAAGAGGCTGAAAATCGGATTTATGCACTGTACCCCAACCGCAAGAGTGACATGCGAAAGTGACAATGTCACTTTGGTTGTCACTTTTGACCAAAGTGTATCGTGGGCCATTTTTTCTATGTGAAAGTGCCCGCTAAAGTGCCAGTGTCACTTTCGCTTGGAACTTTCGCCCAAGAGGTATCGAGAGCCCTTTTCGCCCGTTTTCTCAGTCGTTCCTCGATCGTTTTTCGGTCGTTCCTCGACCGTTTTCTCGGTACATTGGATGTTATTATGCCAGTTATCGTGCCATTGTCGTAACTTCATGGCACATTCGTTGGGACGACCAAACACTCGGTAACGCCGGTGCAATTGTGACATTTGTCACAACTGCATGCCACTATAGCCGGGACGACCATACTCTTATACCATTGGTGCTATTATGACAGATGTCACAACCACATGGCATTATAGTCGAGACAACCATACTATTAGTACCATATGTGCTACTGTGACAAGTGTCACAACCACATGACACTATAATCATACCCATACTTGGTTCTTCCTTTACCGATTCATCCAGTTCAATATTTTTCCTCAATTGAGATAAAAATCAGGGTGTTGCAGCGGCCCTGGGGGTGTGCCGGTGGTGCAGACGCACGGGGCCTTCGATCGTCAGGGGTCGGTAATTTTATATATATACAAAATTAGAAATATAATAAGAAGTAAAAAATGATAAACAAATTTAACTACAACTCAGATGGTAGAGCATGATACTAATGAGAGTTGGGTTCCAAGTTTGAACCTGCTATTAAACATTAATCATATATCAATAAAGTTAAAAACATTTTTATTTAATTTAAGAAAATATATTTTAATCTTTATAATTTAATTCTTTTTAATTTTTACTGTTTCATGTTTATGGCTTTTCCCTTTTTAATTTATGTTAAATCTTTTTATCTCTCTATTATTAAAAGTAATAGTTTATTTCATTAAATTATTTGGTTTAGTTCATTTTTCTAAATCTATTTCAAGAGATCATATTTTATTCTACACTTTAGGTTTATGTATGATTATCTTCTCCCTAATTCATGTTAAACTTTTTTCTCGCTCTATAACCACAAATCAAAGTCTTCCCGAATGATAAACCTAGGGGTTGTTTGTTTTTAAAAAGAAAAACCGCTTAATGACTCTTAAGTCTTAATCGTTCAAACTTTTTTTATTTAGACTGTTTGTTTTTTTCCAGTTTTCAGAGCCTGTTAACTCTTAAATACGTCTGAAATAAGAAGTGGTCACCTAACTTATTAAAAAAATTTATCGTCACCTCAGTTCATATGTTTTTCTTTCTCTCAAGACGTCTCCATATGTTACAGAAATATACAGTCTTCTTGATTCAAATTTCAGACTTCAACACCACCTCTTATTAATCAGAAGTAAATAAGACTTCAGACTTTAGGCCTCTTAAAAAACAAACGACACCCTAGACGATTAGTTTTTTTTCTTTCTTTCAATGAGTTTACACACACATATAACATTGATGTAATTGCTTTTCATTTTGTCAAAATGAATTTAACGATGTCAATAAGACTATTTATAGGGCCACAGATTATTATTTTTGGCACATGGCCTCCAAAATATAAGGTTCGGCCCTGCTCACATGTAACATTCGTAAAATTCTGTGTAAGTAAAATTCCAAGTTATATGTGATTTTTGTCATTATTTTAGTCTTATCAAGTAAATTATGGATTAGATGTGACTAGTTATGGAATTGGTTAAAAAATCACATGAGAATAACATTTTCTGCCTTTCCCGACAGCCACCCAGTCGGGACAGAATGGTCCAGTCGAGCAAGACAGAAATTGTTAGAACACAGATTTATTGGATTCAAGATCATAAATATTGAAGACCAAAGTTCAAGAAGTCAAAGCTGAGAAAGTCAACTCTCAAGTGAAAGTCAAAGTCTTTTGTTAATAAAGTCAAAGTTTATTGTTTTGTATTTTTAGTTTCCTTGTAAGTGTTGTGGGTATAAATAGCATTTGTTCTACGTATCAATCAGAAGTAGAGTGAGATTCAAATTAGAGAAGAGTTTATTAGAATATCATCATAGTGAGAGAAAGTCTAGAGTGAGAAACTGAGATTTGTAATAGTTTAAAGATTTAATCAAAGACTTGTGATTACGAGATTCTCATCTTGATTGTTGTTTAGCAATTAGAACTTGATTGAATTTGGGAATAACAGAAATGGGAAGATTAAGAAAAAGAAATGTCCGAAATTCAAGATATAGGAGAGATGTTCAAGATTTGATTGAACTGAAAGACTTTGAAGATTATTTGCTGAAGCAAGTCGTGCTAAATATGAAGATAATTTCTTTCTGAAGTTTGAAAGAGTATTGTGATAGTTCTGAAGAGATTATTGAAGATTGTTTCTACCATCTTTGGGAGAGAATTTTTCTGAGCTTATCAAAGAGGAATTTCATAGTGTTAAGGGGGAGATTGTAAATCATGTTTGTATCAAAAGGGAGATTACAAGAGAAGATAAAGGTTGATCAAAGGGGGAGTTATTTCAATCGAGCTTAAAGAGATTAGATCGAATTGCTAAATCTTTTAGTAATGATCTTGATCCAAAGGGGGAGATTGTTAGAGCACAGATTTATTGGATTCAAGATCATAAATATTGAAGACCAAAGTTCAAGAAGTCAAAGCTGAGAAAGTCAACTCTCAAGTGAAAGTCAAAGTCTTTTGTTAATAAAGTCAAAGTTTATTGTTTTGTATTTTTAGTTTCCTTGTAAGTGTTGTGGGTATAAATAGCATTTGTCCTTGTAATCTGTATGTATGAATCAGAAGTAGAGTGAGATTCAAATTAGAGAATAGTTTATTAGAATATCATCATAGTGAGAGAAAGTCTAGAGTGAGAAAGTGAGATTTGTAATAGTTTAAAGATTTAATCAAAGACTTGTGATTACGAGATTCTCATCTTGATTGTTGTTTAGCAATTAGAACTTGATTGAATTTGGGAATAACATAAATTGCTTGACCTGTGAAAAGAAATGCCCAGTCGGGAAAGACCGGACCCGGTCGGGCACGGGTCTGATTCACATAAAACCCGATCTTTTTGCTTTTAACCTCATTTTTTCTCTTCACCAACCCTCTTCTTCTCTCTTCCAACTCGATCCAAACCCTTCCATTTCACCAAATAAAAATCCTCAAGTGCATTTTCAAGATTGGGAGCTAGATACTCAAGCTTTGTGGGTGGAATCTCAACATCTTCATCTTCATCTTCTTCATCATCTCCTCACCATAGTTGACCATATTTTGGGGTTTTCTTAGATACCCATTTGTAAGTCACTCTAACCATTTCTAAGCCTTTGTTATTGTAAAAACCTTTCATTTTAACCTCCTAGAACATCTCTCTTGATGTATCTCTTGTATTATGAGTTTTGACCTATTTTGGATTATTTGAGATTTGACAAAGATTTGTATGGACTTGATTTTTGGGATATACTATTGGTGTGTTTTGGGTTTGTTTGTGACCTAGATAAAGTTTCCAGTGAAGGATGTTTGTGGATCTAAAGCATTCACCAAAGGAAGCTTAAAGTTGGGGTAAAATCTAGGTTTAGCCTAAATCAAGCAAGGTGAGTTCAAGTTGATTTGTGAAAACTATGAACATGCCAAAATGTCCATTTTGAAGTATTTATGTGTTTTACTTGATAAATATGTTTTTGTGACAAGTTTCGTCTATTTTGGGTATGTGATTCTATAAATCTTGTGAAACCCCCATATGTGGGATTTCTGGACATTTTGATAAATAAATCATGTTGATATGTTTCCTTGATGATTTAATATATAAATGGATGTCATTTTAGTGTATTTGATCATATAAACCGATTGGAAAATGCATATTATCGTGTTATGAGACATTTTGGAAATATAAGGGTATGAGTTCATTTGGAAAATGGTTTGTCTCAACCAATGATGAGTTTTGGATTAATCATATTTTTTGTCGTTGTGTTTGCATAACCGTTGGTTAAATCTGTTTTATTGTTTACACTAACTTTTATTGTACGATAAAGTAAATGGTTGAGATTTTGGCTCGGTTTTGACTAAAACGAGTCTTAGGGACATTTGTCCGATTTTAATAACCCGTTGTGGAGTTATGAGTATGATTGTGTTTATTGCTTATCATTTGTGAATTACATGTTTTGAGTGCTTTGGTCAATCAATTGGAGTCATGTAATGTTATAGACTGTAATGCAATGGATCCATAGGCAGAGGAGTCTGTATTTATCGTTTTAAAAGGGACGGTTGTTCCCATTTTGGGACCAGGATTAGTCATTGGGTCATTGAGGGCCTTATGGTGTGGGCTCTTGAAGTCGAACATCTGTCATTAAACCTATGATGTAATTTCTGAGTCGACTTCTATGGGATAGTTATTTCCCATTTGTAACTAGTTGAGACATTGACCCTCGCAAGGCAACTTGGTTCGGTTATGTGGGACCAGATACTAGCCATGGACCGTAAATGTAATCCTAGTGAATGAGTATAACTAGGATCATTGGGTGCCCTCCACTACATCTGAGTACCAGTCGGCGAGCTCGTGGCCTTGATCCTAGTATGATGAACTCAATAACTTAGAAAGTGGCCTACTTTTGTGTTCTGCCACTAACCATGGAAATCGGATCTCCCCCGTCACCGAAAGATGTTGTTTTGGGTATTGAGTTTTATCCATTTTTTGGTGATGTTTTGAGTATGTAGTGTTCTCCATAAGTTATAATTTTGGGGCTTGAGTCTTACTCATATTTCAGTAGTTTGAACATTAAAGTTTTATCTGAATTTCAATTTGTGAGCATTTATCAGTATTCACGTTCTGTGTGAGTATTGAGTTTTGAATTCATATTTGAAATAATGTTTTGTATTGGGGGTTTCATCACGAGAATAGTGGGTTTTCGGAAAGGTGTTACTTTTATATTTTTGTATATTCCTTTTTAGAAACCGTGATTTAAAAAGTATTCTTCAGTTTACTGTTTCATATAAATGTCGAAAACTCTTGAACTCACTAGGCGTTAAGCCTAACCTTTTTTTATTGTTGGCATGTGCATCAGATCATTGATGGGAGTGGTACTAGCGACACCGTGAAGAGTTGAATGCTAGTTAAAGGCACAAAAAAATATAGCGAATGGGTGATGTTTAATATTGCAAACTTTGCAAACTAAATGCAACCAATCATAGTTTTTATCTAATTTGTTTTTAATTTTAATTAGAACGGTGTATTTGTCATTTTGGCTGGTGTTGATATATTTAAGGTAATTTATCGTTTTATTTTATTTTTGGATACATAGATAGCAATAAATGGTTATGATCTTTTTTTTCTTTTAAATTCGCATATATCTTAATGGTTTATCTATGGAAAAATGTTTTTTTTAATCTTCAATATGGATTTCGTTGATTTAATTGGTAACCGTTTATGTATTGAAAATATATTTTGATTTTATTTTGAAATAGTAGTTTCATGATTTCTATGATTTTGTTCAAAGAATGAAATATTTGTTCTTAATGAAATCTATTTCACCATTTTCATTTAGGAAACATTAATGAAACATAAAATCATTAACAATCTTGATCATGAAATATGTTTCACATGTTTCATTTGGGAAACATTTAATAACACATGAAATCATAACAATGAAATAATGAGTTCTTTCATTCATGAAACCATGATATCATGAAACACGAGTATGAAACATGAAAAAATGGAAAAATAATCTAGAAAAATATGAATAATAAATAAATATTTAAATTGTTACAAAAAATATTGCATGTCATTAATTGTTATCGAAAATAAAAAATAAATCAAAAATGATAATAAATATTCAAAAATATCTTTTAACTATTTTACCCTTTTTAACTCTAATTTAGGTAGGATGTATTAGTTGTTTTTTTTTCCTTAACATAAATAACTCGTATTCATTTTCAACCGTTGATCAATGAAATCAATGATGGAAATGGGTTTACAGAATTAATATGGTTTCCAAATGAAACCATATCTCTCTCTCTCTCTTTATATATATATAGAGGCCATTCATTTGCTAACCAAACTATTGGTGCTAACCATGCTAACCCATCTAGACCGTTGATTATTTAGATCAATGGTTAATAATTAATGACAATTTTAATTTTATAAAAAAAATAAAAACGTTATGAAATTAATGTGCATAACCGCATAGGGTCAAAATTGTAATTTTGCATATCCATTCATTAAATAAACACAAAAGAAATAAGCTTAAAATTAGGGCAATTTTAAATTACCATAATTCAACAGTTTTTAATTAATCAATTACCCTAATTAATGTGCATATCCATATCAACAGTTTCATCTTCTCTACAAATTCTCTCTGAAAATTACTGAAAACAATCGATAAAAACCACCAATTTCATCTCCAATGGCGGAACCCACTTCACTCCCCACCCTCCCCACCACCACCTCACCCAAAACCTCCCACTTCGCCCGCCGGAAAATCACCCAACAAACGGAAGAACACCACCGCCGCCGGCTGTCCAAACGGAAGAACACAACTCGGCCGACATGGCCGTCGGTACCGTCGAAGATAACGCCACCAGCAAACGAAAGGTGATCGCACAAGATGTCAATGTCGAAGACATCGAAGTATTTCAAAACCCAACAAATTTCAAAACCCATCAAAACGATTTTATTTCGATAAATTGTACAATCTTATGGTTTTTCTGTTTGGAGTTCCATTCTTCTAGAATTTTGAATGTTAAATAATGCAACCTATGGATTCAAATAGTAATTATTATGGTGCATATATGCATTGTTATGTATTTGTGGATGGTCTCTGCATATGAGCATGTTTTATTGAAAATTGAAAGTACATGTATGCATTGTTATGGATTTCTGCATATAGGCATGGAAAATAGAACTATGTTTGGAATCTGTGCGTATAAGCATATTTTATGGAATTTTGAAAGTGCATGTATGCATTGTTGTGGATTTTTGCACATAGATAACTACTTTTATAATTTTGTATATGCATATGTGCATTGTTTGGTAATTGTGCATATGGGAATATGGTAAGAAGTTATCATTAGGAGTTGTGCATATGAGCATATGTTCATGCAGTTTGAAAGTTATTGGATGCTTAAAATTAGGTAGAAGATAACTTCCATATTAACTTGATAGACATCAAATTTTAATTTAAAAATATTACATTTAAAGAATAGATAATTACCATAACAAACTCCTCAAAATATGGAATGAAATTAAATGTCCTCAAAATATGGAATGAGATTAAATGGCCGAAAATTAGAAAATTCCCATAATACCCTTGACGTTTTAATAGCATTAATCAAATTACATAAACTCTAGAAAGCTTCTGATTGGTCGAAAATTGGTTAGCACTGTTAGCACCAATAGTTTGGTTAGCAAATGAAGGGGACCCTATATATATATATATATATAGGGAGAGGTTCATTTGAGAAATGGTAAATATATAAGAAATAGAGAAGTAATCTTAGCCATTCATCTGGTCAACATTTGCGGCTTTGACCGCGAAGCACCGGATAATTTCCTTGTGTGGTCTATAGAAGGTAGAGGGGTAATTTCGTAAAATACACGGGATGAGTTCATATATGAATCACAAAGATTCATATATGAATCTGTTAATTAGTTCAACTGATTCATATATGAATCTTTGTGATTCATACAGATTCATATATGAATTACAAAGGTTCATATATGAATCTGTTAGTTAGTTCAACTGATTCATATATGAATCACAAAGGTTCATATATGAATCAGTTAAAAGAGTTCAGTTGTGAATTG
Organism: Arctium lappa; assembly: GCA_023525745.1. Taxonomy (NCBI): domain Eukaryota; kingdom Viridiplantae; phylum Streptophyta; class Magnoliopsida; order Asterales; family Asteraceae; genus Arctium; species Arctium lappa. The sequence continues at coordinate 67,466,772 of CM042048.1, read as the reverse complement.
CACTGGTTCATATATGAACATATAGTTCATATGTGAATTATACATGTTTATATATGAACACAACCCGTGTGTTTTGTAAAATTTACGAAATTGTCCTTCTATTTTTGGGATAGCCGTAACTTTTGACCAATCAAAGCCACAACTTTTGACCGGTCAAAGCTGCAACTTTTGACTAGTCAAATCCGATCTTGACCATATGAATGGCTATGATTACTTCTCTATTTCTCATATATTTACCATTTCTCAAATGAACCAAACGCTATATATATATATATATATATATATATATATATATATATATATATATAGGATGTGGTTCAAATGCAACTCATTTACTTGGTACAACCCCATGCAACCCCTCTATCCATCACATATTTTATGTAATTAAAAAAGGAAAAAAAGTAAAAGTAAAATGTGTGGTGGATAAAGGGGTTGCAAGGGTTGTACCATGTAAAATGTTGCATAATAACCCACCCCTATATATATATATATATTTGTGGGGGAGGGGGGGGGGACTTTGATAGAAAAAATGTCAAGGATATAAAAATAAATGACTTATATATGTTAGATGAACCCATAAAATACATGTTAATATATTAAACTCTAGCATTAGATGGAAAAAAAATCATATCAAATAATACCTTTTTTTAAGGATGTATTAGGTTATGCCTAGACTAATCCCATGACAAATTATGATTATAAGACATCAACCATGATTAAACTTCAGTGGCCACAATTGTTGTGTACGTCTGGATTCGAACCCTGGACAGATGGGATATTCCACCACATCCCCCAGAGCCTTAAGGGTGCATTTGGTTTGCAGACGGGGTGGGACAGGACGGGACAAAAACTCATTGTCCCACGTTTGGCGTGACATGGGACAGGACAAAATTTCACTGTCTCACGTTTGGCTCGACATGGGACAGGGACAAAGACTAGACAGGGCGAGACAAGATGAGACAAAAAATGGTATTTTCTTGTTACACCAAAATTGATGGAACAACATGGAACAAAAGTAAGACAGAAACTAAAAATCACTGATCTACCACCATTTGATATATAATCCTAATATGGTATTAGTCTTGAGGGTCACCACTACCACCATCGGTGGCCACCAGTAGCCACCGCCAACCACCGTCGGCCACCTCTACCTATTTCTCCACCATAACAACCTCCTCCACCACCTCAACAACCATCGGCCATCGCCACCACCACTACCATCGTTGACCACCTCCACTAACACCGATCACCACCACCTATACCGCCACCACCATCAACGGCCACCGGTAGCCACCACCAACCATTGTCGACCACCTCTTCATCCACTACTACAACAATTTCCTCCACCACCTCCACAACCACCGCCTATCGCTACCTCCACCGATCACCACCACCCATTGCTGCCACCACCGATGCTTACTGCCAACCACCGTCACTCGCCGTCAACCACCGTTGGTGACCTCCGCCTCTTCCTCCACTACAATAACCTTTATTACCACTGTCCACCACCACCACTACTACCATCGTCGACCACTTATACCTCCACCACATCAACCACAACAACCTCCTACACTACCACTATGTACTATCTTTCACGTTCTTCACAACTACCGTCCTTCACCGGCTACCCATCGCCTTTATCTTTACCTGTCGCTGCAACTATGCATCCGCCAATTTATTAAGATCTTCCAAATTGAATCAAATATTATATTTTCTTTATAACTACCATCAATTATTTCAAATTCTTCATTCAAATTTTCTACCATTGTTTTTGTATGTATTTATATGCATGAAAATCGTGTAAAAAAATAATAATGTTTTTTAATTAAATTATTTAAAAATATACTTTATTTGTTTTATTTATAACTATTATATTACATAAAATCATCAAACAACTTTTAGGGAAATTTGTCCAGTCCTGTCCTATCCAGTCCTAGTCGTACCAAACACAAGACAAACATTTGTCTTGTCTTGTCCAGTTCTGTCCAGTCCAACCCTAGCCTCTTGTCCTGTCCTCTCCTGTTCTGTCCTGTCCAGTCCCGTCCAATCATGTCTGCATACCAAACGCTACCTAACCAGTATGCCACAACCCTTGTGGTTATGTCAAATAATACCTTACAAATAATAGTTTTTACAATTATCATAATATATAGAGTTGTCAAATGATTAAGAGCGCGCACACACACACACACATACACACACACACACACACACACACACACACACATATATATATATATATATATATATATATATATATAGTCATAGGTTCAAATGAGAAGTGATAGGTGTGTGAGAAGTAGAGAAGTGATCATAGCCCTTCATGATCAACATTTACGACTTTGGCTATGAAACACCGGATAATTCAGTCACATGGTATGCGTAAGAAAGAGGGGTAGTCCCGAACTTTTACAAATATGCGGCAAACGGATTCATTCGTGAACCTTTGTGATTTAATATGGACTATATGTGCATATATGAACACGTGTGATTAGTTATGATTCACATATGAAGCCATGTGATTCACATATGAACTATTTAACTAATCACATGAGTTCATATGAACATGCATAAATATTGATGATGAATATTACACAAATATGAACATGCATATTAATCAGGATTGCTCAAAAGAAGATTTGTTGTTCTTACTGTGGTGCAAATGACTTTGTAAGTAATAATTTTATTAATTACTGGTATGGTTCATATTATGTTACCCCCAAAAGAACAGCAACTAACACATCAGGACCCAAATACCAGTGGGTACCAAAAGCTAAATCTGTGTTGCATGCACCCAAGGTTTAAGGGGGAGCAAGAACATTGACTCTTGAATATTTCAGTTCAAGACCCGTACTTTCATGTTAAAGAATTATGGTTTCTGATTACAATAGATCAGGACCCGTTCTTAAATGTTAAAGGACTATGACTTCTAAACACATAAGTTTAGGACTCGATCTTTCATGTTTAAGACAAGGATTTTTTGCAAATATCCAGGGAGAGCTTATTAGAATATAAATCATTCTATCATAATTTGAGGGGGAGTAAAAATGTACGTATCTTTTGATCTAAATCTCTGATTGTTTGAAAGAAGAACAACTTTCAAGCATGAAAAATATTTTCCTAAATGTTCAAACCACTTCTGGTTCTTAAAAGATTTCATGAATTTAGAAGTGTGATTTTTAAATGTTTTTCATTATTAAGCTTTAAAGTTTAACTGACCGTGTGTTTCCAAAGAAAAATACTTGTGTATTTTCTTTTCATATACTTTGTCAAGTATTCATACACACATTGGTTCGGTACATTTCTTGACTTTGTTATTACCATGTATCAAATGATAAATCTTTCTATGGCAATACTCCCGTTTGCTATTCCACGTTGATTGAGATCAGACGTCATTTCATTATTACATGTGCTTTCATTGTTAATATGTTTATATATTGTTCATATAAACATCTTACATCTTTGATTTCCCAAAATATTATTCTTCATGAATTTTGATCTGATCTTAATCATTGTCAAATTCTCAAAACATTTATATTCTTTCATGATTATTCATTCATACAAAGTTTTGAGAAATCTTAAATGCTTAATATGCTCAAATTTCATTTTTATCTTTAATGAGCATATATATACTGACAAATGATTTCTTGCACTTAAATGTCAAGAAAATCATTGAGGAACACATTCTTTTAGGATAAATACATGGGATTCAATGTGTGAGCTTAAATGACTTCCATGGATTCACGTAAACCATTGTTTCCTACCACGAAAGTAATCCTTTGAGTGATTGAGGGGAGAGGGGTCAAAAGATTGAGTGTGGGTGTGTGAAGAGGTAAAATGGAAATGAGAGATTAGTTAGAAGTGAGCTTAAAAGATAAAAAAAAGAAAGAGGGTGTGAGAACAGAGTAAAAGAATATCAGACTATGCACCAAATTCTTTCTGAGCCGGGTAGCCACATAAATTGTTGTTTCACAATTCTTCGTGAACGACATTGAAATAGGCACCTAGCCCATGCCAACTCTTGAAAACACCCCACCAGCTACTCATTCTTTTCTCAAAAAGAGAATGTTTCACATTTTCGGGGGATGCAACACATACGCTATTGGTAAGAATCTTCACTTGGAAGATACTGATATTGAAAAAGAAGGAAAATTATCCCACCTTCGACCCTTTTCATACACATTGAGTCTAGGTATAACCTCTATTGTCTCATTGGTTTACATAATTTTGAGCCTAAACAACAATCATTGTGCTAATTCTTTCATAACACAAGCACGAGCACACATAAAATATGTTTTTCTGTCAGAACATTCATAGAAAACACCTTGTGTTTTTCAATGATTGAATGGAAGTCCTGGGGAGTGAACGTCATCTCAAGCTCTTTCCATTGTACATTCGTGGTACACAGTAACTTTGTGTTACTGACAGGCATTCCTAACTGTTTCATCTGTTGATTCAGGGTTACAACTCTTAATTTGTCTGAATTTGAAAAGATTCGGATAAATACATTGTTAGAGCATAAATATGTTGGATACAAGATCAAGAAGATAAAAGTCAAAGTATTGTATTTGTTTGTTTCCTTGTTGTAATTAGTTGTAGGTATAAATAGTTTTCTTTTCTTTGTAATTAGTAGAGAACTTAATTGGAGCATTATTCAGTTGTATTTTAAAGAGAGAAATATCATAGAGAAAGAGAGTTCGTTAGAGAGAGATTGTAGAGAGAGAAAGTGTAATCTTGAATTGAAGTGAAATCAAACAGGTATTTGATTCGTATTTGTATCTTGTTTGATTAATATTAAATAGAAACTAGAATCAGGGACACACAATTGGTATCAGAGCAAATCCAAATCGAAAAATTTCAATAAAATACGAAAGTTCGTTCTGTGTTCTGCATGTCCAGATTGAATTCGAGTTTTAGTGAGTTTTTGGAGTTGTAATTGATTAGATTTTGTTCAAATAGCTTAATCGATCGAGTCTGTATAGGTGTTATCAAGAATTACACTGTAATCAATTCGAATTTTTCGAATTTTTGTGGTTTTTGTGTTCACGAGTTCTTGACACTGTTATTGATTCAAATTTGTATTTTTTGTGTATTTGATCGAAAATTAGTGATAGTTTTGTGTTCGAGTTGTATAGAAGATCAAATTGTTAAAGTTTCGAGTTAGATTTCTAGGCATATATGAGTTTTTAGTGCGATTTTGTTCGATCTTAGAGGTGTGCGGGTGTTCTTAAGATGTGCGTTTGATTCATCGAAGTTTGCGGGTCTATCATCAAGGTTTGCGGGTTATTCTTCAAGGTTTATGGTTGACTCATCAAGGTGTATTCAACAAGACACGCATAGTGAGATATGCGTTTCTGTTAAGAAACGAGAAGCTAAGATTTGAGTTTCCTTGAGAATCGAAAAGCTGAGTTTTGCGGGCCTAATGACAAACGCGAAGTAGAAGGTTTTGAGTTCAGAGAAATTGTGGTTTGCATTTGTAACAAGACACGCAAAGTGCGTCTTGCGGGTGTAACTTGACACGCACAGTGTGTCTTGCGTTTGTAATTAGAAACGCAAAGTAGTTTCTCATTTGAATCGATAAGTAGTAGTTTGCGTTTCTACTCTGAATCGCAAAGTAAGGTGTGCGTTTGTCTTTGGAAACGCAAAGTAAAGATTTGGTCCTGCAAATTGTTCATTGATCAAGGAATCTGAAACGCATAGTAAATCAAAGAGAGGTTTATGGTCTATGTGAGAAACGCAAAGTGTGATGTGCGTTTCATGAGTGACAAGCAAAGTTGTTGAATGCGATTCCTGAGTGATGCGCATAGCATAAAAGACTTGGAATAATTTTTTTTTAAAAGTATTTCGTGTTTCTTGATTGTTTCATTTGGACTAACGATCAGTTCTAGTTTCTTACTGATATATTTTTCAAACAGGTTTTAACAAGATGACTTCAAAAGATGCACTTTCAATCGGCACATATGTCAAACCTCCTGTACTGTTTAAAGGAGAGTATGAACAATGGAAGGACAGATTTCTGGATTTCATAGACAGACATGCAAATGGAGAGAATATTCTTCTATCCATTACAGAAGGTCCTATGGCACCAATCACAGTACAAATACCTGATGTTGATTCTTCTAATAGTGAAGATGGTACTAAGGAAAGAGATCAAAAGATGAAAACAGTGATAGTGGATATTTCTCAGTATTCTGAAGAACAGAAAAGCCGATACAAAGCAGATAAACAAGCGAGATCATTACTTCTTCAAAGCATTCCAAATGAGATCTACATCAAGATTGATAGCTATAAAGCAAATGCTAAGAAGATGTGGGATCAATTACAAAAGATGATGATGGGATCCAAGGTCGGAAATCAGATGAAAGTGGCAAATTGCATAAATAGCTACGAGGAATTCAAAGCTAAAGAGAATGAGATCCTGGAAGATACCTATGAACGGTTTGTATTGCTTCTGAATGAGTTGACGAAGAACAAAGTGAAGAAGAAGTAGCTGGAAAACAATGTAAAATTCTTGAGCATCTTACGACCTGAGTGGAAGAAACATACTCGTAGAATGAAGCAAATGAAGGATTTGAATGAAATTCCGTTACATGAGGTATTTGAGACATTGAGACAGAATGAAGAAGAAGTGGAGGAGAAAAGAGCTGAGAAGAAGAAGGCAGAAAAGATTCCTGATCCGATTGCACTGGTAGCTGGAGAGAAGAAGAAAGAAAAGAAAGAAAAGAAAGAGAAGAAAAAGAAGATAGTTCTTACAAGTTCTGAGTCAGAATCAGTATCAGATAGTGATGATGGTGAAAGTCTGAAACAAGCAATGATATTACTGACCCGTGCATTTCAGAAGAAATTTTGTAAGAAGCCGGGATCAAATTCTCAACGCTATTCTTCTTCAAGTTCAAAGAACCACGAGCACCGAGAGAGAGTGGAAGGAAAGCGATACGAAGAGAACAGATATGTTGAGAAGAAACCTGATGAAAGGAAGAAGTTCGTGAATGACTACACTGTTGCCGAAAAGCCAGCAAATGATTCAGTCAAATGCTACAACTGTGGCAAGATGGGTCATTTTGCAAAAGACTGTAGAAAGCCGAAAGTTCGAAATTCTCAGTATTATCAGAACAAGCTGCTATTGGCCAAACAACAAGAAGCAGGAATAACTCTAATGGCCGAGGACGAATTTTGGCTCGATCATTCCGAAGATGAAGATGACGAGAAAGAAGAAAAAGTTCATATCTGTCTCATGGGTAAATAAGTAAAGGATGACGAGTCAGATGATGAGGCAGTTGATGAGGTATTAAACTTAACTGAAAAAGATTTTATTACCAAAATGGAAACCATGATGGTTGAGCTACAAAATTTACAAAATAATCTGAAAAAGGAAAAAGAAAGAGTTGTTAAAAAGAACAAGAAGATCTTTGAGCTTAATACGTCTGTTATTTCAAACAAAGATCTGATTGATTTTTTATGCAAGTCTGATTTTAATTCTAAATCTCAAGTAGATGGTTTTGAAAAGAAGATTTCTGAGTTTGAAGCTAAAGTGTCTAAGTATGAGTTTGAGAAGAAAGAATCTGCACTAACTGTTTATAAACTGCAGGTTGAAAACAAGAATTTAATTAAGAAGGTAAATGGTCTGGAAGCAAAACTTTATGCGAGAGGCCAAACAGATCAAACTATTTTTCTCAATGCACCAAATAACGAAGCTGATGTTAAAGAGAAATGGGGACTTGGTTATGAAAACCCCCATTATCTTAAGAAAGCTATCAGAAAACAACCGACACTTTATAACTATGATTTTCTTGCTTGTGCTGGTAAACATACTCATTTAAAACCCAAATTTGTTACCAAATTATCGGAAGAAGATGAGGCCAAAGAAACTGAAAATAGAAAGAATAAAAAGAAAATGCAACTACCGTTTAACTATGAAAAGTTAAATGATAGTTATCTTTCAGAAACACCAAAAGTTCTTTCAAAAGACTATTTTGTTAGTTATTCTGCTTCTGAGATGAAGGCAAAACCTGCGATTGCAAAGGTTTATGTTCCTACATCTATTCTTGAAAGCAAAATAGTCGATCTTGAAAATGTTTTATCTGATGAACAACTTTTGGCTGATATACAACAAAATGTATTTTCTACAGTTATAAAGAACACTGTTTTTCAAACTAAATCTACAAAGTGTTCTACAGTTTCTAAGGAATCTCAATCTTCATCTGATAATTCTGATGACTTATTTGAGTCTGTAAATGATTTTCGAAATTCTGATGATGGGTGCATGGAAGAATTTGATATGTTTGATGTCAATTCTACACTTCCTGATCATTCTACTTGTCTTGTAAATAAAAGAGTGTTACCAAGTGATGTTCATATTGTTGAATCATCAACTAAGATTGGTGAATCAGTTTCTGTAACTGCTGGTTACTATGCCCATGGTAAGAAACATAAGAAACAGCGATTACAGAAACAGAAATACACTGGTACACGAAAGATTATTCAGTCTAAGAAATCTGCTTTTCCTAATAAATCTATATCTTATGTTTCAGATTTAAGGAAGAAAAAGTTGAAAGCTCAATCAGAATGGAGACCAAAACGGAAGAAGGATGAGATAGCCGGATCAGTTTCTGATAATTCTTTTACTAGCTCGATTAGTAGTGATAATGATGTAATTGATCAATTTGCTTCAAATAAACAAAATCTTGTAACTTCTTACAAGAAATATTCAATAAAGCAATTGATTCAATTATCTTCTATTCCTACTACATTTTATTCTAATTATCGGAGAACTGATTCTGTTTATTCTTATAATTCTTCTGATTGGTATGGATCTTATCATGTTAATTCTTCAAGATCAAATGTTTTTCAAAGTTTTCAAAAGAACAGAGGGTCCATTTTCAAGTGGATACCAAAATCTTGTGCTAATCTGTTAGGGCCCGTTTTTAAATGGGTCCCTAAATCTATTGTCTCCTGATTTCTCTTGCAGACCCGACATATGTGGTACTTGGATAGTGGATGTTCCAAGCATATAACTGGGCAAAAAGCTTTATTGTCTAACTATACAGAGAAATTCAGTGGAAATGTCAGATTTGGAAACGATCAGCTTTCACCTATCTTAGGATATGGTGACATCATTAAAGACAACATAACGATAAGTAAGGTGAGTTATGTCGAAGGCTTGGGGCACAACTTATTCAGCATTGGTCAATTCTGCGATAAAGGGTTAGAGGTCAACTTCAAGTCTAAGAGTTGCTCAGTTCGTGCTAAAGACGACACAGAACTCTTAGGTGGACATCGAAAGACAAACCTCTACACCATTAATTTGTCCAAGGTTCAGATTGACAATCAAGTATGCTTGATGACAAAAGCTTCAACGCAACAAAGTTGGCTCTGGCACAGACGTTTATCTCACTTGAACTTTCGTTACATCAACAAGCTGGTTCGTGGGAAATTGGTAAAAGGACTTCCTGAGCTGAAATATGAACGAGAACACTTATGCACAACATGTGAAAAGGGTAAGATGAAGAGAGCTGCTCACAAACCGAAGCCTGAACCAAGCACTAGTTCTTCGTTAGAATTGTTACATATGGATTTGTGTGGTCCAATGAGAACTCAGAGTTTAGGAGGAAAGAAATATGTGTTGGTTATTGTGGACGATTACTCAAGATACACGTGGGTCAAATTTCTTCGATCAAAAGATGAGACGCCCGAAGTTCTCATTACTTTCTTAAAGACGACCCAGGTGAAAATGCAGCGACAAGTCAAGTTTCTTCGAACGGACAACGGCACAGAGTTCAAAAACAAGATAGTTGAAGAATATCTCGAATTGGTCAGGATATCACATCAGTACTCTGTTGCTCGAACGCCTGAACAAAATGGAGTAGTCGAAAGGCGAAATCGGACGCTAGTCGAGGCCGCTCGGACTATGTTTAGCCAATCGAACTTACCTCTATTTTTGTGGGCAGAAGCTGTGTCGACTGCATGCCATACTCAAAATCGATCCATGATACACCGCCGTTTTCAAAAGACTCCATATGAGCTGATCAACAACAGAACACCAACTATCAAATATTTTCACGTATTTGGGTGTAAATGTTTTGTGCTTAATGACAGAGAGAGTCTGAATAAATTCAGTGCTAAGGCAGACGAAGGCATCTTTATCGGTTATTCCTCAACATCTACAACATATCGTATTTATCTAAAGAAGTCAAAGACAGTTATTGAGAGCGTTAATGTCACATTTGATGAAGAAACGACTTCTGATCAACTCAGTTCAGAACCCGTTATCACTGGAGTATTAGCTTCTGGGCAGATCAGTCCAGAACCTGTTTCTACAGCGACAAATTCGGATAACGCTTCTACATCTATTTCACATTTAACTGATTTAGATTTGTTATTTGAATTCTTTTATGATGAGTTTCTAGGTTCTAATATACCTAAATCTGTTGTGACTGACAGGTCTGAAGATACAAGTTGCAATCATCCAGTCACTTCAGATGTCATAACTGAACAAGCATCCCCCATTCAGTTAGAAACTCATGTTCCATTGATTACTCCTACAGTTGAAGATATACAAGTAAATGCTGAGCCAGAAGTAACTGTTTCAGTTGGGTGTACTACATTGTCTATTCAACAGCCTGATTTTGCTGTTCCAACTGATACTTCTGCACATGAAACTTCAACTGAGAACCCTCCTCCTGTTATTCAAACAGAATATTCTGAAAGTGGATTTCTAGATGATGATCAAATTCAATCAATATCTACTCCACTTTCGCATGAGCATCGCTGGACCAAAGAGCATCCATTACACCAAGTAATTGGAGATCTCAACAAGCCTGTTCAGACTAGGTCAGCGACTTTTAACCAATGTATGCATGATTCATTCCTCAGTAAGATTGAGCCAACACGAGTATCTGAGGCTCTTGCTGATTCGGACTGGGTATCTGCAATGCAAGAAGAGATCAATCAGTTTGAAGCCCTAAAGGTTTGGAGATTAGTTCCTAAGCCAGAAGGAAAAACCGTGATAGGAACTAAATGGGTATTCAAGAACAAAAAGGATGAAGATGGTGTCGTCATAAGAAACAAAGCTAGACTTGTTGCCAAAGGTTACCGGCAAGAGGAAGGCGTTGATTACGATGAGACGTATGCTCCGGTAGCGCGTATAGAGGCAATCAGAATGTTTCTAGCCTACGCCGCTCATAAGAATTTCACAGTCTATCAGATGGATGTGAAAACAGCCTTTCTGAATAGCATTCTTAAGGAGGAAGTGTACGTGTCTCAACCAGAAGGGTTCGTCAATCCAGATAAACCAGATCATGTCTACATATTGGACAAAGCCCTTTATGGATTAAAACAAGCCCCTCGAGCATGGTATGACGTATTATCCAAATTCTTGGTCAAGTCTGGTTTCTCCAAAGGTAAGATTGATACCACTTTATTCATCAAGAAAGAAAAAGCTGATATTATTCTTATTCAGATTTATGTTGATGATATAATATTTGGTTCTACAAATCCAAAATTTTGCAAAAACTTTTCTAACCTCATGGTGTCACGTTTTCAAATGAGTATGATGGGAGAGATGAATTTCTTTCTCGGATTACAAGTTAAGCAGTTTTCTACGGGGATTTTCATTAACCAATCTAAGTATATTTTGGACATTCTTCGGAAGTACAAAATAGAAAATTGTAAACCTATTGGAACCTCGATGGCACCAGGTACTAAGATTAACACTGATCTTTCAGGTAAAAGTGTTGATGTTAGGACTTATAGAGGTATGATAGGATCGTTAATGTATCTTACATCTAGTAGACTAGATATTATGTTTTCAACATGTTTATGTTCTAGATATCAAGTTGCTCCTAAAGAATCCCATTTGGCTGCTGTCAAACGGATTTTTAGATATCTGAAGGGGACTGCAGACCTTGGTCTGTGGTATCCTAAGGATACTGGGTTTCAACTGACTGCATATTCAGATGCAGATCATGCAGGTTGTATGTTGGACAGAAAAAGTACTTCTGGTCACGTTCAATTTCTTGGAGACAAGCTCGTAAGCTGGGCATCAAAGAAACAATTATGCGTTTCCACATCGACTGCTGAAGCAGAGTACGTAGTTGCTGCCAGTTGCTGCTCTCAAGTCTTGTGGATGCGAACACAACTACGAGACTATGGATTCAAGTATGACAAAATTCCAATCTACTGTGACTCGAAGAGTGCGATTGCTATATCTGCTAATCCTGTCCAACATACGAAAACCAAACACATTGATGTAAGGTATCATTTTATTAAAGATAATGTAGAAAAAGGAACAATTGAACTTTATTTTGTAAAAACAGATTATCAACTTGCAGATTTATTTACCAAACTCTTAGATGAAAAGAGATTTAATTTTCTTGTCTCTAAGCTTGGTATGTTAAATCTTAAGACGTAATCGGTTGTTACCTACTAAAGTTACAAATTGTTATTTTTCATCATTTTCTTTATCTTTATTTCTGAAAGATATCTGCACTTTAATTGTTTGCTCATGATCTCAGGGGGAGTTAGAAAAGATTTTAGATGATCTACATTAATTTGAGGGGGAGCAAAACTAATTTCTGCATTATACTTAACTGACAAAATTTTTGTGATGCATGATTTTAGGGGGAGCCTATAAATCAAAAGGAGTAAGACTATAATTTCTTATTATTTCTGATCAGAACTCGTACTTTAATTGTTTTACTGTTTTATGTTCTTTTATTTTCGAATAAATTTTTTTTTAATAAATTTTGACTAGACTTTGAGACTTGTGCAGGATGAGAGAAGCTGACAAGATCATATCTTAATGACTTCAGCTTGACTTTATGAATATTAAGATTGAGCGAAAAGGTAAATTTCTTATCTTAATCTCAAATGTATCTGAAAGAAGGACAACTTTCAGATATAGAAAACATGTTTTTAAATGTTCAAACCACTTCTCGAATTTTAAACAGATTTTATAATTTGGAAGTGTGATTTTAAATGTTTTCACTTTATTTTTGTGCTTCATTGATAAACAAACCGTGTGTTATCCAAAGATTAATACTTGTGTATTGTCTTTTCTATATACTTTCAAGTATTCACACACATCGGTTTGACTTTGTTCAAAATGATCTTACCATGTCTCATTTGTAACCAATTTTTTCGATGGTAAGACACTCCGCTTGTACTTCAAAGAATTTTGAGCAATATTTCATTTCGAAATGTCATTTCAAGAATGTCTATATTTTGTTTCATATAGACATTATCCATTATTTTTGACCTTAAGCTTTGATTGATATATCATTCTTTTCTGATCATTTTCATACAATGTAAGATTTTCAAACAAGTCTCTTGCATTCATGTTCATTCATTCAATATACTTGTTTGAAAATACTTCAATGGTTTAAAATGCTCATATCTTCATTATTATATTACTGAGCATACTTATATCTGACATTTGTATTTGAGTTTTAACTGCTATAGTTAAACCATTTGAGCAACACATGCTTTCTAGGAAAAATATGGGTTCTTTGTGCTAGGAATTAACTGAACTTCTATGAAATCACGTTAACCAGTGATTTCTACCCAAGAAGTTAATCCCTTAGTGATTGAGTGTGAGGAGTCAAAAGAAATGAGTGTGGGTGTGATGAGGTAAAATGGAAATGAGAGATTGGTTAGTAGTGAGCTTAACGATTAAAAAGAAAGAGGGTGTGAGATCAGAGTAAAAAGAATATCAAACTCTGTACCAAATACTTTCTGAGCCGGGCAGCCACATTACTAGAGTTTCACAACCCTTTGGTGAACGTTATTGAAACAGGTAAATAACCCATGCCAACTCTTGTTTAAACCCCACCAACCACTCGTTTTCTTCTCAAAAAGAAAATGTTTCATATTTTTCTGGGGACGCAACATATTATCTATCTGGTTTTCATTTGGAAAATGTGGATATTGAAAAAGAAGGAAGTCTGCCCCACCTTCGCACTTCAATCATGCACATTGAGTCTGTGTTTATCTACTGTTGTCTCAGTGGTTTACACAACTTTGAGCCTTATTGAAAAGCAATTATCGTGCTTAATTCTTTCTACACATGCACGAACACACAAGGAATTTGTTTCTTTGTCATAACATTCATATAAATTGCCTTTGTGGTATTTCGATGATTGGATGGAAGCCCTGGGGGAGTGAACATCAAAAAGCTTCTTTATATTGTGTATTCGTTACACACAGTGACTTTGTGTTACTGACATGCATTTTTAACTGATTCATCTGTTGATTCAGGAGTTACCTGTTCTTATTTTGTCTAGATTTGAAAAGATCTGGATGAATACATTGTTCGAATTGGCAAAGAATCAGAGGCTCAGTTGGAAAGATCAGTGGTCATAAAGAATTTCAAAGACATTTCTTGGTGAAATTTTTGATGATACAGATGCTCAAATCATCAAAAAGGGGGAGATGATATCAAGAAATGATAAAGTTTTGAGAAATGATTTTCAGAAATGTCTAAGTCAGAAAAGTTCAAAGTAAAGTTTTGAAGATTTGTAGAAGATCAAAGAATTTCTGAAGATGTTCGGATTTCACTGAAATTTTCTTTGAAGATTATTTTGCTAAAGCAATTCGAGTTGATTCTGAAGATAATTTCTTTCCAAAGTCTGAAAGTATCTTGTGAAAGTTTTGGGTAGATTGTTCGTTGTTTGAAGATATTTTTGGAAAGAATACAGTCAAAGAAAAAGGGGAGACTGTACTGACAAAGCTAAAAGTGAAGACTGAATTGCTAGATCTTTCAACAGTGATCTTGAATCCAAAGGGGGAGATTGTTAGAGCATAAATATGTTGGATACAAGATCAAGAAGATAAAAGTCAAAGTATTGTATTTGTTTGTTTCCTTGTTGTAATTAGTTGTAGGTATAAATAGTTTTCTTTTCTTTGTAATTAGTAGAGAACTTAATTGGAGCATTATTCAGTTGTATTTTAAAGAGAGAAATATCAGAGAGAAAGAGAGTTCGTTAGAGAGAGATTGTAGAGAGAGAAAGTGTAATCTTGAATTGAAGTGAAATCAAACAGGTATTTGATTCGTATTTGTATCTTGTTTGATTAATATTAAATAGAAACTAGAATCAGGGACACACATACATTCATGAATTGATGGCTCATTATCAGATCAGTTGGGGGAGAATGTTCATACTTTACCAAAAGAGATCATGAAGTCTGTTCTAAATTGATTAATTGGGGGAGAAGTTTCAAAGACCGAGCTGACTTTGAAATAAGTTTTGATGATTTTGATTCTCACAACTCATCAAAAAGGGGGAGAGATTCTAAAAGTTCAATTTCAAAGTCATAATTTCAAAGAGATGAATAAAGAGATGTCAAAGTGGAAAAGACTTGGGGAGAAACTCTGAAAGTTCAATTGAATCAAGTCTGATGAAGAGAAATTATTCAGACAAATCAAGAAAGTTTGTTTTTCTGAATACTGATAAGAGATTACAGAGATGAAGATACAGGTTTTGAAAGATTTCTCAAGATCAAAGATTTCTGAAATTTTCAGAGAATCAAAGAAGTTTCAAGAATTTGATATTCGAATTCAAAGTTTTGTTCAAGACTTGATGATTGTTTAAAGACTTTGTGAAAGACTTTTCAAGATTCTTCAAAAGATGAAAGATTGAAGATTGTCTGAGCTTCAATGTTTAAAGTTGTCAAAGTAAAAGTTTGAAGAATCAAGAGCTGAAGACGATTGTCAATTTTTAAAAAATCTTGAATACAAAGAAGAATGTTAGTGTATAATTGTATCCAAGATTTAAGTGTAGAAAAGTCTAAGTCAAAGTAAGTCAAAGTCTTGTGGTAAGTCAATGTTTTGTATACTTTGAGTGTTTAGGGTTATGAGTGTTTGTAAGAGTGATGGTATATAAGAGTTTTGTTTCTTGAGAGTTCTGGGTAAGACATGTAACATTGATATTGAGATATATACGACTTGTAACTTTCTCTCTGTACATACTCTCTGCCTAAGATCTTATATTGTCAAATCTTGATCTTGATTGAAGTATGCTTGATAACTGGGATCATACATTTTCAGTTTCTTTTGCAGGCCCGTCATCTATGGTTTATAGATTCTGGATGCTCAAGGAACATGACGGGGTTCAACGACTTATTGCATGATTATGTTGAACAACCGCTGGAACAGTCGGATTTGCAAATTCTGAGCTCAAAGGATACGGAATGCTTAAAAACAGTTCTGTGACCATTCAGAAGGTTCTCTATGTGGAAGGTCTAGATCACAACTTGTTCAGTACGAGTCAATTTTGTGACAGCCTTTACCAAGTCAGGTTTACTATCACACACTGTCATATTTAAGATCCGGACGGTTCTGAGGTAATCAAAGTAGAAAGATATGGAAATTTATATGCGGTTAATTTTCCAACACTTTCAGCAACTTGATCAGTTTGCTTGATTGCTAAAGCTTCAAAGGAAGAAAGTTGGATTTGGCATCGTCGTCTTTCTCACCAAAACTTTAAGGCTATAAACACATTGGCGAGTAAAGGCATGGTTAAAGGTCTTCCAGAATTACGATTTGAGAAGGATTCTCTGTGTTCTGCATGTGAAATGGGAAAGATGAAAAGAAGTTCCCATATGGCTAAGATAGAATCTTCTTGCAAATAGCCGCTTGAAATGATACACATGGACCTTTGTGGCCCTATACGTACTCAATCAATCAATGGTAAAAAGTATATCTTAGTTATGATTGATGAGTATTCCAGATATACATGGCTGGAGTTTCTAAGAGCCAAATCAGATGCACCAGATTTAATAATTGCCTTCATCAAGAAAGTGTAAGTTCTGTTACAACTTCCAATTAAGAAGTTGCAAAGTGATAATGGCATTGAATTCAAGAATGAGACTCTACAAGGATATTCACAATCCATAGGGATTTCTCACAACTTTTCTGCCGCTCGTACGCCGCAAAAGAATGGAGTTATTGAATGCAAGAACAGAACTTTAGTTGAAGCTGCAAGGACTATGTTGGCCTACTATGGTCTTCCATTATATCTGTGGGTTGAAGCCGTTGCCACCGCATGCTTTACTTAGAATCGGACGATAATCAACAAGCGTTTGAATAAGACAACGTATGAAATTATAAACAAAAGAAAACCTAATATTAAATTCCTTCATATTTTTGGTTGCAGGTGCTTTATTTTAAATGACGGTGATAATCTTGGCAAGTTTGATAAGAAGGCAGACGAAGGCTATTTTCTCGGTTATTCCTTGACGACAAAGGCCTATCGTATCTACAACCGATGAACCAAGACTGTTATGGAAAGCATACACGTATCGTTTGATGAAAATTCAACTTTGACTTCTGAACAACTCAGTTAAAGACTCAAGCTGAAAGGAAAGGCTTCTATTCATGACAGAATTGAACCCGTGTTTAAAGAGAATAAGTCTTCTGATTCTAACTCTCAACTGTCTAAATCTGAGTTAGATTTATTATTTTTTGATTCATTTATGGATGTTTGTGCAGATTTTGATAAATCTAGTACATCCACATCAACATCAGAGGTCCCTACAATAACTGAAAATATTTTTGGATCATCTGAACAAATCACAACAACTTCATTAGGTACAACAACGCCAAACGATTCTGATCAAACTAATCATGGTTCTGTTTCTGTAGATACCAATTATGGTCAAGAAGTCCCGAGTACTTCATCTGTTGCACCAGAAATACAACAGTCAGAATCACATGTGAATGAAGTTCAAACAACATATGAAGTTGTTCCTGCAATTGTAGACGAATATAATGAGCTGAACAACAGAGGAAATATCCAACCCTGCTTAGTACCACTAGATGGACTAGATATCACCCCCTTCATAACATAATCGGTGACGTCAATAGTAGAGTTCAAACTCGTGTAGCGTCTGCAAATTTCTGTTTATATACCAGTTTCCTGAGTTCCATAGAGCCTAAAAAGGTTTCAGAGGCACTTCAAGATCCTGATTGGATACTTTCTATGCAAGATGAGCTACTCCAGTTTGAGCGGAACAAGGTATGGCGGCTAATCCCACGAACCAAAGATAAATCAGTGATTGGCACAAAGTGGGTATTTAGGAATAAGAAGGATGAGGCTGGGATTGTCGTGCAAAACAAAGTGAGATTGGTCGCTAAGGGTTATTGTCAGCATAAAGGTATTGATTACGACGAAACCTTTGCTCCTGTTGCAAGGATTGAGGCCATTCGGATATTTCTTTCATACGCAGCACATAAGAATTTCACAGTCTATCAAATGGACGTGAAATCAACGTTTTTAAATGGCATACTGCATGAAGAAGTGTACGTTGCACAACCCTAAGGCTTTGTTGATCCACATCACCCTGACCACGTATATGTTCTT
This sequence comes from Arctium lappa, assembly GCA_023525745.1. Classification (NCBI taxonomy): domain Eukaryota; kingdom Viridiplantae; phylum Streptophyta; class Magnoliopsida; order Asterales; family Asteraceae; genus Arctium; species Arctium lappa. The sequence continues at coordinate 67,448,416 of CM042048.1, read as the reverse complement.
GATAAGGCATTATATGGTCTCAAACAAGCCCTATTTGCCTTAGGATTCAAGAAAAGTACGATTAATACTACCTTATTCCTAAAGAAACAAGGTGAGGACTTGCTCTTAATACAGATATATGTAGATGACATAATATTTGGGTCTACAAATCGTAAATTCTGTAAAAACTTTTCAAAAATTATGGAGACTCGGTTTGAAATGTCTATGATGGGAGAACTGACATTTTTCCTTGGTCTTCAAGTGAAACAGTCCCCAGATGGAATCTTTATCAACCAGTCCAAATACATTCGTGATATTTTGAAAAAGTTTAATATGACCGACAATGCAGTAAAGAAAATGCCCATGGCTACTGGCACGCTTCTGGACGCAGATTTAACCGGTAAATCTGTTGATCAGAAAACGTATCGTAGTATGATCGGTTCATAATTGTATCTTACGGTAAGTAGACAAGATATTATGTTTGCTACTTGTTTTTGCACGAGATATCAAGCAAATCCGAAGGAATCTCATCTTGTGTCCGTAAACCGGATCCTCAGATATATGAAAGGCACTCTTGAATTAGGCCTTTGGTATCCAAAGGATTCTGGATTTGATTTAACTGCATTTACAGATGCTGACCATGCAGGTTGTAAGCTTGATCGGAAGAGCACATCTGGATCTTGTCAATTTTTAGGTGATAAGCTTGTAAGTTGGACATCCAAAAAGCAAAACTGTGTGTCCACATCCACTGCTGAGGCTGAGTACGTTGCTGCCATGAGTTGTTGTTCTCAAGTCTTGTGGATGAAGACGCAATTAAAAGATTTTGGATAAACCTACAAGAGAGTCCCTATCTATTGCGATTCCAAGAGCGCCATAGCTATAACTGCTAATCCCGTTCAGCACTCCAAGACGAAGCATATAGATGTATGTTACCACTTCATTAAGGATCATGTGGAGAAAGGTGATATCGAAATTCATTTTGTACAGACCGATTACCAGTTAGCTGATTTGTTTACTATGCCCTTAGATGAAAAACGCTTTAAGTTTCTAATCAGCAAACTTGGCTTCTTAAAAGTTTGTAAACATCTCTTGCATGATTCTAGGGAGAGTAGATCTTAATGTTTGCACATGTCTAGGGGGAGTTAGATCATATTCTTATATTCTTTTGATTTACTGACGAAAGCAGAATCATTTTATATGATTACCAAAATCTTTCTTGTTTTGCAGGTTATAATATTGTGACGATGGCTTCTGGATAATTCTGTTCAGAACCCGGACTTAAGAGTTTTTCTTCTTAAGGATGTTGAAATGATACATCTTTTTAGGAAGTTTTGGTATTGGTTTCAGGGGGTGATAGTTATAATTTTTATTGTCATATTTTTTTAGTAAGAGAAAAGAAAAATAATTTTCACTGTTATATTCATATCGTTCTTTTCTAATGACTTGACTTTTTACAGATACAGAGGGGGAGTATTTGATGTTTTTGTCAAAGGAAGCTTCAAAGATATATATTCATTTTAGGGGGAGTTAAGATTTCTACATTGAAGGTATATCATTTTAAATCTTAATCTCTACCACATTTTGAAAGAAGAACGACTTTCGAATGTGAAAAATGTTTTCTTAAACGTTTAAACCACCTCGGGTTCTCAAACGTTTTATGAATTTCGAAGAGTGCTTTTAAATGTTTTTCATATAAGTACTTTCATGACTAATTGACCGTGTGTTTCCAAAAGATCAATACTTGTGTATTATCTTGTCTATATACTGTCATGTATTCTTATGCACATCGGTTCAATATTTTTTATTGACTTTGTTATTACCATGTCTCAAAAGTTAAATCTTTCGATGGTAATACTCCCGTTTGCAATTCTTGTCGTTTGAAATCAGACGTCATTTCTTCAAAATTGTGCTTTCATTGCTAATGTGTTTATATCTTGTTCATATAAACAAATATTTGTTCGTTGATATCCCAGTATTTTTCTTCATGATATTTGATCTGATCGAATCATTGTCAGATTCTCAAAACACTTTACTTGAATTCGTTTCATTCATTCAATTTCATTGTTTTGAGAGATCTTAAATGTCCAACATGCTCAAATTTCATTCTTATTTTTTTATGAGCATACATTTTCTGATAATGATATCTTGTACTTATTTGTCAAGATAAACTGTTGAGCAACATCATATTTTTAGGACACAATACATGGGATTCAGTGTGTGAGCTAAAACATAACTTCCATGGATTCACATTAACCAATGTTTCCTACCCCGGAAGTAATAAAGTGATTGAGGGGAGAGGGGTCAAAAGAATAGAGAGTGGGTGTGTGCTGAGGTAAAATGTAAAAGAGAGATTGGTTAGAAGTGAGCTCAAATGTTTAAAAGAAAGAGAGTGAGAGATTAGAGTAAAAGAATATCAAACTCCGCACTAACTTTTTCTGAGCCAGGCAGCCACATTATCTGTTGTTTCATAATTTTTTGTGAACTTCATTGAAAAAGGCAACTAGCCCATGCCAACTCTTGCATAAAACCCCACCAGCTACTCATTCTTTTTTCAACAAAAGAATGTTTCATATTTTCAAAGGGAAGTAACACATAATCTATCTGATCTTCATTCGGATGATTTGGATATTGAAAAAGAAGGAAAGTTGCCCCACATTCGACCCTTTCTCATGCACATTGAGTCTATGTAGTACTATTGTTGTCTCAATGGTTTACATATTTTGAGCCTGTTAAAAATCTTTAAATGCTTCAATCATTCTACACGTGCACGAGTACACAAGGAATATGTTTTCTTGTCTTAACATTCATAGAAAATTCCTTTGTGGTTTTTCAATTATTGAATGGAAGCCATGGGGGAGTAAACATCAAAAAGTTCCTTTCCCATGTACATTCGTTGTACACAGTAGCTTTGTGCTACTGACAGACATGTTAACTGATCATCTATTTATTCAAGGTTATCAATCTTAATTTGTCTGAATTTGAAAAGATTCGGATAAATACATTCTATGAATTGACGACAGAATGATCAAATCAGATTAGACGAAGTCCATATTCTCTTTAGAGGAGATTGTCCATTTTTCTATATGGGGGAGATTATCTTTGTTTCTCACGAAGACTATGCTTATCTTGATATTTGGGGGAGATATTTCAAAGACAGTGCTGGCGTTGAAATGTTTTGATGATTCTGATTTCTCATAATTCATCAAAAAGGGGGAGATATTTCAAGATTTCAAACTCAGGTTGATGTTTATCAAAAAGGAAGAGAAAGTTGTAAAGCGGAGAAAGTCAAAGCAAAGTCTGAGGATTATTATGTTGACGAGATTATCTGGAAATTTATTGCATATTTGTGAACAAAGAGGGAGATCGAAGAAAGTGTCAAAGTTTTGAAGTTTTAAAGTTTGTGAAGATTGTCAAAGTATTTGTGTTGAAAAGATTTTCAAAAGAGAGAGATTATTAAAGATTTGAAGTTGTTAAAGGTTTCATTTTGAAGATTTTGCAACAAGAAGATGACCTGAAGATTATTGTCAAAAAAAATTAATCTTGAATCCAAAGGGGGAGAATGTTGAGTCAATATTGTATTCAAGATTAAATGAGGGGTCAAAGTGTAATATTGTAAAGTGTAAAGGGTTTTGTCGTTAAGTTTGTAAGTCAAAGTATTTGACTTTGACATTTGATTGAGTTGTAAGGGCAATTGTCTTGACCAATAAATAATAGTTGTATTTGTAATTGTAGAAAACATAAGATACACAAAGAATCCGCATAAGTCTTAGAGAGAGAGAGAGAGAGAGATAGAGAGAGAGAGTATTTGTACATGTGAGACTTGTGGCACTGTGAGACGTGTGGCACAAAGAAATCATTGTAATTGATGATCGATATATGAAAGAATGATTTCTACATAATATGTGGTTGTTTGTGTGAGCTTCGAACTGGACTTTCAAAAATAAAATAAAAAACTATATCAAGATGGATGTTAAATTAAATAGAATGAAATGCTCATTTTTTATGTAATTTGTTTGATTAAAATCTTAATTATTTTTAAGATATTTTAGTTTAAAAATTAAGGGGAATTCTTTAACTAAAAAAGAAAATTAAAAAAAGTCAAATAAGTCAAATAAGTAGGCATGTGATAAGTTTGAAAGTAATTTTATTTTTGCCTTAATCATTTCTTAATTAACAATTGACCAGTGAAAAAAAATTATTCTTTGGTTACAATGAAAAATTAGTTTTTATTTGAATCCAACTCACACACATACACACACACGAACGATTGTGTGAGAATAAAAGTTAAAATGAGAAGGTAAGAAGGAATATGGACCCTTGATCACTTTTAATCTCAAACTCATCCATGAATTGCTATTAATACGGGGATTGATTCGGTGTATCATAGTGCATTCATTTCAGAGCATCTAATCCTAATGTCCGTCCAAGGAGGATGATGTTTTCTTACACTTTTCACCATAACTTTCATTCTCATCAGAATCCAACGCTCTATAGAGATAGAGAGAGAGAGAGAGATGCTACTTCAAATACAAACCATATATATGTTATACACCTTAAAAACCAAGCTCAACCGTCCGTACAGATTAACAAATCAATGTCAAAGATATCGATTAATTTGGATCCGAAATTTTCTCTCAACCTTATCTATAACTGGTTTGATAACTGCCTAAAAAATTCAAATATACAAAATCAAGAGTTGCGATTGATTTATAAGATATGTAACATTACATGTGTTTGTATTTGATTCGTCCTCTATGTGTGTGTGTGTGTATATATATATCTAGGGTTGTGTTTTGGTGAGCAGTTGAGTTATGGTGAGAATTGTGAGAAGTGGTTATCAACCGTAGGATGAAAAATGGATGCACATTAGGATGCGATGCACCGAGATAAGATGTACCGAGATGCATCAGATCAATTCCCTTCTGAACCGCAATTCATGGGAGGGCTTGAGATTAAAAAAGATCAACGGTTCAGATCCACTTCTCATTCTTCTCACTATTAACTCAAATACAACAATAGAATAAAGAGAGAAGAAATATGTCATTCTCATTAATCAAAATCCCTTTAAATAGGGATGAGTTACAAGTAGATAGCTATGAGATATTCAAGTTCTAATCTAACTCTGATATATCTATCTATATATCATCATATCCTTTAGACGATGACACACTTATCCTACAACACTCCCCCTTGTGCCGAGTTAAAGGAGTGACGGTGCACAATTGTTGTCTCGTTAAAACCTTACGTCAAAATAAAAATCCAGTGGGATAAAAAAGAGGATGAAGGAAAGAGTACAACGCACCAGTTTCTTTACAATATATAGACTTTTCCTTTAGTCTAGTTTTCTCTTAGATTCGTACATTAATCATGAGAGTTAGGAAAGCATGATGGTATATAAACAGTTGCCTCACTAAAACCTTACACCAAGGAACAAAACCCAATGGGAAAAATAAAACCTTGGTTGAAGGAAATAGCACAACATACCAATATCACAAATATAGTAGACTCCCCCTTTTGTCTACTACTCCCCCTGATTCGTGAATTAATCATGGGAGTTTGGAAAACATTTGCACTTACTTTCTACATGTTTACCAATATATGGTTTTTTGTAATGATTTGGTAAATTGTGTCATGTTCTCCTGACATCTTACTTGATTCAATTGAATCTCGAGGAGAGTTTTCTTATTGCTAATTGTATAAGACTTAAGCAAAATATGCTTTGTGTTATCACCTTTGATGTATCCTACGTTCATTTCTTCAATACATGATGCATTATTTCCATATATATGATACTGGTTGAACCTAAAATTACTAGCTCCTCTAATATATGTAATGATAGTTCTTAATCATATACATTATTTAATTATCTCATAGAGAGTAATATTCTTGGATTAGTTTAAGGAGGTAGTTACAAAGGATTGCTTAGTTTACTTCCAAGCAATCGGTGTGTTCATTGTGGTAATTCTTTATCCAGTTTGGGAACAACCTTTGTATGGGGTAGACAGATACCTAATATCAGCAAAGACATACCAAGACATTGTTTGGTGTTTTTCTATAAGAGCTAGTACTTTTGCTGCTTACATTCTAAGTTGTACTGAAATTCCATTATCAGTCTCATTTTTCTTTCTATAGGGAAAGTAAAAGCCCATATCAATGGTTCCAAAATATTAATTTGATTTCATTCCAAAAAAAGTTGCGTTGGCGTTGAGCTAAATCTAGCTAACAAGTTCATTGAGAAATATAATATATGGTCAAATGTATTATGCTAAGTACGATAATGCGCATATTGTACTTAGATAGGGAATTCCAGCTCCCAACATTTTTCGTCATCATCCTTTAGACGAAATAGATTTTTCTTTATATCCGACACTTCGACCGATCATGGGAGTGCTAACCGGATGCGCTTTGTCCATATTAAATTACCTGATTATTTTCTGGACATATGCGATCGGTGAATTAATATTTCACAAACTCGGTGTCCTAGCTCAAATATCTATACAAAACCAAGTTTTCCCAAGATCTTTCCTCTCAAAATCAGATTTCAAGTAACTTGTGGTTCCTCTTATTTCATCAAAAGTGCCTATTATGTTCATAACAGTGACATATAGAGCTACTTTGAAAATCTGGAACTTGTTTTCCATAATAAATACGCAAGGGAATAGTTCATCGTTCTTATATATCCTTTCCCAATCATGTATTCCATTAGGCGGGTATACCACATCCGCTTAGATTTATAAAATGGGCGTTTCAATTTTATTGCAAACGCATTTCGTGGTTTAGAGTTACTTGATTTTGGTAATGTTATATCATCAAGCACTTTTATATATCTATAAATCTAGATCCCCGTAGAGATATGTGGTAACCACATTCATGAGTTGTGTTTCCAGTCCTTAGGAAACTACTAGGCTAACAAATTATTCGGATGCCATAACATCCATCATGAGAGAGTAAGTCTCCTCGTGGTCAATCCAGGGCGTTGTGAGAAACCTTGTGCCAAAGGAGAGCCTTACATATTAGAACTTCATTATTCTCGTTACGCTTTCTGACAAAGACTGAGTTATGTCCTACGGGCTTTACACTTGGTAGGTTAGCACTACCAGACCAAATACTCGATCCTTTGTCAAAGAATATAATTATTTATGGATTGTTTCTTTACATTTAGGTCAATATGCTCCTTGTTTTATTATTCAACTGAGCCTGGTTCGATGTCGTCGTGCTCGATCATCTTATGAGCCATCGTATATGCGAATAAATCATCAATGATTATATATGATATGTCCATCGACTCATATGTACTCTCATAGTTCATTTGAGATTAATATTCATCTCTAGAATCAATATTAACTTCGGAGCGTCGTCCAGTGATGATTCATGGACATAATTATAATTAGAGACAATCTCATGAGAGTTTTGTGTATTGATGATAAATGGATGTGCCTAACTATTCTCTTCCTTTAGAATAGTATCCATCGAAGCAAGTAGCTTCCACCACTTCCATTTGGTAGCTATGACCTCAACCACACCTCCACTATGTGTGATTGCAACGCACTTTCCAATGGCGTTGTGCCCCTGTTGGGGACTTTTTAACCTTACGAGTATATTTCCATCTCATATATGTGATCTTGTCACTTTTGGGATAACATTAAACGTACCAGGTATCGAGTCTGATTCGTTTGACTTCAACATTACGTTGTGAAGTTTTGGGGATCAAAATGAGACAGAGAGGGAATATTCAATGACACTTCCTGTCGTTCCCATGGAAAATCCTTTTTCCTATCTCCCCCTAACGACGGAAAGACTATCTCATGAAAGTAACAACCTGCAAATCTAGCGGTAAAGAAATCACTAGTCAAATATTCTAATTAGCGGATAATTGTTGGCGATTCATATCCAACATATACCAAGTCGTCTTTAAGGACCCATTTCGATGCGTTGTGGGGGCGCAATTGGCACATATAATAAAACATGTGTAAATGTAAAGTATCAGACTTATATCCAGTTGCCAACTGGTACGCATGAGGCTGATTAGCAAGTAGTGGGTCTAAAAATGAAAAAAAAACTACATATAATAATTGCATAACCCCAGGTAGATGTGGGTAAATTGGTGCGCATTACTAATATCCTAGATGTCATCATATTATTTTGATAACAACTTCTATGAGACCATTTTATATATACACATGGGGTATAGGAAACTCTACATTGATCCTAATACATATGCAATTAACATCAAATCCTTATGATGTAAATTCTCCAGCATTCCAAGTCATGTAGACTTGATGAAATAATCAGGGTGGTGAGCCCTTAAACGTATAGCTAGTGCTAGGAGTGTTGTATTTCATGTGGACAATAATACGAAATGCGTTCTTCGTGTTGAAACCAGAACCATAAAGTACTTTAATGGCCCGCATTCTGGATGTTTATGTCCATAAATATCACCTTGTATTTGTTGTAACAATGGAATATTTTTTGTATTATGTCCTTAGCTCTAGGATGATCTCATTCCTGTCTTGGCTAAGGATTAGGATATATACAAAAGTTTTAGGTATTTGAGAGGGCATATTATGATGGCAATGTTGTTTCTTATGTTGCAGAAGTCAACGGTTGCAATTTACCTCGTTTTGCCTTTCACTCGAAAGAGAATGTGTCTATGTGTATTTTGCAATACACAGATCACTATGTCATAACCATGGTGTCCCACATGGTCATGTCGAAACATATATGTGTCATTTCCCTAAAGTTCTTTATTGGTGACAAAAATGTTTCGATGACTCAATAATCTACTAGTTTGACACATAGTTTCCATGAAATATGTTTACTTGCATATTCATTAGCACTTATGTATATATGCTCATTTCCATTATAATTTCCATTTGATATGAATATCTTTACAAGGTTTCTATTGATCTTGTACCAACAAGAAAATGACAGTCAATCATCTAAGTATTTTGGTTGGAATAAGTATTAGTCTATTTTTTTTAGATTGTGGGAGAGGTAAAAAAAATCAATTCTCCTCGATATATTCCTACACGGAACGGAGAATATTGAAATTTTTGCATTTGTAACAATGTATTTCTTTACATCTATAATGGTTACATATTCAATTACTTAGCAGAGAAATTAATTTTGATACTTTAAATTAATTTCAAAGAAACATATGCTTTAACCAATATTAAACATTAAATTAATATGTTATATTTCATTTTTAAACTTGTTCCCTTTTTGATAGAAGCACTTTTTAGTGCATTTCTTATTTGATTGTCCATTATCATTTAGGGTAGTAGTTGTATCCCTACTACAGGTGTTGAAAAATCCTTCTTGACTCTTACCAAGACTCTGACCCTTTATAGGGTCTCGTCCACATAGTGCATAAATGTCACATGTGTGACATTGTTTTTAACTCTCTGTTCTTTAGAGTTGTTTCCACCTTTAATGCTTTCATTATTGATCTCGAGAATTTTCTTTTTCTCGACATATGTGGTGTTGTTGTTCGAAAGAACCTTGTTATGTCTCTCAACCACTTGTAGTAGGTTGATGAGTTTGTCTAAATGTTACATTCCAACTTATATTAGTTCATTAATATTTTTGATATATGAAAGGCGGAAATAATGTTAAGAATCATGTCATCTTCTGTGAGTTCCTTGCCATAGAGATTGAGACGTGTTTCGGATATAACATTTCTTTGTTGAAATTAGTTACCTTTTTGTAATCGAGTAAGTGGGTTTCATTCCACTATACGATTAGTTCGGGAAGTACATATTTATGAGTACTCCCGATTATCCCTTTCTGGACATCCCACATTTCTTTGGGGGGGGGTTCTAGTAAAGGTATTCCTATGAAACTTAGGATTTATATGTCGTCTCAAAACATGAGGGTATTTGCTTGTTCCTTTTCAAGAGGTTGGTTTTAGAGTCAATGGAGAGTTGATGGATTTTAGATATTTTCTTGTACCTTTTCAAAAGGAGGTTTATATACTCATTTATGATACTCAGATTATTTTGAGTTTACGACGTTGATTTTGGGATGAATTGTTTCAACCATTTACATATATAAAGAATAATATATGATTTTCTTTTTGATAAGAAAATGGATTATGGTTATGAAATTTCATTATCATAACAATATTGGATTTTTGTATGCTTATATTTTGTTGATAATACTTCATCAATATTTTAAAGAAATCACTCAATCTATTGGATTTCCAGGTATTAGAGAAATCACATGGATTTCTTAAGTCCCTACAAACCTTAGGGTTGTTTACATCTTTTTGACAAAATCCAGTTGATATCTTGTGATTTATTTAATTTAAATATAACATTGTTAATCATAGAGCATTTGACATGAGGCCAATGAGTTTGGCATAAGAAGTCAATTTTAATATCTTAATAGTATTTTTGGAGATTTTTGTAAAGATCAAAATATATGGGGTTGGAAGTGTAACTTCCAAAAATTAATTATATAGTTTAAAATTATGAGTAGGAACTCACAATCAAGATAAATGTTGAATTTAACTATAATAATTATATAATAATCATAATCATAATCATAATAGTAATAATAATAATAATCATGATAATAATTATAATAATCATAGTCATAATAGATGAACAAGCATAAATAACAAGAAAAGTTTAAAACAAAGTTATCAATTCAAATATGATTAAACACAAAAAATGTAGTAATAATATAATACATTTAGAGGGAGATATATAATAATTTTTGTTACCCGTATGTAGTAAAAGTACTTTCATAAACACTTTATTTTAAATATAAAATATGTAAAAATAATAATTAAGATAATCATATGACTCATAATACTTCATGATTATCTTTATAAAAAAATATTACAATATTAAAACGAAATAAACTACATCTTTATCATTCAATCTAGATAAATTAAAGTATAATAAAAAAATTGAAGTAAACAAATTATACAAAACACGAAAACTATTGATCCGTATGTAAGATTTTTAAAATAGATAAAAATTCAATTTTTTATAGTCTTTAGTAAAAGGATAGATATCAAAACGTAAGAAACAAACAACAATACATGAATGGATACTTGACTAATCTAGTTGGATTTTCTTACCAATCTCTCTTCACCCCTCTCTGGTCAACAAAAAAAATATGTCTTTTAATTGTAGAATTATTTTTATTTATAATAATAATGATCATATTACCTCATTCTTTATAATGGGAATGAAACAATCAAAGGAACATACACAGTTTGTAAATTCAATATAACATACATGTCATTGATAAAGCAGTCGTTATGATGCTTGACTGCTTGTTTTAGTTTTTCGATGTTGCACGTTGTTGTGAACAATGATAACAAACAAGCAAAAATTCTATTTATTATATATAAACTAGTGTTGGGCCCGTGCATTGCACGGGAGGATAAATTTTTTGTTGGAATATTGAACCGAGTTAAAATGAAACGTAATTTCTCTGTTAACAGTTAATGAAATACAATGTGAAAAACGAATGTATTTTCATAGGTAGTTAACTTGCATATATTCTTAATCGTCTGTTGTTATGAGTTTGTGCAATAATATTGGTAATAGTTTTATATTATATTATTTAAAACTCAAACGACATGTCTCACAACATATCACTATTATTGAAATAATTATAAATATGAACATACGTTTTTACAGATTTTGCAATTTTTCTGAAACCTCCTCGACAACACTTGACAATCATTTTGAACGTATAAATCTGTAGATTAATTAACAACATTCAAACCACATCAAATATGACAAAGAAAATAAATGATTTCTATCTTTTGTAACCGGCAACTCAACTGGTATAGTTCAAATTCACTCGGTACCACTTGAAAATTTATCTGACTATTGACTTCAAGACCTCATAGTATTAGTCGATAAAAATAAATATATGTATATATATCTTATTCCCCTACTTCGAAAAATATGATTGTGAGTTTTGAAAAATATAAACAAATCCTCAGTAAATAAAATAAAATATAAAAAAGTAGTTTTTCAAATAAACAAAAATATAGTGGAATACCTTTTGTTCAGTTGCAGGTTCCGCCATTGACACCCGACCGTTCGTCTTCTTCTTGTACTCGGATGATACATAGAGAATATTTTAAAATCTTTTATTTTCATTTTCGATTTTACATTTAAATGTAATATTTTAAAATTATGGAAGAATATTTTTATATCTACATCGTTTCTATTTTATTTTATTTACACTTGGTTAATTTGGAAAGTATTACGGAATATTTTTATTTTATAGAATACGATAATTTATTAGTGTATCTCGTTATTTTTTATTTTTAATTAATATCAACCTTCTTTTTTCTTCTTTTAATGCTCGTGAAAAAAAAATACGTGTAGATTTTATATTAGCAAAAAAAAATACGGAAGAAAAAAGAGTTTATATTACATCTCATTATGTAAAAAGATTTTATAAAATAAAATATGAAAAAAGATTTTATAAAATAAAATATGGAAAAATCATAATGAGATGTAATATAAAAAAATACGGAAGAAAAAAGATTTTATATTACATCTCATTAATATAGATTTAAATGTAAAATCTACATTTAAAATATACTATGCTAATATAAAATCTATTTTATAAAATCCTCCACCAAAAAAACAAATATTTATATTAATAAATGAGTATTCATTCCACAAATAGATGATTATAATGTAGAGAATATTTTAAAATATTTTATTTTCATTTTCGATTTTACATTTAAATGTAAATATATTAAAAATATGGAACAATATTTTTATATCTACATCGTTTCTATTTTATTTTATTTACACTTGGTTAATTTGAAAAGTATTACGGAATATTTTTATTTTAAAGAATACGATAATTTATTAGTGTATCTCGTTATTTTTTATTTTTAATTCATATCAACCTTCTTTTTTCTTTTTTTAATGCTCGTGAAAAAAAAGTACGTGTAGATTTTATATTATGCTAATATAAAATACGTGTAGATTCTATAAAATAAAATAGATTTTATATTAGCAAAAAAAATACGGAAGAAAAAAGAGTTTATATTACATTTCATTATGTAAAAAGATTTAATAAAATAAAATATGGAAAAAGATTTTATAAAATAAAATATGGAAAAATCATTATGAGATGTTATATAAAAAAATACGGAAGAAAAAAGATTTTATATTACATCTCATTAATATAGATTTAAATGTAAATTTACATTTAAAATAGATTATACTAATATAAAATCTATTTTATAAAATTCTCCACAAAAAAAACAAATATTTATATTAATAAATAAGCATCAATTCCACAAATAGATGATTATGTGAGATATTGTGCTTGGAAAGATTGTACCAAAGCATTAAGAAATTGTAAATTAAGTAATTGGCTTTAAGTAGTTGTACCTTGTGCTTAAAATGTTGTAATTAAGAGTTTTTTATGTCGTTATTATAATATAGTATAGATATATATATAGATATAGATAACAAGCCGAAAGAAAACTTACTTGAATTTGTGACCAACGTAATAAGAGCAGACAAGTAGGCAACGAGCAGCGGACAAAACAACCATTTAATTATAACTAGCAGTGTACCCGTGCAATACATCGGGGTGAGCAATTGTAAATGGAAATAAAAAATTAATGTAATAGCTTATCAGAAAAAAAAGAAAAAAAATATATATGGAGTAAATCATATATTTATAATTTATGTAGCATTAGTAGTGATAAACGCATAACTTGAGTTTTTTCAATCGTGAAACATTAAGAAATTATATTAAAGTAATCTTTAAATGTATATTTGAATTTTAAAAACATATATTAATCAGCGATATCTAACGAATGATAATATTTTTTCAAAATACTGAAATATAAAATAGGTAAAAATAACAAATATAATGTTGGATAGTATTATTTTGTATCTAAACGTATATATAGGTTCATTATTAGTTAGTTTTATAGAATTCAAAAGGTTTTAAAAACTTGTATACATGAAGAAATTACATGTACTATCATAATTAAGGAAATATGTTAATTTGAGCAAATAAATAACTTTTCTTCTTTTGGAGAAACCCCAAATGGAAGGGAAAAAACTTGAATATAGAAGGTAGTGAAAAAGTAAAGTTTGAATTTTTTTCAAATGGGTTGTACCTTATGCATACTAAGTTGTGATTAAGAGCTTTTTGAAATGTATGCATAAAATGGTAGTACCTTATGTTTTATAAGTAGTAATTAAGAGTTTTTTATTCCGTCTTTATAATATAGTATAGATATAGATATAGATATAGATTAATAGTGATATATGGAAAAGTCTGCATAAAAGGAAAACCCTACACATACCAAATTGGTGGGTGTTAGAAACCTGCAGTAGTAATATGTATCTTGTGCTTTGATACTTGTAAATTAAGAGATTTTTAAAATTTTGCATAAAATGATGGTACCTTGTGCCTAATAATTTGTATTTAAGAGTTTTTTATCTCTGCTTTATAATATAGTATAGATAAATTTTAAGCTTACGTGCTGATAACGTGTTAAAGGGAAAAACGAATTGAACAACAATAGAATAAAGAGAGAAGAAATATGTCATTATCATTAATCAAAATCCCTTTAAATAGCGATGAGTTACAAGTAAGTAGGTATGATATATTTCAGTTGTAATCTAACTCTGATATATTTATCTCTATCTCTATCATATCTTTTAACGATGACACACTTATCCTAAAACAATTATTTTATATTCTCAATTTTTTACAACAATTATTTTTTTATATTCTCAAATTTTTACCATTATTATTTAAACTTTGTTTTATAATTACGTAAAATTTAATGCATTTCTTTAAGTGTATTTAATACATTTATGACAATTGATTTTTCCCCAAATTTTGTTTATGATATAATTTACCTAAAAATCAAATATGGTATCTTTCCAAAAAGTTTGTTCTTTTCTTTTTCTTTTTCTTTTTGAAGGGGGAGGTTATAAATAGCAAGACCGGCACCGCCTGCATATAAACATTGGCAAAACATCCATCGCTGCATTTGTTGATGATGGCGAAAGTTTGCACCCTGTTCATGGTAGCTCTCCTGCTTGTGTTCGTCATAAACTGCGCTGCTCGGCCAGCCAAGGAGATTTCTCCGGCGACAGTCCAACATCTCAAGGTTAATTAATTAGCAAACAAATCTGTACTCTTAAAGTTTCGCTAGATCGGATGCGAATCAATCAGTCTCGTCAGTAGCCTGATCGAGAGGCTTTAGACGATGCAATTATCTGGATGCCTAATAAATAGTACTTGTATCATGTTTACATTATTTCTTTTAATTCATCACCACCGATTTTCTTATTTGTTAGTATAATTCTTACTCCAAAAACTTTTTGAGTTTCAACTTCTGAGGGTTTGTAGTGTTCTTGGATTTTTATCTCGAATGTTTATTTATTTTTTTATTATAACTATTTATGCGTTTCATGGAAAATTTTACAAGTTTCAGTATCAAATTTACCCTATTTGATCATCTTGGTTTCCTTATTTTTATTTTAATTCAGATCTATTTAATCTGAAATCAAATGAATATAATAATTTTCTAATGAAGTAGTAATGATGAGGTTGTGTTGCAGGTTGTTGAGGAGAAGTATGAAGGAGAGGGGAAAGATGAATGGCTGATGAAGAAGACAATTGATGAAGCTCATCTCGATTACATCTACACCCAAGATCAACCAAATTCTAATCATGATCATCCTTGAAGTTTGCCCATAATCTATTTCTTTTCTCAATATGCTGTGATCTGTGTAATGCTAACAGCAGATGGTTTGATTATATACAATTTTTTTGTTGCAAATACCTTAAAAACACTCACTTATCAATAATTTTGAATGAAAAACATGTAAATACAATCATATGCATAATAAGTAAATGAAAAATACCACCAAACACTTGATGATTAAAGAGAACATATGTCACAAAGGGTTGCCTTTTCGAGTCCCTCCAATGCCACTATGGTGGATTTTCTTGGCGTTCAACACACGTGTGCTATATTCATTGTATTTGTATTCTTCTTGCGAGTCGATGCAGTCTAATATTTGGCTATTCTAAATAAGTTGAAACTGAAACAATTAATAAAAGCAAAAAAGAACATAAGGTGTTGTATATGATGATCTCCAGAAATGTAAGATATATAGTTCCACTTCACACTACTCATCCCAGAAACTTTGTACAAAACAATCTAGGAAAAAGCCAAAATCTATATGGTGCACATCAATCTGTTCGTTTGTCCAAAAGGATATCTTCATGAATTCATGAAGAAGAAAAATAAATATTGTGTTCAATCTTCAACAAAACCACTCCAATGATACAACACCACTGGACTGATTGCAAACCAAATGCTGCCTGCCTGTACACTTCTTGCAGAGAGATCCATCCCATCTCTGTAAAAAGACAACCATACCCTTTGACGCTTTAACTGTTAAGCATCAGTCTGGGAATGAATGGCCATCACTGGCATCTTGTCGGATAACAGCCCAAATTCAGCATCTTCCTAACCAAGATGAACCCATTTCAAAAATCCTAGTTACATGCAATTTGTTTCAGATGACCTTAGATTTTGTTGGCATGGTACAGTCATCATCCTCAAGATCACTAAAAGAAATGTCTTCGTCAGCTCCAACAGGAACATCAGGCCCATCGTACCCATCTAATTCAACAGAGTTCTCATGGATCCAACTGTCCTCATCTTCATCAAAATCATCAATTGGTATCGGTATTCTATAAGAGGGAAGCACCCTCAGATCTGATGCACCCTTTGCTGACTCCTCTTCTTTGGTAATGGTCAGCTCATAACTTTTCAAAACTGGGTCTTTTTCTGCAACTGTGTGATGGGTTGTAGGTTGAAAAGCATGGGTGGTTCTCTCTGACATGTATGCAGAAGGAGAGTCTAATGAAGTTGTATTAAATTCTTCATGACTATCTAACATGTGGGAAGCATTTCCCTCGAACAAATCTGATCTGGGCTTGGTCTTCATTTGTAACTCCTTCATCCACATAGTCCGTGCTGCAACTATCTGCAACGCAGTAGCCAGTTCAACCACCAGTCATAACCTGGATAACTCCTGGTCAACATGTCTCTCAATAGGCCAATCATGATAAGAGAATACATTTGGAACAATATCTTCTGTTGGAATGGCTACACCTTGATATTTGACCATATTCTACTATCATTTATCAGTTATCATTCGGTAATGTCAACCATCTTCCCACAATTTGGTTTTGTTCTAGAGGACAAAGGTTGAAATGGCTACTTAATGATCTGCTTGTATCACCCTAGTATTATTTAAAACAACTATATTTATTAATGACAGAATAAGTTGTTAATGTGAATTTATCCTTCCTACCCAAAATAATTGCAACAACATAGTTCAATTTCTGCAACAACATAATCCTTCCTACCTACTGGAAATTGTAGACAGAATAAAGGGAAACACTTACCTGGGGAGTTGATAGAAGAACAGCATCCTGTTTATTGAGCCTTGGGAGCAATAGAACAAAGTACACTTTCCAAAAGTAACTCTCACTCATGTGAATAGGACAGAGTTCAATTCTGAGAGCAGCTAATCTTGGTACCAGATGTTCCACCAATGTTGAATGGTTCCATTGAGTATCAGACATTTCAAAATCTAAGCCAAACAAAACAAAGGAACATTCAGACATACAAAACTAATAATAAACGGATCACTAACATGAACAGAGCATTTACACAGCCAGCTGAATCCATCTTTTCATAAATCTAAAAAGAATCATCCCCTTCTGCAAATGAAATGAGTATGCAAGTAACTTTTGCTATCTATCTATCTATCTCAATGGCTCAGAACCAACTACTTTCAATATAAACGCTAGTATAATGCAAAATTCTGGTAAGAATCATGGAACAATAAAAGCCGAATATGGAATCACAATGGGTGAATGATAGCTGCTTTCCTCGGTGCACAGGGCATGTAATGAGGAATTTCAACACTCGTATATACACGAAGAGAAAAATTACTTCCTACTGTCTACGTACTTTGAATGCAACACTCTATACATCCCTAAAGAAAAGGTATTTCCTAGACTTGAAAGAGTACTAAAAAAACATTGAATATGACATTGGATTGATTGACACAAGCTATATATGTACATTAGATTCATCGATTTAGTAAGGGAAGTTTTATGTATTTCCATGATCAGGAAACTCGGGATTAGGAGAAAGAAGGCATTATACACAATTAGATTATGATTCTAAGATTAAATTAGGCATCGTTGGAGATAGGGATGTCTCAAAATAACACCAGCTTTGTGTTTTGACTCTCCAATACAATTCTCATGGGTTCCTATCCTACTAATATAGTGTTGGTAGAAATCAAATTCAATCTGTACAGCATTGCTGTTTATTAAGAGAACCATGCTTCAACTCCCCAATAACCCACATTCTTTAAACGATTTCTTTTCAAGTCCTGGTGTATTTAGCCCAGACAGCAAGAAGCCTTCCCAAAACAAGAAATTATAAAATGTGAAATATAAAGAAGAAAGAAATGGGTAAACCCACAGGTTCCCATTCTCAAAGCATTTAAACTTATTACTTTGACCAGGTTTGCATTGTGATTAGGTCAAACTAGATATCTAATTCACATTCATTAAGCATACTTGCTAGTTACAAACAATAAGAGATCGTCAAACAGGTCTTAGAGCATCGATGTTGAATTCAATAGCAGGGAAAATTGAAGTAAAACTAACCTCAAGCTATTATCCACATTGTGTTACTGGAGATATGGTCTAGTACCCTAATAAAACTCTACATGACCAGGTTCATCGTCATTCCATATTGGCAACCCATTAAGAAAATGTTTAAGTAGAACAAAACCAATTTACATATTGATATGCAAGGTAAAAGATGGTTCTTGTGGAAGGAATCCCAAAGAACAACATGGAAAAGTGGCTTGATCCAATTATTTTTCAATATAAACCTCATTTTGGCTACAAAGCAATGACATTTAACTATATATCTACAAAGCCTTGACACTTGATGACACAAGTGTTACGCATCCACCAATATCTTCCATTTCCTGGTTGCTAAAGGCAGATTTATATGTATAGAGAGACAGGAAAGTTCTGTTAGGAACCCAAAATCCAATAGGAACTCAGGAACCATCTACAATGCACCATGTGTCTCTCTTGAAGATGAATATTGATCGTAAATAACACATTCATGATGAATACATCATGGATCACACATTCATGACGAATATGTTACAACATTTATAATGAAAATCATGTTGAACGGTTCCCTGGTTCCTAATCAAATTTTAGGTTCCATTACCTATATATATATCCAGTTTACATGAAAACAAAATCTTGAGAGCATCAATAGGGAAATCCATGCTTTGAGATCTCAAATCCACCACCCAAGAGCTAGTTACTAGAAAGCGGATGAACTTTTGATGCTTGAAAAGGCATGTTTTTGGACAAAATGAAGTTGAGCCTCCAGGACAAGTCTTTAACCATCATACAACTTTAAAAAGTGTCAACTGATACCATCTCCAACAAGATATAAAAAAACTAGGGAGCACCATCAACACATCAACTAGTAGCCGGATTTCCCCAATTCATACTTCATCCTCAAAATTTGAAGCTCAAACCTTTATATAAAGCAGATACGAATGATTCCAAGATCAAACTATGTCTATGAAAAGAACTCCAAACAAAGAACAGACCACATCTTTTTCATTGTTCCTGTTTGGATTGTGGCATGATATGATCTTGTACTACCACCATAAGACTATGCATACTAAGAGCAAAAATTCTATAGCATGACCCTTTTCATACAGTTTAATAATTACATGAGATCTCCACTAGAATAAGATAGTAGGGTGTCAATGGAAGGAAAGTGGTAAATTCTAGTTATTTCATTTATAGATTTCTTCTACAAAAATATGTCAAACAGTGAGAAGAATTGTGTTATAACAGGTTTCCCTTCTATATGATATGATACTCCATAATGGTTAGTATGAGTAGAATTCAACCACAACAAAGTCAAAGAGCATATCATATGTAACAGAACTGAAAGCACTAGAATTACCATCACTCTCTTCTTCTTCCGATAAAGGGAAATCCAACCACGTCTCAGGATGATGGGCTATATTCATGGCGAATGCCAAGACTTCCTCCGTAACACCAACGAAGTCCCTATCGTTTTCCACTTGAGCTTCATTCGGAAATGTCGGCGAATGTGGAACTCCATTTCCAGCCCCAAATCTCGAATCCTCGCAAATTGAATTCGACACATCATCATCATGTTCTTCGCCTGAAACAGGAATGGAGATGGATGGATCGGGATGGGTGGTGGTGGAAAAACGGTGACGTAGTGGCAGCGGCGGTGGTGGTGGCGGCGGTGGTGGAGGAGCGAGAAAAGAAGCGACCCCCCAGATTTGACGCGCTAGGGATTCGGTAAATTCCGAAAGATCTCCTTTGACACCTCCTCCTGTTAGGGTTTGAGGATCTGATCCTTGTTCGAATTCTTGTTCTTTTACAGATTGAGGGTGGTTGTTACTGTCATCGTTTGCGGTGGTGGTGGTGGGATGATCATCATCTTCGTCTTCTCCGTCGATTTGGAGAGAATTAGCAATTGATCGAGCCAACCATGACATGATGATGGAAATGGAATTGATCTTGGCTCCAAATCCAATTACTACAGGGGAAGAGGTGATGATGATTCTGTAGTATTCGTAATTGGTGGATGATCTCGCCGGCTTTCCGTTCATCGACTTCCACCATGGGCCCAGCCCACCTGTACCATCTTCACATGGGCTTTTTACATTCCACAACAATTCCATAAATAATCATGGAACATGAGGTTTTTTATTTTTTAAATTAGAAAATTGAAAGAAAAATTTAATAAACTATTTCATACCAACTTCTTAAATTTTTTTTAAAATAAATATAAATCATTGAATTTTCTCGTTTTAAATAATAAAGTTCATGATTTTTTTTTAAAATAAATAATCCATTAAACTTTTTGAAATTGTTTACCTACATTCTTTTAATTAAAAAATAATAATAATGTAACCAGTTAGGTAAGTTTTAAAGTAAATTTTATTTTGGTGAAAATTTCATAACAACGACCAACTATGATATTATCTACGACAACAGTACCCTCGACATACAATTGATCATAATCATGATAATTGACTACTTGATTATTAATGACACCCGTTACTTTTTTTATATTCATTGTAGGTATTACTTATAACCAAAGATTAAATGACAAAAGATCTCCTCATCAATATACTGATTATAACAGACAACAAAGTTTGATGAATCTCATCAAAGATGCATAAAATCCGCCCTTGACATTATGTATATTCAAGCAATCATTACAAGAATAAGAGTATAAATATAAACCTCAGATCATTCCAAAGGACACTGAACAATTACAACTATTATTTGCTCTCTAAAGAATACATCTGCTATTGGAATTCTTTAATGTTAGTGACGATTTTACATATTAACGATGTTCTGTAACAACGACGATGTTTATTAAGGAAGACGTTCCTTATTGACGTCCATAGTGTTAGTGTATACGCCCAAAAGCTAATCATCAGATTATTTTGTTTGGACATTGTGTTATGATATAAACTAATGAAAGGTATTGCCCAATTAATATGTTTACGTATTATTCTGTCATATATCTAAACATAATAATAACCTTAGAATAATGTATCATAAAATGTCCCTAGCCTAATATTAATTTGGATTTAGGTTGAATTAATATGGTACAACTAGTATATGTAGGGATTCATATGGCAATATCGAATCCACATATGGGTTTAAGATGGATCTTGTGTACCAGACATGACTCGCTATTAGAACGTTTCATTGGATGTCATATGAGTATCATAGAAGTTTCTTATGTGGTCGTTGTACATATAGTCCTTTGACTTGAGATCGTGGAGTTTGCTTTGTGTGAGTGATGTACTTTGATAACTGATTCTAATCATTCTGTAGCTGGGTTGAAAGAATGGTTGTTGGGTATATCATATATCACTTAGGTAGTACTAGCATGGATCAAGATAGGATTTGTTCCTCTTGGATGACAAGAGTAATATCTCTAGGCCCCTCGACAAACATGGAATACAAACGGGAGTATTACCATCGAAAAACTGTTTCATTTTGAGACATGGTAATAACAAAGATCAATAAGAAGTTGAACCGGTGTGTATGAATACTTGAGAGTATAGAAATGATAATACACAAGTATTAATCTTTGGAAACACATGGTCAGATTATCAATTAAATCTCAGATATGAAAACATTTAGAATCCAACTTCTAAATTCATGAAATCTGATTGAGAATAGAGAAGTGGTTTGAACATTTAGAAAAATGTTCTCATACTTAAAAGTTGTTCTTCTTTCAAGTAATATGATTTTAAGGGCAGAAGATACTTACATTTAACAAAGTTCTCATAACTCCCCCTCAAATCATAAGAAATTGACTTAAAAATCAGATAAGCTCCCTCCTTAACCTGTGCAAGATATCTTTCTCTTAACAAAATCTGCACAAATAACAAGACTTAGAAAAAATATCCTTAAACAGTACAACAAGTTCAGAATTACTAGGAATTGAAAGTAAAGTCACAAGTCATAGTCGGTGAAGAACGAATCCTGATTTGAAATGATCAGAAGTCAAAATCTCTGAAGATTGAGTCCTACACTGATTTGTCTAGAAGTATAAATATCTTGCTCTCCCTACAAATATGCATAAATAAAAATTCATCAATAAGCACAATTATAAACCAAAAATATGAATCTCTTCCCCTGAAAATATGTATAAAGTTCACTGGTAGATAAAACATTGAAAGCACTGGTACTCCTCTTCAAATTCTGCACACTTCTCTTCTGTTTTCCAGTCATATGTCTATAACACTTATGGCATTCAGCAGGTCAGGATCAATAAACTTGTGTATGCATGACTCATTTCTGAGCAAGTTTGAGCCAACTCGCGTATCAGAGGCACTTGCTGATCCAGAATGGGTGATTTCAATGCAAGAAGAGTTGAATCAGTTCGACGCACTTCAAGTCTGGAGACTCGTACCAAAACCTCAAGGTAAAACAGTTATAGGTACGAAATGGGTTTTCAAGATCAAAAAGGACGAAGATGGTACCGTTATCCGAAACAAGGCAAGACTTGTAGCCAAAGGATACAGACAAGAGGAAGGAATCGACTATGACGAGACTTATGCTCCTGTGGCGCAATTAGAGGCAATTAGAATGTTTCTAGCCTACGCAGCCCACAAGAACTTCACGGTCTTTCAAATGGACGTGAAGACTGCCTTTCTGAATGGAATTCTGAAAGGAGAAGTCTACGTCTCTCAGCCAGAGGGTTTTGTCTATCAAGAAAAGCCGAATCACATCTACATTCTTGACAAAGCACTCTACGGTCTGAAACAAGCTCCTCGTGCCTGGTATGATGTCCTTTCACAATTTTTAGTCAAGTCTGGTTTTTCAAAAGGTACGGTGGATACCACTTTGTTTATCAAAAAGGAAAAAGCCGATATCATTCTAATACAAATCTATGTAGATGATATTATTTTTGGCTCTACCAATCCTAAGTACTGTAAGAATTTTTCAAACCTTATGGTGTCCAGATTTCAGATGAATATGATTGGAGAGATGAATTTCTTTCTCGGATTACAAGTCAAACAATTTTCATCGGGTATTTTTATCAATCAATCAAAATACATTATGGATATTCTTGGGAAGTTCAAAATGGAAAATTCAAAACCGATTGGTACCCCAATGGCACCAGGTACTAAGATTGGCACCGATCCTTCGGGTAAGGCTGTTGATGTTAGGACTTATAGAGGAATGATAGGTTCTTTAATGTATCTTACTTCTAGTAGGCCAGATATAATGTTTTCAACATTCTTATGTGCAAGATATCAGGCCAATCCTAAAGAAATCCATATGTCTGCTGTGAAGTGCATATTTAGGTATCTGAAGGGCACTGCAGATCTTGGTCTGTGGTATCCCAAAGATACTAGTTTCGAACTAACATCTTACACAGATGCAGATCATGCTGGTTGTCTGTTAGACAGGAAGAGCACGTCAGGACATGTACAATTCCTCGGTGATAAGCTCGTAAGTTGGGCATCGAAGAAGCAATATTGTGTTTCAACTTCAACGGCCAAAGCAGAATATGTAGCTGCTGCTAGCTGCTGTTCTCAGGTCTTATGGATGAGAACACAATTGGGCGACTACAGTTTCCACTTCAACAAAATCCCGATAAACTGTGACTCCAAGAGCGCCATCGCAATAACAACGAATCCTGTTCAGCACACCAAAACCAAACACATAGACGTCAGGTATCATTTTATTAAAGATCATGTTGAAAAAGGAATAATTGAACTTTTCTTTGTAAAAACTGATTATCAGCTTGCTGATTTGTTTACCAAACCTTTAGACGAAAAGAGGTTTACCTTTCTTGTCTCTAAGCTTGGTATGCTAAATCTTAAGATTTAATCAGTAGTTACCTATCAAAGTTTTCAAATTGTATACTTTTTACTCATTTATTCAATCTTAATTCTGATTGATATCTGCACTTCTATATACTGTTCATGATCCAAGGGGGAGTATGAGAAGAAATTGACAAGTGGTCAATCTTATTTTGAGGGGGAGCTCATAAGATTTCTACATTTACCTTTTATGTCAAATTTTTGTAATGCAAGATTTTAGGGGGAGCTCTTCAAGTCAAAGGAGTTTGGAGATGACTTCTGATTATTTCTGATCAGAACTCGTACTTTAAAAGTTTTACTGCTTTTTGTCTTTTCAATTTAAGTGAATAAATTTTACTTTGACTTGACATAAGATTTTTGCAGACTTTTTGAGAGATGCTTACAAGTTCATATTTTTATGACTTTAAGCTTAGCTTCATGAGATGGAAGATCGTACGTAAAGGTATAATTCTATATCTTCATCTCATATATGGTTGAAAGAAGGACAACTTTCAATCATAGAAAACATTGTTTTTAATGTTCAAATCACTTCCCGATTCTCAAAACGAATTCATGAATTGGAAGTGTGACTTTAAATGTTTTCAAGAACAACATTGTGCTTTTAACTGAAATAGTTAAACCAATCTGAGCATCATAGGCATCATAGAAAAACAAGGATTTCTTTGTCCTAGGACTTAACACAACTTCTATGGAATCACGTTAACTAGTGATTTCTACCCACGAAGTTAATCCATAGTGATTGCGTGTGAGAAGTCAAAAGAAATGAGTGTGTCAAACAGAGAAAGAAAGTTTGATTAGAGTGAGCTAAATGTTTAAAAGAAAGAGAGTGTGAGAACATAGTTAAAAGACTATCAGAACTCTGCACCAACTTTTTCTGAGTCGGGCAGCCACAATTCTAATGTTTCACAATTCTTTGGTGATCATTATTGAAACAGGCAACTAGCCCATGCGAACTCTTAATCGAACCTCACCAACTACTCATTTTCTTTTAAAAAAGAAAGTGTTTCACATTTTCAAAGGGGAAGCAACACATTTGCTATCTGATTTTCATTTGGAAAATCTGGATATTGAAAAGAAGGAAGTCTGCCCCACCTTCGCACTTCAATCATGCACATTGAGTCTGTGTTTAACTTACTGTTGTCTCAGTGGTTTACACAATTTTGAGCCTATAAGCAATCATCCGTGCTAAATTCTTTCTATCACATGCACGAACACACAAAGGAATTTGTTTCTTTGTCATAACGTTTATAGAAATAACCTTTGTGGTGTTTTCGATGATTAAATGGAAGCCCTGGGGGAGTCAACATCAAACAGCTCCTTTCCAATGTGTATTCGTTACATATAGTGACTTAGTGTTACTGACAGGCATGTTAACTGATTCATTAGTTGATTCAGGTGTTACACGACTACTTTGTCTAGATTTGAAAAGATCTGGATGAATATCTTTTGAATTGACGGATCAGAGGCTCCAAGTGAAATACATTTCTTACTACAAGTTTTGATGAAAGCGTTGCTCTGTTAGGGCTAATTTGTTAGTTAAATAGAAGTACAGGGTATATTATGTCAAGTTTTCATAGTTGTAAGCTTGTTGGGCCTAAAAGCCCGTAAGCCCATTAGGCCTGCGAGCCTACGTATTTAAAGTTATTTCTATTTCATTTGTAGGGTGAGAATTCATTATTCAGTTTTCTAGTCATTAGGTTTACATATCCTAATCAGAAATTCTCTCTGTAAACCTTAACCCTTTGAAGTTATATCAATCATATGACTAGTTGCTGTGGCCTATAATCTGTTCATCATTGTTCATATTTACTTGTGATTGCACTGCACTGGGATCTACACAGCCACCAGCGATTGATCCAATCGCAGATGTGGAACTGATTCCCGAGGATCAGTTCCTCCCTCTTACAACCAATAACTACCATCTCGATGTAACCCAACCTGCTATTCAATATCAGGTCATCATCGAGATACTCAGGGGCCATCCAATCTCTTATGCTCTAACGGAAACTACGACCGTACCAATCTTATACTTACAGCAGTTCTGGAGTTCTCTCCATGCGTTAGAGGCCGATGGCGGATTCCATCTTGAAGGTCGGATAGATCACACACCAGTGCTTCTCACATGTGATCTCTTCCGACAATTCCTTCGGTTACCGACCGCCGGATCCGTAGCAGGCCGAGAAAACTTCGACCCGATGGTCACTGATGCTACTCTATGCACCAACCTTCTCTCTTTAGGCTACGGCGCCGAACTTCGCATTCCATCAACCTTCAACCGCAAATACCTATCGACGATCTGGTACACGTTGTTCACATACATCAATCGGTGCCTTTCTTCTATCACGAAGGGCATTGATCAGACGAGCGCCCCGATTCTTCGCATATTTCACGCGGTGGCCTTCAATCGCCATGTGGACTTTGCCGATTTTCTCTGGTTTGAACTCATTCAGAGAGTTCGTTCTACTGCATCTCGCCGATCAAACTTCATTCCATTCATGCGGTTCCTACAGATCGTTATCCGGAACTACATGAACCTGTATCCCGAGATACAGCGCCGCTCTACCCACCCGACTTGCCCGCATCATCCGACACGAAAGATACCTTCCCGGGCTGGTCCAGAAGGTGTTGTCGCCTGACAGATCCCAGTCGGGGTACTAGACCATGATCGTCCCACGACACTGAGTGTGATAGCTTATAGGCACACACACAACATTCCAGCTCCTATGGTCCGGCCAGGACCAGCAGGACCTGCCCAGGGAGCAAGGCCTGAGCGACGTGAGGGTCCGCGTCCACGAACGAGAGGCGGGAGCGTCCGGATAGCTGGGGCTTCCGGACAGGGTGTGTCGAGAGCTATTATCGTGAGGGGATCTGGCAACCATCTTCACCGCCGCCAACCGAGACTCAAATGGCAGAAGAGGCAACAGATTCTGAAGCCTTTCATGTTCAGTCCTCTTCTGTCGCTGCTACTGAAGACACGACTGCCAATTCCGACTCGGAAGAAACCCAAATTGCAGCATCGGCATCAGCTGAGTCTTCTGACTCAGATGGTGACGATGATCAACCATCATCCGGATAGATAAGGAGAGCGGAGGGAGCTATGGATGAAGATGATATTCTAGTGAGCCGAGAGAGGGAAAGAAAGAGAAAATATGACACTGTGAGTACACGAGTGACGGGACAACCATCTTTGGTTGTATCCCTCCTAGCCACGTCTAGCCAGGTAGCCACATCTGCTACCCAGTCTCATGTGTTGGGACAGGGTATTGAAGAAGCCGCCGTGGACCTAGCGGCGCATTTACACACCCCACCAAGCCACTCCACCATCTCTCAACAGATGGTGGTTTCACATTCTCACGGGGACTTAGCACATCTGCTATTGGGCTCTCACTAGGAGGGTGCCGATATTAAAACAAGAGAATAGCTGCCCTCGTTCTCGACATCTTTGATTGCACGGAGTCTAGAGCCATTTGTTATACATGCCATTCCTAGGACACATATTCCATTTTTGGCTATCGCCGGTAGCCTAAGTGGCCCGGCCGGAACATCCATAGTAAATCCGCCTTTGGGTAGTTTACGAGGATTGGGTGGAAGTCCTACCACGGCTATCATCACGCCAACCGTGAATGTAGGCGGCTCGACTTCTACAGTCGTAGCTACAACGGGAAGTCTAAGTGACCCCGGAGTTACCCCAACTGAGTTTGTCTCAAGGGAATACATGGACGGCGCCCTAAAGGCTGTCCAATCTATGATGAGGGAAGAGATGGACAACATCAAACGACTGATAAAAGGCAAAGGTCCCGTGACTGAGCCTGCGACCACACCCATTCCACCTTCCTTACCAGCCACAGATCTTTCTATACCTGAGCTGAAATCCATCCTTCTTGCCAAATTACTAGCCCAGTCTCTAACCGAACCCACCCAGGATGCCGATTTGCTTTATCTACTTCGTTCTCAAGCATCCACACCTACCCCACCACCCCCAACCTATTGTCTCCACTGAAGCCTTCCAGATCCAGCAAGCTATGCTTCAGTCACTTCAGCAAACCATAGCTGTTTTGACTGAACGCCTATTAGCAGTGGAGGATACCTGCCGTAGCCAGGCAGAACGGCTCAAGCGCCGACATGATGATCAGGATGATCCTGATCACCATGAGGGGGAGAAGCGCCAACGCCTATCTGATCCGGAGTCACACATAGTGGAATCAGAACAGGTTGAACAGGGTACGGGTTCCGATACTCGATCAGAAGGGCAGGGACAGGAACGGGAACAGTGTATGGATTTAGTACTGATTGATATTCCAAGGGTTGAAAAGCCTGAGGAATTTGATGAAGGTTCTCCGATAGTCCCTGAATACTGGGCATTAATTCTTGATCCTAATGAAGTTTATGAATCGACGGAAGAATGTGCGAATACTGAACGAGCGCTGGTAGTCATGCAAGCCGAAATAGATGAGATTCTTCATCCGGACTATCAGCCAGACGATCAGACTTCTGTTGCGGTTCCTCTTTTGACCTATTATGTTGTTAATCCTGATCTTCCTGAAACAAATATTCCCGTCAGTTCTCCTCCAGCATCACCAGTTATGGGAACAGAAAGTACTCCACCAGTTCGTCCATCCAAGTGGGAAAGAGTCAGAATAAAAGTTCCTTTCCTTGAAGAAAGCCAAAAGAAGATCTTTGCCCACTGGATACGTAAGTATGATGAAGTTGTACTGCATGGTCTACAGTCAATGAAAAGCAAGGAACAGCAGCGTTAGCTCATATTCGTGTACAAGAAGTTTCAAGTCAAAAACAACAAGACAAAGCTGAAGATTACATCGGTTGATCAGATATTATCTAGTTTCTTCATGAAAGTAAAGTATTCAGATTTCATGGTGACTAGAGAAGATGGTCAGAAGTATTGTTTTTCTGAAGCTGACTTTCCGTATCTTGAACCACAAGATCTGCTGTTCATTCTTCGAGACTTAAAGACCAGAACTAACAGACCCGGGGAAGTCATTGATGCACTTGAGACAGTAAAGAGATATATGAAGTGTGCAATGAAGCTTGCCTCGGTGGAAGATTTTCAGATTGGGTTAGAAAGCAACCAGCCAAAGATTAATCTGCTCAAGTCTGATCTGAAGATTCCGTCTGATGCCCAGAGTGTACCTACATTTACTGTGATAAAACTTCCAGAGTTTGGCATGACCTACTTGAACGACAAAGGAATTATGCGATTCATTCGTCTTAATCAGATTGCTAGATTCTGTGACGACACGTTGATGTTGCTGAAAGAAAAGTTGAAGCATGCCCTTGATAAAGATGAAAAAGGGGTTCAGCCTTTGGATCCTAAATACAAGCCACTTGTTTTTGAAGCACTGGGTGTAATTGAAGAGCGACTGGAATACAGGACTCAGATTCGATATTTCGAGATCAACTTTGGTTTTCGAGTTTATGTTCCTAACTGGCGCGACTATCATCTTCTATTTAAAGGGGGAGATTGTTAGGGCTCATTTGTTAGTTAAATAGAAGTACAGGGTATATTATGTCAAGTTTTCATAGTTGTAAGCTTGTTGGGCCTAAAAGCCCATAAGCCCATTCGGCCTGCGAGCCTACGTATTTAAAGTTATTTCTATTTCATTTGTAGGGTGAGAATTCATTATTCAGTTTTCTAGTCATTAGGTTTACATATCCTAATCAGAAATTCTCTCTGTAAACCTTAACCCTTTGAAGTTATATCAATCATATGACTAGTTGCTGTGGCCTATAATCTATTCATCATTGTTCATATTTACTTGTGATTGCACTGCAGTGGGATCTACATGCTCTTTTCCTCAAAAAGGGGGAGAATCTAAAGCTTGAAGAAATGTCCAGTCCATTACATCACAAGATGAAAGAAGAGAAAAGCTAACAAAGAAATGCGAGATCAAAGTATTCTGAAGACATGCTGATTTCAGATAAATTTTCTTTGAAGATACTTTGCTAAAGCAATCTGAGCTAGAGAAATAGATTGCATCTTCTGAGCTGAAAGAGAAGACGAAATTGCTAAATCATTTTAGTAATGATCTTAATCCAAAGGGGGAGATTGTTAGATCACATATCTATTGGATTCAAGATCATCCAATCTGAAGATCCAATCTGAAGCTAATGCCGGAAAGTCGACTGTCAACAATAGTTTAATGTCATTTGTAATAAATGTCAAAGTTGTTTTTATTGTTTATTGTAATTCTAGTAATTAGTTTAAATATCTAGTTATGTTAGATATTAGTTTATTTAGTTAGTTAGTTACTATGTTAGAAATTAGGTGTTAGAAAATATCTAGATAATATCTAGATATTAGTTTTAGTTTAATATCTAAGTTTTGATATTAGCTTGGTAGTGTGTTAGAGAAGCAAGAGTTGTTGAACAAATCAGATCACTTTAACACACACACTCACAGTGTAAAAACAGAGAGAACACATCAGATCATAAACCGAACACCAAACCTTGTAATCGTTTGTTATTTATCAAAGAGGTTGGTAATCTTGTTATTATTGTTGTTTTGTAAGAACTTGATATAAACATTGTGGACTGACACCAATTGACTGACTCATATGCCTATGGATCCAATGCATTACAGTCTAAAACGTTACATGAATCAAATGAATGAACTAACACATTCTAAACATGTAACTCTCAAATAAGATGCAACTAAGTACACCATACGTCCAAGGCTCCTTAACGAGCTACCAAAACTGAACAAATGTTCCAAAGACTCATTTGAGTGTAAACCAAGCCCCAAAAGGCATAATGAACGTTTGGCTAAAATACGTGAGCCAATAGGGTTACATAAACCAAAGTACAACTTTTCCCAAATATCTTTGTTTCTCAAATCACAATTGGCCTTCGGCCCAAAACTAACGGGATTACCATTTCTAAAATGTTCCCAAAGTCGGGAATGGCCAAAATCAAAGGACTCACACATTCGTACCTTCAAAACGTCCCATTTACATGATTGATGCATAAAACCCGACAAACACTTAAAAGTGTGTTTTTGAACAAATATCTATTTATGCAATAAATCATCAAAACCCATTCATTTATGACACATATATCGAAATGCCCAAAAATCCCAAATGTGGTGTTTTACAAAGTTTAATAAGCTAAACACTTCAAATAATCAAAAGTTACAAAATAACTCAACAGTTGATAATTTCATGTAAAACACATAAATGATTTAAAATAGACATTTTGGCATGTACAACGTTTTCATAAATCAACTTGAACTCACCTTGCTAGGTTAGGTTAAACCTAGGTTCCAAATCCAACCATTAGCCTTCATTAGTGTAGATCCACAATTTCCAAGCTATTATCAACAAAAGCTAAGGTTTCCAAACAACCCATTCCTTCAAGTCTAGCATAAACATCAACAAGTAAACCTTCAGATCTATAAATATACTTATACCAAAAAGCTTAGATTACTCAAGGAAACTTACCATATTGGATGTTGAGACTTGCCACCCAAAGCTATCCAAACAACCCATCAAACCTTCAACCCAAGCTTCCAAATACCGAACCCTTGAGTTTTGTTTGGACCAATCCACCATAGTTGCTTCCAAATACGAAACTCTAGTTCCCAAAATGAACTAAAAAGGAGAGAAAAGGAGAGGGGAGGTGAAAATGAGGAAAAACCCTAAAAGATGGGATTTAAATCGTCTAGACCAACCCCTCTGCCTTGGCCGCGACCTCAAGTCGTAGGCCAAGCCACGCGTGTCCTCCGAATACAAAATTCCAGTGACATACGCGACTTTGGTCACGGCTTGAGGCCGCGGGCCAAACCGTGCATGTCACTTGTCGTGCCTCCTCGCGTCTTATGATAAGTCGCTCCCCGACCGTTTCTCTCGGTCGGCTTCTGACCGTTCCTTGACCGATCGTTGACTGTTCTTTTTGGAATTTACGAGTGTTACAGAATTGGATGTTTTGAGGTTGATGGAGTCACTAGAAATGGGAATCACGTCGAGGGTAGCCAGAATGATCATGTATAGTATGTTCATAATTGCACCTGACCAGTGTTATGGTGAACCTACGAGTTACATGTGTATACTTGGACTACTGTGATGTGATGACTGTTGGGGGTGGTGAAGAAGTTCCTAAGTAGATAGCCGTTAGAAGGGGTTGATGATTTTAGCATGTGTCACTTGAAGTGACAGTTGGCATGATAATTGCGTTAAGTGGACCGTTTCAGGTCGGAATGGTTGGTTGGATTAGAACCGTAGATTTATGGAATTAATATTATTCGGGGAGAAATTTTAAGGTGAACCTATGAAGCCCTTGATTTTGTCTTAAGATGTTTGAGCATCTGGATGACGATAGTGTGACTGAGAATTTGAGGAGTGTGGTTTTGAGGCGTTGAGTGTCGATCAAATTCATGCACAAAATTTATTATAATATAAATCGCATCAATTATTTCTCATGTGTCCGAAATCATCATGTGGATTATATTACAAAATCTTGGAAAGATGTGTAGCACACACAAGGTTTTAAACCATGGTTTTAAACATGCATAAAACTACTTGATTGCATGGGTGCATACTTTGCTGAAACTTTCTTTATTCTCATCGTTGTCCAACGCTATTTTCGGATATTGCGATGTTCGTGTTTTGATGTTGTTTAGGGTCTTGGACAAGTAACAATGGTTTATAACCTTAACATTGGATCTCCTCCACAAATGTTAAGGTTTTGGACGAAGAGTTATCTTCTATTATTTTGATGTTTGAGTTTATTGGAAATTTTATTCTGCGTGAGTTTTGTTGAGTCTTATGGAGTATTATTTTATGGTGTCTTGCAGCGCATGAACGAACATTGAAATGCGTTGGCTAGATTCATTGCGTGTGTTGGTTTATGGGTTATTGAGAAACTTATTTTATGAGAGTTTGGTTGATGGATTTTATCCCATATGCTATTTTTGGAGTTTCAATATCGTGTGATTTCTCTTTTGAGTTTTATACGAGTATATTTCGTTGCACACTACTTAGTATTATAATTGATTTATACTTTTGGGGTGAGTAAGCTTATGAATGATTTGTGATGGTTCATGTTAAAATTTTGCTTTGAACACCCTTCGGTTGTTGATTTTACTGTTATAGTCTCACGCAATGCATTATATTGATTTGCTCGTCTGCATGGCATTATAGCCACCATTTTGGGTCAAAGAGCGTTTTATTCGTACGTGTTATGTCCCAAATTTCAAGTTCTAATTACAATAACAAGATGAGAATCAATTCAATCAAACTTT
Source organism: Arctium lappa (assembly GCA_023525745.1). Taxonomy (NCBI): domain Eukaryota; kingdom Viridiplantae; phylum Streptophyta; class Magnoliopsida; order Asterales; family Asteraceae; genus Arctium; species Arctium lappa. The sequence continues at coordinate 67,414,678 of CM042048.1, read as the reverse complement.
GTTTTTCAATTTTGATTACAAAGAATTCTTACAAAAACTCTTCTATTATTTATCTCACTAGAAAACTATATCTTCGTAGCCTAATGAGTCTACGAACGAAAAGAACTAGTTATACTAAGCAACTTTACCATACAAAACAATTACAATACATTGACTTTGACAAATTATTACAAAGACTTTGACTTGCTTTGAAAGTTGACTTGAGCTTTGACTTGGTTGACTTTCTATTTTCAGACTTCATGATCACATCCAACAAGTATATGCTCTAACAATCTCCCCCTTTGGATTCAAGATCATTTCTAAGAAGAGTTTGCAATTTAAACTCCCCCTTTAATCACAAAATTACAATCTCCTCCTTGTAAAACTCTTTCAACAAGAATTAACTTCAGAAAAAATAATCCTTTGAGCAATCTCCCCCTTTGTCAGAATATCATCAGATTAAATCTCCTCTTTTACTTAGCAATCTCCCATTTCTTTGATAAATCTGTCTTCAAAAACTTTTGTAATCACCCCAAAGTCTGTTTTCAAGAATAGTAACATTCTCCCCAAGGTTGTAAAAACCTCTTTCAGACATCAGAAAGAAATTATCTTCAGATTCAGCTCGGTTTGCTTCAGCAAATTGTCTTCAAAGAAAATTTCAGTAAAATCAGCTTGCTTCTGGAATACTTTGAATATGATCTTTCCGCTTTCAACAAACTTTCATTAAATGAACTGTCTTGACATAAATTTCTCCATTAAACTTCAACTTTTTTTTATCATATCCCACATTTCCTGATCACTTCTCAAACATTTCTTGATCCTCTCCCCCTTTTTGATGATTGGATCATTGACATCATCAAAACTTTCACAAGAAATGTCTTTTACAAATCTGATATGACCACTGATCTTTCACAAGAGCCTCTGACTATTCATCGATCCAAAAGATATTCATCCGAATCTTTGCAAATTCAGACAAATTATGAGTGTAACACCCGAATCAACAAATGAATCAGTTAGAAGTCCCTGTTAGTAACATGAAGTCACTGTGTGTAACGAATACACATTGGAAAGGAGCTTTTTGATGATCACTCCCCCAGGTCTTCCATTCAATCATCGAATAACACACGTTTATTCTGTGAACGTTTTGACAGAAAAACGAATTTCCTGTGTGTTCGTGCTTGTGTATGAAAGAATTAAGCACATGATGATTGCTTTTGTTAGGCTCAAAATTGTGTAAACCATTGAGACAACAACAGTTAAACACAGACTCAATTGTGCATGATCGAAATGCGAAGGTGGGGCAGTTTTCCTTCTTTTTCAATATCCAGATTTTCCAAATGAAAACCAGATAGATTATATGTTGCGTCCCCTTGAAAATATGAAACATCTTCTTGTTGAGAAAAAGATGAGTAGCTGGTGGGGTTTTTTTTATCAAGAGTTGGCATGGGCTAGTTGCCTGTTTCAATGATGTTCACGAAGAATTGTGAAACACCATCAATGTGGATGCCCGACTCAGAAAAAGTTGGTACAGAGTTTAATATTCTTTTACGCTGTTCTCTCACCCTCTTTCTTTTTAATCATTGAGCTTACTTCTAACCAAACTCTCTTTTACATTTTACCTCATCACACCCACACTCATATATTGACTCCTCACTCTTCGATCACTCAAGGATTAACTTCTTGGGTAGGAAACACTGGTTAACGTGAATCTATAGAAGTTCTGTTAAGCTTACACAATGAACCCATGTAACCCTAAAAGTACAATGTTGCTCAAAATGATTTAACTTGTAAGTTAAAGCACAAAGTGAAATACAAGTCAAATAAACGTATGCTCTTGAATGTAATCATGAAGATTTGAGCATTTTAAACATTGAAGATATTTCAAAACAAGTATATTGAATGAATGAAATGAATACAAGAAACTTGTTTGAAAATCTGACATTGTATGAAAAGATCAAATAGAATGATTTAGCAATTAAGGCTTAGGTCAGCAAAAACTGGATATTTGTCTATACGAATCAAAATACAGACATTCTTGAAAGAAACGTTTTGAAATGAAATCAACACTCAACAAACATTTAAATTCAATCGGGGTGTCTTACCATCGTAAATTTTGTTCAATATGAGACATGGTAAGAACATATTCAACAAAATAGTAAACTGTTGTGTGTGAATACTTGAAAGTATATGGAAAAGATAATACACAATTCGATCCAAAAACAATCCAAATTTTGTTAGAAATCAAGAAAACGATATTTTCTTGAAAAATTCAATAAAATCGATCAAATTTTCGATTTCGATCACTAATTCAGATTTTGTAAAACAATCTCTCAATCCTCTCAAGATCTAGATAACTCTGATACCAATTGATAAACCAAGATCTCTAAATCCTTAGAGAGAGAAAGTAGAGAGAGAGAATCTAGAAGCGAAAAGTAGTAATTCACATTAAAGAGCGTGTGTTTCTTACAAGACACAAAGACCAAAGGGACATAAATACCCTTGGTCAGATACAATACTAATCAGCCCTAAACTCAGTATAGACCAAGTCCTATAAATACAATGATTACTATAAAATCAGACCTAACAGAAACATACAGTTTATTAACATTTAAGCACATGAAAATGAAAACATTTTAAAATCACGCTTCTAAATTCATGAAATCTGTTTTGAGAATAAGAAGTGGTTTGAACATTTAAGAACATATTTTCATATCTGAAAGTTGTCCTTCTTTCAGACACGTATGAGATTAAGATTATAAATAAACCTTTTCACTCAGTCTTAAATCTCATCAAGTCAGCTCTAAGTCATATATGAAATGATCATGTAAGCTCTCTCTCAATTCTGCAAAAATCACAAGTCTGTTAAAGTACAAAGCTTTATTCACAAAATTTTATTGAAATTTAAAAATATAAAGCAATAAAACGTTTAAAAGTACGAGTTATAATCAGATGTAATCAGAAATCATATTCAGTACTCCCCCTAAAATTATGCATCATAAAATTCATCTCACACTCCCCCTGAAAACATGAACAATGTTGAGTGCATATATCTTAAAGATAATATTGCAAATGCATATTTTTCAGTAAAAATTATGTACTCCCCCTTGAAGGTTTAACTTCTCATTTAAGTATCGGAGTACAATCTCATGCAGCACGGAGTATCATCTCTTTTGATCATTAAAGAGCGAGTTATAAACTATTGTGTTTAGAAGTCAAACTCTTAATTTTTGAAGAACGGGTCCTGAACTGTAGTATTCAGAAGCCTTTTTCACAAGTTCTTATACTTTTAATTTATTTTATGTTTGACCAAATCACAAGTTCTTATAGTTTTACTAAGTTTGGGAAATAAACTGATGTAGGTGGGTCTTGAGGGAAATTTTATTTCATGTCATTATATGGTTAAATGAGAGATTTTCGGAACATGATTATGTGAATTCCTCCTTTGGGAGTCTTGTTGTAACACCCATAATTTCCTAAAGAAGTGGTGTAAAGCCCGTGTCCTGGTACAATTTTTTTTTATGTCCTTATTTAATTAATGCGTTTATCGTTTCGATCTCGTAATATTAAGTCTCGTTGGAAAAAAAAACCATGTTTGTTAACATTTTGGTCCTTAGGGGTTAAATAATAAAAATCCAAATTTAGGTGGGTTAAAATTTGGCAAGGCTTTATAGTGGAGGGACTAAAGTTGATACTTGGTGAAAGTTGCATGGATCGGCCAATGAGGATCGAGCCCATTCTCGTTCTTCATGGCTTTGATCTTATTAAACCCAAAAGCAAAGAAACCCTACTTGGCTAACAATCCTTTTTCTTCCTTTCGTTTTCCTTGCGCCGTGAATCACCACCCAAACACCATCTTTTTCCTTCTTTCCTTGTTCTGCTGCCGTGAACCACCCAAACCACCAGCGCCGCTGCTGGCGAGAGCGAGAGCAACGAGAGAGAGATAAGGAGCCGTCGAGTCATCGCGTTTGCTGCTGCGTTTTCTCGAGAGGTAAGGCTTCTTCTTTTCTCTTCTTGTTTTCCTATTCGTCGTCATCCTATCACCGTGAAGCCACCGCCGCAACCATGGCTGCCGACGGGTGTGCCGCCATGCACCACCAATAGGTGGCTGTGATGGCAGGTTGCGACCGTTGTTTTGCGGGGTTGTTCGCGAGAGAGAAGTACTTTTCTCTTTCTCTTGTCTTCTTTTCGTTTCGGCGTCGAAAACCCAAGAAAAACGCCATCACCGCCGCCGCCGCCGACCACCACTGCCGAAGGTGGCAGAGGGTGGTGTGTGGTCTTGTCCAGGCCTTGCAAACTCTAAAACCCGGACTCGTTACAAACCCGAAAACCCTTAACCGTTTAAAAAAAAGATGTTATCATTTTATGTGAATATGTGCAATCTGCCACTATTTTGCGTTGGCCATAACTTTTCCGTCGTTGCTTGGTTGGAGGCGAAACTGGTGCCCACGGTTCACATTCTGTGTCGGGCACATTTTTCGTGCTTTAGTGAAAACCTGCTTAAGCTTCTAGCTAAGTGAAAAATAGCCATTTTTACAGCAGGTCCGAATCTGCCGGAATGACGTTTCAGGTTTAGAAAAATCATATAAAATCGTAGGAAAATCGTTAGAATGCGTATAATATGTCCCTGGAAGGATAATACCTAGACATATCTGGTTGTAAAAATTGATCTCTAGATTTGTGGGTCTATTAGGGACTAAACAGGTCTCGAACAGACCTGTAGTTTAGGACGAAAAGAAGAAATATCACCCGTTTAAACTTATGCTTATAATTAAGGGTCCCGGGTTTCGAATTGACACTATATAGCGCTTATTTAGGTGTCTAGTAGTGATTTTGGAGTTGGCTAGCCCATGTGATCGTTCGAGATTTCTACATCGCTTTTAAGGTGAGTTCACTCACTACGTAGAACTTTGGTTATATTTACATTACTGTAGCTGGCATGTGATAAGTGGTATTACTTGTTGTGTGGTACTAGTTATTGTTGTGTCTATTATGGACCTTGGGTGTCATGTAAACTCGGTGGGACCGAGGATTGTGTACACGAGTGGCGTAGGAATTCGGTGGGACCGAGGGATATGTGCACGGTTATCGTGTGTCATCGGGGAGACTGATGGATGCTTGTTTAGGTGGGTTGGTGTGAGCATGCTTATTTAGGATGCGTTCTTAGACTTGCATGCTTGGTTATGTGTATCTACCTGTTAGGGGTAATGTTATATAATTGTGTTGTACGTGGTGTTGAATTCACTAAGCTTTGTGCATACCCTTTCCCTATAAATTGTGGTTTCAGGTACTAGTGGCTCCAAGGCGTGACGGTACACACTGGCGCGTACGAAAGGCTCTTTGCCGTCATGAGATTTAATTTATACTTAAAAACAATTTAATTCCTCTGCTTAGTTTAAATGAGAACGTTTGTTATTTAAGTTTGCAAACGAAACGGTTATTTGGATTATTAATGGTGTCTTATGCAATTAAATGGTTATTTTTAAAAGTTCAAAATTTTTGAAATTTTTGGGACGTTACAACTTGGTATCAGAGCACAACTTGAGTGAATCAAACACATCTCGGTGAGGTTGATCTCAAGTTCGCGACTATAATTTTTTTTTTAAAGTTTTTGGAAAATAAAAGAAAGGAAAATGCGTTTGAGAAACGGTGATCGAGGGCGCAGTGTGTACAGTCAACCGGACCCAAGGGAAAATGTACAATACTTAGTGTATTTATTATTTTCTAGATCATAGGGGTATGCATGCTAGATTGCTTGTGCTATTTGCACTGTGCTGTATGTTCATTGCTTGCTAGTAGGAATTTATGCTAGTCATGGTAGGTTGTTAAGTGAATGCCCTATAGGTTGTATGCAGTAAGAATCACATAGCCTTAGAATATTTGATTTAGTTCTATTGCGCAACTCTTGTTTGAGTCTAACCGTTCTAGGATAGAATCTTGTATTCAAATGTCTATTTGTTTCACGCTGCATGTGACGGGGTATTCGCGAGGTAACTCGTTATGACTAGTAGGGATTTCGTTATAGCAAGGGTGGTGTTTTGGGATGGAATTCCTAGGAAGCTAGGAAGAGTGTATACATATGCTGGTGCGGGCATATGGGTATAGTTATCGGCGAGAAACTACTTGGACACTTTGGGATGGGACTCGGAACGAGCAATGATAGGTGTGGAAGGTAGTAGTAGAGCTCCTACTACCGGAAGCACAAGATCAATGCTTGAGTCGGGGAAATTCACGAGGAATCCAAGGAGTTGAGCGTGAGCGTTGATAGAATGAGTTATTATGTACTAATAACTCGTAATTTCTACCCAGAAATGGCCATCACTAGGAGGAACAACACTACCGAGCCAAAGACTAGTGCCGGGATCACTACAGAGCAGATCCGAGAGATGATTGCTGCTGAGGTGGCACATGCGATCGGGGAGGCGATCCCTGAGATTATCACTACCATCCGCGATGAGGTGGTTGTTCTGATGGAGGAGCGCATTACGGCGATTCCACCACCGGCAGGTGGACAACCGCGTATACGAGAGTTTCAATATCGGGATCTCTCTGCTTGTGCTCCGCCTGAGTTTAAGGGAGACCCGAATCCGATCATCAGTATGCGATGGATATCGGACAGGGAGTGCGAATTTTTTACCAGTGGCTGCCCCGACAACTTAAAGGTTCACTTCGCGGTGAACTTACTACGTGACGAAGCGAAGGATTGGTGTGCTACGGCGTTGACGCTGGCTGAGCGTACTACTATTACCTGGGAGGAGTTTGTCACCCGGTTTCGTGCAGAGTACGTGCCCCAGGTAGAGATGGAGAGGATTGCAAAGGAATTTCTAGAGCTCACTCAGACGACAGAGACTGTGAAGGAGATGAACCGGAAGTTCACAGAAATGGCGTTGTTTTGTCCTCAGTATGCTACTTCGGAGGACATGAAGATGTCTCGGTACAAGGACATGTTACATACCGAGATTAGGGAGTTCGTGAGCACTGCGCAGTATGCTTCATTCACTGCGATGATGGAGGCTGCCCGGAGACGGGAACTCGAGTTAGAGACTCAAGCGAAGAAGAGAAAGGCGACACATGCGGTGACGCCAATCTCTGCTGTACGATAGAAGTCAAGGTTCGTGGACTCACGCTCGAGCCCAAGGAGCGGTGGGTTTAATCCTAGGGATGTTAGTGGGAAGAGAACTGATAGATGCTTCAAGTGTGGGCAGACCGGTCATTTTAGTCGAGATTGTAAATTGTCGTTGATGGTCTGCTTTAACTGCAAGCAAACGGGTCACGTGAAGGCCGACTGTCTGAACGCGAGGGTAGCTGATGGGAGTGGGCACAGAGGGCTCCTGCGAATGCCCCACTGCGTATTACTGACAGTCGAGCGGGTCAGCCGGGGATGGAGGCAACCCGAGGTAGAGTCCACCAGCTGAAGGTGGACGAGGCACAGGCGACGCCTAAGGTGGTGACAGGTACATTTCATTGCTCTTTCCTCTTTGTCCTTCCTATCTCTGCGGTATGTATTTTTTTTGATGTGTTTAAATTGCATGTTAGGTACGTTCCTAGTTAACTCGGTGCCTGCGGTAGTGATGTTTGATAGCAGGGCTACTCATTTGTTTGTGTCTCGCACTTTTAGCGAGAGTTTGGGCCGAGTTGTAGGGCGGTTAGGGTGTCCTATGGTAGTCAAGGTTGCTGATGACAGTACCTTGACGGTTTCGGATGTCTATCGGGGATGCACATTGGAAATCTCGGGTGTGAGGTTTCCCATCGACCTAATTCCGATTGCTATGCGTGATCTATGTGTGATTGTGGGCATGGATTGGATGGATACGTTTGATGCGGAGATTGTTTGTCATCACAAACAAGTGCGAGTTCAAACCCCAAGCGGGGGAGAACTGTTGGTTCAGGGAGACTAGCTTAGACGGAATTCAGCGATATGTTCAGCTGCGAAGGCTCGGAGGCATTTACAGCATAGTGGGCAAGGATACTTGGCATATGTGATAGACACGCGAGTTGACGAAGGGAAGAAGACTGCAGAAGACGTGCCAGTCGTACAAGAGTTTACCGATGTGTTTCCCGATGATTTGTCGGGGATACCTCCCGAGCGACAGGTATAGTTTCGAATTGATCTGATTCGGATGCTGCTCTGGTGGCCAAGGCACCTTACCGCCTGGCTCCACCGGAAATGAAGGAGTTGTACGCTCAGTTGCAGGAACTTCTCGAAAAGGAGTTCATTAAGCCGAGCTGTTCACCATGGGGAACCCCTATTTTGTTTGTGAAGAAGTTGGACGGGTCTCAACGGATGTGTATAGACTACCGCGAGCTGAATAAGCTTACGGTGAAGAATCGTTATCCTCTCCAAGGATTGACGATCTGTTTGACCATCTTCAGGGAGCCTCGTGGTTCTCTAAGATTGATTTGAGGTCGGGATATCATCAGATGCGGGTAAGGAGTGAGGTTACGGAGAAGACGACCTTTCGCACGCGTTATGGCCATTATGAGTTTGTGGTGATGCCTTTTGGGCTCACCAATGCACCAGTAGCATTCATGGACCTCATGAACCGGGTATGTAGGCCGATGTTGGACCGGTCGGTGATCGTGTTCATCGACGATATTCTCGTATATTCGAAGACAAAGGAAGATCACGAGATGCACTTGCGAGAGGTTTTAGATGTTTTGAGGCGGGAGAAACTTTATGCTAAGTTCTCCAAGTGCGAATTCTGGTTACGACAAGTCCAATTCCTAGGACATGTCGTGAATCAGAATGGTATTATGGTCGATCCGGCCAAGATTTCAGTGGTGATGCGGTGGGAAGTGCCAAAAACTCCCACCGAGGTACGGAGTTTTCTAGGGTTGGCGGGGTTCTATCGTAGATTTATCCAAGATTTCTCCAAGATTGCGTTGCCTTTGACCCTTTTGACAAAGAAATCTGCGGCTTTCAGCTGGGGTAAGGAGCAGCAGAGGGCCTTCGAGGAGCTATGCAGATGGTTATGCGAGGCTCCGGTATTAACCTTGCCCGAGGGCATGGAGGATTTGGTGGTGTACTATGACGCTTCCCATCAGGGCTTGGGTGTCGTGCTCATGCAGCGCGGTAGGGTTATAGCCTACGCTTTGTGACAGTTGAAGCCTCATGAGGCGAACTACCCGACTCATGACTTAGAATTGGGAGCGGTGGTGTTTGCTCTCAAGATTTGGAGGCATTATCTGTATAGTGTCAAGTGTACGATTTACACTGACCACAAGAGCCTCAAATACCTGATGGATCATCAGAATCTCAATATGCGTCAGAGAAGGTGGCTCGATGTGGTAAAAGACTATGATTGCGAGATACTTTACCACCCGAGTAAAGCGAATGTGGTCGCGGACGCACTTAGTCGACATCCGATTGGTGAACCACTGCGGGGTTTATGTCAACGATTGACGGTGGTTGCACCTCTTCTCGAGTCAATATGTAGTGCTCAGGAAGTGGCAATAGTAGATGAGAATGCCAAACGTGAGAGGGTTTCGGGAGAAATCCCGAATTTTGTCCAGGATAGTCGATGGTTATTGACTCGACACGGTAGAGTTTGGGTTCCTTTCACTGGTGGGAATCGACAGATACTATTGGACGAGGTTCACAAGTCTAAGTTTTCGATTCATCCGGGAGCCACAAAGATGTACCGAGACCTGCGAAAGGATTATTGGTGGCCCGACATGAAGAGGGATGCCTCTAAATGTGTAGAGGTATGCATGACTTGTCGGAAGGTCAAGGCGGAGCACCAACGACGACATGGGAAATTGCAGCCTTTAGAGATTCCGGTATGGAAGTGGGAGCAGATCACGATGGATTTCATCACTAAACTTCCCAGGACCCCACGCGGGAATGATGCTATCTGGGTGATTGTCGATTGTCTGACTAAGAGCGCTCACTTTTTGGCCATCAGATAGAGCTCCTCGGCGGAGAAGCTCGCGGAGATTTTCATTAGAGAGATTGTGACCAGGCACGGGGTGCTAGTTTCAATTGTCTTTGATCGGGATACTCGTTTTACCTATCGGTTTTGGGAGAAGTTTCAGGGTGAGATGGGTACGCGATTGCATTTTAGTACAACGTTTCATCCTCAGACTGACGGGCAGAGTGAGCGTACTATTCAGACACTTGAGGACATGCTGCAGGCATGTGTTATTGACTTTGGGGGTAGTTGCGATCAGTATCTCCCGTTAGCTGAGTTCTCCTACAACAACAGCTACCATTCCAGTATCGGCAGACCGCCTTACGAGGTGCTATATAGTAGGAAATGCAGGACGCCCATTTGCTGGGGCGAGGTTGGCCATCGAGTGTTGGGGAGCACCGATGTTGTGTTGAAGACGACTGAGATGATTCAGATGGTTCGGGATCGATTAGTCACTGCACAAAGCCGGCAGAAGAGCTACGCCGACAAGAGACGATCGGATTTGGAATTTCAGGTCGGGAATTATGTTCTTATGAAGGTGTCACCCTGGAAAGGGGTGATCCGGTTTCGCAAGCGGGGAAAGTTAGGGCCCCGTTACATTGGACCTTCCAAGGTCATTGCTCGAGTGGGTAAGGTAGCTTATCGCTTAGAGTTACCGGACGAGCTGAGCTTGATTCACAACACCTTCCATGTTTCCCAATTGCGAAAGTGTGTAGTGGATGAGTATGCAGTGATTTCTCTTGAGGACATTCAGATTGATGAAAGGCTTAACTATGTGGAGAAGCCGGTAGCTATCTTTGAGAGGAAGACGAAGACCTTGCGCAACAAAGTAATTGGATTGGTGAAAGTCCAGTGGCAACACCAGAAGGGTTCAGAATGGACGTAGGAGCCCGAAGCGGAGATGCGCGAGAACTATCCCGAGTTATTCGCCGACCGAGACTTCGAGGACGAAGTCTAAGCCAAGCGGGGGAGAGTTGTAAAGCTCGTGTCCCGGTACGGTTTTAATTTTTTTATGTCTTTATTTAATTAATGCGTTTATCGTTTCGATCTCATAATATTAAGTCTCGTTGGGAAAAAAAACCATGTTTGTTAACATTTTGGTCCTTAGGGGTTAAATAATAAAAATCCAAATTTAGGTGGGTTAAAATTTGGCAAGGCTTTATAGTGGAGGGACTAAAGTTGACACTTGGTGAAAGTTGCATGGATCGGCCCATGAGGATCGAGCCCATTCTCGTTCTTCATGGCTTTGATCTTATTAAACCCAAAAGCAAAGAAACCCTACTTGGCTAACAATCCTTTTTCTTCCTTTCGTTTTCCTTGCTCCGTGAATCACCACCCAAGCACCATCTTTTTCCTTCTTTCCTTGTTCTGCCGCCGTAAACCGCCCAAACCACCAGCGCTGCCATCGACGAGAGCGAGAGCAACGAGAGAAAGATAAGGAGCCGTCGAGTCGTCGCGTTTGCTGCTGCATTTTCTCGAGAGGTAAGTCTTCTTCTTTTCTCTTCTTGTTTTCCCATTCGTCGTCATCCTATCCCTGCGAAGCCACCGCCGCCGCTGCAGCTATGGCTGCCGACGGGTGTACCTCCGTGCACCACCAATAGGTGGTTGTGATGGCAGGTTGTGACCGTTGTTTTGCGGGGTTGTTCGCGAGAGAGAAGTACTTTTCTCTTTCTCTTCTCTTCTTTTCGTTTCGGCGTCGAAAACCCAAGAAAAACGCCATCACCGCCGGTGGCCGCCGTCGCCGACCACCACTGTCGGAGGTGGTAGAGGGTGGTGCGTGGTCTTGTTCAGCCCTTGAAAACTCTAAAACCCGGACTCGTTGTAAACCCGAAAACCTTTAACCGTTTAAAAAATGTGCAATCTACCACTATTTTGTGTCGGCCATAACTTTTCCGTCGTAGCTCGGTTTAAGGCAAAACTGGTGCCCACGGTTCGCATTCTGTGTCGGGCACATTTTTCGTGTTTTAGCGAAAACCTGATTAAGCTTGTAGCTAAGTGAAAAATAGCCATTTTTACAGCAGCTCCGAATCTGCCGGAATTACGTTTCAGTTTTAGAAAAATCATATAAAATCGTAGGAAAATCGTTAGAATGCGTATAATATGTCCCTGGAAGGCTAAGACCTAGACATATTTGGTTGTAAAAATTGATCTCTAGATTTGTGGGTCTAGAAGGGGCTAAACAGGTCTCGAACAGACCTGCAGTTTAGGCCAAAAAGAAGAAATATCACCCATTTAATCTTATGCTTATAATTAAGGGTACCGGGTTTCGAATTGACACTATATAACGCTTATTTAGGTGTCGAGAAGTGATTTTGGAGTTGGCTAACTCGTGTGATCGTTCGAGATTTCTACTTCGCTTTTAAGGTGAGTTCACTCACTACGTAGAACTTTGGTTATATTTACATTACTGTAGCTCGCATGTGATAAGTGGTATTACTTGTTGTGTGGTACTAGATAGTGTTGTTTCTAGTATGGACCTTGGGTGTCGTGTAAACTCGGTGGGACCGAGGACTCGGTGGGACCGACGATTGTGTACACGAGTGGCGTAGGAACTCGGTGGGACCGAGGGATTCGTGCACGGTTATCGTGTGTCATCGGGGAGACCGGTGGATGCTTGTTTAGGTGCGTTGGTGTGAGTATGCTTATTTAGGACGCGTTCTTAGACTTGCATGCTTGGTTATGTGTATCTACCTGTTAGGGGTAATGTTATAAAATTGTGTTGTACGTGGTGTTGAATTCACTAAGCTTTGTGCTTACCCTTTCCCTATAAATTGTGGTTTCAGGTACTAGTGGCTCCAAGGCGTGACGATACACACTGGCGCGTACGAAGGGCTCTTTGCAGTCATGAGATTTAATTTATACTTAAAAACAATTTAATTCCGCTGCTTAGTTTAAATGAGAACGTTTATTATTTAAGTTTGCAAATGAAACGGTTATTTGGATTATTAATGGTGTCTTATGCAATTAAATGATTATTTTTAAAAGTTCAAAATTTTTGAAATTTTTGGGACGTTACAAGCGGTTAATGATCGGCCAAGGAAACAGTCAGTGGCCGGCCGAGAGAAACGGTCCGGGAACGGTTTAACACAAGAAGCGAGGAGGCACAATAGGAGACACGCGTTGTTTGGCCCGTGGCCTCAATCCACGACCAAAGCCGCGTAAGTCATTGTGGTTTGCATTCGAAGGACACCCGCGGCTTGACCCGCGACTTGAGGTTGCGGCCAAGGCCGCGGGAGACTGTCTGATCGATTAAATACCCAACTTTCTAGGGTTTTCTCTCATTTTACTCCCACTTTCCACTTCTCTCTTCCTTGGGGAGATTTTGAGAGCTCAAGAAACGATTGTGGAACACTTTGGTGTGAATCTACCCTAGGGAGATCAAAGAGATGGCGAATGAATCTTGGTTGTGAATAGGGTGAAAGATGTCATGGATGAAATGTTGGTGGGAAGACTTTAAGTTTTGTTTGAGGTAAGTTCTTGTATATTTCAAGCTCTTGTATGAGGATCTTTGTAGATCTAAAGGGTTATAATTGTTGATGGTTCATTTCTCTTAGATTTGGAAAAAAGGGTTATTTGGAAACCCTAATCCATTGTTGAAGATGATGTGTTGATGATGGAAGCTTCATTCTTGGAGGCTAAGGATTTGGGTTTGAAATCTAGGTTTAACCTAATCTAGCGAGGTGAGTTCAAGTTGATTTGTGAAAACGGTGTACATGCCAAAATGTCAATTTCAAAGTGTATATATATGTTTTACATGAAATTAGTAACTGTTGAGTTATTTGGCGAATCTTTATTATTTGAAGTGTTTGATTTTATAAACTTTGTAAAGCACCAACGTTTGGGATTTTGAGCATTTTGCAAATAAATTATACACGTTGGCATTTTGAGGATTTATTTCATGAAGTAGAATTTGGGGTTAAATACATTTTATTGTGTATTTTAAATAAGTGTTTGAGTTTGTGTTATGGGATGTTTTTGAAAGAATAAATGATATAAACCCACTTAGAAAATGATTTGTTCCAATCTAAACTACGTTGGAGTTATTTATATAAATTGGAGTATGGGTTTACATACATGCGGGTTGTTTACGTTTGGTTTCACTTTATGAATTTCGACGTTGGGTCTTTGGATTTGTTGAGCTTATGGCTCGGTTTAGATTTGTTGGGTTTTGAGGACACTTGTCCGCTTTGAATAGCTCCATGTAGAGCATTTGGTTATGATTTGCATTTACTGCATCTTATTGAGAGTTACATGTTTTGAATGCGTTAGTTCATTCATTTTGAGTCATGTAATGTTTTAGTTAGTGTAATGGATCCATAGGCACGGTGTACTTTTGTCCCGTTTTGAACAAGTTCACCACTTTGGCACGGAATAGGCATCGGGTCACCATGTTAAGTTAGGTGTGGACCTATACAGCCGGGCAACGTCCCATGGGAAGTAAGGTGTAATTCTCTTGTGCATAAGTTCCCGTTTTGGAACTCTCAAGAATAGACCTAGAGGGGTTGACTTGAGGTTTCGAGCAATAGACTTAGAGGAGTTGAGCTCGGTATGTTTTATGGGTATAACCCATATGTTTTGGTTTCATACATAGTTATGTGACCTACTTTTGTGTTCCATCACATACTATGCAATCGGGTCTCCCTCGTCACCGAAAGGTGTTGTTTTGGTTATGGAGTTTTATAATCCATGTTTTTGGGTTTTGCATACTGAACTTTATCCATGCTTTTGGAATATTTTGGATGAGAGAGTTTATCCATGTTTTCAGTATTTGGTTATTAAAGTGTCAGTTATGTATTACGCGAGTTTTGGGTTTTAGATTTATATTAGAAAAAACGTTTTGTTTTGTGATTTTAATCACGAAGAGGGTGAATGTTGAAAAAGAGATTGTTTCCAGATTTAACGTATTTCATTTTGGAAATCACAATTTAATTAACGTTCTTAAAGTTATTGTTTTATATATAACTAATGAAAACTCTTGAGCTCACTATGAGTTAAGCTTAACCTTTTTATTTGTTGCCATGTGCATCAGGTTCCACTTGGGGTTTGGTTCTAGCGGTTCTATGAAGAGATGAGCACTATATTTACACGAGGGTGAGTAGTTTGGTGAAGTCTTCTGTGGTTGGTATAAGAATTGAACTATTATTGGGTTTTAGTAACATCCGTACCTTTTATAGATCGTGTATAAGGATTGAATTGTGTGTATTGAAGTTAAACCTTAATTTGTCGTTGTAGATGATTCAGTTATCGATGTATTTAGAAAATTTTAAATTAGTTGCTATTTCCAGTTTTGAGGGTGTTACAAGTTGGTATCAGAGCTTTAGTTTGAGAGAATTAGGTTTTGATTTTGGATGCCTAGACTCAAACTAGCATTATTTTAGGTGATTGAAAATGAAGTTGCACCAATAGGCACATTAAGATTGGATGTTTTGAGGTTGATGGAGTCTCTAGGAACGGGAATCGCGTCGAGAGTAGCAAGGATGACCATGTACTGTACGTTCATAATTGCACCTGGCCAGTGTTATGGTGAACCTACATGGTACATGTGTAAGCTTGAGCTTCCTTGATATGATGACCGTTGGGGTAGTGAAGAAGTTTCTAAATAGGTAACCATTAGAAGGAGTTGACGATTTTAGCATCCGTCACTTGGAGTGTGTTGGATCAAATAATTGTATTCAAGATTAAAGTTAAAGTTCAGGGTTTAAACTGCAATTGTGCTAAAATTAGTTAAAGGGTTTAAAGTGTAATAAGTTAATAGTTATTAAGCTATTGGGCCCAAGCCCATTAGAAAGCCCATTAAGATTAAAGCCCATAAGGCTTAGGTATTTAATGTTTTGATTAATTAGTTTTAGGGTTTAACCCTCATATTTACAATAATCATATTATAGTGAGGTGAAGGTTTCTCTGTATTCAAAGGGTATCAAGAACACTCAAGGTTTCATTGTTTATTCAAGGGATTGGTATGTTACTCTGATTTATATATCTCTTGATTATTATTGTGTTGCTTGATTACTTGATTGATTATTTACCAACTAGATTAAATCTGGGATAACAATTGGTATCAGAGCCTAAAGAATCAAGTTTTAGGATTAAATCTATATTTTTTTCGAATTTACTGTTCATCGAAAAAATACTGTTCATCGAAAAAATACTGTTCATCCGATTTCATGAATCTGTTATCGAATCCGGTCAATTAGTAATTGATTATTTGTGTTTTTGTGTTTCATTCGATCGAAGTTTCTGTGGTTTTTGTGTTTAATTGTGTTCAT
This sequence comes from Arctium lappa, assembly GCA_023525745.1. NCBI lineage: Eukaryota > Viridiplantae > Streptophyta > Magnoliopsida > Asterales > Asteraceae > Arctium > Arctium lappa. The sequence continues at coordinate 67,398,525 of CM042048.1, read as the reverse complement.
CGGTCGATTAAAATTTCTGGGTTTGGTTTCGGTCGAATCCCAGAAACTCATCGTGTTCTTCGGTCATTCATCGTGTTTATCGATATTATTGTTTGACCGATACCTATTTGACCTGAGCCTTCGACCGGGTAGTTGTATCTCCGGTCTTGCACCTTCGACCGGGTAGTTGTAATCTCCGGTCATTCCATTCGACCGGGTAGTTGTAAACACCGGTCCTTACTTCGACCGGATACTTGCTACTCCGGTCCCGCCATTCGACCGGATACTTGCTACTCCAGTCTTGCCATTCGACCGGATACTTGCTACTCCGGTCTTGCCATTCGACCGGATACTCGTATTCCCGGTCTTGCCATTCGACCGGATACTTGTTACTCCGGTCTTGCCATTCGACCGGGTACTTTCATACTCTGGTGTTTCCTTCGACCGGTACAATTCATTCTCCGGTCTTAGCTTCGACCGGTACGGTTCATTCTCCGGTCTTACATTTGACCGGTCGAAGCACATTTTCCTGTCCTAGACAAATTTTTGCAAGCTGCAACAGGGCCTCTAAAAGCCTAATTTTTTTTTGTCTAGGGGCTAAGTCTGCGAAGGGGGACAAAGTTCTGTTTGAGATCAACTGTTTGTTTTTGATTCAGTATTATTTGAAGCTTTATACTGATTGATAGGACTACATTTAATTATTTTCGGGAATTTATTTTTCTGAAAATTTTTTAGTGTGGTTTTTATTTTGATTCTAACGATCTCATCTAGTTGGTTGTTTTGGTACAGATTAGCTTGATTTCTAACCTTACAGCTAGGATGTCGTATCAGCTAAATATGTCTGCAGGTCACAGCCTTGATTTTAACAACATGACTCTATCTGAAGTAAGAGAAAAGGCTAAACAACTTGCTGGACGGTTATCAACATCATCTCGCATGATTGATGAGTATGACAAAGAAGAAAAAATGCTCAAAGCTGAAAACAAGGATTTACAGATTCAGAACTCATCTCTTCTTATTCAGATCAATGCTTTAAAAGAAAATTTAAAAGATTCTGATTCCTTAATTGACTTTGCAGGAATAATTGAGTCTAAAGAAAAAGAGATCTTTGACCTTCAAGCAAAGCTGAAAAGATCTGAATCTAGCTCAACATGGTCAAAGAAGGAACTAATGCAAAAAGAGCTAGATCAATTGAGAAAAAGAGCAAACATTGCGAGTGAGATATCTGAAGAGCTTAGAAAGACAAATTCTCAAGTCTTTGCGGAAAGAGATAAACTGAAAGATCAAGTTCTCAGTCTTGAGGGTGAAATTAATATGCTAAAAGAAAAGGCAACCCAAGACAGAGACAATTCAAAAGCTCAAGATGAAATGTTAAAGATTGAGAAAGAGAGAAAAGAATTTGCTAAGAAATTCTCTGACTTCTCCAGAAAAGCCTTCGAAGAAAAGAAATCCTTAGAACTTCGATGTGTTAAACTTTCTCAACAAGTTTCAGACTTTGAGAAGGTTATCATTCTAGAGAGAGAAAAGGCTGAGAATGAAAAGAAGAAAGCTGAGCTGAAGGATATAAATACAGACTTTTCTGAAGAAAAGAAAGTATTCGAGTCCGAGATAGCTAAGCTGACAGGAAAGCTATCTGAATTGTCAACAAACATCATGAAGGAGAAGAATGCAAAATCTGAGTTGCATAAGAAGTTTGATCTGATTGAAAAGGAAAGAAACAGTTTGTCTTCAAAGATAAAGGAACTTGAAGAGATCGTATTCAAGGTGAAGCTGACTGAGCTTCTGTTTCGGTTGCCACTGAGATTTAACTTCTGGCCTTTGCTTGCTCAGACCTGAAACATGTGAAACTCGTGAGTTAGACTGTTGAGCAACAAATGAATGCTTCTTCTTCGGATGACCAGTAGTGTTCGGTTTCTGTGAATGCTTAGATATAATCTTACCTTTAGCACTCTTTGCTTTCACAGAGACTGAGTTATCAACTTTCGTTGATTTTGCACTGTTAACAGGCATACTGGTTTTTCCCAAAGATTTCTTAACAAAGGATGAATGGTTAGGAAGTTTTGCATTAAAGTCAAATTGATTAAAACAATCATCTAAACCACCATCAGAGTTTAGAAAATCAAACCCTTTATTTGCTAGACCAATCATATCCTCAGAGTTTGAAGCCTTTGAAATAATAACATTTTTCAGCACGGTTGAAAAAACTTTTTGTTGAATCTCAATCAAAAGTCTTTCATCTGTTAAAGAGTTCTCGAGTTCAGAAATTTAACTTTCCAAAACAAGAGGAGGGACATAAATTTTACATTTAATAGGCTTCGCCTCCATCTCTTTTTCATAATAACTCTGAAAGAAATCATTTGAAAGAGATTTCTTGTGATATATTGGATTATCATTATAACTATTATTCATTTTCGCATAATAAAATGGAAGGTGAACTTTAGATGATTTCAAACGTTTTTCAGTTTCGTTGGCTTCATCCTTTTCAGACAGTCTAGTCCAGAAAACTTTAAGCTCAAGGATTCTTCGAGCTAATTTCAAAGAAAGAAGATCATAAAGTGCAGGCACTTCAGATATTCCTTTTTGAAGACAGTGAGGATTCTTATAACCAATTCCCCATTTTTCTATTTCCTCTTTGGGTTTGTTCAGATGAATAGTTTGTTCAGTTTGACCCAATTTGTATAACTTCTCTTCCAAACTTTTTAATTTTGCAATTAAAGTTTTGTTTTCTTCAGTACATGAAGAATGCATTTTCGTAAGCTCATATAAATCAAGCTCACTTTTTCTCAGTTTAGACTTGATTTCAGAATTCTCTTTAAGAATTATTTTCTTTTCCTTTGCGCTGGTGTCATTATTTCTATGTAAAACCTCAACCAATACTTTCTTCTCAGCAATTTCGTTGCTAAGTTTCTGTATCGATTGGTTTTTGTCAGAAATAACACCATTTTCTCGTTTAAGTTTTGACTCTAACTCTTGTTGTTTTAAATTCATGGCATGTATTTTATTTATGAAATCTAAATAAGATAAATCACATACCTCCTCTTCTTCATCATCTGAATCAACTTCAGCTTCTGATTCCTGCTTTCCCATCAAGAACATGTTGACTGCTTCATCTCTCTCTTCATCCTCTTCTTCCTCGTCTGAATGATCAAGCCAGTACTCATCCTCTGCCATCAGTGCCTTACCCGCCTCCTGTTTCTTTGCAAGAAGCATCTTGTTCTTGTAGTAATCGGAGTTTCTGACTTTGGGTCTGCGGCAGTCTCTGGCAAAGTGACCTGTTTTGCCACAGTTGTAGCACATTGGTGGTTCTGACTGACTGGATCATTCAGCTTGAAATCTTCTCTTTTCCGGCTTCTTCTCCTCTATTCTCTTTCCTTCAGCATGATACCTTCTCTTTTCCGGTTTCTTCTCCTCTATTCTCTTCCTTTCAAACTTCTTTCCTTCATATCTACTTCCTTCAACCCTTTCCTTATGGACATAGTTGTTAGGACCAGAAGAATACCTCTGACTGTTTGAACTTGGCTTTTTGCAGAACTTTTTCTGAAAAGCATTTGTCAGCATAAGCATTGCTTCAGTTGTTCATTTTCATCTGATTCAGAGTTTGCATCAGCTTCAATTTCTTCTGATTCATACACAATTGTCTTCTTCTTCTTCTTCTTCTTGACAACAAGAGCAACTGTGTCTTCAACTGGCTTCACTTCCTTCCTCTTCTCATCTAGAATTTCATCCACCTCTTCTTCATTTTGTTTGAGGGTTTCATATACCTCATGAAGTGGAATCTCATTCAGATCCTTGATCTGCTTCATCTATCTGGCAAATCTCTTCCATTCCGACTGTAGAATACTTAGGAATTTGACGTTCAGCTCGATTTGAGATTTAGTGACCTTTTTCTTGCTTGGTTCGTTTAGCAAGGTCACGAATCTGTCATCAGTTCCTTCTAGAGACTCTCCACTTCTGCCTTTAAATTCTTCATAATTGTTTAGGCAGTTGGAAAGTTTGAGCTGATTCCCAACCTTTGAACCCAGCATCATCTTCTCTAGCTGATCCCACATCTCTTTGCCCGAGGCTTTATAGCTGTCAATCTTTACATAGATTTCGTTTGGAATTCCTTGTAGAATGTATGACTTTGCTAATTTATCACCTTTTGCTCTCTTTAAGTTATCATCTTCGAGCTCATGATACTTAAGTTCAATCTGTGTTGGCACAGTTCCAACCATACGAGTCATCATAACTAGTTTCATAACCCCTTCTTCTATCGATTGCCTGATGAAATCACCCAACTCATGTTTGTCAACAAAGTTTAGGAACCGATCTTTCCACTGTTCGTATTCTCCTTTAAAGAGAACTGGTGGCTTGGTGTCAGTTCCGATTGCAAGGGCTTCTCTAGATGTCATTCTGAATAAAAAGATCGAAGTCTGGAAAACTTTGCGTTTTTAGAAGGTGGCGCAAATGAGGTTTGCGCTAGAGGTGGTTGGCGCAAAGGATGGTTTGCGTTTCGAGAGGCTGGCGCAAGATGAGGTTTGCGTGAAGAGTGGGTTGCGCAAACTGAAGCTTTGCGTTTCAAGTTGATCGCGTGAAGTAGAGCTTTGTGTTTCAAGTTGATCGCGTGAAGTGAAGTTCTTTTCGTGAGGAGTAGATCACGCGAACTGAGGTTTGCGTGATGAGTTGGTTGTGAGAGTTGAGGTTTTCGTGATGAGAGGGTTGCGCAATCTGAGGTTTGCTTGAGCTGTTGGTTACGCAAAGTGGGGTTTGCGTGAGTAGTGTGTTACGCAAAGTAGAACTTGCGTGAAGTGTTAGTCGCGCAAAGTGGGCTTTGGGTGATCAGTGTGTTGCGCAAAGTGGGCTTTGCGTTTTACGTGGGTGGCGCAAAGTAAACTTTGCATGTTCAGTGTGTTACGCAAAGTATGTTACGCAAAGTTCAATTTGCGTGAGTTGTTCCCTGTGTTTGCGCGAGTTCGTCCTGTACTTCGAAAATCAACTAAAACCTGTTTCTACGTCGATTAGCAGTACCAAACTCTACCAATATGACTAAAAACACATCTAGAACAGTTTGTGACCACACGATCTCGATAAAAATCACTTTTTGAAGTAAAAAATCGATGGCACAGTGACTTTTTTTTGGTCGTGAAAAGTTTTGCACTAAAATCCCAAAATGGAACTCGAATTAATCTTTAAATTGAAATCAAACAACAACTACTCGATCTAACAGCCTAATCGATCACAACCTGGTCGATTTCCACACCAAAAACACTCAAAAACTCGAAATCGATTTTCAAATAAGAACACAGAGTCGGTTTTTGAAAAACTTGATTTTGAATCACTTATCAGGCTCTGATACCAATTGTCGGTCCACAATGTTTATCAAGTTTTATATCAAACAACACATAAACGATTTACCAACCTGTATTGATTAATAACAATGGTTACAAGGTTTGATCTTTTCAAGCTCTAGATGTGTTATCTGTTTTACACCTTTATGTATGTGTTTTTGTGTGTGATCTGATTTCTTAGAGTTTTCTTCTCTAACACACAAACACCTAATATCTAACTAACTAACTAACTAATATCTAGATATTATCTAGATATTATCTAATAACTAATATCTAAATAACTTAGATATTAAATAACAAACTAATATCTAACATAATTAGATATTTAAACTAAATACTAAAATTACAATAAACAATAATTTACTTCGACATTTATTACAAACGATATTAGACTTTGTATCGAGAGTCGATTTTTCGGCATTAGCTTCAGATTGAATCTTCAGATTGGATGATTTTGAATCCAATAGATATGTGATCTAACACACACGCGCACAAAAGACTAACTAAAAAGAAAATTACAAGACTTTGACTTTGACTATTTATTAAAAAGAGAGTTTGACTTTGCTTTGAGAGTTGACTTGAGCTTTGACTTGGTTGACTTTCAGTCTTCAGTCTTCATGATCTTGCATCCAACAATTATATGCTCTAACATTCTCCCCCTTTGGATCAAGATCATCTCTAAAAAGATTTTGCAATTCATTCTTCCTCTTTGATCAAACTTTAACAACTTTATCTCCTCTTTGTAGATTATTGTCAGCTCAGACTATCTTCAGAAAGAAAATAAGCATTGAAGTTCAATCTCCCCTTTATCTCCAAATACAATTATGTATTCTTCCCAACGCCTTTGGGCATCATCTTTTGCAAACAACTTTAACATTCTCCCCCAAAGTAATAAGAACCACTTTCAGACTTCAGAAATAAATTATCTTCAGATTCAGATCGGATTGCTTCAGCAAAATGTCTTCAAAGAAAATTTTAGTAAAATTCAGCTCTGAATAATCTTTAACAATCCGAATCAAAAACTTTGCAATTAACTCTCTTCAAACTTTGCATTTCTTGAACTTTTCGTCTCTCCCATATTCATTTCTTGATTACTTCTCAAACATTTCTTTATCCTCTCCCCCTTTTTGATGATTGGAGCATATGGATCATCAAAACTTTCACAAGAAATGTCAATAATCTGATCTGACCACTGATCTTTTACACTGAGCCTCTGATTATTCATCGATCCAAAAGATATTCGCACCTGAGAATCGTATCATCAAAAAGACATTGACTGGACTTGAGAGCATTCTCATTGAGTTGGTATGATCGCCAATAACTTGACTTTGATTTCACTCTGGCTTGCCCAAATCTATATATCCGAATCTTTGCAAATTCAAACAAAATATGAGTGAAATACCTGAATCAACAAATGAATCAGTTAAAATGTCTGTCAGCAACACGAAGTCACTGTGTGTAACGAATACACATTGGAAAGGAGCTTTTTGATGTTCACTCCCCTAGGTCTTCCATTCAATCATCGAATAACACAAGTTTATTCTATGAACGTTTAGACAGAAAAACGAATTTCCTGTGTGTTCGTGCTTGTGTTTGAAAGAATTAAGCACAAATGATTGCTTTTGATAGGCTTAAAATTGTGTATACCATTGAGACAACAACAGTATAACACATACTCGATTGTGCATGATCGAAGTGTGAAGGTGGGGCAGACTTCCTTCTTTTTCAATATCCAGATTCTCCAAATGAAAATTAGATAGATTATATGATGCGTCCCCTTGAAATATGAAATATCTTCTTTTTTAGAAAAAGATGAGTAGCTGGTGGGGTTTTAATCAAGAGTTGGCATGGGCTAGTTTCCTATTTCAATGATATTCACCAAAGAATTATGAAACAATCAGTAATGTGGTTGCCTGACTCAGAAAAAGTTGGTGCAGAGTTTGATATTCTTTTACTCTCTTCTCTCACCCTCTTTCTTTTAATCATTTAAGCTCGCTTTTAACCAAACTCTCATTTCCATTTTACCTCATCACACATACCCACACTCACGTATTTTTGACTCCTCGCCTCTCGATCACTAAGAATTAACTTCTTGGGTAGGAAACACTGGTTAACGTGAATCCATAGAAGTCAGTTAAGCTTACACAATGAACCCATGTAATCCAATAAGAACATGTTGTTCAAACGGTTTAACTTTGCAGTTAAAGCACAAAAAATATATGTCAGATGGCTGTATGCTCATAAAGATAATCATGAAGATTTGAGCATATTAAACATCGATGATATTTCAAACAAGTATATTAAATTAAAGAAATGAATACAAGAAACTTGTTTGAAAATCTGACATTGTATGAAAAAGATCAAATTCTGACTTATTTAATCATTCATATTTGATCTTAACAATTAAGGTTTAGGTCAAGAAAAATCGGATTTTGTCTATACGAATCAAAATATAGACACTCTTGAAAGAAATGTTTTGAAATGAAATCACGCTTAAAACTTTGAATATCAAGCGGGGTGTATCACCATCGAAAATTTTTGTTCAATTTGAGACATGGTGATAACATATTCAACAAAACGTTAAACCGGTGTGTGTGAATACTTGAAAGTATATGAAAAAGATAATACACAAGTATTTATCTTTGGAAACACACGGTTTATTAAACATTGAAGCACATATAACATGAAAACATTTAAAATCACACTTCTATATTCATGAAATCTGTTTAAGAATCGGAAGTGATTTGAACATTTAAGAACATGTTTTCATATCTGAAAGTTGTCGTTCTTTCAGACACGTATGAGATTAAGATTAGAAATAAACCTTTTGCTCAGTCTTAAATCTCATCAAGTCAGCTCTAAGTGATATATGATATGATCATTTAAGCTCTCTCTCAATTCTGCAAAAATCACAAGTCTGTCAAAGTACAAAACTTTATTCACAACATTTATTGAAAATAAAATGATATAAAGCAATAAAACTTTGAAAGTACAAGTTCTGATCAAATGTAATCAGAAGTTGTTAGGACACAGTCTCATTGGATTCAAGATCATCCAATACAAAGATCGCAATCTGAAGTTAAAGCTGAAAGTTACTCTTAACTATAGTCTAGGGTCTATTCTGTAATAGAGTGTAAGTTATAATATCTAGATATTATTTAGATATTATGTTTTAGTTTAATATTAGTTTTTATTAGTTTTTGATAATATCTTATCAGATATTATCCATCTCTCTTTCTATCGTTTACAACACAGAACACACACATACACATAGCAAAAGGTGTAATCAGAGAGAAAACAAACAAACAGAGAACTAAAACTCAAGAAATCAACCGTGTAATCATCGTTTGTTATCGAAACAGGTTGGTTTATTATCTATTGTTTGTTGTTTTGATTATCTGGTAACGATCACGGACTCACAATTGGTATCAGAGCTGATCCAGATTCAAAATCAAAAATTTTTACTCTCTGTGTTCTTCATTTTTGAAGAACACTGTGTTATAGATCAAAACTTGATTTTACGGTTATTTTCGAAATCAAAAGGTTGTGTATTGTTGTTGTTGGTAAGGAGAACATACTGTCAAAATTTGGTGTGGTAAATCGACCTCTAGTTTGGTTAATTTTAGAGTTACAGTCGATTTAATCGGAGAAGACGACGTATCGGTCTTAAGAGTACCGGTCCTTTGTAATATATCGGTCTAAGCCAATTGACCGATAATATATTTTTTTTACCAGTCGAACCTTAGTTTTTTACATTCTATCGATCTTAAGCATTCGACTGGACTCTTGCAAATACCGGTCGAATATCACTTCATACCGGTCGAATCTCACAAAACATGTCCCAGTCAAATTTCTTTTAACCGGTCGAGTATTTCTTTTATCCGGTCAAACTCAAACCAAGCCCCGGTCTTAGAGACAATTCCGGTCAAACCATTTAAAATTCTCGCCCCCCCCCCCGGTCTAACCCACTCTCCGGTCATTGCTTGTGAACTATCGGTCGAACAATTGAAGATCCGGTCAAAGACTTCAAATCACACAAACCACTCCGGTCGAACAATTGCTTGTGAACATATCATACTCCACTCACACACTCATTTTCGGTCCACTCACACTTTGCAACCACACTTTCCAATCCCCATTTTATAATTGAACCTTAAACTCTCAATTTCCACGTGTCCACTCTCAAAGACACATTTCAAACACTTCCCACACTCACTACTCACTCTCACACAAAAATAACTTCTCATGTTTTCATGCAAAAGAATTTTCATTCATGCAAAAGAATTTTCACGTGTCCAATGCAAAAGAATTTTCATGTAAAAATAACTTCTCAATTTTCATGCAAAATAATTTCTCACCTCGTGTCTAACAATTTCTCACACTCGAACTCAAATATACTTTCGGTCCAATCTTTTTACCGGTCAATCAATTTTACCGGTCAAAAATTTTACTGGTCTTTACATCTTAACGGTTCTTACGTCTTATCGGTCGAATTTCACTTTGCGCAATCAACCTCTCGCGCAAACCTTCTCTGTTAGAGCACAAATATGTTGGATTCAAGATCATAAAGTTTGAAGACCAAAAGATCAAGAAGTCAAAGCTGGAAAAGTCAACTCTCATCAAAGTCAAAGTCTTTTGTCAATAAAGTCAAAGTCAATATATTTGTATTTGTTTTCTTGTATTTGATAGAGGGTATAAATACCTTTGTCCTTGTCTTTGTAGAAGTTGTACACACACGCATATTAGAGAAGAGCTTATTTGTATATCTTTCTAGAGTGAGAAAGTAGAGAGAGAAAGTTGTAAGATTGTAATCTTGTGAATGATTCAATGACATGTGATTACGAGATTCATCTTGTTTGTTTGTTACTGAATTAGAACTTGAAATTAGGGAATAACAATTGGTATCAAAGCAGATCCAAAGTGAAATTGAATCAAGAAAATCAAAGTTTTTGGTTTTTCGTCACTGTTCATGGAAGAAATTTCGATGTTTGGATTTTTGAGTGTTTTTGAAGCAGATTTGTGTTAGGATTTGGTCGAAATATGTAATAGATTGAGTCTTTGTAATCAATTGCAAGTTTTAACACTGTAATTCACTCGATTTTGTAAGTTTTTGTTAAGTTTTTCTTCGAGTTGTAAAGTTACTGCTTCATCGATTTCTTAACCGTAAAGTTGTTGATTGTAAATTTCTTGAGTTGTAATTCGTTCTAGAGTTGTAATCGAGCAATAATCCAGAGTTTCAGATCATTTGGACCAAGAAAAGATCGATTTCAGTTGAAAAAGATGGTTTTTGGGTCGTTTTTCGGAAGAACACGCTAGATCTCTAAAACGCGCTAGTTCATCCGCAAGAACGCGCAAGTCGAAGGAAAGATTGTGGTCAAAATGCGCAAGTAACTACTAGCGAGTTTTAAAAACACGCTAGTTGAAGTCTACGAGTTTGGAAAAAGTTAGAAATTTTTCTAAGGACCAGAACGCGCTAGTAGTGGCCAGCGAGTTCATCAAACTCGCTAATTGAAGCTAGCGAGTTTAAGAAGGAATAGTGACTTGCGAGTTCTTAGTCTTGCGAGTTTGAGGAGAAACAGTGATCAACGAATTCATCGACCTGCGAGTTTGAAGGTTTCAGAAATAATTCTAAGTGTTGAAACGCGCAAGCTTCGATCTGAGAGTTTGGGAAACGCGCAAGCTTCGATCTGCGAGTTTGGGAAACGCGCACATCACAGTTAGCGAGTTCTAGTATGAACAGTGGTTAGCGAGTTCAGGCGCTTGCGAGTTTCGTCGATCTGCGTGTTTCATCTACGAGTTTTATCTGCGTGTTTGCTTACGAGTTTCTCAAAACGCGCAAATTTCTGCGAGTTTGCTTGCGAGTTTGTTTGCGCGTTTGGTTGAGAATTTATAGAACGCGCAAGTCTTAGTCTGCGAGTTTTAGGACTTGCGAGTTCTGATACTTAGTCAAATTTTTCGATTTTTCTGATTTTTCTAGTTTTCAAGATCTTTCTTGTGATTTCATAATTTGGATTAACAATCATTTTTGTCAAGTTCTTTTTGTAACAGATATTCAAGATGGGATATTTTTTTGATGATGAAAAGAAGATTGTCGAGCTCGAATTAGAAAACAAAACTCTCTCTTCCTCAATTACCTACTATTCAAAGAGATCAAAGAGATACAAAGATGAAATAAATCTACTGAAAGAAGAAGTCGGCGTGTTAAAGAAGATAAATGAAGATCTGATGGCACAGACTTCTGAGCATAATGAATAAAAGGTCTTGCTTTTGGAAGCTGAAAATGCTAAACTAAAGAACAAGATTTCTGATTTAGAAAATCATATTGTTCAGGTTTCTGAATTAACCGGGTGTGCAAATGAAAAGAAGATTTTTGAGTTAGAACTTCAAATTCTTGAAGAAAGATCAGTTCTTGAGAAAGAAAAGAAAGAATTTGCAAAGAAATTCTCAGACTTTTCCAGAAAATGTGCTGACGAGAAGAAAACAGTTGAGCTTAAATGCATTAAGCTTTCTCAACAGATTTCTGAGTTTGAGAAAGTACTTATTCTGGAAAGAGAAAAGTTTGCAAAGGATAAAAAGGAGATTGAGCAGAAGAATGTTGGATTTTTTAAAGAGATATCTAATGGAAGAAAGAATGTGGAAAAGGATTTTGAAGAAGAAAGAATTATTTTTGAGACTGAGATAAGGAAATTAACTGCAAAGTTATCTGAACTATTTGAGAATGCGTTTATAGAGCAACAAACGAAGTATGAATTCAAGACAAAGATTGATCTTCTTGTAAAAGAAAGAGACAGTTTCGTTTCAAAGATTAAAGAGTTTGAAAAGATTGTTTCAAAGGTGGTGGTGACTGAGCAGACGACTCCAGAGTCACAAATCCACACACCTCGAAATAATTCAGCTGATTTTAAAAAGACAGCCTCAAGCTCACACATGAAACCTGTTTCTTCAAGAAGGTTAGTCAATTCATTCAATCAGATTCGTACTTCTAATATTTTCTATGATCAACATGTAGATGGTTCGGGTACACAAAGAAGAAGAAGAAAATATCAAGAAGAGAAACTGGTATGGAAAGTGAAACCAGTGGATGATAATGAGAAGAATGATGAGAAGAAGGAAGAAAAGAAAGGAAAGAAGAAAGAAAACAAATCATTTGTATCTGAATCAAATGCAAAGAAGAACAAAGTGCTGAAAGGTAAACCTGATCTTGCTTACTCGAGAGATCAAATGTTCAGGTTATCTAAGAAAAGGTATTGTTCTTACTGTAATACATTTGATTTTGTTCATAAAGCTAGTGATCATTATTGGTATGGTTCTTATTCAGTTACTCCCATTCGAATTGCAACTAATATACATGGACCCAAATACCAGTGGGTACCAAAACCGAAGATTGATTATATGTTGCAGGCACCACAAGTCAAGGGGGAGTAAGAGAACGATGGCTCTTGAATAACACAGTTCAAGACCCGCATCTCAATGTCAAAGAACATGGCTTCTAAGTACGTTAGCTTAGGACCCGTACTTCAACGAAGTTTGACTTCTAAACACAATAGTTTAGGACTCGCTCTTCAAAGATGAAAAAGAGATGCTATTCCCGGGCTGATAAGAGATTGTACTCAGATACTCCAATGAGGATATCAACTTTCAAGGGGGAGTACATATTTTTCTGAAATTTTTTTCATCCGATAGATATGACGAACTACATTCCAAAAGGAGTTGTAGATCTCTATCATGTGTTTTATAACTGACATATTTTTAGATGCATAATTTCAGGGGGAGTAAAAGAATTATGACTTCTGCTTATTTCAGATCAGAACTCGTACTTGTAAAGTTTTATTGCTTTATGTCTTTTATTTTCTGTGAATAAAATTGATGTTGACTAGACTTTGAGACTTACAGGATGAGAGAAGCTGACACGATCATATCTACATGACTACAGCTGACTTTCTGAGATTTAAGACTGAAGCGAAATGGTAAATTTCTTATCTTAATCTCACATATATCTGTAAGAAGGACAACTTTTAGGTATAGAAAACATGTTCTTAAATGTTCAAACCACTTCCCGATTCTTAAAACAGATTTTATAATTTGGAAGTGTGATTTTAAATGTTTTCATTTAACTTTTGTGCTTAATCGATAAACAAACCGTGTGTATCCAAAGATAAATACTGCGTATTGTCTTTTCTATATACTTTCAAGTATTCACACACACTGGTTTGAATTTTTGTTCAACATGTTCTTACCATGTCTCTAAATTGAAACAAATTTCTTCGATGGTAAGACACTCCGCTTGTATTCAAAGAATTTTGAGCGATATTTCATTTCGAAACGGTCATTTCAAGAATGTCTATATCTTGTTTCGTATAGACAAATATCAAATTTTCTTGACCTTAAGCTTTAATTGATATATCATTCATTTCTGATCATTTTATACAATGTCAGATTTTCAAACAAGTTTCTTGCATTCATGTTCATTCATTCAATTTCCTTGTTTAAAAATACTTCAATGGTTTAAAATGCTCATACCTTCATGATTATATCACTGAGCATATTTACATCTGACATTTGTATATGAGCTTTAACTGATATAGTTAAACCATTTGAGCAACTCATGCTTTATAGGAATGGGTTCTTTGTGCTAGGACTTATCTGAAACTTCTATGGATTCACGTTAACCAGTGTTTCCTACCCATGAAGTTAATCCCTTAGTGATTGAGTGTGAGGAGTCAAAAGAAATGAGTGTGGGTGTGATGAGGTAAAATGGAAAAGAGAGTTTGGTTAGTAATGAGCTTAATGATTAAAAATAAAGAGGGTGTGAGATCAGAGTAAAAGAATATCAAACTCTGCACCAACTACTTTCTGAGCCGGGCAACCACATTACTAGCGTTTCACAATTCTTTGGTGAACGTTATTGAAACAGGCAAATAGCCCATGCCAACTCTTGCTTAAACCCCACCAACTACTCATTTTCTTCTCAAAAAGAAAATGTTTCATATTTTCTGGGGACGCAACATATAATCTATCTGGTTTTCATCTGGAAAATCTGGATATTGAAAAAGAAGGAAGTCTGCCCCACCTTCGCACTTTAATCATGCACTTAGAGTCTGTGTTTATCTACTGTTGTCTCAGTGGTTTACACTATGTTGAGCCTTATAAAAGCAATATTCGTGCTTAATTCTTTCTACACATGCACGAGCACACAAAGAATTTGTTTCTTTGTCATAACATTCATAGAAATTGCCTTTGTGGTATTTCGATGATTGGATGGAAGCCCTGGGGGAGTGAACATCACAAAAGCCCCTTTATATTGTGTATTCGTTACACACAGTGACTTTGTGTTACTGACAGGCATTTTAACTGATTCATTTGTTGATTCAGGTGTTACATTCTTATTTTGTCCGGATTTGAAAAGATCTGGATAAATACATTGTTCGAATTGGCAAAGAATCAGAGGCTCAGATCAGAATGGTCAAAGACATTTCTTGATGAAAGTTTTGATGATGTTGATGCTCAATTCATCAAAAAGGGGGAGAAGAGTTCAAATCAAGAAATGTTGGTTGAAAAGTTTGAAGAAATGTCCGAAATTCAAGATATGGGAGAATTATTCAAGATTTTTGAAAGATGAAAGATTTCAGTTTGTTGAAGATAATTTGCTGGATCAAAGTGTGCTAAATCTGAAAAATCTTAAGATATTTTTCTTTTCAAGTCTGAAAAAGGTTTGTGTACAACCTTGGGAAAGATTGTTACTATTTTTGGTGATCAGACGTTGGGAAGATTGCTGAAAGTTTTTAAAGATATTGTGCTTATCAGAGAAGGGGCGATTGTAAAGATTTCACACTAATAGGGGGAGTATGAGAATTGGTTGAGAAATTTATGTTTGTATCAAAAGGGAAGATTTAGATTGTTAAAAGGGGGAGTTTATTCAAACGAGCTTAATCAAAGAGAAGATCGCATTGCTAAATCTTTTAGTAATGATCTTGATCCAAAGGGGGAGATTGTTAGAGCATAAATATGTTGGATTCAAGATCATAAAGTTTGAAGACCAAAAGATCAAGAAGTCAAAGCTGGAAAAGTCAACTCTCATCAAAGTCAAAGTCTTTTGTCACTAAAGTCAAAGTCAATATATTTGTATTTGTTTTCTTGTATTTGATAGAGGGTATAAATACCTTTGTCCTTGTCTTTGTAGAAGTAGTACACACACGCATATTAGAGAAGAGCTTATTTGTATATCTTTCTAGAGTGAGAAAGTAGAGAGAGAAAGTTGTAAGATTGTAATCTTGTGAATGATTCAATGACATGTGATTACGAGATTCATCTTGTTTGTTTGTTACTGAATTAGAACTTGAAATTAGGGAATAACATTCTCTAAACGCAAAGTTTTTCCAGACTTAGAACTTTATTCAAAATGACATCCAGAGAAGCCCTTGCAATCGGAACTGACACCAAGCCACCAGTTCTCTTTAGAGGAGAATACGAACAGTGGAAGGATCGGTTCCTGAACTTCATCGAAAGACAGGAATTGGGTGATTTCATCAAACAATCCTTAGAAGAAGGCCTAATGGAAACAAAATATAGGGAACCAGCAGCAGGTACTCAAGAAGTACGACATGCACTTTCTTAGGGAGATCTAACAGGTGATGATAAGCTAAGAGCAAAATGCGACATGTTAGCCAAGTCATACATTCTACAAGGGATTACCAATGAAATCTATGTAAAGATTGACAGCTACAAGGCCTCCGGAAAACAAATGTGGGATCAACTAGAGAAAATGATGCAGGGTTCAAAGATTGGGAACCCGCTGAAAATCTCTAACTGCCTGCACAGTTTTGAAGAATTCAAAGGCAGAACTGGAGAAACTCTAGAGGGAACATATGATAGGTTTGTGACTTTGCTAAACGAATTGAGCAAGAACAAGGTCAACAAATCTCAAATCGAGCTGAATATCAAATTCTTGAGTATTCTACAACCAGAATGGAAAAGTTTTGCCAGGCAGATGAGGCAGATAAAAGACCTGAATGAGATTCCACTTCACGAGGTGTATGAAACCCTCCGACAAAATGAAGATGAGGTGGATGAAATTCTAGCAGAAAAGAGAAAAGGAAAGACAGTTGAAGACACAGTCGCTCTTGTTGTAAAGAAGAAAAAGAACAAGACGATTGTGTATGAATCAGAAGAAGCTGAAGCTGAGACCGTCTCTGACTCGGATGAAAATGAACAAATGCAGCAAGCAATGCAGTTTCTGACAAATGCATTTTAGAAAAAGTTCTACAGGAATCCAACGTCAAACAGTCAGAGGTACTCTTCTGGACCAAACAACTATGCTCACAAGGAAAGAATTGAAGGAAGCAAATATGAAGGAAATAAGTATGAAGGGAAGAGATTTGAGGGAAAGAGAACAGAAGAGAGGAAACCTGAAGAGAGAAGATATCAGACTGAAGGAAAAAGGTTAGTGGAGAGGAATCCTGAAGAGAGGAAATTTAAAGCTGAAGGATCAAGTCAGCCAGGACCACCGATGTGCTACAACTGTGGCAAAACAGGTCACTTTGCCAGAGATTGCCGCAGATCAAAAGTCAGAAACTCCGATTACTACAAGAACAAGATGCTTCTTGCAAAGCAACAGGAGGCAGGCAAGGCACTGATGGCTGAAGATGAATACTGCCTGGATCACTCAAATGAAGAAGAAGAAGATGAAGAAAAGGATGAAGCCGTCAATATGTGCTTGATGGGCAAAATCGAATCAGATGTTGAAGCTGATTCAGAAAATGAAGAAGAGGAGGTATGTGTTTTATCGTATAAAGATTTAATGAATAAAATGCATGCTATGGTTTTAAAACAAGAAGAGTTAGAATCTAATATTAAGCGCGAAAATGGTGTTATTATTAATAAAAACCAATTGATACAGAAACTTAGCAATGAAATTGCTGAGAAGAAAGTATTAGTTGAGGTTTTACATACAAACGTTGTGTTAGGACTGAAAGTCCTGAGTGTTGAAAGTGGAATAAAGTATTTATAAGGGTGCTTATTGTAATTACTTAATAGTTTATTTAGTTAGATGGGCCCAAGCCCATTAGGCCTGTAAGCCTAAGTATATAAAGGCTTTATTAGTTCATAATTAGGGTTGAACAGGTTAGAGATTCATTATTCAGTTTACTAGTTGTTAGGTTTACATACTATTATCAGAAATTCTCTCTGTAAACCTTAGCCCTTTGAAGTTTATATTAATCATATGACTAGTTGCTGTGGCCAATATCTTGTTCATCATTGTCATTATATTTGTTGATTGCACTGAAACTGGGATCTACAATTGGTATCAAAGCGGATAGGCAAAAGGTTTTATCCAGAAAAAAGGTTTGTCTAAAACCCTATAATCATTCGTTTATGTGTTTTAGTTGATAATTTTTTTTCTTCGATCGATTTTGTTTCTGAATTTGTTTTGGCTTCGATCGAATCTGGTAAATTTCTGGAAATTTTGTATTCGGTCTTGGTCATTAATTTCTTCGATCGTATTGCTTCTGAGTTATAATTATTCGGTCTTAGTGAGTTTGGGTGTTACTTGATTTGTTAATTCCTTCGATCAAAGGATCGAAGGATCTGTGTTTGCTTTCGATCGAACCCAGAAATTCTTCGGGTTCTTCGATCGGATTCTTCGTGTTCTTCGGGGCTTTTTGTAATTATCCTTAGTGATTATCGTCTTTCGACCTGAGCATTCGACCGGACAGCTGTACTCCGGTCTTGCTCATTCGACCGGACACTTGTTTACCCCGGTCTAACCTTCGACCGGATAGTTGTAACCTCAGGTCAAACCCTTCGACCGAATACCCATTTGACCGGATACTTGTATCCCGGTCTTACACCTTCGACCGGATAAGAGTTTCCCCGGTCTTACCCATTTGACCGGATATTTGTATCCCGGTCTTACACCTTGGCCCGGATAAGTGTATCCCCGGACGTGTCCTTCGACCGGATAACTGCTTCCTCCGGGCATACCTACGACCGGATATTTGTGTGACCTGATTTTCTGTTTAGATCAAGTGTTTCTGTGTTTCTTCTATTTTATTGTATTTGGATCATTCTGCTTGCCTAACGATCATTACAGTGCTCTTAAGTTAAGAAGTAAAGATGAACTCAAGGGATGCTCTAGCCATCGGTTCTGACCAAAAGCCCCCGGTGCTCTTTCGGGGAGAGTACCCTCAGTGGCATGACCGATTTATGAACTTCATAGAAGCAAAATCCAACTATGAAGATATATACAAATGCCTGACTGAGGGTCCACAAGATTGGCCAATGAAAGTGGTACCGGCAAACCCAGCTGAAGGTTGGCCAGAGCGCCAGATCCGGAAAACTGTTGGTGATTTTACTAACAGAGAAAAGGAATTGTACGAGGCAGAAAAGCTGGCAAAATCATATCTTCTTCAAAGTCTACCGAATGACATCTATGCTTGTATAGATAGTTTCAAAGACTCGTCGAAAAAGATGTGGGACCAAATAGAGAAGATGATGATGGGAAGCCACATCAATAACCAGCTAAAGGTGACAAACTGTATCACCAGATATGATGGGTTTAAAGCACGAAAGGGTGAAACGCTGACGGAAACCTACGAAAGGTTTAATATGCTTCTAAATGATCTTCAGAAAAATAAGATCACAAAGACGAACACGGAAAACAACATAAAGTTTATGAACAACTTACAGTCTGAGTGAAAACCGTTCGTCTCCCATATTCGCCACACTCAAACCTTGGAGAAGCTGTACCTTCACGAACTCTATGAAATGCTGCTCCAAGACGAAGAGGAAGTGATAGAACTTATTGGGAAAGCAGAAGAAAAGCCAGCAACTGATCAAATAGCACTCGTATCTGAGAGAAGAGGCAAGTCCGTCAGCCGATCATCTGGAAAAGAGCCCGTGCTGAGTGATTCTGAACCTGAAGATCCCGAAAGCGACTCGGATCCAGAACTTGCCAAGATGAAAGAAGCAATGGTGTTTCTCACTCAAGCGTTTCAAAAGAGGAAGTTTTTCTCCAAGACTTCCAATAAGCAAAGAGTCTCTACTCATCGTGATCATCGTGATAAGTCTGAAGGGAACAGTCGCTTTGAAGCTGGTAAGAAGCCTGACAAGAGACATGAAGAAAAGCCGAAAGACGAACCGATCAAATGTTACAATTGTGGTCGGTTAGGTCATTTCGCCAGAGATTGTCGCAAGCCAATTGTGCGCAACGCCGACTACTACCGAGCCAAGCTGCTTCTTGCCAAAGAAAAGGAAGCTGGTAAAGCTCTAATGGCTGAAGACGATTACTGGTTACAAGTGTCGGATGAAGAACCCGAGGATGCTGAAGCTCATCTGTGCTTCATGGGCAACCATTCATCACCATCTGATACTGATGAAGACGATCACAATGCTCCGTGCCAGGTATGTACCCCTTTTCATGAAGCTTTACTTGATCAGATGCAACTATCTATGAACAAACTTGACTCTTACAAGCTTCTGTTAAAAGAAAAAGAACAACTTCTCTCTTCTCTGGAAAACCGTGTCACTAAGCAGTCTGACTTTATGGAAAATCAAAGCTTAGAAATTTCTAGCTACATGTGCACTATTTCTAATTTAAGAGAAGAAAATGTGAGGTGTTCAACAGAGTCACAAAGTCTAATGACCAAAGTAGATGACCTGACCGATAAGCTCCGTATATCTGAGTCCGAGAAAATTGATTTGTTAAATCAAAACATGGCTTACAAAAATGAGACCATAAGGTTATCCAATCAGCTAGAAGAGCTTGAAAAGAACCTTTATAAATTTGGTCAATCTGATCAAACGTTAAAGCTAATCGCACCAAAAGAACCAAAGTACGGAAATGCGGGTATCGGGTACGATAACCCTAATTATTTAAACAAGGCTTTATCCAAAGTTCCTACTTTATATGCATCTGAATTTTTTGGATTAGACAAAATCTTTCCTGAATATAAGATACATTGGACCACACCCACTGAGGAGGAAGACCTTGAAGATAAGTTGAGAAGAGAAAACTCTGTGCTTTCTAAAAGGACATTTCCTTTTGTTTATGATACTTTAAATGCTTCTTATAATACTGACAAACCCCGTTTCCTGTCATCCGATTTTTTCCATAGTTACTCTCAAGCTGAACTAGATACTAAAACCGTTAAAACTGAGGAGGAACCTCTAGCTCCCAAGGTTTATGTTCCAACTCTGCTTTTAGAAAAGAAACTTGTTCAGCTAGAAGAATCGTATGCACTAGAAAGGGAAATTTTTCAAAAAGAAAAGCAAACTCTTTTATCTCAAATTGAGTGTCTCAGTTCCAACAAAAAGGAAACTATGTCGGAAGAAGAAAAAGAACATTACCAGACAGAAATAAAGAAGTTGCACTCACAACTGGCTGCTATGGCAGCAGATAATCTGAAAGTGCAACTTCACAAGGTTGACCCTCATGCTCAGCCTTCCATTCTCCAAAGAGAGTTATCGTCTCTGTTTGAAAACTCTTATCCTTCTTCAAACACATCTTCCTACAAAGCTTTTATGGGTGACTCGTCACCGATCATTTCAAATAAAGGAAAAGAGCCTCAAAGTCTTAAACCAGATCAGTGTTCTGATTGTAAAAATGCTTCCGCATATGATCTGCACTCAACAAACTCTTCAAATGCTCTGAAGTCCTCATGTGATAAGGTCCTTTCTGATGAGGAACTTGAATTTTCCGCATTCTTGAATTCTGAGGTGTGTTTAGATAGCAATTTGAGCCAATTCGACTTTAATCCTTCTCTACCTAGCCATGTTGATTTTTTAAATGAGTCATGTGCGCCTTCGGTCAATTTTCATAAGGGTGAATGTTCTACATCTGCCTCGCAAAAACCTTCTGTGAACATTCTTTCAAAACCTTCCAAGTCAAAATCTAAAAGGCGTTCATAGAAGAAGAAAAAGACCGGTCGCTCTCAAATGTCACAATCGTCAATTTTCAAATCCTCTGACTATGGGTTTAACGGCATTTCAGATACGTATGGTCGGCGGAAAGAAGTGAAATATGCTTGGGTAGCTAAGACGTCAAAAGAGAGCTCGACAACATCAGAATTAGTTGATCCTGTGTTAACGTCTAGAAAGAACAATAACAATCATGATGTTTTTATTTCTAAACCTCTAGTTGATTGTAATGGAACTTTTCCTTTAAAAGTTTATTCAATTCCGCAATTACTTCAACTGTCGCATGATTGTTTGTGTTGTTCTCATTGTGGATCAAATGATTTTGTTGATAGCCGTTGTGCACCTGATTGGTTTGGTTCATATCATATTGCTCATAATAATTCTCATTGTAATGTTTCCCGTGAAAGACAAAGACCCAATTATAAACGGGTCTCTAAGTCGGGTGTTAAATCTAACCCCAAAGGACC
Source organism: Arctium lappa (assembly GCA_023525745.1). Classification (NCBI taxonomy): domain Eukaryota; kingdom Viridiplantae; phylum Streptophyta; class Magnoliopsida; order Asterales; family Asteraceae; genus Arctium; species Arctium lappa. The sequence continues at coordinate 67,376,837 of CM042048.1, read as the reverse complement.
CATTTACGAATGGGTACCTAAAAAGAAATAACCTGTTTTGCAGGACGGTCATGTGTGGTATCTCGATTCAGGTTGCTCCAAGCACATGACCGGAAGAAGGGAGCTTCTCACAAACTTCACCGAGAGGTTTTGTGGAAATGTACGGTTCGGGAATGATCACTCCTCTCCTATAAGGGGTTACGGCGATATTGTCAAAGATAATATCACAATCAAGAAAGTCTCCTATGTCGAAGGTCTCGGTCACAATCTTTTCAGTATCGGTCAATTCTGCGACAAGAATCTCGAGGTTACTTTCAAGGCTAAAAGGTGTAGCGTTCGAACTGAGGATGGTAAAGAAATACTTACTGGAACGCGACGCACCAACCTCTACACGATCGACCTCTCATCCTTGTAACCCGATAAGGAAGTCTGTTTGTTGTCCAAAGCATCTGCTGAACAAAGCTGGCTATGGCATCGTTGTCTCTCGCACCTGAACTTCAAGAACATCAACAAGTTGGTGCTCGGGGGACATGTCAAAGGTATGCCAGATCTCAAGTTTGCAAAAGATCATCTGTGCGCTGCCTGCGAAAAGGGCAAGATGAAAAAGGCGTCTCACAAGCCTAAAGCCGTTCCGAGTACTTCTCGGTCCCTTGAGCTAATCCACATGGACTTATGTGGACCGATGCGCGTTCAAAGCATAAATCACAAGAAGTATGCCCTGGTGATGGTTGACGATTTCTCTCGTTACACTTGGGTCCGATTTCTCCGTTCCAAGGATGAAACTCCCGAGTTGATAATCTCTCTTCTGAAAAGTATTCAAGTCAGTCTCAACCAAGTAGTTCAAACCATCAGGACGGACAACGGCACTGAGTTCAAGAATCAGTTACTCACCACTTATCTCACTTCAGTGGGTATCTCGCATACTTTCTCCGCTGCTCGTACTCCTCAGCAGAATGGAGTGGTAGAACGTCGAAACAGAACTCTAGTCGAAGCAGCACGCACGATGTTATCTCATTCCAAGCTACCACTATTTCTTTGGGCAGAAGCTGTTGCTACCGCTTGCTATACTCAAAATCGGTCTATCATCAACAAGCGGTTCAACAAGACTCCGTACGAGATCATCAACAAACGTATTCCGAACATCAACTACTTTCATGCCTTCGGATGCACCTACTGTCAAGGGGGAGTAGAAGAACGATGGCTTCTAAGTAAATCAGCTTAGAACCCGGACTTCAACGAAGTTTGGCTTCTGATTACATGACAGATCAGAACCCGTTCTTCAACGGTTAGACCTGGATATTGTGCAAATATCCAGGGGGAGCTTAATAGATCTATATCGTTCTATCATGATTTGAAGGGGAGCTTAAAAGGTAAATATCATCTAATCCTAGATCTCCGATTGTTTGAAAGAAGAACAACTTTCAAGCATGAAAAACAGTCTCTGAAATGTTCAAACCACTTCTGATTCTCAAAAGGTTTCATGAATCTAGAAGTGTGAATTTAAATGTTTTTCAATTCTTGAGCTTTAATGTTTAACTGACTGTGTGTTTCAAAAGATCAATACTTGCGTATTATCTTATCCTTATACTGTAACGTATTCACACACACAGGTTCAGTACTTCGTTTGAATTTGTTATTACCATGTCTCATAATGAACCAATTTTTTCGATGGTAATAGCCCCGCTTGAAATTCAATGTTGTTGAGAATCTATCATAATTTCTAATCTTGTGCTTTCATTGCAAAATTGTTTATATTTGTTCATATAAACAAAATATCCAATTCTTTGATACCCTATCTATTTTATGTGATCTGCTTGATATACTGTCAGACTCTCAAAACAATTCTCTTGATTTTATTTCATTCATTCAATATATCTGTTTTGAGAAATCTTCAAAGTTCAATTGCTCAAATCTCCTGAGCATACTTTTTGACAGTGTTATCTTATTTTGTGCTTTACTGTTCAAGATAAACTGTTGAGCAACCATTATTTTTAGGACTTACATGGGATTTATGTGAGAACTTAAACAGAACTTCCATGGATTCACGTTAACCAGTGTTTCCTACCCCGGAAGTTATCCTAGAGTGATTTGAGGGGTGAGGGGTCATAAATCAAAGAGTGGGGGAGATAACTCATCGGGTTGAGTTTTTCTCATTGTGCTGAGCGGAAAAATGAAAAAGAGAGTTTGGTTAAAAGTGAGCTTTAATGTTAAAAAGAAAGAGGGTGTGAGAACAGAGTTAAAAGAATATCAGAACTCTGCACCGACCACTTTCTGAGCCGGGCAACCACATATTCTGATTGGTTCACATTCTTTGGTGACCATCATTGAAAAAGGCACCTAGCCCATGCCAACTCTTGCATTAACCCCACTAGCCACTCGTTTTATTTCTTAACAAAAAAATGTTTCATTTTATTTGGGGACGCAGCATATCTGCTATCTATTCTTCACTCGGAAGATTTAGATATTGAAAAAGAAGGAAAGTTGCCCCACCTTCGCATCTTTTTCATGCACATTGAGTCCGTGTAATATCTGTTGTTGTCTCAACAGTTTACACATTTTTGAGCCTGATCAAGCTAAGTAGCTTAAATCATTTCTACACTTTCACGAGCACACAAGGAATGAGTTTTCTTGTCATAACATTCGTAGAAAATTCCTTTGTGGTTTTTCGATGATTGAATGGAAGCCCTGGGGGAGTGAACATCACAAAAACTCCTTTCCAATGTACATCCGTTGTACAAAGTGGCTCTGTGCTACTTACAGGCATACTAACTGTTTCATCTGTTGAATCAGGGTTACATTGTCCATTATGTCTGAATTTGAAAAGATTCGGATATATACATTTCATGAATTGACGGATACTCAGATCAAAGGACGAAGAATATCATATTATCATAAAGGGGAGATCAAAGAATGCGTTGAAATTGTAGAAGTTTTGATGATCATGATGCTCACAATCATCAAAAAGGGGGAGAAGTTTTCAAAGTTCAATTTCAAAGTTTTGAAGAAAGAAAGTTTGTTTTTCTGAAGACGGTCTAAAGATCAAAGAGATGAAGATATTAGTTTAATGCTAAATGTGTTTGTCTGAAGAAAGTGAAGATTTCAAAGATTGAATATTTCAAAGTTTGTATTGATTCTTTCCCGTATCATGTGGTGTTTGCTATAAGTTTGTTTCTCATTCCTCCTACGAGCTGATTGAAACAAGTTCTTAAGCTGAAAGTCTATTCAACTCGCGGTTCAAAGACAGATTCTTTGTTTTAAACTGAAGATGCACCGTGGAATGTCAAGTAACTCTCTCATTATTTTTCTTGTGCGCTGATCCGATGTGATTGAGTTTCTACAGTTAAAAGCTGCTTGATAGTGCATTCAGTCGAGGCTACTGTACATTGAATCTGGTTACAAAGTTGATACTATGAAGACCGAAGAGCTTTATTCAAGGGGGAGCATTGAAAGACATGAAGACATGCAACACCAAAGTTCTTCAAAGATTCAAGAGGGAAAGAAGATCAAGGCCTGAAGTTTTTCAAGAAGTTAAATGCTTTATTCAACTTTAGGGGGAGATTGTTAGGACTGAAAGTCCTGAGTGTTGAAAGTGGAATAAAGTATTTATAAGGGTGCTTATTGTAATTACTTAATAGTTTATTTAGTTAGATGGGCCCAAGCCCATAAGCCCATTAGGCCTGTAAGCCTAAGTATATAAAGGCTTTATTAGTTCATAATTAGGGTTGAACAGGTTAGAGATTCATTATTCAGTTTACTAGTTGTTAGGTTTACATACTATTATCAGAAATTCTCTCTGTAAACCTTAGCCCTTTGAAGTTTATATTAATCATATGACTAGTTGCTGTGGCCAATATCTTGTTCATCATTGTCATTATATCTGTTGATTGCACTGAAACTGGGATCTACACGCTGACACCAATGCAAAAGAACAGACTATAATTCTAAAAGAGAATAGTGAGCTCAAGTCTAAATTGACAAAAAGTGAGATTGATTTTTATAAGCTTACTGATATGCATTCTTTATGTATTAAAGAAAACAAGACCTTAATTGCTAAATTAGACGCTTTGGAAAAGAAGCTATACTCATTAGGTCAAAGTGAACAAACCATTCATCTTAACAAACCGAAAAAGAACAAATAAAATTGGGGAATCGATTATGTGAAACCTCAACGTCTTCAAAAGGGTATAAGAGAAGTGCCTGCACTCTATGACTATACCTCTATGCTAGTTTCTCACCGAATCTCCTCACTTAAAGTTTTTAATACTAAACTATCAGAAGAGGATGAAGCTAATGAATTTGAAAAACGGATGAAGTCAACTAAAGTTCACGCTCCATTTTATTATGCGAAGTTGAATAATAGTTATGACTATACCAATGATGAAAAGAAATCTCTTTCAACTGACTACTTTCAAAGTTATTCTAAAAAAGAGATGGAGGCGAAGCCTGTCATAGGTAAAATTTATGTCCTTTCTCTCGTGTTAGAAAGTAAAATTTCTGAACTCGAGAACTCTGTATCAGATGAAAGACTTATGATTGAGATTCAACAAAAGGTTTTTTCAACTGTTATGAAAAATGTTGTTCTTTCAAAGGCTTCTACTTCTGATGACATGTTTGTCACATCAAACGAAGAGTTTAATTTTCTTAATTCTGACGGTGGTTTAGATGGTTGTTTTGAAGAAGTTGATTTTAATGTGAAACTTCCTAACCATGCATCTTTTGTTAAGAAAACTTCAAGAAAAACCAGTATGCCTGTGAACAGTGCAAAATCAACGAAAGCTTTCGTTGATAAATCAGTCTCTATGAAAGCTAACAATGCTAAAGGTAAGAAAATATCTCAGCATTCACAGAAACCGACCACTACTGGTAATTCTGAGAAGAAGCACTCAGTTGTTGCTCAAAGGTCTAACTCACCAGTTTTACATGTTTCAGATATGAGCAAGCCAAGGACTGAAGCCAATTCTCAATGGCAACCAAAAAGGAAGCTTGACAAGGCCATTTTATCGTTTAGTAGTGTTAATTGTAATAAGACTTCGCTTACTAAAGATGTTGTGATTGCTGATATTGCTGTTTTGAATCCAAAACTTGTTGTTTCTCGTAAACAATATACAATGAAGCAATTATTTCAGTTATCTTTATTTGCTGAAAAGTCCTCTATCTATAATAAACATGTTTCTATTACTTGTCAAGATTCTGGTGACTGGTTTGGAAATTACCATGTGCATTCATCTCATATAAATTCTTCACATGCATTTCAAAAGAAAAGAGGATCCAATTTGAAATGGATACAAAAATCTTGTGCTAACACAGAAGGACCCAAATTCAAATGGGTACCTAAGGCTAAATCTATGTTGTAGGAATCTACTGTCTAAGGGGAGTAGGAAGAAAATGGTTTTTGAATAAATCCATTCAATACCCGTACTTCAATGGGAAAATAGGCTCTTGAGTATTTCAACTCAAGACCCGGACTTCATTGTCAAAATCGACTTCTGATTATGTACAGATCAGGACTCGTTCTTCAAAGTCAAAATAGGTTTTTGGATAATGCAGTTCAAAACCCGAACATCAAAGTCGAACTAGGCTTTTGAACAAATCAATTCAAGACCCGCACTTCGATAATCAAATTGCTTATTCCAATGTTGTCATATGAAAATCTAAATTTTGTTATTTTCTCTTATGCAGACTAGTCATACGTGGTTCTTGGACAGCGGATGTTCCAAACACATGACAGGGCAAAAGGAGATACTGTCCAATTTTAAAGACAAATTTTGTGGAACAGTAAGATTTGGCAACGACCAGTTTTCTCCAATCATGGGATACGGTGATGTACATCATGGCAATGTCACTATCAAGAAGGTGAGCTATGTAGAAGGCTTAGGACACAACTTGTTCAGCATAGGCCAGTTCTGTGACAAAGACTTAGAGGTCAACTTCAAACCCAAAAGATGTTCCGTTCACAATGAAAAAGGCGAAGAACTCTTGGTCGGTAAACGAGAATCAGACCTCTACACAATCAATTTATCAGATGTCCAGACTGACAAGCAAGTTTTTCTACTATCGAAAGCTTCGATGCAACAAAGTTGGTTATGGCATCGACGTCTTTCTCACCTCAAATTCAGGTACATCAGCGATCTGGTCAGTGGAAAGCTCGTCAAAGGACTTCCAGAGCTGAAATACGAAAGAGAACATCTTTGCGCAACTTGTGAAAAAGGAAAGATGAAGAGAGCACCTCATAAACCGAAGCCTGAACCAAGTACAAAAGCTCCGTTAGAGTTGTTGCATATGGATCTATGCGGTCCGATGCGAACTCAGAGTCTAGGCGGAAAGAAGTACATACTTGTTATCGTGGACGATTATTCACGATACACATGGGTCATGTTTCTACGTTCAAAGGATGAGACACCAGATGTACTCATTACATTCCTGAAGACGACCCAAGTAAATCTGCAGAAATCGGTCAAGTTTCTACGAACAGATAACGGCACAGTGTTCAAGAATCAAAAGGTTGAAGAATATCTCGAATCTGTCGGGATTTCACATCAATACTCTGCTGCTCGTACGCCTCAACAAAATGGAGTGGCCGAAAGAAGAAATCGAACGCTAGTAGAGGCTGCTCGTACTATGCTAAGTCAATCAGACTTACCTCTATTTTTGTGGGCAGAAGCTGTTTCGACCGCGTGCTACACACATAATCGATCCATGATACATCGAAGGTTCAAAAAGACTCCTTATGTGTTAATCACCAACCGAACACCGACAATCAAATATTTCCATATATTTGGATGCAAGTGTTTTGTGCTAAACGATAGGGAGAGTCTTAATAAGTTCAGTGCTAAGGCGGATGAAGGAACCTTCATTGGATATTCCTCGACATCAACTGCATTTCGAGTTTATCTGAAGAAGTCAAGAACGGTGATTGAAAGCATCAACGTCATCTTTGATGAAGAAATGGCGTCCGAACAACAACGTTCAGAACCCGTTATAACCGGAGTACTAGCTTCTGGGCAACTCAGTCCAGAACCTGCGTCTCAACAGAATAAATCAGACGAAGCTTCAACTTCAACTAACCATTTATCTGATTTAGATTTATTATTTGAATTGTTTTATGATGAATTTCTTGGATCTAATGTAAAGAAATCTGTTGTGGTTGACAGGATGGAAGACTTAACGACTACTCATCCAACCAGTTCAGATGACTCTATTGAATCTAACGCCCCGATTCAACATGAAGTTCCAATTCAAATGCCGACTCCAACAGTTGAAGATGTGACAAATCAAGAAGAAACAGAAGTAGCTGAAATAGTAGGTTGTTCTATACAGACTAATCTACAGCCAGAACAAGCTGTACCTACTGAGACTTCTGCACCATCTACTTCAACTGAACCCCCCATTCCTTTTTATATTGATCTCTCATCATATAATACACTTCCACCAATTACTTCAACTGAAACCACAATTCCTCCAGAACAAACCGAAGAAGGTACAAGTGGATTTATAGATAATTCAATTGACATACATTCATATAATCCACTGCCTCATGAACATAAATGGACCAAAGAGCACCCGATAAGCCAAGTCATTGGCGATCCATCAAAACCGGTACAAACTAGGTCAGCATCAATGAACATGTGCATGCATGACTCCTTTCTGAGCAAGTTCGAGCCAACTCGCGTATCAGAGGCACTTGCGGATCCAGAATGGGTGATCTCAATGCAAGAAGAGCTGAATTAGTTCAATGCACTTAAAATCTGGAGACTCGTACCGAAACCTCAAGGTAAAACAATTATAGGTACGAAGTAGATTTTCAAGATAAAGAAAGACGAAGATGGTACCGTTATCCGAAACAAGGCACGACTAGTAGCCAAAGGATACAGACAAGAGGAAGGAATCGACTATGATGAGACATATGCTCCTGTGGCGCGATTAGAGGCAATCAGAATGTTACTAGCCTACGCAGCCCACAAGAACTTCACGGTCTTTCAAATGGACGTGAAGACTGCCTTTCTGAATGGCATTCTGAAGGAGGAAGTCTACGTCTCTCAGCCAGAAGGTTTTGTCAATCAAGAGAAGCCGAATCACGTTTACATTCTCGACAAAGCACTCTACGTTCTGAAACAAGCACCTCGAGCCTGGTATGATGTCCTTTCTAATTTTCTAGTCAAGTCTGGGTTTTCAAAAGGTACGGTTGATACCACTTTGTTTATCAAAAAGGAAAAAGGCGATATCATTTTAATTCAAATTTATGTAGATGATATTATCTTTGGTTCTACAAATACTAAGTACTGTAAGAATTTTGCAAACCTTATGGTGTCTAGATTTCAGATGAACTTGATGGGAGAGATGAATTTCTTCCTCGGTTTACAAGTAAAACAATTTTCATCGGGTATTTTTATCAATCAATCAAAATACATTAGGGATATTCTTCGGAAGTTCCAAATGGAAAATTCAAAACCGATTGGTACCCCAATGGCACCAGGTACTAAGATTGGCACTGATCCTTCGGGAAAGGCTGTTGATGTTAGGACTTATCGAGGGATGATAGGTTCTTTAATGTATCTTACTTCTAGTAGGCTAGATATAATGTTTTCAACCTGCTTATGTGCACGATATCAGGCCAATCCTACAGAAATCCATTTGTCTACTGTGAAACGCATATTTAGGTATCTAAAGGGCACTACAGATCTTGGTCTGTGGTATCCTAAAGATACTAGTTTTTAACTAACAGCCTACACAGATGCAGATCATGCAGGTTGTATGTTAGACAGGAAGAGCACGTCAGGACACGTACAGTTCCTCGGTGACAAACTAGTAAGTTGGGTATCGAAGAAGCAACTTTGTGTTTCAACCTCCACGGCCGAAGCAGAATATGTAGCTGCTGCTAGCTGCTGTTCTCAGGTCTTATGGATGAGAACTCAATTGCGCGACTATGGTTTCCACTTCAACAAAATCCCGATATACTGTGACTCCAAGAGTGCCATCGCAATATCAGCGAATCCTGTTCAACACACCAAGACTAAGCACATAGACGTTAGGTATCACTTTATTAAAGATCATGTTGAAAAGGGAACAATTGAACTTTTCTTTGTAAAAACTGATTATCAACTTGCCGATTTGTTCACCAAACCCTTAGACGAAAAGAGGTTCAACTTTCTTATCTCTAAGCTTGGTATGCTAAATCTTAAAATCTAATCAGTAGTTACCTATAAAAGTTTTCTAAATTCTTAACTCTGATTGATATCTGCACTTCTATATAATGTTCATAATCCAAGGGGGAGAATGAGAAGACATTGACAAGTGGTCAATATTACTTCGAGGGGGAGCTCATAAAATTTTGCATGTACCTTATAATGCCAAATTTTTTTTGTAATGCAAGAATTTAGGGGGAGCTCTTCAAGTCAAGGAGTTCGGATATGACTTCTGATTATTTCTGATCAGAACTCGTACTTTAAAAAGTTTTACTGCTTTTTGTCTTTTCAATTTAAGTGAATAAATTTTACTTTGACTTTGACTTAAGACTTTTGCAGAAGTTTGAGAGAAGCTTAAAAGATCATATCTTTATGACTTTAAGCTTAGCTTCATGAGATGTAAGATCATACGTTCAGGTATTATCCTTTATCTTAATCTCATATATGGTTGAAACAAGGACAACTTTCAATCATAGAAAACATTGTTTTTAATGTTCAAACCACTTCCCGATTTTTCAACAGATTTTATATTTTGGAAGTGTATCTTAAATGTTTTCATGAACTAAATTGTGCTTTAACTGACATAGTTAAACCAATATGAGCATCACATGCATCATAGGAAAACAAAGAATCATTGTGCTAGGAATTAACACAACTTCAATGGAATCATCTTAACTAGTGATTTCTACCCAAGAAGTTAATCCTTAGTGATTGAGTGTGAGAAGCGAAAATAAATGAGTGTGATTAGAGAAAGCAAAATGTTTAAAAGAAAGAGCGTGTGAGAACAAAGTTAAAAGAATATCACAACTCTGCACCAACTTTTTCTGAGCCGGGTAGCCACATTTCTAATGTTTCACAATTCTTTGGTGATCATTATTGAAACAGGCAACTAGCCCATGCCAACTCTTGATCAAACCTCACCAACTACTCATTTTCTTCTCAAATAGAAAGTGTTTCACATTTTCTAAGGGGATGCAGCACATTTGCTATCTGATTTTCATTTGGAAAATCTGGATATTGAAAAGAAGGAAGTCTGCCCCACCTTCGCACTTTAATCATGCACATTGAGTCTGTGTTTAACTTACTGTTGTCTCAGTGGTTTACACAATTTTGAGCTAATAAGCAATCATCAAGTGCTTAATTCTTTCTATCACAAGCACGAACACACAAGGAATTTGTTTCTTTGTCATAACGTTTATAGAAATAACCTTTGTGGTGTTTCGATGATTAAATGGAAGCCCTGGGGGAGTCAACATCAAACAGCTCCTTTCCAATGTGTATTTGTTACACACAGTGACTTAGTGTTACTGACAGGCATGTTAACTGATTCATTAGTTGATTCAGGTGTTACACGACTACTTTGTCTAGATTTGCAAAGATCTGGATGAATATCTTATGAATTGACGAATCAGGGGCTCTATAAGCATTACATTTCTTGACATATGTTTTGATGAAGTCGTTGTACTTTTCATCAAAAAGGGGGAGAAGAGCCTACCAAGAAATGTGAAAGATCAAAGGTTTAGAGAACTCTTCCAACTATTCTGAAGATAGAGAAGAGAAGAGATAATCAAGAAAAGATTCTTCAAAGTGTTCTAAAGACATACTGATCTGAGGGAAATTTTCTTTGAAGATATTTTGCTAAAAGCATTCGAATCTAAACCTTGAGATTATTACAATTGAAGCCAGAGAAAAAGATTGCATCTTCTGTGCTGAAAGAGAAGATCGTATTGACAAATCATTTTCGTAATGATCTTGATCCAAAGGGGGGGATTGTTAGGACACAGTCTCATTGGATTCAAGATCATCCAATACGAAGATCGCAATCTGAAGTTAAAGTTGAAAGTTACTCTTAACCATAGTCTAGGGTCTATTCTGTAATAAAGTCAAAGTTATAATTGTTAGTGTATTATTGTATACAAGATTTAATAGAAAAAGTCAAGTCATGTAAAGTCAACAAAGTCAATGTCTGTATTAGTCAATATGAGATTACTTAGCCATTAAGCTTGTAGTTTTAGTCCTTGGTATAAATACCATGTTGTCTTGTAAATAAAGAGCTAGACATATTGTATGTATATTGTTAGATCTATGACAAGAAGCTTTCTCTCTCTACACACTCTCTCTAGAACTCCATTGTTAAATCTTGATTGAGATTGAATTGCTTGAATGTGATTGGGATTTACAATATCATTTGGTATCAGAGCAATACCAAACAGATTCAGAGAAATTTGCACAGAAGATTATATCAATTTCTGGAATTCTAGATCAAAAATCAATTTTCTTGAAAAATTTTCAAGAACACAGATCGTTTTCTGAAATTCAAAATTGAAACAAATTTGCAATTGATAATTGGTGTTTGGTTGCATAAGTGATTAGATTGTGATCGATCTTTGTATAGAAACACTTTATCTCATAAAACAATCACAAAATCAAACTGAATTTTGGAATTTTTGGGTTTTGTTGTCATCGAACACTGTATCCTTGCAGATTCACTATGATTTTATTTTTTTCGATAAATTTGTTGTTAGAAATATGTTTGGAATTGGTTATTGATAGTGTTGACACAATTTTGAGAATCAATTTTGCAGGTTAGAATGTTTTGATTGAATCTTTGTTTTACAATTTGAAGAACACGCAAAGGCAGTTTACGAGTTTCACAGAACACGCATGGCACATGATTCAATCTGTGTGTTTCATAAGAACATCGGGCGGCGCACACACAGAGTTCGAATTTTAGCCTGAGAGTTTGATTTCCAGTAAATTGCAAGTTTAATCTGTTCTACAAGCCAAGTTTTGATACTAAGCATCTGCGTGTTTGATGATTAATTGACAGATTCTGCAAGTTTTAAAATCCACAGCTTATGCGAGTTTCATAGAACACGCACATCTCTTCTTGACTTGCGAGTTTGTGATCATTAATCTGCGAGTTCATGTTGAATTGATTGGCATGAGTCCTGCGAGTTTCATGAGTTCTGCGCGTTTCAAACACAAAATAATCTTGCGAGTTTGAATTTTCAAGGATGTGCGTATTCTAAGCCCAAGTAACCTGCTGCGAAGTTCAGCCTAATCATGTGCGAGTTTTTGTGAGAAAATCAAAGTTTAAATTTTTTAAGGAAGAAACACGCTCACAGCGATTTGCGAGTTTGGCAAACACTCAAACCAAAGCATGCGAGTTTAGCAAAACACGCAGACCACGTAACATCAGCATGCGAGTTTGATGTTCTAAGATACTTGCGAGTTTTACAAAACACGTAGATAAGCATCTGCGCGTTCTCCAAACCCGCAAGACATTACCTGCGAGTTCAATTGTTTTTGATTTTTTTTCACGAAGTCACGAAGTGGGTCTTCGATATAGATGGTTTTAATTGTTCTGGTTGTTTCTAATCTCTTCTACTAGTGTTATAGATCACAGAACAACTTTCAGAAATGATTTTGGTTGAGAATTGAGCAAGATATCGACGTTTGAAGTCTCGCCGGAGCTCTCGCCGGAAAAACGGGATTCACCGGAACTCGTTATTAACTGTTGTTTTTCGATATGTCAAATCTTTAAAAGTGTTCCTTACTTGTTTTACATTGGATTTCAGGTGATTACAATTGTTAACAGGCCAAAAGAACCTCGCCGGAAAACCATCTCGCCGGAGTAATTTTACTTCGATCTACAACTCTAGTTCGAGTGCATGATTCGAACTTTTTCGTAGAGATACGTTCTTTGTTGCTCAAGGATCACAATGCACCTTGTTTCGTGAGTTTTGGTCAAGAAACGAAGGAGTTATCGACGTTTGAAAACTGCAGATCGTAAGTTTGAAGACGATGAACAGTACCTTAACGGACAACAGTTAAGTCCGTTAAGTTTGTGACATTTTGGTCCTAGATCGTTAGTTTTGTTAGTTTTCATTACAATATTAGTCCATTTTTCAGTTAGTCTCGTTAGTCCTGTTTAATAATTCTAGGAATTAGCAGTTTTAGTCCCTATAGTTAACTTTGTTAGGAATTCTGTTAAATGTGTTACATTTTTAGTCCAAATCTGTTAGTTTTGTTAGGATTGTTAAGTAGTTTTCACTTTTAGCATTTTTAGTCCCTCTAGTTTTGTTTAGGGGTTTGGCAGATTTGGTCCCTCAAGTTACAACTTTCAGGATCTGTCACATTTAGTCCCTGCAGTTTATAGTTTTAAGTTTTTACATGTTTAGTCCCTATAGTTTGTAGTTTTATTCTTTGTCATTTTTAGTCCTTCTAGTTTTATAAGTTTTGTGTTTTTACGTTTTTTAGTCCCTAGATTTTATATTTTGTGTTTTTTTTGTTTTAGTTCTCGTTTTTCGTCGAGTCTTAGTATTTTTTTTTCAATTTTAGTCCTCGTTTTTCGTATTAGTTTCGTATTTTGTCGATGTTAGTCCCTATTTTCATATTTTCTTTCATTTTTAGTCCGTTTTATGTCGTTTTTGAGCTTATCTGATATTATTTTTTTGTGTTGATATAAGTTTGAATTTCAGTTAAACTGTTCTGAACTGTTTGGGAACGATCTTTCATAATCAAGCTAATCATTCAAGATGTTTTCTACTGGTAAACATTCTACAGAGAGAAAGCGGATGATCAACAACAAAGATTTGGAGCCTATCGTTTTAATTCCATGTATAATTGAGACAGGGACTACCTCAGTGACATCAGGAAATGAATCTAAAACTACATCACTAGTTTCTGATTCATCTGAAATCATAATAACATGTCCAATTATAGTGGATGGCAATGAAACTGTGCCTGAGATACCAAGAAAAGAAGCTGAACAAGATAGGCTGAAAGATTAGAATTCAGAGCTTCTTAAGCAAATTCAGGAGTTGAAATTTAAATTGTCAAATTTTGATAAAATTCCTGTTTGTACAAAATGTACTGATCATGCTAAATCTGATTGTGCAGGTATCATCAGTGCAAAAGAGAACGAGATAAGAGAAAAAGAGAAGGACATAAGAGAGAAAGAGAAAGAGATTAAAGAAAGAGAGAAAATCATTGTTCTAAAAGAAAAAACAATTATCACATGTGAAAAAGAATTAAAATTGAAAGAGAAAAAGATTGAAAAACTTCAAAGCCAACTGAAGACAACTGAACGAAAATCATCAGATCTCCAAGCTGAATCAGTTAAGCTTCAACAAACGTTTACGGCTTTTGAAGACAAAATATCTGCCTTGGAGATACAGAATGCTGAACTATCAAAAAGCTTCCAAGCAGATAAGGAAAATTCAAATTTGGAGAAATCTTATACTCAAAAGATGTCTGAACTTTCCAAGAAAGCTAACCAAGAGAAGAAGGATGTAGAGCTTAGATGCCTTAAACTTTCAAAGCAAGTGTTTGACTTTGAAAAGGTTTTGATAACTGAACGGGATATATTTGCTAAAGAGAAACAAGTTCTTGAAAATAAAATTACTGAACTTCCCAACCAGATTTCCACTTTACAAGACCTACTTGAGAAAGAAAGAAAATGCTTTAAAGAAAACAAGAGGTCTTATGAGCTTGAAAAGAAAAACGTAGAAAAGAGAAATACTGGGATTTTCAAGGATATTTCAGAGAAAACCTTCTTGGAAAAGGATTTTGAGCAAGAACGTTCACATTTTGAATCTGAAATATCTAAGCTCACATCCAAAATAACTGTTCTATCATCAGATATCCAAAAAGAACAGAAGGCCAAATCTGATTTGAAACAAAAGTTTGACACACTTTCAGATGAAAGAAACATTTTGACTATAAAGATAAATGACTTAGAAGCTGCAAACATTGAATTGTCTGATAAAGTTACAGCTGATGTGATTAGCCAATCACCTGTTGATAACTCAGCAGAATCAGTCTGTTCTTTCAAAACAGCTTCAAGTTCTATTCATGATAAAAATGTTTTCAAAAAGAAAGGTGTCAAACCACAAATTGTCAAATCAAATCAGATCAGACCATCTAATCTATTTTATGACAAATATGTTGATGGTTCAGCAAACTTCTATGTTAAATCTCTTGGAAAGCAATCTAAGAAAAATCAGATGGTCTGGCGAGTGAAGGATTCTTCGGAAGAGAAGAAGAAAGACAAAGCATCTGCATCCACATCCAATGCCAAAAGGAACAATGCATATAAAGGTAAATCTTTTGGTAATTCTGATATATATTACTCGACTAATAATTTGATCAGGGTTGCTCAAAAGAAGATTTGTTGTTCTTACTGTGGAGCACATGACTTTGTAAGTAAAAATTTTGTTAATTACTGGTATGGTTCATATAATGTAAACCCCACAAGAATTGCAACTAACACTTCAGGACCCAGATACCAGTGGGTACCAAAAGCTAAATCTGTGTTGCAGGCACCCAACGTTTAAGGGGGAGCATGATGTTTGACTTCTGAGTAAATCAACTCAGGACTCGGTTTTCAAAGTCAAAGACTATGGCTTTTGAACAAAACAGTTCAAAACTCGTACTTTAATGTCAAGAGTGTGGCTTCTGATCACATGACAGATCAGGACCCGTTCTTCAATGTTCAGATAAGGATATTATGCAAAATATCCAGGGGGAGCTTATCTGACCTAAATCATTCTATAATGATTTGAGGGGGAGCTTAAAGGTAAGTATCTTCTGATCTAGATCTCTGATTGTTTGAAAGACGAACAACTTTCAAGCATGAAAAACGTGTTCTTAAATGTTCAAACCACTTCTCTATTCTCAAAAGATTTCATGAATTAAGAAGTGTGATTTTAAATGTTTTTCATTACTGAGCTTCAATGTTTAACTGACCGTGTGTTTCCAAAGATTAATATTTGTGTATTATCTTTTCATATACTGTCAAGTATTCATACACACCGGTTCAGTACTTCATTTGAATCAGTTATTACCATGTCTCTAAAACGAAACAACTTTTCGATGGTAATACCCCCGTTTGTAAATCACTGTTGTTGAGCAAAAATCATCATTTCAACTTGAGCGTTTATTGCTAAATTGTTTATATTTGTTCATATAAACAAAATATCTAGTTCTTTGATACCCTAACCATTTCATTTGATCTGATTGATACATTGTCAGATTCTCAAAACAATTCTCTTGATTTCATTTAATTCATTCAATATCTTTGTTTTGAGAAATCTTCAAAGTTCAATTTCTCAAATCTCAAGAGTATACATTTTGACAATGTTATCATTTTTGTGCTTCACTGTTCAAGTTAAATTGTTGAACAACCATTCTTTATAGGACTTACATGGGATTCATGTGTGAGCTTAAACAGAACTTCCATGGATTCACGTAAACCAGTGTTTCCTACCCCGGAAGTTATCCTAGAGTGATTGAGGGGTGAGGGGTCATAAATCAAAGAGTGGGGGAGATAACTCATCCGGTTGAGTTTTTCTCATTGCGTGGAGCGGAAAAATGTAAATGAGAGTTTGGTTAGAAGTGAGCTTTAATGTTAAAAAGAAAGAGGGTGTGAGAACAGAGTTAAAAGAATATCAGAACTCTGCACCAACCACTTTCTGAGCCGGGCAACCACATCTTCTGATTGGTTCACATTCTTTGGTGATCATCATTGAAAAAGGCAGTGAGCCCATGCCAACTCTTGCAATTACCCCACCAGCCACTCGTTTCTTTCTTAACAAAGAAATGTTTCATTTTCTTTGGGGACGCAACATATATGCTATCTAATCTTCACTCGGAAGATTTAGATATTGAAAAAGAAGGAAAGTTGCCCCACCTTCGCACCTCTTTCATGCACATTGAGTCCGTGTAATATCTGTTGCTGTCTCAACAGTTTTCACAATTTGAGCCTTATGAAACACAATCATTGTGCTAAATTCTTTCATATACAAGCACGAGCACACAGAAAATTTGTTTTTCTGTCAGAACATTCATAGATAAACTTTGTGTTTTTCAATGATTGAATGGAAGTCCTGGGGAGTCATCATCAAACCAGCTCCTTAAATTGTACATTCATTGTACACAGTAACTTCGTGTTACTAACAGGCAGTTCTAACTGTTTCATTTGTTGAATCAGGGTTACCAAGTTCATTATATCTGAATTTGAAAAGATTCGGGTATATACAGTTCATGATTCAGCTATTCAGATCAAAGAGCGGAGAATGTCAAATGTATCTCAAAGGGGGGAGAATATTTGAAAAAGGGGGAGATTCAAAGAAAGTGCTGAAATTGAGAAAGTTTTGATGATCATGAAGCTCACAATCATCAAAAAGGGGGAGAAATCTACAATTTCAATTTCAAATAAATTTCAAAGTTATGAAGAATGTTCAAAGTGAAAAGACTTGTGGAGAAATCTACAAAGTTCAAGAAAGTTCAAGTTAGATGAAAGTTTGTTTGGATCAAGAAGATTCAAAAAGATTCTGAAGAAATACATTTCAAAGACAAATGGTGAAGATAATCCTGAAGAGATAATTCTGAAAGTTCAAGACAATTCAGATGCTTATTATGTTTCAGAGAAAGATTCTGAAGATGATTCGAGAAAGTTTGTTTTTCTGAAGACTGATCAGAGTTTACAGTGATGAAGATACAATTTTCAAAGATCCCTCGAAGTTTCAAAAGTTTTAAAGAGTTTCAAAGATTTGTTCAAGACTTGTTGACTCTACAAAGATGCAATGTGCAAAAGACTTTTCAAGACTCTTCAAAGACTGAAAGGCTGAAGATTGCCAAAGCTTCAAAGTTTAAGACTGTCAAAGATAAAAGTTGAAGAATCAAGCGCTGAAGACAAGTGTCAATTTTTTTTAAATCTTGAATACAAAGGAGGAGAATGTTAGTGCATTAATTGTATACAAGATTTAATTAGGAAAGCCTTGTAAAAAGCCTTGTATTTGAGAAGTCAAAGGAAGTCAATGTAAGTCAAAATGTAGAAAGTCAACATAAGTCTTAGAAGGGTTTTAAGTACTTGAGTGTTTAAGTACTTGAGAGTTTGAGTGGATAGTCTAGTCAAGGTACTTGAGAGTTTCTCATGGATTACTTGAGAGTTTACTAGTTCGTATAAATAGGTTTAATACTTGTAATTTTGTAAGAGCTTAATGTCATAATTCAGATTTACTTTCTCTCTCTACTTTCTCTCTACAATAATACTGTCATATTCTTAATTGAGAGTGTTTGATTGCTTGATTGTGATCTGGGAATTACAATTTCAATTGGTATCAGAGCAATACCAAACAGATTCAGAGAAATTTGCACAGAAGATTATATCAATTTCTGGAATTCTAGATTAAAAATCAATTTTCTTGAAAAATTTTCAAGAACACAGATCGTTTTCTGAAATTCAAAATTGAAACAAATTTGCAATTGATAATTGGTGTTTGGTTGCATAAGTGATTAGATTGTGATCGATCTTTGTATAGAAACACTTTATCTCATAAAACAATCACAAAATCAAACTAAATTTTGGAATTTTTGGGTTTTGTTGGCATCGAACACTATATCCTTGCAGATTCACTATGATTTTATTTTTTTCGATAAATTTGTTGTTAGAAATATGTTTGGAATTGGTTATTGATAGTGTTGACACAATTTTGAGAATCAATTTTGCAGGTTAGAATGTTTTGATTGAATCTTTGTTTTACAATTTGAAGAACACGCAAAGGCAGTTTACGAGTTTCACAGAACACGCATGGCACAGGATTCAATCTGTGTGTTTCATAAGAACATCGGGCGGCCACATCTACTGATTGGTTCACATTTTTTGGTGACCATCATTGAAACAGGCAGTGAGCCCATGCCAACTCTTGCAATTACCCCACCAGCCACTCGTTTCTTTCTTAACAAAGAAATGATTCATTTTCTTTGGGGACGCAGCATATCTGCTATCTAGTCTTTACTCGAAAGATTTAGATATTGAAAAAGAAGGAAAGTTGCCCCACCTTCGCACCTCTTGCATGCACATTGAGTCCGTGTAATATCTGTTGCTGTCTCAACAGTTTACACAATTTGAGCCTTATGAAACACAATCATTGTGCTAAATTCTTTCATACACAAGCACGAGCACACAGAAAATTTGTTTTTCTGTCAGAACATTCATAGATAAACCTTGTGTTTTTCAATGATTGAATGGAAGTCCTGGGGAGTCATCATCAAACCAGCTCCTTAAACTGTACATTCGTTGTACACAGTAACTCCGTGTTACTGACAGGCACTTATAACTGCTTCATTTGTTGAATCAGGGTTACAACGTTCATTATATCTGAATTTGAAAAGATTCGGGTATATACAGTTCTTGATTCAGTTCAGATCAAAAGGAGGAGAATGTATGTTCAAGGGGGAGAATCAAAGATTATGTTGAAATTGAAGTTGTTTTGATGATTATGACGCTCACAATCATCAAAAAGGGGGAGAAATCTACAGAGATCAATTTCAAAGAATTTTAGAGTTATAAAGTCAAGACTTGTGAAGAATTTTCTGAAAGATCAAATCAGATGAAAAGGAATCATTCTTAAAGATTTCTGAAGACAAGTTCAAATTAGAAGATTCATGAAAGTTCGTTTTTCTAAAGAATGATCAGAGATTGAAGAAATGAAGATACAAAGTTCAAAGATTCCTTGAAGTTTTTCAAAGACAAAATGTTTCAAAGAAGTTTTTCAAAGATTTCAAAGTTTTCAAGACTTGTTGACTTTCCGAGCTGTAAAGTGCAAAAGACTTTTCAAGATTCTTCAACAACTTTAGAAAGAGTATCAAAGTTCAAGACTGTCAGAGACAAAAGATTGAAGAATCAAGTGCTGAAGACTTATGTCAAATTTTTATTAAATCTTGAATACAAAGGGGGAGATTGTTAGTGTATTATTGTATACAAGATTTAATAGAAAAAGTCAAGTCATGTAAAGTCAACAAAGTCAATGTCTGTATTAGTCAATATGAGATTACTTAGCCATTAAGCTTGTAGTTTTAGTCCTTGGTATAAATACCATGTTGTCTTGTAAATAAAGAGCTAGACATATTGTATGTATATTGTTAGATCTATGACAAGAAGCTTTCTCTCTCTACACTCTCTCTCTTGAACTCCATTGTTAAATCTTAATTGAGATTGAATTGCTTGAATGTGATTGGGATTTACAATATCAATAATATCTAGATATTATTTAGATATTATGTTTTAGTTTAATATTAGTTTTTATTAGTTTTTGATAATATCTTATCATATATTATCCATCTCTCTTTCTATCGTTTACAACACAGAACACACACATACACATAGCAAAAGGTGTAATCAGAGAGAAAACAAACAAACAGAGAACTAAAACTCAAGAAATCAACCGTGTAATCATCGTTTGTTATCGAAACAGGTTGGTTTATTATCTATTGTTTGTTTTTTTGATTATCTGGTAACGATCACGGACTCACAGAAGTCATATACTCCCCCTGAAATAATGCATCAAATTTTATCTCACACTCCCACTGAAATCATGAACAATGTTGAGTGCAGATATCTTTCAGATAATATTGCAAATGCATATTTTTCAGTAAAAATTATGTACTCCCACTTGAAGGTTGAACTTCTCATTTAAGTATCGGAGTACAATCTCATATCAGAACGGGAGTATCATCTCTTTTGATCGTTTAAGTACGAGTCCTAAACTGTTGTGTTTAGAAGTCACACTCTTAATCTTTGAAGAACGGGTCCTGAAGTGTAGTATTCATAAACCTTGGTTCTCTTACTCCCCCTTAACTTGAGGTGCCTGCAACACAAATTCATCTTTTGGCTTTGGTACCCACTGGTATTTGGGTCCATGTTTGTTAGTTGCAGTTCTATTGGGAGTAATTGAGTAAGAACCATACCAGTAATGATCACTTGTTTTATGAATAAAATCATATGTACGACAATAAGAACAATAATTCTTCTTATGAGCTAATCTGATTAATTGATCTCTCGAGTAAACAAGATCAGGTTTACCTTTTCGCACATTGTTCTTCTTGACTTTTGGTGCATGTACAAATGATTTCTTACCTTTCTTCTCTTCATTCTTTTCACACTTTCCAGACCAACTTTTCATAACCATTTCTTCTTCTTCTTCCTTCTTCTTCTTTGTGTACCTGAACCATCTATATTTCTATCAAAGAAAATGTTAGTAGTACGAATATGATCATATCAATTAACTAACCTTTTTGAAGAAACAATTCTTTGATATGAGCTTGCGGCTGTCTTTTTAGAGTAAGCTGAATCATCTCTAGGTGTGTGGATAACTGACTATGGACTCTTTTGCTTAGTCACCACCACCTTAGAAACAATTTCTTCAAGCTCTTTTATATTTGAAGATAAACTGTCATTTTCTTTAATGTGCAGGTCAATCTCTTTCTGGAATTCAGACTTCGTTTTTTGATCTTTCAAAGCACAAGTTGACTGTTCAAATAACTTCTCTGTAAGCTTCTCTATTTCAGCCTCAAAAATGGTTCGTTCTTCTTTAAAGTTCTTCTCAGCATTCGTTCTCTGACCATATATTTCTTTGAAGATTCCAACATTTTTCTTTTAATGGCCTTCTTCTCCTTTGAAAATTTGTCTCTTTCCATTATGATTACTTTTTTCAAAGTCAGTCACTTGTTGAGAAAGTTTGGAACATTTAAGCTCAACAATTTTCTTCTCTTCAAAACTCTTCCTTGAAAACTCTGAGAATTTCTTTGCAAACTCTTTCTTTTCTTTATCAAAAACATCTCTGTCTTTGGCCATCTTTAGCTCCAGATCAGAAATCTTCTTATTCAGCTCTTCATTAGCAGTTTCCAGATTCTTAACTAACTTGTCATACTTATCAACATAATCTGCTTGCTGGATTTGAACAATTTGACCTTCCAAGTCTGAAAATTTTCTTTTCAGCTCAATGTTCTCAGAGTCCAGACTGTTTTCTTTATATTTATCCAATCCATCTTTCAATTGCTGAGAGTCAGAGATCTGGTTTAGAAGATCCTCATTAATCTTCTTCAATGCATTGACTTCCTCCCTTAGTATTCTCTTTTCATCATGATATTTCTTCGACCGCTTTGAATAGTATCCAGCTGATGAAGCGAGATTTTGAATCTCTATTATGAGTTTTGCAATCTTTTCATCATCAGAAAGACTCATCCTGAAATACATTATTTTCAAAAAGAACTTGAAATGATCGTTAGTCCAAGTGAAATCACAAAATACAGAAAAACTTAGAAAGAATTTTCAAAAATTAAATTTCCAAAAATCTACCAAGTATGGAATTCGCACAATACATTGAGACACAAGCAATTCGCACACAATCAAAAATAGCCAAGAATTCGCGCACTATACACACTATCTACAAAATTCACACACAAGTACAATTTCAGAATTCGTATGTACAGAATTCGCATGAAGTTATATGCGAGTTCTTTGGAATACACATACAATCTTATGCGAAAATTAGACTTAGAAAAATTTTGAAAAATACTTTTCGCATAGAACTTTTCGCATATACAATTCACATAAAACTTTTCGCAAAATAGAATCAAACGAATTCTGTACTTGGAAAAAATATTCAATCTTGAGCAATTCGCATATACTCTTATGCGAATTCAAAGAATTCGTATGACTCACAGATGCTAATTCCCTACTTTTCGCATGACACTCAGATGCGAATTCTAACCTTAGAATTTTCAAAAAAACTTTTCGTAAAAATTCTTATGCGAATTCTGACATTTCACACATAGACTTGTACGAATTCTTAAGATTTCTTATCACACACATATGCGAATTCACCACATTTCACATATCACACACATGCGAATTATACACTTATGAGATTTTCAGACAACACAATTATGCGAAATCCTCTTAGATGAGAGTTCTTGGTGCGAGTTCTTGAGATTATACGAGTTCTTCAGATCTTCGATGTAAAATCACACTGAGTGGCTCAAAAACCCATCAAACCTTCAAATTTCGGTATGAAATTTTGACAATAATATCACTAATACATCTAGAATCAAATTCGACCAATGAATTTCAACGAAATTCACTCAAACTTACAAATTGATCTGATACAATGCTTCTTGAACTCGTGAACTTTCGTATGAACAAAATTCCAAAATTTATGAAAATTACAGTGCAAAGATTCAATTAACGTATACAAGATTCGTCTACAACACTGTACGAACTCAATTGAATCATACAACCTTGCTAAAACTCTGAAAAATTCAAAGTTCAATCTACGACTCAGAAAACAGTGCGAACATCCATTCTTGATCGATTTCAACTTGAATTATGCTCTGATACCAATTATTACATCCCAAATTATCATGTTCTAATCACAATTCAATTAAAAAGATAACACACATTCAATTACTCAACCTGTTTCAATTGATTCAAACGAAGGATTCGTATACAATATTCTCTATGTACTTTCTCTCTCTAAAAACTCTATTCTGCGTATATTCAACTTCTCTTGTCACACGCTTACTACAACCAACTAAGCTAATAGTCATATATCTAACAAGACACATGCGCACAAAACACTAACTAAAAAGAAAATTACATGACATTGACTATTTATTTAAAAGAGACTTTGACTTTGCTTTGAGAGTTGACTTGAGCTTTGACTTGGTTGACTTTTAGTCTTCAGTCTTCATGATATTGCATCAAATAATTATATGCTCTAACAGTATTAGATTTAAGTAGTCTCCCAGTTATTAAGTGGTGATCTTTGGTTTCGGTGAATTCAATGTGATATTGTTGGAACCCAGATTTAATCTTACGATAATAATGATATAAACAACAAGAGTAATAACAGCGGAAGAAATATAGTTTAATATCAAAAGCAGATTCAAATATCACAGTTCATATAATAAGTTAAAGCAGTAAGAACAAGATCTTCTAAAGATATATTCAGTTGATTCTTCTAATACAAGATATCAAAAAGCACACTTTTGTCAAAGGAGTGATGGTCCTATTTATAGGACCATAAAGTAAACAGTGTACTATTCTGACAAATAGAAGCATGCTTGAACAGTGTCTTACCGAAAAGGTAAGCTCAAGACATGCTTGAACAGTAACCTACTCTATAAAGTAAATCTTATCACTAAGTGCTTGATTATCTGTTCTGATACTTCAGGAAAGTCTTCAGCACCTTCTTCAGAGAGAATGTCTTCAGAGCTCTGATGTTGTCTTTAGAGCCTCTGATGAAGCCATCTCTGATGTCTTCTGCTGAAGGTGTTCATCTCTGATGTGTACTTCAGAGGCAGGTATGTCCTCTGAAATATTTGTTCTCTGAAGTCTGTCTCTGGAAGTCCAATGAAGTAGGACTAGATATTTTCAACACTTTTAACAAATGAAGATTTGGAGCTAACAATCTCCCCCTAAGTGTTGAAAATAAAAGATGCAAGAATAGCAGAGAACAGAAAACTTAAACTAGAAAGCATAGAGAAGAAAATCATCCTCTTAAATATTACTCGAATTATTTGAAAATTCATTACAGAGAAAGTAATACTAAAAAATAAGGAAACACACTAAAATTTGTCACTAGAACAGATTCCATGGAACTTCATGATCAGAGCTCTGAAGTTGATCATTGACCCAATCTCCAAGTCAAGTTTCGCTAGTAGATATGCTCTGTGCCTTTCTTCCTTCACATGGATCATCTTCTGTATTTCTCTCAAAGTTTCTTTAGAGTACTTTGAAACTTCCGAAGCAAGAAAGATCTTCTTTATTTGGTTTATTCTGAAGACGAAACCCAGAGGTTCTGCTATGATTGATCTAGTCTTCTGAGTGTCAAGATTTTCGATTGACTCCACAGGTTCAGTCACTTCCAGCTTCTCTTCTCCCAGGTTCAGAGCAATCTGGAAGTCACGTTTTGCTCTGTGTTTGACATAGGCCTCCATTGCCTTTCTGACTTCAACCATGCCCATTCTGATTTCTCTTTTTCCATGATCATATCTAGCAGAGCAATAGACATATAAATGAGGTAAATCATATGGATTTAGATTTACGAGATCATTGTCATTGAACTCATAAATCTTCTGATCAGAGCGAGTTACCACATAGTGCCTATAGATTATCTTGTTGTAAGCAAAAGTCTTCTTAGAGATTTTGTTGATTTTGATGATTGGATCATCAGAGAGGACCTGTGATATTGGTGTGGTTTTATCTCTAATAAATCTTCGCTCATAATCCGACATGTTTTCTCTTATCCTTGGATTCAGAGGAATGACTAGAGTGTCTGCCAAGTTGAACTCACAGTAGATGTATCTGAAGTGATCTTCTATAGAGGCTTTGGGATTGGATGCTAGGAATGTTGGAGGTTGAGTAAAAACTTTGGCTGGTAAACCTATGCTTGCCTTCTGAACAGGATTCTCTGGAGGAGCCTGTTCATCAACAACCATGGTCTCTGGTTCCTTTGTCTCTGGAGGATCTTCTGTTGCAGGTTCAGAAATGTAGCCATCTATCTCTGGTGATTCTCTCAATTCTTTTGCCGTAGAAGTGTGATGAGGTTGATCATTTTTGAAAACGTATTCTTCGACATCAATTACTTTAATTTGATCTCCAACAACTTCTTTTTCTTCTGAATCTGATTTTTCTTCTTGTTCAGATTCTGATTCTGCTTTTTCAGACTTTCGAAAGCATCTCTCATCACATATGTTGGTCTTTCAGGTGATGAGAATGCATCTTCTGATGTAGAGTAGTCTATTAGTTGCTCGTCGTCTTCATCTTCTTCTAGAGCCCCAATAGTTTCTGGAGTTGCATTTATGACTGGTATTATTGGAGCACCTGAAGTAGATGTTTTGATTCAGATTCAACTATTCAGATCAAAGAGCGGCGACTGTCAAATTATCATTGAAAGGGGAGATTGTTACAAAGGGGTGATCAAAGACTGTGTCGAAATTGAAGATGTTTTGATGATCATGATGCTCACATTCATCAAAAAGGGGGAGAAATTTATAAAGATTCAATTTCAAAGCCAACTGAAGACAACTGAACATAAATCACCTGAGCTACAAGAAGAATCAGTTGAGCTTCAAAACAAGTTGAAGGCTTTCAAAGATAATATATCCGTCTTGGAAAGTTCAAATGTTGATCTTCAAAAGAGGATATCTGCATTGTTGTTAGAGAATGCTGATCTGATCAAAAGCATCAAAGCAGATAAAGCTAAAACAAGACATCTTCTTTTAACAGATGTCTGAAATTTCCAAGAAAACTCTTCAAGAGAAAAAGGATTTGGAGCATAGATGCAGAAAACTTTCCAAGCAAGTGTCTGAGTTTGAGAAGATTCTTATTAACGAAAGAGACACGTTTGCAAAGGAAAGAAAAGTTCTTGAGGATAAATCAACTGAACTTCCCGAACAGATCTCTATTCTACAAGACTTACTTGATAAAGAAAGAAAAGCTTTTCAAGAAATGAAAAAGTCTTTGGAGATTGAAAAGAAGAAATCTAAAAAGAGATATGTTGGGATTTTCAATGAAATTACTGACAAAACCAAGGTCTTACAAAAAGATTTTGAACAAGAACGTTCACATTTTGAATCTAAAATATCTAAGCTCAAATCCAAAATAACTGTTCTATCTTCAGATGTCCAAAAAGAACAGAAGGCCAAATCTGATTTGAAACGAAATTTGACACACTTTCAAATGAAACAAACATTTTGACCAAACAGATAAAAGACTTAGAAGCTGCAAACATAAAAATGTCAGAAAAGATTACAGCTGATGTGATTGTTCAATCACCTGTTGAAAATTCAACAGAATCAGTCTGTTCTTTCAAAACAGCTTCAAGTTCTATTAATGAGAAAAATGTTTCGAAAAAGAAAAGTGTCAAATTTCAAACTGTCAAATCAAATCAGATCAGACCATCTAATCTGTTCTATGACAAATCTGTTGATGGTTCAGCGAGCTTCTATGTAAAATCTCTTGGAAAGAATTCTAGGAAAAATCAGATGGTCTAGAGAGAGAAGGGTTATTCAGATGAAGAGAAAAACAAATACAAAGCATCTGCATCCACAACCAATGCCAAAAAGAAATGTGAGCATAAAGGTAAATCTTTTGGTAATTCTGATACTCTTTATTCTACTAATCATCTTATCAGGATTGCTCAGAAGAAAATATGTTGTTCTTACTGTGGAGCACATGACTTTGTAAGTAAAAACTTTGTCAATTTCTGGTATGGTTCTTACTCGATAACCCCCATACGAACTGCAACTAACATTTCTGGACCCAAATACCAGTGGGTACCAAAGAAGAAAACTGATTCTGTGTTGCAGGCACCTCAAGTCAAGGGGGAGTAAGAGAATCATGGCTTTTGAACACAGCAGTTCAAAATCCACACCTCAATGTCAAGATTATGGCTTCTAAGTACACAACTTAGGACCCGTACTTCAACGGAGTTTGACTTCTAAACACAACAGTTTAGGACTCGGACCTCAGCGATCAAAAGACCTTACTCCTGTGTTTTTGCATCCGATGGATATGGCGGTCTACATCCCAAGAGAATTGATCTGATCTCTATCCTGTACTTTTTCACTGATAGATTTTTCTGATATGATGGTCTACAATTCAAAAGGGAGTGTCTGATCTCTATCCTATTTTAACTGACATATTTCAGATGCCTAATTTAAGGGGGAGTAAAGGTGATGACTTCTGATTATTTCAGATCAGAACTCATACTATAATCTGTTTTACTGCTTTCTGTCCTTTTATTTTTGAATAAATAATGTGAATAAAGTGGCTTCTGATCACATGACAGATCAGGACCCGTTTTTCAATGATCAAAGAAGGATATTTTGCAAATATCCAGGGGGAGCTTACATGACCTAAATCATTCTATCATGATTTGAGGGGGAGCTGAAAAGGTAAATATCTTCTGATCTAGATCTCTGATTGTTTGAAAGAAGAACAACTTTCAAGCATGAAAAACAGTTTCTAAAATGTTCAAACCACTTCTGATTCTCAAAAGATTTTATTAATTTAGAAGTGTGATTTAAATGTTTTTCATTTTTGAGCTTTAATGTTTAACCGACCGTGTGTTTCCAAAGATTAATACTTGTGTATTATCTTGTCCATATACTGTAAAGTATTCATACACACCGGTTCAATATTTCATTTGATTTTGTTATTACCATGTCTCATATCGAACCAATTTTTCGATGGTAATACCCCCGTTTTCTATTCACTATTGTTGAGCATCAATCATTATTTCTAATTTTGTGCTTTAATTGCAAAATTGTTTATATTCGTTCATATAAACACACTTACCCTTACCATTTTATTTGATCTGATTGATACATTGTCAGATTCTCAAAACAATTCTCTTGATTTCATTTCTTTCATTCAATTTTCTTGTTTTGAGAGATCTTCATTGTTCAATTGCTCAAATCTCATGAGCATACATTTTGACAGTGTTATCTTATCTTGTGCTTAACTGTTCAGTTAAACTGTTGAGCAACTATTTTTTTAGGACTTACATGGGATTCGTGTGTGAG
This sequence comes from Arctium lappa, assembly GCA_023525745.1. Taxonomy (NCBI): domain Eukaryota; kingdom Viridiplantae; phylum Streptophyta; class Magnoliopsida; order Asterales; family Asteraceae; genus Arctium; species Arctium lappa. Next base: position 67,348,296 of record CM042048.1, on the reverse strand, counting down.
CTTAAACAGAATTTCCATTGATTCACGTAAACATGTGTTTCCTAACCAGGAGGTTATCCTAGAGTGATTGAGGGGTGAGGGGTCAAATCAAAGAGTGGGGGAGATAACTCATCCGGTTGAGTTTTTCTCATTGTGTGGAGTGGAAAAATGGAAAAGAGAGTTTGGTTAGAAGTGAGCATAACGATAAAAAGAAAGAGGGTGTGAGCACAAAGTTAAAAGAGTATCAGAACTCTGCACCTACCACTTTCTGAGTCGGGCAGCCACATTTCTGATTGGTTCACATTCTATGGTGACCATCATTGAAAAAGGCAGTGAGCCCATGCCAACTCTTGCTATTACCCCACCAACCACTCATTTCTTTCTTAACAAAGAAATGTTTCATTTTCTTTGGGGACGCAGCATATATGATATCTAATCTTCACTCGGAAGATATTGATATTGAAAAAGAAGGAAAGTTTCCCCACCTTCGCACCTCTTTCATGCATATTGAGTCCGTGTATTATCTGTTGCTGTCTCAACAGTTTACACAATTTGAGCCAAATGAAGCACAATCATTGTGCCTAAATTCTTTCATACACAAGCACGAGCACATAGAAAATCTGTTTTTCTGTCAGAACATTCATAGATAAACCTTGTGTTTTTCAATGATTGAATGGAAGTCCTGGGGAGTCATCATCACACCAGCTCCTTAAAATTGTACATTCGTTGTACACAGTGACTTTGTGTTACTGACAGGCATTCCTAACTGTTTCATTTGTTGATTCAGGGCTACCACGTTCATTATGTCTGAATTTGAAAAGATTCGGATATATATCTTTCATGAATTGACAGCTCTCAGATCAAAGCGCGCCAATTGTCAAAGGGGAGATTGTTTTTTGAATACAAATGGGTGATCAAAGTCTGTGATGAAATTGATGAAGTTTTGATGATCAGGATGCTCGTAATCATCTAAAAGGGGGAGAATTTTACAAAGATCAATTTCAAAGCTAAATTGTCAAAGTTCAAAATGCTTCCGCTTATTCAAAGACAAATGTTTCTGAAGAAAGATAATTCAAAGTTAAATTAAGATGATTGGTGAAAGATGTTTCTGAAGACAGTCGAGAGATCAAAGAGATGAATATACAAGTTCAAAGTTGTTCAAAGTTTGTGAAAGAAGTTTAATGTCAAAAGTTCCAAAATATTCAAGAATTCAGTATCGCGTTCAAGGCATGTTGACTTTCAAAGCTACAAAGAGAAAAAGACTTTCCAAGATTCTTCAAAGGCTGAAAGACTAAAGACTGTGAAAGCTTCAAAGTTCAAAGATAAAGAATCAAAAGCTGAAGAATCAAGAGCTGAAGATCTGTTTCAAATTTTTATTAAATCTTTAATACAAAGGGGGAGATTGTTAAGTCTAAATATTGTATCCATGATTTAATAGGAAAGTCAAATATGTAAAAGTCAACATTGTCTTTGTAATTGTATAGTCAAACTTTGTCTAGTTTACTTAGTCATTAAGTCTTTGTTAGTTAGTATAAATAGGCTTTTAGCCTTGTGGCTTTCTAAGAATCTTGTAACTAGAGTTGGAAGCACGTCATTATAAACATTCAGAATTGTGATTGGATTTAAAGATCTACATTCTCTCTCTAGATTCTCTCTCTAGTTCTTGATCGTATTTTGAGTAATTTCTTGATTGATTGGGATTTATTGATTAACAGATGGTGCTAGGAAGACAACAGGTACTGGAGACTTGAGAGTGGTCTGGTTATCTTCAACAGAGGTTGAGGTTGATCGTTTCTCTGTTTCTTTTTCTTTGCATCGGTTTGTTTCAGAGGGAGTGGACTCCTTTTGTGTTTCAATAGTTTTGGATGTTTGAGTCTTCTCCCCTTTATGAAGATCTGATGACCTCTGAGGTTTGTCATCATGGTCATTAGAGTCTTCATACCTTGCCTTCTTCCGGGCTTCCACAGAGCATGCGGCCTCTGGTTCCTTCCTTTTCAGTGATCCCTCTGAAGATTTGACATTCGTCAGAAGGTCTTGAATCTTCATGTTCTTCTGAGTAGCCTTTGAGATGAACTTGCTCGAGATGTTCATTACATTGCTGGTGATCTTCTTGGAGAAGTTGTTGAGGTCAGCCTTTGTAACGAATTCTGATGTTGTAGGAGCAGTAGCAGAGGAGGTAGGGATCTTTGCAATCACCTTTGCCAAAGACCGCAAGACTTCTTCTTTGAATTGAGAAAAGTCAGCATGTGTTGGAGTTGGGGCAGAGGGAGTTGGAATCGCCTTGAGGAGCTCTGTTGTGGAGTTCTGAATTTCTCTGGATAGAACCGAGTCATTTTTGATGACCAGACTTTCCAGAGCATCCAGTTTAGCGTTCTGAGAGATAACGGTCGTGCGCAACTCAGAGACCTCTGAAGTGAGCTTTGCAACTTCAGAGTGAGAGGCAGAGGCCTCTGAGGTCTTCTCCATTTGAAGTTTAATCTCCTTCAGAGAGTTTCTGATTTCATCACCAAAGATTTTGAACACCTCTTTAGTGACATAATCAGAGGGGGTGACCTTAGGATCAACACATGATTCTAAGTGGTGACCTTAGGATCAACACATGATTCTAAGTGTCCCTCGAGTTCAGAGGGGCCTTCTTTCGGAGGTGATTTGATGTTTTCTTCGGAAGGACTTCCCATTAATCCTTGAGGACCCTTTTTCAAGGATTTCTTTATAATGGTTCTGATAGGTCTAGCATCATCAGAGTTAGAGTCTGATGATGAGGAGAACCTAATATGTGTGGACACCTTGCTGTCCAGGATAAGGAGTCCATGTACAAGAAGGTCGTGTTTTTCTTTTATGACAAGCAGTCCTTACGAGAAATGTTTAATTTTTCTGGATCTAAGGTTCGGTCTGTTGTATGATGAGCCACAGAGGCATTATGTCTGTGTGGATGTGACGTACTCTAGGGCGAATGAGTACTTATGTTTTGGTCCAAGTCCTTTTGGGAGGACTTAGCCGTATCTGATGTTTCCCCAGTGGTGCTTGCATTAGTGGCTGAAGAATATGCCTCTGTGCGGGTGGCTTGGGTTGGGTTCGAGGTGTGCACCTCTGTTTCAATGTCCATTGATGTTGGACCACCTTGGACAGATGATATGTTTGCATGGGGATTGGGGTTTTGGAATTGCTCATTCGTGCCTTTAAGGGCATATTTTTCTACCTGCCTCCCTCAGATTCTAGGTTCAAAAACTCACTCTCTGGTATTCTCTCTTCCTCACCTTCCTCTACTCTGACAAAGTTATTCTCTTCGTCAGAGGGAGGGTTCTCTTGTCTTTTCTCCCTCACTCTCACAGAGCCACCCTCTGGTTGCTCTCTATGAATATTTTGAGCAGTATCAGAGATGTCACTCTCTGATTCTTGCTCCGGCTCAGAACCTAAGTGTGTTGGGGATCCCATCATCGGTTATGATGATTGGGCAACACGACTAAGTAGAAGATGGGTGTTAGAGTCAGCGGGAATTACCTCAAGCATGGAGTGTGGGAAACGTCATTCATTCGGGTAAGGAGGAACCTCTGTTGCTTTGAACGAGTTCATAATAAACAGTGGCGTCCTTGGACCCTCCTCATTGATGGAGAATTTCTCCATTTCTCTTTGAATGACCACAAAGATGAATCTTGGAAACAGTACCGAAATTGGTTGTTTTCCTTTGGCCGGCCCCAATTCTTTGTTCTTCTTGTCCACCGCCGTCAGCATATCACAGAAGAGAATGTGAGCCATATTTATTCTTCTGTTGAAGAAGAGAGCATACATTATGGCAAGGATCGCTCGATGGGTCTGATCCTGACTTCTAATCTTGCAGGTAATTGTTCGATTGAGAACACTAAACATAAAGTTTCACTCTCTGAATTGACTTAGGCGTGTGATTTCCTTGTTGTAGCCTAAGTGGTGGAGGAACTGAAGTAGAACTTCTAGAGTTGGTGGTTTCTCAAAGTTTTCTATTTGAAGATCTGTTGTCGTGAGCAGGTTGAATCTGCGAGTTAGGGTTTGTAGGGTGATTCTTATGTTCATGCTTTGGTCACCTAGGTCAATGTACCCAACCCGTCCTTCCTTTTCATCATCGTATTCACTTGAATACCACTATTGTTGGACAAATCGTAAAGGAACATCGTTGGCATGTTTGGTGAGCACATCGTTGAGTTCACAGTTGCTCAAGAAGTCCAATATTGGGCGAAACTGTTCGTCATACTTGGTAGGGGTGACATGCAAAAAGTAGTTGTTACCTTTCATTGGGACATCAAACTATGCCATGTTCAAGCTTGGAACAAGTTTGCTGGAGTTGTCTGAGGTTTGGGAATGAGCCGCCATTATTGCAGGTTTTGAGAAAGATGAGTGCTTAGAGAGAGAGAAATTAGGATTTTGGATTCTGAGAGTGTAAAGAATAGAGAGAGGAAAAGGGTTTTTATGGACAAAAAGGTAGAGTGAGAGGTTATGGAAACGACGATTGAGTGTTCCAATGTCAGTAATGACGTTCCATCATCCCCTAATCAATAGGTGACACGTTGAGGGGTGTATAGGGGAGAGACGCTTAGTGTCAGAAAACCGCTAGTGGGGATTTTGTAAGAAAACGAATGGTTATCCAAAAGATTTATTATTAAAAGAATTTCCTGGAATATTCGTTTAATGAGAAAAGATCAGAGGCTCTGATATGAGTATCAGAGACAAGATCAGAGGCTCTCATATAAATATCAGAGTCAAGATCAGAGGCTCTGATATGAGTATCAGAGGCTCTGATATGAGTATCAGAGACAAGATCAGAGGCTCTGATATAAATATCAGAGACAAGATTAGAGGCTCTGATATGGTTTTTTTTACTCCCCCTTGACCAAAGAACAATGTCTTTTTATCTTCTCCCCCTTGACAGATGCTTAGAGATACAAAAGAATGATTTTTACCATTTGTGAAAATTCCAGAGACTCTGAAAATAGTTTCAGAAACTCTGGTTGAACATGCTAAGCATGTCAGAGGCTCTGATGAATGGATCAGAGACTCTGTTGTTTTCCTGTTTTAGGTAGACATGTTCAACATACCCAACTTGCTAATTAAGAAATTGAACCTTCGTTCATCTAAAGCTTTTGTGAAAATATCAGCAAGTTGAAGTTCAATTGGTACAAAATACATCTCTATTGTTCCCTTTTCAACATGATCTTTCAGAAAGTGGTACCTTACATCAATGTGCTTTGTTTTGGAATGCTGCACTGGATTGGCAGAGATGGCTATGGCACTTTTTGAATCACACAAAATTGGAATTCTGTCATAATGTAAACCATAGTCTCTGAGCTGAGTTTGCATCCATATGACTTGAGAGCAACAACTAGCAGCAGCGACATATTCTGCCTCTGCTGTGGAAGTTGAAACACAGTTCTGCTTCTAGGATGTTCAACTTACCAGCTTATTTCCCAATAGTTGACAGCATCCTGATGTACTCTTTCTGTCGAGTTTGCATCCAGCATGATCTGCATTAGTGTATGTTGTTAAATCAAAGCTAGACAGTTTTGGATACCAGAGACCTAAAGAAGGTGTGCCTCTGAGGTATCTAAAAATTCTTTTCACTGCAGACAAATGAGTTTCCTTTGGATTTTCTTGATAACGAGCACAGAGACATGTTGCGAACATTATATCAGGCCTGCTTGCAGTTAAGTATAAAAGTGAGCCTATCATGCCTCTGTAGGTTTTGACATCTACAGATTTTCCCGAAAGATCAGAGTCAAGCTTGACTCCAGTTGCAATAGGTGTTTTCATAGAGGTTGAATCATTGAGTCTGTATTTTTTCAAAATGTCTGAGACATACTTAGATTGAGTTATAAAAGTACCCTCTGATGTTTGCTTTACTTGTAAGCCTAGAAATAATGTTAATTCTCCCATTAGACTCATCTCAAATTTACTCTTCATCAACTCTGAAAACTTATCAGAATACTTTTGATTTGTAGAGGCAAATATAATGTCATCAACATATATCTGTACTAAAAGCATCTCATTTTTGTACTTTTTTATGAACAAGGTTGTATCTATTGTACCTTTTTCAAAACCATTATTTATCAGAAATGTGGACAGAGTAGCATACCATGCTTTTGGAGCTTGTTTAAGTCCGTATAGAGCTTTATCAAGATAATAAACATGGTTAGGAAACTCTGTATTTTCAAATCCAGGTGGTTGCTGGACATAAACTTCTTCATTTAATTTACCATTTAGAAAGGCAGATTTAACATTCATTTGATATACTTTGAACCCTTTGTGTGCAACATAGGCTAAGAAGATTCTAATTGCCTCCAGCCTAGCTATAAGTGCAAAGGTTTCATCATAATCAATACCCTCTTCTTGGCAATATCCCTTAGCAACCAACGTATCTTTACTTCTGATTATAATGCCATCCTCATCCTTTTTATTTCTGAAGACCCATTTAGTTCCAATTGCAAATTTTCCTTTAGGAAGGGGAACTATGGTCCAGACTTTGTTTCTTTCAAACTCTTGAAGCTCATTCTGCATTGCAGAGATCCAATGAGGATCTTCAAGAGCTTCGTTTACCTTCTTTGGTTCAATGATGCTTAAAAAATTTACAAAAAAACATTCATTGATTGTGGTTGATCTGGTTTTGACACCCTCTGAAGGTGATCCAATGATCTGATCATGGGGATGATCCTTTGTCCATCTTGTGAGTGGAGAATGAATATGAGGTGGAGTTTGAGCTTCAGAGATGATTGTTGGAGACATCTCTGTTGTGCTGTGTAGAGGCTCTGAAGTGCGTTCCAGAGGCTCTGAAATGGGTTCCAGAGATGGTGATGCATGCTCTGAAATTTCTTCAAGAGAGGTCTCGAGAAATTATTCAGATGTCTCTTGTTCATCTTTTGCTTCTGAAGAGAATCGTCCTTCTGTTTGACTTGATTCATTTCTTGGACATGCATTCAAGGAAGCAGAAGTTGTGACTTCAGAGGGACCAGAGAGATTTGTACCTGATGTTTGTGGTTCCTCTGAAGATGCTCTGTGAATATCTCTGAAAAGAAACTCTGAGTTTTCATCATCAAAGAAATATTCGAATATTTTGTTTAGTTCAGATTCTTTTATCTTTGATGATTCAAAGATATTTTTGGCCGTTGGATTGATATCTTTGTTGGCCAGACTTTTGTCATCATCAAAAGACACATTGATACTATCTTGGATTGTTCTTGTTCTTTGATTAAACACTCTGAAAGCTTTTGAGGCTAATGAATAGCCAATGAATTTGCCTTCATCTGCGTTCTTGTCAAACTTTCCAAGAGACTCTCTATCATTTAGAATATAACATCTGCATCCAAAAACATGGAAATATTTAACATTAGGTTTCCTATTGTTAATGAGTTAATAAGATGTTTTCTTGAATCTTTTGACAATAGTAGCTCTGTTTTGAGTAAAACAGGCTATTGCCACTGCCTCTGCCCAAAAATTTGTTTGAAGATTAGATCCAGCAAGCATAGTTCTTGCAGCTTCAACAAGTGTTATGTTTTTCCTCTCAACAACACATTTTGTTGAGGGGTTCTTGCTGTAGAGAAGTTTGGAGTTATGCCTTCTTCTGAAAGATATGAGTTGATTTTGGCATTTCTGAACTCTGTTCCATTATCACTTCTCAGCTTCTGAACTTTGCTATTAAACAGAACCTGCAATATTTTTAACAATCTTATTAAAATATCAGGGACATCAGACTTGGCTCTGATGAATTCTATCCAAGTATATCAAGAGTATTCATCAATTAAAACGAGAATATACTTTTTACCTGATAAACTCTGCACAGAGATAGTACCACAGAGGTCCACATGAAGCATATGCAGAGGTTTTGGACAATTATTATCACTTTTGGTCTTGTGGGAAGATCTTTTCATTTTTCCCATTTCACAAGTAGAACAAAGATGATCTTTGTTAAACTTCAGAGTTGGTAATCCCTTAACCAGATCTAGTTTGACCAACTTATCAAGTGAAGAAAAGTTAAGATGTGAGAATTTTTTATGCCAGAGCCAAACATCTTCACTGTTCAGAGATACTAGACAGAGTTTCTCTGAGCCAGTTTTTATGTGTTTGGAAAAATTCATTCTGTATAAATTTATCTTTCTGTCAGCTCTGAGCATTTTTCTTGACCTGTTTATGAGTGAAGTAATGAACAATGTTTTTCTTGAAATTTCACATCAAAACCATGGTCACAAAGTTGACTTATGCTGATTAAGTTATGCTTTAATCCGTCAACATGAGCAACCTTTGATACAGAGACATTACCTCTTGTAAGCTCACCATAACCCTTAATCTGCTCTTGCATATTGTCTCCAAAAGTTACTGCTCCTCCAGATTTAGCTTTGAAAGAGGATAGTAACTTCTTATCTCCAGTCATATGCCTTGAACATCCAGAATCTAAGTACCAGATTGGCATAGACTGTTTCTGCAAGACAAATTAGATTTTCTTAGGTACCCATCTCATTATGGGTCCTTTTTTGTTAGACTTCTGATTGTCTCTTTGAAATTTTGCCTTCTCATCATTTGATGTTTTGGCAGAGTTGTCCTTTTTCTTTTGAGGCTTTGTCTCTGAATTTTTATTCAGAGACTGATTTAGAAAACAGTGAGAACCTCTGAAGTGATTTTTCAGTTTCATCAAGAGTTGGATGCAATTGCACTTCACAGAACAAGAAGAAGTAGAAGCAAAGGTTTTCATTTCATTAAATGCATTCGATACATTATGATTCCTTTTTGAATTAGTACTAGGAATATTACAAGTATTCCTAACTACTTCCTTTCTTCTATCTTGAAAGACAGCCTTCTTTTCAAGTTGTCTCTTCTTGTTCAGAAACATCCTTTTCTCTTTATTGCTCACTGCACAAACATGATTAGAATGGTTAATTTCTTGCCATTTTCCTTTTTGTTCAGGAGTAAACTTGATTGGTTTATAAGTGTAGAGTTGAGAAGTGATGGTTTTATTCTTTGCCTTTACTTTTAATTCTTTTTCAAGATCCAAAGAAGTTTTTGCTTGAAGATACATTTCTGCAAAGTCAGGACATATTGGTATTCTAGGTTTATTTTTCAAAACAGAAATAGGAATATTCAAAATTCCAGAACCAACAGTCTCTATTTTTTTATGAATTGCCTTCTCTGATCTGCAGAAATTATGTTCATCTATCTCTGGATCAGATTCAGAATTAGAGTCAAGAAAGTCTCTTTCAGTCTTACCAGAGATAACTACCTCTGATGGTTTCTCAATTTTCTTGGGTCTTGAGACTCTGATGATTCTTTTCATGCTCTCTTTCTTGTTCAAATCAGCTATAATATTTTCTTTATTTATTCTTTTGATGTCATCCTCAAATGTAGTTCTGATGCATTCATCAGAGATTGGTGAATACAGAGGAGCATCTGGATTAAGTGAACTCTGAGGTTCATCTTCAGAAGTACTTGTTTCAGAGGTACTTTGTTCAGATGTCTCTGATTCATTTGTGATAAATGCATCGAACTTGAAAATCTCTTTGGGATCATTGCTCTGAGGTTTTGTGAAAAAATACCTCTGAAGTTTCTTTTTCTATTTTTAAGATAGAATTTGGAAAGCTTTTCACTTCAGAGTATGCAACATTTTTAAAGTTCAACGCTCATGTTTTTGATCCCTCTGAGGTTTTTATTCTCTTGAAATTGTTCAGAGATGGACAGTCAGAGCTCTGGACCTTTCCTATACAGAAAAGTGGAAGAAAGTGAAGTTTTGTTCAATCCAGTGAATGAATCGAATTCATTGAATCCCAACCCTTGAGTATCCATTTGGGAGTTTATCTTTATATGCACATCCTGAGCATCAAGATAGCTTTTGATTTGAAGTTCTTTTCTTTCCAGAGATTGATGTAGGACTTCTCTTTCTTTTTGGAAAAAAATTGGTTAAGTCAACAGAATTGAGTCTTTCATACTCAGATCTTTTTACTTCTTCTTCCTTAACTTTTAAAACGTTCTCAAGTTCTTTGAATTTTTCAGAAAAAGATTTTTCTTTTTGTTTCTGAGCTTTTTCAAGTTTAGATTTCTCAACAAAAATATCATTCTTTTCTGATTCAAGAATATCTTTCTCCCTTTTGTAAAAACTAAGATCTTTTGACATTTGTTTTCTTTTTTCTTTTTCATCAACAAGTTTTTGCTTTAAGATTTGAAATTCATCTGTTAGCTTAATAACATCCAATTCAAGTTCACTGTCAGAGGTGGAAGGAGAGTTTACCTTTTAAGAGTAGTCCTCTGATGACCCATCATTCTAATCATCTGTGAAAGCCATACCACAAAGATTGGTAGGTTCTTCCTCTCCGTCACTTGTTGAGTCTGACAGCCAGTCTTCCATCTCTGCAACAAGTACTCTCTCTTTGACGTTGTACTTGTATTTGTTTTTGTAGTAGTCTTCATCTTTGATGAGCCTGCCTCTGCAGTTTGCAGAGTAATGGCCTGGCTTTCCACATCTAAAACATCTTCCATCGTTTTGGTTTGATGGAAGAGCAGTATCTGATTCTGTCTTCTGTGCTTGTGCTGATGGTTGTGGCTTGAAGTACCTCTGAGGTTGAGGATACCTTGGATGAAATGATTGTTGAGGTCTTGATTGTTGAGTGGAATCATGATTGGTGAAATGAACACCCTTCTGATCACTATGCAGAGTAGATCTGGGCTCTTGTTGATAGTCAACTTTCTGAAATTTCCTTTCTGGTACTGACTCTTCTTTCTTCATCCTCTCTTCTTCCTTCAAAAACTTTCTTGCCAAATTTCTTGTTAAATTGATGGGTGATTAATGCAAGAGTTGTGAAAGGCATTGATGTCATTATCTGAGTCAGAATCTGAGTGTTCAACTTCTTCAGACATCAGAACCTTCTTGGATTTCTTTTAGATTCTCTCTTTGAACAGTTGTCTTTTTCTGCATTTCTGCATTCTTGTGATACACCTTTTTGTTTTGACATGAGTGCAAGTGGACCACCTAAAGAGGTTTTTGATTTTTGTTTAACAACTTCTTTTTCCTGTGCTACCAAGGTGCCATAAATGTCAGTCAATGACCATGATTCAAGATTTTGATTGGATTGTATTGACATTGATAGTTGTGACAATTCTTCATTTAGACTTTTATGAAAGAGAACATTGTTTTCTTCTTTTGTTCTCATGACCCCAAATTTTCTGCATTTGTTGATGAGGATGTTAAACCTTGAGTATGTATGGTGTAAGGTTTCTTCGGGTAATGCATGAAAATCATGGTATTCATTGATACAAAGATTTCTCCTGTTCTTTTGAGTTTGTAGGCCACCTTCAAGTTGATTTAACAACTGATCCCATATCGTTTTTGCAGTTACACAAGAATCAAGTTCTTGGAAGATATCATTGGGAATGGCCATTATAAGTAATCTAACAACTTTTGAATCATTATCCATCATTTTAGTTTCTTCATCCGTAAACTTTGAAGTTTTCTTTTCATAGTAAGCAGGGATTTCAGCAGTATCTGTTGTTGCTGGAACTCTCGGTACCAACACCATTGGTTGGTGAGGTCCATCGTTCACTGATCTTAACAGATCCCTGTCCATGCCTTCTAAGAAATTTACCATCCTTATCTTCCATTGAGGATATTCATCCCTTAGAAGTGTAGGAGGTTTGGTTAATGATCCAGCTGTATAAATGGCACTTATGCTTCAGTTTGCCATTTTTGTGAAGAAAAGATGAAGATTTGAAGAACTAATGCTTTTCTATAAAGATCTTCTATCAAATGATGTAACTGTGATTTACTTTTAAATCTGGAGCATATGAAGTTTAATAAACCAGGGTTTATATAAACATGCACAGATAATAAAAGCTTGAATCAGTAAGAATTAAATCTATCCGAGTATGCAGATATGATCTTTCTTTGTTTAGAAAACAAAGGAGGCTCTGATACCAATTGTTGGAACCCATATTTAATCTTACGATAATAATGATATAAACAACAAGAGTAATAATAGCGGAAGCAATATAGTTTAATATCAAAAGCAGATTCAAATATCACAGTTCATATAATAAGATAAGCAGTAAGAACAAGATCTTCTCAAGATATATTCAGTTGATTCTTCTAATACAAGATATCAAAAAGCACACTTTTGTCAAAGAAGTGATGGTCCTATTTATAGGACCAGAAAGTAAACAGTGTACTATTCTGAAAAATAGAAGCATGCTTGAATAGTGTCTTACCCAAAAGGTAAGCTCAAGACATGCTTGAACAGTAACCTACTCTATAAAGTAAATCTTATCACTAAGTGCTTGGTTATCTGTTCTGATACTTCAGGAAAGTCTTCAGCGCCTTCTTCAGAGAGAATGTCTTCAGAGCTCTGATGTTGTCTTCAGAGCTTCTGATGAAGCCATCTCTGATATCTTCTGCTGAAGGTGTTCATCTCTGATGTGTACTTCAGAGACAGGTATGTGCTCTGAAGTCTTCGTCCTCTGAAATCTTTGTTCTCTGAAGTCTGTCTCTGGAAGTCCTCTGAAGTAGGACTAGATATTTTCAACACTTTTAACAAATGAAGATTTGGAGCTAACAGATAAGCTTTGGGTGGCTGCTTGCTTTTGTTGATCTTGATTTGGGGGTTGATGGTACGACAAAATGTTGTGTGCCTGTGGTGTACCACCTTAGCGGGTAATTATGATTAATGATGACGATTTTATGGTTGGCTAATAGGGATGTATTATTTTGGTGATTATCTCAGAAAATAGGTGTCAACTTGGAATCGATGTTTCAATTTGGAAATGGAATGGTTGGTAGTATATCCACATTGCAGATAGCTGTTCTAAGGATAAGAGTCGACACTCGATTTTGAGGACAATGACTATTTGGGTGCTTCAGTGCACTTTCGTTGAATTTGGTGTGTTTGCAAGTTAAGTGATAATCTTAAGGATATCAGATGCTGGAAATTAGGGATCAATCACTGGTAATCCTGTAGTCATTGAGGTTTTCGATGTTTTAACAATCGATGCTCGAAAGCATTACGGGAGAAGTGTAACTGTGGGGTTTGGGGCAATCCTCTGCTGCAAATGTTATTTATTGTAGTCTGGATCATACAAAATAGTGTTAGGAACTTCGTCAAGGAAGGGACAATAAATCTTTTTTGGTATGGATTATTGGGAAATTTGGTGAAGATGTCGAAGTAGAACGTAAGTAGAAATCGTTTATTGAGGAGACCTTTATTTGTCACAATTAGAAATATCGTTTTATAACAACAGTAGGTGATCGACTCAACAATTCTATATATGGATTCCTTATCACTCGGGTAAAGTCAACCTAGTTGTGGATACTTGGAGTTGAAAGGAGCATGGTCAACTACGGTTGAATCATTTCTACAAAGTTTGTTGTGTTCGCGAAGTCCAGAAAGGAGTGTAACGTATTTGATGAGGCACGATTAGAAGTATTTAAGGGTGAAGTCGCTTCGAGGTATCCCAGGTAGGAATTGTTGGTTAAGGTCGTAAGCTACTCTTGAAGTAATACGAACAACCTAAGGTTGGGAGGCAACCGAGGTCTAAATGATAGCAAAATGATTCAATAAGGACTCGATGTTCACTCCGTCATCGGTGAGATAAGTCGAACCTTGGGATTGAGATTATGACAACTCATTATGAGAAATCCAGCGACCACCTTAACCGGGATGTAATCGGGTTCATATAATGAGGCAAGATATCGTAGAGGCATCCCTTTTTAGATTGAGAACCAATTGGTCTCGCTAAAAGCGACATTTAGTTGTTGGTCAGTGCTAGATTTCGAGGATAAAATCTCTTTAAGGTTGGGAGGATTGTAACACCCGTAATTTCCTAAAGAAGCGGTTAATGATCGGCCAAGGAATCGGTCAGCGGTCGGCCGAGAGAAACGGTCGGGGAACGGTTTAACACAAGAAGCGAGGAGACACGACAGGCGACACGCGCAGTTTGGCCCGCAACCTCAAGGCGTGACCAAAGCCGCGTAAGTCACAGTGGTTTCAATCCAAGGACTCGTGCGGCTTGGCCCGCGACTTGAGGTCGCGGCCAAGGCCGTGGGAGACTGTCTGATTGATTAAAAACCCAACTTTCTAGGATTTTCTCTCATTTTACTCCCACTTTCCACTTCTCTCTTCTTTGGGGCGATTTTGAGAGCTCAAGAAACGATTTTGGAGCACTTTGGTGTGAATCTACCATAGGGAGATCAAAGAGATGGCGAATGAAGTTTGGTTGTGAAGAGGGTGAAAGATGTCATGGATGAAATGTTGGTGGGAAGACTTTAAGTTTTGTTTGAGGTAATTTCTTGTATATTTCAAGCTCTTGTATGAGGATCTTTGTAGATCTAAAGGGTTATACTTGTTGATGGTTCATTTCTCTTAGATTTGGAAAAAAAGGGTTATTTGGAAACCCTAACCCATTGTTGAAGATGATGTGTTGATGATGGAAGCTTCATTCTTGGAGGCTGTCAGGATCGATTTCTTAACAAGAATAAAGTCTCAAAAACAATATCAAAGAAGTTGCGGAATAACACTTTGATATTCAATGTAACAGTAAACAAAACAGTATATGATCAACAACTTGTAAACTTGTATTAAATGCTTGAAGTTACAAGATTAAACACACAACCTCAATATTGATGAACAGACTCACCAATACGAATTCTACTTCTCTAGAATTAGGAACTATGCCTTGAGGTTAATTCTCTCTTAAACTTAGAATGAATAATTAATTCTTGTATAAACTATTCTATACAATTCTATACATATACTGGATAAAAGATAATTACAATAAATAAAACATCTTCAGTATATCTTCCATCATTATCTTCAATCCTTCCATGAATATCTTGATTCTTTACAGCTGTCATCCTTTCCATCCGAATCTTCAATTCATAAGCAGTACTAACTATGCTCAGCAGCATTAATCTCTTCAAGCAACATTAACTCTGAACTAGCAGCATTAATCTTGTTGAGCAGTACTAACTTTGTTCCAGCAGCATTAACTTCTACTAGCAGTAGTAATACTCAGCAGTATTAACTTTGAAGTCTTCTAGCAGTATTAAAACTGAACTAGCAGCATTAATCATACTTGAGCTTTTCTCTAGTTCCCAACAATCTCCCCCTAACTTGACTTTTTAGGAAAGAAGTCAAGTTCTTCAGATTTTCTTCAAGATGCTTTAAACACTTCAGTTTACACCCCTAGATTAGGATCCAAACCCAAGCTTTGATTTATAATCCTGCTAACTACAACCTTTGTCATTTCTGAATCTTTTGAACAAATAAGCTTGGCATTCAACATTGCTTGTAGTTTACCCTTGCTGTGCTCATATATCTTGTCCACCAAGTAGTACTCATGATATGCTCCATTCACAGTGATGACATAGACCCCACATCTTTCAAATATCTTCCAGTTTTCTATCCTTAGAAATTTATTCTCCAGATGCAAATCCCTGATCACATATGAACTTTACTAGGTTCAAACATCATGCACAAGTACTCCATGGCTAATCTGATTAAGTTCCTTTCTTCTCCTATTAGCTCATTTTCATACAATCTCATTCCAACTTTAAACATCTCTTCTAGATCTGATCTTGTACAATTTCTGATGAAACTTCCCCAAGTAGGATACCTCATATATGTCCCCTAGCCTCTTAATCCTAAAGAATTTATTTCTTTGATCTTCCAGGATATCCCAAAAGATGATTTCAGGAGCTTGGATAGAGATGGGATCTGCTTGTATTGGATCATCATTTGTTAATGTCATGAACAATTCAACCTGCTCATTAGATTATTTGTTTGATGATTCTGGATTCTGAGTTGGTTCTGCTGAAGGTGTAACAGGAGGTTCTGCTACAGATTCTGCTCTTTCTTCAACTCTTTGCCTTTTGGACTGCATCTTGGAGGCTATAGACTTTACTCTCTTTGAAGACTTTACTTTCACATCAACATTCTCTTGCTCTTCTTTCTTTTCTTCAGCTTTATCCTTTGAAGGTGTGGTCTCCTCAGGGAATGGTTGTTGGATGTTGAGATCATGTCTCTCTTTCATCCTTCTTTCTGCTTCTTCCCTTTGAGAGGAATCCCTTTGGAGCTTTGCCATTTCCTTCTTGTAGAGCTCCTCAACTTGACTGTAGGCCATGTTTGTGAACATCTCCCCCTTGACTCCAATTGCACCTTTCAGGAAATTTATCATTTTTCTTCTTTCCTGATTGGCCAAAAAGGTCTTGGAGGGTTGTCTCTTCTGCTTTTTGAGTGGCATTCTTTTGACTTGTACTTTCTTGGCCTGAGCTGCTGTTTTCATGCTCTTCTGATACTCTTCATTTAGTTTTCTGGCCATATTCAGTGCAAGCTCTCTATCCTTCTCAGATTGAAGTTGTTCCTCCCTTTCCATTTCTGCCTGAAGCTGCTTTGCCACTTCTTCATCCAGCTCAATCTGATCTTTCTTCTTTGAGGGTTGTTCAGGTTCAACCATCTTTGCTTTTCCCTTTGCATCCTTCATACCTGCCTCATTTGTTTCTTTTGTCTTTTTTTCAAGGCCTCCTTCATTGATGACCACTCCCTTGGCCTTTTGAGTAGCCTTAGGAGTGTCATTCTTTGCTTTTACCAAAGTTTCTGCTATTTCCAATTCTTCAACAGATAGCCCTGTTACTGCTGCTACCTGTTCTGTTACTGCTGCTTGAACCTTATCTGTTTCTACTGTTTGTGCTTCTGTTTCTGCAGCTTTCTCCCCCTTAACAACAAATCCCATCTCAGAAATACCTTCCTTTTCTGCTTCAGCCTCTAAATTCTCCCCCTTGTTGAAAGCATCATTAGCATTTTTCCTCTTCTTCAAAACAAATTGCCTTCTCCTCTTCTTTTGCACCAATCTTGTGACCATTTTCTTCAATTTGGTAATCTGTACTTGTTGAGACAGAATCACCATTTTCATCTCTTCTATGTCTTTGCCTTGTTTGATGACATCCATATTAATGTTGCCCATTGTTTCCATCAATTCATTGTAGTCATATCTGTCCTCACCTTCTCCAGGAGTGTTACCCCCTTTTGAAGGATCATGGGATCTTTTAGTAGTGGAAGCCTTCTGCCTAGCAGAAGCACTATCCACCCCCTTGGTTTCTTGGCACCGGGGACCTTTGAATGATTGCTCATTCAAAGTTGCCATGGGGAAGGTCTTAGAGATGTTACCACTATCCTTCTCTGTGCTAGCAGAAGTAGTGGCAACCTTCTCACCCATATGCTCTTCCATCTCCTTAGAGAGCACCTCCTGAGGGTTGGTAGACACCCTGTTGGTTTCCCTTTGGATATTCTCTAAAGGAGAATTCTCCCTTAGAGGGCTTAAAGGCTGAGTGGGTGAAGGTACAAGAAGGGAAGCAGCCTTCTTTACCTGTTTTCTTTGATAAGTTTGGGTGATTGGTGAAGTTGGTTTATCAAGAAGAGACTGGGGAATTGATTTAGAGTGGGAAGGTTGGGATTGGCTAGTAGTGGGTTGGTCTAATGGGGGCCTTGACCCTGCTACCATACCTTCATTAGTTTGGGACACCACCATCATTGTAGAGAACAATGGGGTGTCTACTCCTTCCGAGTCCCCAGCAGATCTTCTCATATTTGAGAAAACCTTGCCTTTAGGGGGTTTTGGTACATATATCCCATCAGAATGAGGAATATCCATCAATTCGTGGGTGATAACTGCTTGAACAAACCTGGGGTACATATAAAAGCTCTTTTTGTTTCCCAAGTTTGAGACAAGATCATTGAAAATCATTTGGGAAAAATTAAACTTTCTGGCAATGGCTAAGCATACCAAAGCATAAGCAATGGTGCTACTGAACTCACTCCATCCAGTAGTCTTTTTAGAGATACAATGCATAAGGGTATGGACAAAGAAACGCCATTGAGGTGAAAATTTTGCTTTTAAGAACTTGAACACACCCAATGGACCTCCATACCCCATTCTTGTAAGAGTAGAAAACAGTTCATCATTAGAGATAGAAGTTATACCAGAGGCATCGTCTAGACGTAGACTGATGCGAATTACCTCTTCAGTAACTGTCAATGGCTTGCCACACACAGTCGTCTTGATCATTTGCACACCATTCTCAGTAACAATGGTGGCATGTGCCCAGAATTGCCTTTGATGCTCGATATAGATTGATGGAGACACTGTTAATGCATAGGCGATATGGCTAGTTTTCAGAAAATCCACTATCTGATGAAATCCTGCAGCTTGCTTTGGCTTTTGGAGCATCGCGATTTCATTGTGCTCGTCAATGAATGCCATTGATGCCATTGATCTTTGAGAGTTCTTGCCTAAAAACTTGATACTTGAGTGAGAGAGAGTTTAGAGCGCAAGAGAATAGTATGCAAAGAGTCGTTATGAACTTTTTAGGCGGGCAAAGAGTATTTATAGTATTCGGGACATAAGCAGTATTAACCTAGAGCAGTATTAACTAATAAGTAGTATTAACGGCGAGCAGTATTAACCACTAGCAGTATTAACTGAGAGCAGTATTAACCACTAGCAGTATTAACTGAGAGCAGTATTAACTACTAGCAGTATTAACTGAGAGCAGTATTAACCACTAGCAGTATTAACTGTGCACTGGCAGTATTAACCATACTTACTCTTTTAATCTTGTGATACACTGAGTACTGCTATACATATCCTGAAAAAGAAGATTAGGACCACCAAGAAATAACAATATACAGGTATTTAACCACTTTTTGAGAAGGGACTTATTCAAAGTTGATCATTCCCACACTTGTTACCAAGAAAGTGAATCTACCCACATCAAAAGCTTTAGTGAATAGATCAGCAAACTGGTTATCAGTGTGAACTTTTACAACTTGAATAAGTTTCTTTTCATTACAGTCTCTTATGAAGTGATACCTGATCTCAATGTGCTTTGTCTTTGAGTGCTTGACAGGATTATTCACAATGCTAATAGCACTGCTATTATCAATAAAAATTGGAGTGTGTAGAAAGGTTACCCCATAATCCAGCATTTGATTCTGAATCCATAAGACTTGAGAACAGCAACTTGCAGCTGCTATGTACTCTGCCTCTGTTGTAGATGTGGATACTGTGGTTTGTTTCTTGCACTGCCATGAAACTAGTCTTGTACCCAAAAACTGACATCCTCCAGAAGTAGATTTTCTGTCTAAGTTTGCTCCACCTAGATCACTATCTGAGTATGCAAGCAGGTCAAAGGTTGAGTCATGAGGATACCAAAGTCCCAATCTGGATTGCCCTTTGAGATATCTGAATATCCTTTTAACAGCTTGATAGTGAGATTGCTTTGGCCTAACTTGGAATCTTGCACATACACAGACTGGAAACATTATATCTGGCCTAGAGGCTGTAAGATACATGAGAGAGCCAATCATGGATCTATAATGATGAACATCCATATCCTCCCCCTCAAGATCTGCTGTTATCTGTTTGTGTGTCTCCATAGGTGTGCTGACAGGTTTTGAATTTGAGAAACCAAACTTGGTTAGAATGTCCTGCACATATTTGGACTGATAGATGAAGATTCCATCTGACTTCTGTTGAACTTGGAGTCCAAGGAAGAAAGTAAGTTCCCCCATGGAACTCATCTTGAACCTTTGATGCATTAGTTCCTCAAACTCCTTGCACATGTTGTCTCTTGTTGATCCAAAGATAATATCATCAACATAGATTTGGACTAGCAAGATATCCTTCTTCTTTCTCTTGATGAATAGAGTCTTATCAATGACTCCTCTTTCAAAGCCATTTTCCAAGAGATAGGATGATAGAGTGTCATACCATGCTCTTGGAGCTTGATGTAGTCCATAAAGTGTTTTCTTCAATTTGTATACCCTGTTTGGATAGCTTGGGTTTTCAAACCCTGGTGGTTGACAGACATATACTTCTTCTTCAATTGAGCCATAAAGAAATGCACTTTTCACATCCATTTGATAGACTTTGAATTTCATATAGGAAGCATAAGCCAGGAATAATCTAATTGCTTCTATCCTGGACACAGGTGCAAATACTTCATCATAGTCTATTCCCTCTTCTTGTGTATACCCTTGAGCCACCAGCCTTGCTTTATTCCTTATCACTATACCTCTTTCATCTCTTTTATTCCTAAAGACCCATTTTGTTCCTATTGCTCTTTGGCCTTTAGGAAGGTCTACCAGATCCCAAACATCTTGCAGCTTGAATTGCAGTAGCTCTTCTTGCATTGCTTCTATCCAACTGGACTCTTTCATAGCATCATGTGCCTTTTTAGGCTCAAACTGGGATAAAAAGCAAGATAGCACTGTATGTTGTTGGTCTTGCATTTCTTGAAGCCTACTTTGATTTCTAGTCATCATAGGAGAAGATATATCTCCTATTACCGCTGTGGAGGATGATTCTTTTGTATTCTGGTGTGATGACTAGGTTCTTCATTAAGTCCCACCTCTAGATTAGAGTCATTCAAGTCAACTGAGGTATTTTCAGCAGCTACTTCTGGTTCTTGATTTTCTTGATTCTCCTCATCTCTACTTTCTTCTTCACTCTGATTTGGTCCAGTAGATGGTTCCTTTTCACATAAGTCCACTGTTGATATAGGAAAGATCACAGATTGAGATATACTTTCTTGAACTTGTGTAGTCCCTGATCCTCCACTCCCTGAACCTGCATAATCATCACTACTGAAACCAAAAGAGTTAGTTAGTGAGTCAATGTCAAATAGCCACTGAGGACCAGACCCAATAGGATTTGGTGTGTTCTCATTGCATTTGACATTGTCACTTTCTTCAATTATTCTGGAAAAAGAGTTAAAAACTCTGTAAGCCTTACTCTGAGATGAGTAACCAACAAGAAATCCATCATCTGCTTTGCTATCAAACTTACCTAAGTGAGATTTGGTATTGAGAATAGTACAAGGACACCCAAATGGTTTAAAAATCCAATGAAAGGTTTTCTTTTATTTAAAAGCTCATAAGGGGTCTTGTTCTTTGGCTTGACCACTAGAACTCTGTTTTGGACATAACAAGCAGTATTAACTGCTTCAGCCCAGAAGGTAATTGGCAGTTTTGAATCAGCCAACAGAGATCTAGCAGCCTCTATTAGTGTCCTATTTCTCCTCTCAGCAACTCCATTTTGTTGAGGAGTCCTAGGGGCACTATATTGTCTCTCAATGCCTTTCTCTTCACAGAAGGTGTTTAGAACAAAATTTTTAAACTCAGTCCCATTATCTGATCTAATGACTTTTACTTTTTGATTAGTTTGGTTTTCAATTCTTAGGATAAAGGATTTGATCAGTCCACTTGTCTCATCCTTAGTCCTTAGAAAATATACCCAAGTAAATCTGGAGTAATCATCAACAATAACCAAGCAGTAAGATTTCTTGCCTATACTCATAACATTTGTAGGACCAAACAGATCCATATGCAGTAATTGGAGACAAGAAGAAATTGAATTTATCTCTTTGGTCTTATGAGAAGTTTTGTGCTGTTTGCCTTTAAGACATGCAACACAATGATCATCACATGAAAATACTTTTGAAGGTAAACCTCTTACAAGGTTGTTTTTAACAAGTTTGTTCATTGTCTTGAAATTCATGTGACACATCCTTCTGTGCCAGAGAGAGGATTCATCCACAGAAGCTTTTGAAACAAGACAGTTCAAGGATGAATCACTATCAACATTGTCCATATCTAGACAATACACATTGTCCTTTCTTGGAGTTTTAAGTAGTATCATCCTCTCATCAACCACTTTGAACCCTGGAGCAAGGATCATGCACTTTGTATTTGTAAATAATATGCTATGTTGTTTGTCACAAACCTGTGATACACTTAACAGGTTGTACTTCAACTGATCAACATAGTAGACATCCTCAAATGTCATCTTACCTTTTGTAACATTACCTTTTCCACTTATTTTACCACCAGTAAGATTATCTCCAAAAGCAACATGTCCTCCATTGATATGCTTGAAATCCTGAAGGCATGACATGTTGCCTGTCATGTGCCTAGAGCAACCACTATCAACATGCCATATGCTCTTCCCCTTGAGCTGTTGGTTGCCCTGCACATAAGATAAATCAGTTAGTATGAATTAGGAACCTAAGCGAAAGTGGTCTTGGGTACCCCTTTCTCATCAAAATACTTGCATTCTTTCTTGACAAGATTTTTAAACTTTGACTCCTCATTTTTGGAGTACTTTGTCACAATGATAGGCTTGGAAACATTTTTGCTAGAAGCAGTACTGGTTTTAGAAGTACTAACTGCCTTAGCAGCACTTGCATGCTTAGCAGTACTAACCTTGTTAGAAGTAGTAACTGTGTTAGCAGCAGTAACTGTGTTAGCAGTATTAATATTTTCAGCAGTACTAACACTGTTAGCAGTAGTAATTGTGTTAGCAGCATTAATATTTTCAGCAGTACTAACACTGTTAGTGCTTCTAGGCACCCATATTAAAATACTTTCTTTTAAAACCTTATTTTTCATAGGGCCTTTTGTTTCAACAGATTTCTTTGGTTTCCTATAACCAACAGGTTTTTGCACAAATCTTTGAAAGTTCATCTGTTGGTTAATAGGGTTAAAGAAACAATACTTAGCCAAATGGTTTAACTTTCCTCAGATGAAACAAGGCTTTGGTCTATTGATTTTACTCAGATCAATGCCTTGTTTTTGTGCCCACTGGTTATTCCAGTTTCTCTGATTTCCCCTTGGTTTATCATGTTTGTGGGGCTCTGATTTACTGCATGCACACTGCTTGCAAGGGATAGGGTTCACAACAGTGGTCTGCTTATAGTGAACCTTCTTGTTCTTTCCCTCAGTCTTCTCTATCTCATTGGACTTGATCCAATGCTTTCCACATCCCTCATTGGTGATTATGTGGTTTTCTATAGGAATCTCACCACTTACAGTGTTGTCTTTATCTTTGACAACTTCTTTCTCAGTTTTATCCTTAACAACTACTTCATCTAAGGGATCTATCTCAGTAGCTCCCTTAGGTAGGTCCTTCCTATCCTTTGTTTCTAACAAATCTGAGCTAGGAGGGATGTAGTTGTTGTTATAGGGTGGTGGTGTGGTATTGTACCCTATTCCTCTTCTCAGTTTATCATGAATCTGAGTTTGTAGCAAAGAATCCATTGCTTTGGAAGCATTGGAAAACTTTTCTACATCTAGTTTGACTTTAGCTAGCTCTCCTCTTAGCTTTTCACTCTCTTCTTTGGATCTGGTCAGTTAAAGTTCTAAGTCATTTTTCTCCCACTTCCAGTAGTTTGTGTCATAAGAGTGTTGAAGCTCATTAGCTTGAAAACCCTTAATCTGCTCTTCAAATCTCTCAACAATCTTAACATAATCTTTTATGTCCTTTTCTAATCTCTTCAGGTCATCACTCATGGTCTGATTGTGATCCCTGTACCTTTTAACAGTGTTAATGCAATTTTGAGAACAAAGATTGGAAGTTACTTCTGTTGGGAGATCTGACACCTCTGCCATTAGAGCTTGGTTCTGGATGGCCTCTTCAGCTTGATCACTCCAATCAAACCCCATGCCTTGTTGAGAAACAAGGGCTTGTGCAGAGTTTCTGTTATTATTGAAGCTTCCAGATTGAGCTTGTTGGTGGTTATTGTTTTGAGGCATTCCACTTCTGCATTCTCTAGCAAAGTGTCCCTTCTGATGGCATTTATAGCATTCCACCTTTGACTTGTCAAAACCTGCTCTATCTTCTCTTCTTTGAGAGAAGTTATTTCTTCTAGTTCTTTTGATGAACTTCTTAACTCTCATAGAGAGCATGGCCATCTGCCATTTAATGTCCATCTCTTCAATATCATCTGGATGGAGTTGTTCCAAGTCATCATTAATGAGAGAAGAGTTTCCATGACTTGCCAGAAAGGCTTCAAATACAGTTTCATTGCCTTTCTCTTGATTTGCTCCATTGGCAGCATTAACTAATTCAGGGTTGGAAGTAGAATCAGTTGATGCTGAAAGGAGTGCAGCATTGTGAACATACCCAGAAGGCCTCTTCTTAGCCTCTACCTCAGATTCAAAAACTCTTAGATCATTATATAGATCATCAAGTTCCTTTTCTTCCAGTTGATCATTCTGTCTGAAAGACACAATATACATGGTCCATTCATCACTCAGGGACCTTAGAAACTTTCTGTTCAGATCATCTTGATCAATTTGTAATCCCACTGTAGCAAGTTCACCAATAAGCTTGTTGAACCTGTCAAAAGTTTGAGTCATAGACTCATTCTTGGTTGACATAAAGTTCTCATATTGTTGTTTCAGAATGGCTTTCTGATTTCTCTTGGTACTTTTGGTACCTGAGAATCTCTTCTCTAGAGCATTCCAGAGCATCTCTGCATCAGTGCAGTTGCAGAACTGATGTTGATATTCATTGGGAATAGCCAAGAGCAAGGTGCTCAAGGCTTTCATCTCTGTCTGTCTAATCTTTCTTTCAGCATCAGTTTTTGGTGGAGTTCTCTTTCCATCTGCACCAATCTTTCCTGCTTCAGAAGGACCATTCTCTATGATATCCCACATAGAATAGTCAGTGAGGAGTATGTACTGCTTGATTCTGATCTTCCACATATCGAATTCATTGGGTCTGAGCATTGGAACCTTTGAGACCAGAGTACTGTTTGATTCTGCAAAGTTTTCCATGATGAGTGAATAGTTGTCTCTAAGAGAACAGGCTCTGATACCACTAGTCAGGATCGATTTCTTAACAAGAATAAAGTCTCAGAAACAATATCAAAGAAGTTGCGGAATAACACTTTGATATTCAATGTAACAGTAAACAAAACAGTATATGATCAACAACTTGTAAACTTGTATTAAATGTTTGAAGTTACAAGATTAAACACACAACCTCAATATTGATGAACAGACTCACCAATACGAATTCTACTTCTCTAGAATTAGGAACTATGCCTTGAGGTTAATTCTCTCTTAAACTTAGAATGAATAATTAATTCTTGTATAAACTATTCTATACAATTCTATACATATACTGGATAAAAGATAATTACAATAAATAAAACATCTTTAGTATATCTTCCATCATTATCTTCAATCCTTACATGAATGTCTTGATTCTTTACAACTGTCATCCTTTCCATCCGAATCTTCAATTCATAAGCAGTACTAACTATGCTCAGCAGCATTAATCTCTTCAAGCGACATTAACTCTGAACTAGCAGCATTAATCTTGTTGAGCATTACTAACTTTGTTCCAGCAGCATTAACTTCTACTAGCAGTAGTAATACTCAGCAGTATTAACTTTGAAGTCTTCTAGCAGTATTAAAACTGAACTAGCAGCATTAATCATACTTGAGCTTTTCTTCAGTTCCCAACAGAGGCTAAGGATTTGGGTTTGAAATCTAGGTTTATCCTAACCTAGCAAGGTGAGTTCAAGTTGATTTGTGAAAATGGTGTACATGCCAAAATGTAAATTTCAAAGTGTATATATATGTTTTACAAGAAATTATTAACTGTTGAGTTATTTGGTGAATCTTTATTATTTGAAGTGTTTGATTTTATAAACTTTGTAAAGCACCCACGTTTGGAATTTTGAGCATTTTGCAAATAAATCATACACGTTGGCATTTTGAGGATTTATTTCATGAGGTAGAATTTGGGTTTAAATACATTTTATTGTGTATTTTAAATAAGTGTTTGAGTTTGTGTTATGGGACGTTTTTGAAAGAATAAATGATATAAACCCACTTGGAAAATGATTTGTTCCAATCTAAACTACGTTGGAGTTATTTATATAAATTGGAGTATGGGTTTACATACATGCGGGTTGTTTACGTTTGGTTTCACTTTATGAATTTCGATGTTGGGTCTTTGGATTTGTTGAGCTTAAGGCTCGGTTTGGATTTGTTGGGTTTTGAGGACACTTGTTCGCTTTTAATAGCTCCATGTAGAACGTTTGGTTATGATTTGCATTTACTGCATCTTATTGAGAGTTACATGTAATGTTTTAGTTAGTGCAATGGATCCATAGGCACGAAGTTCTTTTGTCCCGTTTTGGACAAGTTCACCACTTTGGCACGGAATAGGCATCGGGTTACCATGGTAAGTAAGGTGTGGACCTATACGGTCGGGCAGCGTCCCATGGGCAATAAGGTGTAATTCCCTTGTGCATAAGTTCCCGTTTTGGAACTGGGTTCCCCTGTTTTGGAACTCTCAAGAATAGACCTAGAGGGGTTGACTTGATGTTTTCGAGGAATAGACTTAAAAAAGTTGAGCTCGGTATGTTTTATGGGTATAACCCATATGTTTTGGTTTCCTACATAGTTATGTGACCTACATTTGTGTTCCATCACATACTATGCAATCGGGTCTCCCCCGTCACTGAAAGGTGTTGTTATGGTTATGGAGTTTTATAATCCATGTTTTCGATGATGTTTTAGGTATGCATTGTTATCCATGTTTTTGTGTTTTGCATACTGAACTTTATCCATGCTTTTGGAATATTTTGGATGAGAGAGTTTATCCACGTTTTCAGTATTTGATTATTAAAGTGTCAGTTATGTATTACGCGAGTTTCAGGTTTTGGATTTATATTCGAAGAAACATTTTTTTGGTGATTTTAATCACGAAGAGGGTGAATGTTGAAAAAGAGATTGTTTCAAGATTTAACGTATTTCGTTTTGGAAATCACGATTTAATTAACGTTCTTAAAGTTATTATTTTATATATATCTAATGAAAACTCTTGAGCTCACTAGGTGTTAAGCCTAACCTTTTTATTTGTCGGCATGTGCATCAGGTTCTAATTGGGGTTTGGTTCTAGCGGTGCTATGAAGAGATGAGCACTAGATTTACACGAGGGTGAGTTGTTTGGTGAAGTCTTCCGCGATTAGTATAAGGATTGAACTATTATTGGGTTTTAGTAACACCCGTACATTTTATAGATCGCGTATAAGGATTGAATTGTGTGTATTGAAGTTAAACCTTAATTTGTCGTTGTAGATGATTCATTTATTGATGTATTTAGAAAATTTTAAATTACTTGCTATTTCCAGTTTTGAGGGTGTTACAATTGTACAAACGCCTTGTTATACACTGTTTTAGTACGTAAAATTATTTCTCATATATGGCGTAAATTGATGCATGTTAGGACCATAGTGGTCCATTTGAAAAGTGTGTTGCGTATCTTTGTTTATTGTCATTATTATCTTGAGTAATGACCAAACGGTTTTCAAAATGGTTTTGTGTGTGTGGTGTTCGAAACCACTTAGTACACTTACCGAGTAAACGGTAGTGGATTTTTATTCGTACATCTAATTGTCATAAAGCTTTTAGATTTAGAAGTTTTATAAAATTTCAAATTGGCTTATTAGTTTGAAAAACTTTGAACACAATCGAGGCTATAGGGTAAACTCTTCTATAGAGCGAGTTGTAATTAAGGACTAGAGGTGTCCTTGGGAATTTAAGCGTCGGTCGACGGATTGCTGATTAGTTCTGAATTTTAGGATTTTCATTTATGAATCGGGGTACGCTTGAATAATTGAGGTATTAGACATATGTGTTCTGATCTTCCTGCTTTGGTAAATGTTCGGGTTAGAACCCTGTGCGGTTGTTTGCGTATGGTTGGATTTGAATTGGTGGGTTGTTGAGCGACAACATGTCATGTGTCAGTGGTGTACCATCTTAATGGGTATTCGTGAATAATGATGAGGTTATGGTTGGTTCATAAAGCTATATGATTCGAGGTTTATATTTCCATGAGTAGGTGTAAACTTTAATTTGACATTGCATCTGGAATGAAATATTTGGTGGTATACCCACGTTTGCAGTATGGTCATTCTGAGGATAGGTATCGACACTCGGTTTTGAGGACAATAATTGTTGGTGTGCTTCAGTGCACTTTCGTTGAACCTAGTGTGTCTGCAGGTCAAGTGGTAACTTTAAGGAGACTAGATGTCGATAAATAAGAATCGATCATTGGTGTTTCGGTAATCGGCAAGGTTTTCGCTGATTCGTTAATCGATGGTTGAATGCATTATGGGAGTTGTGTAACCATGGAGTTTGGGATAATCGACTATCTGTAGAGTGTAATGATACGTTTCTGGATGAAACATCAGACCAATGCTTATAAATCTTGTGAAACATCATGTTAGTGCACAAATATATTGGATCCAAGATCATGGGGATTAAAAGTCAAAGCTCAAGTCAAGCTTATAACTGCTAAGTCAAAGTCATGTTAATAAAGTCAAAGTGTTTAGTATTAGTTTTGTGAGTTTGCTTTGTAAACCTTGTAGGTCTATAAGGATTTCTTTCTTTTTTGTTTTGTATGGCACTTAAGAGAAAATACAGAGAGAGAGAAATATTATTTGTGATTTGAGTATTCTTGTAATCGATTCATGATCAATGAGAATGAGATTTGATTGTGATTCATTTTTGTCATCTTGATTAATTTTCACTTTGTCGGACACACAATTGGTATCAGAGTAAGCACATTTCAGAAATTCTCAAGAATCTAAGTTTTGTGATTGACTTTCAAGAATCTGAGTTTTGTGTTGCCAAAGAAATCGTCATTTGAGCCTGCTGAGAAAGCTACAAAATCTCCTAAGAAGCGTAAGCGATCTATTCTCTTAGATTTGGTTAGGATGAAGAAGGATGTGGTTTTTTTGTATGAACATAGTTTGGTAGTTAAATCTTGATGTTATTTTGAATATTTCTTACCAAGGAATGAATCACATTTGTCAGTCTCATTTATGTTATACTGTGTTTATCCCTTCTCTTCTTTTCATCTTTTTTTTCCTTCTCCCTACACTGCTGCAAACAACGAATTTGACAACCAAATTACTCCATTGTTCCAAGTCTATGGATAGATGTACAAATGTTCATCCTTTGTATGGTTTTGTTGTTGACTAAAAAGGGGTTTGTTTAATAAAGATATGGCTGGTTTTGGAACCAAAATTTTGGAACTAGTTGTATACCCGTGTGAGATGTAAAAAAAAAGATGCAAAATACAAATATGTTTTTATAAAATAAAATATGTATTTGAGTTCATGTTGTGTAGGAATAGAAAGCAAAGTGATGCTATGATAACATTATAATACTTTGAGCCTTGGATATGAATCTTTTGTCATTTGGATCTCTGTTATATGTGATTTTGCTCTCTCATACTCAACTATACATTTCACTATGTCTTTTGCAAGTTTTTCCATATACAACACATTGTTGCTTTGCACTGCTGAATCAATAAGAGATTCAAAGAAATCAACATATCTTGTGTACTTATAGAAAAGTCAGAGGTGAATTCTATCCATACCCCCTTGACAACGTGCAGATAAGTCTTGTAGTCATCTCTACACCATGCCAGTCTTGTTGTTTTTGATTTGATTTGATTTGATTATGTGTTTGTATTGGTTTTTTTGGTTTGATTTTGATTGAAGTGGTGTAAACAAAAATTGTTTTAAACATGTTCAAGAAAAGGTAAACAATAACACATTTTTATTTGAGGGGTAGATAAGTCATTTCTGTCATTCAGACGGTTGATTTAGGTAAAAAAGTAAACAACACCATATTTTTACCCAGACAAAAAAAATTATCCACACAGACAGATTTATCCATACAGGACTTAGTCAAAAATTTGGCAAACAACGCCTTAGAGGTGAACTTCAAGGCCAAGAGATGTTGTGTCATAACTGAAGACGGAAAAGAACTCTTGGTTGGCATGCAAAAGTCAAGCCTCTACAAAATCAATATGTCCAATGTTAAACCAGATAATGTCGTGTGTCTATTGTCGAAAGCCTCTATCCAACAAAGTTGGTTATGGCATAGAAGGCTATCTCACCTCAACTTCCGATACATTAACAAGTTGGTGACTAGGAATTTGGTGAAAGGACTTCTAGAGCTTAAGTATGAAAGAGAACATCTGTGTGACGCGTGTTAGAAGGGTAAAATGAAAAGAGCTTCTCATAAGCCAAAGCCTGAACTCAGTACAAGTGCTCCAGTAGAGTTGTTACATATAGATCTCTATGGTTCAATGAGAACGCAAAGCATACACGGCAAGAAATACGTTCTAGTGATTGTGGATGATTATTCAACATACACATGGGTCAAATTTCTAAGATCAAAAGATGAGACGTCCGATGTCATCATCTCATTTTTAAAGACCATCCAAGTGAATTTGCAGAAGACAGTTAAGCTACCCAGAACAGATAATGGCACCGAATTCAAAAACAAAACGGTCGACTATTTCGAATCGGTTCGGATTACACATCAATTTTCTGCTGCCAGAACACCATAACAGAATGGAGTCGAGGCTACTTGCACCATGCTTAGTCAATCTGATCTACCTCTATTTCTGTGGGCTGAATTTGTGTCTACTGCATGTTACACTCAAAACAGATCCATCAATCATCGTCGGTTTGGTAAAACGCCTTATGCTTTAATTAACAATAGAATACCTAGCATTAAACATTTTCATATATTTGGATGCACGTGTTTTGTGCTGAACGATAAGGAAAACTTGAACAAGTTCAGTCCCAAGGCTGAAGAAGGCATTTTCATTGGTTACTCTCAGTCATCTGCGACATACAGAGTCTACTTGAAGAAGTCAAAGATTATAGTTGAGAGCGTCAACGTTACATTTGGTGAAGAGATGGCTACTAAAAACAGCAGTCCATAACCCATTATAATAGGAGTATTAGCCTCTGAACAAATCAGTTTAGAACCTGTTTCTAAAGTTTCTAAGTCTGATAATGCTTCTACGTCTACATCGCATCTTTCAAATTTAGATTTATTATTTGAACACTTTTATGATGAGTTTCTTGGTTCTAAATTGACTAAACGTGTTGTGATTGACAGA
Organism: Arctium lappa; assembly: GCA_023525745.1. Taxonomy (NCBI): domain Eukaryota; kingdom Viridiplantae; phylum Streptophyta; class Magnoliopsida; order Asterales; family Asteraceae; genus Arctium; species Arctium lappa. The sequence goes on along the minus strand of CM042048.1, from coordinate 67,317,546 downwards.
CCTAAAGGTTCAAGTGAGAATCAACCAATCACATTAGATGTCTCAACTGAATCAAATTCTCCGGTTCAGAATGAAACTCAAGTTCAAGCACCTACTTCATCAGTTGAAGTTGCACATGATAAAGAAGAGCTAGAAGTCAAACAAACAGTTAGATGCATTGTCATGCCTACTCAACAGACATCAAATAGTCAACCAACTGAATCTTCTGCACCAATTACTTCAACTGAACCCCAACAAGAAGATGATATTGGATTCTTAGATAATCAATATGATCAGTCTACATCTAATCCACTCCCCCATGTACACAAGTGGACCAAAGAGCATCCCGTTCATCAAATTATTGTAGATCCATCCAAGTCGATACAAACTAGGTCTGCAACAACAAATGAATGCATTTTTGATTCTTTTCTAAGCAAGATTGAGCCTACAAAAGTTTCAAAAGCTCTCCGTGATCCAGATTGGATTACAGCCATGCAAGAACAACTCAACCAATTTGAGGCGCTTAAAGTATGGCGATTGGTGCACCGACCTGAAGGTAAAACTATCATTGGCACAAAATGGTATTCAAGAATAAAAAGGATGAGGATGATATTGTTGTAAGAAACAAAGCAAGACTTGTGGCTAAAGGATATAGGCTAAAGGAAGGCATAGATAACGACGAGACATAGGCATCAGTTGCACGTATTGAGGCAATCAGGATGTTCCTTGCCTACATTGCACACAAGAACTTCACAGTCTACCAAATGGATGTGAAAACTACCTTTTTGAATGACATTCTAAAGGAGGAGGTCTACATCTCGCAGCCTGTAAGTTTTGTCAATGCGGATAAACCAAATCATGTATATATCCTTGACAAGGCTCTTTACGGTTTAAAACAAGCCCTCGCGCCTGGTATGACGTTCTTTCAAAGTTCTTATTCAAGGCTGGTTTTTCAAAAGGTAAAATTGATACCACCTTATTCATTAAAAAGGAAAAATTTGAAATCATTTTAATTCAAATATACTGTATTTAGAAAGTTTTGTAAAGTCATCCTTAATGCAATAGGCTTTTTCATTAGCATAATGGGTTGGGCTAAATTGTGTAACATGGGTGATTGGGGTATAAATAGGAGGTGTTTGTAGTTTCTTTATAACCTTTATTTTCACAATGTAGCCTTTCAAGTTTGTAAGTGTTTCTAGAGAGAGAAACTCTTTCTCTCTCTAGGTTGTGAATAATACAATCATTTCCAACCCAATCTACCTATTGTTCAATCTTTCATGCATTGATTAATTGTGAATTCATGACCTATCATGTGGTATCAGAGCCTAATCGAAGAAATTATTCATCGAAACGATCGAATTCGCAATTTTTCAATGGAACAGGGATTGTGGTCGCATGAACAGTAACTGTGATTTCAAATTCTTCATTTTGGAGCTTAATTGATCGAGATTTGATGCTATATTGATTATATGTATAAAGTCGAATCATTTGTAATCAATCACATTGTTTAATTTCAATCAGTTTAGAAGAATTAGTCGTTTTTGAGATTTTTTTTGTTCGAAATATTTTTCTTCTGTGTTGTGATCGAATTCTTGTATTGAGATGTTTTTAGACAAGATCATCAACTATAAAGTTGTTTAGAAGTGTTTTTCAAACATGCTCACAAAGTTTCATCTCAAAATTCGAAGAAATGCGAAAGATTTGGTGTTTTTCAGATTTCAGACTCGACTTCGCGCAAGATCTGTGAAACGCGCTAGATTCATATGAAGAATGCGCAAGATTCATCTGAAGAACACGCAAGTTGTATTGAGAATGTTAATGTACTGTATTTAGAAAGTTTTGTAAAGTCATCCTTAGTGCAATAGGCTTTGTCATTAGCATAATGGGTTGGGCTAAATTGTGTAACATGGGTGATTGGGGTATAAATAGGAGGTGTTTGTAGTTTGTTTGTAACCTTTATTTCAGAATGTAGCCTTTCAAGTTTGTAAGTGTTTCTAGAGAGAGAAACTTTTTCTCTCTCTAGGTTGTGAATAATACAATTATTTCCAACCCAATCTACCTCTTGTTCAATCTTTCATGCATTGATTAATTGTGAATTCATTACCTATCAGTCAAATCTTGATGTAATTGCTTGAATTGTGACCTAACAATTGGTATCAAAGCTAGACAAAATCATTTAGATGGATTGATACACTTGTTTGATTTGATCGAATTTCATTTTTTTTAAAACTCGCATGTATTTTTTTAAAAATCACTGTTGCATCAAATTTTTTGCAAAATCGATTCTATTGCAAGAAAATGGTTCCAGAGTATTCGATTTATGTTTTAGGAACTTTCTAGTGTTGATCGTATCACGAAATTCGTACCAAATCACACTTAATTTTGGATTTTTGTGTTTTTCAGTTTTAAAATGGTTCGTACACTATATCTCATTGATTCTTAGTGATTTTGTTGTTTTTAATCAAAATATTGTACAAGAAATGTGTTCTAGTTGATATTTCGATTATCATTGTGCATTTTCAAGTCTGAATTGCAGGTATTAAATGTTTTTTATCGAATCCGTGTTCAAGACTGAAGAACACGCTAGATTCAAAAAACGCGCAAGATTCAAAGTGAAGAACACGCACGTCGAAGAACGCACAAGAAAGGAAGAACGCGCACAATGAAGACTTTTTATGTTTCCATGTTTTCTGCGAGTTCATGACCAAAACTGTTGGGTCATATAACATTTAAAGATAACCTCTCCTTAGTCTTTATTGATGATTGAACCTTGTATTTTGTTTTATGGTTCTTTGTAATGGCTTAGTTAGTTTAACAGATCGGTGAGTCGAAGATAAACCGAATCCAACATGAAGGAAGTCTACAATGCGGATTGAGATGGACTTCAAAAGTGAACTAAGCCCAGTCTGTCGATTCCTATTCGGCAGATCATACCCTTGCCGATTTCTAAAACGGCAATTCTTACCCTTGCCGATTTATTCGGCATACCTTCTCCTTTGTGCCGAGCTCCTCTTTCGGCACATATCTCAGTTACCGAATTCCTCTTTCGGTAGTCTTCCTCTTACAGATTGCCTCTTTATCTTGTAAGAGCATTTATGTTAAATCCTCATGATTTGACATACTTCCTCTTTCCCAATGATCTTCTGACAATGGGAATGGAAGCTTCTTTCTTCCTTGAGAAGATATACAATTAGTCTTAACTTGATTGAGACGTATATTTTCTATTTGATCTCAAAAAGATTTTCCCATAAATATTTTATAGAGATATTGTACTATCATAGTACAAAAGTTACCTTTTGTATTGTGATAAGTCACATCAAATATCTTATAATTTATTGACAATATCTCAACCACTGATGCCTTTACTCCTACTTGTCCTTTGCACTCATTACATTTGATAGTATATAAAGGATGGAAGTAGCACCTTGCTACTCACGCTTTCAGCTCAAGTTTTGGCATTCACAAGATTTCAAGTAGGTTGATAGTTGTCTATTACTTCCTTAAGATTTAAGTCTTTGTGTTCTTAATATCTTCTAAGTGTTAGATTGTTTAGAGTAGTTCTTAACTATTCCTATTCCGCAACAATCTTTATTTTCTCTTTGTGTAATTCTTGATATTCTTATCAATAAAAGAATTAAAAATTAAGTAAATTTGTGTTATTGTATTCAACCCACCCCCCTTCTACAATACTTGTTTACTTCTTTGGGACTAACAAGTGGTATTAGAGCGGTTGGTTTAATCTAATAAACCAGATCCGTAATGGCTTCTCCTTCTACAAAACCTGAGTCTTCTTCTCAAAATTTTTTTTACTCTGACAATGGATCTACTGTTAAACCTCCTAAGTTCAACTCGAACAACTTCTCCTTATGGAAAAGTAGGATAATGCTCTTCCTTGAAGGAGCTGACAGTCGGTATCTTACCATCCTTAGTGACGGTCCTCTTATCCCAAAAGTCTGGGATAGATTTGTCAAAACTCCTAAGGATAAAGAAAAGAAAAAGGACAATCTCTTTCAAGTTTTCTATGACTCATCAGAGGAGGAAAGAACTTCTGCAACTGGTCGATATGTCTTAAAAACGACCAAAGAATACAATGATGAAGATAGGCGCATTGTTGGACTTGATTCCAAAGTGCGAACCATCATTGCTCAATCCCTTCCTGATGAAGTGTACCAATCTCTTCTCAGTCTTAAAACGGCAAAATAAATGTGGTCAACTATATGTGTTTTGTACGAAGGTACAAGTGAAGTAAAGTGTAGATCCCAGTGTAGTGCAATCACAAGTAATTATGAATATTGATGAACAGATTATAGGCCACAGCAACTAGTCATATGATTGATATAACTTCAAAGGGTTAAGGTTTATAGAGAGAATTTCTGATAAGGGTATGTAAACCTAATGACTAGAAAAACTGAATAATGAATTTCTCTAACCTTACAAAACTGTTCTACTCTAATTATGAACTAAATAAGCCTTTATATACTTAGGCTTACAAGGCCTAATGGGCTTATGGGCTTGGGCCCATCTTAATAAAATAACTTTCAAATAATTACAAATCAAACCCTTATAAATACTTTATTCCACTTTCAACACTCAGGACTTTCAGTCCTAACAATCTCCCCCTAAAGTTGATAAAAGCATTTAACAACTTGATAAGCTTCAGGCCTTGATCTTCTTTCCCTCTTGAATCTTTGAAGAACTTTGGTGTTGCATGTCTTCATGTCTTTCAACGCTCCCCCTTGAATAAAGCTCTTGGTCTTCATAGTATCAACTTTGTAATCAGATTCAATATACAGTAGCCTCGACTGAATGCACTATCACGCAACTTTTAACTGTAGAAACTCAATCACATCGGATCAACACACATGAAAGATAATGTGAGAGTAACGTGACTTTCCATGGTGCATCTTCAGTTTAAAACAAAGAATCTGTCTTCGAACCACGAGTTGAATAAGCTTTCATCTCAAGAACTTGTTTCAATCAGCGCGTAGGAGGAATCAAAAACAAGCTTGTAGCAAACACCACATGATACGGGAAAGAATCAATACAAACTTTGAAATGACTTTGAAATCTTCACTGTCTTCAGACAAACAAATTTAGCAATAAAATCATATATTCATCTCCTTGATCTCTAGACTGTCTTCATGTCTTCAGAACTGACTTTCTTTCTTTAAAACTTTGAAATTGAACATTGTAAACATTTCTCCCCCTTTTTGATGATTGTGAGCATCATGATCATCAAAACTCTTCAATTTCAACATATTCTTTGATCTCCCCTTTTATGATAAGATGACATTCTACGCATTGTGATCTGAGTATCTGTCAATTCATGAAAACTATATATCCGAATCTTTTCAAATTCAGATATAATAGGAATTGAAAACCTGAATCAACAAATGATACAGTTAGTATGCCTGTAAGTAGCACGGAGCCACTTTGTACAACGGATGTGCTTTGGAAAGGAGCTTTTTTTGATGTTCACTCCCCCAGGGCTTCCATTCAATCATCGAAAAACCACAAAGGAATTTTCTATGAATGTTATGACAAGAAAACTTATTCCTTGTGTGCTCGTGCAAGTGTAGAAATGATTGAAGCTACTTAGCTTGATCAGGCTCAAATTATGTAAACTGTTGAGACAGCAACAAATATTACACGGACTCAATGTGAATGAAAAAGGTGCGAAGGTGGGGCAATTTTCCTTCTTTTTCAATATCTAAATCTTCCGAGTGAAGACTAGATAGCAGATATGCTGCGTCCCCAAAGAAAATGAAACATTTCTTTGTTAAGAAAGAAATGAGTGGTTGGTGGGGTAATAGCAAGAGTTGGCATGGGCTAGGTGCCTTTTTCAATGATGGTCACCAAAGAATGTGAACCAATCAGAATATGTGGTTGCCCGACTCAGAAAGTGGTTGGTGTAGAGTTTTCATATTCTTTTAACTCAGTTCTCACACCCTCTTTCTTTTTATCATTGAAGCTCACTTCTAACCAAACTCTCTTTTCCATTTTTTCCGCTCCACACAATGAGAAAAACTCAACCAGATGAGTTATCTCCCCCACTCTTTGATTTATGACCCCCTCACCCCTCAAATCACTCTAGGATAACTTCCGGGGTAGGAAACACTAGTTAACGTGAATCCATGGAAGTATTGTTTAAGTTCTCACACAAATCCCATGTAAGTCCTAAAAAAATAGTTACTCAACAGTTTAACTTGAACATTTAAGCACAGAATGTATGATAACACTGTCAAAATGTATGCTCATAAGATTTGAGCAATTAAAATTTGAAGATTTCTCAAAAACAGATTTATTGAATGAATGAAATGAAATCAAGAGCATTGTTTTGAGAATCTGACAGTGTATCAATCAGATCACATAAAATGGATAGGGTATCAAAGAATTGGATATTTTGTTTATATGAACAAATATAAACAATTTATTAATGAAAGCACAAATTTAGAAATAATGATAGATGCTCAACAACATTGAATTTCAAGCAGGGGTATTACCATCGAAAAAATTGTTTCGCTATGAGACATGGTAATAACAAATACAAATGAAGTACTGAACATGTGTGTGAATACGTTACAGTATAAGGATAAGATAATACGCAAGTATTGATCTTTAGAAACACACAGTCAGTTAGACATTAAAGCTCAAGAATTGAAAAACATTTAAATTCACACTTCTAGATTCATGAAACCTTTTGAGAATCAGAAGTGGTTTGAACATTTCAGAAACTGTTTTTCATGCTTGAAAGTTGTTCTTCTTTCAAACAATCAGAGATCTAGGATTAGAAGATATTTACCTTTTAAGCTCCCCTTCAAATCATGATAGAATGATATAGATCTATTAAGTTCCCCCTGGATATTTGAAAAATATCCAGGTCTAAACGTTGAAGAACGGGTCCTGATCTGTCATGTAATCAGAAGCCAAACTTCGTTGAAGTCCGGGTTCTAAGTTGATTTACTTAGAAGCCATCATTCTTCTACTCCCCCTTGACAGTAGGTGCCTGCAACAAAGAATCAGTTTTCGGTTTTGGTACCCACTGGTATTTGGGTCCTCGAATGTTAGTTGCAGTTCTTGTGGGGGATATAGAATAAGAACCATACCAGAAATGATCACTGGTTTTGTGAATGTGATCATGTGTATGACAATAAGAACAGTGGTATTTCTTACCTGATAACCTGAGTAATTGATCTCTCGAGTAGATATGATTAGGTTTACCTTTATGCACTTTGTTCTTCTTGGCATTGACCGCATGTACACATGATTCTTTTTCTTTCAGCTCATCTTCAACTGGTTTCTTCTTCCAGACCAGTTCCTCATCTTCGTATCTCCTTCTTCTAGGACGTGTACCTGAACCATCTATATTTCTATCATAGAAAAGGTTAGTCTTACGAATCTGATCAAAAGATTTAGCTGACCTTTGTAAAGAGACAGGTTTCTGATTTGAACTTGATACAGACTTTTCAAGCCCTTTAATCGTTGAAGCGAAGTTGTCTCTTTCTTTAACAAGCAGGTCAATCTTCTTCGTGAATTCAGACTTCGTTCTCTGCTCTTTTAGTGCCTTCTCTGATAGTTCAGATAATTTGGCAGTCAGCTTTTTGATCTCAGTCTCAAAGATGTTTCTCTCTTCTTCAAATCCCTTCTCAGCATCATTTCTTTGGCCTGATATTTCCTTGAAGAATCCAACATTCTTCTGTTCAATGGCCTTCTTCTCTTTGGCAAACTTCTCTCTTTCTAGAATGATTACTTTCTGAAAATCAGAAACTTGCTGAGAAAGTTTTATGCATTTCAGCTCAACTTCTTTCTTCTCCTCAACACATTTTCTCGAGAATTCTGAGAACTTCTTTGCGAAAGATTTCTCTTTAGTCTCAAAATCAGATTTGTGTTTAGCAAGCAGTTGCTCCAAATCAGATAAACGCTTTTGAAGATCTGCATTTGCATCTTTCAGTTCAGAAATCTTTTCCTCAGAACTTTCAACAGAGACTATTTGCTGAGTTTTAGCTTCCAAAATAGAGATCTTTCCTTTTAGCTCAGAGTTCTCAGCTTCCAATTCTCTTCCTGTTAATAAACCCTTTGTACCTAACACCAACCATTCAGCACAATCCCACAGCTCTTTTTCTGTCATGTTGTTAGTATTTATTTGACCAATAATTTCACTAAAAATGTCACTAATAAATTCATTACAGATACTACTTTTCATATAATTTCGAGCATTATTATTGGCCCTCTCTCTTTGTTCCTTTTCCATAGGAGAAGCTTCTGCCGGAATTTGGGATTGCTTTTCTCCTTCAGTCAAAGATAATCTGATGTAGGGAAAATGTGAAACTTGAAAGTGCAGGGACCAAAAGTGACAAAATGTGAAACTTGAAAGTTTAGGGTCACAAATGACACGTTGAATCCTTGAAGTACGAGTGCTAAAATAAATGCACTGCAAAAAGATCGTGAGACAAAAAAATTTGACCTTTTGTACTTTTTTTTTTTTTTAAAAACATTCGGTCGAAGGTAAGACCGGAGTAGCAAGAACCCGGTCGAAGGGTAAGACCGGATATGCTAAGGTCCGGTCGAAGGAAAGATCGGGAAAGATAAGGTTCGGTCGAAGGGTTTGACCGGAGATTACAACTACCCGGTCAAAGGTTAAAGACCGGGATACAAGTATCCGGTCGAAGGGTAACACCGGAGTAGCAAGTACCCGGTCGAAGGGTAAGACCGGAGTAGCAAGTACCCGGTCGAAGGGTATGACCGGAGTAGCACGTACCCGGTCGAAGGGTATGACCGGAGTAGCACGTACCCAGTCGAAGGGCAAGACCGGGGAATACCTTATCCGGTCGAAGGGCTCAGGTCGAATGACTATCGGTCAAAACTATAAAATCGATAATCACATATAACAGATAAGATCGATAACAAATACGACCGATAAACACGATGAATCGACCGAAGAACACGTTGAAATTCTGGGATTCGACCGAAACCCAACCCAGAAACTTTGATCCTTCGATCGACTGAAACACAGAAAAACAAACAAAAATTCGACCGGATGCGATAAATAACACAGAAAACTCACCTAGACCGATGTTTTGCAAAAATATGAACTTTCCAGATTCGATCGATAGATATTAATATTTCCAGAAAAAAATTCGATCGAATAAACCAGATGAATAGTAAATGATTCAAGCAGATTAAACAGATACTCGATTAGGGATGTTTAGACAAACCTTTTTACTGGATCAAACCTTTTTGCCTATCTGCTCTGATACCAATTGTAGATCCCAGTGCAGTGCAATCACAAGTAATTATGAATATTGATGAATAGATTATAGGCCACAACAACTAGTCATATGATTGATATAACTTCAAAGGGTTAAGGTTTACAGAGAGAATTTCTGATAAGGGTATGTAAACTTAATGACTAGAAAAACTGAATAATGAATTTCTCTAACCTTACAAAACCGTTCTACTCTAATTATGAACTAAATAAGACTTTATATACTTAGGCTTACAAGGCCTAATGGGCTTATGGGCTTGGGCCCATCTTAATAAAATAACTTTCAAATAATTACAAATCAAACCCTTATAAATACTTTATTCCACTTTCAACACTCAGGACTTTCAGTCCTAACATAAAGAAATCTAAAAAGATCTCTCTTGTACGTATATACGAATTTTTCTCTCATGAAAAAAGAGAATCTCTTCCCTCCTATTAAAACTGTTTTAACAGTATTTTAAATGAGTTAAAACTTGTTGGAAAACTTTATGACAACGAGGAAATCATATGCAAATTCATGGATGGAAAGCCTTCCTCTCACTTGCATTAAGACTTCCAGGGACTTGGAAAGCCTTCCTCTCACTTCTCTCTATGGATGGAAAGCCTTCCTTTCCACTTGCATTAAGACTTCCAGGGACTTGGAAAGCCTTCCTCTCACTTCTCTCTACGGTATGTTTCTTAATCACGAACAAACCCAACTTCAAAGGAAAACCATCTATAAAGAAATAAGAGCCCCCTCTATGGATCTTATCAGTAATGGCTCCAAGAAATCTGTGTGTATTCCTCGTATAACCTACCCTTCTGATGATTCAGATAGAGAAAGTCATGAAAATCTGAATCACTCCTTGGAAGCTTATCTAAGTGAAGTTGATGATGAAGGAGAAAATCCCTCTGTCAATCTATTGACAGAGGAGATGGGTATGCTTGCAAATTTCTCTAAGTTTCGAAAGAATTCTTCTAATAAATTTCAAAGAAACAGAAATTTTTCTTCTTCTAGAAACTCCTTGAACAAATCCAAGGAGGATTGTTATGCATGTGGTAAGAAAGGCCATTTTGCATCTGAATGCAGAAGCAATCCTTCTAGGATTTCCATATCTAATTCTTCTAACTCTTCTAAAAGAAGACATCTTCGATCTAATTCTACAGGTAGATCGCATCCAAGAAAACCTTCTCCGTCCTCTTCTTTCAAAGAACTTACCAACAAATCCGACAAATACAAAGTCAAATACAGAAGAGAGAAAGAAAGAAATTTCAACTCTCAACGAAAAGGCAAAGGCTTGATGGCTGAAACTCTAGACTGGACAAACGAACCCACTTCCGACAGTGAGAAAGAAGTATCGAGTAAATGTCTTATGGCCAAACTCGATGAAGAACCAAAAGATTCCTGCTCAAGGATGGACTTCACTACTGAGTGCTCTTCTTCTTCTTCTCAGTTACATCCCTTTCTTTCTCTCACTAATGAAGAAAAGATTGAGGCCTTTGACTCTCTAACTGTACTTTTTCACAATGAAAAAGATGCAAAGAAAAGAGCAAATGCTCAAGTCAAATCTCTCTCCTCTCAACTTCATGATTCTCTATCCCAGCTGGAACAGTTTAACAAACTAAAAGCTGAGTTAGATGACTTAAAGACTATAAATTGTGTGCTTGCCAAGGAAAAGAACAAGCTTCTAAAGAAGCTTAAGAAGGAACAAGAAACCCTAAACAAATGGAACACCTCTTCCAAAAATCTTGAGAAATTTTTTCAAGATCAAGTTGTTGGTGAAACTTTTGGTCTAGGATACTGGAAAGAGAATGTTGTGTATACACCCTCTGAAAACATTTCCTCTCCTACTCATGATATTCCTCTGTCTTCTAAACTACCTTCTTATTCTAATGACTGGGATGATTCTATGTCAGAAGATTCTAATTCTGTGTATTCAATGGATCTTCGCGATTCAACAAAGCTTGGCTACTTTGTGTCTGCTAAATCTTCCAAGCCTCTTCTAACAAAAGATCAAGACTCCAATGAGTTGGTCAAACCTGTAAATGATCTTTTTATATCATTGAATTTAAACGACAGTTCTTCGTCTTCTTCTTCCCATAATCTTACAAAGGCTCCTCTCCTCTCTAAAGCAAAATCCGTTGTTATTGATCTTCCTAACAAAAGAAAGATTACACCTTCTTCAAAAGGTAAATCTCCCATGACCAGAACGGACTTCATTCCTAGAGCCTTAAAAGTTAAGAAGTCCAAAGGAATTTCAATCAACTCCTCTTCTTCTTCTATTTACGAAGGAATCCTTAGATCTGCTACTCATAACCCTCACGTTCCATACAGTTATCCCATTCCTTCTCATCTCTCCAAACCTCCTAAATCTAAACCTCAAGGTAAGGTAAAATCTGCTTATCTTGAACCTAAGAAGAAATTCATTTACCGAAAGTGTTACAACTGCGGTGACACATTTCATTTGGCCAAAGACTGTCCAAAGGACCGTATCGAAAGATATCGACAGACCAATCCTTCTTCTTCTAAACGTAAAGGACCCACCTCAAAGTGGGTTCCAAAGGACTAATTTGTTTATGTCTACAGGTCTATGGGCATCATCAAACTTGGTATCTTGATAGCGGATGCTCACGACATATGACTGGGAACAAATCTCTTCTTTTGAACTTTGTAAAAGAAAAGGGACCATCTGTAACTTTTGGTGATAACTCTCGCGGTTCCACTAAAGGTTATGGAACTCTTTCTAACGGTTCCATTACTTTTAACAAAGTTGCATTTGTGGAGAGACTGATGCATAATCTTTTAAGCATCAGTCAACTATGTGATTTAGGTTACTATGTGATTTTCAGAGAAATTGATTGTCTCATCACTGATAAACAGTTTCACACTATCCTATCTGGATTTAGAAAGGACAATGTGTACGTCATCAATATGAATGACAAGTCAACTGAAGATGAAAGCATCTGCTTCATTTCTGAAGACTCTGAAAAGAAGAACTGGCTCTGGCATAAACGTCTTTCTCATCTCAACTTCAAGACGTTAAATGCTCTCTCCAACAAAGAGCTTGTTGTCGGCTTGCCGAAAATCTCTTTCTCAAAAGAGAAGCTTTGTGCAGCTTGTGAGAAAGGAAAACTGACAAAATCTTCTTTCAAGTCAAAACAATGTTTCTCCATTTCTACCCCTCTACAGATGTTGCATATGGATCTATGTGGGCCGGTCAGCACACCCAGCCTAGGTGGAAAAAGGTACATTCTTGTAATTATTGATGAATACACACGTTACACTTGGGTATTCTTTCTCAGGTACAAAAGTGATACAGTTGAAGAAATCATCAACTTTATCAAGAAATATGAAGTTCTCAATGGTCAATTAGTCAGATCTATCAGAAGTGACAATGGAACCGATTTCAGAAATGCTACTTTAGATGCCTTTCTTTGTGACAAAGGTATTTCTCAAAACTTTGCAGCAGTAAGATCTCCACAACAAAATGGTGTTGTGGAAAGAAAGAATCGTACGCTATGTGAAGCTGCAAGATCCATGCTAAGTGAATCAAATCTTCCAACCTATTTTTGGGCTGAGGCCGTCAATACAGCGTGTTTCACTCAAATCGATCTATCATTGTGAAAAGACACAATAAGACTTCCTATGAAGTCTTCTATGGCCGAAAACCAAACATTGGTTTTCTTCATGTGTTCGGCTGCTTGTGCTTTATCTTGAATGATCGAGAGCATCTTGGGAAATTTGATCCCAAGGCTGATGAAGGTATATTTGTGGGTTATTCTCTCTCCTCTAAAGCCTACCGAGTATACAATCTAAGAAGAAAATGTATTGATGAGTCAATACATGTGAAGTTTGACGATCAGAAGACATCTTCATTATCTTGTGATGATACGGAACTCCATGAATGGATTATTTCTTGTGTTGGAGAAGAATCTCTAAACATTCCTTCTTCAGGACCTGCTTATGTTCCATTTTCGGTATCTTCTTCTTCCCTACATCATAGTTCAGAGATCAGCAAGCAGGTATCTTCTTCTTCCGAACTCATTGCTCCTACCGAACTCACATCTCCCACCACACTTACCTTACATTCTTCACCCATTCATCACACGCATCCTATACCCACCGATCCTTCACCTTCAAACACATTTCCTGCACCTCTTCCCCCAGCTATAAAATGGACCAAAGATCATCCGATAAATCAAATTATCGGAGATCAGCAAGCAGGTGTCCAAACTAGAAGAGGTGTTGGAAACATCTGTCTCTATGTGAATTTTCTATCTGTTATCAAACCCAAGAAAATTGAAGAAGCTCTAGCAGATTCTTGTTGGGTCACTGCCATGTTAGAAGAGTTGTCTCAATTTGAGAGAAACAAAGTCTGGAGACTTGTGCCACGACCTTTCGGTAAAACCATTATAGGTACTAAGTGGGTTTTCCGAAACAAAATGGACTAAGTCGGTACTGTAATCCGGAATAAAGCCAGGCTTGTTGCTCAAGGATATAGGCAAGAGGAAGGTATTGATTATGATGAAACCTTTGCTCCTGTTGCTAGACTTGAAGCAATAAGAATCTTTCTTGCTCATGTTGCTCACAAAAACTTCCGGGTCTTTCAAATGGATGTTAAGAGTGCATTTCTCAATGGAGAACTTACTGAAGAAGTCTATGTGAAACAACCACCTGGCTTTGAAGATCCTGCTCATCCGTATCATGTGTTCAAACTTGACAAAGCTCTCTATGGTCTGAAACAAGCTCCTCGTGCTTGGTATGACACCTTGTCTGACTTTCTTCTATCCAACCGATATACCAGATGTAAAATTGATAATACTCTTTTTCTCAAGAAAACAAAAGGTAATATCATTCTTGTTCAAATCTATGTGGATGATATCATTTTCGGTGCCACTGATGAAAATCTTTGTCAGGAGTTTGCCTCTCTCATGAAAAGTAAATATGAGATGAGCATGATGGGTAAACTTACTTTCTTTCTTGGTCTTCAAATTAAACAAACCTCTGAAGGTATTTTCATTTGTCAGAATAAATACATTCGTGATCTTTTGAAAAAGTTTGATTTTGAAAATTGTTCTTCCCTGAAAACTCCAATGGCACCACCTCTAAAGATTCATGCAGATTCTACCGGCAAGTCGGTGGATATCACGAATTATAGAGGAATGATAGGGTCTCTTCTTTATCTTACTGCAAGTAGACCTGACATCATGTATGCTACGTGTCTGTGTGCACGTTATCAAGCCAATCCCAAGGAATCTCACTTGGCGGCTGTGAAACGTATTTTTCGGTACCTAAAAGGTACCATGAATATGGGTCTTTGGTATCCCAAGGACTCAGGTTTTGATCTAATTGGCTATTCAGATTCTGACTTTGCAGGGTCTAAGGTTGACAGAAAAAGTACAACTAGCAGCTGTCAATTACTAGGTGGAAACTTAGTCAGCTGGTCCAGTAAGAAGAAATATTCGGTATCCACCTCCACTGCCGAAGCCGAATATATTGCAGCTGGCAGTTGTTGTGCTCAAATCTTGTGGATGAAGAACCAACTACAAGATTATGACAAAGTTTATTCTCATGTACCGATTCTATGTGACAATTCTAGTGCCATAGCCATTGCCAACAATCCAGTGCTGCATTCTCGATCTAAACACATTGATATTCGGTATCACTTTATAAGAGATCATATCTCTAAAGGTGATATTGAACTTCACTTCATTCCTACAGATCTTCAACTTGCAGACCTCTTTACAAAACCACTGGATGAGGCACGTTTCAACTTCCTTGTAGGATCCTTAGGTATGTTAAATTTTTGTTAAAAATAAATAAATAAAAAATAATAATTGACGGTACCTCCTTACCGAATACATATCCTCTCTACCGATTACATTTACCGAAATATTTTCATATTTCGGTACTTCTCTACTTCGGTAACTATCACCTTCGGTAACTCTTTCCACCGAAAAATACGTCCCAAAATTTTTTTTGTTTGTCCTTCGGTATCCATTTCTACCGAATTATCTCTCATATTTCGGTACCTCTATCTTTCGGTATCTTGTATGATGTGTCATCCTTATCCACATCACACATACTGAATCAATTCGGCACCATTTCTTTACCCTATGATTCTATGACACGTGGCACCTTAGGGAACGTGCGTCAGTTGATGGGACGTCCACGACCTGACATTTAGCCGTTTTTCGGCTGTTCCACTTCCCAATTACGCACGTTTGCGTCATAACATCATTACATTTTTTTTGGCTTTTGAATTCCCAAATACTCACGTTTTTCCCTCTTCTTTTTCAAACCTATAAATACTTCTTTTGCCTTCCATTTCATTCTTTACTTGTCTTTCTCATCTTCTTCATCAAGACTCCCTAAACCTGCAACTTCTTCTCTTCATCAATGGAATCCTCCAAATCGACAAAGGCTTCCAAGGATACTTCTCTCACTCGAGAATCTCTCATCTTTCATTCATGCAACCAAGTTGCTCGTTTCTCGGCGGATGTTGAACACCCAGAGTTCAACCAAGTTCCCATTTTTCTCCAACGATCTCCAATATGCCATGCTCTCACTGCCTCCACCAAGATGAGCAAAATGCTCCTTGGTAACTTTTGGTTAACCTGTAAGTATGACTCTACTACTCACCAGGTGTCTGCTTTTGTTCTATCCTCTGAAGAGCACCCCGATCTCTCTTTTGGGGTGGATGATATTCGCTCAGTTCTCCAAATCCCAGAATTCAATGTGTATGCTCCATTTCTTACTCATCACGAGCATGATGAGGTCGTTGCTGCTCTCCAGTATGTGCACGAAGGAAAGACTAAGGGTTCCGGCACTCTCCTACGAAAGAATATGGGTGCACTCTGGAACTACTTCTTTTCTCACCTTCTTTACTGTCTTTCCCACAAAACGTCGGGGTGGGATCAATCTCCAGCAGCTATTACCCGACTGGCACATGCTCTCATTTTTATGAGGCGTATAGACTTTGCTCAGGTATTTTTCGACTCCTTGATCACCGCCATCTCTCCTCCCAGGAATCACATAGGGGCTCTTCCTCGATTCATCTCTCTCATCATCAACCACAAGCTTTCTGCACAACTACGTGCCGATGCTGCTCTCCCCGAGCCGACGATCAAGTTTGACTTGCCAATTTCTCAAATTAGCTAGCAAACTATTTTCAAACAAACGAAGCCTACCGACTCTCCGCTCACCTCAGGTATGCTTTCTTTCATCTCTTCTCCCAATCCGATTTGGGGAATGCTTGCCGAAGGTGAATCCGAAAGGCCTTCATCTTCTCCCAAGCCATCCAAATCGGTGGTCCCCTCTCCCCCAAAACCTTCCCGAGCTAAGACGGTGGCTATTAAAAAGAAAAAGGCCACCGGAAACGTCGCACTTGCTCTCATGACTCTGCCACCGACGAATCCTTCGGTGGCTTCCCCAGTCATAACCCCTTCTATTTCTGTTAAGCGACGGAGCTCCAAATCCCCTCCTAAGTATCGTTCTAAGAAACTTAGGAAACCTTCGACCGAGACTCACACTCCATCTACCGATTCTCAACAATCGGAAGATGTTGAACTTTCCCCTCCAGGGCCACGGGGATCTGTTAAGCCCACTCCCACCTCCTCCAAACCTTCTCAACAAGATTTGGATGTACAAAAGGAGTCCCCAAATACTCCTTCTCCTTCTCCTTTTTATGTGGAGGTTGAAGATGAGTTGGTCTTCTCTCCGGACCGACATTCTGCTTCCTCACAGCACATCCTATCACCCGGGGTCAATCCCGTTGATATTGCACAATCTGGGGTTTCATCCCAGGATATGTACCGCAGGCTCTTCTCTCCCACTTCCTCACCTACAAAGTGTTCCCCTTCCCCTAAGCCATCACCGAAGAAATCCCTTTCTCCAAAACTTTCACCAAAGAGATCTCTCTCACCCAAACCTTCCCCTGCAAAAATGGTTGGGTCTTCTACCCAGGTACTGATCACAATATCTGCCGATTTTCTTGCCGACATAAGTGACTCCAATCGGCAGGTACGAATGCTCGGTACCCAGTTCAAAAAGCTTCGCCAGTCTTTGCGTGAACTGGCGCTCCTCTAATCTCTGAACGCCAACAACATCTCTTTGGAGGAACTTCTGAAGCTCGTCAAGGAGCAAAATTCTGAGGTTGTCGTTCTTAATCGCGACATCTTTCAGTGTTTGGATGTCATGCATAAGCAGATTGACGGTCTTCGTACTCCTCTATCAGCAGCTATGGAATCTATTCTCCAGGAGGTGGTCAGACTGAATGATCAAAATACCTCCTTGACCTTATCGATGGCTGCTCTAAAGGCCGTCTCAGATGCTCGGGATCAAGATCTTATCCGTCTACGGCAGCAGACTTCGGCTCAGGAATCTATTAATTCTGAAATTCTCAGTGCATTGCATAATTTCAATAGGCATCTTGACTCTCTGCCTGCTGATTTGGCTCAATATTGTGCTCAGTCTCTTGACATTGATATCACTGAGTCTGCATTCACTCCTGACGATCGCAAAGTTTTGGAACGTATTGATCGCCGGGTAGGCCGTGTGTCGGCTACATCTACTGTTTCTTCCCCGGCTCGTACTGAGGGGGAGAAACTGTTAGAGCATAAATCTGTTGGATACAAGATCAAGAATACTGAAGGTCAGAGTTGAGAAAGTCAAAGCTGAAGAAAGTCAAATCTTATTAAAAGTCAAAGTCTTTTGTAATAAAAGTCAATGTATTTGTTTTAGTTGTATTTTAGTTTCCTTGTAATTAGTTGTAGGTATAAATAGTTTTAGTTTTTCAGTTTTAGCAGGTGGTCTAGAGGAGAATACGTTTTAGAGAGAGAGAAAGACTTCTAGAGAGAAAAAGTGTAAACTTTGAGATTTGAAAGAAATCAAACAGGTAATTTGTTTGTTAATCTTGTTGTGTTTGATTAATATAGATTAGAAACTAGAATTAGGGACACACAATTGGTATCAGAGCAGATCCAAAAGGTGAAATCGATTCAAGAAAATCAAGAAACGAGTTCGTCACTGTTCATGTGCAGAAAATTCGAGATTCTGAGTTTAAGAGTGTTTTTGGAGTAGTTTTTGGTCAAGAAATGTTAGAATAGTGTAATAGATTGATTCTTTGTATGTTAATTTCAGTATTGCACTGTAAATCACATGAATTTTGTAATTTTCGATGAGTTTTTGTTCTCGAGTCGTAAGTCACTGTTTCATTGATCTTTTTGTATTGTAAGTGATTGTTGGTAAATTTCTTTGATTGTAATTCGTTCTAGAGTTGTAATCGAGCATCATTCCAGAGTTTCAAAGCATTTGGACCAAGATAAGATCGATTGCAGGCGAAAAAGATGGTTTTTGGGTCGAAAAACGATAAAACGCGCTAGATCGCTAGTTGATTCAAGTTCTTCGTGGAACGCGCAAGATTCATCCGCAAGAACGCGCAAGTCGAAGGAAAGATTTTGATAAAAACGCGCAAGTAACGACTAGCGAGTTTTAAAAACGCGCTAGTTGAAGTCTGCGAGTTTGGAAAAAGTTAGAAAAATTTCTAAGGACCAGAACGCGCTAGTAGTGGCCAGCGAGTTCATCAAACTCGCTAATTGAAGCTAGCGAGTTTAAGAAGGAATAGTGACTTGCGAGTTCTTAGTCTTGCGAGTTTGAGGAGAAACAGTGATCAGCGAATTCATCGACCTGCGAGTTTGAAGATTTCAGAAATAATTCTAAGTATTGAAACGCGCAAGCTTCGATCTGAGAGTTTGGGAAACGCGCAAGCTTCGATCTGCGAGTTTGGGAAACGCGCACATCACAGTTAGCGAGTTCTAGTATGAACAGTGGTTAGCGAGTTCAGGCGCTTGCGAGTTTCGTCGATCTGCGTGTTTCATCTACGAGTTTTATCTGCGTATTTGCTTACGAGTTTCTCAAAACGCGTAAATTTCTGCGAGTTTGCTTGCGAGTTTGTCTGCGCGTTTGGTTGAGAATTTATAGAACACGCAAGTCCTAGTCTGCGAGTTCTTCAGTCTGCGTGTTTTAGGGTTTGCGAGTTCAATAGTGACTTGCGAGTTCTGATACTTAGTCAAATTTTTCGATTTTTCTGATTTTTCTAGTTTTCAATTTTTTTTTGTGATTTCACATTTTGGACTAATGATCAGTTCTAGTTTCTTATTGGTATATTTTTCAAACAGGTTAAACGAGATGGCTTCCAAAGATGTACTTTCAATCGGAACAGATGTCAAGCCTCCAGTTTTGTTCAAAGGTGAATATGAGCAATGGAAAGACAGATTCCTGGATTTCATAGATAGACATTCAAATGGAGAGAATATACTTCTATCTATCACTGAAGGTCCCATGAAACCAATCACAATTCATGTACCTGTTGATGATCATGATGGTAATAATGTTGATGGTGAAAGTGATGATGGAGATGTAGAAAAGGAAATAAAGACAAAACCAGTTAAAGTTGACTTCTCTCAGTACTCAGAAGAACAAAAGAGTAGATTTAAAGCTGATAAGCAAGCAAGATCTCTTTTACTCCAAAGCATTCCAAATGATATCTACATCAAGATTGACAGCTTCAAACATAATGCTAAACAAATGTGGGATCAATTGGAAAAGATGATGATGGGATCAAAGATAGGGAATCAGATAAAGGTGGCCAACTGCATCAATAACTATGAGGAATTCAAGGCAAAAGAGAATGAGAGTCTTGAAGACACATATGAAAGATTCACTTTGCTTCTGAATGAACTCACAAAGAACAAAGTTAAGAGGAAGCAACTGGAAAACAATGTAAATTTTCTGAGCATCCTACGTCCTGAATGGAAGAAACACACACGTAGGATGAAGCGGATGAAAGATTTAAGTGAAATCCCTCTTCACGAAGTTTATGAGACATTACGTCAGAATGAGGAAGAGGTCGAGGAGAAAAGAGCTGAAAAGAAAAAGGATGAGAAGGTTCCTGATCCGATTGCTTTGGTTGGAGAAACAAAGAAAGAAAAGAAAGAAAAGATTGAGAAGAAGAAGAAAAAGAAAGTTAGCTCAAGTTCAGAATCTGGTTCTATGTTTGATAGTGATGATGGCGAAAGTCTGAAACAAGCCATGATATTACTGACCCGGGCTTTTCAGAAGAAATTTTATAAGAAGCCGGGATCTAATTCTCAACGCTATTCGTCATCAAGTTCAAAGAACCACGAGCACCGAGAGAGGGTAGAAGGCAAGAGATTTGAAGAGAATCGGTATGGTGAAAAGAAACCAGATGAGAAGAAGATGTTTGTGAATGATTACACTGCTGCTGAAAAGTCTTCAACTGATTCAATTAAATGTTATAACTGTGGCAAGTTGGGTCATTATGCCAAAGATTATCGGAAGCCGAAAGTACGTAACTCTCAGTACTATCAGAACAAGTTGCTTTTGGCAAGACAACAAGAAGCTGGTGTTGCTTTGATGGCCGATGATGAGTTTTGGTTAGATCATTCTGAGGATGAAAGTGATGAGAAAGAAGAAAATGCTCATATCTGTCTCATGGGCAAAGAGGACAAGAATGATGATTCAGATGATGAGGCTGTTAATGAGGTATTAAACTTAACTCCAAAAGATCTTATTACCAAATTGGAAACCATGGTGGTTGAGCTACAAAATTTACAAAATAATCTGAAAAATGAAAAGGAAAAGGTTGCTAAAAAGAACAAAAAGATCTTTGAACTTAATACTTCTGTTATTTCCAACAAAGATCTAATTGATTCTTTACGCAAATCTGATTCTGATTCTAAATCTAAAGTAGATAATTTTGAAAAGAAGATTTCTGAGTTTGAAGGTAAAGTAAATAGATATGAGTTTGAGAAAAATGAATCTGCACTAACTATTTATAAACTGCAGGTTGAAAACAAGAATTTGAACAAGGTAAATGGTCTGGAAGTTAAACTTTATAAAAGAGATCAAACAGATCAAACCATCTTTCTTAATACTCCTAATGAAGAGGTAGATGTTAAGCAAAGATGGGGACTTGGTTTTAATAATCCCCATTATCTTAAGAAAGCTATCAGAAAACAGCCGGCACTTTATAACTATGATTTTCTTGCCTGTGCTGATAAACATACTCATTTGAAACCCAAATTTGTTACCAAATTGTCAGAAGAAGATGAGGCCAAAGAAACTGAAAACAGAAAGAATAAAAAGAAAATGCAACTACCATTTAACTATGTCAAGTTAAATGATAGTTATCTTTCAGAAACACCGAAAGTTCTTTCAAAAGACTATTTTGTTAGTTATTCCGCATCTGAGATGAAGGCAAAACCTGCGATTGCAAAGGTTTATGTTCCTACATCTATTCTTGAAAGCAAAATAGTTGAACTAGAAAATGTTTTATCTGATGAAAAACTTTTGGTTGATATAGAACAAAATGTGTTTTCTACAGTTATAAAGAACACTGTTTTTCAAGAAAAATCAACAAAGTGTTCTACAGTTTCAAAGGCACCTCAAATTTTCTCTGATAATTCTGATGACTTATTTGAGTCTGCAAATGATTCTTTTAATTCTGATGATGGGAGCATGGAAGAATCTGATATGTTTGACATTCATTCTAAACTTCCTGATCATTCTACTTGTCTTGAAAATGACAAAGTGTTACCAAGTGGTGTTAGAAATGACAAAGTTTCTGTAACTGCTGATTACTATGCTAATGGTAAGAAACATAAGAAGCAGCGATTACAGAAACAGAAATACACTGGTACACAAAAGAAACCTCAGTCACAGAAATCTATTTTTCCTAATAAATCTACATCTTATGTTTCAGATTTAAGGAAGAAAAAGCTGAAAGCTCAATCCAAATGGAGACCAAAACAGAAGGATGCTGAGATAGCTGAATCAGTTACTGATAATTCTTGTACTAAATCTGTTAGTAGTGATTCTGATGTAGTTGATCAATGTGCTTCTCATAAACAAAAGCTTGTAACTTCTTACAAGCGTTATTCAATAAAGCAGTTGATTCAATTATCTCCTATTACTACTAAATTTCATTATAATTATCGGAAAACTGACTTTGCTTATTCTCATGTTTCTTCTGATTGGTATGGATCTTATCATGTATATTCTTCTAGATCAAATGATTTTAAAGGTTTTCAAATGAACAGAGGATCCATTTTCAAGTGGATGCCAAAATCTTGTGCTAATCTGTTAGGGCCCGTTTTTAAATGGGTACCTAAATCTATTATTGCCTGATTTCTCTTGCAGACCCGGCATATGTGGTACTTGGATAGTGGATGTTCCAAGCATATGACTGGGCAAAAAGCTTTATTGTCTAACTATACAGAGAAATTCAGTAGAAATGTCAGATTTGGAAACGATCAGCTTTCACCTATCTTAGGATATGGTGATATCATTCAAGACAAGATAACGATCAGTAAAGTGAGCTGTGTCGAAGGTTTGGGGCACAACTTATTCAGCATAGGTCAATTCTGCGATAAAGGGTTAGAGGTCAACTTCAAGTCTAAGAGTTGCTCAGTTCGTACTGAAGACGGAACAGAACTCTTGGGTGGACATAGAAAGACAAACCTCTACACCATCAACTTGTCCAAAGTTCAGATTGACAATCAGGTATGCTTGATGACAAAAGCTTCACAGCAATAAAGTTAGCTCTGGCACAGACGTTTATCTCACTTGAACTTTCGTTACATCAACAAGCTGGTTCGTAGGAAATTAGTAAAGGGACTTCCTGAGCTAAAATACGAGAAAGAACATTTATGCACAGCTTGTGAGAAGGGTAAGATGAAGAGAGCCGCTCATAAACCGAAGCCTGAACCAAGCACTAGTTCTTCGTTAGAATTGCTACACATGGATTTATGTGGACCAATGAGAACTCAGAGTTTGGGTGGTAAGAAATATGTGTTGGTAATTGTGGACGATTATTCCAGATACACGTGGGTCAAATTTCTTCGTTCAAAAGATGAGACAACGGAAGTTCTCATTTCATTTTTAAAGACGACCCAGGTGAAACTGCAGCGACAAGTCAAGTTCCTTCGAACTGACAATGGCATAGAATTCAAGAACAAGATTGTTGATGAATATCTCGATTCAGTTGGGATTTCACATCAGTATTCTGCTGCTAGAACCCCTCAACAAAATGGAGTAGTAGAATGACGTAATAGGACGCTAGTCGAGGACGCTCGGACTATGCTTAGTCAATCGGATCTACCTCTATTCTTGTGGGCGGAAGCTGTGTCGACTGCATGCCATACGCAAAATCGTTCCATAATACACCGCCGTTTTCAGAAGACTCCATATGAGCTAATCAACAACAGAACACCTACTATCAAATATTTTCACATATTTGGATGTAAATGTTTTGTGCTTAACGACAGAGAGAGTCTGAATAAATTCAGTGCTAAAGCGGACGAAGGTATCTTTATCGGTTATTCTTTAACTTCTGCAGCATATCGGGTTTATCTAAAGAAGTTAAAGACAGTTGTGGAGAGCGTCAATGTTACATTTGATGAAGAAATGGCTTCTGATCATCTTAGTTCAGAACCCGTTATCACTGGTGTATTAGCTTCTGGGCAGATCAGTCCAGAACCCGTTATCACTGGTGTATTAGCTTTTGGGCAGATCAGTCCAGAACCTGTGTCTACAGTGATAAATTCGGATAACGCTTCTACATCTACTTCACATTTAACTGATTTAGATTTGTTATTTGAATTCTTTTATGATGAGTTTCTAGGATCTAATATATCTAAATCTGCTGTGACTGACAGGTTTGAAGATACAAGTTGTCATCATCCAGTCAATTCAGAGGTTATTACTGAACAAGTATCCTCCGTTCAGTCAGAAACTCACATTCCTGATGTTACTCCTACAGTTGAAGTTTCACAAGTTAATGCTGAGCCAGAAGTAATTGTTTCAGTTGAGTCAGAATTTGCTGTTCCAACTGATACTTCTGCACCTGAGTCTTCAACTGCAAACCCCCCTCCTGTAATTCAAACTGAAGATTTTGAAAGTGGATTTCAAGATGATGATCATATTCAATCAGTATCTATTCCACTCCCACATGAGCATCGCTGGACCAAGGACCATCCATTACATCAAGTAATTGGAGATTTTCACAAGCCTGTTCAGACAAGGCCAGCGACTTTTAATCAGTGTATGCATGACTCGTTCCTAAGCAAGATTTAGCCAACACGAGTATCCGAGGCTCTTGCTGATTCGGACTGGGTATCTGCAATGCAAGAAGAGCTCAATCAGTTTGAAGCCCTAAAGGTTTGGAGATTAGTTCCTAAGCCTGAAGGAAAGACCGTGATAGGAACTAAGTGGGTATTCAAGAATAAAAAGGATGAAGATGGTGTCGTCATCAGAAACAAAGCTAGACTTGTTGCCAAAGGCTACAGGCAAAAGGAAGGCATCGATTATGACGAGACGTATGCTCCAGTAGCGCGCATAGAGGCAATCAGAATGTTTCTCGCCTACGCCGCTCATAAGAACTTCACAGTCTTTCAGATGGATGTGAAAACAGCCTTTCTGAACGGCATTCTTAAAGAAGAATTGTATATGTCTCAACCAGAAGGGTTCGTTAATCCAGATAAGCCAGATCATGTCTACATATTGGACAAAGCCCTTTATGGATTAAAGCAAGCCCCTCGAGCCTGGTATGACGTCTTATCAAAATTCTTGGTCAAGTCTGGTTTCTCAAAAGGTAAGATCGACACTACTTTATTCATTAAGAAGGAAAAAGCTGATATTATACTTATTCAGATATATGTTGATGATATAATATTTGGTTCTACTAATCCAAAATATTGTAAAAACTTTTCTAACCTCATGGTGTCACGTTTTCAAATGAGTATGATGGGAGAGATGAATTTCTTTCTCGGATTACAAG
Organism: Arctium lappa; assembly: GCA_023525745.1. Lineage (NCBI taxonomy): Eukaryota > Viridiplantae > Streptophyta > Magnoliopsida > Asterales > Asteraceae > Arctium > Arctium lappa. The sequence goes on along the minus strand of CM042048.1, from coordinate 67,292,463 downwards.
TTAAACAACTTTCTACGGGGATTTTTATAAATCAATCTAAGTACATTTTGGACATTCTTCGGAAGTACAAAATGGAAAATCACAAATCTATTGGCACCCCGATGGCACCAGGAACTAAGATCCACACTGATCCTTCGGGAAAAAGTGTTGATGTTAGAACCTATAGAGGTATGATAGGATCGTTGATGTATCTTACTTCGAGTAGACCAGATATTATGTTCTCAACATGTCTTTGTTCTAGATATCAATTTGATCCCAAAGAATCCCATTTGGCTGTTGTCAAACGGATTTTTACATATCTGAAGGGGACTGCAGACCTTGGTTTGTGGTATCCTAAGGATACAGGGTTTCAACTGACTGCATATTCAGATGCAGATCATGCAGGTTGTATGTTGGACAGAAAGAGTAATTCTGGTCACGTACAATTCCTTGGAGACAAGCTCGTTAGCTGGGCTTCAAAGAAACAGTTATGTGTTTCCACATCGACTGCTGAAGCGGAGTATGTAGCTGCTGCTAGTTGCTGCTCTCAAGTTTTGTGGATGCGAACACAACTACGAGACTTTGGATTCAAATATGACAAAATTCCGATATACTGTGACTCGAAGAGCGCGATTGCCATATCTGCTAATCCTGTCCACCACACACCAAAACCAAACACATTGATGTAAGGTATCATTTTATAAAAGATAATGTTGAAAAAGGAACAATTGAACTTTATTTTGTAAAAACAAATTATCAACTTGCAGATTTATTTACCAAACCCTTAGATGAAAAGAGATTTAATTTTCTTGTCTCTAAGCTTGGTATGTTAAATCTTAAGACATAATTGGTTGTTACCTACTAAAGTTACAAATTGTTATTTTTCGTCATTTTCTTTATTTTTTATTTCTGAAAGATACCTGTACTTTAATTGTTTGCTCATGATCTCAGGGGGAGTAAGAGAAGATTTTAGATGATCTACATTCATTTGAGGGGGAGTATTAACTAATTTCTGCATTTTGCTTAACTGACAAAATCTTTGCAATGTATGATTTTAGGGGGAGCTTATAAGTAACAAGGAGTAAGACAATGATTTCTGATTACTTCTGATCAGAACTCGTTCTATAATTGTTTTACTGTTTTTCGTCGTTTATTTTCGAATAAATTTTGTGAATAAATTTTGACTAGACTTTGAGACTTACAGGATGAGAGAAGCTGACACGATCATATCTACATGACTACAGCCTGACTTTCTGAGATTTAAGATTAAGCGACAAGGTAAATTTCTTATCTTAATCTCACATATATCTGAAAGAAGGACAACTTTCAGATATAGAAAACATGTTTTTAAATGTTCAAACCACTTCTCAATTCTTAAACAGTTTTTATAATTTGGAAGTGTGATTTTAAATGTTTTCATTTTATTTTTGTGCGTAATTGATAAACAAACCGTGTGTTTCCAAAGATAAATACTTGAGTATTGTCTTGTCTATATACTTTCAAGTATTCACACACACCGGTTTGAATTTGTTCAACATGTTCTTACCATGTCTCTAAATTGAAACTATTTTTCTTCGATGGTAAGACACTCCGCTTGTATTCAAAGAATTTTGAGCGATATTTCATTTCGAAACGGTCATTTCAGGAATGTCTATATCTTGTTTCGTATAGACAAATATCAATTTTTCTTGACCTTAAGCTTTAATTGATATATCATTCATTTCTGATCATTTTATACAATGTCAGATTTTCAAACAAGTTTCTTGCATTCATGTTCTTTCATTCAATATACTTGTTTGAAAATACTTCAATGTTTTTAAAATGCTCAAATTTTCATGATTATATTTTATGAGCATACATTCATCTGACATTTGTATCTGAGCTTTAACTGATATAGTTAAACCATTTGAACAACTCATGCTTTATAGGACTGGGTTCTTTGTGCTAGGAATTAACTAAACTTCTATGGATTCACGTTAACCAGTGTTTCCTACCCATGAAGTTAATCCCTTAGTGATTGAGTGTGAGGAGTCAAAAAGAAATGAGTGTGGGTGTGATGAGGTAAAATGGAAAAGAGAGTTTGGTTAGTAGTGAGCTTAATGATTAAAAAGAAAGAGGGTGTGAGATCAGAGTAAAAGAATATCAAACTCTGCACCAACTACTTTCTGAGTCGGGCAGCCACATTACTAGCGTTTCACAATTCTTTGGTGAACGTTATTGAAACAGGCAAATAGCCCATGCCAACTCTTGCTTAAACCCCACCAACCACTCATTTTTCTTCTTAAAAAGAAAATGTTTCATATTTTAAAGGGGACGCAGCATATAATCTATCTGGTTTTCATTTGGAAAATCTGGATATTGAAAAAGAAGAAAGTTTGCCCCACCTTCGCACTTCAATCATGCACTTAGAGTATGTGTTTATCTACTATTGTCTCAGTGGTTTACACAATGTTGAGCCTTATAAAAGCAATTATTCGTGCTTAATTCTTTCTACACTTGCACGAACACACAAAGAATTCGTTTCTTTGTCATAACATTCATAGAAATTGCCTTTGTGGTATTTCAATGATTGGATGGAAGCCCTGGGGGAGTGAACATCAAAAAGCTCCTTTATATTGTGTATTCGTTACATAGTGACTTTGTGTTACTAACAGGCATATTAACTGATTCATCTGTTGATTCAGGAGTTACATGTTCTTATTTTGTCTGGATTTGAAAAGATCTAGATGAATATCTTGGAGAGTTGACAGAACCAGAGGCTCAGTATGACAGATCAAAATGGTAAATGACATTTCTTGACGAAAAGTTTTGATGATATAGATGCTCAAATCATCAAAAAGGGGGAGATGGTATGAAGAAATGTTAAAGTTTTTGAAGTTAAAGGCAGATGGTTTCAAAGAAATGATAAAGATTTGAAGATTTGTAGATGATCAAAGAATTTCTGAAGATTTTGAGGAAATTTTCTTTGAAGATTATTTGCTAAAGCATTCGAGCTGATTCTGAAGATAATTTCTTTCCAAAAGTCTGAAAGAGTTCTATGTGAAAGTTTGGGGAGATTGTTCATCATTTTTGAAGACAACTTTGGAAAGAAGACTATCAAAATAAAAGGGGAGATTGTTTTTGACAGAACTTAAAGTGAAGACTGAATTGCTAGATCTTTCAACAGTGATCTTGAATCCAAAGGGGGAGATTGTTAGAGCATAAATCTGTTGGATACAAGATCAAGAATACTGAAGGTCAAAGTTGAGAAAGTCAAAGCTGAAGAAAGTCAAATCTTATTAAAAGTCAAAGTCTTTTGTAATAAAAGTCAATGTATTTGTTTTAGTTGTATTTTAGTTTCCTTGTAATTAGTTGTAGGTATAAATAGTTTTAGTTTTTCAGTTTTAGCAGGTGGTCTAGAGGAGAATACGTTTTAGAGAGAGAGAAAGACTTCCAGAGAGAAAAAGTGTAAACTTTGAGATTTGAAAGAAATCAAACAGGTAATTTGTTTGTTAATCTTGTTGTGTTTGATTAATATAGATTAGAAACTAGAATTAGGGACACACAGAAACAACCTGAGGGGGAGAAACATGCTAAGGGGAGCAACTCCGTTCTCAGGTTCATATCAGTACGAGTCAGGAAAAACCCTCTGCTGATGCTGAAACTACTACTACCGAACCGTCTGCTTCTACCGAACCTTCTGCTACCAAAGAGAAGGGAACCGATCACCCCAAGGTGGTCGAAGAGCCTGAAGGGGAGAAAATGCCCAAAAAGGATAAGGACAAAGCTATTATGTCACCAGATGAAGTAGCTACTGAAGAAAAACGCCGTAAAGATGCTCTATTAAAGAAAGTTGCGGATGGTGCTGGTCTTCATCTTCCTCCTCCAAAGGCTACCTATCCTGATCTAGGCTTATCTGAAGAGGAACTGAAAGCTGCAAAGCTTGCCCAAATTGCTCGTGACAGAGATGCCGAGCTAGCGCTGAAGATTGCTGCCGAAGAAGATCCTACCGACACAATCAAAACTCAGATGAGCGCTCTAGAGGATTCGGCGAAGAAAAATGAGGAAATAAAGTCTTTGTGTATCGATTGGTACCGCAAAACTCTCAATAGACGCCGAATCTCTGCCAAAATCATAGATGTCAAAATAATCAAACTGTCTGCAACCTGCAATGTTATTCGGCTAAAGATTACCAGGGATGATGCTTCATTGTCTATGGATCGACTGGACTCTCTTGTTCGGTTCGGAGTATCAGAATGGGTAGAAATTGGTATCTGCTTGTTAAAAAGCCAAAGCTCTGCAAAAGCTGAGGTTGATAAATACATTGCAGATCTTCAAACCAAGTTCAGAACCTACCAAAAAAGATACAACGTTGTCCATACTCCTGCCGAAGAAGAGATTATCAACAATCTAATGTCTGGTCGTCCTCCTCCCAAATCGAAGTCGAAATCCAAAAAGGAAGACGTGTTTGCCCAAATGGCTAGAGAAGGAAAGGTCCCGGATACTTCAAATCTTGATCTTTCATTACCAATTCCGGTTTCTCATCCTTCATCCACTGTGATTTCTGAGCCGACTCATGGTATCTTCTTCAACAATGCGCTTGGGCCGATCTCCTTCTTCAGATCAAGCCAAATCCCTCTTGCCGACACAACTTTTCTCCACGGGATTATTCAAATAATTCCAATGTCGGCTAGGGATCTCTATGTGGCTACCACCGACGAACTAAAGAAGAGGGATGCTGAACCGCATTTTTCTTTTGAATAAACTCGGTGTAGTTTTATGTTTATTTTGTGCTCCTTTGTATTGTAATCTTCTTATAAAGATTAATACATTGATTTTTTATTTTCGTAAATAGTTTGTACAAATCTTTATTTCATTCTTTTATACTTGTAAATGTCGGATACTCAAAAAAATCCAAAAATAAACAAAAAGAATGGTCTATGTGAAAAAGAACCCAAAAGAATATGAAAAAGGGTCAAAATGTATTATTCATTAACTTCTAAGTTGTATGAGATGTTATCATCAAATAGGGGGAGATTGTTGGGTCATCTAAGATTTAAAGATAACCTCTCCTTATTCTTTATTGATGATTGAACCTTGTATTTTGTTTTATGGTTCTTTGTAATAGCTTAGTTAGTTTAACAGATCGGTGAGTTGAAGATAAACCGAATCCAACAAGAAGGAAGTCTACAATGCGGATTGAGATGGACTTCAAAAGTGAACTAAGCCTAGTCTGCCGATTCCTATTCGGCAGATCATACCCTTGCCGATTTCTAAAACGACAGTTCTTACCCTTGCCGATTTGTTCGGCATACCTTCTCCTTTGTGCCGAGCTCCTCTTTCGGCACATATCTCAGTTACCGAATTCCTCTTTCGGTAGTCTTCCTCTTACAGATTGCTTCTTTATCTTGTAAGAGCATTTATGTTAAATCCTCATGATTTGACATACTTCCTCTTTCCCAATGATCTTCTGACAATGGGAATGGAAGCTTCTTTCTTCCTTGAGAAGATATACAATTAGTCTTAACTTGATTGAGACGTATATTTTTTATTTGATCTCAAAAAGATTTTCCCATAAATATTTTATAGAGATATTGTACTTTCATAGTACAAAAGTTACCTTTTGTATTGTGATAAGTCACATCAAATATCTTATAATTTATTGACAATATCTCAACCATCGATGCCTTTACTCCTACTTGTCCTTTGCACTCATTACATTTGATAGTATATAAAGGATGGAAGTAGCACCTTGCTACTCACGCTTTTAGCTTAAGTTTTGGCATTCACAAGATTTCAAGCAGGTTGATAGTTGTCTATTACTTCCTTAAGATTTAAGTCTTTGTGTTCTTAATATCTTCTAAGTGTTAGATTGTTTAGAGTAGTTCTTAACTATTCCTATTCCGCAACAATCTTTATTTTCTCTTTGTGTAATTCTTGACATTCTTATCAATAAAAGAATTAAAAATTAAGTAAATTTGTGTTATTGTATTCAACCCCCCCCCCTTCTACAATACTTGTTTACTTCTTTGGGACTAACAAAAACGCTCAAAGAGTGTTCTACAAGAAGTGGAAACGCGCACGAAGCAGCTTGCGAGTTTTGTCTACAAATTACTTTGATCTGTGAGCTTTGATTCTGTGAGTTCGTAATTATACAAAAATATTTCTAAGTATAGAACGCGCACGTCTTGATTTGCGAGAACTCAAAACGCGCACGTCCCTGTCTACACGAACATCAAACGTGCACGTAGTGTTTTATGTGAACCTGAAATGCACATAAGCCAGCTTGCGAGAAGCATTGCTACAGTAACTTGTGAGTTCATTCGATTTGCGTGAAGTGGATATTTTGCTACAGTGGTTTGCGACTTTAATACTTAGAAAGTTTTTCAAAAAAAATTTCTCAAGTGTTTTTCAAATTTGTCTTTCAAGTCAAATTTTTTATCTGAATATTTTGGACAATCATCTCAAGCTTAACATTCTAGATGTCTAATGTTTTATCGGGGAGAGACGTTGTTATACTGTACATGCCTAAAATACCTGCCATAGAAGTTGAACGTGATAAATTGAAGAATCAGAATTCAGTTCTTCTAAATCAGATTCAGGAGTTTAAAGCTAAATTGTTAAATTCTGATAAAACTTCTGAATGTGCAAAATGTATTAACAATTCTAAATCTGATTTTCAGGTATAATCAAGGCAAGAGAGGAAGAAACTAAAGTAAAAGAGAGAGAGAGAGAGAGATAAGGAAACTTCAAAGCCAACTCAAAACAACTAAACAGAAAGCATCATAGCTGAAAGTTGAATCAGTTGATCTATATAGCAAGTTAAAGGCTTTTGAAGAGAAGATATCAGCAATAGAAGCAAAGTGAAAGTCCAAGATCTACTAAATCGTAGAGAGAGATAGTAGAGAGAGAAAGTAGGAGCGCCAAAATGTAAACTGATATTCAATATGATCTCCAAAGTTACAAAACAAAGGCAACAAGGGGACTTAAATACCCCTAGCCTTAGCAAAACAGATAAGCACTCTAAATGCAGAAAAGACTAAGGAAAACAAATACAATGATTACTACAAAATCAGTCTTAACAATCTCCTCTTTATTAATCATTAGCGCTCTTCTCTTTGACGAAGACGATTTAAACCAAGCAAAACTTCCAAGCGTCTTAGAGATGAGCGGAGAATCAACTTCTCACCAATAATATTCAATGTTTTCTTGAGAAGTTGAATTTCAGGATTTTCAAATTGATACAAATTTCTTCTAGTCTCCAAAAATCTTCTTTGAGCATCCTTTAAACGTTGCTCCAACTGTAGCTTGATCACCTTCAAGGTTCCATCTGAGTAATGACTGATCTCTTCGAATCTGAGGAAACAGTTTTGACCTGAATCATTCCTGTAGATAACTCCAAATGGATCTTGAAGAATGGTGAAAAGTGGATAAGAATCTAAGTTCGACAAGCTACGATTGGGCTTTAGAAGATTAACCACCGGCTGAAAGCTTTCAACAGCCATTTGAAAATCAAATACTCTATAGAATCTGATTTGGCACCGAATAAATCTTTTGATCACAAACAGAGCTTGAGAGATACCTTGAGTTCTATGATAAAGATTGTTAAGACACAGTCTCATTGGATTCAAGATCATCCAATCTGAAGATCGCAATCTGAAGCTAAAGCCGGAACGTCGACTCTCGATATTAAAGTCTAATGTTTATTTGTAATAAATGTCAATGTAATTGTTTGTTTTTATATTAGTTAAGTTAATATCTAGTTTGTTAGATATTAGTTAACTTAGTTAGTTATTAGATTTAGTTTAGTTAGTTATATTATTTAGTTAGAAATAATATCTAGATATTATGATAGTGTGTTAGACACACTTTAGTTTAGATATTGTGTATCTCTCAACATCTCTCTCTAATAATAAGATATTATCAAGAACACAAAAACACACACTTAAAGGTGTAAATCAGAGAGAAAACAGAGAACACACAAAATAGCTTGAATCGATCAACCTTGTAACCATTTGTTATAATCAATACAGGTTGGTAATCTTATTGTGTTGTTTCTATAGAACTTGATATAAACATTGTGTGGACCGACAATTGGTATCAGAGCATGATTAAGATCAAAATCAAGTTTTTAAGAAAAACGACTTTGTGTTCTGTATTGAAAATTGATTTCGAGTTTTTGAGTGTTTTAGGTGTTAAAATCAATCAGGTTGTGATCGATTAGCATGCTAGATCGAGTTGTTGTTGTTTGATTTAACTATTAAGCTTTAATCGAGTTCCATTTTGTGATTTTTGTGAGAAAACAGTCGAGTTTAGAAAGTCAGTGTGCGATCAAATTTATTTTCAAAAAGTGTGTTTTATCCAGATCGAGTGATAGCGTTCAGTTCTAGAAGTGTTTCTAGACATATTGGTAGAGTTTGGGTCTGTTAATCTTGGAAATACAGGTTGAAAAGTCAAAATTATTGAAGTACACACGAACTTGCGCAAACCAGAAGATGAACACACGCAAAGCCAACTTTGCGTACCTTACTTTGCGTATCTAACGTGATACGCAAACTTCACTTTGCGCATCACGCTTGATACGCAAACCCTACTTTGCGCATCTCAAGCAATCCGCAAACCTCACTTCTCGGATCCAACAGCATACGCTAACACTACTTTTCGCATCACACTGCTTACGCAAAGATCGAACTCCACTTCTCGCATCGAAGAGCATACGCAAAACTCACTTTGCGCAACCCAAGGATACGCAAAGCTCAGTTCTCTCAATTTAAGTGATAAATCTCTTCACGAAAAGATCAAGTCCAGTTTGCGCAACCCTCTCGAAACGCAAAGTTCACTTTGCACATCTAACGTGATACGCAAACCTTAGTTTGCGCATCCCGCTTGATACGCAAACCTCAGTTTGCGCAACCCGCTTGATACGCAAACCTCCGTTTGCGCAACCTACTTGACACGCAAACCTCCATTTGAGCACGCAAACCTCCATTTGCGCACGCAAACCTTGATACACAAACCTCTCTGCTCCAATCCAGACTCAGAATTTTCTTCAAAATGACATCTAGAGAAGCCCTTGCAATAGGAACTGACACCAAGGATCGGTTTCTGAACTTTATTGACAGACATTAGGTGGGTGAGTTCATCAGGAAATCTATAGAAGAAGGGGTTATGAAACCAATTAAGACGACTCGCTTGGTTGGAAATGTGTCGACTGAGGTTGACCTTAAGTTTCATGAACTAGAAGATGATAATCTCAGAAGAGCTAAAGGCGATAGATTAGCTAAGTCATACATTCTACAAGGAATTCCAAATGAAATATATGTAAAGATTGACAGCAACAAAGCCTCCGGCAAAGAAATGTGGGATCAGCTCGAAAAGATGATGTTGGGTTCGAAGGTTGGGAATCAGCTGAAAATCTCCAACTGCCTAAATAATTATGAAGAATTTAGAGGCAGGGTGGGAGAAACTTTAGAAGAAACCTATGACAGGTTTGTGACTTTGCTGAACGAGCTTAGCAAGAACAAGGTCCACAAATCTCAAATTGAGTTGAACGTCAAATTCCTGAGTATTCTACAATCGGAATGGAAAAGATTTTCTAGGCAGATGAAGCAGATCAAAGATTTGAATGAGATTCCACTTCATGAGGTGTATGAAACCCTCAGACAAAATGAAGAAGAGGTGGATGAAATTCTAGATGAAAAGAGGTAGAAAGGAAAGACAGTTGAAGACACCGTTGCTCTTGTTGTCAGGAAGAAGAAAAACAAGACAATTGTGTATGAATCAGAAGAAGATGAAGGTTATGCAAACTCTGACATGGATGAAAATGAACAACTGAAGCAAGCAATGATTCTGCTGTCAAATGCTTTTCAGAAAAAGTTTTACACAAAGCCAAGTTCAAACAGTCAGAGATATTCTTCTGGTCCGAACAACTACATCCACAAAGAAAGGGTTGAAGGAAATATATATGAAGGAAAGAGATTTGAAGGGAAAAGAACAGAGGAGAGGAAACCTGAAGAGAGAAGATATCAGTCTGAAGGAAAGAGATTAGAGGAAAAGAAACCGAAGAGAGAAAGTTCAAAGCTAAAGGATCCAGTCAGTCAGAACCACCAACGTGCTACAACTGTGGCAAAATAGGTCACTATGCCAGAGACTGTCGAAGGCTAAAAGTCAGAAACTCCGATTATTACAAGAACAAGATGCTTCTTGCAAAGCAACAGGAGGCTGGTAAGGCTCTGATGGCTGAGGATGAATACTGGCTTGATCACTCAGATGAAGAAAAAGAGGATGAAGAGAAATTTGAAGCCGTCAACATGTGCTTGATGGGAAAGATAGACTCAGATGTTGAAGCTGATTCAGATAATGAAGAAGAAGAGGTATGTAATTTATCAGATTCAGATTTCATGAATAAAATGCATGCCATGAGTTTAAAACAAAAAGAGTTAGAATCTAATCTTGAGCAAGAAAATGGTGTCATAACTGATAAAAACCAATTGATACAGAAACTTAGCAATGAAATTGCTGAGAAGAAAGTATTGGTTGAGATTTTACATAAAGATAATGACACCAACGTAACGGAAAAAACAATAATTCTTAAAGAGAATTCTGAACTCAAGTCTCAACTGACAAAAAGTGGGATTGATTTATATGAGCTTACAAATTTGCATTCTTCTTGTACCAAAGAAAACTTTTCTTTAATGGGTAAATTAAAAATTTTGGAAGAGAAGTTATGCAAAATGGGTCAAACTGAACAGACTATTCATCTGAACAAACCCAAATAGGAAATAGAGAGATGGGGAATCGGTTATAAGAATCCTCACTGTCTACAAAAAGGGATGTCTGAAGTGCCAGCACTTTATGACCATCTTTCTATGAAACTAGCTCGAAGAATCCCTGAGTTTAAAACTTTCTGGACTAAACTGTCGGAAGAGGATGAAGCCAACGAAACTGAAAAACACTTGAAATCATCTAAAGTTCATCTTCCATTTTATTATGCGAAGATGAATAATAGTTATAATGAAAATCCAATATATCAAAAGAAGAAAACTCTTTCAAGTGATTTCTTTCAAAGTTATTCTGAAAAAGAAATGGAGGCGAAGCCTAGTCAAGGTAAAATATATGTCCCTCCTCTCGTTTTAGAAAGTAAAATTTCTGAACTCGAGAATTCTTTAACAGATGAAAGACTTCTGATGAATATTGAGCAAAAAGTTTTTTCAGCTGTGTTTTCAACTGTGTTTTCAACTTTTGTTATTTCTAAGGCTTCAAACTCTAAGGATATGTTTGGTTTAGCAAATATAGAGCTTGATTTTATAAACTCTGACGGTGGTTTAGATGATTGTTCTAATCAATTTGATTTTAATACAAAACTTCCTAACCATTCATCTTTTGTTAAGAAATCTTTAGGAAAGACCAGTATGCCTGTTAACAGTGCAAAATCAACTAAAGTTGATAAATCAGTCTCTGTGAAAGCTAAAAATGCAAAAGGTAAGATAATATCTCAGCATTCATAGAAACCGAACACTACTGGTAATCCGAAGAAGAAGCATTCGGTTGTTGCTCAAAAGTCTAACTCAACAGTTTCACATGTCTCAGATCTGAGCAAGCAAAGGCCAGAAGTTAAATCTCTGTGGCAACCGAAACAGAAGCTTGACAAGACCGTTAAATCGTTTAGTAGTGTTAATTGTAGTAAGACTTCGCTTAGTAAAGATGTTTTAATTGCTGATGTTGTGATTTTGAACTCAAAACTTGTTGTTTCTCGTAAACAATATACAATGAAGAAATTATTTCAGTTATCTTTATCTGATAGAAAGTCTTCTATTTATGATAAACATGTTTCTACTTATTTTCAGGATTCTGAAGATTGGTTTGGCAATTACCATGTGCATTCATCTCATACTAATTCTTCACATGCATTTCAAAAGAAAAGAGGACCCAATTTGAAATGGGTACCAAAATCTTGTGATAACACAGAAGGACCCAAATTCCAGTGGGTACCTAAGGCTAAATCTGTGTTGCAGGCACACAAAGCTTAAAGAGAAATCGACTTCTGATTATGTATAGATCAGGACTCGTTCTTCAATATCAAAATAGGTTTTTGGATAATGCAGTTCAAAACCCGAACATCAAAGTCAAAATAGGCTTTTGAACAAATCAGTTCAAGACCCGCACTTCGATAATCAAAGTGAATATTCCAATGTTGTCATATGAATATCTAAAATTGTAATTTCTCTTATGTAGATCCGTCATATGTGGTACTTGGATAGCGGATGCTCCAAGCATATGACTGGACAAAAAGATATGTTGTCCAATTTTAAAGAGAAATATTGCGGATCAGTCAGATTCGGCAACGACCAGTTTTCTCCAATCATGGGATATGGTGATGTACAACATGACAATGTCACGATCAAGAAGGTGAGCTATGTAGAAGGCTTACGACATAACTTGTTCAGTTTAGGCCAGTTCTGTGACAAAGACTTAGAGGTCAACTTCAAAGCCAAGAGATGTTCAGTTCGCAATGAAGAAGGCGAAGAACTCTTGGTCGGTACTCGAGAATCAGACCTCTACACAATCAATTTATCAAATGTCCAGACTGACAAGTAAGTTTGTCTACTGACGAAAGCCTCAAAGCAACAAAGTTGGCTATGGCATCAAAGGCCCTCTCACCTCAACTTCAGGTACATCAACAATTTGGTCAGTGGAAAGCTCGTCAGAGGACTTCCAGAACTCAAATATGAAAGAAAACATCTTTGTGCAGCTTGTGAAAAGGGCAAGATGAAGAGGGCACCTCATAAACCAAAGCTTGAACTAAGTACAAGCGCTCCGTTAGAGTTATTGCATATGGACTTATGCGGTCCGATGCGAACTCAGAGTCTAGGCGAAAAGAAGTACATACTCGTTATCGTGGACGATTACTCGTGATACACATGGGTCAAGTTTCTACATTCAGAAGATGAGACACCAGATATTCTAATCACATTCCTAAAGACGACCCAGGTGAATCTGCAGAAACCGGTCAAGTTTCTACGAACAGACAACGACACAGAGTTCAAGAACCAAAAGGTTGAAGAATATCTCGAATATGTCGGGATTTCACGTCAATACTCTGCTGCTCGTACGCCTCAACAAAATGGAGTGGTCGAAAGAAAAATCGGACGCTAGTCGAGGCTGCTCGTACTATGCTAAGTCAATCCGACTTACCTCTATTTTTGTGGGCTGAAGCTGTATCGATCGCGTGCTATACACAGAATCGCTCCATGGTACATCGAAGATTCAAGAAGACTCCTTATGCGTTAATCAACAACCGAACACCGACAATCAAATATTTCCATATATTTAGGTGTAAGTGTTTCGTTCTAAACGATAGGGAGAGTCTAAATAAGTTCAGTGCTAAGGCGGATGAAGGAATCTTCATTGGTTATTCCTCGACATCAACTGCATTTCGTGCTTATCTAAAGAAGTCAAAGACGGTGATTGAAAGAATCAACGTCTCGTTTGATGAAGAAATGGCTTCCGAACAACGTTCAAAACCCGTTATAACAGGAATACTAGCTTCTGGGCAACTCAGTCCAGAACCTGCGTCTCAACAGAATAAATCAGATGAAGCATCAACTTCTACTAACCATTTATCTGATTTAGATTTATTATTTGAATTGTTTTATGATGAATTATTTGGATCTAATGTAAAGAAATCTGTTGTGGTTGACAGGATGGAAGACTTAACGACTACTCATCCAACCAGTTCAGATGTTCCTATTGAATCCAATGCCCCGATTCAACAAGAGATTCCAATTCAAATGCCGACTCCAACAGTTGAAGAAGTGACAAATGATAAAGAGACAAAAGTAGCTGAAACAGTAGGAGATACTATTCAGATCAATCTACAGCCAGATCAAGCTGTACCTGCTGAGCCTTCTGAACCTGCCCCTTCAACTGAAATCATAATTCCTCCTGAACAAACAAAAGAAGGTACAAGTGGATTTGTAGATGATACAACCGACATACATTCATCTAATCCACTACCTCATGAACATAAATGGACCAAAGAGCACCCACCCGATAAGCCAGATCATTGGTGATCCATCAAAACCGGTGCAAACTAGGTCAACATCAATGAACATGTGCATGCATGACTCCTTTCTGAGCAAGTTCGATCCATCACGTGTATCAGAGGCACTTGTTGATCCAGAATGGGTGATATCAATGCAAGAAGAGTTGAATCAGTTCGATGCACTTCAAGTCTGGAGACTCATACCAAAGCCTAAAGGTAAAACAATTATAGGTACGAAATGGGTTTTCAAGATAAAGAAAGACGAAGATGGTACCGTTATCCGAAACAAGGCAAGACTAGTAGCCAAAGGATACAAACAAGAGGAAGGAATCGACTATGACGAGACATATGCTCCTGTGGCACGATTAGATGCAATTAGAATGTTTCTAGCCTACGCAGCCCACAAGAACTTCACGGTCTTTCAAATGGATGTGAAGACAGCATTCCTGAATGGAATTCTAAAGGAAGAAGCCTACGTCTCTCAGCCAGAAGGTTTTGTCAATCAAGAGAAGCCGAATCACGTTTACATTCTCGACAAAGCACTCTACGGTCTGAAACAAGCACCTCGAGCCTGGTATGATGTCGTTTCCACTTTTCTAGTCAAGTCTGGGTTTTCAAAAGGTACGGTGGATACCACTTTGTTTATCAAAAAGGAAAAAGGCGATATCATTTTAATTCAAATCTATGTAGATGATATTATCTTTGGCTCTACAAACCCGAAGTACTCTAAGAATTTTGCAAACCTTATGGTTTACAAGTAAAACAATTTTCATCGGGTATTTTTATCAATCAATCAAAATACATTAGGGATATTCTTCGGAAGTTCCAAATGGAAAATTCAAAACCGATTGGTACCCCAATGGCACCAGGTACTAAGATTGGCACCGATCCTTCGGGAAAGGCTGTTGATGTTAGGACCTATCGAGGGATGATAGGTTCTTTAATGTATCTTACTTCTAGTAGGCCAGACATAATGTTCTTAACATGCTTATGTGCAAGATATCAAACCAATCCTAAAGAAATCCATATGTCTACTGTGAAGCGCATATTTAGGTATCTAAAGGGCACTGCAGATCTTGGTCTGTGGAATCCTAAAGATACTAGTTTTGAACTAACAGTCTACACAGATGCAGATCATGCAGGTTGTATGTTAGACAGGAAAAGCACGTCAGGACATGTACAGTTCCTCGGTGATAAACTAGTAAGTTGGGCATCGAAGAAGCAACTTTGTGTTTCAACTTCCACGGCCGAAGCAGAATATGTAGCTGCTGCTAGCTGCTGTTCTCAAGGCTTATGGATGAGAACTCAATTGCGCGACTACGGTTTCCACTTCAACAAGATCCCGATATACTGTGACTCCAAGTGTGCCATCGCAATATCAGCGAATCCTGTTCAACACACCAAGACTAAGCACATAGACGTCAGGTATCATTTTATTAAAGATCATGTTGAAAAAGGAACAATTGAACTTTTCTTTATAAAAATTGATTATCAACTTGTCGATTTGTTCACCAAACCTTTAGACGAAAAAAGGTTCAACTTTCTTGTCTCTAAGCTTGGTATGCTAAATCTTAAAATCTAATCAGTAGTTACCTATCAAAGTTTTCTAAATTGTATACTTTTTCATCATTTCTTCATTCTTAACTCTGATATCTGCACTTCTCTATTCTATTCATGAACCAAGGGGGAGTATGAGAAGAAATTGACAAGTGGTCAATATTACTTCGAGGGGGAGCTCATAAAATTTTGCATGTACCTTTTAATGCCAAATTTTTTTTGTAATGCAAGAATTTAGGGGGAGCTCTTCAAGACCAAAAGGGAGTACGGATATGACTTCTGATTATTTCGGATCAGAACTCGTACTTTAACAGTTTTACTGCTTTCTGTCTTTTCAATTTAAGTGAATAAATTTTACTTTGACTTAACATAAGACTTTTGCATAATTTTTTAGAGAAGTTTAAAGTTCATATGTTTATGACTTAAAGCTTAGCTTCATGAGATTGAAGATCGTACGTCAAGGTATAATTCTATATCTTCATCTCATATATGGTTGAAAGAAGGACAACTTTCAATCATTGGAAAACATTGTTTTTAATGTTCAAACCACTTCCCGATTTTTCAACAGATTTTATATTTTGGGATTGTTTTTTTAAATGTTTTCATGATCTAAATTGTGCTTTAACTGAAATAGTTAAACCAATCTGAGCTTCACGTGCATCATTGGAAAACAAGGTGTTAATAATAAATCCCAATCACAACAAGCTAATTACTCAATATTATGACAATTAAGCTCAAGAACTAGAGAGAGAAAGTAGATCTTGAATATCACAACTCTAGAATATTCCAATACAATGCACACTAGTTCGTTATTACATGATTACTAGACAAACCTATTTATACCACACATCTAATACAAAGCCTTAACGGCTAAGGAAAGTAAAACATGCTTTGACTAACTATTACAAGGTCAATGTTGACTTTTACACATTTGACTTTCCTATTAAATCTTGGATACAATATTTAGACTTAACAATCTCCCCCTTTGTATTCAAGATTTAATAAAAATTTGATGCAGATCTTCAACTCTTGATTCTTCATCTTTTGTCTCTTGAAGCTTTCAAAAACTTTGCTCTTCTGTAGCTTTTGAAGAATCTTGGAAAGTCTTTTTAATCTTTGAAGCTTTGGAAAGTCAACATGCCTTGAACAAAACAGGAAATTCTTGAAACTTCTTTGAAACTTGAAACTTTGAAATGGCTGTGAAAACTTTAACTCTGAAAAATCTTTCGACTTTGATTAAACTTGTATCTTCATCACTTTGATCTCTGAACCATCTTTGGAAGAACAAACTTTCACGAATCATCTTGATTTAACTTTGAACATTCTTCCTTCAGAATCTTTTGGCTTTGAATTTCTTTATCAGACTTGAACTTTAAATCAGCGGAGGCAATTCGAATTTCTGACTTGTCTTTGAAATAGCGGAAGCATTTTGATGATGTGAGCATCATAATCATCAAAATATCATCAATTTCAGCATAGGCTTTGATTTCCCCCTTTTTGAACCACAAACAAACTCCCCTTGATATTGCTGTACTTTTGATCTGAAGAGCCGAATCATGAACAATATATATTCGAATCTTTTCAAATTCAGACATAATGAGCGTGTAACCCTGATTCAACAAATGAAACAGTTAGAAATGCCTGTCAGTAACACAAAGTTACTGTGTACAATGAATGTACAATGTAAGGAGCTGGTTTGATGTTGACTCCCCAGGACTTCCATTCAATCATTGAAAGACACAAGGTAATTCTATGAATGTTCTGACAGAAAAACATATTCTCTGTGTGCTCGTGCTTGTGTTTTGAAAGAATTAGCACAATGATTGTGTTTCATAAGGCTCAAAGTATGTAAATCACTGAGACAGCAATGATTGTACATGGAATCAATGTGCATGAGAAAGGGTCGAAGGTGGGGCAACTTTCCTTTTTTTCAATATCAGTATCTTCCAAGAGAAGATCCGATAGATTATGTGTTGCTTCCCCAGAAAATGTGAAACATTCTCTTTTTAAGAAAAGAATGAGTAGCTGGTGGGGTTGTATACAAGAGATGGCATGGGCTATTTGCCTATTTCAATGAAGGTCACCAAAGAAATGTGAACCAATCAGTAATGTGGCTGCCCGGCTCAGAAAGTGGTAGGTGCAGAGTTCTGATATTCTTTTAACTCTGATCTCACACCCTCTTTCTTTTTATCATTATACTCACATCTAACCAATCTCTCATTTCCATTTTACCTCTGCTCACTCCCACACTCAAATCTTTTAGACCCCTCTCCCCTCAATCACTCAAAGTACATTATCCATGGATTTCTTCCGGGGTAGGAAACACTGGTTATCGTGAATCCATGGAAGATCTATTAAGCACTCATACTGAATCCCATGTTCCTAAAAGTACATGTTGGTCAATGATTATTCTTGACATGTAAAGCACAAGAAATCATATGTCAGTGTATGTATGCTCATTGAAAAATATGAATGAGATTTGAGCATTTGATCTTTGAAGATTTCTCAAAACAAGGATATTTAATGAATGAAATGAAGTCAAGAGAATTGTTTTGAGAATCTGACAATGACTTAAACAGATCAAATCAAATGGTTAGGGTATCAAAGAATTGGATATTTGTTTATATGAACAAATATAAACAATTTATCAATGAAAGCCCAAATATGAAAAAGATGAATGATGCTCAACAACTGTGAAATTGCAAATGGGAGTATTACCATCGAAAAATTGGTTCGAATTTGAGACATGGTAATAACAATTTCAAAGAAAATATTGAACCGGTGTGTGTGAATACTTAACAGTTTATGGACAAGATAATACACAAGTATTGATCTTTGGAAACACACGGTCAGTTAAACATTAAAGCACAAAAATTGAAAAACATTTAAAAATCACACTTCTAAATTCATGAAACCTTTTGAGAATAAGAAGTGGTTTGAACATTTAAGAAAAGGTTTTTTTTTCAGGTTCGAAAGTTGTTCGTCTTTCAAACAATCCTGAGATCTAGGATCAGAAGATTTTTACCTTTTCAGCTCCCCCTCAAATCATGATTAAATGATTTATATCATTTGAGCTCCCCCTGGATATTAGCACAATATCCTTCTTTGAACATTGATGAACAGGTCCTAATCTGTCATGTGATCAGAAGCCACTTTATTCATATTATTTATTTAAAAAATAAAAGACAGAAAGCAGTAAAACGGTTTTCTACAATGAGTTCTGATCTGAAATAATCAGAAGTCATCACCTTTACTCCCCCTTAAATTAAGCATCTCAAATATGTCAGTTAAAACAGGATAGAGATCAAACACTCCCTTTGAATTGTTAGACCATCAATATCAAAAAAATCTAGCAAAGAAAAATTTAGGATAGAGATCAGATCAATTCACTCGGGATGAAGACCATCAATATCCATCGGATGCAAGCATACAGGAGTAAGGTCTTTTTGATCGCTGAGGTCCAAGTCCTAAACTGTTGTGTTTAGAAGTCAAACTCCTTTGAAGTCCGGGTCCTAGGCTGATGTGCTTAGAACCATATTCTTTCAGCTTTGAAGTTCGGGTTTTGAACTGTTGTGTTCAAAAGCCATTATGACATTGAAGTCCGGGTCTTGAGCTGATTTACTCAAGAGCCATTGTCTTTCTTACTCCCCTTTGGAGTGAGGTGCCTGCAACACAGATTCAGGTTTCGGTTTTGGTACCCACTGGTATTTGGGTCCAGAAATGTTAGTTGCAGTGCGTGTGGGGGATATGGAGTAAGAACCATACCAGTAATGATCATTTGTTTTGTGAAAATAATCATGTGTACAACAAATAGAACAATAAAATTTCTTACCGTTAGGTGCTTTGTTCTTCTTTGCTTTGTGTACAGGTACACATGACTTCTTCTCTTTGAGCTCATTTTCCTTATCATCTTGGACTGGTTTCTTTTGCCAAACCAATTTCTCTTTCTTGAAACTTTTTCTTGGATAAGTATCTGAACCATCTAAAAATTCATCGTAGAAAAGGTTAGTGCGACGAATCTGATTAAATTATTTTACTGACCTGTTTGAAGAGATGAATTTCTGATTTGAACTTGAAATAGATTTCTCAAGTTCTTTGATCTTTGAGGCAAAGTTATCTCTTTCTTTCACATGCTGGTCAATCTTAGTCTTGAATTCAGACTTCGTCTTTTGTTCATTCAGCGCAGCTGCAGACAGTTCAGACAACTTTGAAGTTAGCTTCTTGATTTCAGATTCAAAAATGGATCTTTCTTCCTCAAATCCTTTTTCTGACTCTATTCTCTGGCCGGATAATTCTTTAAAGAACCCTACATTCTTTTGTTCTATGGCCTTCTTCTCTTTTCCAAACTTCTCTCTTTCTAATATCAGTACTTTCTCAAAATCTGAGATTTGTTGAGAAAGCTTGATGCATTTAAGCTCCACTGACTTCTTTTCTTCATAACTCTTCTTTGAGAAATCTGAGAACTTCTTTGAAAAAATTTTCTTTTCATTTTCAAGATCAGCTTTATTTGCATCAAGCTGTTTTTCCAAATCAGATAAATTCTTTCTCAACTCAACGTTCTCAGATTCCAAACTCTTTATCTTCTCTTCATTCTGCCCTTTGCTCTCACCAGAGACTGTCTGTTGAATTTTAGCTTCCAACTTAGAAATCTTTCCTTTTAGATCTGACACAACTGTTGGCCCTATCATCGTCCATTCAAGATAGTCCCATATCTCCTTTCCTTTGATTTGTACAAATCTTTTCCTGTCAACTGATATGTATCTATGTGACCTTTAATCTCATGACGAATACTATTCAACAGAAAAGTTCGAGCCATATAATCAGCATTCTTTCTTTTCTCTCGACCCTCAGTACAATCTTCTGTTGGAGTATGAGGTGTCATCTCTCCTTCAGTCAAAGACAATCTGATATAACAACTCAGCTCATTTGTATCTACAAACTTGAAAAAATCAGCTTTCCACTTCTCGTATCTTCCTGGAAGCAAAATTGGTGAACTCATATCTCTCTTAGAAATAGCTTGATATGAATGATCGTTCCAAACTGTATATCAGAAAATCAGAAATCAGATCAAATTGAAATCTAAAAAAATATTTCGTGAAAATGGAAATTTGAACAATACTTGATATTTCGCAATGTAAAAAAAAATATTTCCAAAGATGACAAAAAAAAAATTCCAGATTTTTTTTTTTAAACTGAAGTGTGCGTGTGTTGCCCGAAACGCAAAGCTAGGTGTGCGGGTCCTTGGTGAAACGCATAGCTAAGAATGCGTGTTGTTGAGGAAACGCATAGTGAGATATGCGGGTCCTTGAGGAAACGCATAGTGAGGTATGCGGGTCCTTCTTGAAACGCAAAGTTGTGGTGTGCGTGTGTAGTGTGAAACGCACACTCTGTTATGCGTGTGTAGTGTGAAACGCACACTCTGCTATGCGTGTGTAGTGTGAAACGCACACTCTGCTTTTATGAAAGAAACGCACACCAGTATGAACACCCGCAAACTAAGATGAATCAAGCGCATATCTCAGATGAATGAAACGCATATCTGATGAATGAAACGCATATCTATAAAACCAACAAATTTGCACAAAAAACTTATCTAGACCTCGAATTTCGATCTGAAAATTTGACAATTCATTCACAAACACATTTCGAACACAATTCTAATACACTATTTCGATTAAAAACACAGAAATCAACAATTTCGATTCAAGAACAGTAACCGAACGATATTTCAAGAAAAATCTAAAAAATCGATAATTGACAAAGATTTAGATCGAATTACGATATGGAATCAACATAAGACTTAATCACTACAACAAATCGAGCACAAGGATTCCAATTTCAGGCAATAAAATCAACTTTTCACAAAAAAATTGATGAAACAGTAACAAACTCGTTTCTTGAAAATATTTTCGAAAATTTAAAATTTCGATCCAAAAACACACTGAAATCAAATCAAATCATGATAAAAATTTTTCTAGAAAAGTTTGGTACGGCTCTGATACCAATTGTTAATCATAAATCCCAATCACAACAAGCTAAT
Organism: Arctium lappa; assembly: GCA_023525745.1. Taxonomy (NCBI): domain Eukaryota; kingdom Viridiplantae; phylum Streptophyta; class Magnoliopsida; order Asterales; family Asteraceae; genus Arctium; species Arctium lappa. The sequence goes on along the minus strand of CM042048.1, from coordinate 67,270,864 downwards.
TACTCAATATTATGACAATTAAGCTCAAGAACTAGAGAGAGAAAGTCTAGAGAGAGAAAGTAGATCTTGAATATCACAACTCTAGAATATTCCAATACAATGCACACTAGTTCGTTATTACATGATTACTAGACAAACCTATTTATACCACACATCTAATACAAAGCCTTAACGGCTAAGGAAAGTAAAACATGCTTTGACTAACTATTACAAGGTCAATGTTGACTTTTACACATTTGACTTTCCTATTAAATCTTGGATACAATATTTAGACTTAACACAAGGAATCATTGTGCTAGGAATTAACACAACTTCTATGGAATCACCTTAACCAGTGATTTCTACCCAAGAAGTTAATCCTTAGTTATTGAGTGTGCAAAGCGAAAAGAAATGAGTGTGATTAGAGAGAGCTTAATGTTTAAAAGAAAGAGCGTGTGAGAACGGAGTTAAAAGAATATCACAACTCTGCACCAACTTTTTCTGAGCCGGGCAGCAACAATTCTTATGTTTCACAAGTCTTTGGTGAACATTATTGAAATAGGCAACTAGCCCATGCCAACTCTTGATCAAACCTCACTATCTACTCATTTTCTTCTCAACAAGAAAGTGTTTCACATTTTCAAAGGGGATGCAGCACATTTGCTATCTGATTTTCATTTGGAAAATCTAGATATTGAAAAGAAGGAAGTCTGCTCCACCTTCGCACTTCACTCATGCACATTGAGTCTGTGTTTAACTTACTGTTGTCTCAGTGGTTTACACAAACTTTGAGCCAAATAAGCAATCATCAAGTGCTTAATTCTTTCTAACATAAGCACGAACACACAAGGAATTAGTTTCTTTGTCATAACGTTTATAGAAATTACCTTTGTGGTGTTTCGATGATTAAATGGAAGCCCTGGGGGAGTCAACATCAAACAACTCCTTTCCAATGTGTATTTGTTACACACAGTGACTTAGTGTTACTGACAGGAAAGTTAACTGATTCATTAGTTGATTCAGGTGTTACATGACTACTTTGTCTAGATTTGCAAAGATCTGGATGAATATCTTATGAATTGACGAATCAGAAGCTCTAACTGCAAGATAGACATTTCTTACAAATAGTTTTGATGAAGTCGTTGCACTTAACATCAAAAAGGGGGAGAATGACTACACAAGAAATGGCAAATATCACATGTTTCAAGAATCACGTCCAAGATTGAAATCCTCAAAAGCAAGTATTCTGAAGACATGCTGATTTCAGAGCTAGAGAAAGAGATTGCATCTTCTGAGTTGAACAAGAAGACTGAATTTCTAAAATCATTTTCGTAATGATCTTGATCCAAAGGGGGAGATTGTTAAGACACAATCTCATTGGATTCAATATCATCCAATCTGAAGATCGCAATCTGAAGGTAAAGCCGGAACGTCGACTCTCGATATTAAAGTCTAAAGTTTATTTGTAATAAATGTCAATGTAATTGTTTGTTTTTATATTAGTTAAGTTAATATCTAGTTTGTTAGATATTAGTTAACTTAGTTAGTTATTAGATTTAGTTTAGTAAGTTATATTATTTAGTTAGAAATAATAACTAGATATTAAATCTAGATACTATGATAGTGTGTTAGACACACTTTAGTTTAGATATTGTGTATCTCTCAACATCTCTCTCTAATAATAAGATATTATCAAGAACACAAAAACACACACTTAAAGGTGTAAATCAGAGAGAAAACAGAGAACACACAAAATAGCTTGAATCGATCAACCTTGTAACCATTTGTTATAATCAATACAGGTTGGTAATCTTATTGTGTCATTTCTATAGAACTTGATATAAACATTGTGTGGACCGACAAAGATCCCTGAAATGATTATAAAGAAACTCAATGTCATCAATAGATAGATCACCAAAATCTGCCTCCGAGAAAGTATATAACTTGCAATCTCTTCTTTCCACTTCAAAGTCCGGATACCAAATATTGACAAACTTATTTATCTTGACGCTCATAACTCGGACAATCAGATGTGGAGAAGAAACGAGATTCTTTCCACGGCGCTGACACTTGATGAACATTAAGTACTCATACTGATATTCGTCTGACTCCTTTTCTACACCAAAGATTGCATGAATGTTGATTGGTCTTCTTCTAGAAACAAAAATATTACTCTGAGAGTCTTCTTAAAAAGCCGATCTTAGCCTTGAAGCCATATGCCGTTGTTGCAAATTTCTTAGTCTCTGCTGTCTAGACAAAGCTGGTCCTTCTTCTAGGATAGACGGTGGAATCACAGGATCAGAAGAAGGAACATCAGCTTAAGCTCTGGACGACTGACCAACTTCAAATGTACCTGAAGGAGCAGTGGTAGTCGGAGCTGTATCAGCAGCAGGAATAGAAGTAGATGGAGCAGCTTCAGGAATCTCTTCTTAAGAAGGAAGATATCTGTACAGCAAGTCTGCAATTTCTTCATCTTTTGCATCCATGAAAATAGAATCATCTTCAGTGTCAGATATCACAACTATATCCTCATACTCTTCTTCTTTAACCTTGAAAAGCTTCTCGTATCTGATGTTATCATCATCGTCTGAGTTGATCTCAATGAAGTTTGAAAAGAAGGATCTCATGTCATTTGCAATCTCAGAATCATCCAGTACTACTGACTTTGGTGCAAAATCTGGATCTTCATATACAACAATTTGCATGTTGTTCTTAATATTATGCTTAGAAATATTCAGCACATTAGGCATTGCAGACAAGTCAACACTTTCTAACATATTATGAACGAGATCTTCAACATTACAATCCTGGACATTGTCAGTACTCTTTTCTTTGTCAGCCACTTTTTCTTGTGTTTGATCATCTCTGACTGACAAACCCTCCACCCTTTGTCTCTTAGCCATCTCCCCCTCATGACCTTGAGGATCTGGATCATCCTGGTCATGTCGTCGTTTAAGAGACGGACTTACTTCAGTTCTGCAGTTCAGGTCATGACGATCAAATCGGTCAGATAAGGCAGTGAGAGCTTGAGTCATGAGAGATAGGGCTTCCTTGATGTCCGAAAAATTAGTCCGAGCTTCAGTACGAAAGGAAGTGAAATCCGTGTATAGCGCAGACACCCTGTCAGGAGCAGAGATGGAAGTAGAAGCTGGAGTTGGAGTCGGAGTCGGATTTGGTTGAATAGTCCGTAAGAGAGAGATCAAATCTTTATCTTGTTGGTCTGGCAGCGACATAGACAAAAGACGAGCATAAAGCATGTCCGACAACTCTGAGATAGGAAGATCTGAGACTGGAATACTCGATGAAACTGGAGGACAAGTTGTTGTAGAAGGAGCCGAAAAAGATAATCCAACTGACTGCATAAACGGTAGAGGAAGTGGAATATATACGATTGCAGGAGCAGTTGAGACAGTGGAAGACGGTTCTCTGATAACTACCCCAGAAGGGCGTCTGAAAGGAATCTCCGGAGGAATCATAGAAGTATCAATTTCTGGCATTTTACCCTTGAAAAGAGTCTTTAATTTCTGAACTTGTGCCTCTTTATCAGCATCAAAACGATCAGACATTTGACGAATGATGTCATTCAAAGTCATAAACTTTGCAGTTGATTCTCAAGCTTGAACCAAAGAAGGCTTAACAACTGAAGTGACAGTAGCCGAAGAATGAATAGCCGAGAGAGAAGTTGTTGGACCTTGACTCCAGAACTGAGTTGTAGCATTGGCAAAGGCTAAGTCTAACTCGTCGACCTAAAAATCAGCAACTGTAGGATTGATCGATACAGACTCATCTTCTGACACAACATCTTCTGAAACAAGCACTATTGGTTCCTTGAATTGCCTTGCATAGACAAGAAGACTAGGCTGATCACCGTCATTACCTTCATTATCTTCATCATCATTATTACCAACATCTTCATCACTATCTCCTTCTTTATCTCCATCAGAAACATCATCAGAATTAGCAGCATCATCATGAACAATATTATCATGTTCATTATCAATAGCTTCAAGAACATCATCTATTTGTTGAGCTGCAACATCTGCTTCAACCTCTTGTTCAGTATGAACAGATGCAGCTTGTTCATCATGAGACGGTTCAGCTTGATCATCTGCTAAAGAAAGACCATTCTCCAGACAATATTGAATTATGCTGTCATCAGATGGATCAGCATAATTCATAATGAGATCTTGAGGAATCGGGATGAAAAATTCGAAAGACTGTTTCGGTTTCTGAATGAACGTCATTTCAGTATCAGGAACCTGAGGCCAAGACAATCGACGAGGGATAGCCGGATTACTTCTGAGCATACTGCGAACGATGAGCTTCATATATCTGATAAAGGGAATGAACTTGCGCTTCTTATGAGTAAGCTTGTCTTGCACCCTCTCCGAAAGTTCGGTCCAGAAAATATACGTATAGTCGACATGCAAGTCATACACGACTGCATGGAACAACCGGAGATAATGCAGACTTGCATTGTCCGTGCCAGAGTGTTTCGATGTGAGGCACCTGTTGAGAATGGAGAACAATGCATACCATACTAGAGGTAGATTTGATTTATCAAAATCACTTACTCTATTCAATGTACCAAGATATCCCAGATTACGAATTCCTTCTAGAACATCCAATTCAGAAGGGAAGCTTTCGTAAGATGTACGCCCTGGTCTGGAATTTGGCTCAGGAAGCTCCAGAATGAGACGAAGACGCTTGTAAGATAGAAACGAGTCAAACTGGTCAATCTGCAGATCAAAACGATGTGGATGAACAGACACATTCTTTGTAATTGAATGCCATGCTTGCCGAAGATACACTTTAGGAACATCAGCACAAGAAGTGAGAGCCCTAGCAAGCGGATGTCCTTTGAGAATTGCGTGAATCATCGGATGTATCTTTATGTTGTCAAATTCGATGTAGTAGTTGTTTGGCTTGTAGGGAAGCATGTACATCATGATTGGAAAAACATCGTTTGGTGTTCGGCGTGATGCAGAAAGATTTGCCCCGACAGAAGGAACAGACGGCATCGGCGCCTCATGTGAAGCACGATCAGAAGGATCATCGAGAATTCCATTCTCGTCTTGAATCACAGGATCAATATAGGTTTGAGAAGCCATTGAATAACCTGGAAAAACAGAAACGAAGAAAAATTAGACAAGGTAAGAAAACACAAAAATGAAAAATTTTCTAAGTCTGGTTTGCGTGACAGGTGAGAAACGCAAAGTAAGGTTTGCGCGATGAACTAGAGACACAAAGATAAGTTTGCGTGACAAGCATGAGACGCAAACTGAGGTTTGCGTATTCAGTTCATAACGCAAAACGAGGTTTGCGTGATTAACTTGTGAAGAAAACTTGACCTTAAAAAATTTCCATTAACAGAGGTTTGCGTGACACGTAGGTGATGCAAAGAAAACTTTGCGTGACCAACAGGTAACGCAAAGTAAACTTTACGTGATCTACTTGTTACGCAAACTATACTACAAACAAAAACAACACACAACATACGAGGTTTGCATCTCTAAAAGATAACGCAAAGTCAGGTTTGCGTGAGAAACAAATAACGCAAACTTAAGTTTTCGTGACAACCAGGTCACGCAAACTTAGGTTTGGTAACGCAAACTTGTGTAACCTATTAATAACGCAAAGAAGACTTGTTTCTCTCACGAGTTCACGAGTTCATCTGTTGTGTTTCGAAAATTCAAAGAAAACTAAAATAGATGATTCAAAAATCAAATACGTACAATTAAAAGCATATATTGACCATAGAAATACTGATTAAAATCGGTATTCAACCCAAAATTTTGAAAATTTTCGAAATCCAAAGATGAACAGTCGCGAAAAACTCAAACCGAAAATCAAAGCAACTAAACAAAAAATTAAAGAGATAGGAAACATACCTGAGATTCGAAAATAGTGTCTAAGACAAACCCAACAAATGATTTGAACAAATAAGCTCGATTCTGAACGAAGAAGACGATGAACAGTGCACGAAAAACGCACAGTAAGGAAACACACAATCAAAATAAGAACAAGAACAATGCTATGCTAATATTAATCACAAATCAAAGACAAAAAGAAAATCTAAAACACATACCTGATCGAAAGATTAAAATCTGAAATAAGGAAAAGAAATCGGCGCAGAGAGAGTGAGTGAGGAGGAAGATGAACAGTGAATTGTTCAAATGAGAAGGAGAGCGGAAAAAAAATGAAATAGGAACAGTACTAAACTATTTATACTAAAAGAAAATACTAAAAAAAAATTACGAAAAAAAATAACACTCCTAAAAAAATACAATGAAGAAGACATAAAAAAAATGAAATGTTATCTGCAAGCTATTTTTACTCCCCCTACACAAATGCATAGAATTTAACAAATCATATCAGCATTTGCATAAAGATATCAGAAATACTTACCTGATGAATTTCTGATCAGCACATGAAGTATTTTATCAGCTATATTCACTCCCCCTCAAAAACAGAATGTATCAGCTTCTTTTTCAAATAGACTCTCCCCCTCGAAAAATGCACATACCAATTTTACAAAAATATGGATACACAAACATTAAGACATCAGTGTAAAAAGAAAATTATACTGAATGTAAATTTTGAAACAACTGAACATATAAAATTTTTAAACACTAAACAAATTAAATTCTACTTAGTAAAATATCACAGATTTATCAATCAGTTGAAATCAAGCATGTGTTGTTGGATATATAGACAAGTGTCATTGCATATCAAGTTAAAACATGTTCAGTTTCAAAAACTTCCAGCAATCTATTCAGTGTTCTCGCATGCGAACTTCGATTAGCTTCAAGAAAAATGCAATTCTAAAAATATAATAGAGAACTTTGCATGTACTCACACTAAGCCATCAAAAATTAAGACTTTCACAAATTTACAGGTTTATCGCAACTCAAACATGATAATCAATAAATCCCAAACATATCAAGCAATTACTCAATAACGATCAAGAACTAGAGAGAGAAAATGTAGAGAGAGAAAGTAGTAGTCATTGATCTCACGTATCTGAATGTTACAAGATTAGTTCTCTAGATTCGTAGTTACAAGATTTTTACCACAACTCTAACAAAGCAAACCTATTTATACAACCAACTAAACAAGACTTAACAACTAAGTAAAACATACTTTGACTTTCCTAAAACATTGACAATGTTGACTTTTACATCTTTGACTTACCACATTAAATCTTGGATACAATATTTAGACTTAACAATCTCCCCCTTTGTATTCACGATTTAATAAAAAATTGATACAGATCTTCAACTCTTGATTCTTCAGCTTTTGTCTCTTTAACTTTGAACTTTGAAGCTTTCACAGTCTTCAGTCCTTCAGCCTTTGAAGAATCTTGGGAAGTCTTTTTCTCTTTGAAGCTTTGAAAGTCAACAAGCCTTGAACAGGAAACATAATTCTTGAAACATTTTGAAACATCTTTGAAACTCTGACATTAATCTTTGTATCTTCATCACACAAATCTCTGGACCATCTTTGGAAGAACAGACTTTCACGAATCATCTTGATTTAACTTTGAATTATCTTTCTTCAGAATTTTTTCACTTTGAAATAGCGGAAGCATTTGAAACTTTGACAATTCAACTTTGAAATTGATCTTTGTAAAAATTCTCCCCCTTTTTGATGATTGAGAGCATCATGATCATCAAAACATCATCAATTTCAGCACAGTCTTTGATTTCCCCCTTTGAAAACAAATAACAATCTCCCCTTTGACAGTTGGTGCGCTTTGATCTGAGAGTCGTCAATCCATGAAAGATATATATCTGAATCTTTTCAAATTCAGACATAATGAACGTGGTAATCCTGAATCAACAAATGAAACAGCTAGGAATGCCTGTCAGTAACACAAAGTTACTGTGTACAACAAATGTACAATTTAAGGAGTTGGTTTGATGTTGACTCCCCAGGACTTCCATTCAATCATTGAAAAACACAAAGTAATTCAATGAATGTTCTGACAGAAAAACAAATTCTCTGTGTGCTCGTGCTTGTGTTTGAAAGAATTAGCACAATGATTGTGTTTCATAAGGCTCGAAGTATGTAGATCACTGAGACAACAATGATTGTACATGGACTCAATGTGCATGAGAAAGGGTCGAAGGTGGGGCAACTTTCCTTCTTTTTCAATATCAGTATCTTCCAAGAGAAGGACCAATAGATTATGTGTTGCTTCCCCAGAAAATGTGAAACATTCTCTTTTTAAGAAAAGAATGAGTAGTTGGTGGGGTTAATGCAAGATATGGCATAGGCTATTTGCATATTTCAATGATGGTCACCAAAGAAATGTGAACCAATCAGTAATGTGGCTGCCCGACTCAGAAAGATGTTTCATGCAGAGTTCTGATATTCTTTTAACTCTGATCTCACACCCTCTTTCTTTTAAACATATAAGCTCACATCTAACCAATCTCTCATTTCCATTTTACCTTAGATCACTCCCACACTCAATTCTTTTAGACCCCTCTCCCCTCAATCACTCAAAGGATTTCTTCCAGGGTAGGAAACACTAGTTATCGTGAATCCATGGAAGATCTATTAAGCACTCACACTGAATCCCATGTTCCTAAAAGTACATGCTGGTCAAAGACTTTCTTGATATGAAAAGCACAAGAAATCATATGTTAGTGTATGTATGCTCATCAAAAATCAGAAATGAAATTTGAGCAGTTTTTAAACATTTAAGATTTCTCAAAACTTTATATAAATGAATAATCAAGAATAGAAATGTTTTGAGAATCTGGCAATGATTAAAATTAGATCAAATCAAATGGTTAGGGTAACAAAATAATTGGAAATTTTGTTTATATGAACAAATATAAACAACTTATCAATGAAAGCACAAATAAGAAAAAGATGAATGATGCTCAACAACATTGAAAGCAAACGGGGGTATTACCATCGAAAAATTGGTTCGTTTAGAGACATGGTAATAACAAATTCAACTAAAATACTGAACCGGTGTGTGTGAATACTTGGCAGTATATGGAAAAGATAATACACAAGTATTGATCTTTTGAAACACATGGTCAGTTAAACTTTATGCTCAATATTGAAAAACATTTAAAAGCTCACTTCTGAATTCATGAAATCGTTTAAGAATAGAGAAGTGGTTTGAACATTTAAGAAACTGTTTTTCATGCTTGAAAGTTGTTCTTCTTTCAAACAATCAGAGATCTAGGACAGAAGATATTTACCTTTTCAGCTCCCCCTCAAATCATGATTAAATGATTTATATCTTTTAAGCTCCCCCTGGATATTAGCAAAATATCCTTCTTTGATTATTGAAAAACGGGTCCTGATCTGTCATGTGATCAGAAGCCACTTTATTCACATTATTTATTCAAAAATAAAATGACAGAAAGCAGTAAAACATTTTTATAGTATGAGTTCTGATCTGAAATAATCAGAAGTCATCACCTTTACTCCCCCTTAAATTAGGCATCTGAAATATGTCAGTTAAAACAGGATAGAGATCAGACACTCCCTTTTGAATTGTAGACCATCATATCAGAAAAATCTATCAGTGAAAAAGTATAGGATAGAGATCAAATCAATTCTTTTGGGATGTAGACTATCATATCCATCGGATGCAAAAACACAGGAGTAAGGTCTTTTGATCGCTGAGGTCCGAGTCCTAATTTGTTGTGTTTAGAAGTCAAACTCTTTTGAAGAACAGGTCCTAAGTTGTGTACTTAGAAGCCATAATCTTTCAACTTTGAAGTTCGGGGTTTGAACTGTTGTGTTCAAAAACCATAATCTTTTAACTTTGAAGTCCGGGTCTTGAGCTGATTTACTCAGGAGCCATAATCTCTCTTACTCCCCCTTAACGTGAGGTGCCTGCAACAAAGAATCAGTTTTCTTCTTTGGTACCTACTGGTATTTGGGTCCAGAAATGTTAGTTGCAGTTCGTGTGGGGGTTATAGAGTAAGAACCATACCAGAAATGATCACTGGTCTTGTGGATATGATCATGTGTAAAGCAGTAAGAACAATAAAATTTAGTACCTGAAAACCTGAGTAATTGGTCTTTTGAGTATATAAGGTCAGGTTTACCTTTATGTTCTTTGTTCTTCTTGGCTTTATGAACATGTACACTTGATGTGTTTCCTTTCAGCTCATCTTTCTTGTCATCTTTGACTGATTTCTTCATCCAGACCAGTTTCTCTTTCTTGTAACTTCTTCTTCTTGGAGATGTATCTGAACCATCTAAAAATTTATCATAGAAAATGTTAGTTTGACGAATCTGATTAAAGGATTTAACTGACCTTTGTGAAGAGACAGATTTCTGATTTGAAATTGAAGCAGACTTTTCAAGTTCTTTGATCTTTGAAGCAAAGTTGTCTCTTTCTTTCAAAAGTTGGTCAATCTTCTTCGAGAATTCAGACTTCGTCTTCTGCTCTTTCAGCGCAGTAGCAGATAGTTCAGATAATTTTGAAGTCAGCTTTTTGATTTCAGACTCAAATATGCACCTTTCTTCTTCAAAACCTTTCTCTGAATCATTTCTTTGGCCATATAATACTTTAAAGAATCCCACATTCTTCTGTTCTATGGCCTTCTTTTCTTTATCAAATTTCTCTCTTTCCAGAATGAGTACTTTCTCAAAATCGGAAATTTGTTGAGAAAGTTTTATGCATTTAAGCTCCACTGACTTCTTTTCTTCAAAGCACTTCCTTGAGAAATCTGAGAACTTAGTTGAAAATCCTTTCTTTTCTCTCTCAAAATCAGCCTTTTCTTCAACAAGCTTTTGCTCAAAATCAGATATATTCTTTCTGAGTTCCGCATTCTCAGATTCCAATTTCTTTATCTTCTCATCATTCTGCTCAGAAGATCTTTTCAGAAGATCTTCATTGATATTCTTTAAGGCACTGATTTCCTCTTTCAGTCTTATGTTTTCTTCAAAATGCTCTTTTGACTTTTGAGAGTGAAAGTCAACGGCATGACCCAGATTTATTTTCTCTAAATTCAGCTTTCTAATCTTCTCATCAAGTTCTGCAAAATATCCCATTTTGAATGAGTTCATCAGCTTGATATGAATGATCGTTCCAAACTATATATCAGAAAATCAAAAATCAGATCAAATTGAAATCTAGCACAAAAATTTAAACAACACTTGAAATAGCGCAAAGATAGCTTCTCGTGAACAGTTTGTTGTGCAAAGGAAGGTTCTCGTGACCCACTGAATACGAAAAGTATGGTTTGCGTGACCCAAATGAAACGCAAGATGATGTTTGCGCAAGCCAAGTGATACACAAGATGAACTTTGCGTGAGGAGTTGTTTGTGCAAACTATGCTTTTCGAGATCCACGTAATACGCAAAGTATGGTTTTCGTAACACGCTGGATACGCAAAGTAGGTTTGCGTGTGTGTCTTGTTACGCAAAGTGAGCTTTGCGTAATTGCCTTGAAGCGCAAAGATGAACTTTGCCTAATGGTCTTGAAGCGCAAGATGAGGTTCGCGTAATCCAAGAGATGCGCAAATCTGACTTTACGTAATCCAGAAATCGAAAATCTTGCGCAAATGTCTATGAACTTCGAGGATGAACTTGCGCAAACCGTATGAACTTGCGCAAACTGTGGATCTTGGCTTTTTCTTTCTCAAATCGATCAAAATCTGCAAATTTGATCTCAAAAATATATCAGAATCATCGAAAAACACTTCGAAACACAAATTTACTATCAAAATCAGATAAAAAACAACAATTTGCACAATTTCGAATAAGAACAGAGTTCGAACACAAATATTTAGAAAAACTCAAATTTTGAAGAATGACGTTGAATTTGAACAAATTACAATATGGAATCAAAACAAGAATCAATCACCAACATAAATCGAACTCAATGATTCCATTTTCTTGCAACAAAAACGATTTTTCCACCAAAATTCGGATGAAACAGTGAAGAACACGAGTTCTTGAAAATTTTCAGAAAATCTCAAATTTCAATCTAAAACTCCAGATTTCAACTCAAATCATGATCAAATCATTTCCGAAAAGTTTGGTTCAGCTCTGATACCAATTGTTAATCATTAAATCCCAAACATATCAAGCAATTACTCAATATATGATCAATATGTACTAGAGAGAGAAAATGTAGAGAGAGAAAGTAGTAGTCATTGATCTCACGTATCTGAATATTACAAAATTAGTTCTCCAGATTCGTAGTTTCAATATTCTTACCACAACTCTAACAAAGCAAACCTATTTATACAACCAACTAAACAAGACTTAACAACTAAGTATCATGATATCACCAAGTATCATGAGATGTGTGCTCATTGGCATCTTTTAGCAGTGTGCACATTGGCATCTTCACATGAGTGTGCTCTTTGGCATCTTTTAAGCTTGTGCACTTTGGCATCTTTTAATCAAAAAGTTCGATAAGTAAAGAACATGTCGTAAACGTAACTTTCTATCTGACCCTATTGCAGGATTTGGGTCAGCCGCTCCCAGACCAGATGTCCTTAGGGGACTAGGTGTCAAGCACCCCTTGGAACTTACTTTCCCAGATCAGAAAGGCTACATCGACACATCCTAAACCCATTCATACCAGTAGAACATGACTTTCGATCTGGTTCTATAGAAGGATTTGGGTTCGATCACTCCCAGACCAATTGACCTTAGGGGACTAGATGACAAGCATCCCACGGAACTTACTTTCCCAAACTAGAAAGGCCACAGGTACAAACTTTTAAACTTAGAGATATCTGTATTTTATATATAGAATTATTCATCTCAATCACTTAGTTCTACATCTAAGTGCTTAGCCCATATTTTCATTACAATCCATAATTCAGACTTTTTAGGATTTCCAAGCATTGTAAACTATAAATATCCCGAATCACATATCTTTAAAGCAGTATCAAAAGCTTCAAACATGTTGTTGACTTTTCGACTTTTGTAAGACTTGAATGTTGAACATATAAAACTTCGATATAAACAAAGCAACTTGAAAATTTATCCTCGACACACATTTTATTCAACTGAAAGAAAACCTGTAAAGCTTTTACTTTATAGAATAAAATTTGTAAAGATGTTAACTTTTAAATTCAACATGCCAAGTTTTCAAAGCAGAAAATTAAAACGTTTTTCATCTAAAGCTTTTGTAAAGATATCAGCAAGTTGATATTCAGTTGGTACAAAATATAATTCAATAGTACTTTCTTCCACATGATGCTTTATGAAATGGTACCGCATATCTATGTGTTTGGTCTTTGTGAGCTGGACCAGATTTACTGATATCGTGATCGCGGATTTTCTCTCACAATAGATAGGAACAGTTTTGTACAACATCCCGTAATCACGAAGTTGTGTCTTCATCCAAAGCACTTGAGCGCAACAACTAGCTGTGGCGACGTATTCTGCCTCTGCAGTTGAGATTCAAACACAACTATGCTTTTTCGACGCCCAGCTTATCAGTCTATCACCCAGAAATTGAAGGTGACCTGATGTGCTTTTCCGGTCTAACTGATTTCCACCAAAATCTGCATCAGAATAAGCAATTAGTTTATAGTCAGAACTCTTAGGATACCACAAACCTAAGTATAGAGTTCCTTTGATATATCGAAATATGCGCTTGACTGCCAACAGATGCGATTCCTTTGGTTTGGCTTGAAATCTGGCACATAAGCAGGTAGAGAACATTATATCCGGGCGACTTGCTGTTAAGTACATGAGTGATCCGATCATCCCTCGATAAGTCTTGACGTCCACAACTTTTCCATCTGGATCTAATCCAATTTTGACACCGTGAGCCATCGGCGTACCAATTGAAGAAGATTTGTCCATCTTGAATTTCTTCAATATGTCAAACACGTACTTCGACTGGTTGATAAAAATGCCATCTGGAAGCTGCTTCACTTGTAAGCCGAGGAAGAAATTAATTTCTCCCATCATGCTCATCTGAAACCTGGAGGTCATAAGATCAGAAAACCATGTACATAATGATTGATTAGTCGCACCAAATATAATATCATCTACGTATATTTGTACTAAGCAGATATCCAAGTTAGAATGATAGATGAAAAGAGTGGTATCAATAGATCCTTTGGTAAACCCGGATTTGATCAAGAAGGCTGACAACTCATCATACCACGCCCTCGGTGCTTGTTTTAGACCATACAATGCTTTGTCGAGAAAATAGACATGATCAGGACGTTCTTTGTCAACAAACCCATCTGGTTGAGAAACGTAGAATTCTTCTTTCAATTTCCCGTTCAGAGAGGTTGTCTTCACATCCATCTGATATACTGTAAAGTTCTGATAAGCAACGAAAGCCAGAAACATACGGATAGCTTCTAATCGAGCGACCGGTGCGAAAGTTTCATCGTAGTAAATTCCTTCTTCTTGTCGATACCCCTTGGCAACCAATCTAGATCTGTTACGAACGACGATACCATCTTTGTCTTTCTTGTTCTTGAATATCCACTTTGTGCCAATAATGCTTTTTCCTTTCGACCGTGGTACAAGTCTCCAAACTTTTAGCGCGTCAAATTGATTGAGCTCCTCTTGCATTGCTATAATCCAATCCGGATCCTCCAACGCTTCAGATACTTTGGATGGTTCAATCTTGCTTAGAAAGCAAGTGAAAAGACATTCGTTGGGAATAGCCGTCTTGGAACGTGTAGACACACTTGCTTGAGGATCACCAATAATTTGATGAATTGGATGAGATCTTGTCCATTTGGTGGTATGAGGGAGAGGATCTATGACTTCTTGAACAACTTCTAATTGTTGAGAGAGAGTTTCAGGAGCTTCTATGTCAGAAGAAGAAACATCAACAGTTTCAACTGGAGGAGGAGGTAGTTCAACAACTTCAGAATCAGACTCTGGAAGTGTTGGTTGAACAGTAGCAGTTTGTTCTTCATCCTGAAGTTGTTCTTCTTGAACAGATTGTTCTTGAACATATGCTTCTTGAACAAATTCTTCTTGAATAGGCTCAGTTTCTGATTGTGAGAGATCAGGTTCAGAAATATGTTGTTCAGAAATACTATTTTGAATAACAGGAGGTACTGGAACAACATCAGTGTCAGAGATAGATGCAGCGGAATTGGAAGTAGATGCGCTTACAGTATCCTGATTCAAAACATTTGAAACATTATCAGTATTAGATTTGGGAACATCATCATAAAAATTCTCAAAAAGAAAATCAAGATTAGAAAGATTAAGCAAGGGGGAAGAAGGATCCTGATTTGACGGTTGTATTGCAGGTTCTGAACTGACTTGTTCATAAGCTAAATTCCCTGTAAGTGCGGGTTTTGAGCCTGATTTTCCAGAAACCAAATCGGCAGCTTCGTCAAATTTGACATTAACACTCTCTATCACTTTTCTTGCAGAAGTAAGAAAGACTCGATAAGCTGCAGAGTTAGATGAATAACCAAGAAAAATACCCTCATCTGCCTTTGGACTAAACTTGTTGAGATTGTCTCTGTCATTCAGAACATAGCACTTACACCCAAATGACTTGAAATATTTGACATTCGGTTTGATACCGTTCATAAGCGCATATGGTGTTTTGTTGAATCGGCAATGCAGAATTGATTTGTTTTGAGTATGACAAGCAGTTGAGACAGCTTCAGCCCAATGAGACAAAGGAAGACCAGAATAAGCAAGCATTGATCTGGCAGCCTCGACAAGCGTTCTGTTTCTTCGTTCAACAACCCCATTCTGTTGCGGTGTTCGTGCAGCAGAAAACTGTTGTTGAATACCTTGATCTTCATAAAAAGCTTGAAGTGTGTTGTTCTTGAATTATGTACCATTGTCGGATCTGACAACCTTGACTGCTTTTTGCTTATTTGTCTGAATTGTTTTGATGAGGTTGATGAGAATGTCGGGAGTTTCATCTTTAGATTTGAGAAACTTAACCCATGTATATCGTGAGTAATCATCTACAACCACCAAGACATATCTTTTCTTTCCAATACTCTTTGTCTTCATTGGTTCGCATAAATCAACGTGAAGTAGATCAAGAATGTCCGAAGTGCAGGGTTCAGGCTTTGGCTTATGAGAAGCTTTCTTCATCTTTCCTTTCTCACAATCTTGACAGAGGTGGTCTTTCTGAAAACGAAGTACTAGGATACCTCTCACTGAATCAGTCTTGACAAGGCGATCCATGTATTTAAAGTTGAGATGAGCTAGTCCTCAGTGCCAAATCCAGCTTTCATGAACTAAAGCTTTAGATAGCAAACAGATGTCTGATGGGATTTTAACCTTGGAAAGATCAATGGTATACAAATTGGATCTTCTCTTTCCAACTAGTAAATCCCTGCCACTATCATTCTTTACAGCAACTCTTTTAGATTTGAAGTTGACTTCAAAATCTTTATCACAGAACTGACCGATGCTGAATAAGTTGTGGCTTAGACCTTCGACGTAGCTGACTCTCTTGACAATTATATTACCTTGAACAAGATCACCATAACCTAGAATGGGAGCAGTCTTGCAGTTTCCAAACATAACACGACCGCAACATTTTTCTTTAAAATTGGAAAGCAGAGATTTGTTGTCCGTCATGTGTTTGGAACACCCCGAATCCAGATACCATAAATGACTAAGTTGCACATACATAAACTACACAGATTTAGGTACCCATATGCTTATGGGTCTCTTCTTGTTAGATTTGTGTCTTTTATTTTTCGAAAAATTATTTTTCAAACACTCATGAATGCAATCATCAATAGAGGAAAAAACATAATCATCAGAATCAGAATTAGGAGAAGAATGTGAGACATTCTTTGCAATGTGAATCATTTGCTGAATTGAATATTTTGTGTTTTTATTACAAAAGGCAAATGTATCCGAATGACAAAGATTGTCTACACATTTATCTCCTAACAATTCAGACTCTGTTGATTGCTGCTTAACCCTCCATATCAGCTTTGGTGACTTCTTCACAGTCCGATCTGAAACAGAACAATCAGAAGAATTAGAATTTTCAGACAAGACATTATCCTTTTTCCTTGACTTCTTTGACCTTCTTCTTTTTCACTTTGTTTTATAATACTGATCATTTATCGTCAAAGAATCATCAACAATTGAATTAGAAGAAGAAACTTTATCTAAGAAATCAGACTGAGCATTCGACATTGTAGAACTAGCCTTGGAGTGAGAATTTTCAAAAATGCACAAGTCAGGAGGAAGTTTGCGCGACCCTTTGGTGGCGCAAACTGAACTTTGCGCAACCAACGTCTGGCGCAAGTTGTCAGTTTGCGCTACCAACTGGTGGCGCAAATGCACACTGTTTTGAAGATTTTGAGTATTTTCCTTGGAATCGTGAGAAAATCCAGAAATAATTTTGTCTTCAAGACTTGATTTCATTATAAAAAGAAATAAATTGTTTTCAAAATCAGTTTGAAGACTTTGTTCTTCTAATTTATCTTCAAGATCAACTATCTTACCTTCTAACATTAATGAGGGAATGTATTTCCTAGAATCATAAGAAACCGAAGATACATTTTCCTTATTTGTGTTATTTGCATATATATCAACAAAATCAGTTGGTAATGAAGATTTATTGGAAGAATTAACATTTAAAACATTTTTGTAATTTCTGGATTTCTTTGATTGCTCAGGAAAATACTTAGCATTCTCAGAAGTATAAACAAATGGCATTTCCATTTTCTTGTTTTTCATTATTTTCTCATTTTCATCTTCTAAAACTTGCTTTTCACTTGTCAAAAAGAATTTGAATTGAGGAGCATATCTAGCAAGATTTAGATAATCATATTCATATAAAGTAGGAACTTCTGTTTTAGCAAAATTTAAAAAATGCGGATTTTCAAAACCGAGTCCCCACTTTTCCTTTATAGAATCATCACTCCTTGGTTTATTCATATAAATGGTTTGCTCAGTTTGTTCTCTCTTATATAATTTTCCTTCTAAAACAATTATTTTATCAGAAAGATTTTGATTTAAAGTGGTCAGATCAGTCAAAGAATCACGATAAGTCTGATTTGAATTTTCGAACTCATCCAACTGCTTTTGAAATTTATCTTTTGTGTCTATTAAAATAGATTTTTCATCTTTCAGTGAAATTCGCAGTTTTTCAATCAAAACAGACTTTTCTTGATTATCAAGCTTTTCAGATGTGAACTTTGAACGTAAATCATGTAAAGCATTGATAATAACGTTCATTTGGGATGAAATGAAATTATAATCAAACTTAGAAATTACCTCAGATTCATCTGTTGAGGTATCCTTTTCTTCATCATCGCTCTTATCATCCCCAATAAAGCACATAGCTTTTGTCTCCTCGTTCTCAGCTTCGTTATCAGAATGATCAAGCCAATATTCTTCCTCAGCAAGAAGAATAGTTTCATTCTCTCTTTTCTCTACCAGTTCTAACTTCTTCCTGTAGAAAGAAAAATCTTTGACAACCTACACTCTACACTCCTTTGCTATGTGTCCCGATTTGCCACAATTGAAGCAATTCATTACCTTCTTCTCTTCCTTTTTCGGCTCGGTTACTTTAACAGGTTCATACTTTGGAGAATATGGCTTTGATGGAGCACCGGGATCCACCTTCTTTGAACCGGATGTGAAGCGAAGATTGTTTGATCCAGATCTGTGTTGGAACTTCTTCTTATAATGTTGAGTGAGAAGTATCATAGCTTTTTCCAAGGCCTCGCCATCATCGTCAGTTGATCCAGCATAAGCACTTTCCGATAAAGCTTGTTCTTCCAGCTGACTTGCCAGAAGAGCAATCGAATCAACAGTCTTTGGCTTATTCTTCTTATCCATCTTAGCTTTCTTTTCCAGAACCAAATTCTCATCAGCCATTAAAATCTCATATAGTTCTTGAATTGGCATTATGGAGATCCGAACATCATTCCTCATTCTATGGCATGATTTACTCCACTCTGGTTGAAGAGCATTCAAGAATTTCAGATTGGCTTCCAGTTCTGTCTTTGTCACCTTGATCTTGTACAAATCATTAATCACTGTCCAAAATCTGTCAAACAAGCTTTTCAGACTCTCTCCATCTTTTGCTTTGAACTCCTCAAAATTATTCTTGTATCGAGTCTGACGGAGTTGAGTAGCCACAGCTGATCCAAGCATTATCTTCTCTAGTTGTGTCCACATGAGCATAGGATTTTGCTTGAAACAGTCAATTCTGTTGTAGATTGAATTGGGTAGAGCAAGAATCAGATTTGACTTTGCTTGACTATCAGCTTGATATCTTCAGAGCTCGTCAGCCTCATATTCTCTTATAGCCTTCTCAACTCTTGTAGCTCAATTAGTTGCAGTAGCTGGTATTTCTTTCATAAGTCTCTCCATAAGACCCTCAGTCAACGATTTCATCATATTGTCACCATTTGGTTGTTGCTCTATGAAATTTATGAATCGGTCTTGCCACTGCTGGAATTCGTTTTCATTTATCAGCACAGGAGGTCGAGTGTCAGACCCCAAAGACATCATCAAGTCGTTCTTGTATATTTGAGCTTGAAGAGACATTTTGACAAAATCACAGTCTGAAAAATCAAAGTCAATATGGTAAACTGGCACAAACTGGAGGTTTGTGTGAGCAGTGAAAGATGCAAAAGAGATTTGCGTGAGTCGAGGGAGACGCAAACTAGCTTTCGTGAGCAGTTGAAGACGCAAACTGAACTTTGCGTGATGCGAAGAAGACGCAAACTGAGCTTTGCGTTATGCGAAGAAGACGCAAAAAGAACTTTGCGTTAGAAGCTTGTGACGCAAACAGAACTTCTCGTGAGCTGAGGAATACGCAAAGTAGCTTTGCGTGAGCTGAATGAGACGCAAACTATACTTTGCTTGATGTATGGGAGACGCAAAATTCACTTTGTGTGATGAACACAAAGCGAAAAGTTGAACTTCTCGTGAAACACCTTGAAGACGCAAATGTACTGGATGAACTCGCGCAACCCTGAGATGAACTAGCGCAAAGTTCACATCTTGCGCAAACCTCTGAAAATCAAGAAAAACTTGCAAAACACGATTATATCCAGGAAATTAAAGAAACTAATGCACACACAATTGATCGAAAACAAGTTTCTAACACTTTTCAATCACCAAAATCGATTAAAAACCACAAAATCAAGTTTTCATGAATGTAACAGTACGTGAACACGAGTTTTTCATAAAATCACTAATTCTTAAAATCGATGATCAAAACCTGGTTTTCTTGCAAAATTATATGAAACAATTATGTTCTACAATCAAAATCGAGTCCAAAGAATCAAATTACAACACAATTCGACCTAAAAACAGTCCGAATTTGATGAAAAAGCAAAAAACAAGATTTTCATGAAAAAATCAAGAAAATCGATCAAATTTTCTGCTTTAATCCACAAATTCAGAAACTAAATCGAATTATCTCAGTCCTCTCAGATTCAGATAAGCTCTGATATCAATTGAAAGTCCAAGATCTACTGAATTGTAGAGAGAGAAAGTAGAGAGAGAAAGTAGAGAGAGAAAGTAGGAGCGCCAAAATGTAAACTGATATTCAATATGATCTCCAAAGTTACAAAACAAAGGAAACAAGGGGACTTAAATACCCCTAGCCTTAACAAAACAGATAAGCACTCTAAATGCAGAAAAGACTAAGGAAAATAAATACAATGATTACTACAAAATCAATCTTAACACAAAGAATGTTGATCTGATGAAAAATCTCAATGCATATACAATGAAAGTTGATCTGGAGAAAATATATGCTCAAAAGCTTTCTGACTTTTCTAAGAAAGTTTCTCAAGAGAAAAAGGATTTAGAGCTAAGATGCTTAAAACTCTCAAAGCAAGTATCCGAATTTGAAAAGATTGTAATAACTGAAAGGGATACATTTGCAAAAGAGAGAAAAGTTCTAGAAGATAAAGTAATTGAATTTCCCAAACAAATTTCTACATTACAAGACTTAGTTGATAAGTAAAGGAAAATCTTTTAAGAAAAGAAGAAGTCTTTTGAGGTTGAAAAGAAAATTGTTAGGATTTTCAAGGAAATATCTGAGAAGAACAATAACTTAGAAAATGATTTTGAGCAAGAACGTCAAATTTTTGAATCTGAAATATCTAAGCTCACATCCAAAATATTTGTTCTATCTTCAGACATTTTAAAAGAACAGATGGAAAAATCTAATTTGAAAAAGAAGTTTGACACACTTTCTGATGAAAAAAACATTTTGTCTGAAAAGATTAAACAACTTGAAGCTGCAAATGTTGAATTGTTAGGAAAAATTTCTGCTAACGTGATTAATCAATCACCGTATGATAATTCAACGGAATCAGTTTGTTCTTTTAAGACTACTTCAAGTTCAATTCATGAAAATGTTTCAAAAAGGACAAGTGTCAAATCTAAAATTGTCAAATCAAATCTGATTCGACCATCTAATCTGTTTTATGACAAGTCTGTGGATAGTCCAACAAACTTTTATGTTAAATCTCTTGAAAAGCATAATTCAAAGAAAGGTCAGATGGTTTGGAGAGTGAAGGGTTCTCCGGATGAAAAGAATGTTAACAAATCATCAGCATCCACAACAAATGCCAAAAAGAACAGAGTTCATAAAGGTAAATCTTTTGGTAAACCTGATATGTTTTATTGTGCTAATCATTTGATCAGGATTGCTCAAAAGAAGATTTGTTGTTCTTACTGTGGAGAGAATGATTTTGTTGAAAGAGAATCTGCTCATAACTGGTACGGAACTTACAGAATTACTTATCAAAAAAGAATACATAAAATTGTTAAATCTAATGAGAAGTGGATTCCTAAATCTAACCTACCAAGACCCAAATACCAGTGGGTACCAAAACCTGTCAAATCTGTTTTGCAGGTACCACAGGTTTAGGGGAAGCCAGATTTTTTACTTCTAAGTACATCAGCTTAGAACTCATTCTTCAATGATTAAGAAAAGGCTCCTGAATATTTCAGTTCAAGACCCGTTCTTAAATGTCAAAGAGTATGGTTTCTGATTACAACAGATCAAGACCCGATCTTTAATGTTAAAAGACTTAGGCTTCTAAACACATCAGTTTAGGACTCGGTCTTCAATGTTTAAAGACAAGGATATTTTGCAAATATCCAGGGGGAGCTTAACTGAATATAAATGATTTTATCATGATTTGAGGGGGGGGGGGTTAAATTGTAAGTATTATTTGATCTAGATCTCTGACTGTTTGAAAGAAGAACAACTTTCGAACATGAAAAATATTCTCTTAAATGTTCAAACCACTTCTGATTCTCAAAAGATTTCATGAATTTAGAAGTGTGATTTTAAATGTTTTTCATAATTGAGCATTAATGTTTAACTGACCATGTGTTTCCAAAGATTAATACTTGTGTATTATCTTGTCTATGTACTGTCAAATATTCATACACACCGGTTCAGTACTTCATATTGATTTTGTTATTACCATGTCTCATAAAGAAACAATTTTTCGATGGTAATACTCTCGTTTGTAATTCACTGTTGTTGAGCATCAATCATCATTTCAACTTGAGCGTTCATTGTTAAATTGTTTATATTTGTTCATATAAACAAACTATCAAGTTCTTTGATACCCCAACCATTTCACGTTCATATCTTATGATATTTGATCTGATTGATACATTGTCAGATTCTCAAAACAATTCTCTTGATTTCATTTCATTCATTCAATATCCTTGTTTTGAAAGATCTTCAATGTTCAAATGCTCAAATCTCATTCATATTCTTCATCAGCATACATTTCCATGACAATGATATCATGTGCTTAACTGTTCAAGTTAAATTGTTGAGCAACCAATCTTTTTAGGACTTACATGGGATCAGTGTGAGAGCTTAAATAGAACTTCCATGGATTCACGTTAACCAGTGTTTCCTACCCCGGAAGTTATCATCCGATTGAGTTTTTCTCAGTGTGTGGAGCGAAAAAAATGGAAAAGAGAGTTTGGTTAGAAGTGAGCTTAAATGATAAAAAGAAAGAGGGTGTGAGAACATAGTTAAAAGAATATCAAAACTCTACACCAACCACTTTCTGAGTCGGGCAACCACATCTTCTGATTGGTTCACATTCTTTGATGACCATCATTGAAACAGGCAGTAAGCCCATGCCAACTATTGCAATTACCCCACCAATCACTCATTTCTTTCCTGATAAAGAAATGTTTCAATTTTTCTTGGTGACGCAACACATATGCTATCTGATATTCACTCGTAAGATTTAGATATTGAAAAATAAGGAAGTTTGCCCCCACCTTCGCACCTCTTTCATGCACATTGAGTCCGTGTAATACTTGTTGTTGTCTCAACAATTTACACAATTTGAGCCTGATAAAGCCTAAGTAGCTTCAATCATTTCAACACTTTCACGTACACACAAGGAATAAGTTTTCTTGTCATAACATTCCTAGAAAATTCCTTTGTGGTTTTTCGATGATTGAATGGAAGCCCTGGGGGAGTGAACATCACAAAAACTCCTTTCCAATGTACATCCGTTGTACAAAGTGGCTTCGTGCTACTTACAGACATACTAACTGTATCATTTGTTGATTCAGAGATCACTGAGATGAAGATACAAATACTGAAAAATTTCTCAAAGATTAAAAGGTATCAAAGATCAAAGAAGTTTCAAAAGTTTTAAATGTTTGTTCAAGACTTGATGAATTTTTCAAAGACTTAGTGAAAGACTTTTCATGATTCTTCAAAAGCATATTGTTTGAAGATTGCCAGAGCTTCAATGTTTAAAGCTGTCAGAGTTAAAGTTTTGAAGAATCAAGAGTTGAAGACTAATGTCAAATTTTTTTTAAAATCTTGAATACAAAGGGGGATATTGTTAGTTTATAATTGTATCCAAGATTTATAGTAGAAAAGTCAAAGTCTGTAAAGTCAAGTTTAGCCAAAGTTAGCTTGTTTACTTTGAGTGAATATGGTCTTTGACCATATATATAGTGTCATGAGAGTTTGTAGTATGTGTGGTCTAAGTGTTCATGTAACATTCATCATAAGTGAGATATACGACTGTGGATATTTCTCTCTCTACTCTCTCTCTCTAGATCTTGTTCCAAATTGTCAAATCTTGATGTAATTGCTTGAATTGTGACCTAACATTAATGTTTAACTAGCCGTGTGTTTCTAAAGATAAATACTTGTGTATTATCTTTTCTATATACTATCAAGTATTCACACACACCGGTTTAGTATTTCTTTTGACTATGTTCTTACCATGTCTCAAATTGAAACTATTTTTTCGATGGTAAGACACTTCTTTTGTACATTCAATGTTCGTTGAGTGTTATTTCATTCAATGCTTTTCTTAAGACTTGTCTATACTTGTTCATATAGACAACATACAATTTTTCATGACCTATGCTTTATTGATACATCATTCATATTTGATCTTTTCCATACATTGTCAGATTCTCAAACAAGTCTTTTGAATTCATTTCATTCTTTCAATATCCTTGTTATGAGAAAATCTTCCATGTTTTAAAATGCTCAAATCTTCATGATTATCATAATGAGCATACATATATCTGACATGTATTTCATACTGTAAATTAACTGTTAAAGTTAAACCGTTGAGCAATATTTTTTGCGATTAGGACAAAATTCATGGGATCAATGTGTGAGATTTAAAAGAACTTATATGGATTCACGATAACCAATGTTTCCTATCCTAGAAGTTATTCTGAGTGATGGAGAGGTGAGGGGTCAATATCGGAGTGTGGGTGTTGTTAGATATGAATTGTATTTAAGATTAAATGGAGGGTCTAAATTATAATAGTTGTAAAGTGTGTGGTAGTATTTGTAATTGTTGTTTTAGAAGTCGACTTTGCTAAAGGTCATGTTGACCATATAAATAACAAGTCTAAGTGTTAGTTTCATAGAACACACACACAAAAATACTTGAGATTGTTGAGATAGAATTTGTGCATACAGAGAGAATATTCATTGTATAAATTGTAAATATGTGAGATCAATGAATATGGCATTTGGATTAATTGTTTGCGTCTATTAAGAGCTTGAAACTGGAACTACATTTGGTATCAGAGCATTGGGAGAAAGATTTGTATGCTAAATTGTGTCAATTTCGTCCAGATCTGAAAATCAGGGAAGTTTTCATAATTTTTTTTTGTGTGTGATTTGTTTTCTAAAATTTTCACTGATTTTGTTGATTTCATGATGGTTTGATAAAAATGTGTGTGTTTTGATTTCGTTTTGGATACTAAAATCATTCTTGTTGATCATTGTTCAAAGATTTGATGATTTTTTTATTCAATTTGAAAAATTTTGGTGTTCTTGAAAGCTCACCGTGAAATTTTCAAAAGATTGTTTTTGGGATTTAATGTCGATTTCATCAAGTTTGATATGGATTTGTTTGTGAAAACATGTTTTAGACATGATTTGATCTTCGATTTCAAGGTTTGATGGTTAGAATTCAATTTTTATTTTTTTTTCATCATGTTTTTGAGTGAGTTCTTTTAGATCTGAGATTTTGATCTGAAAAATTAATGTGTTGTTTCAAATATTCGTTTTGGATCTAAAACAGTTAGGTGCCGTTTGTTTTTTTTAAGAGGTCTAAAGTCTGAAATTTTATTTTAGTTATTATTAATAACATGTGGTGTGTAAAAAGGTCTGAACGATTCAGACTTGAGAGTCATTAAGAGGTTTTCTTAAAAAAAAAAAAAAAAAAAACAACCCCTTAATGTGTTGAATTGAGAATTTGTTTTTGATATTTCTTGATCCATATTTTTCCATTTAACATTTTTTTGTTATTGGTTTGCAGGGATCTCAAAGCAAAATTAAGAACTCATAATTTTCATAACTTGAAAAAAAAAACTCGCAGATGAAATGCTACTGCATTCATATGATGGTCAAGCTGTCAAAATGGATGTTTGATGCCATGAATCTGCAAGAAACGTAAGCTGCTTGTTGTGTTCAAACATGAATTTTTCGCAAGCCACTCAATTCTCAAGCAAGTTCTCTTAAGCCACCATGAATGTCAAGAATTCGTTTGAGAGTCAACTTTTCGCAAGATTCAGTCAAAGAATTCGCATCCGAATCAAGGAATTCACATCTGAATAGAAGAATTTGCATGAAGTTAAAGAATTCGCATGCGACTACGTACGAATTCTTAACTTAGAAAATTTTCAGAAATTTTCCGATCGTGTTCTTGAAGTGGGTCTACGTTTAAGAGTTCTTTGGTTTATTTCGTTGCTTCTAATCTCTTCCTATGTTGTTCTACAACACAACTCATGTTTCATACTATAATTTGGTTGAGAAACGAGCGAGATATACGTCTTTGAAGTTTCGCCGGAGCTTCGTCGGAAAAACGAGATTCGCCGGAATCCTTGTTAAGCTACTGTTTTCGATAGATTAAGGCTAAAATCGTGTTGCTTACTTGATTTCCATTGTTTTTCAGGTAATTGAAGGTGATTACTTGCTTTAAAAGGACGAAAAACGATCGCCGGAAAATTCGTATTCACCGGAGCATAATCACATCGAAATACAAATCTTAATTTGTTGCATGCTCGAACTTTTTTCGTTGGGATAGATTAAGGATTGAACAAGGATCATTTTTCAAGAAATTTCATGAATTTTGGTTGAATAGCGAAGATGATATCGAGGTTCAAATTATGCAGATCGTTGGTAGGGATAATGAACAGTACTTTAACGGAGCATCGTTAAGTCTGTTAAAAGCTTGATATTTCAGTCAATTCTCCGTTAAACCGTTAGTTTTTGTTAAATTTTTAGTCCTTTTTGTCGTTAGGCTTGTTAGGTCTGTTAACTAGTTCTAGGTTTTGTCTTTTTCGGTCCCTTTAGTTAACATTGTTAAGATTTTGTTAAGATTTTGTTACATTTTTAGTCCTTTTCAGTTAGTTGTGTTAATTTTCTTAAGTAGTTTTAACTTTTGGCAGATTTAGTCCCTCTAGTTTAGTTTAAGGGTTTGACAGATTTGGTCCCTCAAGTATTAACTTTCACGATATGTCACTTTCAGCCCCTATAGTTTTCATTTTCAAGTTTTTACAATTTTAGTCCCTTTAGTTGATAGATTGTTTTTTGTAATTTTTACTCCCTCTAGATTGTAAGTTTTGTGTTTTTGCATTTTTAGTCCCTAGACTTTATATTTTTGTGTTTTTGTCATTATTAATTCTTGTTTTTTTGTCACATCTTAGTATTCTTCTCTTTCAGTCCTCGTTTTTCGTATTAGCTTCGTATTTTGTCGATTTTAGTCCCTATTTTCATATTTTATTTACATTTTAACCGTTTTTGTTCATTTTTAGTCAATTTTTGTTGATTTTTCGTAAGTCTCGTGTTTAGTCCCTGTTTTTCATTTTTTTTCTTCATTATTAGTCTGTTTCGTGTCCATTTTGGCTATTTTTATCTGTTTCTGAGCTTAACTGATATATTTTTCATATTTTTCATATTTTTGCACGTTTGGAGATTTAAGTCAAATATTTCGCGCTGACTTTTCAGAATTAATTTTTGAAGACAAATTTTATAATTTCTTTCTCAGATTTTAATCTTTTGAAAATCTTTCTGATTTTAATCGTTGTATTCATATGTCTCCAAAGTGTGCACATAATTGTACTTCTAATCGAAGTTTTCTCTTGACGATCACATTTTTTTAGAGATTTCAAAATGCCTTATACTGATAAGAAAGGAAATATGATATTGACAAAGAGATATTGTGCAATTGCATATATGCCAGAAATACCTGGAAGCTGAAAAGAGAAATTAAAAATCCAGAATTTTTTTCTTCTTGATAAGCTTAAGAAATTAAAAGAAAATTCTTCTATTTTAAAGAAAAATTTTAATTGTCCAAATTGTATTGCAGATTCTAAAATTAATTTTGCAGAAATAATTGAAGTTAAAGAAAAAGAGATTTCCAATCTTCAAATTAAACTGAAGAAATCTGAAGAGGAATCCACATTATTGAGAGCAAGCAATAGAAAACAATACATGGTCTGAGAAAGAGTTTATGCAAAAAGAGATTGATGATCTCATAAGAAGAGCGAATATTGCTAGTGAAACATGTGATGGACTGAAAAAGATAAATTCACATATCGTCTCTAAAAGAGAACAGTTAAGAGACAGAGTGTTTAGTCTTGAGGTTGAGATAAACATGATGAAAGAGAAAGCAACCCAAGAGAAAGACATCACAAGAACTCAAGAGGAGATAAAGAAGATTGAAAGAAAAAGAAATGATTTGGAAAGAGTTAATACTGAGTCGAAAAAGAAGATTTTGGAATTGGAAGCTAAAATTGTCGAATTTAAACAAGATGACTCAGTCAAGAAAAGGAAAGAGAAGAATTTGAGAAAAAAGAAGAGGATTTGCTCAGAAATTTCCTGATATTTCAAGAAAAGTGTTTGAAGAAAAGAAAGTTGTGGAACTCAAATGTGATAAACTTTCTCAACAAGTGTCAGATTTTGAGAAAGTTATTGTTATGGAAAGAGACAAGGCTGAGAAAGAAAAGAAGTTTACTGAACAGAAGAATGTCAGATTATTCAAAGACATCTGATCTAAGAAAAAATGTTGAAAAAGATTTTGAAGAGGAAAGAAAAGTGTTTGAATCTGAAAATTAAGAATTCATCTCTTCAGGCTCAGATCATTAAATTGAAAGATAATTCTAGAGTTCCAGAAAAAGATTTTATTTGCTCAGATTCTGTTGCTAACTCTAAAATTAATTTTGCAGAGATAGATGATTATAAAGAGAAAGAGATCTCAAATCTTCAAACCAAGCTGAGGAAGTCTGAAAGTCTTAATTGAAATTCTATTTGATCAAAGAAAGATTTGATGCCAAGAGAGATTGAAGATCTCAAAAGAAAAGCAAATATTGCTGGAGAAACTTGTGATGGGCTGAAAAAAATAAATTCACAAATCTTTGCTGAAAGAGATCAGTTGAAAGACAGGGTATTTAGTCTTGAAGTTGAGATTAACGTGATGAAAGAAAAAGCAACCCAAGAGAAAGTCAACAAAAGAGATCAAGAGAAGATAAACAAGTTTGAAAAAGAAAATGCTGAACTTCAAAAGAAGATTACGGAACTGAAAGATCATATTTCTCAAGATGGAAAGAAGTTAATGAAAGAAAGAGAAGGGTTTGAGAAAGAAAGAAAATGATTTGCTCAAAAGTTTTCAGAGTTTTCAAGAAAAGCTTTTGAAGAAAAAAGAAGGTGGTAGAGCTTAAATGTATAAAGATTTCTCAACAAGTGTCAAACTTCGAGAAAGTTATCATCATGGAGAGAGATAAATTTGAGAAAGAGAGAAAGAAGATTGAGCAAAGGAATGTAGAGAGAGATTATGAAGAGGAAAAGAAAGTTTTTAAGATAGAGATTTCCGAGCTTACAAAGAAATTATCTGAGATGTCAATAACTATCATGAAGGAAAAGAATGCAAAGTCTGAATTGCACAAGAAGTATGACATACTTTTAAAGGAAAGAAACAACTTGTTAATAAAGATCAAAGAACTTGAAGAGATCATATCCAAGGTGAAGCTGACTAAGCACAAGACACCAGAATCAATTGTTCAATCACCAAGAGATGATCTAGCTGTTAGTCCGTGATCGTTTACCAGATAAATCAAACAACAGATATATAAGATTACCAACCTGTTTCTATTACAAAATGCGGATTACAAAGGTTGGTATTGATCTGATTAAGCTCACTTTCTCTCTCTGTGTTCTTGATGGACTGATGTTTCTTTGTGTGTCCTATTTTTTATCTTCTTATCTGATGTACTTTACAAGCAAGAGATGGTGATATATATATATATATTATATCACTTAGCTTCTTCAACACACTTCTACCAACTAATAATATCTAGATATCTAATATCTAGATATTATATTTAAAACTAATATAATAACAAAACTAATATAATTAAAGCAAACTAACTTTGACTATTATTACATTTTGGACCCTAGACTATTGTTGAGAGTGACTTGTCAGCTTTTAGCTTCGGATTGCGATCTTCGTATTGGAT
Source organism: Arctium lappa (assembly GCA_023525745.1). Taxonomy (NCBI): domain Eukaryota; kingdom Viridiplantae; phylum Streptophyta; class Magnoliopsida; order Asterales; family Asteraceae; genus Arctium; species Arctium lappa. The sequence continues at coordinate 67,240,948 of CM042048.1, read as the reverse complement.
GATCTTGAATCCAATGAGACTGTTTTCTAACAATCTCCCCCTTTGGATCAAGATCATTACTCAAATGATTTAGCAATACGATCTTTTCTTTTTCAGCACTGAAGATGCATCTCTCTCTTAGTCTTCAAGATATAGTAAACTCCCCCAAAGATGTAGATTATCTTTTTCAGTTCATGGGGAGAAATTATCTTCATTTGTAGCTCGGAATTGCTTCAGCAAAGTATCTGCAAAGAAATTTCTTTCGAATCAGCATATCTTCAGAATACTTTGATCTTGAAACTTTGATCTTGAAGAATTCAATCTTGGACGTGATTCTTGAAACATGTGACTTAGTTGAATCTTCTCCATTTCTTGGGTAGATCTTCTCCCCCTCTTTTTGATGGATTGAGCAACGAATTCATCAAAGTCTGATGTTCAAGAAATGTCATTCAGTTGGAGCCTTTGATTCGTCACTGCAATAGATATTCATCCAGATCTTTGCAAATCCAAACAAAATAGTCATGTAACACCTGTAGCAATAAACAAATCAGTTAGAAACGCCTGTCAGTAACACTAAGTCACTGTATGTAACGAATACACATTGGAAAGGAGTTGTTTGATGTTGACTCCCCCAGGGCTTCCATTTAATCATCGAAACACCACAAAGGCAGTTTCTATAAACGTTATGACAAAGAAACTAATTCCTTGTGTGCTCGTGCTTGTGATAGAAAAAGTAAGCAATTGATGATCGCTTATAAGGCTCGAAATGTGTAAACCACTGAGACAACAGTAAGTTAAACACAGACTCAATGTGCATGAGTGAAGTGCGAAGGCGGGGCAGACTTCCTTCTTTTCAATATCCAGATTTTCCAAATGAAAATTAGATAGTAAATGTGTTGCGTCCCCTTTGAAAATGAAACATTTTCCTTTTAAGAAGAAAATGAGTAGATGGTGGGGTAATTCCAAGAGTTGGCTTGGGCTAGTCGCCTGTTTCAATAATGTTCACCAATGAAATGTGAAACACTAGAAATGTGGATGCCCGGCTCAGAAAGTAGTTGGTGCAGAGTTCTGATATTCTTTTAACTCTGTTCTAACACCCTCTTTCTTTTAATTATTTAGCTCACTGTTAACCGAACTCTCTTTTTCATGATACCTCATCACTCATTCAACACTCATTTCTTTTTACTCCTCACACCCAATCACTATGGATTAACTTCTTGGGTAGAAATCATTGGTTCATGTGATTCCATTGAAGTTGTGTTAATCCTAACACACTGATCCCATATTTTCCTATGAAGCATATAATGCTCAAAATGGTTCAACTTAGCAGTTAAAGCTCAATTGAATAAGAAAACATTTAAAGTTACACTTCCGAATTATAAAATATAGTTGAAGAATCGGGAAGTGATTTGAACGTTTTAGAATGATGTTTTCAATGATTGAAAGTTGTCCTTCTTTCAACCATATATGAGATTAAGATGTAGAATTGTACCTTGACGTGCAATCTTAAATCTCATGAAGCTAAGCTTAAAGTCATATGATCTTGTAAGCTTCTCTCAAACTTCTGAAAAAGTCTTAGGTCAAGTCAAAGCAAATTTATTCACTTAAGTTGAAAAGACAAAAAGCAGTAAAACAGTTAAGGTACGAGTTCTGATCAGAAATAATCAGAAGTTATTAACTTTTTACTCTCCCTGAAATTATGCATCTAAAATATGTCAGTTATAAAAGCATATAATAGAGATCTACAACTTTCCTTTTTGAAGTGAAGATCGTCATATCTTTCCAAAGCATAAATTTCAATAAAGTATGTACTCCCCCTTGAAGGTTGATTTCCTCGTTGGAGTATCAGAGTACAATCCTTATCAGTTCAGGAGTAAGGTCTTTTGATCATTAAAGTGCGAGTCCTAAACTGTTGTGTTTAAAAGTCAAACTTCGTTGAGGTACGGGTTCTAAGCTGATGTACTTAGAAGCCATTTGTTCTCTGAAGCACGGGTTCTGATCTGTCGTAATCAGAAGCCACTTCTCTTACTCCCCCTTAACAGTAGGTGCCTGCAACACATAATCAATTATCTTCTTTGGTACCCACTGGTATTTGGGTCCATGTGTGTGAGTTGCAGTTCGTATGGGGGTTACTGAGTAGGAACCATACCAGTAATGGTCACTAGTCTTGTGAACAGGATCATGTGTATGACAATAAGAACAATAAAATTTCTTACCTGATAACCTGATCATTTGATCTCTCATGTAAACATGAGCAGGTTTACTTTTTGGCGCATTGTTCTTCTTGGCAATCTGCGTATGAACACATGAGTTTTTACCTTTCAGCTCATCTTTTACTGGTTTCCTGTTCCAGACCAGTTCTTCTTCTTTGAAGCTACTTCTTTTTCTGAGATTTGTACCTGAACTATCTTTATTCCTGTCATAGAAAAGATTAGTACTCCGAATATGATTAGAAGATTTCACTGACTTGTTTGAAGAAACAGTTCTGATTGTTGAGCTTGCAGTAAGCTCTTTATTCTTTGAAGAATAACTGTCTCTTTGTTTGATAAGGAGGTCAATCTTCATCTCAAGCTCAGACCTCTTCGTCTTCTCTTTCTGTGCAAGCTTAGATAATTCAGATAGCTTAGCCGTAAGCTTCCTAATTGCAGCTTCAAGGATGCTTCTCTCTTTTTCAAATCCTTTCTTAGCACCCTTCGTTCCATCTGATATAACTCTTAAGAATCCTGCTGACTTTAGATCATTTGCCTTCTTCTCTTTGGCAAATTGATCTCTCTCCGAAATGATTACTTTCTCAAAGTCTTCAACTTTTTGAGAAAACATTAAACATTTAAGCTCAAGTATCTTCTTCTCGTCAACACTCTTCTTGGAAAGATCTGAGAACATCTTCTCAAACTCTGATATTTTCTTTTGAAGCACAGTGTTCTCAGCTTCCAATTCTTTTGCTTTTAATAAAGCAGGATCTAATTTGTTTGAGAGTTTAAGATGATGATCCGCTGATGAAGAAAGTGTTTTAAGATCCAATTTAAGCATTGTAATACACTCATCATCAGAAAAATTCATCTTGAAGAATTTGATTTGATTTTTAGAAAAGATAAGTTTGATTTGCGCTTGAAGAAGAATGTGAAGAGCGACCGGTATGATAATTCTCTCGACCGGATGGTTCTGAACTTCAGCCTTCAGAGGCTCTGATGATCAGCCTTCAGAGTCTCTTAACTTTAGATCAGAGGCTCTTAACTTCACGTCAGAGGCTATTAAGTTCACGTCAGAGGCTATTAACTTCACGTCAGAGGCTCTAACTTCAGATCAGAGGCTCTTAACTTCACGTCAGAGGCTCTTAACTTCACGTCAGAGGCTCTTAACTTCACGTCAGAGGCTCTTAACTTCACTTCAGAGCTCTTAACTTCACTTCAGAGGCTCTCACTTCACGTCAGAGGCTCTTAACTTCACTTCAGAGGCTCTAATTTCACGTCAGAGGCTCTTAACTTCACGTCAGAGCTCTTAACTTCACTTCAGAGGCTCTAATTTCACGTCAGAGGCTCTTAACTTCACGTCAAAGCTCTTAACTTCACTTCAGAGCTCTTAACTTCACTTCAGAGCTCTTAACTCCAACGTGAATAGTATCGATGTGAATAGTGAATAGTAAACAGTGAATAGTGAATAGTGAAATTTTCGACCGATATTGTTTCTTCTTTTGATACATCAGCCCTTTTGATTTCGAAAACAACCACTAATTTAGATTTTAATCGATTGAACAAGGGTTTGAAAAATGAAGAACACGGAGAGTTCTTAAAAGTTTGATTTTGAATCTGATATCGGCTCTGATACCAATTGTTAGTCCGTGATCGTTTACCAGATAAATCAAACAACAGATATATAAGATTACCAACCTGTTTCTATTACAAAATGCGGATTACAAAGGTTGGTATTGATCTGATTAAGCTCACTTTCTCTCTCTGTGTTCTTGATGGACTGATGTTTCTTTGTGTGTCCTATTTTTTATCTTCTTATCTGATGTACTTTACAAGCAAGAGATGGTGATATATATATATATATATATATATATATATATATATATATATATTATCACTTAGCTTCTTCAACACACTTCTACCAACTAATAATATCTAGATATCTAATATCTAGATATTATATTTAAAACTAATATAATAACAAAACTAATATAATTAAAGCAAACTAACTTTGACTATTATTACATTTTGGACCCTAGACTATTGTTGAGAGTGATTTGTCAGCTTTTAGCTTCGGATTGCGATCTTCGTATTGGATGAACTTGAATCCAATGAGACTGTTTTCTAACACTAGCTGATTCAGAATGCTCATTCAAAACAGCTTCAAGTTCACATTTTATGAATGTTTCTAATAATCCTTTGTTTGATGCAAATGATAATCATACTTCTAAACATAAAGAACAAATTCATCCTTCTAACCTTTTCTATGACAAATATATTGATGGTTCAGGTAATATCAAGAAGAACAAGTCTCAACAGAAAATATTTTGGAGAAGGAAAGATGAGAAAGAAAAAGAAAAGTGGATTTGGAGAGTGAAATGATCCGCATATGAGAAGAAGGATCAAAAATCATTTTTGCATACACCGATTGCAAAGAAGAATAATGCTCCTAATGGTTAAACTTTTGGTAAACCTGATCTTGTATATACTGTCAATTAATTGATCAGGTTAGAATAGAAGAAAATTAATTGTTCTTATTGTGGTACAAATGATTTTGTAAGTAAAAATTATATGGATAACTGGTATGGTTCTTACTACATCTCTCCTAATAGAACTGTAACTAACAAATTAGGACCCAAATACCAGTGGGTACCAAAAGCTAAACCTGTGTTGTAAGCATCTAAAGACTAAGGGGAGAAGAAAAATGGTTTCTAATTACAACAGATCAGGACCCGATCTTCAATGCTAAAGAACAATGACCTCTGATTATGTACAGATCAGGACTCGATCTTCAAAGATCAAAACATGACTTCTAAGTACAACAACTTAGGACTCAATCTTCAATGTTCAAGAATGATGACTTCTAGACAAAGCAGTCTAGGATTCGTTCCTCAATGTCAAGATGAATGACTTCTAAACACATCAGTTTAGGACTCGTTCTTCAATGATAAAGATGGAGCGTTTGACTTCTGAACTTACTTCAATCCTAGTAATTCAGAACTCGGTTTAATGATTAAGGATTATGCATATGTTATGGGGGAGCTTACATGTTTTATATTTTTACTGATATATTTTCTGATTTTTCAGGGGGAGATTAAATGATAAATTCATTGTTACATTTTAGACGGAATTACTATTCTCACCAGAGAATATGCAACGATGGCTTATGAATACTTCAGTTCAGAACCCGACCCTCAATGTTTTTTCTTCTAAAGGATGCTTACTAGATAACATTTTTTCAAGGAGTTTTTATTTCAAGGGGGAGATAAAGCAAATTTCACTGTCATATCCTTTAGAGGGAGAAGATAGAATTTCATTATACTTTGATTGTCATATTTTTCTGATGAGTTGACTTTTTACAGATATTGAGGGGAAGCATATATGAAGTTTTTGTTAAGGATGCTTACAAGATGATATGCATTTTAGGGGGAGTTGAGAATTTCTACGCTAAAGGTATACATTTCTAAATTCTTAAACTCTATCACTTGTTGAAAGAAGAACAACATTCGCTAGTGAAAATCGTTTTCTTAAATGTTCAAACCAATTCCTATTCTTAAAATGTTTTCATGAATTGAGAAGTGTGCTTTTAAATGTTTTTGGATACTTTCATGTTTATCTGACCGTGTGTTTCCAAAAGATTAATACTTGTGTATTATCTTGTCTATATATTGTCAAGTATTCATACACACATCAGTTCAGTACATTCTCATTGACTTTGTTATTACCATGTCTCAAAAGTTTAATCTTTCGATGGTAATACTCCTGTTAATGATTCAAAATTGTTTGAATTCAAACGTCATTTCTACTTTAAATGTGCTTTTATTGATAAATTGTTTATATCTTGTTCATATAAACAACTTTCATTCTTTGATATCCCAAAATATTTTTCTTCGTGATATTTGATCTGATTTTATCATTGTCGATTCACAAAACAATGAATTTTGAGAGATCTTAAATGTTTCGATTGCTCAAATTTCATTTTTATCATTCTTGAGCATACTTACGCTGATAATGATTTCTTGTGCTTAATTGTCAAGATAAACTGTTGAGCAACACATTCTTTTAGGTCAATATACATGGGATTCAGTGTGAGAGCTAAAATAGAACTTCTATGGATTCACGTAACCTGTGTTTCCTACCCAAGAAGCAATCCTGAGTGATTGAGGGGAGAGAGGTCAAAAGAATTGAGAGTGGGTGTGTGCTGAGGTAAAATGAAAAAGAGAGATTGGTTAGAAGGGAACTCAAATGTTTAAAAGAAAGAGGGTGAGAGAACAGAGTAAAAGAATATCAAAATCTGCACCAAACGTTTTCTGAGTCGGGCAGCCGCATAATCTGTTGGTTCACACTTCTTCGTGACCTTCATTGAAAAAGACACCTAGCCCATGCCAACTCTTGTATAAAACCCCACCTGCTACTCATTTTTTTCTCAACAAAAGAATGTTTCATTTTTCAAGGGGAAGCAACACATATTCTATTTGATCTTCATTTGGAAGACTCAAATATTGAAAAAGAAGGAAAGTTGCCCCACCTTCGACCCTTTCTCATGCACATTGAGTCTGTGTATAACTATTGTTGTCGCAATGGTTTACATAATTTTGAGACTATAAAAAACAATCACTATGCTAATTCTTTCATACACAAGCACGTATACACATAAAATTTGTTTTTCTGTCAGAACGTTCATAGATTAACCTTGTGTTTTTCAATGATTGAATGGAAGTCCTGGGGAGTGAACATCACCCAAGCTCCTTATATAGTACATCCGTTGTACTCAATAACTTTGTGTTACTGACAGACACTTTAACTGGTTCATCTGTTAATTCAGGGTTACCATTCCAAATTTGTCTATATTTGAAAAGATTCGGATGAATACATTACTGAATTTGTTAGCTCCACTCACATTGTATAGAAGTATTGAAAAATAGGCTAAGTATGGGAATCGCAGAAGTCAACCGCTGAACACTCAAATACACTACAGAAGGTGCAAAGCTCATAGGTTACTCCGCAGAAGATCTACCCGAAGTCAAACCTGATGATGATCCTCAGATCACAGAGCCTCTGTGTTCACTCATAGAGCCTCTGTGAAGGCTAACCTCTGGAGATCAATGTTGAAGCTTTTCTTGAGTTCAAGACAAGACCACGTGCAGAACACGTGAGACCTGCTGTACGAAGATCCTCCAAATCAAAGTAATGGGCGTCCCACGATGTTTACTTTACAGGTGGCATTCCTTTTATGGAATGTCAGTTTTTGTCTTGTACTAAGGGGTGCATCCTTCTGCTATATTAAGGGAGCACCACCTTAGAGCTCAATGTACGAGAGCACACACAAAAATAGCAGTCTGTATAATCCTTGAGCATATTTGCACATACCAATGCATGTTCTTGGTGTTCTTGAGTAATCAATGAAACAGTTCTTTGAGTAACTTTCTTGCAATACTTTACTTCCTGTTCATTAATTACTTGTGTGTTTACTACCTTGCATGTTCAATCTTTTCTACACATATTAAACGCTTCCACACTCTATTTAATTAATCTGTGTGTAGTAAAAGGTTAATTCAAGTTAAAGAACATCATAACTGGGATCAACAATTGGTATCAGAGCAAACTTTGATTTTCAATATCAAAGGATCCTGTTCTATACTTGTTTGCAGTACTCAAGGTAGTAGTTTCAATATCAATGGCTATTCCAAACGATATCTTTCAATCTCTTGACTCATGTGAAACTTCAAAGGACCTATGGTTAGAGCTAGAGAAACAACTTGAGGGTAGTGCCAAAACCCTCAAGAACAACAGAGCCTTATGCATAAATGAATATTTTGCATTCAAAGCTCTACCGAGTGAATCCATTCAAAGCACTTACAATAGATACAATTCTTTGATAAACAAGTGTAAGAGGTATGGGATCCACAGAACCTCCGAAGAAAACAATGTCAGATTTCTACAGAGCCTGAATGATGAATGGCTTCATCTAACCATGTCCATGCAAGCCACTTTGGATCTTGATGTATGCTCCATATCTGATCTCTTTGGAACACTGATCAGCCAAGAGAACAGAATTTCCAAACTGACAACCTCTGTCGGAGGTCCTCTGGCCCTTGTAGGAAGTGCCTCAGAAGGCAAAGACAAGGGAAAGAAGGATAAGGCAGCTTGTGGCCCAAGATTTACTAGCTTAAAACACGTACAGATTATCACAAACACTTTGTTTATTAATCACAAGAATTACATCAAGCCATAGATCTAAAAGTGATTAACCTTTCAAGATAGAATGTGTTTGTGTGTGTACTCAATGTGTGCAACTATGCGTTTCTTTCAACTACCACCAATATTACACCTTCACTTTCACACACTAAATCTCTTGCTTACACAAGTCTATTAGAAACAATACAAGGACTTGCTTATATATAGGTCAACATGACCAAGCAAGGTCAAACCTTCTAAGCACATTACAACTCACACACAAACACTAATTACAACAATGACCCTCATTTAATCTTGAATACAATTACAGTCTAACACAGCTGAGGAGGCACAAAAGAAGAAGAAGAAGAAGGTACTTGTGGCAGAGAGTGAAAGTGAAGAAGATTATGAGGAGGAGATTGACATGGTTGCTCTGGCCAAAACACTTGCACTTATGACCAGACAATTCAATCGTGGTCTCAAGAAGCCGGAGTACAAAGGGAGAGAAGAAAGAGATGACAGAAGCAGAGGATATGGTCAAGCAAGAAGACATGAAAGAGAAAAGTCTGGGGAGCCAAGGCAAGAAGAGAGGAATGGACAGAGGTCAGACGGCAGAGCTGGTTAAAAATTCCTAAAGCAAACTGAAGGGTGCTTCAAATGCGGAAAACCAGGCCACTTCGCCGCAGAGTGCAGGTCCTCTGCCAACAAAGGGAAACCCACAAGGGACGCTGCTTTCTATAAAAAGAAAGTAGAGTACTACACTCAGAGATCCCTAATGGCAGAACAAGAGAACCTTGTAACCGATGAATCCTCTGATGAAGAAGACAACGCACTCTTCTGTGGAATGGTAGAAGTCCACTCTTCTGACAACGAGAGTAAGGTATCCACTTCTAATTCCTGCAACTCAGACTTTGAAAACAAGCTTCTTGAAATACAAAATGATCTTCTAGCTTATAAAAACACATGCTCGGATCTTGAGAAAAAGTTTGCCTTCTTTGAAAGAGAAACTAGGCTCCTCACAGAGGAGAAGGACAAGATTTACCTAGAAAACAAATCTCTTACCTCTGAGCATATTTCAACAAAAAGGGGGTTCAAGGAGAAAATCTCAAATCTTGACAAAGCTTTGAAAGAAAAAGTCAAAGAACTAAAGAAATGTGAGAGTGATCGTTTAAATGCCATTTCTTTGAAAAACTTTAAAAAAAAGAGAGAAGTCCTTCATCAAGATCTGTTCGACAGAGATCTCCAAATTAAGAGGTATCAGGATGCTAAAAAGGTTCATGAAAAGGTAAACACCCAGATCGGCAGAAGAGGATTAGGGTTCGAGGATATTGACCCTTACACAGGGAACAAAAGAAACAAATCTTTATCAAACATCTTCTACCCTGGACAATTTTTAAAACCAAGTCTTCCAAACCTATTATCCACATTTAAGAGGCGCAGAACCTCTGAAGGACCACATCTGAGGAAACCTGTACAGATAGCAAATGTATGGTATGAAAACAATGATTTACCATCTGCACCTTCATCAAAAAGAAAATCTATACCAAAGAAATATCTGTCTCAAAAACAGATAGGGGTCTTCAGATTTGGTCACCTAGAGACGCAAACTCAAATGGCTTTTGTGTGCATGATGATTCCTGAAAAAGAACTGTCCTCTGAAGCACCAGAGTTCATTCCAGCCTCTGTGGAAGAAAAACTATTCAAAAGGTTTTTAGAAAGCGACTTGAGAAGAACTTATGAAAATCATTTTCTCAACCATCCTGATTTAACCTCTGAAATAAGAGAAATCTTTGAGAAAGATCTACAAAATTGTCTTAATGTTCCTATGGTCATTCCTTGTATTTCAAAAATTCTAAATACTGCAGAGGACACCAATGGACAAAGCAAGGCACCTACAGGAGGTCAGGCTCTCATTCACAGAGACTTTCTTGATTCAGACCTTGAGTCAGAATCAGAGTCCTCTGTCGACAATAGGACAAGTTCTGTGGAACTTGAAATACTCCCCTGTGGTCCAGAGAAGAGTAAACTTACCTTTGGTATTCTTAATAGAACAGTTCTTCCCAAAAGGAAAACCACAGGTGTACCTATATGTCCTGATTTCCTGGACATGTGATTGCAAGCAAAGACTTCTCTAGAGCTTGAAAAATCAAAAAGGAACAAGATCTCTCATGTTTCTAAAGCTCCAAGACCATTAAAACCTTTTCAAGAAAAATTCACTTGGCAACAGAAGGATAAATGGCCTAAAATTGATAAACTTCATGCTTCTGTTGCAGTGAAAGCAAGAAAAGAAGATCAAGGGAGAGTACAACCACAGAGCCACTCAAGAGGAGTTTTTGAAAAAACTCAACCTAGATTAGACAAAGCTTTCTATAAAAAGAAACCCAAATCTAAAATGGGTTGTAGTAAAATTTGCTCTGTACCCTCCTTTGACAAATTTAATGAGATTTTTAAGAAGTTTGCCTCAAACGTTCCTTATTGTAAATGCTTTGATCTTATGCATGCATTGAATCAACATTTATCGAGGCCCTCCTGTCTTATATCTCACCCCAAACCCAAGAATGCAAAATTCAAGGGTGAGAAAAGACAATCTGGTACCTCTGCAAATGAGGATAAATCCAAAACCAAAGGTGTTAAGGCATCTTCACAGCCTTCTAACAAAAATGGACCCATTTGGAAATGGGTACCTAAATCTCTCTAATCTGTCCACAGGAGAAACAACATGTGCCTATCTGGTACCTAGACTCCGGGTGCTCAAGACACATGACTGGCGACGGAGGGTTGCTTTCCTCCTACAAAGAAAAACATGGAGGAGGATCTGTGACTTTTGGAGATAACAAAAAAGGACAAATAAAAGGCTATGGAGTCATTGCCAAAGAAGACATCGATGTCAACAGAGTTGCCTATGTGGATGGCCTCAAGCACAACCTTCTGAGTGTAAGTCAACTCTGTGACAATGGACTCGATGTGATGTTCAAAAGACAGTACTGCTCTCTGTTAAAGGAAGATACAACCACAGAGCTTCTGTGAGCCAAACGACGAGGTGATTTATACCTCATGGACTTTAAATCAACTAACCGAGAAGAAAAGCTCTGCTTAGTCTCAAGTAAGAATGAAGAAGCTTGGCTCTGGCATAACAGGTTCTGTCATCTAAACTTTCACACACTTAACAAACTTGTGAAACTAGAACTAGTAAGTGGTCTACCAAGTATTAGATTCGACAAGGATCATCTATGCTCAGCTTGTGAGATGGGTAAACTCAAAAGGGCTGCCCACAAAACTAAGTCTGACATATCTTGCACCAGACCTCTGCAGATGCTTCATGTTGACCTCTGTGGTCCTATATCTGTGCAAAGTCTTGGTGGCAAGAAGTACATCCTTGTACTCATAGATGAATTCTCTAGATATACTTGGGTTGAATTCGTTCGAAAGAAATCAGATGTTCCTGAAGTACTAATCAATCTTATCAAGAGAATACAAGTTCATTATGACTGCAGGGTACAGAGAATCCGAAGTGACAATGGGACAGAGTTTAAGAATTCAACCATTGAAACCTATCTTTCGATAGAAGGCATATCACAGAACTTCTCTGCTGCAAGAACTCCACAACAAAATGGTGTTGTTGAACAAAAGAACAGAACACTAGTGGAAGCAGCAAGAACAATGCTCACTGCTTCAGGGCTCTCTATCTCTTTCTGGGCAGAAGCCATTTCAACTGCATGCTTCACCCAAAATCGATCCTTGATCGTGAAGAGACATGCAAAGACACCATATCACTTACTACACCAGAGGAAGCCGAACATTAAGTACTTCCATGTCTTTGGATGCAGGTGCTTTGTACTGAACGACATAGACCAGATAGGTAAATTCAGTCCCAAAGCCGATGAAGCCAAATTCGTTGGCTATTCATCAAACTCCAAGGCATACAGAATCTATGTACTCAAATCCAAGCATATACTCGAACGTATTAATGTTTCATTTGATGATTCTTTTCAGGTGACTTCTGAGCAAATCAGCTCAGGACTCAAACTTCAAGATGAAGATTCTGGTGGATTATCAAGAACAAATGATCTTCATCATCTGTTTGAAGAGATGTTCAATGATGATGGACCCTCTGAAGGTGAGCATAGAGCCTCTGAAGCCGAACCCTCTGAGGACCAAACAGGTAATTCTCTAACTGGTCCTAGCAATGCTTCACCCTCTTCTAGTAATGCTGTAGGTGCAACCATCGAGGGGGAGCACTCAGAGGACAATGCGAATCAAGGCCCCAAGCTCAGTCAAAATCATGGTCATCTTCAAAATCTTTCTGAAGGGTCAACACCAGATCAAGGATCTGCAGAGGTCTCTACCTCAATTCAAGATGAACAACCAATTCATGTGGCAAGTACGAATGATCAATTCCTCTCAACAGAGAATGATCTAAATCAATATGAACATGCTCCTAAGCTAACCACAGAAGTTTCAAATGATCACCTGCCTCGAATGATCAAATGGACCAGAAGTCACCCACAGAGCCATATTATTGGTGACGCTTTTGACAAGGTCCAAACTCGATCGAGTACTGCAAATTTTTGTAACTATACAAATTTTGTGAGTATCATCGAACCCAAAAAGATATCTGAAGCTCTTGAAGACCCAAACTGGGTAGAAGCTATGCAAGATGAGCTTCTGCAGTTTGAAAGAAACGAAGTATGGACCCTAGTGTCTCTGCCGAAAGGCAAAACCGAAATAGGAACGAAATGGGTCTTCAGGAAAAAAAAAGGATGAAGACGGTGTGGTGATCAGAAATAAAGCACGACTGGTGGCCAAGGGATACTGTCAAGAAGAAGGCATTGACTATGAAGAAACCTTTTCCCCTGTGGCACGACTCGAAGCAATAAGAATCTTTCTTGCCTTCGCAGCCCACAGAGGTTTCAAAGTATATCAAATGGATGTCAAGTCAGCCTTTCTAAATGGGCAGATTCAAGAAGAAGTATATGTTCAACAACCACCAGGGTTTGAGAACTCTAAGTATCCAAATCACGTCTACTTTCTGGACAAGGCTCTGTATGGACTAAAACAAGCCCCAGAGCATGGTACGATAGACTTTCAAACTTCCTCCTTGCAAATGGTTTCGAAAGAGGTACTACTGATACAACTTTATTCTATAAGAAGAGAAAAGGTGAGATTCTGCTTGTACAAATTTATGTCGATGACATTATTTTTGGGTCTACAAATGATTTATATTGCAAATGATTTTGGCTTTGAATTACAAGAAGATTCTCCTTTCTCAAAAAAACTTGGAGGATATTCAGGATTAGTAGTATAAACAACTGAAGTTTTAGAATTAACAGTATCAAACTCTGGATTAGAATGAACATTCTAGTTTGGAGACTCAAACATCTTTTTATCTTGAAGATTTCGTTTAAACAAACCATCTTTCAAAATATTTAACTCTTTAGAGAGTTCTTTGTTTTCTTCAAAAGACTTGTCAAGTTTGAATTTGAGATCAACATTCTCATCTTCTAACTCTTCAATCGTCTTTTGAAGATCTAAGATTTGTTTCTCAAAATTGAATGCTTGATTTACCTCAGAGTTTGATTCCATCTTCTCTATAATAGGAACAGGATCTGAAGCATTCATCATTTCTGTAAAAATTTCCTCGGTCATAATTTTTGAAAAATCAGAATTAAGGTTTTGATTCATGATATTTTCACTTTCTGAACCATTTGAGGAATTTGACGTGAATAAATCAGATGATAACACTTGATTCTCTCCAGTATTATTTTCTTCAACCATGGGTAATTCTGTTGGTAAACAAGGAGAAAATAGTGACGTCAATTCACTAAATTCTATTTTTCTTGTTTTGTAACTTTCATTTAAATCTTTATAAGCAAAACCAACAGACTTTAACTTTGAAATTGAATCAGCACAAGATGAAGTGTCATCATCATTCACGATTTTACCTTTTACAAAAGTATCATGAATATCGGGTTTTGTAGGAGTAGAGCCCATTTTATCAAAATTATACAAATTTTCTGGTGCTCTTTTTAAAACATTATTTGGTTCAAAACCCAAACCTGTTTTAACATTATAAAATCTGACATCTTGGAGTTTGTTCGTTAAAAGATTTAATGTTTGCTCAGTCTGTCCTCTTTTCAGATTTAAATCCTCCAGTTGCTTAGTTTTACAAAATGCCTTTTTCTTTCTTGAAAACACGCTTCAAATTTTAGTTGAAAATCACCTTTTTCAGCATTTAAGTTTACAAGATCTCTTTCAAGCTCAGATATTTTTGAATTTAAAACATCTTTGTCCTTTTTCAAACAATCTTTCTCAGATTCTTTTTCCTTAACAACATCTTTCAACATTGAATTTTCATCACGAAAATTCAACATCGTTTGTCTTTCATGACTAAGTTTGCCTTTTAAAGTTTTAAACTCTTCTTTCATGAATTTAACTTGAGCCTTTAAGGATTGAATATGTACCTCGGAACCATAGTCGGAATGATCAGAAGATTATCCAATGTCCTCATCTACTTTGGCCATCATACATACCTAAGTAAAGTGTGCAGATTCATCATCAGAACTCTTGTACAACCAATTCTCTTCTTCTGCCATTAAGTTTTGACCTTCTTCCACCTTCTTTGCTAACAGTGTTTTTCGAGCATAATATTCAGAATTCTTTGTACGCTTGAACTTGCAATCCTTGGAAAAATGACCTGGTTTTCCACAATTGTAGCATCGTCCATATTTCGGCTCAATCTCTTCTTTCTTTCCTTCTCTCTTCTCTTCTCGTTTCTCTTCTCGCTTTTCATCTCTTTTCTCTCCTCTTTTCTCATACTTCTTTTCAGATCTCGGTTTATACTTCTCTTTCTTGTTGCTCTCATATTTCGGCTTGTACTTGTTCTTTCCAAACCTTTTGAACTTCTTTGTGAGAAGAGCCAGATTTTCAGCGAATCGTTACATATCCTCATCTGAATTTTCTTAACTTTCAGTAGAAGAGTGATAAGTGCTTGAATCAGTGACTTCAGTTAGGAGAGCTCTGGATTTCCTTGACTTTGACTTGTAAGAAGAACTAGACTTGGAACTTAACCCTTTCTTACGTTCAGACATTAAGGCTAACGAATCTTTGACCATCTTCTTTTCAGCACCAAGCTGCTTTACTTCATCCTCATGCTGAGATAAAGTTGTGAAGATATCATTGGCGTCTTCTTGTGCCATGTCCTTAGTCATCTGAATGTTGATAGCATAACTTTTCCATTCTGGATTCAAGTTCTTGATGAACTTATAATTGATCTCTGATTCTGACTTGTTCATTCCATTTCTCCTTAGATCATACAATATCACATTGAATCGATTGTATGTTTCCAACAAAGTCTCTCCTTCTTTCGCATGAAAGCCTTCATATGCATTTATACTCTGATTCAGCTTTGTCTGAATTGACTTCTTTGATCCTTGAAACTGTTTCTCCAATTCATCCCATAAATCTTTTGCAGATTCCCTACTATCTACTCGATTGTAGATATCATTAGGGATTGCCATAGTGAGATAGATAAGTTCCTCATCATCTAGCTTGTATCTTGCCTTTTCCACCTCAGTAAAGAATTGATATGGTTTTGACACATATCGATCTAGGATAGCTGGAGATGTAGCTGTGGCTGCTTGTCCAGGTACAAACGATTGTGGATTTCTCGGACCATCTATGATAGATGTCATATAATCTCTGTTCTTTAGATTTAAGAACTGAATCATTCTTTTCTTCTATTGTGAATAATATCCGACAGACAAGACCGGAGGCTTCAGATGAGATCCCATTGAAAGAAATTCATTTTCCATGGTTAAAGAATGTATGTACCTTCAAGATGAAAAATATTAGCTAGTAAAGATCTTTAAATCCAATCAAATCAAGAAAACTTAAAAAAATTCAGAGATTTTGATTACTGAAAGAACTTTTGTCCTATTACAGTTTATAAAATTTCTCAGAAAAAAATTTCTAAGTACAACTCAGTGTGAAACGCAAAACGTGTGAACAGTGTGGAACGCAAATCTTAACTTTGCGTTTGTAGTGAAGAGCGCAAACCAACACTTTGCGTTTGTAGTGTGAAGCACAAACCTTACTTTGCACTTGTGTCGAGAAACGTAAATGATACTTTGCGGTTGTGCTGAGAAACGCAAACCTTAGCTTTGCGTTTGTAATGTGAGACACAAATGCCACTTTGCGTTTGTACCAAGGAGCTCAAACGATACTTTGCGTGTGTGCTTTGATGCGCAAACTCTACTTTGCGTTTCAAGTGTGTGATACGCAAACTAACACTTTGCGTTTGTGGAGAAATGCAAATAACAAATCAAACACAAATTCGATGAATGAAACGCAAATCAGTATGAATCAAGCGCAAACCAGGGTGAATCAAACGCAAACCTCTAAAATCAAACAAAATCACACCAAAACACATCTAGACTTCGAATTTCGATCTGAAAAATTGACAATTCACTCACCAACACATTTCGAACACAATTCTAACAAGCAATTTCGATTAAAAACACACAAATTTTCAAATTGAATCAAAAACAGTGCGTGAAACTCGTGAACTTCGAACTCAACAAAAATCACAAATTCATACTCGATTTCAGTGCAATTCTTGAAACAAATTATGCAGACATGATCGATTTCACAATGCGCACAAAACCTAATCAGATTCAACTCAAAAATTCAACTAAAAATCAAAATTGATTTTGACTTCGTGAACAGTAACGTGAACAGTGTCGAAAAAAAAATTCTTGATTTTCAAACGGATTTGGCTCTGATACCAATTGTGGCCCAAGATTTACTAGCTTAAAACACATACAGATTATCACAAACACTTTGTTTATTAATCACAAGAATTACATCAAGCCATAGATCTAAAAGTGATTAACCTTTCAAGATAGAATGTGTTTGTGTGTGTACTCAATGTGTGCAACTATGTGTTTCTCTCAACTACCACCAATACTACACCTTCACTTTCACACACTAAATCTCTTGTTTACACAAGTCTACTAGAAACAATACAAGGACTTGCTTATATATAGGTCAACATGACCAAGCAAGGTCAAACCTTCTAAGCTCATTACAACTCATACACAAACACTAATTACAACAATGACCCTCATTTAATCTTGAATACAATTATAGTCTAACACCGAGCTAAGACTGTGGCCTCTAAAAAGAAGAAATCTAAGGCCACCGGTCCGTACACACTCGCTTCCATGACTCTGCCCCTGAAAAAACCTTCAGAGGCTACCCCAGTCAAAACCCCTTCTTTACAAAAGCATATGAGCTTCAAATCTCGTACTAAGTCTCACCGTAAGAGACTTAGGAAACCTTTTTTGGCTAAGCTACCTACTCCATCAATCGATTCTCAAAAATCGGTGGGTGTTGAAATTGTGTCATTCGGGCCAAGGGAATCTGTTACACCACAAGCCGCCTCTTTTGTATCTTCTCAACAGGGTACAATTATACATAAGGGGACCCCACCTCTTTGGTCAATGAAGATGACTTGGATGCCTCCTTGGTCCAAGGATTTTCTTCTCCACCTCACGGCTTTTCACCCGAGATCGAAAGTCCCGAATATCTTGCACGATCCAATGAAGGATCGATCATTCCAGGGGCCAGTTCTGAGAGTCCTGATAACTTTCTGGACTTTCTTTTCGTTGACACAGGTGTTGGGTCTGAATCTCAACACGACCAAGAAAATGTGATCATACGGGATCTCTCCCCAGCTTCTAGCAAAGAGGTTTCTCTTCAGCCTTCCCCCCAGCCAACCCCAAACACACTGACCGATCGTCTCCCTATCCGACCCCAAACACATTGAAAGACACTCTCCTGAACCGACCCCAAAATCTACCTTGCAATCCTCATCCATACAATCCTCTCCTCATTCCCCAAAAGACTCGTCATCCGAAACCTCTTCATCCAACTCTTCCCCTGACCTACCCCCTAGCTGTCAACCTCTAACCCCTTACTGAATTCTCCCTCACCACCTACCGACCCCTCCCACTAACCGACCAAGCACCTCTTCGGCACCTCCTTCCTATCTGTCGAGCCTCCCCCAAAATCCCATCCTCATAACCCTTGAGATGATTGCCGATATACTTGACACAAATGGACAGCATCATTTTCTTGGTGCTCAGTTTCCCACCCTTCAAGAAGAATTTGGTAGGTTCCTTGCTCACACAGGTCATCGAGTCACTGTTCTCGAACAAAACTCAACTCGGGATATGCAGATCTCCCAAGACCTTGATTTCAACAAACAACATTTGACCGACATTCTTCTCCTCCTTCAGGAATAATATACCGAGCTTCACTCGGTACAGTCGGGTTTCTTCAAGTGCATGGATGCTATACACAAGGATATGAATGATATGTCTACCCTGCTCAGCTCATTGGTGGGAACAGTCAACACTCGGTTGGAGAGACTTCTGATAGATAACCTCAACCTCACTTTATCTATTGCATCCCTCAAAGCCGCCTCTGATGCAAGAGATAAATAGGTTGCATCTTTGAAGACCAAGATTCTCTCTCAGGACTTGGTAAATGAGAAAATTATGGATTTTATTACCCGACTTTATCAAAATGTTGACGACCTTCTTGAACTGGTTGCCAAGACTCGTTCTGATGAATGGGATATCGATCTGGGGGATGCGGAATTTGGTGATGAAGATCAGGGTTGTCTCAGCCAAATAGATCGAAGAATGGGTCGTGTGTCGACCCAAATGGGGTTTTCTTCTCTGTCAGCCGATGAGGGGGGAAACCTATTGAGGGGGAGCTTCATACACCTCATGTCCACGAAGAAGAAACTGGCAGGTCTGCAACAACTGAGCTGGCCAAAGGAGAGGGCACCAGCTGATCAAAAGCAACTGATCAGGCCGATGTATCTAAGGGGGAGCCAATGAAAGACAAGGGCAAGAAAAAGTCGACGCCTGCGGAGAAAGTTGCTGAAATAAAAAGACAAAAAGAAGCAAGAACCAAGCACTCTTTAGATGTCCTAAAGCAACAACCTCCCTCAAAGATAACTTCTCAGTTTGGGATGTTGGTCGAAGATTTGAAGGCGGCCTAGATTTCTCAGAAAGCTTTTGAGGAAACAAAAGAGCTTTCTCGGAAACTTGCGGAAGAGAAGGCCAAAGAAGTTAAGCTTTCAGATGATCCAATCGAGGCCTAAAAGCTGGAGCTTGGAAGTCTAGAGAAATCGTCCAAAGATTCTGAAGAGCGTAAAGCTAAGTGCATTCGGTGGTACAGAAAGTCACTCACCAGTCGACGACAAAACTCCCCAATCACCGGTGTCAAAGTCTTAGGGCCCAAAAACCCAAAAGACATGATCTATCTGACTATTTCAAGGGAGGATGTAACGAGACGAACTGACAAACTTGAATGGATTAAAGCTTATGGTGTTAGTGAATGGTTTGAGATCATCAAAATTCTAAACAATTGTAGGAGCTCCTTCAAAACTAAATTGGAGATTATATTCTTGCTCTTCAGAAAAATATGAAATCCAACTGACTAATGTATCGGATTGATCACACGCCTACTGAACAAGAGTTCATTGATAAACTCAAGGTTGATCACTCCTCTTCCTCCTCCAAGCCGAAGTCTCGGTCGGCTAAAAAGGAAGGTGTTTTTCAAGCTATGGCCAAGGAAGGAAAGGTTCCAAAAACTTCCAACCTTGACCTGTCTCTACCGACCCTTAGTACCTCAACCTTTCACAACTATCATCCTTGAGCCGGTGTATGGAATTTTCTTAAATGATGGCTTCGGCCAAATTCGCTTCTTTAGGGCAGATCAAGTCCAAATAGCCGACAACCTCTTCTTATCTGGGATTCTTCAGATCATCCCAATCGGCGCTCACACGGTGGATCTCTTCAATGTTGTGACTGATGAATTGAAGAAGAGGGAGTTCATTCAAGGTGACCCGTTTGAAGAATCTTAGAAATTCTATCTTTCTTTATTTTAATTGTACTTGAATTTTGTTTTGTATTGTAATCTTCCTCATGAGATTAATACAAGTACAATTTTATTTTGGTAAATAGTGTGTATAGTTTATTCTTTCATTCATCTTATACTTGTAAATGTCGGATACTCTAAAAATTCCAAAAAGAAACAAAAAGAATGGTCTATGTAAAAAAGAACCCAAAAAGAGTAAAACAGGGTCAAATGCATTATTCATTTACTTACTCTTTTATTGAAGTATGGAATCATCAAATAGGGGGAGATTGTTGGGTCATCAAGGATTTGAAGATGACCTCCCCTTCGGCTTGTTATTTCATATCTGTTATATGTTGTCCATCTCCATACTTATTTTATTTTAAGGTTCTTTGTAATAGCTTAGTTGTGCCTCAAAAGATCGGTAAAGTCGAAGACCAACCGAAATCAGCAAGAAGTAAGCCCTCTGATGCGGATCAAGACAAGCTTCCAAGATCACTAAGCTGAGCATCTGCCGAAGTTGTCCCCTTCGGTCGACAGATGTTATACCTGTCGATCCACATCCTTTTGGTCGGCAGGATGAGCTCTTGCCGATAGAAGTTATTCTGCACAGGAGATATTCACCCAAGTTCTGAATTGATGGAGACCTTCTCCAAATGATCTCAAAAAGATTTGTGCCAGATATACTTTATTAAGGTATTGTCTTATCAAGGTACAAAGGTCTTCATTGTATCCTGATAATTCATGTCAAATATCTTATTCATTATGGAAGAAAATCTCAGGGATCAAATATCAGTTTGACAAGTGTCCTTTGCATTCAATGCATAAGGTAGTATATAAAGGTGAAGAACTTCTCCATGCAAGCTATGATTTTACAAGAGAACTCAGTGCACTCAAGAAAGTTGGCAATCTCACTCTCTCATCCTCATAGCTTTTAATCTTTGTGCTTTCAAGTTGTGTTCTAAGTTTCTTTGTGAAAAGATTGATAGAATTATTTATCTGTTCTTTCTGCATCAATCTTTATAAGTTTTCTATGTATAATTCTTGATAGTGATATCAATAAAAGAATTAAAATTAAGTAAAAGTTTTGTGTATTGTATTCAACCGTCCCTTTTACAATACTTGTTTTACTTTCTTATTTACTTTTGGGACCAACAGTGTTTACTATAACAAATTAGATATAAAATAATAACTATATTTATGAACTTATGTTTTACTTATATGTTTGAGGTTTAACAATATCAATTGTAGTTCAAAATGAAATTTTGTTTTACCATTTATTTGTTACCCAATTTGTTACCTGCAACTTTTAATGGGTAGGGTAGGATACGGATAAGGGTTTTATGAGATGGATAATTACCCGTTTCATTACCCGCTATTTTAAATGGATTATACCCTACCCATACCCTACCCGTTGCCAGCCTTAAGTACAATAACCATCAATGTATTTTCCGGTTTACTCGGACGTTAACTGGAATTTGTAACATATTACATGAACAAAAGTGCAGTTTACTCTAAATTTACTTAATAAGCCATAAAGATTTGAGAACATCTCTCACAGATTCTATAAAATAGAGAAAATAAATATTTTATCTTTATTTTAATCATATATAAACAAAAACCACAACCATGCACCTAGGACAATGATAGACCAATAATCTCCATATGATTTTATTGGAATTTTTGTTTTTTTTTAATATTTAATATGTTAAAGACCTTTTTGGCTTTTATGAAAAATGTATATTTCATTACTAATTATGTATCCCTATTATGCAGCGAGATATAAATAAAGAATAAAAAACTAATGCAACTCCTTAACATATATATGCCATCAGCAGTCAATAACACAATAATTCCACAACATGAAAACCATCAACATCTCAACTATAAATCACAATCACTAATTTTATATAAAGGCGACACCAGTAATATGATACACCTGTTCTAAAATATGCTTAGCAATAAAAGAGAGAACGTACATATTTTATAGATTTTGACAAATCAATATTGTAACCTAGTGCATTAGGCAACATTAGGAAGTGGCATCATAAGAAATGGAATGTTAGAAATATAGATTTTTCTGAAAATTTGATAAGGTAACTAAGTAGTAGTATTGCTCTTTCTTTAAAATTATAACATTTAACTATCAGATGTGTTACTTATTTTGAAGCATAATAGATATGTCAATTAAGATGTTGAATTTTAGTGCACCTGACTTGGAAAAAACAATTTATACTTCATCCATCCCTTAGAGATTGATGCATTTTATTTTTTTTGTAAATCTTCATCAAAATTAGAGTAAATTACATTTTTGGTCCTTGTGGTTATCACTCCATATCAAGTTTGGTCCATCTTTTAAACTATTTACAGTTTTGGTCACTATGTTTGCCATTTTGTTTCACTTTTGGTCCCTCTAACTAATTCTAATTAAATTTTTGAGTAAATTATGGATTTGATCCCTCACGTTTGTTGATTATTACGGAATTGGTCCCTCAACTTCAAATATTACATGATAACCCTCCAGGTATGCATTTTGTTACGGAATTGGTCCCTCGAGCTAACAGATGTCTAACTGCTCCGTTAACCATGAGGGTATTTTTGTCATTTGACCTTATTTAATTTATTTTACCATTTTTTAATTAGTTTTAATTATTGCTCTTGAATGTTCATCTTCTTCAACATGAATACCAAGAACACCAAGAACAAACCCAAATCAAATTCATTAAAAACCAAAAACCTAAATCAAATCCATATTAGAAAACCTAAATCAAACCCAAATTTAATAAATCTAAATAAAACCTAGATATAAAAATGAAAAACCTAAATAAATCTCTGATTTATACCTAATAAAACCTACTTAAAAGATTCAAAGAGAAGAGTGAGAGAGAGAGAGAAGAGAGACAGAGATCTGAGATAGAGAGATATCTGAGAGGGAGAGAGGGAGAGAGGGAGATCGAGAGAAGATGCAGACATGGGTAGAAGAGATCGCCGGTCGCCGGAGACGACGTATTCGTCGGAGAAGACGAGGTCGCCGGCGTCTATCTCTCTCTCTCTCTCACACACTCTCGATCTCTCTATCTTCTCTTAGATATGTTTTCTCGATCTCTCTCTCTCTCTCTATCTTCTCTCAGATCTCTCTCTCGATCTCTGTTGGTCCCTAAGGTGTTTAACAAGTTTGTAGAAGAGGGGGGTTGAATAAAAACACAAGAATTTAAAGTTTAATAAATTGTTTATTGATAAATCAAATACAATTTACAAGTTTGTTGCGGAATAAGATTAAGACAGACTCAATCTAAACAAACTTAAGAAACACTAAGATGGTTGCACAAGAAATTCAGAGAATGGGGGATTAAGAGATAGAAAACAAGGGTTTCTATATGGGGTTCAAGGATTGAGCACACTTCAGATGAAGGGATGATCTTCCTATTTATACCCTATGCATTAAATGCATGGCAGGGTACTTTACACGTGGCGTTCACTGATTGGATTTGGTAGTCTGACTTTTGGGAGACATGCTTTCGGTCCGACAATGAACGGTCTAGATGACAGAGGTGTTGTACGAATTGTGGCAGAGACATGTCCGTTCTGACATATCGTACTAAGTTGTGCAAGGAGAGACAAAAGGAAACTTGAGACATAAGCCAAGTGATCATTTGATCGCTGAGTATCTCTTTCTTCAGAGATATCAAGATTTCAGCGATCGCTGAAGCTTTTCCTCATGTTCCTTCGCGTATAAGTAGATTCGTCTTTGCTTCACTGATATCCGCATCAGGTCACTAGTAGACTTGTCTTTGTTCAGCAGCTTCGTCTTCGATTCAGCTATGAACATCTGTTGACGCGAGACTTGTCTTCAGGGGTTACGTTACTGTTTACATCAGATACTATCGGCGATACTGAACAGGATCAGTTTGATCACTGATAGTGAAACACTAATACATACTAGATGTTTATAAGAAGACAATCAGCGATAACTGAACAAACTTAGTCGCACTATCTCCTTTCAACCCTTTGAGCGAAATGCGGCAAAAGGAAGGAAAATCCATGGACCGACCCCATCATCTCCACCCCGTAGGAACTACGAAATACATACTAGATGTTTATAAGAAGACTATCAGCGATAACTGAACAGACTCAGTCTGATCGCTGATGGTGAAACACTAATACATATTAAAACGTAATTTTCACTAAGTATAGAAAAGGGTCGTTATCAAATCTCTTGATTTGCTTGGACTTTGGAGGAAGAGTGGATGGCACTTTTAGTATAGCAGCGACTCTATTGATGAGGGCATCATTTACCCTTTCAACATAGCCTCTGTATGTAGACTTTGATTTCTTCAGCGCATCTTTGAACTCAAGCCACTCCATGTAGCCAAGATCTTCCAGCTTTGAAATGAAATAGCCTTGCAGCTTTCATCCTCTCTGGTAATCTCCATGGTGACGGAGAGTTTATCCTTCTTCTTTCTTCCAGAGATAGCAACCGCTACGATCTTCAGTGGGTCAGAGCGATAGTCGATTTTGTGTTTGCACCAATCGATAGAATTATCGCTGACCGCTTTATCTTTGGAGCGTTCCTCTTCAATCTCTTTCAAAAGAGCTGCCTGAACTTCCACTGGTTTGCTTTTCAGCTTCTTGTCTTTAACTTGAGAAGACTGAATTTTGAGAGCCAGAGAGGCATCTCTTTGACAGTCAGCAATCAGCTTCTCAGCCCTGGCGGATTCTTCAATTTCAGCTTCAGTCAGGAACTCCAGATCTGATGATTGAGAGGGGACCTTTCGTCGTTGACTCTCCAGATGAGAGATCATCTCTGTTCTTTTCTTTCTCTCTTCCTCTGACCAGTGAGATGGTCTAAAGGGCCTTCCATGATGTTGCAGGGACTCTTCTTCTTCTTCATCCTCTTCATCAATCTCTCGGACAGAGATTGGGATTATTTGGTCATCAGCTTCAGCAGCTGGGATTATTTGGAGCTCTTTACCCTTAAGCAGGGGAGAGAACTGTCTGGTCAGAAAAAGAAAAAGGTTAGATTTATTTAGGGAAGGAGAGAGATAAAGGCTAGAAAGAAACAGGGGTGGGATTTTTATAGAAGGATAAAGGAACAAGAGTAAGGCATACCTGAGAAGGATTCTCCTCAGGTAGTGAAATCATCTTCAGGGTTCCCTCAGCAGTTGCACCTTTGCTTTGGGAAGGGGTTCCTGAAGGTGTCTCTTGACTCCCCCCTGCTTTGATAACTTCTTTCGAAGCTATCGCTGATGAAGTGACGATTGAAGAACACCATAGATATTGATCTTCATCGTCATCATCATCATCTTGATGAGAATCATCCTCTTGATCTTCAAGATCAAGGTCTTTATCATCATCGTCTTCTTCCTCTTCATCATCGACTAGATCAGCGATGGAAGGAGGGGCTTTCTCAGCAGCTATCTCCCCATCAACCTGAGAGGGAGTTTCCTTCTGTTGGACCTCAGCAGCTACTTCAAACTCCGTATTTTCTTCAGCTGCTTTCTCCCCCTCTTTGTCATTATCATTAAGGGAGAGATCTTTGGAAGGAGATGAAGCTTTTGCAGCGGCTAACAGCTGAACTTCAGCCTCCAAACAGTCCAGACGGCCTTCAAATGCAGGAAGATCAGACATTGCCTGATGAATAAATTCCACGCAAATGTTCAGCGATGTTCGATCGTTCGCTGTGAATGAAGGAGTAGGAGTTGGAGCTGGGGCCTTCAGATGAGTCAAGATTTGCTGAAGTAGAAATTCACAGGCATCAACCTTTGTAGTCAAAGCTGCAAACTGTTGCTGTGAGTCTTCCCTGAGTTTGTCAATCGCTTCTTGGAGAGTAACGATGTGAGAAACTTCAGCTTTGGAGGCGCAGGTGGCAGTCAGCGTCTTCAGTGCTTCACCAGCTGATTGAACAGCGTTGGTGGTGTTGTTGAGAGAGGCATTCATAGATTCCACCTTTGCACTCAGATTGTTGACATTGGTGTCAACAGTCGCCAAAGTAGGACCTGAAATATAAGTTAGTTTTTGAGAAACAGGCTTATATGGTGAGTTGGGAGAAGTGTTTAAGGTTATAGGGATACCTGAATTATCAAACATTTTGTAGAATTGTAAAGATTCCTCAAAAGATTGATGTTCAGGTCCTATGGGTCCAAACTGTGGAGTAGAGATAGATGGAGGGTTAGAGATTAAAGAAATAGAAGGACTAGAGATGGGGATAGAAGATGTAGGGATAGGGGTAGTTACCTCAGGTTGTTAAACTGAGATTGTGGGTTGCGTCACTGTTGTTGTGACAACGACCGAGATCGTTGGCACGGTTGAAATGGTTGTCACTGAGGATGTGGAGGAGAGACCCACGAAAGCATCCAAGGAAGTTTGTAGAGAAACATGCTTAGGTATAGAGCTAGAAGTAGCTTTCTCCTTGGTCACCTTGGCCTTCTTCGAAGGACCAAGGGAGCCAGTTGATGGTCATTTGGAAGGGGTGGTGGCAGGGATAGCAGAAGAAGGAACCTCCTGCATGGCCGCTGAAGTAGAAGAAGTGAGGAGAGAGAGTCGGGAGCGAAGTTCAGAGATACTTAGCTCGTTGGGGAGCGGCTTGACTTCCAGAGAGTGCTGACCCACTTTCGGAAAAGGGGCATCCGAGTTGGTGGGGTAAGTAGTAGGGTAGAGAAACTTCAGGTACGCGCAGATAAAGCGTACGTAGGGGACTTTGGGTTCCCTCTTGGTCTTCTCTATCTTTGACTTCAGGTCGTCAAAGATGGTTGTTGCATAGTCGAAGTTTCGTCCAGCTATCACTGAGTAAGCCATCTGGACCTGAACCTTGCTGGCTTGGTCCAGTGACCCACTCTTCCCACTCATGCACTGAATGAAGTGTGAGAAGATGTAGTTTAGCTGGGAAGGCATCAGTGCCTTCTTCACAAGAGTCAACTTCTTGTTTGGAATAGTCGTCCTTGGTTTGGGTTCCCAAGCATATTCCATGGCATCCAGGAATTGGATGAGTTCAGCGTCAGTTGGCAGGACGTCGAATCCATTCCTAGGTTTGTCAGGAAAACACAGAGCTTTCCTCAAGCCTAGGGAAGTCATCATCCCTGAGCCAAGTTGAGTGCTGAAGGAGATAGCAGGAACCTGTTCACCCTTTTTGTTGGTGATAGAGGTTTCATCAGCAGTAAACCAGAATTGCTGGAGAAGAGCTTTGGAGGGTGTGGGATCCACAGTGATAGCATAAGCAATGCAGGATTGCTTGAGAAATATTGCAGCTTTCTTCAGATGTGGATACTTAACACCGTCAAAATCAAGGCGAGCGAGATGGTTGTTCTTCGGAAGCTCTGATTCAGTGATGGCGAACTTGACGTTCTTAGAGGCGACAAGTGCTGATTGAGCCATTCTAAATATGAGTAGATACAGGATGTCAGGATCGAATTCTTAACAAGAATTTATTCTCAGAAACAATATCAAAGAAGTTTGCGGAATAACACTTTGATATTTAATGAAACAGTAAATTAACACAGAAAATATGAAGAATAAATTGTAAACTTGTATTGAATGCTTGAAGCTACAAGATTACACACTCAACCTCAATATTGATGAACAGACTCACCAATACGAATTCTACTTCTCTAGAATTAGGATCTATGCCATGAGGTTGATTTCTCTCTAGGATGATTATCAAAAGTTGTTTTTCTATCTATTCTATACATTCTATACATATACTGATCAAAAGATAATTACAAATAATAAACAAATCTTCAGTATATCTTCCATGTATATCTTTAGTATATCTTCAGTATATCCAGCTGTCATTCTTTCCATCCGGATCTCTTAAGCAGCATTAAATATGCTCAGCAGCATTAACTTCTTCTAGCAGCATTAACTACTAAGCAGTACTAACTACTAGCAGTACTAACTAGCTAAGCAGTACTAACTCTGAACTAGCAGTAGTAATTTTGTACTAGAAACATTAACCACCCTTGTACTAGCAGTAGTAACCATACTTGGTAGAATCTTCAGTTCCCAACAATCTCCCCCTAACTTGACTTATAGAAGAGAAGTCAAGTTCTTCAGATACTCTTTCAGAAGCTCTCCAAGATGCTCCCAAAACTTCATAGTGGCCTACATTCCAGTATTTGCATCCAATCCCAAACTCTGATTGATGGTTCTTTGGATCAA
This sequence comes from Arctium lappa, assembly GCA_023525745.1. Lineage (NCBI taxonomy): Eukaryota > Viridiplantae > Streptophyta > Magnoliopsida > Asterales > Asteraceae > Arctium > Arctium lappa. The sequence goes on along the minus strand of CM042048.1, from coordinate 67,212,518 downwards.
GTATTTAGCCATTTCTGAATCTGGAATACACCCTAGCTTTTTCTTCAGCATGGCATGAAGCTTCAATCTGCTATGATTGTACACTCTATCCACTAGGAAGTACTCAGTGTGATTTAAATCCAAAGTCACTGCATATACTCCACTAGTTTCATATAGAGTCCAATTATTCACTGTTTGAAAAACATTTCTTATTACCTCCTCTACTTCATCAGGTTTGAACATCATACACAGATACTCCATTACCAGCTTTTTAATTGAAATCTCTGGAGCTTTCAGTTCATCTGCATATGACTTCATCCCTATTGCAAACATTTCTTCAATATCAGACCTTGAACATGTTCTGACAATCTTACTCCAAGTGTTGTACACTTCATATTTCTCATCTTTTCTCTTCAGTCTGATGTACTCCTTTCCATCCACTGTCAATGTATCCCAGTAAATGACCTCAGGAGGCTTAACTCCTACAGGTTCTGCAGAAATTGGTTCAGGCACTTTGTCCATCACTACCATATACAAACTTACATCATCTTCGGTTGATGGCTCTTGCTGTTTAGATGACTCAGGTGCCACTTCTTCTTCAGCAACCTTCTCAGCTTCTCCTTCAGATACTCTAGGCTTCTTAGTTGACTTTCTCCTAGCCATCATCTTTGTTCTTTTTAAAGATCTTACACTTTCACCAATTGTAGTTTCCTTTTCTGGGGTTTCTTGCTCATCAGGAAACTATTTTTGTAAGAAATCATTGCTCTCTTTCATTCTTTTCTCCATTTCAACCCTTGCAGTATCATCCCCTTGGAGCTTTGTCATCTCAGCATCATACATCTTCTTAAGGTTCTCAAAAGACATTTTAGAAAACATCTCCACCTTGACACCTATTGCACCCTTGAGGAAAGTAATCATTTTCTTTCTCTCTTGAGCACCAAGGTATGTCTTTGAAGGTTGTCTTTTTCTTGCAGCCATTTTGATCTTGGTAGGCTTATTCAAAAATGTGGCTTTCTGTTTGGCTTGCTCAGTTGCTAAACTCTGTTGGTAGGCTTTGTTTAACTCTGCAGCCATTGCTTTAGCTATTTCTCTATCCTTTGATACTTGCTCAAATTCTGCTTCTTCAAGTTCAAGCTGAATCTTCCTGGCTAGAGCTTCATCTGAGTCAATCAACTTCTGCCTTTTCATTGGTTGATCTGATTCAACTAGCTTTGCCTTACCTTTCTCTTTACCCATCACTTTCTCAGTGCTGGAGTTCTTTGCTGCATCACCTCTTTCTTTTATGACAACTCCTTTGGCCTTTGATATGACCTTGGGAGTATCATGCTTGGCTTTGATGAGTGTTTCTGCAATCTCAAGCTCTGTAAGGACCTCTTTTACTGTTTCTGCTGCTTCTTTCAGATCAGCAGTATTAACCATTTCTGCTGCTTTACTTGAACTGGCAGTATTAATGGTTTCTGCTGCTGGCTCTGTTTCTGCTGCTTGCTCATTCTCCCCCTCAACATCATGTTTTTCCTCTTGCTCCCCCTTAGCTTTGGCCTCAGCTTCTGACTCCCCCTTTTTGGGAGCATCAGTCACTGGTTTCCTCCTTCTGAGCACAAATTGTTTCTTCTTCCTTTGCATAATCAGTTTCCTTACCATTTGCTTCAGGTTGATGATTTGTTCTTGTTGTGACAGAACTATAAGTTTAAGTTCTTCTATATCCTTACCCTGTTTGATTACATCCATGTTGATGTTTTCCATGGTTTCCATCAATTCATAATAGTTATAACTGTCCTCACCTTCTCTGGAAGTGTTACCCTCCTTTGAAGGATCATTGGATCTTTTAGTAGTGGAAGTCTTCTGCCTAGCAGAAGCACTATCCACCCCCTTGGTTTCTTGGCACCAGGGACCTTCAAATGATTGCTCATTTGAAGTTGCCATGGGGAAGGTCTTATTGATGTTACCACTTTCCTCCTCTGTGCTAGCAGGAGTAGTGGCAGCCTCATCACCCATATACTCTTCCTCCTCCTCAGAGAGCACCTCCTTGGGGCTGGGAGACACCCCTGTGGTTTCCCTATGGATATTCTTTAAAGGAGAATTCTCCTTTAGAGGGCTTAAAGGCTTGGGGGGTGATGGTACAAGAAGGGAAGGAGCCTTCTTTACCTGTTTCCTCTTGTAAGTTTGGGTAATAGGAGAGGTTGGTTTTGCAAGAAGGGACTGGGGAATTGTTTTTGAGTGGGAAGGTTGGGCTTGGCTAGCAGTGGGATGGTCTAATGGGGGCCTTGACCCTGCTGCCATACCTTCAGTGGTTTGGGACACCACCATCATTGTAGAGAACAATGGGGTGTCAACTCCTTCCGAGTCCCCAGCAGATCTTCTCATATTTGAGAAAACCTTGCCTTTGGGGGGTTTAGGTACATATACCCCAACAGGTTGTGGTATATCCATCAATTCATTAGTAATAACTTCTTGGACAAACCTGGGATACATAAAGAAACTCTTTTTGTTTCCTATGTTTGATACAAGATCATTGAATATCATTTTTGAAAAATTTTACCTTCTGGCTGTAGCCAAACAGACCAAAGCATAGGCAATGGGACTGCTGAACTCACTCCATCCAGTAGTCTTTTTGGAGATGCAATGCATCAAGGTATGAACAAGAAAACGCCATTGGGGTGAAAATTTTGCTTTTGAGAATTTGAAAACACCCAATGGGCCTCCATACCCCATTCTTGTAAGGGAAGAGAACAGTTCATCATTGGGAATAGAAGTTATACCAGAAGCATCGTCTAGACGTAGACTGATGCGAATAACTTCTTCAGAAACAGTTAAGGGTTGGTCACACACCCTGGTCTTGATCATCTGCACACCATTCTCAGCAACAATGGTGGCATTAGCCCAGAACTGCCTTTGATGCTCAATGTAGATTGTAGGAGCAACTGTAAGAGCATGAGCAATATGGCTCGACTTGAGAAAATCCACAATTTGATGAAATCCTGCAGCTTGCTTTGGCTTTTGTAGCATTGCGATCTCATTGTGCTCGTCGATAAACGCCATGGATGCCATTGAACTGGGTTGTTCTTGCCTGGAAGACTAGGTACTTGAGAGAAAAAGATTTAGCGCACAAGTGAACAGTATGCAAAGAGTCGTTATGAACGTTTAGGCGGGCAAAGGGTATTTATAGTATTTGTAACATAAGCAGTATTAACCTAGAGCAGTATTAACTAACTAGCAGTATTAACTGTGAGCAGTATTAACCGCGAGCAGTATTAACTAACCAGCAGTATTAACTGCGAGCAGTATTAACCGCGAGCAGTATTAACTAACTAGCAGTATTAACTGTGAGCAGTATTAACCGCGAGCAGTATTAACTAACTAGCAGTATTAACTGCGAGCAGTATTAACCGCGAGCAGTATTAACTGACTAGCAGTATTAACCAACTAGCAGTATTAACCAACTAGCAGTATTAACCAACTAGCAGTATTAACCAACTAGCAGTATTAACCAACTAGCAGTATTAACTAATTAGCAGTATTAACTGTACTTACTCATTGAAGCTTAGGCTGAATTGAGTACTGCTATGTATGCCCTGCAAAGATAGATTAGTAACACCAAGAATCTATAATATTCAGATATTTATCCACTTTTTGAGATAATGCTTATTCAGAGTTGATCATTCCCACACTTGTTACCAAGAAAGTGAATCTACCCACATCAAAGGCTTTGGTGAATAGATCAGCAAACTGGTTGTCAGTATGAACTTTTACAACTTGAACAAGTTTTTTTTCATTACAGTCTCTTATGAAGTGATACCTGATCTCAATGTGCTTTGTCTTAGAGTGCTTGACAGGATTATTTACAATGCTGATAGCACTGCTATTATCAATAAAGATGGGAGTGTGTAGAAAGGTTACCCCATAGTCCAACATTTGATTCTGAATCCATAAGACCTGAGCACAGCAACTTGCAGCTGCTATGTACTCTGCTTCAGTTGTAGATGTGGACACTGTGGTTTGTTTCTTGCACTGCCATGAAACTAGTCTAGCACCCAAGAACTGACATCCTCCAGAAGTAGACTTTCTGTCCAAGTTTGCCCCACCTAGATCACTGTCTGAGTATGCTATTAGGTCAAAGGGTGAGTCATGAGGATACCAAAGTCCCAATCTGGGTTGTCCTTTGAGATATCTGAATATCCTCTTAACAGCTTGAAAGTGAGATTGCTTTGGCCTAACTTGGAATCTTGCACATACACAGACTGGAAACATTATATCTGGCCTAGATGATGTGAGATACATGAGAGAGCCAATCATGGATCTATAATGATGCACATCCATATCCTCCCCCTCAAGATCTGCTGTTATCTGCTTGTGTGTCTCCATAGGTGTGCTGGCAGGTTTTGAATCTGAGAAGCCAAACTTAGTTAGAATGTCCTGCACATACTTGGATTGACATATGAAGATACCATCTGACTTCTGTTGAACTTGGAGTCCAAGGAAGAAAGTAAGTTCCCCCATGGAACTCATTTTAAACCTTTGATGCATTAGATCCTCAAACTCCTTGCACATGTTATCTCTTGTAGATCCAAAGATAATGTCATCAACATAAATTTGGACCAACAAGATATCCTTCTTCTTTCTCTTGATAAATAGAGTCTTATCAATGACTCCTCTTTCAAAGCCATTTTCCAAGAGATAGGATGACAGAGTGTCATACCATGCTCTTGGAGCTTGATGCAGTCCATAAAGAGCTTTCTTCAATTTGTATACTCTGTCTGGATAGCTTGGGTTTTCAAACCCTGGTGGTTGACAGACATATACCTCTTCTTCAATTGAACCATAGAGAAAAGCACTCTTTACATCCATTTGATAGACTTTGAAGTTCATGTAAGAAGCATAGGCTAGGAATAATCTGATTGCTTCTATCCTAGCCACAGGTGCAAAAACTTCTTCATAATCTATACCCTCTTCTTGAGAATACCCTTGAGCCACTAGCCTTGCTTTGTTCCTTATGACAATTCCTCTTTCATCTCTCTTGTTCCTGAAGATCCACTTTGTGCCAATTGCTCTGTGACCTTTAGGAAGGTCTACCAGATCCCATACATCTTGTAGTTTGAACTGCAACAATTCTTCTTGCATTGCTTCTATCCAGCTGGATTCTTTCATTGCATCATGTGCCTTTTTAGGCTCAAGCTGGGATAGAAAGCAAGAAAGCACTGTATGTTGTTGATCTTGCATTTCTTGAAGTCTGCTCTGATGTCTAGTCATCATAGGAGATGATATATCTCCTATTACCAGCTGTGGAGGATGATTCTTTTGAACTCTGGTGTTATGACCAGGTTCTTCATTAACTTCAGCCTCTAGATTAGAGTCATTCAACTCAACTGAGGTGGTTTCAGCAGCTACTTCTGATTCTTTATCTTCTTGTATCTCTTCATCTCTACTCTGACTTGGTCCAGTAGATGGTTCCTTTTCACAGTCTTCAAAAGAATTCACTGTGGGTATGGGAAAGATTACTGATTTAGATATACTTTCTTGAACTTGTGTAGACCCTGATCCTCCACATCGTGAACCTGCATAATCATCACTACTAAAACCAAAGGAGTTAGTTAGTGAATCAATGTCAAATAGCCATTGAGGACCAGTTCCAATAGGATTTGGTGTGTTCTCATTGCATTTGACATTGTCACTCTCTTCAATTATTCTAGAAGATGAATTGAACACTCTGTAGGCCTTACTCTGAGATGAATAACCAACAAGAAATCCATCATTTGCTTTGCTATCAAACTTACCTAAGTGAGTTTTGGTATTGAGAATGGTACAAGGACACCCAAAAGGTTTGAAAAATCCAATAAAGGGTTTTCTTTTATTTAAAAGTTCATAAGGAGTCTTGTTCTTTTGTTTGACCACTAGAACTCTGTTTTGGACATAACATGCAGTATTAACTGCTTCAGCGCAGAAGGTAATTGGCAGTTTTGAATCAGCCAACAGAGATCTAGCAGCCTCTATTAGTGTCCTATTTCTCCTTTCAGCAACACCATTCTGTTGAGGAGTCCTAGGAGCACTATATTGTCTCTCAATCCCTTTCTCTTCACAAAAGGTGTTTAGATCATGATTTTTGAATTCAGTCCCATTATCTGATCTAATGATTTTTACTTTTTGATTAGTTTGGTTTTCAATTCTTAGGATAAAGGATTTGATCAGTCCACTTGTCTCATCCTTATTCCTTAGAAAATATACCCAGGTGAATCTAGAGTAATCATCAACAATAACCAAGCAGTAAGATTTCTTGCCAATACTCATAACATTTGTAGGACCAAACAGATCCATATGCAATAACTGGAGACAAGAAGAAATAGAATTTATCTCTTTGGTCTTATGAGAAGTTTTATGCTGTTTGCCTTTGAGGCAAGCAACACAATGATCATCACATGAAAAGACTTTAGAAGGTAAACCTCTTACAAGGTTTTTTTTAACAAGTTTGTTCATAGTCTTAAAATTCATGTGACACATCCTACTGTGCCATAGAGAGGATTCATCTATAGAAGCTTTTGAAACAAGACAATTTAGAGATGAATCACTTTTAACATTGTCCAAATCTAGACAGTAAACATTGTCCTTTCTTGGAGTTCTAAGTAGTATCATGCTTTCATCAACTACCTTGAACCCTGGAGCAAGGATCATACACTCAGTATTTGAAAATAATATACTATGTTGTTTGTCACAAACCTGTGATACACTTAACAGGTTGTACTTCAATTGATCAACATAGTAGACATCCTCAAATGTCATCTTACCTTTGGTGACATTACCTTTTCCACTTATCTTACCACCAGTAAGATTATCTCCAAATGCAACATGTCCTCCATTGATATGCTTGAAGTCCTGAAGGTATGACATGTTGCCTGTCATGTGCCTAGAGCAACCACTATCAACATGCCATATGCTCCTTCCCTTGAGTTGTTGGTTGCCCTGCACATAAGATAGATCAGTTAGTATGAATTAGGAACCCAAGCCAACGTGGTCTTGGGTACCCCTTTCTCATCAAAATACTTGCATTCCTTCTTGACAAGATTTTTGAATTTTAACTCCTCATACTTGGAGTACTTTGTCACAATAATAGGCTTGGAAACATGTGTGCTAGAAACAGTACTGGTTTTAGAGTTACTAATTGCCTTAGCAGCACTTGCATGCTTAGCAGTATTAACCTTGTTAGCAGTAGTAACTGTGTAAGCAGCAGAAACTGTATTGGCAGTGTTAACCTTTGAAGAGGTACTAACTGTATTAGCAGCATTAATATTTTTAGCAGTACTAACACAGGTAGCAGCAGTAATACTTCCAGCAGCACTAACCCTGTCAGCAGCACTAACAGTTTTAGTGCTTTTGGGCACCCACATTTTAATGCTTTCTTTTAAAATCCTTTTCTTCATGGGGCCTTTCTTTTCATCATGTTTCTTTCCAGCCTTCCTATAATCAACAGATTTTTGCTTATATCTTTGAAAGGTCATCTGTTGATTAATAGGATTGAAGAAGCAGTATTTAGCCAGATGATTTAGCTTGCCACATATGAAGCAAGGTTTTGGTCTATTGATTTTACTCAGATCAACTCCTTGCTTCTGAGCCCATTGATTATTCCAGTTTCTTTGATTTCCTCTTTTTAAACCAGAATTTAGGCTCTTGGCTTTACTGCAATCACACTGTTTACAAGATCCAGGATTCACAACTGTGGTTTGTTTGTAATGAACCTTGTTATCTTTTCCTTTGGTCTTCTCTATTTCCTTGGATTTGACCCAGATTTTCCCACATCCCTCATTGGTGATTATATTGTTTTCTACTGGGATCTTTTTACTTATATCATTATCTCTCTTCTTACTGGCTTCTTTCTCAGTTAAATCTTTAATTACTACTTCATCCAAAGGGTCTATCTTAAAGGCTTTTTCAGATAAGTCCTTTTTCTCCTTGGTTTCCAACAAGTCTGAAGTAGGAGAGATATAATTGTTGTTATAAGGAGGAGGTGTACTGTTGTATCCAATGTCAGGCTTCATCTTATCATGAATCTGAGCCTTTAGAAGAGAATCCATTGCTTTTGAAGCATATGAAAACTTCTCTATATCAAGTTTAACTTTAGACAGTTCCTCCTTTATCTTATCACTCTCTTCTAAGGATTTAGACAGTTTAGTCTCTAACTCATTCTTTTCCCACTTCCAATAGTTAATGTCATAAGAGTGTTGAAGTTCATTAGCTTAAAAGCCTTTGATTTGTTCTTCAAATCTCTCAACTATTAGCACATAATCTCTTCTATCCTTTTCTAACCTTTTGAGATCATCACACATACTTTGATTGTGATCCCTGTATCTTTTGACAGTGTCAATGCAAGTTTTAGTGCAAAGGTTAGAAATTACCTCAGATGGAAGATCAGACACTTCTGCCATAAGAGCTTGATTCTGAATGGCTTCCTCAGCTTGATCACTCCAGTCAAAACCCATTCCTTGTTGAGAAACAAGAGCTTGAGCAGGATTCTTGTTCTGAGTGTAGCCTCCATTCTGAGCTTGTTGGTGGTTGTTGTTAGGAACAGCACTCCTGCATTCTCTAGCAAAGTGTCCTTTCATGTGACACTTATAACATTCCACCCTAGTCTTGTCAAAGCCAGCTCCATCTTCTCTTCTTTGAGAGAAGTTACTCCTTCCTGTTCTTTTAATGAACTTCTTCACCCTCATGGATAGCATGGCCATCTGCCATTTGATATCCATCTCCTCCAGATCATCAGGATGAAGTTGATCCAGATCATCATTGATTAATGAATTGCTACTATGACTGGACAAGAAGGCTTCAAAGATTGTTTCAGATCCTTTTTCTGAACTTGCTCCACCAGCAGTACTAACTGCTTCAGGGATGGCAGTAGTATCAGTGGCTGCTGAAAGAAGTGCAGAATTGTGGACATAACCAGTAGGCTTCTTCTTGATCTCTACCTCAGTTTCAAAAACTCTTAGATCATTGTATAGATCATCAAGTTCTTTCTCTTCCAGATTGTCACTCTGCCTATAAGAGACAGTGTACATAGTCCATTCATCCCCAAGAGATCTGAGGAACTTCCTGTTGATGTCATCTTGATCCATCTTCACTCCAACAGTAGCCAGTTCACCAATGAGCTTGTTGAACCTGTCAAATGTTTGAGTCATAGACTCATTCTTTGAGGAAGTAAAGTTCTCATATTGCTGCTTTAGAACATCTCTTTGATTTCTTTTGATGCTCTTAGTTCCAGCAAATCTTTTCTCTAGAGCATTCCAGAGAATTTGAGCATCAGTGCAGTTGCAGAATTGATGCTGATATTCATTGGGGATTGCAAGGAGCAGAGTGCTCAAGGCCTTCATCTCTGTCTGTCTCATCTTTCTTTCACCATCTGTCTTTGGTGGAGGTCTTTTCCCATCTGGTCCTATTCTTCCAGCTTCAGAAGGACCATTCTCAATGATGTCCCACATTGAGTAGTCAGTGAGAAGAATATATTGTCTGATTCTAATCTTCCACATGTCAAACTCACTGGGTTTAAGCATTGGAACCTTGGAGACCAAAGTACTGCTTGATTCTGTAAGATTTTCCATGATAGATAGATGTTTCTGAGAGAGTTGGCTCTGATACCACTTGTCAGGATCGAATTCTTAACAAGAATTTATTCTCAGAAACAATATCAAAGAAGTTTGCGGAATAACACTTTGATATTTAATGAAACAGTAAATTAACACAGAAAATATGAAGAATAAATTGTAAACTTGTATTGAATGCTTGAAGCTACAAGATTACACACTCAACCTCAATATTGATGAACAGGCTCACCAATACGAATTCTACTTCTCTAGAATTAGGATCTATGCCTTGAGGTTGATTTCTCTCTAGGATGATTATCAAAAGTTGTTTTTCTATCTATTCTATACATTCTATACATATACTGATCAAAAGATAATTACAAATAATAAACAAATCTTCAGTATATCTTCCATGTATATCTTTAGTATATCTTCAGTATATCCAGCTGTCATTCTTTCCATCCGGATCTCTTAAGCAGCATTAAATATGCTCAGCAGCATTAACTTCTTCTAGCAGCATTAACTACTAAGCAGTACTAACTACTAGCAGTACTAACTAGCTAAGCAGTACTAACTCTGAACTAGCAGTAGTAATTTTGTACTAGCAACATTAACCACCCTTGTACTAGCAGTAGTAACCATACTTGGTAGAATCTTCAGTTCCCAACACAGGAGTAGAAGAAAAGGATTTAGTCTAAAAATAAAGAAGATTTTCTAGTTTCTATTTGAGAAAAGAAACATAGAAAATCAACAAACTTGAAGATTAAAAAGTTGTTCTTAATATAAGATACAAGAACAAGAAGAAAAACCAAAGATTTTGAATGAAGAATAATCAAAATAACATGGTTTTTAAAGAATAAAATCAAAAATGAAAATGATTTTATGTGATTAGTATCTTATAAACCCATAAATGGAGGTTTATGTAAAAAGATTTAAGATAAAAGTTATAAAAAGATCAAGAATAACCTGTTGATCTTTGAAGAAGATGATGCAAATACTTGAGAAAGTATTCTTGCTTTGAAAGTATTTCCAGAAAGCGTAAAATGATAAGAATGGAAAAACATTCCTTTTATACGTGTGAGAAAGGAGAGAGAATGTGAGAGGCGGGAAAGAAAATGCTCATCATGACATGGACACGTCCCACGACGTTGATTGGATAGAAGAGCAATAGACGAACGTGTCAGAAAAAAACATGTCGTGGATTGTCGGTTCAAATGGCGTCATAGAAGAGAGAGACTGTTCATTTGTCCGTTTGAAATTATCGCTGAAGAAAAGTCAGCGATAGATTTTTCTTTTTGAAAGTATCCCTGATGGAAAAGACAGGGATAGATTTTCTTTTTAAAAGCATGACTGACAAGAAATATCAGTGATAAAATTATTTTTCAAAAAGCTTTTAATCATTTGAAGAAAGTTTCAGTGAAGAAAGTTTCAGTGATTAAAGTTTTTATTTTGAAAAACATCTTAACTAAATGAAGATTCAGTTGTAGGAATTGAGAAAACATACCTGAGAGTCAGATTGTTTATCAGAGAGATGATAAAAGGGGAACTTATGATTACTGACACAATACATGAACGCTGAAGATTTATTCTTCAAGATTCGGCATTCCAAGCTTACTGATGAAAAAGTTGAACCTTGTCTCATCAAGAGGTTTGGTGAATAAATCAGCAAGCTGGAAGTCAGTAGGGATAAAGTGAAGTTCAATATCACCATTCATCACATGATCTCTGATAAAGTGATATCTGATCTCTATGTGTTTCGTCTTTGAATGTAGCACTGGATTATTTGCTATAGCGATAGCACTAGTGTTGTCGCAATAGATAGGAATCTTTGATAGCTGAAGGTCATAATCTAATAGTTGATTTCTCATCCATAAGATCTGAGAACAACAGCTTCCAGCGGCTACGTATTCAGCTTCAGCTGTGGAAGTGGACACTGAATTTTGCTTTTTGCTTGTCCAACTTACCAGCTTTCCTCCCAAGAGTTGACATCCACTAGTGGTATTCTTTCTGTCAAGTTTACAGCCTGCAAAATCACTATCAGAATAACCAGTTAGATCGAACCCTGAGTCTTTGGGATACCAAAGACCGAGGTTAGGAGTTCCCTTCAAATATCTGAAGATTCGCTTAACAGCGATCAGATGGGATTCCTTGGGTTCAGATTGATAGCGTGCACATAAACAAGTAGAGTACATAATGTCAGGTCGACTCGCTGTAAGATACAGCAGGGAGCTTATCATTCCTCTATAGGCAGTGACATCAACAGGTTTTCCAGAAGGATCTTTGTTAAGTGTTAGGATGGTGCCATAGGAGTTTTCATTGCTGAAGTTTGAGTAAGATCAAACTTCTTCAGCATATCTTTAACATATTTACCTTGGCTGATAAAAGTACCTTTGTCAGATTGTTTAATCTGAAGACCAAGAAAATATGTCAGCTCACCTATCATACTCATTTTGTATTCTTTCTTCATTCTTTCAACGAATCGAGTACACAGAGATGGGTTAGTAGAACCAAATATGATGTCATCGACATATATTTGTACAAGAATTATATGACCTTTTATCTTTCTGAAAAATAACGTATTATCAATCTTGCCACGTTCAAAATTTTCAGAGATAAGAAATGATGAGAGAGTGTCATACCAAGCACGAGGGGCTTGTTTAAGACCATAGAGAGCCTTATCCAATTTATAAACATAATTTGGATGCTTAGGGTCATAGAACCCTGGAGGTTGTTCTACATAGACTTCTTCATTCAGCTTTTCATTTAGGAACGCTGATTTTACATCCATTTGATAGACGATGAAGTCTTTATAGACTGCATAAGCTAAGAATAGTCGAATTGCTTCGAGCCTAGCCACAGGGGAAAAGGTTTCATCATAGTCTATACCTTCCTCTTGTCTGTATCCCTGAGCAACAAGTCGAGCCTTGTTGCGGGTTACAGTTCCATGTTCATCTAACTTGTTTCTAAACACCCATTTGATGCCTATAACAGTTTTATCAGATGGTCTAGGAACAAGATTCCAAACTTTGTTTCTAGAGAATTCAGTCAGCTCTTCTTGCATAGCGCTGACCCAGTTTGGATCTCTGAGGGAATCATCAGTCTTCTTTGGTTCTATTAAAGAAAGAAAGTTGACGAAGAGCCAGATATTACCTGATCTTCGTCGTGTCTGAATACCTGCATCTGGATCACCAAGAATTTTATCTATTGGGTGATCTATGGTCCATCGCTGGGCAGGAGCATGATCGCTTAACTCAGAGGTTGGATCAACAATTGGGATGTTTACTGATGAGGATGTTTGAGGTTCATCAGCAATTAACTGTTGAGTAGTGGACAGACGGTTGTTATCAGAGAGGTTTTCAGATAGAGGTATATCTGATGGTAGCAAAGTGTTTAGAGGTTCAGCTGAAACCCATGAGTTGGATTCAGTGCTAAGAGGTATAATGTTTGGATCATCATCAGCGGATGGAGGATCTGAATGCTGATGGTTTGAGAAGAAAGGTTCAGTTTCTCTGTAGTGAGAAAACATCCAAGCATTTAACTCTTCATTGTCAGTGATTGGTTTAGGGTTCGCTGAGCGAGTTTCATTGAATGTGACATGAATTGTTTCTTCCACAGATTGTCTTCTTTTGTTGAAAACTCTGTAGGCTTTGGAGATGGAGGAATATCCTAGAAATATTCCATCATCAGCTTTTGGGTCGAACTTTCCAAGTTGATCTCTGTTGTTTAAGATAAAGCACTGACAACCAAAGATATGAAGAAAACTGATAGAAGGTTTCCTTCCATGAAAAAGTTCATAGGCTGTCTTCCCAAATCGCTTTACTATCAGCGATCTGTTTTGAGTAAAACATGCAGTGTTTACAACTTCTGCCCAAAATTGAGTAGGGAGATGAGAATCGCTGAGCATTGATCTAGCAGCTTCAATGATCGTTCTGTTTCTTTTTTCAGCGACTCCATTTTGCTGAGGTGTTCTTACTGAGGAGAAGTTATGAGAGATTCCCTTGTTCTCAAAGAAGTTGTTCAGGGAACTGTTTTTGAATTCATTTTCATGATCACTTCTTATTGAACGAACAATAAGATTATTCAGCACTTCCATCTTTTTAACAAAAGATATTAGTTCTTCTGGAGTATCACTCTTACAACAAAGAAAGATAACCCAGGTATAACGAGAGAATTCATCTACAATGACAAGCGTATATTTCTTTCCAGCTATTGATTGGATGTTGACAGGGCCGAACAGATCCATATGCAAGAGCTGAAGAGGATTTTGTCACTGAGGAAAATTGTTTAGACTTGAAACTATCTTTTGTCTGTTTTCCTTTTTCACATGCTGAGCAGAGAGATTCTTTAGCATATGAGTGCTGAGGAGGACCAGAAACCAGTTTCTTAGATGAGAGAGAATTCAGGGTTTTAAAGTTTATATGAGAGAGCCTTTTATGCCATAGCCAGTTGACATCAGAAGAGGCCTTAGAGAGAAAACATAAGTTTTCAGTGATAGTAGAGTCCATATCTATTACATAGACATTTTCCCTGGGATAACCACTGAGAGAAAGTTTTCCTTTCTCATCCACCACTGAACATGCTTTCTTAGAAAAGCGAACTTCGTAGTCTTTTTCACATAGCTGACTGATGCTCAGAAGGTTGTGCTTCAGTCCATCTACATAAGCGACTCTTCGAAAGGTAGTTGTCTCATTGCTGAGGACACCAAACCCTCGGGTATATCCTTTTCCATTTGCACCGAAGGTCACAGAGGGACCTTTCTCTTCCTTGTATTCAGTGAGCATGTCTTTTTGTCCAGTCATATGACGAGAACATCCACTATCGAGATACCAGATGCCCTTTGATCCCTGCACACATAAGAAAGATTAAGCGTTGTTTGGTACCCACTTTTCAATGGGTTCTTTAGATTTAGTGGATAAGGAAGTTTCAGCAGTCTTCACAGTAGATGAAGATTCAGCTTCAGTGGTGATCTTTACTTTGGTTAATTTCTTAACCTTGTTGGTATTCTTCACCTTGGTCGATTTTTCAACTTTGGTGACCTTCTCAGCTTTAGAGGCATTTATCTTCACTTTAGCTGTTTCATCAGCTTTAGTGGCAGTTAGACATTTGCTTGCAATATGGTCAGTTAAACCACAGTGATAACATTTTCTGTATTTGAAAACGGTTTTAGGATTAGAAGTAGAAGGTTTTGCAAGTATAAGATGAGCAGGACCAGGTCCGAGAAGGCTTTCTCATGAGATCTGGGAGGAATTTTCATTTCTTCAGATCTCGTGGATTTAAGATCAATCTTTAGCTTTGGAGGACAGAGATCAAATATTTCTATCATAGAGCTAGAGGATTGATTTGCTGAAGGTTTAGAAGGAACTTTCAGCTTTGCTTTCCTGGTAGCCTTCTGAGGACGAAGAATGGATTTTCCTTTATCCGCAGACTTAGTGTCTTTGGATATTTCCTCAGGGATAGAATTAGAAGAAGAACAGGGATAGAATTGATTATAAGAAGTGTCAAAGAAAGAAGTGACAAACGTTCCAAACTTAAGCGAGGAACTTTCTTCTTTAGGCTTATCCTGAGGTGTCCAGAAGCCAAGACCAGTTCTATCACTTTCAGGAGTTTGAGCATTTATTATCTCAGAGATCTTTGTTGTTGATTTGCACCATTTTTCAACATGAGCCTTTCTGCTTTTAGAGCAGCGATGGCTTGTTCGCGTTCAATGCTGATGATTTCATTTATAATGACTTGATCTTTCAACTTTTCTTCTAAAAGATTTAGTTCTCTGATCTTTTCATGACATTTCTCTAGCTCTTGAGTTAAATGAACATTTTTATTCTCAGCTTGAGTTTTGTCGTTTAGAGCATTATAGAGGTCAATCGTCAGCACATCAACAGCGCGACTTCTCTCAGCTTCAGGCAGAGAGGGATTTGTGGAGATAGATACCTGAGATGATATGTAGCTCATAGAAGGTTCAGATGGTTTTTCTACTTCTTCTTTAATCTCGGCCATGAGTCAAAGATTTGCGACTTCTTCATCAGAACTTGATTCTTCTGATTCAGCCCAGTCATGTTCTTCAGCGATGAGACCTTTACCTTTTCGCTTGTAGCTTTTCAGCTTTTGATATTTGTTCTTTAGCTTTAGGTATTTGTCATCACTGGATTTTCTTGAGGTAGAAGGTTTGAAGACCTTTTTCGACCTGCACTCACTAGCAAAGTGTCTAATCTTTTCACAGTTATAGCAAGTAGCAGTAGCCTTATCAACAGGTGTTGATTTTGGCTTTTCAGTAAGAGAGAGAGGCTTACTTCTTCGGAAGTTGCTCTTTCTTGAAAATCTCTTAAAAGAGTTTGTCAAGAGTGCTAAGGACTCATCAAACTCTGAAAGATCAGGGTCTGATAGATCCTCAGATTCAGAATCTAACTCAGTGATGGTGAGAGTAGATCGCTGAGATGGAATTATCTCTGAAGAGACTAAAGCAACAAGAGTGCTTTTGGAGTCTTTAGAATCTTTTACAAGATTCTTCTTCAGTAGATTCGATTGCTCATAGTTGAGAAATATTCCATATAGAGTGCTGAGAGAAAGAGAATTTAAGTCTTTTGTAAGCTTAAGACATCTTGAATAACTGTCCCAGCTTTCAGGAAGACGTTCTAAAAATTTTGTTAGGACCTCAGAATTAGAATAGGTCCTACCAACAGTTCTTAGGTCAATGATTAAGCAGTTAAACCGCTGATGAACGTCAGAGAGAGATTCATTCTTACCAGCGATGAAACTTTCATACTGTCTTACCAAGTTAATCTTACGAGTTTCTTGGATTTCAGTGGTGCCCTCATATTGAACACATATGGTTTCCCACATTTCTTTAGAAGTTTTCAGATGCATGATGGAATGGAAAACTTCATCAGGCAGAGCCATTGAAAATAATGGTCTTTGCTCTTGCATCTATTTCTACCTTATTTTTATCTTCATCACTCCACTGTCTTATTTCTTTAACGACATATCATTCAGGGACAGCTTCAGTGGTGGCAGTAGCAGGAACAGGAGCTATAATTCTAACAGGTTCATAGGGTCCATTTTCTATATATTCAGGTATAGTAGGATCTGCACCTTCAAGAAATAGCATCATTCGATTTTTCCATAGAGAAAAGTTATCTCTGCTAAATCGAGGAGGTTTAGAAAGTGAATCATTATCATAGTAGTTTGTGTTTGTGTTAAGTGCCATATAAAACAGCAAACAAGAGAGTAGAGCAAGATCATGTTTATTAAATTAAACAAACTGCTCTGATACCACTTGTTGGTCCCTAAGGTGCTTAACAAGTTTATAGAAGGGGGGGGGGGTTGAATACAAACACAAGAATTTAAAGTTTAATAAATTGTTTATTGATAAATCAAATACAATTTACAAGTTTGTTGCGGAATAAGATTAAGACAGACTCAATCTAAACAAACTTAAAAAACACTAAGATGGTTCCACAAGAAATTCAGAGAATGGGGGATTAAGAGATAGAAAACAAGGGTTTCTATATGGGGTTCAAGGATTGAGCACACTTCAGATGAAGGGGTGATCTTCCTATTTATACCCTATGCATTAAATGCATGGCAGGGTACTTTACACGTGGCGTTCACTGATTGGCTTTGGTAGTCTGACTTTTGGGAGACATACTTTCGGTCGGACAATGAACGGTGTAGATGACAGAGGTGTTGTACGAATTGTGGCAGAGACATGTCCGTTCTAACATATCATACTAAGTTGTGCAAGGAGAGACAAAAGGAAACTTGAGACATAAGCCAAGTGATCATTCGATCGCTGAGTATCTCTTTCTTCAGAGATATCAAGATTTCAGCGATCGCTGAAGCTTTTCCTCATTTTCCTTCGCGTATAAGTAGATTCGTCTTTGCTTCACTGATATCCGCATCAGGTCACTAGTAGACTTGTCTTTGTTCAACAACATCGTCTTCGATTCAGATATGAACATCTGTTGACGCGAGACTTGTCTTCAGGGGTTACGTTATTGTTTACATCAGAAACTATCAGCGATACTGAACAGGATCAGTTTGATCACTGATAGTGAAACACTAATACATACTAGATGTTTATAAGAAGACTATCAGCGATAACTGAACAGACTCAGTCTGATCGCTGATGGTGAAACACTAATACATATTAAAACGTAACTTTCACTAAGTATAGAAAAGGGTCGTTATCAAATCATTAAGAGAGTTTGGATCAACAATCTCTCTTCTCTCATATCTCTCTCTCGATCTCTCTTCTCTCGATGTCTCTATCTTCCCCTAGATCTGTTTTCTCGATCTCTCTCTCTCTCTTCTCTCTTCTCTTAGATCTCTCTCTCTCTCGATCCCTCTTCTCTCAGATCTCTCTCTTGATCTCTCTCGAACTCTCTTCTCTCTCAGATTTAAGTTTGGTTTTTGAGTTTTTGGTTTGATTTAAGTTTTTTGTTTGGTTTGATTTAAGTTTTTGGTTTTTGAGTTTGATTAGGGTTTTAAAATCTTGGTATTCTTGAGGTAGAAGATGAATATTCATCATGTTCTTGGTGTTCATGTTGAAGAAGATGAACATTTAAGAACAATAATTAAAACTAATTAAAAAATGGTAAAATAAATTAAATAAGGTAAAATGACGAAAATACCCTCGTGGTTAACAGAGCAGTTAGACGTCCATTAGCTCGAGGGACCAATTCTGTAACAAAATGCATATCTGTAGGGTTATCATGTAATTTTTAAAGTTGAGGGACCAATTCCGTAACAATCGATAAACATGAGGGACCAATTCCGTAATTTACTCTAAATGTTTTAGTTAAATTAAAGATATCTAGGTCATTTTACTTTCTTTTTTATCTTCTTCCTTTTTTTGTCTTTATATTATAGAATAAATTACTTTTAAGTCCCTATGGTTTGTTTCTTTTTTTCCTATTTATTCATTTCTATCTTTTTTATTTTTCATTTTATAACCTTATTATATTAATTAATTATAATTTTAACTAAGAGTTCATTAAAAATATATATTCTACCTTTAAATTACACCTTAATAAAAGTTTTGTTAGTAACTTTAAAATGAGTTAAATATTGAATACTTTTAAATTTGTATGCAATTTATTCGATATATATCTGTAAATCCGTTTACACTAGTCCTAGAAAAGACATTTTTATTTTAAGTTGGGTTTAAAAAATGTACCGTTTTTCTTATTTATGTAATTTAAAAATTGAAATTTATCTATATGTATTAATAAAAAAATGTATCAGTTTTAGATATTTCATTCAACTAAATGTTTTTTAAATGTGTATTGAATAAAAAAACTTTATAATATAATTATTAAATTTTCTTTTCAAAATATAAATTTAAATTTTCGTGATGAAAAATAAATAACCAATTAACAGCCACACATTTCCATGATTTTATACTTAAAATGTTTATCTACGTTTCTTTGCTTTTGTTAAAAAAAATACAGTTTTTAATTTTAATTTTAATTTTAATTTTAAATAGAGTTTAATATTAAACTATATTTGAAATTATTAAACTAATATAGTGTAATTATTAAACAATATAGTTTAACTAAATTATTAAATTTATATACTTTCATCATTAAAAATGATGTATAAAATAATAAAAATGTGTGGTTATTAATTGATTATTTAGTTTTTATTACGATAAATTTAAATTTAGATTTTGAAAATAAAATTAAATAACTATATATTAAAGTTTTTATTTCATATACATTTAAAAATAACATTTAATTGAATGAAATATCTAAAAATGATACATTTATTTATTAATAGACGTAGATAAATTTTAATTTTTATCTTAATAAATAAGAAACAACGATACATTTCTTAAACCGAACTTAGAATAGAAAATGGTTTTTTTTGGATTAGTTTAGACGGATTTGTATATATATATATATATATATATAGAGGATAAATAGTATAGAATTTTAAAAATATTTAATACATATTTTTAATATACATTTAGTTAAAATTATAATTACTTAATTAATATAATAATGGTATAAAATAAAAATCAAAAACGTAGAAACGAATAAAACCGAAAAAAAAAAAGACAAACCATAGGGACTAAAGTTGTAATTTACTAATATACTCTAATAAGACAAAAAATGAAAAAGACAAAAGAATAAAGTAAAATAACCAAGATACCTTTAATTTAACTAACTTTTTTTAACTAGAGGGACCAAAAATGAAACAAAATGACAACCACAATGACTAAAATTGTAATTAGTTTAAAAAAGGGACAAAACAAGATATTGAGTGACAACCACAAGGACCAAAAATGTAATTTACTCTCAAAATTATATTTTCCTGTTTATTATGAATCGATAAAAATAATGACAACAATGGTTTTGGTCTACAAAATTCATCTATGTTACATCATTGAAATATCTTTTATATATTTAGTCATTGTTGGGTCAAAAAAAGATTTGAAGATGATATCATGTTGGGTCTTTAAGAATTTGAAGATGATTGTTGGGTCTTCAAGGATTTGAAGATGACATCCCGATCTTCCATTTTGTATCATCGTACTTATAATATTTTGAGGTTCTTTCTAGCAACTTAGTTATAATTCAAATGTTCGGTGAAGTCGAAAATCAGTCGAAAAATTAAAGAAGAAGTGTATCTGTCAAAGCGGATTGAAGATAGACTTCTCAGTCTAAAGCTAAGATGTCTGCCATTGTGGAACAACACCATCGGCCAGGATCTCATCGGCAGAGATGATATCGGCCAGGATGGTGCCGATCACACATCTTCAAGAATCCTAAAGATGACCACACATCTTCAGGATTCCTGAAGATGTGTGTGGTGATTTTTCATATGTGGCAACTTGTCTCTCCTTTCACCAAACTTGTCTTTGATAAGTTTTGGTGGGAAAATGTCATCGGCACAAACACATTGTACTTTTCTGATAAAGTATATTTGTGATATCTTGCATTAATGTAGACCTCATCTGAAGATCAGAAAAAGTGTGTTTTGTCTCTTACACTCTTTTAAGGAAAGGTCTACACCATCCTCTCCGGGTCAACACTTCAAGCCAAAACACTCCAAGACAAAAGGTAAATCATGTACCATGCAAAAGACCTAATATGATACCTTTGCTCAACAGGTGTCCCATGCATTAAATACATGAGGCACTATATATAGAGGATGCTTCAACATGAAAAGATCACCAGTTCCACAAGCCTTAAAGTTCTTTAGTGCTGGCAATTTTCTGTCTACGAAGTTCATTGATTTCTAAGTGTTTTTCAATTGTTCTTCATTCTCTTTATGTAAGATTGTTTGAACAAAGTTCATCTGTTCTCTTCCGCAACAATCAAAGTTTTCTATGTGTAATTCTTGATTTTATATCAAAAAGAATTAAATTAAGTGAAAAATTTTGTGTATTGTATTCAATCCTGTGATTCAAGATTCAAGCATATAACAATCAAAGAATAAGAATCAAATCAAGATGTAAAGAATCTAGAAAGATAAAGTAGTGTCACAAGTCATTGTCATATATCTCTCACTTTAAAGGTTATAAGACTTGAATCTTGAAAGCTTACAAAATGAAATCTACTTTTTACAACTTACAAAGAAAAGGGTATTTATATGAGTCAAACATCCCTTGACCTCATACAATACTTACAAGCAAAAGACAATAAAGCAAAATACACAAATTGATTCAAACTAAGTTCTAACAATCTTCCCCTTTTGGATCAATTTGAAAATCTTCAACAAATCATGTGGTCCACCTTCTAAGACTGATTCTCCTGATTCCCATATAAGATTCAAATCTTCTAATACTTGCTCTAAAATCAATTCTGTCTTGAATACCAAGAATAGCTTGACCAATGAACACTCTGTCTAATCTAGGCAAATGGTCTCCTTTAGCTAATCTTTTTCTTTCATTCTCTTCATCGATATCATTGAGCTTTTGCAAAATTATCCTTAAAGTACCATCAAAATACTTTGCTATCTCAGCAGCTCTCATGAATATTTTCTTCTTTTCTCCATTTTCAAAAACAACTCCAAGTTCTGGCTCTCTTAACACAATATACAGTGGAGTCTCTTCAAGATTGGGATGAGTCATATCAGGTGCAAGCATGTTGACTCTCTTCTGATTGGTTTCCATACCAAGTTGGAAATGATAACAGTAAGTGTAGAATATGTGCCTCCTTATGAACTTTTTGATTGTTTCCAGAGCATAAGTGATATTTTCAAATCTGATTGCCATGTCTCTGAACTCATGATACATGTATTCCAGATCATCAAAGTGAAGATTTGGAAAATCAGCTTCAGAGAATATGTACTCACACATATCTTTTCTCATTACAGTAAACTATGGATACCAAATTCTCACAAACTTCTTCAATCGAACTTCTTTAATCACGGCAATTCCATGTCTGCTCTTTATATCCTTGGAGGTTCTCTTCAGAAAACTCATCATCCTGACATACTCAAATTGATAATCAGGAGACTTTTCTTGAATTCCCATAATCAGATTTCTATCCAACACTCTGATTTTTCTCACAAATATTCTCTTCTCCTCTTATAAAAATGGAGCTTTGAATGCATGACGAATCCTACTTAATTCTTCTTTTGTAGGACCATATTCATCACACCGAGCTTGAGGATTAGAGGGACTAGCTTCATTAGCAGTACCAGAGGACTTGCTTCACTTGGAATTTCTAGCACATGAAGTGGTTCTGGATGGAAGTCAGATTGGTTATGTGGGCTGTTAGGCTTAGGCTGGTAAGGCAACTCTTCTTCAACATTAGCTACAGTAGATTGATCAACATGACAATCAGAAACATCAAGAAATACAAAATCTTTAAACTCTGGAACAATAGGAATTTCAGTCTGAATTGGTTCAGGCATATCAGAATGAATTGGGCTCAGATGAATATCTTCAGGTGTGCTTGGTCCAAACATAACATTAAGCACTTCTAAATCTCTGTCATCAAGCAGATCATCTAACACATTAGCTTCATTCTCTGGTATGACCTCTTTGACATTTTTAGCATCGACATCAATTATCTCTATATCATTCTCATCATCATATACATCCATGAAGTTTTCCTTCTCTTCTTTTGTAACACTTTAGAAATTAGACGAATAAAATTCGAAAATTCGGCAATAAGATGTCTAAAATACGAAGGCCCAAATACCCTGTAAATATAAATTCCAAAAGAACAAAACCCAATATTTAAGACAACTAAAACCCATAAATACTCGGGTTAGTTTGCACTACAAAGTTTGCAACAAAGGATGGGACATCAATATTACAACAACCTACTTAATCTAGGATCAATTCAATTCTAGATTAAAATGGGTGTTGCGATTTCACTATATACTCTCTTCACAAAATTCCCCAAAGGACCGACACTTCAAGAACTCCTATTTGCCTGGTTGACAAGCCCGACATCCTAATTTCCTCCACAAGAAGGATCTATGAGGAAACAACAACCACAACAAGTATTAGGACGAAGCCTAGTGAGATTTCATAAGTAATATAATTCGTAAACAATAATAGCATATTTTAAGTAAAACAAGACTTGGGTTACCAAACTCCATCGTCTCACAATTATTGTTTCCACCGCAACCAAAACCTCGTACCTGAACACAACATACAAGGGATATCCCATGAA
This sequence comes from Arctium lappa, assembly GCA_023525745.1. Taxonomy (NCBI): domain Eukaryota; kingdom Viridiplantae; phylum Streptophyta; class Magnoliopsida; order Asterales; family Asteraceae; genus Arctium; species Arctium lappa. Next base: position 67,189,348 of record CM042048.1, on the reverse strand, counting down.
ATACGGGGGAGACCCGTTTCCATCGGGGTGATGTTTACACGGGAGTGGAGTCACCCATGATGTTAATGGATTACACCTCATGTCCCGGTCTTAGTTCCCTTGCCATAACGACATCACAACCTCAAACCATAATCACTGCCATTATTGCCTACTCAGTCGAGTTACACCTCAAGGTCTTACGGGACATTATTGCCTATCCATATCTAGACGAGTTACACCTCAAGGATCTACGACCCCTTATTTCCTACTCGCTAGTAAACCATAACGACCAACACATGGTCCAAATAATATACAACTACCTCATCGTGAAGAAGGAGTAGTGCTCACATTCTTATCAGGTGATCAACATTTGGTGAGCATTTATAATCACTTATACATCTATTTTCTATATGTAAATATCAGTTCATCGTTACTTCTCAAAGTACCACATTCCTCATGATCTCATACATGTAGTCATAAAGGTTCGTTTTACTCATAATATATCTTCATAAAGTTATCAACAGTTAGATCAAAGCCATAACAACAAGGGTTTCCTCGTGAACTCATCATACAAGCATGAAATCAAAGATCCCTATTCATTTAGTTACCATAAAAAGGATTATTAAGGTTTACTAGACATGCTCACCCTTTTAGGGTTCATAAAGTTGAAAACTCTACAAGTTAGGTCACAAATCCCAAATGAATAACACATATGTACATTGTAGGTTTAATACAAGTAACAAATAAGTAATAGGGTATTTAAGGGGTAGAAACTCACATTGTGAAGTTATACACAAACCCTAGATGATGAGGCTTTCAAGAGGAAAATGGAGACTTGAATGCTCAACCCCTAGAGGCCAAAAATTGATGACCAACAACCCTAAGTTAACATCATAAATACAAAGTGAGGATATCTCTAAATAACAATGAATGAGGAGAGATGGAACCCTACCTTTGAATCCTTCAAAAATCACAACCCTAAGCTCCAAATGCCAAACAAAATGGGAGGAAGGGGAAAATCCCGTATTTGGCCTGCAGAGGCCTTCCTGCGGTTTTGGCCACGGCTACGAAGCTGCGGCATAGCCCGCGCAAGTCTCTGCTTGCGTCCAATCCTAAGCCTTAAACACTTATTCTTAGCAACTTCACACACATGTACTTCATACACAAATACACACAGATTCTTTTATAATCGATAATACCACGGACACTCCCGAAGTATTACACTAGAAACCCCTAATCATACGGCGTGACGGTCTTAATACGTAGCACGGGCTTAAACGGAGCGCGACTCAACGAAACATAAGTATACATATAAGGCGAATGTTCAAATATGGCTATAGAGTGACTTGAGAATTTTGGGGTGTTAGAATCCTCCCCTCCTTAGAAAAAATTTCGTCCCCAAAATCTCGTATCATTCAAACAAGTAGGGATAACACTTCTTCAAGTCTTCTTCCACCTCCCAAGTCACATTCGCACCTCTGTGGTGTTTCCAATGCACTTTCACCATCACTACTTCTTTATGGCGAAGTTTCTTTGTCACTCTCTCCAAAATGGATTATGGATCCTCTACACATCTATTGTTGTCTACTCGAATCTCGGATAATGGAAAGACGTTCTCCTCCTCAGCTAGGCATTTTCATAAATAACAGATGTGGAATGTAGGTTGAATCCCGTTCATCTCGGGCGGTAAGTCAGGTTTATAGGTTTGAGGTCCCACACGCTACACAATAGGAAAAGGCCCGAGAAAACAAGGGCTAAGCTTTCCTCTCTTTCCAAATCTTATAATTCCTTTCCAAGGCGACACCTTCAATATGACTCGATCGCCCACTTGAAATTCCATCAGTCGTCTTTTCTTGTCCGCGTAACTCTTTTGGCGGTCTTGGGCCGCCTTCAACCGCTCACGAATGCTTTTTACTTTGTCCGTCGTTTCTTGTACCACTTCCGGTCCGGCGAATTTCTTCTCGCCCGCTTCAAGCCAACACGTCGGCGTCCTACACTTCTGACCATACAAGGCCTCGAACGGTGCCATGCCCAAACTTGAATGGTAACTATTATTGTAAGCAAATTCCACCAATGGGAGGTGAGAGTCCCAATTTCCCCCAAAATCGATGACACACGATCGCAATATGTCTTCTAACGTTTGGATTGTTCGCTCGCTTTGTCCATCCATTTGAGGGTGATACGTCGTGCTCAACTTCACTTTCGTCCCCAATTCTCTTTGAAACGCACCACAGAAATGGGAAGTGAAATGACTGTCCCGATCCGACACAATGGATAGTGGCACTCCATGCCTCGAGACCATTTTGTTAATGTAGATTTTTGCTAGCTTGTCCAACGGTAATGTCTCCCTCATGGCCAAAAATTGCGCGCTTTTCGTCAATCGATCCACTACTACCCAAATGGTGTTGTGGCCCTTCAACGTCCTTGGTAGCTTTGTTACGAAATCCATTGTGATATGATCCCACTTCCACTCCAGTATTTCCAAGGATTGCAAACTTCCATACGGTCGTTGGTGCTCGGCCTTTACCAACGAACAAGTAAGGCATTTCTCTATGTAGCTCTCCACATAAAGCTTCATCACCGGCCACCAATAAATCAATTTCAGATCTCTATACATTTTTGTGCTCCCGGGGTGAATAGAATATCTTGATTTGTGCACCTCTTCCACTAATAACTTCCGGCATCCACCCAACCTGGGTACCTAAACTCGGCCTTGAAAGAGTGTCAGTCCCCTACCGTCTTCTGTCAAGTTGAGGTGCTGCTTTGACATTGCTTCCTCTTTAAGATTGGTTTCGAGTAGTGCTTCGGCCTGAGCGGTCTTTATCATGTCCATAAGGTTTGAGATGATCTCAATCCTTTCTAATGAGGTCTTCACCGATCCTCTATACTCTTTCCGACTTAGCGCGTCCGCCACCACGTTTGCTTTGCCCGGGTGATATTGGAGCTCGAAGTCGTAGTCCTTAAACAGTTCTAACCATATTCTTTGGCGCATATTCAACTCCTTCTGATTGAATACATACTTCAAACTTTTGTGGTCGGTGTAGAATGTGCACTTAGTGTTGTAGAAGTAGTGTCGCCACAATTTCAAAGCAAATACGACCGCCGCTAATTCAAGGTCATGTGTTGGGTAATTCTTCTCGTGCTCCTTCTATTGCTTTGGCACATACGCTATCACCTTGCCCCTTTGCATGAGGACGCAACCCAATCCCATCTTGGATGCATCGCTATAGACGACAAAGTCATCCGTTCCCTCGGGTAGGGATAAAATTGGAGCTTCACACAATTTCTGTTGCAATGTACGGAAAGCCTTCTCTTGAGTCTTGGTCCACGCAAACTTCACATTCTTTTGAGTCAAGGCGGTCAATGATGATGTGATCTTGGAAAAGTCTTGAATGAACCTTCTATAGTAACCGGCGAGTCCCAAAAAGCTTCGGATCTCGGTTGGGCTTTTCGAAGGCTCCCAGTTCATCATCGCCTCGACCTTCGCAGGATCTACTCTCACTCCTTCACGGGTCACCATATGGTCGAGAAATTGAACTTCTCGCAACCAAAATTCACATTTGGAGAATTTGTCATATAGCTTCTCCCTTCTTAACAATTCTATAACCTCTCTCAAATATTGCTCGTGCTCTTCTTCATCCTTGGAGTACACCAAGATGTCGTCGATGAACACTAGGACCGACCGGTCCAAGAATGGTCGACACATACGATTCATCAAGTCCATAAATATTGTCGGCGGATTCGTCAATCCAAAAGGCATGACTAAAAACTCGTAATGGCCATACCGATTCCTAAATGTCGTCTTCGGAACGTCTTCTCCTCGAACTCTTACTTGATGATAACCGGATCGGAGGTCAATCTTGGAAAAACATCCGGCCCCTTGTAGTTGATCAAAGAGATCGTCTATTTGATGTAACGGATATTTGTTTTTGATAGTCACTTTATTCAACTCCCGGTAGTCGATGCACATTCTTCTTTACAAAGAGTACCAGTGCTCCCCACGGAGACGAGTTTGGCCTCACAAACCCCTTCTCTAGTGACTCTTGAAGTTGGGACATCATTTCTTGCATTTCCGTTGGCGCGAGACGATACGGTGCACGAGCTATCAGTGTCGCCCCCGAAACTAAATCAATTCTAAATTCCACTTGTCGATCGGGTGGCAAGACGGGTAAATCGTCTGGAAATACGTCTGGAAATTCGATGACAACTTTCACGTCCTCTACTTTCTTCTTCTCTGCCTTGGCATCTAGCACAAAGGCTAGATACGAAGGGTATTTTCTTCGTTAAATACTTTCTTGCTTTGATGAATGAGATGATGGCTTCTTCGCCTTTCCGCTTTTCTCCATACACGAAGACGAAGTCATCCTCCCGGATAGGAATCCGTATGAGCTTCTTGGAACACAAGATCTCCGCTTGATGTCGTGCCAACCAGTCCATCTCGACCACTACATCGATACTACCGATGGTCATAGGAAGCAAATCCACCATGAAGGTCTCGCCACTGATTTCGAGTTGACAATATCTTAGAACGTACCTTAGAACCACCCGTTCCCCATTAGCTACTTCTATAACTAAAGCATCACTAAGGGCACTAGTCGGCAGGCTCAAAGATTTTCTAAACATATCAGATACAAAAGAGAAGTTTGCACCAGAATCGAACAATACTCTAGCAGGTGTGGAGTTGAGTAAGAACGTACCTAACACCACATCAGCGGTTTCCTTCGCCTCCTCCTTCGTCATCTGAAAATCCCTTCCCTGAGCTTTGGGAATGGCCTCCCTTTTCAGTTGGCTTCCTGAACTTCCTCCTCTCTCCACACCCCTTAGCTTGGGGCACTCCCTTCGAACATGCCCAATTTCCTTGCATTCAAAGCAAATTATCCCCCGAATGGGACATGCGACACTGAGGTGACCCGGTTGGCCGCACTTGAAGCATGAGACTGGGTTCGGGTTTGGGTTAGAGTTGGTCTTGCAAAACCCAAAGTGATTACTTATGCACTTAGGGCACCACTTTGCCTCCCGTCGATTGTCGAAACTCTTACTTGGCGGTTGGAACCTCGGCTTCTTGTACGAACTTGGCGGGCTTTCCCACCTTCTCTTCTCCACAGTCTTTGTCTTCTCGGCTTTATCTTGCACAAAAAGCCTTTCCATCACTTTAGCTTCTTCAATTGTTTCACGGAGGTTAGAGAATTTGGAAGTTGTAGACCACTGTGATCATGTCCATGGGTAGGCCTTTCAAGTACTCCTTTACTTTATCCTTCTCAGTCAGAGCCACGTGTCCTACTAAATCAAGTTTCTCCATAAAAAGTCGGGTATACTCCTTCACCGACAAGTCACCTTTCTTGATCGACCGGAACTCTTCCTCTATCGAGTCCAACTCCTCCTCTGTACAGTACTCTTCTAAAATCTTATTCTTAAACTCGGCCCACGACAACCTGGACAACACTGGTTCTTCAATGGTTGAGGTGAAGACATTCCACCAAGTCAAAGTCGTGCCTCGAAGCAATTGCAACCCATACTTCACCTTTTGGCGCTCTTCACAGTCACTAGATCTGAACGCATGCTCGATCTCTTTGAGCCAGCTCATGCACTTTGCGGGCTCATCGGAACCGTCGAACTCCGGCGGTTTGCAGCAAAGAAATGACTTGTAAGAACATCATTTCTCCGGTTGCCTTGTTTCCAAAGTCGCTAATCCATCAGTGCGGATGTCACCCCCGGTGCCCCCAGAACCTGCTATGATAGCATTCTCTTCAATCGTCTCGTGACAACGGTGGTTTGCATCTCGGTCTTCTAGCAGCTTCATGAACAACTCTTGTTGTTTTGCCATGGTCTCATTCATGGCTCTCATCATGTCCATCATTTGCGTCTGACGGGTTACCTCAGTCATGATCGGGTCATTAGTGACAATGTTGGTCCTCGGAATCTGTTCCACCCTTCCGACAAGCATTGGTAGGATTAGAGGTCCATCCGTCATAGTCGCATTCGGTCTATCAGCCATGGATTCATTTACCGCTTGGCCCTATGGTGATGACTGAAGATGACTTCGAGTATTTACCATTTTCGTATGTCGTCAATTCGAAGGAGGGTGAGAGATGGGTAACACAAGATTACACACAAGAAACGTACTAATACAACTCATCGATTATCATAATCATAGTAATTCAAGCATGCTCATATAGAAGTACATTCATAATAACAGTAGCTATTTGAAATTATGAACGTACACTACATAAAGATTCTCATTACCACTTTCATAATTCTCAACAAAGTAGTTTCCGTTGACTCTAAGACTGTCCCTTCTTAAAATTTCTACCCAATTCTCACACTTTATTGCCTAATAGTCTCAGCTTAAGTCTAGGCATCGAGGTTTCATACCTAGTTCACTTAAACTAGAGCTTTGATACGAACTTGTAACAATCTAGAAATTAGACGAATAAAATTCGAAAATTTGGCAATAAGACGTCTAAAATACGAAGACCCAAATACCTTGTAAATATAAATTCCAAACGAACAAAACACAATATTTAAGACAACTAAAACCCATAAATACTTGGGTTAGTTTGCACTACAAAGTTTGCAACAAAGGATGGGACATCAATATTACAACAACCTACTTAATCTAGGATCAATTCAATTCTATATTAAAATATGTGTTGCGATTTCACTATATACTCTCTTCGCAAAATTCCCCAAAGGACTGGCACTTCGAGAACTCCTACGTGCCTGGTTGATAAGCCCGACATCCTAATTTCCTCCACGAGAAGGATCTATGAGGAAACAACAACCACAACAAGTGTTAGGATGAAGCCTAGTGAGATTTCATAAGTAATATAATTTGTAAACAATAATATCATATTTTAAGTAAAACAAGACTTGGGTTACCGAACTCCATCGTCTCACAATTATTGTTTCCACCACAACCGCAACCTCGTACCTGAACACAACATACAAGAGATATCCCTTGAAATACGGGGGAGACGCATTTCCATCGGGGTGACGTTTACACGGGAGTGGAGTCACCCATGATGTTAATGGATTACACCTCATGTCCCGGCCTTAGTTCCCATTCCATAACGACATCACAACCTCAAACCATAATCACTGCCTTTATTGCCTACTCCGTCGAGTTACACCTCAAGGTCTTACGGGACATTATTGCCTATCCATATCTAGACGAGTTACACCTCAAGGGTACACGACCACTTATTGCCTACTCGCTAGTAAACCATAACGACCAACACAAGGTCCAAAGAATATACAACTACCTCCTCGTGCACAAGGAATAGTGTTCACATTCTTATCAGGTGATCAACATTTGGTGACCATTTATAATCACTTATACACCTCTTTTCTATATGTAAATATCAGTTCATCGTTACTTCTCAAAGTACCACATTCCTCATAATCTCATACATGTAGTCACAAAGGTTTATTTTACTCATACTATATCTTCATAAAGTTATCAGCAGTTAGATCAAAGCCATAACAACAAGGGTTTCCTCGTGAACTCATCATACAAGCATGAAATCAAAGATCCCTATTAATTTAGTTACCATAAAAAGAATTATTAAGGTTTACTAGACATACTCACCCTTTTAGGGTTCATAAAGTTGAAAACTCTACAAGTTTGGTCACAAATCCCAAATGAATAACACATATGTACATTGTAGGTTTAATACAAGTAACAAATAAGCAATAGGGTATTTAAGGGGTAGAAACTCACCTTGTGAAGTTATACACAAACCCTAGATGATGAGGCTTGCAAGTAGAGAATGGAGACTTGAATGCTCAACCCTTAAAGGCCAAAAATTGATGACCAACAACCCTAAGTTAACATCATAAATACAAAGTAAGGATCTCTCTAAATAGCAATGAATGAGGAGAGATGGAACCCTACCTTTGAATCCTTCAAAAATCGCAGCCTTAAGCTCCAAATGCCAAACAAAATGGGAGGAAGGGGAAAAATCATGTATTTGGCCTGCAGAGGCCTTCCTGCGGTTTTGGTCGCGGCTACGAAGCCGCGGCGTAAACCGCGCAAGTCTCTGCTTGCGTCCAATCCTAAGCCTTAAACACTTATGCTTGGTAACTTCACACACATGTACTTCATACACAAATACACACAGATTCTTTTATAATCGATAAAACCACGCACACTCCTGAAGTATTACACTAAACACACCTAATCATACGGCGTGACGGTTTTAATACGTAGAACGGGCTTAAACGGAGCGCGACTCAACGAAACATAAGTATACATATAAGGCGAGTGTTCAAATATGGCTATAGAGTGACTTGAGAATTTCGGGGTGTTACATCTTCCTTTACTTTCCAAAATTGCTCATATTTCTCATTGATATGTTCTTCCTCATCATCATCAGAAATGACTATCACATCAACTTCCATTCCTGTCAACAACACAATCTCCTCCCTTGTAACCTTAGGCTTTGCAACCCTTGGTATTACATCTGGATTGACATATAAAACAATTTTCTTTCCAGTCACATCTCAATGATCATTTCTCATTTCACCATGATCATCATTATTTCCTTCCATAGATTCAGATTCACCAACAACATTTACAGCAACAGCTACATCAACTCTCTGTTTCTGACTCATCTCCACCTCATGGTCATGATCTGAATCATGATCATGTATTTTCTGAGGAACAGAGGCTTAGGTCTTGCAAGATGTCTGAACTACTTTTGAAAAATCTAAAAAGGTAGCTTGCATTGCCTCAATAGACTTTAGAACAATGAATTGAACTCTGAGGCTCTGACCACATTTGTTGGGATTTGAACAGATGGTGGTGGTGGAGGTGTTTGGTGTTGAGATTGGAGAAGACTGAAGAGATTAACATCAGTTTAGTAATCTGGTGCTTGGGATAGAATTTTTTCAAACAAAAGTGACTTGAGCTCATCAATGCTCATTTCAGTTGGTTGAGGTTGAGGTGGAGGTGTTGGTAGAACTTGTTGCTCTGGCTCCACTACTGGACCTTTTCCCTTTAACAATCTTTTAACTCCCCCAATTTCCTCTGTAAATCTCTCCATCAATCTGCTTTCAACAGCCTTTAAGGCGCAGTCGAGAGTCTCCTTTGACACAAAGTTGGGTAATCTAACACCGGAGTCACATAGACTTTCAGTTGTCATGACAGTTAATGAAGCAACTGCATGGCCTGTGTTCGTTGTTGGGATAGTGTTAGCAATGACAGAACTTCCACCCGGTCCTTGTAGTCCTATAGCAGGAGCTACTCTAGGTGTTCCGGTTAGGTCACTTAGACTTCTGACAAATATAGATGTATCTATGTGTGTCCTAGGAATAATGATTGGTAAATCAAAAGGCACTAGACTCAATGGTGCACTCAAAGGAAGCGAGAACTAGGGTTGATGTTCTCTGGTTTCAATACCTGAGCTCTCCAAATGAGAACTAGATAGATTATGTGTTATATCCCCGTGAGTATGTGAAACTAACACCTGTTGAGATGTGGTATTTGCATAAGTGGGCTACTTTTATCTTTTTCAACACTTTCTCGCAACACATGCGGCGAAGTGGTAGATGTGGTTGCCCTTTTGGATTTGTAGGTTAGGATGCTCTCACTCTCACCATATTTTTCTCCTTCCCTTCCACTCCGTATCACATTCATATTTTCAACTAAAGCTCCCTCATCACTCCTTATGTCACCAACAACTGCCAACATAATAGAGTCTATGTCCATGTCCATGACATTATCATTGAAATCATCAAAACCATTGTCAACATTGTCTTGGATATCATCGCCACCTTGATCATCTTGATCATCATCAGTATCATTGACACCTAATGTCACACAATGATTCAAACCACAACAAATATTTCACTCGCAAAACTCACTCATCGAACCTACCATCTTTAAAAAATAGGTATTAACATGGTATCCCAAGAGTTCCACACCACTCAGATGTAAATAATCTTCCAAAACTCTAACCCAAGGATTGCCGAAACGGAAGGCTCACTACTAAAGTAATAAAAAATCCCACGAATCTAATACTTCAGAATCTAAAAGTACATCATCTTTTCAACTGAAGCACCCAAATTACAATACCACCACTGGTCAGACTATTCAACACTTCCATTTTCATGGCTCTCTAAGTCCTCACGCTTCACCAAGGGTTTAAATCCAAGTCTCTAACGAGTTTAAGGTTTTTCAAGTATAGGACTTGTTGGTCCCGAAGGTGCTAAACAAGTTTGTAGAAGGGGGGGGGTTGAATACAAACACAGAATTTAAAGTTTAATAAATTGTTTATTGAAGAATCAAAATACAATTTACAAGTTTGTTGCGGAATAAGATTAAGACAGACTCAATCTAAACAAACTTAAGAACCACTAAGATAGTTGCACAAGAAGTTCAGAGAATGGGGGTTTAGAGATATAGAAAACAAGGGTTTCTATCTTGAGTTCAAGGATGAAGCACACCTTTAGATGAAGGGGTGAACTTCCTATTTATACCCTATGCATTAAATGCATGGCAGGATACTTTACACGTGGCGTTCACAGATTGGCTTTGAAAGACTGACTTTTGGGAGACATGCTTTCGGCCGGGTCATGAACAGTGTAGTAGACAGAGTTGTTGTACGAATGGTTGCAGAGACTTGTCCGTTCTGACACATCGTACCAGGTTGTGCAAGGATAGACAAAAGGAAACTTGAGGCATAAGCTTTGTGATCGTTTGATCGCTGAGTATCTCTAAGTTCAGAGATAAAGAGGTTCAGCTATCGCTGAAGCTTTTTCTCATGTTCCTTCGCGTATTAGTAGAGTTGTCTTTGCTTCACTGATATCCGCATCAGGTCACTAGTAGACTTCTCATTGTTCAGCAGCTTCGTCTTTGATTCAGCTATGAACATCTGTTGACGCGAAACTTGTCTTCAGGGATTACGTTGGTTTACTTTAGGAACTATCAGTGATAACTGAACAGACTCAGTTCGATCACTGATAGTGAAACACTAATACATAGAAATGTTTATAAGAAAGACTATCAGCGATAACTGAACAGACTCAGTCTGATCGCTGATGGTGAAACACTAATACATACTAAAACGTAATTTTCACTAAGTTTAGGAGAGGGTCGTTATCAAATCACTGAGAGAGTTTGGATCAACAATCTCCCCCTATTTGATAATGACAAAGTAACTGAAGAAAATTACTTTATGATTCAAAATGATGGAATAATCAGGACTCGTAACATACATGTCCCAATTACTATTTTGAGGGATCTTTTACAGTACTGATGAATTTAAGTACTTTACTGAAATTTCATTAATTCAGGAATAGAATTACAAGGAATGAGAATTACAAGTAAATTACTAACTACTGTAAGTACAACTAATAGATTACAGAAGAGAAAACTAATCTATCAGCTATAAGAAGATTTAGGAGGATTTATCATATACTCAGGTATTTCTTCTCCTTTCTGTCTTCGTTCCAAAGATTCTTGGCTGATGATTTCTTTGATTTTCTCAGCAGCAGGGAAGAAGTCACACCATAAGCATAGTAGATCCTTGAGATGATTCAGAGGACAGATAGGAATCTCAGAGACTCTTTGAAATCTGAGTTCCTCATCATCATCTCTGAAGAATATTCCATAGGGATGATCAATTACTTGACCAGCTTGGAAAGGACCACCAGGAGGCAGAGATAAATCTAGAACTGAAAGATCAGGAGGAGGACCAAACAGTGCATCTCTTGAAAATTTGATAGAAGTTTCATTCCTGATGATGGCGACGTCTTCAGAGGAGGAGGATCCGATTTTTCTTTTGAGTTTCTTGGGATTGGGAGGGATAGGAGATGGCAGGTTCAGTACAGAAGTGACTCTGTTGATGAGAGCTTTAAGAATTCCTTCAACGTAGCCTCTGTATGTAGATTTTGATTTCTTCAGCGCATCCCAGAATTCTATCCACTCTGTAAACCCGAAACCTTCAAGTTTGGAAACGTACATAGCTTTCTGAGTTCCATCCTCTCTGGTAATCTCCATGGTCACTGAGAGTTGATCCTTCTTCTTGCGACCAGAGATAGTCACGGCTGATATTGGAAGAAGATCAGAGCGATAATCCATCTTCTGTTTGCACCATTCAATGGACTTATCGTTGATCTCTTGTTCTTTGGATCGTTCCTCTTCAATTTCTTTCAGTAGTGCAGCTTGAACTTCCACAGGCTTTCTTTTCAGCTTCTTGTCCTTGACTTGAGAAGATTGAATCTTTAAAGCGAGTTGGGCATCTCGTCTGCATTCAGCGATCAGTTTCTCAGCTTTGGCAGATTCTTCTCGTTCAGCTTTAGTGAGGAAGTCGAGCTCTGAGAAGGATGTTTGAAGAGGGACTTTCAGCCGTTGACTTTCTAGTTGAGCGATCATTTCAGCTCTTTTCTTCATCACTTCCTCTGCCCCATGAGATGGTTTAGAGGGCCTTCCTGGATGGACCAGGGAATCTTCTTCTTCTTCATCATCAATCTCAGCGATAGAGATTGGGATTATTTCTTCAGCGATTGCAGCTGGGATTATTTGTAGTTCTGAACCCTTAAGCAGGGGTGAGAACTGTCTGGATAGAAAAATGAAGGAAAGAAGGGATAAGTGTATATTTAGAAAAAGAAAGATAAAGGCTAGAAAGAGATAGGGGTTTGGAAAAAATAGGAGTGTGGTACAATTGAAAGACATACCTGAGAAGGATGCTCCCCCTCAGATTGTGATCCAGTCCTCAAGCATTCTTCAGCGATTGGTTGCTTGTCTTTGCTCTGCGAAGGAGCGCTTGAAGATGTATCACCTCTCACCCCTGTTTTGACAACCTCTTGTGAAGTTGTCCCTGATGAAACGTTCGGCTTGGAGAACCACATAGATTGGTCTTCTTCATCGTCGTCGTCATCATCGGAGGGTTGATCCTTTTCTTGATCAACAAGATCTAGATCATCTTCCTCTTCATCGTCTTCTTCCTCATCATCTTCAAAGAGAAGAGAATGAATAGATGAGGAGGGTTCTTTCGCCTTCTCCCCCTCAGATTGAGAGGGAGGTTTCTTTGAAGTCTTAGCTTCCCCAGCAGCAGCGATAGATGTTTCTTCAGCTTTCTCCCCCACTTTGTCATTATCAGCGGTAGGGAGTTGCTCAACTGCTGGAGTAGCTGTTGAAGCTTTTAGCATTTGAATGTCAGCTTCCAGACACGTGACCCGTTCTTCAACTGCAGGGATGTCGCATGTGGCATCATGGATGAATTCCACAGCGATGTTGAGATTTGTCCGATCATCTTCAGTGAAGGAGGGAGGCAGCGCTGGAGCTGTTTCAGATACCTTTTGGAGAAGTTGCTGTAGAAGCGACGTGCAGAGATCAACCTTAGAAGAGAGATCTCGAACTTCAGTGGTAAGAGACTCAAATCGTCCCTGAAAGAGTTGAGAGGACTCTTTGAGTTGGACGACTTGTTCTTCTACAGCTGAAAGTTTGGAGTTCTCAGCTTTGGATGAGCAGGTGGCTGTCAACCTTTTCAGCTCCTCACCAGCCTGATTAACGGCGCTGGTGGTGTTGTTGATGGTGTTGGTGAGAGCGTCCACATTTTCTCCCAGATGGTTGACATGCGTGTCAACAGACGCCAAACTAGGACCTGAAAAGGATATCAGTTCAGATATGGGCTTATTTGGAGAGATGGGAAAAGAAGTGTTTAGGATAATAGGGTTACCTGAAGTATCAAACATTTTATAGAACTGCAAAGATTCCTCAAACGTTTGATGTTCAGGTCCTATAGGTAGAGAGGCGGTTGCGGGTTCAGAGACCAAAGAAGGAGAGGGAAGATTTATGGGGATAGAAGTAAGGTTGGGGTTAATCTCAGCGAATGAGATAGTAGGTGGGGTCACTAATGGTGTGACAGCGATTGAAATCGCTGACACGGCAGGTTGAGTGACTGCGGGAGTTGTGGAGGAAAGACCCACAAAAGCATCTAAGGCAGCTTGTTGAGAAGCTTCCTCAGGTATAGTACTAGAAGGTGTACTTTCCTTAGTCTTTTTGGCCTTCTTAGAAGAACCAATTGGACCAGCTGATGGACGTTTGGAAGTAGTGGTAGCGACAGGGATAGCAGACGAAGGAACCGTCTGCGTGGTCGCTGAAAAAGAAGAAGAATGGAGAGAGAGACGAGAACGAAGGAGAGAGATACTTACCTCGTTGGCGAGTGGCTTAACCTCCAGTGATCGTTGACCTATCCTGGCAAAAGTGCCATCATCTTTGGTGGGATAGGTGTTGGGATAGAGGAACTTGATGTACGTACATATGAAACGTACGTACGAGATCTTGGGATCTCGTTCAGGCTTCTCTAATCTCGACCTTAGGTCTTCAAAGATGGCAGTGGCGTAGTCAAAGTTTTGACCAGCGATTACTGAGTAGGCCATTTGCAGTTGAATTTTGCTGGCTTGATCCAGCGAACCACTCTTCCCGCTCATGCACTGAATGGTGTGCGAGAAGATGAAGTTCAGTTGTGAAGGCATCTGAGCTTTGAGAATCTTGGTGAGCTTTTTGTTGGGAATAGACGATCTCGGTTTGTTTTCCCAACAATAACCCATTGCATCCAGAAAGGAGATCAGCTCAGCATCAGTGGGGAGTGCGTCGAACCCACTCTTTGGTTTGTCAGGAAATCTCAAGGATTTCCTGAGGCTAAGAGCGGTCATGCTCCCTGGACCCAAATCCGTGCTGAAGGAGATAGCAGGGACTCGCTCACCCTTTTTGTTGGTGAGTTCAGTGGCATCAGCAGTGAACCAGAACTGCTGGAGTAGAGTCTTTGAAGGCTTAGGATCCACAGTGATCGCGTAAGCTATGCATGATTGTTTAAGAAATTCAGCAGCTTCCACCAGATGTGGGTATTTGTCAGCTTTGAAGTCGAGTCTTCCCAAGTGATTACATTTAGTAATCTCAACTTCAGTGATAGCGAATCGCACATTCTTGGAAGCAACGATTGAAGATTGAGCCATTTCTGTTATGGAAAGAATCATAATAGAAGAAATGATTATGGTTTAAAAATAATATGATTACCAGTTTCTCTAAATGAGGGGAAACTGGAAGAATATCAAGTTATTTTTAGGAAGAGAAAAAAATAGTGTTCTGGGTAGAAAGAATGAAGAACACTTTAAAAACCAAAAGGTTTTTATTTAAAAAAAACATAAAATCAGAAAGAATGATTTTTAGTTTTTAAGCAAAATAAATTATAAAATCCATGATGAACAAGAACGAGTAGGATTTTAAAAAATAGACAGCAGATAAACAATGCACATAAACATGAAATAAACCTGTTTATTTCGAAGACGAATATTGGCAGATTCAAAATTCTGGTTTTACTTGCTTGAGTGTTCTTGAGAGAGAGTTTCTTGCTTAGAAAGTTTTGAAAGCGTAAACCGAATAAAGGAGAGAAGAATTCCTTTTATACAAAGAGATAGAGGAGAGAGAAGGAATGAAGCGGGAAAAAAAATCATCATGACATTGACACGTTCCACAAAGTTGATTGGATAGAAGAGCAACGGACGAACGTGTCAGAAAAGGCGTGTCGTGGATTATCCGCTCAAATGACGTCATGGGAAAGAGACGTTTCATTTTTCAGTTTTGAAATTATCACTGAAGAAAAATCAACGATAGAATTTTCTCTTTTTGAAAGTATCCCTGATGAAAAGATAGGGATATATTTTCTTTTAAAAGGATCACTGAATATAAATATCAGTGATAAATTTAATTTCAAAAAGCTTTTAATCATTTGAATAAAAATTCAGTGATTAAGTTTTATATAACTGAATGAAGATTCAGTTGTAGGGATTGAGAAATCATACCTGAGAGTCAGAATACTTATCAGAGAATGATGAAAAGAAACTTTTGATTGCTGACACAATGCATGAATGCTGAAGAATTATTCTTCAAGATTCAGCATTCCAAGCTCACTGATGAGAAAGTTGAACCTTGTCTCATCAAGAGGTTTGGTGAATATATCAGCAAGCTGAAAGTCAGTAGGGATAAAGTGAAGTTCAATATCACCATTCATCACATGATCTTTGATAAAGTGATATCTGATCTCTATGTGTTTTGTCTTTGAATGTAGCACTGGATTATTTGCTATAGCGATAGCACTAGTGCTGTTGCAATAGATAGGAATTTTTGACAGCTGAAGGTCATAATCTAATAGTTGATTTCTCATCCATAAGATTTGAGAACAACAGCTTCCAGCGGCTACGTATTCAGCTTCAGCTGTGGAAGTGGACATAGAATTTTGCTTCTTGCTTGTCCAACTTACCAGCTTTCCTCCCAAGAGTTGACATCCACCAGTGGTACTCTTTCTGTCAAGTTTACATCCTGCAAAATCACTATCAGAATAACCAGTTAGATCGAACCCTGAGTCTTTGGGATACCAAAGACCTAGGTTAGAAGTTCCTTTCAGATATCTGAAAATTCGCTTTACAGCGATCAGATGGGATTCCTTGGGTTCAGATTGATAGCGTGCACATAAACATGTAGAGTACATGATGTCAGGTCGGCTTGCTGTGAGATACAACAGAGAGCCTATCATTCCTCTATAGGCAGTGACATTAACAGGTTTTCCAGAAGGATCTTTGTTAAGTGTCAGGGGTGGTGCCATAGGAGTTTTCATCGCTGAAGCTTGAGTAAGATCAAACTTCTTCAGCATATCTTTAACATACTTACCTTGGTTGATAAACGTACATTTGTCAGATTGTTTAATCTGAAGACCAAGAAAATATGTCAGCTCACCCATCATACTCATTTTATATTCTTTCTTCATTCTTTCAGCGAAGCGAGTACACAGAGATGGGTTAGTAGAACCAAATATTATGTCATCGACATATATTTGTACAAGAATTATATGACCTTTTATCTTTCTGAAAAATAACGTATTATCAATCTTGCCACGTTCAAAATTTTCAGAGATAAGAAAAGATGAGAGAGTGTCATACCAAGCACGAGGGGCTTGTTTTAGACCATAGAGAGCCTTATCCAATTTATAAACATAATTTGGATGCTTAGGGTCATAGAATCCTGGTGGTTGTTCTACATAGACTTCTTCATTCAGCTTTCCATTTAGAAACGCTGATTTTACGTCCATTTGATAGACGATGAAGTCTTTATAGACTGCATAAGCTAAGAATAGTCGAATTGCTTCGAGCCTGGCCACAGGGGCAAAGGTTTCATCATAGTCTATGCCTTCCTCTTGTCTGTATCCCTGAGCAACAAGTCGAGCCTTGTTGCGGGTTACAGTTCCATGTTCATCTAACTTGTTTCTAAACACCCATTTGGTGCCTATTACAGTTTTATCAGATGGTCTAGGAATGAGATTCCAAACTTTGTTTCGAGAGAACTCAGTCAGCTCTTCTTGCATAGCACTGACCCAGTTTGGATCTCTGAGGGCATCATCAGTCTTCTTTGGTTCTTTTAAAGAGAGAAAGTTTACAAAGAGACAAATATTACCTGAGCTTCGTCGTGTCTGAATACCTGCATCTGGATCACCAAGAATTTGATCTATTGGGTGATCTTTGGTCCATCGCTGAGCAGGAGCATTATTGCTTAACTCAGAGGTGGGATCAACAATTTGAATGTTTATCGATGATGACGATTGAGGTTCATCAGCGATCAACTGTTGAGTAGATTCACTGGAGAGGTTTTCAGACGAAGGCAGATTTGATGGTAGGAGTGTGTTTAAAGGTTCAGCTGAAACCCATGAGTTGGATTCAGCGGTAGGATGTATAATGTTTGGATCATCATCAGCGACTGGAGGATCTGAATGCTGATGGTTAGAAAAGAAAGGTTCAGTTTCTCTGTAGTGAGAAAGCATCCAAGCATTTAACTCTTCATTGTCAGCGATTGGTTTTGAGTTCGCTGAGCGAGTTTCATCAAAAGTGACGTGAATTGTTTCTTCTACGGTTTGTCTTCTCTTGTTGAAGACTCTGTAGGCTTTGGAGATGGAGGAATATCCTAGAAATATTCCATCATCAGCTTTTGGTTCGAACTTTCCAAGTTGATCTCTGTTGTTTAAGATAAAACACTGACAACCAAAGATATGAAGAAAACTGATAGAAGGCTTCCTTCCAACAAAAAGTTCATAAGCTGTCTTCCCAAATCGCTTTATTATCAGCGATCTGTTTTGAGTAAAACATGCAGTGTTTACAGCTTCAGCCCAAAATTGAGTAGGGAGATGAGAATCGCTGAGCATTGATCTAGCAACTTCTATGATCGTTCTATTTCTTCTTTCAGCGACTCCGTTTTGCTGAGGTGTTCTTACTGAAGAGAAGTTGTGAGAGATTCCCTTGTTCTCAAAGAAATTGTTCAGAGAACTATTTTTGAATTCAGTTCCATGATCACTTCTTATTGAACGAACAGTAAGATTGTTCAGCACTTCCATCTTTTTTACAAAAGATATCAGTTCTTCTGGAGTATCACTCTTACAGCGAAGAAAGATAACCCAGGTGTAGCGAGAATATTCATCTACAATGACAAGTGTATATTTCTTTCCAGCTATTGATTGGATGTTGACAGGGCCAAATAGATCCATATGCAAGAGCTGAAGAGGACTTGTCACTAAGGAAACTTGTTTCGACTTGAAACTTGCTTTTGTTTGTTTTCCTTTTTCACATGCTGAGCAGAGAGATTCTTTAGCATATGAGTGCTGAGGAAGACCAGAAACCAGTTCCTTTGATGAGAGAGAATTCAGGGTTTTGAAGTTTAGATGAGAGAGCCTTTTATGCCATAGCCAGTTGACATCAGAAGAGGCTTTAGATAGAAAACATAAGTTTTCAGTGACAGTAGAGTCCATATCTATTACATAGACATTTTCTCTGCGATGACCACTGAGAACAAGTTTTCCTTTCTCATTTAACACTGAACATGCTTTCTTAGTAAAGCGTACTTCATAGTCTTTATCACATAGCTGACTGATGCTTAGAAGATTATGCTTCAGTCCATCTACGTAAGCGACTCTTCGAAAGGTAGTTGTCCCATTGCTGAGGACACCAAACCCTCGGGTAAATCCTTTACCATTTCCACCAAAGGTCACAGAGGGACCTTTTTCTTCCTTGTATTCAGTGAGCAGGTCTTTTTGTCCGGTCATATGACGAGAACATCCACTATCAAGATACCAGATGCCCTTTGATCCCTGCACACATAAGGAAGATTAAGCGTTGTTTGGTACCCACTTTTCAATGGGTCCTTCAGAGTTAGTGGATAAAGTAAGTTCAGTAGAATTCTCAGCTGACGAAGATTCAGCTTCAGTGATAGTCTTCACTTTGGTTAATTTCTTAACCTTAGTGGTATTTTTCACCTTGGTGACCTTCTCAGCTTTAGAAGCATTTTTCTTCACTTTAGCTATTTTATCAGCTTTAGTGGCGGTTGGACATTTACTTGCAATATGATCAGTAAAACCACAGTGATAACACTTTCTGTATTTAAAAATGGTTTTAGGACCAGAAGTAGGTTTTGCAAGTTTAAGATGAGCAGGGACAGGTCCAAGAAGACTTTTCTCTTGAGATCTGTGAGGAATTTTCATTCCTTCAGATCTCGAAGGTTTAAGGTCAATCTTCAGCTTTGGAGGATAGAGATCAAAGATTTCTATCACAGAGCTAGAGGATTGCTTAGCTGAAGGTTTAGAAGGAACTTTCAGCTTTGCTTTCCTGGTTGCCTTCTGAGGAAGGAGAATGGACTTTCCTTTATCCGTAGACTTAGTGTCTTTGGATTTCTCCTCAGGGATGGGATTTGAAGAAGAACAGGGATAGAATTGATTGTAAGAAGTGTCAAAGAAGGAGGTGACAAAGGTTCCAAACTTAAGCGAGGAACTCTCTTTCTTAGGTTCATCCTGAGGTGTCCAAAAACCAAGACCAGTTTTATCACTTTCAGGGGTTTGAGCATTTATTATCTCAGAGATTTTTGTTGATGATTTGCACCATTTTTCAACATGAGCCTTTTCTGTTTTTAAAGCAGCGATGGCTTGTTCGCGTTCAATACTGATGATTTCATTTATAATGACTTGATCTTTCAACTTTTCTTCTAAAAGATTTAGTTCTTTGATCTTTTCATGACATTTCTCCAACTCTTGAGTTAAATGAACATTTTTGTTCTCAGCTTGAGTTTTGTCGTTTAGGGCATTATAAAGGTCAATCGTCAGTACATCAACAGCGCGACTTCTCTCAGCTTCAGGTAGAGAGGGATTTGTAGAGATAGATACCTGAGATGATATGTAGCTCATAGAAGATTCAGATGGTTCTTCCACTTCTTCTTTAATCTCAGCCATGAGGCAAAGATTAGCGACTTCTTCTTCATCAGAAGATGATTCTTCTGATTCAGCCCAGTCGTTTTCTTCAGCGATGAGACCTTTACCTTTTCGCTGATGACTTTTCAGCTTTTGATATTTGTTCTTCAGCTTAAGGTATTTGTCATCACTGGATCTTCTTGAGGTAGAAGGTTTGAAGACCTTTTTCGACCTGCACTCACTAGCAAAATGTCCAATCTTTTCGCAGTTATAGCAAGTGGCAGTAGCCTTATCAACCGGAGTTGATTTTGGCTTTTCAGAAATAGAGAGACGTTTACTTCTTCGGAAGTTACTCTTTCTTGCAAATCTCTTAAAAGAGTTTGTCAAGAGAGCTAAGGACTCATCAAACTCTGAAAGATCAGGGTCTGATAGATCCTCAAATTCAGAATCTAACTCAGTGATAGTGAGAGTAGATCGCTGAGATGGAATTATCTCTGAAGAGACTAAAGCAACAGGAGTGCTTTTAGAGTCTTTAGAATCTTTTACAAGATTCTTCTTCAGAAGATTTGATTGCTCATAGTTGAGCAATATTCCATACAGAGTGCTTAAGGAGAGAGTATGTAAGTCTTTTGTCAGCTTAAGACATATTGAATAACTGTCCCAGCTTTCAGGAAGACATTCCAAGAATTTCGTTAGGACCTCAGAATTAGAATAGGTCCTACCAACAGTTCTTAGATCAATTATTAGGCAGTTAAATCGCTGATGAACATCAGAAAGAGATTCATTCTTACCAGCGATGAAACTTTCATACTGTCTTACCAAGTTAATCTTTCGAGTCTCTTGGATTTCAGTGGTGCCCTCATATTGAACACATATGGTTTCCCACATTTCTTTAGAAGTTTTCAGATGCATGATGGAATGGAAAACTTCATCAGGCAGAGCCATTGAAATAATGGTCTTTGCTCTTGCATCTATGCCTACCTTCTTTTTATCTTCATCACTCCACTGTCTTATTTCCTTAACGACATATCGTTCAGGGACAGCTTCAGTGGTGGCAGTAGCGGGAACCGCAGCTATAATTCTAACAGGTTCATAGGGTCCATTTTCTATATATTCAGGTATAGTAGGATTCGCACCTTCAAGAAATAGCATCATTCGATTTTTCCATAGAGAAAAGTTATCTCTGCTAAATCGAGGAGGTTTAGAAAGTGAACCATTATCATAGTAGTTTGTGTTTGTGTTTAATGCCATTTTAGAATAGCAAGGAAGAGTATACAGCAAGATCTTGTTTATTAGATTTAAACAAACTGCTCTGATACCACTTGTTGGTCCCGAAGGTGCTAAACAAGTTTGTAGAAGGGGGGGGGGGGTTGAATACAAACACAGAATTTAAAGTTTAATAAATTGTTTATTGAAGAATCAAAATACAATTTACAAGTTTGTTGCGGAATAAGATTAAGACAGACTCAATCTAAACAAACTTAAGAACCACTAAGATAGTTGCACAAGAAGTTCAGAGAATGGGGGTTTAGAGATATAGAAAACAAGGGTTTCTATCTTGAGTTCAAGGATGAAGCACACCTTTAGATGAAGGGGTGAACTTCCTATTTATACCCTATGCATTAAATGCATGGCAGGATACTTTACACGTGGCGTTCACAGATTGGCTTTGAAAGACTGACTTTTGGGAGACATGCTTTCGGCCGGGTCATGAACAGTGTAGTAGACAGAGTTGTTGTACGAATGGTTGCAGAGACTTGTCCGTTCTGACACATCGTACCAGGTTGTGCAAGGATAGACAAAAGGAAACTTGAGGCATAAGCTTTGTGATCGTTTGATCGCTGAGTATCTCTAAGTTCAGAGATAAAGAGGTTCAGCTATCGCTGAAGCTTTTTCTCATGTTCCTTCGCGTATTAGTAGAGTTGTCTTTGCTTCACTGATATCCGCATCAGGTCACTAGTAGACTTCTCATTGTTCAGCAGCTTCGTCTTTGATTCAGCTATGAACATCTGTTGACGCGAAACTTGTCTTCAGGGATTACGTTGGTTTACTTTAGGAACTATCAGTGATAACTGAACAGACTCAGTTCGATCACTGATAGTGAAACACTAATACATAGAAATGTTTATAAGAAAGACTATCAGCGATAACTGAACAGACTCAGTCTGATCGCTGATGGTGAAACACTAATACATACTAAAACGTAATTTTCACTAAGTTTAGGAGAGGGTCGTTATCAAATCACTGAGAGAGTTTGGATCAACAGGACTTAACAGATATGCCAACTCACAATTTTATAAGACTATTCAAACATGCAAATTTTATATCAATTGTGCATACGTATAAAATTTACTACCACTTACTAGGTAGTCGTGTAAAGTGGCCATACTTGCCATATTTATAAAACTATCTTGAAAGCTATTTGATCATTATTCAAACTAATAAAAGAAACAACGAAAATATGCTAAAAAATTCCTCAATTGAACAGTTGTGGTTCTAACATGCAACTATACATAAAAATAGTTTTTCTGTGTTAGAATGGTATGCAACAAAATGTTTGTACGAAACGTCAAAAGAGGAATTACGCAACATCAAGATCCAAAATTCATTCTTTTAACCATAAGACGATCTGGAATAAGATTTCCCAACAAGACCCTCATGCATCAGTTTTATTTCTCAAAACTTAGTAAAAGAATACATGCATGCGATTTGGTTGAAACATGAAATAATTTAGGTCAATTTCAAACTTAAAGCTAAATAATCAATATTCTCCCTGTTCTAAAAAAGCGGCTATAATGCTATACATATCAAGCAAATCAATATAGTGCATTTGTGTGAACCAATAATAATGTCAACAACAAATAAAAATGCACGAAACAAAACATTAACATGAACCCTCCTAGTTCCACTATACACCATTCGCCATGAATATAAATAGATCATGCGCTAAATAGCGTGCAACGAAATACTGGCACAAAACTGAAAAAGAAATTACACAAATATCAAGTTTCCAAAACCTTCCATTCTGGTTGCAAAACGACATGGAATAACGTTCCTCAACAAAATTCGTATGGCGTAAAATTCTCGATAAAACTCATAAACCAACACACACACACAATAAATCTAGCCAACGCATTTCAAAGTTTCATCCAAGTGCCACAAAACAACATAAAATAAAACATAAGGGACTCCAAACAATTGAATGATGCCAAAATTCTCACATCCAATGATAAAATCGCACAAGACAAAGTTGTCAATAAAATATCATAAAATACAAACTCACCCAATAAACCAAGGTAATGCAAAAGCGGGAGACATCATCAAAAGCTAGAACCTTATCGTGCATCTAACTAGCTCTCGACTCTTCACTGTATCGCTAGTACCATTTCCCCCATCAAGGACCTGATGCACATGCCGACAAATAAAAACGTTAGGCTTAACGTCTATTGAGTTCAAACAGTTTTCATCATAATTGAAAAGGGTAAAACCGAAAGACTGTTTATTTAAAATATATTTTTTCAATGAAATGTATTTGTTATAAAGCAACATCTTTCCAAAACCCCCTATTTTCTTAATGGAACTCTAAATCAAAATACCCGTTCAAGTTTGGGTCTGTAGTTTGGGTCCCCCCGCTGATCCTAATCATGCTCGTTTTCTAGAAATGACAACCACTAAGGACTGCACACTCATCAAGTTCAACCACCCACGATCTATAGCTCAAGTCCCCAACTCGGATCATATGGTCACCAAGTTCAACCACCCACGATCTATAGTTTAGGTCCCCCGCTACATACGAGTTTCTAGCAAGAAAACAGGGACAACAGTCCCATTCTAAACCACTGAATCCAATGCGCATGGATCTATTGAACTACAGTCTAAAAAATTACATGATTCCAAATGAATGACTAACACACTCAAAATATATAATTCACAAATCAGATGCAATAAATGCAAGTCATAACCAAAGCCCCATATCGAGTTATTAAAACCGGAAAATTGTCCCATAAGACTCATCTAAGTCAAAATCGTGCCAAAAGTTCAACAACTCAATTGACTATTTATTTAAAAGTCATCACAAGTACAAAAATGTATTTAACCAACGTTTATGCAAACTCATTCTCCCAAGGTCTGATTAACTCAAAACCCATCATTGGCGTTTTCCAAACAAAATCATACTATTTATGTCCAAAAATAGTTTATAGCACAGTAACGTGTATTTTCCAAATGATTTATAAATTCATTGACACTAAGAATGCATAAGCATCAAATAATCTACACATATGAAATAAATCATCAAAACAATACACTTTCAATATTTATTTACCAAAGTGTCTAGAAACCCCAAATATGTTTATTTCACGAGTTTTATAAATCAAATGTACCAATTACGCACAAAACTCATCAAATAATCTGACATTTAAAAATATCAAGTAAAACACATAAATATGTCAAAATTGACATTTTTGACATGTACAAAGTTTTCACAAAGCAACTTGAACTACCTTTCTAGATTTAGGCTAAATCTAGGTTTTACCCCAAACTTGAGTTTTCTTGGTGAAAACTTGAATCTTCAAGCAACACCTCCTAACTCTTAAATCCAAAATTTGCAAAATGTTTCTTTCACCTCCAAATATCCAAAACCTAAAGCAACATGGAAGGGAGAGGAGAGAAAATGAAGAATATGTCAAACCCTAACTTAAAATGGGGAGAGATGGAAGCTTACCACCACAAAATACTCTTGGATCCTCCAATAAACTTCAATCTCTTGATATATCCTTGAAGAGCTCTTAAAAATGAGATCATAGCAAAAAGAATCATCAAAATCGGAGCTACGATGAGAGAGATATTACTAAATGAAGAAAACCTAAGGAAATCGGGCATTTAACCCTCTGGACCCCGACCACAATTGTGACATGTCACAATCACATGGTATGGTCGCCCGAAATGTACCGAAATCTATTTTATACCCCCTGGCGACCTTGACATGCTATAGTGCCATTGACACAATCGTCAGACACTATAGCATGGCCCGTACCGCGAGTTTTTCAACCATTTTTCTCGTCATAAATGTAGTCGTAGATCATTACCCCTCCTTTTGCCGAGGAAGGGGGTATCTTGGTTGCCAATGACCAACAAAGAATATTTTTATTTTTCTAAAAGAAAAATTAGTAAGAAAGGGAAAAGAACTAGAATACTCCTCATTTAACGACAACATTTAGCAGAGTTAGTAACCAACGACCATTTTCAAAACAAAATGCAAACCACAATGACAGTTGTTGTAGTTAGTGGAGTCTAGAAACGTTGTTCTTAGTTAGGTATAAACCACAGAAAATTGTAGTTTACTTCTACTTTTTTATATTGAATGAGACGACAAGACTATAAAATATTTTAATACTAAAAAATAATATTGAAATCTCTAAAATATAGCCGCATTAATTATAATTTTTTTCAATAATTTTCGCTGTTAGTTCTTTATTTTAGTAAAATAAAAAATTAGAGATGGTTGTATATTTTAAATAATTTCGACTCTTTTAACTTGTTCTATTTGTAACTAATTTTTTTTTAAATTTTGTCTATTTAGATAAATATTACTTAAATAATTTTTTTGTTTGAGAGCATTTTTATTGAAAAGTTTCTATAAAAGATGGATATTTTAATTGTTTAAGAACTATCATTGAAGAGGGTTTTTGCATAAGAACGTTAGTTTTTTACATTAAACTTTGTGTAAAATAACATTTTAATAGTTTTTTATAAAATTTTAATTGTTTTATAAGAGTTATATAGATTTTTATGTTGTGGAATTGAAATTATATGTAAAAGAAATGTATATGGGTAACTCCACTTTTGACCAAATTTATTGGTTTCTGGGAATACGCCGTACGTTTGTGTTGACCATGCTGACCTCACGCAACCCTATTAAGTTTTAGTTATTACATATTCTGATTTAAATACCCGATTCACGGATTCATTAAAAAGAAAGGAGATTAGACTAATTTACCGGATATCTAGGTAACTGTGGAATTTGGAAAGCAGTGCACGTGTGGTGCACATCCTCCAAAACCACAGATTTACCTGCTATAGCCCGTACCCTTACAGGTAAGCACCAACTCCTTCCTATGATTGATAATATTTGCACTTTATTCCCAAGTATTTTAAAAAACCAATTTTTTGACCCCAAAGTTAGATATTATTTGTTTTAGTCCCCTCAAAAGAATGGGCAACTAAATTGCAATATATAGTAATTTTCTTTTAATATGTATAAAAGTTGTTATTAAAAGCATTTAGAAAAAAATTATCAAAAACAACCATCAAACGTGAGGAATAATATGTTTTTAATGGCATACGACAAAATATAAGAGCATCCACAATGTGCTCGTTGGGAGGTTTTTCAAAAAGCAAAAACCTCCTTTTGAGGTTTTTCACATAGTGGAGAGATTTTTCAATTGAGCTTTTTCGTCATAGCTCGTAACTGCATGACCTGCTTTTTCGTATTTAATTAGTTTTAACTTTATATAATTTCATAAATGTTTCATATTTAATCAGTTTTATTTATTAACCAGTTTTATTTATTAATATATTTAAAGTAATCTTATTTAAATATAATTATTAAATAAATACATAATGAAAGTAATTATATTTTATATTTTTAAAATAATATCTCAAATTTGACATATTTATACAATTCTAACAGATTTCTTAATGACTCAATTTTTATTTTCGGTTATACATAATTTTAAATTTAACATTTTTTTATTTTTATTTTACATACTTTTTATACAACTTTTATATATTTAAAAAAATTATGTAAAATAAATACATAATTAAATTAATAATATTTGTATTTGTATTAATTTTAATGTATTTATTTTTATAAATAGGAATAAAAATGATATAAAGTTAAAATAGTGGGACCCTGAATAGTTTAAAAAAATAATAAAAAAGCTTGGGTGAGTTTTTTCACATAGTGGAGGTTTTTAAATTGTTGATGTAACAATAATGTGTAAGAAAAAAGGTATGAAAAAACTCGGTGAAAAACATGTACACTGTGGATGCTTTAAGCAACGAAAAACAATTCAAAGTAAAAGTGATATTTGACAGCTATAACTTATCTTATTTTTTCAATTATTTGTAAAAAATTTATTTTATAGGCCAAACGTTTCAGAAACAACTACGTAAGTCTTTTAAAAGTTACATAAGTCTTTTAAAATAAAGGTATAATCCATTTGGTTTTCAGGAATTAGAATGATAATATTTCTTAGATCATTTAAATATTAGTAGTCTTTTATTTATATTGATTTCTTCTAATTTTATCAGTTCAATTGATATAAATCAATTGTGAATTATCATAATTGTTGATGATGTATGCCACCTAATTTAAATAAAATTGGACAAAACTATAATGTTAGTATATTGTAAAAATATACACATGTAATTGATAGTATTTTATGTAAATAAAACGATATGAGAGCATCGGATTCTTTATGCTCTCTAAAATAGATACGTAAAAGTTAAAATCTTAGAGCATCTCCAACAGCATCTTTAAAATGGGGAATTAAAAGTCAAAATCTACATAAAAATTTACATCTATCTCCAACAGATTCTCTATTTTGGAGATGAAATC
The DNA here is from genome assembly GCA_023525745.1 of Arctium lappa. Lineage (NCBI taxonomy): Eukaryota > Viridiplantae > Streptophyta > Magnoliopsida > Asterales > Asteraceae > Arctium > Arctium lappa. The sequence continues at coordinate 67,161,526 of CM042048.1, read as the reverse complement.
ATTACTTATAATATTAAAATATTATATAAATCTAATAAAATATTATTTCTCTCGTACCCATCTCATTTGAAGAAATCTTATTGGTAGAATATAATAAAAAAATATTTTCTCTCTCATGGTAATCATTTTTTGAGATTTTGGAGAGTTCTCCATATTTGGAGAAAATTACACTCTCTCTCATACTTTCTCCATTTTGGAGAAAGATTTGGAGAATTTGTTGGAGCACAAAAATGCCTAAAATCTCCATTTTCTCTATTTTGGAGAAGCTGTTGGAGATGCTCTTAAAAAAATTATATTCAATTCCAACAATTTTTTTATTTTAAAGATTTTATCATCAATTATATTAGTAAAATATTTTATAATTTTATCATTCCTATGCACTTTGCAATAAAAGTTTATAGAAAATAATATTAATTCAATTTCATTGATGGGAATAAATAAATAAAAAATCAAATTCTATCTTTTTACATCAAGTTTTAGAGAATTTTTTAAATTTGAAGTTTTTTCATGTTTTCTATTTTTTAGAGACTATTAGAGCAAATTAGAAAAAAAAAATTAGAGAATCTATTAGAGCAAAATAAAGAAGAATAAAGAAAAGCCGAGCAAAATAGAGAATAACCCTCCGTTTTAGAAAACTAGAAGCGTACTTTCGCAATGCAGTGAGATACATCACGATTCTAATGTTTCATTTTATTTTTTTGCCGATTTATAGTACGGTTTTGGATGGTTTTAAGAAAGTGATAATGTCTTTTTATAAATTTGTTTAGTTTAGGCTTAATAATATAATGTTTTTTATATAAAAAAAAATTAAGTATTTTGTTAGAATTCAATGATTATCTTATATATTTTAATGGCATATAGAAAAAATAACCAATTACATATTTAATAATATAATTAAAACAAAATTATATTAATATAATATATTAATTAATAGTGATACATGAAAAAATCTACATAAAAGGAAGATCCTGCATATATTAAATTCGTGGGTGTTAGAAGTCTGCAGTAGTAATATGTATCTTGTGCTTTGATACTTGTAAATTAAGAGATTTTTAAAATCTTGAATAAAATGATGGTACATTGTGCCTAATAGTTTGTATTTAATAGTTTTTTATCCGTGCTTTATAATATAGTATAGATATAGATATAGATTTGTTGGAGGTGTTTTAAATAAACAATGAGTTGAAGGATCAATGTTGTCATTCTACATTTGATAAGAGACCAAAAGTGTGAAAATTTCAAAAGATTATTACTCGGTAGCAAGGACAAGGAAGAATTGTAGGGTTTTCAATTCAACACTCACTCCCAATTTGCCAAAAGCAAAGCGGTGAACCAGTTGTTACCCTTTTTTTTCAATCTCATTCCTCTTACCTTTTTTCCGTCTCAATAAGCTCACCTACGACACTGAGCTTTGGTCATTCTTTGACCTGAATCTTGTTTTTTCTCATCATAGTTCTTTGATTTTTTTCTACTTTATTTGCTGAGTGGATCGCACTGTTTGGTGTTGGGTTATGAGTGTTGTCGTTGATTTGTAATTATTCTTATCCTTTTTGCTGATCTGGGGTTGGAATGATTTCAGTCTTTGAGCTTGAAGAGCAAGTTTTTACCTTTTTTTGGGTGTTAGGGAAGAAGATCAAGAGAAAATGTCATCATGGTCTTTGATAATGATGATGAAAATAGTGAAAATCAACAATGTGGGTCTTTTTGAATTTTGACCAGAGAGAAAAAGGCACACTATCACAGAAGAAAAAGATGTCTCTTTTGATGCTGTATTTGTCAAATTGAGAAATTTGTTTGCTTTTAACGTCTTCAGCGAGGAATAATTAGACTTGTAGTTGTTTCGGGAGTTTTTCTGTGGAAAAAGATGCCCATGTACCAAGCCTCTACTGGTGGCCAGGTATTGGATCTGGAAACTGCCGTCAAAGATGGCATTTTGGGGGGCGGCGGCGGCGGTGGCGGTGGTGTTATCTGTTGTACCACTCTGGAGAAAGTGGATCTGAAGAAGATGATTGAACAGCTTGACTCGATTGAAGTCCCTTCCGTGTTCATCTGTCCAATCTCATTAGAACCAATGCAAGATCCAGTGACCCTCTGTACAGGCCAGACTTATGAAAGATCCAACATCCTCAAATGGTTTTCATTAGGGCACTTCACTTGCCCCACCACAATGCAAGAGCTCTGGGACGATTCACTCACACCAAATTCCACTCTCAATCATTTAATCCATACTTGGTTCTCGCACAAGTACTTGGCTATGAAAAAGAGGTCAGAGGATGTTCAAGGGAGGTGTTTGGAGCTTCTGGAGACATTGAAGAAGGTCAAAGGTCAAACCAGAGTTCAAACACTCAAACAATTGAGGATGGTTGTTGCAGCCCACGAATCAGCCAAGAAAACGGTGGTCGACAATGGCGGGGTAGGTTTTATCTCTTCCCTACTTGGTCCTTTCACTAGTCACTCAGTTGGATCAGAGGCAATTGGGATTTTGGTGAATTTGCAATTAACTTCTGATTCCATAACCAATCTGTTGCAACCCATGAAGGTTTCGCTAATGGTTGATGTTTTGAATGAGGGGTCAACAGAAACCAAGATAAATTGTGTGAGATTGATGCAAGTTTTGTTTACGGGCTCCAACATTGTTCCAAGTTTGAGTCTTTTGGTGGGTGTATTGAGGCTAGTGAAGGATAAAAGGCACCCACATGGGATACTGGAAGGGCTCAGATTGTTAAAGGTCATAAGTTCACAGGAATCGTTAGGAAACTCCATTGTGAGCATTGGGGGTGTTCCCCAATTGGTTGAAATGTTGCCTCATTTCAATTCTGAATGCTTGGAATTAGCCTTATATGTTCTTCAACTTCTGTCTTCCATCCCAGATGGTGCTTTGGCACTCAAGGATTGCTCTAATACGATTCCGAATTTGGTCAAATTACTGATGAAAATATCAGAGTGTTGCACTCAGTATGCATTATCGATTCTTTGGGAGGTTTGCAAGCTTTCCCCTGAAGAATCTGCGGCCACCGCTGTCAATGCTGGCCTCGCTGCCAAGCTTCTTCTCGTAATTCAAAGTGGTTGCAACCCGGGATTAAAGCAGCGGTCAGCCGAGCTTTTGAAATTGTGTAGCTTGAATTATACATCCACCATTTTCATTTCCAAGTGTAAGCTTACAAGAACATTGCAATGAGGAAAACAAATTGTTGATATGAAAGCTTTGGAATTTCTGAATCCAAGGAGGTACCATGCCCCTGTTTATATCCAACAACAAAACCTTGATGTGTCAGTTTGGCCACAATTCAAGAAGGTTTCAATCAATAGATGTTGAGAAAAGAGTACATATATTTTGCAAATGGGGTGGTTCTTGTTTAGATGAAGACAGAACAATGCTTCTTTGATGGAATTTAGCAATGCCAAATGTAATTTGTAGCAAGTTAAATGTGTTGCTTGAGTTATGGTTTAAATGTTAGCTACAAATCTCAGGGTCGTCGTTGTATTTGGGTTGGGGGGGGCGGGGGGGATGGGACATCATGTAATTCAATTTTGTTTCAATGAATATTCCTAAGAGTAGGTTTGCAATTTGATGGTACAATTATCTTTAGATACAGTATTGGAAATTGAGAGTTGTTGAGTTGGAAATTTCTACAACTGTTGGACTAGGGGTGTAAATGATGCGAGTCGAGCTCGAGTATCATTATACTCGACTCGTTAGATATCGAGTCGAGCTCGGGTTCGAGTCGAGCCTATTCGAGTCGAGTGTTGACCGAGTTTTGACATAGTCGAGTGTTGACCGAGTCGATCTCGAGTAGCTCGCGAGTTGTCTCGTCTCATTTACACCTCTACATAGGCTCAAGCCATTTAACAAAGGCAAAAGATGTAAAACAAGGGAGGAGAAAGGTCTATATATAGTGGAGTTCAAAACATTAGGTTCTATATCCCGCCAATGTGGGATGAATTAGACACACCATCAAGAGTTTACCCATGTCTTTTACACCATATTTTCCCAAAAAAAATCAAAAAACTTGAGTTTATTATTATTATTATTATTATTATTATTTTTTATTATCATCATAATCAATTAAATTAAAATAATATTACTAATTATTATTATTTTGCTTATCGAGTATCTCACGAGCTTATCGAGTCGAGTATCAGGTCGCTCGACTCGACTCGTTAGTATATCGAGTCGAGCTCGAGTTCGAGTCGAGCCTATTCGAGTCGAGTGTTGACCGAGTCGATCTCGAGTAGCTCGCGAGTTGTCTCGTCTCATTTACACCCTTATGTTGGACCAAAGAATGGGCTTAAAAACACTCGTAAATAACCATATAGGAAAAAATGTTTTACTTTTTTGACCACCTTCAGACTTTTTCTTACAAAATACTCGAGGGACACTTTTTCTTGTGGTGCTGCAGGTTACGTTTTGGCTTGTTTTTTATGTGTCAGTGCATTTCTTTAATGTGTCAGGAGCTACATGTCTCAATTTATTTTTGCGATGGAGCCGTTTTCATTTTGGGTTTGTCAAAAAATGTCAAAAACCGTAACAAAAAAGTGTTTTTTGATGTTGAATTGCGGTTTTTAATTTTTTAACCAGTTTATGAAGAAAAAATTTTGAATGTCGCAGAAACGTAAAACCTTTTTTCGTGAGATGATTTATTTACGATGATAACCCTTAAAAACACTAAAGAGTGTTGGTGGTGGTAGTTGGAAGGAAATGACAATTGAGACCAAAGAAGATGATGATGATGATGATGATGATGAATAGTACAACAAGTATTGTGTGGAAGGTGGTGATGTCAAGAAATCTTGTCAGCAGTCACCTTCACGCGAACTTCCTCTGCTTTTCAATATCTCTTCTCTCTGTACAATTGGTATCATATAAAATGGGGAAATTGGCTGAAATAGCTCTATTACACACCCAATTGCTCCTTCTAGAGATTTCTCGACTCACTTTACCAAAATAGACTTAGGTCCGCAACGGCGGACCTGCGGGTCCCCCATTTGACCCTAAACGACAAACTAAAACGACGGCTTTACCCAGGTCTGCAACGGGTCGGGTCGGGTTGGTCCGCCATCCGCAACCATGTCCACGTGTCACACTCTCAAGAAACCCTAAATGTCGTATCCAAATCCGCCATTGCGGACCTAGGCTAGGTCCGCAATTCTGCCCCATTCTTTGTGTTTTTCTTGTTTTTGACGTACGTTTTTGTTGCGGATTTGCATTATTTTTTTCCACGATAATTGTCGGCTGTAAAGTTGAGTGGGTGAACCTATTGAATGCTTTTGAACAATTTTGAAATCGTGAAGTATTTCTATAAGAATAGGAAGCCTGAAAAGGGAAGGTAAGCAGTTTTGCTATCTGAGAAAAATTGGCAACAACTTGATGGCGGACCTACCTAACCCGACCCGTTGCGGACCTGGGTAGAGCCGCCTTTATAGTTTGTCGTTTAGGTGCAGGTCCGCCATTGCAGACCTAGGTCTATTTTGGTAAAGTGGGTCAAGAAATGGCTAGGAGTGCAATTGGGTGTGTAATATGGCTATTTCAGCCAATTTCCCTATAAAATGGATGATGCTATAACCGTACGTAAAATAATGTATTAGAAATATAAAAAAAGTAAGAGGTATTATTTGTTTTTTCATTTTAAGCTCTTAATTATCGCTTATGTTTGATTTAGTCAGACGTTTTATAATTCAGATCATTTGTTTTTTTTTATTCTTTTCAAAGCTCTTATCTTTTAATATGGTCTGAAAAAAATGGTAACCCTATCTCTTAAATCCTCTCTTCGTACAACATCATTCTTTCAATTTCAGCGTCACCTAAGTGTTAATCTTAATGTGTCCGATAAGGAAATCAATAGGTAAGAAGCTATATTTTTACTTATAAAGAACCTTACATTGGAGATACTCTTAAGATGCTTTATATTTGTAAATATTATGTTAGAGCATTTAACAGATTCTCTAAAATAGAGATCTAAAAGTCAAAAATCTCCAAAAACATATACGTTAATCTCTAACGGCTTCTTTTCTTAAAGGTTATGAATTACATTATTAAAATATGCAATAGAAGTCATAAAAATATTTCTCTCCCCTAACTATTTAACTTCAAGGGTTCTCGTTGTCGTTGTTAGGAAAATTAAAAATCTTTTTTCTTTTCTAAACAATCATTTTTGGAGAGCTTTTTAAATTTGTAAAATTTCACCCCTCTCTCTCTCTCCTGTTTTTTTTTTATTTTGGAAAAGATTTTGGATAATCTATTGGTTCAAATATTACCAAAATCTCAAAAATCTTAATTTTGGATAATTTGTAGAAAATGCTCTTATATTTTAATGAAAGTACTTTTATATTGTATGATTATTATGTTAAACTAGAGTCGACCCCGTGCTTTGCGTGCTAGCAATAAATATTTTAAGTAAGTACTTGACCAATTTAAGATAAAACGTAATTTTTTAGTTAATAATTAATGAGATACATTTACAATGAAGAGTGTATTTCCATAAGTGGTTCATTTTCATGTATTGATAGCGGTTTATTATTACGAAGAGTTTGAGATGTATCAACAATAGTTTTGATGTTATGTTATTTGGAATCAAACGACATGTCACACACTCATATCATTATTGTTCTTTGGAAGATCTGGCCAAAGAAGGTGATAGCCCTGTAGATTCGTTCTCATGGTTTGATCATTCCCATTAAAATGCCGCGTGTTCGAATTCTTCTTCGAGATTTATTATCTTTCCGTCACTGTGGACTAACCAAATAAATTATATCATCCACCTTTTATATGTTACCTCATCTTTCCACTTTATCGTTTTTCACAGATGTGGGATACACAAATAAAACATCCCATCCGACTTTTATATACTAACATCATCTTCCAAATCTATTGTTTTTCCGTCGATGTGGGATATCAAATAAGACATCCATTCATCTTTTACATACTCGTAAATTCTTCCAAAATTTTTGTCTCTATATCAATGTGGGATAACCAAATAACATTACAATTCAAGATTTGAGGATACTTAAATATTCTTATGACTTATGAGATAATAAAAAAGACATTGCGGTTGAACATTTGATAATATTATATAAATTGATGAAATATGATGATTTGTATACATTTATCTATCAATTTATTTGCTTGTATAAATAGTTCTTTTTAAGAAAAATAAGGTCGGCCAAAAAGAAAATATTTAGCCAAATAATACTTTAATTATCAAAATCCAAATCTCCTTATTTCTTATAGGTACCTTAATTATCCAATCTTATATCCTCTCATCAATGTGTAAAACAACACCACAATGTTGTATTTGAAAATACTAAGATGACATCAAATCCAAATGTCCTCCTTTCTTAGAGCTACCTACATTCTCCAATCTTACATTTACTTATCAATGTGGGATGAGTAACATCACTACAATGCTAGATTTGAGAATACTCAAATGTCACAATGCCTCGTCATTCTCTATGGTTCTTTCTTTGTTATATATAAAAAAATTCTAATTTTTCAACTTCTCAACACATCAATGTGAGATGTGTAAAACAACACCACAATGCAATATTTGAAAAATACTCAGATCTTATATCAAGTCCAAATGTCCTCCTTTCTTATAGCTACCTACATTCTCCAATTTTACATTACTTATCAATGTGGGATGAGTAACATCTCTACATGCTAGATTTGAGAATACTTTGTTAAGTCTGATTTTATAGTAATCATTGTATTTATAGGTTTGGTCTAATACTGTGTTTAGAGTGCTTTTATTTGTTGTGTCAAGGGTATTTAAGTCCCTTGTGACTTTGGTGTTTATAAGAAAACTCACGCATACTCAATAGGAATACTTACTTTGCGCTTCAAACTCTCTCTCTACTTTCTCTCTCTAAAGATTTAGTGATTTTGGGATTATCAATTGGTATCAGAGTTGTTCTAAATCTGAGAGAATTGAGAGAAATGTTTTTCGAATTCTGAATTTGTGTTGAATCAGAAATTTTGATTGATTTTCTTGATTTTTTTTCAAGAAAATCTCATTTTTTAATTTTTCATCAAATTCGGACTGTTTTGTGAACAAATTTCTTTGTATTTTGGTTCGTTGGATCCGATTTTACTAGTAGAACACTTTTGATTCACATCAAATTGCAAGAAATTCTGGTTTTGTTCTTCAATTTTGAGATTTTTTGGTTTTCTGGAAAAAGTTTGTTTGCGTACTGTTCATATTTCGAATTCTCAAATTTACAGTTTTTGATCAAATTGGTTAGTTCATTCTTGTTAGAAACTTGATTTCGAGTTTTTTTGTGAAAGAAAATTTCATTAAAATCGATTCTATAATCGATTTTTAGAAGAAATCTGAGTTTCTCATCGTTTTGGCGCCAGATCCGAGTTTTGCGCGAGTTCATCTGGAACCTTGCGCCAGTTCATCTAAGTTCATCTTCAAGTTTGCGCCAAAGCTCTCGCGAAAAGTTTCTTTTGCGCCATTCTTTCACGAGCAAAGTAAAGTTTATGCTAGAAGTTCTTCGCGCAAGTCCATTTTGCGCTAGTCATACTTCGCGCAAATCAGTTTTGCGCCACCTATTGCTCAAGCAAAGAAAGGCTCTCTTCATCAACATCTCGCACAAAGTGAATATTGAGCTATCAATTTCTCAAGCAAATAAATTTTGCGCCATATACTTGTCACGCAAAGTCAAGTTCGCGCCACTAATACCTCGCGCAAATCATAATTTGTGCCACCAAAGCTTCACGCAAAGTTTGTTTTGCGCCACAATCGTTTCACGCAAAGTTTGTTTCGAGCAATTATAGTTTGTGTCTCCATTGCTTCACGCAAAGTCAAATTTTCGCCATCTTCTACTCACGCAAATCTCAAGTTTGCGCCATATCATTTATGGATTCTGAAAAGTTTGCGTTTCAATCTCAGTTCTACAAAAGCGATCTCATGATGTCATTGGGCACAGAAACTCGTCCTCCGGTTCTAGTTGATGAAAATGAATTTACTAAGTGGCAAGATCGGTTTCTGAATTTCATCGAACGTCAAAAGAACGGAGATGACATGATGAAGATTCAATATGAAGGATCTTTTGTACAACCCACTCTGTCTTCTGGATTATCAAAGCCTACAAAAGAGTATACACCCGATGAGTTGGTGCAATATAAAGTCGATCGTGATATAAAGGCAAATCTGATGCTAGCCTTGCCAAATTCTATCTACAACAGGACTGATTGCTTCAAAAACAATCCTAAATTAATGTGGGCACAACTAGAGAAGATTATGCTTGGGTCTTCAGTTGCAACACAACTTCGGCATACACGTTACATGAACAACTTTGAAGAATTCAAAGCCAAGGATGGGGAGTCACTGAAAATTGTTTATGACAGATTATGTGCGGTGATAAATGATCTGAGAAAGATAAAAGTGGAAAAGACTGAGCTGGAGACCAATCTGAAGTTCCTCAATGCTTTGCAACCAGAATGGAATAAATCTTGCCATCGCTTGAGGAATGATGTCAGGATTTCTACCATGCAAATTCAAGAACTGTATGAGATATTGCTGACAGATGAGTGCATAGTCACAGAGAAGAAGGCCAAACTTGTCAAGAAGAATAAGAAAATAGTGGACCCGGTTGCACTTCTAACGAGCCATCTGTCTGAACAAGCATTATCCGAAGATGCTTATGATGGTGCAACTGATGACGATTGCGAAGATCTTCAGAAAGCTATGATTCTTCTCTCTCAACACTATCAGAAGAAGTTCCAACCTCGTTCGAGTTCCAACACTATTTGCTTCACTTCTGGCCTTCTGGTCCAAGAATGTTCAAATGCACGAGGCTAAGAAACATGATGCATGCTTCAACTGTGGAAAGCCGGGTCACATTGCTAAAGAGTGTCGAGTGAAGAAGGTTCGGGATTCGACATATTATTGGAAGAAATTGGAACTGGCCGAAAAGAGAGAGAATGGAACCGCTCTACTAGCTGAAGAAGAATTTTGGCTTGATCACTCCGATGATGAAGCTGATAATATCGAGACTGCTCATATGTGCTTCATCGGAGATGATCAAAGTGATGATGATGACACTGATGAAGATGAGGTACATTCTGTTTCTGATTTCAAATTCATTTCTTCACAGATGAACATTATTATAACTGCTTTACATGATTTACGCTCGAAGTTATTATCTGAAAAACAATTAAATTCAGAAAAGTCAAATTTGATTGATAAATTACAAATTTCTTTGAAAGATGAAAAATCTATTCTGGATCATACAAAAGAAATCTTTAAAAGAAATTAGATGATTTAGAAAAAATCAAATATGACTTATCTTGATTCTTTGACTGAAATGACCAAACTAAAAGATAATTTTTCAGATAAAATAAATGAGTTGGAAGAAAAATTATATCGAAGGAATCAGACTGAACAAACTATTTATTTGAACAAACCACGGAGTTATGAGTCTATAAAAGAAAAATGGGGACTTGGTTTTGAAAATCCACATTGTTTAAACAATGCGATAGAAAATCACCTACTTTATATAAATACGATTATCTAACTCTTGCTAAATATGCTCCTCAATTTAAAATTGACTGGATGAATGAAAAGCAAGTGTTAGAAATCGAAAATAAGAAAAGGATGAATAACAAGAAAAAGGAAATTTCTTTTGTTTATACAAGCGAAAATGCCAAATATTTTCCTGACAAATCAAAGAAAGGCAGAAAAAGTTTAAATGATATATCTCTCATCAAGTCTTCAGTGTCTGATGATTATATTGATATATATGCCACTAAATCTGATAAGTAAAATATCTCTCCAATCTTTTATGATTCTAAGAGATATACTCCTCCATTAGTATTAGAAGGCAAAATCATTGACCTTGAAGATAAAATGGAAGATCAGAATATTCAAAAATAAATTGAATCTGATGTTATTCTTTTTTTCATGACGTCAAGTCTTGAAGAGAAATTATTTTTTCAAAAACAAGATTCTGTTTCTGGTCTTTCTTCTGATTTTCAAGAAAACAAAAAGGAATTTCTAAAATCTGAAAATTTTTCTCAAAATTTTTCTGACTCCGAGGTAAGTTCAGATTTATTGTTTGATCAGTTGGGTTTATTAGAAAAAATTGTTTCTTCTGATTCCAATCTTAAAACGAAAATTCTTGATGATTCTTTTACGCTCAATGATATTTATTATAAACCAAAGCGTAAAAGAACAAGGTCAAAGAAGTCAAAGAAACAAGCTAAAGTCATTTCTGACAGTTCTAATACTTCTGATTCAAATATTTCAGATAGGACTTTGAGCACTCATTCAAGGCAGATATGGAGAGTCAAGCGGACATCTGATGAACCTGCAACTGATGAGGATAGATGTGTAGACAAATTTTATAAAAGTGATTCATTTACTACTTGTAATAAAATTTCAAAATACTCAATAAAGCAAATGATTCAAATTTCAAAACATGTCTCATATTCTTCTTCTGATTCTAGTTCAGATGATTATGCTTTCTCTTCTATTGATTCTTATGTTCATCATTATGATAATATTTCTCTGCATTTTATGTCAAATCTAACAAGTTTATCCCCACAAGAACTGCAACTAACTTTCATGGACCCAAATTCAAGTGGGTTTTGACAGGATCGAATTCTCAACAAGAATTAATTCTCAGAAACAATATCAAAGAAGTTTGCGGAATAACACTTTGATATTCAATGAAACAGTAATCACAAACAGTAAATATGAATAACAAACTGTAAACTTGTATTGAATGATTGAAATCACAAGATTACACACTCAACCTCAATCTTGAAGAACAGACTCTTTCAAGACGAATTCTACTTCTCTAGAATTAGGACCTATGCCTTGAGGTTGATTTCTCTCTAGAACTTAGAATGAAATTATCAATCTTCTAAACTATTCTATACATTCTATACATATACTAATCAAAAGATAATTACAAGAAATAAAAATATCTTCAGTATCTTCCATGTATATCTCTAAGCTTCCATGTATATCTTCAGATTATCCAACTGTTATCCTTTCATGCGAATCTTCATCATATAAGCAGTATTAATCTTCAGCAGCATTAATCTCTTCTAGCATCATTAACTACTAAGCAGCACTAACTACTAGCAGTACTAACTAGCTAAGCAGTACTACCTTTGTTCAAGCAGTACTAACTTTGACTAGCAGTATTAATTCTACTAGCAGTAGTAATACTCAGCAGTATTAACCTTGAAGTCTTCTAGCAGTAGTAACTTTGAACCAGCAGTATTAACCATACTTGGTAATGTCTTCAGTTCCCAACAATCTCCCCCTAACTTAACTTTTAGGAACATAAGTCAAGTTCTTCAGAATTAATCTTCAAGATGCTTTCAACACCTCTGGTTCAATTTCCCAAATTTGGATCTAGGCCCAAACTTTGATTTACAGTTCTTCTCACCACAATCTTTGCCATCTCTGAATCCTTTGTACATACCAGTGTAGCTTTAAGCATCCCTTCTAGCTTCTCCTTGCTATGCTCATAGATTTTGTCCACCAGGTAGTATTCATGATAACAATTGTCAATAGTAATCATGTATACTCCACACTTTTCAAACAATATCCATTTATCAATCTTCTTGAAGATGAACTCATGCTTATGATCTTTAATACTATAGTGCACTCTTTCTGGATCAAACATCATGCATAAGTATTCCAATGTCACTTTGAGAAGATTCTCTTCAGTACCTTTCAACACAGGTTCATAAAGTTTCATCCCCACTTTGTATAATTCTTCCATATCAGCTCTTGAACAACTTCTGATAACTTTCCCCCATGTTGAATAAGCTTCAAATGAACCATCAGCTCTCTTGATTCTGAAGAAAGTCTTTCCATTGTCTCTTAGAATATCCCATAAGATGATCTCTGGAGCTTGCATAGAGATTGGAACAGCCTTCAAAGGTTCCACTATTGTCATGTACGGATTCATACTCTCATCTGTTGGCTTACTAGACTGTTCTGGAAGTTGTACTGATTCTGTTTGAGATGTGACTGAAGGTTCTGTTTTCTTTTCAGTTTCTTCCACCCTTGGCCTTTTCAACTGCCTTTTTGAAGCAATTGACTTCACTCTCTTTCCAGACTTGGCTTCTATACCCATACTTTCAGGTTCTTCCTTCTTCTCTTCTGCTTCTTCTTTTGAGGGTGTGGTCTCCTCAGGGAATGGTTGTTGGATGTTGAGATCATGTCTCTCTTTCATCCTTCTTTCTGCTTCTTCCCTTTGAGAGGAATCCCCTTGGAGTTTTGCCATTTCCTTCCTGTAAAGCTCCTCAACTTGACTGTATGCCATGTTGGTGAACATCTCCCCCTTGACTCCAATTGCACCTTTCAGGAAGTTGATCATCTTTCTTCTTTCCGGATTGGCCAAAAAGGTCTTGGAGGGTAGCCTTTTCTGCTTCATCACTGGCATCTTTTTAACTTGAAGTTTCTTGGTCTGAGCTGCTTCTTTTAGGCTTTTCTGATATTCTGCATTCAACTTTCTGGCCATGATTTTTGCATGTTCTCTGTCTGTTTCTGTTTGCAACATTTCCTCCTTTTCCATTTGGTCTTGAAGCTGTTTTGCTATTGCCTCATCCAGTTCAATCTGAGACTTCTTCTTTGTAGGCAGTTCAGCTTCTTCAACCATCTTTTCTTTTCCTTTTCCCTTTATATCCTTCAAGACTTCCTTCTCTTTATGCTTCTTTGAGATCCCTTCTTCATTAATGACTACTCCCTTGGCCTTTTGAGTAGCCTTAGGAGTATCATTCTTGGCTTTAACCAAAGTTTCAGCTATCTCCATTTCCTCTATAGAAAGCCCTGTTTCTTCTGCTTCTGTTTCTGCTGCTTCTTGTATTTTAGCAGCATTAATAGTTTCTGCTGTTGTTCCATGTTCTGTCTCCCCCTCAACTTCAACTTCCTTTACAGTTGAGCTTTCTTTCTCTTTTTCTCCCTCTGGCTTCTCCCCCTTGTTGAAAGGATCTTGAACATTTGATCTCTTCTTTAAGACAAACTGCTTCCTCTTCTTCCGCTGCACTAGCCTGGTCACCATCTTCTTCAGCTTAGCAATCTGTACTTGTTGTGACAGAATTACCAGCTTCATTTCTTCTATCTCTTTGCCTTGTTTGATGACATCTTGGTTGATGTTTCCCATTGTATCCATCAATTCCTGGTAGTTATATCTGTCCTCACCTTCTCTAGAAGTGTTACCCTCCTTTGAAGGATCATTGGATCTTTTAGTAGTGGAAGTCTTCTGCCTAGCAGAAGCACTATCCACCCCCGTGGTTTCTTGGCACCAGGGACCTTTGAATGATTTCTCATTCAAAGTTGCCATGGGGGAGGTCTTATTGATGTTACCACTTTCCTCCTCTGTGCTAGCAGGAGTAGTGGCAGCCTCATCACCCATATGCTCTTCCTCCTCCTCCTCAGAGAGCACCTCCTTGGGGTTGGGAGACACCCCTTTGGTTTCCCTATGGATATTCCCTAAAGGAGAATTCTCCCTTAGAGGGCTTAAAGGCTTGGGGGATGATGGTACAAGAAGGGAAGGAGCCTTCTTTACCTGTTTCCTCTTGTATGTTTGGGTGATAGGTGAGGTTGGCTTTTCAAGAAGGGACTGGGGAATAGATTTAGAGAGGGAAGGTTGGGATTGGCTAGCAGTAGGATGGTCTAATGGGGGCCTTGACCCTGCTGCCATACCTTCATTGGTTTGGGACACCACCATCATTGTAGAGAACAATGGGGTGTCAACTCCTTCCGAGTCCCCAGCAGATCTTCTCATATTTGAGAAAACCTTGCCTTTGGGGGGTTTAGGTACATATACCCCAACAGGTTGAGGTATATCCGTCAATTCATGAGTAATAACTTCTTGAACAAACCTGGGGTACATAAAGAAGCTCTTTTTGTTTCCCATGTTTGAGACAAGATCACTGAAAATCATTTTAGAAAAGTTATACTTTCTGGCAGTGGCCAAGCACACCAAAGCATAAGCAATGGTGCTGCTGAACTCACTCCATCCAGTAGTCTTTTTGGAGATACAGTGCATAAGAGTATGGACAAAGAAACGCCATTGGGGTGAAAATTTGGCTTTAGAGAATTTGAATACACCCAATGGGCCTCCATACCCCATTCTTGTAAGAGAAGAGAACAATTCATCATTTGAGATAGAAGTTATACCAGAGGCATCGTCTAGACGTAGACTGATGCGAATAACCTCTTCAGTAACTGTTAGTGGTTTTTCACAGATCCTTGTCTTGATCATTTGCACACCATTCTCAGCAACAATGGTGGCATTAGCCCAGAATTGCCTTTGATGCTCGATATAGATTGTAGGTGATACAGTAAGAGCATGAGCAATATGGCTTGACTTGAGGAAATCCACAATCTGATGAAATCCTACAGCTTGCTTTGGCTTTTGTAGCATCGCGATCTCATTGTGTTCATCGATGAATGCCATGGATGCCATTGATCTTAGTGAACAACTTGCCTGAAAACTTCGAACTTGAGAGAGAAAGGGTTTAGAGAGCAAGTGAACAGTATGCAACGAGTCGTTATGAACTTTTAGGCGGGCAAAGGGTATTTATAGTATTCGGGACATAAGCAGTATTAACCTAGAGTAGTATTAACGGACAAGCAGTATTAACCGCGAGCAGTATTAACCACTAGCAGTATTAACGAACTAGCAGTATTAACTGCGAGCAGTATTAACTGCGAGCAGTATTAACTGCGAGCAGTATTAACTAACTAGCAGTATTAACTGCGAGCAGTATTAACTAACTAGCAGTATTAACTGCGAGCAGTATTAACAAACTAGCAGTATTAACTGCGAGCAGTATTAACTGCGAGCAGTATTAACTGACTAGCAGTATTAACCATACTTACTCTTTGAAGCTTAGGCTGAATTGAGTACTGCTATGTATGCCCTGCAAAGGAAGATTAGTAACACCAAGAATCTATAATATTCAGATATTTAACCACTTTTTGAGAGGATGCTTATTCAGAGTTGATCATTCCCACACTTGTTACCAAGAAAGTGAATCTACCCACATCAAAAGCTTTGGTGAATAGATCAGCAAACTGGTTGTCAGTATGAACTTTTACAACTTGAACAAGTTTCTTTTCATTACAGTCTCTTATGAAGTGATACCTGATCTCAATGTGCTTTGTCTTGGAGTGCTTGACAGGATTATTTACAATGCTGATAGCACTGCTATTATCAATAAAAATGGGAGTGTGTAGAAAGGTTACCCCATAGTCCAGCATTTGATTCTAAATCCATAAGACTTGAGAACAGCAACTTGCAGCTGCTATGTACTCTGCCTCTGTTGTAGATGTGGACACTGTGGTTTGTTTCTTGCATTGCCATGAAACTAGTCTAGCACCCAGAAACTGACATCTTCCAGAAGTAGATTTTCTGTCCAAGTTTGCCCCACCTAGATCACTGTCTGAGTATGCTATTAGGTCAAAGGGTGAGTCTTGAGGATACCAAAGTCCCAATCTGGGTTTCCCTTTGAGATATCTGAATATCCTCTTAACAGCTTGAAAGTGAGATTGCTTTGGCCTAACTTGGAATCTTGCACATACACAGACTGGAAACGTTATATCTGGCCTTGATGCTGTGAGATACATGAGAGAGCCAATCATGGATCTATACTGATGCACATCCATATCCTCCCCCTCAAGATCTGCTGTTATCTGCTTGTATGTCTCCATAGGTGTGCTGGCAGGTTTTGAATCTGAGAAACCAAACTTGGTTAGAATGTCTTGCACATATTTGGATTGACATATGAAGATGCCATCTGACTTCTGTTGAACTTGGAGTCCAAGGAAGAAAGTAAGTTCCCCCATGGAACTCATTTTGAACCTTTGATGCATTAGTTCCTCAAACTCCTTGCACATGTTGTCTCTTGTAGATCAAAAGATAATGTCATCAACATAGATTTGGACCAGCAAGATATCCTTCTTCTTTCTCTTGATAAATAGAGTCTTATCAATGACTCCTCTTTCAAAGCCATTTTCCAAGAGATAGGATGACAGAGTGTCATACCATGCTCTTGGAGCTTGATGCAGTCCATAAAGAGCTTTCTTTAATTTGTATACCCTGTCTGGATAGCTTGGGTTTTCAAACCCTGGTGGTTGACAGACATATACCTCTTCTTCAATTGAGCCATAGAGAAAAACACTTTTTACATCCATTTGATAGACTTTGAAGTTCATGTAAGAAGCATAGGCTAGGAATAATCTGATTGCTTCTATCCTAGCCACAGGTGCAAAGACTTCTTCATAATCTATACCCTCTTCTTGAGTATACCCTTGAGCCACCAGCCTTGCTTTGTTCCTTATGACAATTCCTCTTTCATCTCTCTTGTTTATGAAAATCCACTTTGTGCCAATTGCTCTGTGACCTTTAGGAAGGTCTACTAGATTCCATACATCTTGTAGCTTGAACTGTAACAGTTCTTCTTGCATTGCTTCTATCCAGCTAGATTCTTTCATAGCATCATGTGCCTTTTTAGGCTCAAGCTGGGATAGAAAACAAGAAAGCACTGTATGTTGTTGATCTTGCATTTCTTGAAGCCTGCTTTGATGTCTAGTCATCATAGGAGAAGATATATCTCCTATTACCAGCTGTGGAGGATGATTCTTTTGAACTCTGGTGTTATGACTAGGTTCTTCATTAAGTCCAGCCTATAGATTAGAGTCATGCAACTCAACTGAAGTGTTTTCAGCTGCTACTTCTGATTCTTTATTTTCTTGAGTCTCCTCATCTCTAGTTTCTTCTTCACTCTGACTTGGTTCAGTAGATGATTCCTTTTCACAGTCTTCAACAGAATTTACTGTGGGTATGGGAAATATCACAGATTTAGATATACTTTCTTGAACTTGTGTGATACCACTTGACAGGATCGAATTCTCAACAAGAATTAATTCTCAGAAACAATATCAAAGAAGTTTGCGGAATAACACTTTGATATTCAATGAAACAGTAATCACAAACAGTAAATATGAATAACAAACTGTAAACTTGTATTGAATGATTGAAATCACAAGATTACACACTCAACCTCAATCTTGAAGAACAGACTCTTTCAAGACGAATTCTACTTCTCTAGAATTAGGACCTATGCCTTGAGGTTGATTTCTCTCTAGAACTTAGAATGAAATTATCAATCTTCTAAACTATTCTATACATTCTATACATATACTAATCAAAAGATAATTACAAGAAATAAAAATATCTTCAGTATCTTCCATGTATATCTCTAAGCTTCCATGTATATCTTCAGATTATCCAGCTGTTATCCTTTCATGCGAATCTTCATCATATAAGCAGTATTAATGTTCAGCAGCATTAATCTCTTCTAGCAGCATTAACTACTAAGCAACACTAACTACTAGCAGTACTAACTTTGTTCAAGCAGTACTAACTTTGACTAGCAGTATTAATTCTACTAGCAGTAGTAATACTCAGCAGTATTAATCTTGAAGTCTTCTAGCAGTAGTAACTTTGAACCAGCAGTATTAACCATACTTGGTAAATTCTTCAGTTCCCAACAGGGTTCCAAAACCAAAGATTGTTTATGAGTTGCAGGTACCTAATGTTAAGGGGGAGTAAGAAAAGAGAACATTGGCTTCTAAGTACATCAACTTAGAATCCATACTTCAATGGACTACGACTTCTAAACATGTCAGTTTAGGACTCGTTCTTCAAAGCTTTTAGCTTCTGACTACTGAGAAACTGTGAGTACATCTACTTTATTCTGCTGCATTTATCTCTGATAATGATGTTATTTCAGTTTTCTCATGTGTTTTTCAAAGAATCTGAGCAAGTTCAACTAACTCTTGAATTTTTACAACCAAAATCTTTAATTTGAGACACAAATTTATTATACATAATGTGGAAGATGAAATTATTGAATTTTATTTTGTTCCAACTAAATATCAATTTGCCAAATTCTTTACATTTGTCTTAAATGAAAAATTTTCAAACTTGGCATATTGAATTTAAAATTTTAAATATTTACAAATTTTATTCTATAAAGTAAAAGATTTACAGTTTTTCTTTCTTTTGGATAAAAATGTGTGTCTAGGATAAATTTTCAAGTTGCTTTGTTTATATCGAAGTTTTATATGTTCAATTTTCAAGACTAACAAAAGTCGAAAAGTCAGCAACATGTTTGAAACTTTTTGATACTGCTTTAAAGATATGTGATCCGGAATATTTATAGTTGATAGTCCAAGATCACTAAATCCTAGAGAGAGAAAGTAGAGAGAAAGAGAGCAATGTAAGCGCAAAGTAGAAGTTGTATTGAATGAGGCGTGAATGTTCTTACAAGAAACAAGGACCAAAGGGACTTAAATACCCTTGGTCAATACTACACAATATTAGACTCTAAACACAGTATTTGACCAAGCCAATAAATACAATGATTACTATAAAATCAGACTTAACAATCTCCCCCTTAGAAATCATTGGCGCTGTGGTCTTCAAAAACCATCTTCTAAATCAGCATGGACCAACTAAGCGACTTTGCGAAGCTTTATGACTTTTAAAACAAATTTCTTCTCAGCATTTTTCAGTTTGAGTTATCTTTGCTGCCTTGACAAGACTGGACCAGATTGGAATTGATAAACCCAAAATCACCAAATCATAGAGAGAGAAAGTAGGGAGAGCAAGTATAAACGTGAAAAGCTCTCAATGTATTGAATATGCGATCAAGTGTGTTTGTTGGTTACCTGCTTACAAGAGCCATATCCCTATTTATATCAAGTGAACATGGACTCTAACAGAACAGAATACGGACAATCATATACAGACCTTGTTGACTTTAGATGTTTGATTTTCCTAATTAAATCTTGGATACAATATTTAGACTTAACAATCTCCCCCTTTGTATTCAAGATTTAATAAAAATCTGACACTAGTCTTCAGCACTTGATTCTTCAGCTTTTGTCTCTGACAACTTTGAACATTGAAACTCTTTCAGCCTTTAAAGAACCTTTGAACAGTCTTTTTCACTTTGAAGCTTTGAAAGTCAACAAGTCATGGGCGCGAAACTTGAAATCTTTGAAACTTATATATTGAAATAGCTTTGAGGGAATCTCTGATATTGTATCTTCATCTCTTGTGAACTCTGAATCATCTTTGGAAAAACAAACTTTCTTGAAACTTGATTTAACTTTGAAGAATCTTTCATTAGAATCTTTTGATTTTGTATCAGCGGAAGCATTTTGAATTGACTTTTGAACTTTCAGAATTTCTTCACAAGTCTTTTCACTTTAACAACTCTTCTTGGCTTTGAAATTGAATCTTTGTAAAATTCTCCCCCTTTTTGATGATTGTGAGCATCATGATCATCAAAACATCTTCAATTTCGATACAGTCTTTGATCACCCCCTTTATATCCAAATAACAATCTCCCCTTTCAATGATAATTTGACTGTTGCCGCCCTTTGATCTGAATAACTGAATCATGAACTGTATATATCCGAATCTTTTCAAATTCAAATATAATAAACGTGGTAACCCTGATTCAACAAATGAAACAGTTAGAAATGCCTGTCAGTAACACAAAGTTACTGTGTACAACAAATGTACAATTTAAGGAGCTGGTTTGATGATGACTCCCCAGGACTTCCATTCAATTATTGAAAAACACAAGGTTTATCTATGAATGTTCTGACAGGAAAACAAATTTTCTATGTGCTCGTGCTTGTGTATGAAAGAATTAGCACAATGATTGTGTTTCATAAGGCTCGAATTATGTAAATCACTGAGACAACAATGATTGTACATGGACTCAACGTGCATGAGAAAGGGTCGAAGGTGGGACAACTTTCCTTCTTTTTCAATATCAGTATCTTCCAAGAGAAGAACCAATAGCATATATGTTGCGTCCCCAAAGAAAATGAAACATTTCTTTGTTAAGAAATAAATGAGTGGTTGGTGGGGTTAATGCAAGAGTTGGCATGGGTTCACTGTTCACCAATTGAAAGACCCAAAATCTATCTAAATCATAGAGAGAGAATGTAGAGAGAAAAGTAGATCTTGATTTCATATCACAAATCTCACGTATCTGATTTTACAATGAAAGTGCTTGTGTATGAAAGAATTAGCACAATGATTGTGTTTCATAAGGCTCGAATTATGTAAATCACTGAAACAACAATGATTGTACATGGACTCAATGTGCATGAGAAAGGGTCGAAGGTGGGGCAACTTTCCTTCTTTTTCAATATCAGTATCTTCCAAGAGAAGAACCAATAGCATATATGTTGCGTCCCCAAAGAAAATGAAACATTTCTTTGTTAAGAAAGAAATGAGTGGTTGGTGGGGTTAATGCAAGAGTTGGCATGGGCTCACTGCATGTTTCAATGATGGTCACCAACGAATGTGAACCAATCAGAAGATGTGGCTGCCCGGCTCAGAAAGTAGTTGGTGCAGAGTTATGATATTCTTTTAACTCTGTTCTCACACCCTTTTTCTTTTTATCATTAAAGCTCACTTCTAACCAAACTCTCATTTCCATTTTTCCGCTCCACACAATGAGAAAAACTCAACCGGATGAGTTATCTCCCCCACTCTTTGATTTTGACCCCTCACCCCTCAATCACTCAAGGATAACTTCTGGGGTAGGAAACACTGGTTACGTGAATCCATGGAAGTTATGTTTAAGCTCACACACGAATCCCATGTAAGTCCTAATAAGCATGGTTGCTCAACAATTTAACTTGAACAGTTAAGCACAAAGAGATAACAGTGTCAGAATGTATGCTCATTTAAAAATATGAATGAAATTTGAGCAATTGAACTTTGAAGATTTCTCAAAACAAGGATATTGAATGAAAGAAATGAAATCAAGAGAATTGTTTTGAGAATCTGACAATGTATCAATCAGATCAAATGAAATGGGTAGGGTATCAAAGAATTTGAAAGTTTGTTTATATGAACGAATATAAACAATTTTGCAATGAAAGCACAAAATTAGAAATAATGATTGATGCTCAACAATAGTGAATAGCAAACGGGGGTATTACCATCGAAAAATTGGTTTGATATGAGACATGGTAATAACAAAGTCAAATGAAATATTGAACCGATGTGTGTGAATACTTTACAGTATATGGAAAAGACGATACACGAGTATTGATCTTTGGAAACACACGGTCAGATAAACATTAAAGCTCAAAATTGAAAAACATTTAAAATCTCACTTTTGAATTCATGAAAACTTTTGAGAATAGAGAAGTGGTTTAAACATTTAAGAAAGTGTTTTTCATGCTTGAAAGTTGTTCTTCTTCCAAACAATCAGAGATCTGGATCAGAAGATACTTACCTTCAAGCTCCCCCTGGATATTAGTAGAATATCCTTCTCTGATCATTGTAAAACGGGTCCTGATCTGTTATGTGATCAGAAGCCATCACCTGTACTCCCCCTATAATTTATGCATTAGTAGATATATCAATTAAAACAAGATAGAGATCCACAACTCCTTCTGGAATGCGGTCCGTCATATCAGGAAAATCTATCAATGAAAAGTCTAGGATAGAGATCCACAATTCCTTCTGGAATGTAGTCCATCATATCTCTCTATTGCAGAAAGAGTGTACTCCCCCTTGAAGGTTGATGTCCTCATTTGAGTGTTGGAATACGATCTCTTATGATATCACGGGAGTAGAGGGCTTTAAACCTTTGAAGTCCGGGTCCTAAGCTGAGTTACTTAAAATCCATAGTCTTGACAAATAAGTTCGGGTTTTGAGCTGCTGTGTTCAAAAGCCATTGTTTTCTTATTACTTCCCCTTGACATGAGGTGTCTGCAACACAAAAACAGTTTTCGGCTTTGGTACCCACTAGTATTTGGGTCCTGAAGTGTGAGTTGCTGTTCGTGTGGGGGTTATATAATAAGAACCATACCAGTAATTGACAAAGTTTTTACTTACAGAGTCATGTGTTCCACAGTAAGAACAACATATTTTCTTCTGAGCAATCCTGATAAGATGATTAGTAGAATAAAGAGTATCAGAATTACCAAAAGATTTACCTTTATGCTCACTGTTCTTTTTGACATTGGTTGTGGATGCAAATGTTTTACCTTTCTTCTTCTCATCACCTGAAGAACCCTTCTCTCTCCAGACAATCTGATCTTTCCTTGAATTCTTTCCATGAGATTTAACATAAAAGCGCACTGAACCATCAATAGACTTGTCATAAAATAGGTTGGAAGGTCGAATCTGACTTGATTTGACAGTTTGAGATTTGACACTTTTGTTTTTCAAAACATTTTTCTCATTAATAGAACTTGAAGCTGTTTTGAAAGAACAAATTGATACTGTTGAATTTTCAACAGGTGATTGATCAATCACATCAGCTATAATCTTTTCTGACATTTCAATGTTCGCAGCTTCTAAGTCTTTTATCTGTTTGGTCAAAATGTTTCTTTCAGTTGAAAGAGTGTCAAATTTCTGTTTCAAATCAGACTTAGCCTTTGTTTCTTTTTGGATATCTGAAGATAGAACAGTAATTTTGGATAGAATCATATATATTTCAAACTCTAAATTTATGCGTTCTTGCTTAAAATCTTTTTCCATGTTCTTGGTCTTTTCAGATATTTCTTTAAAAATCCCAACATTTCTCTTTTCGTAATTTTTCTTTTCAAGATCAAAAGACTTTTTCTGCTCTTTGAAAAGTTTTCTTTCTTTTTCGAGCAAGTCTTGTAAAGTAGAGATCTGTGAGGGAAGACCAGATATTTTTCCTTCAAGAACTTGTCTTTCTTTTGAAAAAGTGTCCCTTTCAGTTATAAGAATTTTCTCAAAATCAGACACTTGCTTAGAATGTTTCCAGCATCTATGCTCCAAGTCCTTTTTCTCTTGGAGAGTTTTCTTAGAAATCTCAGACATCTGAAGAAAAGAAGATGTCTCTTGTTTTGATTTTGCTTTATCTGCTTGGATGCTTTTAATCATCTCAGCATTCTCTAACACCAAGGCAGATATCTTCTTTTTAAGTTCAGTATTTGAACTTTCCAATGCAGATATATTTTCTTCGAAAGCCTTAAACTTGGTTTGAAGCTCAACTAATTCTGCTTGCAGCTCCGGTGATTTCTGTTCAGTTGTCTTCATTTGGCTTTGAAGATTCATAATCTCTCTTTCTTTCTCTTTTATCTCTTTCTCCTTTTCATAGAGAATACCTGCAAAATTAGATCTAGTTTTAGAACAATTTATACATTCAGGAGTTTTAACACAATTGAACAATTTAAGTTCCAACTCCTGAATCCTTCTGAGATACTCTGAATTTTTAATTTGCAGAGTCCTTCGTTCAACTTCTATTACAGATATATCAGGCTTGTACAGTATCAACATCTTCACCCACCAAGACTTAGACTGGCGCAAAGTAGGATTTCACGTGAGCAAGCACTGACGCAAACTTGGAGGTTTGCGTGATCAAAGAATGGCGCAAAGTTTACTTTGCATTAGTAACTGATGGCGCAAAGTTCACTTTGCGTTAGACGTGAGTGGCGCAAACCCCGTTTTGCGTTATGGACGAGTGGCACAAAGTATAACTTGCGCGAGCCGTTGAAGGCGCAAAGGAGAGTTTTTGCTAACTTTGGAAGACGCAAACCCTGTTTGCGTTATACGTGGATGGCGCAAAGTCAGATTCTCATGAGACGAAGGTGGCGCAAAGGCTGTTTTGCTTGAGTCGTTGATGGCGCAAACCTAGTTTGCGTTAGCTTTGAGAGGCACAAACCTTAGTTTGCGTGAGCTTTGAATGGCGCAAAGATTAACTTTGTGTTATACGAGAGAGGCGCAAAAAGGAGTTCTCTTGAGATGAATGTGACGCAAAGTTGAAGAACTCGCGCAAAGTTCAGATCTGGCGCAAAGTTCACATACACTCGAAAATCATAAAAAAAAAATCGAATTCTGAATTGAATTTGATTAAACTTTTTGCACAATTATGGTCGAAGGCACTTTTCTAACTCAATGCAAACAAAAATTTCGATAAAAAACGACAAATTTGAGATTTCTTGAAATCCACAGTTCGTTAAAAACGTCATTTCCAGAAAATCAAAAGTTTCAAAATAGAAGATCAAAACATGTAAATCTTGCAAATCACTGTGAATCAAAGATGATCTATAACCAAAAACGAATCCAATGAAACCAATTTTGAAACAATTCGACCACAAAACAGACTGAATTTTGAAGAAATCACAGAAAAACGAGTTTTTCATGACTTTTCAAGAAAATCAATCAAGATTTTGATTTAATTCAAAATTCAGTAATTGAAATCAAATCTCTCAATCCTCTCTCTGATTTGGATCTGCTCTGATACCAATTGATAAACCCAAAATCACCAAATCATAGAGAGAGAAAGTAGAGAGAGAAAGTATATACGCGAAAAGCTCTCAATGTATTGAATATGCGATCAAGTGTGTTTGTTGGTTACCTGCTTACAAGAGCCATATCCCTGTTTATATCAAGTGAACATGGACTCTAACAAAACGGAATACTGACAATCATATACAGACCTTGTTGACTTTACATGTTTGACTTTCCTAATTAAATATTGGATACAATATTTAGACTTAACAGGAATAAACTTGAACGAACAGTTGATTCATCAACTTGTGCTCTAGACGACACACCTATTTTAAATGACCTTGAATGAACTGTGGTGGTCGGAGCAGGAACAACAAAAGATGTAGTAAAGTTGAAGAAATTTTTAATCTTAAGCAAATCTTGATCAGCAGATTAACACTTGAGCTCTTTGTCTCTTTATCACTTCCTTAACTTCTTTTAACTTCTCTCCCTCATGACCTTGATGATCTGGATCAACTTGGTCATGCATATGTTGGAGACGAGACAACTTAGGATCTACAAAATCAAAGAAACGGAGAAAAGAAGGAAGGTTTGCGCTACAAGTTAGTGGCGCAAAGTTAGGTTTGCGCTAACAGAAGGAAGCGCAAAGTGAGGTTTGCGCGACAGGCATGAAACGCAAAGCTTGCTTTGCGCTAGAAGCTGTTGGCGCAAATTAAGCTTTGCTCTACCAACTGGTGACGCAAATCTGACTTGGAGTCTGAAAATTTTTACCTGATTAGCTCTTTGACTCCCCCTACACAAATGCACTAACTTTGACAATTCAAGTTAGCATTTATATAGAAAATCAGATACTCCCCCTCAAAAACAGATATGATCTTTAAGAAAAATTCTCCTTTTTCACTCCCCCTTGAATAATGCTCAAACTCATTTAAAAATGATATGAGAACACAAGAATTGAAACATCAATGTAGAAAGAAAAATATACTGAATATGTATTTTGAAACGACTAAATATATAAAAATTTAAACAGAAACAAATAAAATTCTACTTAGTAAAATATCACAATAAAATACATCAGATGAAATCAAATGTATGTGTTTGGATACAGAAACAAGTTTTATTGCATATCAAATTAAGACATGTTCAGTTTCAAAAACTTTCATCAATCTATTCAGTGTGCTGGCATGTGAATTCCGATTAACTTCAAAAAAATGCAATTCTAGAAATATAATAGAGAACTTTGCATGTAATCACACTAATCCATCAAAAATTCAGACTTTCACAAATTTACAGGTTTATTACAACTCAAACATATCACCAAGTATCATGAGATGTGTGCTCAATGGCATTGTTTAGCATTGTGCTCTATGGCATCTTCACATGAGTATGCTCTTTGGCATCTTTTAAGCTTGTGCACTTTTAGCATCTTTTAAATCAAAAAGTTTATTAAGTAAAGAACGTGCCGTAAACGTAACTTTCTATCTGACCCTATTGCAAGATTTGGGTCAGCCACTCCCAGACCAGTTGGCCTTAGGGGACTAGGTGTCAAGCACCCCTTGGAGCTTACTTTCCCAGATCAGAAAGGCTACATCGACATATCCTAAACCCATTCATACCAGTAGAACATGACTTTCGATCTGATTCTATAGAAGGATTTGGGTTCGATCACTCCAAGATCAAATGACCTTAGAGGACCAGATGAAAAGCATCCCACAGAACTTACTTTCCCAAACCAGAAAGGTCACAGGTACAAACTTTTAAACTTAGAGATTTCTGATTTATAAGAATTTAATAATCATCTCAAACACAAAGTTTTACGTCTAAGTGCTTAGCCCATATTTTCATTACGATCCAAAATTTTTGACTTTTTAGGTTTTCTAAGCATTGTAAACTATAAGTATTCCGAATCACACAACTTTAAAGCAAAATCAAAAGCTACAAACATGTTGCTGACTTTTTAACTTTTGTTAGAGCTGAAAACCGAACATATAAAAACTTTAATATAAACAAAGCAACTTGAAAATTTATCCAAGACACACATTGTATTCAAAAGAAAGAAAAATTGTAAAACTTTTACTTTATAGAATAAAATTTGTAAAGGTTTAAACTTTTAAAACAACATGCCGAGATTTTAAAAATAGAAATATTTGATCGACAAGTTTATATTCAGTTGAAACAAAATATAATTCAATAATATCATCTTCCACATAATGTAAAAATGAAATTTGTATCTCATTTGTAAAAATTTGGGTTGAACAAAATCAGGAGATGAATTGAAATGCTCAGATTCTTTTAAAACATTTGAGAAAACCGGAACAACATCAATGTCAGATATATATGTAGCGGAATATAATAGATGCACTCACAGTTTCTCATTGGTCAGAAGCTGAAAAACATTGAAGAACGAGTCCTAGACTAACATGTCTAGAAGTCGTAGTCTGTGAAATACGGGTTCTGAGCTAAAGTACTCAGAATCCAAAGTCTTGACATTAAAGTCCGGGTTTTGAACTGCTATGTTCAAAAGCCATTTTTCTCTTACTCCCCCTTGACATGAGATGCCTGCAACTTAGAATCAGATTGAGATTTTGAAATTGTCCTTTTAATCAAGCAATTCAAACAAGATCAAACAATTATGACATTTATGTTCATGATCTAGAGAGAGAGTAGAGAGAGAAAGTAACAATCGTATTTATCACAAGTCTGAATGTTTTACAATGAATTCTCCTACCAATTACAAAGGATTAAAGGTATTTATACCAAGGAACTAAACACAAGCTTAACCACAAAGCTTAACAAGATAATCTCACAAGTCTAAACACCATATTGACTTTACAGACTTTGACTTAGTTGACTTTACATGCTTTGACTTTTCCTATTAAATATTGGATACAACAAAATACACTAACAATCTCCCCCTTTGTATTCAAGATTTAAAAAAATTTTGACACCAGTCTTCAGCCCTTGATTCTTCAACTTTTGTCTTTGACATTGAAGTTTCAATCTTTTAGTCTTTGAAGAATCATGAAAAGTCTTTAACACTTTGCATCTTTGGAAAGTCAACAAGTCTTGAACAAAACTTTGAAAACATTGGAACTTTGAGGGATCTTTGAAAAACATGTATCTTCATCTCTTTGATCTCTGGACGATTTTCAGAAAAACAAACTTTCACGAATCTTCTAATTTGACTTTGGATAATCTCAGGATGATTTCTTTTCATCTGGCTTGGACTTTCAGAATCATCTTTCTTCAGAAATCATCTTCAGAATCTTCTGAATTCTTTGACAAAACTTTGATGATTTTGAAATTGATCTTTGTAAATGTCTCCCCCTTTTTGATGATTGTGAGCATCATGATCATCAAAACTTTCTCAATTTCAGCACTTTCTTTGAATCTCCCCCTTTTTCAAATATTCTCCCCCCTTTGAGATACATTTGACATTCTCCGCTCTTTGATATGAATAGCTGAATCATGAACTGTATATACCCGAATCTTTTCAAATTCAGATATAATGAACTTGGTAACCCTGATTCAACAAATGAAACAGTTAGAAGTGCCTGTTAGTAACACAGAGTTACTGTGTACAACGAATGTACAATTTAAGGAGCTGGTTTGATGATGACTCCCCAGGACTTCCATTCAATCATTGAAAAACACAAGGTTTATCTATGAATGTTCTAACAAAAAAACAAATTTTATGTGTGCTCGTGCTTGTGTATGAAAGAATTTAGCACAATGATTGTGTTTCATAAGGCTCAAATTGTGTAAACTGTTGAGACAACAAGTATTACACGAACTCAATGTGCATGAAAGAGGTGCGAAGGTGGGGCAACTTTCCTTCTTTTTCAATATCTAAATCTTCCGAGTGAAGACCAGATAGCAGATATGTTGCGTCCCCAAGAAAAATTGAAACATTTCTTTGTTAAGAAAGAAACGAGTGACTGGTGGGGTAATTGCAAGAGTTGGCATAGGCTCACTGCCTATTTCAATGATGGTCACCAAAGAATGTGAACCAATCAGAAGATGTGGCTGCCCGACTCAGAAAGTGGTTGGTGCAGAGTTCTGATATTCTTTTAACTCTGATCTCACACCCTCTTTCTTTTTAACATTTTGCTCACTTCTAACCAAACTCTCATTTACATTTTACCGCTCAACACAATGAGAAAAACTCAACCGGATGAGTTATCTCCCCCACTCTTTGATTTAAAACCCCCTCACCCCTCAATCACTCTAGGATAACTTCCGGGGTAGAATGGTTGTTCAACAGTTTAACTTGAACAGTTAAGCACAAAATGTATGATAACATTGTCAAAATATATGCTCATGAGATTTGAGCAATTGAACTTTGAAGATTTCTCAAAACAAGGATATTGAATGAATGAAATGAAATCAAGAGAATTGTTTTGAGAATCTGACAATGTATCAATCAGATCAAATGAAATGGTTAGGGTATCAAAGAATTGGATATGTTGTTTATATGAACGAATATAAACAATTTTGCAATGATAGCATAAATTTAAAATGATGAATGATGCTCAACAACATTTGAAAGCAAACGAGGGTATTACCATCGAAAAATTTGGTCGTTATGAGACATGGTAATAACAAATTCAAATGAAGTACTGAATCGATGTGTATGAATACTTTATAGTATAAAGACAAGATAATACGCAAGTATTGATCTTTGGAAACACACGGTCAATTAAACATTAAAGATCAAAAATGAAAAACATTTGAAAATCACACTTCTTAATTCATGAAATCTTTTGAGAATAGAGAAGTAGTTTGAACATTTAAGAAAAATGTTTTTCATGCTTGAAAGTTGTTCTTCTTTCAAACAATCAGAGATCTAGATCAGAAGATATTTACCTTTAAGCTCCCCCTCAAATCATTATATCATGGTTTGTTTTCTTTTAAGCTCCCCTGGATATTTGCAAAATATCCATATCTGAACATTGAAGAACGGGTCCTGATCTGTCATGTGATCAGAAGCCATAATCTTGACATTAAAGTCAGGGTTCTAAACTGAAATGTTTAGAAGCCATAACTCTTTGACTTTAAGATCTGGGTTTTGAACTGTTGTGTTCAAAAGCCTAAGTTCTTGACTTTGAAATCCGAGTTCTAAGTTGTAGTACTTAGAAGTCAAACATCTTGCTCCCCCTATACCTGTGGTACCTGCGAAACAGATTTAACAGGCTTTGGTACCCAGTGGTATTTGGGTCCTGGTATGTTAGATTTAGAAATCCACCTCTCATTAGATTTATATCTTTTAAAATAAGAAATCTGAGAAGTAATTCTGTAAGATCCGTACCAGTTATGAGCAGATTCTTGTTGGACGAAATCATTCTCTCCACAGTAAGAACAACAGATTTTCCTTTGAGCAATCCTGATCAAATGATTAGTCGAGTAATATATATCAGAATTATCAAAAGATTTACCTTTATGCGTACTGTTCTTTTTGGCATTGGTTGTGGATTTGAATGATCTGTCGTTCTTCTTCTCTTCTTCAGGAGTCTTCACTCTCTGGACCATCTGATTTTTCTTCGATTGCTTTCCAAGAGATTTAATGTAGAAGCTCGCTGGTCCATCAACAGATTTGTCATAAAATAGATTTGATGGTCGAATCTGACTTGATTTGACAATTTTAGGTTTGACACTTTTCTTTTTGAAAACATTTTTGTCATGAATAGAACTTGAAGCTGTTTTTAAAAGAACAGACTGATTCTGTTGAGTTATCAACAGGTGATTGGCTAATCACATCAGCTGTTACTTTATCTGACAATTCAATGTTTGCAGCTTCCAAGCTTTTTATCTTTTCAGATAAAATGTTTCTTTCTGAAGTAAGTGTGTCAAACTTTATTTTCAAATCAGATCTTGCCTTCTGTTCTTTAAGAATATCTGATGATAGAACAGAGATCTTGGACATGAGGTTGGATATTTCAGATTCAAAATACGAACGTTCTTGCTCAAAATCTTTTTGTAAGTTCTTGGATTTATCAGAAATTTCATTGAAGATCCTAACATTTCTCTTTTCAGACTTTTTCTTTTCAGATTCAAAAGACTTTTTCTTTTCTTTGAAAATTTGTCTTTCCTTTTCTAATAAGTCTTGTAAAATTGAGATATGTTTGGGAAATTCAGTGTTTTTATCTTCAAGAACTTTTCTTTCCTTATCAAATGTGTCTCTTTCAGTAATTAGAATCTTTTCAAAATCAGACACTTGCTTGGAAAGTTTAATGCATCTCAGCTCAAGATCCTTTTTCTCTTGCAAAGTTTTCTTAGAAAGTTCAGAAATCTGTTGAGTAGAAGATATCTTCACACATGATTTTTCTTTTTCTGCTTGGAGGCTTGTTTTCAATTTAGCATTCTTCTTCTCCGGAGCAGATATCTGATCTTCAAAGGCCTTAAACTTCTGTTGAAGCTTAACTTACTCATCTTTCAGCTCAGATGATTTATGTTTAGCCGTCTTTAGTTGGCTTTGAAGATTTGTAATCTTTCTCTCTTTCAGCTGTAATTCCTTCTCATATGTGATAACTGAGTTTTCTTTTAAAGCAATGATGTTTTCTTTCTCTTTAATCTCTTTCTCTCTTGCACTGACAATACCTGCAAAATCAGATTTAGTATTATCAGTACATTTTGCACAAACAGGAGTTTTATCAGAATTTGACAAATTTGACTTCAAATCCTGAATCTGTTTAAGAAGCTTTGAATTCTGATTTTTCAGTTTCTCTCTTTCAGCTTCTATAACAGGTATCTCAGGCATGTATAATACAGTCATGTCTCTTGGTGACAGTACTGTATTCCCTCTCTCATCTGTCGTTGGCATCTTGAAAGAAAAATTTAGCTTAAAAAAATGATCGTTCCCAAACAAATCAGAAATTTATGACCACTATCAAAATATGTCCCCCTCCGCAGACTTAGGACATATTTTTCTCTAGAAAGAAAATGCTTGAATAAAATGATCGTTCCCAAACCAATTCAGAAAAGTTGACTGAAAGTCAAACTTGGATCACCACTTGAAAAAAAAAATTCAACTCTGAAACTCGCAGATCAAGTAAACTCACTAAGTACTAAAACTCGCTAGTCACTATTCACTAAGAAATGCGCTAGACGTTATGTGCGCGTTTGAAAAACTCGCAGGCCACTGTGTACGCGTTTTGAGAACTCGCTAATCAATAAACTCGCACGATGATGAAACTCGCAAACACCTATTCACCACAGAACTCGCAAGCCTTGTTTTGCGCGTTTCTCAAACTCGCAAGATGCTTCTAGCGCGTTTCGCTCAAACTCGCAAGCTTTGCCTTGCGCGTTTATGAAACTCGCTTGCCTCTGTTAGCGCGTTTTACCCAAACTCGCACGTTTTGCTTGCGCGTTCTTCACACTTCTTAGAACTCGCAGGCTTTGCTTGCGCGTTCTTCACATGAACCTTGCACGTTCTACGGATGAACTTGCGCGTTTCATGAATCTAGCGCGTTCTTGGGTTTTCTTGCGTGTTCTTGGTCTGATCGATCAAAAATCGAGTAAAACTTGATTTCTGAACCTGAAATTTTCACAATATCACCACGAAGCCATACAAAATACAATTACAACACTGAATTTACAATTACAAATGAAAATTACAGTGATTGAGTGCAAAATACAGTGTTCGAGTTCATGTTTCACGAAAATAGCAATTTGATCAAATTGATCAATCTAATGTCAAAATTAGCCTATGTGATCTGAACAAGAATTGATCCTAGTGATAATATGTACACAATCAAATCAATTTCTTGATTTAATTGTGCAAAAACAATATGAATCGAAATCAAACAGTAAGTTTCAAGAAACGAATTCGTGAAATCCAAAAATCTCAAATCTATCCAATCTGATTAATCTGATCCTTCTGAATTGATTTGGTTTGCTCTGATACCAATTGAAAATGTCCTTTTAATCAAGAAATTCAAACAAGATCAAACAATTATGACATTTATGCTCATGATCTAGAGAGAGAGTAGAGAGAGAAAGTAACAATAGTATTTATCACAAGTCTGAATGTTTTACAATGAATTCTCCTACCAATTACAAAGGATTAAAGGTATTTATACCAAGGAGCTAAACAAAAGCTTAACCACAAAGCTTAACAAGATAATCTCACAAGTCTAAACACCATATTGACTTTACAGACTTTGACTTAGTTGACTTTACATGCTTTGACTTTTCTTATTAAATCTTGGATACAATAAAATACACTAACAGATTTTGGTACCCATTTGAATTTGGGCCCGTGTTTGTTAGTTACAGTTCTTATGGGGAAAATTTTGTTAGATTTAACAATTAAGGCACGAGAAATATCATCAGAATAATAAGCACAATCATCAGATGAATACAAAGCATAATCACCTGAACTAGAATCAGAGGAAGAACATGAGACATGTTTTGAAATTCGAATCATTTGCTTTATTGAGTATTTAGAAATTTTATTACAAGTAGCAAATGAATCACTTTTATAAAGTTTGTCTACACATTTATCCCCATCAATCATAGAATCAGTAGATGTCCGCTTCATTTTCCAGATCTGCTTCTTTGACTTGCTCAAAGTCCTATCTGAAAGAATTAAATTGGAAGAATTAGAACTGTCAGAAAGAACTGTATCTTGTTTCTTCGACTTCTTTGACCGTTTTCTTTTACGCTTTGGTTTATAATACTGATCATTTAGCGTAAAAGATTCATCTAGAAGAAATAATTTTACCAAAGCAACCAATCTGATCAACTAATAAATCTGAATTTACTTCGGAGTCAGAATTATTTTGAGAAAAGATATCAGATTTAGAAACTTCCTTTTTATTTACTTGACAGTCAGAAGAAAGGATAGAAATAGAATCTTGTTTTTGAGAAAATAATTTTTCTTCAAGACTAGAAGTCAAGAAAGAAAGAATAATATCATATTCAATTTCTTTTAAAATATTTTGATCTTCTATCTTATCTTCAAGATCGATGATTTTGCTTTCTAATACTAACGGAGGAGTATATTTGTTGGGAATTAAAGAATTGTTCAAGTTTGGTTAATACTGCGAGCACAAATGATTACTACTGCTAGTAGATTTAATACTGCTTGACAAGTTAGTACTGCTACTTCAATAGTTAGTACTGCTGGAGAGTTAGTACTGCTAGTAGTTAGTACTTCTGAAGTTAGTACTGCCAGATCAAAGTTATTACTGCTGAGCACAGTTACTACTGCTGGTGAAAATTAGTACTGCTCAGAGTGTTAATGCTGCTGTGTATTAATACTGCAATTACTTTCATGAAGATAGTGCTGCTTATGACATGAAGACTTCGTATGGCAATGAAGACAACTGTATTGATTGAAGATATTCATGGAAACCTTGAAGATAACTATGGAAGAATATATTGAAGATCTTTTATATTTTGTAATTATCTTTTATCTTTAGTATATGTATAGAATTAGTCCAAATAGTTTCATAGACAATATTCTGAGTTTTTTTTGTTTTCATAGAGAGAATTAACCTCAAGGTTTAGAACCCTAGTTCTAGAGAAGTAGAATTCGTATTGGTGAGCTTGTTCATCAATATTAAGGTTTTGTTTGAAATCTTGTAGCTTTAATCATTCAATAAAGTTTACAAGATTGTGATTTCTGATTCACTGTTACATTGAATATTGAATATTAAAGTGTTATTCCGCAACTTCTTTATATTGTTTATGAGTTCATTATTCTTGTTAAGAATTAGATCCTGACAAGTGGTATCAGAGCAAGTATTCTCAGAAACCTTCATTCATCATGGAAAACACAGTTGAATCAAACAGTACTCTTGTCTCAAAGGTTCCAATGCTCAGATCTAATGAGTTTGACATGTGGAAGATTAGAATCAAGCAATACATTCTCCTCACAGATTACTCTATGTGGGACATCATTGAGAATGGCCCATCTGATGAAGGAAATATTGGTGCAGATGGAAAAAGAATCCCACCAAAGACGGATGCAGAAAGGAAGACAAGGCAGACAGAGATGAAAGCCTTGAGCACACTACTCTTGGCTATTCCCAATGAGTATCAACACCAATTCTGCAATTGCACTGATGCACAGATGCTTTGAAATGCTCTAGAGAAGAGATTCTCTGCTACCAAAAGTACCAAGAGAAATCAGAAGGCAATATTGAAGCAACTGTATGAAAACTTTATGTCAACTAAGAATGAGTCCATGACTCAAACTTTTGACAGGTTTAACAAGCTGATTGGTGAACTAGCTACTATGGGAGTACAGATTGATCAAGATGATGTAAACAAAAAGTTCTTAAGGTCCCTTGGAGATGAATGGACCATGTATACTGTTTCATTCAGACAGAATGAACAATTGGAAGAAAAGGAACTGGATGATCTGTACAATGATCTGAGAGTGTTTGAATCTGAGGTGGAAGCAAAGAAGAAGCCTACTGGGTATGTTCATAATGCTGCACTCCTATCAGCATCAATTGATTCTACTGCTAACCCTGAATCAGTTAATGCTGCTAATGGAGTAAATCAAGAAAAAGGCACTGAATCTGTTTTTGAAGCCTTTCTTTCCAGCCATGGAAACTCTTCTTTAATCAATGATGACTTGGAACAACTTCATCCTGATGATCTTGAAGAGATGGATATTAAATGGCAGATGGCCATGCTTTCTATGAGGGTGAAGAAGTTTATCAAGAGGACTGGGAGGAACAACTTCTCCCAAAGAAGAGAAGATGGTGCAGACTTTGATAAGTCAAAGGTGGAGTGCTATAAATGTCATCTGAAGGGACACTTTGCCAGGGAATGCAGAAGTGGAGTGTCTCACAACAACCACCAACAAGCTCAGACTAGAAGCTTCAACCAGAACAGAAACTCTGGTCAAGCCCTTGTTTCTCAACAAGGAATGGGGTTTGACTGGAGTGATCAAGCAGAAGAGGCTATTCAAAATCAAGCTCTCATGGCATAGGTATCTGATCTCCCAACTGAGGTACTTTCTAATCTTTGTTCTCAAACTTGCATAGATACTGTTAAAAGGTACAGGGATCACAACCAGAATATGAGTAATGACCTTAAGAGATTAGAAAAAGATATAAAAGACTATGTGAGAATTGTTGAGAGGTTTGAGGAACGAATTAAAGGTTTCCAAGCCAATGAACTTCAACACACATATGATACCAATTACTGGAAGTGGGAGAAGAATGATCTAGAAATCCATCTGACAAAGTCCAAGGAGGAGAATGAAAAGTTGAGAGGAGAGCTAGCCAAAGTTAAGCTAGATGTGGAAAAGTTTTCCAATGCTTCTAAAGCAATTGACTCTTTACTACAAACCGAATTTCATGACAAACTGAGAAAAGGAATTGGGTACAATACCACACCACCACCATACAACAACAACTACATCCCTCCAAGGATAGAAAAGACTTGAAGGAGGGAGCCACTGATATAGATCCCTTAGATGGAGTAGTTGTTGAGGACAAGACCGAGAAAAAAGCTGGTAAGAGTAAGGAGAACAATGTGAGTGGTGAGATTCCTCTAGAGAATCACATTATTACCAATGAGGATTGTGGAAAGATTTTGGTAAAATCTAAGGACATAGAGAAGACTGAGGGAAAGTCTAAGAAGGTCCATTACAAACAAACCACAGTTGTGAATCCTGTTCCTTGCAAACAGTGTGCTTGTAAGGAGTCTGAGCCCCTA
The DNA here is from genome assembly GCA_023525745.1 of Arctium lappa. Lineage (NCBI taxonomy): Eukaryota > Viridiplantae > Streptophyta > Magnoliopsida > Asterales > Asteraceae > Arctium > Arctium lappa. The sequence continues at coordinate 67,124,569 of CM042048.1, read as the reverse complement.
AAACATGATAAAAGAAGGGGAAATTAGAGGAATTGGAATAATCAGTGGACTCAGAAACAAGGAGTTGATCTGAGTAGAATCATCAGACCAAAACCTTGTTTCATATGTGGCAAATTGAATCATCTTGCCAAGCACTGTTACTATAATCCTATTAACCAAAGGATGAATTTTCAAATAGCTATGCAAAAACCCTTTGGTTATAGGAAGGATGAAAGGAACCATGTGGCTAAGAAATTTGCTAAATCTAAAAGCCACATGAAGAAAAAGACTGTGGAAGAAAGTGTCAAGATGTGGGTTCTTAAAAGCACTAAAACTGTTAGTACTGCTACCACAAATAGTGTTGCTGACAAAATTAGTCCTGCTAGAAGCAATACTACTGCTATCAATGTTAGTGCTGCTGACATTGTTAGTACTTCTTCAACTATTAATACTGCTAACTCTGTTAGTGCTTCTAACAAGGTTAGTACTGCTAAACCTATTAGTGCTACTAACTCTGTTAGTACTTCTAAAGTTAGTACTGCTTCTAGTGTTTGTGCTGCTAGACCAATCATCTTGACAAAGTACTCTAGTAAAGAGTGTTCTGATTTTAAAAATCTCATAAAAAAGGAGTGTAAATACTTTGATGAGAAAGGGAGACCCAAGACCACTTTGGCTTGGGTTCCCAATCAATACTAATTGTTTTATCTTATGTGCAGGGCAACCAGCAGCTCAAGGGGAAGAGCATTTGGCATGTTGATAGTGATTGCTCTAGACACATGATAGGGAACATGGCTTGCCTCAAGAATTTCAAGAAAATTGATGGAGGGCATGTTGCCTTTGGCAATACTCCAGATGGAGGTAAGATCAGTGGTAAGGGAGATGTAACAAAAGGTAAGATGACCTTTGAGGATGTGTTCTATGTTGAGCAGTTAAGGTAAAACCTGTTAAGTGTATCACAGGTTTGTGACAAAAAGCATAATATATTATTCACAGATTCAGAATGCATTATCCTTGCTCCTGGATTCAAGGTAGTTGATGAAAAGATGATACTACTAAGAAATCCCAGAAAGGATAATGTCTATTGTTTGGACATGGAAAATGTTTCAACTGATTCATCCCTAAACTGTCTTGTTTCAAAAGCATCTTTGGATGAATCATCACTTTGGCACAGAAGGATGTGTCACATGAATTTTAAAACAATGAATAAACTTGTCAAAAACAACCTTGTAAGAGGTTTGCCTTCAAAAGTCTTTTCATGTGATGATCATTGTGTTGCCTGTCTCAAAGGCAAACAACACAAAACTTCTCATAAGTCCAAAAAGTTGAACACTATTTCTAATTCTCTTCAGTTGTTGCATATGGATCTGTTTGGTCCTACAAATGTAATGAGTATAGGCAAGAAATCATATTGCTTAGTTATTGTTGATGATTACTCTAGATTTACTTGGGTATATTTTCTAAGGACTAAGGATGAGACAAGTGGACTGATCAAATCCTTTATTCTAAGAATTGAAAACCAAACAAATCAAAAGGTAAAAGTCATTAGGTCAGACAATGGTACTGAATTTAAAAATCATGACCTAAACACCTTTTGTGAGGAAAAATGAATTGAGAGGGAATACAGTGCTCCTAGGACTCCACAACAAAATGGTGTTGCTGAGAGAAGGAATAAGACACTGATTGAAGCTGCTAGATCTCTGTTAGCTGATTCAAAACTTCCAATTACTTTCTGGGCTGAAGCAGTTAATACTGCTTGCTATGTCCAAAACAGAGTTCTAGTAGTCAAGCCTAAGAACAAGACACCATATGAGCTTTTAAATAAAAGAAAACCATTTATTGGATTTTTCAAACCTTTTGGGTGTTCTTGTACCATTCTCAATACCAAAACTAACTTAGGAAAGTTTGATAGCAAGGCAGATGATGGTTTTCTTGTTGGTTACTCATCTCAGAGTAAGGCCTACAGAGTATTTAATTCTTCTTCTAGAATAATTGAGGAAAGTGACAATGTCAAATGCAATGAGAACACACCAAATCCTATTGGTTCAGGTCCTCAGTGGTTGTTTGACATTGATTCACTAACTAACTCTTTGCGTTTCAGTAGTGATGATCATACAGGTTCAGGAAGTGGAGGATCAGGGGATGTGTAAGTACAATACATTATTCCTCAGTCTGTGATCTTTCCCATACCTTCAATGGAACCTGTTGAAATCTGTGAAAAAGAAACTGTTTCTAAACCAATGCAGAGTGAAGAAGAAAGAAGAGATGAGGAGACTTCAGAGCATGAAGAACCAGAAGTAGCTGATAAGACCCCCTCAGCTGACTTAAATGATTCCAATCTAGAAGTGGGAATCAATGAAGAACCTAGTCATCAGACTAGAACACAAAAGAACCATCCTCCAGAGCTGGTAATAGGAGACATATCTTCTCTTATGATAACTAGAAATCAAAGCAGACTTCAAGAGTTGCAGGATCAGCAACATACAATACTCTCTTGCTTTCTATCTCAGATTGAGCCTAAGAAGGCCTATGATGCAATGAAATATTCTAGTTGGATAGAAGCCATGCAAGAAGAGTTACTACAGTTCAAATTGCAAGAAGTTTGGGACTTGGTGGATCTTCCAAAAGGTCATAGAGCTATTGGCACCAAGTAGATTTTCAGGAATAAAAAGGATGAGAGAGGAATAGTCATCAGAAACAAAGCGAGGCTAGTGGCACAAGGGTACACTCAGGAAGAAGGCATAGATTATGAAGAAGTTTTTGCTCCAGTTGCAAGGGTAGAGGCAATTAGGCTGTTTCTAGCCTATGCTTCATTTATGCAGTTCAAGGTATATCAAATGGATGTGAAGAGTGCATTTCTATATGGCACAATTGATGAAGAAGTATATGTCTGTCAGCCCCCTGGTTTTGAAAATCCATCATATCCTGACAGAGTATACAAACTGAAGAAAGCACTTTATGGTCTACATCAAGCCCCAAGAGCATGGTATGATACATTGTCTACCTATCTCTTAGAAAATGGGTTTGAAAGGGGAATAATTGACAAGACCCTGTTTATCATAAGAAGAAAGAAGGACATTCTACTAGTTCAGATCTATGTGGATGACATCATCTTTGGATCCACGAAAGATCAGATGTGTAGAGACTTTGAAGAGTTGATGCACAAAAGCTTCAAAATGAGTTCAATGGGTGAACTTACCTTCTTCCTTGGGCTTCAAGTGAAACAACAGAAAGATGGGATCTTCATAAGTCAATCAAAGTATGTGAAAGACATCCTAGACAAATATGGTTTATCAGACTCAAAGCTAGTAAGCACACCTATGGAAACACACAAATAGATCACTGCTGATCTTGAGGGGGAGGATGTTGATGTCCATCTTTATAGATCAATGATTGGATCTCTCATGTATCTCACAGCCTCAAGACCAGCTATTATGTTTCCAGTGTGTGTTTGTGCCAGATTCCAAGTCAAGCCAAAGCAATCACATCTTCAAGCTGTTAAGAGGATTTTCAGATACTTAAGAGGGCAAACTAGATTAGGTATTTGGTATCCATATGAATCTTCTTTTGACTTGATTGCATATTCAGACAGTGACTTGGGTGGTGCTAATATGGATAGAAAGTCTACTTCAGGTGGATGTCAGCTTTTGGGTGCAAGACTAGTATCTTGGCAGTGTAAGAAACAAACCACAGTGTCCTTATCAATAACAGAAGCTGAGTACATTGCTGCTGCAAGTTGCTGCTCTCAGGTTCTATGGATTCAGAATCAAATGCTGGACTATGGGGTAACCTTTCTTCACACTCCAATCTTCATTGATAATAGCAGTGCTATAAGCATTGTTAACAATCCAGTCAAGCACTCCAAAACAAAGCACATTGAGATCAGGTATCACTTTGTTAGAGACTGTAATGAAAAGAAGCTTATTCAAGTTGCTAAAGTTCATACTGACAACCAGTTTGCTGATCTATTCACTAAAGCTTTTGATGTGGGAAGATTCACTTTCTTGGTCACAAGTGTGGGCATGATCAACTCTGAATGAGCTCCTGTCTAAAAAGTGATTGTATCCATGTTATTTGGTTGTTTTTGGTAATACTAATCATCTTTCTCAGGAATTATATTGCCTTGTTCAGACCAATACAAGCTTCAAGAGTGTAAGTATAGTTAATGTTGCTAGTGCAGTTTTAATACTACCAGTGCAAAGTTACTACTTCAGGTTTCAGTTAATACTGCTAGTTCGTTAATACTTCTAGTGGTTAATACTGCTCTCAGTTAATACTGCTAGTTAGTTAATACTGCTAGTGGTTAATACTACTCTCAGTTAATACTGCTAGTTAGTTAATACTGCTAGTGGTTAATACTACTCTCAGTTAATACTGCTAGTTAGTTAATAATGCTTGTGGTTAATATTGCTTCTTTCTCGAATCATATAAATACCCTCTTTGCCCGCCTAAAAGCTCATAACGACTCTTTGAATACTATTCATATTCTCTCTAACCTCTGTTCTCTCAAGCACCTATTGAGTTTCAGTGTTCATTATCCTCAAGCTCGATGGCATCAATGACTTTTATTGACGAACACAACGAGATAGCAATGCTTCAAAAGCCTAAGCAGGCTAATGGATTTCATCAAATAGTCGACTTTCTCAAGTCCAGCCATATCGCATATGCTCTTACAGTGTCACCATACATCTACATCGAGCACCAGAAGCAATTCTGGGCTAATGCCACCACTATTACTGAAAATGGTGTGCAAATTATCAAGACCAGGGTGTGTGATAAACCCTTGACCATTTCTGAAGAGGTAATTCACATTAGTCTACGTCTAGACGATGCCTCAGGTATCTCATCTATCCCTAATGATGATCTGTTTTCAACTCTTACTAGAATGGGGTATGGAGGCCCATTGGGTGTTTTCAAGTTCTCAAAAGCTAAATTCTCACCCCAATGGCGTTTCTTTGTCCATACCCTTCTGCGTTATATTTCCAAAAAGACTAATAGATGGAGTGAGTTCAGTAGTACCATTGCTTATGCTTTGGTCTGCTTGGCCACTGCCAGAAAGTACAGTTTTTCAAAAATGATTTTCAATGACCTTGTGTCAAACTTGGGAAACAAAAAGAGTTTTTGATATGTACCCAAGATTTGTCCAGGCAATTATAACCAATGAATTGACGGATATGCCTCAATTTGATGAGGTATATGTACCTAAAATCCCCAAAGGCAAGGTCTTTTCAAATATGAAGAGATCTCCATTGGACTCGGAAGGAGTTGACACCCCATTGTTCTCTATAATGATGGTGGTGTCCCACAATCAAGAAGGTTTGGCTTCAGGGTCAAGGCCCTCATTAGACCATCCCACTGAAAGCCAATCCCAACCTTCAATCAGTATATCAATCCCTCAGTCCCTTCTTCAAAAACCAACTTCTCCAATCACCAATACTTACATCAGGAAAAAGGTAAAGAAGGCTCCTTCCCTTCTTGTACCTTCACCCACAAAGCCTTTAAGCCCTCTAATGGAGAATTCTTGATATTCCCAGATTCTAGTTTCTATTCAAGATTAATCAAACAAAACAAGAAATCACAAACAATTACCTGTTTGATTTCAATTCAATTCCAATATTACACTTTCTCTCTCTACAATCTCTCTCAAACGAACTCTCTTTTTCTCTGGTATCTCTCTCTCTAAAATACAACTGAATATCACTTCTGTTTGTTGCTTACTTACAAAATACAAAGAATACAAGACTATTTATATCAACAACTAATACAAGGAAAAACAAATACAAAATACATTGACTTTTATTACAAAAGACTTTGACTTTGATGAGATTTGACTTTCTCAGCTTTGACTTCTTGTACTTTGACCTTCAGTCTTCTTGATCTTGTATCCAACATATTTATGCACTAACAATTCTCCATTAGAGAATATCTATAGGGAAACCATAGGGGTGTCTCCCAACCCCAAGGAGGTGCTCACTGAGGAGATGCATGAGCATATGGGTGAGAAGGCTGCCACTACTGCTAGCAGAGAGGAGGACAGTGGTAACATCAATAAGACCTCCCCTATGGAAACTTTGGGTGAGCAATCATCCAATGGTCCCAGGTGCCAAGAAACCAAGGGGGTGGAGGGTGCTTCTGCTAGGCAGAAGACTTCCACTACTAAAAGATCCCATGATCCTTCAAAAGGGGGTAACACTCCTGGAGAAGGTGAGGACAGATATGACTACAATGAATTGATGGAAACAATGGGCAACATTAATCTGGATGTCATCAAGCAAGGCAAAGACATAGAAGAAATGAAAATGGTAATTCTGTCTCAACAAGTACAGATTACCAAATTGAAGAAAATGGTGACAAGATTGGTGCAAAAGAAGAGGAGAAGGCAGTTTGTTTTGAAGAAGAGGAAAAATGCTAATGATGCTTTCAACAAGGGGGAGAATCAAGAGGCTGAAGCATAAAAGGAAAGTACATCTGGGATGGGATTTGATTTTGAGGGGGAGAAAGCTGTAGAAACAGATGCACAAGTAGCAGAAATAGATGAGATTCAAGCAGCAGCAGTAACAGAACAGGTAGCAGCAGTAACAGGGCTATATGTTGAAGAGTTGGAAATAGCAGAAACATTGGTAAAAAGCCAAGAATGACACTCCTAAGGCTACTCAAAAGGCCAAGGGAGTGGTCATTAAAGAAGGGGCCTTTCAAAGAAAAGAAAAGAAAGAGTGAGACAAGTTTGAAGGATGTAAAGGGAAAGGGAAAGATGGTTGAACCTGAACAACCTTCAAAGAAGAAGAGTCAGATTGAGTTAGATGAAGAAGTGGCAAAGCAGCTTCAAGCAGAAATAGAAAAGGAGGAACAATTACAATCTAAAAAAGACAGGGAGCTTGCACTGAATATGGCCAGAACTCTCAATGAAGAGTATCAAAAGAACATGAAAGCAGCAGCTGAGGCCAAGAAAATAGCAGTCAAAGCAACATGAAAGCAGCAGCTAAGGCTAAGAAAATAGCAGTCAAAGCATCAAAGCAAAGAATGCCATTCAAGAAGCAGAAAAGACAACCTTCTAAGACCGTTTTGGCCAATCATGAAAGGAGAAAAATGATTAATTTCCTGAAAGGTTCAATCGGTGTCAAAGGAGAGATGTTTACTAATATGGCATACAGTAAAGTTGAGGAGCTCTATAAAAAGGAAATGGCTAAGCTTCAAGGGGACTCCTCTCAAAGGGAAGAGGCTGAAAGAAGGATGAAGGAGAGACATGATCTCAACATTCAACAACCATTCCCTGAGGAAGTCACTCCTACTAAAGAAAAGGCTGAAGACACTAAAGAAGAGAATGTTGGTATGGAAATGAAATCTGCAAAGAGAGTAAAGACCATAGCTTCCAAGAAACAGTCCAAGAAGCCAAGGGTTGAAGAAGCTGAAAAAGAGGTAGAACCTTCAGTTACACCTTCAGCAGAATCTGTGCAGAACCCATAGCAGTCCAATAAGCAATCTGATGAGCATGTGGGACTTTATATGACTTTAATAGAACCAGTACAGGCTGTTCCCATTTCTGTGAAAGCACCAGAAGTCATCTTTTGGGATATTCTGAGGGACAACAGAAAGGAGTACTTCAGACTCAAAAGAGTTGGTGATGTGTTTGAAGTCTACTCAACTTGGGGCAAAGTGATCAGAAGTTGTTCCAGGGCTGACCTAGAAGAAATGCACAAGGTAGGAATAAAGCTTTATGAGCATGTTTTGAAAGGAACTGAAGAAAGTCTACTCAAGATTGCAATGGAATATCTTTGTATGATGTTTGAACCAGAAAAGATGGTTTACAGGATAAAGGATCTACATCATGAGTATGGATTTAAGAAGATTGATAAGTGGATACTCTTTGAAAACTGTGGTGTATACATGATCACAATAGATAACTGTTATCATGAATACTACCTGGTGGACAAAGTATATGATCATAGCAAGGAAAAGCTGAATGGGATGCTGAAAGCTAAGCTAGTGTGTGCAAAGGAATCAGAAATGGCCAGAATTGTGGTAAGAAGGACAATTAATCAAAGTCTGGGTCTGGATCCAAATTTAGGCAACTAGGCTGTAGTGTTGAAAGCATCTTGAAGACTATGATTGAAGAACTTGACTTCTCTTCCTAAAAGTCAAGTTAGGGGGAGATTGTTGGGAATTAAAGAATTGTTCAAGTTTGGTTAATACTGCTAGCACAACTGATTACTACTGGTAGTAGATTTAATACTGCTTGACAAGTTAGTACTGCTACTTCAATAGTTAGTACTGCTTGGAGAGTTAGTACTGCTAGTAGTTAGTACTGCCAGATCAAAGTTAATACTGCTGAGCACAGTTACTACCGCTGGTGAAAATTAGTACTGCTCAGAGTGTTAATGCTGCTGTGTATTAATACTGCAATTACTTTCATGAAGATAGTGCTGCTTATGAGATGAAGACTTCGTATGGCAATGAAGACAGCTGTATTGATTGAAGATATTCATGGAAAGCTTGAAGATAACTATGGAAGAATATACTGAAGATCTTTTATATTTTGTAATTATCTTTTATCTTTAGTATATGTATAGAATTAGTCTGAATAGTTTCATAGACAATATTCTGAGTTTTTGTTTTCATAGAGAGAATTAACCTCAATGTTTAGAACCCTAGTTCTAGAGAAGTAGAATTCGTAATGATGAGCTTGTTCATCAATATTGAGGTTTTGTTTAAAATCTTGTAGCTTTAATCATTCAATAAAGTTTACAAGATTGTGATTTCTGATTCACTGTTACATTGAATATTGAATATTAAAGTGTTATTCCACAACTTCTTTAATATTGTTTCTGAGTTCATTATTCTTGTTAAGAATTAGATCCTGACAATATTTCTTCGAATCATAGATGATTGGAGATATATTTTCCTTATTAGAATTAAGAGCAAAAGGAACAACAAAATCATCAGATATTGAAGATTTGACAGGAGATATATCATTTACAATTTTTCTGCCTCTTCTTGATTTGTCAGGAAAATATTTTGCATTTTCAAACGTATAAACAAAAGGAATTTCATTTTTCTTGTTATTTGTCCTTTTCTCATTTTCGATTTCTAACATTTGCTTCTCATTCATTCAATCAATTTTAAATTGAGGAGCATATTTAGCAAGAGTTAGATAATCGTATTTATATAAAGTAGGGGATTTTTCAATCGCATTGTTTAAACAATGTGGATTTTTAAAACCGAGTCCCCATTTTTCTTTTAACGCTTCCTCATTCCTTGGGTTGTTCATAAAAATTGTTTGTTTAGATTGGTTCCTCCGATATAATTTTTCTTCTAATTTATTTATTTTATCTGAAAAACTGTCTTTTAAATTGGTCATAGCGGTCAAAGATTCAAGATAAGTCTTATTTGAATTTCCCAAATCATCCAATTTCTTTTGAAAGATGTCTTTTGTATTTTCCAAAATAGATTTTTCATCTTTCAAAAAAATCTTCAATTTGTCAATCAAATTTGACTTTTCAACATTTAAATTCTTTTCAGATAAGAACTTTAAGCCCAAATCAGATAAAGCAGTTATCATGATATTCATCTAAGAAGATATGAAATTATAATCAAATTCTGAATATACCTCATCTTCATCAGTATCAGAATCATCTGACTGGTGATTTCCAACCAAGCACATCTGAGCGATCTCGACATTTGCAGCTTCATCGTCGGAATGATCCAGCCAGAATTCCTCTTCGGTAAGTAAAGCAGTTACGTTCTCTCTTTTATCGGCCAGCTCCAATTTCTTTCGATAGTAGGCTGAGTCCTTAATCTTATTTGCTCGACACTCTATTAAGACACAGTCTCATTGGATTCAAGATCATCCAAACTGAAGATCGCAATCTGAAGCTAAAGCCGGAACGTCGACTCTCAATATTAAAGTCTATGTCTATTTGTAATAAATGTCAATGTAATTCAATATAATTGTTTGTTTATTATACTAGTTAACTTAGTTAGTTTGTGAAAGTTAGTTATTAGTTATATATTAACTTAGTTAGACATAATATCTATTTGTTAGATATTATGTAGTCATATTAGTATTATATGTTGCAAGTTGATTAGGAAGTGTGTTCAACACACTAGATTAGATCTTTGTGATATCTCTCTATCACTCTAACGATAATCAGATATTATTAAAAATACACAAAACACACACAAAAAGGTGCAAAAGAGATAATACAGAGAACACATTCAAACCTTGAATCTGATCAACCTTGTAATCGTTGTTATATATCAATACAGGTTGGTAATCGATTAATGTGTTGTTTATAAGAACTTGATATAAGTATTGTTGGACCGACAATTGGTATCAGAGCTTTGTTAAGATCAAAATCAAGTTTTTCTGAAAAACGTCTCTGTGTTCTTATTGAAAATCGATTTAGTGATTTAAACTGTTTTAGGTGTTAAAATCGATCAGGTTGTGATCGATTAGCATGCTAGATCGAGTTGTTGTTGTTTGATTTCACTTTTAAGCTTTAAGCGAGTTCCAATTTGTGGATTTAGTGAGGAAACTGTCGAGAACAAAAACTCACTGTGCGATAAATTTTTTCTTCAAATAGTGTGTTTAAGTGAGATCGAGTGCTTACATTCAGTACTAGAAGTGTTTTTAGACATATTGGTAGAGATTTGTACTACCAATCGACAAAGAAAACAAGTTTTAGTTGATTTTTCGTAGAACAGGACGAACAATCGCAAAGCAGAAGAAGAACACACGCAAAGTCAAACTTTGCGCATCTAGCCTAAAACGCAAAGTCCAACTTTGCGCCTCCCACTACAATCGCAAACTTCACTTTGCGCTCCTCAAGTGAAACGCAAAGCCCACTTTGCGCTTCTCACACAGCACGCAAAGCACACTTTTCGCTTCAAAGTAACAAACGCAAACCTCAACTTCACTTCTCGGATCAAGTAAGAAACACAAACCTCAGTATATTTCATATCTTCAGAAGATCAAGTCTACTTTGCGCCTCCAACTGGAAACGCAAACCTCAACTTTGCGCTTCCAACGTAAATCGCAAACCTTACTTTGCGCGTCCCATTAAAAACGCAAACCTCAACTTTGCGCTTCCCATTAGAAACGCAAACCTCAACTTTGCGCTTCCCATTAGAAACACAAACCTCAACCTTGCGCTTCCCACTTGAAACGCAAACTCAACTTTGCGCTCCCAACTTGAAACACAAACCTTCTCAAACGCAAAGATTATATTCCACACTTAGAATTTTCTTCAGAATGACATCCAGAGAAGCCCTCGCAATAGGAACTGACACCAAGCCACCAGTTATCTTTAAAGGAGAATATGAACAGTGGAAGGATCGGTTTCTGAACTTCATTGACAGCCATGAGCTGGGTGATTTCATCATGTTAGCTCCACATCTTATGTTTGTTAAAGTGTTGAAAATACCCAAGTCCTATTTCAGAGGACTTCCAAAGATAGACCTCAGAGGGCATAGACTTCAGAGGACGAAGATATCAGAGATTGCAACTTTCAGCAGAAGACATCAGAGATGGCTTCATCAGAGGCTTTGAAGACAACATCAGAGCTCTGAAGACATTTTCTCTGAAGATGGTGCTGAAGACTCCTGAAGTATCAGAACAGATAACCAATCACTTAGTGATAAGATTTACTTTATAGAGTAGGTTACTGTTCATGCATGTATTGAGCTTACCTATTAGGTAAGACACTGTTCGAGCATGCTTCTATTTGTCAGAATAGTACACTGTTTACTTTATGGTCCTATAAATAGGACCATCACTCCTTTGACAAAAGTGTGCTTTTTGATATCTTGTATAAGAAGAATCAACTGAATATATCTCACGAATATCTTGTTCTTTCTACTTGCTTTATATATGAACTGTGATATTTGAATCTGCTTTTGATATTAAACTATATTGCTTCCGCTGTTTATACTCTTGTTGTTTATATCATTATTGTTATAAGATTAAATCTAGTATCCAACACATCATGACATCTATTGAAGAAGGAGTTATGAAACCAGTCACAACGACTCGTGTAGTTGGAAATGTGCCGACTGATATAAAAATCTTCAAGAAATCTTCAAGAAAGACCAGTATGCCTGTTAACAGTGCAAAATCTACGAAAGTTGATAACTCAGTCTCTGTGAAAGCTAAAAATGCTAAAGGTAAGAATATATCTCAGCATTCACAGAAACCGAACACTACTGGTAATCCGAAGAAGAAGCAATCGCTTGTTGCTCAAAGGTGTAACTCATCAGCTTCACATGTTTCAGATCTGAGCAAGCAAAGGCCAGAAGTAAATTCTCAATGGCAACCCAAACGGAAGCTTGACAAGACCGTTTTATCGTTTAGTAGTGTTAATTGTAATAAGACTTCGCTTAGTAAAGATGTCCTAATTGCTGATATTGCTGTTTTGAACTCAAAACTTGCTGTTTCTCGTAAACAATATACAATGAAGCAATTATTTCAGTTATCTTTATCTGCTAGAAAGTCTTCTATTTATGATAAACATATTTCTATCTCTTGTCAAGATTCTGAAGATTGGTTTGGCAATTACCATGTGCATTCATCTCATACTAATTCTTCACATACATTTCAAAAGAAAAGAGGACCCAATTTGAAATGGGTACCAAAATCTTGTGCTAACACAGCAGGACCCAAATTCCAGTGGGTACCTAAGGCTAAATCTGTGTTGCAGGCACACAAAGCTTAAAGAGAATGCGACTTCTGATTATGTACAAATCAGGACTCGTTCTTCAATGACAAAATAGGTTTTTGGATAATGCAGTTCAAAACCCGAACATCAAAGTCAAAACAGGCTTTTGAACAAATCAGTTCAAGACCCGCACTTCGATAATCAAAGTGAATATTCCAAAGTTGTCGTATGAATATCTAAATTTGTAATTTCTCTTATGCAGACTAGTCATACATGGTTCTTGGACAACGGATGTTCCAAGCACATGACAAGGCAAAAAGAGATACTGTCCAATTTTAAAGACAAATATTGCGGAACAGTCAGATTCGGCAACGACCAGTTTTCATCAATCATGGGATATGGTGATGTACAACATGACATTGTCACGATCAAGAAGGTGAGCTATGTAGAAGGCTTACGACACAACTTGTTCAGTATAGGCCAGTTCTGTGACAAAGACTTAGAGTTCAACTTCAAAGCCAAGAGATGTTCAGTTCGTAATGAAGAAGGCGAAGAACTCCTGGTCGGTACTCGAGAATCAGACCTCTACACAATCAATTTATCAAATGTCCAGACTGACAAGCAAGTTTGTCTACTGACGAAAGCCTCGATGCAACAAAGTTGGTTATGGCATCGAAGGCTCTCTCACCTCAACTTTAGGTATATCAACAATCTGGTCAGTGGAAAGCTCGTCAAAGGACTTCCAGAACTCAAATATGAAAGAGAACATCTTTGTGCAGCTTGTGAAAAGGGCAAGATGAAGATAGCACCTCATAAACCAAATCCTGAACCAAGTACAAGCGCTCCTTTAGAGTTATTGCATATGGACTTATGCGGTCCGATGCGAACTCAGAGTCTAGGCGGAAAGAAGTACATACTCGTGATCGTGGACGATTATTCGCGATACACATGGGTCAAGTTTCTACGTTCAAAGGATGAGATACCTGATGTACTCATTATATTCCTAAAGACGACCCAGGTGAATCTGCAGAAACTGGTCAAGTTTCTACGAACAGACAATGGCACATAGTTCAAGAACAACAAAGTTGAAGAATATCTCGAATCTGTCTGGTTTCACATCAATACTCTGCTGCTCGAACGCCTCAACAAAATGGAGTGGTTGAAAGAAGAAATTGAACGCTAGTCGAGGCAGCTCGTACTACGCTAAGTCACTATGACTTACCTCTCTTTTTGTGGGCATAAGCTGTATCGACCGCGTGCTACACACAGAATCGTTCCATGGTACATCGAAGATTCAAGAAGACTCCTTATGCATTAATCAACAACCGAACACCAACAATCAAATACTTCCATATATTTGGGTGTAAGTGTTTCGTTCTAAACGATAGGGAGAGTCTAAATAAGTTCAGTGCTAAGGCAGGCGAAGGCATCTTCATTGGTTATTCCTCGACATCAATTGCATTCTGTGTTTATCTAAAGAAGTCAAAGACGGTGATTGAAAGCATCAACGACATGTTTGATGAAGAAATGGCTTCCGAACAACACAGTTCAGAACCCGTTATAACCGGAGTACTAGCTTCTGTGAAACTCAGTCCAGGACCTACGTCTCAACAGAATAAATCAGATGAAGCATC